>OZ030012.1:60025790-62425790 GCA_964023405.1 Apodemus agrarius | reverse complement strand
ACAAGCACCCCTCCCCCTACCATTCCTCTCCCCAACTAACAAGTAATTTAAGGAATTTTAAAATACTTGTAGTCTTGGAAAAGAAGATGGTCAAAGTACTAGGCAAGCATGAGGAATTCAGATTTCCAGAAACCCACATATAACAAGGGAAAGTTGGTTGTGATGATGCATATGCCTGCAACCATAGTGCTAGGTAGGCAGTGAGTGATGGTGTAGCCCTGAGGTTTGCTGTCCTGTCAGTATAGCTGATGTGGTACACTCCAGGTTCAGTAAGAGTATGTCTCAAAAAGTAAGGCAGAAAACAAAAGATCCCCAATGCTGTCCTCTGGCCTACACACACTCGGGCATGTGCATCTACATATTTATACACACATAACAAATGATGGACATTTGGGCCTTGAAACAATTAATATACCTATAGTCTGTGAGTAGATTTAATATAAGGAAAGGAAGGTGAAGGTACTAGTTTTCTTCCCATCCCATTTCCTGTTTGTTCTTCAAACTTGTCCAAGTTGTCATTAAAATGCTGGAATCTTTCTGGAGTTTATTTTACTACAATTTAATTGAGATTCCTTTAATCTGTATTTAAAACCTTGGGTAAACCTAAAACGTTGTTGAACATATTCTATTCATATATTATAGTTGGTTGAATTGATTTACACATTGCAATTTTCTATTTTCATCTTGTTTTCTGTTTGAACTGTTAAGACATTTTAGGCTGGGCATAGTGGTGCATGCCTTTATTCCCACCACTTGGAAGGCAGAAGCAGGAAGAGCTCTGCGAGTTCCAGGACATCTAGAAGCACATACTTAAGCTCTTTCTTTCTTTCTTTCTTTCTTTCTTTCTTTCTTTCTTTCTTTCTTTCCTTTCTTTCTTTCTTTTCTTTCTTTCTTTCTTTCTTTTTCTTTTTTTTTTTCGAGACAGGGTTTCTCTGTGTAGCCCAGGCTGGCCTCGAACTCAGAAATTCGCCTGCCTCTGCCTCCCAAGTGCTGGGATTACAGGCGTGTACCACCACTGCCTGACTCAAGCTCTGTCTTTAAAAAATAAAACAAATTTCTGAGGTTGGGATGAGGGATATGACGGCACAGACAGTGACTATTTGTCATTTGAGAAATATTTTTCTTGGCATTTACCATTGTCATAAAATAGTTCACCATTTGCTCTATAGATAGCACTTGGTACACCATTTCCTGATAACATTGAGGTTTAATTATGCTATATTTAGGTATGCCTATTTGTTATAAATTAAAGAAATAGTTCAAAGGAATATGTAGAAAACAAGCTCATTGTATACAGTGTAATATGTAGTCATTTCTCTTATAAAGTAGTTTAATTAAAATGATTACTAAATTTTATCTGTATAAAATGCAGCCTAGTATTAAAATAGATTATTCTTCATAGGCAACTAACTGTATCTATTTGTTTTTTCTTTGTTTTTTCGAGACAGGGTTTCTCTGTGTGTAGTCCTGGCTACCCTGGAACTCACTCTGTAGACCAGGCTGGCCTTGAACTCAGAAATCCGCCTGCCTCTGCCTCCCAAGTGCTGGGATTACAGGTGTGCGCCACCATGCCCGGCGACTAACTGTGTCTATAACACAACTTTTATCCTAAAGTTTTAGTCACAGTTGTGTTAAATGCTAATTGCTTAACCTTCCACATTGCATATTTAAAAACAAAGTTAAAAAATGAACAAAATATCAAAAGTAAACCATATGTACATACACCCTCCCTCTACTTGCTGTCCTTTAACCATGTCCTCTTTTCTGTCTTGACCAGAATGGGTTTGATCTTTGATTTTAGTTTAGTTAATTGCTTTTCCTTACAGAA
Source organism: Apodemus agrarius (assembly GCA_964023405.1). NCBI lineage: Eukaryota > Metazoa > Chordata > Mammalia > Rodentia > Muridae > Apodemus > Apodemus agrarius. The sequence goes on along the minus strand of OZ030012.1, from coordinate 62,423,962 downwards.
AGTCAGGTTTTTGGAGAGCTCTATCTGTGCTATTTGCAGGGCTCTCATCCTTTCTGTTTAAATAATGCAGGTACTTTGATGGAAACCTGGAGAAGCTCTTTGCTGAGTGTCATGTAATTAATCCAAGTAAAAAGTCTCGAACTCGCCAGATGAATACAAGGTCGTCAGCACAGGACATGCCTTGTCAGATCTGCTACTTGAACTACCCTAACTCGGTGAGTACCTGGAGGTTAAGGCTAGCACTGTGTAAGAGGGTAAATCAGCTTTTATTACTTACACAGAGGATAATTTGGAAACCTGGGAACAATAAATATGCCCGTAACCTGTCAATAGACTTAGAATAAGGAAAAGAAGACGAGGGTCCTAGTTCTCTTCCCGTTCCCAATTTGTTTTCAAACTTGTCCAAGTTGTCATTAAAATGCTGGAGTCTTTTTGGAGTTTATTTTATTACCATTTGGAGAACTCTGTAATAGGTAGACAGTTTATTAACTTTTTAGTAGAGATTAAAATAGATTTAAAACTTTAACTTGTTCTCAAATATTCAAAATACAAAATTTTAAGGTACGTACTTTCAAGACTTCATAAGATTTTTTATTTATATCTATTCTTTCATAGATTCTTAAAAATAGCAAGTGGGGGCAGAATGAAACTAGAATAGAACTAAATAGTAGGTATTTAAAAAATGTCAGTTTTATTGAGTTACAGTGGTGTACTTTTGCTACAGTTAGTAAATAAATTTTAGGGTTAAATGAAGTCTTCCTAGGAAAATAGTACCTTATTGGCAACCATAGGAAAATTATATTTGTGACATAAAGATGTTGATTGGAATTAAGATTCTTTTAAAAAATTTATTATTATATGTAAATTATACTGTAGCTGTCTTCAGACAAGAGGGAGTCAGGTCTCATTACGGATGGTTGTGAGCCACCATGTGGTTGTTGGGATTTGAACTCAAGACCTTTGGAGAGCAGTCGGTGCTCTTAACCGCTGAGCCATCTCTTAGGCCCGAATTAAGATATTTTTATAACTACATTTAACTCTACCATAATTACTACCATTTTGCTGATAGTTTCTCCTTTAATAAACAATTCTTTCTCATAATTTGAGAAATATCAGGGGTTTCTCAGGTATATTTATGTTTTGGACTGTTTCTCATTGTTAGTCTTATACTTTCAAATATGTATATAAAGAAGTTCAGTTTTAAGGCGCCAACTTGGTCAAATGATCAATTTTTCTTTGAAAATTTTTTGTTGTTTTTATTTTGTTTTAAGTTTGAGAAAAAGAATGATCAGTGAACTTGTTTGGTAGGGAAAGTGCAGAACTAACTTTGAGTTCTCAAGTCCTGGTTGTGGTTCTTACACAGTTCCCTTGGACCTGACTCAATAGTTTTACTTGGGTTGAAGTTTAGTTGACTTTGAACATCCTTCAGATCTTTATGGCCTGGGAGCTTTATCCCTTACTTCCTTCAATCACAATCCAGATGTATTTATACAGTCTGGGGCTTTGAAATACATTTTTTTTTTTTTTGGAGACAGGGTTTCTCTGTTTAGCCCTGGAACTCAAAAATCCTCCTGCCTCTGCCTCCCAAGTGCTGGGATCAAAGGCGTGCACCACCGCCGCCACCACTACCACCACCACCACCACCACCACCCCCTGGCTTAAGTCTTCTAAAGGTTCTACAACTTTTGAACTCGGGGTTTAAGTCTTCAACATATAGGCTTCAGGGAACAAACCACAATAGACACACACAGTTCAGGTATGGATCCTTAGGAACTGATAACAGGGTGTGATAAGCAAGACAGGAAAATGTAGCAGAAATCAAAGAAAGGAAAGTAAGGGTGCTAACAACTTCAGAAGAGAACTTAAAAAGTAAATTTGAAGTTAAGGAGTTAAAGTTTTATTGGTAACCTCAGAGAAGTATTTTAAGTTTTATGGTTAAAAGAGGTAAGAGTGTAAAATACTAATGTTAACAAACAGTATAACCACAACATAGTTATTTTCTCATCATTTCTCGGCCAGCACACGCAGAGGACTGTCTGGTCAGTCCCAGCAGTGTCGCCTGGCATCCTCCATGAAGCTTTATTAATGTTTTGGCATTTCCTTAAGAAACATGTTCATTGGACTGCTTTGTCAAAAATGTTTACAATTCCTTTTATTTATGTATATGTACCTTTATCTTCCTAGAAAGCAATTTTGCCATTAAACAGTGGACATATGAATAGATGCTTTTAAATTGCAATGTGCAATTGCGCGTGTTTGTGCTCGTGCTCGCACTCGTTTATTATTTTCATTTTCACAGACAAGGTCTTATGTAGCTCAAGTTGGCAGGTTTCCTGAGTTACATTACAGACACATTAATACACTTGAGCTACATAAATGTTTCTAATATCTTACATTGACATTGACAATTTCTGATGGAGCAAAGATGAAAAATTTTATATATATATATCATGATCCTGGTTTATCCTCCCCAGAAAGACGATTCTTACTGAACTTTAATAATCTGCTATTTGGCTGTGGTGGCACATAATCTTAATTGTAATGCTCAGAAGTCAAAGGCAGGCAGATCTCTTGAGTTTTAGGCTGGCCTTCTCTACATAGTGAGTTCCAGGTCTGACCCCTCACATCTCCCCTCTCCCGGCGGGGGTGGGGGGTGGGGGGGCAATTAAAAATGTGGTTTTGAGCATTACTTGCCATGTATGTAAAATAACATGTAAGAAATTAATATAATTATAATTAATATAATTTCTGTTATAGATGATCTTATTAGTTATTGATGCTTTTTGTTTTAATTTATTATCAACATAAACAAGGGTATGTTAATGACTACATAATCAAGTTTCATGAGTTAAAGCCTAAGGAATCATATGAGCTGGACATGAGGTAGTTTAAAGCAAACATAAAGAGGATAGGAAAATCTGATGGACTAAATGTAAGAATATAGTTGGAAGAACTATGGGAACTATGGTGGGTGGGAACTGGGAAAGGGGAAAGCCTTTGAAATGTAAACATAGAATATAGAAAATAAAAATAACTAAAAAAAAAAAAAAAAGAAAACAGGCAAAAAAAAAAAAAGAATATAGTTGGAATAATCCTTTTTTTTTTTTAAGTGCAGTGAATGTGGGTGTTCTGACCGTAGGTTAGGTTTTGCACTCTCTTTAGATTAGTGATTTAGATGTAGGGTCTTGCTATATTCTCAGACTGTTCTGAAGTTTACTATTCTCATGATCTTTTTTTAACTAGCTTTCCATGTTCTAAATCTGTAGGCTTACACTGTTCCTTGCTAGCTAAATCTATCTTCTTGTAAAACATTCTCTGATAATAGTCCCCAGACTAGAAAATGCAGTGAAGACAGTAGTAACTTATTAACCACTATGACCATTAAGCTCTAAGCCTCAATGAGTCTTGATTGAATAAAAAAATGACAAAAAGGTTCTTGTGATCCTGTAGCAAGTTAATGCCACATCTCTTTCTGTGATCGAGAGTAATGAGATTATTACAGCTTTAAAGTTGGCATACCATGTATTTGTTATTCTGCCTTCAGGACTGGGCTGTACTTCTTTACATGGCTACTTCTCTGTATTGAAAACATAATAGTTGATAATGCTGTGTGTAGAATTGTTGGTCCTCTAATTCTTGGCCTATTACAATATGAACATCAATTTTATAAACATTTCATATAATAGCTAATCAGAAGTTTTTTTTTGTTTTTTTTTTTTTTGTTTTGTTTTTTTGGATTTGTTTTTTTCGAGACAGGGTTTCTCTGTGTAGCCCTGGCTGTCCTGGAACTCACTCTGTAGACCAGGCTGGCCTCGAACTCAGAAATCCGCCTGCCTCTGCCTCCCAAGTGCTGGGTTTAAAGGCGTGCGCCACCACTGCCCAGCATAACTTTAAAAAGTACCATTTAGAAGAAAGGTAGAATAGCTACGAATAAATTAAATTAGATGGGAAATGTGAAAGAAATGTTAAATATTAGGGGAGATACAAGGATGACTTGAGTATTTTTAAGAAGATAGAATAGTAGTTGGAAAAATACTGAAAAGGAGTAGATTGTGAGGACAGAGTGTGCATTAAACTGCCCGATGCAAGGATAGACAGCAGAACAGAGCTTTAGGAGAAGTTAATTTGTTGCAGGGGAGGAGTTACAGAAAAGGTAGATTACACAGGATATGGTGTGGAAACAATATGGAGGTGGAAACAGACTCAAACATGCTTAATTTAGAAGCCATAGAGACTGAGGACTTTTACTATGTATAAGAAAAGTGTTTCTTCACAGCAATGCAATGTGAAAACCAAGAATTAAAAAAATTGTACAATTTTAAAGGCCAGTTCCCTAAATTAGGGGGGGAAAAAGCCTTTAAAATTGGGGGTGGGTGGAGTTTCATGGGATAAACCAGTGAAAACTGAGCAAATTATGTGAAGAAGCCAGGCAGTGGTGGCGCACACCTTTAACCCCAGCACTTGGGAGGCAGAGGCAGGCGGATTTCTGAGTTTGAGACCAGCCTGGTCTACAGGGTGAGTTTCAAGACAGTCAGGGCTACACAGAGAAACCCTGTCTTGAAAACAACAACCACCCCCCACCCCCCAAAAAAAGTGATGAAAATACCCAAGAATAGAAACAGACTGAATTGGAATCCCTCCATAACACCTCTACTCCTCCCCACCGTGCACATGCAAAAAGTTGAAAGTCCACTATTTTTAAAACTGAATTAAAAATTACTCAATTGATTGAGAATGTGTATCTTGGGGGGAGTTATGAAGAATGAGGCCAAATAAAAATTTTTTAAATTACACGATAAATTTTCAAAGAACAGCTGAGCTTGTTGGTGTATACCTGGAGTTAGGCAGATCTGTGTGAGCTTGAGGCAGCCTGGTCTCCAGAGAAAACTATTTAGAAAACAAACAGCCGGGCGGTTGTTGCGCACGCCTGTAATCCCAGCACTTGGGAGGCAGAGGCAGGCGGATTTCTGAGTTCAAGGCCAGCCTGGTCTACAAAGTGAGTTCTAGGACAGCCAGGGCTACACAGAGAAACCCTGTCTGGGGGGGGGGGGGAACGACAAACAACAACAACAAAAATCAAAGTTTAAAAAGTATATTTTAAAACCTAAATAATTTACTCTGTTTTTCAAATGTTAGGTTGATAAAAGCTCTAATGAAGAAGTGAGGTGGGTGTGAGAAACTGTATTCTCTTGCCCAGTAGTCAGCCACTGTGCCACATTGCTGCCGCAGGAGGACCTAATAATAACTTTCAGTTTGTATTTATATACCTGTCATCTTCTATATATTTTTTCCCTAACAAAACAACAAAAATAATGTTATTTTTAGTCATTGTGACTGTGGTAGGAAGAGTCCATTAATAGTGAACTGTTGAAGAAATTGAAATTTTAAAGTGGTAAACCACAGGACCAGAGCAATTGCTCTGCTCTTCCTGTCGTATACTCAAGTTCACTCTAAGCACCACACTGGGCAGCTGTAACTAAAGCAGCAGGGAAATTCAGTAACTCTGGTTTTCTTGGCCACCTATACATACATGTACTTACTCCCCATTCCTTCACATATACACAAAATTATAGACATGAATCTTTGGAGAACAGAAAAAAGATAAACCAGCGTGTACCATTATGGAGCCACTGCAGAAATAAAAAAATCCAAAAAATAAAAGTAATAAAATACAAAAGAGAACATAAGATTCTCTTCCTGTATGTGTACATCAGGTATCTCTGCATGTACATATCAAAAATTAAAATGTTTGCCTCCATCTCTGAAACAAGAACCTACCACTGTAAACATGTTAACATTGCTGGAATGCTCTCACACCATGTCAAAACAGCTTTACTGCCTTAGGGTCTTACTGCTGTGAACAGACACCATGACCAAGGCAAGTCCTATAAATAACAACCTTTAATTAAGACTGGCTTACAGTTTCAGAGGTTCAGTCCATTGTCATCAAGGCAGAAGCATGGCAGCATACAAACAGACACAGTACAGGAGGAGCTGAGAGTTCTACATCTTCATCTGAAGGAAGCCAGCAACAGACTGGGAATCCCAACAGTGACACACTTTCTCCAACTAGGTCACACCTTCTAATAGTGCCACTCCCTGGCACAAGCATATACAAACTACCACATTTACCAATTAGCATTATGAATGAATTACATGATTCCGTGTTTTTTGTTTGTTTTTGTTTTTCTTTTTAAAGCCAGGGCTATACAGAGAAACTCTTTCTCAGAAAAAACCAAATCCAAAAAACAAAAACAAAAAACAAACAAACAACAAAAATAAGCAAAAACTGAGTCATGGCCAGGCGGTGGTGGTGCACGCCTTTAATCCCAGCCCTTGGGAGGCAGAGGCAGGTGGATTTCTGAGTTCGAGGACAGCCTGGTCTACAGAGTGAGTTCCAGGACAGCCAGGACTACACAGGGAAACCCTGTCTCGAAAAAACAAAAAACAAAAAAAAAATCAGAAATTGGTATTCCTTCCCTATTGTTAGTCATAAATATTGTAAGGTTGGTTTGGTTTTATGTATTTACTTGGCAGTGCTAGGGAATCTAACTTAGAACATCAAATAAAATTGATAGACTGTGTCTGAGACATATTGTCAGAAAAGCAAAACAAATTAAACATTTATTTGAGTCTTAAGTCTTCTAAATTACTGTATTTCGTCCAACCATTGTCTTTACACTATTAATCTTTCTAAACATTGTAGGCAGATTAGAATACAATCTATTATTAAACTTTCTTTGTTCTGTGGCCATGTGTTAACATGTTTGTCTCTGGCTGTCCATAATCTCTTTGATTCTCTTTCTTTATGCCTCATACTGTTGGAATTATTGGCACATATTACTATGCCTGGCTTTCTGTTATTCTTAACTTTTATAGTTATGATAATCTTAGAATCTCTTACTTGTAGGCAAGTTCTTGAATACTGAGCTTTATCACATATATTCAAGACTAGTTCTGCATTTACCTCTGTAGATTATATACGGATTAAAGCTTTTGCAATAAATAGCTTGATTTAGTAGAAATGCATTTGTTATTATAATTGGTTTTTCTCAAGACAGGAGTTTCACTGTATAGCCCTGCCTATAGAAAATTTTAGTTTTTAAGTCACTATGTTCCACATAATTCCATGAAGTCCTAAATATATTTGAAAAACATTTAGAAATACAGGTTTGTGGAGTTTAGTGCTTTTGTAACTATCTTAGCATACTATTTAATGTGGCTTTTGTTATATTCATATTGTTCCATGATCAAAATTATTTTTAGATTTTAAGTATTTTTAATAATCCCTCCCTCCCAAAACAACAAACCTATATACCTTTTGATATTTCTCCTTTCCCCACAAATCTACAGCCCAGACAAACATCTTTTCTTTTTCTAAAGACTTGTCTGTTTTGTACCTTTCATCTAAATTGTGTGAGGCCTTTCATCATTGGCTATTTTCAGGACTTATTTGTTATAGCATCTCAGAACTTTATTCCTTTTTGTAACTAAATATTATATAGCTGTTTCATATGTATTTGTTGATGAATGTCTTAAGTTGTTTCTGTATTTTGTCTTATGTATGGTGTAACTCAATACTGTGTACAAAATTTTATAGGAATGCATAGTTTTATTTCTATTCAGTTATATACTGTGGGAGTATGGTGGGCAAGTCATATGGTCTGTTTTGAATAAGAGTGGTTTAGTGGGTTACTTATCTGCCTTCCTGCAAGCTGTTCAGGGGAGGCAGAACACAGTCCGTGATAGATAGGGGTCCCAGCCTGTGTGTTTCCAGGCAAGAAACAATGAGATCTGGACAGACACTGTAGTTCTCAATCTCCTGTGTCTCAATCACCCAGAAGCTGGTGGCCATGGGGATTTGCGAATAGGGCAGCTGCTCAGTGCTTACCCTATGCACCAGGCTTAAGTCCAGGGTTGGAATCAGGTTTGGTTTGGTTCCCGATTTAAATGGCCATCTCAGGGAGATTTAGGTAAGGCTCTTGACCACTGAGCCCTCCCAACCCACCCCCATCCTTGGTGAAGGAGAAGGTTTTATTTCATGGAGATAAATGCATAGAAGTCTTGCTGTTGGTGCAGGAAGGAATGACCAGGAAGGAAAGCTTGTTGTGATTATAAAAAGATAGTCATATTAAGATATGTTCTATGGGGGGATTGTGGTGAGGTGTGGGAGAAGCGGATTTCTCAGCGGGCCCATGCCAAGACATCCCTTCCCCCGAGGGACCAGCCACACAGAATAGAGTTCATTTGGGGCATGAGGAGGAGGTTTAAGAAAGTAGTAGAGGCCGAGAGAAGGAGAGAGTAGAAAAGTAGAGGCCGTTCAGAGTGTTTTCTCTGTCCTACTTTAGCCTTTACTTGTGGTGTGACCATGTTCATTATAGTCTCAAAGGAGAAAAAAAAATCTTGTTAAAACAAACAAACAACAACAAAAAATCTTACTCTGAACATTCCAGTAACTTTTTTTGTGTATGTACCTAGCTGTACTATAAGTAGTTGGTTTGTATGAGATGGTTAAAAAGGCCAAAGATAAAAAGATTTATTTTCCTTTTTTTTTTTTTTTGTCTATGAAGTTGCTGTTTATTTTTTTGGCCTGTTTGATGTATGTGTGAAACAATTTCCAACAATAAACTGGAATTTTATTTTGCTGAGTTGTTCTAAAAAAGAAAAGAAAAGAAGAGGCCAGCCATGACCATGTGGAGAGAGGGAGGAAGGGAAGGGGGAGAGAAAAGCCCAAGAGGGCAAGAGAAGCAAGCAGGAAACAGGAGCAAGAGAGTGAGAGAGGATTGGGCAAGCAGACCCTTTTATTGTGGGCTAGGCCTACTTGTCTGTTGCCAGGCAACTGTGGGGAGGAGCATACCTGGCTGTTGCCAGGTAACTGGGGTGGAGCTTAGAATCCTAATAAAGCTCATTGGCTAAATACCTGGGATTCGTCTAGAAAACTCATTAGCATGGAGAACTCTAGAGTTTTTTGTTTTTGTTATGTGACTGTTTATCATAGGCACTTTCAGTGGTCTGTCATAGATAGTTCAGGTAGAGCTTGGCAGGGGTTGGTTCCCCAGGAGTTTTGTACCTGATTCAACTATACCAGTTCTTTTGTCTGGTAGCACAGTCCACTTGCCCCACAGTGGTTCTCATAGGTTCATATATTTGAATGCTTGGCTCCAGGTTGGTGGGACTGTTTGGGAAGGATTAGGAGGTTATTGAAAGAAGTGTGTCACTGGGGTTGTCTTTGAGGTTCCAAAACCCCATAGGCTTTCCCTCTTCCTTTTGCTTGTGTATCAGATGTAAACCTTCATGCTCTTACGCTCTCTGCTATGATGGGTATGGACTCTAACCTGGAATCATGAGCTCCAGATTAAACATCCTTTTATACTTTGCCTGGTCATGGTGTTTTGTCACAGCACTAGAAAAGTAACCAAGACAGAAGTTATGACAACTGCATTTAGTATTTTTGAGGTAGTTGATGCCTGGTTGTTTTCCAAAGTGGTGATAGATTTTCAGGAAACAGTATATTGGAACAGGCTTCTAATTTGTCAATCTCCATACTTGGTAATATCTGTCTCTTTAATTACAGCTCCTAGTGAGTGTAACCTGGCATCTCATTGTGTTTGATTTACATCTCCATAGTTGCTAACAGAATTGTACATTTTGTGTTCAGTAGTATGTTTTCCATACATTTGTATACTTAATTCAGACTTGTTATTGTTTACCGCTGTAAAACTTGTAAAGATTAACCACAGATGCATTCCTTTTAAGTAGTCTGTCTTCAAAGTAGTTTTAGGAGCTTTTTGGTTGTCAAATTGGCATTTTAGGTACTTTCACTTTTTTTCCTCTTTTAAATTAATGTCTTTGTTAAAGTTGATTTTTATTTTTGTTACAGTATTTTACTGGCCTTGAATGTGGACATAAGTTTTGTATGCAGTGCTGGAGTGAATATTTAACTACCAAAATAATGGAGGAAGGCATGGGACAGGTAATTTAATTTTCATTTATAACATTTTCTTATTTAGACCCTTACATAAATATAACCAGAGAAAAGTTTCAGGATTAAACATTTTTCTAGATTAAATGTCTTAGGGAAAAAAAGATTTCGGATGTGCCATTCCAGTTAATAGTCTAATCTAGGTAATGGTTTCCTAGCAGGTGTCAATTCAGATTATCTATCAGGCTGATCCTGATAGAGAGCTTTGTCTGGCATTTTGCTTTTAACTATCCTGTTGTATGTTACCAAAAAAAAAAAAAAAAAAAAAAAAAAAATGGTTACTTAGAAGAATAAAGATATACTTCTGAAATATAAAGAGAAAAGGATTGTGAGCCTGCAACCAAGAAAGTATCCTCAGAATCTAGGAAGTGTCAGGCAATGGCAAGCGTTCTGCCAATAGTGGTGAACAAAAGCATGGTTTAAATTGTTGTATTTTCCAGACTATTTCGTGTCCTGCGCATGGTTGTGATATCTTAGTGGATGACAACACAGTTATGTAAGTATTTCTGATAGATTCTGCATATTGAGTATTGTTTTGTTGATTAAACCAAATTAACTTTGACTTAGTATGTCTGAGAAGGTAAATTATTAAAATTCAAGAGACTTTTTTTCCCCACTTATTTCTTTATTATACAAAAAGTCTCTTGCAATTTGCTTAGGTAGTCATTCTTATGGTATATTTGGTAATATGTGACAGCCAAATTTTGGTAAATCTTGAAATTGTATAATGGGATAACGTATTAATTTATGTCCTCTGGGTAACAAGCTAAGACAGAATCAGGAGGGGGTGTGGGGAGTTTAGGAGTGTTGCTCAGTGAGTTGCCTAGCCTATGTGAGGTCCTAGCTTTGATTTCCTGCATCCAAAAAAACCAAAACAAAACAAGAGGAACAGAATAAAAAACAATGTGAGTCATTATGAAAATGTATGTGGTAAATTAAAGAGGGAGACCAGGGAGAGATAGACTCAGTACAGGTACATAATACCTGAGAAAGAATGAAAACATTTTCCAAAAGAAGAACCTCAGCTTATGATGCAGCTAAGTCTGGCAGTCTTTGAGGAACTCTAACATTGACATTGTCCACAGACAATACCTCAGTAAGCAGAAGGCTGTGCCAGACATTTATTGATATATCATTAGCCCCTCACTGCACTGCTCAGGGATAGAGTGTTCTCTGCTGAAATGCTGCTAATAATTTCAAAGGTGTACTACATGGAGGCTGTAAACTAGTTCTTCTGTACAGATGTTCCTCTTTGGATGGAAGGACGAAACACGGAAACAGAAGCATAGTGAATTCCTGGTGTAAACCCCAGCTGCTCACTTCCTGGGCCAGTGCTATTTCGTGGCCTCGGGTTCGTCAGTTGACTTCATTTCAGGATGCCAAGCACATTGAGGTTTTGAGTGATCCATATACAAATTGTATAATTAGTTTTAGGTAATCGCCTATACAGAAATTTTTTTTTCTGTGATTAAAAAGTAATAAAATGACAGCAGTGTTTTTTAAAAAGTAGATTTAACCTAATTAAGCTAAGTTGACTAGCACAGCTACTAAAGCTCAAATGTTCCGCTTGGGGGAATTTTTTTATTTTTTATTATTATTTTTAAAAGATTTGGCCGGGCGGTGGTGGCGCACGCCTTTAATCCCAGCACTTGGGAGGCAGAGGCAGGCGGATTTCTGAGTTCGAGGCCAGCCTGGTCTACAGAGTGAGTTCCAGGACAGCCAGGGCTAAACAGAGAAACCCTGTCTTGAAAAACCAAAAAAAAAAAAAAAAAAAAGATTTGTTTGTATGTGAGTACACTGCCACTGTCTTAAGACACACCAGAAGAGGACGTGCGATTCTATTACAAATGTTTGTGAGCCACCATGTGGTTGCTGGGAATTGAATTTGGGACCTCTGGAAGAGCAGTTGGAGCTCGTAACCAGAGAGCCATCTTTCCAGCTCTGAAATTTTTTATTTGTGTGTGCACAAGTACCACAGTGCATGTGGGTCCCAGGGATCCAACTCAGGTTGTTAGGCTTGTTATAAAGTGCTCTTACCTACTGAGCCTTTCTGCTTGCCTCCCCCTCTGGCCCACCCCCTCCTCCCCTGTTTCTGAAGACAAGGTTTCTCTGTGTAGCCCTGGTGGCTGTTCTGGAACTAGCTCTGTAGACCATCCTGGCCTTGAACTCAGAAGTCATCTGCCTGCCCCTGCCTCCTGAATACTGCTTAAAGACATGTACCACCACCATCACCCAGCTCTATTTTACCTTCTTCATTTCAGTCTTCTTGGCTTTATTTGCAACATATTTACTGCTGTTAGTCTGTTTTTTTGTTTTTTTTTGTTTTTGTTTTTCCCAGAGACAGGGTTTTTCTATGTAGCCCTGGCTGTCCTGGAACACACTCTGTAGACCAGGCTGGCCTCAGACTCAGAAATCCGCCTGCCTCTGCATCCCAAGTGCTGGGATTAAAGGCATGCCCCACCACCACCTGGCTTTAATCTTGTTTGTCTTAAGTTAATTCTATTTCCATCATTGTCTAAGCTACCAAAAATAAATCAGTTACCACCACTCTTCCTCTTTTTATCTTGTCCCCTGGTGCATTCATATCCATTATATTTTTTTCTTCATTGTGGTAGTTTCATCCTGCCTGTCATCCAGTGTACCATATCCTGTGATTAATTCCAGAAATTACTGGGAGCTTCTTTGGTATATATACAATGTTATTCCCCAAAAGGTCCATAATAATTAATATAACATAAAAGTATATGTAAAGCAGTATTTGAAGAAAACAAATTGTCTCTTATGACTAAAAATAATAAAGGGAGTAAAAATTAAGGGCAAGGAAATGTTGGGAAGGCTAAACAAAAGATGTCACTGCCTTTTTTTTTTTTTTTTAAAGATTTATTTATTTATTTCATGTATGTGAGTACACTGTCACTGTCTCCAGACACACCAGAAGAGGGTGTCAGATGACTTTGGAGATGGTTGTAAGTCACCATGTGGTTGCTGGAAATTGAACTCAGGACCTTTGGAAGAACAGTCACCGCTCTTAACCGCTGAGCCATCTCTCCAGCTCGGATGTCACTGTTTGTAAATAGTCATGAGCTTTTCTCTTAGGTGTTTTGCAGTGGTTAACCAAATAGGGGAGGGCTTATTTAAGATATGGATGAAAAGAATTTAACAGTTCATAATGGAGTTTTGTCATTGATACTTGTCAAAGCTGTAGTAATATGATATGTATTAATGTAGTGGAGGATGCTTTAAGAGTGAGGGAAATATTGGTTAAAGAGATTTGTTTAGAAGGGTCTTTGAGCTGGGCGTGGTGGCACACACCTGTAATCCCAGCACTCTGGGAAGCAGAGGCAGGCGGGTTTCTGAGTTCGAGGCCAGCCTGGTCTACAGAGTGAGTTCCAGGACAGCCAGGGCTACACAGAAAAACCCTGTCTCCAAAAAAAAGAACAAAACAACAAACAAACAAACAAACAGAAAAAGAAGGTTAAAGAGAATTTAGGAGTCAGTATATCATTAGGAAGCAAGTAGAAACAAAAGAATTTAGAAACAAACTATCTGTTACATGAATGCTTCTAGTATAGTTGTCCATTTAGTTAGGAACTAGTTCCCTTTAGGTTTAGAACCTAGTAAACAAGGAGGAAACCACTCCTGCGAAAAATGTAGAATTAAAAAAAAAAGTTTTAATTGAAGAGTAGTAGTCAGGCATGATTGGTTGTATACTCAAGAAGCTGAGGCAGGTGGGTTGCAGAATTGAAGTCAACTTATGCTACATAGAGGAATGTAATCTCCAGTTTAAACCAGTTCATCAGCTGGTTCTTTGAGTGAAAAGTACAGGAACCAAGGGAATAGAGAATTGCCTATCTAGGGCTTTAGCTGAGCTGGTAGAGGGTTTGCCTATCATGCAGAAAGCCTTTGGCTCTGTTCTATGTGAGACTAGATGGTGGTTTTCCTATCTATAATCTCAGCACTGGTCATCCTTGTCTACATAGTGAGTTTGAGTTCAAACTAGCCAGGAATACCTGAGACCCACCTTCAAAATGAGGGGGGTTGGGGGCAATAGAGAATGCCATCAAGTAGTCACTGGTGGTGTCACTTTTCCAGAATTATGAGAGTAAGAATGAAAACATCATTTGGGTGTTCCTGCTAAAAAAACTTTACTAGGATGACAATAGATGTAAGATTATAGTGAGTTTAGTCATGAGTAGAAAATAGGGGAAATGTGGTTTTCAGAGAGTTAAGAGTTATATCCAGTAGATTTCACACAGAATTGTGTAGTCTTAGATATTAGAACATCTTTTTTAATTAAATGAATTGATACAAGCCCATGAATATCACTACCAGTTAGGGTTAACAGGTTGTTCAGTTTTCTCAGGTATTTTAATGACAACATGGTAAAGGTTGTCTTTCAGTATGAACATATTAAAACCATAAGGATCTTGGAAACTCAGGAGCACAGTTGGGTGGGTAATTGGTTGCTGGGTAAAGTTTTAAGACATAAAACTATTGTGCCTTGTTTCCTTGAAATCTCTGACTTTTCCAGATCATTAAGCAGATGATACTCCAGTACTGGGCCAGTAATTCTGTTAAAAATGTCTGCTGTGCAAGCATGGGTACTCAGTTGATCCCTGTAGCCCACATCTTGGGGCGGGGGAGAGGAAAAAGGCCAAGCTTGGTTGTAGGCACTTGTAAGACTCAAAAAACAAAATGAATTTTACTGGAGGAATAACACCTGAGGTTGTCCTCTGACCTACATGTGCTTGTGCAGTAGTGTGCACATGAAAGCCTAACACACACACACACACACACACACACACACACACACTCACTCACTCACTCACTCACACTCCATGCATACTCCCCACCCCCAAAATCAGGGATTAAAAAGTTGATATTCCTACATGGTAAGCAAGCAGATCATTATAAGAGATATTTAAATTTGACACAAAATTCATGTAGGTATAAATTAAATTCAGATTTTTGTTATTTTCTTTTGTTTCTTTTTTAGTATTTCAGGTTAGATAAAGATGAAAGACTTTTGGTACTATCTAAAGTAATGGGAATAAAGTACCAGAGGGAGAATAAATTGCAGCATTTATGAATTGATGCTTGACATCATCATGTATAGATAGATACATCAGTTCATACATTCTTGGTCTTTTAGTAATTATTAGCACTGGGATATTTGTTATTACTTTTTTTCCTCCTGATGACTTAGCTAGTAATTTATTCCCATATTTGGTGCTGTGGTTTGAATTCTGATTTGTCTAGGTAGTTTCATTTGCATTTGTCCTATGTACAGCATTTTGAACTCTGGACTCAGAAGTTTTTTTTTCTTTTAATTAAAGTTGAGACTGGCCGGGGAGTGGTGGCACACGCCTTTAATTCCCAGCACTTGGGAGGCAGAGGTAGGCAAATTTCTGAGTTCAAGGCCAGCCTGGTCTATAGAGTGAGTTCCAGGAAAGCCAGGGCTACACAGAGAAACGCTGTCCCGAAAAATCAAAAAAAAAGTTGAGAATGTTTTGCTTATTTCATGGGGTAGAGGTAAGTCAGGATATTGCTATGTAACCCCATCTAGCCCCTAATTCAGAGACCCTTTTGTCTCTTGTCTTCCCAGTGTTAGATTTAATAGTGTGGGTGCTCTCAGAATCCAGGTGTGGTCCCCCACACCCCCAGCTGGAGTTGCAAGTGGTTGTAAACAAACTAATGTGGGTTCCGAGAACATAAACTTTGGATCCCCTAATAAAAGAACAGTTGCTGCCCTTAGCTACTGAGTTATACCTTTAGATTGTTGTGTTTATTAAGACAAGGCCCCATGCACCCTAGGCTGGCATTAATTAAGCTTGATATGTAGTTGGGGAAAACCTTGGACTCTTCATTAGCTCTACTGTCTAGATGCATGGTATTCATAGCAGCATGCTTATTTAGCTCCATAATTTCTTAAAATACCTTCCCTTCTTTGTCTCTGCTTTTATGGGAACATATGAGTATGTACTTGGCAGTGTAAATTTGTGTGTAGAGATCCAGGGCTAACATTGGGAGTCTAACTAAGGTCTCTCAGTTGAACCGCTGCTTTAGCTGGCCATCTTGCTCCAGGGATCCCTGTCCCTGCATTATTTATTAATCCTGGGATTATAGTTGGATCACCTTCATAATGTAGGTGCTGGGGTTCATATGCACTGCAGTTTCATGTTGCTGAGGTGCTGGTGCTGGTGGTAGTGCTTGTGGTGCTGGTGATGTTGTTTTTTTCTGTCCTTTATTGATTCCATCTCCCATACACCCATTGATGTTTTTATTTGACACATGTTTCTTGGAAGATCTTCTCGTTTTCATTAGTACATTTTCCTTTTACATTCCAAAGACTTAAAAGATTTTTTTTTTTTTTTTTTGGTTTTTCGAGACAGGGTTTCTCTGTATAGCCCTGGCTGTCCTGGAACTCACTCGGTAGACCAGGCTGGCCTCGAACTCAGAAATCCGCCTGCCTCTGCCTCCCAAGTGCTGGGATTACAGGCGTGCGCCACCACCGCCCAGCCGACTTAAAAGATTTTTATTGATAAATCTTGGGTCAGTAGATTTTAATATTTTTTATTAATTTGTTTATTTTTGTGTTGTCTGGTTTTGCCATCTTATGTCTGTTGAAACCTTTGGTCAGGATTTTATTTCACTTATGCATTTTTCGTTTTTCAGGGCTGGGGAGCTAAAATTATACAATTTCTAGCTTAATAGTTTTGTGAGGATTTTATTTTATTTTATTTTTTTTGCTTTTTTGAGATAGGGTTTCTCTGTGTAGCTCCAGCTGTCCTGGAACTCACTCTGTAGACCAGGCTGGCCTCGAACTCAGAAATCCGCCTGCCTCTGCCTCCCAAGTGCTGGGATTAAAGGCGTGCGCCACAAACGCCCGGCTGAGGATTTTATTTTTTGAGAGACTTTTCTGGTTTTGTTATTAAAAACTTTTATAAGTTCTTTATATCATAATAGCCTCAAAAGGCTATGCTAATTCGAACATTTGGGCTCTCACAGAGTTCTGTTGATTGCTTTCTCTCAAATGTGGAATGCAGTTTACTTCTCTATGTTAACTTCATACTCTTTGGTCAAAAGTGGGATTTTTTTTTCCCTCTTTTGTATAGTATGTTGTGCTGTTTTCTATACTGCCCTGCTTCCATGTCTCTCTTGTGTATGTTTTGACTATTTGCTAAGTTAGTGTATCTTTGCCTCCCAAGTGCTGGGATTAAAGGCGTGCGCCACCACCACCCACCAGTGTTTCTTTCTAGAATAGTTTAAATGTCTTTACCAGTCATACAATGTCAATATGCAAAGTTGTATCTCCAACTCATAATCCTCTTTTGAATTTGGGACTTTTGTACCTTCAGGCTCCTCAGCCATCTCCATGTGTATAGTCACAGATTTCACCTTGTCTTACCTACCACATCCACAGCCATCACCTCCTATTATTCAGTTTTGCTTCTCAAGTTATCACTAGGGGTAAGGACTTTGCTGAATTAATAACCTTGATGGTATTCTTGATTTGCCTTTCTCCTATCTTCAGTACTTACTTTTTTTTTAAATTTAAATGCACTTTATTTTTAGACAACCCACATGACATGATTTTTTTCTTATAAAAAAAAAGCAATCCTCCACCCCAAATAAATCAGTCAAAACAAAAGTTCAAGATGACCTCAGTCCCATTTGTCCTAAGTCCTGGTGTCGTACAGAGGTAAGCAGCAGCCAGTTATGGTGACAGGTGATAGTTCCAGTTTGTTAACATTCTTCCATCTCTAAGCCATCCTTAAAGAAAATCATAAATGGAGTCACACCATCTTCACGGTAGTCCAGGAGAGCAACCATACCATCTGAATTTGTGCAGTACTTAGTCTTATACCAAATTTAGTTCGTTCACCCTAACATCTTCCAGGCTACCCTCAATGTGAATAGATATTCTTCCTTATCTATTCCTATTGCCATTAGTGTGATCCAGGCCATCTTTTCTTTGCTGTAAGTTTGCCTTTGGCTCCTAAGTGACTTTTTTTTCCTCATAGTTTCATGACCTTCCAGTAGTATTTTTACAAATGTCATCCTTTGCTGTTCACCTTTTTATTATCTTTTACATTTTCTGTTGCAGCTATACAGAGACTTGGTCTCATGAAAATATTGTGCGTTTTATTTGCTTTTGGTTTCATTTTTTACTGTTTTTTTCTACTGACCTCTAACATGGTTACCACTCTTTTCAAATCTTTAATTATTCTAGTGCATTCATCTTTTGAGTTGGACTCAGTTTGATTTTAATTTTAATTTGGTTAGCATCCTATAAGCTTCTAAATTTTACTTTTGTTGTTGCCTATACTTTGGAGCTGCATGGCTTAAAGTTATCTTGCTTACATTGACTGAATCTGTTATCATACCCTGAATGTACTGATTCTTTGGAGTCTCAGTTCTTTTTAGATTATTAAACCATCCCCCCATTTCCTCTTCATCGTCCAGAGGATTAAATACTATGCCTCCTGTGTTCTAAGCCTACTCTCTACCATCAAGCTATTTCCCTATTCCAGCTCTCAGATTTCTTATTTATTGCTCAGTGTTGGAGATCAAACCTATAGGGCAATGATGTGGGAGGCAAGAATGTTGCAAGATATTTCCTATCCATTCACATTGAGGCAGTGAGAGGCCAGTGATTGTAGGGGGGAGAGGAGGAGGCCTAAGGAGGGAGAGAGGCTGGGTGGACTGCACGTGCAGAGAGAGGGAGACTAGGTATCCAGATGGCTTCAGCCATATTTCTAGTGTTTTGGAGAGGTCTGAAATATTGGGATAAGACTTTATCATTATAAATTGGCATTATGAAATTGGAAGTTTCTTATACATAAATATATTTGGTTAACTATTCAAGTTTAAGGGTAATACTTTACAGGATACTTAGAAGGAGTGGGTGCTGGGCAGAAGTGTGGGACTCCCACTGTTTACAGAGTCTATGGCAGGATGATACTCTTTCTTAGTTCTTACCCACTACACAAGACCTCTACCACTGAATTACATCTCTAATCCTCTTAAGTACTACATTGGTAATTGAATGCATTAGCTTTTTTTATGCCTTAGCATCTTTGAGTAAGTACTTGAGGAAATATATCATCACTTTATCATGGGCCTTC
This sequence comes from Apodemus agrarius, assembly GCA_964023405.1. Classification (NCBI taxonomy): domain Eukaryota; kingdom Metazoa; phylum Chordata; class Mammalia; order Rodentia; family Muridae; genus Apodemus; species Apodemus agrarius. The sequence continues at coordinate 62,404,852 of OZ030012.1, read as the reverse complement.
AAAAAACAAGCTCATTAAAAATTAATTTACAATCGAGACTATTAGTGTAAATAGTCTTCCCTATACATTAGCCTCATCTAGATTTATACAGATGATATAGTTTGAGAGCTTTTTTTGTCACAAGAGTTTTTTCCTTGTTGCTTTCATGGAATTAGTGAAAATTATGTATCATTCATTACTTAGTACCAAATGGGTTATTATTCATTGTAATAGTTAATTTTTTTATTTATTTACCTGCTTAGGGTCTCAATTTATTTCACTATATATGTATCTCTTCTAGTATCTAAAGATATAAGCTAAATTTTATCTATATATCAAAGTCTTTCAAGATGTTCAAGTAGTGTATTTACTCCCATCTTTTTCATGGCAGTAGCATCTCACTTTGTAGCCTAGGCTGGCCCTGAACTCAGATTTTCCTGGTTAGCCTCCTGGGTTCTGTGACTGCAGGTATATTCCACCATGTCCAGCTGTTTCTTCGTGCCTTGACTAGCCAGTTGTAATAATGTCATCTGGAATTGTGATGGATCTGACATCCTGTGGCTTGTTCCTTTTATTTTTAAGTCTGGATTTTAGACGCAGACAGACTTGTTGCCATTCTTTTTTTTTTTTTTTTTTTTTTTTTTTTTTTTGGTTTTTCGAGACAGGGTTTCTCTGTATAGCCCTGGCTGTCCTGGAACTCACTCTGTAGACCAGGCTGGCCTCGAACTCAGAGATCCGCCTGCCTCTGCCTCCCAAGTGCTGGGATTAAAGGCGTGCGCCACCGCCGGCCATTCATTTTTATGAGAGCTATATCCATTGTTTTCATGTTTACTGGGGACTAGAGTTGTTTGGGTTTAGATCCCAGAATTTGTCTGTCTGTCTGTCTGTCTGTCTGTCTGTCTGTCTGTGTCTGTCTGTCTGTCTGTCTGTCTCTCTCTCTCTCTCTCTCTCTCTCTCTCTCTCTCTCTCTCTCTCATTCATTGTCTACTAGATCAAATGATGTTTTTGAATTTAAGCACTGTTCTATCAATTTTAGGCAGTTCTTCTTAACTCCCTGCTATTTAATATGAAGTAATTGTTGTCTTTATGCGATGCTTCATCTTTATTTATAAGCCTAACATAACAAGTACATAATTACCATACATTATTAGCTCTATGGCTGTTTTCTTTCTGTCGCTGATTCTTTTATGTTTTGCCAGTGGCTTGGCTAGAAAATTATATGTCTTAGCTAGTGCTCTTAACTGCAAATAACTGTGAGTCACCTGTATTTTCCCAGTTCTTGAATATCATTTAAATAGAATGATATATATATATATATATTAAATTCATTACTATTGTATGCATGTATATATAAGTTTTGATTGATGGCCTACTCATGCCACTGAGCATATGAGAACGTTAGAGGACAACTTTTAGGAGTTGTTCTCTCCTGTCACTTTGGGTTCCAAGGATCATTAATCTTGTTTACCTGAGCTGGCTTGCCTGTATTCTTTTGTGTATGGATATGTTCCTCATGGGCATGATTGTGTGTGTGTGTGTGTGTGTGTGTGTGTGTCTGTGTCTGTGTCTGTCTGTCTCTCTCTATCTGTAGTTACTATTATTGTATAATGTTTGATTCTCTGCATAATTGAGACTTGAAGTTTTGAGTGGCTTGTTTTTGGCCAGTGTATAAAACTTTAAAGAATATTTCTATTTCTTTAGCAGACATACACCGACTTCCTTGGGTAATATCTGTACCAAAATATCTTGTTAAGTAGATTCTGCCAAATTATTTTCTCAAATATGTATGTATATATTCCTCACTAAATATAAGAGTTCTAGTCTTTCAGTCATTCTTGAGGGAATGTGGTAGATAAAATAAAGCATTCTTTTACATTTATATCAGTTTAGGTAACTCTTTAAATAATTTTTTTACTACAGTTATTTTATTGTGTATGTATACCATGACACATGTGGAGGTGGGAGAACAACTTGTGGCAATTACTCTCTTCTATATAGGACTTGGGGATCAAATTCATCAAGGTTTTGATAACTTACTTTTACCTACTGAATCACCTCTCTCTTCTTCCATATCCCTTTTAGTGAAGTACCTATTGGAACAATTTTCCCATTTTTAAATTCTGTTTGGTCTATTATTGCAATTTTTATTGTATATGTTTCAGCCTCTCCCCTTCCCCCATTGCTTGCCTTTTGTCTCTGAGAGATGATTTGTTTTACTGTAAACAAATATATAAATTGAAATAGGGAGAGGCAAAGAAGTGTTAGGGGAAACTGCACAAGACAATTTGTGGGAATTGACAGGTCATTATATGGTTTTTGTCCTTCACTCAATTTATCCAGCCATCTGACTGAATTACAGGGAGTTAAGAGTGTCAGAGAGGAATGCTTTGACTATTGGGTCTTGACAATCTTCATTTGTGTGTGTCTCTGTCTTGGGAGAATGAGCAGGTTAACTGAGTTTTTGAGGCCCTTGGGATGTTTTGTGAGATCTTGTTTCAAGAAAGGAAGAAAAAAAATCCTGTCTCAGCACTTCCGCCGTCCGCCCCCCCCCCAAAAAAAAAAGGGAAAGGAGAGGTGGTTCTTTATTTCCAAAAAAATACAAATTCATAGACATGGTGAATGAGAGTTATGTGATGTAATTTAATTGTATTTGTTTGCAGTTTTATATGGGGGGGGGAAGACTTGAAGGAAAACTTATTATTGATACTAAATTATAAAATTAAGTGTTTTTTTAATTTACAGTGCTTTATATGCATAAGCACTATATGGTGGTAGTTCTGGCTAGTTTTATATAGACTTGTCACAAGCTGTAGACATCAGAGAGGAGGGAGCACAGTTGACAACATGCCTCCATAAAAGGGTTGTCATAGGCAAGCCTTAGGGCTTTCTCTTAATTAATGATTGATGTGGGAGGCCCTGCCCATTATGGTGGGGTCATCACTGGGCTGGTGGTTCTGGTTTGAGGAGTGAGCCAGTAAGCAGTATTGCTTCAAGGCTTCTGCATCAGTTCTTGCTTCCAGGTTCCTGCCCTATTTGAGTTTCTGCCCTAAATGCCTTCCATGGTGAACTGCTGTAGAAGTGTAAGTGAAATAACCTCCTTTTCCCAAGCTTATTTTGTTCATGGTGTTTCCTCTCACATGATTTAAATTGTAGTAGCATTCCAATTTCTTTGTTGAAGCAGGTGTGATTCCTAAACTTGAGGGTAGTTAACGCTGCTGATGTTGTGTTGGATTTGTGTAGTAGACATGCAAGAGATGTTTTGACTGCTGGGAGCTGTTTCCACAGAGAATCATTGGTCCAGTGACTTTTTGTTTGTTTGTTTTGTCTTTATTTTTGTTTTTTGGTTTTTTGTTTGTTTGTTTGTTTGTTTTTTGTTTTTGAGACAGAAACTCTGTGTAGCCCTGGCTGTCTTGGAACTCACTCTGTAGACCAGGCTGGCCTCGAACTCAGAAATCCTCCTGCTTCTGCCTCTCAAGTGCTGGGATTAAAGGCGTGCACCAACCCCCTCCCATCCCCCCCAACCACCCCCACCCCCCCCACCCCACCCCCCCCACCCCCCCCACCCCCGCTTAATTCATCTTAATAGTGCTATTCTTGACAGTGTGAAAAGAAATTTTAGCTGAAAACTCCTGAAAGAACTGTTGTTCTCCTACCCCCCCCACACACACACACAGGGTTTCTCTGTATAGCCCTCAGGGTTTCTCTGTATAGCCCTGGCTGTCCTGGAACTCACTCTGTAGACCAGGCTGGCCTCAAACTCAGAAATCTGCCTGCCTCTGCCTCCCAAGTGCTGGGATTACAGGTGTGTGCCACCAAAGCCCAGCAGAACTTGTTGTTCTTAAAAGTCCTGGTAGGGCATGCCAGATTTATAGATCATTTTCAGAACTAAGAATATGAAGGTTGAATATCAAGCCCACATTTGGTCTGATAAGAACACACTTGAAAGTAACCTAACACCTCGGTCTCTGGGGAGGATATGAAGCTGAAAAACAAAAGGGCAGGGCTTGAATGTTGGTTAAATGGCCCATGCCTTTAATTCTCCACACTTGGGAGGCAGATGCAGGAGGATCATTTAGGACTAGCTTGGTCTAAATAATGAGTTTCAGGAGAGCCAGAAGTACATACTACACAGACCTGGTCTCAATAATAGTAGTGCTGGTGGTGGTGGTGGTGGTGGTGGTCGTGGTGGTCGTGGTGGTCGTGGTGGTCGTGGTGGTCGTGGTGGTAATAAAGAATTACTATGAAGCCAGAGCACACAATACTGTCTTAATCAAGAAGTGGACTATATCTATATGCATGTGAAGAGGTTGTTTTGTCAGCGGCTATCTTGCACTATCACACTGATTTTAATACCACCTAAAAACCAGCAATGACAACAAAACTCTGATAGTGATTGAACCCTGATTCTTGAATGTGTTTGCCAAATGTTTGACTGCTCAGTTGTGTCTTCTGCTTTTACACCATTTTCCTGTGACATTAAGAAGTTCCTTTCTTTGTTGCCATTGTGTTGTAAGTCACAGAAAGTGTGCAGATGTGTGTAGGACAGCCAGAGAAAACCAGGTTGCTATCTATTTTTCCATTTAATTGCCAAGAACTGCCACATGAAGGCAGCTCTCAAAACTATACACAGATAGTCACCAAACCTGGGTCCATTTTTTAACATTCTTGTTGATAGTATCTGAGCACTGAGTCTGGTGTTTAAAAAGGTAGTCAAGAATTGCAGAAAATGTGCAAGGACCATAGACTTGCTGTCTTCAGGCTGCTACATGTACTTGGCAAAATAGAATATTGAGAATATAATATATGAGGAAATTGTTTATCCAATTCAAATTATAGAAACTTGGAAATCACTGTTAGGACAAATATTGGATTGATAGTATATTTTGGTATTTTCAACTTATGTATTTTTATACCATAGCATAAACAGTTTTGAAGTTACATTTTCTTAATACACACAGTTAAACTTGGCTTAATAAACTTAGTAGCTTGTTTTATTCTTGGTTTCAGGCGCCTGATCACAGATTCAAAAGTTAAATTAAAATATCAGCATTTAATAACAAATAGCTTTGTAGAGGTAAGTGGTTTGTTTTTCTCTACTTTTAACTTTCAAAAACTCTGTTTATGAATTGAAATATACTAGTTATGTACTTTTTGTTGTAGTTTGGTTTGGTTTGACTTGGTTTTTTGAAATGTCTCATGTAGCCTCAGCTGGCCTTTAACTCGTGATATCCACCTACCTCTGCCTAAGTACTCGGTGCCCTGTACCTGAACTAGTTTTCAAACCAAAATGAACCTGTTACCATTTTTAATAGTACAGACACACCCTGTCTCAAAACAAAAGTATTACTGAAAAATGCCTGTTGCATATTTGTTCGTACTGATTTTGTGCTTCAGTGGCAGCTACTGCAGAGAACCCTGTGTGTAGGCTACAAAACAAAATGTTTTTCCCCCTCAGGTTTTATTGAAAGTTCCAGTGCCCATTATTGTAATGCCAGCATTTTCATTTTTGAATATAATATTAAACTATAAAGCTGCAAATTAATGTATATTGTACCTTTTGAAATGATCAGTGTACTTTAATTTTTGTCTGTACCATGGAATCTAGGACTCTCAGATCTACATGTTAAGCAAGTGACCTCCTAATGAGGTATATGCCCAGCCAGTAATTTGATTTTTGAAGCCTAGTACAGAATGTTACTTAAGGCATGTCTTTCTTCTTCATGTAATAAACATACTTCATAGTTTGTGTTTCGCCTGGTTGGGGTGGAATATACCTGGAAATCCCAGCACTGAAGTGGCTAGGTCAAGAGAATCACAAATTTGAGGGAACTCTGGTCCTCCTAGCGAGTGACCTCGCCTTAAAACAGAGACAGAGACAAAAAACATAATTAAATACTGTTTAAGTATCTGTGGGATTTGTAGGTAGAATGAAAAGAAACATAGTTCTTAGTTTTATAGAATTAAAAGTTGAAAGATAATCTTGTGAGGGTCTAGGATACAGCTTTGTGGTAGAAGGCTTCCCTGTCAGATATGAGATTTGGTCCCTAAATCCAAAGTAAACAAATAATGAAACCAGAGACTTAACACTCTAGAGTTGGGGGTTTGGCTCAATTCGTAAAGCACTTGCCTAAGGTATGGTCCTTTTGATCCCAGAATTCAAATACATAAGTTGCTTAACATTGAATAAACTTCAATGTAATCTACCATATTTTTAACAAAGTAAAATAGAAATACCATATATCTCCCCACATGCATCAAAAGATAACATTTCTGATTAAAAGAGGATAATTATGAGAAAATATTGCATATAATAATGTATTATAGAAGACTGCAGCAGGTTTTATATGGTTTTGTTATTTATCTTTTGACCTTACTAGATATTGTGTAGTTTAATCTGCTATCATTTTTAAGATGTTCTATCTTGTGTTTCAGTGCAACCGACTGTTAAAGTGGTGTCCCGCCCCAGATTGCCACCATGTTGTTAAAGTCCAGTATCCTGATGCAAAACCAGTTCGCTGCAAATGTGGCCGCCAGTTTTGGTAAGCAAGAGATATCCAACATAGGGTTTCTTCTACCTTTTCTTTTTAATCTTGATAATAAAATGGGAAACTTCATGCTGGGAAATAAATGATACTAGTTAAAAGTGGTGTATATTTCTTTTAAGTAAGACATAAACCACCTTAAATTTTTGTTCTTTCCTTAATGCTTTTTATCTTTTGGAGCTTTGTGCATGTATATGATAGCGGGGTGTGTGTTTTGTTTAAGGCAGTCTCGTTTCATAGCCTAAACTGACCTCAAACTCATGTTAATCCCTGCTCAATATCTGTCCCAAGTGCCGTGATAAGCATATGCCATTATACCTGCTGACTGTATTGTTCGTTTGGGGGGGGGGGGAATGAAGCTATAATTTCCTTTATATTTCACTTTAACCTTTAATGAAAGGAAACTTTATCTGGGTTAATTGCCTTTTTTTTTTCAACATTCAGAAAGTGTGTGTGTGTGTGTGTGTGTGTGTGTGTGTACTCACTTGAGAGTGCTGTTCCTTGAACATGCTTGTTGAGGGTGTGGTGGTGTCTTGGGGATCAAATTCCTGTCAAAGCTTAATGACAGTGCTGAACTATCCAAATTGCTGTTTGTTCTACTGAATTTTCATCTGGCTCTTGCAATACTGTGTGGCTTATTTAAAAAAATAAAAATAAAAAAGAAAATATGTAGGTAATTTGGTTGTTTAGGCCATCTGTCCTGGTAACATGGGACTTTAGAGTTCTATAGTATACCCTTCTCTATCTGAACAATAGATGTCATTTATCAGGAATTTTCAGCACCAGATATTGGGGAACATCTCAGTGTCTCTCAAGTGTTAGCTGGCTTTTTTTATTTTTCTAAGTGGGTAGGTAGCCTGAGAATTTCTCAATTTGAAAGTTTTTGCTCTTTTTTTTTTTTTTAACATCCAAGAGCCCAGCTGTTTCTTCAGCAATGTTTATTCAATCAAATATTCACTTTTATTGTTTGTCCATTTCTACCACTGCATAAAACAGTATGGCACAGATAGTTAATTAAGTCAGGTTCTACTTTATAGAGTGAATAGTTGACCCCTAGTTTGCAATATCTTCTTCATTTTCATCACAAACATCACTAGAATGACTTTTCTTGGCCTTAATTCCACACACCTTCTGCTTATATACTCTCAAGATGACTGAGGCTATCTCTACACCTCTGTTTTCATTACCAAGTCTCACAATCAAGACTGACAGACAGACAGACACACACACACACATACGATAATATATTTCTAACACACATCCCAACCCGTCTATTACTGCCTTCCAAATCTTCCTCATTTTAGACTCATTTCTCATGAGCAATTTCCTTTCTTAGCCTAGTAAGTTGCTATAACAAATTACCAAGATAGTTTAGTATTTCCATGGCAAGAATTTATTTTGCAAGCTGGGAAGTCCTGTGTCAATATACTGGTGATTACTTGTGTTGGTGTAAGTTTTCTTTTTGCTATATAGTGGATACCTTGTGAATAATCTCACATAGTAGAAGGAACAAGGAAGGAGTCTTCATTTGTTATAGTGTTCATGAATGCAGTCCTCCTGACATAATTACCTTACAATTGCCCCTAGTATGTATATGTTGGGTGGAAGAGGCGGTTGTGTTTTTTTGAGAGAGGAATCTTTCTACCTTAACCCTGGCTGTCCTAAAACATTAGTAGATTAGACTGGCCTCTAGAAGTGCTAGGATTAAAGGTGTACTTCATCATGCCCAACAATCCCTGCCTTTTAATGCCATCTCACTGATGATTAGATTTCAACATTGGAATCAGATTTGGGCACATGGAGAATATTGCGAAAAGGTCTTTAAAAAAAAAAAAAAAAAGGAGCCACTCTACTGGCCAAGCAAGATTCCCAAAGGAAAGAAGGCCAAGGGGAAAAAGGTGGCCCTGGCCCCAGCCCCCGCCGTCATCAAGAAACAAGAGGCCAAGAAGGTGGTCAATCCTTTGTTTGAGAAAAGGCCCAAGAACTTTGGCATTGAGCAGGACATTCAGCCCAAAAGAGACCTAACACGCTTAGTCAAATGGCCCTGCTGCATCAGGCTGTAGCTTACATCCTCTGTAAGCAGCTCAAAGTAGTACCTCCTGCTATTAACCAGTTCACCCAGGCCCTGGCCAGGCAAACAGCTACTCAGCCGCTTAAGCTTGGCCACAAGTACAGGCCAGAGACAAAGCAAGAGAAGAAGCAAAGGCTACTGGCCCGTGCTGAGAAGAAAGCCACTGGCAAAGGGGAAGTCTCAACTAAGAGACCACCTGTCTGTCCTCTGAGCAGGAGTCAACACAGTCACCACCTTGTCAGAGAACAAGAAGGCTCAGCTGGTGGTGATTGCCTATGATGTAAACCCCATTGAGCTCGTGGTTTTCCTGCTTGCCCTGTGTTGAAAGATGGGGGTGCCCTACTGCATCATCAAGGGAAAGGTCAGGCTGGGGCACCTGGTCCACAGGAAGACATGCACCACTGTTGCCTTCACACAAGTTAACTGGGAAGACAAGGGTGTTCTAGCTAAGCTGGTGGAAGATATAGGACCAATTATAATGACAAGTACCCTGCCACTGGGGTCCTGGGTCCTAAGTCTGTGGCTCGAATTCCCAAGCTGGAAAAGGCAAAGGTGAAAGAAAAAGGAAAAAAGGAAAGAAGAAAAGAAAAGAAGCCATGTAGAGCTACCAAATAGATGTTTTGCTGGTATTTTAGTACTGTTCTGATTGTTCTGATTCTCTAAAAACAGCTGTAGAATTAATAAATATACAAATTATTAAATAAATAGCCAAAATAATTAATAGCCAAAGAGCAAATAAACTCACAAATGCATAAGCATGTATAAATTACAAATTGCATTGATAAAGATCAAAAGTATGTTGGTATTTTAGAGTTTAACCCTGTGATCTAGTCAAGAGTAAAGACCTGTGTTCCAAAAGCACACAAAGCTGCGGACCCTAACATTCACCTTTACTCCCTGTATTCCTGTGGCGAGATAGGATGCAAAACAAAGAGAAGCACTGGGAATTTGTGTGCCAGCTACCCTAGAATACACATCAGCGAATAATAACAAAGGGAAAAAGACCCTGTTTCAAACAAGGTCAAAGATGAGGAAATTCATTGTCTTCCAACTTGTAAATATTTTACTATAGCAGACATGTGCCTGCCACCACACATAAAATTTACCTTGTAACAAGATGTGAATTATATTCCATACCTACTTAGAAATTTATTGTTAAATACAAATGTAAAGATTCATTTACTATTGTTAGGTATATTTATGTGTATGAGTGTTTTTCCTGTTTGTCTGTATACCACATGCATTCAGTGTCCTCAGAGACCAGAAGAGGGAATCAGATCCCCTTTAGCTGGAGTTAGGAATGGTTGTCAACCACCATGTGGGTGCCTGCAGTCAAGCCTGGGTCCTCTACAAGAGCAGCAGATGCTCTTACTGAGCCATGTTTCTTTTTGTTAGTCAGTGGAAGCTCCTCAGTTCCCTGTTCCATCACATTCCCTGTGTCTACCTTGTTAAATAATCATTTCCTTGACTTGATTTAATCACTAATTTCATTTTGTATAAGTTTTATTAAATTTGTTGACTGCTCCATACAAATGGGGTGCATTTTGGTTACTGTTGCCCTTTACCACTGTAGGCCTACAGATCCCACGTTCCTATTTTACTCTGTGACTCACTGACTTTACTTTGTGTAACTTCCTTACCAGTTAGTTCTATGTCCCCCAGATCCCCATTTTGAGACAAGGTGTTTATGTGGCCTTGAATTCCCTATTTTCCCTCTCTTGAGACCTAGGAGGATTCAGTAGCTACCCTACTCATAAGCATGTATTTTTCCTATACACACACACACACACACACACACACACACACTCATTCTTAGTGCTGGAATTACAGGTGTGAGCTGCCACGCTTGGTTATTTTTGTTTGATTGTTTGGCTTGCTTTATTTTGCCTTGAATAGAGTGGTATTTCTCTCTGTGGGGTTGAGTTTGTTCACATTATTCAAGGATTTGCCTTTGTTTCTCATGTATTGTTTACTGTATCTTAGTATAGAGTTGTGAATTAATCTGCAAATTATGGTTTTTGTTCTTTAGTTGGAGTACTGAGTGAGTGAAGGTAGAATATGTATCGATGCAGCATTAGTAGAAGCTTTTTCAGTACCATCTGAGCGAGCAAGTTAAGCAAAAATATTGTATAGTTGTTACCAGACATGTCTTTACATGTTTAGTCATTTTCATTTCATACATACTGAATATCTACCTACTTTGTGCTGGTCCTAGTACACACTAATTCTTAAAAATTTACTATAAAATAAACAGACACATTCCTTGGCTTGGTATTTCTCAGTAATTTAGAACATGCTGACAGTACTGGGGAAGTGTAGAATGTGAAACGGTTTTATATATATATATATATATATATAATTTTTTTTAAAAAACTTACACTAAGTAGGATTAATTATTTAAACTCTTGGTGTTCTTTTCAGCTTTAACTGTGGTGAAAATTGGCATGATCCAGTTAAATGTAAGGTGAGGGTTTTTTTGTTTTGCTTTTAAGACTTGATTAAAGATAATAGATGAAGATTTGTTCTAAAGATTTTATTATTTTCATTTCAAGTGATCATTGCAGGTAGTCTATAAGCGCATTCCTTCGTGTCTGGCTCCCATTTGTTCTTAGAATATCCATGGATGGGGCATTTAGTTTTTTGATTTTTTTCCTCAAGTTCCAGATTCCCCACTCAACTTTAACCAGACAAAATTATTGTTTGGTTGATCCTATGTAAATGGGATTTTACAGCTTCAAATTTTTGTACTTTGAGAATATATCTATTGGAAATCCATTACCTTTTGAGTCTTATATTTAAACCTTGCCTTTAAGTGCTGAAATAAATGGCTATCCTTAAGCCTAGTTATATTCTAACAGTTGTTATTTTCAATTAGTGGTTGAAGAAGTGGATTAAAAAGTGTGATGATGACAGTGAAACGTCTAATTGGATTGCAGCTAACACAAAGGTTGGTCCATCTGTGTGTCTCCCCTGACCCCACCCCAACCCCAACTGTTGATAGTGAACACAGATATAGGTAAGTGTGTACGCATTAGCAAAAACAGTGTGAGTTTGTGTCAGTATGGGCCTTGTGATAACTTTTATCCATGCCCCCATCCACCTACCTCCTATGGTTGCCTATTTATTCACTTTATTCAGGTGTTTATTTTTTGGATCAGCTATAAGGCAGTAGTAGCTGTTTTATTATAATAAAAACAGTGAGTTTTCCTCTATAAGTTAATTTTCTAATCTTGACTGCTTTGCTGTACAAGTATGAGGAACTGAGTTCAGATCCTCAATACACATGAAAAAGAGATGTGGCCATGTGTACCTGTAACCTGCCATGCTGAGATTCAGAGATAGGCGGATAGGATTCCCTGAAGGTCAGTAGTTCCTAGCTGAATTTGAGGAACCCCAAGTTCAGTGAGAGGCTCTCAGAGGAACAAGGCTGAGAGCTATACAGCAGGGCACTCAGCATTGCCTTCTAGTCTCTTATACATATGTGTACACACCATGTCTACATCACTCAGATTTTTACAAGTTTTATTTATTTATTTTTTAAAGCCAGGCATAGTGGCACACATTAATCATTGTACTTGGGAGTCAGACATATCTCTTTTTGAGTTTGAGGATAGCCTGTTCTACATAGAGAGTTCTAGGACAGCTAGAGCTTTGTAAGATATCCTATCTCAACAAAAACCTCTTAAGTACATTTTTCTTTAAAAAATGGAGATTTTGAGCTTCAGTATGAATTAAGTTTGAAAGTCAAGGTCTGATTACCTGCTTACCTGACTCTGTAGCCAGACTGCTTATATATGGATCCCATGTGACCTAGAATTAGTTTCTTTGTTATTTCTATTTTTCATCTATTCATGAGACAAGCAGGAATAAATAACAGCATTTATGGGGCATATAAAGCCCAGAAAACAGTGCATCACGGATAGGCACTCTGCGGCTAGGTGACAGCATTAAGCACTGTGTTGAGTAAAATACTTAGCTTTATTAAAACTTTCTGTGTGTTTAAAAATATTTTGATTGTTTTTATTTGGGTAGGGAGATGGCTCAGCAGCTGCTTTTCCATAGGACCTAAGTTTAGTCAAGTCCTAACACCTACACGGTTGCTCACCACTTTCTATTACTCTTTCAAGATGATAGGATGCCCTGTTCTGGTTTCCAGAGGCACTTGCACACAGATGGCAAACACACAGACATACCCATAAAAATAAATTTTAAAAAAGCATTACATTTTTGTGTATTAATACCCAGTAATAGCCAGGTGGTGATAGCACACACCTTTAAACCCAGCACTCTTAAGAGAACCTGAGCCAGGTGGATCTTTGTGAATTCAAGGCCAGCCTGTCTACAAATTGAGTAGAACTGTTAAACAGAGAAATCTTATCTTGAAAAACACAAACGGGAAAAAAAAAAAAAAAAAGAGCAAACAAACAAAAAAAGCACCAAAATAATCAAATGAGCCAGTAATAATAATACATTTTACATTTAAAGTTCTATGATAGATGCTTACTACTTTTTAAAATAACTTATGTGTATGAAATCTAATAAATGAATGAAATCTAGAACTAATTTCTGTCCTCAATGGTATAGCATTGACACCAACTCTGTAGTTTTTTCCCATAGGAATGTCCCAAATGCCATGTTACAATTGAGAAGGATGGCGGTTGTAATCACATGGTCTGTCGTAACCAGAACTGTAAAGCAGAATTTTGCTGGGTGTGTCTTGGCCCTTGGGAACCACATGGATCTGCCTGGTAGGTTGGACAAATGGTAGAGTACGGTCATATAATTATAGGATGTATACCACATACAAATGATATCTCTGCCTTTGATTATCACCTGACTTAAGCTAAAAATAATTAATATGTTTCAACAGAGGAATGTATTCAAGATAACCACAGAGAGGTATTTGGTAGTCATATTTCTCACAGGAATTAATTGATTTCATTAGTTGAAAAAGTTGGAAACAGTAAAAGGAATACTGTGAATAGAGGTGAAGTAGTGTTTTCAATTCATGATTTTAATTTTTTGTTACATTGTTTGATGTCATCTAGTAAAGGTTGTAAACCAAAGTTTAATGGCAGAAATTTTACTTGTGTGTTTTCCTTATCCGCCACCTCATTAGACAACAGTTTTGTTGTCTAAGTAAAAATTGGAAAGCTACTGAACAAAAATCTTTATTTTTAGCTTCTCTTCGAAATAGGCTTGCATTCCTATTGGGAAGAATTACCTAGAATTGGGAAGTAGTCCTTCAAATGGTCCTCTGTTGTCTAATTTTATGGTTTTCAAGACTGATAGTTAATGTTAGATACATGTGAGTTGTTAATTAATTGCATCCTTTGGAGATGAGTTCCAGAATGCCCTGTGAATACCAAAGTCCGAGCATGCTTATGGTCATTATGTACACTAGTATAGTATTTGCGTGCATGTGCCTCCTCCTGCATATTTTATTTAAACTATTTCTAGATTCCTTAGCACACAATAAATGTTTGTAAATAGTATTTTTTTAGGGAATAATGACAAGAATAAAGAAATCTGTGTGTTCAGTACAATTGTGACTTTTCTTTAGGTATTTTCCTCCAGTAAAGATTGTTTCCATGAATGCATAATCCTTGAATACAAAGGCCACCCTTGTTAAGTGGCATTGTTCCATTTCCTTCTGTACTAATGGATAATTTTGTTACATGCCTATTTATTTGGGAAAGTGCAAGTTAAATTGTAGATGTATTTTGAGAAACACAGGAGCTAACACATTTCCTGATGTGAATTGAAAATGTTTCTGAGTATTATATTATATTATTATATTATTGTATTATATTAAAAATGGCCAACATTTTATTTGCTTTGTGTTACCTTCCTACTAAGTTGGAGGGGATAGGGGAAGTTAGGAAATAGACTGCATTTCATGTGTGTGATTGTGTATCACACAGATGCTCACTCATGGTTCAAAAACTGCCCACAAGGCCAGAAGAGACCATTAAATAACTTGGAATTAGAGTTCTAGAAGGTTTTGGGCTACCCATTATGTATACTGGGAATCAAACTCTGCCCTTCTGCAAGAGTATTTAAACTTTATGCAATCTATTTTTAACATCTAAATTCAATATTTTTATTTGGGATGGAGGGAGGGATGGCATTTTAAAAAATCTTTCTATATCTCTAGAATAGTAGGTTCACTGTTAACAGATGCTGCAACATCGAGTTAGCTATCAGCTTCCTGCCCTGAACTGCTTCTGTATTAATGAACTCTGATCACACATTGAAAGTCTACTGTACTTGGTAGTTAAGCATTGAATAAATACCCCAAATCAGGATGTATTCTCTAATAAAAGGTATATAGTAGCCAGGTACAGTAGCATGTGGCCTTAGTCTCAGCACATGGGGGGCAGTGTCAGGCCCACTCACCGTGAGAACTGGGTCAACCTACTCTATGTAGCTGATCTCAAACCAGTCAGGGCTACTTAGTGAGAACCTGCCTAAACCACCACAACAAAAAGGTATGTAGTAACAAGGACAAAAGAAGTGCCAGTCATTTCCACTCTGAGCTAATTTCTCTGGACAGGTTTCCTCCTTTCCTCCTCCTTTTTTTTTTTTTTAAAAAAAACATGTCATTCAGTTTTCAGAGACAGCTAATAAATCATAGTAGTGTGTAAAGTTCACAGCATAAGCAACTCTTACATAGTAACTTGCTGACTATTGGTTCTCTGGTTTATAAAAGGAGAGATACAGTGAGTAATGGACAGCTTAGGAGAGAAGATGATTTCTTCAGAAGTGGAGTTAGAAGTTCAGGCTACATGTAAAGAATAAGCTATATACTACAGTGTTTTCTAGTGGTTATAGTTTAGCTGGGCTACCTAGAAGGTTCAGAATTTCCTACTTCGTGGAGAATTGCTCTAATCTCTTAGACACTTGAAATAGTACGTGTTTGGAGTATGGCCAGCCCTCACAGTATACTTTATTTAGTTTTTTATTTCTATTAGTGCAACAATAGAACCCTTTGACATCTCAGTTTATCTTGTTAAATAGAATGCCGGTTCTTAGAACACTTTAAAGTATTACATTCTTGCTGGGTGGTGGTGGCGCACACCTGTAATCCCAGCACTCTGTGAGACAGAGGCAGGCAGATTTCTGAGTTCGAGGCCAGCCTGGTCTGCAGAGTTCCAGGACAGCCAGGGCTACACAGAGAAACCCTGTCTCGAAAAAACCAAAATAAAATTAAAAAAAAAAAAAAATAAAGCATTACCTTCTTTTCACTTTTTGATTGATTTATGGTTTTCTGAATTCTTTTTATTTTTTTTTTAAGGTACAACTGTAACCGCTATAATGAGGATGATGCAAAGGCAGCAAGAGATGCCCAAGAGGTGAGTGCAGCCACTGTAGCGCAGCGCTGGCTAGGGATGTTTTTGTGGGTAATTTTGTAAGAAGCATTCAGTTCTGAATTGTAGACACACAGTAAATCCTAAATGTCTTACACTTAGAAGAGACTTTTTATAGTACTTATTAGCTCATTTTTGTTTTCTGATATGGGCTCCCTAGCCCAGATCGGTATCAGACTCATGATACTTTTGCCTCTGCTTCTTCCAGAGTGCAGATTATAGGCATGTGCATTGTGCTTAGTCTTTTTTGTTTTATTGTTTATTTTGAGACAAGCTTTTGCTTTGTACCTTGAATTCTTGAGTCTGAGGTCACAGGAATACGCCAGTCAAGCGCTTCCATAAGAACAGTCCTGTTTATTTGCTTTCTTTTTAGTTCAGCTAGTAACGTTGCTTATTTTCAGGTCCCAATGGCGATGTGGTATCAGCACTCACTTTCACAATCTGCTCATTCAGAAAGGAGAGTAAGAGTTGAACAGATGTTGAATGAACTACAGCTGTTTTGTGTAGAACACACAGTGTGTCACTTATTTTTACTTTTTGTTTTTACTTCATTGTGTAATTCTGATAGGTCACTTAATTTGAAACTGAATTTCAGGAGTTGGGGAATCTCCTGTCATAGGATAGAAAAATGACCTGCTATTAGGGAAAGGATTCAAACAGTAGATTTGTATTTATAATACTTTGTTCTTTTGTGTGTGTGTTGTTTTTTTTTTTAATTCATAATTTTATAATAGTTTTTAGAACCATTGCTTTTTTTTTTAACTTAGCCATTTTTTATCGAAATTCCTAGACACACACAAAAAAATAATGCTCTTTTTAAGTGGATTTTCCAACTGTATATAATTGGAAAAATGCTTTGTAAATGTTGGTTTTGTTCATTTTTTTTTTAAGGCATTTCTTTATATTTTCTAGATGTGGCATATTGTTGTTTGCTTGTAATCCTAATATTCTGGAGATTTGTATGATCTTAAATTTGAGTCCAGCCTTTGGCTTCATAGCATATTTCAGAACAGCAAGACTCCTCTCACTCATCACACAGACCTCTAATCTTTTTAATTATTGGTAGAAATAAAGGGTACAAATTACAAATAATGAATGTTTAACAAATGTATGTAATACTTTGGTCCTTTTGGGGTGTGTAGCCATTCCTGGTGACCCAGATGTGTAATCCCAGTTACTTGAGAGTGAATCAAGAGCATCCTGAGTACAAGGCCTGTGTGAGCTTCAGAGAGGAGCCGATAGCCATTTAGTGAATGGGAGGCAGTTCAGTAAAGATCCCCTTTCAAAAGGATGCTCTATTTGTGGAACTGGGGAGATGGCTCATTGTTTGAAACGACTCAAATCTCAATCTTTAGCATCCACATTGTGGCTGCCTGTGGATCCCAGCGTTTAGGAGGCAGAAATATGGTTCCTATGGATAGCTAGCCAGCTGGATTAGCCATAATCAGCAGGATCCCTATTCAGTGAGAGTCCATGCCTCAACAAAAAGAAAGTGATACAGAACTTTGGCTCTTGACACAAACACAGACACATGGAGTGTAACAGAGGACCACTGAGAAAAAGTACATGTATTTGCTTTGTTAAGACTCTGATTAGCCGGGCGTGGTGGCCCACGCCTGTAATCCCAGCACTTGGGAGGCAGAGGCAGTCGAGGCCAGCCTGGTCTACAGAGCAAGTTCCAGGACAGCCAAGACTACACAGAGAAACCCTGTCTTGAAAAACCAAAAAAAAAAAAAAGACTGATAAACTTGTGTCTGATCCAGGATGGAAGGAGCCAACTGATTTCTGAAATGTTAACTTCCTGCGCGGGCACACACACACCCCACACACCCAGTAGGAGGGTTGAATCTCACTGTTGAGTTTGCCTAGTATGTACAAGGCTTTGATTCCCAGCATTGGGGTGGGAATCACATACTACCTGTAGTCTGTATGATCTCCACTTTGATTACTCAACTCTGTTTTTCTAAGGAAGTCACAGGCTTTAATGGAAGAATGTGATATGACTGTTTGAAAAAGCTTTACCTGTGGAAAGCCGTTGGTATCTATTTGACTGGTAGACCAATTTCCCAGTTTGGGTTATTTTGGGAACTCTTTTTCAAATCTTGAATTTGTTTCTCATTCCAATAGCTGGTATTTGTTATTTGTGGTTTTTATTTTATTTGTTTGGTTGGTTTTGGTTTTTGGAGACAAGGTTTCTCTGTATAGCCGTGGATGTCTTGGGACTTGCTCTGTAGACCAGGGTGACCTTGAACTCAGAAATCCTCCAGCCTCTGCCTCCCAAGCGCTGGGATTTAAAGGCGTGCGCCACCACCGCCCGGCTTGTTATTTGTATTGAAAGTTTTCTCCTTTGATTTTTGAGGTTTTGTTTGTTGGGTTTATTATGATATTGTTGTTATTGTTGTTGATGATGTTCTTGTTATTATCATTATTATTATCTCAGTATAAAGTCTTGTCTGGTCCAGAGATTAGGCTAGCCTAGAACTCAAGAGATCTGCTTTCTCCTCCTGAGTGCTAAGATGAAAGGCATATACAACCACATGTAGCTTCATTGAGTTTTATTGAGAAAAAGTTTGAGAATCATCAAGTATATCAAAGTCCTCTAGTACTCTGTATGGTAATGTGATAAGTTTCTGTTAGATTTTGGGAATTTGTCAAATTTGCAGATAGTAGTACTTAGTGGAAAGTTGACATTGCCAGGGAGATTACTTTCCACATGCTATATTTGCACATTGGCATAATTTTTAGGTCATAACCATTGATTTTGTACCTAACTGGGTCTTAAAAAAATACAGCTTTGCCAGGTATGGTTGATGTATGGTGTAAATACAGATCTGGAGAAGTGAGAAGCAGAAACAGGAGCGAGCATCTTGATTTCAAGGCCACCAGAGCTCATTCCCAGACCCTCTCAAAAGAGAAAAGGTGCAAAACAAAACATTGTTTCATTTGGCTTTTTTTTTTTTTTTTTTGAAGTGCTTCAGTGTTATGTATGATATTTGGGCAATAGTCATAAAGTTTAAGTGACCAACTGTAGACCAACCTATCTACTTTCCTTTCTTCTTTCTCTTTCTTACCTCCTTTCCTTCCTTCCTTCCTTCCTTCCTTCCTTTCTTCCTTCCTTCCTTCCTTCCTTCCTTCCTTCCTTTTTTTCCTTTTTTTTCCTCCTAAGACAGGGCTTCTCTGTGCTGTGACTGTCCTAGAACTCACTCTGCAGACCAGGCTAGCCTCAAACTTAGAAATCCTACTACCTCTGCCTTCCAAGTGCTGGGATTAGAGTATGTCACCTTTAATTTCTTTTGTTTTTTTGTTTTGTTTTGTTTTCAGTTTTATTTATTATATGTAAGTACACTGTAGCTGTCTTCAGACACTCCAGAAGAGGGCATCTGTCAGCTCTCGTTATGGATGGTCATGAGCCACCATGTTGTTGCTGGGATTTGAACTTAGGACCTTTGGAAGAGTAGTCCGTGTTCTTAACCACTAAGATATCTCTCTAGCCCACCTTCATATTTCTATATAGTATATTGAATATATATTCTCAGATGTACATACACATAAATGCATGTGTACATGTGTAAATATATGCACACATGTGTGTATGTATGTATGTATGGGTGCATGTATATGTATACAGAGAGAGAGGGAGAGAGAGAGCGCCTCCTGGATATCTATTATTTTTAGACTTCAAATCATGAAGAGGGAGAAATAGAACTGCATGTATATGTGTGGTAAGAGCACTTAATATTTACTAGTCATTTTGCATATATTATCAGGTACTAGACATACCAAGTGTACATTTTAAAACAGTTGAACAGTTCTAGAGACTACAGAAAAATGTAGGAAATGTTGGGTCAGCTATTTTTGTATGACAATATAATGCAAAATTATTTCTTAAGTAAAAATTGTATTGTTTCATTAATAACAGGTTTTACTGAATACCATTATTATATGTAGATATATTAGGTGAGTGTTTGAGATTGAACCCTGTGACTAATGCCAAACAATCATGCGCTTTACTGCCATACTACATCTGTAGCTCTCCAGCTCACTCTGTAGGTTGTTATTCTAAATAATGTGTATATTTGGTTGGTTGAGAGAAAGGGAACTGGGAAAGCACAGACAGACAGGGTGCAACTCGGTAGTTGTGACTGGTCTGGATTCATGCTGTCCTCTGTTTTCTGAGTGCTGGCATCACAGACAAGCACTTTCACATGATGTCATATTTAAAGATATCACTTATTTGAATCTACTATTCAGATGATTTCAGTTTTGTTACAAATTTCTTTTGGGTTTTATTTTTTTGTAGCAGGATCTCATAAAGTATCTATTAAAATTTAAATGTGTTTTGTGTGTTTGTGCGCGTGCATATGTGTGCATTTTCACAGAGGACAATTCTCAGGATGTAGTTTCTTCCTGCCAGTTGTGATCTGGGGATCAAATTCAGGTTGTCAGACTTGTGCATTAGTACACTGAGCCATCTTTTTTGCTCAAGATTTTTTTTTTATAATTTGTCCAAATTGTATCCATAATTTGGATTTGATTAATAGTCTCATTTTCACTTTATATTATTCCTCCGTCCCTTTTTAAATTTTTTTTTTATTTATCTTGGGAGGCAGAGGCAAGTGGATTTCTGAGTTTGAGGTCAGCCTGGTCTACACAGAGAAACCCTGTCTTGAATAACCAAAAAAAAAAAAAATTAATTATTTTATGTATGACATTGTAGCTGTCTTCAGACACACCAGAAGAGGGCATCCTATTATAGATGGTTATGAGCCATTATGTGGTTGCTGGGAATTGAACTCAGGACCTCTGAAAGAACAGCCAGTATTGTATACTTAACCGATAAGCCATCTTTCTAGCCCTCTCCCTCCCTTTTTAAAAAATGCCATTTGTTTGATATTTTTGGAGTCAGGGTCTCACCTGCCTAGTACTTTGTGTAGACAGGTCTATCTTTTTAGTAATTCTACAATGCAAAGCATATGCAGACTTGGTGAGAATAACATTGGACCCTCAGTTGAGGGATGGAGAGATTGATCAGTGGTTAAGAGTGGATTGGCTGCTCTTCCAGAAAAATCTGGGTTCTGTTCCAGTGCAAACATATAGTGGCTCAAAACCTCCTGTAACACATGGTTCTAGGGGATCTGATGCCTTTTTCTGGCTGCCTTGGGCACCAGGCACACATAATAATAACCATAAATATAAAATAGGTTTTAAAAAATTATTTTGTGGTTGTGAGCCTAGTCTTTAACAGCTGAACCCTTTCTCCAGCCCTAAAAAATTATTTTTTAAAAATATTTTTTAAAAAAATATCACTTAGTTTTATGGTGCACATCTTTAAATCCCAGCATTTGGGAAGTGAGGACAGGTAGATCTTGGGACCAGCCTAGAGTGAGTTCCAGAACAGCCAAGGCTACACAGAGAGGTCCCTCATCCCGCCTCAGAAAAAATAAACAAAAACAAAAACCCACTTAGTTGATTGTAATGGGTACTTCAGTTACCTTGTCTGAGGAGCTATTTGCCTCAGGGTAGTTTTCTACTCTATTTTTGCTCTGAGTACTGGGTTTTCAGGAAATTTGCTTAGCTTGCATAAGTCACTAGTTTCAGCTACCAGTAACACACAGCTGCTTGTTCTTTCTTTCTTTCTTTCTTTCTTTCTTTCTTTCTTTCTTTCTTTCTTTCTTTCTGTCTCTCTCTC
This sequence comes from Apodemus agrarius, assembly GCA_964023405.1. NCBI lineage: Eukaryota > Metazoa > Chordata > Mammalia > Rodentia > Muridae > Apodemus > Apodemus agrarius. The sequence continues at coordinate 62,383,201 of OZ030012.1, read as the reverse complement.
TCTCTCTCTCTCTCTCTCTCTCTCTCTCTCTTTCCTCACTCACTCACTCAATATTATTTATTTATTTATTATACAAGTGCACTGTAGTTTTCTTCAGACACTCTCCAGAAGAGGGCATCAGATGCCATCACAGATGGTTGTGAGCCACAATGTGGTTGCTGGGAATTGAACTCAGGACCTCTGGAGGAGCAGTCTTAACCGCCCTGCTTCTTGTTTTCTAATTCATTGCATTCTATCTGTCTTAGTTAGGGTTTTACTGCTGTGAACAGACACCATGACCAAGGCTACTCTTATAATAAGGTCAACATTTCATTGGGGCTGGCGTACAAGCCCATTATCATCACGTTGGGAGCATGGCTCCATGTAGGAGGAGCTGAGGGTTCTACACCTTGTTCTGAAGGCAAGCAGAAAACTGTCCTCCAGGCACCTAGGACAAGGGTATTAAAGCCTACTCCCACAGACACACCAAGGCCACACCTCCTGGTAGTGCCACTCCCTGGGCTAAGCCTATATAAACGCTCACACTGTGCAAACTGATGTCCAGTAGGACTTTTTTATAATGCTAAAAATATTCTTTAGCATCATTGTTTAATTTGTTGGCCACCTGTGGCTCATTGAAGCTGTATGGAACCTTATAATGCATTCATAGCAGTATAAAATAAAGTAACTAGATGACTATTCCTGATTTAAACTAAGTTGCTGTTTTAGCTGCATATATATCAACTTTAAATTATCACTTTTAGTCAAAAAGTCACGCCTGGCGGTGGTGGAGCATGCCAGTAATCCCAGCACTTGGGAGGTAGAGGCAGGTGGATTTCTGAGTTCGAGGCCAGCCTGGTCTACAGAGTGAGTTCCAGGACAGCCAGGGCTACATAGAGAAACCCTGTCTCAAAACAACAACAACAACAACAACAACAACAACAACAACAAAGTCACTTATATACATTCATAGAAACTGATATTTTGATATGTATATAACGTTGATGGGTTCTAGCTACTTAGTTTTTGTCACCTTGGCTACCTGTCATTTTCTCTGGTTAGAGTTTTGACATTTACAATGTTTTAAATACACAGTGCATTGTTTTCAGGTCTTCCTGTAACATCAGTTTAGTCTCTACTTTTCTGAGTACAGTGTTGTTTTGATTCTTCATATAAGTCAGGATTCTGTAGTTATCTATTTCTGTACAGACTTAGCATGTTGTCTCCCAGATTACCCATGCTGTGCGTATTACCAGTATTTGGTTCTTTGAGGCTGAGCAATACTCCATTGAACATATGCCACCATTTCTTTTTTCATTCGTTTGTGAATGAACTCCTGATTTCATGTCTTGTTTATTGCAAATAATAGAAGTAAAGACATACTCAGCATAATTATTTCAATTCTTTTTATTAGATGCCCAAATGTGGAAAACTGATTCCTATGATGATTCTACTTTGTTTTTTGAGGGCCTTCCATGTATTTTCCATAGTGAGTCTACTAATTTACATTCCTACCAGCAATATAGTACAAGAATTCCATTCACGCCACATTATTGCCAACTTTTGGTACCTTTGCCCTTTCTGGCAATGAGCTATATGATATTGTGCCTTAATTTGACGCCAGCTTTTGTATACAATATGTATGTCATAATATAGACCTTTGTTTTTCTTACGGGTCAGCGATCTAGGGCGGCCCTGCAGAGGTACCTGTTCTACTGTAATCGCTATATGAACCACATGCAGAGTCTACGCTTCGAGCACAAGCTGTATGCTCAGGTGAAACAGAAGATGGAGGAGATGCAGCAGCACAACATGTCCTGGATTGAGGTGCAATTCCTGAAGAAAGCAGTTGATGTCCTCTGCCAGTGTCGTGCCACACTCATGTACACTTATGTCTTCGCTTTCTACCTCAAAAAGAATAACCAGTCCATTATCTTTGAGGTAGGACTAGTTCCTGGACATGGGAAAAGACTACCTTTTTTTCATAGAACAGAGTTAATAAACCCTTTCTTTTTTCTTTCTTTTTTTTAATCCGTCTTAGATAAGAGAAACTTCTTATACTTAACTGCATTCAAATTTATGTGGGTTAGCTAGCTAATTATCTATACTGGTTCCACAATCAGTCCTAGATTTTAATGAGAATCCCCTGCCCCACTCTCCAAAGTACTGGGAATAAAGGTGTGTGCCACCACACCCAGTTGATGCATCTATTTTAAGGCATCTATTTGAAAAACCTTTATTACTAAAAGCCTCCTTTTCTAGCCATCATGTCAACTTTTACAAAGCTAATCATTACATGTTAACTTTCAATATCGAGGCTAGTTTTGTGTGCCAGGTGCTGAATAAGCAATTTATATGAATTATGTTACTTAAGCCTTATGACATCCTAGAATGGTACAGACCCCACTCTTAAGTTTAAAAAAAAAAAAAAAAAGAATAGCTGGCTTTGATGGATCAAGACTAATCCCAGCATTCAGGAAGCAGAGGGAGGGAATTCACAAAGAGGCCCATCTTTGTGAATTCAAAGCTAGCTAGCCTGGTTTTATGCCAGCCACAACTACATAGTGAGACCCTATCTCAAACAAAAAATAATCTATAGAATACTGATCTTCCATACAATATGAAATTGTTTTATTCACCTGACACATGTTTTTAACCTCAGTACTCTAGAGGCAGGCAGATCTCTATGGGTTTGAGGCCAGCATGAGTTATTCAGAAAGATCTATGCCAGCCAGGATTAAACAGTAGATGTCTTTTTAAAAATATGGGGCTGCCGGGCGTTGGTGGCACACGCCTTTAATCCCAGCACTTGGGAGGCAGAGGCAGGTGGATTTCTGAGTTCGAGGCCAGCCTGGTCTTCAGAGTGAGCTCCAGGACAGCCAGGACTACACAGAGAAACCCTGTCTCGAAAAACCAAAAAAACAAAAAACAAAAATATGGGGCTGGAGAGATGGCTCAGCAGTTAATAATACTGACTATTCTGCCAGAGGTCCTCAGTTCAATTCCCAACAACACATGGTGCCTCACAACTATTAATGGATAAGGCACCATGGGATCGGATAATGGGATCCAATGCCCTCTTCCTGTGTGTGTCTGAATACAGCAACAATATACTCAAACACATAAAACAAATCTCTCAAAAAAGCTGTGTATATTTAAGTTTAAAAACTGTCTACAGCCAGATATATGCATCAATAGTTGGGTTTTTTTTGTTTTGTTTTTAATCTAAACGATTTTAATTTTTAGTTTTTTAGAAGATCCTATGGACTTTTAAATTGTCCTCAGTATTATTCTAAAAGTTGGATCTTTTTCTAACATTTTCAAAATTGTTTTGGGATAGGGAAATAAATGGTTGTTAGAGGTGGTAGCCACTAGTTAAGCTTCTTATTGAAATGACTCAGTGTTGAGAGTAAATATATAGTCAGTAAATCAGCTAAGATGGGTTATAGTTTAGCTTGATTTTAAAGCCAAAATTTACTTAGTATTCTTTTTCTTTCAGAATAATCAAGCAGATCTAGAAAATGCCACAGAGGTGCTTTCGGGCTACCTTGAACGAGATATTTCCCAAGATTCTCTGCAAGATATAAAGCAGAAAGTCCAAGATAAGTACAGGTGAGATTTTAATATCTGATGGACAAAATTTTCTGCCGGTGGTAAGGTTCTTTATGGCTGATGTAGCTACTGTGTCTCCCTGATTCTTTTTGTCTGTTGCACAAGAAGTTTTGCAGGGTATACTGAGAAGTATAGTGGAGGAATGTAGCCATTTATTCTAATGGCTTACTGTAGCATGGCTGAAATATCTACCATGTAGGGAAAATAGGTTTTAAAACGAATGAGTAGCATGCGGGAATGGATACAGGGTTGGTTCTTGAGAATTTTTTATTAGCTTTTATCTCTTAGGAGAAACTTAACTGAGCTTGTGGGTAAACAGCACTTCATTGTTTGATGTTACAAGTACAAAACTTGGGGGCTGGAGAGATGGCTCAGAGTTTAAGAGACTCTTCTTTCGAAGGTCCTGAGTTCAAGTACCAGCAACCACATGGTGCCTCACAACCATCTGTAATGTGATTAGATACCCTCTTGTAGATTATCTGAAGACAGTTACAGTGTACTTACTATAACAAATCTTTAAAAGTACAAAACCATATTTGATTTTTCTCAACAAAAAGTTTTCTCCTAAAATGTTTTCCTCACATGCTTTTATCTCTTTTTAAAAATGATTTATTTTTTAATTTATGTGTATCCGTGTATATCGGTGTGGGTATGTTCATTGTATAAAGCCCAGAAGAAGGTGTCACATTCCCTGGAACTAGAGTTGTAAGCAGTTGTGAGCCACTCAGTGTGGGTGCTGGGAACATAACTTGGATCTTCTGGAAAATCGGAATGTTTTAAACCGCTGAAGCATCTATCTCCTGGTATCTTTTGTTTTGTTTGGGTGTGTTTTTATGGTTGTTTTTGTTGTTGTTGTTTTGTTTTTTGTTTTGGTTTTTTTCAAGACAGGGTATTTATGGTTGTTTTTTGAGACAGGGTTTCTCTGTGTAGCTTTGTCTGTCATCTATAGACCAGGCTGTCCTTGAATTCACAGAAATTCACCTGCCTCTGTTTCCGAAGTACTGAGATTAAAGGCGTGCGCCGCCACCACCTGGCCCCAGGTATAATAGTAGTAAGGAAACTGGGAAGTTGGGAGGCCTAGAGATTTAATCTCAGTGTCTTCACTTCTTTGGCTAACTGTAATTGTTACATTGTACCTATAATGCTTGTACAGTTAACTAACAATTCATTTTATAGATGCGAATAAATGACCTATAAAATTATCTGTATAATTTCTACAACTGTGGGATTGAATCAGTTTTAAAGGCACATTAGAACTTCTAGCACTTGAAGACTCTAAAAGTTATCTCTGTCAATGGGAATCTGAGTCTAAAAACCAAAAAATCTTAGGCTGGAAGGATAGATCATTCATTGGTAGAGGTTATCTAGCATGTACATGGTCCTGGGTTTGGTTTCCAGCAGCCAAAGAATGTTAGAAAGAGTCCTTAGGAAAGGAAGTAGAGGCAGTTTGATAAACCTGTGCATCTAAGTCTGAAAATATTTATAGCAATTAGCAGGTGCTTTCTTCAAAGCCTGGACAAACTCTAGGAGTAGTCCTTTTTAAAAATAAATGCCTCTTTCCTTTTCAGAGGCTGACAAGTTTTTTTCTCTTTGATTACAGATACTGTGAGAGTCGACGAAGGGTTTTGTTACAGCATGTGCATGAAGGCTATGAAAAAGACCTGTGGGAGTACATTGAGGACTGAGACTGGCCCTGCATAAAATGAACTCTGAAAACTTTACCATCTAGAGTGCTCATGCAATTAAAACAAACACAAACAAGGAGGCACTAAGCCTGTTCTGACACCGCTGGTCTGTAGTACCAGAATTCTGTTTTGTTAACGGAAAGTTTAAGTAAATTATATTGTAATAAAAAAGGTAGATAAACCATTGTACAACAGTATTCTAGGCCGCCAACAAAGTGTGACAGACACACAAAAGCCCTCCAACTTTAACTTGTAACGTAGCTTCATTCTCAAAGCTGACTTCCTTTTTTTTTTTTCCTGAGTGTAGTACAGTTAAAATTTCAAATAGCTCCTTGACACTGCTTTTCATGTCCAAACCAGCCATTTTGTTGTACTTTGGTAAAGGACCTCTTCCCCTTCCTCCCCTGCACATACACACCTCCACACACAGTTGGATTCACTTTCTCTCATACCCTAAGGTCATGAGTGAATAATGATTATTAGCTACTTGTAAAGGAAATTCTTGGGAGGGAGAAGGGAATAGGCAGCAAGAGGATTAAACAAACAAAAAAAAAACACAAAACCTTTGTATATGACTTTTAAAACAAGGACAACACAGTATTTTTCAAAATTGTATATAGCGCATATGCATGGATAAAGCAAGCGTGGCACGTGTTTGCATAATGTTTAATTACAAAAATATTTATTCTTTAAAAAGCTTCAAGATTATGTCTATTTGCTGTGCATTTTCTTTCAGTTGGCTTTATCTTTCTAGGGTTGGGTTGGGATAAAGGTGTTTGTTAAGCCCCCTCTGCAAGACCTAACTAGAGTGCTTTCCCCTTCCTGAGGTCAGTTTGCCCTTTGTGGTTTGGTTGTATCTTTTGCTGGCCATGGGCCTCATGCCTAGAATTCTCAGCTTCTGGATCTAGATCCAGGAAGTTAAGTTCTAAGCAAATGCCTCGGCCTGTTCAAGGGTTTAGTTGCTTCAGTTCATGAACGATCCTATCCCAACCTACTCCTCTGTGGCCTTGATGCCCCATTTCAGCCTGTGTGCCCACGCCATGCACACAGCCCTCGGCTTCCTAGGCTCTCCATCACACCTGGAGGAAGCATTTCAAAATTTCTTTTCCTGTTTTATTTTTCCTGAATTGCTGCTTTGAGCCTTTTAAGTTTTTAGTTATGGCTCGTCTCTCATCCCTTTTTGTTAGGGTGTTGAATACAATGTTTTCACTTTAAATATAAATAAATAGCCATTCACTTAGTCTGAGATTGTGAATTAAAATGGTGGATACTGAAATTACTTGTGTGTGTTGCGGTGGGTTCAGTTTGAAGGCAAACACCACTAGAACATGATACTCCCATCCAGTCCATTTGAGTAGGAATCACTGAGTTTGCTTCTTTTTTATTGTCAGCATATAGGAGAATAATGCATTTTAGCTGTGATGTCCATTTTTATGAAATTTCTACTAAAAGCTATGTTAAAAGTAAAGGATGGTGGTGGTTTTATTAACTCTACACTTGTTTAGGCCATTCTGCCTGTGGTATTTTTCAACAGGTCAGCATCCCTAAGACTGTCAGTTTTATATAAGAGTGCAGAGTGAACTAGGCAACTAGATCAAGAGGTAAAACTATTAAATGCCAGTTTTGGCTGAGGACCTCTTCGTCTTCCTTTAACTGTCTTGTGCCTAGGGAGTGTTTACCATTTGTGAGGCAGCCGTGTCTGTTCTTGCACTGTACATCTTATTACTCCATTGGGAAGTAGGTTCACTTTCCTCTGGCTTTTTGCCTAAGTTAGGCTTTGCTGAATCACCCTACTTTTCCTTTTAGAAAGGTTGTTACATGAGATGTACTTGCAACTGTTCTTTTCCCATCAAAAAAATCAGTGAATGTTTGCTGAGTATATTATGCTGCTTCCTTAAACCACTTGTCGCTTTAGGATCAACTCATATCTTTTTTCTTCCCTTTCCTTGTCACCTCAGGTGGCAAATCTGAAGTCAAGTGTCTGCTTTTCCATTTTCTCTATGCCCTATCATTCTCCCATTATCCACTTGACTTTATTTTAAATAATTGCATCAATCTTAAGACCTTTATCAAAACCAAGGAGATTTCAAAGAAAGCTCAAGTAAGTTCCTGTTCCTGGTGACTTTGAAAAGCATCCAGAATTGTCACAGATAGATACATGTGGTCCCTTAAAATGCTTTGTGTATGTGGTATTTAAAAAGAGTTAACTTCACAGTATCTAGATCTGAGTAAGTTCTCTTCATGCCCTGCCCTGCCCTGCAACACTCGTCCAAAAAGAGTGTGCATCTCATGGTCTCAGTCTCCCACCACAGAGTGGTAGTGTAGTTGGTGACACTCTTTAGTTCCACATGGGACCTGAGGATATTGCACTCACAATTTGTGTGGATCAAGGTGAACTGGCCCTTTTGCTACATCCAAGTTTTTAACAACTGTCTCCATATCTGACAGCATTTCCAGAATTTACCTGCTTTTGTCAGTAGCTAGCTTCAGTGCTCCCAGCTGGGACAGGCAAGCCATATTGTTAACAGCTTCCCTATTTGACCTACCTATGTCTCTCAGAGGGCTCTACTTAAACATCAGGGTCTCCCTGTGTTGTTGAGATCAGTTATATTGTCAGTGCATGCTTCATTTGAGCAATTCATTGAGCAACAGGTGAATTTTCAATGATTTACAATAAAATTTTGATCCAAAGCTCAGGAGACATACCATAGTGGTAAATGGAGTAGCATATAACATTACCAGACTCTAAATTCTTTGTAATTTGCTGCAACCCAGATTGTATATGTTTTATGTGTGTTCAAATAAATATATTAAAGACACACGTGTATACATACACACAAATAGATCCAAGACTGACTTGATTTGAAATGGTTGAATCTGCAGTGTAATGTGTGGTTCACCTGTAAGTAGGACTTGAAATTTAGAACAAGAAGAGTAAAAGGCTTAAATGTAACAAATTCTTTTAGCTACATCTGGTATAGAGCACTTGGGGGATGGGATGGGGTGGGTTGGTGAGACAATCAGATCGATAAATTGATTAAATGCTCCTAACCCTGTAATTTTGTGCATAGAGCACCTTGTGCTGTGGAAATAACTGTTCTTAGATTTTCATTGTAACTGGACTGTTCAGGTTGCCCAGAGGGAAAGAACATTCCTAATTCTAATAAAATAAACTTTTATTTTGTTATTCCATTAGTTACTTATGTTTATTTTTATAGTTGAAAACAGATAACTTAGGTGGGTAACTGCCACCTGCATAATGTGCCTTATTCACTGTTCCTATTTAATATAAACTGTCAATATTTGGTTCAGGTTCTATGTAGGGAACTGTGAATGAGACCATCCCCATTTAATTTGGCTAATTGAGACTTTCAGAAGGATTTCTGGAAGCTTTCTGGTTTCTGCATCTTGAACATTGACTTTAAATTGTTGTTTGTGTTGCAGTAGGTGGTACACATTTAGATGCTTTGTACATCTTGCAATGTCAGTTTTTTAAAGATGAGATATTTAAAACATTCTCAGCCTCAAAAGGAATCAGCTTTCACATAAAAGCTGATAGTCCCTATTTATGGATATTAACGTGGTACTATCAAACCAGACTTGAGTTTTATCACATCTATACTCTAGTTTGTCATTTTCTTAAAAAAAGAAAAAAAAAAAGGTGGATTAAAGATTGCTGTTTGACAGAAGAGAGAAATAATAAGATTTAATAACTTGCCTAAACTTCCACAGTTTCTTCTCTCCGGGACTAGAGTGATATCCAACTACCTCTGTACAGTTTTCTTATTCTGGTCTCAGAATGATGTAGCATCCAGAACCAGAAGAAGTGACTTTTCCCATACTTTGGCAACAGTAATAGTGCTTAGCAGTGCTCCTTTGAGAAGGTTGCTGCTTCATCCACGAATATCCTGCTACTCCGAGCAAAACCAGCCTTGAGTAGCAAAGAGCCCTTCCCTACTTTCAGGTTGGGCAGCCAGTCCCCATGTTCACATTTGAGGTCATAGTCCCCAGTGGCAGCCAGACCACAAGTTACACTTCAAAATAAATAGCTTAGTGTAATTTGATAGGGTATTTGCAGTTGTAGTCCTTGTCCCCTTCCAGTGTAGGGAATTTGGACAGTCTGCTGGGACTTGTTACAGGATCTCTTTTTATAGATAGCTGAAAATGCACAGAGCAGCTGCTAATCTTTGAGTTCTTCTAAAGACAAGTTCTCAATGTAGCCCAGGTTGGTCTAGGATTTATGTAGCCAAGGATGGCCTTGAACTTCTGATCTTCCTGCTTCTACCTCTTAAGTGCTAGGATGACAGGCATGTGCCACTAAGCCCAGATTAGCATGTAACCATTCAATCTCAGCATTTATCCCTGCAAGTGGAGATTGTAGTAGGTGATTTTTGGGATTTGTTTTTAAAACTAGTATCAGCACTGTCACCCAGGCTGACCTCCAATTTAGAGCTTTCTTTCCGCCTCTCTGCCTCCTACTTACTGGGATAACAGGTGTACACCTATCATCTTGAGTTGTTTTTTTTTTTTTTCTCGTTTCTTTTGTTTTTTAAAGATAACAATGGAAAACTGTGGCCCCTCCATAAATGAAAACTGCGCTCTTAAGTTTTTTTCCATATATTTGGGGAAGTTCATACATATTTTAAGAATGTGCATCTGTTAGTTTTTCAAGTTGAATTAACCAACCTAAAAGCTCTCAATTGGAAGTCAATGTGACTAAGAATAAAGACAACTTTAGGATTTTCTTGGTGTATTTGTGTCAGTTCTTCCACCCCCCCCCCCAGCTGCTACTACTGATCTTTGTCTAGGGGAAGTGATACTACTTTCTTCAGAAAAATTAATTTTCAACTGATAATGATTGGGACCATTAGGGTGGTTTTCACTCTAGTTGCCAGTTTACAGACCAGTCACTTTGGTATTTGGCATCTCTAAAAACGAATCCATGTGGGATCCAGAGATCTCAAACTCAAAGGCATATATAAGTCAGGTAAATAGAGATAAATTCTGTCAAATCACTAAAATGTTAAAACTTTGACTTCATGGTATGTCCATACTTGTCTGGTTTGATATATTCTATTAAGCTATGTTTTTCGTTTTTGCTTTTAAAAATTGGAACATTGTGGGGGTCAAAGAAAGTGAGTAAAATAAAGCCTAGTTTCAAATCATACTTATTTAATGTAGGTCTTCTGTTTGCTAATTACTTTTCTATTGCTATGACAGAGCCTGAGAGTTCACATCTGATCCTCAAGTAGGAAGCAGAGCACACTGGGAATGATGGCAGGAGAGATTTTTAAAACCAAGGAGCCTGCCTCAGTGACACGCCTCCAGCAAGGCCACACTTCCTAGCCCTTCCCAATTTCACCAAGTATTTCAATATGAGCTTATTACGTGAACCATTTTCACCTAAATCACCACAGTCCACACTCCCCTACCCTGCCTGCACCCCCACAAATGGTAGAATTGCGTTCCTTCTATATAGTGTTCGGCAACAGAGGTTCAGCAGTCAAGAAAAGGGGTCTGTCAATTTGTGTGAAGCTCTTAACTAAGGTTTCCATCCAAATGAGTTAACAGCTGGCTACCTGGCGGAGCCACATTTGACCACTTGACACACTATTCAAGTAGTCTTACTAAAAGTAACTGCTAGGTTTTAATGACCCCACCCTACCCCCATCTATCTATTACCTATCATCTGTTGGTTCTTTGAGACATGGGTTCTCTGTGTATAGCCCTGGCTGTGCTGGAACTCACTCTGTATACCAGGCTGGCCTTGAATTTAAGAGATCCTCCTTCCACTGCCTCCTGAGTGCTAAGATTAAAGATGCTCCATCACTACCCATGGCCAATTCTTGTGACTCTTCTATTCAAAACTGGTTGCTTTTATTAAAATCCTCAGATAAACTAAGCAATTTTTCACGCTTATGAGCCCTCCTAATTTAATGAGTTAAATTCTAGGGCCTTATATATCCAGACCCTTCAAAGATCCTGCCTGACATGACATTGGCTCTGTACACATAAAGTAACATTTCCTGAGGATAGCTTTTGTGCCTTAACTACCTGTAAAGCTTTCTTCAATGACAAGCTTTGTGAAAGTTGGTTCATTAGCTTTACAAGATACCTTCAGTCTGCCAGACATCAAGTAGCTAAGATTTTCTATATGCAAAATAAAACTGCCATACAAACCTTTCACATGAATAACTAGCTATTTGAGTCTTTTGCCCTTGGGAACTAGCTCTTCTGGAACAGTTGGTTTAGACTGCAATTCAGGAATTTAGGTCCTAAAATTTTTAGGGACCTTATCAAAAAAGGAATGTCTTAGTTTGCTCTTGCAGGGAGAACTCTACTACTCCTACAGGTATTCTTTCCTTAGGGTGCAGTATAAAATGATCTGCACTTTTGTGGGCTTACTTGGCAACAGACATTCTAATGGGATGCTATAAAGTTGTTAACTATATCCACTCTCAAGTCATTTATAACTTAATTGCTGGTATTTCTGGTACAGATGAAGATGTTTGCTTATTAATAAATTTCTATCACATATTCTGGCTTGTGGTTCATTTCTACCTGTACAGGACAGAGCCTATATCTAAGAGGAATGTATGACCTGATTGGAAAAGATGTGCTTTAAACTTTTTAATTATTGTGAGGCATGATCTTAATATTATTAGCAGCTAGGGATTCAAACTGCAGCCCTCTTGGTGCTGGGATTCTAGTTTTGTGCCACTGTGCCCTGTCTCAGGAATTATCTTGGAAAGTCAAGACCATAAACACCAGAGAATAGTCAGTGAAGGATAGTGATAGTGTTCCTTTATGCCTTTTCCCTCCCAGAATTTTGTTTTGAATAGCTTGCAAGAAAGTCAACAAAGTATTATAGTTTAAAAGAATTCACGGATACATGGTAAAATTGTAAAGTCAAATGGGTACAGTCAGTGCTTTCCAGTGACCAAGTGTTAGCACATCTAACTCAGATGGCTGCTTCCATGACATTGCTTCTCAGATTCCAAGTTCTGTTTCTTTCAAGGACATGTGAGTGTATGTCTCTAAGATAAGGTTCATAATCTAGGGCCTTCCTCTGAACAGATTTAAGCCTACAAATCACACTGGAGAAAACAATTGGGAACAGTCTCATGGAGTAGCAATTTCATATTCATAATGTGTTTATCAGATACAGAGATTTCTGTTTGGCAAATTGTACACATCTTAGATTTAGTGAGATATTTTAAGAACTGTGTACACTTGTGTAATAACCTAAAAAAAAAAAAAACACAAACGATGCAGGAGAGTACTATTAAGCTCCACTGTTTTAGCAGTGCAGAGCAGTTTGTTCACTTGTGAACTTTATATAAGTGAACCGTATGTACTCTGGGATGGTTTAGTTTATAATGCTTTAAAGATTTCATACTGTTAGATCATTCTGTATTGCTGAATAGTTATGCATTATGATGCATTTTGTACATATACCAGTTTATCCAGTTTCCTACTTCAATTGTACTTCATTGAAGTAATAACTTCAATGTTTCCCATTTGAGGCGATATGAGGTTTTTTTTTGTTTGTTTGTTTGGTTGGTTGGTTTTTTTCTGAGACAGGGTTTCTCTGTGTAGCCCTGGCTGTCTTGGAACTCACTCTGTAGACCAGGCTGGCCTCAAACTCAGAAATCTGCCTGCCTCTGCCTCCCAAGTGCTGGGATTAAAGGCATGCGCCACCCCCGCCCGGCATGAGTTTATTTTTAATTATTTTATGTGTAGGGTGTTTTGGTCTGTATTTTTGGAAGCCACTGAATCTCAGAAGCATATCATTTAGGAAGGTGTAATATTTTGTTAGGGATGAGTTACTCTCTCCATGAACATGGTATACATCTTGATATTTATGTTTTTATGTTTTTCGTTGTGTTTTGAGGTAGGCTTTCGTGTAGTCCATGTTGGCTTTGAACTTCCCTATGTCTAACTTGGGATGATTCTGGATTCTTCTCAAGTAGTGGGGCTGCAGGCATAAGCTCCCATGCTTGAGAGCTTTTTCAATTTTTTTTCCAAGTAGTGCTTTTTGTAGTTCCCCATAGATTTTCCCCCTTGAGTATTTGATATTATACATACACACATTATGTATATATATATATATTTTTTTTTTTTTGAGACAGTTTCTTTCCTGTAGTACAAGTTTTCCTTGAACTCAGGTCTTCTTGCCTCAGCCACTAGGGTACTGATGGTCATAGACGTGATAAACATGTCAGGCTGATAATTGATTTTAGTATTAATTTTTAAGTTCCATTTCTATTTTTGCTGTTATAAAAATAAAATTGATCTTATGTATTGATTGTAAAGTCATTTGCTAAGTCTATTTTAGAAATAGCTCTGTGATAGACCAGGCTGGCCTAGATCTCCGAAATCCACCTGCCTCTGCCTTCCAAGTGCTGGGATTAAAGGCGTGCGCCACCACCGCCCGGCTGGAAGTTCATTTCTGTTTAACAATGTTTTGGTTTTTTGGGTTGTTGGGTTTTTTGGAAGCATTGCTCACTTTTATCAGATGCCTTTTCTGGTTCTATCAAAAATGTCAGTTTCTCAGTGTGAAGGTTTAACAGACTGTATATCATGTCCTGAATTCAGCTCATGGAATTTTGTACATCAAACCCTTGACCTATTTTTAAAAGGTTAGGCAGCTGGCTATACTTTAGTTACTGTCCAGCCTGCCTATTTGTAGACAAGTATAAACCATGTTTAAAGGGGAGGGGCCAGATGGCTTAGCAGTTAAAGGTGCTGGCTGTTGAATTTGATGGCCTGAACTACACCTTCCAGCTCCACATGGCGGGACTCACCAACTTGTGTTGCTGCCCTTGCACACACACCCACACACAATGCACATGGCTCTCCTAACAAGTTAAAGGGAATTTCAAAAAATGGAAATGGAAAGGTTTAGGAAAGGAAGAAGAGACAGAAATGTATGCTGTAAAGCTTAAAAGTACTTCTCATTCTACAGTAATGTAAGACTGAACTGTTTATGATATACATTGTATAGGAACATACATTGAAAGTATAGTAGTTAATTGGTTATTGAACACTTAGATGTGACTAGTATAAATGGATTTTTACTTTCAATAAATTTAAATTTAAATGGGCTATTATGTTCTGTATGACTGTAGAACTAGAAATCATATATATGACATTATACTTTATAATTTTATGCTTTGTTTTTTATAAATATTTATAAAATTGAGAGCACACACTATTATTCATATTTTCCAGTTTGCCAGGGATTGAACCAATGAGGCAAGTGCTCTATCATTCTGACTTTTCATTAGTTGAGAAAAGTATTTTGCTTTTTTTGTGATATATACCTTTGGACACAGAACTGTTGAATTCTGTTTGGGACAGTCTATGTAGTCTGCTGGTCTTAGACTTGCTCTGTAGCTAAGGATGACCTTCAACTTCCAACCTTCCTGTCTCCACTTCCCAAATGAATATGGCGTGTGTATAGAATTCTAATCCTTTCTATTCATTCAGGACTTTTTTTTTTTTTTTTTTTTTTTTTTTTTTTTTGGTTTTTCAAGACAGGGTTTCTCTGTGTAGTCCTGGCTGTCCTGGAGCTCACTCTAAAGACCAGGCTGGCCTCGAACTCAGAAATCCTCCTGCCTCTGTCTCCCAAGTGCTGGGATTAAAGGCGTGCGCCACCAACGCCCGGCTTCATTCAGGACTTTAAATAAGTTATTATACTCAACTCCTGGATGTTTTGATCATTTCAAGTTTGTTTTTGTTTGTTAGACAAGATTTCTCTCTTGTAGCCCTGGCTCCTGGAACTCACTCTGTGGACCACGCTGGGCTAGAACTCAGAGGTCCACTTGCCTCTGCCTCCTGAGTGCTGGGATTAAAGGTGTATGCCCAAACCACCTGGGTTATTTCAAGTTTTTCGGCCTGTAATGCCCCTCTTCACATGGCTGCAGTGTTGGTTTAATTTTTAGGGAGTTGCCTGTGATACACCCAGGTAAGTTTTCTTTTTCAAAAACTTATTATTTTTAAATGTGTATGTGTGTGCCTGCATATGGAGGTGTGCACCTGAGTGCAGGTGCTAGAGGAACCAGTGGTATCAAACCCCTTGAGACATAGTTACAGGTGGTTGTAAAACTGCCTGACATGGTTGTTGTGAACTGAACCCAGCAAGAGCCTCTGGAAGAGAAGAAATGACTCTTAACTGCTGAGTCATCTCTCTACTCATTTTTGTTTGTGTAGGAATTGCTGCACTTGACAGATCAGTGTGGACGTCTTTCATTAAACTTGGAAAAGTCATGTATTTCTCATGTTCACAGTCTGTCTCCTGAGATGAATGCTGTATAGAGATGGTGGTTAGCCTCTACATGCCGATTGCTCCTCTTCCTCTTGTTTTCAATGTGTATAATTTTCTCTCCTTTTTGTATTTATTTATTATATGTAAGTACACTGTAGCTGTCTTCAGACACACCAGAGGAGGTTGTTGGATCTTGTTACAGATGGTTGTGAGCCACCATGTGGTTGCTGGGATTTGAACTCAGGACCTTCGGAAGAGCAGTCAGTGCTGTTAACCACTGAGCCAATCTCTCTAGCCCTGTGCATACTTTTCATTTAGCTTCATTTAAGTTGTCGGCTTTCTCATGGCTATTAAAATTACCCGATGTCCTTTTCATTTCTTGTTGGTTGGTTTTGTGTCTAGCCTTCTGTTATGCTTGTGTAGTAACCATTTATGCCAATTCTTTTGACAATTGTTTTATATTCATTTATTTTGTGTTCTGAATGTTTTGTTTGCATTTATGTTCCTGCACACATGTGACTAGTGTTTGTGGTAGTCAGAAGACAATTCACTAAAACTGCCATGGACAATGTCAGCCTTAATGTGGTGCTGGGAAACACCCCCGGCTGCTCTGCAAGAGCATATGTTCTTGACCAATAAGCCATGTTTCCACTGTCTTTTTGTTTTTAAAGAATTTATTTTCTTCATGTAGATGAAGGACTGTTTACATGTTCACCACAGAAGCCAAAAGGGGTGCCATGTAACTAGAATTACAAGCACTAGAGAGCTGCCTGACGTGGGTACTGGGAACTGAACTCCAGTCCTTTGTAAGAGCCACAAGTGCTCTTAACTGATGACTCACCACTCAAGACAGTAATTTTTTTTTAAATCCCCAAATGGAAGGATAACATATATTCTTTACATTTTTTATATGTAACCTCTACCTGCTTTTTTCTTTTATATCGAATTCTTACAAGCTGGATTTTACAAGTAATTTTTAACATCTTAATCTTACCTTGATTCATTTAAATTGTCTTTGGTGATGGATATTTGGATATGTTAAGTATCTTCTTTCTTTCTTTCTTTCTTTCTTTCTTTCTTCCTTCCTTCCTTCCTTCCTTTCTTTCTTTTTGTTTTTTTTTTTTGTTTGTTTTGTTTTGTTTTTGTTTTTTTCGAGACAGGGTTTCTCTGTGTAGCCCTGGCTGTCCTGGAACTCTGTAGACCAGGCTGGCCTCGAACTCAGAAATCCTCCTGCCCCTGCCTCCCAAGTGCTGGGATTAAAGGCGTGCACCACCACCGCCCTGCAAGTATCTTTTTTCTTAAGAGCAAAGCAGCATTTATCTATACTTTTTGCCTATATTCCCCACTGATTACTGCTATTTGTACTGTCATGAATGGGAAATATTTCATGAAGAAGTTTGAAAAATATGAATGCTTAGTGTTCTTTTAACGCAGGCATTTCCTACAATGCTGACTTGAGTTTTGGAGTTAATGGTGGTCTTGGGTATTAGGGCTGGGTGCTTTTTTGTTGTTGGTTTTGGGTTTTTGAGACGGTTTCTCTCTGTCTCCCTGGCTCTTCTGGAACTTGCTCTATGGACAGGCTGGCCTTGAATTCTGAGAGAGTCACCTTCTACCTCAGGCGCACTAGGAATTACACTTGATCTCAGCCAAAGGCCAAGAAGCTGCCACTTCTAAAGAGACCCAATATGCTGGAGTCTCCCAGCAGGTGGCATCAGAACAATTAGAGCTTGGAAAGCTGGCTCACCACTTAAGAGCACTGACTGCTCCTCCAGAGCACCCACATGGCAGCTCACAATTGTCTGTACCTTCAAGATCTTATACCCTCACACAGACATAGGCATGCAGGCAAAACACCAATGCACGTAATTAAGCTGGTGTGGTGGTCCACACCTTCTTTAAAACATATAATAAAGGATTCTACATATTAAAAATATTTAGCCAGGCAGTGTTGGGTCACAATTTTAATCCCAGCATTGGGAGGCAGAGGCAGGTGGATTTCTGAGTTCGAGGCCAGCCTGGTCTACAGAGTGAGTTCCAGGACAGCCAGGGCTATCCAGAAAAACCCTGCCTTGAAAAAGATATATATATATATATATATATATATATATATATATATATCTTTTATATATAATAATATATTATATATAATATATAATATAATAATAATAAATAAATATATATTATTATTATTATATATATTCTCACATGGCTCATTCCAAGGAAGTTTTATATATTGGGAAATAGGAGCATGAACTTTGAACTAACATCATTCTTTAGGCTCTCATGTTTGTAACTGGCTGAACAATTCAGCTAATTTGTTTTTAAACTTAGAAACCTGGCAGTATTCCTTTGATGTGAATTTCCCTTTCCCTCATTCACCAACATCAATTTGTATGATCATAGATGTACTCTGTTTGTACTTATACTTGTTTCTCTCTGTCTCTGGTGGATTAAGGCCTTGCTATATAGACCAGACTGGCCTATTTTAAGGGTCATCCTCCTGCCTCTGCCTCCTGAATGCTTGGATTATAGACAAGTGTCATTGTGATCAGCCTGTTTGTTTTGGATGTACGGTCTTACCATGTAGCTAAGCCTAATCTGTAACTCAAATGTAGCCCACAGTAACCCCACATTCCTGGAAGCCCTCCTGCTTTCAGCCTCCTGAATGCTAGGATTTCTGGTATGAGCCACTGAGCTAGGACTCTTCTTGCTCTTCTATTTCTGTTTGTCCACCCATCCATCCACCCATCTATCCAGAAACAGGATATCATGTATCTAACTGTCTGCCTGCCTGTATTTTTACTGGATTTCATGAAGCCAGGCAGGCTAACCTGGAACTCACTATGTTACTAAGGCTGTTTATGAATGTCTGATCTGTCTGCAGCCTCTCAAATGCTAGGTGTGTGCCTTCACCGACCTGGTTTTCCATTTCTTGTGCCATCTCTTTTTTTCTAAGCAAAGTGGTCTCAGATTACCAATTCTTGGCATCTATTTTATTTATTTATTTATTTATTTATTTAGTTTATTTATTTATTTTATTTTTATTTATTATTTTATTTTATTTTTTATTTTATTTGTTTTTAAACAAGGTCTTGTTACATAGTCCTGTCCTTACTGGAACTTTTGCTGTAGATCAGGCTGGTGTCAGACTCACAAAGATCTATTTGTCTCTGCTTTCCAAAGAACTTGGATTAAAGGGTTGCCACCATACCCTAATTTTTGGCATTTGTCATTCATTCTGTACGCAGTAGTTAATAAGAACTCTTTAGCTGTTCATTCCTTGTTCAGAACTCTCCAGTGCCCTCCCATTTGCTCTTCAAAGTAGACTCATACAGCCTTGGGATATCTACGCCACCTCAGGGTCTTGGCACAAGTTCTTGTCTTAGAATCCTCTAGTCAGCATGTTTCCTCAACCTGTCTGCTCCAGCTAATAGTGCCTTATTTTTAGGCTGTAATTTAAAATTTCTCTTACCTAGAAAACACTTTCCGAGACAGTCTAGGTTGAAACGCCTGCTTTCTTCCTCTTGCTGCTTGTACTTTCTCCTTCTTAGCAGTTACCATGGTCCTGATGCTATGTGGTATGCTTCATTAATTTATTACTGCCACTGAAAGTATGTCCATATAGAGTAAAATTAAAGTTCTAAACAGTCTACTCCTATTCTTTGAGTCTCTGCTATACAGTTCTCTTCCTTAGAGATAACCACTTTTAGTATCTGAATATCCTCCTAGAAATATTTTCTAATAAAGAATTGTGTAATAATATTCTTAGTTTTGCTTTCTTATTAACATAAACACTATATGCATTTCTTGCACATGGTTATTATGATAATAGTATACCTTGGCAATTCTCTTACTATGTAAAGAGTTTCTTTTCAGATGCCACACAATATGAACTTAACATTTATTTGATTTATACTGTTAGGTATTTAGGCTGTTTTTCGGGCGTTGGTTTATTCCAAACAATGACACACTGGATACCTCTGTATGTAAAGCCATGTCTTTAAATGGCTTTACATGTCTTACATCTGTAAGTACAGAATACAATTCCTATAATTGAAACAGTTGGGTTAAGCTTATGTGTATTTGTTTTGTTTTGTTTGTTTTTTTCGAGACAGGGTTTCTCTGTGTAGCCCTGGCTGTCCTGGAACTCACTCTGTAGACCAGGCTGGCCTTGAACTCAGAAATCTGCCTGCCTCTGCCTCCTGAGTGCTGGGATTACAGGCATGCACCATCATGCCCGGCACGCTTATGTGTATTTTTCATTTTGGTAGTTGCTGCTAAGCCGCTCTTATTGGAAGCTTGACCAATTTGTTTCCACTGGTGATGAAAGCATATTTTCCTCACAAATATGTCAGTGAAAAATTTTGTTGCCAATGAAAGACGTAGACCAAAGCTCTTGGAAACATCAGTTTGCATTATTTCTTTACCTGGCAGTTTTATTTTCGTATGTTTAGGAGCTACCTGTATTTATTAAGTGAACTGTTTATAAATTTCGTTATCTAATATCTAACTGACACGCTACACTCTTAAATTCGTCTAGCCCTGTGCAGAGCTAAGTTCCGGCTGCGGTCCCCTCACCCATTCCTTCTGAGCTAAGCCATCCATCTGTGGCTGAGACTCCTGGAACTCACCGACCTCACAGCTGCTGCCTTCCACTAGACAGCCTAGTTCCTTACTGGCTCGGGTTCCTCCTTCCTTCCCTGGCTACGACTTCCGGCTCAGCTGGTCGTCCGGGAAACGGTCGGCATCCGGGTCGCGAAGCGGTGGGCGGAGCCAAGATGGCTGAGGAGAAGCTTGGGGTGGTAAGCGGGGAGATTCTCGGAGGCGTCGAGGTGGCCCCAGAGCAAGGCCAGGCGAGACCGGGTCGGGGCGGCGGGCCCCGGCCGGGGCGGGAGAGCAGGGGCGGGGCCGGCCGGGCCGGGCCGGACGCTGAGTAGTCCCTCCGGGAGGCAGCGCGGCCGTGTCCAGACCCCTGGGCGTTTGGGCGAATGCTAACCTGTGCAGTGCTTCGTCTGTTTTGGGACTGTCCTCTTTCTGAGCAGAAGAGAGGGTTTTTTGGGAAATGGTGTTTTTCCTACTCTTAGGATTTGGGGGTGGGGAGTACTGCACCTTCATTAGACAGTTTTTGCTATCCCATAGATTGATAACTTAATAGGATGAAGCGTGGAAACTTTCAGAGCCCCTGCCCTCTCACTTCGACTGGCCTATGTTTTCCCAGCTGCGATTAGATTTTGGAAAAGCCCAGTTTCAGAACTCAGCGGGTTTACGTTGTTAGTTAATTCTCCAACAGCCTATGTGAATTCAGGCTGCCTCAGTAGTAACTGACTTTTTGCATCGCCCATGACCTTGCTTGTTTGTGACAGTCTTGTATGTACATAGTATTTGCAGTGTAGTTCATGCTGGCTATGGATTAGCCTCAATACTCCACCTTTAATCCTCCAAATTCTGGGATTACGGGAGTGCATCATCACTCCTAGCTACATTCTTTTTGATTGACTTATAATTGTATGTTTATGAGGTACAGTGTTATGATACTTCTGTACAAGTGTACTGTGTATAATGGACAAGTCAGGATCATTAGCATTCCCATCTCAGCATATAAACTGTTACAAACAGTAGCCCCCTACATAAACATTTGCTTCTGGCTATTGGTATTTGGTTCCTATTATTGAAGGTTTCTTTCCATCTTTTCCCGTTCCTAACTTTTGGCAACCTCTTGTTCTACTCTATATTCCCATGAAATCAACTTTGTTTTGTTGTTGTTTTTTGTTTTTTGTTTTTTAACATAGGGCTTATTTGTGTAGCCCTGACTGTCCTAGAACTAGCTTGTAGACTAGCCTGGCCTTCAACTCAGAGATCACCTGCTTCTGCCTGGGGTGTGTACCACCCCTCTGAGGTCAGCTTTTTTAGTTCCACATAGGAGCAAGAACATGCTTTGGCTTTCTCTGCCAGGCATATTTTACTTAGCATAATTTTTCCACAGTGTTACAGATTATACCTCATTCCTTTTCATGTGTAAATAATACATGCATACTACTGGGGTCCAGGAATCACCTCGAAAACCACACAAGCACTGATCTCAGTCAGACAGAGCTTATTGAGCATATGCCCCAGGACTGAGTGACCAGAGCCACGGTCCAGATTCAGGAACTGAACCATGACCCTGAGTTAAGTTCCTACAGGGGTTTTAAGCCCCAAATCCATAAACATCTGTGCCAAGTTATTTTACCAATCAGGATTTAGGAATAGAGGATTTCCTTAGGAACATGTTTTGTTGCACATTTATCCTGTTCCCATTGGTTGGGGTATTCAAATGTGGCAGGAAACCTGCCTTGTCTAATATTTATGTCCTAAGCTGTCTACCAGGATGGGCACTTGTCTAACATTCAAGCCTTAACTTGCCAACCAGGATGTGAGTTACCCACATACATGTCTCTTTCTGCTAAGTAGGATGTCAATTCCCAGGGAGGTCTTGGGAACTTAAACTTTACTCAACCATTACTCAAAATGGAAGTTTTGGTTTTTCTTTATTTTTTTTTTTTTGTTTTTCGAGACAGGGTTTCTCTGTGTAGTCCTGGCTGTCCTGGAACTCACTCTGTAGACCAGGCTGGCCTCGAACTCAGAAATCCACCTGCCTCTGCCTCCCAAGTGCTGGGATTACAGGTGTGCACCACCACCGCCCGGCTCTTCAAAATGGAAGTTTTATTCCAAATAATTTTTTATATTGGGGCAGGTATCTTTGTTATGTTGGGGTCCATGTCAGGAGCAGCTTACACCATAAAGTGTAAACACAGGTACAGAAAGTACTGTTGGGTGGTTGGTTCAGATCCAAGCTTATTGTGGGTAACTATATAAAACAGTCCTATTGACTTTTTATTGTGATTGGTTCTCTTTGTTTGTTTGTTTTTTGGATTTGGTTTTTCTGAGACAGGGTTTCTCTGTATTGCCCTGGCTGTTTTGGAATTCACTCTGT
Organism: Apodemus agrarius; assembly: GCA_964023405.1. Lineage (NCBI taxonomy): Eukaryota > Metazoa > Chordata > Mammalia > Rodentia > Muridae > Apodemus > Apodemus agrarius. The sequence goes on along the minus strand of OZ030012.1, from coordinate 62,360,682 downwards.
AGACCAGGCTGGCCTTGAACTTAGAAATCCGCCTGCCTCTGCCTCCCAGAGTGCTGGGATTACAGGTGCGAGCCACCACTGCCCTGCATGATTGGTTTTCAAGGGCAGAGAACATAACAGAATATGTAATCAATCTTGGCATTAGAAACAGGAGAAACATATGAGAAAGTTTCCTTAGAATGGCAGGGTAGTCAAGTAACTGTTACCTAGGCCTTAACATTTTACCTAGGCTATAATAGTCCATCTAGGCCTTAACACATACCACAGTTTATTTACTTGTTATTTATCCTTCTTTGGGCAACTCCATTGAATCTCTACTTTGATACTGTGAAGAATGCTGCAATAGATGAAGAACACAATATCTCTTGGATAGAATGAGTGTATTTTATTTTGGTATGTACTCAGTAGTAGGATAGCTGGATCATAGGGATGTTTTGTTATTTTGAGATTGGGTATTATATAGCTCAGGCTAGCATCAAACAACAATTTTCTTGCCTCAGCACCAAGGTGCTGGGATCACAGGTATATGCCATTGGGCAAGGGCTGATTATTCCATTTTTGGTTTTTTGACAGTAGTTGAATTTTGAGGAATATGTTTGTAATTGTATTTAATTTTTGAGACATCCCAAATGTGAAACCTTGTCCCTTACTTTACTGCTGGGTTTCAAACTCTGTCCTGAACTAATAGAATGATTTTAGGCTTTTTATATTATCTTTTGAAAAACACGGAAAAAAGATGGTGGCACACGCCTGTAATCCCAGCACTCTGGGAGGCAGACAGGTGGATTTCTGAGAGGTCTACAGAGTGAGTTCCAGGACAGCCAGGGCTATACAGAGAAACCCTGTCTCAGGAAAAACCAAATCAATCCCCCACCACCACCAAAAAAAAAAAAAAAAAAAAAAAAGGAGAGAGAGAGAGAGAAAGAAAGAAAGTCTCAGCAGCTGGTTGGGAGTGACCACACTGAGTGTTCAGGATCCCAGTGTAGCCCTGAGTTTTTCTCAGGATGAGGTTTTAAGCACAAAACCCATATTTTGAGTTGACACACTTCAGTTAACAGAACAATTAGCCAGAGGCAGAACTACACAAGTCAAAAACAAGGTTAGCACATTTAGAGAGTTTTCTAGAATTATGGACTTTGGATTAGGTCTTTTCTTTACTTTTGGCAGTTGACACTTTCTATAGGCTGGGCTTTATGGCTTGAGTGGTACTTTCATCAAATATGGTGTGCTTGCATGTAGAGGTTAGAAGACATTTTTTAGAAACCAGTTCTCTGTTTCTACTGTGAGTTCCAGTGATTGAACTCAGAATGTCAAGCTTGTAAGGCAAAAGCTTTTATGTGATGAGCACATGAAACCAGTGGGCCCTTTCTTTAAAAAGTGTCTTTGTGTGTGTGTGTGTGTGCGCGCGCGCGCGCGCGTGCGCACACGCTCCCTTTCACAAGTGTGAAGTAGCACACTAGTGGAGGACGACCTACTATATGGATCCTGAGGATTGAACTCAAGTCATTAGACTTTGTGGCAAGGACCTTTACCTTCTGAGCCATCTTATACTGCTGTAAGGACCAGTATACTGGGTATCAAACCCTGCCTTTCTATGCCTAGTCCCTTAGTAATATCTGTCCCTCTGTTGTCTTCCAGGGGCTTCAGCCTATGATAATCAACTGTTCCTAATGACTTGTGTGAGCCATTTTATCAGAGGCTTTGATTTTCCTTGTATTGCCTTGGGTTATGCATTTTTTGACTCAAGGAAGGATGGGTAGTGTCTTAGCTATGAACAGACACCATGACCAAGGCGACTCTTTTGTTTGTTTGTTTGTTTGTTTGTTTGTTTTCGAGACAGGGTTTCTCTGTGTAGTCCTGGTTGTCCTGGAACTCACTCTGTAGACCAGGCTGGCCTCGAACTCAGAAATCCGCCTGCCTCTGCCTCCCAAGTGTTGGGATTACAGGCGTGCGCCACCACGCCCGGCCCAAGGCAACTCTTATACAGGAAAACATTTAATTTGCCTGGGTGAAGCATGGCAGCATACAGGCTGGCATGACATTGGAGGTCAACCAAGAATTCTACATCTTGACCAGTAGGTAGCAGGAAACTGTGCCACACTGACTGTAGCTTGAACATAGACTTCAAAGCCTGCTTCTACAGTGACACACCTTCTCCAACAAGGACATACCTACTCCAATAAGGCCACGCCTCCTAATAGTGCTACTCTCTGTGGGCTAAGCATTCAAACATATGAGTCTGTAGGATCCATACCACAGGTAGTTACTCAGTTTTTCTGATTACATGACACTTGGACTAATCACATCCACTTCCATGTCTGTAGTCTCAGATGTTAGGCTATGAGAGGCTTTTCATTTTTTCCCTTAGTCCAGGAGTTCAGATTCAGAACAGTCTCTATCACAGTTTCCCATTCTGGGCCATTATTGAGGTCTCTGATTTCACACTGAATCATGGACTTTTCCCTTCCTCTGTCTTGAAGGTCAGATCTGAGGGGCATTGTCTCACTACTGTATTCTTTCATACTCCATGGGTTCCTTCCCATGGTTCCAAGTTCCTGGGTCCTAGAAAGAGCTCTTCAGATCTGACTTGTATTCTTTCCATTGTGCCCTGTCAGCTGTAAGACACAGCAAGTATCATCTTCATCTCATTCTGACCCTTTCTTGCTAGATCAGAGGCTCCTGCGGAGGATAGCACCTATGTCTTTTTCTTACATGGGCAGGTTCTTTGGGGCAGACATCTGAACCTCAGTTGCATGTCTTACTGCCCACAGTAATGTCTATGCAATAGCTGATACAGCCTATCCCATATCCACTACTTTCAGACTCCAATGTATTCTATAGAACATCAGGGTTGGACTTATCTTCATACACACTTGGTTGTCACCCTTTATCAAGGAAGCCTGCCACCCCATTTTCTGTACTGTGTATACTATACCCCATTCTGGGATTTCTCCTGTAGATGGCAAGCCTTGATCAGATGTCTTATTACCCATTGAAACTACCAATACAGTAAGGAGGTATACTATGCCATACTGTCTAGGGAAAGATAGCCATGTCAGATTAGTCCTCCATCCTCAGATTAGCCTCAATAAACATGTCTCCTCATTTATCATCATAGGGACCATGCAACCGTTCCTCCCCACTCATCATTGGTTCTTTTGGTTCCTGTTTGGGTACCACTTATATTGTGTGATTATTTCCCCTGACTAGTTAGGTGAATACTGACTTTATGTGGGGTTACTTATGGGGCCATAGGTGACCTAAAGGCAGCTACATCACTGAAAACCCCATTGGAGCATTGGTAATTGCTCTTCAAGCCTCAATCCCTGCACAGCTTTCAGTGAGTCCCACCAGACTGTCTCCACAGCAGTGATTTACTACTTTCATGACCTTGTGTGTCTTTATCTTGAAACTTTTGAGCTTCATGAGAACAATGTTTCTTCAACTTCTTGAATCTTACTAACCTCCTTCCTTCTTCTAGGAGGAATTAACTACATAGCATCTTTTTTTTTTTTCCTCACTATTGAAGACATTTTAGAATGCAGACTCACATGAATACTTATTTCTACATGCTATAGGGTCACCAGAGACTTTACTACCCATTGCCATCTGCCTGTTTATTCCATTGTTTTTAGTTTTGTGCTTCTGTCTTGGGTTTTTTTTGGGGGGGGGATTTTTTTTTTTTTTTTGAGACAGGGTTTCTTTTTTTTTTTTTTTTTTGGATTTTTTGAGACAGGGTTTCTCTGTGTAGTTCCGGCTGTCCTGGAATCACTCTGTAGACCAGGCTGGCCTTGAACTCAGAAATCCGCCTGCCTCTGCCTCCCAAGTGCTGGGATTAAAGGCGTGCGCCACCAACGCCCGGCAAGACAGGGTTTCTCTGTATAGCCCTGGCTGTCCTGGAACTCACTCTGTAGACCAGGCTGGCCTTGAACTCAGAAATCCGCCTGCCTCTGCCTCCCGAGTGCTGGGATTACAGGTGTGTGCCACCACCGGCCGGCTTTGTTTTGTTTCTTAAGGTAATTTCTTTAGAAACTTAAGAGTCTATAAATTGAAATTCTGAGTCTTCTACATTTGCCTACTATTACTATTTTTTTTTTTTTTTGAGACAGGGTTTCTCTGTGTAGCCCTGGCTGTCCTGGAACTCACTTTGTAGACCAGGCTGGCCTCAAACTCAGAAATCCGTCTGCCTCTGCCTCCCAAGTGCTGGGATTAAAGGCGTGCGCCAACACTGCCCGGCTTCTTTTGATTTTGTTTTTTTGTTTTTTGCTTACTATTACTATTATTATTGTTGTCATCATTTGTGGTGCTGGGAATTAAACTTGGGTCTCATACATGCTAGGTATGTACTGTACCTGCATGTCACCCCAGCCCTTTAAAATTTCTTGTGCTAGGGTTGGATCTCAGTAGGAATTACTTAGTATGCAATTTCTTATTCCTCTTGCAGTACTTCTTTTTTTAAAAAAATTATTTATTTTATGTATATGAGTACACTGTAGCTGTCTTCAGACATACCAGAAGAGGGCATCAGATCCCATTACAGATGGCTGAGAGCCACCATGTGGTTTCTGGAATTGAACTCAGGAGCTTCGGAAGAGCAGTCGGTGCTCTTAACCACTGAGCCATCTTTCCAGCCCGCAGTACTTATTTTTCTTGTTATTGTTTTGTTTTTAAATTTTTATAAAAGATCATATGTATGGATGTTTTATCTGAATATGTTTAGTGAACAGTTTGTATGCCTGATGCCCACAGAGGCCAGAAGAGGGCACTGGATCTCCTGGAACTGGAACTACAAACAACAATAGTCTATATTCTGAGCCATCACATGGATGCCAGAAATTGAACCTGGGTCCTCTGTAAGATTACTCAGTACTCTTAACAGCCAAGCCCTCTTCAGCTCCTGTTGTTTTGTTTTGTGAAACAGGGTTTGCCTATGTACTTATCCCTGGTTAGCCTCAAACTGGATATCATCCTCTCTTAGCCTCCTAAGTGATGGGCTTGCCTTAAAGTATAGCTGAGTATGGAGTTTCTTTTGCCAGTTATTCAGGTGCATACTGTTGTATATGTTGAAGAGGCAGAGGTTGGAGGATCATGAGTTTTAGGCCAACCTGGGATATACCCTTTAAAATTAATGTTTTTGTTTTGCAGCTGGAGAGAGGGCTCAGTGGTTACGGTCATTTGTTGCTCTTGCAGAGGATCCAGGTTCCATTCTAAGTACCTCCATGATGGCTCACAAACATCCATGACTCTAGTTCCAGGAGAGCTGATGCCTCTTCTGACACCTGAGGGCATCAGGCACACACTTGGTGTACATACATGCAGGCAAAACATTCATATGCATAAAATAATAAATCTTTAGAAGTTTTCTTTATTGCTTCTGAAAAAGTTGCAACCAGTATTTCCCCCTTATATTAAGGCATAAATAGTCTTCCTGTTCTGTTTTGAGAGCAAGTCTCACTTGTATAGCACTGGCTGTCCTAGAATACATCAGGCTATTCTCCAACTCTGATCTCTTGGCTCTGCCTTCCTGCGTACTAAGATTAATGGCATGTGCCATCACAACTGGCCCTTATTGTGGTATATGATGTATAAGATTAGGGAACTGATGAAAGAAAAATCCACAGTGTTAAGTTAGTACAATATCTTCACATCCAGCATCTTCCTCGATTGCGTTCCACCGTATAGTTTTTAGCCAGGGTCTCTCTGTACCTGGAACTAATGATTTCTCTAGGCCAGTGATGTTGAGCTCCGGGGTCTCCTATTTCCCCAGTGCTGAGAGATTGCACATATGATGTACTCAGCTTTTACTTGGTTACTGGGACTTGGGTCTTCATGCCTGTGCTACAGGTTCTTTACTGCCTGAGCTGTCCACTTTCATTTTATCAAACAGAGATCATGGCTGGTGGTATAGCTTAGCAGATAAAAGGGCTTGCTACCAAGATTGACAAGAGTTAGGTCCTCATGAGGAACTCACATTGTAGAAGGGGAGAAAAGATTCTTGAATGTCCTCTCTGTAGATATAATACATATGCATGTATACACACATACAAATATTAAAGAATGTTTTCTGATTTGGGTGCTAAGAAGTAGAACATTAAATATACTTTATGAGACATTTAATAATTTAGTCTATTAATATGAGTATATGTTGTATACTGTAATTTTGGTACATTATAAAGAAACATAATATGCATTATACACTATGGGCAAGTTAGATAGCTAAATAGTGTGGTATATAAGACATTCAGAATACCTCTTTATATGTTTCTTCATGTTATGAATTGAATACATGCCTGGTGAGTTCATTCTTGTTATGTGAATGTGCTTTCAATTGGCAATGCATGGGGTTGCTTTAACGCAGGCGACCTCTTTCATTTCAGAAAACTCAGGTTCCTGCACCTATCGAGTCTCAGAAACCCAGGCCAAAAAAAGGTCTGTATTTAATTTCATTTTATATATATGTATACGTGTGTGTGTGTGTGTGTGTGTGTGTGTGTGTGTATTTCTGTTTCATACATACCAGAGCTTTCTTTGTAAAGAATGTTAAGAAAACCAGTAATGGTCAAACTCTTTTTTTCTTTTCTTTTCTTTCTTTTTTTTTTCTCTTCGAGACAGGGTTTCTCTGTGTAGCCCTGGCTGTCCTGGAACTCACTCTAGACCAGGCTGGCGTTGAACTCAGAAATCCGCCTTCCTCTGCCTCCCAAGTGCTGGGATTACAGGCGTGCACCACCACGCCCGGCTCAAAACATTACTTTCTTATATAAATCAAACCTCTACTAATTTTATATATGTATTAAGTGTTGCATTGACTTTTTATTTAAAAATTTTTGTCTTGAGACAGGGCCTTGCTTTGTGAGTTTTGTGAGGGAAACATGCCCTCTTTCTCCCTTTCTCTCTCTCTTTCTTTCTTTCTTTCTTTCTTTCTTTCTTCCTTCCTTCCTTCCTTCCTTCCTTCCTTCCTTCTTTCCTTCCTTTTTTAAGATTTATTTATTTATTTTTATGTATATGCGTACACTGTAGCTGTCTTCAGACACACCAGAAGAGGGAGTCAGATCACATTGCAGATAGTTGTGAGCCACCATGTGGTTACTGGGATTTGAACTCAGGGCTTTTGGAAGCGAAGTCAGTGTTCTTAACCGCTGAGCCATCTCTCTAGTGTGCCTTATTTATTTCTAAGACGGGCCTGAACTCATCATGTAAGCCTAGGCTGTTGACTTGGGACACTTTCCATACTTTAGTTCCCAATTACTGGGATTATGGATGTTGCATGCTTAGTAGTGTGCAATTTTATAAAAATTTACACTTGGAAGCCTAGTGAAGACCTGGACTGTGAAGTGATACATTTTTGGTCTCATAGAGGTGATACTGTTGACTCAGAGGAACAAGAATCCCCCTTCTGTTAACCTGTAACATTTTAGGAGGACTGACTTCAGGTTGTGACTATTATTGGAGGGTTTTCTAAGGGTTTTGGATGGGATGTCCTCCTCCTCAGATATTAGAGAAATACCTGAATATTGTTAACAAACAGGCATTAGTTCTCCTATCCACAGAGCTGTTTGTTTGAATGGAATCCTTTGTGGTGTCAGGGATTAAACCTAAGACCATGCACATGCCAGGCAAGTGCTCTTACGCTGGATCTCCAGCTTCCTCTTATACTTGTTTCAAAACTTTTATTTTAAAGTGTATGTGTATGGGTCTGCTGATCCAGATTCAACCCCTAGGACCCACATGGTGGAAGGAGAGAACCAGCTTCTTCAAAACTGTCCTCTATGTATGTTGTAGTACAAGCATACCCACGCATGAAGAGCTACAAAATAAATAAAATTAAGAAAACAAGATATTCCCATTTCCAAATTCCATGAAGAATTTAATGCATTATTGGAATTGCTTATGGTTGGTTGGCTTAGACATGAGGACTATGCTGAAGGAGGAAACTTAACACTGTGTTGTTTGTTTTTGCCAAAATATGCTCTCTAGCTCCAGAGTTCCCCATTGTGGAGAAACAGAACTGGCTGATCCATCTCCACTATATCCGGAAGGATTATGAAGCATGCAAGGTGAGACTGTGGCCACAGAGGGGGTGAGAGGCAGGCTGGGCAGACACTCAGTGTCTCAGCACCGTGTGGCAGTTAACAGCTTCCTGCTTTATTCATCATTATTCTAATTTAAACAATAGTTTATCTACCAACCTTGACTTTGATCTTGTCTCTTTTCAGTGAGTTTCTATATAGCAAATAGGACCAGGTCTCTTCCTGCTTACTGTAGGGATTTCTCATTGTACTCAAACCCTTTAAGTGTGACTCTCTGTCCTCTCTCCAACCCTCTTATTTGCCTCAACTCCTCTTCTACCCCTTGCCAACACACAGTTTGAAGCTTTTCACTTTGGGAAGCCTTTCTTAATTCTCTTGAGATGGCTCCAGATGCTGCCTTTTGAGCTAAAGTACCTGAACATAGTCCATCACAGCAGAGTCACATCCTGTCACAGCAAAGACTCCATGTGATTTGCTCTATACTGAGAACCAGTAGCGTCTGTCATGGTGATTGAAATGGTGCTCGTATGTTTTTTTTTTTTTTAGCATGCCTAGTTAGATTTTAAATAGGGGTTGAGAACATTTTTCTGTCATGGACTAGTTAGTAGTTTATTTTAAATTTAATTTTTTGAGATAAGGTTTTCCTCTATATCTCTGGTTGGCCTTGAACGTGCTGAGTAGACCAGGCCAAACTCAGAGATCCACCTGCCTCTGCCTCCTGAGTGTTGGGATTAAAGGTGTGTGTGTCCATGTCTCGTCAAGACAGTGGTTTAGACTTTAGGGTTATATAGTTTTTATCTCGTATTTGCTTTGTTTATTTTTTTGGTTTTGTTTGAAATAGAGTTTCATTTAGCCCAGGTTAGCCTCAAACTCAGTAGGCAGTAGAAGATGACCTTGATCTCTTCTTCTCTTGTCCCTACCACCTGGGTGCTGACATTGGAGGCACATACCACAGTGCATGGCTTATTTTTTTAAAATAATGCAAAAATATAAAACTTATTCAGAAATTTTAAAGTTTATATGTATGGGTGTTTTGCCTACATGTTTGTCTATGCACTACAGGCAAGTATTGCCTGAGGAGACCAGAAGATGTCATCAGATTCCTTGGGACTTGGGACTGGAGTTACAGTTACACAACTGTACTGTCTGTATAGTTGTGAGCTGCCATGCGGGAGCTGGTAATCAAATTTGGGTCCTTTGAAGGAACAGCAAATGCTGAAGATATTTTTTTTTCTTTTACAAGACAGGGTTTCTCTGTGTAGTCCTGGATATCCTGGAACTAGATCTGTAGACCAGGTGGCTCAAACCTCAGAGATCCACCTGCCTCTGCCCCTGAGTGTGGGATTAAAGGCCTGGACCACCATGCCCAACCTGAAAAGTATTCTAAATGAGGGATATACAGACAGAAATAGTCTGAGAGCCCCTAGGTTGCTAACCTTATTCTGAAATAAGTGATTGTAAGAGTTGAGATGAAAGCAAAAATCCTGATGAAACCCCATTGTTAGTCATTGTCTATGTTCCCCAGGGGTCTTATGTGTGTCCCTTGTCCCTCTGTGGCTGCTTTGGTAACACTTAACCCTACTCAGGTGCTCTTCTCTTTTAGGCTGTGATCAAAGAACAGCTTCAGGAGACTCAGGGGCTTTGTGAATATGCTATTTATGTCCAAGGTAAGACATAGTGTTTCTTTCCTTACTAGAAAAATGTATTTATCCCAGGTTCTTGGAAAACAAAAAACCCAAACGATTTAGGGAAGACTTAAATGTAAATAATGTCTCAGAGAAGTCTTATTTACTATCCTTTGAAATTTGAACATAATTCTGTGTGTGTATTGCGCACACATCTGACATGGGTACAAGTACTGAGTACTTGACATTGGGTGAACATGATTTTTTAATATATTTTAAAATTATTTTACATGTATGTGTTTGCCTGGATATATGTCTGTGCAACATGTACATGCCTGGTGCCTATGGAGGCCAGTAGAGATCATTGGGTCCCCTGGAACCAAATTAGTTGTGAGGGGCTAGAGAGATGGCCCAGTGGTTAAGAGCATTGACTGTTCTTCCAGAGATCTGAGTTCATTTCCCATCACTCACATGGTGGCTCATCTGTAATGGGTTCTGAGGCCCTCTTCTGGTATCTGACGACAGCCAAAGTGTACTCATATACATAAAATGAAAAGTGGTTGTGAGCCACCATGTAGATACTGTGAATTGAACCCTAGTTCCCTATAAGAGCAGTAAATGCTCTTAACAAATTGAGCCACTTCTGGCCTTCAAAATATTATTCTTATAAAGAATTTCTGTGATCTGCAGAAGACCCCGTTATCTGGGTATAGATGCTGGAAGCAGAATAGGTTACTTACTAAGTTAGCTTACTACAGGCTTTCCCTTACTAACATTTTGCTTGCTTCCATCCATTTAGTGATGACTGATTGGATTAAAGGCTTTCTCTGTTCTTCGCTGCTTCTCCTCCTCCCCCAGTGTTTCTGACGTCAGCCTCTACTTCTAAGAATATGGCTTATTTTCTGTATTTTCTATTACTTGGCAGCACTAATCTTCCGCCTGGAAGGAAATATCCAAGAATCCCTAGAACTCTTTCAGTCATGTGCTGTTCTCAGCCCACAGTGTGCTGATAATCTCAAGCAGGTGGCCAGATCTTTGTGAGTACTGGAATAGTCACAGAAGACCACATAAAATGCTGTCTTTTGAAGTGCATTTTGGGCAGAGCTTGTTGCTATAGCAGCCAGATGCTTGATATGTAGGACAATGAATAATAGGTATGATGGGCTTCATCTTGAAGAGAATGGATTAATCTGGAAGTCAGCTAGTATTAAGGAACTAGGGACCTTCTAGTTGGATGAGAACAGTGTATTATCCCATAACTTCTCTATAAACATATGGGCAAGTCATAGCTTACTGTTCTGACATTAGTTAGGATATTCAACATAAAGTAAACATGTGGTATTTTAAGCAAATGGCCTGCGGATCCCTAAATGGAAATACTTCTTTTTTCTTTTCTTTTCTTTCTTTCTTTCTTTCTTTCTTTCTTTCTTTCTTTCTTTCTTTCTTTCTCTTTTTTTTTTTTTTTTTTGGTTTTTTTTTTGGTTTTTTTGAGACAGGGTTTCTCTGTGTAGTCCTGGCTAACCTGGAACTCACTCTGTAGACCAGGCTGGCCTCGTACTCAGAAATCCATCTGCCACTGCCTCCCAAGTGCTGGGATTACAGGCGTGCACCACCAGGCCTGGCCCAATGGAAATACTTCTAAAGCCTTCATAAACTTTTTCACACACTGGTGTTCCTTGCAGTGCCATCTCCATGTTCTTCCCCACACTGCCTTCCTTCCTTCCTTCCTTCCTTCCTTCCTTCCTTCCTTCCTTCCTTCCTTCCTTCCTTTCCTTCCTTTCCTCCCTTTCTCCCTTTCTCTCTTCCTCCCTCCCTCCCCCCCCTCTCTTTTTTGGTTTTTCGAGACAGGTCTCTCTGTGTAGCTCCGGCTGTCCTGGAACTCACTCTGTAGACCAGGCTGGCCTCGAACTCAGAAATCTGCCTGCCTCTGCCTCCCAAGTGCTGGGATTAAAGGCGTGCACCACCACTGCCCGGCCACACTGCCTTTCTTACTGGTATCATTTTCATATAGAACTTAGGAAAGAGTTGTGGGTTCAGGAGGCAAAGGCTATGTATACCCTGACTGGGTAAGGTTGGGGAATGATGGTAGCTCACGCTTCATGGCACATCGTTTGACCTTTTGCTGTTTTTATCTACTTTTATAAAACATTACAGATAGTAGTTAACAGAAAAATGCCACCGACATAGGCCTTAGAACACCACTGCCTCAATAGCTTCTGCTTTTCCCATACAACTAGCTCAACTTTTTGAAAAAAGCTTCTATAATTTTTAGCTCTGGAATATGTGTAAATTGTGAATTTGTAGAGTTAATCCTACAGGAGTTTAGATTAGTTGGGTATGGCAATGCACACCTGTAATCCTGGTACTTCATCCTTGATTACACAGTAAATTGGAGGCTAGTCTTAGTTACATAAGGACCTGCCTCAAAAACAAACTAAAAATAATGAATTGAAGAAGTAATAATTATAGAAAATGTATCTTCATAGATTTCTTCTGGGAAAACATAAAGCTGCCACGGAAGTATATAATGAAGCAGCTAAACTTAACCAGAAAGACTGGGTAAGTAAAAAAGCATCATTTCTTTCTTATCAAATAGCTTTTTTTATTTTTTTAATAAGGTATCAATTTGTCTATCACTGACTGGTCCCAAATGTATTATGTAGAGCAGGCTGGCCTCAAACCCAGAGAGATCTGTCTGCCCCTGCCTCAGTAGTGCTGATTAAAGGACTGCTCAGCCACTGCCTAGTACTTGGCGAGAGTTCTCAGATGTTCACTGTCGTTGGATTCTGTCCTCAGCACAGATGTCTGCATAGCTTTGTAGACTTTGGTTTATAGTTTGCAGCTGTTAGTATTGCTGACAGCTTTGTACTGGTACGATTCTAGCTGTGATTATCCTGTGTCATTTCCCAGAGCTTTAGAGGTCATGTTGGTTCCTCTGGAGTTTGAAAGCGTCATCAGGAGATGCCTTCATATACACTTTGCCTAGTTTCCCTATCTGCTTGGCAGACAGCAGTTTCTTTTGCCTTTCTTTGTGTTATGAAAACTTTAAGTGAGTTTTGATTATTTTCCCTTCATCATCTTCCCTTTCTTATTAGTGTATATTAATTGTATAAAACAGTGGGTTTCACTGTGACATTTAAATAGTTTGGTCATAGTCACTTTATCCCCCTATTTTCATCACGCATTTATGTAAATTGGGGATTATATGTAAGTACGACACAAAATCAGACTAAACATTGTCTTTACAAATTAAGAGTTTTCCCTCCATGAACCCATGCCATGGGTTTTCGCATTCATTTTTGGTCCTAGAATTTCAGGGCTGAGGCTTACTCATGGTTAGTTAAATGGTGCCTGCTTCAGTCACAAGTATTAATTCTTTGAAAGGAGCTCAAAGGAGTAAGGAAGAGCAAGCCCAAAAGAACCTGTGCTGTGTCTCTTCAGCCATAGCCTCCGAAAGGAAGGCTGGAAAGTGTCATTTTAGTCTGGAGCCATTCTTCCCTGGAGTCTGGCTCGTTAGTAAAGGGACCGGGGATGGGTCTCTGGAGGATGAGTGGTTCTGTCTGCTGCACTCATTGTCACTTCTGTCAGACAGCGGCTTTGTGGATTTTTTTCTTTTTGGTTTTTTGAGACAGGGTTTCTCTGTGTAGCCCTGGCTGTCCTGGAACTCACTCTGTAGACCAGGCTGGCCTCAAACTCAGAAATCCACTTGCCTCTGCCTCCCAAGTGCTGGGATTAAAGGCAGCTTTGTGGCTTTTAACTTGCCTCTCGTTTCTATTATTTTATTTCTTACATCTAAGGACATTTGCTTAGCCTTATCTCAGAGATCACTATTCTTGCTTCTAGTTGTATATAATCTGATGGCTTATCCATTTCTGTAATTTCAGTACTTGTATTCTGATTTCTAAGTACTTTATCTTCTCCTCTCCCTCTACCTCCCTCCCTCGCGCCTTCATTTATGTTGTTGGTGTTGTTTTGTTGTTTGCTTGAGACAGTGCCTCACTCTGTAGCCCTAGCTGTCCTGGAATTCACTATGTAGATCAAGTTAGCTTTAATCTAACAGCGCTGCCTGCCTGCCTTCTGAGCGCTAAGGTCAAAGGTGTACGCCACCAGCCTGGCCCCTCTTCCCTTAGCTTTTCCCCTTCTCTTGTAGTAATCTCTCTGTTTCAGTCTTAGTTCTGGATGTTTCCACAGCTATTTTTCTCTTTCTGCTTTCCTTTTAGTTCTTTTTTATACTGTTGGGAAATCTTGCAGAGACCTTCCTATGTCAGAGAGAAGTCCATTAATTATAGTAGAGAGATAACATGGCTTTTCCTTGCAGTCCTTAGAGCACTATTTCTTAAAAGTTTAGTAACACTTATAGTGTGTGGGGGTGGGCATGGGGACAACATGTGGGAGCTTGTTCTCTCCCTCCATCATGTGGCTTCCAGGGATTGGACTCAGGACATTGGACTTGGCCACAAGTACCTGACTCAGTGACCTGTCTGACCAGCATTATCATTTTTTAAGTATACTTCAATCTCAGATTTTCACCTCCTCTGAGGTTATTAACTTTAATTTTTTTATCACATATATCTATTTTGTATATGTGCTGTATGTGTATGTATATATGTGAGGACACACATGCTATGGTGTCTTAGTTAGGGTTTCTATTGCTGTGAAGAGACACCATGACCACGGCAACTCTTATAAAGGCAAACATTTCATTGGAGCTGTCTTACACTTTCAGAGCTTTAGTCTGTTATTATGGTGAGAAGCATGGTGGCATGCAGGCAGACATGAGGCTGGAGAAGGAACCACAGACAGCAGAAGGGAGACTCTTCACTGGGCATAACAAGCATATGAGACCCCAAAGCCTGGCCTCAAAGTGACATACTTCCTCCAGTTTAGCCACACCTCCTAATAGTACCACTCCCTATAGGCTAAGCATCCAAACACATAAGTCTATAGGGCCATTCCTTTTCAAATCACCACATACAGTGGGTGTACAGGCCAGACAACAGCTTGCAAGAGTTGGTGCTGGGTCTTCAGGGTTGGTGCTTTTACCCACTGAGTTATCTTACTGTCATCATCCCCCTTGTTTTTGTAGACAGGGTCACATTAGCCCATGCTGGCCTTGTATTAACTGTGCATCAGATGATAGCCTTTGATTCCTGATCCCTCCTCCCAAGAGCCGAGCTGAGCTGAATCATTAGAAATCAAGGCAAAACTACACACACAGATTAGAAGTGGATGCAGCTCAGGAAGGTGCTGGGTACAGCCCTGCGTGTGAGCACCAGTAAATACACACTCATTTACTTTCTAATTTTTTGCATATGATAAGTTTTAGGTTCTGGTAATCTGTTTAAATTGAGATCTTTACAGTGTATAGTTGGAGTTAGAATCATGATGTTCTAGGCTATATATGAACATTTTAGAATCAGAAACAAAGTTAGTAACTGAAATCAGAAAACCAGTTGCGATAGTCAGCAGTGAATTGAGAATGGAGCTCAGGAAGGGCAGAACAGAAAAAAAAGGCAGGAGGTAGATGAGTCAGGATGGCTGGGCAAGGGGGAGGTGAAGCATGGCTGCTTCTCCATGTAGTCCAAAGAGCTTGGTATTGTTCTCACTTAGAACAGTGATCTGCCCCATAAATGTCTACAGCAAACCTCTTATCTCTACTTTCTTGTACTCATCATGATAGCCCACAGTCTGGTTCTAACAAGGAGATAATAATTCTGCATGCCACTGTCTTGATTCCTGAAACAACTTTAAACTGGGAGAATTTCCACTAATGACAGATGAGAAATCTGAGGCTTTGGATGGAATGACGTGGATGGAATGGCACACCGAGAGGAAGAAGAGAGTAGATTGCAGCTGTAGTCCAGGACTGCCATCTATAGCCTGAGAACTTTCCATGACAGATGAATTTGACTCCAACTTGTTCTGTTTTTCTTCACATACTTCCTGTACTATTAGCTGTTTAAGGCGGATTGGGGCTTTCTTTTCAGGGATCACCTACAGCAGTGATTCATCAGGGGTGAGTTAGGGATTAGTATATGTAGAGCATTAAAGGGCCAGAAAGGTGGTATTCCATGATGAAGTAGAATATATACAATTTTTAGAGACAGACTTGAATTGAAGGCACAGTTCTTGGTAATGCAGACATTATTTCAATTGTGGTTTAAGAAAAAAATATTAAAATGTGAGACTGTCATGAGATAGATACTAGTTTTTAGAGTTTTCTTTTTCAGGTGGGATAATAGTATTATAAGTTTAAAACAACTTTTTTTTTTTTTTTTTTTTTTTTTTTTGGTTTTTCGAGACAGGGTTTCTCTGTGTAGTCCTGGCTGTCCTGGAGCTCACTCTGAAGACCAGGCTGGCCTCGAACTCAGAAATCCGCCTGCCTCTGCCTCCCAAGTGCTGGGATTAAAGGCGTGCGCCACCAACGCCCGGCCTTAAAACAACTTTTTAAATGATTTATTTTTATTTTGTGTGTATGGGTGTTCTGACGACATGTATGTCTATGTGCCTACATGTGTAAAGTGCTCATGAGGCCAAAAGAGGGCGTTGGATCTCCTGGAAGCGAGGTTCCATTGAGATACCATGTGGGGGCTTTGGACTGAACC
Source organism: Apodemus agrarius (assembly GCA_964023405.1). NCBI lineage: Eukaryota > Metazoa > Chordata > Mammalia > Rodentia > Muridae > Apodemus > Apodemus agrarius. The sequence goes on along the minus strand of OZ030012.1, from coordinate 62,344,425 downwards.
CAGTGGGAGAGCAGCCAGTGCTCTTAACTGCTGAGCCATCTCTAGCCTTGAATTTTTTTTTTTTTTTTAAGATCATGTCTTTGAGAAACATGTACTGAAATACTTAAGAGTAAAATGTTAAATTATTTGGTACTATAAAATAGCAGCATATAGGGTAAGGATTGGATGGCGTCAAGTTCACGAGTCTGTGATGCTGTTTACATATATACATAGGATACAGAACTAAAGAAAGAAGAAAAAGCATCCCAGCATTGGCACTTTCTATGTTAGGCAAACTAACTTCTCTGAGCTTTGGTTTCCTATAAAACTGGAACAACTATACCACTGCTGCAAATTTCTTAGAGAATTAAAGTAAGATATATGAAAACAACAGGCATTGAGCCTACTATATGGTGTGTTCTATCACTGATGTAGAACACATAAACTAGCTGTCTCTGAGCTCTGTGGTCTGTTCCTGAGGCAGGGCTGCATCCCTTCCACTCACAGGTGCTTGGCCCTTTTGCCTTCCAGTAATGCCCTCCTTACTCCTGGTTTCTTTTCTACCTGCTAGAGTCAGATTTATTACAAAGGAATTCCAGGGACTTCACAACACTTAGGCTACTTAGATACGTGTTAGTCTTACAGTGAACTAGAATTAGAAAGTTATCAGCAGCTGAGGTAGTTACTGTGGAGTTTTGATTCATCTTTCTTTTCCGCAGGTCAGAGGTTATTAGCAAACTCTTTTTTTTTTTTGTAAAGGACTATTTAGTATGTAGTTATTAAATGTATTTAGATAGTATTATAGCTTTTCATACTGTTAGAGGTACTTAACTCTGTAGTTCTGGTTCTAGTGTAGAAAAGCCATAGGAAGGAACGTTACAAAGAAGAATGAATTTGTCCTCTGCCCTCTGCTATAGATTTCAACAGATTAGATTAAACATATTTATCACAATGGCTCTAAGTGGTACCACTGGTCTGCAGATCACTAGGGAAGGTAGTACTTGTCACTGGCCAGAGCCCCTTACAATTCCAGAATCTTACAGAAAAGGCCCAGGTAATCCAGAAGTAGAGAAACAGGATTTCCTTAATAGTAGAGCTCCCAGCTTGCAGTCTACTCAGCAGGGGCTATAGGGAGTTTCTTCTTAGAAAAGGACACAGAAGCCGGGCGGTGGTGGCGCACGCCTTTAATCCCAGCGCTTGGGAGGCAGAGGCAGGCGGATCTCTGAGTTCGAGGCCAGCCTGGTCTACAGAGTGAGTTCCAGGACAGCCAGGGCTACACAGAGAAACCCTGTCTCAAAAAACCAAAAAAAAAAAAAAAAGAAAAAAAAGAAAAGGACACAGAGTGTTTGGATCCTAGACTGTTGTGAAAGAAAACTGGTTAGGGGAGATAAGCACAGACCATAAAGAACTACTTAAATCTTGGAAGTCTGTTCTTTTGCATTTTATAATTTTTTTAAAAATGTGTTTGGGTGTCTTTATCTACATGAGTATCTGTGCATCTCATATATGCCTGTTGCTTGGAAGCTAGAAAAGGGCATGAGATATCCTGAAACTAGAGTTACAGATAGGTTGTGAGCTGCTATGTGAGTGCTATGATTCAAAACTTGGGTCCTCTGCAAAAGTAGCCACTGCTCTTAGCTGCTGAGCCATCACTCCAACCATACATTTTATAATTTTAGTTTAAAAAATACATTTAGGAATTTTTTTGGTAGAATCACAAGTATTTATGAATACAGAAAACCCTCAATGTGATGCATGTTTCAAAGGGCACACCTTGCTGAGCAACTACAATCTTTTGGCTCTAGTGCTTACAATGGACTAACACCTACCTGCTCTGCTTTCTTTTGCATGTAGGAGATCTGCCATAACCTGGGAGTGTGCTACACTTACCTAAAGCAGTTCAACAAGGTAATCCAGAATGGTGGTTGACTGGAATTCAGTGTGGTTCATTTGTCACAGAGGAGCCACTGTCCTTTGTGTATTGACTCTACTATCTGCAGAGCTTCAGGAGTAAAAACTGCCTTTTATAATTATTACCATGTTAATATTTGTCATCACTCATTTTTTTCCTGCTTTTGATTTTAAAAAAGTAGGGGAAATTTTAGAATGTAAGTGGCAGTCCAGTTGCCTTCTCTTCTCTCCTTTCTACCTCCTGTTAAAATGGTTTAATATAGAGACTAATACCCAGTAAGACACTTTTCAAAAAGTGGGTCTTCACAGGTCACTATGGCACACTGCTGTGATTTCACCAACCAAGAGGCTAAGGGCAAAAGGATTTGAGTTTGAGACCATCCTGGAGCTAATAATGAGACACTGTTTCAAAGAAACACACACATGCACGCATACACACACTAGTGAGATACTATTTCAGAGAAACACACACACACCCATAAGGTGTTCATGAACAGAAGAGCCATATTATGCTTTGATGACACTGATTTTTGTTTTGTTTGATTGTTTTGTTTGTTTGTTTGTTTGTTTTTTCGAGATAGGGTTTCTCTATGTGTAGTCCTGGCTATCCTGGAACTCACTCTGTAGACCAGGCTGGCCTCGAACTCAGAAATCTGCCTGCCTCTGCCTCCCAAGTGCTGGGATTACACCACGCCCGGCATGGTTTTTTTTTTGTTTTTCTTTTTCTTTTTTTTTTTTTTAAAGACAGGGTTTCTCTATGTAGCCCTGGCTGTCCTGAAACTCACTCTGTAGACCAGTTTGGCCTCGAACTCAGAAATCTACCTGCCTCTGCCTCCCAAGTGCTGGGATTACAGGCATGTGCCACCACCGCCTGGCTAGATACATGTCTTAATTGAAGAATAGATGGTTTTTTGAGATTCGTGAAAGGTAGTGATGGTGATGAGGGAGTTTTCCTTTATAACCTAGTGACTGTAGCTTTGTTCTTTTTCTGCTGCCATCAAGATTGACTCTCACTAATACCAATCTAACAAGGCCAACTCTGACATCTTTTTGCAAGATCATGGTATAACCTAGTCTTATCTCTCAGCTATGAAAACATATCTGCACATTACTAATTGAAGTGTAAGAATCATTTTTTGTTAGACATATAATAAAATATACATTCAGGGGGACCCAAGAGGTTTCTTGATGAATCTAGTTTTGTATAGATGATTAAAATTTTCTCTTCAGAGAACAGTTTGACCAGGCACATTCCTGTTCTTAGTATAGTTAAGTCATAGGAGAGGCAGGATTAGTCTTTAGACCTCTACTGAGGTAGAAAGTTATTTAGATTTATTATAAAATTCAGCAGGCTAAACAGCATTTATAGAAGTCCTCATTGAGTCAGTGAATAAACAAAAGCCTTTTTGTTCATCTACTAAGATGTAGGCTCCTCCAGAGCAGTAAGTTATTTATGTTTATTCTTTGTTGTGTGGGGTTGGAAATTGAAGCCAGGGCCTCATAAGGCAGTCCCAGCCATAGCCTTATTTTTCTGTTAACTCTAGTATACCAGGCATCTAGACCACCAGGCATTCAGTAAGTACTTGTTGAATAAGTAAATAAATAAGTTTATTTGTTTTCATAGTCGAGGAAAACAGGTCCAGCCTGGCTAAGGTTGTATAGGTAGTGAGGAGTATAGGCAGCATCAAGTTTGATGTGGCATTGTGTACTGTACTATGATGTCCCTTTGGGGTGATAGTTTAAGTCATAGGTGTAAATGTCAAACAGACAACATTCATAAAATTGATCATCTTACATGAATTCAACAAGGCCAGCTAGGCTGTGCTGAGGTTGTGAAAGCTGCTTTCTCAGCCGTGATGTTCCCACATAAGTTCATCACAGCTGTGTCTTCACCTTCACCACTGTCCTGTGATGGTATTGATTTGGTTATTGTTACTCCATTAAACTTTAATTAGGCACAAGACCAACTGCACAGTGCTCTCCAGCTTAACAAGCATGACCTGACGTACATAATGCTGGGGAAGATCCATTTACTGCAGGGAGATGTGGACAAAGCCATTGAGATCTACAAAAACGCAGTGGAGTAAGTGTCCTTTTCTCTTAGACTTCAGCCAGCATGCCCACCCTTCTAACACTGCAGCATGACGTTATTGCCTACAGAGTTCACGCTCAAGAACAGAACAAGTGAATAACAAAAACTTGTACACACACAAACACACGCCATGATGTTTTTGGTAAGTTTGCCATTTTGTATTGGGACAGATTGACAGCTATGCTGGAATGTATGCAGCCCATGGGCCACAGGTTGACATACCTGCTGGAAGCAATGAGACATAAACGCTGAGAACAGAGTTTCTTTCTATCTTTCGATAATAGATGACCAAATTTCCCATCCCAAGTTTCCTTTCTAGGGACACAAGGAGGTTTGTTTTTTCTGTGTAGTGTCATCCTGTTTAACTTATTTGAGACAGAGTCTCAGCATATAGCCTTAGCTGGCAACAGTTCACTGTGTAACTAGATTGGTCAGGAACATATAGAGGCCCACCTACCTCTGTAGCTGGCTTGTTTCTTTTAAATAGGACAGATGTAGTAAAATGCTCAGGTGTAGTGTTCAATCATAGAATAGAATATGTGTGACTCATGGAACTGGTATAGAGTACTGGTCACTTCTTAGCTTTGTCCACCACAGGGTCAACTTCTTGGCTCTATCAGTCACAGCACTGCTTTCTGCATTTTCTACAACCACATTTTGTGACAGAAAAATCTCTTAGGTTTGTTGGTAAGCTACAGTGATTTCCATCATCAAAAGGTCAGACTTATATGGACAGGAGCCATGAAACAAGTCAGGAGCTCTTGTAATAGGAGAGTAAGCCTGTTCCTCCACTTGTCTTGTACAAGGTGGCATTTGAATTAGTGCACATGAACTCTAGTGAGGGTAACTTGAATCACTCATCTTCCCAAAGGAGAAGACAGGGCAGTTAAGTATTTGAGAAGGTAGGTCCATGCCTGCAGCTTTGGAGAGGAGTGCTGGCAGGGGAGCAGATACTGATGGAAAGTGAAGAATGGGAAGTAGACGTTCATTGTGGGGTTTGGGAAGGAGGATTCTCAGAATGGATACTTACTATAGAAAAGTCAGACAAAAATACTTAATCACACTGAGAAAGTTGTTTGCCAGCTCAGGCACAGGATAGGCTTTGACTATGCAAGTTCTGGACTTCCTACAGGTAACAAGCAGGAATAGTACTTTGCTCTTTGATGCTTTACTGATGACTGAATGGTGGACTAATAACACACCATCTGTGTTCAGATGGTCTTAACTCTGAAGACAAGCATCAGTGAAAAACTGAAAAGGCAGATAATAGGCCAGTGCTGACTCCCAAGATCCAGTATCTAAGTCTTTCCAAAGGCTCATATATGCCTTCTTTGTTTAGTTTGGCAATTTAATAGGGCACTTTGTTTAATTTGGAGAACATATTGTCAGGGGCCTCCGAGTCCTAATTGACATAGGAACTAGACTGCTTACCATTATTAACACAGGGAAAGTGACAGAGTTCTCAACAGAGAGACTAGCATAACTGTATCCTGACTGACTTGGCTTATAATTTTGTTATTGGGCTGGAGAGATGGCTCAGCGGTTAAGAGCACGGCTTGCTCTTCCAGAGGTTCTGAGTTCAATTCCCAGCAACCACATGGTAGCTCACAACCATCTATAATGGGATCCAATGCCCTCTTCTGGTGTGTTGGAAGACAGCTACAGTGTACTCATAAATTAAATCAATCAATCAATCAATCAATCTTTAAAAAAATTTGTTATTTTCAGTGTGAAGAATTGTTCCTCATAGTTCTTTTTTTAAGGTTGCTGTTGGTGCTAAAGAAGGGCTCTGAAAAGGGAGTCTATATTCTAAGCCCCGTTTCCTTCTGCTGAGCAGATCTTCCCTGTCTCCAGCATTGAGATGATTTGCTTTTAAAGGAGATCGACAAACTGCTTTCAGAAGTTTACGTGGAAAAGAAAGTAGTTTAAGAAAGGGTTCTGGGTGTTGGCATGGGGCAGATGGCTTTACAAGTCTGTGTCTTGTAACCATGGTTTCCTTGTGAGCATCTCTGTTACAGGTTCTCACCAGAAAATACAGAACTTCTTACAACTTTAGGATTACTCTACTTACAGGTAATAAAAACTGCTTTTTCACATACTGGTGTTAGAAATGCTTTAGGTTTGTGTCTATGGTAGTTTCCTTCACTTTCCTACTTGGCACATTGTATTAACAGTCACAGTACACACAGTTACCTTAGTTTGCTTTATATATTCATTGCTAAAGAAATTAACATTTGCACTTAAGTCACAATCTCTTTCAGCCTTAGTGTAATAGCAATTCTTATGCAATAGGGAAAGAATATATATGAATGACTGCTGTCTGGTTTGGGGGAAAGGAGGAGAATTGATACATTCACCACTCTGTGGGGCACTGGGACCAAGACTGTTTGTGTTGGTTCACCTTGCTCTCCAAAGGTTCTGTAGGTGAAGAACAGCAAGGAGTAGATTTTTAGAGGCAACATGACCTTCCCTTCACATTGCCAAGTGTGGATGGGACTCTTAGGTCTGCTGCTTGTGCTGGCCTGAGCACCTGAGACTCCAGATCTCTGAGCTGTCTTACCCTGCTCACCCTACAGTCTTGCTGTTCAGCTGATATGCCTCTGAAGTAGCTTCTGTAACTATTGCTTTAAGAAGAATCTAAAGTTCAACTCTGGATCATCTGGGCTTTGGCTTGTGAGGAGGCATTAATATCAATCAGCATGAGTGTTTCTGAAATGGTTTTTATTTTGGCTGAACATACTCTAACTTCATCAGGAGAAAAATGAACAAAAATAAAGTCACAAATGTGGAAATCTGTGTTATATTTGATATACCTACTCTATTTTTATTATCACTACTATTTTCAAGGGTTGGGGTGTGGGTGTTCAAAAGAATTTTACAAATGACTGCATGTTTCCATTCAGGGTATAGTTGGCCAAATTTGTGAAGTGACATCTCTCTGCTGAGGTAAATTTTTTGGTTTGCTTTCTTTGAAGCTTGGTGTTTACCAGAAGGCATTTGAACATCTTGGGAATGCACTGACTTACGACCCTGCCAACTACAAGGTACAAGGCCGTGGTGCTCCCGTGGTCCCTAGACATAACCAGACCCTAGAAAAAGGGTAGCAGTCTCATTTTAAACATGAAAGAAGGTAACTGTGTGTGTATGTATATTGGTGCTGGTGAATAAAACCAGAGCATTGTGCATGTTAAGCAAGTAGTCTACCAATGAGATACACTACCCTGTCTCAGAAATCCCATCACCCTTTATTCATAGTTCGTATTTTTAAGTTTTTATTGAAGCTATTGTAAACTTAATGGTCAGCTTCTTCAAAGAGTCCATTATGGAAATAGGATTGCTAGTCTCTGCTGCAGGTGAAGTTAGAGCCCTTAGAGTTATGTGCTACTCGGGAATTTAGCTAAGCTTTCACAACGATTGTTGAAGGATTCTTGATCCCAATGAAGTCACATAACTCCATATGTGACTTGAGAGTGAGAAAATCAAGTAAATGAACGTTACTGAGGGAGATGCAACCAGATAGGGTTTAAACACAAACTTGGTCATTTAAGAAGTCAGTAGCCTGGCTTTGTTGTCTTGGTATCTTTCCTTAAAGAAATGATAGTGCTGGACAGATTAAAAACTAAAGGCAACTCACATTGCATCCTGAGCCAGAAAGCTGACTATTAAATAGCCACAGGCAGGTGTACGTGACGTGTCTGGAGCATTTAGTGTACAAAGTAGAACAGACAGATGGCAGGAGTTACTAGAATACTGAATTCCCTAGCTAGAAGTAGGGAACAAATGGAGAGAGATGGTTTGTTATGCTGTGGGATTCCAAAGACACTCCTTAGGAGTCCTTGACCTCGTGGCTGGGTATACTTATGAACCTGGAAGTTGTTCCTGGTCATGTCTGCTAATGAGCTTACTGTGTACACTCAGGGGACTGTTTCAAGGTCTGGGGCTTCTTAGATGACTGAAGTACTAACTTTACATGCACTGTGTTTTCAGGCCATCTTGGCAGCAGGCAGCATGATGCAGACTCATGGGGACTTTGATGTTGCCCTTACCAAATACAGAGTTGTAGCTTGTGCTATTCCAGAAAGTCCTCCACTTTGGAATAACATTGGAATGTGTTTCTTTGGCAAGAAGAAATATGTGGCAGTGAGTGTTCCTTATAGTCCTTGTTCATACTCATCCATGTGGTTATTGGATCTGCTGCGCTTGCCTTGCCTTGCCTTGCCTTGCGCTGAGCTGAGCGCTCCTGTTTCTGCAGGCTATCAGCTGCCTAAAACGAGCCAATTACTTGGCACCCTTCGATTGGAAGATTTTGTACAATCTGGGCCTTGTCCATTTGACTATGCAGCAGTATGCATCAGCATTCCATTTTCTCAGTGCAGCCATCAACTTCCAGCCAAAGATGGGGGAACTCTACATGCTCTTGGCTGGTAAGGGACATTCATATAGAAACAACTTCTTCTGAGTTATGAGTAGGATAGGACATTCTACAGCCAATTGATGTAGTGAGGGATCTAAGTTGAGGGATGAAAAAGGCTTCATTTTGAGAGCAGTTTAGAATATTATATTTGCTATCTAAAATGAGCTCTCCTGATTTTCTCTGTGGCAGTGGCTCTGACCAACCTGGAAGATATAGAAAATGCCAAAAGAGCTTATGTAGAAGCTGTTCGCCTGGATAAGTAAGCATTCTGTTCTATGGGAAAGGGTCAGGGAGTATATTACCAAAGACTGCCATAGGATCAATGTGGCCTGGGTCATCTTAGCCACCATGTGGCATAAATGTGGGAGATTGTGGTTCTTAAGCAAGCAGAACTTAGCAAGAATGAGAAGCCTGAGAAACATTTCCAGTTCTGAACTTAGTAATCAGGAATCCAAAGAAAGTTAAGAGCTAGTAGCACTCTGTCTTGGGTTGCTGATATGCTGTGGGCTAACTAGATTAGCAGGTGGCACTCTGGGCTCAGCTTAATCAAAAATAGCAAAGGTTCTTGGGGTGGTGGTGTGGGTATTCCACCAGAATTTGCTACACAGCTGGTCTGGGATTTTTTTGTTGTGCCCTTCCCAGAGTGCCTTTGTTGGTGCCAGACTCAGTCCATATCCTACTTTCCTTGGGCAGTTAGTTCCTTGATTCTGTGGGTCACATAGCATTTTGCTGTATAATGAATGGGGACAACCACTACTTAGTTTTTGTCTTGTTTTTGGACTTCATATAATGAGAAGAATCTTCAAATAACTAATTATTGCAGAGCCCCAGACTCCCTGTCTCTCTGCCACAGGTGTAACCCTTTAGTAAACCTGAACTATGCTGTGCTGCTGTATAACCAGGGCGAGAAGAAGAGTGCCCTGGCTCAGTACCAGGAGATGGAGAAGAAAGTCAACTTTCTCAAGGACAACAGTCCTCTGGAATTTGACTCTGAGGTATGCCTTTTATTAGCTCCTACACATCATTAAACAAGCTGTTAACATATACCAAAGGTACCATAAGCTGGTGCTTCTTTGGGCTTCATGTTGACTGCAGCATGAATTCACCAGTTAGAGTCTGAGACAATCTTTGCTAGAAGAAAGTAACAGAATAGTTCAGGCCTAATAAGTTATGTTTTCATTAATATAGCAGGAACAGGCAGAGTTTGGCCAGTGATGCTTCAAACTTGAATTGTTGCATTTTGAGATCCTGTAAAGAAACCTCTGACATCCCATAAGCAACTTGTAATCCTAGCAATTGAAAATGATTTCCTTAGCTGGGCGGTGGTGGTGCATGCCTTTAATCCCAGCACTTGGGAGGCAGAGGCAGGCGGATTTCTGAGTTCCAGGCCAGCCTAGTCTACAGAGTGATTTCCAGGACAGCCAGGGCTATACAGAGAAACCCTGTCTTGGAAAAACAAAAACAAAAACAAACAAACAAAAAAAAGAAAATGATTTCCTTGTTTTAAGTACTTCTTCAATTGTTAGTACAGCAGGTACTGGTTCAGTTCGTGGCCTTTGGTGAAAGGCCCAAGAAGGCTGACTTGGCTCTGCTGGTCTTGTCAGTAGCTTTTTTTTTTTCCCCATGTGGGCACAAGATGGTAGAGATGGCTCAGAAGTTGGGAGCTGCCCTCCAGGTAGGAGAGGCACTGGTCTGGACCAAACCAGTCAAAGATCCCAAGTCAAAGCACCGGACAAATTCAGACAGCAAATCTGCTACTCTCCAGCAGCTTCTGGGCTTGAATCAAGCTCTGGGACAGGCGATATCTTCAGCAGCTGCATACAGGAAGATCCCTTCAGGTAAGAGACTACACAAAACTTTGAAGACTTAGTAGGGAGGGATAAAATACCTCTACAAGCAGAGATCACAGCTTTGAGCAAGACTTGCACTCTGCAAACTCATGGCTAACTTAGTACTAGATAGAGGGAAAGCCCAGAGTGGCCAAACTGGCATTGGTTCCTGAAGGGCAAGCTGTGAGGTAGGCTTAGGCAGGGTGGTAAGTTTTTAAGTTTAGAAGTGCAGTACTAACGGGCGTGGTGGCGCACGCCTGTAATCCCAGCACTTGGGAGGCAGAGGCAGGTGGATTTCTGAGTTTGAGGCCAGCCTGGTGTATAGACTGAGTTCCAGGACAGACAGCCAGGACAACACAGAGAAACCCTGTCTCGAAAAACCAAAAAAAAAAAAAGAAGAAGAAGTGCAGTACTAAGTGCTGCTATTGTACATTCTTGCCTTAATTTTCACAAGCTTAATGTTTTATTCCTTCAGTTACGGGCATCCTACCTGGGTGTAGAATGCTCTACAGTCTTAATAGTCTCAGTCAACAGAAAGTTCCCTCTTAAATGGTTTCTTCTAAAATGGAGTAACTGAGAATTCAAATTTTGTTTCTTTGTAAGGTGCTGTAGGAGCCCAGCTCACAAAGCCACCATCACTTCCATTGGAGCCAGAGCCAGAGCCCACTGTGGAGGCAAATCCAACAGAAGCATCAGAACAAAAGAAAGAAAAATAGCAACAAACACGGAAAAACCAGGATGACCCTGGGGTAGGGGGTCCCTTAAGTGAGATCATATAGAAGGTGGTCATATGACCAGGCAGATGGAGGCCAACACTTCGTCCCTGGATGGGCACTGCAGAATTAAAACAGAACCCAGGGTGTGTTGTGATGATCAGGAGGAGCCTAAAGCCCATGCAGCTCTTGGCTGGCCCCATCATCCAGGAACAAGGGAGAAGACATGCTACATAGACTTGAGGCCCCGCATGTATACTCCAAGAGTCAGCAAGGCAAATGATGAAAAGACCATTACTCAATGAAGGACTTTTATCTTGATAAAGGGAAAAGGACCTCTGCTCTATAGGCTGTGGTGATGAAGCCTCATTCTAACTGGACTATGGGAAAATAGAAGTCTCCATTGTAAACACAAACCTTGTGTTAAGAATCTGGTTAAATAGGGCTTCCCCAACTACCACTACCACCACTCCTTTTAGATTGAGACCCAAACTGGAATGAATCCAGTTATATTTGCCCAAAGAGAATCTAATACAAGTTCTTATCTCCATTCTTAAGAGAGGTCAGAGTCTAGAGCCAGATCATGTCAGTTTAAGTAGTAGAGTCAAGGGCTGGTCTGGAATCGGCACCAAGAATTTAAAGGGAAAAAAGTGGGTAGGGTGACTGAGAACATGGCTCAGTGTTAGAGCGCTTGCTTAGCAAACATAGGCTCTGGGTTTAGTCCCCGGTACTGCTGAGAAAGAACAGAGCTTTTGGATAAAGAATTTTAACCAAGACAATCAATGATGAATGCTGACAAATGCTTTCATGGCCCATTAGCAGCCTTTGTAAAAGATTATGGATCTCTAAGAGGTCACATTAAAAGATTTTTAAAAAATAAAATAAAACTATGATCATTGTCTGTCTTTACTATTTCTGAGCCTGGTTTGAAACTAGTACCACCTCAAAGCCAAGTTGCTCTTGGCTGTAGTGCAGCTTCCCAGAAGTGTAGGTTTAGTCCCCTCTGAAGTACCAGTTTTCCCTTTAACTGGCAGCTACAAAACTGACATACTATTAAGCCAGTGTGGAGTTTTGGCTGGGTCTGACTTGGCAGACTGAACAGAGGTCCTCTTCTGTGCCCTAACCCCTGAAGGCAAGCACAGAGGTGATTCCTTGCCTGGGTAGCAGGTGTGCTGCATTCTGTCATGCAGCAATGAAGAAACACCCACATCTCATCAGTATGGAGGATGGTATTGATTTACTAAAACTAAAAGGTCTTGATGAAAGAGAAGAATGGAAGCTTATGAGAGAAGAAAGAAAACCAGGTTCAGAATGAAGAGTCTGCTTGTGGATGGCAAATGAGGAGAGGCTATGTAGAGTAAATAGACACTCATTCTGGAGTTAAGGCTAGAAATGTGGGTGACCAGGATCAAGGACATTTCAAGTCTATTTTTAGACATGTCTCTCTTTGAGATAATCCAATGATATCTCACTAGACACCTAAATAACCTGACTTGAACAAAGTCTGTTTGAAGGTTCTGATAGAGTACTGGTTTTCAACCTGTGAGTCAAGACACCTTTTGAGGTCACATGTTAGATATCCTGCATATCAGATATTTACAATTCATAATAGTAACAAAATTACAGTTATAAAGTAGCAATGAAATAATTTTATGGTTGAGGTCACAACATGAAGAACTGTATTAAAACATCACAGCGTTAGGAAGGTTGGAAAAACTGTGCTAGAGGGATCTGGATTAAGTGATAGCTGAAAAGCACATATTGCACGATCTTAATGTTGTATTCTGGGAATTAGCCATTCCACAATGTGTGCATATTTTAAAATTATGTTATCTAAAAGTTTATTTTTTATCAGTAAAGAAATAAATATGGCATCAGGAATAATAATAATAATGCATAGGAATTAAGTCAAACTGCATTACATACCTGTCTGTCAAGCTGAGTTTATAAAGCTCCAAGAAAACCTGGGACAGCATGGGTGTTGTGCCATTGTGTTTCCAGGTAAGACAAACTGACATTAACATGAGCATCAGGCTGCAGCCTGTAAAGAGTAGACCCACAAAGACCTTATCGTATTTGAAAACCTGGAGAACTCTTACAGCTCAATAATAAGAACAGCAAACATCAGGCCAACACAAACACACAATTAGGACAAAGTATTGTGCAGCTTTACAAAGGATAGGCATGGCTAATGAGCACTGAAAAGGTAGCTAGCATTTGTTACATGGGAAACAGAAAAAAACAATACAGTTCAATAAACTGAACACTGAAAACTCCCACTGTTGGCAAGAACAAGATAGAATCAGGTCAGAAGTTGTCAACAGGAGTGTACAGTGGCCTAACCACATCTATAAAGTTTTTGCTTGGCCATCCTGGTCCTACAGGTTCTCATCTGAGAAGACTCTATTCAGGCTCTTACTGGTGAGCTTATTATTATTAACCTGGAATTGGAAGCCTGTGTGTACATACTGTCATAAAATATGGAGCCATATGAAACATGGGTGACTACAGTATGCCAGCTTTATAGGCAGTGAAGTTTCACTGATAAACCCCAGAACATGCAAAACTACTTGTTTATAGAGGAAAAAAAAAACAGTTGACTACAGGTTAAGAATGGGATGGCAGAGAGGAGGCATGGAGGATTTTGCTGGTGATGGAAACATTTGCTGAGACTTACCAAATGATACACTTAACTGTGTACAGCTTCATCACTGAAGTTGTTACCCTAAGACACAACAAAACAAGAAAAGCTGGATTACTACAACAGCTCTCAAATAACCTAAAATGATCTTAGACCCAGAAGCTGACTCTTCAGCTTAGTGAGAGGTGATTATTAAAATTGTGTGTTCGTACTGTGCTAAATTCTTGCCCTATCTGTTTCCTTTATCAACCAAACCCTGAGGGGGAGCTATCAGGATAGCCCTATTTTACAGCTGAGCTAAATGAGGTTAAGCCAAGGGAACCAGACAATATCAAGTAACATTTCACCTGATGTTTACCTGTCTTGGGCCCTACAGCAAGAGAAAAATGCACTGTGATAAGGGTTGCTTGTTTTGGCTGCATCCTACCTCCTCTAGTGGTGGTGCAGGCTGCAGCTTTTCCCAGATTAAGTCAATTTGAAGTGCAATAGGAAGTGTAGTTTCTAGGAAGCCTGTTACTGGCTAGCAGATTTTCAAACCCTTTGAGTCCTTATTAATCCTTAGTCATATGGTGTTCACAGCCTAGGGCTGAAGAGGACAGCCCCATCTGTTCAGTTCCACCCACTTCTGCCTTATCCCAGCCTCCTTCACAGAAAGGCATTCTGCAGACAGGTGACTGCTCGGTCTAGTCTGTGTGCACTCATCCCATACAGTACAGTTATTACCTTCTAACATTCATTCTGGTACGTTTTACTCATCACAAAACTGACTTACCAACTTTAGAAAACAAAACAAAAACCCTTTATTTTTTGTTTGTCAACAGTAAGTGCTGTAGACTGCTGTCTGTAAGCAGGTGAGGGCAGGTGAAAGATAAGCCTAGAGCCTGTGATTGGACAGTGGAAAGGAAGGCTGAGAGTTTTAGAGATGAGTACAGAGAGACAGAGGAGACAAGATGATATAGGAGAGGAAGAGGAGCCAGAACCACATAGTCCTGGGAGCTGTAAGGATTGGGGATTTCTCAGATAAATGATTAAATAGGGTGCGTTGCCCCATCCAGGTGTGCAGCTTGTGTTTATATCAACTGAGTTTCGAGTTCATTGTGTGAGCATTTTGTGGGTTGAGAATTCACTGATATAAATCTGACTGATAAATTTCAAGCCTCTAGAGTTTTGGTTTTACCAAGTTAGGGGGATTTGACAGGGGGCAGATGGCTGGGAGTGTGAGCAGGATCTGCTGCAAGAGAACGGCGGTGGGTTGGGCGGCTGCTGACCGGAGACACTGGTGGCAGGGAAACTGCGTTACTACAACATAGCTGGTGCTAGTGTGGGTACTTATTTATATATTTCATGCAACAAGATATGGGATCTGAACTTGTATGGGGCCTTCATGACTGCAGTATGCATTCTCCAGCCTCCTGGATCTAGCAACTATTACAAGCCCAACTGTTAACACTGGGAGGTGCTGGGTCTGGAGCTTCATGCCAAAGCTTGCCCTCTAATAATTCTCAAGGGAAAGCAACTCTGAAGGCTGCTGGCCTAGGTAGTTGCTCCCGACACTTCTCACCCTAGTCTTCACAGGCATTTCCAGGAACACTTGGACAGTACTGATACTATAGTCTAGGCAGGAGTTGAACAAAGGAAAAGAACAGTTTACAAAACCTTGGCTTTAACTGAGTTTCCTTAGAGGCAGAGGATTAAGCAGCAGCCTACATTATCCACAATGAGTTTTGCTTTCACTTTCAGGATGTGCAATTGTATAGGCTTCAGTTTTCTTTTGAAAGTGTATTACTTTCCTTCTTACCCAAATCAGGGATCTGCCATTCCAGGAGCAGCTGCCAGGGCTAGTGGCCTTGTCCTGGGCAGACATCTTGTACTTTGGACTAGAAAGATTTTGGCTCTGAAGTAGCTGTGCTCCAGCTGTCAAGGTGGCCCCACAGCAGAAGTTCTGGACCTTACACCTGACAGACCTACTGCTAGGGCCCAGCTTGAGGCCCAGCCTAACCCAATGGCAGCCACCAAAGAACAAATGCCTCAGCAGCCAAGTGACATGCAAGTGGGAGTGGGATTGAGAACAAAATCGATTAGACTTAGGATCCTGGAAATGTAAATTGTTTTAATATTTTTAAAAGCACACAGAAATCTTGATTTATTAAAAAATAAATATAAACATGACACATTTATTCATGATCCCGGGGCTCTTAAGAGGTCAGACTCTTTAATGGATGTGTCAAAACAAAACCACAAAACACATGATGTGTTCTATTCAGAATCACTTTCCAGTTATAAAACACATCTCTTCAAGGCTCAAAAGGAACAAGTACCAGTCTTCTGCCGTAGAAAGCACTTCCAGGGCTCAAGCACTGAGGCTGAGAATAAGCCATGGGGCCTTTTCTCAGCCAGCCCCAATCACAAAGCTGGGGCAGGGAGGCATGGTGCTTCCAAGCAAGTGCAGAATGATTAGGTGGTTCAGGCTCTTCCAGGAATTTCCAGTCTGAGACCATAAAGCACAGGACGGTTTTGTCCTCTCATGTGGCTCTGACCTATGTCTGAAAGCAGGAAGCTGAGACAGTACACATCAAATATTGTCACTGTAACACTGAATGGACAAGTTGATTCTGCCAGGAGCATAAGCTGTCATGACTGCCTTCGCCAGATTTCATGGAGTGGTCAGGCTTGTGGGGAGGGACTGCCTTCTCTAGTGGGCAAGGAGAAAAGTACTTTCTGTGGCTGGATGAGCTCTTCAGTCATGGTACTGGGGATTCAGAAAGAGGTTTTAACCTTTGTAGCACAACATAAAAAACAAAAATCCAGTCTCATTAGTAGATATCTAAGTTTCAATTATACCTGAAGTGTTTTTATGTTGCCAATAGGCTGGAATGTATCTGTACAGTTTAATCTGCTGTGATTTCTTTGGCTGTCTTCCAAAGATCTAGGAACTGTTCTGACACCCACAAGCCTATTTCCCAAGCTATGTTCTTCCTGGAATTCTTAAGATGGGTGGCTTTCATTCCTCACACAACTGTCTACAGCTTTCCTAATCAGGGTGTGCTTCTGAATAGAAGAGACCTTCTGCAGAAATGGCATCACCAAGGCCTACAGTTCGAACGGGGTCTTTACACACCAACACAGGTGTGAAGTGGAAAGTTATTCCCTCCCTGTGCCACTCTACCACTGGCTTATTTGGGTTTAATACAATCCTGGAGCTGGGTTCCAAATGGGACGTCATAAACTCCTGAGGTGCTCTTAGAGACACTCGGTTGGTGTCTATGGTTTCCGTGGCACAGGCTTGTGTCCCAGCTACACGAGCTCCTGCAGCTACAGCTGCGAGCTGGTTGGCCCAGTGTCCGTCCACAGTTGCCAGAATGTGGTAGACCAGCGTGTGGAAATGGATCCTGGTGAGATCCGAAGATCTGTCTTTACTCCTTCCATGTTCTTTCAAGATCCAGAAGAGGATATCACTGACCATGCCCACATCGGGAACACCATCCCAGGAGGAGAGAGAAGCATGGGGTCCAGATGCCGACTGGCTGAGAAACAGCAGCTCCTGTTCATTCAGCCCAAGAGAAGCCACTGCAGGAAAGACCTGCTAACAGAAACAACGACAGGTATCTTTTTGGTGGACACGATTTAGCTCCTTTAGCATTAGCACACAGCCAATGACTAGAGGTTGGGCGATCCACCTGGGAAACAGCAGAGCTACTCAACACTCTCCAGACCTAGTCTTGTTATATGTCACTGTAAAAGAGCAGACGACACATACTGTGGAGGCTCTTCCTGTGCCTTTTGCCTCTGCACACAGACCAGATACTCTTACCACAGAGGGCCCAAGGGTGCCAGCAGGGATCCTGCCTTATACATCCATGTCTTCTTGGTCATGCACAAAATAGCACTGGAGCTTCACATGAAACTGATCTGATTCCTGAGGGCACTCTCACCCTACATCTCTTTACACTTTCTGTTCGTGTATTACCTAAGCTCACAAAGCTAATGAGTGGTCAAGCTTGGACATGCCAGCTAGGTGTGAAAAGCCTGTATTTAGGCCTGGCTCACTGGGACTTATCCAAATCTTCCCTAAAGGGAGGTGATATAGGATACCTAGCACTAGGAAGTCATGCTCACCTGACATTTGGGTTTAATTGAAAGCAGCTGAGTTAGGCTCTTAGTTTTTGTCTCTGAAATTTAGGAAAAAAACAAAAACAAAACAAAACAAAACAAAAAAACAAAAAAAAACCCCAAAATAATATTCTTCACTTTAAAATCCTCATTCCAAAGGAAAAAACATGGCTTAGGCCCATCAGTTACACTGCTACAGTCCCAACCCAGTAAGAGACATTATCCATAATAGTCCTGGAGCCATTATGTCCCCCCTCCCCCCTTACTCAGATCTGAGTAACATATCACCAACATGTCACTTAGTGGGCCTGTCAGAGCCCAAACACCTGGGCTTGTAGGAGAAAACAACTTTTTGAGGCCCACAAGACCAGAGGCAGCCTGTGAATGGCCCATAAGGTTACCTGATGCACAATACTGCTCATGAGTTCCCTGTTGGTCATACTGGCCAGCTCTAGGTGAATTGGAATACCAGTGGGGATGTCAGAAATAGAGTTCACAACCTATAAGGAGGAGGACAGCAGTGTCATTAGGATAGAAGTCAGGCAGGAGGATGTACTCAAAACACCCTCATGAATTAGAAGCAGTGTGGATCCCCACCTCTGTGGCCAATAGCTGCTTGTCCCAATAGACAGACTCTACTCTGTGGGGAGCTCCCAGAGTTACAGAATCGGAGGACACAGAACTGTCCTGTACGCTCATTGTTGCCTCCTGCTCCTGGGACCTAAATTGAGCAGTTGGCTCCAATGTATACAGACCTGCAGGAAGCACGGTGTAGCTGGTGTGAAGTGAGACGGTACAGAGAACACGAAACACAGCTACAAACCCTGCAGCTTGCAGCCACGCTCAGTTAAGCACAGGACACAGAAGCTCAGGCAAGATGTCCTCAGTTGCCCTACTGCTGCTACCTTGATGAAGCAGAGCCTAAGACTAGGCAGCATCAGCTAGAGGCTCAGCGGCAGGAGCCTGAAGGAAAACAGCTGAGACCTGTAAGTCTGTAGCAGAGCTATTACCTCCAAGAGCCTCTTCCTCTGGAGCTCCTTGCTTTGTCCCTCCATCATGTGCAATCCAGAAAGGACCACCAGGTCAGGCTGGAACTCCTCCAGGCTAGACACAAACACCTCCAGCATATTCATGGCCCCGTTGGAGAGGTCGTGAGAGAAGATGAACCGGTTGGCATGGGGAGCTTTAAACGGGCCCCACTCCTCCCCTAGAAAAGCCCAGTCAACACAATAGGAAGAAAAGGAAGAGGCTTTCAGTTTCCCGACTGCAGGGAATGTGCAGGTGCCTCACAGGAGCTTTGGCTCTGAGCAGGCTGGTCTGTGGCCAAGCAGACCCCTACAGTGGTGACAGGTCAGCAGGGCGCTGCACCCAGGGCAGGACTGTAGTAGATAAAATACAAATCAAATCCTAAACCCAACTCTAATAAACAAAAACATAGGTTGAGTCTTGTGTCTTTTAAGGTCATTAGCTTCCCTTAAGTTCCAAGAAAGCCCTGTTGTCTGCTGAACTCAAGCATGGGTCATGAGTATAGAGTACATGCCTGCCCCATACCAGCACACAAGAACATACCAACACACCCAATAGATAGTCCAGGCTGACCTCCCAAGAGCCACACTCTGAGTACTTTCCAGAGTTGGAAGCTAAATAGGCTGAAAATCTGAGCCTAGCTGACTGCACCTCTTCTTGGCGTCCCTGGAGATTTCTGAGCTTGTGATCTAAGTCTATTTAGCTATTCCAATCATCTCTATGCAGAATTGCTTTGGAGTAGTGACTTCCTTGACAAATTAAAGTGCTACTTCCTCCCTAAATTTGTCTTTCTCCTACCCTGCCCCATGAAGGTATCATTACTTCCTTGGCAGTGCTCTACTGTAGGACCTGGCACGACCTGTCAGCAGGCACTGAGCGGAGGGCAGGCCTGTGCTTCCCTATCACATCCCACCACTTCACGATGCATCTGTCACACAGCCACAGCAACGAATGAGCAAAGAACAAGGGAAGAAGAAAACAGACAGATGGTCTAAATGACTATGAGAACAAACAACCCAGCACTTCTGCAATCAAGGCTGCACAATGGTAAAACATTTTCCATCGACAGTGCTAGGAAGTACTACCCAGCTTAGCCTGGGAGGGAAGAACCGCACAGGTCTCAAGAGCAACCCAGTGAATTCTTCAGGGAATGGCAAGGTGAAAGTAAACAAGATGAGAGACTGTAGAGACAGGCAATTTCCACAGGACACAGGACTGATGGAGCAGCCTGAAATGATGGAGCTCAGCCTGGAATAACAGCTAGTGTGCCTGTCCTCACAAAACTCTGTACTAATTTCTTCTCTCAATTTATCAATTCAGTGAAGCCTTTGTGGTGACTCACTTGATTCCCAGACCAAAGCTGAAAGTAAACTTTTCTAGAGTGCTCTGGTGAGAGAGGAGAAGAAAATGAAAAGAAATAAAGTTGATGGATGCTCTTGGAATTTACCAATGCAAGCTTCAGAGAAGCCAGGAGCTGCTTCAGTTGAAGTTGCCCCAGGGCTGTTGCCATCAGACTGTGTCTTCCTGGAGGCTGTGGCAGTGCAGCTTCGTGTGAGGTTAACAAAGGCCTGCTGCTTTGTCCAAGAAAAAAACTAGGCATCCAAAAGTGAAGCTTATCAAGCCAAGGACAGAAACTCTGTTTTCAAGAAAGCTGAATGGGCTCCCTCCCACGACAGAGTCAGAGCTCTGACACAGCACCCTCTCAACTCCCAAGTCACCATGAGAAATTAACTACAAAGCATGCAGGAGGCCTGGGTGCCCACAGAAGTGGCAGGAGCAAGCCCCAGGCACACACCTCAGTTATGCAGAACTTCCAGGCAGTGGTCCTACTGCTCACAAGCTTTAACCCGCCCCAGGTTCATCTTCACTTCTTACTATGGTAAAAACCTGAACTCAGTGACTCAAAGCCTGTACATTACTAAATGTCCATCTTTACTAAAACATTCTGCTTCTAATTTTAGATCTGCCCTCCACAGTCCCCAGATGTTTCTAGAGTGTATCAGAGAGAACTTGGAAACAACTAATCCCTTCTGCATTCTTGGAGACAAGGGTACTTTTCAAGAAGCATATATTTTACCTCACATAACAGTTAATTACTCTAGGTGAGCGTCACTGTCTGACTTGGAAGTGATTCACAACAGAGCATTAAGTACTGCTGAAAGGACACCCAATGCTGTGTGGATGCCCAGTCCTTTAACACAAATGATGTGTTGACTTAGAAACTAAAGAGTTCTTGAGCACAGGAAAAGATGTAAGCAGGAAACACAGGTATTGAAGATTTGTCTTCAGGAATCAGATCTCCATTCTTGTAACATAAAATCCACTGGGATAGGTTACTCTGGAGTCATTAACACTGGAATATTATGTAAGAGGAACAAACATGTATAATGCTATATTTCATCTCCAGGAAAAAAGCCAGTGCTCCCATGAAAGCTTGCCAGAAGCCTGGCATCCATCTCGAGTAGCCTGGAAGGGCTGGGCCTGAAAAGTCCCAGACAGAATTCAGGAAAGCGGAGCAAACATTTGCTGCCCTTCTTAACTCTTGGTAATAAAGGAAAACTTTATTATAACATTTTCACTTTTAACCGTGACAGAACTCTCCTGTAGCCTCTTTCCCTAGGTTCATACCAGTGCTTACTAGAGATGGAAGCACTGCCTTCAATGCTGTTACCCTATTACCCTACATGGAGACAATGGCTACTGTCAGCTCCTTAGACCAGTGGGCTGAAAAATCTTTGGTATAGGAACCAAAATCTTTGGTATGGGAGCCTGCTAAGTGACAAGGACTCTGGCAGTCACACCGTGCACTGCAGACCTCTACCCTTCCTCCCACCAGGACTCAGGAACTCCTCCCATTCACATCCTCATTTTTCCTTACCTGCCAGGTACTCTAAAATAAGGTGGAACTCATCCTCTTCCTGCAGTGACTCTGGTGGAACAAACACATTGTCATCAAGGAGTTCATGCAGCTTTGGGCCAATTGGACCACAAAGAAGAACCTAGAATAATAAGTAACATCAAATCAGTCTCCCGGGAGATCAGTTCCAAACCTTCAGAATCCAGACAGTAACCAGAAAGGTGTGTTTGAACCAATTCTATTCATTTTTAGCAAGTTATCAGAATCCAATGGAATCTTCTCTTGATTTGGAGGTTTGTAGCACAGGAACTCTTCATCACCAGGGCATAGGTCTCTAAGAGTATGACCACAATGTACCTAGTTTTGCAGAATGACAAAGTCCTAGTTGTTCAGTATCTATGTAACTTCTGTGGCCCACACTCAGTTACAGAGTGAATGTGTCTCCCTTAAGTTTAGACACTGAAGGCCTAATCCTGATGTGATGCTGTTGGAACTAGGGCCTTTATGGGGACAGTGATTAAATAAGGTCTTAGACGATGGAACACAGTTAGCCACCCCTAAGTCAACAAAAGGGCCCTAAACATCTCTATAATACTTCCATTTTGGACCTTCAAGCCCCCAAAACTTTGAGAAAGCAATTTTTTTGTTTTAACACTGTTTATAGTATTTTATTATATGACAGCCAAGGCAGCCACACAGAGAGACGCACACTGTTATCAGAAGTGGGATGGGCATGTTTCTTTTCCTGAGGGGGTAGGTTAGCTATATAGTACAGGCTGGCCTCAAACTCATCCCTCTGCCTCCCTCAGCCTCCTGGGTGGCTGGGATGGCAAGAACGCATACTATGTGCAGTTCCTACATAGTTTTTTTTAAAAAACAAAACAAAACAAAACAAAACAATCCCCTTTGTATTTTGTGTAGGCAAAAGACATGGAGTGTTTGCTCACAGCTGCCAAATAAAATATTTGTTTGGAATCATTACAATATAGGAAAAGAGGACCACTTCTTTTCACCAGATGTCACAGACAGTGACTTCATCTGTGAGACTGCACTCTCACTGTGCTAAACCGTCATATGACCACAGAGCCTTTCCAGCTTCTCATGTTCTGCGACTTTCCTCACCCCTTGTCAGTCTGGACCTAGGCTTCCTCCTGGCTGTAATCATCTCTAAAAGCACTTTCCTATCCTGACTGAGCCACAGTCCAGTGAAATTTCTGTCACACCCCTCAAGACCAAACTAACAGGCTCAAAACATAAAGGAGCATTTTGGAAAAAAGTCCCTAGGAACCACAACCTTTGGTTCAGATTGACACACCCAACTAGACACCTCAAAGCCATCTTCATGGCAAATGAGCACTATATTTGTATGCTATTTTGTACAGAGACTTAGCTTCCGAGGAAGAACGCGCCTGCCCCTCTGCTTTCCACTTTGATATAAATGCCTCCTATCAGTTCTGAAAACTCTTGGTCCTGCCATTCTACTGTCTTCCCCTAATTCTTTTTTTTTTTTTTTTTTTGGGGGGGGGTTTGTTTTGTTTTTTCAAGACAGGGTTTCTCTGTGTAGCCCTGGCTGTCCTGGAACTCACTCTGTAGACCAGGCTGGCCTCGAACTCAGAAATCCTCCTGCCTCTGCCTCCCAAGTGCTGGGATTAAAGGCGTGCGCCACCACCGCCTGGCCCTTCCCCTAATTCTTGCCTAGAGTTTCAATTCTGAGACAGTGAGAACCACGTGCTTAAAACAACAACAAATAGTCCAGATATAGGAAATGACAGTGTGAAAGCTCTTGGACATTAAGCAGAGCAGAATGCCCTATATAAAGCATGATGAACCTGTAGAGCCCTACAAGTACATCTCACCACAGGAGGACTCCAGATGCTCAAAATCTGGAACAATCTATGACTCACTAGCAGACCTACATCAAAGGAAATGTTATGAATAAAAGGAAGTCCTTCAGGGGAACAACAACAAGAGGAGGTGGAGCTATGGATTGAGAACATGAACAAAGAGCAACACACCGGAACTCTGGAGACACAGACAGCACAGTGGAAATTTATAACTATAAAACCTGTAAGACAAGTAAGACATGACTTGTACAACTTGTCTCCTGAGCTCTCTCCATAAATATCTATGTGCATGCTGTGGCACATGCACAGACACACAAACACAAAATTAATATATAAAAATATATAAACTGGACACGGTAGTGCATGCCTTTAGAGTCCCAACATTCCAGAAGCACGTGAATCTGAGTTCAAGACCAGCCTGGTCTAATAATGAGTTCTAGGTCAGTCCGGGCTACACAGTAAGATACTATCTCTAAACAAAATATATTTTACATATATAAACAAAATGTGGGGAAAAAAACCCATTTTTAGAAGGAGGCAATTATTAAAATCTAGTATATTTAAAATCCTTTGGAAGTTGGTCTACAGAATGTAGCAATAAGGGAAGGAAGTTTCAACATTTTAAAGTTCTTGGGTTTTTTTGTTTGTTTTTTCCCCCGAGACAGGATTCCTCTGTATAGCCCTGGCTGTCCTGGAACTCACTCTGTAGACCAGGGTGGCCTTAAACTCAGAAATCTGACTGCCTCTGCCTCCCAAGTGCTGGGATTAAAAGCATGCACCACCACCGTCCGGCCTTTTTAAAGTTCTTACAGGACATATGTTGGAGAATGGGTGTACACTTTAAGATATAGTCACTCAGAACAGAGACCTCAAAGGCTCCTGCTGAGACTGATGAACAATCAAGGGCTCAGCAGAAAAAGCAATCCTAGCCACTGCTCCTGTAACTATGAGAAAAGTCACAGTCCTACCTGTACCTGACTTCCAGGCTAGACTAAGTCACACAGTCTGGAGCTTCCTGCCACAGCACCCAAAAGCCAAGAGTTAGTCAGAAATCCCCATTTCTGAGAGCCCTGAGGCTCTAGAAGTCCTCTGCATACCCCATCATGAGATGCAAGATCTCTCCTAATGGATCTGCTCTCAACTTCCAGCCCATCTCCTGTAAAGGTCTTCTGAGGAAGGGCCTGTCAGTTCTTTCCCAGGAATCTGTCATTCCATTCTTACTATTTCTAACACATGGTTGTAATAAACTGTGAAATGCTGTTTTCCAGGGATACATTGTCATTGTCCTCTTGAATTCTAAGCAGCTGTGATCACCTATACAAATACTGTGCCCATTAAAGGCCTTCATTAGGGAAGAGATTCATTAGGTCCCAAGCACACAAGGTTCTGTTCTCCCCCTCTCCAGGAGGCAGTTAATGTTCACTAGGAGAAAGATTTTGTGTGTGTGTGTGTTTCCTTGGTGGTGTATCAGCTCCATGTTCCTTTAATTACTGCCTCTCCCATACTCTAAAAAACAACACTAATTAATTAAACTCATTGGTTCTTCAGGCTAGATTTGACTGGATCCCTTACTTTGGTCTGCTGGTGGCGCCCTATCTGCTGTGAACAGACATTTGTTTGTCTCCCTATTTATCACACAACTGTGATAAACTAAAGATAGTCAATGTAAGGCTGGAGAGATGATAGAGTGGTTAGGAGCACTGGACCTACATGGCAGCTACCAACAAACTCTAGTTTCAGGAGAAATAATATCCCCTTCTTGCTTCCCTGGGCACTGCACATATGTGACATATATATGTAAGCAAAACATCCATACACATTTTTAAAACGCTCAATATAAACCCTTAAGAAACTGCTGAAATATCAAAACTGAAAATCAAGTTTTGATTTGAAAAGCAAGTCAAAGAGGGTAAAGTTAAGTGGAACAAATATAAAACATGATTAAAAAAGTAGGGCAGCCGAGCAGTGGTGGCGCACGCCTTTAATCCCAGCACTTGGGAAGCAGAGGCAGGCGGATTTCTGAGTTCGAGGCCAGCTTGATCTACAGAGTGAGTTCCAGGACAGCCAGAGCTACACAGAGAAACCCTGTCTCTAAAAACAAAAACAACAACAACAACAACAAAAACAAAAAAACAAAAAAAACCCCACACAAAACAACCCCACAAAAGTAGGGCAAACAGAAACAAATGGCAAGATGTCAGATTTAAATCTAACTCAATATGCAACAGCATTAAATGCAGATGACCACCTCACTGTCTGTTATTATTCTATTGCTGTGAGGAGACACCATGCATGGCCAAAACAACTCTATTATAAAGTATTTAACTGGGCTTATAGTTTTAGAGTTAGTCGTTGTTGTTGTTCTCCTCCACGGGGCTAGAGCAGTAGCTGAGTTTTACATCCTAATCTGAAGGCAGCAGGCAGAGAGACTTTTTTTTTTTCCTCCCGGAGACAGGGTTTCTCTGTATGCCCTGGCTGTCCTGGAACTCACTCTGTAGACCAGGCTGGCCTCGAACTCAGAAATCCGCTTGCCTCTGCCTCCCAGAGTGCTAGGATTACAGGCGTGTGCCACCACCGCCTGGCTCAGAGAGACTTTTTAAAACCTCAAAGCCTAGCCCTAGTGACACATCTCCTCCAACAAGGCCACATCTCCTAGTCTTTCCCAAACAGTTCCATTCCCTGGTAAGTAAGCATTTGTATTCATGAACCTATAGGGGCCCTTTCATTCAAACCATCATACCCACCTGAAGGCGGAGATTATGAAACTGGATAAAAAAGCAAGTCCTACTATATATTATCTACAAAAAACATATTAAATATGAATAAGCAAATAAGCCATAACACAAGGATAGAAAAAGATATATACCATACTAATACACTGACTGAGCAAAGGCTGGAGAACAGTTAGAAGTGACTCTGGCAGTTTTAAGAATTGAGCATCAATACCAGAGTTTAGTAGATGTTATTCAAAGCTGATTGAAGACGAAATAGACCAAGACAGGAACTGGCAGAGGGCATGCATAGCTCTACTTGTTCCTGAAATCTTAGACACGGACAGAACAGCCCAGAAAAGAGCACCTTATAGTTCTTTGCATTCTTCCAATGGCCACTCACCAAAGGACCATGTATATATAAAAAAGAAACCTAGCTGGGCATAGTGGCGCACGCCTGTAATCCCAGCACTTGGGAGGCAGAGGCAGGCGAATTTCTGAGTTCAAGGCCAGCCTGGTCTACAGAGTGAGTTCCAGGACAGCCAGGACTACACAGAGAAACCCTGTCTCGAAAATACAAAACAACAACAACAACAACAACAAAGAAACCTGGCTTACCCAACAGTACCAATAAATAGCAGGATGGACAAAGAGATTTATTCTGCTGGGCTAATTACTAGGAATGCCAACAGAATGGGACAAAAATAGAAATTAGTAAAAGAATGACACATAGAAAACTCTCAAGTATTTAGGAATCAACCAACACACCTCTATTAAAGGGCAAATCTTAAGAAATCAAAAAGATTACACAAAGTTCTGAACCTAACAACAACAACAACCTTCCCATATTGAAAACCCAAGGCCCAGGACATGGTGAATTCTATAAATATTTAGGACAGTATAATAAATACCAAAATTTATATAAATTCTTTTTTAAAACAGTGAAATGAGGTAGGCAAGTGGCACAGTAGTTAGGGTACATGTTGCCAAGCCTGATGGTCTAATTTGATCCTAGAACCCACGTGCTAGAAGTAGATTTCCAACTCTGAGGAGTGACTCACTTTCTGACCTCTAGAAGTGAATCATGATATGAGGTGCATGTGCATGACCCCATCTATGGAATAAAAACCAACATCAAAAAAACCAAACCAAACCAGACATACAAATATGCAAGGAGGAGGAAATATATCTCAATTAATTCTACTACACAATGCCATTATTATACTCATAGCAAAATAAGACACTGTAAGAAAAACACAAATCACTATGTCCCCACAGAAACTGATGTAAACATTTTAAACAAAATTTTAGTAAATGGAACCTAACTTCCAAAAAAGTAAAGCATCATAAACACATAGTTTATCTCAAGGATGCAAAGTTGTTTTAACATTAGAAAATAAGGCTGGTGGTGTAGGATAGTAATATTGTGTTTCTCTAGCATGCACATGGCACAATAACTTTTTTTTTTTTAAGGAAGCCAGGCCATGCCTTTAATCCCAACACGCAGGAGGCAGAAGCAGTAGATCTCTGAGTTCAACCCTGGTCTACAGAGTAAGTTCTATGACAGCCAGAGCTATAGAGAAACTCTGTTACAAAAATAAATGAATGATTTTTTTTTTTAAAGTAGCATCAGTGTTTAGAAAGGACAAACCAACATTTTTTATTTTTTAAAAGAGATGTGCTGGACAGATGGCTCAGTGGCTAAGAGCCCTGGTGGCACATACACATAAGCACGCACGCACGTACGTAAGCACGCACAGAGACTGACTTTTGCTAAAAGATTACCCCAGGGCTTTCCATATGCTGGGTGAGCACATCACTGACCTTGATCCCTAGTCCTCCAATGTCTTTTTAAAAGGCACTTGTCTCTTCTACCATCTGATTTCACTTTCACCACTGCACTAACTTGGCCTTTACTAGACTTTCCAGGTCTACTTCTAAGAAACAGAATACAGGTTTTTTTTTTTTTTTTTTTTTTTTTTTTTTTTTTTTTTGGTTTTTTCGAGACAGGGTTTCTCTGTATAGTCCTGGCTGTCCTGGAACTCACTCTGTAGACCAGGCTGGCCTCGAACTCAGAAATCCTCCTGCCTCTGCCTCCCAAGTGCTGGGATTATAGGCGTGCGCCACCACCACCCAGCTTACAGGTTTTTTTTTTGTTTTTTGTTTTTTGTTTTTGTTTTTTTGGTGTTTTGAGTCAGGGTTTCTCTGTATAGCCCTGGCTGTCCTGGAACTCACTCTGTAGACCAGGCTGGCCTCGAACTCAGAAATCCACCTGCCTCTGCCTCCCAAGTGCTGGGATTACAGGCATGTGCTACCACGCCCGGTCAGAGTACTAAATCTAAAGCTAGATTTAATTGGGTTCAAATCATAGGTCTAGGTAACACTAGGCAACATAAGCTGGAGCTGTCGAACTGCTGTGCACCTCACTTTTCTATATCCAAGGGGGATAATAAAAGTAGGACTCCCCTTGTAGGCACTGTGAAGATTAAGTGAATTTCTATATGTCTCTCTCTGTCTCTGTCTGTCTGTCTCTGTCTCTCTGTGTAGCACTTCAAAGAGTGCCCAGCTATATAAGAACTATGTATATGTTAGCTCTTATCACCACCTTTGTAGAATCTAGTTCTTAATCTTGGTAGTTCTTGGGAAATACTTAGCCCATATTGGGCCAGTTAAACTGAATTCCTGAGAGAACAGAATAGTTAGTCACTCCAAAGTGTAGTGTTTCAATTGTAGCTCTGCCAACCTGCTTAGGTGAAATCTGAGTTTCAGTCTATATTAGTGTGAATATCTCTAGGTCTTCATTTTCTTATGTAGAAAGCAAAGACAGTCCCATCAATAGCAGAATTAACTAGCCTTACAGAACTGCTGAAGAATCAATCTATACATGGTAAATACCCAAACAGCATTAGTTACTACTATCATTCACTAACACAATATTGCTTTCTAAACAGATGTCCAGGTGACCCACAGACTGAATTAAGGAACCAAGACCCACTCTTGCTCTTAACTTTAAGAAAACAAAAGTTAGCCGGGCAGTGGTGGTGCTCGCCTGTAATCCCAGCACTCTGGGAGGCAGAGGCAGGCAGATTTCTGAGTTCGAGGCCAGTCTGGTTTACAGAGTGAGTTCCAGGACAGCCAGGGCTACACAGACAGAGAAACCCTGTCTCGGAAAACAAACAACAACAAAAAAACCAACAACAACAACAAAAAAACAAAAACAAAAAACAAAACAAAACAAAAAAAACCCAAAAGTTGAAAGATGTTTTAATTTGAAAATAAGACTCACCTTTAAGTCTGTGTTGGCGGCAAACCTCTGTCCAATTAAAGCAGCATTTCCTCCTACATAGTGCTGTAAGACAGTACAAGATTATCAGCATTTGAACAAGTGTACAACCCAAGTTTAATCATTTCTTAGGTTAAAAATATAGTCTATTTCTTCTCCAAATTTTTGTACTTTTGAGATTTATTTTTACTTTATGTTTACAGGGTGTCTTGTCCGTGTATGTTTGTGCATCTTATGTTTACAGTACTTGAGGAAGCCAGAGGAGAGCACTGGATCCCTGGAACTGTGAGCCTCCATATGGTGCTGGGAACTAAACCCTGCTCCTCTGAAAGAGGTGTCAGTCCTCTTAACTGCTGAGCCATATGAAGCCCCCACCCCACTAACATATTTTGATTTTTCTTGGCTTTTTGAGGCAGAGTTTCATGTAGCTCAGACTAGCCTGAAGCTCACTATGTAGCTGAGAATAACCCTGAACTATGATCCCCATGGCTCCAATTCCCATGGGCAGAGATCACAAGTGTCTACTACCACCAGGTTAGCTTCATCAAAATGCTTTGAGGTGATCTGACAACCAAGGACATAGTGTGGGGCAAGTGGGCCATGCCACCAGATGGAAGAACTGGTAAGGCTGAGTGAGCTCAGAACTGACAGCAGGAGTGGAGCCATTCCCTGCCTATCCCTACCTGCTCTGGAACCACCACACCCCACTGAGGACCCTAGCAATCAGTCTCGGAGCATAAAAACCTAGAGTTCTCTATGCTAATGAGGTATCTAGATAGGTCAATGAGCTTCCCTTCTTGGGCATTCCTTCCAGCAAGGAAAAAAAAAAAAGAAAAAAATATATATAGTTGTTTTTGTTTTTTCGGGACAGGGTTTCTCTGTGTAGCCCTGGCTGGCCTTGAACTCAGAAATCTGCCTGTCTCTGCCTCCCAAGTGCTGGGATTAAAGGCATGTGCCACCACTGCCCTGGTTCACCCTGAGGTGTATACTCACATTCACATCTGCCATCAAATAAAGCAGTTTGAACAAGCAAGGACTGTCTGTTCATCATGGGGGGTGGTGGCAGGGGTGGCTTCAGGGCTTCTTAGTAAAGAGCCTTGCCTAAATCTCCTGGAAAAAGCCTTCTCTCTTCTGGCTCCTCCATATTCTTGACACTCATTTGGAATCAAACTGGGTTCCACCCGCCTCCCCCATCCTGGGCTCTGCCTCCCCCTTTCTATCTGATAAGTGGGCCAAGGACCCTTGCTCCCAATTCCCATTGGTAGGCTGGTAGCACCCGGATACACAAGAGACCAAGAGATGCAGCAATCATCCCAGACTCTGCTCTTTCTCACTTCCAGAAAACACAGACTGAGAACCCGCATTACGGACCTCATTCTGCCTCCCCTGAGCAGCAAATGGCAGCAGCACTCAGGGCACTACAGCAGTGAGGCAGACATGCGGTGGAACAGGAACAAAGCCAGGCTTGGTGGTTCTTTAATCCATGCGCTCAGGAAGCAGAAGCAGCCTTAATTATGTGAGTTCAAGGTCAACCTGTTTTACAAAGCAAGCTCCAGGACAGTCACAGCTACACAGAGACCTCGTCTCAGAGCAAAACAAAAAATAAAAACAGACAAGGGATAATAAGGAAAGGTGGAGAGAATAAATATGAAAATTAGTATGGTTGTTTGAATTAGATAAAGTGTGACTCTAAGCTTCCAGGCAGCTAAAACAGACAACAAAAAACACCAAAAGTATGGCTCAACCACACACTGATTCCTTAAAGGAGCATGTGACTATGTCATTCTCCTCAACACCATCCACTATATGAATATATTCTTTTCCAGCTGTTGGGGTTTGAGCTTAGAACCTGGGAATGCTAGGCAAATACTTTTAGCTATATCCTGAGTCCTAAAATGCAACTAGGTGTTTGTTTGTTTATTCCTCTGCCTATTGAGTGCTGGGATTAGGAGCATGCACCACATTCTAAATAAAGTGTTCTTCTTATGGATGTTTGGGAGTAGAGACGTGGTTGACAACAGTGTTTTGCTATGTAGCTTAGACTGGCATTAAATTCATAGCAGGGCTGGAGAGTTGGCTCAGCAGTTAAAAGCAATGCCTGTTCTTCCACAGGTCCTAAGTTCAATTCTCAGCAACTACATGGCAGCTCACAACCATCTGTAATGGGGCTCAATGCCCTCTTCTGGTGTATATCTAAAGACAATGACAGTGTGCTCATATATATTTAAAAAAAACAACAATAAGCCGGGCATGGTGGCGCACGCCTGTAATCCCAGCACTTGGGAGGCAGAGGCAGGCAGATTTCTGAGTTCGAGGCCAGCCTGGTCTACAGAGTGAGTTCCAGGACAGCCAGGGCTACACAGAGAAATCCTGTCTCGAAAAAACCAAAAAAAAAAAAAAAAAAAAAAAAAAAAAAAAAAAAAAACAACAATAAAAACCACCACCACCTGGCCAGCCCATGCTTTCTCTTCCACCCATACTCTGCCATGTCCTGATCTTTCACACTTGCTTACAGCTCTCCGAGTGAGCCTTCTTCTCAGTCCCTGGGCCTTCTCAGTTCCTGGTAGGACACCCTCCCCTTCTATATTAGGTATGGCTCTGAATTCTTTCCAACAATGTATGATACTGTCCCTACTCCTTTTTCCCATTGCCATCTTAGCCTCCAAAATGGTCTTCCCTAGGCAGGATTATAGATCTCTTCCCATCTAACCTGAACAGCCTCTAAGAGCTCTAACTCTTGGGTAATAAACATCTGGGGCACAACTAGCTCCTCAGGGCATGATCACTTTGTTCTTAGAATATGCCTAAGTAAATGTTTGTTGCTGAGTTTTGAGAAAGGATAAAAGCAATACACTGATATGTTTGGAAACACCCTGGTAGTAAATGCTCAAAGATAAAGACCTTCATATACAACAACCACTGCTCTCCCCACGCTGCAGATCTCATCTAGAAGGCAGACAATTCTGTCTGGTACTCCATGTTGCTAAGCATGGATCTGGGTGCCTTAGAAACCCAAGCAACAGAGCTGGGCAGTGGTGGCGCACGCCTGTAATCCCAGCACTCTGGGAGGCAGAGGCAGGCGGATTTCTGAGTTCGAGGCCAGCCTGGTCTACAGAGTGAGTTCCAGGACAGCCAGGGCTATACAGAGAAACCCTGTCTCAAAAAAACCAAATCCAAAAAAACCAAAAAACAAACAAAAAAAACAAACAACAACAACAGAAACCTAAGCAACAGCCAATACCGTTGCTGCTCTACTCTGAAGGTTAAGAAGCCTAAGATGTTCCCCTGAGCCACCCTCCACCTTTCTGTCCTTAACCCATGCAAAGACTAAACAACTTACTATATTCTAGATGCTGGCTGCCACTCTCATCCCACGCTCTGCGTCAATCAGTCTCTTGTTTAGGCAGGACAGGGTTAGCTTTCTTCATAAAAATTTACAACTTT
Organism: Apodemus agrarius; assembly: GCA_964023405.1. Taxonomy (NCBI): domain Eukaryota; kingdom Metazoa; phylum Chordata; class Mammalia; order Rodentia; family Muridae; genus Apodemus; species Apodemus agrarius. Next base: position 62,311,571 of record OZ030012.1, on the reverse strand, counting down.
CTGTGATACATAGCTTAAATTTGGCCTACATGTCAGATTTCCTTAACTAGAATAGATAAAGGATTTTACTAAGAAATGTGAGAATATGTACAAAACGAACACTGGGTTTTTCCAGGATGGTTTATCTGTTGGTTATCAGGCAACCAGCCTTACAAATGATAGTAATCTGAAACAGTACCAAACTGAGGCATCAGAAGTAAGCAAGACATTTTTACAATGTTTAGAAAAAAATTTGTCCACTAAAAAAGCAAAATTAAGTTTCTATTTTATTTGATAAAGGGGGGATTCTCCCCACCTTTATCAAAGCAGGAGACACATAAAGCAAACTAATTTAAATACCAGGATCATACAGACTGATAGTCTTACTATACCACAACTAAGGATCCCCTCCTGCGAGAGTCATGCAGCTGAATTAAGATGTCAGAATGACAAATTACTGTCCCCTTTAGAAATCTGACTGGCTCATTTCTAATATTCAAGCTGGCTATGCCAAAGACAAAAGAGATTTAAATCTCAAAAGTCATCAAAGTAAAAGTGGTCACCAAGGTTTGCCTGTGAGTGGTACTAATTAAAAATGTATTAACAACTTCCTTAGCTTGTAGGGGGTTGGTCTGGTGCTGCTAGGTATTCAAATGCTAAATATTGGCCCCCAAGACCTGGTTGCCCCCATACCCTGAGATCCTCACATACATCAAATAATACTGTGTAGCCTTGCTCCCCAAGTAAATTGGTCAATAAAAGCTAAGGTCTGTGATTGGGCAGTAGATAAGTAGGTGGGTTTCAGTTACCTGGCTGGGGGTTCCAGGTAAAGAAAGGAGACAAAGAGAGGAGGAAGCTCCCACGACAGGAGAAGGACCATGAGCATGTGGCTAGGAGAAACAGCAAGTAACAAGGGATATATGACTGGGGTGTAAGTTAGAATAGCTCCAAAAACCTGTTTAATCTAGGCTTACAGCTTGTTAATAAAACACTTGGTTTGTGTGTCTTTTATATGGGCTAGTGAGAATTTTTAATTCCTTTTATAGTAGCTAGAACTACAGGCTCTAATTTATGTAAGACCTCTCTTTTGTATAAAAGGAAGGTCCTACATAAGGAGGAGCTGAGATAATGGAAATCAGAACCAGGCCTCATCCCCAGGATTGAGGACATGCATGCTGGTGAGATGGGCAGAGCTAAGCTTGTGTCTCCAACTCCAGTACTGACTTTTCTACCACATGTTGTGGGTCTGCTACGCAGGAACCAGGGTTTTGTTTATAATTACAGATGAGCTAGGAACCACTAAAGTTCCCATCTCTAGTATGTTCTGCTTTATAAACAAGTGGCTCTCAAAACAGTCTTCAATCCAATAATGTTAAACCAAGAAACTTGCTAGAAAGGTAAACTCTAGGTTTCTACAGACTGAACAGGAACTTAGAGCAGCAACAGAATTTCTTTAGCAGCTTCCCATTGCTTCCCCGCCTTCCCATAAGAACTACCAATCTAGGCAGTAGCTATCAAACACGGTGATTTTGCTATCCTCCTCTTCCCCATAGGAAACACAGAAGCATCTGAGATATTTTGGTCATCACAAGAGGGGAACAGAGCCTTGCACTCAGTGGCCCAAAGCAAAAGAATGCTAACAATTCTCTAACACATAGGACAGCCTTTCTTACAGAGCATTAGCCAATCTAAAAAGTCAGTAGCCTCTACCCCCTTGAAACACCCCAATCTGGACAAACAGAACAGAGGTGGACACACTCCCAGCCCACTTTCCCACGGGAATTTAGATCTAGATCTCTGTGGGTTTACCTTTTTTTCTCCTCCAACTTAGACAGGACTCAGCCATATTAAGATTACTGCAAACAGCCTTGTCAAGCAGAGGCAGATAGATCTCTGAGTTCAAGGCCAGCCTGATCTACAAAGCAAGTTCTAGGACAGCCAGGGCCATTACACAGAAAAAAATGTCTCAAAAAACAAAAAAACCAAAAACAACAACAACAACAACAACCCCAGGGGCTGGAGAGATGGCTCACAACCATCTGTAATGGGGTCCAATGCCCTCTTCTGGTGTCTCTGAAGAAAGTAACAGTATACTCACATAAAATAAATATTTAAAAAAACAAAAACAAACAAACAAAAAAAAACCCAAACTAAACTAAACCAATACTGTTAATATATACTTAAACCAAGAGCAGACATGCTTCCAACCTTTAGCCTGGTAACAAAATGGGTGTGTGTGTGTGTGTGTGTGTGTGTGTGCGCGCGCGCGCTTGTTGGGGGGCTATTGGGTGACCCAGATCAGAAATCTGAGTAAAAACAGTAAAATTAATGACATGTCCAACACAAAATTTTACAAAAAGGACAAACCCCACAGAATTGGACCACCACCATTTCATTGTAGGCAGGAAGAGAAAGCTACTTCTAAGAACCCTGTAAAGTGGTTCTCCTCTACCCACTTACCCACTGCACTCTTAACATAGCTCGTATCACTGATGAGTAGGACAGACCTGGGCTCCTGGGAACTCAGATGCAGCCTGGGCAATGTCATGAAAGGTCTCTTTATCACTGAAGAAGCGCTCAGCAGCAGCTCCCTTGCCCATGAAGTGGACGAAGGCTTCTCCCAGATCACTTCTTTTGTGTAGAACAGCATGATTTTTTCCAATCCCAGGACTGAGGCCAAGGGCCTGCAGGAGCTTCACACCAGAGATTACCACATCCACACAGGCATTGACTCTGGAAGAATAGAAAAGATAAAAGGAAGCTGAACTACAGGGGCAGCAACTCTGATTTTAGCTATGGAGACCAGCTTAGAAGAACTGCACTCACACAGCAAACAGCTGGCGTAGGTCTGACACCAGAGCAACAAAGCAAACATCATTTAGCTAAAGAATAATTTTATCTGAACATACATAATTTTATTTGGAACTCTTTTCAAGAGTCTGGCAAACTTTTCTTGCCAGTTACAAGCTTAGAACAACAATATCATAGTAACGAAAATGAATTTATGAAAAGATGTTGGTAGAGTTATGTAGTTTGGATGCAAGTCACTTTAATTTCTGAATCTCAGTTTCCTTGTCTATAAAATGGCAACGGTACAAGTTAACTTACAGTAACGATTTAAATTAATGTATGTTTTAAGGTGCAAAATAAAGTTGTCAAAAGACACTTTTCCTCCAAAGACAAGAAAGGACATTGGTCAGAATGAACTAACTACTAAACACTCTGAGCTGAAGCTGAATCTTGAAATTGAGTATGGCTTTGAAGATTTGGGCATGCCCATGGCCTTGTATTGGCTTGGTACTTAACAGGTATTCATAGAACTAGCACTTCAAAGGACTGGTGAGAAACCAGTACACCATCACCTAGGTACCAGGCTCCAATTCAGAAGCAGGGAGAAGCTACACTCCTAAAAAGTCAAGGTGTGCTCCACTTAAGCATGACATCTCAAAAACATGCAACCCAGTCCTAACTCCAGCCTCACTCTCAGAAGCCATTTCATCTGAAATCTCGCAAGAATATGCAGTCCCATCCATCCATTCAAGTCTAGCTTAACTGCCTTCACCATCTGCTCCTCTGTCCCTTAACTATGGTAACACTGGGGGCTGAACGTGAATGCAGAAGTGGGAAAGACCAGCCTTACATTATACTTCCAACACCCATGGCTGTGTGACCACGAGGAACCAATATTTCTGAGATACTTAGTCATCTGTGATGCTGGTAATACTTGGAACCACCTTTTCCATTAAGTTGCTCCTCCTCACATGGAGGACCTGCTTCCCTTAACTGCCTGTCTATCCTCCAGTACCACTGCCAATGGTTTGGGTTCTTCCCTCCCTTTTCTGGAGCCCTACAATGTCCTCTTTGCCAGGGTCAGGGTGTCCAGACACAGCCTACCTTACTGATTACACTAAATTTTGTGTTTTGAGTGGGAAATGAATCAGTGTGTCAACTACAATCCACTCCCACGCCAAAATTAAATTTATGAAAAGATGTTGGTAGAGTTATGTAGTTTGGATGCAAGTCACTTTAATTTCTGAATCTCAGTTTCCTTGTCTATAAAATGGCAACGGTACAAGTTAACTTACAGTAACGATTTAAATTAATGTATGTTTTAAGGTGCAAAATAAAGTTGTCAAAAGACACTTACCCTATGCCTTTACACTTCAAAAGGTGCCGAGCAGTTAGAAAAGGTTAAAATGGCTGCTCAAAAATGTACTTTTCCATTCCCATCAGATATTCTCAACAAGAAACTTAGTGGTGTTTGCCTGTTTGTAAACCTTTCCTCTTCTCCATTACTAACTCTGAATCAAAAGACCTTCAAAGATCCCCTCTTAGCAACTTCATTCTCAATATTTTGCTAATATAGCCCAGGACGGCCCAAATCGTACAATCTTCCTGTGAAAATAGAATATAACGTGTATTGTAAGGATGCATTGCTTGTCAGTATTGCCTGGGAAGGGTAGAATAGAAGGTAGGACACCCTGTAGGGAGAAACGGTTTTGGGATGGAGCCAGGTTTGGAGGATTTGCCAAGAATCATGGAGGGCAGAATTGTTAGAGCTGAAGAAAGGTAACCAGCTTCGTGGCAGAACTTAGATTAGAACAGGATATTAATTTATGAGCTAGTTGGAGAATAAACCAAAGCTTATGGCCAAGGTGTTCATAAACATATTTTGAGTCTCAGAGTCATTATTCTGGGAGCTTGGGGCCAGGAGGAAAACCACACACGTTCCTGCCTCAGCCCCCAGAGCTAGAATTACAGGGCGGCACCACCCCTGCCTGACTCTGCATCATTTCTTTACGCGTAAGCTTCCCCACACTCAGTTCTTCAGCAGATGTATCTGATCCCTTGACCTGAAGAAACCTTTTTGTTTCCTCTAGTTCTATCATACAAGTTAACTATGGAATATATTTTCTATGATGGTCTCAACAAGATGTCCCATCTACATGGTCTAGTTACCATGTCATTTTGATATTCCTTCCAAGGAGTGATCATGTGTCCTCTCATTAAAACCTGGTAAACTAGACTGGGAAATCTGATCCTATGGTTAAATCATGAAACATAAAGCAAATGTCTGTTCCTCTTTGGACACTCCTAGCCTATTCTCTCTGCTGTGAGAAACTGAACAACAGCTAGAAGACGTCTCCTAAAGGTGAAAAACGTCAGTGGAAGTTCTAGCCTTATCAATCTTAATGATAAATCTAGTCCCAACCACCTTCCTACTACATACAACTCCAAGCTACAACTGCTCAGCTGAACTCAATCCTAACTTAAGATTAATAAAAATCATGAAATATGGCTATTTTGAGTTATTAAGTTTTGAGAAGATTTAATACTACATAATAGAAAATGGAACATCATCTTCTTGGAGCTTTTTCTACTGCCCCATCCTGGGAGGAATGAGTAATTCTTTGGAATAGCTGGACTGCCTTGCTCTTATTGGTAGCTGAACACAGAGAACACTTTTCACAACTGTTACGGACAATGTATCTCCCTACCTGACCTCAAATTCTTGTATGGAAACCCTGTGGTGGTTTGAATAACACTCCCTATTGGTTTATATATCTGAATGTCTTGTCCCCAGTTCAGAAACTGTTTGTGAAGGGTTAGGATTGGCCTTGCTGGAAGTTCATCACTGGGGGCGGGCTTTGAAGTTTCAAAAGCCCATGCCCTTTCTAGTTAGTTACTTTCTTCCTACTTTTGAATAAGGATATAAACTCTCAGCTACTGCTCCAGTATTATGCCTGCCTGCTGCCATGATCCCTGTCATGATGGTCTTGGACTCATCCTCCCAAACTGTACGCCCCCAACAAATTCTTTCTTCTACAAATTGCTGTAGCTGTAGAGTTTTGTTTTGGCAATAGAAAAGTAACTAAGACAAACCCCAACCCACAGTTGAATTAGGCTCTTTCAGGAAGCAATTAAAGGCTAGATGGGTTTTAGGGGTGGCCCCTAATCCAACAGGAATGGTGCCCATAGAAGACTAAGAGACATCACTCTGGAGAACTATACAGTAAAGGTATGTGAGAACAGAAGAAGCTGACTTGCAGCAAGGTAGGAAGAAAGGCATCCCTAGAAATCAGCTTCCTTAGAAATCACTCTGGCATCTTGATTTGAGACTATCAGTCTCCAGTCACCAGAAAATTTATGTTGTTTTAAGCAACTAATGTGAGTTATTCTGTTCTAGCAGCCCAAGCTGCTTCCTACAAATGCAGCACAGACTTGGCTTCTTCCATACATACGGCCTCAAAGCCCAGCACACACCTGACATAGCTCAAAGAAAGATGATCAAGAACCTGATAATGTCATGCCTTTAATCCCAGCACTAGGGAGGCAGAAGCAGCTGGATCTCTGAGTTTGAGGCCAGCCTAGTCTACAGAGTGAGTTCCAGAAGAGCTTGGACTACACAGAGAAACCGTCTTGAAGAAAAATAAGAAAATAAAAATAATTTAAAAATAAAACAAAACTAAAATGACAAGAGAAAGAAAAAGAAACAAACAAATCAGATAATGAGGGCTGGAGCTGTCTCAGCAGTTAAGACAGGGGCTAGGCCGGGCAGTGGTGGCGCACGCCTGTAATCCCAGCACTTGGGAGGCAGAGGCAGGCGGATTTTTGAGTTCGAGGCCAGCTTGGTCTACAGAGTGAGTTCTAGGACAGCCAGGGCTACACAGAGAAACCCTGTCTCAAAAAACCAAAAAAAAAAAAAAAAAAAAAAAAAAAAAAAAGGAACAGGGGCTGTTATTCCAGGACACAGTTCATTTCCTAGCACCAGTTTGGTGCTCACAACAAGAAACTCGGCCCCAGGAGATCCAACACTTGTTTTTGGCCTCCAAGAGGACCTGCACTCACATGTACACACCCACTCCAACACAAAGTTTAAAAAATTTAAATCTTAAAATAAGACTGATAATGAAGGCAGGAGCAACGGTTCAGTGGTTAAGAGCAGGTCCTCTTGAAGAGGACCTGTGTTTGAATCCCAGTACCCCGGCAGCAGCTCACGACTGCCCATAATTCTAGTTCCAGGGGATGTGAAGGGCTCTCAAGGCACTGAATGGAAAAAACACCCATACACAAAGTAGAGAAGGAGGACGAAGAGCAGGAAGAGGAGAAGCAGAATCTGATACTGAGGTGGACAAAGAGACTTAACTTTTAAAGAGGTAAGAAACACATGGTACAAAACCAGTGTTTGGATATAAGCTAACATAATATTGAGTAAATATCATGATTTCACTGTTTCAGGTCAACTTTGCTTTACTCCATCTAGCCACAACATTCGAACAAAAGAAGTATCTGACAGGCTTGTTTTTTGCAGAGGCCTCTTATGCTTGTAACACCAGCATACAAGGCAGGAGCAGGCAGATCTCAGCTTGAGGCCATTCTTGATCTACTTATGTTCCAGACCAGCCGGAGGCTGTAGTTCAAAAAGGAACAACAGCAGCAACAACATAAAAACAACAAAAAAATAATCAACCAACCAACCAACTCCAACCTAAAGAAAACATATCAAAAAACTTGCTGATGCATTGCGTCCTTGACATGATGACAAGAAAATCAAGCATAACCGGAAGAGGGACTAAGGTTAGTATATAAAAAAATCCATTTCTGTGAGTTTCACAAAGAAAGGAGATACTGTGACTTGAGAGGACCTTAAAAATATGGACCACCGCTTAGTATGGGGAAGAAAGTTTCGAGAAGGGCGTGCTAAACGTGAAAGTCGCAGAGATCTGATAATGAAACCTTAACAAAAAATGTTGAATTTGAAAATGAGCAGTTTTAGTAGAGTGGTCTTCAGACTGGATGACGTAAAGAAATAAAGTCAATAGCTAGAGACAAAAACATACAGCTTTAAGTACATGAGGAAGAGTGCTAGAAAAAGATGAAAGCCCAAGCACCGTGGCCACCCGAGAACAGTTGGCAGAAAAGAGATGAAAGACAGGACAACGGAGTAGCCTCAAAAATTACAAGTGACAGGTTGAGTTGGATTTCTAAGAGGCTATTGAGAGCTGCTTTTACACGGACAAGAGAAGAGCAGGGCCAGCCGGGAGGAAATATTCTGACTATCACTGCAGCGATGACGAAAAAGGCTCGTCTCACACGTCCGACACTTTCGCCAAGAAGGCAACTCGGACACCACTAAGTCCCGGGCGGACCCCGGAGCGCGCGCACTTCCCGGGGAGGCCCATGGCCGTAGGCCCTGTAGGCACTCACCCCACAGCCACGCGGCGCCAGCGCCGGGCGGGCTGCACGATGAGGGCGTCCCAAGCGGCTGCCAGCCGGCCCTCGGGGGAGAGAGTTCCCGGGGGCACTGGCGCGGGCCCCAGCCTTAACGAGCTCCAGAGCGAGCGCAGCGCCGTGCCGGGCAGCTCCGGCTCCAGCAGGAACACGCAGCCCACGGCCAGCGCTAAGAAGCCGGCGCACACAGAGCCGCGCCACAGCGCCATGTGGACACACCGCCGCACTGAAGGATACAGGATCCTTTCTCGGCTCGCGCCTCCTCCCAGCTGAACGCGTGATGTCGTAGACGCGCACAACGTCACACCCGCGCGCCACAGGCTCTTCCTCCCAATGGGCGGAGCTACCTCTAAACCCCAGCCCCTGTTATGGGTGGAGCTATAGGTGGGCTGGAGGCGGGGCGACAACCGGCCTGGCGTTGGGGATTCGCGCTGTTCACATCTTGGTGCTGGCGCTGGGCGACGCTGTTGTGCGATTCTGTCCTTGGATGAACAAAGGCAGTAGTGAGGTCCCAATCCGTGCACGTCTTCACTTTATTCATCGGTAGCTCGAGATAGTGTGTGTGTGGGGAGGGGGTGATGGTGGAATACTTTTACTTCCCTAGTAAGATAAGACATGCAGATAACGAAGGAGCAAGTAAACCTCGCGATTACGTAAGAGTTAGTCGGTCTCCCATTGACACGAGCCCCGCTGTTTGTAAATCTGTCCCTCCCGCCAGTGTCTGCCCTTCATGGTTTTACTAAGCCAGTTCCTTTCTCAGTCTGGTGCAGTGGCGGGGTGGAGGGGGCACGACGATGGGAAGGGCTTCCCGCAAGAGGAATAAACTCTGACCCTAGTGGTGCTGGGCACAGGGATTCCACCTCTGGAGATTTCCAGCTACTCAAAGGCTTCTGCTGAGACTGAAGCGATCTTGTTCAATCTAGAGATCAGATTCATCACTCAGACCCCTTAGATAACCCTTTTGCAAGTGCTGTTTCTTTTAACAACCCTAGAATAAGCCACAAAGGGGTACAATCGTGTACAATATGGAAGGACTATAGACTCGAGTTTTAAAATCCTGGTTTAGTTGTTCTCAGTGATACTACAGAAACCCAGCTCTGCCGCCTTTGGTGGGACACTTCTGTGTGGGAGGGTAGGTTAAGAGGCAGGGAAGCTAGGCTTGGTATCCTGTTCATTCTCAGCCTCATCTAGCCTGGTGTGTTTCTATTTTGCTAGTTCTGCTAGCTCCTGACCAATTTTCTACTCTATGATTTTTGAACTTGTTAATAGAAATGTATTTCCCTAGTTTTAACCTTGGACATTATCTTCTCTCGATCCCCCTGGGTGTCCATGCTAAGCTGTTCCAGAAAAACTGTTTCTGTCATGGTCGCCAGCTGTTAAGTCTCCCTGCCACCAAATGAAAAAGAAATAGACCACCCTCTTTTTCCAAAACAACAGATCCACTGACTGGTCAGAGACTGTTTACTAGTTTGTTTATTCTCTTATGTATATATTAAATAGGGTCTCATGTAGCCCAGACTATCCTCAAGCTTACTGCATTGTCAAGGATGACTTTGAACTTCTGATCCTCTTGCCTCTACTTCCTCGTTACCTCCTGGAATTACAAATGTGTCTGTATCTCTGTGCCTGGTGCTCAGGGAGGAAGGAAAGGTCTTATGCCTTCTAGAAAGGCACTTCACTAACTGAATAGCATTTTTAGCCTGTTTACTGAGAATCAATAGCAGGTATTTGTGATTAATTGATTTGGGAGCTGGACTGGCAAAGCCATTTGTAGTTGAAGGTTGGCTAGAGCCTGGTAAATACAAGTTCCCAAGATCGGTTTTGGGAGGAGCAGAGGAAGCTGAACTGTAAGAACACATGCTCAGCCGGGCAGTGTTGGCACACACCTTCAATCCCAGCACTTGGGAGGCAGAGGCAGGTGGATTTCTGAGTTCGAGGCTAGCCTGGTCTACAGAGTGAGTTCCAGGACAACCAGGGCTACATAGAGAAACCCTGTCTCAACAAAACAAAACAAAACAAAACAAAACAACAACAACAACAACAACAACAAAAACCCACATGCTGGGAGGACAAGGGGAGATCTCTTGCAAAGTTGCTGAGTTTCTAGCCCTTTGCACCTGATTCTTCTTTCCAGGTTTGCAAAAACTTTTGTTGTTTAATCTCAAAGGCTAACTAGCAAGAGCTGGAGCAAAATCAAAGTTTATTTCTCATGTGAAAGTCCAGATGTGGTATGGGTGATGTTGTGGCCTGTGCTAGCAAGCTGGATCTTATCTCGTAGTTTTAGGGGGGATGATCTGGGCTTCTTCCTAATTGAGTCAGTTAATGTGAGTTTGTATTGGGGAAGATAAGGAGGTGAGAGTTGACCTCAATTCCAGCTGCGAATTAAGAAATCCAGAGCTCCCGGAGGTGAAGGACAGACACCAGCAACACCTCACAGAGCCTGGTGAGACTTCTGACCACATACACAATCCCAGCAACCTTGATTTCCTGTACCATTTTATCAGGGCTCAGGGAACTACAGTCCCTTTTGAAATATTTCCTTAGTGAACGATGGTCATTTCAGATTATCTGTTTGGCATCTGGAATGTTTTGCTAGCCAGTTGCTTTTCTAGGGGACAATTATACAAGGCAGAGCTGAGTAAGCAGACAAGGCTTCATTGCCTGAGCCAAACAACAACAACAACAACAACAACAACAACAACAAAAAGAAAGAAAGAAAGAAAGAAAGAAAGAAAGAAGGAAGGAAGGAAGGAAGGAAGGAAGGAAGGAAGGAAAAAGCTGAGGGAGCCTCATGACTACCCCTCCCCCAACCCAAATTACTTCCAGACATGGCCTCTGCTATTGGTTCTCTCTCCAAGGACTTTAAAATGAGAAAGAGAAAAAGCAATTTCATTCCAGAGAATTCAGACAGCAGCATAGGCCCCAGGTGTTCCACCTAACACCCTGACCCAGAAGGCCATAAAAGCACATCTAGGATTTAAACAGGAAATGGCAGAGCCCATCCGAACACCAGTCCACATCATCCCCATGATCTGAAAGGTTTCGAGGGGCAAGTGTGCTTCCACTTTGGAACAAAAGGCCCCAGTGTTGGCTGGGTTAACCTTTTCCACAGCTCAGGGTCTCTAGGGCTTCATCAAAGCTACTTTCTAGAAACTACCCTCTAATCAGGTGTTTGAGGTGCCAGGAATCCTGCCAGCCACAGACCAGAACAGAACTTTAAAGGAAAACAACAATAACAACAAAACAAAAAACAAACAAACAAAAAACCCAAAGAGACAGGGGAAGAAAGGATCTCAAGACCTTCAAGAAAAAGGTCCTGGGCAATGAGTGCCCTCCTCCCTGTCTGGCACTAATAGAGCCCTAGGAGGGCTCAGGAGATGGGCTGAGGCAGAGGCATAGCTAGACTGTCAGCAGCAGAGACGGGTGAAGGGCAGGGATGTTCCTTGACGGTAACAGGACTGGGAGTGACGTCTTCTCATCTTGGGAGATGAGGCCCAGGACTTTCACTTGGTTCACATCGGGTGGGAATGGGCTGAGCCTGGAGAGCCGGAGGCTGAGGCCGTTGGCACGTCTGTCTTTTGGGAGCCCAGGGCTTTCATAGCATCAGTGAAGCACTATGAAGCATGGTGTTGCACACAGTGTCCTCTTGACATCTCAATTTTCTGTCAGACCGTCAGCCAAAGCCCTTCAAGTTCGCAGACTCTGTCCTCTGTAGGTGTGGAAACCAGCCCTGCTGGCAACCAGACAGCAGATATTGTAGGGATGTGGTTTGCATTTCTGTAATTCAGTGGTTTGGAAAGAAAGGGAAAGTTAGCCTAACTCTGTTGGCTTTTTTCCCCTTCAACGTGCAATCTGAGTTTTGGTTCTCAACACCTAGGTTGAATGGCTCACAACTGCCTGTAAATCCACTTTTGGGGGTGGATCCTACATCTTTGGCCTCCTAGAGTACTGGCACTCACATACACATACCCCTCCTCTCCCAATCACTTACACACAATTAGAAATACTTTTTTTTTTTTTTAAAGAAAGCCAGGCATGGTGGCACACACCTTTAATTCCCGCATTTGGGAGGCAAAGGCAGGCAGACACAGATGAGTTAAAAGAAAGAAACAAAGAATCAAGCAAAGGAACAAAGAAAGAGAGGAAAGAGAGAGGAGAAATAAAAAGAGAATGTAGTAAGGATTACAAAAAGAGGAAAAAAAACAGAAATAAAAGGAGCATTTGAAGTGTGCTGGAGAGTATGGTAAACTAGGTTGAGAAACGTTCACAGCCTTGTATGGCTTCATATGAACCTGAAACCTTGTATGAAACCTATACAAACAAACCCCAAAGCACTTTGCAACACACATGTAAGAGTGGAAACAAAGTAATAGGGAATAAAAAAAACAACAAAAAAAACCACCTCATAGGTGAATTGCTGGTGCAGGTGTACTGAGCTGGACTCTGAAATTTTCAGATCCCTTAGCTTGGAGGGGCCAGAGAGAACCCTAGGTCTCCCAGGGCTCTGTGTTCCCTGCAGTTCTGTCACATGGGGGAAGGGAGACTCTAGGACCTTTCCTGGCGGCTCTCATGGATCCGTGCAGTCTATGGTGGCCTCCTCTGGTCCTGTAGGTCTGTGGCTGTGAGGAACAATACTTCCCTTGTAGCTGAAGTACTTTCAACCCTAGCAAAAGCTTTGCTAACTGGAAAGGACTTCTGCTGGGCTCCGATCTTTCACTCTCTTGCCTGCTTCACTGCAGAGATCTCTCCTGGCTTCATGGGTTTGTTTATAGACCTTGACTCTTGTGAAGAGCGTTCTGCGTGTTGTCTCCACTGTTCACTTTCCTTGAAAGTTTCAGAGTTCTGCTCCAACATCTTACTTGGAAGTGTGCCTGCATTTTCTTGCCAGTCATACTGTATGAGGGTCATTATCAATGATGTCATTTAACCTTAATGAAAAGGCCTTTGATCAAAAGAGAGTCACATTCTGAATTCTGGGGGGTTAGGATTTTGACCTGTGTGTGTGTGTGTGTGTGTGTGTGTGTGTGTGTGTGTGTGTGCTGCTGTGCGCGCACAGCAGTATGTTTGGGCATGGAAGCCAGAGAAAGATAGTAAATGTCTTGCTGTTTGTCACTTGATTCCCTTGATACAAGGTCTTTCACTGAGGTGGGAGCCATGCTTGAGGACAGCAAGCCTTGGCAATCCTCTGAATCCTCTGGTCTCTTCCCCCCTCCAGCTCTGAGATTGTGGGCGCCTCCCATCATGCCCTGCTTTTTTTTTTTTTTTTTTTTGAGACAAGGTTTCGCAGTAGTCCTGGCTGTCCTGGAACTCACTCTGTAGACCAGGCTGGCCTCGAACTCAGAAATCCGCCTGCCTCTGCCTCCCAAGTGCTGGGATTACAGGCGTGCGCCACCACGCCCGGCTATGCCCTGTTTTTTATGTGGGTGCTGAGGTCCAAACTCAGGTCCTTGTGCTGCACAGCAAGTATGCTTACCCATGGAACCATTTCTCCAGCCCCGAGATTTCAACTTTTGGATTTCCTATTTTGGGAATGGAGAATTACAACTTAGGCCATGTTCTCCTTAGTAAGCTCTGTAGCCACATTGGCATTTAATTCTGTTCTTTGTTAATTTTTGCCTATGGTATGTTACAAAAATCAGAAGTATGTTCTCCCACATCTACATCTCTTACAAGAGTCTCACCAAGCAGTAACGTCTCCCCCGTCTCCCAGTGTAGGCTAGTTCAGAGTCAAAGCATTAAGCAATATGCTTCCGCTCTTTTGAAACCTCACATTAACACATGGTCAGCCCATGGGATGTGAAAGACACATGGCCTAGCTACTCCTACCTCCCAGCTCATAGCCAGCCAATTCTAAGAAGGGTAAAGCTACCCAGCTGACTGGTGCTAGCTGGTACCCAAGTAAGACCAGCTGGGACCAGAAGGACATCCCAGCTGGACCCTGCCCAGCTTACTGGCTTATGTACTATAAATTAAATAAATGGTTGTTACTTTTATGCCACTAATGCTTGAAGTTTTTTGTTTGTTTTTCACAAATGAAATCTACCCAATACCCATTGTTGGCCTGGCCCACTATAAAAGGGGCTGCTTGCCCCCTCCTCTCTCTCGCTTCTCTTACTCTTCTCTCTCTCTCTCTCTCTCTCTTGCCTCTTCCCCCCTCCCCCTTTCTCCCCATCCCCTTCCCTCTCTCTCCACATGGTCATGGCCGGCCTCTACTTCTCTACTCTTCCCTTTTCTCTGCCTTTCTCTGCCTTTACTACTCTCTTAACTCCCCTCCCCAAGCCCTAAATAAACTCTATTCTATACTATACCATTGTGTGGCTGGTCCCTGGGGAGGGGGTAAGGGATGCCTTGGCACGGGCCTGACGAGACATCCCTTTCCCCCACACCTCACCACACCTTTACAGAACATATCTTTCACCTCTCTATCTTTTCATAATCACAACACCCATCCCAAGGGTATTTGCTCTAGCTCTCCCATGCCCTGGATGTTTGCATGTCTGACTGTGCTCTATCCTTCCCATGTCTTCTCAAACACACCTGTTCCAGCAGGCCTTCTCAGAGCCAGCAGCATAACACCATTAACATAGGGGTGCCATTGCCTCTCACTTTATCTTCTGCCGAGTATCATCAGTGCCTGATGTGTCCCCATTTGTTCATTAGGTTACAGCAGCCTTACCCCGTTAGAATATGAATTCCACCCAGCCAGGGAACACGAGTACTCCGGCCAGTGGCTGCATTAGTGCCAACAGTCAACAAGTAGCTATTGAACAATCAAATTAAGACTCCTCTAGCAATGACCTGAGTTCGATTCCCAGGACCAGAGTGATGATAGAACGAGGGAACTGACTCCCAGAAATTGTCCTCTGACAGGTGCTGTGGCTCTTAATAAATATATTATAAATAAATGAATGTAATAAAATGTGTTTTAAATAAAAGAATCCTCCTGCAGTCACACGATTTTCTCATTGCCTGGATGAGAACCTGGACTACTAAAGAAAAGCATTTGCTCCAAACTGCACAGTTTAGGCTGGCACTGCTGGGGAGAGGGAGTGCTGCAGTTTACGCCTTATAAGGCCACCTTTGTGGGGTGTTTTGTTTGTTTGTTTGGTTGGTTTTGTTTTTAGATATACAAGTTTTCTGTGTAGTCTTGGTTGTCCTGTGGCTTGATCTGCAGACCAGGTTGGTCTTGAACTCACAGAGATCTACTTGTCTCTGCCTTCTAAGGGAGGCCACCGCCTGGTTCTCTATTTTGTTTTTTAAACATGAATACAAGAATCAGAGTAGATCAGTGCTGCCTGTGGTCATCTTCTCTAGCAAAGACAGACTGGCCACAGTGCCTGAGCCAGAAGTAGCTGGTTTCTCAGTGGCCAGCCCTTGGGCCTGCAGGCTCCCATTGTTTCTTCCCAACCTCCCAGGAGGAGCAAGTAGTTCACCAAATTCCCCTTTACACTCACAGCCCTTCCCCCACGCCCCGTCAATTAATGCTGCAACTAATTTACTTCTAAATCTTCCTTTGAAGGGACATTGCGTTCCTTGGAGTCTGTTGCAAGCAAGGTTACACAAATGATTCTGTCTCAACGTTGAAACTGTAATACATGGGTGTTTGTATGTTGGCATTATTTTCTGTTTTGAATAATAGAGATTAACTTCAACTATAAAGAGTAAATGGTAGTTCACTGGGAAAATAGTCTAACAAATACATGCTATATTCTCAAAAATATTACATGTAGCAAGATACAAGCTGAACATGGTGGGACAGGCCTTTAATTCCAGCACTTTGGGGGGGGAGAGAAAGAGAGAGAGAGAGAGAGAGAGAGAGAGAGAGACCTGTATCTCTGTGAACCTGGTTTCCCCAGTGAGTTCCAGGTCATAGTGAGACCCTATCTCAGAGAGAGAGAGAGAGAGAGAGAGAGAGAGAGAGAGAGAGAGAGAGAGAGAGAGAGAGAACTTCACAAAGTGAACAGATTCTGTTGCTTGCTTTACACCAAATTCCACTAAAGGTAGAAGACTAACAGGCAGTTTCAGTGTTGTCTCTGTGCCTGGGAGGATCTGGGGGACCTGTTCCAGCATGACAGTTTGATTTGTCACCACAGACTCTACTAATGGGATAACTTTACATCTTTAAATAGCTCAGAGCTGCCAACCCAGAGTGAAGGGAAAGAGATTCCGCTCTTTCTTCACTAGGATCCCACCCATGCGTTCCGATTTGCATAGAGCTAGAAGAAGAGAGAAACCACATTTTGCTACATGTGTGCAAACTTTTTGCAACAAAGACTTGGCACATGTATCTATTACTCAACCATTACAACATGAGTAGGAGGAGCATATTCCACTTCAACTCTCATACCCCACCCCCTCCCTCAGTGTTAGGTACAGATGGAAGCTAAGGCCTTGCCCATGCTAGTGAAACACTATTATTATTTCTTATTTAGAGCAGGGTCTCAACACAGGCTCTCCCCGAGTTGCCCAGTCTGGCCTTGAACTTTGAATCTTGTTTCAGCCTCCCGAGTAGCTGAGATTACAATCCTGTACCATCAGACTTGTTTTTGAAGTATCTTTTAATCTACGATACACCATTCTGGTCATGGGGCAAACACTGTTAACATCAACACTGAAATATTTATTGTTACCCGGCATTCTCCATAAGGGAACTTCTCTGGGTGACAACGTTTTTTTGGTTCTCCTGGGAGTCAGGAGAAACAGTGCCTCGCTAATCACAATCACATCCTTTCCTTTCTGATCTTTTCAGGTCTTTTGGGGTAGGGAAGAGAAAAGTGGGATTTTCTGCTTAAAAGCAAGTCCACGACATTTTACACACACACACACACACACACACACACACACACACACACTAATATGGCTTAGAAATGTAGAAGAGCAAAAACAAATTATTTTTATTTTATTTTTGAGATGTGGTCTCACTGTGAGGCCCTGGCTGGCCTGGGACTCACAAAGATTTACCTGCTTTTGCCTTCCCAATACTTGGTCTAAAGACTTGTGCCCAGCTTACAAAGAATGTTTTAATTCATCCCTATTTAGTATTCAATTTTTTAGTTCATATTTTGAAGTTTTTAAAAACATATTGAGCCAGTGAATAAAATTATTTTAGTGTATACACACGCACTCTTGCATCTTCACAGAAATGAACTTTTATTTGTTTTCTACTTTTCGGTGTGTGTGTGTGTGTGTGTGTGTGTGTGTGCTTGGAATCAACCCAAGATGTGGCACACGCCAGGCAAGTATTTTATCACAAAGCCACAGCCCTGGCCTGATTCTATTATACATGTTGTATTTTGACATTTTTTTATTTAACCACAGAGTGAGCCTTTTTGTTGTTGTTGTTTTGTTTTTATTTTTGTTTTTCAATACAGGGTTTCTCTATGTAGCTCCGGCTGTCCTGGAACTCACTCTGTAGACCAGGCTGGTCTCGAACTCAGAAATCCGCCTGCCTCTGCCTCCCAAGTGCTGGGATTACAGGCGTGCGCCACCACCGCCCGGCCAGAGTGAGCCTTTTGATATGTCACTAACACATTTTATTGAATGAGATTTTTCTTGTTGGTATAAGCTGTTATTTATTTAAAGTACACATAGAGGGTTAGACTGTGCACGAGTGCGGACTGTTGTGGACAATGTCTAAGCATTCCTAGAGCAAAATCTTTGAGTTTCTTTTTTTCTCTTTTGAGACCGAGTCCTATGTAGCCCCAGATGTTCTAGAACTCAGTATGTAGACAAGGTTGGCTTCGAACTCACAGATATCCTCCTGTCTTGTTGAGTTTCCTTTTTGTCTTTTTATAGGCACACAGAAGAAACTTTCTAGTCCCAAGGGAGCAACTCATGCTGTGGTCAAATTTTTCTGAAAGAAGTCGTCACACCTTCTTTGGAAGTAGGTAAAGACAACCCCACCTCACGCTCATACCACCTCACACTCTACCTTTGTGCTCTGTGAAGTTTCTAGATCAGGGAAAGGGGTCTGCTGGTGCAACATAAGCACAGTAGAATTCTCTAGGACTAGAGGGGGCGGTGGACATAGGCAGGAAATAATGGTCCTGGGTTAGAGAAGTCCTTAAGGTCCCATAGTGGTGTATTGGATTGGATCTTTGGGTTGAGGTTTTCCCAATGGGTATGGAATCCCGCGGTAAAGAAGTTGCAGGGACCCAGGGCTTCAGAAGGTGCAAAGAACCTAGCCCAGCCTGCAGGAGCAACCCTGACAGCTGTAGGTACAGGCAGAGCCAAGATGCTGCAATCCCCGGGTGCGGCAGAGCGCCTTCTAGCCAGCAGGGGGCGCTGCGAGCACACCGCCGCGGACCCGCAGCTCTGGATCTTGCATTCTCTCTCACACACACACACACACACACACACACACACACACACACACACACACACACACACACACACACACACACACACACACACACGAGCTTTGAACTGTAATCAGCGCTTAGAGGCCTTGGGTTCCAACTTCTCTGGTCAAATTTCAATGCCAAGGTCGCCACCTGAGGCAGCCTTCCTGAAGTCCTCCTGGACCCTCCAGCTCTTTGCTTCCAGCAAAGAGGACCAGAGGGTCCCTCGCCTTTGAGTATAAATGAAGAGGTCACTTCTATCTCAGCCAGTACATGGGAGGACCAGTGAGAAACATTGCTCCATCCCAAGCATTCAGGGAAATGAGAGAAAATGAACCCAAAGCAATAGGAGCTGGCGAGGTACCTGTGTCCCCAACGAGGGGAGGAAAGCCAGCCTCGGTGGAAGATGGTGCCTCAAGTCCGTGTGTGCACACACTAGCTCCTGTGCACCCCATGCGGTCCCTTCTCCTGGTCTGGAATCTCCACAGAGCACGTGTAGAGCATGTAGAGACCAGAGGACAACTTCGGGAGTGCAATCCACCTCCTTTGAACTAGGGTCTCTCACTGGCCTGGAACTCACTATTTAGGCTAGACAGACAGCTGAGCTTCAGGGATCCTCCTGTCTCTGCCTCTCTAGGCTGATATTTTAAGTGTGCCACCGTGCTCAGCATTTTGTGGTTTCTGGGATTCCAGATTCTTCTATCTAACTGTCTTAGGGTTTGATTGTTGTGAGGAGACACTATGACCAAAGCAATGCTTATAAAGGAAAATATTTAACTGGGGCTGGGGTACAGTTTCAGAGGTTTGATCCATTATTGTCATGGCAAGAAGCATGGCAGCCTGCAGGCGGAGATGATGCTGGAGAGTTCTACATCTTAATCAGAACCAGCAGGAGATCTTAAGCTATACTGGATGTAGCTTGAGCAGCTGAGACCTCAAAGCTCATCCCAATGACACACTTCCTTCAAACAAGGACACACCTTCTAATAGGGGCACTCCCTATGGCCCAAGCATTCAAACACATGAGTGTAGGGGGTCATTCCTATGCAAACTACTACTCTATCTATCCATCTATCCATCTATCCATCCCCATTATATACATATATATAATATGTATTTTATATATGGATATATACATATATATTTATATATACACATAAATGTGTGTGTGTGTGTGTGTGTGTGTGTGTGTGTGTGTGTGTGTGCTTTGAGAGAGTGTTTAACTGTATAGCCCTGGCTGGTCTAGAACTCACTCTGGAGACCAGGCTGGCCTTGAACTCATGGAGATCCACCTCCTTCTGCCTGTCACCACTGGTACTTATGTGTGCTGGGTATATATGTGGGCCCATGTACAGATGCATGTAATGATTTGTCTTTGTGTATGGACATAGGTCGACGCTGGGCATCTTCCTTGGCAAGGCTCCATTTTACGTATTCACTTTTTGGAGACTGTGTCTTACTGTGTATTCCTGGCAGACCTGGAACTCCATATGTAAGCTGGCCACAAAGATCCGCCTGCGTCTGCCTCCCCAGATTTGAGATTAAATGTGTGTGCTACTACACCAGGCTTCACTTTTTGTTTGTTTGTTTTGTTTTGTTTTTTGAGACAGGGTTACTCTGGCTGTCCTGAAACTCACTCTGTAGACCAGGCTGGCCTCAAACTCAAACAGATATGCTTGCCTCTGCCGCCTGAGCGCTTGGAATAAAGGCGTGTGCCACCACACCAGGATTTATCTTTATATTTTGTCCCAAGGTTCCTCGCTGAACCTGGGATCATCTATTCATCTAGGCCGGCCGGCCAGTGAGCTTCAGGGCTTCACCAACATCTGTCCTTCTGGTGCAGTCATCGTTGTCGTTGTGAACACTCTGCTGACTTTACCTGGGTGCTGGGGATTTGAACCCACGCTTGTTCAGTAGTCACTTTACCAACCGCATCTTCTCCCTAGTCCCCAAAGAATTTTTTTAAGGAGAACAAAACATGTATCTTACACAAATATAAATTAAGAACCTGTGAGTAAGAGGTTATTTAACTCATGGGTAGGGACTGGTAACATGCTCAGAAGACAGTAGGAAGACCAAATTCACAAATGGCCAGTCAAGTAGATTATGGATTGAATTTCAGAATTGATACAAAACTGGTTTCTTGCACAGGTTGGCAGGAGTGGGGTGGGAGTCATTCCCTCTCCAGTGAACAACAGTCATTGGTGTTGCCTTGGTCAAGAGTAGTTTGTATTATTTTCAGTTTTCCACAACTTAAAGCCGAAGAGAACAAAAAAAAAAAAAAATGAAAATAGCCACATGCACTCAGATCACCTGCAAGTGTACACTGGTCCAGAACTCCACTTAATTCCTATTCAGAAGTCTATTCAAGCTTTTCCTGGCTCCTTAGACAAGAGGGTTGTGTGCATAGAAGTGTCCAATACAGCTTAATAGCAGTGGGATTCATTTCCTAAGTGAACCCTCACAGGAAACCCACATATACATGTGCATATATACATGTGTGTGTGTATATATATATATGTGTGTGTACATATATATGTATGTATGTATTAACATTGAAATGGTTCGACCTGTAGAAAGTCAGTCGGTGCAGAAGATGTTTAAGTAACAGTAGCCCTGCCTTCATGTCTGCCTTGTTCTCACTCATCATACTTACCAGCTTCCTTTTCTTTTTTTCTTTTTTACTTGAAATTTTCTAAATAAATTTATTGTTTCAGATTGCACTGTAGTTATAGCCCTCCTTTTTTATGGGGATTTTCCATTAATCACTCCATTCATTCACTTCACCTCCTGATTGCAGCCCCTCCCAGCCCCTCCCAGCTCCCCCAGCCTTCCCCCAGCCCTCTCCCCCCTTTTTAAAAATATAATTTATTATTTTTAATCTCAAATTTGTATTGCATGTGAATGCTTGCCTACCTGTGTATGTGTACCACATGCATGCAGCGCCCTTGGAGGCCAGGAAAGGATCCCATAGAACTGGAATTATAGGCGGTTGTGAACTGACACGTGGTTGCCAGGATTTGAACCCGAGTCCTCTGCAGGAACAGCAAGTGCTCTTAACCACTGATCCATCTTCCCAGCCCTATCAGCTTCTTATGCTGCTTATGACTGCTCTGCATGCCTGTGTAAACATGTGCATGTGTGCACCCAACGACGCCTGCGGTAGTGGAGGCCAGAGGAGGATGTTGGGTGTTCTGCTCAGCCACGCTCCCCCGCCTTACTCCCCCAGACCAGGTCTCTCCAGAAGCTGGAACCAGGCTGGCAGCCGGCAAACCCCATCTTCCACAGCACTCAGGTTATAGAACCGCGTGCAACCATGCCTGCTTGGGTGCTGGGGATTCAAATTCGGGCTCTCACGTGAATACGTAGCCATCTCCCCAATCCACAAACATACATCTAAGAAACATAGCTACAATAAAAACAGTGGTATTTTTGTATCTTATTTTTTCAACTAAAGACTATATTGTGGACATTTTTCCCATATCAAAATTTAGAGGGCTACCTCTTTGTTTTATTTTTTTCTTTTCATTATTTAATTTGTTTCCAGTACAAGGTAGTGAATAGAGGGCCTTCTGCTTACATTCTACCCCTGAGCTATGCCGGCAACCTTATCTCAGTATTTTAAATGTTTAATAATATCCATGCTTTGTCAGCTGCTTTTGGGCAATCGTGACCCAAAGCCCTTGACATAAATAACTTAAGATAGGAGAGGCCTATTTTGGCTCCTAGTTTCAGAGGGTTCATCCAGTCCATGGTTGCTCAGCCCTATTCATTTGGACAGAATATGGCATTGAGATCGTGCAGAGGACAGATTCTCGGGGTGGAAGTGGGGTAGGTATGACATTTAAAGCAAGCCGTCCTCCGCTGACCACTTCCTCCAGCGAGTTTGCAGAGCCTCCCAAGCTTTCCACACAGGAGCCTGTCCCTTCCACATCTTATATGCATATTCAAACTAAAGCCTAGAAGTCTGTGGAAGACATTTTATATTTAAATCAAAACATACAGTGTTCTCAATTTGCTTAGAATTCTATTAATGGATACTTTTTAATGCTTCTCATTATATTATCAACAAATGCTACAATGAACTTCTTTAATTTTTTATAATAAAAATTTTTTAATTTATTTTTATTTATTTGTGTGCATGTGTGTGTGTCTGTGTGCACGTGTGTACTTACTTGTCTTTTTGTATATCACATATGTGCACGTGCTTACGGATGTCACAAGGGGGATGACACATGTCCTGGAGCTGGTGTTATAGGCAGTTGGGAGTTCTCTCACTCAGATGCTGGGAACTGAACCTCGGTCCTCCGCAAAGCAGTCAGTGCTCCTGACTGCAGAGTCACCTCTCTAGCTCCAAACTTCCTTAGTTAGAACCAAAAATACCAAAACAGAACAGAACAAAACAAAACAAAAACAATTGTTTTGGATTTTGTCTATTTTGTTATACATGTGTAGTGTGTAAGCCTGCTTGAGTTATATGTACTATATACATGCAGGAACCCATAGAAGCCAGAAGAGGGTGTTGGATTCACTAGAACTGTAGTTACAGGCAGTTGTGAGCTGCCATGTGGGTGCTGGGCACTTAACCAGAGTCGTCTAGAAGAGCAGTAAGTATTCGTAACCACCGATCCATCTCTAGTTCCTAAACTTTTTAAAATTCTGAGACAAGGTCTCAAGTAGTCCAGGCTGACCTTGAACTCTCTGAATAGTAGAAGATGACCTTGAACTTATGATCCTCTGCCTTTATCTCTGGAGTGCTAGGATTACAGACATGTACAACCACGCCTGGTTTTACCCGGTGCTAAGCAGGGAACCCAGGGGCTTCGCGTATGCTAGGCAATCACTCTACCGGCTGGGCTAGCTCAGGCTTTCACTATTGGAATTTAGCACCCTGCTTTATCTCCTGTGTGTTGGGATTACAGATGCATATCACCATGCCTAGCTTAATCAGTGTGTGTGTGTGTGTGTGTGTGTGTGTGTGTGTATGTTTGTGTGTGTGTACATATTTTTTAGCAGTGGAGTTCCTGGGCTTAAGCGTAGCTTCATGTAATACTTTGACATATACTGCTGAGCTACCTTTCCCGGAAGTTAGAATAATCTTTATTTTCTGACAAATGTCCTCTTTTACACTCCGCCTGCATCGGGTCGTAGCAAGCCATTAAAGCCTTGCCAATCTGATAGAGGGAAACGGTACCTTGTAATTTCAGCACACTCTTCTACAATTATCTATAGCAGCTAAAACGCTCTCTTCGGTGAGAAACTGCTTTGGTGAGAGCTCTTTGCAGAAGAGCTCTCGTGCTATGGCTGGAGGACCCTGGGCTGCCGCAGATGCTCTGGGTTCTCGGGTCCCAGGAGGAAAGCTCGCTTGGTGTATGTGTTTCCTCTGCTTTTCATCACTGTGAGGCCATGTGCTGCCCCAGCCCGTCTGCGTCTTTGTGCTGGTGTGTTAGGTCTCTCTACTGTAAGAAACAGACCCACTCTCTATGCGGCGGTCTCTCCCCATTGGAGGAAGGCCAATACTTGGACTTCCTGTAATTAAGAGCGCTGCTTCGGAGAGGATGCAGCGCAGAGTCTTGCTCATTCTTCATGCTCACTCTTGACTCCGCACCTCCCAGGAATCTGCTCCCTTTTTTGCCTGGACGCAAAGCAGCCACCCTGGCCCAGCTCTGCTTTTCTTTCAGTTCAAATGGTCGTTGCTGCCTAGTGTAGCTCAAATTCCCAAGAAATCAATCACTCTGTATGGTTGGGGAAGAGGAAACAGACACCAGAGGGCCCACTGCGAGGGGCTGACAGAATGATCACAAACCTCTGCTCCATCCCGCATGCTATTCCTGGTAAAGTGTCTGGTTGGATGTTTGAATCATTCATTGTCCATGGACAGTATACATAGAGAAAGAGCAGGGACTTTGGGAAGGAGACAGATCTGGGTTTTAGTTTCAGTTAAACCACTTATTGGCTATGTGTATTAGGGCCTTGATTTCTCCTGGTCATGTGATTTCATCTGTAGGTAGACGGGATCTGCCTCATGGACCATTCCGAGGGTCAAATGACATATTACATAATAAACTTTCCTAAGTGAGCACTCAGTCAGCATAGATGTTCTTTTGCTTACAAGTGACTTTTGGATGGTCACACTTTTCAAAGTCACAATCTCACAGAGCAACAAGGAGGAAGAGGAAGAGGAAGGAATCCATTCCTCAGCTGTGCCCATTCGATAGCAGCCTCAGGCCTGGGCAGGACTGTGGGAATGGCAAAGTCTGTCCCGACCTGCCCTCTTGTGACACTAAGTGGCAGTATGCTGGCAAATTTCGGCCACGCCTATGGGAGTGACTTCATTCAGCGCGTTGGCTCACGCCTCAGACCTTTGCTTTGACATAGATTGTCCTCTCTCCACGAGTTCTCACTGAAAACGCGTCCTTAGGGGTGCTGTGGAGACTCAGTCAGTAAAGCACCTCCCCTGCAAACATGGGGACCTGAGTTCAGAATCCTGGCACCCAAGCAAAAAGCCAGGTGCAATGGTGTCTGCCCATAGTCCTAGCAATGAAGGTCAGAGGTAGGGGGATGCCTAGCAAGATCTGTGAGCTTTGGGTTCAGCAAGAGACTCGGGCATGATGGTGAATTAAAACAGCGGGAAGGAAGCAGGCACCAAGGATGTTTAGATAAAGTTCAAATGTGAGCTAGTGTGCACATAGGATGTAGGCTCACCGGGGTGGGAGGTGCTTGAGGGGATCGGAGGGGTGTTGTATGCTGGTAAGATTCTCCTTCCTTCTCTCAAAAATTGTTCTTAGTAGTTTAATATATGAATACAATGGATTTAGATCACATCCACCCCAGGTTCCCCACCACCAACTCTTCTCAGACCTGACTCCCATGTGCCCCTCCCTACTTTATGTTCTCTCTCCCCCCCCAGTTGATTCCAATTAGTGCTATCCATATGCATGAGTGTAGGGTTGCTCCTCCACGGGAGCATAGCCAACCTACCTCAGTTACACAAACTGAACCCACTGCCTGCCCTGCCTATGGCTGCTGTTGATAGCTCTTCAGCTAGAGGTGGAGCCTCAGAAGCTCCTTCCCACTCAGTGCTGCAGGGTGGCCTGACTTCATCTCGTGCAGTCTTGCATCAGCAACCATGGATGCTGTGAGTTCATGAGTGCAACGGCTGTCAGGTCCAGAAGGCATTATTTACCAGCAAGCATCCCTGACCTCAGACTCTTAACAATCTTTCCTCCTCTTCTCCCTTGATTGTCCCTGAGCCTTGGAGGGAAAGGGTGTGAGATTTGGTTTCTTGATTTAGATCCTTGTGCCTACCTCATACGAATTCACCCATCTGCGAGTCTTCATATCTCATAGGTATGCTATGATTCAATAACATTTTGGCAATACACACTGGACTTCATATAATCTTTTTTGTACATCTCTGTGTATACATAGTCATGTTAGTGTGAGCATGTGTGCATGCAGATGTGTGGGTATGGGTGTGTGGAGGCTAGAGGGTATCTATCTCAGTTGCTCTCTATTTCCTTGTGACTGAACACAGAGCTCACTGTTTCAGCCAGGTAGGCAGGCCGATGATCTCCGGGTACCTGTCCAACTTGCTGGGATTACAGACAGTTGCCACCACACCCAGTTTTTATCATCTAGGTGCTGCTACACAGCAAGCTTTTTACTGACTGAGCCATCTCTGCAGCCCCATGGACTCCAAGTAATCTGAAGCACAGAAGGCTTTCTCAAACCAAGTTTGGAAACCTAGACCTAAAAGATAGATATTTTTGCCTTTAAGTATGTATTTTTGATACATTGTGTGGCAAGATGTTGTAAGCAAAGTCAAAAGACAAACAGATTTAGAAAATCTATTTGCAATGCAGATGATAGACAAAGGTTAATCACTACAATATGCAAAGAACTCTTATAAACTGATAAAAAAAAAAAAGACAAAAATCCAAAGTTGAGAACAGGCAATGAATAGGTTGTTCAGAAGGGGGAAAAATCAAACTGTATGGAAAGATGTTCACATTCATTAGAATGCAGGGGAATGCAAATTAAAGTAATAAAAGATACTCATTTGCACCCTTCTGGCTGACAAAATTAAAAAGAGCTTCTACGGCGATTGCATGTTGGGGGGAAAATCCCCCGCTCTCAATCATTGCTGGTGGAGATGTAAATTATTATAGCATTTTTGGAAATCAATCCGGAAAAATCCATCAAGATTAAAAATACATATGCCCTTTGACCTAGCGATTCCACTCCTGGGAATGTAGGCCTGGAAAATGAAAGCAGCTAAGGGCCCATGGGTGGGGGTGTCTATCCCAACACTGTTTGTTGATGTGTTCGTGGTGTGTGCCTGTGCCCCTGCATGTGCACACTGTGGAAACAAAGCAAATGCCTGGAGCAGAGAAGTGGTAAGAATGTCTGCTATCCTTCAGCTTACAGAGCAAGAGGCCCAGGGCTCCTTCCATCTTCTTAGCACACAAGAGTCCTTCCCCTGGGGCAGGAGTGGACAGTGGGTAGCAACCTGCCCTCCTTGATTTAGCCAAGACATTGACACCAGAGTAGGCATGGAGGGGAGGTTTTCTAGCAGGAAACCCCTCTCAAGGACATCAGGATCTGTCACTCCAGGATCAAAGAAAGAAGAACAAAAGAAGGTTACAAAGGTGGCCCTTGGGGGCATCTATTGTCCCAACTAGAGTGACTTTCCCAGGCCAAGCTAGGCAAACATCTCTGTGATGAGACATAGAATTGACAGCAAAGAATGATTTCTAAATCCTGCACCTCCCTTCTGCTAGGAAGGTAGCCCCAATAGGACTCTTACCATAGAAGGCAACATAGCATATGTGGAAATGTTTGAAATTATAACCAAGCCACTAAACTACATTAAAATATTCTATTCTTCTACACTGAAAAATACATGTTCATAGGACAAAAGGTAGATCTTGTTGAGGTTTGGCCTGTTGCTATGTATTGCAATGCTAAATTCTGTACCTGAAGGTCTAGGCCTGGGGGTGACTTCTCATGTTTAGAAGCTTTTATGGGGCAATCCTTTTTGTAATACTATTGGTTAGATAAAATTGACTACAGACAAGTCAGTGACTGGAGGGATTAGAGGTAGGTGGGTTTGGAATGACCTGGTTGAGGGAGATGAGGGAGAAGAAGGAAGGAGAGAGGCGGAAGATGCCATGAGGGGAGATGGACAATAAGCACATGACCAGGAGAAACAGCAAGTACCTGGGGTACACCCCTGGGGAGGCGGCCAAGCCTGCAGTTAGAAGAGAAGATAGGGGTGCCCCCCAGTAATTATCAAAGCTGAATAAAATAACCACAGTGTGAGTCTCATTTATTTGTAAGCTGGTCAGGGATAAGCTTAAATTGGTCGTACTAAAGATCTTTTATTTCTTTTTTATTTCTATGGTTCTAGGGATCGAGCCAGGCCCTGATGCATGCTAAGCATACACTCTTCCACTGAGCTTACTCTCCACATAGTCCAAGACGGGGCTGAGGATGGCATTGGCTTGCGATCTTCTTGCCTCAGCCTCCTAAGTGCTAGGATTACAGGCACATGCCACCACAGATATATGTAGTTATGGTTGGGATATAGCTCACTGATGGAGTGCTTGCCCAGAATGCCCTCGGCTCAGTTAACAACAACAACAACAACAACAACACACTCACACACACACACACACATACACACACACACACACACACACACACAAACACTCACACACTTTGTGACATATCTTTACATGGGATTTAACTTTCTTGCTTTCCTTATTGCAAAATTACTAATTGTGTTGTTACAATCAAGATTTTTCACACAATTTATATTCTCTTGGCAGTGATATGAAATTGGGCTATCTTTTTTTGAGTCACTGTGATTTTAAGATAATTTTAAAAATTATTTTTGATCTAGAGAATGCTTTAGTAATATGAGAAATTGCCATCAAAATGTAAAACAATCTTTAAATTTGGAAATTAAATTGTAAATTTTGCTTAACTTAGTTGGATATTTTAGTGATGTTGCTGAGAGGATATAATCACTGAGGTCTGGAAAGATGGCTTCGGAGCTCGGAGTGCTCCTTGCCAGCCAGAGGACACAAACTCAGTTTTCAGTATCACTTTGGAACACTCACAACTGTTTGTAACTTTAACCCCAGGAAATCTGATGCCCTCTTTTGGCCTCCGTAGCACCTGCACACACATACAGCACATATACACATACATATAAAAGTCTTTAAAGAAATCATCACAGCCAGGCAGTGGTGGCACACGCCTGTAATCCCAGCACTTGGGAGGCAGAGGCAAGTGGATTTCTGAGTTCAAGGCCAGCCTGGTCTATAGAGTGAGTTCCAGGACAGCCAGGACTACACAGAGAAACCCTGTGGGGTGGGGGGGGGGGGAAGAAATCATCACTACAGGAAACACTGCACATTATTTTAATTTTGATGTAGAAATGCCTACCTTTTAAATGACAATTACAAATTGGTTAATTTGAGGAGTCTTGTAGTAGCATGGAGAGCTGGCCTCCTTATGTGAAACAAATCCAAAGGTAGATGGATGTAGGAGGTGGTTGTTTTGATTGGGAATCTGCATGTGAATGCTGAAGGTCCTGTCCCCCAATTGGTTCTTGATTGATCAAGAAGGATGTTAGTGGCCAATGGCTGGATGGAAGAGGCAGGACTTCTAGGTCCCACAGGAAGGCTAAGAGACTCAGGAGGAGGAAAGAGGATTTGCCATGCTTTGGAGGAGAGGGGGGAAGGGAAGGGGGAGGGTGGAGGAGAGGGTTAGGGATAGGGTTAGATTAGAAATGCAACTAAGCTGAGGGCAGATTTAAAGGTGGTGAGCTAGGACTAAAGGAAACTGAGCAGCTAAGCTGAGGGAAGACTTAGAGGTGTTGAGCTGGGAGTGAAGGTAAGGACACATTAGCCGCAGGAGTTGTCCAGCCATTGAACTAAGAGGATGCAAGGGGAGCAGGCGGTGGCTGGTAGTGTGGTCTGCCCAGAGCTTAACTACCCGCTACAGATGGAAGCGATACCGTGGCTGAAATAGTCCTTGGCCTCCATAAGCAGATACCAATACCACACTAATGTGTGAGCCCCTCCTGCAGTGGATCAGAAAGACCAATATGAGATGGACAGGAGGCCCTACTGGGAAACGGGGTTGCACTACGTAAGAAACCGCTGCAGTCTCACTATCTGAGCAAAAGGATTTGACAAGTTAATTAATTTGTCTTTTTCTTACCTAAGTGCCTCTGCCACTCAAACCCTTCCTGAAATCTGAAGCGGTTTCTGTCTCTGGTGTTGGCAGAGAGGCAACCCAGGAACCTCTGTGACATCCAGACGCAGCTGTCTTCTGCATCGGGGGACACACGGGGCCAAAGGTTGGGGAGCTGTGCTTCCCTGGGTCCTGAACAATGTTGTCACTGGCTTTGATGGTCTGCCTGTTGTCTATTGAGCTGCTGGTGCTGAGGGCAGAGTCCTTGTGTTTGTGACATGTGAGATTTCGAGAGGGAGGCTTCTTGAATTTTATGTCCTGAAAGATCTGATTTTAATTTCCTACTCTAATAGAGCCATTCTTCTGTAAAAGTTAAGAAAGAAGTAAATCGCTAGAAAAGCAAAAAAAAAAAAAAAAAAAAAAAAAAAAAAAAAAAAAATTCTATACAAGTATCAGTATTTTTATTTTTCTCTCAAACTTCCTCCCTATCTGATTGAATAGTCATGTAACAAGAACTTAGTGGCTGCTTTTGCTGAGAGAGAGAGAGAGAGAGAGAGAGAGAGAGAGAGAGAGAGAGAATATAAGGGGCTAGAGGGATGGCTCAGTGGTTAAGAGTGTTTGCTACTCTTCCAAGGGACCTAGGTTCAATTTCCAGCACCCACATGGCAGCTCTTGTCTGTAACTCCAGTTTTAGGGGACCCAACAGATACACATAAAGGTAAAACGCCAATGAACATAAAATAAAAATAAACTATACATTTAAATCCCAGATGGTGGTGGCGCATGCTTTTAATCCTAGCACTTGGAGGTAGAGGCAGGCAGATCTCTGAGTTCAAGGCCAGCCTGGTCTACAGAGTGAGTTCCAGTACAGGCATGGCTACACAGAGAAACCTAGTCTTAGAGGTGTGTGTGTGGGTGGGTAGGGGGGGAGAACCAACAAAACAAAACAAAAACAGAGATGGCCCAGTGGTTAAGAGCGAGTACTTTTCTTGCAGGGGACTCAAGTCTGATTTTCAGAGCCCATGTTGGATGGCTTACGGCTGCCTATAACTCCAGTTCCAGATCAGATGCCCCCTTCTGGCCTCTATAAGCATCTGCACTTGCATGCACATGGACCTTCCCATACACATAATTAGAAGTAATCTTTTCAGAAAGAATTTTCATGTAAAGCTAGTAATTCTTGCTTTTCATGACTGAAGGCAGCAAACTTTTTCAGGAAAAGAGATCTGTGGGCAGATCACCCCGTGAGGGGGCTGCACCTAAGCAGGGGTACTGGATTACCCTTCAAACTGTAAAACATCTTGGGCTGGGGTTATAGCTCAGTCAGTGAAGTGCTTGCAAGCATGGATCTGAGTTTGATCCCATTTGTAATCCCAGAGCTGAGAAGTTGGAGGCAAAATTCTCAGTGGGTTCCCTGGGCTTCACTGGCCAATCCGCTCAGCTCAGTTAATGAGTTCCAGGTAATGAGAGATTGTATCTCAAAAATCAAGGTCCATATTGCCTGAGGAATTACAGCTAAGGTTTTCTTCTTGCCTCCAAAGGTATACAATCCACACGCACCTGAACACACAACACACACACCACACACACACACACACACCACACACACATGCACACCACACACACATCACACATAACACATAACACACACACACACACACACACACACACACTCACTCACACCTGTAAATATCTTTCCCAGAGCCTGCAGGGGCCCAGAGACTCAGACTGAAATAATGGCAGAACATACTTCCTGGTCTGACAGAGATTTCTTGGCCTTGCACTCACCTCACCTGCTCTTTGCTCCAGTTCTTTCCCTGTTTGCTTCCAGGGATCAAAGACAGGCCTGAGGACATTTAGTTTCCCTGTCTTCCCAGCATGGCTCTACTGAATAAATTCCTTTGCTGGTTCTATCATCTTTCCTTTTGATTTCTGGGGAATATGACTAGATCTGGTTTGGGGGGACTCTTACAGTCAGGCCTAAGAACTACAGTGACAGTCACGGGATTAGGTGTTGCAGTTTAAGTTCTGGACACAAGGATAATTCCCTAGGAGGAAGCTGTGACTTTGATTTTGGAATTCCCATGGTCCTGAGAGATGTTCTGCTCTTCCAAATGGCAAACCCGAGGTTAACAAATGTGGCTGCATTCTGCTCCACTGCTTTGTCGTGAAACCAGGCCACCTGGTCTGTGCCCTTTTCCTCGCCCTGTGCACATGGGAGTGGAGCAGGGAGAGGCACAGTCCACAGGCGAGACTGAGGCGGACCTCAGACCTGCTCGGTTGAAATCAGGCCACACCCCTGCAGCCTCTACTTTTACACCTGCTGTGAGGAGGTCCTGATAAGCAAGCTGCTTGGACCTGCTGCCTTTGGGCTACTTATTAACCATTCTTGCTGCTTCGTGGTGTGGGATCTTCCCCTCCCTCAGAAACCAGAATAGAGAAACACACTGTCTGTAGAACTGAAGGTGCCCTCCCTCCCTCCCTCCACCCCCCTCTCTCTCTCTCTCTCTCTCTCTCTCTCTCTCTCTCTCTCTCTCTCTCTCTCTCTCACACACACACAAACACAGTCAGCCTCTGTCTCTCTCTGTCTCTGACTCTCTCTGTCTCTCCCTCTCTGTGTTCTCCCTGCCATGTTGTCTGCAATATTAATAACCTTAATAAATCTCACACCCTCAAGGACAATTCAACTCTCAAATCAAACCATCTCTCATTTCTTTCTCTAAACCCAATGCTGAGTGTTGAGTCCCAAAGGTGGACATCATTTGGGTACAACTGAAGATAAGGAAGCATAGTAGCTCAGTATAAAGGAGTAAATAAGTGGGTTATGAATTGAAATTCAATACCACATTAATCTAGGAAGAGGCCCAGAGCCAGCAAGGACATTGTGGTTTAGCTCAATTCTACCAGGTGTGTGAAGGGAGGAAACTATGTGCTTGTGGTAACCACTCCTGGCTTTGGAAGCCGACAAGATCAAAGAGAAGACCTTGGCCCTGAGTGGCCTGGCCTGGGAGGCATATTCATACATGACGGATGGACTAGATGGACTATTAATACTGGACACGATTCTAGCCATGTTCTTCTATCTTTTGGATTATATGGCCTCTTGATGTAAAGGATTTCTGAAATACTGTGAAATATTTATTAGATATTCTTCTGGAAAAAGACTCCTAAAATCCTCACATTCTCCTAATTGGTAGGTTTGTTTGTTTGTTTTTGTTTTTATTTTTGTTTTTTTTTGTTTTTGAATGCTAATGCACTGACCATAGTAATGTTGAAACTGTACCAGTTACAATAACTGGTAAACTTAAAATCATACAAAATACAAGCTCCTAATGTATGTGTGTAGGGAAGGGGGTGTATGTGCACATGTATGCATTTTGCATGGGAAGGCTAGAGGACATTGGGTATCCTGGTCTGTCAAGTCTACCTTAGCCCTTGGAGATAGGGTCTCTTCCTGAAACTGGAGCTAGGTTGGCAGACAGCAGACTTCACAGTGCCCTGCTCTGCCCCTGCAGCTCCTGTTCTTTTGTGTGGGAACTCAGGTCCTCATGCTTGTGCAGGGCCACCTCCCCAGCCCAAAACGAACTCCAATGGAGAGGGAGAGGGAGAAGAAGAGGGAGAGGGAGAGGGAGAGGGAGAGGGAGAGGGAGAGGGAGAGGGAGAGGGAGAGGGAGAGGGAGAGGGAGAGGGAGAGGGAGAGGGAGAGGGAGAGGGAGAGAGAGAGAATAAACATTTATCTCAGTTTCCATATGTACTCACTAAGGATTGCCAATGGAGTGGGTGGGGTGACACACACCTGTAATTTCCAAACTCAGGAAGTTGAGGCAGGCAGGAGGATCAGCCTGGGCTGTAGAATGAGTGTTAACCTGGGCTACAGAACAAGACTCAGTCTCACCTCCTTCATTCCCAAAGGACTAGGACCAGTGTGGGGCAGGCATAGACTCTACACATGGGAGCACCCTGTTCCCTAGACGGGGCGTCTCTGGCCTCTACCTAAGGTGGCGTCAATAGTTCTGAGGGATGGTAGGCAGCTCGAGGCATCTTGGGCCTGGAGCTGCTGGGACATGCCACCTTTCTGGGAGAGCCACCAGCAGAGGGCAGATGCTTTCCTGAAGTTAAGGAGTTTGGACCTGAGCCTTCCTGGCTGCCGTCTGTGTGTGAGAACTAGGAAAATGGTCCTGTGCTTTAGGGAGCAGCAAATGGTTGGGTTTGGCCAGTTTATGAAGATCTGATTGGAAAGACCACACTCAGCCCCAGACAGGCAGCTGGCTGTAATAGGCCATGCAGAGTCAAGGAGCCATGCCGCCCCAAGGTCAGGGGACCAGCAGGAGGAGATTGGGTTTCCAGAACATCGTGGGCTTCCTTATCATCCTTACCTTGCCAGGATTCTACCCACATAGATGTCCCTAAAATCACTTTTCCCCCTTTTTGGTCACCCCCAGAAGTTAGTTTTGTTTAAGACCCACTTTAAATTCTCTGCTTTTATCATTTCTCTCATGGATACATTTTGCAGTGGACATGACTACTATAAATTCATTTAAGCGTCAACCTTTTTTTTTTAAAATGTGCAAATGTGTATGCTCATGCATGTATATATGTTTTATGTATATGTGCACCAGGTGTCTTCTGCTGTAACTTTCCATCTTAATCTCTTGAGAGTCTCTCAATGAACCTGGAACTTGAAGTCTTTCTGCCCAGGCTGCTGGTCAGCCTGCCCATGTGACCATCCTGTCTCTGCCCTTTCTGTGTTCATCTTGCAGGTGTGCACGGCTTCAAGACATTTTAAAAATGTGTGTGCCCATCACAGCACATATTTAGAGGTCAGAAGAGGAACTGGTTTTCTCTTTCCACCAAATGGGTCCCTGGGACTGAGCTCAGGTCATCTGGCTTACCTGCCCTTTATCCATTGAGTCACCTCAGCAAACCAGTGAACCCCTCAACCCCCAAGTGTGTGTCTGAACTGAGATCTTTATGCTTGTCTCCAAAACGTTCTTACCCAAAAGCCATCTCTCAGCCCTTAAGTGTCACTTTAAACGGCTAAAATAAAAAAGGAATACGGAGCTGCACAACACAGAAGTTGGCTTTTCTCATCTCCATGGCTGTGATCTTAGCCCACTCCCTATGGTCACAGGTTTCAGAGCTACTGACAGCGGTGTGTCTTAACCAGTGCTTGTCCCTGTCTCTCTCATCATCCGCCTGGGGGTGGCAATGTCCTCAGCAGTCCCAGGGGGTGGCCAAATGGAGAGGAACTGACACCTCTGGCCAAGAGCTATGAGTAGGTTTGAAGGCAGCTCCCACGGCGGCCCAGGCTTCCGGTGTCTGACATTCTCACTGCAGCGTCTGAGCCAGGACCACCCCAAGGAATTCTTGTCACTGTGTAATAAATAGCATACATTTAAGCTGCCAAATTTAGGGGTTCTGTGCTATGTAAACAATACAATTTTCATTTCTCTTCAATGCCTGATCATTCTGTTATTTTTTTTAAAGCTCCTCTTTAGAGCAAAGCTCTAGAAAACAGCCATCCATTTTCATTTCTCCTCTTCCCCATCCCAATCCATCCACTCTAATCCATCTGTCAACCATGGGAGAGCCTCTGCTGGCAACACTAAATTCTAACTAGTTGAAAATTTCTTTTTATCTCTCGGATGCATGCCGCATGTCCCAAAAGGAGAATTCTTTTTTTTTTTTTTTTTTTTTTTTTTTTTTTGGTTTTTTGAGACAGGGTTTCTCCGTGTAGTCCTGGCTGTCCTGGAACTCACTTTGTAGACCAGGCTGGCCTCGAACTCAGAAATCCGCCTGCCTCTGCCTCCCAAGTGCTGGGATTACAGGCGTGTGCCACCAGGCCCGGCTCAAAAGGAGAATTCTTGGGTAGGTGACTTGCTAAGAAAGTGTTCTCGAGAGACACAGGACAACTAGATCGTTTGAATTGTTTGGAGGGATTTCCGGTTGTATTTAGGGTGATATCTAGTTCTCCAGAACCTGGCCTGCTTTGATTTAGAGTGGGGGAAGTATTAGCTGTGCGCACCCATGTGCGTGCGCATGTATAGCTCGATGATGAAAGTGGCTGGGAGTGAGGGCCCTGGATAGCTTGGTGGGTTGATGGAAAGCGTGTTCACAGAGAGCAGCATTTTTTATCTCTAGGCATCAGGTGGCCATGGAAAGAAGAGTCTCTTGAGAATCAAGGACTCCAGTGCTAGAACACCAAGGATACTGAATACAGTCGGTCCAGTGTCAGGTTTTGGCGAGAACCCCACGAGTGAACAGTGCAAGGGTGGGGAGCAGAAGGTTCCGGGGCAGTTAGAGGCCCTGCCTGGTGCTTGAACGGACCAGACTGCTTAGACGCAAGAGGGAAATAAACTCCGGGTGGCAAAGTCAAATTGCCAAAAGGTAGATGGGATTCATTGATACTGCTGTGACTATCTTGCAAAAGTACAATCGGCCACACTCATTGTGATTTTCAAGCAAGTATGTGAGTGCGCAAAGTGGGTGGGTTCTGCTGGCAAAAATCTTACTAGATAAGAAGTTCTTCCTGATGTAGGACAGTCACCAGTCTGAACCAAAGGAAGACTTTCCTCCTTAGTATTCCAGAGATAAGCAAGTAGACCTGAAAGTCTTGGTGCTTGCTCATTGCTGCCCTCTCCTGGAAGAGCAGAACTTAGCTGCGCCCACCAGCGTCCATCCGGACCCCGCCTTCCCTGTTCCAGCTCCATGTGGCTCTAGTTCTCCGAACCTCATTCTGGCGTGATTAAGGGGGGGGGGGCGGGGCGGGGCGGGGAGAGGATTAGCTGAACATTGGTAAGGGAGGTGTTCCTGGGTGTGAGCCCTGGGTTAATTGGTTGGTTGATCAAAGGAGTGTTTGTAGGTTTTTTTTTTTTTTTAATAGGTTGTAGAGTGTTTGCCCATAGGCTTCGTTAGATTCAGTTCTGGGAAAGTAAGCCTTTTGTAAGAATTTGGCTGTCTTTTGCTGAAGTATATGGGCTCTGTGATGCTCTGATCGCATCCGACATGGCCTTTCCACCTTCCTCCATGGAGGTGCGAATGTTATTCTCTGTGGCAAGCTAAAGGCTCAGCTCAATTCTCCTGCCAGCAGCCCCCAGGCCCGTCCTATAGAAACAGACACGATGCAGGGCCGTTGCCACCTCATTGACCTCCCCCTCCCCCCCCAAAGCATCCTCATCCCACACAGGCAGAGATGATAGGGATAGGGTTTCTAGATACAGATAGGAGGAAGGTAGAGACATTCACGCCACCATAGTCGGTTAGAGCTTTGCCTCCCCTCTCCATCGGAGGCTCTCCCACTATAGGGTCCCTAAAAGCACCCTCAGAGTAACTCGAAACTTCCATGCTCCGTGTGGCGCAGGCGTGGTTCAGTATCCGTTGAAGGCATTGCAGCTCATCTTCCTCGAGTGATTCTTACCGGCTCCTATAATCCTTGAGCTGCCTTCAAAGGATTGCCAGTTGGAGAGCTGAGCGGCACCCCCTCCCCCGCCCCACACAGAACTTATCAAGATACTGGGCCACTGTCAGATAGGGGTGAGCTGTAGGGTACACTCACTCCAGTGCTTGATCAAGCGGTGCTCAAGAAAATGGTGTCCTGTTGTGACAGGTAGCACTTTGGGTACCTCCCTACCTCTCTGTGTGTTCT
Source organism: Apodemus agrarius (assembly GCA_964023405.1). Lineage (NCBI taxonomy): Eukaryota > Metazoa > Chordata > Mammalia > Rodentia > Muridae > Apodemus > Apodemus agrarius. The sequence continues at coordinate 62,274,167 of OZ030012.1, read as the reverse complement.
GGCGAAGGTCCCCGTGGATCTTTCTGGCAAAGACATTTCACACATTTTAACTGCTTGGCAAGTGGTTTACAAATCCTCCTAAATACAACAGATTAGTCTGTGTAAATCCAAAATTTTAGAAAAAAATTAATTGAAAGAGCTATTGAATCGAGGAGGGGTTTGTTTGAGCAAATATTTTCTCTATGGAATTCTGATCTATTCATTTAATAATCCCAATTACAGCATTGTTAATTTGGGGGTCGTTGTAGAGGGAGTACCTTATTCCCTCAGGACCATCCCTGGGTTAAGAGGCTTTTGTTTTTCATCTGTGATGTTCAAAGTTAACAAGAAAATGTGTTGTCCCTGTCCCCATGTTCCCCTTCCTTCCACATGGCTGGTTCCTTGTATAGCTTCTGGGGATTCATAACAGATACACACAGGGGTCAGGGGTCTCTCTCTCATTCTCTCTCCCTCTACTCTTTCTGGCTTCAAAATATTAGCCAGAATGTGAGAGCAAGGGCCAGGCCTCCCAGGCCTTGATGTCTTTGTGTACCTAATGTCTTTCTGAAGCACTCTTTCTTTTCTTTTTTATTCTTTTAGTAGCCCCTCCCTCACATCATTCTTTGGTCTTAACTCGGATCTCACTTCCCTTAGGCAGACTTGTCTGATTCTGTGTCTACACCAATAGTCGGGCTCATCCTAGGAGCTCCAGGTAAGTCTGTTGATGTGGAGTGTTTTATCAGAGGCCTTGTGGGCACCTCAGATTAGGCATGGCGCTCACTGGGTGCACCACTGCGCTCTCCTTCCCGCCTCCCTCTCTGCTCTGAACCTGCTTGTTTCCCTACACTATATGTCTCCAAGCAGGGCATTATGGGTCACTGAGAAAACATACTGGTTTGTGTAAGCGGTTATTTAAGTTTGGTGTGGTTTCAGGAATGCCTAAATCCAAGGGCTTTAGAAAGCTGTCTGTCAGCTCTGATTTTACTCTATTAGTAGTTCTCTTTGTGTAATGGCAATAGAACTACCTACAGATCTAGAATGCTCCATTCTCATAGGATCAAATCCAGAATCCATGTCTGACCTAGTTAGTTTTATTTGCCAACTTGACATCATCTAGAGTCTTGTGAGAGGAAAGCCTTCTCTGAGAAATTACCTAGGCCTGGCGGCCCTGCGGGCATGTCTGTGGAAGATGGTTTTAATTAGTTATTGACACAGGAGGGCCAGCCCAGCTCCATTCCCTGCGCAGGTGGTTGGGGCTGTCTAAGGAAGCCAGTGAAGCATGAGGCAGCAGTGAGTCGGCAGTTCATGCCCTTCCATGGTTTCCTCTTCAGGTTTCTGCTCCAGTTCCCGCCCTGACTTCCGGGAGACCCTGGATGCCCCTCCTCCTGCTGCCCTGTGGTCCCTTTTCTTTCTGCAACAGTGCAGCTAGAGCACACTCTTGGGTAGCTGTGGGTCTGTCTTTCAGACTGTGAACTCCTTGACAACAGGGGACCCCTTTGTCTTCCCTGTACCTGGCACAGGTCTTGGCCTAGAGTGAGGACCTACTCTTAGGATGAGGGGGAAGAGAACCTATTAGGAGAATGTAGATGGCATAGGGGCTTTATTCCTTCATGTCATCAAGACAAGAAGAATAGCCAGGATCATGAGTAACAGGATTGGAGCAAATATGTGAAGGTAAAATGAGAAGAGTCATACATGGAGGGATTAGGTCTGAAAAACAAAACAAAAGAAACGATCGGTTTAGAGAGAAAGTGGTAGAATATCTGGAAAGGTGCTCTTCACGAGGCTTCTTTAAAATGCTGACAAGACTGCGGGTCACATTCATAATCACTTTATTACGCAGCCACACGTGCTGATGCAGATGCAGTGGGGAACTGTGTCACAAGTCCCCACGGTCCCTGCAAACGGGGCTTTCGAAGTGTGGCTTCCTGTCAGACTTTATATTTTCAAAGACCTGTACAAAGTTTCTAACGTAAAGAAAGGTGATTATAGGTTGAGGAATTTTACTTTTGTCAGTTAAGGACACAGGAAAAAAAAAACCAAACCCTGTCATAAATGAAGGGCACAGACTGGAGAGAGGGCTCAGCGGTTCAGAACATGACTGTTCCTGCAGATGACCTGTGTCTGGTCTGCAGAACCTGCAACAGGTGACTCGCCACCACCTCCAACTCCAGCTCCAGGGGATCTGAGGCTGCTGGCCTCCGAGGGCAGCCCACCATCCCACCTCACCCCCAACATTAAAAATAAAACAATATTTTTAAAAAGAAGGGCATAATCTAAGATAAAGAACACACTTCGTTTTAGGTGGAGTCCGGTGTTTCTAATTCTGTTATTTCTTGCATACATCCTGGAGCCGGTCTCTGCATCCCCCATAGACAGCTAGGACCTCTCAAGACATTAGCAAGTGATGCAGAGTTTACTGATTATTTGATGACAAAATGAGAGAGGAGGTAAGCTTGCCAGCTAAGCTGAAGGACCAACTTGGTCCTGAATCTGCTCCACGCCTGCCCGCCACACCCCCATCTCATCATTCCCTGTGCTAGCTGACTGCATTACATCAAAAATGTGTAGTCTGAGGCAGTAAAACAGCTGGAAGTTGAAATACTTAGAACTCAGCCTCCTAACCTCCTAGGGGGACCCTGGGGACAGTGACTCTGATGTGTGGTGGGAACAGTGACTCTGATGTGTGGTGGGACAGTGACTCTGATGTGTGGTGGGAAACCTCAAGTCGTCCCCCAGCAAAAGACCCTGGGCTGGGAAAGCGAACTGCTCTCCTTGTTAGCAAGCATTTTTCTCGGGTCTCTGGCTTTTTATTTTCTTGGTAGAGCCCCCTTTCCAAGGTTACCACCTGGGATAACTCACAAAATTTCCTGAATGTATTAAGCAGTGCAATTTAGCTTCCTGATTTCTCTAGCCCAAAGCAGCCCTGGGGCTTTTCTTTGCATAATTAAAAGATCCATTAAGGTGTTTTCCCAAACAAAAGAGCAGTTTCTCGTCCTCAGAGGATTCTGCTATCCTCTCAGGACAGCCATCTCAGCTGCAGTCGGATTTTAAAATACTATCAATACGAATAACACACACACACACACACACACACACACGCACACGCACACGCACACGCACACGCACACGCACGCATGCACGCACACACGCACACACCACATGCACTCATGCACGCACTTATGCACAAACGCATGCTTGCACAAGAGTCTCTAATTTCTTTTCTCTAGTTATATGAAGAGAGGTGGCAGACATCTTTTTCTGTGTTGGATGCACAGGGAGACAGGTTGTCAGAACTGCTGGAGTTGACTTCAGGGCCTCGGACAGACAGACACACCAAGAGGCACCTTCTCCATGTCTGCTGGCACAAAGGGAGTGTGGAGCCTGAAGAAGAGGGTTGGGTACCTCCTCAACTGAACGAGATGACTGCCCTTCAGGTCCCAAGACATCCTGGTCTGCTGCTACCTACCAGCTGGTGTCCGTCTTCACACACAAGTGTGCTCAAGTCCAGTGACTTTCTACTTACTGCATTTGGTGGGTCTTGCCTCCACCTCCCTCCATGACCCTCCTCCTTCCTGGTTCTCCATTTTTGGACTTTCCCCTTAGGAACTGAACTCCTGTAGTAGGTGCCACCAGACCAGAATAACCTAAAATGGATTCACTTATGTTAAACACCACATAAGCAAACTGAATTGTGAAGATATGCTTTGTAAAACTCAGTATGATGTGGTGGGAGCAGGTGCCTCAGCGGGCCCATACTGAGGCATCTGCCCCTCTCCCAGGTACCAGGCATAAGGTGGGTCTGGTATAAAATGAAGTTTATTTGGAAGCATTGAAAGGGGGATTGAGAAGGCAATAGAGGCAGAGAAAAAGAGGGGACAGAGAAGGAGAGAGAGAGAGAGAGAGAGAGAGAGAGAGAGAGAGAGGAGAGAAAGAAGAGAAGAGAAGAGAAGGGAAGGGAAGGGAAGGGAAGGGAAGGGAAGGGAAGGGAAGGGAAGAGGAGAGGAGAAGAGAAGAGAAGAGAAGAGAAGAGAAGAGAAGAGAAGAGAAGAGAAGAGAAGAGAAGAGAAGAGAAGAGAAGAGAAGAGAAGAGAAGAGAAGAGAAGAGACTGTCCTGGAACACTTAGAGAGATGGGGAGGGAGAAAGAGGAGAGAGGAGGAGAGAAGAGAGAAGAGAGGAGAGAGGACAGAGGACAGAGAAGAGAGGAGAGGGTGGGGATCAGAGAGAGAAAAGGGTCAGAGAGAACAGAGAGGCCAAAGAATCTTTATAGCAAGCCAGGCTCATACCTGGCTGTTGCTAGGTAACTGTTGGGCGGAGCCTAGAAGGAATGCTAACATGCTAAAACCTCCAACAGACTGACTTTTTTCTCTTTTTTTTCTGAAAACAGGAGAATCCAGGTTACCAAACTCTGTGCCATAGAAAGTCCCCCCCTGCTTTTACGGTAGAGACAAAGTAACGAGATGATAGAATTACGGCTGAATATACCTCTTTTCTTCATAAAGTATTCAGCCTTAGGTATCTTGTTATGGTAACCATCAAAGAACTAATACAGATGGTCATAACTGCAACAGTCATTTCCTTTGTGAGCGAGGGCTCCTAGAAAAAAGCTGCATTTACAGCTGATTGACTGATTGACTGGAAGGTAGCACTGCGGAGAGACTGGAATGTTGCAGGCCCAGAGGCTAATTACCTTATCTTGGGCTAGTTCTAGCCCTTGGGAACAGCCATTCCACGCCCACCTCTGGGTCACTACTGATGTCTTGTGACTAATAGATAGGAAGCTTTTTAGAATCCATTAATTTAGCAGACCACTAGCCTCCACCAATTCAAAAGCTAAAAATGTCACAGGACAGCATCTTGAGCCTTTAGAAAGGCTTCTCTCCTCTCGGTCACGGCCTCTCTGATGTACCCACCGATGTGTTTTAAACTTCCCTTGAATTGTGCCTTTCAAATTCTTGAAACTGCTTCCACATTGGAATATGGAATTTGGGATAATCTAGATCTGTGTTCCCAGACCATTGGTCACTCACAATGGCTCCAGAATAAACTGTCTCTTATTCCCTTTAGAATGAGAGCTGTGGCTTTTGAGTCATGAGGCAGGGAGTGGGCCCCGGGCAGCCATGCTGCAGATGCCTGCCTTTGACACGGTGGCAAGGTGGGAGGGTGGTCTCCTTTGGGAGAAGCTTTGTATTTGGGAAGATGACTTCCCCAAGGTGCCTGGTGGGTCCAGTGGTACCTGTCACAAGTAGCAGTGTCTGGTAAACACAGGCCCTAGCAAAAAGGGAATCAAACCTGCAGCTGTCAAACACAGACAACTGACCAGCGTGACCACAGGTGGGATCCCTCCAGGGACTCTTAGAAACACGTGAACTGATATGCTGGCAGTGGGCTTCTTCCCAAGAGAACCAGAGCCTACTGTGTTCTCCACCTTTAGAGCTTGCCCACAGTCTTGGGTGGGGGTGGGGGTGGGGGGAAGGGCAAAAGCAACCAGGTTTTCTGTGGAAGAAAATAAGATTTCATCTTTGCCTGTAGCTAGATGCATTCAAACAGCTGCTTCTTGGAAAGGGCTGGCCTTGTAGACCTGTCTCATGTGCCTTAGAGATGACAGGTGGCCTGGCAGAGCTGTTGGTGGCTGTGGTTCAGGCTGTGGGAGCTGTGGGGGCTTTGGGGCTGGGATATGACTCCAGACTATACAGACAGTGTCTGCCGCCAGCACCTTCCATTCCTCAAGGTGAACGCTCTCTCCAGCGGGTCATTCTGGCTGCGTCTGAGTGGTTTTCTGCTGGCAGAGTCATTTATTTCTGGTGTCAGGGAGGCCCGGTCGGCTTTTCCCACTGGCTGTAAATGCCCTGAGCATCATCGATTCTTCCCATCCCTGGAAATCTGCTGGAGCAGCAAGTCTGGGATTCCTAGCCAAGGAGGGGAGGGCAAGGCCTGGCGGCTTTGTTCCCTCCCTCTCAGTGGGGGTGGGTAGGATGTTGAGGCCTCCTGGTCTCCCCTGGGAGTTGCCCCATAGTTCAGACATTGTGTTCCAGGTGTTCCCTAGCCTGCCGCTGGGAGAAGACGTCCGTCTGTCTGACTGAACACCCCTAGGCTTACAATGCTATTGGACACAGGCCTCGGAATAGCCCTGTCACATGCCTGCAACGTGGCCAGTGCATTTTCCTCCCTTGCAAGAAATTTCAGAGCTCAAGAACCCTACCTAGTCCTATCCCAGGCCATGGACTACCATATGGTGGATTCTGCCAACTACCAGGCTGTAGGATGGGTGCCCCCAGCTTCAGGGTGATCTGGTGTGACCCAGCATGATACAGGTGTCTCCCTTATAAACTTCATATAAATATGCCTATAGGAGTGCCTGTGTGTGTGTGTGTGTGTGTGTGTGTGTGTGTGTGTGTGCAGCATGTGTGTGCCCCCACGTCTTCTTTGTGGTTGTATTTGTTCCTGTGTGATGGTGTGAGTGCCTGTGGGCTCCTAGTAGGAAGGTGTTCTTATATATGCATGCTTACTTGGATATGATGCTGTATCTATGTGTTTGTCTATGTCTGCACATGAGCTACTAGCGTCTGTGGCTGTGTGTCTGTTATGTGAATCTATGTGCATGTTCATTGTGTTTTGTTGGCATGCGAGTATGGAGCATGAACAGACACGCTCATGTGTGTATCTGTGTACATGCTCATGGAGTATGTGTGTCTGCATGGGAGTAAGGAGTATGGACATACATGCTGTGGTGGGTTGAATAAGAGTGGCCCTCAAAGGCCCTTATAGGTTTGAATGCTTGGCCCCTACTAGAGCTGTTTAGAAGGATTAGGAGGTAGGGGCTTGTTGGAGAGGGTATGCCGTTGTGGGCAAGCTTTGAGGTTTCAAAAGATTTGGGCCATCCCCAGTGTGTTTTCTGCCTTTTTCTTGTGGTTCGTGACGTGCGCTCAGCTGTTGCCCCAGAAGCCTGATGCTTGCTATCTCCATTCTGCCATCAGCTCTACCCCCCTCCCCCGCCCCCTGAAACTGTTAAGTCCCAAATAAATGCTTTTTTTTTGGTAAGTTCTCTTGGTCATGGTGTCTTATGGCAGCAAGAGAAGAGTAGCTAAAACAAGAGTTGTTACCAGGAGTGGGGCATTGGAACAGTCCTGACAATGTGGGTTTTATTTAATTTTTTTTAATTTTTTTTTTTTTTTTGTGTGTGTGTGTGTGGACTTTGGACTAAAAAAGCATCTGAACAAGTCCATGTAGAACCTAATGGGCTTTCCTAGTAGGAGCTTGGGAGACAGTAAGGCTGAAGCTATGTAGATTGTGGAAGCCCAGAGGTTAGAGAGGCTTCAGAAGGAAGAAAAGACTTTCACAGCAACTGGGGTAGGGGCCATGCCTGTGGTATTTTGGCAAAGAATCTGGCTGTCTTTACCCTTGTCCTAAGAATTTGCCTGAGGCCAACCTGAAAAGTGATTTCTAATTTCTTTGGTGAAGATTTCAAGAGAGCCTAATCACGACTCTGTCAGTGGTTATTAGTCATCACTCTTATGCAGGTCTACGATGAAAAGGAACAAGTCGGGCAAAAAGAATCGCAAAATGTGCAGTTTGAAGAGAAAAAGAACACTGGAAAATTTAATGCTGGAGCCAAGGTTTGTGCTGAAAGAGGAGGAGATCAAATAGGCCTGACCAAAGGGAGAGGTGCCCTCAGGGTGAGGCCTCACCAGCAAAGCTTCCTTCCAGCATGTGAAAGAGGAGGCCTGAGGAATTCTTGACTCCTGCAAAACAACAACAAAGGAAAGATGCAGCAGATGTGATTCAAAGGGTCCAGGCTCCATCCCAAGCAGGCACTGTCCTCCATATCTGGCTGCAGACTCCTGAAGGACCGAGAAGAGAATGGACTGTGGAATCTTCTTGCTTAAGGAAAGCTGCTGAGACTGGACACTGTGTGGCTGGGCAGTCTCTGAATGAAGGCCCTCTGAGGGCATGAGGCCTTGAAAGGCCATCCCATGAAGCTGTGAAGATTGTGTTGGAGACCCCAAGACGTTGGAGAAGACAGAACTGCGAGACATCTGCCAAGGAGGGTTGCAGAAAGTGAGTGGAACCAGCCCAAGGGAGAGAAGAGCGTTGCAGTCAGCAAAGCTGGAAGGGTGGAGTCTTCTAATCTCTCTGACATCAGACATGGCTCTACAGGCTTGCAAGTTTCCTGCTGGATATTGGTCTTGCTTTGATCCAGTATTTCCTCACCATGCCCTTATTACTGCCTTTCGGAATGGTTAATGTATATTCTGTGCATTGAATATTGAAAGTGTGTAATTTGCTTTTTGATTTTACAGGGGTTTATACTTAAGAGATTGCCTTGAGCCTCAGAAGAGATTTTGAACTTCAGAACTTTAAGCAGTGTTGAGACTGAAAGACCATGATGACTTTTGAAATTGGACTCAATGCATTTTGCATTATGTTAAGGCTACAAGCCTGTGGGGACCAAGGAGTGGAATGTGGTGGTGTGAATAAGAACGGCCTCCATAGGCTCATATGCTTGAATGCTTGGTCCCAGTTGGTGGAACTGCTTAGGAAGGATTAGGAGGTGTGGCCTCATTGGAAGAGGTATCAGTGGACTGGAGTTTGAGGTTTCAGAAGACTGTGCCATTTTCAGTGTGTTCTCTGTCTCCTTCTTATGGTTCAAGATATAAGCTCTCAGATGTTGCTCCAGAAACCTGATGCCTGATACCTCCATTCTGCTATGAACTCTACCTCTCTTGAAATTATAAGTCCCAAATAAGTGCTTTCTTTTAGAGGCTGCCTTGGTCATGGTGTCTTTGTTGTTGTTGTTTTTTGTTTTTTGTTTTTTGTTTTTCAAGACAGGGATTCTCTGTATAGTCCTGGCTGTCCTGGAACTCACTCTGTAGACCAGGCTGGCCTTGAACTCAGAAATCTGCCTGCCTCTGCCTCCCAAGTGCTGGGATTAAAGGTGTGTGCCACCACTGCCCGGCCGGTCATGGTGTCTTATCACAGCAATAGAAAAGTAACTGAGAGACGTGTGTCCATGTGTGTGTCTCTGTGAGTATGCTTATGGTATAAACCCACACATAGTGTGGGACACATTGTGTGTGTGTGTGTGTGTGTGTGTGTGCGTGCGCGCGCGCGCGCGCGCGCGCGCGCGCGCGTGTACTAGTGTTATCACTCACAGCATGTGTGCCACGTCTGAGTGAAATGTGTAGGCGCTTGCTCCTGTGTGTGCACCACTATCTGACCATGCCTTGCTTTGTTCTTTCTTTCCTAACACCCAGGGATTTATGGAAAATTCTAGGAAGGAGGTGGCTGCTGGAGAGGGAGGCTTCAGACACAGTGTCCCTGCCCTCAGGGCTGCTCTGGAGTTGGAGGAGACCATATCTCTCCTGAGAGACAAACATCCAGCAGCTTGTCAGGGGCAACTGGCCTTTTGTTTGGGTCTGTAAGGACCCAAAGGCAGGGCTGGGCATGAGCTGCTCTTTGGCTTGGGCTTAGCTCAGGGAGCACATGACTGTGGGTGGCTGTGTACTCCAGAGCTGGCACAGTGCAGGGTTGGGTGTGGGGAAGGGTGGGGAGCTGAGGGAAGCTGGCCTGGATGAGGCTGTGCTTGGGCTGCCTTAGGTGCCTTAGGTGGCAAGAGGCTGAGGATAGTGGGTAAACCTTTAGGATTGGGAAGGAGATAGTTTTCCTTTTTAATAGGCTGGGGAAACATGACAGGCTTGGGACTATCTCTGACACTAATGCAAAGATCCTGCTGACAGCTGGTCAGAAAGGCAGGTCAGGAAGGGAAGGCTCTGTTTAGATGTTCTCTGGGGAAAGGTCAGCTTCCCTATCTCCCCACCCTCTGCTCTGTACCCTTTCCTCAGTGCCTGGCGACAGCACGGAACTGATGGACTCTCTAAAGCTGTGTCGGGCACAGGCACCCTCTGGGCCTGCTTTTCCATGGGTGGAGATAGGGCCCTCCTGCTCTGCTCATCTATGACCGTGGGGCTGGGAAGACCTTTCTGGGAACAGGAGATCATACTGTGGTGGGAGTTTGCCAACCTCGCTGCTTTGCCCCTTTCTGCCCTTTGTCCAGCTGTCTGTCTCAGCCCCATGGGGAAACAATGGTGCAGCAAAGCTTCATAAGAGAGCCCCTTGCTGTGGGGGTAACGGTCATCATGACACCTGAGAGGCTCGCTGGGGTTGCTCAGATGGCCTCTCTGAGCTTGTTCCATGTCCAGGTAAATGGATAGAGAAAACACATACATGCTGGGGCCTAGGGTAAGGGTAAGGGGATGCAAGGGAGGAGCTGTGTGATTTCTCTCTGACTGACAGACAGTTCAGTTGGTGAGGAAGGACCATGTTCATTAGTTCATTTGTCCTCTATGAGCTCTTACACTGAGCCACAGTCTCTTTTTTGCTTGGAGCACCCCATAACTCCTGGTCCTACAGGCTCCTAATATGCCAAGAAATGGAGGTCTTCAGTTCCCACTTCTATATAATTTCCCTGCATGCTGTAACCCACTCAAGCAAACAAGACGCAGCTAAAAGGACAAGGGGTGCGTGTGTGGGTTTGAGTCTGATCTTTGGGGAAACTTGCAGCCTCTGTTTTCTTTCCCAAAGGAGCTATGCAGGCTCCTGGAAAGTGAACAGACCCTGTGTAGAATGAGGGGGGATGGGGTGGAGGTGGAAGTGGGGGTGGGGGAGCCCAGCCCAGCCCCATCCCGCCCTGCCCCGCCCAACCCAGCCCAGCGGTGTCAGTGATCCCAGGGCTGAGCATGTGAGTGAGGTGTTCTTTAGTTCCTCCAGTGCCAGCTGAGGCAGCAGCTGGCTGTGAGTCCGTGAGTGACTCAGCAGAAGCCACATGTGGCAGAGACAAATGGCCCAGTGGAGCACACCCTGTATCGCTGAGTCCAGGGCTCTAAGTATTTGAATTTTTTTTTTTTAATCGTATGTGGTCCAGGGTAACTGAAATAGAAATGTGTACATGGGCCTGGAGATGGTACAATAATATTTCACAATATGTGGAAAACTCTGGGACTGAGTGATGGCTGGAGGCTGGAAGATGGTGCAGAGACTGTTATTGGTTGTTGCAAGGACATGGGTGCGGGGTGTGGGGCAGGGATGGCAGAAAGGGCAGCCCGTGTTATGTTGTGGTAGGACAGCTGGTGCTATTTGGAGAGAAGAGAAGGTAGAGAAAGAACCTGCAGATCTGGCTTTGACGATTCCCATGACAGATGCTGAGTGTATCTGCTGGCTTCTTTTAGCAGCACAAAATAAGCATTGTAAAGGAGAGTTACTGAGTCTGCAAGGCAGAAGATGGAAGCCATGGGCCGAGTCCAGAACAGTCTTCCAGCAAAAGATCCTCAAAATAAGAAACAATTTCTGAGCAAAAATTGGGTGAGTATTGAAGCGGTGAGATTCTTCTTGCACTTCAGAAAGCCTTTAGGTGGGCCTGTGTAGATTCTTTTCTGATGGACGGGTGAGCTCCAAACGTAGCCCAGGCACCTCCTCAAAGCAGAAAAGGTCTTAGCTTAAAAAGCGTGATGAATGTGGCTTTTGCAGCTGTGGTCTGGCTCTAAATCAGATTTATTGGAAACTTACAGAATGTTAAGGAGAAACTGTCTAGCAACCACAATCCAACCCCCAAGCACTTTGGTTTCAAAAGGGCTATAAACAGTAAAATAAAAAGAGGTCCCTGGTCTTGCAAGTTTCTGTAGGTAGGAAGCACTCAGAGATCAAGCTACCCACTGGAAATATGATCCATTACTCTGCAGAGAGAGATGCCTCAGAAGGTGGATCCCAGGGTGCAGAGCGTGAAACCAAGAATCAGGAACAATGAAAGTCAGACTTGTGGCCTCTGTAACCCCAGCAGCACTCAGGAGGTGAAGGCAGAAGAGTCCTGATTTCAAGGCCAACCTGGGCTACATATTGGGTTCCATGCCCACTCAATGTGAGCCTGCCTCAAAATCAAAACAGAACAATAAACAAAAGAAACAACAAAAGGAACAGTGGATCAGAAAAGCACTCCTCGTAGGGAGAGGATGGGTCTAATCCAGTGATGCTTTTTGCTCCTAGAGTTGGAACTGACGACATGACATCTACACAGCTAAATTTCAGTAACTGTGAGACAGGGATTACATTTCCGTGCTGGTTGGTGCTGGTTGGTATTTTCTCCCCACCCCTGCTTGATACACCCTAGAGTCACCGGGTGTCTTGGTCACTGTTCTGTAGTGAAGAGACACCATGACCAAAACAACTCTTATAAAAGAAAGCTTTTTCTTTTTTGAGACAGGGTTTCTCTAGCCTTGGCTATCCTGGAACTTACTCTCTAGAACCAGGCTGGCCTTGAACTCATAGAAATCTGCCTGCTTCCGCCTCCTGAATGTTGGGATTAAAGATGTGCACTATCCCATCACTTCCTAGCAAAGAAAACATTCAGTTGGGGGCTTGCTTCCAGTTTCAGAGGTTTGGTCCATTATCATCATAGTGTGCACACACAGCGCTGGAGCAGTGGCTAAGAGCTACATCCTTATCCACAGGCCTAGAGAGAGAAAAAAGCACTGGGCCAGGTGTGGGGTTTTGAAAACCTCAAAAGCCCTTAAAAGCCCAATGGCACATTTGACTTCATCAAAGCCACACCTCTTAATTCTTTTAATCCTGTCAGAGAGTTTCACTAGTGATTAAGTATTCAAATATATGAGTCTGTGGGAGCCATTCTTACCCAAACCACTGCATCTGGAAGAGGGAACCCATTTGACGAATTGCCTTGATCAGTGGCCATGTCTATAAGAGGTTGATAGATTGATGAACGAGGTGGGAGGACTCAGCCCACTTTGGGCAGCACCATGCCCTAGGCCAGTTGGTTTGGGTAATGCATGAAGAACTGCTGAGCATGAGACGGTGAGCAAGCAGCTTAGCAGAGTCCCTTCATGTCTTTTGCTTCAGTTCCACTTGCGTTCTCGTTCTGACTTTCCTTGGATGAGACATGACCTGGAAGTGTAATTCAGATAAGCTCTTTCCTCCCCTGCTTGCTTTTGTTCAGAGTGTTTTTTTATCACAGCCACAGAAATCAAACTAGAATGATATTCTTCCCTCTTACATTCTTTTAAATGGAGGTGGGAGGGGTCCTGGGCGTGACCCATTTCTGCTTCACCATTATGACTTACGTGTATTGGGTTCAATAACCTTTTCTTTTCAATTCATCAGTCTCTGGACCAACATGAACTCAACTCAAGAAGCTCTATTAACCTTTGTTTCTGGGTTATGTGAGCAGCATAGATTGCTCCTCAGGGACCCTGGCCTTTTGGGTACCACCTTCTTTATGTGAAGCAGGACCAAATGCTTTCTCTGATATCTCCAGAATCTTCTTCCCCTTTCTCCTTTCTAAAGATTAGTTTAATTTTTTATTTTATTTTGTGAGTGAGTGAGAGAGAGTGTGTGTGTGTGTGTGTGTGTGTGTGTGTGTGTGTATGTGTGTGTGTGTGTGTGTGTCCGTGTCCCCAGAAGAGGGTGCCTGAGCCACTGGAACTCACAGGAGGTTGTGAGCTGCCTGGTGTGGGTGCTGGGTTCTGAACTGTGGTCAGTAGGAAGAGCAGAACATGCTCTATCTGATGAATCACAACTACAGTTCCCATTCTTCCTTTTTTGAAGGGCAACAAATGTTAACAACTGAGAAGTTCTAGTGGCTTTTTTTCTGTTCATGGAACCCCGGAATTCTAGAAACTGATTTTTTTGTCCTGTCTCTGGCTGTTTTGGTCTCAGCTCATAGTGTTTCTAGTGATACAATGTTTTCAGAGTCTTTGGGTTTCTTGTGTCTGTCAAGAAAACTCATGTTGTTGAATTAGAATTCTCTACAGTTCCTTTTTGTATAACCCCATCTCCACTCTCGGCCTTGGCTGTAATGGAGAATTGGATCACTCATACAGTGACCCTGTCCTACAGAAGGTTGTCTAGGTCTACCTGTGGTGTCGTCTTTAGGGCTGCCTTAATAAATCTCTTCTAATATACATATGTTGAGAATTCCCCATGTCCTCTAGTTATAGCAAGGAGAAAGCAGATCATGCCTTCCCTGTTCTGCTTGGGGAATTCCTCAGGTAAATATCCAGTTCATCACATACCAACTCTACTTCCCACTCAGCCCTAGTCTGACTGTAGTGCAACCAGGTTCTCTCTTACTGTGGAACAAAACACCTTTTTCCAATGTCAGATAATGTGCTCTACAGTTCTGTAACAACAGCAGAGACATCTTTTGAAAATTATTATTGTGTATGTGCGTGCGCACGTGCACATGTATATGCATGTCTTGTATGTGAAGGTCAGAAGACATTTGAGAGTCAAATTCTTTCATTTCACTGTGGGTTCTAGTTATAGAACTCAGGTTGTCTGGCTTGCATAACAAGCAATTTTACTCACTAAATTGTGTCACATGTTCCATATGGCCTTTTATAAAGACATCAGTCATTATATTTAGGGTGTCTACTGATCCAATATGACATCAATTTGACCCTCTTAGTAAGATAATGTCATAAGGTTTGAGTTAGGGACAAGAATCTTGGGGGTGAGATACTATTTACTCTAGTATGCGTATGATTTGATTAAAATTATTTTAATTTCATGTGTTTGAAGGTTTTGCCTGCATGTATGTATACTATATGCCTGCAAGGTCCATAATGGCCAGAAGGGGTCGTTAGAGTCCTTGGAATTGCAGTTATAGATGGTTGTGGGCAGCTATTGGGGAGCAAGGGATTTAATACAAGTTCTCTGGAAGAGCAACCATTGGCCCAGTCCCATGTGAATTCAATTTTAATTTCTACAGTCTTCTCAAGAATAGTTTTGCAATTGTTTAAGCGGAGGTAAATTTTTTTTTTTTTTTTTTTTTTTTTTTTTTTTTAGAATTTTGCAGATGCAATTGATGTTTCTTTTTTTTTATTTTATTTTATTTTCTATATTCTATGTTTACATTCCAAAGGCTTTCCCCTTTCCCAGTTCCCACCCACCATAGTTCCCATAGTTCCTCTCCCCCCCATCTGTTCCCCAATAATTCCCCCTCCCCCCTCGGTTTCTTTACTAAACTGGATGCAATCTTTACAGGCCCAGGGTCCTCTCCTTTCTTCTTCTTGGGAATCATTTGACTTGCTATTTGTGTCTTGAGTATTTAGGGCTTCTGGGCTCATTAATATCCACTTATCAGTGATTGCATTTCATGTGCATTCTTTTGTGATTGGGTTAATTCACTCAGGATGATATTTTCCAGGTCTAACCATTTACCTACAAATTGCATGAATTCATTATTTTTAATTGCTGAGTAGTATTCCATTGTATAAATATACCACATTTTCTGTATCCATTCCTCCTTTGAGGGATATTTGGGCTCCTTCCAATTTCTGGCGATTATAAACAAGGCTGCTATAAACATAGTGGAGCATGTGTCCTTATTGCATGCAGGGGAATCCTCTGGGTATATGCCCAGGAGTGGTATGCCAGGGTCCTCTGGAAGTGACATGCCCAATTTTCTGAGGAACCGCCAAACTGATTTCCAGAGCGGTTTTACCATTTTGCAATCCCACCAACAGTGGAGGAGTGTTCCTCTTTCAAGCGGAGGTAAATTTATTTCAAAAGAAATAAAGGCAAACGTCTGCCCATGTGTCCCTCTCCTCCCCAGCTGTCTCTTCGACACCATTCATTGTGACCTTCTGTCCCTCTGAGAGGTTTTTTTGGGCAGTGCTCTCTAGTTATCCCAACTTAAGACTCAACCTCTTAGGTGCTGACATTTTCAATCCTGTGTCCTTGATTTCTGCTCTCCATCATCATTTATATTTGAGGGGATGTAAAGCGCTTGCCTTGGAAATGTGAGGGCCCTGAGAACTATCCCTAGAGCACTCGTTAAAAAGCAGTGTGCACACTTGTAATCCCAGCCCTGGTGAGACGGGAGGCAGAGGCAGGAGGGTCTTGGGGCCTTTCCAGTTTGGTTCCTGGCTACTGGTAGCCCCTATCTCAAACAAAATGTAGAAGGTGCCTGAGGAAGGACACCCTGGGTTGTCTTTTCACTCACTGAAAGGTGAGGGGGGCGGGGAGAGGACCGAGAGGGAGAGGAGAGAGGTGTGTGCACGTATTTGTACACACACCCATGCAAACACATAGACACACAAAATCCTTATTTTACTTTTTCTCCTTGCTTATTGTTTACATTTCTCATGAAAATGGTTTCTGAGACAGAGGACAGACTTGGGACCTTCCAACTACAGATGAACTCTCTTGCCAAAGCCAAATGGCTGTTGAACTTGGGGGAAATTATGTGACAGTGAGGAAGACGTAATGTCTATCTAGATTGATTAATTGCTGTTTAAAACTGATGTTATTACCCTCAAACTCTACTACCTATTGGTTCGATCATCCCTTGCCTTCCCCCCTCAACCTTCCTTACCACTCTGGCTTTTTTCTGATTTTGCCCCACCCAAAATTTTCACCACAAATGACACCTGTCCCTTAAAAGGGGGAGTTTTCAGGAGATGAGCTGTGCACAGGCAGCCTGGTCTCAGGTAGAACAAAGACTTTTAAATCCCCCGACCCCCAGACCTGGTGGGTGGGGCTTCCACCTGTGACCTCTACCTTCTCTGGAGGGAGGAAGTTTGGTCATAGCCCCCACCCCGCAGGAGAGGTGTGTGACCATCAATCACATAGGACAATACAGAGACTCGCATCTTTTAAGCAAAGTAAAAGGAGGAGATGTTAGACATAACCCTGTGGCCATCGTTCTGCCTGGACTCCACCCCTACAGTTTACCTGGCTACCGCCAGGTTTTCCCTGCCCCACAGTTACCTGGCAGCCCACTATAAAAGGGGATGCCAGGCCCCTCCTAGATCTCTTGCTTTTCTCGCTCTCACCCCTCTATCTTTTCTTTCTCTCTTCGCTATCTCCTTTTCTTTTCCTACTTCTCTATAATAAAGCTTCGAAACCATGGGCTGTCTTTTTTTGTTGTTTTGTTTTGTTTTGTTTTTGTTTTTTTCGAAACAGGGTTTCTCTGTGTAGCTCTGGCTGTCCTGAAACTCACTTTGTAGACCAGACTGGTCTCGAACTCAGAAATCCACCTGTCTCTGCCTCCCAAGTGCTAGGATTAAAGGCGTGTACCACCACCGCCCGGCGGGCTGTCTCTTCTTATCAAAACCCACTGTGTAGGAGCAATGGGAACAGGCCTCATCTCCAGTTGCTAGACTGAACAAAAGACTCTCTCGCCCAGCCAGGCTTCCTCGACAGGTACACGGCCGTGCCAGAACAGCCCTGCATTCTGGGCAAGAGCCCCCCACCCCCAGCAGGGCAGCCTTTCTCCGGGAGCCCGCCATCCCTATATGGGTACGTGGGCCCTGCCAGTTTTCCCTACAGATTTATTTCTCATTCTATATTCTTCTAGATCCCTAGTACCCATAACAATATCTGGAACACTAGGAGGTGCTCAAAATTTTGTTCAATAATGGGTATGTTCTTATTGAGAGAGAGCGCTTCCTACCTGCTGCTGGCAGGAGCTGTCTTCTCTGAGTAAACACTTGCTCTCTTAAGCTACTTAGGGAATCTCTAGATGAGGCGGGGTCAGGGATTTGGAGTCCTTGCTTTAAGCCCCATTGGTCTGAAGGCTTCAGACTTTGGAAAAATAATTGGAATGGTCAGTGGACTGGAGGTAAGAAGTAAAGTAGGAATGGAGACGCTCTGGGGCTGCTGCTGACCTGTGGCTCGCGAGGCCACCTTTGATCCATCTCACTGGGCCCCTGGCTCTACACTCAGATCCGTTCACATGGGTGTTTAGAAGGTAACTGCATTCTCTCCTGGGCTGTTTCCCTAGGATATAGGAGTTAAAGACAAAATGTCTCAGAAAACCACTTTGAACTGCTCAGAGGAGGGTGCCAGTTCAGGGGAAGACGTTATTAGTCAGACACTCCTTTGAAAACAGAAACTGCTGCATCACACAACCTCTCCCGACCACAGAGTGGAATTAATGAGGAGTTTGCTCAGGATTCACAGCTTCAAAAAACGCTCTTCCAGGTGGCCAAAGGAAATTCACATTTACACTTCAATCGGAAGCCCCTCTGTAGACACTGTGAGGGGGAGGGCTTAATTTTCTGAGATCACAAATGGCCACCCCCTTCTCGAGAAGAAGAGAGCCCCTGATAAAGACAGCCTGGTATCTGGGGACCCTCCTGCTAATTAGAAAAGTGCATCTAATTTCACGGAGTTCAGCTCGTATTAATTTATTCTGGGCTTGTTGGTAATAAAGCCATGTGCTTGTTTCTTAAGAAGAAAACATCAGAGAGGAAAAGGATGGGTGTGAGCTTGTGCTGCCGATACCCTCTCCTGTCTGCTAGCTGAGGGCGTAGCGTGCAGCTCTACCCATCTTACCCTGTCGCTGAGGCAGTACCGTGACTTCCCCATGATTTTAATATGACTATGACACTAGTTGAGCCGTGTCACCAAGCTGTAAGTCATGAGTGTTGACCAAAACTGATGTAGCTGTTTCTACAAACACGGTCCAACTGTGCTCACCCCAGCCTCTCTTCAACACCTACACTCCCCTGGTGTGAGTGGCCACTCACTGTTCTTTGGCATTGAAATTCTAACCATGGCTAACCTTGAACAAACCTACTTTTATCATCAGAAGCAGGTGGTGAGCGGTGGGCACACACCGGCACTTAACACGCTGTTCAGTATTTCTACCTTTTTACTGAATTCAGTTTTCAAGGCCTGGATTTCTGTTTCACTCAGCCACGTGCTGGTGTTTTCTTGGGCTTTGCTTAGGTGCTTATGATTCTCTTTGAGTCAACCGAGCTCTTTGTTCGTGTTTTCTTTAAACTCCTTGACATTTTTGATGAAAGTCTGTGTGTGTGTGTGTGTGTGTGTGTGTGTTTTAAGTTCTATGTTCCTGGGGTTCTTCTAGGTAGTTCTCAATGGAGAATATTTCAGTAAGACTGGTGTGGCCATCAGTGATGTAGGGCCACACCCCAGGCCCTTAGTATTCTGTCTAGATTCCACCCTCACAATCACCTGGTTACAGCCAGGATTGCCCCGCCCCACAGTTACCTGGCAACAGCCAGGAACCCCGGCCCACTATAAAAGGGGCTGTGTGGCCCCTCCTCTCTCTCTTGCCCTGTCTTGCTCTCTTCTCTGCTCTCTGCTCTCTTCTCTTCTCTTTCTCTTTCCCTATTCTTTTCCCCCTCTTTCCACGTGGCCATGGCTGGCTTCTACCTCCCTACCTCCCCTCTCTCACTCTGTTCTTTTATAATAAAGCTTTAAAATCACCGGCTGTCTCTCCTTCCATTGCTGGAGCAATGGAACAGGCCTCTCAGAGCTTCCGGCTGCCAGACCAGGCCAAGGACTCACACCTCTGCCCTGTCCCCTGGCCAGGTCTCCCTCAACAGGTATACTGGTCCGCATCAGAGCGAGCCTGCAGTGGAGCACATACTGTCTTGGCCTTTCATATTGTTTGAGTATTTGTGATGAGACTGGGGTGTGTAGACTTCTTGTATTGGTTGTGTAGCTGATGTGAGATTCTAGGCTGCCTCAGACTGGACCAGAGCAAAGATGGTTGACCCAGGCTAGGCCTAAAGGTTGGTGGGTTGGCTGTGGAAGGGAGGGGCCGGGATCAGATGAGCTCACCAGATTGCTGGTGCATAGATGTGCCGTGAGGGCCCAGCCTAGAGGTTGGGAATATGCAGACAACTCAACACTTCCATCTTGAGCTGACTGGATTGCTTACTCTGTTGTGGCTTTGGATTGGGTCTGAGATTTTTCCGGCCCCATCTTGGATACCAGAGCCTCTGGTTTTCCTTAGTTCCAAGTTTGTTCATAGCCTGTTGAGACTAGCTTGCTCCAGAATTTCACATTTATTTAGAATCTATTGTCCACTGACCTCTAGAGTGTGGGTCTTGACACCTAGGTCATTGTCATTCCATGATCATGACAGGTTAAGGCGGGAGGTTCAGACAAGCCTCTCTGGGTAGGAGTTTCCTTTGTAGCAGGGAAGAAGGGTGCAGAGGGCCCTGTGCATGGGTTAGCCTTGTTATGTTGTAGGACAATATCCACTGAAAGAGACTTAAGGACACTTTACCTAAACTCTGCAGTCTATATTTCTCTAATAATAATAATAAAAAAAGAGTATTTGGTAGTTTGGGACCCACATTTCCACGTGTCAGCGGAAGCTGGCCCCCCTATGTGGGCAATGTCTACTGCAGTTTGCCATGGCCCCACTAGCATGTCCTGTCCTTTACTCTTGCTGAGGACAGGACAATTGGCCCTCTCTTCTTCCAGTGTTCCTTCTCTCTTCCTCCCCGACCCACAGCCTCCCCGTTTGCCTTTTTTTAAATTGAGCTTTTACCTCTTACTAAACCCTGGGCCAGGCACAGAGAGACAAGAGAGGAGGCCGGTGGAAGGGGGGGGGAGGGGAGGGCTATTGAATAGCCACTTGGCACAAATGGCAAAGCAGGGTCTAACTCACCGCTCGCTGGTCCAGCAAGCGAGCCCCTCCCCATACCTCAGACTTGGTTCAGGACAGAGTTGCCCTCCCCACCCTTCCTGCTTTCAGGACCCAGGGAGGTCCATCCTCACCGGGTGAGGGTGCTGGGGCCGAGGGTTTCAGCAAGCCAGTTGGAGAGTTTCCATGTGTCGGGGACAGCTGGGCACAGCCTCCGTGTCCTGGCTGCACACCTGTTGGAAGTTATATTTGGAACAGTAAATCTTGGGGAATGAAGAGAGAGAAGCCAAAGGAAAAAGTGGGGGTTCAGGGGTGGGGGGGAGAAAGATGAAGCCCAGAACAGGATGTTAACACTGGAGTAGAAAAGCCACAGCCTCCTCTGGGAGGCTCCATAAGGGTAAAGAGGGGATGGTGGGGTTGTGGGCATGGGTGGGGGAGGGGCAGCCAGCCCATACTGCAAACTGCAATCAGTAAAAAAACTGGCTGCTGACATGATTGGGGAGTGGCAACTCTGTGCTAGCACAAAGGTATCTCCTGAGAAATATATATATATGTATATATATATATACATATATATATGTATATATATATATACATATATATATGTATGTATGCACACACACAGATAATTATTTTCCCTGTGTGTGCTCCGGTGTGTGGCATGTGTGCAGGTGTACGGAGGCCAGAGGTGGAGGCAAGTATCTTTCTCTAACTCTTTTCACCGTATTTCCCGGGACACGGTCGGTCTCTTACCAAGCCCGGAGCTTAGGCTGGGCTGCTGGCCAGCAAGCTCCGGGATCTCCTCCTTCCCAGCATGGGGACTGTGGACACACGCCTGCCTTCGTGCCTGGATTTTTATGTGGGTGCTGAGGACCAGAATCCAGTTCCCTAAGCTTATATGGCAAGAACTTTGTCCACCGAACAATCTACCCAGGCCCTAAAAAGAAACCTCTTCTAGAATAGGGGCCCATCCACTGAGAAGCAGGATGGAAGCTTATTCTCACTCCTTTTCTGGGTTCCTCTGGGGTGGGGGTGGGGGGCTCAGATGTTACAAAGAAGGAGAAACATTGAGTGGTCACAGTTAACATACCTCAGCCACTGCCTTCCCACTCACTAGTCGCCTTAATAGAATATAAACATAGAGGGGTTCTTTTGGCTACAAAATAAATCTCCTGATAAAAGCAAATCAGTAACTTTATCACACTACAAATGTCCATCCATTGTGTGGGCAAGGGAGGAATGAGCTATTTGCATTGAATACCAAACTAATGGTGACCTGGAGGCCCAATACTCAGGGATTAGAATGTGAGAATTATGCAAATCTGGATCACTATAGGATTTCTATTTTAACCTAAGACAAGCTACAAGCATAACGGTAAAGCTAACTTTAAAGAGACGATTCTAGTGCAAATAGCAAGAACCATAGCCAGGTCAGGAACAGGGTGAAGGATTGACCACAAGACCCTCCCCCAATGGAAACCCCAGGGTTGTTTTACAATGTTGCTAAGTGCTGTGTGGCAGACAGATTCCTTGCAGAGGGCTCAGTTGGAGTCCAGGTAATTTTAGTTTATGAACAGCACATTTTAGTAACCCTCTGTGACTCACTCATTAGCTTAGCAGCAAGTAACATTCAGTAGACTCAACACATGAGTCACTTGCCTGCAAGAATTAAAAGAAAGGCCCTGACCCTGTAGGCTATGTTCCTGTGGCCTGGCAGGGAGCCGCAGGCCACATGTGCACACTGCTGTGCCACATTGCTCTGATGAGTGGGTCTCGCCTACAGGAGGGCTTGTATCCTTCATTATCTGTTCTCCACATAGTACAGTATCGTCAGAAACCTCTATACTGTACCTAACAGTGTACAAATAGGGCCTTATTGATTCTCGTCTTGAAGCCTGTTTCCTTGATTTCATACCTGCTCCAGCTATGAGCACAATTCCCTCCTTGTCCCTGAAGCAAGACTTCTCAAAAGAGCTGTTTATGCACTTGGCCTCCTCATCCATAGGTTTAATCAACTGAAGATAAATACCCGTTATATTCGAAGGCTGCAGTGTTTAGAGTGCTTGCTATGCACCTTATGTGAGGACCTGGGGTCATTTCCCTGGACCCCAGTAGATGTGGGCTTGGTATGCTGCCCTCCTCTAAGTCCAGCCTCTGAAGGTGGAGACAGGGCAGTCCAAGAGTAAGCTGGATAACAAGACCAGCTGTATCAGTGAGCTCTGGGTTTGATTGAGAGACCCTGGTATTGTATGGATTCTATATTCTATCTAGCCTGTACAAAAGACACACAGTCCTGGTACTGATTTACAAGTTGTAAGCCCAGATTGGGCCAGGTTTGAGTTACTCTAACTCACATCCCAGCCACATGTCCCTTGCGATTGGCTGTTTCTCCTGGCCATGTGCCAATGGTCCTTCTCTTCTCACGGCTGCCTCCTCTTCTCTTTGTCTCCCCTCTCTCTTTTTTTCCTGGTCTCCTGAGTTCCTTCACTTAATCCACAAGTCCCACCTTTCTCTCCTCTACTGCTTTAGCCTATTTTTTTAATTGACCAATTAGCTTGGGGGGCGGGGCAAGGTTTGTGCAACCAAAGCTGGTGTACCCGAGAATTCACTCTCATCTTGGGGCAACCAGAGATTGCGGGGCACAGAATTTAGCATTTGAATATATAGCAGCACCAGACCAACCCCAACACCCTGGTTTAATGAATGAGGTACAAGAGTGATCTCTTCTACTTTGACATCAATCTGAGAACTCCACAGGATGTGCATGTACCCACACACGTGTGTGCACACACATGCATGACACACACACAAAAGTGGGAAAAGAAAAATCATTTGACCAAACTTGACTATATCTAACTTGTATATATTTTTCTGTTGTCAGCATTTCCTCGGAAATACAGTATGATACTGTGTGCAGAGCCAGCAATTGCCGTCCTAGAGGCGATACAGAAGCCGCTGGAGGAGGAGCACAGGCCACATGCAATCCCGACATCATTTTGTATAAGCTTTGGTACCTAAGGAGGGTCCTGAAACAAGTTCCTGTGGAGAGGAGGGTCAAATGTAGGGTCGCAGATGTTCTCATTCTGTTTTGACCCATTCATTCATTCATTCACTCATTCTCCTCCACCCCTCTTCTGGTCTATTCTAGAAGGTTTGGTTCCCAGCATTCTATCAAAGCAGCATTTTCCAGATGCTTTCTCCCATGACCACCCTATCATTCTCCCTGCTGTTGTTAAAAGTATACCAGCCCATCTTTGTTTCTCCATACTGACCCTGACTTTGAAACACAGCCTCAGCTGAGCTGCCAGTGAGCAATGCCCTTGATATCACTGAGTCCGTTGATAAATACTGTCAGTCCGCTTTCTGGCTTTCTAGCCGTCTTTTACAGGGCATCTTCATTAAGGTGTAATTTTAATCAATAAACCACACATATGTAAGGCACATGAGTGACTATGCTTTGGCTTTGCATATACCCTTGAAGCCATCACAGGGTCATGAACATCCCTACCATTCCCCTAAACTTCGCCATGCCCGTTTACGACCCCCTCTCCTGCTGTCACGTCGCCTCCTCCTGCTGTCACGTCGCCTCCTACTGCACATGGGTTGCATTTTTTATTTTTGTTATATAACAAATAATCACATACTTGATCGGCTTAAAACAATAAACATTTATCATTTCCTATTTCTTCTGGGTCAAGAATGCGAGGCTATGTGGTCTGAAGGGTTTCTTCTTAGGTTGTGACCAGGCATTGACTGAGCTGTGACTGGAGGAGTCTACACGCATGCTCACAGTGGGGAAAATTAGTTCCTCACAGCTATCGACAGGGGGTGTCACTTTCTCACCAGTTATTAGCTGGAGGCCTCACGGGAGTGTGTGTGTGTGTGTGTGTGTGTGTGTGTGAGAGAGAGAGAGAGAGAGAGAGAGAGAGAGAGAGAGAGAGAGAAATACATACCGTACCAGCCCAGCAATGTGGAATCCACCATCTGTTTATAACTTTAATGTCAACGCTGGACTAATTGTACAACATTCTGTTCATTAGACATGAGTCACCCTTGGCGCCTTGAGAGGTGGCAGCTCAGCAGTGAAGAGCGCTCACTGCACGTCCTGAGGTCAGCTCCCAGAATCCACAGTGGGTGGCTCACAACCACCTTACTCTAGATCCCGGGGGTCCAACCCTCTCTGGTTTCTGCTGGCACACACACACACACACACACACACACACACACACACACACACAGTTACTACAATGTCCAGCCAATGTGTGCCAGGCGGGAATATCAGGACATGGTAACAAGGGAGAGCCATTGAGGAGCTAACCTATCACGGCCGCTAACCTGATCTGTCACTGTAGAGTTATGTTTTCTAGAGCTTTAATTAAGTGCAGTCATTCAGTTTGTATTCTTTTTTTTTTGGTCTACCTTTATTCACTTAGCTATTTATTCTGAGGTATTTATTAATTATTCATTTTTTCACTGTTGAATAGCATTCCACTGTATAAATATCTCTGTAGAGAAAATCTCTTATGTATTGTATGGATGTAACACCTGTCAGTTAAAGTTGATTGGCCTGTGATTGAGGCAGGAAATAGAAAGTGTGACATCCAATAAGCAGAAAGGATTCTGGGATAGGGCCAGGCAGGGGAGGACAGGGCTCCAGGCACAGAGGAAGACGTTTGCATGTAACGAAGGACCAGGTAGACCCATGGCAGAACGTAGGCTAGAGTAATGGGATCATTACATCACAAATCAGTCGGGGACATGCCTGGCTATATGGCCAAGGCATTTGTAAATACATTTGAGTACCAGAGTCAGTATTTCTGGGAGCTTGGTCAGGGAGGAAAAATATACGCTTACACAAGACTCCCTACTACATATCAAGTGATTTGCTTATCCACTTACTTGCCAATGGGTATTTATAGTTTTTGGCTATTATAAGGAAATCGCACACATATATAAATGAAAATTAATTCTTTAAAAATAAGTCATTTAAAAATCTTTTTAGCCAGGCGTGGTCGCGCACGCCTGTAATCCCAGTACTTGGGAGGCAGAGGCAGGCAGATTTCTGAGTTCGAGGCCAACCTGGTCTACAGAGTGAGTTCCAGGACAGCCAGGACTACACAGAGAAACCCTGTCTCGAAAAATAAAAAAAAAAAAAACTTTTTAAAAAGTATTAAGATCAGTCACTGTGTAGTGACAACTGATTATAATTCCAATTTCCATTTCCTGGTCACTAGTGTGCCCTTCTGCGCCCATCACTAGTCACTAGTCACTATCTCCGGTGAGGGAACTTCTCATCATTTGCTCATTCTTAATTTAGGTTATTTGTTTATTTAGTTTTGAGAATTCATTGGATTCGTGTCTGTTGTTGTTTGAGTCTGAAATGTCTCCCATCGATGCATCCGGTTCATGCTTTGAACATCCTGTTCTCTGGTAGCAGGAAGCTAGGCAACCTGTAGGAGGGGGAAGGTCACCAGATGTGGTCTTTGAAGGTTATAAATGGCCCTGATTCCTGTTGCTTGCTCTGCCCCTCAGTCCCTGGGATACACACAGCCTCTGCCTGTGCTCTCAGCTCCAGGAACCAGGCCACTGTCTGCTGTGCCTTCCCCATCACGATAGATAAGAAGCCTCTGAAACTCTGAGCTGAAATAAATTCCATATTATACTGGGTTCATCAGGTATAGCAATGCCTGTATGGCTGCAGGTACACTGGGCACAGATTTTTTATTTTCAGTTTGTAGTTTGTCTTAACTATTGGCTTAACGTCATCTTTCAAAGGCAGGAAAGTGTAATTTCCACGAGGTCTAGCTGGCTCATCGCATCTAGGCAGTCTTTGCCTGATCCAAGTCACAGTGAATTTCTCTTACATTTTTTCTATGATTTCTATGGTTTCAGTTACAAGGAAACCTATGATTCATTTTGAGTTAATTTATACAATGACACAAGATATGCATTATTTCTATGCTGTTTAAGGCCCCCTCTGTTGATTCTTCACTGAGTCACACATTCCACGGCTGGAATCAGTTGTCTGTAACAGGCAGATCGACTTCTGGATTCTGCTGGCTAATCGAGCTCTCTCTTGCAGCACATCGTGAGGATGACAGCAAATCTTAAGATTAGGTGGTGTTGACCCTCGAACTTTGTTCTTCCGTTGCAAAGCCTTTGTGGTCCTGGGTCTTCTGTATTTCAATACAAATTTTAGAATCTGCTTGTCCATTTCTAAAGAAAAAGCCTGCTGGGATTTTGAGTGGGATTGTGCCAAATCTGTCTATTGATTTAGGGGGAAGTAACCCAGCGAGTCATCCAACAGGAGACCATGGATAACATCTCTCCATTTAGTTAGGCTTACTTTAACTTTCCCCATCAATGATGTATAGATTTCAGGGTTCAAGTGTTTAATATATCTTTCAGATTTATTCCTAAGTATTTTATATTTGTTTATATATTGTAGGTGATTTTTCAAAAATGTCAGTGTCTGACTGTCTATTGCTGTTATCTAGATGTATAATTGATTTTTTCTGTCATATTGATTTTATATCCTGCAAACATTGCTAACTAGTTATTGATTCTGGTAAGGATTTGTTTTGTAGATTCCATTAGATCTTCAATATAGCAGATCATATCGCTTATACATAAAGACTAGATGCTTTTTATTTCTTCTCTTGGCCCCACTGCTTAGGCTAGAGCCTCTAATTTAATGCTGAATAAGAAGTAGGGAGAATAGACATTTTTGCTTTGCCCTGATCTTAGGGGTATGTATGTATGTGACAGTCATGTCTAATACTAGCAGGAGGTTTTTCATAGACCTTTTATTGTTGTTGATAATGTTTAACTGAAGAAATGGTTTCTGTCTCTGTCTTGCTGAGGGTTTTCAAATAAGAGGATCTTGGATTTTGTTCAATTATGTTTCTGCATCTATGGCAATGATGATATCCCTTTTGCTTTTTGTTTATTAATATGGTGAGTCATGCTGGTTGATTTCCTGATGTTAGACCAAATCCTCATCCCTTGCATAACCTCCACATGGTCACAATGCATTTATCCATCTTTAATATATTGCCAATTGGATTTACTAACAATTTATTTGGAATGCATGCATTTACTCCTGGGATGCTTATTGATGTAGTGTCTACTTGGGATGTCTGGCTTTGGTGTAGGGGTAATGTCATCTTCCAGAAGGAGTTGGAAATATGCTCCCCTCTTAAATTTTTTGCAAAAGTCTGTGTACAATTAATAGTCCCCCACACATACACCTGCGTTTGGGATAAGGCTCTGCGGGGTTCATCTCTCTGCTGCTAGGTGACGCTAACTAGGCCAGAGCCTCTTTGTAGGATTTTTTTTTTTAAACTTAAATATTCAGTTTCTTTGACAGATCTATGTCGAGTTGTGTTTCTGGTTTGCTCTTGAGGAAGCTTTGGTATTTTGTGTCTTTCAAGGGATTTGTCATTATTCCTCAAGTTGCTACAATATTTAGCTATTCACAACACTACCTTATTCTCATTTCATGTCTGCAGTGCTACCGTTTCTCTCATTCACAATGGTAAAATTTATATTTTTCTCTTCTTAGCAACCTAGGTAGAACTTTATCAGTTTTATTATTGTCCCAGAGTAATTGCTTCTGGTTTCAATTATTTATTTTCTATTGTCCCCTAACCTTTATTTTTGAAGTAGGGTCTCACTAGGTAGCCCTGGCTGATCCAGAACTCACTAATAGACTAGGCTGGTCTTGAACTCACAGAGAACTGCCTGGCATTTCCTCCTGAGTGCTGGGATTAAAGGTGTGCACCACCACGCCAGGTTCAGTTTTGTCTTTGTGTTTTTATGTTTTCCTGTCTTCTTAGTTCTAGTTCAATACGCTCTTCTTTTTAGTGTCTGAATGTGGTTGCTATGGTTATTTCTTTCCTAATAAAGGGGTTATTGTGCTTAAATTTATAAGTGTTGTTTTAGCTGAATTCACACATTTTTGTGCTATGCTTCTGTTCAGTTAAAATACCTTTTGTTTTACTATTATCTATGTGTGTATGTATGCATGTGTGTGTGTGTGTGTGTGTGCTCGCACTCGTGCGTGTGTTCACATGTGCCACGCTGTGTGTGTAAAGGAAAGGGGATAACTTTCAGGACATGATTCTCATCCCTTCTACTGTGTGAGTTCCAGGCAGATGGAATTGAGCTTAGGTGGGCAGCTTTGAGGTCAAACGTCTCATCCACTGAGTCCTCTCTGCTGCTCCCAAGGACTTCTATTATTTTCTCAGATTAGTAGCTCTTCTCACTCTGGGGTTTCTTGTATGTGTGCATATGTGTGTGCTCTGCCTGTGTGTGGATACCAGAGGTCAATGTCTGGGGTCATTCTTAGTTGCTCTCCACTTTACTTTTTGACAAAGGCTCTCTCGCTGAACCCGGGGCTCACCAGTTCTGCTGAACCAGCTGCGAGTGAGCTGCAGGGGCCTGCTTCCCTCTGCCTCCCCAGCACGGGGATCCCAGGTGTGTGCTGCTGCATCGACTTCCTTCTCTTCTTCCTGTGGCTTCTGGAAGATCAAACTCGAGTTCTCTCGTTCATGCAGAAAGCCTGTTTACCAACTGAGCCATCTCCCAGCCGTTGCTTGGAGCTTTGACCAGGCTCTGCCCGCGTCCTGCCTTCCAGTCCTAGATTTCAGTAAGCTGGGCAAGTGAGATGCTCTTCCTTTTCTGTCGCTCAAAGAGAGAGCTGTCAATTGTTTGGTGACTGAAGTCTAGCAAACCATTGCTTCTCACGTTTTCCTGCTGCCTTTCATTGTTTTGTGTGGCTGAATTCTACCATACCTTAACAGCACAGGCATGCCAAAGCCATGTAAATTCTTCCAGGCCACAGATGAAGGTGGAATATTCATGAGTCTGGTGTAGCACTGATTGCAGCGTGAAGAAAGCCACAGAATGGTATAAAAAAAGGAAGACCTAAGGCTAATATCCCATGGATAATAAGGTGGAACCCTTAAACAGGCCAGTGGGAACTGGAGTCCTGTGATGGGGAAAACAGATAATGCATTGTGCTGATTTGAATTTTTTCCAGGATCACATGATTGACTCAATACTAGAAATTCTTTTAGTGGAGCAGAAAGAAAGCACTTTTGTTTTGCTTGTTTCATTTCAGTTTTGATTTGTTTTGAGTGTTTAAATGCAAGTTTATCTTATAGTTAAGGAGAATAGTTATAAGGTTCCAAAGTTTACAATACGAGGCATATGATCTATACCTTGATCTGTTCTTATTCTACTGTTTTCCTCCTGTTTTCCCTTTAGGTGATCCTGTGAGTGTGTGCATGTGTGTGATGTATGTATGCACTTGTATGTGTGTATGTATGTATGTGTGTGTGTCTGGTGTGATATGTGCATTCATGTGTCTGTACAATTATGTATACATGAATGTGTCCCCACATGCAAGTGGATGTCAGGATAACCTTGGTGTCACTTCTCACCTTTCACCTCAACAGGCAGAGTCTCCTCCTTGTCTTCTGCTGTGTATGCCAGTCTACCTGGCCCACTAGCTCCTGGGATTCTCCGGCCTCCCATCTTCCTGTAGGCATGCTGAGATGACAGCTGGTCAGGCTAGCCCTGTAGCTTTTATGTAGTTTCTGGAGAACCAGTCTGAGGTCAGTTAGATCTTCCCTCTCATTTCTCCCACTCTGCAATGTTTCTGAAAATCCACAGTAAACTACTTGTTGGACCCGCTCCTATGCGATCCATTCTTAGATAGAGCCACAGAAATGTGGCGTCTGCAGCAAGGAAGTGAGATTGACACTTGAGATCCATTGTGCGTGCCAGGAGCCTGCTCTGTGGGAGCATTCCTGAGGGAGAGTAACTGGGTCTGGAGGCAAAGGGTTCAGGCGACCTAGATGTGTCGAGAACATTTGAAAGCTCTAGACTGATGCTTTGTACAGTGAAGAGGGCTTCCAATCACCTTAAACAAGATCTCACCGGCTGAGCTTGGGTTGCTTCCTGTGGCAAAAAGCATCCATCCGCCTTCCTGGTCTTTCTCTCGCTAGGTCCTCTGTCACTCTCAGCTTTATCCTGTGCCTGTCACTGATTCTTCAACCTGTGGTCCAACCCAGAATTCCCCCACCACCATGCTCCCAAGCCTCCATATTTGTGTCTTCTCCACCCCGTAGTGAAAGCCTTCTGAGTTAGATCAGTCAGGTCTAACAGGTAATAGATACCATTTAAAACAGAGGATGTGCATGCAGGGGACTTGAGCAGGTTAAAGAGGGGCTGAGAAATGAAACAGAGGACAGTGCGACAACTCTAAAGACTGACACACCCACTGTATAACGCAACAACAGCTACTACAGAGGCAATCTAATTTGTTCCCACACGCCAGCCCTTAGCGGCTTCAGCGAGGTGTGCTCTGCTCCCTTCTACATCCCCTGTAATGCACGTCTCTGGATTGTTCACGTCTATGAAGCAGCAAGCCCTGTTGGGAGGAGAGGAGCGTCCCAGGAAGGCGTCAGTCAGTTTGCCACCACTGTACAACCAGCCTCACTAGCCAATTTAATGACATTGTGGTTTTCGATCCATAATCAATTGGCTCGCGGCTTTGAGCCTGTAGGGATCTAGGGCATGGGAGAAGAGTATGGCAAAAGAAGCAGCTTCTTTCATGGCGGCAGGGAGTGTGGGGGGACACAGAGAGGGAGAGGGGTAAGAGGAAGGAGAGGGGGAAGGGAGAAGAGGGAGGACGGGGAGGAGGAGAGGGAGGAGATATTTATGACCTACCACTACCATTTTTAGAACTGTAGGCGAGTTAGTGTGGCTGGAGCCCCAGCTGTGAAGACAGGAGTTTATTAAAATAAGCAAACAACCGTTAGTGCATTTTATGTGGAGTCAGGAAGACCAGACCTAAACAGACTTATAGGTTGCTGCCTCAGGATTGGGAAAGGGCTGGTACCATTTGGTCTAGTGCTCATGGGAACTATCTGACTGTTTGTGATGTAAAAGTAAGTAGGGATAATTAGGAATATTTTAATAATACCAAAGTATGAGATTCCTATTGAGTACCAAATTGAGAAGACTGGGTAGTGGTTGGATGCATGAGCTAGAATCTTAGGGGCTTCTTGTGCTCTAAAGATGTCAACTTGCAAGCCTTCTGAGGTTGGTCAGTACCTTGGTCACCTATGTGCCTAGTAAAGGAAACATCATGGCAGAAAGTGGATCCTTTGGAAATGCCAACCCTTAAGACGCAGAAAGAGGAAGTAGGAATGGAAATGCTGGGGAGAAGACCTCAAAGCAAGCTTTGCAGAAGCGAGCGAGCTGTCTCTCCTCTGTTGACCCTTTATCAGTACAGGCATCAATCAAGTTTGAGCATTTGGCTGTGATGAATTTGGGAGCTTGGAAAACATGTCCAGAAAGAAGAGTGGGAAACCGGTGGTACCGTGTGCACATGCGTGTGGAGGCCTGGAGGGGGTGCTGGGAGGCACCGTTAAACACTCTTCCATCTTATTTGCTGAGGCAAGGTCTGACAGACCAATCAGAGCTTCCCATAAGGCTCATCTCCCTAGCCAGCTTGCTCTGAGGAATGCTTTTGAGGCTGGGATTAGCAGTGGGCTACAACACCCACCCAGCATTAACTGGGTTCTGGGAATCTGAACTCCAGGCCTCATTATACATAACGGGCCTTAATCTCTCATACATTTCTTTGGCTTCAACTGTGAGTTTTAAAAATGTGTGTGTGTGCCGGGCGGTGGTGGCGCACGCCTGTAATTCCAGCACTTGGGAGGCAGAGGCAGGTGGATTTCTGAGTTCGAGGCCAGCCTGGTCTACAGAGTGAGTTCCAGGACAGCCAGGGCTATACAGGGAAACCCTGTCTCAGAAAAACCAAAAAAAAAAAAAATGTGTGTGTGTGTGTGTGTGTGTGTGTGTGTGTGTGTGTGTTTGTGCATGTGAATACAGGTGCCCATGGAGGCTAGAGGAAGATGTTGTGTGCCCTGGAGCTGGAATCATAGGCAGTTGTGTGGTCTGTTTGAAGTGGGTGCTGGGAACCAAACTTGGGCACTCTGGAAGGACAGTGTATATTCTTAACTGCTGAGCCATCTTTTTAGCTCCTAAGATAGCTTTACTGAATTATGTTTTACAGAAAATATATCTCACCCAAAATTTTCCTATAGATAGCTTAGTGAGGTTTTCTTGTTTTTTGTTTTGTTTGTATTTTTATATTCATAGTATTATGAAGCTATAATCATGATATAATTTTAGAACATTTTCAAAGCACCATAAAGAAATTCTAGACATATTAGTATTCAGATAATTAGACAAATTATATAGACAAATGCCCAGTCCCACCTTCATCTCTGCTTCCCAGCACATCACTAATTTGCTCTCTGTCTCAGTCTATTCTGGCTAGTTCATCTAAATGAAGCCATATGATGTGTGCTTTTTAAACAATGTCTGGCTCAGTACAGACACCTGAACATGTTCATCCGTGTTATAGCATCTACTGTTATTTCAGGGATTTTGCTGTTGTTTTGTCTCATTTTTTCAAGACACAGTTTCCCTGTGTAGTATTGGCTGTCCTGGAACTCGCTCTGTAGACCAGGCTAGCCTCAAACTAAGAGATCCACCTGGTTCTGTCTCACAAATGCTGGAATCAAGGTCGTGCGCCACCACTGCCTGGCTTGTTATTTCAGTTTTTATCGTCCAGTAATATTCTACTGTGCAAATATGCTGTTTAGTTTATCAGTTGAATGGATGTGTGTATTCTTTCCTTTGTATGAACATGTATGCATACATTTATTTGTGTGGACATAAATAAACATGTTTCACTTTATTTAGGTAAGTTCTTTTGGTCAAGCTACTAGGGGTAGAATTGTTGAATTATATTTTCACAGATTTTAACATTTTGAGAAACTGATAACCTGCTTTCTGAAGTATTTTCACTAATTTACATTATCATCAGCAACATGTAAGGGTTCCAGCTTCTGCCCCCCTTGCCCCACTCCAACACTGTTACCAACTATACTTTTGACATCTATGGAGCCATCCTAGGAAGTGTGAAGTAGAATTGTGATCTGTTTTTTGTTTGTTTGTTTGTTTGTTTTTTGTTTTTTCGAGACAGGGTTTCTCTGTGTAGTCCTGGCTGTCCTGGAACTCACTCTGTAGACCAGGCTGGCCTTGAACTCAGAAATTCACCTGCCTCTGCCTCCCAAGTGCTGGGATTAAAGGCGTGCGCCACCACCGCTTGGCACGATCTGGTTTTAATGTACATTTCTCTAACAATCAGCAGTTCTGAGCATCTTGTCACAGGCATCTTGGCCATTTTTAGACCTTCTTTAATGGAGATGCTGTAAGAGACCGTGGTCTCCTCTTGGCATTAGCAGACGTATGACTACAAGCATTTCCTCTCATTCTGTGGGTTGTCGTTTCACTTTCTTTATAGTGTCTTTGGAAGTATAAACTTTTTTTTAAGAACTCTAGTTTATGTATCTTTTTGTCTTTGATGTCCTATCTACCATGAATTGTCTTTTATTATTCAAATTTGGTGGATGTGATCCCTGCGTGTAGTGGTATTTAGAGGTGGGTCCTCCAGGGATTATTAAAATAAGGGGATGGTGGGTTCTCATAAAAGGACCGGTGTTGGAATCCCTGTCTCCTGTTTGATCTTGGTGGGAAGTTGTTCACTATTTCTCTGTTAGGACATATTAGCTGTGAGCGTTCTCCAGGAAGGACTGTCTCAACAGGAGGAAGAAATAACAACATGTGTGGAGGCTGAACCTGGGGTTATCTAGAATGTTCCAGAACCCAGCGCACACCTTGTGGTAGGATTGCCACCTTTTCTTTTTAAAACTATCTGGGACACTCCTCCTGGCACCAGAATAACAAGACTGTCCCTTTCTCCCTTTAAGAAACTTATTTTTAAAGACAGTCCTGGCATGCGACGGGAGAAGCAGCCATACAGTTAATGAGTCTCTGGTGTGGACAATTATAGCCTAGACTACAACTTGGCTTGGTTCTCTCTCACTCTTGTGCAGTGTCTGATTCAGTCATACACACCTACTCACAATTATAATCCTGTTCTCTGAGAGCTCTGACTGGCAGCAGGCCAGCGTGGGGACACACACACACACACACACACACACACACACACATATGCAAATGCCCACAGGTCTCTCACATACTCAGAGACAGTTTTTGTAATAGATGCATTTAGGATTTTGTCCCAGACAACTGCAGCTCCTTGGAAAAGGCTTACCATTGTACCCCTGAAGATATAGGTCAAGGTGCCTGCTTGCAGCAGGTGCTTCTGTCTCTCTCTGCAATCAGCCCCGTTAATTGGACCAGGTGGTCACTTGCCCTAGGCTCCATAACCAAAGTGCTTTTACAGCTTCACTTTTGGAAGACAGGCAAAATCAATATATTCATATGTTTTTAACATATGTTATATATATGTATATACGTGTATATACACACACATTTAATTTTAAATGTCATAAGACATTTGTCTTAGGAATCAGGCTTTCACAGAACAAGGGCAGGGCCAAGGGAAGGCCTTACAGACTGGAACTGTGGGCTGGAAGCCGTCATCAACCAAGGCAGCTGGTTCCCTTTCTTCCCCTTTCTCTCCAGGCCAGCCGAGAGAGAAATCTCATCTTACTGAAATATCTGCATGCCAATCGCTTTGGAGTATTTATAAAAAATTCAGAGCTCCAAGTCTCTGGAGAGAGAGACAAGGAAACTACCTTTTAAACAAATGCCCTCAGTGAGCCTTCGGCAGGTGCTAAGGTGGTACATGGCTCAGAGTTCTTTAAGACACGCCCTCTTGGATCAGGAAGTGCAAACTAACCGAGTCAGCACCGGTAGGTGTCCTGCTCCCAAGGGCTGTGCCTGCCAGGGAGAGGAATGCAGTGACTGCACAGCCATGATGTGCAGAGCAGGGAGACTGACCTTCCTGCCAGTTTATAGCAAAATGCTCATAACAGATTCCCTTTTACTTAAGATGGCGCACGTAGGGTTACTGCAGTCAAGTGGCACCCAAGGCGCACGTGGTGAGCATGGCTCAGACACGCATCCTCATTTTCTCACACACAGCCAGACACACACCAACTCACAAGCACTCACCCAGCATCCTGGGCACTGTGGGAGAGATTTATTCTGGTTAATAATCTCTTTGTAGCTCAGTCAGACTATAAAAAGGGTTGAGAACCTTTATTAATTATATAGCTTACATTCAGTGAAACATGGTATTTAATTTAAATATGTGCAGGAGGCAGCTTTGATACTTTGATTCTTTTCCCAGAACAAATGGCTTCTCTCCCTCACTGGCTTGCTGAGTCCATCTCTTATGATGAAAGACCAACCTGCTCTGTCCCTTTCACAGGACTTTTGTCCTAGAAGATGATGAAACGCTTTCCCGACTGAGTACACAGCTGGGACTGCAGTCACTTGGCCTGCTTTGAAAAGGGAATACCAGGGAGGTATATTCATTTAATCTTTTCTAAACAACAGATTGGGAAGACAGGTCTTGGAGTGGGATGCTGGAGTCACAGCCAGAGAAGTTGACCATGGGAAGCAGGTATTGAGTGTAGAGTAGCCCTACAGATGTGTCAAGAATGGGGACCATCTTGATCTCTCTCACCACATGATCATGTCTCTTGATCATGACCATACCTTCCTTTGTGTGGGGACTGTCAGATCTCATGGCTGTTGAAAGGAAAACAAACATCTTCTGCTGGTCACTGCCTTTCAAAATCTCCAAGTGAGGTAGGTTGGTGCAGGACTCAGGGGATAGCTCAGTTGATAGCATGTCTGCCTTGAAATCACAAGGACCTGAGTTAGTATCCCCAGAACTCATATGAGAAGCCAGTCATGATGGCGAGTACCTGAAACTCCAAAGCTGAGTGTGTGTGTGTGTGTGTGTGTGTGTGTGTGTGTGAGAAAGAGAGAGAGAGAGAGAGAGAGAGAGAGAGAGAGAGAGAGACCTCAGCGTAATTGAGGAAAGACATCCACTGTCATTCTTTGGCTTCTACACACATGTGCACATATCCACACTTGCAAGTGCAAACTCTATGCACACAACACATACCACACTGCACACATACCACTTCACGCACACATAAAGGTTGGTGGCCTCTTGACAACTCCAGAACACCCAAAGACTCTAAGACTGAAAATTGCCTAAGAACTAGAACCTCAAACAGACTGGCTGCTGATTCTGTTTCGACAAGAGCTGCCATAGCTCAGATGGTTGGGGGGACTCAGGGCAAGACCTGATTAGAAGACAGAACCTCAGGACCCCACTTTAGCTTAGTTTCCAAAGGGGTGGATGCAGAGGGCTGAGCCCAGGCCAGCTGGGTGAGCGCATCCCTAGAATCTGCTCTTCCCTTCCTGAAAGACAAGAGACTTGGCTTAGAATGTAGGTCAGGTTTGTGTCCAAGTTTCTTTTCTCTTTTTCCAAGACAAAGTGGGAAGGAGCTGGGCTGGGAGCAGATGTGGACAGGGAGAGGAGAGTTTAAGATTTTCTGAATGTCTCTGACACCTTGGGCACCGAGGCCGAAGTATGAACATGGCCGCTGCACTGATCTTCACAAGGCTTGTCAACGTGGGATTCCCGTCAGACCTGTCATAGGTAGGGAAATGGAGCCTCGGAGAGGCCTCCACTTCTAAAGATACAGACTAAGCAAGGACAGGCAGCATTTTAAGCTCTACAGCCTGGCCTCATCACACCTGCCACACAACAGAAGAGGGTTGGGGCGCTCCTTGCTGGATCTTGTTTTCCCAGTGGGGCCAGACAGGACTCAGGACTCTTTGGCTTCTGTCTGTGAGCCTCCACAGGCCAGGCCACTGTTATCTGTCTGCATCTCTTCTTCATTCTCTCTCTTCACTAACCAGACACCTTCCAGCCAATCTGAAGCTAAAACCACAATAGCAGCCAGGGATGGTGTCACATATCTGACATGCCAGCACTCTAGACGTTGAGACATGCTCTACTTCCCAACCCAGCTCCCCAGAAGTGTCATTCTGATTCTGGCGCTGTGTCCCTTCCACTTGCTTTATCCTCGTACCAAGCTGGAATCTTCTCTCAGTTCTCCACAGCAGGTGCACCACCAGGACCATTAGTTATCTTTTTTAAAAAAATATTTTTTCTATGTGTGTAT
Source organism: Apodemus agrarius (assembly GCA_964023405.1). Taxonomy (NCBI): domain Eukaryota; kingdom Metazoa; phylum Chordata; class Mammalia; order Rodentia; family Muridae; genus Apodemus; species Apodemus agrarius. The sequence continues at coordinate 62,236,663 of OZ030012.1, read as the reverse complement.
GTTGTGTGTGTGTGTACACGCATGCACATGTGCAGCTATACACTTGCCATAGCACATGTGTGGATGCCATAGAAAAGTACTGTATGTCTGTTGGTCCTTGCTGTTCACCTCGGTTGAGACAGGGTTTCTTTTGTTGATCACGATTGTGGATATCAGGCTAGATGGCTCGAGAGTATCTGGGAATTCTCCTGTCTCCACCCTGCCAGAGGAACACAGCGTTTTAAGTGCACACTCTCGCTTCAAGCTGTATGTCAGTTCTGGAGACTCAAACTCATGTCCTTATGCTAGTATAGCAAGGGCTTTCATCCACTGAGCCACCTCTAGCCTTCAAGTTACCGTATTGCTGAGAAACTCATGACTTTTTCCATTCTTCTCATGTTTGGGGCTCCGCAGCACGGGACACTTAGCTATGTGGGGCACCGTGTGTCTTCTTTGGTGGAGACATACTTTTGCATTTTCCTTTGACCTCCTGGCTACTCCTGCTCTGCCTTCTTTTCAAAAGCCCTTTGCCCCATTAAATTTTCTAATGTCCAAGTTTTCAGAGTCTGGCCCCAGTCTCCTCTCTTCTCTTCCTGTACTTGTTCTTCAATCTCACCCACTCCTGTGGCCTTTAAACCTCTATGTTATATTTCTATCCTGGTTCCTCCTCATTAGCTCCAAAGCCAAGTTTCCATCTCTCTATTTAAGGGTTTCAAAGATCTCCTGCTGCACATGACAGTATGACACACATAGCCAGCCTCCTGAATCTGCAGATTCCACCAGCAGGATCGAAAATAAAATTTAAAAACCTGCATCTATACTGAACACAAACAAGCGTCTTTCTTGTCATGTTCCTTACAATACACCATAATAACAATTTGCATAACATTTATATTGTATTAGGTATGATAAATGATTTAGAGATTATAGAATATGGAAGATATTGTAGGATATGCAAATGTCTCATAGTTTAATACAAGGGACTTGGCCATCCATGGCTTTTGTTATCTTTGAGGGTACTGTGGATACCAACGAACGATAATAATTTAGGCCATAGCTTGTATAACTTTGTGTATAGTCATTGCCGTTAGAACTTTATATAATTCCATGTATCAGGAAATAGTATTCTCTCTTTTTTTTCTTCCAACCAAGCTGACTTTTAGATAACATCCCCTTGTCAGGAAATAATGTTCATCTTTTAATTTTCCAACTATTACACATTTTAAAAATTTTGTATAATTTTACATTAGAAAATTTTCTTCTTTTGATCTTTCTCTACCATTAACATGCTAAAAGCAGGGGCTGGAGAAATGGCTCAGCAGTTAAGAGCACTGGTTTGGTTCTTAGCATCCACATGACAGCTCACAGCCTTCTGTAACTACAGTTCCAGGGGATCAGATGCCCTCTTCAGGCACTGTGTGCATGTGGTGCATATAAATATATAGGGGTGTGTGTGTGTGTGTGTGTGTGTGTTTGTGTGTGTGTGTGTGTGTGTGTGTGTGTGTGTGTGTAGGCACGTGTGTGTACACACACAATAGGAAAAATGTTTTTTAAGAATAAATTGGTGGAGGCAGATGGTAGAGACAGCTTGCTACTACCTACATCTCTGCTAGCTCACTTGGCTATCTCCTGAGCATCCTACACCAGCATATTCAAAATCTAGTTGTGGACCTCCACCTCTCGATCCCAGTGTCTCCAGCTCAGGACCCTGTTGTAGACATACATTTTTGCAGCCTACTTTTAATAAGGGCTCAACCTCTCCTCTAGCCCACCACCCAGCCAAGGTAGTGCAAGAGAAAAGTTATTAGGATGTGGGGGACGTGGACCTGTTCAGCAATAGTTCTTTGGGGGCAAGCTCGATCTTCTTTCTCAGCAGTTCAGTCCTGTAGCAAACACCAACTACAAGTCAGCAGCTGCAGACCAGTGCAGGCAGGCAAACACCGGGGACGAACCAGCAGCTGTAGTTCAGTCCTGAAGAGACCACAAGCTTGCCAACCAGTCTGAGGCAAGCTGCCACAGGAGCCTCACCAGCACTTCGTGGGTGAGTTTCTCTCAAAGGAGGAGTTACCTCAAGCTGAGCTTAACAAGACTGTGTAAGGCAAACCAATACATGTGTGTCCTTCCTTAGTAGTGAAGAATAATGAGACGGGGCAAGCCAAACCAAAGCTCAGTGCTCCTCTCCCACTGTCTGTGGGCTATATTTATACTCCTTCATCACAGGCCCTTCCACGTGTTTGCTAAACACATCAAAACATCCTTTCCCCTGTGTCTGCTTCAGGAAACCATTCTTTCACGTGTTTGCTTTAGCAAGACACCCTTTCACCTGTGTGCCCCAGCAAAACACCATTTGACATAACTAGATTTCCAAAAAAACTAGGTTTCCACTTTACACTTTTACCTACTCGTAACTGCTTGGTGTAAGAAATGTGAGAGTTGTTCGTGCCGGATCCTATTTCCCCCCACTTCTCTCCCTCCTGGGGTCATCACCAAATCCTATAGATTTTCTCTCCTAAATACATGGAGCAGGGTGACATTGAGAAATGTGTGCTGTGGGCTTTATTTTGGAAAATCTGAGTAGGCTAGTGCACTCTTTTCCTACCTAGACTGTCTCAAACGTATCTGTGTTAGTCTGTTTCCTATTGCTGTAATGAAATGCACAAAGCTGAGTAATGTGTAGAAAAAAATACCCTCTTGGGAGGAGAGGCAGGTGGATCTCTGTGGCTTCAAGGCCAGCCTTGTCTACTGAGTGAGTTCCAGGCCAGTCAGGCTTTGGGTAGAGTCTCTGTTTAAAACAACAAGTTCACAGAGCTCAGAGCTTTGGAGCATGTTACCAGCACCTGCTACAGCCACCATCTTAGCTCTGATGAGGAACTTGTGGCACACGGCATTACAGTAAGAATGCCTGCAGGAAGACTGTGGAGGGACCTGTCCTCCTGCCTCAGGGACTAACCACCCGTAAATAACATTCCTTCTTAGAACACTGACCACCCAGTCCTCTAGACTTTGCCTTTTAAAGATTGAATCATCCCTTCACATTGTACACTGGGAGGCAGGCTTCTGGTACAGGAAAGCTTTGGAAACACAGAAGCATAAGGTCTAGTCCAGACACCCATTTTTAAAATAACCATCCCCCATTCATAAACCCCTTTCTTTTTGTACATATGCTCAAATAGACTTTACGTTTTACCATAATCATATTTGTTGTCTCTTGTCACTGGAATGCCAGTTTAAAAGGACAGGATTTTTTCCTAATGTGTGTGTGTGTGTGTGTGTGTGTGTGTGTGTGTGTTGAAGATCAGAGGACTGCTTGCACGATTCAGTTCTCTCCTTCCACCGTGTCAATTCTGGGTATCAAACTCATGTTGTCAGGCTTGGCAGCAAGCACCTTCACCAGATGAGCTATTTTGGCAGCCTAAGGATAGGGATTGTGTTAACCTGTCTGGGAACTGATGTGTCATTTATCTGGAGCAGTGCCTGGTAGTGTAGAAGGGGCTCACCTGAGATGTGTCAAACCCACAATTGTTGCTAGGCTCAGTTGAGACAGTCACAGCTACTCTTAAAGGGAATCTTTAAAGCAGTGGCTCTCGGCACTGGCTGCACATTAGAATCATCTGGGAGCTTTAAGCTTTAAGTTCCCAGATGGAGAGTACCACACAGAGGCGGCCGTTGGACAGACTGGAAAGAGTCAAGGATCATTGAAACGTAGCAGCAGCTGTATATCATACCAGGCTCTGACTATAGATGAGCTTTAGGGTAGGAAGCAGGGGAGCCTTTGCCCCATTTCTTTAGAATTCTACAGATATTGATGGTGGAACATTTAGAGAGAGGAACCCACACTGGTATTTATTCTGCCTTACTCCAGACCCTTTATCTTTCATAGGCTTATGAATGATGTAAGAAAATGGCTCTTGGCCTAAAGAGAGGCCAAGTGTCTGGTGTGAATGAGGACCACTGACATCAGGGGCAGGAGAACCACACGGAGCTGTGGGAAGGAAAGATTCAGCATGAAGGAGAAGGGCTCAGTTTCTGAGGGTGCCTGGGCCAGAGAAAGGAGAAACAAGGTGGGGTTTGGATGATCCAGCAGAAAGTAGATCATGACAGATGCAATTAGTTGCAACAACAGAACACAAGCCACACCAGCAAAGGGGCATTGCTGTAGGGACAGAGGGCAAGACTGGTCCATGGGAGACCTCCTGGAGGGCTTAGCAGGGACTAGAGGCCAATGCATCAACACGGAATCCCTTTCTAGCCTCATAGTCTCCCAAACCATTCTAGATCTGCCTCCTGTTGCTCCTTTCACAACAACTCCATGGTGACGTGGGTAATCACTCAGTGATTACTTTCTGTCTGGATTATAGGCCTATGAGGGCAGGATCCATGTACATGCCCCTAGGCTAATGTAACAGCGCAGGAGACACAGAATAGAGAACTTTTAATGAGTACCCAGAGTAAGAGGCAGGAGTCACACCCTTAGGCCAGGGTTCCAGGTACTGAGCATACTTATGTAGCCCTTCAGTGTCGAGGGAAGGAGAAACACTGACTTTTTGGGTGCTGGGGACAGGGACCATGGATTTGCTGATTTAAATAGGTCTGGTCTCGTTTGCATAAAACCAGCACAGGATTTATTAGCCTTGGAGACAGACATTAAATTCTGTCACATCGTGTTTCCTTCAACTGCCTTGACAAGAAGAAGAGCTCTTGTTCTCGTCAGGAGCTCTCTAGCTCCCTTAGACTCCCCATCCTCTAACCTCTCCCTGGGTGTAGGGCTTCCCCCTGCCTTCTGCCAGAGGAGCCCCTGTCTTCCTTCTCATCTCTTTCCTGTCTCCAGACCTGAGGCCTCATAAAAAGTCACTTTGGTCTTAATCAATAGTCCATCTCAGTAGCAAGGGAGATGTTGGCTTGCAGAACGGAGCCTCATAGGCTGGGGTGGGAGCAGACCCAGCCCTTGCAGACAGCCTTCCCTTTCCGGATGATGCATTAGGCTGCATCAGCAGGTCTTGCTTTTTTATGAGGGTATATATGACTCCCCAAAGAAAAGTCACGTAGAAGGAACAGGGAAAGGCAGGAGAGTGCAGAGGAGAGTGGAGGAACATTTAGCAAGCTCCATTCTTTGCCACCTCATGTCCCTTCACCAGGTTCTCCCAGGCTATCCTTGAACTTGCAATATAGAAGATATACAGAGAAGATAGCCTTGAACTTCTTCTCCTTCTGCCTCTATCTCCTGAGTGATGGGATTCCAGGCATGCACCACCATACCTGGTTTATGCAGTGCTAGGAGTGGAACCCAACTGAGTACCAGTTCCATCTTGTCTTTTCTTGTAGAGTCTTTCAAGACACCAGTATTTGCCTAAGAATGTCACTCAGTGTGACACTGTGTTCATCCACATGCTAGCCTGCACACGTGGTCTCACAGCTACCCATGCTCCTCCCTTACATAGGCTGACACTACTGCAGCCGCTGACCAGTCCCTCTCCACGTCACCCAGATGACTCCCAACCTTCCCTCACACACCAGTCCGCTGTCCTGTCATTCTGTCTTCTGGTTAAGTGTTCCCATGGTGCTAGGTGCCTCACTTTTATGGAAGACATTTTCTGCAGCTGGAACTTGACGTTTATTTTAGTGTTTGTTATTATGTGACTTACCCACTGGTCCTCGAGTGATAGTGACAGCTTTGTTTTCTCTTCTTTAATCATTTCCTTGTTTGGTATTAAGTAGGTCCTCATTAAATAACTGTAGACTGAATTAATTGAAGTGCTGTGTGTTTTTGGAAAGAACTTCAAGTGATTCATACCCTATCCTGGACTTCTGTACAAGGGTTGCCCTCTCTTTGAGTGACCTAGTGATTTGTTTCAGATGGATGGAAGACAGCAAAAGTGGAGTGGACTGACGGTCTTCAAATCCATATGCTAAAGTCCTCAGGTATTCAGTTAGTAGAGGGCTTGCCTGTCATGCATGAAGTCCTGAGTTCAGTCTCTAACATATCAACCAGGCAAGGTAGACCATGCCTGTAATTTCAGCACTTGCAAAATAAACACTGGGTGATCTTTAGAAGTTCAAGGTTATCCTTAGCTACATAGGGAGTTCAAGGCTAGCCAGGACTTTATGAGTATGGTCTGAAAAAAAATATCAATTAATCCATCATTCTAACTCAAGATGTGATGTTATCGAAGGGTGGTAGACTCTTGGGGAAGTAATTATCTCAAGGGGCTTTGACTGTGACAGACTGTGACACAATGAACATTGTTTCTGAAGCCACTGTGCTGGACTCAGGAGTTACACAGCAAAAGGACTCGCACAGTGAATAGATAGTGTAGCCTTTAATGGCTTGTTAGTGTGCCTGTCTTTATCATGACGAGTACATTCAAGTTTCTCTTGGTCATCACTCTGCCCTTACTCTACTATGAAGAAGCAGTGTTCACACACACACACACACACACACACACACACACACACCCCTCCCTCAAGGGGCCCCACTCCACATGACCATTTGGACAGATGTGCCCCCCAAACCCTGTCAGATAAGACCACCACATCACTTGCAAGCCACCCCTGCCCAGTTCTCTGAACAAATTCATCCTCACAGACCATCCTGCCTCGCCCTCTGAGGCCAGAGTTATAAACTGCTCAGGTAACTTACCAGGAGGCTCAGCATTATAGTTGAGCAGTAATAATGCAGAATGGGACTGCAGGAATTGTTCCTCAAGTGCCCCCAGGTCTTCAGCTCCAGTCATTCAGCCCCTCTCCTCGGTGGGCTACAGGTCTGGTCTGGCCAACACAGCGGAGCGTGGGAGGAGCACACTCTTCCAAGCTAGCCCTGGCTGGACAGGAGGAGCCCAGCTGCCCTGGCCAGTAGGGAATATCCTTTCCCTATTTGCTTATTTCCAGATTCCCAAAGCTTTGAAGAGAAGCCTCCCTGGCTGGGGACACATGGAGCCTTTCTCTGGAACTCATTTCTAAAGCACGGCCAATGCACAACTGCCGAGGGGAGAAGTTTTTGCTTATGGCTAGGAACCTCTAAGCTGGGCCAGCTTACTGGTGGCACCAATGTCCTTTCCTGTGTGGTGCTGCTGTGACAAAACACCTGGCTCACGGTTGAGGGTGCAGCCCGCCATGCTGGGGAAGGGATAGTAATGGGAGCAGGATGCAGTGGAGAGAATGAGTCTGCGGCTGGGAAGCAGAGACAGGAATGCTGGTGTTCCACTCAGTTATGCGTTTTTATTCAGCCTGGGATGCCAGCCCATGTGCAGAGTGGGTCCTCCCTACTCAGCTCATCTAATCTAAAAAACACCTCACCAACATGCTCAGAGGTTTGTCTCCGTGGTGACTGTACATCCTGTCAAGTTGATAATAAGAACCATTCCACGGTGGGAGGGCAGATGCTGCCTGAGAGCAAAAACTGCTTTCTGCTCTTTTCAGTAACCCCACCCAGAGACAGCTGCCTTGCTGTGTGTGATGACACTGTTCAGTCCAGAACTGGATTCTCCGATGGATGGCCCAGGGATATCTGTGTCCACAGATCTGCCTTTTGTCTTCCCAGACTTTGTTCTCACCTCTGCCCAGTTTTCAGTGGGCACAATATGGGGAAACCTCTTCCACCAGGACCCAAGAACCTTCCTTGGGGAAAAAAAAAGCAGCATGGGGCAGTTGAAGAACTTAGTTGTCTGCCAGTGTGTTCAGCCTTTTGACATTGCATCATGACAATATGGTATATATGCTGGGCTGCATTTCTAACTATCCTGGGACAATGCAGTCCATAGGCAGCAGGCTGGGCTTCCCATAGTCAGGTACTTGGCACCAGGCTGAGCTGTAGACCATTGTCTGTGAATTCTGTGTGGTCTGATGCTTCAGGCCCGAGAACAGGAGTCACAGGCTCGCAGTCAAAAGGCTCACAGTTAAAGGCTCACAGTCAAAAGGCTCACAGTTAAAGGCTCTTGTTGACATCAGTGTACTTACAGGCATAGGCTGGCCAGAGAGCCAGGTGGGGCTAGAGTCTCATTTGAAAAGTGAAGTTGAGAGAGCTTTAGAGTGATCAGTGGTGAATTCTTACATGGACTCCAGTCTGTGTGTCCCTAGATACCTGTGCCCTGCATATTATAAACCATGTCTGTGTGGCAACAAAAGTGGGTCCTGTGGGTTGGCATGATTGCTCAGTAAAAAAAGTGTTCTTAGTCACTGAGCAAGTATGAAGACTTGAGTTCAAATCCCCCAAACCCATGTAAAGAGCTGGGTGTGGCCATTACTGTCAAGGAGGATTCCTAAGGCTTGCTGATTGTCAGCCTAATTCCAGATCCAGTGAGAGACCTTGTCTTAAAAAAAGGTGGACAGATATAGAGCAGTGGAGTTCTCTCTGGCCTCCACCTGTGCATGTGTACCTATATACACATGTGCATGTACCCCATATATGTACATACATCACACATGTCTCTCTCTCTCTCTCTCTCTCTCTCTCTCTCTCTCTCTCTCTGTGTGTGTGTGTGTGTGTGTGTGTGTGTGTGTGTAGGTGATGGAAGAGAGGGTAAAAAAAAGTGAGCACTGGTAACTTTCATGGGTAAAGGAACTAAAAATCTATGCATTATCTATCTATCTATCTATCTATCTATCTATCTATCTGTCTGTCTGTCTGTCTGTCTGACTATCTATCTATCTATCTATCTATCTATCTATCTATCTATCTATCTATCTATTTATCTATCTATCCATTCACCCACCCCTTTATTGTCTTTCTACCTAGCCTTACCATCTGACTACCATCAATAACGAAACAGTTATGAACATCAAGAATTTCACAGTCTAGAGAACCAAAAATCACAATCAGTAGCAGCCATCATACGACTATCATTTGGTTATGCTGGGGGAACTTCTTATAAATGCCCAGGAATTCTGGAGAGAGAATTAGAAGCATTGATGAACGCCCCATTAAAGACTGAGGTCTGGGACTTCCTGGGTAAAGCATTTTCTTGTGATGACCAGAGTTTGGATCCCTATTACCCATGTAACTGTCATCTAAAGGACATGATGGCCTGTCTGCAATTTCAGGGCTCAGAAGGTGGGGACAGGGGATCCCCTGAGAGTGCTGGCTAGTTAAACTAGTCCTATCAGTGAGCTCTGGATTCAATTGAGAGACCTGAGCTCAATGAATAAGGTGTAGAGCAATTGAAGATTTCCCATGCCAACCTCAGGCCTATACATGTCCTTGCATATGTGCATTTTAAAAGGAGCTTCTTGAGAATGTAAGACTTGTCTGAGTCTTTAAAAGTATTTTTATAAAATATTTTATGTGAGTGAGTGTTTTGCCTGCCTGTATGTATGTGAACCACACATGTGCTAGGTGCATGTGGAGGCCAGAAGAGGGTATCTCATCCCTTAGGACTGCACTTACAAAGGGTTGTGAGCAGCTATGTGGATTCTGAGAACCTCACCTGGGTCCTCTGGAAGAGCAGTAAGTTCTCTTAACTGCTGAGCCATCTCTCCAGCTCCATCTGATTCTTTTCATTAATAGCCAGACAGTTCTTTAATGCAGATCCATCATTCTTTGCCTCTCCACAGATGTCCAGTCCTAACCTCTGGAATGTGAGATTGTGTTAGAGTAGATGGTTGGAGGAATGAGTATTACAGGCAGAATTAAAGTTGCTAAACAGCTAACTTTAAAACAGACATTATCATGGATTTCCCAGGTGCATTCTAAGTAACCACAGGGTTTTTGGAAAAGAAAGGGATGGAGAGATGAGAAAGACCTTCCAGCTGGATTGGAAAGGAAGGGCTGCCAGCTGCACTAGAAGCTTAGAAAGGCCAGGAAGTGGTCTTGTTCTTAGAGTTTCTTGAGAAGAAGGCAGCCCTGCCAACATGGAAGTTTAGAATTCCAGACTTCTGACCTTAGAATTGTAAGAAAATGCACCTATGGGTTTAAGCCTGAGTATGTGGTAATTGGGGAAGGTTCCAGGGAGGATAGCCTAAAGGAGTTGTTGGTGAAGTGCAGGCCAGAGCTGCCATTGGCAGCAGAAGAGGAGGTGATGCAGTGGTCACAGGGCCTGAATATAATTCTACTCTGTGGAAGTGATGGCATCCTCCCCACCCTACCCCTCTTCTGGGAGTAAAAAGTCTCAAGTCCATAGGGTTCTGGCTAGAAATGGCTGGGCCCTGCCTAGTGGCTGTGAAGTGACATGTGGGATTCTCCTCTTACTGTGGGGACAGCTGCTACAGAGAGCAGGATTGCATCAGCCACAGTGACCTGATGAAACCCTTAGCTCCTGTAGGGTGTCAAGTTCCCCTGGCGACGTGCCCTGGTGGCTTCCCTGTGTTCTGGTCCTTCCAGGCCTTCCTGCTCTAGTGAGATACCCCAGAGCACCTGTCATGACTAGACCACGTGTTCTCCCTTCCCCTCGAGATATGGAGAAGCAACTGAACCTGCATATATTCCAAGCACGGCCATCTACACGTTCTCAGATGTCTCTTGGGGCTCTGGCTCGAAGTCCCTTGACTTGGACTCCATGAGAGCAAGGCTTCCGGAGCCTGAGCTTGGTGACGGCTTTTCCTGCCTGACTTTAGAGTGTTGGTGGCAGAAACGGAAAGGGGAGGCCAGAGTGTGTGTTAGGGGGAATGGGTAGTGTCAGGGGGAGTGTCTGGGGATCTTTACAACAGGCCTTATGTCAGCACCTCCCCAAACCTGCCGGAAAGCTAGGGCTCTGGGTGATTAGGCTGTGCGAGGCTCACAACTCCACTCACTAGCTCATGCCCTTGAGCAGCTGGCTTAGCTTCTCTGAGTTTTTGCCTCCCTTAAAGTGAAATGATAAAATACTAAAAAGGAGTACGCATGAGCTTTAAGGTTAGCCATTATTATTTGTTATTACCAACGATGTTCCTCATGTGGGAGGGCCCTAACCCTCTAATGAGTCTGCAGTTACATCTTCCAAACATCTTTGCCCTTCCTCTTCTACTTCTCGTCTGTCTGTTTCTGTTTTATTGACATATAACTGACAGACAGTTCACTGCGTATTGAAGTTTGGTGTATCGTGACATATGCACACACTCAGGAAATGATCTCTACCATCAAAACGACAGAAAGACCCATCACCCCCAGCTTTCCTTTGTGACCCCTCCTTCCCAGCCTTCCCTGCTGACACCTCTGCTCCCAGTGACTTCTTTTTCTCATTACAAATTCATTTATATTTATAGAGTTTTATTATATTGAACCGTACAATGTGCATGTGGGTTCTTTTAGTTAGCCCAGTGATTTTGAGATTTGCTCATGTTGATGTGTCTGTCTATCAATGGCTCTTTTTTCCTTCCTGTTTAGAATTAATTCTGTTGCAAAGATGTATCACAATTCGCTTACTCCTTCAGCTGCTTGGGTTGTTTCTGATACGAGATAGTTTGAGTCAAGCTGCAAATAAATACCCCCTTTACCATTGTGAACATAAACCTTCACTTCTTTTGATTTGGAAGCAGGAGGTAGGTGTAAGTTTTATGCCTGAAGAAACTGCCAGGTTGCTTTGTTAAGGGCACATAAGATGTGCATTTCTACCAGCAAAATCCGGTCTCCCCCAGCCCATCTCTGCTAACACTTGTTATGACTTGCCTGTTTAATTTTATATTTCAGTGGGATGAAATGATCTGAATTTATATTTTCTTGATAGTTAATGACCCTGAACACGTTTTCTTGTGTCATGTGCATATACTCTTCAGTGAAGCAGCTTTAAAATCTTGTCCCTATTTTAAAAATTGAGTTAGATGTGATACTGCATGGCAAATTCCTTGGGAAACTGAGGCAGGAGGTTGAGGAGTTCTAGACCAGCCTGAGGTACACATTAAGACTGTCTTTTGGGAGCTACAATGCAATACTCTCCAAAGCATGCTGTGTGCTTTCTGATTAATAAGCCTTCAGAGGTTGTTATGTATTGAAGATATAAGTTCTGCTTAGGTATCGTTTTGAAAATGTTGTCTCTGTGTCTGTTGCATGACTTTTTATTCTCATTACAATTCTACCAAAGAACAGAAGTTCCTAATTTTGGTGATGTACAATTATCAAGCTTTATCATTTTGTGGATTGCAATATTTGTGTTGACATAAGGAATCTTGGCCTCAGCATACAAAGGTTTTTTTTTTTTTTTAAGATTTATTTATTTTATATATGTGAATACACTGTTGCTGTAGCTGTCTTCCAACACACCAGAAGAGGGCATCAGATCCCATTACAGATGGTTGTGAGCCACCATGTGGTTGCTGGGAATTGAACTCAGGACCTTTGGAAGAACAATCAGTGCTCTTAAACACTGAGCCATCTCTCCAGCCCCATAGATTTTTTTTTCCTGGATTTTATTCTGGAAGTTCTATAGCTTTACACTTAAGCCAGCTTTGTGGCCTGTTTTGAGTTGAATGCTTTCTTGTAGGCAATTCAAGGTAAGTACTGAAGTGGTCTTGTTGTTGTTTTGAGTACTTGAGCAACAGATAATTACAAAGCTGCCATTTCTACACTGGGTTATCTTTGTATAGTTAGGTATTTCTATTTAGAGACAGGGCCTCATTCTATAGCCCAGGATGGGCTTTGAACTCTGAATGATCCTCCTTCTTTAGGCTCCATGGTGCTGGGATTACAGGCATGAGTCAGTATACCCAGTGACCCCAGCATCTTTCTTATCATTCTATTGACATTGTTTTCCTCTGTCTATTGCTATGCTATTAGCACATTTAACTACTGTGGCTGTTAAAATTTTTTTGTTGCTTTTACCTATGTTATGTGTACATGTCTGAATGTGTATGGGTGCAGGCATGTGGATGTATGTGTGCAAGTGTGTGTGTGTGTGTGTGTGTGTGTGTGTGTGTGCATGTCCGTGCATGTGTGTGTGAGCATTTGTGTGTACAGGTCTGAGGATGATGTCAGGTGTCTTCCTAGACTGCTCTTTACTTTATGTTTTGAGGCAGTGTGAGTCTCTCACTTGTTAAACCTGAAAAATTTGAGGAGAAAGACCAAATCCACGATGGTCTAATTAAAGCAAGCTTTATTTTAATTCTGTCCAGGATGATGGACACTGGCCAGGTCCATACTGGGAATTCCCAGAGAATGGTGTGCTGAATTAGTTTAGTCAGATAACCTATGAGGCAAACCCCACAAGGTTATGTACTTACCACCTTAGTCCAGTTCGGGTCAAGAATACATCCTGGCATATTTCCTGCCTATATCTCCTAACTATGTGTGATCAAGCACATCCTGTGTAGTTGGGGCAACCAACATTGCTTACTGAAGTGAAAACACATGGTTTGTTAGCTTACATGAACAATAGCTCCAAGTGTTCCAGAAAGCTATCTGTCTTTAGGCAAAGGGGCTCACAGGTTAACTTTAGCCATCACATTAGAGCTCATTGTTTCAGTGAGCTAGCCAGTTTACTGCAGGGATGCCCTATCTCCTCCCCTGTCTGACTGGCTTTTACATGGCACTGAGGATCTGAACTTTGGTCCTCACACTTGGCTGGTAGTGTGATGGAACTCTCTCAGCCACCTTCCCAGCTCCTCTGTAGTTTTAGAAGGCTCGAGTTGACGGGTGTATCCTCCAATTCTCTTCTTCCTCTTAAAGGTTGTTTTAGTTATTCTATTTCCTTTATTTTAGATCCATAGACATTTTTGAAAGTATACCAACTCTATAAAAAGTCCTTTAAGATTTGTGCTTGGCCCTTTGGGGAGAAAGGATATCCTTACAATGTTAAATTACTAAAACCATGAGCATAGTATAAACTTCTACTTAGGCAATGTTTAACTGTGCTTTTATCAACATTTTATAATTTCCAATGTGCAATACTTACACATTTACATTTTTATGTGATTCTGGATATGGTGGCACATGCCTTTAATCCTAGCACTCAGATGACAAAAATGTTTTATGTGTATGGGTATTTTGACTGCACATGTATATGTACACTATATGTGTGCCTGGTGCCCAAGGAGGCAAGAAAAGGGTGTTGGATCTCCTGGGACTAGAGTTAGAGATGGCTGTGAGTGCCACGTGAGTACCGAGAGTCAAACCTGCGTTCTTTGAAAGAGCAGTCAATGCTCTTAACTGCTGAGCCTTCTCTCCAGGCCCTGCACATTAAAAGCAAAACAAAACAGAACTCCTCAAACCCAACAGCTGTTTTGGGGTCTGGTGATTTTATTGGGAAGAGCATTTGGATTTTTACATTTAAACTTCAGATTCTTTGTGACTAATGTGAAGAAATGGCTGAATTTTGTCACTAAATTAATTTGCTTTTTGTAGTAGCTTTTGTAGATTACATATGACTTTCTAAAAACATGGAAAGTCAGCAGCAAAGAGACAGTTTTATCTCTTCCCTTTCAATCTGTGAGTCATTTATTTCTTTTTAATATCTTTTTGTATCTCAAGTACAAAGTGAGAAGCATGAGAAAGGACAACCTAGTGAATTTCCTTCTGGTTTTAAAAGTAATCTATTCTATTTTTCACCAGTAAGTATGATGTTATCTGTAGGTTTTGTTGATATCATTTATAGCATTGAGAAACTTCTTTCACTAGTTTTCTGGAAAGTTTTTATTAGGAATAGAAGCTGGATTTTGACAAATGATTTTCTACCTCTTTAGAAATGAACTCTTTTGGTACTGTGAACTTGGGCAAGAGCCGTGGTTTGGGAGGTCACAGGCCCTCACAGGGAACCTGCTGCATTGTTTTGATAAATGGACAGACTGCCAAACTGCCTTCTAAGTAGTCATCTTTATACCCGTAGATTAGCACCGCTCTCAGCCTTCATCAGAGAAGCTTCCTTTTACAGCGGCCAGTATTGGTGCAGAGACTCAACCTGTCAGTCAGTGCTCAGGTTTAAACACCACATCTGTAACATCCTCTGGTTTGTTCCGTGAACCTTGGAGGAACAAACCAGAGGATGTTAGATACCTTCTCTGGGTCTGTGGATTGTAGCATGGTTAACCTGTATTTTATACCTAATATACACTTATAAATAGGTAACATGGGATGTTTGTCTTTCTGGGATGTTTATTCCATCCATTTGCCTGAAAATTTCATGATGTCATTGTTTTTAATAGCTGAATAATATTCCATTGTGTAAATGAACCATGTTTCCTTTATCCATTCTTTGGATGAGGGACATCTAGGTTGTTTCTAGTTTCTGATTATTACAAATAAAGCTGCTGTGAACATAGTGGAGCATGTGTCCTTATGGTATGGTGGATCATCTTTTGCGTATGCCCATGAGTGAGTGGTACAGCTGGGTTTTGAGGTAAATTATTACCACTTCTCTGAGGAACCACCAGACTGATTCCCAGAGTGGTTGTACAAATTTGCAATCCCACCTGCATTGGAAGAGTGCTCCCTTTTCTCCACATCTTTGCTAGCATGTGCTGTCGCTTGAGTTTTTGATCTTAGCCATTCTGACTGGTGAAAGATGGAATCTCAGAGTTGTTTTGATTTGCATTTCCCTGATGACTAAGAATGTTGAATATTTCTTTAAGTGATTCCCAGCCATTAGAGTCCCATATCCAGAGTTCTCTGTTTAGCTCTGTACCCCATTTTAAAAATTGGGAGTGTTGATGTCTACTTTCTTGAGTTCTTTATATATTTTGGATACCAGCCTTCTGTTGGCATCTCTGGGATGAACTAGAAACCTAGGACAATTGAAACTCCCAGGAATTGATTAGGGTGATCCTTGCTAAGACTCTTAACAATAGGGGATATGGAACCTGAAACGGCTACCTGCTGTACCCAGGCAAGACTTCCAATGGTGGGATGGGGACACCAAACCAGTCATAAAACTTTGACCCACAATTTGTCCTGCCTACAAGATATGCAGGGGTAAATTGGAGGAGAAATTGAGGGTCTGGACAACAAGTGAAAGGCCAAACTTGAGACACATCCCGTGAGTGAGAGCTCACCCCTGACACTATCCACTATCAATGATATTCTACTGTACTTGCAGACAGGAGCCTAGCATAACTATCATTTGAGAGGCTTCATCTAGCAGCTGATGGAAACAGATGCAGAGACCCACAGCCAGACTTTAGGCAGAGCTCGAGGAATCTTGAGGAGGGGAAGGAAGGACTGAAGAAGCCAGAGAGATCAAGGACACCCCAAGAAAACCTACAGAATCAATTAACCCAGAACCAGAGGGGCTCACTGAGACAGAACCACCAACCAAAGAGCATGCAGGGGATGAAGCTATGCCCTCTACATATATGTACACATGTGCAGCTTAGTTTTCATGTGGGACCCCTAATAGCAGCAGGACAGGAGCTGTCTCTGACTCTGTTGCCTGTCTTTGGATCCCTTTTCCCTAACTGGGCTACCTGAGGCCTGGACTTAGTCTGAGGAGACAGGGAGGGAGAATGAGGGGACCAGAGGGAGAGGTGAGAGGGAAGGACTAGGAGGAGAGGAAGGAGGGGAAGCTGGGATTGGGATATAAAGTAAATAAATGAAAAAACAAAAAGTCCCAAACCACCACCACCACCAACAACAATAACAACAACAACCCCAAACCAGTAACAAGTAAACAAACCCAGAGGATGAGATGTGCAATAAAAGAGATGTCATGCCAGCAGGGTGATATCAACAATGCACTTGTGAATTTATGTGTAGCTGTGGTTTGCCTATGTGCAGGATGAGGTCTGTCAACACTTCCTCATGGATTGAAGATGGGTTCGTGAGGCTCCACCCTTCTCTGAGGCTCCACCCTTCTCTGAGGCTCCACCCTTCTCTGAGGCACTGTTAGCAGTTAATAGTTCCTCAGGGGCATGGGGAGGCAGGT
Source organism: Apodemus agrarius (assembly GCA_964023405.1). Classification (NCBI taxonomy): domain Eukaryota; kingdom Metazoa; phylum Chordata; class Mammalia; order Rodentia; family Muridae; genus Apodemus; species Apodemus agrarius. Next base: position 62,219,930 of record OZ030012.1, on the reverse strand, counting down.
CTCATTTTCTTCAGTGGTGCAGTCACCGGTAGGTTGCCCAAATTCCAGTAAATAATCTTCCACCATGCTTTCATGAAATGTGTGGGTTGAACAGACGAAGAAGACATTAAAGTAGCGGGGGAGCTTTCTGGGAAGAAGGGTTTCAGCTGGGGTGGGGTGAGAACAATGGAAATTCATTATATGCATGTATGAAATGGTCGAAGAATAAAAACATGAAAAATAGAAATGAGCATATTTTATTTAATGATTTTTGATGTGCAGTTAATATTGTGTAACTGGAATAAGTCATTATGATGCCTATGGTACACTGGGAGACATACAAACAGTAGAAGTTTATTTTTATGGTTCTGTTTCTTTTCTTTTCTTTTCTTTTCTTTTCTTTTCTTTTCTTTTCTTTTCTTTTCTTTTCTTTTCTTTCTTTCTTCCTTTCTTTCTTCCTTTTTTTTTTTTTTTTTTGGTTTTTCGAGACAGGGTTTCTCTGTGTAGCCCTGGCTGCCCTGGAACTCACTCTGTAGACCAGGCTAGCCTTGAACTCAGAAATCCGCCTGCCTCTGCCCCCCAAGTGCTGGGAATAAAGGCGTGCGCCACCACTGCCCAGCTATTTTTATGGTTCTGGGAAGTAGGAAGCCCAAGATCAAGGCTGCTTCAGGTTCATCATCTGCAGGGGATCGACTTTCTTGTTCACACACAGTGTGTTTTACTCTAGCCTCACACAGAAGGGGCATAAGCTTCATGCTCATGATCTTGTCGCTCAAACCAACCCTGTCTTTTCATTCCTCCAGATGAATGCTAAAGGGATATTGCCATCCAAGTTAAAGGGGTACTGTCATCCAAACCACAGTGATTCTTAGTACATGGCTAAACTCTATTTCCAAAAGCCTGGTTCTTCACCGACGCTGTCTAGGGATGTTGGTCTCCTTTCTTCTAGTGCCTGTCTGACTTTAGTGTCTATTGTCATGCTTTTCTCACTGAATGAATTGGGAAGTATTCTTATCTCTTTAATATATTCAGAAATTCTTTTCTAAGATTTGGTAATTTTCAGCAGTGAAACCAGCCATGTCCAGGATTTGTTATACGCCTATGGGAATATTTTCAATCACAAACTTCATTTCTTAACACACATATAGACTACCAGGCTGGAGTTATAGCTCAGTGGTTTATGACACTTCCCTTGAGAATGCGATGCTCTGGTTTTGAACCGCAGCACCACCCAAACCACAAGGTACATTAATGTTCCTCTGTAGGCTCTGTAGTGATAGCTCCTTTATGTCCTGATGTTGGCATCTGCAGCATCTGTTTTTCCTCTCTGATTTATCAGTGTTACTGATCTTTTCAATAAATATTGTTTAAAATATTTATTTTTATGTGTGTGTGCCTATGTGAGTTTATGTGTACCGTGTGTGTATCTGGTGACCACAGAGACAAGAAGAGGGTGTCAAGTTCCCTAGGACTAGAGTTACAGCTGGTTGTAAGCCATCTGACATGGCCCTTGTGTTCTCTGGAAGAACACTAAGAGCTCTAAACTGCTGAGCCATTTTTCAAGTCCCCAGTATTATTTCTCTGACTTTTTTGTTATTTTTTCAACTCTTGGCTTCATTGATTTCTATTTCCTTTGGGTGTAATTTACTCTTTTCAGTTTCTTAAAGTGGAGGCTTACATCACTTCTTTTTAACAGAGGAATATAACTTTAATTCCAACTTGCATTTTTTCAAATGCTATATTTTTTATTTTAATGCAATTTAAAATAATTTCTTTTGGAGGAGCCTTATTAATATTTTGTTTAGTTTATTAATTGATGTGTATATTTATGGGGTATAACATGAATGAATGTATAATGTTTACGGAGATCTTAATACTTTCTAATTTCTTTTGACTTCTTTGGATTGTGGGTTATTTAGAAATGTGTTAGTTTCTAAGTGTGTGGAGGTTTTTTTTCAGAGAAATTTGTTATTGATTCCAATTTAATTTGATTGTGGTCTACAAATGTACTTTGTATGGATAATTACTTCCAGAGTTATTGACGGGAGCAACTACAGAAGCTGGGAAACCCAATGACAGAGGCTTCTCAGAGCCTTTGAGAAGTCATGGCCCAAGCCATACCTCAATTTCAGGCTCACAGCTTCCAAAAATTTGAGAGAAAAAAACTTATGTTTTAAAATGTTGATGTAGTTTGTTATGGCAGCCCTGGAAATCTAATATTACCTGGTGTACATTTTGCTATCTGTATTGCCATTCTGTGAGATAAAACCAAAAGGATACACACAACAATGCCCTGCTTAACAGTAAGGACATGTCCTGAGACATGTATGACTAAGGAATTTTGTTGCACAAACATCATCGAATATAAGTACACTTATACCGACCTAGATGGTAGCAGTCAGTCACCAAAGTGGCCTCTTGGCGTTATGGAGAGACATGGTAAATGCTAGATGTAGAAGGCTGCTGCCAGTGCATGACACACTGCTTTATAGTAAGCTGTTTATACATATGTATATATGTATGTGAATATATGGTATATAGTATATCATAATAGTTTATTTTCATCATCAAATATAATGTGCTGCACATAATTGTGAGTGTGGGGCTTGTATAAGAGCAGAGCAGTAGGTGTGTTTGCAGCAGGATTTCCTTAAACATGGGAGTAGTGTGCTGTGCTAAGACAATATGGTGTCTTAGGGCATCATGAGGTAATAGGAGTTTTCAGCTGTATTATGAATCTTATAAGACCATGATTATGTATGTGGTTCATTATTGATAATTATGCCATTTTTTATTATAAGATTGGGTTGACAGATGGGTAGCTATATGATAGATACAATAGATGATAATGATGATAGTAGATGAATGGATGGATGGGTGGATGGATGGATGAATGGATGGTAGATGGATACATGATGTGGTGGTTTAAATAGGAATGACCACCATAGACTCATGTGTTTGAATGCTTTGTCCATGGGGAGTGCCATATTAGGAGGTCTTGTTGGAGTAGGTATGGCCTTATTGGAAAGTGTGTCCCTGCAGGGTCAGGCTTGGATGACTCAGATGCTTAAACCCAGGCTCAGTGTCTCACAACTCTTTTCCTATTACCTGCAGATCATGATGTAGAACTCTCAACTAGTTCTCCAGGATCATGTGTGCCTGAATGTTGCCTTGCTGCCTACCATGAGAATAATGGAATAAACCTCCAATTAAATGTTTTCCTTTTATGAAAGTTGCCTTGGTCATGGTGTCTCTTCATAGTAATAGAAACCCTAACTTGCATATGAAAAGGCTCTAGACTCCTACAGGAGTAAAAATTATCTAAGGAAAAATTGGAAAATAAAAAAATATAAACAGTATCTGACACATGATAGATGGATGGATGGATAGATAGATAGATAGATAGATAGATGGATAGATGGATAGATGGATGGATAGATTTATTGGGGAACTTGATTCATGAACACATTATGAACACTGAGATAGCCCATGAATACCATTTGCAAACTGGAGAATCAGTGAAACTGTCAGTGTGGTTCCATCCAGGGTCCTGAGGACCAGGGCAGTGATGGTGTAACACCAATCACAGGGCTGAAGACCCAAGAGTTGGGAAGTAGGGATGGGAGGCAGGTTCTAGTCTGTCTTGAATTCTAAAGACCAGAGACCTTTGAGTTTGACTTGCAAGGGCTGGAGAAGAAAGCTGCCGGTGCCTGAGGAAAGGCAGGAAGTAGATTCACTCTTGCTTTTTCATTCCAACCAAGCCTGCTCACACTGCCGGAGGGCAGATCTTCCTTAACCCAGTGAACTGATTCAAACGCCAGGTTCTTCCAGAAATGGTCATAAACATACCACGGAACAGTAATATGCTTCATCTGCCGCTTCATTCGATCTGTTAGTTTCTTGAACATTCCATTTTGGAATGCAGGCGTTCTGTTTCAATGTCCTTGTCCACTAATTCAATTAGCTCTGTCACTTCAGAGTCAGTTTCAACAGATAGTTCTTCCCCTCCAACTTACCTTGTATAACTTTTAAAATATTTATTTATTTACTTCCTTAATTTATTTTTGAGACAGGGTTTTTCTGTGTAACTCTGACTGTTCTGGGACTCACTTTATAGACCAGGCTAGTCTCCAGCTCGGAGATCTGCCTGCCTTGGCCTTCCAAGTGCTGGGATTAAAGGTATGTGCCACCATGCCTAGTTGTATAACTGTGTTTTAAATGCCAGATACTGTTTATATTTTTTCTTATTTTTTAATTTTTCCTTAGATAATTTCTACTCCTATAGGAGTCTAGAGCCTTTTCATATGCAAATTATCCTAGCCATCATGAAAATCAGTATTTAGGTTCCTTAAATAAACTAAAATAGATCTACCATGCATCCTAGTTGTACAACTCTTGGGATTTTACCTGAAAGAAGCTAAGCCCAGATAGTACAAATACTTGTACATTGCTGCTTATTGTACCAGCGTACCCAATGACTAAGTCATGGAGGTGACTAAGGCATCAGTCAACAGAGACGGATAAAGAAACTAAGGCATATATACTCAGTGGAATTTCAAAAGAGTGTCTGTCCAGGTGTGTGTGTGTGTGTGTGTGTGTGTGTGTGTGTGTGTGTGTTGGCACACGGCTTTAATCCCAGCACTTCTGAGGCAGAGGCAGGCAGATTTCTATGAGTTTGAGGCCAGCCTGATCTACAGAATAAGTTCCAGGATTGTCTAGGCTACATAGAGAAACCCTGACTCAAAAAACCAAAACTAACTAACTAAATAAATAATAAAGTTTCATGCATGTATCCTCTGTGTGTGTCTCTGTGTGTATATGTATGTGTTTGAATGCTCAAATGTATATGAACACGTGATGATGCAATTTTATTCAGCCATAAAGAAGAATAAAGTGATGCCTTTTCATATAATTAAGTCAGTTTCAGACAAATACCCCATTTCCTATCTTTGTGGATCCTATTTATTATGTAGCTGCATACAACTACATATATGTACATATATGTAAGCTGCATGCATATAAGACACAAAAGTAGAAGTGAAACTTGGGGAGCAAAGGTTATCAATGGGATGGGATGACTAGGCACACGTGGAACACAGTCAAAGCACATTGCATGCTTAGCTGAACGTGTCCTTATGATACCCAGGACCATGCACAATACACGTGGGCCAAAAAAGATTCTCCAGAATTGAGACTTATTCTGGGATAGTAACTTGGAAATAGTTCGACGTTTTCAACTCTCGCTGTTAAACTTTTGTCAGATTTAATGAGAACAGACTTTACTCCAGGGCTAATTTTGCCCCACAGATTCTGTAAAGCCATTCTGGGTACTTTACCCAGTGGCTCATAAATTTTGAAAAAAATTTTTTCCCAGTCTGGCTGTGGAAAACAAGAACCATCCACAGCCTCATGTGGACGCTGGGAACGCCTCTCCCACCTCACTCTCCCGGACTTACGTGCGCATGCGTGCTGAGCAGAAGTGTATCCGTGCTCTATTTTGCCCTTCAGGCTAGAGGGGGCCGGGCAACTCACGCTGGACCTTAGTGTCCTCGCGTTCTATTACTATGATGAAAGCAATTCATTTCTAAAGAAAAATAGACTATTTTGGCTCACAGTTTTGGAGATTTTAGTCTATAGTTTGTCAAACCCAATGCTTTTGGGGCCCATAGTGATGTGTTCATCAAGGCAGGAAGAAGTCACCGAGAAAAATCTTTCCCTCATTGCCAGGATGCAAAAAGAAAGGAAGGGGAAGGGACTAGAGCCCTCCAAAGTCCTTCCTGGGTATGTCTCAACGCCCACCAGACATCACCTCTTAAGGTCCCCCTGCCCCCCACTAGAGCTGCACTGAGTTTTGGGAATATTTAAGATTTAAAGAGTAGCACCCCTCTCCATTCTAATACTCCCTCTCACCCCCTGTCTGTGTTTGCCAAGAAATGTCATCTACATAGACCCTTTTCTTAGTTCAGCAGGAGGTCTCTCGGACAGTTACAGGCAGTTGTGTCTTAGAGTCTAACATCACAGGGTTCAGCCCGGGCCCTTCCAGCTTCTTGCATGACCTCAGGCAAATTATTTCTTCAATTGGAACCTCAGTTTCCTTATTCAGACAAGAGGGGGAAATGATGCTTTGCTGTAGGCTGGATTCATGGAGGGTTTTGATTAGCCCCAGGTAATGGGATCCACAGTACAATTCAATGGCTGCATGGCCAAACGAGTACTAGTGAGACTATGATTTTAAAATTGCCCCAAACGCCTTAACTGTCTGCGCTCTCCTGCTTGGCTCTGGGTGAGCCCATCACTGCTTGAGCTCTGCGGGAAGGAAGGACAGCCAGCTCTACATTTCTCTCACCAAGGAGGGGGAGCAGTCATGTGGAGAATGTCCAACAGCACATACTAGAAACATCATGGACATTTGGCTGCGTGAAGCATTATAATGATCTTTTCTTTGCGGCAGATTGACTTTACTAATTAGGTTGGGTTGGAGCCAATGTTAAATACAGTTTGCATGTACAGACACAAACCTATTGGCAGAAATGAGGGAACTCAGACATTTTAGGTATTGGAGGAAGCCAGCTCTGATTAAAGCTTTGCCTCAGATAATCCTTCCTCTTTCCTCAGCCTCCATGTTCACAGACTCTTTGAATATTGAGGCTATTAACCCTTCCTCGCATTCGCCGCAGATACACTCCCCCTTGTTCAGTTCTGTGTGAAAATTGGGTAAGCTATGGATCATTCCATTTATAATTTTTTCACTGTCTTGAGGCCTGGCAAAACCTTCCCCAGCGATGGGGTAAATGTTCACTTTCATTTAATTCATGTTTTCAACATTGAATTTCTGTTTTGATTTGGAATTTATTTGGATTTTGATATGTAGTGTAAGATGGAAGACTGTAGCAATGTGCTTGCGTATGTTTGTGTATGCTTGTGTTGTGGTGGGTGTGTTCACATTCATCCATGCATGCACGGTGAAAGCCAGAGGATGACATCATATCCTCTTCTACTCCTGTCCATCCTACTTTTGGAGATTAGAACTCTTACTGAACCTGAGTTCACTGTTTCAGCCAAATAGCTCTTAGCAAGCTCCTGATTTAATGGGCTTGATTTAATGTTTCAAAAATGACTAACCATGGGACTGGAGAGATGGCTCAGTGGTTAAAAGTGCAGGCTGTTCTACAAGAGGATCCAGGTTCAATTCCCAATCTAGGTTAAGAAATTTCTAGTAACTTAAGGCCATGCAACTAAATGAGGAGCAGACTTAAGTCTTAGAAAGTCGACTTAAAATCTTGAGTCTCAGTATGCTTTTCCTACCTATTACCTCCAAAAATAGTAGGGTGACTCAGAATGCTTAAAAGCTTGTAAATAAAATTTAAAGGTGTCTGACAAAGTTTTAGTAGTTATATATGGGGGCAGAGGGAAGATGATGGCTTGTCTGTCTTGTGTTGCTATGACAAAACACCTGAGGCTGGTAGTTATAGGAGACTTATTTAGTTCAGTAGACTGTGTGGCCAGAAGGTACAAACTATATGAATTGCTGTCCTGGAAAGGCCCCCTCTGGTTGTATCAAATGATAGAGAAACAGGAAGGAAAATGGCAGTATACAGAGAGGCCAGGTATGGTGCCTGACCTTGGAACAATCTGCTCTCATAAGAACTAACTACTCCTGCAAGAACAAACCCAGTCTGTGAAGCTGGCACAAATCCTTTCACAGAAGCAGAGGTAAAATGCTGAACTGTAGTCACCACTACAATCTAGGTGGACAACCAGGAGGCAGTTGCCCAGGACAACCCACACTGAGGTCTCAGGCATTAAACAATTGCTATTTGTCCTTTCCTTCAACAGATAAAGCAACGGTTATATGAGGTGGCCACTCTCACCCACACGCTCCTCAGAAGAACTGGTGAGGGTGTTATGAGGGAACTTGGGATCCAAGCTGAGCAGCAGCTGGCCATCACTGTCACTGGCTGCAGATAAGAAGCAGAAAAAGTTTTTATCTGTGTCAAAAGATAAAAGTGTCTTAGTTTGGGTTTGCTGTTAAGGGACACCACGACTAAGGCAATTCTCATAAGGCAAGCGTTTAATTGGGGCTGGCTTACAGTTTCAGAGGTACAGTCCATTATCATCATGGTGGGAAGCACGGCAGCATCCAGGTAGGCATGGTGTAGGAGGAACCAAGAGTTTTCTATATCTTGATCCAAAGGCAGCCAGGAGCAGGGTCTTTTCTGCACTGGGCACAGCCTGAGCATAGGAACCTCACAGCCTGCTTGCACAGTGACACACTTCTTCCAACAAGGTGGCACCTCCTGATAGGGCCACTTCCCATGGGCCAGCATATTCAAATCACCACAAGAAGTGATCTCATGTGAGGAGACCTTTCCTTCACAATGGCAACGAGGCTTTAGAGTGTTCTCAGCCTTTCAGTACAAAAAAGTAACCATCCTGTTGTCCTGTGGTGGTCGTGAATCCTTTTGCCTAAAGACTTGAATTATGGGGTGGGGTGATGGCTCAGTCCATAAAGTGCTTGTTGTACAAACATGAGGACCAGAGTCTGGATCCCCAAATACCCTCATAGAAGCAGGGCACTGTAGTGTGGGTGGGGTGGATAGAGACAGGAGGATCCTGGTTAGTCTTGCTGAACCAGCGAGCTCCTTAGTCACTGAGACCCTGCCTCAAAAAAAGTTGAGCGTGACGGAGGAAGACAATGTCAACCACTGTGCCCCCGCCACCCCACAACTTCCCCCACACAAGCTCACTCATACATAATTTACACACAAGTGCGCGCATGCACACAGACACACACACACACACATGTGCACATGCATACACAGAATTCTTGAAATCCTTAGTGAATAATTCTGACATGTTTTAATCAGGAAGATCTAATCTTCATTGGTGGAGCACACAGCAGGAGGAATCCTCAGGAGACAGTGCAGAGTGGGTGTAACCTGACCATAGGCCCCTTGGTGTTCTTTGGCATGAACCTAACCAGCTCACATGGTTAAGGGGCACCTCGGACAAAGAGAAAACACTTTCTTACTTGAGGCTTAGTGAATGCAGGACAATTCCCTCAGTGTTTAGGGCATGGGAAACATGTTTGCATTTTGCCCTGAGAACTGTTCTCTCCATGATTACCTCCATGTGTGCTTCAGAACTTCTGTCTTCTGCTTCTTATTCATTTACACTTTACACATCAAAAGCCTGTTTTGTAAGAGCTACTCGCTGCACAAGGAGTCTCATGAGTTTTTCTTCTAAATGAGCCAGCGACTTTCCAAGAATCAGGAAGCCGCGAGTTGCCAAGAATAAATAAATCAACTCCAGAAGGTTCAAGTTTGGTTTTAAAACTCTGTAAGATTTTAAGTAGGTTCTATATCTGGCTTAACTCCATGTCCTTATCACAGACATCAAACACAGGATGGAATATTACTCCTGCCACGCAGCTTTCTTTGTAAAGTATTGAATTTAATAATCCTTTTTTATAATGATTAATTCGAAAGACTGAACAAAAAGTCCTTCCGCCATCACATAAGCGGAAGTGAATGTATGGCAGGCTGCTTTAGCCTCCCAGTCACGCAATCTTGGCTCGCTTGGTTAGAGACCATGTTATACAGGCTTGCTTGGTTAGAGACCATGTCAAACAGATACATCTGTGTGTGCCTCAGTTTCTTCCTCCAGAAAATGAAGAGACATCCCCAGAAGGGGCTACAATTCCTTGATTAAAAAAAAAAAAATCCCAAAGACTGTGGAAGCCAGAGACTTGAGGATTTAGTGTTGCTGATCAAGACTTAATTAGTTTGCTGTGGTTATGCTCAACGGTGAAGGATTTTTAAAATGTGAACGTGGGTTAGTGACAGGTACATCAAAGGAGCACATGGGGCTGGTGAGATGGCTCCGTGGGTAAAGGTGTTTGCTATCAAGGTCGGCAACCTGAGTGAGACCTCAGGACTCACCCAGCGAAGGAGAGGACCAAGTCCCACAGACTGTCCTCTGATCTCCGCACACATGCCATGGCATGTTTTTTTATGTACACATATGCACGCGCACGCACATACACACACACACACACACACACACACACACACACACTGCACAAACAACTATAATATAAAGATAAATAATTTTGAAGGGAAAGAAAATACATATGGTTGAGAAAAATCAAGGGCGATGTTCTGAAGTTGCCGATCTTTACCCAGATGCCTTTCCCAGGCCAGAGCCCCGTCTCCCCGGTGCTGAGGGATTTGACTGCCGGCAGCCCACTCCTGTCCTCTTCCTAGACACTTGCCCTTGGCTGATGGAAGCTTCAGGTGGAGGCCATCTAAGTTCACACTGTAGATGTGGGCTTGAGTCAGTGGCTGCCAGGTGATGGTCCACCAGCCCAGTCTTCTTGTCTCTCAGCAGCATGAGCTCAGAGGTAGCCTGTGCTTAGGGTTCCGTGAGGGATCAGGTAGCAGCTAGATTTCTCCTCATACCCTTCCCGACCTTCCTATGTGTTCTATTTCTCTACAGAGCACTCTCTGATAGATTACTTGCCCAAGAACCCCACCCACGTCTCTGTTTTTTTTTTAAGTGAAGGGGAAGAGAATGAACGGTGCAGGTAACGGTGCTCGAAACATCATCCCAGCTGGGCTCATGTGGTCCACGTGTCCTGGGTGGCCTGAACTATGAATTGATGGACCCTGCAGGAGTACAGGAAACAGAGACACCAGGGATACAGAGCTCTACTGCCTGGCTAGAAGTTTCTTTCTTCCACTGACTTAGCAGTGATCCAAGGACCATTAATTACTCTGACAGCGCTGGGCTGGACGGCAACCTTCTTACCCCTCCTGATTTGTGTAATAGCCTAATGGAGCTGGAGCTGGCAGATGCGGAGGCCCCAGGAGCAGGCTGAGAAGGGGTGGGGAGAGGGCAGGGGATGAGCAGCTCATTCTCTTCCCAGGAGGCAGGGGGATCCAGGATTTGAAGGGAGACACAGCCATGTTCACCCGCCATCACAGAAGACATTCTGAATGGAGACAGTATGGATTCCAAACCTGCTAGACACGTCTGCTTTTAAAATGGGGAGACACTGGGGGAAGCATCCAGATGGAAAAGAGCTCATTTAAATAATCATGCTCTTTTTATGGTCTCAGTGGTTGTTCTTTCCCCATGAAATGATACCAAAGTAAAATTTCAACCTGAGTCACAGGTTTGAAGCTCCATTTGGGGAATTGAAACTAAGTCCCCTGGGACCTGGGGCCAGGATCTAGTTTCCTCCTCCTCGAAGCTGCATGCCTCCTGTGAGTTCACTCAAACACTTTTCTAGATGGGCTTCCTTTTCTAGGGTCTCGTGTTGGTGCATATGACCAGAGGGGACTCCCTCAGGGGAAGACGACAGATCTGTCCTCAAGGGGAATGCAGAGGAGGCTGAGTGCAGAGAGGACATCCTGAAAGCGCTGGGAAGATAAGAATCCAGGCTAAGCTAGGTCAGGAGAGAGTCCCACAGGCTCGCAACTTGGGATTCTCAAGGGAGACAGAAAGTGGAGAGACAGCAGCTGGTGGTAGGCATCAGCAGATGGCCGGACCCGCTGCTGGAGACCAACAGTGATCCCAGACAAAGATGCCATCCTGGAAAGAGGAGGCGGCGGCTGCGCTGGCTCTTCCGTAGGAGGCCTGGGCCAAGCTAGGAAGAGCTACCTCCTGCCTTCTGCCAGGAAGTGGGGTAACGGGAGGAGGAATAGTGGCTTTCATCCTTCTGTTAGGTTTTTTTAATTTTTAGTGCTGAGGATTGAACTCAGAGCCTTGTACATGCTTAGGAAAGTACTCAGTCACTGAGCAACACACCCGGCCTCAGCTTTCATTCTCAGGACAGCCAGGAAGCTAAGAGATAGATCAGAGAGTGTAGAGTTGTAACCACGGTCTGTCTGTCCTGTCTGTCGGTCTGTCCGCGTCTGGAGTGCTCGCTGTATCAAGACCTCTTAGGCTGTCTTATAGTAGAAAGAAAGGAAGCAACCGGCTAGACACCACCCCCCCTACGCCTATGCCCCCCTCCACTCCCCACCCCCACCCTTCAACTCTCCGCCCCCACCCCGGCAAGGGCGGGACAACGGGTGCGTCAAACGGACTAAATTAAAGCACCTTAGATCATAACTTGTTTCAAACTGTAGAGTTCCATCCTTGGGATTCGAGATGTTGCTCCTACTTAATGACATTACAGAATTTTTACACAAAGCATCTTCTCTTTGCGATTTCTCTTAGTATCCCAGGTGTAGAAAATCACCCCTTTAAGGGGTCTATTATTTAATATAAATTTGATTAATACCTCTTAAGTTGCTATCATTTGAAAATATAACTCTCTAAAACCGTTGAGATTAATTTAAGTGCATGAAGGGAGGTGAGGACCTCATTTTAAAAATAACCTGCAGCTCTCTGGTTGGTTAAAAAAAAATAGAAAAACAACCGTTTTAAGCATTACAGCAGTAATTAGGACAACAGAGGAGCATTTGACAGACGAGAAAAACAGCAGGTTTTCACACCAGCCATGGCTGCTTTTTAAAGTACATCTCTTTTTATTCTTTTGTTGTCTATAATTTTTCATGATTGTGATCATATGATACATACCAAATTATATGGGCTGATTTTTAAAATTGCATCTATTTTGGTAATAAATGCAATATATTCTCATTAGAGAAAGTTTGGGAAATACGTGTGTGTGTGTGTGTGTGTGTGTGTGTGTTTAATTTAAAGCAAAAAACCAACTTCAGTTTTGCATATCTCCTTGTAGGAATAATGCTGTATAATTTTGTAACTGTATTTCAGTGTAAAAAATAACCAAGGACAAAGCAGGTGCTGAGCTGAAAGCACTGTGAGTACCTGGTAACCGATTCTCCGGTGAAAGCAAGTGTAACGGTATGGGTGGGGGTTGGGAGCCGGGAGATGGCTCAGTGGGTAAAGGCCCTTGTCACCAAGCCTGACAAAGCTCGATCCCAGGGACCCACATGGTGGAAAGTGAGACTTGATTACCTTCATATTTTCACAAGTGACATGCATGTGCCTAAACACACACAACAAGTTAATAAGTATGATAAAAAAGTTTTAAATAGTGATATGGAGGCAGGCAGTGGTGGTGCACGCCCTTAACACCAGCCCTCGGGAGGCAGAGACAGGCAGATCTCTGAATTCAAGGCCAGCTTGGTCTGCAGAGCAAATTCTAGGACAGCCAGGGCTACCCTGTCTCAAAAAAAAATTAATAAAAACAATAAATAAATAAATAAATAAATAAAAAGGGAAGCCCCCATATTTAGCATATTTAGCATGACTCATCTCTGTAGAACCTGTGGTCTATTTATCTTCCCCACATACCATGTTCAGTGGGTGGATTGCCCATTGTGTTTTTTCAGTGATGTGGGTAATATATATATATATTGGTGTTTTCGAGACAGGGTTTCTCTGTATAACCCTGGCTGTCCTGGAATTCACTCTGTAGACCAGGCTGGCCTCAAACTCAGAAATCCTCCTGCCTCTGCCTCCCAAGTGCTGGGATTACAGGCATACACCACCACCGCCCGGCTGGGTGATATATTTTTAAGTAGATAAACTACTTGGTGTTTTTGTCATGAGCCAAGGGTCTCACTGAGGAACTGTGTCACTGAGCTGTACTCTCAACCTAGTACTGCTTTTAAAATTAAGATTGAGGGATCAGAGGTGCAGCTCAGCAGGACAGAACTTGCCTAGAGAGACAAGGCCTGGGTGCAGTTGCCAGTACCTCAAGGTCAGCAAGTAGTTAGATCTTAATACAAAAATGGAACAAGAATTAACAAATGGGACCTCATGACACTGCAAAGCTTCTGTAAGGTAAAGGACACTGTCAATAGCACAAAATAGCAACAGATTGGGACAAGATCTTTACCAATCCTACATCTGATAGAGGGCTAATATCCAATGTGTACAAAGACTCAAGAAGTTAGACTCCAGAGAGTCAAATAAACCTATTAAAAATGGGGTACAGAGCTAAATAAGGAATTCTCAACTGAGAAAACTTGAATGGCCCTGAAGTACCTAAAGAAATGTTCAACATCCTTAGTTATCAGGGAAATGCAAATCAAAACAACCCTGAGATTCCACCTCACACCAGTCAGAATGGCTAAGATGAAAAACTCAGTGAACAGCAGATGCTGGAGAGGCTGTGGGGAAAGAGGAACACTCCTCCATGGTTTGTGGGATTGCAAGCTGGCAAAACCATTCTGGAAATCAGTTTGGTGATTCCTCAGAAAATTAGACATAGTACTACCTGAGGACCCAGCTATACTACTCCTGGGCATATACTCAGAAGTTGCTCCTACATGTAATAAGGACACATGCTCCACTATGTTCATAGCTGCCATATTTATAATAGCCAGAAGCTGGAAAGAACCCAGCTGTCCTTAAACAGAGGAATGGATACAGAAACTGTGGTATATATACGCAAATGAGTACTATTCAGCTATTAAAAACAATGAATTCATGAATTCATGAAATTCTTAGGCAAATGGATGGAACTAGAAAGTGTCATCCTGAGTGCGGTAACCCAGTCACAAAAGAACACTCACTAATAAGCAGATGTTAGCTCAAAAGCTCAAAATAAACAAGTTACAATTCACAGGCCACAGGAAACTCAAGAAGAAGGAAGACTGGTTCCTTTGAGAAAAGGAACAAAATACTCACAGGAGCAATTATGGAGCAGAGTGTGGAGCAGAGACTGAAGTAAAGGCCACCTACTAGACTGACCTACCTGGGGATTCATCCTATAAACAGTCACCAAACCCCGACACTATTATGGACGACAAGAAATGCATGTTGAAAGGAGCATGTCATGGTTGTCTCCGGATGCGCCCTGCCAGAGCTTTACACATACAGAGGCAGATGCTAGCAGTCAACCATTGGACTGGGCGTGGGGTCCCCAATGGAGATGTTGGAGGGCAGACTGGAGGAGCTGAAGGGGTTTACAGCCCCATGGGAAGAACAACGATGTCGGCCACCCAGATGCCCCAGGACTCCCAGGGACTGAACCATCAATCAAGGGGTACACAGGGTTCCAGTGGAAAGTGTGGCAGAGGAATGCCTTGTTGGGCATCAGTGGGAGGAGAGGTCCTTGGTCCTGTGAAGGCTCAATAGATGCCCCAGTATAGGGAAATCGAGGTGGGGAAGGTGGGAGTGGATCGGGTGTGGAAGGGCATCTTCTTGGAGGCAGGGAGTGGGAGGAGGGGTGGGGGGGTTTCCGGGAGGGGGGAGAAAGGTTTTAGCATTTGAAATGTAAATGAAGAAAATATTCAATAAAAATTTTATTTAAAAAATGGTGTCAAAATAAACTCAACTTTCTTTTGTATGTATGTATGCATATATGTATGCATGTATGTATGTATGTATTTATTTTTTGAGACAGGGTTTTTTCTGGGTATCTCTGGTTGTCCTGGAACCTATTCTGTAGACCTGGCTGGCCTCAAACTCAGAGATCTGCCTGCCTCTGTCTCCTGAGTGCTGGGATTAAAGGCATGGTTTGCTCGAATTCTCTAAATGTTTTTTCTGTCAATAAATGTAAAGCTTTAAAAGCAAAAATAAAGTAAGAGATTCTGATTATGTCCAGACTTATTTATTATGTGTGTGTTATATGTGTGTGTACCTGTGTGTATGTTCACCTATGCATGTATCTGTATTGGGGTGGGTATGTGCACATGAGTGCAGATTCCTGTGGAGTCCAGCAGAGGGTGCTAGATTCCCTGGCGCTAGAGTCATAGGCAGTTGTAAATCACCCAGCATGGGTACTGGGAACTGCAAGAAGAATGTAGGAGCTAAAGCACTGAGCCCTCTCTCTAGTCCTTCACCTTGTTTTGTTTTGTTTTGTTTTTTTTTCTCTCACTGAACCTGGGACTCGATGGTTTGGCTGGACTGGCTGGCCAGTGAGTCCTGGGTTCTTCTTGTCCTACCAGTAATGCTTTGGTTACTGTGTTGTGCCCTATGGCTCATACACGGGTGCTGAGGATCCACACCCAAGTCCTCATGGCTTACTCACTTTACCAAGGCAACCTCTCCAGCCCGTTTTCTTGATCACACTCTTTTTCCTCTCTCTTTCCCTTTTGCTTTCTGTCTTTCTATGTCTGCCTCTCTCATAAGCTCATAGAGAAAGAGAGGGAACACGTGCTTTTCTTATTGTGTGTATGGAGTACGCATAGAGTATTCACAAGTGTGTGTGCAGATGCATACATCTGCGGGTGTGCATGCAGAGGCCACAGGAGGGCACGGGTGTCTTCATTTACCACTCTCTGATTTATTCCACGAGGCAGGGTCTCTCTCTGAAACAAAAGCTCACATTTTTCATCTAGGCTGACAGGCAGTATGTCCCAGCAATCCTCCTGTCTCCACTCCTCACAGCACTGGTTACAGGTGCAATGAGACTGTGTCCATACTGTTATGTGGGTGCTGGGATCTGAACTTGGGTTCTCATGGTTGTGCAGCAGCAAACACCCTTAGCCATTGAGTCATCTCTCCAGTCCTGGGTGTGATATTTTTTATGGTAAGATGTATACACATATTTCTCATATGCCCCTAAAATTATTTGAGTATTTTATTTAAATATTTATTTGTTTGTTCATCTGGAGTGTGAGATGTGAGCACCATACTGTACACATTGAGTCAAAAGGAAACCTCTGGGAATTGATCCTTCCCCTCTGCTGTATGGTTCCAGGGGATCGAACTCAAGTTATCAGGCTTGGCAGCAAGTAGTTTTACTCACCGAGCCACCTCATCTGCCCACACTTGGCTCCTTGGCATGATTCCCAGGGATCAAACTCAGGTCCTCAAGCTTTCAAGACAAGCACGTTTATGAACTGAGCTGTCTCCCCGGGCACCTAATCACTTCTCTAGGTCTCTTCTGATCCAAATCCCAGAGTATGTGCTGTGCCAGACTCTGAGTCTTTAGAGTCCTGTACCCTGTAATGTAATGAGTGTTGAGTTCCTTGATTCTGAGGAGCCGTGTCACTTTGCTCTGTTCCACTGCTGTAAGGGGAGAGATAAGCCTGTGTGCAGTAATGCTTTCTGAACAAGGTATCAACCACACAAAGGATGTGCCTTCTGAGGGCAACAGCCAGACAGGAAGAGAACTGCCATCACTCAGCAGACAGAACACACAGCCAGAAAATGGTAAAACCAGCTTTCGGTTGGGGCAGCAGCTAGAAGAAAATTGCAGGAACCCAACCAGGGTAGCCCTTTGGAGTTCAGTTTCAACTCAGCTACAGACTGCCCCTGGATACATGCAGTTCCATAGAATCAAGCAAACTAAACCAAAGAAAGCTTAATAACTATTTGGCATTATTATTTAAACTTAAAAATAATGTTTGTTTTGCTGGGGGTGGTGATGGAGTAGTTTTAGCTACAGAAAGTTCAAGCAGAAAGTAGAAATTATCCTCAAATATCCATTCCCTCTCCACTGCATCCCAATTTACACTATTATTAACATCCTGTGTTAGTGCAGTACATTTGTTCCAGCTAGTGAGCCAATAGTGATACATTATTATTAATTAACACTATGACTTATGATAGTGTTTACTCTCTGTATTGTACATTCTATGGGTTTTGATAAATGTCTAAGTTCATGCAGCCATCATACAGGACACATTCATTGACTTAAAGTTTTTCTGGGTACCACCAATTTATCCTTTCCTTCCTCCCCAGTAGGCCCTAGTCAACCACTGTCTTCATAGTTTCATCTTTTCCAGAATATTTTGTGGTTGAAAGTCACCCAGCATCTTGTCTTTTTAGGTTGGCATCTCTGCCTTTGTAGTGCACATTTCTTTCTCTTTTGTGGCTTGATGGCTCATTCATTTACTTTTCAATCATTAGTATCCCATTAACTGGACATTTAACAGCTTATTTGACCATTAACCTACTTAATGACACTTTGGTTGCTTTCACATTTGGTAAATTATGAATAAAGCAACTATAAGCATTTATACACAAGTTTGTGTGTGTGTGTGTGTGTGTGTGTGTGTGTGTGTACATTTTTTTACTCACTCAGGTAAACAACAGTGATTACTAGGGATTACTAGGATAGGTTTTATCTTGGAAACATGGCCAAATTTACTTCCTTGATATGTTGATGAGGTCTTAGCTTGTTCTTCTTGTAATAAGCAGGAGTGTAGTCTGTAAGTCATTTCTCAAAGAGGGGTGTGTAAAGAAGAGGTGTGGATGGAATGCATGTCTAAGAGCATGGATCTTTTTATGAACTTTAGAACATAGAAATTGCAATAGCCACATGGAATGATGGTGTGGGTTTATGTGTGTGTATGTATGTAGCTCTTCTTTGCTGCTTTGTGGGTTCTTCTTTTTCCTACCCTTTATTCCCCCTAGTTTACCCCTATATTTAGATAGGAGAGAAAGAAGGATTGAGAAGAGAGAGAGAGAGAGAGAGAGAGAGAGAGAGAGAGAGAGACCCTAAATCCAATTTATTTCCTTTTGCTTCTTTTTTGAGCACAACTATTAACAAACCACAGCCAACTGCCCTGAATGACCACCAAACACTAACCCTTCCTATTAGGGCTCTAGCATTTATATACCCTCTGAAAATTTCCCAGAATTCCAAATGTCACACAACTGTAGGAACTATCTGCAGCTGTCATAAACTGCTAGAGCACAAAATAAATCATAGTCAGGTGCTACAGACAGCCCAAAGCAGCCTCATATCCCCACACCTGGGAATAAAACAAAAACACATTCTTATAATATTTCTATATTTTTTTATAGAGACCAAATTTCCAGAATTGTCTCTATATACATGTGTATACAAGTGTGTGTGCAGAGACCAGAGAACAAACTCAGGTATTGTTTCTCAGGAGCTGTTCACCTTGTTCTTTAAAAAGTCTCTCATTGACCTGGAACTCACCAAGTGGGCTGGTCTTGCTGTCTAATGAGCCTCAGGCATTTGCCTGACTTTGATTTCCAAGGACTTGGCTGACTGTGGTGATTTAAATGAGAACAGCCATATTTTGGATGCTTAGTTAGTTAGTGAAACTGTTCTGAGAAGGATTAAGAGGTGTGGCCTTGTTAGAAGAGGTGCATCACTGCAGGTGACATACCCATGCCAAGCCCAGCCCCCATCTCTCTTCTGCTTTTAACTTGTGGATCAGATGTAAGCTCCCAGCTACCGACCCAGTGCCGTGCTTACATGCTTGCTACCATGTTCCCCACCATGATGGTCGTGATTAAATGCTTTCTTTTATAAGTCGCCTTGGCCATGGTGTCTCTTCACAGCAATAGCACCAAAACAGCTCCAAATGAAATGATCTTCAGGCACCAATCTCCTTTCTCCTCAAATGTTTGCAGACACCATTCTAGAGTTGTCTGGCATGTAGTGTTATTAGGTCACGAGTGAGCTATGCCTACTTTTACTCTTTGTAGATACCTGAGCTTGTATGCCTCTACGCTTCAAGGTTGATTCTTTACCAGTCATGACTCAGGCGCTAAGATGTATGGGGATGTCGATGACTTTGGAGCATAGTAAAACTCCTCAGGATGCATACTCCAGACTTTCAGCTACTTGGGGAATTTTCTTGCATGCATCTTCAGTAATCCTTGTCTAAACATTCTGGTTTTCCTAGATGACTCAAACGCAGCCCCTAGTTTTCCATTTCTATCCTCTGACAGTCTTCATCACCCTCTTACCTGCCTTCTTTTCTGAAGTTTCTCACTATTTTGGTTTCTGAGGGCTAATTTTCTTTACTGTTGCCAATGTGAATTTTAACACAGATCTTTGCTTATTTTTTGTTTTGTTTTGTTTCTTCAGGTGCTTTTGGCTTGTAGCTCTCTGTTCAGTTTTAAAGTGCATGTTTCCCTTATGTTTCCCAACTGAGGCTGTAATGTGATTTTCTAATATTTTTCAGATTCTTCGAATAAATAGTAGTTTACTTTATAATTATTCAGTCTTAACAGATCCTACTCCGCAGTCTTTTTGGCTTCAGGCAGCCCATAGAAGGACATGCATAGTTTACCCAGGTCCAGCTGAGGCCCATAGGCTGTAGCCCCTGGATCTTCTGTTATGAAGGTCATGAGGATGCCAGTTCCCAGCCTGCATCGCTGTCGGGGCTGCTCCCGTCTCTAGCGTTCCTATGGGAGCCACATGCTACACATTGGAAGTTCCATTGATAGCGCCGCCCCTCTTCTCTGTTCCAGACAAGATGCGTGAGATGTGTGTGTGTGTGTGTGTGTGTGTGTGTGTGTGTGTGTGAGAGAGAGAGAGAGAGAGAGAGAGAGAGAGAGAGAGAGAGAGAGAGAGAGAGAGAATCTCAACTTGCTCATTTGGGGAGAATGTGTCCTCAGCCTGAATGTCCCTCCTTCAAGTCCCTCAGAGTGATTGATGCCTGGGCCACTTGCTCCACAGGGAGTCCAGGTTCTACCTGCTTTCCCATGCAGGGGGTAAAAGGCATCTGATTCTGCCTTTGGCTTCTGGGAGGTGAAGAAAAACAGCCAAACTGGGAATGACTATGTTCATTTTTTTCTCTAAGAAAATAGTTTGCTTTATTGATCTAAATTCATTCTTTTTTTTGTATATAAGATTATTTCAAAAATATTTTTAAATAGCCAAATAACATATCATTTCTTCAGTATATAATCTTGATACCAGTTATTGTCCTGTTGCTATAAAACATATCATAATCAAGGTGCTTATTAAAGCAGACATCACCTGGGAGTTTAGGGTTTCGCAGGGTTGGTCCATCACCATGGTGGGAGGCATGGCACCAAGCAGGCATTCATGGCTCCAGTGAATTAGCTGCAAGCTCAGATCTGATCCAAAAGTTGCAGTCACAAAAAGACTGGGGCTTCCACTGGCTTTGAAATGTCAAAATCTATCTCTAGTGACACACTTCTGACAATAAAGCTATACGTTCTAATCTTTTCTAAACATCAGTCAATTGGGAACCAAACATTTAAGCTTAAGGGGCCATCCTCATTCAAACCACCATATTCTGTTGTTCATCCCAAATAGGCTTATAGTGATATCATAACATAAATTGTATTAATTCCACTTTCAAATGCCTTCATAGTTTTTTTTTAACACTCTCAACACTAGTTAATAAGTCCAGTCTCTTCTGAATCTCAAGGAAGTCTCTTAACTATAAGTAAGGGAACATACTGAGGAAATACTGGACAAAAGCCGGACTGAAATCCTGTAGAACAGACTCTAAATTCTGATTTCGATGCCCCTCCCAATCTCCCACTCCATTCAGCTTGGTTGACTAAAACACATTTGTGTCACTGTAGCTAGTTTCACATCCTGCTGCAGATCTCCACGGCAGCTGTCACACAGTGGTTCACTTCTTACTGCTCCTGTGACTTGAGAAACAGTCAGCCCTACCTCATTAATCAGATTGTATAAGCTCTGAGACTTAGGAAAAACTCTCCTCCCAAAGTCCTACAGCACCAGGACAAGGGAACAGGAGATCTGCTGCTGCCATGACTGCACACCATTAATTCTTATGGGCATTTGTGTTGGTAGAGCCAGGAGAGTTCATTCAACAAACATTTTCTTTGTTTTTCAATTTTTCTTGTGGTGTGTGCACACACAATTGAGTGTGAATCTGGAAACTGATGACAGATACCTTCCTGGGTTGCCCTTGTGGTGGTTTGAATATATTTGGCCCCCATAGTCTCATGTGTTTGAATATTTGGCCCATGAGGAGGGGCACTATTAGGAGGTGTGGTCTTGTTGGCTGAAGTGTGTCTGTGGGGGTGGGCTTTGAGGTCTCTATGCTCAAACTCTGTCCAGTGAGTAATTCTAGACCCTCCTCCTGGCTGCCCATGGAAGATAGTGTCTTCCTGGCTGCCTTTGGATCAAGATGTACAACTCTAGGCTCCTCCCGCACCATGTCTGCCTAGACACTGCCATACTTCCTGCCAGGTTGGTAATGGACTGAACCTATGAACCTGTAAACCAGCTCCAATCAAATGTTTTCTTTCTTTCTTTCTTTCTTTCTTTCTTTCTTTCTTTCTTTCTTCCTTCCTTCCTTCCTTCCTTCCTTCCTTCCTCTCTCTCTCTCTCTCTCTCTCTCTCTCTCTTTCTTTCTTTTTTTTTTTGTTTTTTGAGACAGGGTTTTTCTGTGTGGTCCTGGCTGTCCTGGAACTCACTCTGTAGACCAGGCTGGCCTTGAACTCAGAAATCTGCCTGCCTCTGCCTCCCAAGTGCTGGGATTACAGGCATGTGCCACCACACCCAGCTTAAATGTTTTCTTTTATAAGAGTTGTCTTAGTCACAGTGAGTCTTCATGACAATAAAACCCTAACTATGACAACCTTCATCTTGTTCATCATTATGCCTTACCAAATATCATTTAGGATGGTACAGCCTTAAAGAGATTGTTGTGGCTTCTCTGAGTACCCAGAGGCCTTTGACGACGAGGAGAGGCTGCTGGGAGGGAGAAGATGGCTACCTCTGAGACCAAGCAGCCACGAGGTTTCGGCTTCCCTGGACCAGGCAGAGCTGCACAAACTCCAATGAATTAAGAGTGTAAATTGAGCCGATCGACTTGGCTTGTGCACTACAATAAAGATCTGCAGACACTCGGCTCCGCGTTGAACCTGAGGCAGGGTGATTAATTCATTATTCTCTTCCTCGGCTGGAAGTGAAAGTGTGTACACCCGGGGGCCAGCACAGATGAGCGTGGCCATAAATCACGCTATTTAGAAGCCTAACGATGAGAAAATCAGCTGGCTGCGGGGGTTGGGGGGCTCTGTAGGCAGCAACAGAGGCGACAGAGCCAAGGCAGGCCAGTTCAGTCTCTGAAAACCTCCCAACTGGCCAGGCATTTGGCTTCCCAGCCAAGGCAGCCAGCCTCTCTGCTCCCCCCGCCCCTGCCTTGGTGCTTCCTGGCCTTACCACAGGCAAACAAACTCTATTACACCCAGTAGAAGTGTGCTTGTGACCTGAGATGGCCTCTCTCAGTGGACAGAGTCCCGGGAATAGTATTATAACCCCCAAGAGGCTGCTATGGTCTACTGGAGTAAACTAGTACCCACCCCTCTCCTGGAGTTGTTCTGGGTTTCAAGTCTTTTTGGACAGGCTCAAGTGGCTCAGCGTCCTTCAGTTAGGGTCCCTGGCTGTCACCAGGTGCCAATCCTGAGACACTGTCTTTACCCTCCAATATCTGCTGCCTTCATACAAGAGTCTTTTGGAAGACTTGAATTTTATTCAGAGTATAAAGAACAAAGGCCCTTTTTGCACATACTAATTGAATCCTCACGACAGTGAGAGGAATTTTTATCTACAGTTTACAGCAGAGGTAACCTGCTCTGTAAAATGGCCTGCTAGAATGCAGCCTTCAGTTGCTCTGTCTGCAAAGCCTGCATTTCTAATGTTTGTGACAGACCATCTCGCTTATCCAGAACATTGCGGTATTTGCTAAAATGCTACAGACATATTTCAGGGCCTGCCAGACTTAGACTATCTTCCTTGGAGCCAGGGTGAGCCCCAAGAGACTGGCCAGAGCTTTACTTGCTACCAAATTTAGCATGAAGAAATAAAAAAAAAATGAAGTAAAATAAATGACTAAAAGCATTAGCCCACTGTTTGGCTCTCCCCCCCACCCCCACCCCGGGCCGAATAGCTCTCCTTAAAAAGGACAAAGCACCGGGACTTCTCTCACTCCTCTTCCAAGACTCCACTGCGGGCTGCATGGGCTGCATGTGTTCTGTCTACGACTTTCTTTGCCTCACTTGGCACCCAAAGAAATGCAGCTCTCTTAGATCTACTTAGGAGCAAAGGAGCAGATAGAATTCCTTAACAATAGGGATTAGTGGGTGATACTCATTCCCCTCTGTTGCAGAAAAAAGCCTCTGACTTAGCCTACCTGTCCCAAGAACAGACATCATCTTCTAAGACCACAGGGAAAGGATGCCTGTGATCAGAGCTGGAGGCCTCAGCTCCAGGGCGGGGATTCTACTGTATGCTTCTGTGAGTTTGTGTTGATCAGGCCCCGAGTGAACGTCCCCTGGACAGTCAGTCTGGTTGTCCTCACACATGGGTTGCATTGGCATTATAGCTTCCTTACTGCATGTGAATCTACCAACAGAACTTAAGGATCTTTCTATACAGGTACAGCCCAAATACCTAAACCAAGTACCCGTAAAACTGCATTGTGCCAAAGAAATATGTGGAACTGAATGCAAACCAGAGTGCAAATATGCTCATTTGGAGTATGTGTGTGTGAGTGTGTGTGTGTGTGTGTGTGTGTGTGTGTGTTTGTGTGTGTGTGTTTGTATTTGTGTATGAGTGTGTGAGTGTGTCTGTGTGTTTGTATGTGTGTATATATGAGTGTGAGTATGTGTT
Organism: Apodemus agrarius; assembly: GCA_964023405.1. NCBI lineage: Eukaryota > Metazoa > Chordata > Mammalia > Rodentia > Muridae > Apodemus > Apodemus agrarius. The sequence continues at coordinate 62,195,635 of OZ030012.1, read as the reverse complement.
TGTGTGTGTAAGTGTGTGTGTGTGTGTGTGTGTGTGTGTGTGTGTTTGAGTGGATACATGATGAAATAAAGTCTTTTAAACGACAATCTGGAGCAGGAAATTGCTTGGTCAGTCAAATGTTTGCCTTGCAAGCATGGGAACATAAATTTGATCCCTGGAACCCATGTTTAAAAAAAGATCCAGACTTGGGTATTTTGGTATTTGGGAGATAGAGACAGGAAGAGCGCTGGGGCTGGCTGGTCAGAAAGCCTAGCCTCATGAGTTCCAAGCTACTGGGAAGTCTTGTCTTAATAAATAAATAAGTAAATAAAACAGTAGATGGTACCTGAGATTGTCTTCTGGGCTACACACACATCTTTGTATGTACATGAACACATGCTCTCACACGTGTGCACAATAATCATTTCTATTCACTTACATTAGTAGAGATGCCCAGGACTTCAGAAGACAGCTCTTTTGTACACTGGCCACACCCTGGACCATGAAGCAGAACATGCCCAACTTCAGCCATTCCCTACGGCTTCTTCCTAGTCAGTCCACACCCCACCCCACCTTCCACCCCCACCCTACCCCCATACCCCAAACATCATCCCATGCCCACACCCCACCTTCCACCCCACCTCCTGCACCCCACACCCCACACCCCGGGTGAGAACTGTGCTCATTTGTTCACTGGACTTTAATTTGCCACTGCCTTTGAACTTCACATAGCTGGAACCATTCTCTGGCTTCTTCTGCTTGGTGTAATGTGAGATTAACTCACATGCTGCTGATGGTATCAGTGGCGAGTTCCATTCTACCACTGAGCGGTCAGCTCAGAGTGTGAAGACCCACAAATGTGTTGATCACTCACCTGCTGACAGACATTTGCTTCCTGTCTGGTGTTTGGTTGTTAAGAATAAAACTGGCTATCGCCTTTTTGTTTGTTCTTGTTACAAAAGCCTTTGTATAAAAGTACACTTGTTTTTCTATGTTCAGTAGGATTTTATTAGAAACTGCCAGGCAATATGCAGTGAACTTAAAAATAACTTATAGAATTATAAAATATAGAAATAGAATTAAAGGGAGACAGCAGTAAAGTTGCATAATTCATATATTGTAAGATTTTCTTATTTTTATTTATGTGTATGAGTGTTTGATTATATGTGTATGTTATGTATATGTACCACATATGTGCCTGGTGCCCACAGAGACCAAAAGAACTGGAGTTACAGATGATTTGAGCTACCATGTGGTACACGTGAGCTACCAACTCCTCTGGGAGAACGGTCAGTGCTCGTAACCACTCAGTTGTCTCGTCTCCCTAGCCCTGAATTCTCTCTCTCTCTCTCTCTCTCTCTCTCTCTCTCTCTCTCTCTCTCACACACACACACACACACACACACACACACACTATATATATATATACATATATATATGAATATAATTTTAATTTTTATTATGTGCACATGTGTGATTTACATGTGGGTATCTGCACAGAAATGCAGATTGCCTGTGGAGGCCAGAGTGGCCAGGTCAGAGTGGCAGTCACTGGTGACTGTAAATTGCTATACATGAGTGTGAGCTGCCTTGCATGGGTGTGAGGTGCCTTGCATGGGTGTGAGGTGCCTTGCATGGGTGTGAGGTGCCTTGCATGGGTGTGAGCTGCCTTCCATGGGTGTGAGGTGCTTTCCATGGGTGTGAGGTGCCTTGCATGGGTGTGAGCTGCCTTGCATGGGTGTGAGCTGCCTTGCATGGGTGTGAGCTGCCTTCCATGGGTGTGAGCTGCCTTCCATGGGTGTTGGGAATCAAGTGTGGCTCCTCCCGCAAGAGTAACACATGCTTTTAACCATTGAATCACCTCCCAGGGCCTCGCCCCCTCCACATATATATATATATATATATATATATATATATATACACACACACACACATATATGTATATGTATATGTATATATACACATATATATGTGTATATATATATATATAAGTAGGTCAATTAGGAAGAATCAAACATTTAAAAAATGAAGATCTTTATGAAGATAAAGTAATTTTATTCTATATAAAATTTAACGATATACTTTTAGTATATATATTTTCAGTATCTAGGAACTTTAAGCAAATTCGTATTAGGCAAATAGGTTAGACAAAGGCTTTGTGTAGTCTTGTTAGGCATTCCCAAGCCCACCTAGGACTAATACAATTCAGTTTTTAAACAATGCAGACTTGATGTTCCTCCCTAGGAGATTCCTACCATCAGGAAGTACATGTATATTTATGCATAGAGATATATGGAATTTGGATGCACTAACAAGTGGCCTCTTGGTACAGAGCTCTAGGGAGACTGATAATGGGCCAGGTACGAGCATGGTGCCAGAGGCATTAAACCCTGCTGGAGCCACAGCAGGGGCCTCTGCAGTGGTGTGGGTGCAGGAGTGAGAGTCCCTAGGGAGCCCAAGAGATTCACGGGTTTTGGCCCAGCAAGGATGGGACAGTTTGCATAGAGGAGCTGGTGTGCCATTAGAGTGAGGAACTGGGACAGACGCAGACTTCAGTGACTGTAGGCCAAGGACCATGTGACCAGAGAGCCACCTTATCAATGGGCTATGCAAGTTAAAACAAACCAAGCGAACCACAGCTTCCATCAACTCTGAGCCACTGCCCCGGTTGCAGAGATTTCCATGTTCAATGTCAAAGTGTGTCCACATGTTAGACAGAAAAGAATTATAGTTATTCAAATGTGTTTACTATCTCTCTGTCTCAGCATCTTGCATACATTTGATAAAACCAGCTCCCTGTCACCTTCCAGGTTATTCAAAAAAATAAAATAAAACCTTCCCAGTAAGGTGACTCTGACAGTAATACTGACAGCGAGCTGTGCATTTCACGGAAGCTAAGAGGACGTTGAGTGTTTTCATCAGAAAAGAATGATAGACACTCGAGATGTGCTTGCTCGGGTTTTGTACAAAGTACTTCATAAATAAATGCAACCTTTTTATGGGCTCATTGGAAAATATAATTATTAACTTGGACAGAATCTGAACAAAGTCCATGGAGTGCCACCAGACTCCCTTTCATGGTGACAAGACACTGTGAGAACACTATCAAGGGATTATAAATTCACCTCCTGTCCCTGCACACACCCATGTGCAGAGAAAAGCAGGAAGAAAAGACCTCGCAGAAATCAACATGTAGGGCTTATGAATGTCCAGGTTCTACTAACCTGGGGACAGAGATAGGAAGAGAGAGAGAGAGAGAGAGAGAGAGAGAGAGAGAGAGAGAGAGAGAGGAGAGACAGAGACACAGGGAGAGGGAGGGGGAGGGAGAGGGAGGGGGAGGGGGGAGGGAGAGGGAGAGAGAGGGAGAGAGAGAGAGAGAGAGAGAGAGAGAGAGAGAGAGAGAGAGAGAGACTCACACACAAGGAACAGAGAGAGGAAAACAGAGGCAGAGAGACTGAAACTCTCTTTCTTAGTCTCTGTCTCTCTGTTCCTCTCTTTCTCATACACACACACACACACACACACACACACACACACACACACACACACAGAGGAAACAGAGACTGACAGACACACAGAGACAGAGAGACAGAGGCAGAGAGACAAAGAAACAGAAAATCTCTGTGTCTCAGTCTCTTTGTCTCTCTCTCTCCCTCCCTACACACACAACACACACACACACACACACACACACACACACACACACACAGAGAGAGAGAGAGAGAGAGAGAGAGAGAGAGAGAGAGAGAGAGAGAGAGAGAGAATGAGAAGACATGAGCTAGACGGGTTCCTAGTGCGTCCACACTAGTCCCTGGCAACCACTGCTTTCTTGTTGAAGAACTCAGAGGTCCATCTGTTCAGTAATCTCTTCTAGATTTTGTTTGGCACAGGCCACACTCATCAATCAAACTGTGAATTTCATTTATTAACTCTGATTTAAAAAAATCAGTCTTTTATGTATGTGGTGTGTGTGTGTGTGTGTGTGTGTGTGAGAGAGAGAGAGAGAGAGAGAGAGAGAGAGAGCGAGAGACTATGCAAGCTTATACATGCACATAAATGGGGAGGGCAAAGGTCCTCCTTGGGTGTTGTTCCTCAGAAGCCATCCGCCTTGCATTTTTGAGACAAGGTCCCAAATCAGCTAAAATAGCTAGGCTGGTCCCGAGGGAGTCCGAAATCTGCCTGTGCCTGTCTCCAAATCACCAGCTGCCATAAGCCACCACAAACAGAGCCACCACACATGGCTTCTTCCGTGGCTGTGGAGATTGAACTCAGGTTCTCATGATTGCCAGATGAGTATTTTACTGACTGAACCATTTCCACAGCGCTAGGCCACCATTTTTTTATGGATGTCCTTTCTGTGACATCTGTTTGGTTTTCTGGGTTGTTTTAAGGTTTTCTGGGGACCCCTGCTTTCCTCTTGGCAGTCAGCTCCCCAGACAGGGCAAGCTAAGTCATTAAAACACAAAGGGCAATGCACTTTGTAAAAGTGTAGAACTGCAGGGATCTGGGTAGAAAGCAGCGGGTGACAATTCATCAGTCTTGTGACATTTTGGTCATAACATTAGTGATAAATAAAAAGTTCTACATTCTCTTTAAGACACCAATACAGTCTTGGTTTAGACTGGAATTTCACTACCATATTACAAGAAATCTGGAAATCTGTTTAAAGTTAAATCTTTCTCATCTGCCTGGGCTTGCTGCCAGCAGGGAGCTTCCAGCAGGGACTAGCATGCCTCTGGCTTCTGTTCTTGTAAACCTGGAACTCTCTTCCTCCGGGGTGGGCTGTGCTAGAGGCTGGGAGCAGGAGTGCTTTGACGTCAACCGAGTCCAAGCGTCTCCATCTGCGCGGCTGCTCTCTTTAAAGCGGTGCCCTATCTCTCAATGAAGCCACAGGTCCCCATCCTCTTCAGAGGACTTGTCCCCCTGAGTCCTCTCCCATCTCCACCCCTTTGACCCTTATGGCCTTGTTGTAATTTGAAGGGGTTTAGCAGTATTTGAAAAGAGTTCAAATACTTATGAAATACTTGAACAGTGGCCACAGAAGGAATATAACTTTTCTTTTCCCCTGGCAGCGAAGAGGAAGGCAGCGCTCCATTGGTGGTGTATGTTCAGCTAAAGGAGCTTTCCACTACCTGTTCTTTTTTTTTTTTGGTTTTTCGAGACTGGGTTTCTCTGTGTAGTCCTGGCTGTCCTGGAACTCACTCTGTAGACCAGGCTGGCCTCGAACTCAGAAATCTGCCTGCCTCTGCCTCCCAAGTGCTGGGATTACAGGCGTGCGCCACCACGCCCGGCTTCCACTACCTGTTCTAATCTTGATGTCCGACTTCCTCTATTCAGATTTGATGGCATTTCTATTACATCATCATCGTCATCATCATCATCATCATCATCATCATCATCATCATCATCACCATTATCAGCATGTGTGTATATGTGCATATGTGTGCATGCCGTGGCTCACATGTAGAGGTCAGAGGGCAGCTTGCTGTGGTTGGTTCTTTTCCTTTCACTGTGTGGATCCAGCAACTGAACTCAGGTTGTCAGGGCTCCTTGTTGTACTAAGTCAATTCACTGCTCCCAGCTTAGCGGCCTTTCTTTTTGATAGAAAGACACACAAAAACAGTAGTTAAAAATCTTTGCTTTCGCCGGGCGTGGTGGCGCACGCCTGTAATCCCAGCACTTGGGAGGCAGAGGCAGGTGGATTTCTGAGTTCGAGGCCAGCCTGGTCTACAGAGTGAGTTCCAGGACAGCCAGGGCTACACAGAGAAACTCTGTCTCGAAAAACAAAACAAAACAAACAAACAAAAAAAATCTTTGCTTTCTCACCTCCACATCGAATGTTTTTCTCAAGGAGAGCTTTCCTTCTCTTTGAAACACACACTATGAAGAACAAAAACCATTGGGGAATTCATGTAAGCCATAATATAATGGTACATAGATTTCAATATTCACCTTATAATTTCTTTTCATGTGTACGATGTGTGTGTATGATGTGTGTGTGCATGCAAGTTCATATGTCTGTGGGTGCACATGTGTACACATGGAAGTCCAGTTTTTCTACATCGTAATCACTAAAGTGTCTCTCACTTAAACCCAAAGCTTACTAATATGGCTAGTGTCCCTAGCCAGCTTGGTTTGGCCATCACCTGTCTGTACGTTCTGAGCACTAGGATTCCAGTCAGGCTCCCATGCTTACCTGGCATCTGAGTTGGCTCTGGGCACCCAAACTGCACACTTGTGTGGCAGGTATGCTAACCACTGAGCAATCTCCCCAGCCCCTTGTCACTGTTGTTTACCATGGTAAACTTAAAGAAGATTGGCAGAAGATTGGGATACATATAATGAAATATTATTCAGCCTTTTAAAAAGTAGAAAAATTGGTACTACAAAGTAATATGGTAAGATAGAAATTGCTATATTTTTAAAAATGGAATTTATACTTAACAAAAACCGTCCATGACTAGCAAAGACTACAAAAGGGAAAAAAATATCACTAATTACAAACACACAAGGAGCTGATGTGTTTCTTTTTAGTGTTCTGCTTGGGAACCTACATACACTCATCTCACAGAAATGAAATAATGTTGCACACACAGTTTTGAATCTGGATTCTTCCCTTTTTATCACTGAGTCTAGGTGTGTAAATCTGTGTGTTTGTGAGGGTGTGTCTGTGCGTATATGTGTATAAGCATGTACATGTGGAGTCCAAAGGACAACCTCAAAGTACTGTTCTTTGGAGCTAGCCACCCTGCATTTTTTCACTATGTGTGCGCACATGTATGTGTGTGTATGTGCATGTGTGTGTACATGTGCATGTGTATGTGCATATGTGTGTGTGTAGTCCATGATGTGTGAGAGCTTGCGTGTGAATCTGTGTACATGCAGAGTCCAGAGAAAGGTATTGAGTGTCCTTTTCTGTCATCTTTGGCCTTATTCTTTTGAGACAAGGTCTCTCAGCAAATCCTAGGGATCCTCCTGTCTCGGTCCCCAGGCCTAGGATTACAGAGGTCCGTATCCACATTTTATGTGAATGCTGTAGCTCAGATCCCAGGCCCTGATGCTTATTCAAGTGATCTTATCCACCGGGCCACCCCTCCCCCACCTTGGTTTTTAGAGACAGGGTCTTTGGGTTGGAGTTTCTGGAGTAAACTAGGCTTGTTGACCAGTGAGCTACAGGGATCTGCCTGCTCCACCTCCCGAGTATTGGGATTAAAACTATTTACTGCTACGCCTGGCTTTCCCACACACCACCGGTTCCTCAGCCCGTGGTTCTGGAGGATGGAACTCGGATTTGTGTTGCAAATTCTTTTTTGACTGAGCCATCTTGCCTGCCCCTAGATGCTAATTTTTAATATTGAAAATAGATTCTTTTCTCATATAAGATATCCTGGTTATAGTTTCCACTTCCTCTCCTCCTCCCAGTTCCTCCCCACCTTCTCTCCCTTCCGGATCCACTCTTTCCTGACTCTCATTAGAAAAGAACAGTCTTCCAAGAGGTAACAACCACACAGGACAAAATAAAATATAAGATAAAGTCGGACATGGCAAGCCAACAAGAGGAAAAGAGTCCCAAGAGCAGGAAAAAAAAAAGAGTCAGAGACCCACTTGTTCTCATAGTCAGGAGTCCCTTAAAAAGAGCCCTTAAGGCCACGTGGATGTCCCGTGGTCCCCAGGAACCACGTGAGAGTCCATGATCCGGGCTGTCTTCGAATGTACAGGGCAGGGAAGCTTTTTTTGCAGTGGTATCGATGGCTACAGTGTCTCACAGCCGAGAAGCGAAACATGGACGACTGCTGTGACAACAGCCCTCTCCCCCAATAAAAAAATAAGTCTAGAGAGGAAGACATTGAAGAAACTCCAGGGATGTGATAGGGATCTGAAGTGTAGCTCTTCATGCTGATGGCTTAGACTGGGTGGGGATGGCGAAGGACTCCTTTCCTTTCCTTTCCTTTCCTTTCCTTTCCTTTCCTTTCCTTTCCTTTCCTTTCCTTCCCTTCCCTTCCCTTCCCTTCCCTTCCCTTCCCTTCCCTTCCCTTCCCTTCCCTTCCCTTCCCTTCCCTTCCCTTCCCTTCCCTTCCCTTCCCTTCCCTTCCCTTCCCTTTCCTTTCCTTTTCTTTCCTTTCCCTTTCCCTCCCTGCCCCGCCCCACCCTGTCCTGCCCTTTTTTTCTTTGGAGGAGGTCACAGGGGAGGGGGTATGGACCTGGGAAGACATGTGATCTCTGTGCTTTATGTGAAACTCCCAAATAATCAATAAAAATATGCTGGGACAAATACTAAGCTAATAGTATGTATGCAGAGGGCCTGGTGTAGACCCGTGCAGGCACCGTGCTTACCCGTGCAGTCTCTGTGAGCTCACATGGGCCTGTCTTAGTTGATTAAGGGGGTCTTGTTCTCCTAGTGTCCTCCAGCCCCTCTGACCATTACAATCTTTCTGCCTCCTCTACCTCAGAATTCCCTGAGCTCTAAGGGGAGGGGTTTGATGAAGACCTCCAATTTAGATTCTTTCTTCTTCTAATGTCTGGCTGTGGGTCTCCTCACCTGTTTCTGTGTGCTGCTGGAGGAAGCCTCTCTGATAATTGGATAAAGCACCAATCTATGAATACAGAGGCCAATTCCTAAACTTGCTTCACTGTGAATAATCCCATCACTAGTCAAATCCCTTAAAAATCATTTTAATGTCCCCATATTGGGCCAATGTAGGACATGCCATGATTTAGCTTATCTCTTTCTCTTGTTATTAAACTTTGAGGTTGCTTCCAATTTTTTTTTTACTATTTTGTTGAATATCATTATGTAACTATTTCCCATAAAGCTCTGTTTGAATTTTGAGTGTGAACTTTTGAAAGGCTATCAACACAAATGGCTATATTACTTTCTATAAAGGTCTACCGCAGGTCAAACTCATTAGTCTAAAGCCCCATCCTGACACCTACGCTTACCCAGACACCCCGAGACTTTATTCAGGTTGCCAATGTCATCTTCTACTCTGGGCAATGTCAGAGAGAGACCCAGGGGGGAAATATTGGGTTTTGGCTACGGAGACCGTAATCTCAAAGCTGGGTATCCATTTCAAGGATGGAGAAGGAAGTAATGTGTATAATCGTGTTTGCACAGCCAGGCTTCTCCCAGAAGGGCAGCTGCATTCTCTGCTGATCCAGTCTGTGTTTGGTTCATTGTCTGGCAAAAAGTCCCACTTTTTTGAAAAAGCACACAGCAGGGCGGGGCAGCTTTGTTTACGCCCAGTCACAGCCCAGTCCCTTTGCTGCACATGAGGAGTCAGAGCATCCCCCAGGCATCTTGAGCCACACCTGCTAATCACATCCCTAGGTGGGTTTGTTTGGCATCTATTCAGGTTATATTGTCCTACTTTTTCCTCACAAGCGATGATTTTCATCCAGATTGTGTCCCAGGTGCCAAGACAGCATTCCACCCCACACAGGACCTGTCTTTTACCATAGGAAATAAGACAGATACTTGAAGGCATGTTTTAATGGGCTTATTTTAATGTTTTTTCCCCCATGATTTTGAAAATGCTACATGTTTACAGAAGAAAACATAGAAAACCCAGGAAAGCAGGGCGGCTGACTGCCGCGAGGCTGGTCTGGGTGGGGTCTGCTTGGCAGAGGGGGAGTGTGCCGCATGTCAGTGGCTGTCTGGGTGGGGTTGGCTGGGATTGTGTTCAGGCCAGCAGGTGTCAGGAGACACAGAATAAAGATGGAGGACCAGTGAGAACTCTCCCACTTGACACTACCTCGGTCCCAGGGACCTAGCTTCAACCCAGGGAGAAGGGTAGGAAAAGCTCTGAGCCTACTCTGAGGAAAACCGTCACATGGAGCGAGGGACACTTGGCCCAGAAACAAACTTCATTTGTAAAAAAGTGAAGAACATTGGTGTGATTTGAATATTAAACGTCCCCTATAGGCAGTTGTGTTTGAACGCTTGGTCCTTAGCTGGAGGTGTTTGGGGGGAGGTTAGAGAACCTTAAGAAGTAGTGATTTGCTGAAGGAAGTGGGTCACTGAGGGGCTGATTTGAGGTTTATAGCCCAGCTCCACTTCTTCCCCTCTCTCTCTGCTTCCTCACTGCAGCTGACCTCGGTACCACACCTTTCCCACCGTGATGGCATCTATCCCTCAGAACTGTAAACCAGAAAGAGCCCTCTTCCTTAACTTGCTTCCTGTCCGGTCTTTTGTCACAACATTGAGAATAAGTAACTGATATAAAGTCTAATTTATGTTATCTTTTTCCAGCCCCTGTGGTTTCTGACCCCAAATTTCTTGTTGTGTTGAAGTTCAACTGCCAACCTCTGTGCCAGCGGGTCAGCTGGGTTCTGTTCTTGTGTGGAAGAGGACCTGACAGAGTGTAGGGGTAGACTACAGGGATCCAGAAAGAGGTCTAAGCAATGGACTCCCTGTAGCATCCAGCCCTCCAAATAGTCATGGAGGGTAAAGACACTGTATGCTGAGCTCGGAGACTGTTCTCAGGGAAGGCTGGAGAAAGTCACTCTCACCGGGAAGTAACTCCACCGTTGGTCCTCAGTGATGATGACTTCCCCTTCACTTCTCCCTGTTGGGACCTGGAGGTTAAACCTCACAAAGCAGTAGAAATGCATAAAAATCACAAAACCAACCAAAACAAAAACAAAAACAAAAACAAAAACCCAAGAAGGCCATGATTCTTCATAGGAATGAACCAAAAGGAAAGGATTCTGGTCACCCTAAGATGAGAGAGCAGGACTAATTCTCCCCAGGACCCCGAGAGACACCTGTCAAGTTCTTACTGTCAAGACCAGAGACAGCCCTGGACTTCCTAGCGACTCAGAACTTGTGTTCCTGTATTATCATTGCAATGGCATCTCTGGTGACAGAGAATCCAAACTATCTAGAATGCTGAGAAACAGTGCAGCACTTAAAACCGATAAAGGTTTATTTATACCCAGGAACACTGCACAGTAATTACAAAACACAAAGCTTATAGAAATTAAGTGCATATGATTCTGTCTAGATTTTAAGTTAAAAAGATTTAAACAATATGTGGGACACAGTTTTATTTTTAAATACAATGGCATCCATTTAAATCTATTGTACAGAAAACCTCTAATGTGATGACAACAATATTTTTTTAATATTTTTATGTGTTTAAAGCAATTATGACATAGATGCATTGCTTTAATTTTTTTAAGTATAGGCTTGCAAGTGAAAGTTAACTCCTGTTGAGGCATCCATGAAATAATGACATATGGATCTTCTTCCAAGAAGAAATGTGTCATTTTCTACAGGGAGTGGGATAAATATCAGCCTTCAGCTCCAATAAACTTCAGCCTTTAAAATTACCCCATTTGTTTCTGGACAGTCAATAGCCAGTGTCAGCATAAAAGGACACTAGCCCATACCTTTCTGCCCTGCATGGAAGTCTTCGTGATGCTTCATTGGGTTCCAGTGCTTCCCAAGGGCTGGCAGCGGCCTTCTGAGGGTAGACAGAGCTTGGGTCTCTGCACCCACACTTCTTCCTCCCCTCTCCTACCAGCGTTGGATTGCAAGGCCCTCTTCAAGCACTCTTCCTGCCTTCCAATGCTCCCTCTCCTCTTTAACCTTCCTTTGCTGTCCTCCTGGAAGACCTACCAGGATTCCCGTGTTTCCAAATGTACGACAAGAAATCTGGACTAAGCTGCTATAAATTCTTTACATAGAAAACTCTGGAATCCTGCCAAAGAATTGTTATCCCAGAGAACTCCCAGTTGGCATCAGAAAACTAAACAAAACTCTTTTTTTTTTTAAACTGTGATTTTCCTCTTCTAATTGCTGTATTCTGGAATTTCTTTTCTTTAAACCTGGCTCCTCTTCACCTCATCAATTCTAGGATGAGGAAGCTTGCTAATAAAGATGAAGATCTGACAACTATGTGTAACTTTAATATTTTCAAACCTTATTTTGAATGATGGTTCTTAAATGCTTTACCCTCCCTTGTAGCCTACCACCCACCAGAGGTAGTGGGAAAGGAAGGATACGGGGGAAGTGGACCTGCTTAGAAAGGGTCTTTGGAGCAACTCTCATCTCTGTTGTCTGGAAATCAGTTCATAGGTGAGCAGGCGGCAGTAGCTCATTCAACTTGCAAACACTTCACCGGATACACCAGCAGTCCAGTTTGGTAGAGTCGGGATAGCAAACATGAATTAACAGCAGTGGCACTACCTAGCAGAAACAGCCAGCCCTCAGCCTCAGCATGGGTCAGAAGGAGGGACCAGGAGGAACACCAGGAGAAGTTCTCAGCTGTGCCTCTCTGAGGGAAGTGAAGATCAGCGAAGATGCGAGGCCCACAAGCGTTGTATAGCTAGCTGTACCAGCAAGCCAAGCTCTGTCTCCATTTCTCTGAGGACTCCTATTTGTTTCCCCCCCCCAACATCACGTTTTCTTCCCCATACGTCGCCTCAGCACGGATCCTGCTTCAGCATGTGCATCTGGTCAGCCTGAGTCCACAGGGTCCGGACAAATGCAGCTTAACTAAGCAACATAAGGCAGAGCAATACAAGCATGTTGTTAGCAAAGAATCCATCACGTGTCCTTTCATGTGTTTGCTTTAGCAGAACATCCTGTCTTCTGTGTCTGCTTCAGTGAAGAGTTCCTCCACAAGTCTACCTTAGTCTTTCACCTGTGTCCACTTCAGAAAAACACTCCTTCATGTGTTTGCCCCAGTAAGACACCATCCAACACAACTGACTCTTCAAAGAACCCTTAAGAACATTTCAGCTATGGATCTTGGATACCCCCAGGCAACACATGGATGGTGTGCTAGCTAGTTTTATATCAACTTGAAATAAGAGTCATTTTGGGAGAGGGAACCTCAGTTGAGAAAATATCCCTGCAAGATTGGCCTATGGGCAAGACTGGGTGCATTTTGTCGGTTGATGATTGGCATGGGAGATCCCAACCCATGGTGGTCAGTGCTACCCCTGGGCTGATGGCCCTGGGCTCTGTAAGAATGCAGGTTGAGCAAGACAGAGAGCAAGCCAATAAGCAGCATTCCTCCATGGTCCCTGCTTCAATTTCTGTGTCCAGGTTCCTGCCTTGAGTTTCCTGAATGATGGAAGATGAAAAATCCCAAGTTGATTTTGGTCACAGTGTTTATCACAGCCATAGAAAGCACTAATTAACGCCAATGGGCAGTACAGGCAAGGCCATAGGGGCTGAGACATGGAGCTAGGGAAACAGTTCAGCGGCCTCTGCTAGGACAACCAGGACAGTCTCTCTCTCTCTCTCTCTCTCTCTCTCTCTCTCTCTCTCTCTCTCTCACACACACACACACACACACACACTTTTTTTAATGTGTATGTGCGTGTGTGTGTGTGTGTGTGTGTGTGTGTGAACAAGAAAGACTGTGTGTGCGCGTGTGCATGTGTGTGTGTGTGTGTGTGTGTGAGAGAGAGAGAGAGAGAGAGAGAGAGAGAGAGAGAGAGAGAGAGAAAGAGAGAGAGAGAGGAGGCCAGTCACAATTTGGGGTGTCATCCTCAGGAATGCCATCCACTTCCTTTAAGCCAGGGTCTTTGATTGACCAATTAGTCCAGGCTGGCTTATCTTCGATTTTCCTATCTCTGCCTCTCCAGCACTGAACTTAACACACACATGCCACCATGCCCAGCATTTTTATATATGCTCTAGGGAACAAATTCAGGTCCTCATGCTTTGCAAGGGACATATGATTATGCTTATATCTAAGTTAAAAGGCTTGAAACAGCCTTGGGACTCTATCTTGTTTTCAAATAAAATGACATCCATTTAGACACATTGCACAGAGCATTTCGACTAGGATGACAGCAACCACCATTTTTCTTATAATTTCTACATGTTTGCATACTGAACTGTCTCCCCAGTCCCTCAGGGCAGTATCTGCTAAAGCAGATCACTGATCCCAACACACAAAGGCTCAGGGTCCCTCTGGTACTCATAAAAATATTACCAGCTCTTTTATGGTAATATGAAACGGACACACCACAGCTCAGGAGCCACGAAGTTGGGAGGAGGTGACACTCCATCACCCCCATGATTCTAACCTTCAGCAGCCCGAGGTCAGCAGCATGAGGAACGGAGGGAGGTGGGAATACAGCTGGAAGAGGGCTGGCCAAGGCCAGACGGCTTCAGAGTCAGGTGACATCAGAGCCACAAGCAAGAGGGAAAGAGAGATGAAGAACAAAGTATGTGCTGGGGGGTGGGGACTGCCTGCTGGAGGTGAAGCCCTTTCCCCTGTCAGGGATACACAGCTGGCTGCAGAAAGCATTTCTACAACCTGCTAAAGGCATTACTAGGGATGGTGGCCCTAGCCGAACAGCTTTAAGCTGTTTCTCTGCCTGTGTCGAGTTCTCCTAATTGCTCTGTATCTTTTGTCTTGTCTTATTTTGTTTTGATGGCAGGGAAGGGGGTTGTCTGGACAGAGTCTTTCCATGTAGCTCAGGCAGGACTTGAGCTTTCAGTCTTCCTGGGGGGAGGGGGGGTTGATCAGCAGCCCATGATGGCTTTGAATTCACCATGTAACCCAGACTGACCTCAAACATGTCATCCTCCTGCCTCCACCTCATAGGTGCTAGAATTCTACAGGCACGCAACAGCATGCCCATCCTCAGCATCTTTCCAAGACACCCCTTTTCTGTTTCAAACAACCCTGGTTGGTTTCTGCAGCTTGCTCACCCAGGGCTCTGGCTGATTAGCATGTACAATGCACACTATTTTGCATATGTTAAATTGGCACAGAGAAAGCCATATTAACAATTACGTGTAACAATGAAGTTGCCTGGAGAGGGGAGGAAGGCACGGAAATGTGCCGCACTGTAGTCTCCTTCCAGCGTCACGTAGTCAGTGTGCTCACATACCCTGTCTCATTCCAGGGTGAAAAGGACATTTCCCAGGGCTTTGGACAAGGCCATGTGCATTTCAGAACATCTCAGGAGACACTACTGAGGAGCCAGGAATGGTTAAGTAGTCTTTTACCAGTGGACTTCCGACCACCTGCATTAGAATCAACTACAAGTTTGTTTAAAAATTCATGTTCCTGGATTCCACAGCAGACCTCCTGAGTCAGATGGCTGCCTGGAGTGAGGAAGCCAGCCCTAGCCACAGGACTGCTACTAAATACCTGGAGCCCAGAGTCAGCACAGAACTGCTTGGCACCTGTCCCAGGCTGGTGCTGTGGGCCCCATCTTTTCAAAGCCTGCTTTTAAAGCCTTTCTTGGCTGTTTTTGCCCAACAGTTCCACTTCCTGGAACCTATCCTAAGAACATAACCACATGATGTGAAAGGATACATGAAAGAAAAATGTTCATTATAACTCTTGTTTTATATTAATGAAACATTTGGAAAGAACTCAGATATCAATCAATAGTAAAGTAGTTAGGATAAATGTGATATGTCCTTATGATGGACAGCTACATAAGCTTCATAACTGTGAGATGTCTGTGCACAAAATTAAAAATGTATCTACAATATATTGTGCTTTGTGGGGGGGGGAGGGAACAGATGGCAAAAGAGTAGAGATATTTCCTATGTGACAGGTGGCACTCACATGCATGCATAACCGTGTGGCATGTATCATCTCAGGGACACTGTTGTTCACCCAAGAATACAGAGCTATAAGCTATTGTGGAGAACGTTGGATCTACTCTCTCTTTTACACACACACACACACACACACACACACACACACACAGGATTATGTTGGCACCAAACGTGCAGACATTGCACTAGTTATATTCTCTGAATAGTAAGTATACCATGACAACTATTTGTATAGTCTTAGGGTTACTATTGCTGTGATAAAAGCAATGACCAAAGCAACTTGGGGAGGACAGGATTTGTTCAGTGTACACTCCAGAACTGTTCATTACTGAGGGAAGTCAGGACAGGAACTCAAACAGGATAGGAACCCGAGAGCAGGAGCTGATTCAGAGGACATGGAGGGGTGCTGCTTACTGTCTTGCTCCCTGTGGCTTTCTCAGCCTGCTTTCTTATAGAATCCAGGACCAACAACCCAGGGATGGCACCACCCACAATGGTCTGGATCTTCCCAAAACAATCACTAATTAAGAAAATTCCCAGCCCCATGGGAAGAACAATGATTCCAGCTACCCAGACGCCCCCAGACTCCCAGGGACCAAACCATCAACCAAGGGGGCACACATGGTTCCAGCCAAAAATGTGGCAGAGAAAGGCCTTGTTGGACATCAGTGGGAGGAATGGTCCTTGGTCAGGTGAAGGCTCAACAGAGGCCCCAACAAAGGGAAACCAAGGGGTGGGGGGAGAGGTGGCTGTGTGTCAGGTGGAGGGGCATATACAAGGAGGCAGGGGGAGGGAGGAGGGCTTCGGGGGCTTTGGGGAGGGGGAAATTGGGAAAGGTTTTACCATGGCAATGTAAATGAAGATGATATTCAATAAAAAAAGGGAAAAATAAATAAGGCTGCTATAGAAAGAAAGAAAGAAAGAAAGAAAGAAAGAAAGAAGGAAAGAAAGAAAGAGAAAGAAAGAAAGAAAGAAAGAAAGAAAGAAAGAAAGAAAGAAAGAAAGAAAGAAAGAAAAAATTCCTCACAGACTTCCCTACAGCTGGGTCTTATGAAGGCATCTTCTCAATTGAGGCTCCCTCCTCTCTGACATAAACTAGCCAGCAGAGAACCATAAGTAATCTAGAAATGTTTGAAAGTATACAGGAGGATGTGCACAGGTTATACAAATGCTATAACATTCTATACAAAGGACTACATACCCATCGGTTTTGCTATCTTTGGGCATCTCAGAACCAGCTTCCTCAGGGGATATACAAAGCTCTCAGTGTACCTGTCATCCAGCTCCAGTAGTTATCAAGACCTGTTGCTAGATGTATAGCTCAGTTGGTAGCCTGCTAGCCTTCAGTGCACAAAGCCTAGACCTAGATTCAGCCTCTACCAAGCAACACATAAATTATGTATAATGAATGATGCATGCCTACAATCCCAGCAATCAGGAAATGGAGGCAGGGGGATCAAAAGTTCAAGGTCATCTTGAACTTTCCTAGTTCAAGACCAGGCTGAACTATATAAGATTCTGTCTCTAAATGAATGAATGAGAAAAAAAAAAAACAAAAAACAAAAACCCAAGGCCAACTTTATTCCATCATATCTTTACAACCTAGAGTATTTAGGAGCAAATACTCTTTCTAATTTTTTTTGTAGTTAGTTTGAATATTGATTCAAATGAAGGATGATATAAATCTCTTTAATATTCCTTAAGTCTCTTAATTGGCAGATTTCCTCACCATGTATTTGTTTTTCTCTTGTTATTTTTTTGGTTGAAAAAAATCTATAAAGCTTCTCTGTCTAGTTCAGAAGCCACATCGGCAATAGTAGAATGCTGGTAAGAAATTTGAAAACAAGCCCATATACAACAGCCTCAAGGCTAGATAAAGATAGAAGACGGGACATTCAGTAATGTGCTTAAGGCTTTAGCATAAAGACGTGAGTTAAATCCCTAGAATCCACACCAAAAACCTGGGCATGGCTCAAGGAAGCATCTTCTAAGCCTAGCACTAAAGAGGCAGAGATATGAATCTATATGGATCCCAGGGCTTGCTGGCCAGCCAGCCTAGCCTCGCTTAACCAGGGAGCCACAGGTCTTAGTGAGAAACTGTCTCCTAAGCAAGGTAGATGATGCCTGAGGACTAAGAGTCAAGTTGAACCTCTAGCCATTACATACATGATTCTGATGAAAATATAGCATTTAATTAGGGTCTGTTTCAAATGCAAACTAATAAAAATAAACAAATCTTTTTTTTTTTAATGGAGCTGGAGAGAGAGCTCGGTGGTTAAAAGCACTGATTACTCTTCCTGGGGACCCAGGTTTGATTTTCAGTTTCACATGGCAGTGCACAATCTGCTTTGACTCCACTTCCAGAGGATCCATTGTCTTCTTCTGACCTCCGCTGGTACAAGGCATACATATAGTTCACAGTTACACATGCAGGCAAATGCCTAAACACATAAAATACAATAATACATCAAAATCAACAAATCTTTAAATGTGAACTACACACTTAAAGACTCACTATGAAAAGTTTATACTGTGGTGGTTTGGATGAGGACGGCTCCATAGGCTCATGTGTTTGAATGCTTTGGTTCCAGTTAGCGGAACTTTATGGGAAGGATTAGGAAGTGTGGCCTTACTGGAGGACTGTGTCACTGGGGGTGACAGGTCCAAGATCTCTCTCTCTCTCTCTCTCTCTCTCTCTCTCTCTTTTTCTCTCTCTCTCTCCTCTCTACCTGCAACATGCTTCCTGCTATGATAATAGATTCACCTCTGAAATTATAAGCAAGCCTCCAATTAAATACTTTCTTTTATAAGAGTTGCCTTGGTCATGGTGTTTCTTCACAGCAATAGAACAGTAACTAAGACATATGCTATCCAATCACTGGTTTTATATTAGTTACATATTATAGTGATAACACTTTGAGTACATTGTGTCAGATAAAATATTATCAAAAATAATTTCAGTGTACAGCCATATCAATTTTCCACGTGGGTGCTGGGGATCCAAACTCAAGTCTTCACATGTGCACAGCAAGCCCTTTACCAATGGAGTCATCTTCCTGGCCCCTGAAGTAAGTCTAATCCCAGCTCTCTGTGTCCTGGCTCCTCAGGTCATCCCAACAGAGGCTCAGAATCCATGAGCATGATGTGTTAGCCTGCTTTCTTATAGAACCATGAGCATGAGGTGGTGTTTTAGTCAACCAAATTATGGGGCAATATAGTGAATAATGAAAACAAGTCCCTTGCATGTTAGTCTTCATTTATTAAATTATGATTTTTATTTATTTTTCTGTGTCCATTTGTCTTCTCAAACCTTTCTTTTCTCAGTTGACTTCCTTTCTACTATCTAATGCACTCTAATCTTACTGTACTGTTCACTTACCCATTTATCATTTTTTAAAATTTCTTTGAGTTCATTTAATATGTTAGGTCTCAGGTGTTATTTTTTATGGGGAGGTCGTCCAAATGCCTCATCATCTGTAAGAACTTACTTTTCTTTTGTCTCAAGTGATTTTGTATAGGTTGGCTAAGAGTTACTTTCTCTTGTTTGCTCTTAATGGCAAGTTTTGTTCTTTGAGAAAGGAAAAGTAGCCCAGGAAAACGTTCCCAGACTCACCAGTTTGGAAGCTCTCCTGCAATTTTGACAAAATGGTATTAAAAATATCTGTGGCTAAACGCTCTGTGTCCTGGGCCCCACTGCACTCCCTTGGTTTGTAGCATTTCCTCTTTTCCTCCCTCCCTCTCCTGGGATGCTCAGCTGACATTTGTCCCTGACTTTGTCAGTGCAAAATATATCCCTGAACAAAACTATACTGATTTAAAAACCTTAAAAAGACCAGAGCCTTCCAGAATCTTCCACCCTTCCAAGGATCCCCTTGTACACATGTGCAAAGTGGACTCTGAAACTTCTAACTTTTGTCTAATGCTCTTTGACTGGGCCACCAAGATTCTGAGGGTATTTTTTTTGTGGTTAGTTCTTGGGGCTACCAGACTCCAATTCTTCCTCTTCCCAGACAGTTGTCAAAAGTCACAAGTTCTTGCTATGGCCAATAGCATGTGCTCACTTGTGTGTCCATTGGCATCCGTGACCATGTCTTAAATTGGAGTGCCTAGCTTAAATTGGAGTTCATTGCTACTCAAACTATAGAATTCACAGGAACAGAATCTCCCAAAGGGCTGGTTAACACTCAGATGCCAGATCCCACGTTTGGAATGTCTGAACCAGAGGTCTAGTGTGAGACAAGGTTTGCTTCAGATTGGGATGCTTCAGCGTCAGAGACCTTTCTACTAGAACAGCAGCTATAGAAGCCTCACAGTTTTTGCTTTGCCAACCTTACCATTTTACCTGCTCCCCTCCCCCTTGAGGAAACTGACAAATTAAAAATTTACCATGCTGCCATTTGGGGGCTTGCTGGGCAGCTAGCCTAGTTGAATTGGTGAACTCCAGGTTCGGCGAGAGATCCTGTCTCAAAAGTAAGATGGAGATCTGTACCTGAGGTGGACCTTGTGCCCAAATCCCATCGGGAGAGAGCAGGTCTCCTAGGAGTGCTGACACTCCTGAGAGCATAGGTGAGACCTCCACTTCTGCTCAGATATCTGGCCAAGAGGGACCTGCCTAGAGCCTTCAGGACACAGGAACCAAGGAGCCACCTGGGATGGGATCCTTCCAGTTTCCATCTGTGCCCAGAGCTGACCCTGTGCCACAGCTCTCCATACTCAAATTCCTCCTGGAGAGAACTGGTCTCCCAGGAGTGTTGACACACAGCTTACAGGAAGGACAAGCCATAGTCAGAGACAGCAAGACCAGCTAACACCAGAGATAACCAGATGACAAGAGGTAAGAGCAAGAAGATAAGCAACAGAAACCAAGGCCACTTGGCATCATCAGAACCCAGTTCTCCCACCACAGTAAGCTCTGGATATCCCAAGACACTGGAAAAGCAAGACTCTGATTTAGAATCACATCTCATGATGATGATAGAGTACTTTAGGAAGGAAATAAATAACTCCCTTAAAGAAACACAGGAGAACACTGGTAGACAGGTAGAAACCCTTAAAGAGGAAACACAAAAATCCCTTAAAGCATTACAGGAAAACACAACCAAACAGGTGAAGGAATTAAACAATACCATCAAGGATCTAAAACTTGAAGTAGAAATCACAAAGAGAGACAACCCTGGAGATAGAAAACATAGGAAAGAGATAAGGAGTCATAGATGCAAGCATCAACAACAGAATACAAGAGATAGAAGAAAGAATCTCAGGTGCAGAAGATACCATAGAAAACATTGACACAACAGTCAAAGAAAACACAAAATGCAAAAAGCTCCTAACCCAAAAACATCCAGGAAATCCAGGACACAATGAGAAGACCGGATCTAAAAATAATCATTATAGAAGAGAGCAAAGATTCACAACTTAAAGGGCCAGTTAGTATCTTCAACAAAATTATAGAAGAAAACTTTCCTAACCTAAAGACAGAGATTGCCCATGAACATACAAGAAGCATACAGAACTACAAATAGATTGGACCAGAAAAGAAATTTCTCCTGTCACATACTAGTCAAACACCAAATGCACAAAACAAATAAAGAATATTAAAAGAAGTAAGGGGAAAAGGTCAAGTAACATATAAAGGCACACCTACCAGAATTATACCAGACCCTAAGAGAACACAAATGCCAGCCCAGACTACTATACCCAGCAAAACTCTCAATTATCATAGATGTAGAAACTAGGGTATTCCATGACAAAAGCAAATTTACATGGTATCTTTTTACAAATCCAGCCCTACAAAGGATAATAGATGGAAAACACCAACACAAGAAGGGAAACTGTACCCTAGAAAAAGCAAGAAAGTGATCTTCTTTCAATAAACCCAAAAGAAGATAGCCACACAAACATAATTCCCCGTCTAACAACAAAAATAACAGGAAGCAACAATCACTATTCCTTAATATATCTTAATATCAGTGAACTCAATTCCCCAATAAAAAGACATAGACTAACAGACTAAATACGTAAACATACCCAGCATTTTGCTGCATATAGGAAATGCACCTCAGTGACAAAGACAGACACTATGTCAGAGTAAAAGGCTGGAAAAAAAAATCTTCCAAGCAAATGGTCCCAAGAAACAAGCTGGAGTAACCATTCTAATATAAAATAAAATAGACTTTTAACCAAAAGTTATCAAAACAGATAAGGAAAGACACTTCAGACTCATCAAAGGAAAAATCTACCAAGATGAACTCTTAATTCTAAACATCTATGCTCCACATGCAAGGGCACTCACATTCATAAAAGTATCTTTCCTAAATCTCAAAGTACACATTGCACCTCATACAATAATAGTGGGAGACTTCAACACCCCACTCTCATCAATGGACAGATCATGGAAACAGAAACTAAACAGAAACACAGTGAGAAATAAGATGGAGGATGACTGAAGACGGCACCCAGTCTCTGATTTCATCATACACACATATGTGCACGTGCACCAGCACACGCATGAACATATTCACATGAAGAAAAAACCTACTAAATTGTATAGTATATGAATTATGTTCCAGCAAAGCTGCTATTCTTAAAAAGCAGCTATCTTGTCCTCTTATTTTGCAAAATGCTAATTATACACAAATGTCCATTCATTGTAACAAGTTTCATGAATAATGCCTTGCAGACAGTCACAGCATGACATTCTGTTGTGGGAGGGAGGAGAGGGGTAGGGAGGGGAAGGGGTGGGTGGGTGGAGTGCACCCAGAGCAAGGCTTTGTGGCTTCAGGCATTTACTGTCCTTATAAGCCACAGTGATGCAGAATGGAGTGGTCATGATAAAGGCCCCCTTTGGCCTCTGAATTAATCTCCTCTGCTTGGGGGATCATGGCCCTTCAGTGCAGCCCACAGCCGGCTGCCACATCCATGAAAGGAAACAGATATCGTCCTTGTTGACCATTCTTTTCCCACTGGCAGACCCCTTCCCAGCTCTTCCGTGGGTTCCAAGGGCTGTCAGGGTCACTTCCATCTCCCCAAGCCTCCCACCCCCTGCCCCGTCAAGACACATTCTGCTTTCCATCTTGTCAGACAACAAAGACACTGGAGGAATTTATTTATACCTCCAGACAGCTAATGAGACAATTCAATGAAAAGCAGCCCCAGCTTGCTGGAGCCTCCCTGGGTCTTTGATTGCCTTTTCTGTGTTCCAATTCCCAAGCATTTATTCTACATATAAATTTTCCACGGTGAATAGACACCATTCTTCTGAGAAACCCATTTGTTCCCTTGGCCATTTTATTTCAATCTCTTGTTTTGCTTTTTATTATTATTGTTAAACTGTAATTAATTCTCCCATCAGCCCCTCTTTAGTGCTCTCTGCCTAATGTAGCATGAAGTGTCTTTACTCACCCCAACAGCACCCCTATTCTCGAGAAGAATGAAGCCTGTGACATCCCCAAACCCCACAGGCTGCTAAATCTTTTCCTCGGTGGAACGAAGCTGGGGAGGGAGGCAGCAAGGGGAGGGGGCGAGGGGAGGAGGAAGGTCTGGGCAGGCAAGGTTGAAATGATTTCACAGTCAAACGACCATGGACCTCAATCTCAGCGAGAGTTCTGAGTCTACTTAGCAGACAAACTATAAATATGCTTTAACGGCTATCCGGGCCTGGTTTAGAGAGATGGCTCAGAGGTTAAGAATGCTGCCTGCTCTTCCAGAGATCCTGGGTTCAGTTCTCTGTACCCACATGGTGGCTTACTGTGGTCTGTAACTCCAGTTCCTGGGGATCTAATGCCCTCTTTTAGCCTCCACAGGCAGCAAGTACATAATAGATGTGCATGTGGGCAGAACACCTAAACAAATAAAAATAAATTTAAAGAATTGTTTTAAGGCCAGGCAGTGGTGGCACGTGCCTTTAATCTTGGCACTTGGGAGGCAGAAGCAGGCAGATTTCTGAGTCCGAGGCCAGCCTGGTCTACAGCATGAGTTCCAGGACAGCCAGGGCTATAGAGAAACCCCGTCTCAAACAAACAAACAAACAAACAAACAAACAAAAAATGTTTTAAGTTATACATTAAGGTGCTGGGGAGATGACCCAGTAGGTAAAATGCTCACTGTGTGTGAGGATATGAGTTTGGATTTCCTAAGTTTGGATTCTCATTCCCACATGGAAAAGCTGGGTGCAGTGGAATATTGCCATATGCCTGTGATTCCAGCACTACAGAGACAGGCTGAGTCCTTGAGCTCATAAGCTACCCAGACAAGATGAATTGATGAGCTACTGGTTCAGTGAGAGAATGTTTCAAGAAAGACTGTAGGCAGTGCTTAGGGAAGACACTCCATGTTGACTTCTGGCTGTCACAGTTGGGACAAAGACACAGAGAAACTAATGTAAACACAGAGGCAGAGACTGAATGGTCCACAAGCCCAGTCACTCCACATTGCTGGACAATACCAGGGGCACCACAAGAGCTGAACAGATTCCCTCCTGACTCCAGGGGGAGCGGGGTCCTGCTGACAGCTTGGTTTCAAGCTTCTAGCCTCTAAAATGGGAGGGGAGAAAGAGGAGAGAGAGAGAGAGAGAGAGAGAGAGAGAGAGAGAGAGACCAAGACAGTATTATGTTTTGAACCATTCGGTTTATGGTTATTTGTTACAGCAGACACCAGCAACTAATACTGTTTCCAATTCATTATGAACAGAGAACACAGAAGGAAAAGATTGAGTGATAGATACAAATCCTCTGTCTTCAGAGTGTGGACGGAAAAACCATTCATCAGCTGAGGCTGCCCACAGAACTCAAGCCTACAGTGTGCTTTGGATGCAGGGAATGAGTTATTGCTGAACTGCTTTCCGTGGCTTTACTTTTCATGAATATTTTCTCTGATGTACTGAATGAAGCATGATGTATGGTTGGCTAGCTGTGACTTTCATTCTACCTGACAGTTTTCCATCCAAGTGATTTTTTTTTAAACGCAAGGTCTTACTATGTATCCCTGGCTGTCCTAGAACTCAAATAGACCCACTTGCTCTGCCTCCTAAAATGCTGAGATTAAAGGTGTACGCTAGCACATTGAACTCCACCAAGATGCCTTCTAAGTCCAGGCTTCTCCCCTCCCCCATTTTTCTCTCTCTATTTTTTAATACCTGGAAAGAATTTATTTCTAAGGAGTTAGAGATGTTTCCTGTTGGCATGGATTTGCTTGGGGTCCTTCTGAGAAGTTCTTCTGTTTCTTTGTCTCAAAGAGTGGCACATTCCAGCAGATCAGCATGTTATATGGATGTCTTATCCCTCCATCCATGATTTGGGGTCTTTGTTCATTCGTTCAGTCAACAAATGCTATAATAATAATGATGGTGATGATGATAAATTACATTAACATATAATTTTATATATGTTATATATATACAAATGCAATATTATTGCTGTTATTTGAGAAGGGTCTCATGTAGCTTAGGCTGGTCTCAGGTTTATTATGTAGCTGAGGATGACCTTGAATTTCTGTGCCTTCTGCTTTAACTTCCTGAATGTGGGGATTACTGCCATGTATCATCACGCTCAGTTTTATGGAGAGCTGGGGGTAGAACCCAGGGCTCCTTGCACACTGGGCAAGCACTCCGTCAACTGAGCTGCTGCATCCCAATTCTGCTCTGATTCTTCTTTTCTTCATCAGTTGATGACACTTTCCTAATGACCCAGTTTTCTTTTGTCATTCCTTGTATTTGGGAAACTTCTAGCCATTCTCCCTGTGAACTCAGATTATCTTTTTTTTTTTTTTTTTTTTTATCTCCTGCTGCCAACCTCTTACGTAATAGCTGATGCACTTCCTTGCCCAGCCTCAGGATTTCATTCCAGCTACTTTTGGGTCCATATTATTTTTACTGCTCTGTAGAAACAGTGTCTAACAGTGCAAATGAGGGTCTCATAACTGATCCATGGAATAAAAAGCTAAGTTTCTAGGTGTTTTAATATACTTGGATATTATCCTATGGAGAAACGTTCTTCTATTGCTGCTTTTTCTATTTAAAATAGTATTCTCTTATAGCTTATAAAGTGACATTTTGCCCTAAATGGCATCTTGCTGTTTGATGTGTTGTGTTTATAGGTGTGTGTGTATGTGTGTGTATGTGTGTGTGTGTACATTCTTGCACACAAAAGTCCCTCTGGTAATAGAAAGTTTTATTTTTTTTTCTTCCCATAACACAAAAGCTCACTGAATGATTTAATTAAAATTATGTCTTCCAACCAAAATAGATAGATAGAGATACCAAAGGAGAAATTATGGCCTAAACATTACTTCTTATTTTTAAAAACTTAAAAAGTAAGATTCCCAACGTTTGTTGTTGAAATCCCAGGTTCGACTCTTGACAGCGGCACCCTCAAACAACTCTGCAGCTCAGCTCTGTGGCCCCAGCTGCTGGCAGGAGCCTCCGCCTCTGTGCTGATGAAGGCTTTTCATTCCTCAGAGCCTGAAGTGACCTTATCCCCCAGGAGCAAGACAAGAGGTAATGTAGAATTTCCAAAGCTCAGGGGCAATTGCTCCTGATTTGCTGGGCTTACCATCATCTGGTTTGAGTGTAGGTCTCCAATGAGAAAGAGACCTTTCATTCTCACAGAGAAGCCCCCAATACTGCCTAGGATTGGGGCTTCCCAAGAAAGCAAAGCCTGGGATCCCACAGAGAAAGACTGTTAATTCCCTTCCATTAGCAGAGGCTCAGCAGCCCTGGGGCATTTCTGGTGTGTACTGCCACCCCTGCCATGCTTGTGTTCTAATCATGGAGAACAGAGTCCCAAGGAGCCAGTGGCCTGGTGGGCGCGTGTGGAGCACACTGATGGAGTGTATTTTGTCTTCAGGTTTCTGCTTGGTTGTTTCTGGTGACTGTTAAATAAACAATCCTGGGTTCTTAAGGGAAATGTCCAAGGTTCTCCTGCTCTTCTTTCTGAATTCAGGGACTCATCGACTGGGCCATGCCTACTTGAGTTTCTGCCCCTAGATGGAGCTGACCTTGCTGGTGCCAATGCAACTCATGGACAGAAGAGACCTCCTAAGTTCCAGGGTTCCAGGTGTCTCGTGTTTGTGGTGAGATATGAGAAAACAATACAAAATCTGGTTGAAGAACTCAGCCCACCCTCCTATCCCACCTGCCTACCTAGCTTTAGCTGAGCACTTGTAGCTTTAGCCAAGAGACAGAAGCCTCCGTGGGGTGGTCCTGGCCAGGATCTTCCTAGAACCCACTGGTGAGAGTTGATTCCTGTTCTAGGTATTGGGGTGGGCATTAATTTGTTGCCTTCTTTCTTTATCAAAGTTTCCCACAAATTTTTACCCATACAGTACATGCCAGATACTGGGGTTACAAGAGGTACTAGAAGAGAGAAGGGTTTGTTCCCCAGAGAGATGTCTGAGGCCACACTTAGAATATCAGCATCAGTCAATCACGGTAGGAGCTTTAGGTGATGTGGTACGATGGTTAAGGTTGGTAGTCAACTTGACAGAATCTAGAATGGCCTAGGAGACAAACTTCGTGAATGATTTTCTAGATTGCGTTGAGGTGGGAAGATGGACCCTAAACGTGGAAGACGCCATTCCATGGGCTGTGGCCATGGAGTGCAGAGAGGAGAAACTGGCAGTGGATGGCACGTGACCAGCTGCCTCCTGCTCCTCCTGCCATACCTCCCTATGGTGATAGGTGATACCCTCACACTCTGAGTCAGAACAAACCCTCCCTTCTTTAAGTCACTCTTGTCAGGCATTTTGTCATGGCGACAACAATAACAACAACAACAATAACAAAACTAGCTAACATACATGGAAAATGTAACACCAGCCAAAATAATAGAGAGTCACTGGGGGTAGAGTAATTGTTAGGTAGTTAGAAAGGATTTCTTCAAAAAAAAAAAAAAAGTGACCCTCTGAAACCTCTTTGATGGAATTTAGAAAAACTTAAGCTAATGCGCAGCCAGGCTTGAGAGGTCATAGGTCAGGCTTAAAGTCAAACTGTAGTCAGGTGTCGTTTGTTGATGACCGCTGAGAAATGCTCGCTGTGTACCGTCCAGGCCTATGTGATCCGAGCATCCCAAAGTTCTACTGTGTGCTGCATTCCTGCTTCATGTTGTCCTATAGGCTTCTTTGTGGTCCTCGAACCTTTAGGAACAAAGGAAAATTGACATGTGGAAAATCTTATGCAATTTGAGCATGGAAAATAAAGAATGGGAGATGTTTACTCCTAAGGACAGATGACAATAGAAAAATGAAGAATTCTGAAGTCAGACAGTTGAAGTGAGTCAACCAGGCAAAATATGAAGACCCCTGGGGTCCCTCAGCAGTCCTGAGTAGGGCAGTACGTTTTCCATGGCACATGGGATGGAAGCAGGAGCAAGGTTGATTGGCCACTGGAGGAAAGGGGTTCCAAAGACCAAAGATCCTAGGGTTATGTGGGGTTAATATAACTAGAAACACACTAATTGATTTTTAAAAATCAGAAACCTATGAAGAAATAAAAACTGCTGGCGTAGCATTCCTGCCCATTTGGAGTAATACACTCATGCATTAAAAAGTAAACCCATACACTGCCCTCTCCAACTTCCCTCTCCGCGATTCCATTCGACGGTCCAGCTTTTAGAGTAATGCAGTCCACAGAGTCAGCAGCATGGAGATCCATAAACCATTTCGACATCTAATAGAGCTTTAAAAGGGGCTCTGAACACTGGAGGGTAAGTGGCCAGTAATGGCTGATCTGGGTACAAAGAGGGAGGAGACAGGGCCCAGGGCTTCAGGAGAAAGTGGAATAGGCCCCTGTAAGGAGAAATTTTTACAGCGGCTATAAAAGCAAGCCTCGTGTGCACACACAGCTAGATTCTGTGTTGGCCAAATACACCCGGGACTCCCACGGTTCATGTTGCCAGCCCTGGCTTGGGTTCTGGCAGCTTCTATCTTAGAGACCCAGTGAAATCACTTCAAGAGAGAAAGAGGCACCACCAAGGTATTGTGAAGCCAGGACAAGGATGGCTCCCAGAAGGGTGTCCCTGTTACCAGGAGCTACAGGCAGCAGGGGGTCCTCCTGTCAATGGGCTCCTGGCAGGTGATAATTACTATTCAACTCCAGCTTTTGGCTCCTGGGAACCAAACAATGGTGCAGGCTTAGGGGTAAGGGTTCTGCTTTGCAGACGCAGAAAGGAATGCCTGTACTTGCAAAATGGTATGATTTAGGGATGTGGGCTCTGCAGCCCATTCCCATAAGGATTTGGAATGAAAGCGCCCACCCAGCAATACTCCCTAAACCCTTGGAGAAAAGAGTACACATCAGCTTCCCCACGACTGCCAGTTTAAACAGGCTGGAAACGGCAGGCTGGTCACACGCGGGCCGGCAAATGTAACAAAAGCCCTGATTTGTGACATTTCCTGATTTCCACTGGTATCAGTGTTCTCAGCAAGTCACGGGGCTGAGAACATAGGTTCACCATCCCATAATAGATGGAAGAAGCTCAAGGACAGAGAGCACAGTCAAACGCAGCAAGAAAAATAAGGAAGCGATGTGCTTTGTGAATTTATCACCTTTGACTTTTGTATCTCTTAGGTTTTAAATTTATATAATTTAATTTTTAATAATCCTTGTGCTTTAACGCTGGCTTGTGAAATGACTGAGAGTTTAGCACCTGACATTTGTGCACTGATAAGCTAATCTATTCCAGGCCACAACTGGCTGACCCCTGGAGCCTTCTTTTGGAGGCAGAAGTTTACTCTAGAACTCAAACTCATGGTAATCCTCTTGCTCCAGCTTCCTTAAGCACGAACATTTCAGGAGTGGGGTGGGCCGCCACGTCCAGCCTTCTGGTGCCTCCTTGCTTTGCATTAGATCTCATTTCTGTCTGTCTCTCCTATGCCTTTATCTTCTTTCCTCTTCTCTTCTATTTTTGCCCTCTCTGGACTTCTCTCTCCACATCCCCACTCTTCCCTGCTGAGCCTGTTCCTTTGTGGGGGGAGACTAACAATGCTCCCCCACACCCATCTGCACTCTCCTTTGGGCACAGCAGGGGCACGGGGTGTGCCTTTTCTGTCTTCCAGCAGTGAGGCCGCTCAGTAGGACCAGCTCTGGTCACTGGGCTGTGAATGAATGTGACAAGCTTCACTCGTAGACAGCAACATTAAATGATGATGTGAGGCCTTTTAACGTCCTCCTTCCCTGTGGCGGCAATCTTGGAAATGGCCTTGTGTTTAATGGCAGGGCCAAGAGATCCAAGGAGCTCAGGGCACTGGGTCAGTGCACAGGGGATGGCTGCCGGAAGTCACCTGAACCTACAGTTTTGCGTAGGCTCATCTCCGCAGTGAGCCACAGAGATCCTGCTGTTACTTGTTAAAGCACCAGAACTTGGTTTGTCCAAATAGTCAGAGACCAATTGTGTGCATATATCGCTGGGAGCACCTCTATCTCTCTCTACAGCCAGTCTTCCTCCATCAAAATTTCTAATTATCTAGGAATCTTCATGTGTTATAAGTATTTTGGGTTTCCTGGGGGGACTGGACATTTCAGCCAACTCTTTTTTAAGCAAAGGACCCAATCTCTGGCTTACAGCATGGAATGGTTGCATGAAATAAAGGTGATTCTGGCTTCTGGTTTATTCAGTACTGTGGTTCCACTCCCCACTGGATCTGCAGATCCTTACACTTAGTGATATTCATTTTTTCGAGTGCGTTCTAGTGAGGTGTTAATCCTATAGATTCGAGGAGAAAGACTAATGACCCAAATCATGACCAAATTAATTAAAGCAAGCTTTTTAATTTACATACACAGACTGACTCTCCGTAAGGTGAGGTTCAAGAGATCAGCATTGGACACGGGGAAGATAAGGAGTAGGGGGTTTCCAAATGATGGGGGAGGGGGGCAGGCAAAAAGGGGGTAGTTACAGAAGCATAACATAAGGGTAACAACAACATCTGGTTGGTCATAACAACCCTCTGAAACAAAGACATGGTTGCAAAGTGGTCATAACAAGATGGTCATAATATGTGGTTATAACAACCATTTGAAACAAAGACATGATGGCTATTCCTGGAACGGGCACTGCAGAATCATTTGTAGTTAAAGTTCCAGGCGGGGCATAGCCCAATCATTGGAAATATATTTAATCATAAACAAGAGTGAATCTAGTTTATTTTTACTATAAGATGGCTTTCAAGTCCAAGATGGAGGCAGACTGGCTTATGAGAGACTCCCCAGTGAGTCAGGGCACAGATGGAAGCCAAGAAGCCTCATCAGATTGTCTACAGGGTAATGGCTGAGAGTACTGAAGAATGTGAGGTCTGGAGCCTTGACCAAAGTGTAGAATCTCTACTCAGATTTGCCATCTGTGACTTAGTGCCAGTCTCATGGGATGGTGGGATTATTGAAGGTGGCGCCAATACAGATGTGTTTTACTTCCTGCTTTAATGACCACAGGCGGGACTGGGCAGATGGTTCAGTCAGGTAAGTGCTTGCCACACAATCATAAAGATGTGAGTTCAGATCCTCAGTAAAAGCTGGGTGTGGTGGCCTGTCTATAGTGCATCTGTAACCCTACCATTGGATGGAGGCAAACAGGAGGTAGATTCTTAGAGCCATTAGTCAGACAGTTCTACCAATCAGTTAGGACTGGGATCCATGAGAGAACACCCTGTCTTAAAAAGTAAAGTGGAGAACAGAAGAGAAGACACCCGGTTCTCCCTCTCCCTCTCTTTCCCTCTCCCTCCCCTCTCCCTCTCTGTATTCTTCTCTCTCTCTCTCTCTGTTTCTCTGTCTCTTTCACACACACACACACACACACACACACACACACACACACACACACCATTTAGCAATCATTATTATTTCTCCTGAGGTTACTATGGCTAGTACTATACCTGGAAAGTCATGTTCTTTCCCATAGCTGCTACAGCAAGAGGGAATTTTCACTTCAACCTGAATGCAATAGGCTCCTGCCTATCTTGCGTTTTAAACCTGCCATGATTCCTTCTTCATGGTTCTGCGCAGGGCATCCTGCTGGCCCATTTCTACTCTTATGGTAGCTTCATTTCAGTCTTCTTACATTTCTTGAGGAAGAGCTCCAGACTGGAGAAGGAAGAAGTTAGACTCTCAGGCCTTTGCTCCCATAGTCTCTGATTGCATTCTTCAGATTGATTCTCTAAATACTCAAATAATGCCAAGGAAAATGTGTGTATGAAGTGTTGTTGTTGTTGTTGTTGTTGTTGTTGTTGTTGGTGGTGGTGGTGGTGGTGGTGGTAGTGGTACTGGAAGGGATGGAGGGTTGGAAGTGGGGTGGCCAGAGTGGTGGGTGTTAGGGTGAATGGAAGGTGAATGAAGGGGTGGGGCTGGAGAGGTAGGAAGGATGGGTGGGATTTGAGTCATCTGGCTTTGTCACAGCAGATAAGTTCCATCACTCCTCTTTCTCAGGGTGGAGTAGTCTGCAGGCCTGGCAATTTGCATATTGAAGGATAACACAAGGTATTCCTGTCACCATACAGACTGAGATACAGCTGGCAACTTTTCTTAACAGTAAATTAATTAATTTTAAAAATATAGTAGCAGCAGCACATAGAGTCTTTGTAAGACAGTCTGTCAGAGCACACCCTGCCCTGGCCCCCAAGTTTTATACTGTGGTCTTCACAGCAAGCCTGTGAGATTTATGTATAGAGACAGCTCTATCTAAGTTTGAAATATGGCCTTTTCTGGTCATCAAATTGTTTACACCAATGTTTTCAGGTAGAATTGATAATATGGAAAAAAGAAATTCTTACATCCCTAGGAGTCTATTTTTAAAGTTATAAAAAAACATTCTAATAATGGCTCATAGATGCAAATGGCAAACCCACTTCATACTGGATTATACAAAACCTGCAACAGATTGGCTCAAGAACAGGAAAAGTCAGAAGTATCTGCCTTTGACCAAGTCTGCCAGTGCTCAGATAGCGCCCACCCCTACTCCACTGGGTCTTACTCTCTGCTCTCTCTGTGTTGGCTTTGCTTCCAGGCCTAGCCTTTCCCCCATGGAGACCTCAGAAGCTCTAGGTCCACTGGTAGGCAGGAGGCTGTTATTTCCTGGAAGCTTCAGACCAGCTTCAGACACTTTGGTAGAGTGATTGACACTCTACCAAAGACTCTCTCCTTGACCAAACCCTATGTAGGTCTAGCCTTCTGGTCAACCCTGAATTGTTTGGTTAGACTTGAACAATAAGAATCCGGATAAGTCAGAATACATATCCTCCACATCTGGTCAGTTTGCTAACCCTCCCAGTCCATGACTGACAAGCATCTTGTTTAGCCAGAGAAGCCAGAATCTTTCTTATGCTTTGTGTTTCCTCTTAGTAAGTCTCCAGCATACTATTTCTTTGTTATTTATTCCCACTTTTCCTGGTGTTCAGAATGGAGCCAAATCTTTCCCTACAGCCAAATCCAAGTACAGTAGTACTCCCCGTGTCTACTTAATAGCCCTGCATACAGCCTGACTCCTTAACAGCTCATGAAGCATGTTTTCTTGGCGAGACTCATTGACTACTCTCATTGTCTACTCAGCCTCTTTTTTGTCTGAGTACTGACTTATGATACCATCACAATCCAGACAGTAGCTATCCTGCATGCTATAACTTTGACTTGTTAAAATTAAAATTTCCATTAAAAAATACTATATGAAAGGTACCAAAAGCTGAATTCTGGGAGATTGACCATGTGCTATGGCAACAATAAAAAGCTCACCTTTGTTTTTTTAGGGTATTTATATGGTAGTGTCTCTGTGTGTGTCCATGTACACATATGTCTCGGGACAGAGGTTGGCACTGGTGTCTTCCTCTATCACCCTCCACATTATCTTTGAATAGCATCTTCTCAGAGAACCTAGACTCACCAATTTGACAAGCTGGCTAGTAGGTCTCAGAGATCCCTCAGTCTGCTTCCCAGAATTGGGGTTAGAGATGTGGGCTGCTACATCTGGCTTTTACGTGGATGCTAGCAATCTGAACTTAGGGCCTCGTGTCTGTGCAGCAAGTACTTTACCCAGAGACCCATCTCTCCAGCCCCTACAACCTCTCCTTAGAATGCATTATTTGTGTACACTGCATTGTTGCCAATTGCCAACACTCCAGGTGCTGTTAATGAATCAGAGCAATGTTTGTCTGAAGAAGCCAGGGATGTCACCCACTGCCTTGAAAGTAATTATGCACCCAATGGGAATACTGGGGTGTCTTGGAGAACAATGGAGCCTTTCTCAGGAAACTAAAGTCCCAGAAACTCCTCCACAGCCACCAAAGCCACCCTGAGCCAGGGCTTTCAGGTTCTCGTCTTGGGAATTTGAAGAATGAAATTCACAGACCACAGAGAGTCAATTTCAGAAAGAAGCTTATTCTCAAAAATTTTTTTTTACTCTAAAATAGTTTATTTTAGATCTAGGTGGTAACTTCAGAGGGAGAAGAAGAGGGGGGTGTTCTAGGAAACAGGGTACCATCAAGCTGGGGCCTTTAAGGGGATTTATGACATAAATTGGGGTAAAAGATGGGAATGGGATGAGTTGTTCAGTGCAAGTGGCCCAGCTAGGTGTCCAGGTGCCTCCTGCCAGCATCATTTGTAAAGGAACAGGGGCCTCTAGGCAGGAGCTTATCTAGGAGATAACAGAGCTCTCTCCTGGGTCCTGGCCTCCAGCAAGGACAGTCTAAGAACTGGTGTGTCTAGTTCCTGCTTCCTCTGAGCAGGCTCTACCTCCTGCTGTCACCTCTGCCTTCCTACTGGTCTTGTTTGTGACAACTCTGTGGCCTATGTAGGAGTGAGTAGATGCAGGAACAGATTAGACAGTTCCCAGAACCATGTGGATGCATGCCTGGGAAGAAGAGGAGAGTTAATGGTAATGTCTTTTCCCTGTTTTACCTGGAATCACAGAACTGCAAACAAAACAAAACAAAACAAAACAAAAAAACAAAAAAAAACAAAACAACAACAAAAAACAAAAACAACAACAACAAAAAAAACCAGCAACATTGGGCAGAAATCCAGTAAGAATGTGTTCTCTGAGGAGAGTCTTGCCCTAAAAGAAAAAGATAAGTAAATAAAAAGAAAGCAGCTATTTATCACAATGTAGTACTTTAAAAACACAGGGACTAAATCAGGCATGGCGGTGCATGCTGTTCATTCAAGCACTTGGGAGGCAGACACAGGCCAATCTCTGAGTCTGAGGCCGCCCTTAGTCTCCAAAGTGAGTTCCAGGACAGCTAGGACTGCACAGTATAGTGAGACCCTGTCTAAAAACCAACAACAACAAAACAAAAAACAAAACAAAAGCCCAAAGCAACAAAACCCCCCATTGTTAATGATCATGAATGTTAGCCAGTTCTCACAAATTGTTGAGGTTTTTAAATTTACCCTCCATTAATAGCATTATTTCTATAATTCACTCTGTCATGTATGTCCAATGTAAATTATATAGAAGACTTTTACAGTTCTAACTTATTTTATTATTTTTGCAAATTTGTCTCTATAAGAGTGCATTATCACAGCACTGACTTTATGGGTACGTGTAAACAAAGTTGTTGATATGGACACAGTTTCAGCTTCTGGTCAAGGTCAGCCTGGACTGCTTGAGACCCGATCTCATAAACAAAAGATATTGAGATGTCCTCAATAAATGAAGATACGTCCTTTTGTGGACCTACTTTTGTGAAAGATAGAAGTTTGCCAGATTGAACTGGAGAGATGGCTCTGTAGGTAAAGGCTCTTGCTGGCAAGTCTGCTGGCCTGACTTTGGTCCTCAGCATGTGTGGAGGCCGGAGGACAACTCTCTGGAATCCTTTATCTCTTTCCATTGAGTGAGCTAAGATATGCAACACCACTCACTAAATAAATAAATGTAATAACACAATTTTGTGGAGCCAGGATTTTACGATGTAGACCTGGCTACACTAGAACTCATTGTGCAGAGCAGGTTGTACTCCCACACAGGGATTTGTCTTTCTCTGTTTCCTTAGTTCTAGGATTAAAAGGATGCACTACCATGTATGGCAAAGTAACAACAACAATAATAATAGTAAAAAATAATAATAATAACAACCACAATAACAATAATGACAAATATAAAAAAAAAATCTAAGACATTTAAAAAGTTTGCCAAACCTTGGCATTTTGGACAACTCTATTTGCAATAGGTTTTTTGTTCAATATCACCAATATCACCTGTCATAGTGTTTCATATAAAAATTACAAATCTAGGTACACATAAATATTATTGTGATATATATTTGTATATTTTAATTTTTAAACTACATTTTATTAATATAATTTGTACACTCATATACCCATACAACAATCAGTATGCTACAGAGAAGTTTTATTCAGCCATAAAGAAGAATGAAATTATGTCATTTGCAGGAAAATGGATAGAACTGGAGGCCATCGTGGTGAGCAAAATAAGGCCGGCTTAGAAAGGTAAGCATTGCACACTCACCTCATACACTGGCTCTAGATTTAATGTATCTGTGGTAGTTACAGGTAGGCACAGATATCTAACACTTGGTCCCCATTGGTGGCACTGTGTGTGGAGGGAGCACACCACTGAAGGTGGATGGTGCGAGTCCACAGTCTCGTCCTACATCCGATTCACTCTGCCTTGTGCTTGTGGTTAGAATAGGAACTTTCAGCTTCTTGCTCCAGCCTCCTGTTGCTATTCTTCCCCTAGCATTATGGTATCTCCTTCTGGAGCTGTAAGCACATATGAACTCTTCCTTCTATAAGTTACCTTAGCCATGGTGGTTTACCACAGCACCAAAAAGCACTCGGCCTCCGTCTGTCTGTCTCTCTGCCTGCCTCTCTCTCTCTCTCTCTCTCTCTCTCTCTCTCTCTCTCACATATTGAAAGCAGAAGGACTGCTCACAGGGAAGAGGGGGACTAGTTAAAGGAGCTATGAGGGATGGGCTAGTGGGGGAGTCAGGTTACCATGATAACATGTACAAAAATATAGTGATGAGACATATTTTATATAACTAAAATTTAACTAAAAATAATATATATATTATTATTGCCTAGCTATTGCATGAAATAGCTCATGAAATCTTCTGTGGTACTTCTAGTTTTTCAAATTTAAGCTCCTTTAAAAAATGTGACTAGATATTCCTAAAATAATTAAAACCTTTTTCTTTCCAGAGTTATCTTTTTAAGATTTTGATCTTCAAGGATTTCAATATTCTGGTTACATTGCTTGAGGTTGTGGTTCAGATGCACTTACCCTAGAATCTGGAGGGAAGAAGTGTTTCCCCAGAGAATCTAGAATAAAGTAAAGCCATCCTATGCCCATAGGTGCCAGGGCTGCAGCTGTGCTGACAGGGACCCTGGGCTGTGAGCATCCTAGTGTCTTCTCCTGCCCCAGGCTGCTTTGTCACTCTGAGGGACTGCAACTGTCCAGAGCCTCCCCTGGGGGGGAGCGGGGCAGAGGCCCTGCCTTGACTCACAACAGGTGTTCTTGAGCTCAGGTACACCCGGGGGTACCCCAGCTCACAGCAGCACTCAGAAGAGATGTGCTGGAACATGCCATGGTCCATGTGTTCATAAACCACAGGTTTTAATGTTAAAGACCAGGAAATTGGAAGGTGGCTTTCAAGCGTTCAGCCTTGGCTGCACAATGTAATCACCAGGAGGTTTTCTTCTGTTCGTTTGCTTGCTTGTTTTAACTCTGGTGGAGACATGGCTCTGCAGTTAAGAAAGCCGGCTTGCTTTTTCTCTGTCTCCAACTTGTGACTTGTGATATAAGCTCTCAGCTCCTACTCCAATGTCATTCCTTCCAGTCAGCTGTCATGAGGGTCATGGACTCTCACCCTCTGAAACCGTAAGCAACAGAACAATATGGGAGGGACACTCATGCAATGTTTGCACCCATGGAACAATCTTGATATGACAGCCATAATTGTAGTCCGCCGGGTTCACATCTGGGTAAAGACTCTTGGTGACCTTTCTCTCCCAGCAGCCTTCTGGTCCCGTGAAGGCTAGTCAGCAGGGAGGAAGCTTCCTGATTAATACCACCTTGATTTCTCCATGCCCTGTGACCAAAGACTGTAGTGTCCCCAACAATAAGATCTTGTCATCATGTTCTGATGGGCAACCAAGAACACTGGCAAGCACTTGTACTATGTTGTGGGTCTCCTGAGCACCCCTGACCTTGTGACCTTGTTACCAAGGGGAGGTATCCCACACCTGGCATTGGCATTTTTCTTTGTCAACCTATGGCTTTTGGGAGGAACATTTTCCCCTATGAAGGGTAAGGCCAAGGAAACCCTTTTATATGAGCATTTAACACACACACACACACACACACACACACACACACACACACAGAGAGAGAGAGAGAGAGAGAGAGAGAGAGAGAGAGAGAGAGTGATTATGAAATGGATTTTACAAACATTTTTCATGTCATTATTATTCTCTCCCCACCAGTCTCTCCTCTGTCCAGCCTTCTCTCCTATTCTCCAATTATACCTTCTCCCCCATTACTCCCCCTTTCCTCTGAAGGGAGTTTTAAGGTTTTAAGGGTGCAGGGCCCGGAAGAATTCCTTCCTGAATGAGGCAGGAAATGGCTCTACTGCTCTTGTGTACAAATCAGCAAGGAACAGATGGTCCTGTAATGCAACCTCAGCTCCAGACCCCAGCAAGGACCACTGACCCAAACGCCCTCAAGGCGCTTTGTGATCTGGAAGCCATCCCCAGAAGCACATAAAATACACAGGACTTTGTTTCATTTCTGATTGTATCACCAAGTCAGTGACCAACAATTAATGCTTTAGAAGAAGATAAAGTTCTCTGATAATGGACCTTCCCACTCATGTAATCCCAGGAAATATGCCTTCTCGACCCCTCCAGGCAATTTGCTCAGACCATGAAATGTGCAATCGACACATGCATAATTGTGAATGTCATTAATGACCGTAAAAACCATCCAGCGCCTACAAAACCCAAGCCTCACTTCCTCCACAAGGACCCCTGCAGCAGACTGGTTATTCATGATGGAAAGATGTATTTCCTCTCCTTTGTGAAAATTTACCAGTCATTAATTCCACTGAATGAGAAGCTGCTCATATTGTGGACAAGTTTTGCCCAGAGAAGAGCTGTACTCAGGAAGCTCCTGCTTGGGGCTGAGGTGGCCAGCCTTCGTCCTGACTCACCTAGGATAGTCACTCCAGTTAGTCTTACCAGACGCTATCTATGAGTAAGTGCAAGTTTGCAGCCGGGTTGTGTAGGACCCAGGACTAGTATGCTCTAGGGAGGTAGGACAAGGCAACCTATCATCCCCCTCCTCCAATTCAGTATTTTGCTATTGACCGTTGTACAGCTTTGACAACATGGAGCCTGGGGGATGAGCAAGGGTGTGATGGCAGCAATGTTTGACAGAGGCAGCCGCATCCAGGGGCAGCAGCAGCCATGCTAACAGACTGTAATGCCCAGTAGGAGCAATGCCAGCTTCTAATTAAGGCAGCAGGTCCCAGGAATCCATGGTTTTAAAGGTTTGTTTATGATGTATATATTCTTGTATGTGTGTGCATGTGTGTGGCAGTCTTTTGTCATCTGCGAAAGTCAAGAGAGGGCATCAGATCCCCTGAGCTAGAGTCAAAGGTAGTTGTGGTGGTTGCCCAGTGTGGGTGCTGGGCCCTGAACCCCAGGCCTCTCTGGAGGAGAAGCGAACACTCTTAACCACTGAGCTGTCTCTGTAGATGCAACTGTTCCAGTCTCAATTTAGAGCTAAGAAAGGAAGAGAGAACAGGAATGACCACGGTGAGGGTTCCCCTCGGTTTGTCAACCTGATTGAATCCCGGATCAGTTAACAGGCATGCCTCTGTGAGGCTATTTACTGAAGGATTAACTGAGGGAGACAGCCTCCCTGAGAGTGGGCATCGTCTTCTGATAGTGGCCCAGATATAAAGAGGTCTGAGGGAAAGCAGGGTTGGTTTTGCCTGCCTGCAGTTGTATCTTGCTGGTAAGTGCAAATAGTCTGTAGCATCCACCCCTTGCTCACACTAGAACCTTTCTAGCTAATACCAGTGACTCTGTAGGAATCCTTCAGAACCTCAGTGTCGAAGCATCCAGCCTCAAGCACTGAGAAGCCGTGGGGTTCTCAGCTTCTCTAGTGTTTAGACAGCCATTGTTGGTCTACCCAGTTCATGTCATATAGGCCATCTAATAAATGTCCTGTCTGACTATCTATCTATCTATCTATCTATCTATCTATCTATCTTTCTATCTGTAATATAAATGTATTCCCTCTATTGATTTGGTTTCCCCGTGAGAACCTTAATATAATTGCTTACTTGCTAAAGGTGAATTTTTAAAAAATCAGTATAAAATACTTCAGAGAAAGATTTAAAAGGATTCTGTACTCAGAATCCTAGTTTTGTGAAACATAAAAAGAAAATAACATACATATCACTATGCTAAAATCAGCAAGCAACCTCTTATTTCTATGTTTAAGATGAAAATGTGTGATAGGTACTGATGCCAGTCCACCTGTCTCCACAATAACCGACACACTCCAACTTGTCAACTGTGGCTCTATGACATCTGGTAAATTAAGGCGTCTCCTATCACATTCTTTTTTTTATATAACTTGAAAACAGCTTTGTTCTTTTTAAAGATTCGTATTCATTATAAATATTGAGATCATACAGACGAGCACAAAGAGTGAAGCAGGTTCAGTTGTTGGGGTGGATGTGAGTCCAGCTTTGCCTGGATGTTCACCTATTAACACAGCACACAAAGGGAGCCCTGCTGGCTGTCATCTCCTTTATGTGCTCAATCCCAAGTGCCATCAGTGAGTTCCCATGTCATCAGATCCAGATCGACACTGTCATTTTGTGACTCCATGACCATCATTACTTAAAATGATAATTTTAATGCTACTGATGAACCAGTATTTTTCAGCATTTTATAAAAAAAAATGGAGAGTGAAATCTTTGTCTTTAGCGTTTTGTATGCTTTGGCAATTATTGCCTTGGGGAGATGATGAGAGATGGTGTTTCTGGGTCAAAGGTACATTCATTTAACATGATCATTCCTACCATTCCTGGGCACTTGAGACAGGGACTAGATAAATTTATTCATCTCCGGTAGCTCATGAAAGGCTGAGCCCCAGCCCCTCACCAGTCCAAGGCTTTGCAGAATTCTCTTCTGAAGATTTCTCTTCAGCCATCCTCTACCCACTGTGTCCTTCTTTGTAGATGCTTTTTTGCATAGGTTCCATGCTGAGTTTTTATCCCCTTGTCTGTAATTGATGCTTATTCTGTCTTCATCTTCATTTGCTTAAATTCCTATGAGGAAGACCTCTGGTGCCTTTGGTCATTTTGGTCAATACCTGAGCCTTCCTTTAGGACTTAAATTGGATGACTATAATCTAACCATGACTGCCCTCTCCTAATTTATTCATTTGGTGAAGGGAAGTACGGCTTTCTTTTCCCTCCAAAGTTGTCACCACTTCTAAGACCTCGGGCAGCCTGTTTGGATGGGAGGGGGGAATATGGGTTCCCTATCATCTGAGTAGACAGATCATTCTGGTGACAAGTAGAGTAAGTGACATTCCCCAGTTCATCCAATGAATTTACTCCTCTTTTTACAAAAAGTACTCCGAATGAAACAAATAGAATAAAACACTTCCTCTGGCAGAGGCAGATTGCTGGTATGCAACGTGGCTCCTTAAGAAGAACTAGGCTTTCACTGGTTGTTTTCGAATTTCAGAGTTGATGTAATTCTTTGCTTAAATCTATGACTATATTTTTGAAATATGTTTCAATTATTAATTGACACAGTATGTGTCTTTGTTAGGGTTTTACTATGGTAAACAGATACCATGACCAAGGCAACTCTTATAAGGACAACATTTAATTGGGGTTGGCTTACAGGTTCAGAGGTTCAGCCCATTATCATCAGGGCAGAAACATCCAGGCAGACATGATGCAGGAGGAGCTGAGAGTTCTACATCTTCATCTGAAGGCTGCTAGCAGAATACTGATTTCCGGGTAGCTAGGATGAGGGTCTTAAAGCCTACACCCACAGTGACATATCTAACAAGGTCACACCTCCAAATAGTGCCACACCATCTATTATCCTTTGTAGGGCTGGATTTGTGGAAAGATATTGTGTAAATTTGGTTTTGTCATGGAATATCTTGGTTTCTCCATCTATGGTAATTGAGAGTTTTGCTGGGTATAGTAGCCTGGACTGGCATCTGTGTTCTCTTAGGGTCTGTATGACATCTGCCCAGGATCTTCTAGCTTTCATAGTCTCTGTTGAAAAGTCTGGTCAAATAGTGCCACTCCCTGGGCCATGCATACTCAAACCATGACAGTATGGTACATATTGGTGGGGTTGAGTGTGACATTTTAATACTGTGTAAAGATCAAATCAGAGCCATTGGCATAAACAGCTCTTCAGAGAGATATCATTTCTCTGTGTTTGGAACCATTCAGAATCCTAGTAGCTATCTTGAAATGCTCCACTAATCGCTACCAGTCTCAGTTATCTCACGGAGTTACAGAAGAGTAGAAGTTATTCTTCTTATCCAGCCATACCCTATACCTACTCATCCAGCTATGAGAAATGCCATATATTCTCCACTTCTCTGAGAATGTTTAAATCTACATATAAGCAAGAATGTGCCATGTTCAGGAGCTAACATCATTCTTTATAACCATTCTCTATAGCCCAATCTGTAGGAGATGTCAGATTTGTCAGCTGACATCTTGGTCCATAGACTCTGTAAGTACAGCTATACTTGATTGCCAAAACTCCGAGTTGAGGCACAGGGCACGCTGTGTCTATCTGTAGCACATATACCTGTCCCCTGTCCACGGACTTCTCTTTCTACTCAGAAGGTTTCAGGGTAGCTGAGGAGTCACCTCATACAGAAAACTATATATCTGTGGGTAGAGACCATGGCTGACACAAATATTACCTATGAAAGAGGTGGATATACAAGAAGCAGTCGCATGTTCACAACCAGAGTGCAAGAGGCTACAGAGTATCCCCGTGAGGACCCCAGTTTTGGGGGCTGGTTGAGGGATTGTGGGTTTCTCCTCAATGCTGAGGATTGAACCCCTGACCTTGCTCATGCTAGACAAATGCCATATTATTGGGCTCTGCCTTTTAGGAATCCCACCCAACTGGTCTTGAAGAAAACACAGATAGCTACTGGGTGTGGTGGCATTGCTTGTAACCCGAGTACTTGGAAAGCTGACACAGGGAGAATTGTAAGTTTAAGATCAGTCTGGGCTATGAGGCCAGACCAGCATAAAAAGAAGGAGGGGCAGAAGAAGGAACAGGAACAGGAACAGGAACAGGAGAAAAGAGAGAGAGAGAGAGAGAGAGAGAGAGAGAGAGAGAGAGAGAGAGAATGAGAACACAGGCACACGAACAGCAGGAACATCCCAGATGCTAGATGCTGTCTGATTACACTGAATTCATCTGAGTAATCCAGAATGCTCAAAAGCATGTTTAGAAATGTTTCTTAGTCCCAGGTGAAAGGCACAAGGCATGGATACTTTGGGAGGCCATTATTCAGTTGATCATGACATTTGGGGGGGGGGAGTCTGGATTTACCTAAATAAAAGTCCCTTCAAGAGCATTCCAAAGAAGAGCTACAAACTCTCTGTCCTCTACAGGCAACTTTCTACCCAGTGCCAGTTGGCCTAGGCCTCCCTGATGCAACCTTGCCAGACTCCCACCATAACATACCGCTGCTCAGGTAAGGCTGAATACCTGGCACAGGCTTCTGCCCCTGGAAGGCTGAGGATATGGCTGCTACGTTTACCCAGAGCTATGAGTTGCCCAGTCTGTCTGTTCACTGCTGTTTCCTGAAGCAGGGCCAGTCTGTCTAGGAAAAGACCAAGGACTTTGGGTTTGGTCC
Source organism: Apodemus agrarius (assembly GCA_964023405.1). Taxonomy (NCBI): domain Eukaryota; kingdom Metazoa; phylum Chordata; class Mammalia; order Rodentia; family Muridae; genus Apodemus; species Apodemus agrarius. The sequence continues at coordinate 62,152,243 of OZ030012.1, read as the reverse complement.
AACAAGCCCATAAGCACCAAGCTTGGCTCTCCCTCTACAGGGGGCCATTAGAGGCTGGAGCTAATGTTCCAGTAGAATTACAAATACCATAATGGCATTATAGCCAAGGCCTCAGGAAGGCTAAAATGCCACCCTGCCAATCATCCTCTGCCCCTTGAGATCCCATATAAGGAGGAGTGAAAGGATAAAATGCCACTTGTGATTTGCCTTGTTGGTAGCAGAAGCTACCATGCAGGAGCTGGAAGGGGATGAGTGTGTTAGACAGCTGGAGTCTAGATGAGATCCTTCATTTCCCTTCACCCGAATCTAAATCTGGGGTTAGTACCCGCAGGTACTTATTCCAAAAGGTACAAAAGGTACTAATCTAACTCACACTCTAACGTTCTTGTTCAGGGTTAGGGAGACACCAGTCCAGTCCAGTGCTGAGATAGAAGCCTGGCCTGGATCTGATCACTATATCCAGGCAGGAGGTAAATGCATGGCCAGTAGAGGCTTAGGCTTTCCTAGAATCAAAGCAGGAAGAAGGAAAGAGAAAGTGCAGTAAGCAGATGGCCGCCTTTGAAGTACAGTGACAGCACCGCTTTATCGATAAGCGCCGTCATGTGGGCCTCAGTGTTCTGGACTTTGGCCAGTCAGATTAGTAACCATGGAATCTTGAGAGCACAATAGGGAGAGAGGAAGGAGGTGGGAAGAGGCTGTGCTGACACCTAAGACTCATCATGCTTCATGCCTTCATGCTTCTGAATTCTACCGAATGGATGTCCCTCACCTGGAGACTGAGGAGACAGTGTTCCATGTCTCGCATGAACATCAGTCTAGACATCTTGGCAATTAGACACCAGGTCTAGCTGTTTATTCATTCCAACCAGTGGACTGACGTGCCACCAAAGAGGCTCACTAAGCCAGAGACCTCAATGGCACAGTCACTTTGAGACACGCATACTCTTGTGCTAGTCTGTGATACTGGAGTGACTGTTCCCTTAACATCCTTAATGCTTGAGATTCGCAGGACCCTATGGACTTTTTGTTTCTGTTCAGAGATCTGAAATCACCATTTACTACTCTGTCTCCTCTTATAAACATTGACTTCTTTGAAGTCAAGAACTGATTAGAATACCTCCCCCACCTTATTTTCCTAACCTTATAGGTTGTCACCCAGAAGAAACTTAGCTAGTAGTTGCTGGTGAATACCAAATCGTTGTAATGCCCATTCTATTGCACTGGGCCCCAGACAGTGTTGCTGGAATCGACTGGCATTTCTATATAAACACTGCAGACACTTGTTCCAACGTGACCTCAACCCCCAGAGCAGGTTTCTTCTACAGGTAGACCTACCTGCCATCCTGGACACAGGAGGTCCCAAGTGACAAGTTCTTGGAAGAAGCCACTAGTCATGGCAGCCAAGACCCTGAGAGGAGCTGTTCTCAACACCGTCCAACAGTCCTTGCCAACCTCAGGCTTCCCAGGCTTGGCACTTTTAGAAGAGCCTTTGTGCTGATTTGCACATTTTCCAAGCTCACCCAGGTTCACATGATCTGATCCTGTCCTATTCACCACTCAATCAAAGGCAGCAGTGTGTGTGTGTGTGTGTGTGTGTGTGTGTATGAGCATGTGTGTATAAGTGTGTGTCAAATTGCTGAAGACATCGGCACTGTGGAACCAATGACTGGTCCGACACCAGGACGCTTCCCTCACCTCTTCCTGGCACTTTACCCCCACACCATCCACTTGGCGGCCCTTGGCTTGCTCTGCTGTTGCCAGTAATTGAGTAATGTCACTAGAGGAAGAAGAATGCTGGGAGTGGGAAGCTTGTAGTTTCCTCTTTAAAAGGAAGGGCTAAGGCTTGGGGAGATGGCACACAAGCACAGAGACCTGAGCTTGACTCACCAGAACCTACGTAAAGAGGCCGGGCATGGCGGCAGCTGTAATCCCTGAACTGAAGAGGTAGCCAGAGATTGGAACCAGCGAGCTCCAGACTGACCAAGAGACCCTGTCCTTAAAATGAAGGTGGAGAGCAATTGAGACACATGATATTGACCTCTGGCCTCCACATGCATGTGTGCACACTTTCACACGATCACACACATACACTGAAGGAGATGAGCATGGAAAGGGTCCCTGGGGAGAGCCAAGCCTGAGCTTCTCACAGTGAATCTGACACAGCTTCGTGGAGCAGCTCAGTGACTGCTCCACCCAGCAACATACCCACTCGCCACTGCTGGACCAGACCTCTGGGTCTGCATGGCCAACCAGTCTTCTGTCCCTCATTGCCAGTCCTGTCCACACCTTTCTTTTTTTTTCAGCCCTACCTTAATCTGGCCATATAGATGGACAGAGGAACATTTTAGTGACCTGCAGGGACTGTGATCCTGCCAAGTGACAATTGCTCAGGACTGTATGACACCTGTTGACACAGTGTTGGGGTCTTCAGGGAATTCAGAGGGCATCTGCATTTTATTGTGAATCTGCCTTCTCTATTCTTCAAGCTCCAAGTCTTGTCCATCCTGTTCCTCCTGTCATTTTACCTTTGTCGAGAAACTAAGTGTCAGGAAGTTGGTGTGTGTGTGTGTGTGTGTGTGTGTGTGTGTGTGTGTGTGTGGTGTACCTGCATGTTTGTGGAGGACAAAGGACAGTCTTGGGTGTCCTTTGATCTCAGCTTGCATAAAAGTAGTGAAGTGGCTGAAGTTGGTGGAGTGGGTGAAGACCCACGGGGAAGCTGACGGAGCAACAGGCATAAAATACTGTGAAAGAATTCCTGCTTGTGGGGAGAGACTAGATGGGAAGTTTTAGAAGAAAAAGTCAATAAAACCACAAAGACTAATAGCCTAGAAGACTAAGGCTGTGGAACAGCCATTAGCACAAATACTAAGGACATGAAATATAACATCATCAGGATACACCGAGTAGGAGGTTTGGGTAGATATCCAGCATTACTGTTCAGGAAGCAGGAATACCCACCTCAGTTTGGAGAGGGGCAATCAGAGCTACAGGAACTGTCTGCATACAGTGGACAGATAATAGCATAAAAATAAATGGAAGTTTTTAAGGAAAAATTCTTAGGTGGTGAATTCTAGGAGGGGGGGTGGAGGGGTGTTCTCTCCACCTAGAACGCCTTCTCCTTATGGCTGCCGCCCTAATTATTGTTAATTGAAAACCTCAAACCAAGTGACTTAGAACAATGAGTATTTTATTATCTGAACACTCATGTCTGAGCATTTGCTGTGCTTAGTTTGGGAGTTCTTGATCAGAGTCTCTAGGACAGACAGGCACTCCGTAATGCCGTTTTGGTCTGTGACAAGGTACAGGTTTGGTGGCAGACCCATAGGATTCTGTTGCCTTATGACATCAGAGCAGTGTTGGTGATATAAATATGCTCTGTAATGCTCACATAGTGATGCAATATACTGATGATGAATTCTTAGAATACATCCCATTGCTACTGGATACAAGACTTTGACTATAACCAGGTAAGCTCTCTAGAGATGACTCCATCACATGTCCAGAAAGGACCCAACTGGAAGGAGAACCATCAGTGCTCCCCAGGGCTCTCTCTGCTCCCACTTTGTTTTCCTTGTCCAGGAGGGAGGATAGCTAGACTCTCAAGTTGTGCTTCCAATGCACCCACATGAAACTAGGCATGTGGCTTAGTTCTGTAACAGGAAGATCACAGGACCTTGTTAACCAGTCAGTTAACAATTGTTAACTAATTAGTGAGAGCCAGGTACAGTGAGAGATGTGTGGAAAAACCAAAACAAAATAGAACTTGGAGAGTGATGGGAGAAGTCACCTGATGTCAACTCTGACCTTCACACAGGTATAGGCAAGCACCTACACACACTCACACACTCACATATACATACTCATATTCTCTCACACTCACACACACATGCACACACTCACACACACTCATGCACACACACTCACACAAACTCACACATTCACATACACACACACCCTCACACTCACACACACTCTTATGCATACAATTCACATACTCTCTCTCTCACATCCACACACACACACCCACATACACCCAATGCTACAAATGAATATTTACTCAGACATTTCTGATATGAGGGAGGATTCGGCAGACCTGGAAGATAAAGGAGGACTTGGAAGAATTCATTCCTTTCCATTTAGCAATTTCACCTCTAGAGATCAAGTCTAAAGACATAATCCTGGGCAGGCAAATATTTCCCGTACTGAGGATCCTCACTGAAGTCCATGTTATGATAGCAAAATGCTGGACAAATTAAGCATTCAAGTGGAGGCTGGTTAAATAGATTACACTTAATTCACTTGCTAAAACATTATGCACTCATTAAAAAATAATTTTTGAAAACTGTTTGTCAGCAGAAGAGCACACTCACAACACAGAGTTCTCTGTAAATAAAACAGAGTAGGAACCGCATAAATTATAGGAAGTCGTATGATCTCCACTTCATTCCAAAATTAAATATGCATGAATACTAAAAGTAAATCCCACGAAATGTTAACAGTAGTTATGTCTAAGTGATGGAATTACAGGCAGTTTAAATTCTTTTTTCTGTACGCCTTTCTGTCTTATTTTTTAAAAATAAGCATGATGGTTTTGTCATTAGGTAAAAGAAGATACTTTAAGGGGAAAAGACTCAGTAATCTTTCCAGTTACTGGCTTAGATGATTAGCAAAATGGAGAAAACGTTCTTTTTGTCTGGAAAATAAATTAAATAATTTATGATAAAGGTCTTGGGATAGAATAACTCACACTTTCAGACACCAGAACATGCAGGAAAGCAGGCTTGGCTATGCACAGAAGTGCTATCTTTGAGGTGTGAAATTTCACACATGCTGCAGCCTGCATGTCCTGGGGAGCATTTCCTTTAATGGTACATAGAAATGTGCTGTCCCCCAGCCCTAACTGAGACAGGCTCTAATGGTCCTCAGAAGTGCTGAGAGAAGTCCTTCTGGGTCAGCCTCAGACTTTCTGGGGGATGAGGACCAAGTCCATTAACCTCTTTGAATTTCTGAAGCCCTCTCTCTGCCATGGAAGTCCATGGTCATCTTCAGGGCAAAGTGGAAGAAACTAAAAGCCATAAATAAGGTGGTTTCATACAGAAGCCGAGGCTGAAGAGATAGGGATAACACACCATTGTTTGAGTGACCAGCAGAGACCTGTGGGTGAGGGTCTTCCCAGGGTCCCTTGAGGTGGCACTGTTGTGAGTACCTAGCACATGCTGGGGGAGCGGCCCTGATCCCTCCTCTTCTCCTCTGCTAGGACAAGCACTTTCACAGGACCTAGTCACTACCCCAGTCATGAAGCCGCCTCTCTCCAGGCGGTGTATTCTGCAGTGATGACAGGTTCCTAAAACCTGAGTATCAAGGAATCCATGCCCTAAATGTACCACAGACAGGCACACAGTGGGTGATACCCAGGGATGGGTGGTAGCCAAGTATAACACAGGGTATGATTCTAGTCTTTAGAAACATATTGTGCAAAGTATAGATGAAAGCTGAATATATTGTAAGAAATTATTTTACTTAATACTAGCAATTCAAATAGCAGAAGACCATCTGGAGCATTAAATAATTGAATAATGAATGTGTTTGTTAAGAAGGAAGCAGGCTTAAGTGGGGAAAATGAGAAAGCAGTCTGTAGCAGAGACTGAAGAGGCATGTTGGCAGTTCCAAGGAGTTCTTAAACAGGAGTGACATGGAATTTTTACTAATTTACTTTTTGTGTCCTCTGTATCAATGTCACAGTACTTTCTTCCAGCCGACAGCTATGATGATGTCGGTAATTTTACAATTACACAAGGAAAGGGGGAAAGTGAGAGGAGCAGCAGTGTCAGTCCACATCAACAGTCATTTGCTGGGGACGGGTCCAAGAGCAGCACACAAATCTACATCAGGACCCGAGCTGGCCACTCAGCTGTAGCTTGAGATCAGAGCCATCTACCCTTAGAATTCAATGGTTGAAACTTCAGACTACCTACCCTACAGAATGATTGGAAAGATTAAATAAGATCATTTTAAAGTGTGGTGTGTGTGTGTGTGTGTGTGTGTGTGTGTGTGTGTGTGTAGAGGCTGGGGACTACCTTGAGTGTCTCCCTTGATTGTTCTCCATTTTAATTGCTTGTTTTTCAAGACAGGGTCTCCCTATGTAACCCTGGCTGTCTGGGAACCTGGGAACATACTGTATAGATCAGGCTGTCTTGGAACTCACAGAGATCTATGTGCCTCTGCCTCCCAGGTTCTGGGATTAACTGTGTGCACCACAACACCCAGATCCATTTTAATTTCTGAGTTGGGGTCTCCCACTGAACCCAGAGCTCATTGATGAGGCTTGCCAGCCAAAGAGCTTTAGGGACCCACCTGTCTCCATTCTCCACCCCTATCCAGTGCTGGAGTTATAAATGCCTATCTCCATGATAAGCTTTTATGCTGGTGCTGGGGTCCAAACTCATGCTTGTTTGGCAGACCCTTTGCTGGCAGAGCCATCTGACTGTGCCATGTGTGGGTACACCCTCTCCATCCTTGGGAGACTGGCTCTATTTCCATTAGGAAATAGAACCCCTTATTTAAAATGTAATGTTTAAATATAGCCTATCCTTACCCTCCCATGTTCATGCATTGACTCTTCAATACGGTCAGTCCTTTCCCCACATGCCCATATTGCTCAATACAATGTTATATAATTCATTGCTCTGGTGTAATCCTTAGGGAATAGTGATAAGAAAGAATTTAGTGCATGCTCAGTGCAGTCAGTTTTAAAAACATAATTTTAGCCGTGGTTGGTTAATTCTGTTGATGAGAACAACATAATCCTGACGAGCCAAATGTAAATGCTAAGTGAGAGTGACCAGTACTAATGGGGAGCCAGAAAGATCTTAAGAGGCAGAGGCAGGAAACTCTGGGGCAAAACATTATTAGCTAAACATGGCAGGTCCCTTACACACATGACCTCACAGCAGCTTCGACTACAGGAGTAAGACCTGCATGAGATCAGATGAACCCCATTCCCAGCATGGAAGGGGGAGAGGCTCAGGAGGTCTCCCTCCTAGCTGAGAAGCTATTGGTAACTGGTAACTGCTGGGTATGTGTGTGTGTTGGGGGGGGCGGTGAATGTTTTTCTTCAAAGGATGTGGCACTAAGAGGCCACATGTGACCGAGAAGATGGTCTTATACCCATGAACATAGAGGAAGCATTAAATAGACTCTGTGATAACAACAACAACAATAAAGAAAGGGAGTAGCAGAGATAAAGAAGAATGGAGGGTAAGAGATAGATGGGTGAATTTGATTAAAACACATATGTATGTGTATGAAATCTTCAATAAAGAGTTGTTACTATAACACGGATTTTCCCAGTCTGTTCCTCCAAACTGTGTTAACTCCCTCAAACACTTCAGGAGGGTAAGACATGAGTTCATTATTTCTCTACCATGTGCCCAGCATGTAGCAGACCCAACGTGGGGAAGAGTTTCAATGAATATGGACACAAGGAAAACCTATACTTTGCTACTGTTTCCTGTGGTCAGTGACTTCTTGGTTTTATGTCATTGATTTCCTTTTTGCTGTTATTCAAGTGCTTTATAATAAATCACAGAAATCATGATCTTTTTTTCTTATACATTTCTGTACATTCCTAAAAATAACTCACTTGCTTCAGAACTACAATATGATTAGCATACCAAACAAAATTAATAATTCCCCAGTATCATATATAGCTACTTATTAAGGGTTCTTCAATTATTCCTCAAACACCCCATTGCAGATTATCTCTTCCCAGCAGGATCAGAGTCTGAGTGGAAGAAGGGCTGTTTTAAGTCCCATGTAGAAACAACACCTTGCTGTTGGATGTAACACTGGCTCATTAAAGATGTTGAAGAATAGATTAGCTAGCTAGGTGACACCTAGCATTCTTCTGTCTCCCCTGCCTTTCTCATAAGAGGAAAGCTAGTTCTGGGTTGCGATATTATTCAGGTTAAACCTTTTCACATAGATGATATGGTGGATGACGCTGTAGCCGGAACACTGAATCACTCAGAGAATTTCATGTCAGGTTGGTCTAACTCAGTGATGCTAAGATTGATCATCAGTTTGAAGTGGAGGTGGCTTGATCCCCTCATTGCGAAGTGATTGAGTCCTCTGCTCTTTGCTCATTAGCAAATAAGCTGTGAGATGAAAATTGGCACCTGGTAAATTCATAGCTCACCATCAACATTTTAGCATCTACTGATAATCTTCACCTGAATCAATTATCCCACAGGGGTTGCAAAATACTAATTTTCCAATTGCACCACACCCTCCCTTCTTTATTTATTGGCTTATATGCTTGTGTAACAAAGAGCTTTCTCTCACCAACTGGGATATATAGCTCCTCGTGAAAGACAGGCTATGTGTGCAGCATTCTTCCCTTTAATAAGCCTTGCTCAGAATAAGTTCTTGGTAAACGGCAGCATGTTTTAAATGTGAGAATTAAAGCAAAGCTGTACCCAGGAGATCCACTATCCCCTAGCTGAACAATTATTTTAGCATAAGCCTGGGAAGGGGTGGGTGCACTAGACTGTGACTCCTGTGCAGAATGCTTAGTGCAAATCTCACATCTGAATCCTCAGATTTTTAAGGATCAGGTTGACTGATCGTAAGTCTCAAAGTTGTTATTGCATCTCAACAGATCCTGGTTACATGGTTTATGGGCCCAGTGATAATCTTTCCCTTGTGATTATAAATGACTTTTTGAAAATACAACTGTGTGTGCATTTCTCTCTCTCTCTCTCTCTCTCTCTCTCTCTCTCTCTCTCTCTCTCTCTTTCTCTCTGGTGTACATATGCACAGGAGAGTGTATGTGTATGTATGTGGTATGCACATATGCATGGGGGAGTGCATGTCATTTGTAGTTGCTCACATACCTGTGTACATATGTGTGGGTCAGAGATCAACCTCAGGTGGATTTATCAGGCACCTTTTGTTTGAGACAAAAGTTTTCATTGGCCTGGGACTTCACCACAGACTGGCTAGCTGGCAGGTAAGCCGTAGGGAATCCCCCAGACTCCACCCTCTATTTTGTCAACATTGGGGTTAAAAGTGCATGCCACCACACCTGGCTCTATATATTGGTTCTGAGGACCCATACTCATGATGTCACATCTTTGAGGCAAACACTTGACCATGTCCACCACTGTACAAGTTCTTATGACACACTTTCCCCAATACTTCCCTGGGGAGAGCGCTCATCCCAAGGGGTGGTGGAATAAAAGTCTTTCAACTTACTTTTTTCCCCAGATTATTATTATTTTTTTTATTTTGAGCATTTTCAGTGAGAACTCTTGATTCCAAATTCTTAAATCAGTGTAAATGGCTCCCTCCCTCCCTCCCTCCCTCCATCCATCCCTCCTTCCTTCCCACTGACTGCACCTTTCACATGTGGCTGGGCCAGCCAATGCATAAAACCTCCGGTTCTCTCTCCAGCCAAACAGCACAGACTGCACTGAGTCCTTTAATGTGGTCTCATAAATCCAGCCCAGCTTATTGCCTCTACATTCCCAGTCTTAGCTTCTCTCCCCCACTCACTGAGCTCAGCATGGCTGCAGGGTGCTCTCTTCCTGAAATCAGAGGCAGACTGTCCTACCCTCTCCCTGACCCCTTTGCCGCCAGGCTGCAACATAAGCTCCCATCTAATTGCTGCTCTGCCTCTCTCAGCAGAACCTGACCTCGTTCTGGGTCCCTCTCTTAAAGCAACTGTCTGTGTTTTTCATTATGTTTGCCAAGACATATTAGTTTGAACTTTTCTCGGACCTAACTGGGTTGGCTCCTTTTCCTTTAAACCTCTGAGGCAGCAGGTTCAAGAATGCCGCCTTTGGTGGGGGGGGGAGGGGTTTGGCCTAGAAGCCTTAGGAGTGAGCTTGCAGCCAGGACAGTTGTGATAGTCATATAGTCCTCCTAGAACTGTACTCAGACTGTCCCTTTAAGAAGTGGGCAGACTCTGGGTCCAACTTCAGACCTCAGTTAGAAGTTGAAGCCACAAAGAGAACACACACACAGCCTGCCCAGAGAGCTGCCCAGCCTTGCCACGGACTGTCTCTACCAGTCTGTTATCCGAAAATCCTCAAGCCCATCCCACACAAACACAAATGTGAACACTCTCTAAACATCGAAGCCTTCGAGCAAGCCACCACCCTGCAAAGGACGTGGAGAGCCAAGTGCCCGGGCGCCCTCAGCTTCTGTACTGTGGCCAATCACCCAGCAAGAAGGAGTGCCTCCCGCCTACACTCGGTGCATGCTAGTGAGAATTCCTTATGATTTCTGTGAGGATGTCATCTGCAGCTTAAGTGAATAATTCCCTTGGAAACAAAAGTGTTCGTGAGCCCTGGGAGAAGAGAGGAGACACGCCGGGATGGGCATGCTAATCAGAATGAAGGGAGGTTTCCAGCTTTTAGCTTTGCTAGAAAAAAAAAAAAAAAAGTAAGATAAAAGTCATCTATAAAAAGTGCTGGAAGGGCTTCATGCAGCCTGGGGCTTTTGCCAAGGGACAGATTTCTTCCACCAACTCAGTTCCTTCCAGGCCCCTTTCTTGAGTGTTCTCCTTTGCTTTCTTCTCTCCTTTGTCTTTTGAGCAGCCCTACTTGGTCTGGGTAGCAGTCTTTAGGGCCAGCAAAGCTTGTACTGGGCAAGGCTTAGAAACAGGTACAGCTGGTTCCCTGCAAAGGGGGGCACCGCAGCATTTTGGAATGGCAGCAAAGGTCAACCTGGTAGGCCCAAGAGTCTACATGTAGAAATCCCAGCTTCCCCTCCCAGGTCACATGTAGAACTCCCTGCTTTCCTCCCAGGCCACATGTAGAACTCCCACCTTCCCCTCCCAGGTCACATGTAGAACTCCCAGCTTCCCCTCCCAGGTCACATGTAGAACTCCCAGCTTCCCCTCCCAGCCTGTTACCTGCCCATTGCCTCCTTCCGGTCCTTCCTCTCCTGCAAGCCTGCCCTTTTGGTGTACAGATAGATGACTGTAGGCATCTGCCAGGCACGAGGCTGTCTTTTTGAACCCCCTCCCTACTCTTGTTTCTGACAGGGCTCATCTGTGTGGCTTAGAATATCACAAGCATGACCTTCTCCTGACTTCGCCATCTACATGCATGACCCCAGTGCCTTTGTAAATAAAACAGTAGAGGTTAGGTTGCTGTGGAGAGAAATACATAAATCAATATGCAAATAAGTCCACACTAGACCCTGCAAAACAGTAATGGAACATCTTGGAAGACGGATTGTGTAGCTTTTCTGCTGAACTCTGTCCGAAGTGCTGTGGTTCTAGTTGTGGACTTTGGGAGAAAGAGATGCAAGTCTCTCCTGGATTGACTTTACTTAAACATATCCCAGGGGCCAACCTAACCGCTGGTTTAGTCTCAAATTTTGATTTTTTTTCCATTTCTCAATTCCCTGCATCTCAAAGAGATTTTATTGTAGGCCCATGAGATGCCCTCAGTTCCATCGAGAATCTTTTTGGAATTTTGGCCAATCATCCTGAGAAAACAGTGATGGGAATTTCTGTCATTGGCCAAAGAAGACTGAGTTGCTCCCAACCTGAAAGAGAGAAGCTGCTGGGTAACTTGTAGCGGGGAAAGGTAGTGATTTCTCATGTTAAATCGAAAGAACAGGCTCTTACTGTTCACACAGACTCAGTCATCATGCTTCTGGGGTGAGATCTTGGAGAAGGTGGAAGAAACTTCCAATTCTGTGTATCCTTTTGCACCTGGGCAGCACAGAAAGCCACAGACTCCAGAGTCTGGCTCCATAATCCTCTTACCAACTCACAGTTTTACACCCAGCCAGCTGCCAGCCCCCTCTGTTTGGCTGTATTACCAAATGATCTACCCACTCTCTTCCATCTCTTTTCTTTCCTCAGATTCCTTCATCTCCTTTATTTCTTTCCCTCTCTCTCTTTTTAATTTAATTTAAAAAAAGTATTCACTTTACATTCCACTCACTGTCCCCTCCACTGTCACCCCCTCCCACAATCGTTCCCCCTTCCCCATCCCCTTCTCCTCTGAGCGGGTGGCATTTCAAGTCTCTGAGAAGTTAGGTGCTCCTTCTCCCACTGAGGCCACACAAGGCAGCCCAGCTAGAACATATCCCACAGGCAACAGCTTTTGGGATAGTCCCTGTTGTGGGGAAGGACAGGAGAGATGGCCATGAAAATGAATGGAAATTTGCAACTGATGGGGGGTGAGGAGGTTGGGGGTGAAACGGAGACCTAGGATAAGGAATGCACCCACGAATCAATGGGGGGGTCTTAGCTGTGACTCACTACATTGAGGGTATAGAACCTGAAGCAGCCACCTCCTATAGCCAAGCAGGAACTCCAGTGGAGAGACAGAGACACCAATCTACCTATAAATTTATCCTGTTTGCAAGAAATGGGGGCAGCCAAACAACCCCCTTAAAATGGGGTATAGAGCTAAACAAAGAATTTTCACCTGAGGAATATCAAATGACTGAGAAGCACCTAAGGAAATGTTCAACATCCTTAGTCATCAGGGAAATGCGAATCAAAACAACCCTGAGATTTCACCTCACACCAGTCAGAATGGCTAAGATCAAAAACTCAGGAGAAAACAGGTGCTGGTAAGGATGTGGAGAAAGAGAACACTCCTTCACTGCTGGTGGGGTTGCAAGCTGGTACAACCACTCTGGAAATCAGTCTGGTGGTTCCTCAGAAAACTGGGCATGATACTTCCAGAGGACCCTGCTAAACCACTCCTGGGCATATACCCAGAGGATTCCCCAGCATGTAATAAGGATATATGTTCCACTATGTTCATAGCAGCCCTATTTATAATAGCCACAAGCTGGAAAGAACCCAGATGTCCCTCAATAGAGAAATGGATACAGAAAATGTGGTATATATACACAATGGAGTACTATTCAGCCTTTAGAAACAATGAATTCATGAAATTCTTAGACAAATGGATGGAGCTGGAGAACATCATCCTAAGTGAGGTAACCCAGTCTCAAAAGAACACTCATGGTATGCACTCACTGATAAGTGGATATTAGCCTAGAAGCTTGGAATATCCAAGACACAATTCACATATCAAATGATGACCAAGGAGAAAGAAGAGTGGCCCCTGGTCCTAAAAAGTAGAGTAGGGGGATACCAGGACAGGGAAGTGGGAAGGGGTTGATTGGGGAACAGAGGGAGGGAAGAGGGCTTATGGGACTTTCGGGGAGGGAGGATCCAGGAAAGGGGAAATTATTTGAAATGTAAATAAAGAATATATTGAATAAAAAAAAAAGAAATGGAGGCAAGGGGCATGGAGCAGAGACTGGGGGAACGCCCAACCAATAACCAGCCCAACTGGAGATCCTCCCTATTTCTAGAGAAACACTTAGAATGTGCCTCAGTCTGTAAAGCACAAAGCACTCACCTTGCAAGACTGGGGACCTGAGCTTGCTCTCCTAAGCAACTTGGTTTTTGCTGTTTTGTTTTTGTTTAAAAATAAAAAAGCTCAGCATGGTGTTGCACATGTGCAATCCCAAAGATGGGGAGGTCAGCTAGGCTAGCTTACTGGACAAGTTCCAGATTATGAGAGAAACTCTGCTTCAAAAAAGGGGGAAATGGGTCCAGCTCCGTGTAAAACAGTTGTCTTCTGTTGGTTGTCTACTGATGTCCACATGCACATGTGCACACATACCTCCCACACTAACATCCACACACATGCAATACATGCACAAAAAGAGAGAAGAGTAGAATGATGCTGTATTAGGTACCTCTCTGTTGCTGTGATAAAACACCATGACCAAGGCAACTTAGAGAGGAAGAGTTTATTTCGGCTTACAGTTCACTAAATGGCGGGGAGTGCCACAGCAAGGGGTGGCAGTGGCAGGAGCAGGAAGCTAAGAGCTCCCATCTTGGATTGAAAGCAGAAAGAGAGTAAACTAGAAGTAGGCAAGGCTTTTCACTCCCAAAGCCTGCCCCAGCAGCACTACTCCTCCAACAAGGCTGCACCTTCTAAACTTCTCCAAACAGTACCACCACCTGTGGACCAAGCACTCGAACATCTGAACCTATGGGAGCCATTCTCACTTAGACCGTCCAATAGGGCTGAACAATGATCTGCTAGTCCTGTTTCAGTTATATACTCATCCCACTTACCATCATGCCTCAAGGCTTGGGACTTAGATAATGTCAAACAAACCTCAACTACCATTTAATCTGTGATTTAGTGCCTGTCTCCCAAAGCAGATTCCCTTTTGGATGCAATGATTCCATTATGATACTGAAAAATAATTCTTAACATTTCCAAATAGCTCATCAGTGTTAAAAATCTCCTTAACACCTCAGTTTATATTTGCTCAAGTCAGAATCTGGGTAGGAGCTATGTACTGTGTATGTGGCTTTGCATATTCATGTGTGTTATTCATTGATGGAATCCACTGGGTTATTTGAACTAAGAACTTCACTGACCGAATTGCTGTGGTAGTGTTTAATGCAGTCCTGTGTCCCCTGCGCTCTGTGCCTTACTCTGGTGGACTAAGGGACCTGGAGGCAGGCAGGGGAGTGGGTGGGAGAATGAAGGTCCACCCGCAGTTCTCTCTCTGATGGCAGCAGCCACCGAGCATCACTCCTGGACAGACCATCTCCACTATTTCATCGATACTGACAGTCTATTCATCTTCATTTCGGAGCTTCTAGAAGGAGTGGTTTGTTTCCCTAGGTCGCTTATTCTTTGGAGATCTCCAGCCACAAGGCCAGAATATAAGAATGAGTTGTGGCCAGTGTCTTTCACACCTCGATGTAAAAGAAACTTCCCGTTCTCCTTAACCATCTATCTTCTTTTTTCCCCCAAATACCTTTCAAAAGCCACTCACTGGCCAATATAGTCGCTTTGCTTAAGTGTCTATAGAGTCCATACTTACCAGCAGAAAGATACAGATTAGTTTCAGCAGTACAGAAAAGTTTCTTCCTTCAGACCTAGGCTGTCTTGCCACAAAAGGTGTTTGTAAGTGGACACTTCCAGAGCCTTCCTGATGGTTAGCAAGCTCCACTCTTATTGTGAAGGCATACAGTGTTCCATAGAGAAGCCATTACCAGCTCAGGATGGAGGTAAGACCGGGGTCCAGCTGCCCACCTCATGCCACACCAGCCTTGCATACTGACCGTGATGGCTCCAGTCCCAATGCCTGCTGTTTACGTGTGCTCTGAGAAGACAGTCCCATGGCTCAGCTTTCTTTGTGACTGTGAAGATTAATAGGACACAAGCTGAGTGGCTTCTTGTTACACCATACCAACAGAGCCAGCTTGCTGTCGCCTGATGGGGGAGCCCAGAGGTGAATCTCCCTACATGAGCTGTCAGTAGCATACTTCTGGCTTCTTGGGAATGTGGAGAACCCATCCAAGCAGATAATATTGAGGACCCAGGGTCCCCAGTGAGCGCCAGGCCAGCTGGTCGCAGCAACAGGATCTCCAAGGAGAGCGTCTCAATAATCTGGCCTGGATTGCAGCCACAGGCTTGGAAGCCTGCTGGCTACTGGCTGCATCTGCCACCCAGCTCCAGCTGGGATCATGGCTGCCTCTTGGGTGGTATAGGGAGTTGTAGTAGTGATAGTATAGAAGCTTCTCGATTTTCTTGTCCCAAGCAGTCAGCTATGGAGGAGGTGCCAAGTGTGGAGCTAGGCCCCACCTTCCTACCTTTGATGGCCCCGTTAAAGGTTGGTGCTTGGAGGCCAGTTGTATGAGCTTGTGCCTGTTTGCTTATTAATGTGTGTGTGTGTGTGTGTGTGTGTGTGTGTGTGTGTGTGTAAAGAGGCACTAAGCAGCTCTTCCCAAGTCATTTACCTGCCACCACATTTTCCTCTCTGTGCCAGAGAATGTCCTGGGCTTCTCACCAAATTTGGGGGGAGGTGTGCAGGCTATGCTCTAGTTACTGTCCAGCACACTGCCCTCTTGGAGTATACTCAGTAGTCTGTTTTTCCTATTCTAATCTAAAGAGGGAATGCATTCAGTCAATTACTCTCTGTTACCATAGTGACTGCGCACACAGTCCACTACACTTAACTAAACCTGTCATGTGGGAAAGGGGATTCCTTTTAAATAGGGTATAAAAAAATTTCAGGGGCAAGGGGCAATGCAGGAGATGGTTCAGAGGATAAAGCACTTTCTATGCGAGCATGTGGACCTGAGTTCAGATCCCAGAACACACATAAATCTGGATGATACTGTGTTCTTTCCCAGTACTTGTATGGTGAGATGGGAGACGGAGACGTTTTAGTAACTTTTCTATTGCTGTGATAAAGCATCATGGCCAAGGCAACTCGTAAAAGAAGGAGCTTAATTGAGCTTACAGTCCTAGGGGGTTAGAGCCAGTCCTCGATGGCACAGTGGGGGCATGAGAGCAGGAGAGCTGAGCACTCACATCACAAACTGAAGGTAGGACACAGCACAAAGGGATTGGTGTGAGTCTTGAAGCCTCAAAGTCTGCACCCAGAGGCACACTTCCTTAAAGAAGCCATACTGCCTAGTTTTCCCCCAAACAGTTCCACCAACTGGGGACCCAAAAGTCAAACATGTGACCCTATGGGGCCATTCCCATTCAGCTACAAGACAGGAGCATCCTCAGACGTGTGAGGGCCAGGGATGTTGGTGTACACAGCAGTGACTGAGAGACCCTGTCTCAAACAAAGTACAAAGAGATGAATGGTACCTGAGGTTGTCCTCGGACCTCCACACACACGGCACATGACTGTATCCTCCTCACCCCTTCTATCTATTATACACAAATGCAAGAGAGTCTTTTATTGAAATATAGCCTCATTCTAAATTTGTGAGTGGCATATGGGTTCAGTGGACTCAATAAACCAGCTGGCTCAGGCTGTTGCATCTGCTGAGCACACAGATGAGGAGTTCAAATTTGGGGTGGGGACTGTCTGTCCCCTATGATACTTTGACTCTGACCTGTACAGTTTGAGGTGGGTGGTGGGGACAGATGGGGAGGCGCACACGAGATCCTGGTGCTGCTGCTCACCTTATGTTCGTGAATTTATTTCCTGCTGAGAGTCAGATGTAACTGGCATGAATCCCATGTCTCTGCCAACTTCACTTTCATGTCTGGGTATCAACAGACCATGCAAAATATCCCCACAGCTCACCTGGATAGGAACCAAGAAAATGTGCACCCTCACAGCGGACCTGGGACAGATCGTTTTAAGTCTAGGGCCTGATCTTGACAGGCTCATACCCATGTCTGCAGAAACTCCAAGGCCTATCAGATTCTGGTTACTACTTGGGGATTTTTTTCTTTTGGTGAAGAAATCAGGAGAAACAAGGCCTCATTTTTGTCATAAACCAGCTTTTGGGTCAACCCTGAGTATTTCTAGGATTCACTAAAGAGGTCTTGCTGGGACCAGGAACTAATAGAAATAGTAAAAGTAGTAGATATTGATGCTATTTGAAAATATCTTGGCTTCTTTACCTCATGGAGACATAGGAAGACAACCTTTCTTGGTCCCACTGTGTGTGTGTGTGTGTGTGTGTGTGTGTGTGTGTGTGCACCCATTTTCAAGGTCTGATCCATGAATTGTGGGCAGAGGTAATGTACGGCATGTCCAAGGTTGAGGGTGTCATTGCTGGGCAAGCTACTTCTCCATCCATAATGATTTTTCTTTGTCTCTCTGCCATAGCAGCTGCTTAAGTCTGAAATGATGGCTTCTCTTGTCAGTTTTAGGAATCACCATGAGGGCCACAAAGCAGACCCCCTACTAGGTAAACACTGTTACCAAATAAGCCTCAATTGTCACAAACTGTGAAGTCTGTCTCGACTCACATGCTGAGTCAGACAAAGGTGACTTTTAGGTTACACTTGAGACCATACAGCCTTTCTGAACTTCCAGGGTCTGGTGTAAGCTCCTGCTGAGCTTGTGTCTTCCCAGCAACAGTCCACTCCACTGACATATCCAAGCTTCTCCCAGATAACCAGAATGATGTACCAGACTTCTAAGGTCTTAACTACCTCGTGATGCACTTCAAACCTTGAGCAAGAGCCAAGGTCAGTGATAAACCTTGGGAGCCCAAGATGTGGTAGGGAGAATAACGGTGCCTTGAGGGTGTCTGTAATACCCAGTATCTGAGACAATGGCAAGGGATATGACAAAATAAAGGACTCTGGGAGGTTGTGATGACTGCACAGCTCCACACCATGCACAGGAGCTCGAGGAAATCCAGAGTCCCAGGGTCGCTGAATGTTTGAAGATGGAGGACAAGACCTGGGTGCTCAGGAATGGTAGTGATCTCCAGAAACCATCAAAGCCAAGGGGACAGGCCTCCTTTAAGGCCTCCACAAGGGATACCACCTTGCCAGCGTCTCCACGGTAGCCCACTGAGACCCATTTGAGTATTCTGAACTTCAGAATGTAAAGTCATTTGTTCATGTAGTTTTCATGTATGTGTATATGTGTCCGTGTGGGTATGAGTATGCACATGTGCATTTGTAAGTGCACGTGGAAGCCAGAGGTTGACATCAGGTGTCTTCCTCAGCAACACGCCACCTCTCACTGAACCTGGAACTCACTAGCTAGACCAGCAGGCCAATGAGCAGCCAGATTCTCTGGTCTCTACCTGCCAAGCACGGGGGATTTGTGTGTGGGTACTGAGAGCAGAACTCAGTTCTTCCTGCTTATGTGGTGAGTAATTTACGGACTGAGCCATCTCCCTAGTCCCAGTCAGTGTGATTCAAAACTAACTTTGTAGTGAGTTGTTACCGCAGAGACAGGACGCTAACACCCTCCAGAGAACTCCTTCACTCTCTGAGCTTCCCAGGAGACTATCAGCCTCATCACAAAAAGCATAATTCCAGGTGTCCTTGTTCGGCAGGACACCTGGAAGCCCAGAGCTATGACTACAGGACCCGTGGAGAGCCTCTAATTTCCACAGAGATGACAGTAGGCATTCCTCACCCCCACCCCCAAATTCTCTGCCAATTGCCCAGCAATGCACAGCGTCGTCCATATTCACCGCAATACGCTGAGCAATGTTGTAGGCACCACTAACTATTTGGTAAATGAAGGGACGGATGAGAGATTACATTCCACAAAGCATTATCAGACTGTGTTGCTCTTGATGATTTATTGAAAAGCTCCAGTAAGAAACACAGCAAGCTGAGTGACGCACAGTGAAGAATACAAACAGAAAAGCGCGTGGACTCCGAAGAGCACTTAATGCTTTGCCCACTCGCAGTTTTGTCAGGTGCAAACACAATCTGTGTGATTCTCCTTAGCTGGCTGATTCTTTTGATTCCTTCAGCCATGCATGCTTTCTTTGTGTGTGTGCTTGCAGTCGGGTTTTCTGACAGTGCGACCGATCTGTTCTCTCCTGGGCACCTGCTTCCTCCAGCTGATTAAAATTTCACTGGTTTCCTAGAGAAGCAGCATGATTGTTTAAGCAGGCATGTTCCCAGGACCAGAGTGGAGCAAGCAAACCCAGACTGTAGTGACCTCAATAGAGTCTGATTTGTTTGTGTGTATCCCAACCGCACTGTTGAATGACAATCATGAAAATCAGTTTGTGCCAAACAGCATATCAGATGTGCACTGACCAGGTTTTCAAAAAAAAAATATCCCACTTTATCTAATGTTATATATGTATATCCCACTTGTAAATATAATCCATTCCTGAATAGAAAGTTCTGGCCCCAAAGAGTGAACATTATTTTAATGACATCAAATGCTGAGATAATTTTCTTCCCCCCCCCCATCCTTGGAATAATTTTCTTAACATGTGAAACAGCACAATGCTATGTATGTAACATCTGTCATGTATGCATGTCAAATGCTCTAACAACATTTCTCTCTAATCAAAAATGTACAAGTTACAGAGTAAAATAGATCTAATGCATCATTAAAAATTTTAAGTCTATATTAAATTTCTGGATAAAAGCACAGAAAGAAATTCTTGTGACTTTACACTGGGTACAGGTTTCATAAGTGTAACATAAAGACCATAAAGTCCATAATGAAAATAATGCTAAATTGTAGCATAAGAACTTTTGTTCTTCCAAAGACATGGATAAAAAAATGAAACAAATTACAGACTAGAAGAAAACATTGCCAATTCTGTATCTGATAATGAACTTGATCTTTCAAAACTCAATTTGAGAAAATAAATAAATAATCTAATTTTAAAAGGAATAGAAGATTTAAATAGAGGCTTCATCAAAGAAAATATATGGCAGATCAAAAGATCTTAGTCCTCACCAGCCCTTAGGGAGATGCACTCTAGATTTGTGAAAATAGTAGTCTCTCTCTCTCTCTCTCTCTCTCTCTCTCTCTCTCTCTCTCTCTCTCTCTCTCTCTCTCTGTGTGTGTGTGTGTGTGTGTGTGTGAGAGAGAGAGAGACAGAGACAGAGAGACAGAGAGACAGAGAGACAGAGACAGAGACAGAGAGAGAGAGCGCATGTGTATGTGTGGGTGTGTGTACATGCATGCCCGTGTTGTATACACATAAGTATGGAGGCAGAGGACACTCTTAGGTGTTGTTTCTCAGATGCTATTACTGTAGAATGCTGTTGTCTGGGCATAGCAGCTGTCTCTTCATCAGACCAGGTGTGGCTACGCACAAGTAGCACCTTGCTGACTGCTGGTGTTCTCGAATAGAGGGATTGGATGATGAGGACATTAGACCCTCACCTGAGATTCTGGCAGCTCTCTCCTACACCTCCTGCCCATTTGGTCATTCTGCCCTGACTGCATGTGGCCCTGTGGTCTCAGGAGGTCTAGAGAACATAGAGACTGTGGGAGAGGCATCATCTATGTGGAGGTGAGGCTCCAGTGGTACAAATGCTTTGGGATCATCCAGATCCTGTCAGTAACTTCCAAAGCATGCCCCGTAAAGAAGCCTACTGACCTCAGTGGCCCCTACAGTAGACTCTGGTCTGTTGTTTAGGCCTTAGAGGAAATGGTAGGTGCTTGTTTATCATTTCTCAGGGAGCTAGCCTTCCTCCACCATGTTTCCTGAGACAGGGTGTCTCACTGGCCTGAAACTGAAACTAGGAATCCACCTGTCTGCCTTTCCAGAGCTAGAATAAGAGGGAAGCACTATTGCTTAGCTTCCTTACACAAGTTCTAGGACTCTGACTCAGGTCTTCACGACTCCAAGGCAAAGCCATTTATAGACTGAGCTGTCATCCTGGCCACAGCTGACATTTAAAAAGTTGATAATACCAAATGCTGAGGACATGGGAAGGCATGGGCTCTCAGTCATCACTGCTGGGAACCTAAAGTGACGCAACCACTTTGAAAACCAGTGTTACAGCCTCTTGTAAAGTTAAATATGTAAAATCCCCAGGCCCAGACCATCCCTCTCTAAAGAGCTCTCCAGAGGTGCAGTCATATGTAACCTGTGTGTTGTTTATAATGGCCTTTTTTATAAGTCAGAATCTTGGCTGACTCACGCACATGTTCTTCAGCTTGGGCTGGATAAATGAATCGTGGCTTTCCACGCAATGGAAGGTTACTAGCAATAAAAAGTGAACACACACACATCAACATGAGTGACTTTCAAATGTCCTGGGCTGAGTGAAGGAAGACAGACCTAAGAGTCTACTTACTGTATTCGTCCACTTACAAGAAGGTCAATTATAGTAATACGAGTTGCTCAGAACTTGCCAGGGACTGGGAATGGGAAGACTGCAGAGGTGTACAGGAGACATTTTGGAGTGATTAAAATGTGTTATATCTTATATACTGTGGCGGTTAAGTGATTCCCAAAACTGTGTACTTTTTAAAGGTGAATGTCACCGGGGGCAGGTCAGATCTCAATAAACAACAGTCAGAAAACAAAACCAGCTGCTTCAGATACAACAGCATGCATGTGTGATTCCTATGACCTTTGTGGAGATTCAGTGAGCATGTCTATGTATCTATGGCTGCTCTCGAGCTTGTCGAAACATCTGCACATGAATCTGTTGTTCTACTGTTTGTATTTAGAAAGGGAGTTAAGACATTTTTTCATGTTATTTAGATAAAATGTTGACTTGAGGTTGGCTTGTGTATGTAAACATCATTATCTCCTATGTAAACATCAGCTAAATATATATAGGCAAATATATAGGTTCAATAAGGCTTGGATATTAAAAACCCAAAGAAATTCTACTGGGAAAACAAACCGAGAGACATTTTTGCAGGGTGTGCCAGTAGTGGGAGACTACGGAGCCCTATTTTTACACCCTGGCAGACAGCCTACCCCATTGCTATTCAACTGACATGAACACAGAAACTTCTGTAGAATAAAAGTCCCATCTCATAAGCATTATTTTCTTCAGGCACTGACAGTCACACTAGAAAAAAAATCCAAAGGAGCTGAATAATTTGAAGAATGAAGACTATCTATTATTAATACTACTATTAATATCTATCTCCAGACCTAGAGAGTGGACGTTCTTTTCATACTCACAGAATATTTGTACAAATGTATATCTTAGTCTGAACTATTCCAAAATGTACAGCAAGAATAAATTATATCCTCTGATCATAATTAAATGCTACTATAAAAAGATAATGGGAGAATAACCAAAATCTTCTAACTGCTTGGAATAAAAATGACAATTTTGGAGTTGCCTGGCAAATTTTAATATTGTGATTACTACATGTTGAAACTTATAGGATGTAGCCAAAGTTGGGCTTGGAAGGGAATGTATAGATTTAAATGTCTCAATTACCAAACAAGAAAACGTGGAAATGAGCAATGAATTAACTAATCAATTGAAAACTCTGGCGCATGTTAAGCAATGAAATGTTAATGCCATTGGAAGCAACAAAATGAAGGGGGAAAGTGGGAGGGGCCACGATAAAGGAGCGCATTTATCTAATCACCACGTTTAAAAACACGAAATTAAGTTGGATAGCTGAATGGAAGAGGGTGGCAATGAAACAAATTGTTCACCAAGTAGTGAATTAAAGGAGGGAAGGCATAATTATTCAAGATTAGAATAAAAGAAACGAAAGATGCACTCCTAAGTATATATGGCATTTAAGATATTATAGACATACTTCCTATATTATGCTGTTCGTCTGATAGCCTAGATAAATGAGAGACTGACTAGGAAAATATAAATCATTCAAAGTGGATGAGCAATGGGGTGGGAACATGGTCCAGTTAGTAGAATATTTACTCAGCAGGTGCAAAGCCCTGGTTTCCAGCCCCAGCCCAGCACAGCAGCCATGGCTCTCATCCCAGCACTCCAGAGATAGATACAGGAAGCTCAGAAGTTCAAGGTCATCTTTAGTTTGAGACTAGCCTTGGCCATCTGAGGTTCTGTCTCAAACAAACAAAAAAGGTTGGGGGAGGAAGGTAAGGAAAAAAAAGTGTAGATTGACCCCACTTTCAAATACAAATGTAAGCTTTACAAATGCAATATCAGAGTTCCTTTTCAGTGTGTGTGTGTGTGTGTGTGTGTGTGTGTGTGTGTGTGCATGCGCGCGCGCGGTGTAATCAATATTGCCTTTTTCATTTCTGATTATATACTGTGTTAGTTTCCTTTAGCTACTAGAACAAATTACCACAAATTCAATGATTTAGCACACAGACTTATTCTTTCACCATTTCAGAAGCCAGAAACTCTGCAATTAGTTTCCCTGGGCCAAAATGCAAGTGTCAGCAGGGCTTGTGTTGGAAACCCTAGGAGAGGATCCATCTCCCTCCTTCCCAATGTCTGTGCCTGTGCTCTTTGCCTTTTCCAGCTTCTATTCTCCATATGCACTTCTTGGCTCATGGAGCCTTTTCTCTATCCTCAAAACCCCAAACATCTTCCCTAAACAGTTCCCTAAAGCAGATCAATGTAGTGTGTGTGTGTGTGTGTGTGTGTGTGTGTGTGTACCCCTGTTCACACAGATTCACAGGCAGGTGTTTGGAGCTGTAGGAAGCCTCTGATATTGTTCCTCAAGCACCATCTATCTACCGATTTCTCTCTGAGACAGTATCTCTTGTTGGCCTGGAACTTTCTAAGTAGGCCTAAGCTGGTTGGACAGCCAGCCCTGGGGATCCCTAAGTCTCTGCCTGCCCCGCACTGGGATCACAGATCAGCTAGCACCATCGGGGGCACAGACAATTTTGAATGTGGAGTCAAACTCAGGACCTGCAAACTCGTGTTTGCAGGCAATCAGCTTCTCTGACTTACCCATCTTGCCAGCCTGCAACATTTCTGTGTTTTGAAGCCTCCCCTGCCCCTCTGTCTCCTTCTTAGAAGAACACGATTCCATTAGAAGTCTTCTTGGATGGTCTGGGATAATCTACCCATCTTGAGATCATTAGCCACATTTCTAGAACCCTTTGTGCCACACAAAGTAACCACACCCAGGTAACACTACTTTGTGGGATTTAGATATCTTTTACTAAGAAAATGTTCAGTCAAATTTGGCCCTTGGCCTCCAAAACTTCACATGCATCTACATGCAAAATATAGTCACACCCTAGAAGTTCAAACCCATTACTTTGTAAAATATCACCATCTAAATCAGGTATGGAAAAATTCTGGGTATGAACCACCTCCCTGTCCAGACACTTGCAAACTAGAAAACAAGCTGTCTCCCCCCACCCCCCACCAGATTTAACACAGGGACACAGTATAATGGTTATTCCAGGAGAGGGGATATGGAGGAATTTGGGAGTCATGACTTCCCAAGAAATTTCAAGATCTATGAAGATGGATTGCATTGGATTTCAGGCATGGGGCAATTCTTAGGGCCCCAAAGTTCTGTTTGCCTAGAGGTCTGCCCTCTGAGTGGGCCCCATCTTTCTGAGCAGCAATGGACAGCTGCTGCTGGTGACGCTGTGGTCCTGGTGCTGCCGCTAGCTTGTTGGAAGCAGATGGTGGCCCTTTATTTAATCTTTTCTTTGTCTCTCTCAGTCATAATTGGCACTATTTCTGCTGGACTAACATCCTCAAAACCCTTGTATATCAGAGATCTGAGCCGTCAGATGAGAGGATCCTCCACGGATGCTTCTGGATAATCCCACTTCTCTGTTCGGCTTGTCTTGAGATGACTGAGTGTAACCACGTGTCATGCCCTTAATCATTTCAGCACTAGCAAGAGGCTGGCCAACCACACCCTTGGCTTTCTTTCGATAGCACAATATCCTGACCGTGAATCTTTCCTCTTGATGCTGTCTTTATTTTATTTTATCTTATCTTTTGTACTTTCTCTAGGCTGAGAACGCCTCAAACCATCAAGCCACGCTTCCGTTTCTTTTTTGCTTAGCAGATTTTCTCATTGTGTTTCACATTATTCATAATCAGTCAAGAGGAAGCCAGCTGCACCTTCTACACTTTGCTGAGAAATCTTAGCTAAATAGCCAGCTTCTCTATTCTCCTTATAACCACGGGATGAAATTCAGATGTACTTTCTGCCGCTATGCCACAGGATCTTCTTGCCTCTAGG
This sequence comes from Apodemus agrarius, assembly GCA_964023405.1. NCBI lineage: Eukaryota > Metazoa > Chordata > Mammalia > Rodentia > Muridae > Apodemus > Apodemus agrarius. The sequence continues at coordinate 62,126,839 of OZ030012.1, read as the reverse complement.
CTTCGGTAACAAACCCCGCCCACCACTACCACCCCCAGCCCACATCCCAAGCCTTCCTTAACAGCATCTTTAACATTCACATTTCCAACAGCATTCTGCATATGATATGTGTGTATGGCAATATAAGCTTCCCACGTTCCTCACCTCTTCCTGAGCCCTCGCCGGCTGACTTTAACACCCACATTTCCACAAACAGACTGTTGAAGGAAGTTTAGGCTTTTCTGTCCCCGTGCTCCTGAAGCCCTCTGCCTCTTTCCATTATCCAAGGTGGCACCCACAATTTAGACGCTTGTTATGCTAGTTATCCCAGTCTCAGGCACCGAATTTTGCATCAGCTAGTGACTCACTTGAGACAGAGAAGCTTCAAATATATGAAGAGTTGATGCTTATAACTGTGAGGACGTGGCGGCCATTAGGAAGGGCGGGCTGGCATCCTCAGGCATGTTTTGGTCGTTAATGTCTCTTCTGCTTCTTCAGGGAAACCTCAGACCCACTCAGATCACACATAAACAATAAGAACAAATGAGGTATATAGAAGGAACATCTCTCAGTGTAATAAAGTCATGCATGCCAAGACATAAGAGACAGGGGAATGGTGCCCACTCACCTCTATGATTTAAAACAGTAGCTTCTCTACGCACCAGTAGTAAGGTCATGGGGAAATAAATTAAGTTATCTCATTTATTAAAGCATAATTAATTAATTAATTAATTAATAAGTATTTAGGCCTAAACTTGACCAATAAGGTAAAGGATTCATGCATAAAATACTGTAAAGCATGATTTAAAAAAAAAAAAAAGGGAAGATCAAACAAGTAAAAAGATAGACTGCATTCACTCAGGTGAGGGCTCTACCACTCAGGTATCACACCACCCTAGACTGTGTTGATGAGTTGGATAAAGAAATGTTGTTAACCCAAACCATTGAAAGCATACAGATGCAGTGGAATTTCTATTGAAATTCCAGTGCTATTTTAAGAAAGGGGGAAAAAAAACTCTTAAAATTCTTAAGTACATGCAGATGCAAATACCTGGAGAAATCTTAATCAAAAGGGACATTTTTTTTCATTAATTTATTTATGTATTCACTTTACATCCTGATCGAAGCCCCCTCCCTTCTCTCCTTCCAGTCCCACCCTCACATCCCCATTCTGTCATTATTTCTTCCTCTTTGAGGAAGTCCCAACCCCCTCCCCCATGGGTATCAACCCATCCTGGCACATCAAATTGCAGCATGACTAACTACATCCTCTCCCTTGGAGGCCAGACAAGGCAGCCCAGCTAGGAGAAAAGGATCCAAAGGCAGGCAACAGAGTCAGAGACAGCCCTTGCTTTAGTAGTTAAAGTACCCACGTGAAGACCAACTACACATCTGCTATAAATGTGTAGGTAGGTTTAGGTCCATGCAGACTCTTTGGTTGGTGGTTTAGTTCTCTGTGAGCCCCCTGGGCCCAGGTTAGTTGATTATATAGATCTTCTTGTGGTGTCCTTGACCCACCCCTCCAGCTTCCTTAGTCTTACCCTGCTTCCACAAGACTCCTTGAGCTCCACTTAATGTTTGGCTTATGGGTCTCTGCTTTCTGTTTCTTTCAGCTGCTGGATGAATTCTCTCAGGAGACAGTTATGCTAGGCTCTTCTCTGCAAGCATAGCAGAGTATCATTAATAGTGTCAGGGGTCTTAAGTTTGGCTAGTCACTGGTTGGCCATTCCCTTAGTCTTTTCCCTGTCTTTATTCCTACACATCTTATGTAGGCAGGACAAATTTTGGGTCAAAGATTTTGTGGGTGGGTTGGCCTTCTTCTCCCTCCACTGGAAGTCTCACCAAGCTATAGGAAAAGGGACAAGTTTTAAGGAATTATACTCTATGATTTCAAAATATACTAAAACCTGAGTGAGATTTCAAGGAACCTGTGTATAAGCTAGATGTGGTGTCCATCTGTAATTCCAGCTAGATCTGGTGTCCACCTGCAATTCCAGCTGGATGTGGTGGTATCAGCCTTTAATTCCAGCTGGATGTGGTGGTGTCCACCTGTAATTTCCAGCTGGATGTGGTGGTGTCTGCCTGTAATTTCCAGCTGGATGTGGTGGTGTCTGCCTGTAATTTCCAGCCGGATGTGGTGGTGACCACCTGTAATTCCAGCTAGATATGGCGGTATCCACCTGTAATTCCAGAGCTCAGGAAGCATAAACAGGAGGAGTTCTGGGCTTGCTGGTTAGCAAGACTGACAAACTAGTGAGCTACAAGTTCAGCAAGAGACACCGTCTTCAGAAAATAAGGTGGATAAATTGTAACATGGTAAAGGCAATGACTACCATGCCTAAGAACATGACTTCCATGCCTAGGACCCACAGGGTAGAAAGAACCCATTCCCATAAATCATCCTCTTACTTCCACACGTGTAAAAGAGCCATGGAGACTGGACTTAGATCCTTAACTTAAAGCATATACAAAACTCAACTTAGAATGGATTTAAGTATAAGATCTGGAGCTATAAACATAGGCGGGGAGCCTGTGGGCATTGTGACATTGACGCTATGTCCCTAAATGTGACCAAAGTGAAAATAGACATAGGGACTGTGTCCAAAAGAAGAACTTTTACAGAACCAAGAGTAGAGGGACAACTCAAGAAGAGGAGGAAGCAGCTGTAGAGCACATGTGTGAAAAGAGGCTGAGATCCCTTGGCCGAAATGGCTCCGTGGGTAAAGGCGCTTGCCACTGGTGGAAGGGGAAAACCAACTCCCAAAAGTCGTTCCATGGCCTTGGCATAGAAGAACACCACACACACACACACACACACACACACACACACACACACACACTATTTTATGTATATAAAAAGTTGGTATTCCAAATATATATGGAACAACAACAACAACAAAAAACAAACAAACAAAAAACCTCTATGGCAAGAAAACAAACAGCCCTATTGGGAAATGAGCACAGGACTCATGGATACATGTCCCAAAAGATTATGTGTAAATCACAGTAAGAATGTTTTAAAAAATTCAGTTTTAAAAAAAGTCAGTAGAATATAAATTAGATCCACAATGAGTGATCACCTTACATGTGTGAGACTGGCTAGTATCAAAGAGACAAATGAAAGATGGAATGCACCTGGGGGCAAAACCTTAGTCCCAGCACTGGGGAGGCTGAGGCAGGAAGATCATGAATTGAAGACAGCCTGGCTTCACAATGAGAGAGCCTATAAGTTAGAAAGGAAGGAAGGAAGGAAGGAAGGAAGGAAGGAAGGAAGGAAGGAAGGAAGGAAAGAAAGAAATAGTAAGTGACTATGAGTGTTGAGAATGTAGCATAGGGTACTCCTATACACTGTTAAGAATGCAATTTAGTATAGTTGCTGTAGGAAATAATATTGAGGTTTGTTTTATTATTTAAAATTAGAGAGCAACGTACTGGAGATATATAGTTTAGTTGTTAGTTCTTGCTTAGCATCCATGCAACCATGAGTTCAATTCCCAGCAGTACAAAAACTGTACTTCCAGCACTTGGGAGATAGAGGCAGGACTGTCAGAAGTTCAAGGTTATCCCTCAACTATATATTGAGTTCAAGACCAGCCTAAAATATATGAGACACTGCCTCAAAGATATATTTTTAAAGAGAACTACGATATGCTCCATCAAATCTACTACTGGATATTCATCCAAAGGTAATTAAATTAGTAAGATTAAAAGTAACTGGCATTCTCATGGTCATTAGATACATATTAATGACCAAGTGTTGAATCACTAGATACAATGGTCAAGTCATGGGGCCACCTCAGGGTCTATTAATAGATGGATGGATAAAGAAACATGAGCTGTATATACAAAGTAGAATCCTATTGTGTTTGAGAAATAAATCCTGTGACTAAGAACAATGTGGGTGAAGCTGGAGGGCCTTGCATTGGCAGAAATAAGTCAGAGAAAGACAGTGATTGCAGGGTCTTGCTTATCTCTAGGAATTAGAAAAGCTGAACTCAGAGAAACAGGAAGTACGAGCGGTGGTTATAGGGATCTGGGGTTATTGAGAATTTGGGGATTGACTAGAGGGTGAGAAGTTTAGGTTAAGACTAATAAGTTCTGGGACCTATCATACATCACTGTTACTACAGCTAATAATAATGTGTTATATTCTTGGAATTTTTTTTATAAAGTAGATACTGTTCTTGTTCTGGTTTCATTTCTGTTGCTGTGATAAAATACCTGACAAAAACAACTTAGGGGAGAGAGGATTTATTTCACTTCACAGATCCAGAGGGATGGAGTGCATCATGGTATGGATGAGATGGGAACAGAGAGGTCATGGCAATAGCACCGGGAAGCTGGCTGAGCAAATTTCAGCTGCACTCAGAAAGCAGAGCAAGAATGGGAAGTGCAGCCCAGTTCTAAAGCCTCAAAGCCTACCCGCAGTCACATATATCTTCCTGCAAGGCTCTACCTTCTATAGGTTCCATGCCTTCCCAAATAATGTTACCAGTGGTGACCGGTTGTTCAAATACATGAGTCTATGGGGGGGGTTAAATTCAAATCATCACAACGCTTACTGTAAAAGGTAAGCATGCGAGATGGAAGGCACATTAATGACATCACCTTGATTATATTACACTGTATGTGTTTGTACCATTAAAGTGTTGGGAAAATAAAGATATGTGTCATTTATGCTTAAGAAATCTGGTGCTAGGGAGGAAAGAAACCGTGCTTGCCTCTACCTAGGAGCCTCCAGATTGTAAGATAAGAATCCTGTCATCCAAGTCACTGTCTCTGCAGTGCTTCATTATGGTGGCCCTAACAAATAACTATACAATCCTAAATTGGAGTGCTGTCATATACCGCTTTGTCATAGCCATGTGTCCCTAATTTCCCTCCCTCTGTGCTGGCTAGAGTTTTGTCAACTTGACACAATCTAGAGTCATTTAGGAGGAGAGACTCTTTTAGAAAATTGCCCCCACAAGATTGGCCTGTAAGCAAGCCTGTGGTGCATTTTCTTGATTAATGATTGTTGCGGGAGGACCCAGCTCACTGTAGGTTGTGCTACCACCAGGCTGGTGGTCCTCAGTTGTATAAGGAAGAAGGCTGAGCAACCCATGGAGAGCAAACCACTAAGCAGCATTCCTCTATGGCCTCTTCTTCAGTTCCTGTCTCCAGGTTTTAGCTTTGAGTTTAGGCCCTGACTTCTTTTGATGTTGGACTTTAATGTGGAAATGGAAGAGAAAAAACCCTTTCCTCCTCAAGTTGCTTTTGCTCATAGTTTTATCATGGCAATAGTAATTTCTTCTTATCTCATTGGGAAAAATGTACTAATGTCCATCTGTATACACTGGGACACTTACAACGTTCCTGAGTGTGCACAGCATCGAGCTGTAGTTTATCTCAGGTAAGAGAGAACTTAATTCTATCTAAAGGTCTAGTTCGCCATTCATTAATTCTAAAAATGAGAGTTCAAATGGAATACTTTTGTGGTCAATCCTTGAAGTAGTTACTTTTCCCATTGTTGGGACAAAATACCAGATGAAAGCAACTTGAGGTAGGAAGGATTTACTTTGGCTCTCAGTTTGGGATGTATTCCAGTTTGGAATTGTGGTAGAGAAGGTGTGAGGGCAGGGCCATGAGGCAGCTGGTCACATTGCAGTCACAATCAAGAAGTAGAGAGAGATGAATGCCATTGCTCAGTTTGTATTTTCCTGTTTATCCAGTCTTGGAGTGTAGAGGACATTTAATCCAGCAAAATGGCTGCTCTGGCAAGGGATCACATCCAAGACCTTCTAGGTCTATATGGTCTGGCCAGAATGCAGACGCTCCCTGAATTAAAGTATGATCTAGCTGAAATTCAGACGCAATCATAGCAATAGTAATTTCTATAATCAAGGTGATATTCAATATCAGTCATCACAAACTCCAACAACACTTTCATTCAGTGAGCTCTGACAAGTCCTAGGGTACATATTTTGCAATGACACCAACTTGAAGGGATCCAGCTATAGGGTTTTGGATGTCAGATCCCCTACTGGTCTTTCCTGCAAAACATTTAATGGAAGATTTCCTAAAATTTTTCCTAAAATTTTCCTTCCTTCCTTCCTTCCTTCCTTCCTTCCTTCCTTCCTTCCTTTCTTTCTTTCTTCTCTCTCTCTCTCTCTCATTTCTTGTTTTTATTAGTTATTTTTCTATCTGTTTCAAAACATCATGACCAAGGCAACTCATAAAAGAAGGTATTTAACTGGGCTTACAGTTCTGGAAGGTTAGAGTCTATGATGGCATAGCAATGGTGTAGTGGTAAGAAGAACAGAGAGCTCACATCTCAAGCTGCAAGTAGAGGCAGGGAATATACTGAGAGTAGCAAAAGTCTTTTAAAAGCCTCAGTGACACCTCCTCCAACAAGGCCCTACCTCCAAATCCTTCCCAAACAATTCCACCAAGTATTCAAACATGTGAGCCTATGAGGGCCATTCTCATTTCAATCCACTATACTATCTTCACCAGACGGCATAATGGAAGAGTCCAAGGTGTCCAGATTTTACTGAAGAAAGAGTAGGACAAAACAAAAGCTATTTAGGAGGGAGAAACAAATAAAATAAATAAATAAAAGAACATATGTGTATCAGATAACATTTAGAGAGATAAAAGAAAAAGTAAACATTGTGGAAGTCAGATATGAATCAACACTAGCCTTTTGGTATACTTTTAATGATTTTATAAATGTATATTACATATGTATATATATAGTACATTATTATAGTAAAAATACATTTAATATATGCATATAAATAATTCATTTTATATATACATATATTATAAACTATTGCAATGCTTGAATGAATTTTTTCTTGAAACATGTATTTTAAATTTCTATAATTTACTTAGATTCTCTATAATTTATTTATCCAATCCTTTTCTTGGAATCCTTGCATTAGACAGAACACTTTCTATTGGAAATGATAAAAACTCAGACTAGGTTATGAGAAATCAGGAGTAGATGGCCTTAAATAACTGGGAGGTTATGACCCAGCTGGACCGAGACTTGAATGACGTAAGATCTGGGGGTTGTCCAGCCTGGGTATGTTTTCTCTATTTGTTTTTTGATAGGCTCATGAAGGCTCTGTCCTTCATGGATTGACACAGGTAGATTCTAATTTGAGGCATTACTTGAATGGGATGGGAAGTTTTGGAGGTAGGCCTAGTTGGAGAAAGTAGGTCACTAAGAATCTAAGACTGTGCCTGTGGGAGCTCTTCTCAGGCACAGATGCCTGCTCACTCTTGTGTTCTCAATCCCCCCTCGTCTTTTCTCTGCTTCTTCCTCTCCTCCTCCACCTCTCTCTCGGAGAAAGAGAGAGAGGTAAACAGTTCTTCCTACATGTTCCTATAGCTTTAATATTCCATGTGGCCTTAGGTCTAAAGCAGCAGACATAGCCAACCTTGGGCTGAAACCTCTGAGAAAATGCACCTTCTTTTAAGTTGTGATGAGAACACTAATGTTTTCATTCTCTGAACATTTATCTAGGATCCCAAAGAAACCCCAATTTCATGGGAATCAATGTGCAAAGAACTTTGTATATACCGTAAAAACACTATAAATCACAACATGACAATTTCAAAGATGAATCAGGGTGTAGGTAGGTACTCCATGGTGCGAAGACACACACAGGTCAAGGTGTACATGTTGTCTGTTCAAACTGTAGTGGCTATTCCTGGTTGTCAACTTGACTATATTTGGAATGAATTACAATCCAGAATTGAAGGCTCATCCTGGTCTTGAGGGTGGGGGATACAAGTTTCTGACCTCGATCTTGGCATGGAGATCTTGAGGCATAGTGGATATGAATCCCAGGAGACTAAGGCAAGGAGATCTCTGAGTTCAAGATCATCTAGGACAAAGCAAGTCACAGATCCAGGCGTGGTGGCACACACCTTTAATCTGGGCCCCATATTCTGCTGGAGACCTACATAAGGACATTGGAAGAAGGAAGATTCTCTCTTCCTTGCCTGCTTGCCTTGTGGGACTGAGAAACTGCTAGATCCTTGGACTTCCATTCACAGCTGCTGCTGACCGTTGTTGGGGAGTTGGATTACAGACTATAAACCATCAACAAATTCCCTTACTATATAGAGACTACCCATAAGTTCTGTGACTCTAGAGAACCCTGACTAAAACAATAACCAATGCTACAGTTGTGTTAGCCAATGTGGACAAGTACTGCCAGGATCACTCTGCATCCACTACATGTTTGATTTTGAGTTAAATTTTTGTTGTTTTTCATTCAGAGAACATTTGCTGTTTCCATATTTTTCAGACATAACCACACACAGTTACATAACCCCACAGGGGTTACAACCTACAGCTTAAGAAACTAGGGTTTAGATGAGTTTATTATGTAGCTTAGATGCCTGTCACTTCTGGCCTTCTGTAACAAAAGCTGTCAGCAGGGCTGTGTTCTACTTGGAGGTTTAAAACAGAAAATATTTCATTGCTTCTGGAGACTGTCCACATATTCGGGTCATAATCCCTTTCTTCTGTCATCAAAGCTAGTAACACAGCATTTCTCTTGGATCTGCTGTTATATTTCTTCACATTTAGGGACTCTTCTGATTACATTGGGCCAGGATAATCTCAACATAAATACAACCTTAACTGTACCTGCTTACTTCATTTTTTTTTTGTCTATACAGTTTATTTTAATCACAATTTCCAAAGATGTGGGGGGATCTTTGGGGAAGCCTACTCAGTATGGCAATGGTGTCTACCAGCCCCTGGCAACTAACAACAGCTTCTGCGAAAGACTGATCTCTTCCCAAGGTGAGCAATGGGGCAAGGGTGTCCCCTCTTGTGGGTTTATGCTAAAGCAATTAGAAAAAAACAAAAACAAAACAAAAACAAAAAAACAAATATTCAGATTATAAAATAAAAACGTAATGCTATGTTTTGTTTTGTTTTAAAGATGATGCGATCTTATGGATAGAAAATTCTGGGGGCTGGAGAGATGGCTCAGGGGAGACCGACTGCTCTTTAAGGGTCCTGAGTTCAAATCCCAGCAACCACATGGTGGCTCACAACCATCTGTAATGAGATCTGATGCCCTCTTCTGGGGTGTCTGAAGACAGCTACAGTGTACTTACATATAATAAATAAATAAATCTTAAAAAAAAAATAAAGAAAATTCTGACTAATCTCAAAAAACACCTATTTAAGGGGCAATGCTTAAAACTCAATCATAATTCTAAATGCTACTAATAAAAATCTGAATATAAAATTAAGAAAACAACTTCATTTATGATCACTTCAAAAAGAATAAAAATTTAGGAATAAAGTTGACAAATCATGTATGAAATTATACTCTGAAGATTATCAACTGACTTTTGAAAGAAATTGAGTCTTATAGAAATAATTTCTTAGGGTGACAGTATCATCCCAAGATCAGTAGAATATTGTTTAGACAGTAATGCAAGGGTGTGCAGAGTCAATGTAAGCTCTAATGAGATCTTAGTGCCTTTCCCTTGCACCCCAGAAATGAACAGACTGATTACAAATGTGTATAGAGAATGTAAGAGACCCAGAATTCTAAAAACCTCTTAGAAGAAAATGAAGTCAGAGGAATTACACTTCCCAATAACTAACTACAATCCTGTGCCCTGACCCAGGATGGATAGATCAGGATGACAGACCAATTGAACAGAACAGAGCCCAGAGACTTGCATTTATGGCCAATTGAAATTCAGTAAAATGGGAGAAAGGATAATTTCCATAGTAAATGATGCTAGTACAACTAGATAGCCACACGAACCAACCGAACAGCATTCTGACCTCACATGGTAGGCACAGGTATTAAGCCAAGATGAGTAACAGAGCAAAATGAAACTACTAAGACCATGCAGCTCTTAGGGGAAAGTGCAGGTCACCTAGCTTGTGCTTGTGTGCAGACATCACTGTCAAGTGCTAAGAGGGGTCAGGATGACCTTGAATGTTTCATTTTCAACAACACATGGGCATGTTGCTCTTCTTCCTTGTCATTCTCTATTGCTATTTGGTCATTGCCAATCCCCAAAAGCAGCAAAAGCAGCAATGAAAGTAGCACTTTCTCTATTCCAGGTATCCAGGACAGAGTCTGAGACAAGATGGAGGCTTTGTGGACCTTTGTACCTCCACCTGTTGACCTGCCATAGCATATAAATCACAAGCATGCAGAGGTACTGAACAAAATATGACACCAAGGAATTGTAAATCAGAACCACAGTGAGGAGGGCTGTACCTATAGCTCAATGATAGAGCATCCACCTTGCATGTGAAAAGACCTTGGTTCAAACATCAGACACACACACACACACACACACACACACACACACACAAGCAGATACGAGCTCACACTGGTGGTCAAAATTAAACAGCTAAAATAAGCTGTGTAAAGGCTATAGGAATGCTAAAATGCTCATATATTGCTGGTTTGGTTGTAAAATGGTGCTTTGGAAACAGCCTGGCAGTGCCCTACAATGCTAAATACAGATATCATATGACCCAAGGGAGAGTTCACAAACAAACATCGTGGGATCCCACAGGATCGCCTAGTGGGTTACAGGTGTTTGCTGCACAAGCCAACAACCTGAGTTCAATCCCTAGGCCCCAAGGTGGAAGGAGGCTGGAAAGTTACCCTCTGAGCTCCCCTTGTATGCACCATCACACACACACACACACACACACACACACACACACACACAAAATAAAATCTTTATACTACTTACTTTAAAAACAAAAGAAAGAAAGGAAAGAAGAAGGAACACATGATGAATGGCTCCTGAAGATAGACCCCTGGTCTCCACACACATTCCTATGCACAACTGCATACACACAGGTACCTGAAATACACACACACACACACACACACACACACACACACACACAATGTGTAGATTAGTCAGCCCAAGTTAAGGATGTACTGATGCATGCTACAATATGGATAGACCTTGAAAACATTTTTTTTAATTAAAGAAGCCAGTCACAATAAGTAAATATTCTATGGTTTTTTTCTATATTAAATGTCCAGGTTAATGGAGTGTAGGGTTGGTGTAAGGGTGAGAGGAAGAGAATTCAGAATGCTTCCAGGGATTGTGTGGTCTTTTGAGAATGACAAGATGTTTTACAGTGAGACACTGAAGGCTGTTGTCTATTGTGTAAGTAAGCTTGGAAACCTATGAAATCATATACTTTAGTATTCTGAGACAGTGTCTACTGCAGGCCTCACACTTCATATGTAGCCAGTGATGACCTTGAACTTCTGATCCTCCAGATTGAGAATCTGATCCTCCTTTAATTTCCAGAATTCCGGCATGCAGTAACGTGTCTAGTTTATGAGGTGCTAGGGGTGGGACCCCGGACTCTGTGCATGCTAGGTGAGCCCTCTATCACCTTAGCAATGATTTATCATTGAAATGATTTATCCATCATGTCATCTACATCCTCTGATCTATGACTCATGGAGATGCTGTTCTAGAATCTATTCCACAGATATGTCCTGCATTCAAGGCCACAGCACAGGCAGCTGGAAAGTCACCACTCACAAGTGGCGACCAGTGTACCAGCATGTCACTTCCCATCCCGTCATGTTTAGCTGAATCCTGGCTGTTTCTAAGAACTTCATATTGCTTGTTCTGATGTACCCATCTTGTTCATGGTGGTGTGGGAGGATCCTTAATGGGATCCTCTGTGGTCTGACTCCTGAGTCTGGTAGCTCAGCAGCATCACCTGGGGACATGTCTGGGATGGATTCCACCATTACCTGATTCTCCTGAGTCCTCAGCTAGAGCAGGGCCCCTGAGAGTGTTGAACAGAGGGCCCTGGATGATTGGGGACTTTAATTCAGTTCGTTGGGCGTTTGGAAAGTCCCTTTCATAACTCACTAATTCCCTCTGTAATACTCAGGCTGCTATTTATTGCTCTGGTGAGCATTTTATTTTAACGATGGTTTTCATCTCTGAGGATACTTCCTTATTCACAGATTGCTCCTTTTTTCATAACAGGTTTTTTTCCCCCTGTTTTATCTCTGCAGTGTCCTCCGATATCTTCTCAAGAATACTAATTATACACCCGAGTCTTTTCTTCTTCAGTTCTCTGCTTTTCCCCTCCCCCTTTAGTAATTCTTGTTTACACTCAGAGTACTCACATTCTAAGACACTTTTCCATGCTCCAGGCCTGTGGTGTCATGGCTGTGAATGCTTGTCATGACTGGCTACCCCAAAAGGCAACCAGCAGGGTAGCAAAGGCTCCTGCCTTAGGGAAGGTTCTCCTTTGAGGCTAGATATCTACTGCTGCAAGCTCCCAAAAACATTTAGCAAGGTGGAAGGCAGTGGCTTCTCCCCTTGGTTCTCTAGCTGAATTACCTGGGCAGATTTTAAATCTCTAGTTACTCATCTTACACCAAGAGCAGTGGGATCAGTACTCAGTAGAACTGGCTCCCAGAAATCAACCTGTTGTAAAACTCCTGGGAAGTCCAGCATGTCCTTATGGTTGCAGATTGCTGCTGTGATCCAACTCAACCCACCTCAAAACTCGTGTAATGACAGTCACTTAGAGGTCCTAGTGAAGAAGCATAGCCCAATTTGGGATTCAGCCTGCTGTGGAATTTCTAACAAGCTTCGATGAGACTCTATGTTGTTGCTCTAGAATACATACCTTGAATATTAAAGGCCCAAAGTAGCAAACATCAAAATGGGGTGTCAGGGATAACAGCAGTGGAGGCAGCTGGGACCTTGTTAGAAAGGTCAGACAGAGCTCAGATTCTGCACCTTCTTAGCCACTTAGGGAACTTCTGTTACCCTTATTTCCAAGGTTTGTCCTGCATTCAAGGCTACAGCATGGACTGCTTGGAAGCCACCAATCCCCCATGATGACCAATGTACCAGAAAGCCATCTCCTATCCCCACTGGAGTCAGAAACTCAGGAGCTGGGGCCTTGAGTTGGGCATTGTTACAGCTCTGTCAGTTGATTTGCAAGCTTGCCTATTTGAAACTGTAGTGGGCTTCTCTTTGAGTGAGCCTCTGAGTGCTCTTTAAGCTGAATTGCTTGGCTCTGTACCCTGTGCCTTCTTGGTCCTCTCTCCGTGTCCAATCAGTGGTTCCAAGAGTGAAACCCACAGCTCTGTGGTGGTGTTGGTGATGACTGGCACACACTAACTACTGTCTGTGGGCTTGACTTTGTTAGCCTTTACTTTGCTAGGCCACTGAGGAGGTTTCAAGGTCTGTTTCAATGTCCCAATTGAAGTAGTTTTGGTAATTTCAATGCCTTGGGCTATTTCTACCAGGTTAATTACCTGTATAGAAGCTTTGCATGATTAATTCAGGTGGATACCATCTTGGAAGTCCCACAGAACCCTATAATTATGTGTGAAATACACATTTAATTTAAGCACAGGGGTAAAGATTACCCTGCTGATACTCTGGAGCCTCAGGGTGTGCAGAGCAGATTTTGAGCAGGCCGTAAGAGCTGCCTCCTTCCAGGCCTGGGCCACAGCCATCTGGTGCTGGGACAGCACTTTAGTGTTCCTGATTCCCAAGTCAGTTTTGACAGCATCCGATTAAGTGTTAATGCTTCTGTTCTGCCTAAGCTCAGGAGACAGCTGAGTCTCTGTCTGCAGCATTTAGCAGAGATCTCTACTCAGAATTGGAATAACTTGATCACCAAATCAGCAAATGAAAAAATGTTTCTTCAAAATATGTTTTAGAGTTCTAAGTTATCAGAATCTTACTCGTCTCTTGCTTTAGGTTGTTCAGAAACTGGACTTCTCAGAATGCGTTTGCTTTTCAAATAATACATTTTAATGTTCCCTGATAGGTTAAACAAATGGAGAAATTTTAGTTCTATAACCCATGACTTTCAAACGACTTGGCTTTGGTTTCAGTGTTCCTTTGGGGAGGGTTTTTTTTTTTTCCTAGAGTGTTAAAAAAAATCTAAAGTACCAAAGAACAGCTACAGTCCCTCCATCTTGCCCACCCCACTCCTGGGTAAGAAAAATAAAATCAAAACAGCTCAACAGGCCAACCCCTGGCCAGCTGAAAATAGTTCTTTTGGGGACAGGCATCCTACCAGGGCTTCCTGTCCACTGGTGGTTCCTGGGTTCCTGGAAAGGGGCCAGGCTTCGGCACCTCCTTGCTTTTGATTGCTGTTTATCCCCTGAAACATGATTGTCTATAATTATGTATAATCTCTCCCTTGTTTACTCTTCTCCACCGAAGCTTGCCTGTGGTGCAATTGTGTCTCCTTCTGCTCTGCCTGGGCACCAAGAAGAAACACTTCCTGTTCCACCCCCCCACCCCCACCAACTTTGGGGTTTTTCATTTTCTTTTCTTTCTTTTAGAAATGAAGGCATTAGGTCTCCATTTATCCTTTCCTTCTCAGAACCCGACATTCTGGCAATTCCGAAACTGATTCATCCAACGTGAGTGAGAGCCAAGCCCCGCGCTGAGCGCCTTGGCAGAGTTCACAGTGAGACCCACAAGAACCCTGCTCCCGATGGCTTCCCAGAATAAGTCTCCTTATATAAAATGTGAGATGGCTTATAGGAAGGCGGCGTAATTCTGAGCAGAACAGGAAGATACGGTTACTCAACATATCGGTTTTCTCTCTCTTGGCCATTTGCTCATTTAACTCTTGGCCCTCAAATTAATCAGGGTTTATTACAAGAAAGGGTTCACAATAATTCCATTTGGTCTTGTGAACTACAGTCTAACCATGCTCCTTTATTCATTAAAAAAAAAAAACAACCAAACAAACTAGAGTTATCTTTATGTAAGGCAGATTCATACAACCAGAACAGACCCTGTGGGTCTCTAGGTGTTCAATAACACACTTGGACATCCATGCATGCACACGCACAACCCTGCAACTCAACTGAAACCCCGGGAAACTGCGGAGGCAGCTTTTCACATGCCCTGTCCCTTAACTGTGGAAAGTTGCCCATTCTTGTTCAGGGAGGAGTGGACTCCAACCAGTGTCCAGTCTGCAAAGAAGAAAGACAACGAAGAGGGAAAACATTCCTCCACACTTCCAAAAGAAACAATGGTCAAGCAAGGCCTTCCTTTAACTTACTCTCATTTTGCAAAAAAGGAAGACTAGAGCAGACAGAGGTTCTCTGAAGGCCAAGCAAACCTTGAAGACAAGGTTTGGAGCCTTCTTAAGAACTCTTGATAATTTTCATTTTGTAACAAATTCAATGAATTATGTAGCTTTTCCTGCATATGCGCCAAACACACGTTCCCAGGGCATCCTCACCAGCTTGGAGAGATGGGAGCTCTTTTGGGGATCTGGTGGCACGGAGGAGGGGAAGCGCTTGTGTGTTCATGTGCTAATGACTTTTGTGGCATTCCTCCAGCCTGAGTTTAGATTTCCTTAACATGCTATTAATCTTGTCAAGTTTCAGTGGTGCTCCTCTGGAACAGAACTGACTCCTAGGAACATCCTGGTGGTGTACATGCCTCCTTTTTCAAGGCATGCCACTACTAAAGGGTACCTGTTTCCCTCAGGGGGAAACTGCCAACTTCTGACTGAATTTAAGGACAGTGTAAATTAACTTATGGGGATGTGTTTGGGCTGTAGTTACAGCTCTGCAGTAGAGGGCTTGCCTAGCATGTGCGAGGCCCTGGGCTCAGTCCCCAGCATCACAAAACGATAGCAAGAATACAAACACATAGAATGTACATGTCCCATAGGAAGGGTAGCCAGGCTTGTTTGTCATATCGTCAGAGACAGGCTTGGGACATGAGTTCAGATCCCCAAAACCCATATAAAAATCCAAGCCCAGCAGTACACTGCTGTAATCCCAGCACTGGGGAGGCAAAGACAGAAAGCTCCTTAGAGCACAGTCTAGAGACCGTGCCTCAAAAAGTAAGGTGTAAAGTAATGGAGAAAGACCTGGCAGCAACCTCTGGCCTCCGTGCCCATACACACATTCACACATACAAAAGAAGCAAAGAAAGGATGGAGGGGAAGGCTCCCCTTAGGTTGTGAACAGTTCCATCCCCACCTCTCAGAATGGCTCTGGCAGAGAAGGAGCCCCGAGGCTGTCTACATAGCCCAAAAGGTGACTGAGAACAGGGCTTTTTCCTTTGACACACCCTTCTGAGTTGCCTTACAACATTCACTTTGTTTTTGGTGTGGCAAATACTGGCAAAGGAATTAATTTTTTTAGAAGAGCAAAATCTTAAAAGGCAGAGCTTTCAAAAAGCCTGGAAGAAAATCCACCCAAATGTTCTTGGCTTGATTTTGGATGTAAGGGTGGTGATTGAGAATTCTCCCTCTTCTTGTTACTTCTGGTTTTTCAGAAAAAAAGTCTCACAGACATGCTTTGTGCTTCTTTTATTTTATTTTTTTCAGTCTATTTAACATCTCTTTAAAATAAAAGACTTGGGACTTTAAAATACAGAGATTTGGGTATCCACTTAAGCATAGTTGGGTTGTCTGCCTCAGCTAGCTTAGAGCTGCTCCATCAGCTTCTGGCTCTAAATCTTGAAGAAGAAGAAGGTAGAAGATCCTTTGACTCTGGCTTCTCAGTGTATTTAAAGCTTAGGAGATATTTGCATGCAAGCAGGAACATGAGGTCACGGCTGGCAGAATTCATCTGTACCTGCAGAGCATTGCCACCGGAACCTCCACTTGTGCCTCATCTTCCAGAATGGAGGGAATTAAGAGCCATATGAGGCTGACTGGGGTATCAGGTCTCCCCAGAAAGAGTTCTCGCTCTCACACTGGCAACAGAGTGGTGAGGACTTATGTTATAAATTACCTGGCATGTGCGAGTAACAATGCTGGCGAGAAAGCCTTTCAACCTTTTTTTTCCCCCCAAGAAGTGCTATGACTCTTTCAAGTACCAATTATAAATTTCCAAACCCCAGACATTTGGGTGCCAGGCTGAAACAGGGCCTGGTCCTGCTAAGACTTGTAGTAAAATTGCAACAGTGTGGAGAGTGGGTGGTTTGTTTCCCAGAGTTCAAGCAGGGACTGCAACTGCCGGTGGCTTCTCTTTCCAGAAGCTTCTTCTTCCAGGGTCCTCCTAGCAACTCCAAGATATGAAATAGCTTTCTCAGCTTCCCAGAAGGGGCTGGCCAGAAGAGTGACCAGCAACAGGCAGAACTCAGGCCTGTGGGCTCACGGCTGATCAATAAAGAAGTAACTACTTAACGAGAGACTCCCAGCCATGAGGAGAATGTAAATGAATGCTGTGTTCTTCCAAAGGCCTCTAATCTCAGGCACAGGGGATGATGCATATGTATGCACTAAATTTATCTGTAAAGAGTCAGGATTTGTGGCTGTCCCTTTATGGCTTACTAGTCATACTGTGTAAAGTATTGGAAGTTTTCTGGTTTCACAGATAGGGCCTTGTTTGAGACACGGTCCCTGGGCTGTCATGAAGAGACATAGTAGGGGAAAGAAATAGTGAAAACATCTCATGTCAGTGGTGTATGTTTTTGGGTAAATGCCAGCTTTTGAGTGTTTACTACATGTATATACCTGTATGTTTATACCTCTGCCAGACAAATGGAGCGACAAAACTTGTATTTAAGTGATTGCATATATTTGAATTTTACTGGTTCTGGATAGGGTTGCATATCAAAGGAGGGCTAGGCAGCCAGCAAAGAGTAGGTTGCAAATAAGAGAAACATGTGCAGCTTCTGCAGGGTGGAGGTTGGGAGATACTTACTGGGCCTGAAAGAAATTAGCCATCAGCCTCCAGAGCCAAATACGGCTGATGGATTTCTGAACACAAATCAAGGGGCAGACCCAGAAACAACACAGTTTTCCAAGGGTTGGTGTAAAGACCCACAGTTCAGAAAAAAAGAGAAAGAGATGAAGTCAGAAGGACCCCTCTACTTCTAAATAAAGCCTCTCGTACTAAAGAGAAGGCCTGTTTTTTTCCTAGAACATTGTAGGGTTTCCTAAAGTGATAAGCAGGAGACTAGTGAGCGGGGGAGATGGCATCCTGCTAGTATGCTAGGTAAGAAAGCACACCATGGATTAAACATGACTCGGAACCGTTGGACAGGGGATCTAAACCACCCCCAAGCACGTTGCTCAAGAGAAGCAAAAGGCATAAGACAATGTAGTGATCCTTTCCAGAGGCATCCATAAAAGCTACAGATCCAGGGGGCTGAAGAGACGGCGCAGCAGTTAAAAGCACTGGCTACAGCCGGGCGTGGTGGCGCACACCTGTAATCCCAGCACTTGGGAGGCAGAGGCAGGCGGATTTCTGAGTTCGATGCCAGCCTGGTCTACAGAGTGAGTTCCAGGACAGCCAGGACTACACAGAGAAACCCTGTCTCGAAAAACCAAAAAAAAAAAAAAAAAAAAAAAAAAGCACTCCAGGGACACTGCACTCATGGTGCATAGACATGCATGAAGGCAAAAAAAAAAAAAAAAAAAACCATACACATAAATAAGTCTTTAATGTTTTGTTTTGTTTTTTTAAAGCTGCGACTTCAATTATATGAGGTCCAGGCCTGGGGAGGGAGAAAGCCAATGATTAGCAAGACCATCTGCAGCACAGTGGGCAGGCAATCCCCAGGGCAAATCTTAGGAGGCTTCAGGCTTTGTCAATTGGTGAATGCGGCAGCTAGGGGCCCAGGAATCCAGGGCTATTTGGAGAAAAGAGGCAACTTCTATATAGCCTATCACTAAATGCAAACTTGCAAGCAATACTACAAAAAGATGGGAACAGTGACATCAGAGAGATCGCTCTTAATGACTTCCTGCATTGGGCTCCATTAATCTATTTGAGCCTGCTTGCTTGTCTTTAAACTGTAGAATTAAACCCACTTTCAGGGATATTTGGAGAGCAGACACTCAAGAGCTTCTGTGTTTCCTTGCTTATTTAATGTTGATTTAAGTCACTGACTTTTTGTCTGCTTTGTTTTTAGTTTAATTTCAACTCCTTTGTTGTGTTTCGAAGTGGTGGAGCCTAAAAGCATGCACTCACCTGTCTGGTCCCTGTCCATGCCTTGGACCCGAAAGTCCCCTCTAGCAAATGTTCTTGAAGCTTCATTTCTCTCGGGGCAGGCCGCTGGTTATTTTAAATGGAGTCAATGTCATTCTTTGCCCTAATAATTCTCAATTTTTCTAAAATCTTTAAGAAATTGTCCCACTTAGTCTCTGCTGACCACACTCTTGGACCAAAAACAACTGACTTTGTTCTAACTCATGTAATCAGTATCTTTGGGATCAGCTCATTGTTTTGAAGATAGACCAAAACTAGGTCAGATGTTATTTAAGGCTAAAATGAGCACAGGGTATCAAAAAAGAGCCAGTGACAAAATAAATATATAGCTGATAAAAAGTTATTTGAAACAGGTCATCTTCATTATCTAATAGTTCCATGGCTCTAAAATCAAAACACTATAGAAAGTTAAAGACTGAGAATTTCTCGCCCACCTCTATCTGTCTTAGAATTATTACACCCCCCCCCCCAAGAAACAGAGCCAGGGCGATGGCTCGGTAGGTGAAATGCTTGCTCACAAGCTTGAGGACACAAGTTCAAATCCCCAGCACCGACATCCAACAATAAGAACAAAACAAGCTGGTGTGGCAGTGCATACCTGTAGCCCAAGTGCTGGGGGTGGGGGGCATTCAGGAGGGATTGCTGGCCAGCCAGCTGGGCAAAACACCAAGTTCTAGGTCCAGTGGGAGACCTTGTCTCAAAAACTATGGTGGAGATTGATAGAAGAAAATACTCAACAGCACCTCTGGCCTCGAGGGTTTTTATTATTTTGTATTTCCTTCCACTTGTCTTTATGCCAACAGAAATACATATTTTTAGATTGCTCTTCTCAAAAGGGACCCTAAAGGTAACATACTAAGATCCTGTAAGATGAATCAGCAAGTAAAGGTGTCTGTTACCAAACCCAACTACTTGACTTTGATCTCTATGACCCACACAATTAGAAGAGGATTGATTCCTACGGGTTGCCCTCTGACCTCCACATGTGTGCTGTGACATACACATGCTCCCTTTTGCAACACACATACACATGCATACTAAATAAATAAATTGTGGAAAAAAAAAGGTCAACGAACATATACATATGCTACACCTTGTTCTTTTACTTGGCAGTATGCCCTGCACTGTATATTCTAACGACCCCATATACTGGGAGATCTCGTATTTCCCCTCATTTTGTATGTCCATAATATTCTGTTTGTATTTACTCTAGTCCATCCAGATTTCAAATGACAGTCACTTGAGTGGTTGCCCTCCTGTCAAGGCAAAGATGCTTCAATGACTTGGGGACTTGTCATCTTCATTCATGTGCAGGTGAATCTGCAGCAGAGTCTCCAGGATCCTTATTGGTTAGAAATCAGCCTTTGTCTTTTAACAGGCATTATCAACAGGGCTGTGGCACTAGGTACACCCACCTATAGTGTGCGTGAGGGAACGCCTGCTTTCCCACACCCGCACCGACACCATATGCCATTAAGTGTTTGAATGTTTGCCAATCAGATATGTGAACGTCAGTATCTCAGCATCATCAGCACACCATCCCATTGCCTTTCTCTTACGCGTCTGAGTGAGATCTTATCATGGACTTAAAAAAACAGAGGCCAGGAAGATGCTCATGGGTTAGGGTCCTTGTTGCCAAACCAGAGTCCCACAGGGTAGGAGGAGGAAACTAACTTCCAGAAGTTGTCCTCTGACCTCCACATGTGTGCTGCGACACACATAGAACATACACACAAATAAATGCAAAATATTTTAGACAGTCTTTCAACACAGCTCTGGTTGTCCTAAAACTCACTATGTAAACTAGGATAGCTTTGAACTCATAGAGACTTCCCCGCCTTTACCTCTTAAGCGTTGGGATTAAAAATGCACATCATCATGCCCAGCTAATACCAATTTCTCCTTTTAAAGAAATATAATATACTTAATTTTTGTTTGTTTTCTGAGACAGGGTCTCTCTGTTTAGACCCGGAACTTAATATATAGACAAGGCTGGCCCTGACTCACAGAGATCCTTCTGCCTCTGCCTCCTGAGTACTGGAATTAAAGGTATGTGCAACCACTCCTGGTCAATTGTTTTTTTGTTTTAAATCATTTATAGTTTTTTTCTCCTCTCTATGTGTAGGCCATGCCCTTTACTTAATTTTATCTTAAGTCTCTTGTCCTTATCTTACCCAATTCTATTTCTATTTAGATAACTAGGAATTAGTCCTTTTATTGAGTTAATTTTCTTTCATTTTTAATCATTTGACTTTTGGTATTTTTATGTAATCAATTTCAGTCTTCAATTTTTTTTTTTTTACTTTGAATCATTTAGAAGGCTCTTTCTACCTCTGTGCTATAAAAGAACACACACACACACACACACACACACACACACACAATATATATATATATATGTATATATATATATATATACATATATATATATATATATATATATATATATAACAGTTTTCCTGCATTCCTTGTTTACTTATTAATTGGTGGGTGGGGTGTGGGGGAGCAATGTGCCACAGCTTCCATGTAGAAGTTAGAGGAAGTTGATTTTCTCCTTCCACCATGTAAGCTCTGGGGACCTAAGCCCACACCATCAGGCCATCATTGGCCCCCATTTCTTTGATAGCATCTGTGTGACCACATGGTATTTGTCCTGGCATGTAATGTGGGGTTCAGAATGACCTTTATTGAGGTGGCTGGACACTTGTCCCCAATACCAACTATTTTTCTACCTGTTTAAGACAAATTCTCCCTAATGCTGAACACACTCATATCTAGTTGAGCATATTTCTGTGAAGTCTGTTCTGTTTCATACAACCCTGGATGTATCAAGATGTGATCAAGAATGTGGGGTTTACAATCAACTGAATCCATTAAAATCAAACGTGTCACATGCTATGTGTATAACCTGAAACCCATAAAGTGGAGCCAAGCAGACTCTTACTGTGCCTGGCACCTCGGCGCACTTAGTGTTGGCCTGAGAACCATGATGCTTATTGGGGCCAGCTGCTTCCTCTGGGGCACATTTCTTTCTCCCTCTGCTAATGCCTTCATGAGACCTCTGCTATTTGCATTACAGAGCCTCTCTTAAAACTGGTGAACTATGTCCATGCCAGCAGAAGCCCACTTCAGGCCCATAATAACACATGCATGCTTTTGCTTCCCCTCCCCCCTCCATTCTCTCTCACACATAAAACAGTAAATAAATAAATAAATAAATGCCAGAGAGCCACGACTCTGAGACTGCGAAGAAATATGTTACAGGATTGAGGGAGAGGGTTCCATTTGGAACACACAGAGCTCGGAGACAACACCATGGTGATCTGAGTTGGGCATCTGGTCTCACTAAATGTTCATGCACTCGGCCACTGGCCATGTTAAAATCTCTTGTGGTACTGAGCTTGGTTGGGGAGAGTCAAAGGAAGAGGTACTTCAGTATTTGGGTACTTTTTTTTTTTTTTTTGTATTTGGGAGTAGCCCATGGGCCACTGTGTGTCGGGGGAAAGTCAGACGACAGCTTGTTAAAGTTCTCTCCTATGATGCAGGTCCCAGAGACTGA
Organism: Apodemus agrarius; assembly: GCA_964023405.1. NCBI lineage: Eukaryota > Metazoa > Chordata > Mammalia > Rodentia > Muridae > Apodemus > Apodemus agrarius. The sequence continues at coordinate 62,104,321 of OZ030012.1, read as the reverse complement.
AACCCGGGTCACCAGGCTTAGCTGCAAGCTCCTTCACCTGATGAGCCATCTTGATAGCCTAATTTGGGTATTTTAATTTCAAAGAGTTTCCAGTTTTGTATATATATATATATAAAAACCCAAACAAACAAACAAACACGCACTACCCTGGAAGACATGAGGCCAAAGAGAGAAGTTAATCTGCGATCCCTGCAAGATGTCAAGCCCTGTTTCCTTCAATAGCACATGACCAGAGAGGGGCCTGTGTGTGAGCAGGGACCGTTAGTGTTTAGTTGATGATAACAGCAGTGTGCTCTAAACATCCCCAAATACCAAAGCAGCTTAAAAAAAAATAAAAGTAAATCAACTTTATAGAAAGAGTTACATGGTTGGGGCATCTTGGAAATGACTAGCCAATTTGGGCCAAGTTAATGAAAACAACCTTCTTTAGCAGGCCAAGCCCATAAAATTCAGGTAAACATTTACTCCTTTTTAATCCCATAGATGTCGTCTCACGATTCTCTGATTCTCGCCCGTTTCAGCCATTCAGCAACATCGAGGACACGGCACTGTCACTGAAATCCTGGAGCTCAAATGGCCCACATAGCCTTGAGGGCAGAGGAAGAGTTAAGCGAGTTTCCCCTGTCAGGAGTCACTGGTGCTGCATGGGCTTTATTATGCAACTTGGATGGAAATCAATAACCACAGCATCTGGTGCTAGTTGAGTCCTTGTTATGGGCCAAGCACTGTGCAGATGTGTGTGATGGGGGGAGTATCCCTTTAACCCTCGGAGCGGAGCGGCTGTTTGAAGCAAGCTCCATTTTACTGCCTTCTCAGGAATGAGGGAACCCGTCGCTCCCAGGGTCCCAGAGCTACCAAGTGGTGAAACAGAAGCGCGGATCCATGCTCAGCCTCCACATCAGCGAGCGTGTGACACTTGGCCTTCAATTACAAGAACAAATTGAATCAAGTCTATTAACAAGGTTTGCAGGCACAGGTTATGCAGGAGTAGTCTGACAGGTGGTTCAACCGCAGCCTGTCCCAGCTCATTGCTGAACATTCTCTTTACCTAAAAATATCAGCGAGCCACACGCTGAAGTCCAAATCCTAAAGGCCTCTTGATCCTGGTGATGGTGATGGTGACGGTGACCGCTGAAGGAAGACGGCATGACAGTGAGAAGGGCGACAGAGCCGTTACAGACCAATCATGGACGCTTCTGAAGCAGCCTTCCAGGGTCCCTCCCAGAGTTGTCTGTCTAGACCACGTAGACCAACTACCCTCCCAACCTTCACAGGCCTCTCCTGGAGTGTTCAAATTTGAGTTCCCAGGGATAGTAACTCATTTAATCCATTCAACAAATACCTCCTATCTATCATATGCCAGGCAATCTATTGTTTGGGGTTATAGTGACAAAAATCCTTGTTCCTTCAAAAATCCCTGTCTGACAAGAAAATTACATCCTGGGAGTGCAGAAATAAGCAACGATAAGTTCACAGGGTTAGAGTTAGAGTTAGGGTTAGGGTTGGGGTTGGGGTTGGGGTTGGGGTTGGAGTGGGGGTTAGGGTTTTGGGTTAGGGTTAGGGTTCGAGTTGGGGTTGGGGTTAGGGTTAGGGTTGGGGTTGGGGTTAGGGCTGAGGTTAGAGTTGGGGTTAGGCTTAGGGTTGGGGTTGGGTTAGGGTTAGGGTTTGGGGTTAGGGTTGGGATTAGGGTTGGGGTTGGAGTTGGGGTTGGGGTTGGGGTTGGGGTTGGGGTTGGGGTTAGGGTTAGGAGGGCTGTAAAAATAGGCCTTCCTTGACCTTGAAATAATGACACAGAGACATATTTATTAAAGAGCTGCAAGTATTATATCTTGGCAGATCCTCATCTATTCTCCCCTTCGTCTTACCTGGAGGCTGCCTGCTCCTCTGCCATGTGCCCGGGTGTTGCCACTCTTAGTTTCTCCCTGGCTGCCCCTGCTTTATTTGTCCTCTAATGGTAATTTGCTTATGGCTACCTGCTCATGGCAAATCCTCCTGGCAAATTGCCTCTCTCTCTCTCTGGTCTCCACCAGAGACCCTCTCCTGGGATTGGCAATCCTGCCTTCTCCTTTCCTGCCCAGCTATTATTAACGAATCAGAGGTGATGGAAAACATTTTTTTTTAGGCAGGGTTTCTCTGTGTAGCCCTGGCTGTCTTGGAACTCACTCTGTGGATCAGGCTGGCCTCCAACTCAGAAATCCTCCTGCCTCTGCCTCCCAAATGCTGGGATTAAAGGCATGTGCCACCACTGCCTGGTCTGGGAAACAATCTTTATACAGCATTGAGGCCTGAGATGCTTGACAATGCCAGTGTCCAGATGGACCCGGATCCCGGGCACAGGAATCGGCATCCAAACACACGGTGCGCATCTCCCAGCAGAGGACTATGTACAAAGCAGAGCAAGTTCAGTAGGACATAGGAGGTGGGATGGGCAAAGAGTAAGGGAATTCATTACAACTCATTATAATCAGGGGAGTCCCCCAAAGCCCCTCGATGTGCTGTTCCTTGTGTAGGAACCTGATGGAGGAGGGAACAAGCCAGGCTTCTCTTCAGGCACGGGTGCTTCGGTCTGAGAGGCAGGGGCATGCCAACTTTTTTTTCTGAGAGGACAGAGATCAGTGTGTCCGGAAAGAGGTGAGACATGAGGAAGAAGGAGGTGAACTGGGTAAAGTTTGAGAAAGTGTGAAGAGCCTTACAGGACACAGCGAGGGCTGTGGCGTTTGTCTTGAGTACATATAAGGCTACTGAGAAGCTTTGAGCACAAGTATGGTGTAGCCTATAGGAACCATTCTGATTGCCCTGGGGGGGGGGGAAGTGAGACTAGCTGTGAGGCATTGCAGTACCCAGATGAAGCATGTTGATAGCCTGGTCCAGGGACTTCCAAAGTGACCAAGGCGATCTAGAGCTGAACTCTGAGGGCAACACCTGTAGCATTTGACAAGGGATGGGCATGCAGTGCGGAAGAATGGAAAGATTCCCAGACCCCAAGCTTTTGAGGTTTGAATAATGCAAAGAATGGAACTGCCATTGCCTGAGATGGATGCAAAGCACATGTTTCAGGTTGGGAATGGTGGCGAATGATTGGAATCCTGGCACTTGAGAGACTAAGGCAGGAAGACTGAGTTCAAGGCCAGCCTGAACTACATGGTAAGATCATGTCTCAAAAATAAAATAGTCTCCAGCATAAATGATGAATTTGGTTTTAAAACTTAAAAGTTTTAAATGTGTATTAGGTATGTAATAGGGGGAGCTCAAAAAATGGCTCTGTTGGGAAAGTTCTTGCAGCTCCGGTATGAGGAGGGAAGTTCTCGCGGTTCCGGTATGAGGACCTGAGTTTGGCTCCTAAGCACTCACCTAAGGGGCAGGTGTGTGGTCGATATCTGTAACCTCATCTCTGGAGAGACAGACATGGGCATATCTTTAGAGCATGCTGGCAAGAAAGTCTAGCCAATCAGCAAGTTCCAGGTTTAGTGAGGGATCCTGTTTCAAAAAATAAGGTGGAGAGAGAGTCTGGCATGGGGGTGTGTACTTTTTAATCCCAGCACTCAGATCTCTGTAAGTTTGAGGCAAGCCTGGTCTACATAGCAAGCCCCAGGCTACCCAGGGATACATAATAGGACCCTACCTCAAAACAAAAGCAAAAACAAAAACAGAGAGGGACTGCATATATTCATAAGTATACAACACACACACACACACACACACACACACACACACACAGAGAGAGAGAGAGAGAGAGAGAGAGAGAGAGAGAGAGAGAGAGAGAGATATTACTAGAAAACAGAGCTATTTAGTCAGAGGTTTGGCATTCGGTGAAATTCTGGGCCTCATGAGATCAGGATTATTTGTAACCTCGGCTTAGGCAAGAGGTACTGAGAGTCTGACCTGGAGCAGATATGAGATGCATTATATGGATAAAATTAAGAGAACCAGAAGAGACGGGTGAGGAAGAAAGGGCTATCGCGTGTTAAGTGTGAGGGACATGTATAGTCTTGTAGAGGTTCCACCAAGAAGCATTCTGTGAAATAACTATTTCCAGGGCCTTTGGTTCCATGTGAACAAGTTGGGCTGAGCTGATCCGAATGGCAGAGCTTCGTCAATAGGAAAAACGCAAATTAACAATCCAGCGACTCGTTTTGAAATTAATTGGTATTAAAAAAAAAACAAAGCGAAAAAATTAAAATCATTTTTATGTCTTTTCCAGTCTATAATTGATTCTCCTATTGAGTGTTTAATGTTAAGTGCTTCATGACATGGAGTTTAAAGGATATTGCATAAAAATAAAATGGACTGTACTCAGCTTCATACACAACCCGAGTGAGTGCAGCTCCATTTGTCTTGCTTTGAATTAACTTCAGCTATTACATTTTTCTGTCTTTTGCAGCTCTTCATTGATTTTTTTCCTCCCATCTCCTCTCAGTGACCTTTGTTACACAGTCCTTCCTAATGCTAGCCCCTCCCACTCCATTTCTTCTTTTCAATCTCTCCCTGATGAGATACCTTATCTTGCTGGTCCTGTTTCAGGCAAGACTGAATTGCATAGATTCCCCGGAGAGCCTGCATTGAACTGAGGAAGTGACTAATATTTCTGCAATAATATATCTGAGTTTATAGAAATACTCTCCCACCCTGTGACTGAAATTCGCCTCTTAGCTAATTTGTAAATTTAGCAGATAATCATTTGGCTTTCCTGTATGTCCAAGGTACCACCCCGGGCAGCGGCAAGTGCTTCTTCCACAAGGTCATGTCATGTTCTAACACAGATGTGCAAAGCAAATGTCCCTTTTTAACCCTTTCATGGCAGGTCTTTATGAGATCACCCCCATTCAGGGAACCTAGAAAAATTCCCATCTTTCAGTTTGATCTTTTTTTTTTTTTAATGAATGTATAAAATAGAGGATTTTCTTATGCTGTCTCATACATTCATATCTTTTACACTGTTCACACTCACCCCTTCATCCCTCCCCCATACTGTTGGTCCATTCCTCTCCAGTATAAATTTGTTTTTCTTTTGAGACAGAGTCTCACTATGAAGCCCTGGCTTCATATAAAGACCTAGAACTCATTACAAAGCCAGTCTGGAACTCACAGAGATCTGTCTGCCTCTGCCACCCAAGTACTGGAATTAAAAATCTGTGTCACTACTACTCAGCCATGTTGATCACTTTTATCATGACCAAAAGAAACTTGAGGAGGAAGGGTTTATTTGGCTTAAGTATCCAGATCACAGTCAATCGTGAAGGGAAGTCAGAGCAGGAACTCAAGGCAGGAACTGAAGCAGAGGTCATGGAGGGGTGCGGCTTACTGGCTTGCTCTTCATGGCTTGCTCAGCTTACTTTCTAATACCACCCTGGACCACCTGCCCAGGAGTGTCAACTGCCCACAGTGGGCTGGACGCTCCCACATCAGTCGAAATGTTCCACAGACTTCCCTACAGACCAATCTAATGGAGACATTTTCTCAATCAAGGCTCCTCTTCTCAGACAGAAGACAAGCTTGCGTCAAGTTGATAAACATTCAACTAGGACACTTTGTTAGCATGAAGACTTGAGTTTGGCTCTCCAGAACCCACATACAGCTGGTCACAGTAGCACATACCTATAATCCTACTGCTAGATGAGAGTGGAAACAGATTCCCAGGAAGCCTAAGAGCCAGCTAGCCTGCTGTACACAGCAGAGGTGAGAACCACAATCAAACAAGGCAGAAGGCAAGGAATGACACCTGATGTTGTTCTTTGACTTCTACACCCACACTGTGACACACACATACTCACAAGGACACATGTACTCACACACTATACACACCACACACACACAATATAAGATTTAAAAATGAATCTTAGGGTTGGAACATTGGGGGTCATCTAGCTATTTATTTCCCCAGATAGTGTGTCTCCCCAACAGAGGCTTTAGCATGCACACCAAGTACAAAGAAAATAGCTCAGCACATTTTTTCTCTTGTGGCTAAACTACCTCCATTTGGAGAAAATGCTGCTTTACAGTGAGTCACATTTCTTTTCCTCCGGGGTTTCCTGATTTATTCCTGCCCCTGCCCCTTGAGCTACAGAGACAATTATAACATCTTTTCTTGTTTAGTACCACAGCAAAGATTCCAGTTTTAATACAGGTGGCCTTTCCCGTCATCTTTTCTTCTCTTACTCACATCTCCATCCCTTTCCTTGCTGCCACTCGGCTACTGTTCTGCAGGACGTTTCAATCCGAGTGCTTGTACCTGGGTGTGATGCTTCCATTGTGATCCTCTGGTTCTGAGACTATCGCCATCAAGATAACAGATTCCACGTGTCATCATCTATTAACAGAGATTAATAAATGTTTACTTCCCACTCCCTTCTCCCGAGACAGTGTGATACTCTCCGAGAATCACAGCTTGAGCCTTGCCTACACCTGCCAAGGAGACACAGGAGCTCCGCGGTGCCATGAGCCCACTTCCTGCGCCCCATTCTGCCCTGCCTTATTTTACAGCTGAGGAACACCGCGCAGTACATGCCCAGGCTCGTACAGTCAGTGGAGGCAACGTTATAAAAAACAAATGCTAGAGTAACAAAGCACGGAGCTGGAGCTGACCACATGCTGTGGCAAGGAACGGGGTTTTGTTTTGTTTTAAGTCTATGGGAAAAAATATAAGGTTTTACTTCTATCACTTTCTATTGTCTAAATATTTGTGTCTGTCCTCTAACTCCCATCCCAGCTCTTACACGTTTTTCTCTCACTTGCAAGCTCTGTTTAGGACTTCTGTTTTTAAAAAGGCAAGTTACTGATGACCCACTAAGACAAACTAAACCTAAGCAATCTATACAATACAGTATGAATAACTTTGAAGGCGTGGGTTTTCCCCCTCCCCCCAGCTAGTGCCCTTTTGAGGTAGCCACCCATAGTATGCCTATCTGTAATTACTTAAGTCAGTCCTAATGAAATATTAACCTGCGACTAGTTCATTAATATGTGTCAAGTTGGAAGTTCCTTAGAGGACATAAATGAAATACCTTAAGTATATTCAGAGATGATGTAACAGTCCCCAGAGAACTGAAAATTCTGCATTTCCTGTCTTGGGTAGGTTTACATCATTCACCTTGAAAGCACATATATACATGCATCATGTGTGTGTGTGTGTGTGTGTGTGTGTGTGTATGAAAGGTTTTGAGAGAGTCCCCCCCCCCCAATTACTATGGCAAGCACAATACGGCTTCTTTTGTAGGCTTCCTGTCTTCCCATTAAAAAATATCCTCAGAACAGATCAAAATATTAAAACTAAGCTGCCGATAGTATACTCTAAGACCGTGTGGTAAGCCTGCAGTGGATAGACAGAGAATTAAGGTACATGTTTTCCCCTTTGCAGGAGTGGAGCAGATGGTTCCTGAGAAGGAAGGAACCTCTTGGAATCTTCTTTCAGTGTCTATACATAATTCAGGGGCAGACTTAGCAATTTAGAAAAACAAATTGTCATTTCCTAACTGTGAGGCTGCTGCACTATTAGTGAGCTTGGTTCAGCTCTCTGTCATCCCATCGCTATAGAACTTTGAGATTCCCATTCATCTGTAGGTTGTAATTCCCAGCATGCACTAGAACAGGAAATGGCAGAGCATGCTGGGAAGTAACGCATCCTGGACACTGTGAGCAGAGTTGAGAACAGGAGGTATGCTGGAGGTGACCCATCCAGGCTTCTCCCCTGGCTTTAATTGGAGCTTGCCATTTCTCATGTCAAGGTCTGTATTAGTCATTTTTTATGTCACTGTGACCAAAACACCAAACAGGAACAACTTAAAGGAGGAATGTATTCAGAGAACTTTCAGTCTTTTGTGGTGGAGAAGTTACCCTGGACGGTGGTGAAAACATGCGGCTGGCATGACATTGTCTGAAGAAAAACTGCCAAATAGCCATGACTGTCTTGTGTCAAGAGCTTCACATTAGGACAGACCACACGTTGATCGGATTGAGTCTCTGGGTCTCCCAGACAGAAAACAACAGGTGTCTGCTACGGGTTCCTCTCTCAGCCCCATCACAGGACTAAGTCTAAAAGGCAAACAAACTCTACACACCTTGCCTAGGGCAGACTTAGTCTGGAGCAATTTCCTTCATTTATCAAGGACCAAACAAACATGGGGGAAAAACTTAAGGTGTGTGCTCTTACAATTGGAAAAGAGAGATAGAGGAATTACTTTCAAAACCTAAAGACACTATTAGAATGATCAAAAGTAATGCTTCTAAATTCTAAATTCTAAATTGAATTCTAAATTACTAAAGAGAATTCAAGAAAATAAAACCTTGTTTTTTAAAAAAAAATCATTACTTTAGTATATAACACAGAATATAGAATAAAATATAGAAAAAATAAATAGGTAGAAAATACAACTGACAAAAAAAAAAAAAAAGACATAAAATAGATTCCTAAAGTAATTCCTCTCCTAAAAGACATTGTGATAGTTATTTTGGTTGGTTTGTGTGTGTGTGTGTGTGTGTGTGTGTGTGTGTGTGTGTGTAGGTGTTGGTTTGGATTGTTGTTGTTCTGTTTTGTTTTGTCAACTTGACATAAGCTAGAGTCATCTATCTGGGAAGAAGGAACTTTACTTGAGAAAATGACTCTATCAGATTAGCCCGAGGCATTTTCTTCATTAATGACTGCAAGTGTTACAGCTCAGGTGGGAAAGGTAACTTGGCAATTGGGAGCCAAGGAATACCACAAAGTCACACTACACAACAAACCTCACACAGGAGATTTTACTGGGAGGAAAAAAAAACAAAACAAAAACCCAAGAGGGTGGCTGCCTCTGCTCAGAGGAGAAGCAGCAGAGACTGAGCCGAGGAAAGGGTTTATACGGGGTTTCCTTGGGGGCGGAGCCTTCCAGGGTGGCCTGGGATTGGAAGGATTATGTGGTCTGATTTTAGGGCAAACTCAGGGATTGGTGGGACTTTTTTTTTTCCCTGTAGGGTGGGCCTGACTACTTTTCAGTCACCAACAATGATTGATGTGGCAGGGTTCAGCCCTGTGGGATGCTATCATCCTGAGTAGTTGGTCCTTCAGGTCGATATACTGAATTCTCACCTTGACTTCCCTGGATGATAGTCTGTAAACTCTATAAAGTAAAATAAATTCTTTCTTCTCCAAATAGATCTTGGTCATTGTATTTTATCACCACAATAGAAAACAATCTAGGACAGAAATAAATGAATAAATGCATATATTAATTGATGTGAAGAGACTAGCAAAGGTTTTATCTAGATATACGAAAAACATTTCCCAAACAGAATAATATTAAATTGGTGATGTGAGAAACTTATTCTAGGAGATAGTAAAACATTTTGCAAAGCTACAGACTATAAATCAGTATTGTTCTTTCTTTAAGATTTATTTATTTTTATTTAATGTATGAGTGTCTGCATGCACACCCAAGATTTCACTATAGATGGTTGTGAGCCACCATGTGGTTGCTGGGAATTGAACTCAGGACCTCTGGAAGGGCAGCCAGTCTCTTAACCACTGAGCCATCTCTCCAGCCCATCAGTATTGTTCTTGTATAAATAAAGACATAACAGCAAACAGAATTAAAATAAATAAAAACCCAATAATAATAGATCAGTAATGCCAAGACATGCTGCTGGCCATCTTGACTGGGGTTTGGATTTCCACACTGCACATATGTCTATCAAATTAAATTTTGAAGAGGTCACAAATTAAAAAGGTAAAAGCTTGAAGCATACAGATATCTGAAGAAAAATGGGGCTGGGGAAAGGCTAAAGAGATGGTCCAGCAGTTAAAAGTGATTTCTGTGCAAGCAAGCCTGATTACCTGAGATTGATCTCACAGTGGAAACAGAAAACTGAATCCCAAAAGTTGTACTCTGACCTCCACATATGTGCATCTACATGCCTGAACACACACACACACACACACACACACACACACACACAAACAATAATGATAATGATAATATTAATGATACTAATAAAAATAAGAAAAAAGGGGGAGTCTTTTAAAGCATTTCATCAAAGATAAAGCCATAAATAAAACACTGTGTAAAAACTCAGCTACACCAATCTGTCTCCTCTCTATGCAGAGGCAGTCCTGTCTCTCGGTGGCCATATCCCTTCCCACTCTCCCTTGTCTCTTTCCTCCTCTCCCTTTTATTTCCTGTCTTTATCCCTTATCCCTGCCCTTTGTCCCTCTGGAGCCAACAAATCCCCTTTGTGCTGAGAGCTTGGTCTTGGTGTGTCCTGTGCTGATTCTGGTCCTTTTACTGTGAGGAAATCTTATATTTTAAAACTTCTAGAGAAAAAGAAACACCTTGTACATTTAAAAGACAAACACAACATGTGTCACAGGGAACCAGTATCCTCCATACATAAAAAGTTCTTGTAAGTGGATAAAAAGAGGTGGACACTCAAATATAAATGTTGGCAAAGGACATAAATTACAAAGGACAGAAAATTACAAAAGAATACAGATGAGTAATGACCACACCAAACAGATGTTCAGCCTTTACTTGTAATAAAAGACACAGATAACCAGTGTGGCAGATCCTAGAAAGACCTTACAATGGTGTCAAGTATAGCTCTAATGCCGCCTCAGCCACACAAGACACCATGCTATCTGTACTGACACTGATGCCCCTCACAGCAGAAGGCCAAGTCCGTAAGAGAAAGCCTGTAGGTGGAAGGGTCTACTATGGCCCGGTATTTGTTGAAGGGCAAATACAATGAGGGTCACTAGCAGAGCAGGGTATGATGGTGTGGTTGAGATTAGCATCATGACCCTTATTACAGTCTAAACGTGAAATGTCCCCCACAGGATTGTGTTTTGGAGGACTGTGAAGCCTTTAGAAAGTGGAGTGGAGCTGGTTGACATGTGTCACTAGAGGCAGGCCTTTGAAGGTTATACCTGTGCCTAGTTCTGGCCTTCTGTCTTTGCTTCCTGGTTCAATGTGATTTGAGAAGCTCAAGTCAGCCACTCGCTCTCCCCCTGCCCCCCAGTGTGTCTTCCCCACCAGAGTGGATGGATGGAGAATCCTCTGAAACCCTGAGTCAGAAGATATCTATCCCCCTTTGTGTTATGTTATCCTGGGGATTCAGCATTTAAAAGATTTGTAAAGTTGTTATTGTATGTATGTGCATACACCTGCATGAGTTTATGTGCACTACCTGTGAGCAGGTACACAAAGAGGCCAGAAGATGGTGTCAAACTTTTTGTAACTTGTTATAGATGGTTGAGAGCTAACTGATGTAGGTGCTGGGAACCAAGCCGAGTCCTCTGCGAGAGCAGTAAGTACTCTTTATTGCTGAGCCAACTCCATGATACAATTCCAAAAATGAGTTCTTCACAATTATTTCAATGACTGATCCCTCTTCTATAAGTCTGTTGCACACATACAACATTGGGAGTTCAGTTACAAGTTGCATCCTGGCCAAGAGAGATATTAAGAAATGTCCTGATTTTGCAGCCATTAGAACATGACCCAAAGCATCAAGTTTAAAATCAATGAGCAGGAATGGGAGATGGCCCAGTCAGTAAAGTGCTTGCTTCCCAAGCCTGAGGACCTGAACTCAGTCCCCCAGAATTCATACAGAAAACACTGGTGTGGTCAGGAGGTAGAGGGAAGGGTTGCTGAGACTCACTGGCTAATCATCCTAATCTAGTTGGTGAACTCCACAATATCAAGAGACCCCGACTCAAAGGAGGTGGGTGACAGTTCTGAGAATGACATCTGATGTTGTCTTCTGTTCCACACACAGAAGTATTCACACTCACACATGCACCACACACACACCCACACACAGACACACACACACATTTTTAAGCAAACAATGAATCATATCATTCATAACAAGGTATTTCAGGATGCCACAAGTTAAAGGGGAGGTACATTGCTCATGTCTGACATTTAAGATTCACGACAATGCAATGGTAACATCATTTTGTAGACATGGACTTCTCCAGTGTAGTGCTGCCAACTCTGTGACTTCTTTATTTGAACTCTCAAATGAGACCCACCCTAGTGGTAATGCTGGCCCAGTTGCCTTTGAATGAGGCTAATGTGCCCTGTATCAGAGAGACAGATCATGTTTTACAAACCCTGCATTCTTCATGGAATGATATATTTGCAGGCCTCTCTGTGAAAGCACTCTAATGAATTCTTTCTCTGCAGTAGCATCCTATTGTATGGCAAGCTGTAATTTATTTCACTAATTCACTGCTGATGGACACTTTGCTGGCATCTAGCCTTGTTATTGCTGGATAGCTGCAATGGGCTTAAAAAAAAAAACCTCTTGAAACACACAAAAAAAAATCATTGAAATTGCTTTTCAAGAATGACAGAGTGGTTTAGGAGAGACACTTCACTTTATACCTTTTGGATTGTGTTTATTTTTGTGATTATTTTATTTATTTATCCATTTTGTTATACTAAAGCTCATATTTGTAGGGTTTTTGGCTTGCTTTTCTTTGGTGGTTGTTTCACCTTGGTTCTGGAATGGTCACTGAACCTTGGTTTATTCACCAATCCATCTCTAGCCTCTGACACCTCCGGTCCCTAGTGGTAGCTTACTTTCTTTGTTGGATTGTCTTTCTAGAGGCAACTGGCTTGAAAGAACCTAACCGAAATCTTTCTTCCTGTCCAGAACTGGAAAGAGGTATTTTAAGAACCCTCCTCAACCCCAGTTGGTCAATGTTATCAAACGCAACAGTTTTTTTCCTCAGCATTTCTAGCCTAGAACAAAGAAGACCAAGAGCCTGAAACACCTCAGAGGGACTCTGTCTTCTGTTTTATTGAGGAGTCCGTATTCTTCCCTCTCTTTCCCCTTTCAGTTTCCAAAAGCTATCATGTATCTTTTTGAAGTGTCAATATGATTCAGAAGTAAAGCTAGTATTGGGACAACTTGGAGTTTATTATCTCCCCTTACAGTGGGGATGCTATATTGAATAATTTAATAATGACTGAATGATTGAATAATTTAAATACTTTAAATTCAAATAAAAATCTGTGAGCTTGTAATGCTTTACTTGACCAACATTCTACTTTTTTAATGTGTGTGTGTGTGTGTGTGTGTGTGTGTGTGTGTGTGTGTGTGGTACAGGCACATGTGTGTCTTCAGGAGCATAGAGGGGATACCATCTGTCCTGTCCCAGCATTCTATCAGCTTCTGCCTACATGTTTGTGTACCGCTTGTAAACAGGACCTACAGAGACAAGAGGAGGGCATTGGAATTGGACACACAGATGATTATGAGCCACTGCGTGAGTGCTGGGAGCTGAACTCAGGTCTTCTGGAAGAGCACCAGTGTTTTGAACTCCTGGGCCACCTCCCCAGAACATGCCTTATTCTTTTGAGACAGAGTCTCTCAATGAACCTAGTTGGCAGGTAGCCTAGCTGTCTCATGTCTTCATCTTACATGGTGCTGAGGTTACTGACATGCATGTGACCAGACCTGGCTTGTTACACGGGTGTTAAAACTCAAATTCAGGTCCTCACGCTTGTACAGCAAGCACTCTTACTTATGCACTGAGTCATCTCCCCCCATACCTTATTTTGGTTTCTTAGACAAATAAACTGGTAATGGGAGAAAACACTGGGGACTCTGAGCCTGAACAGAGAGGTGTGTAGAACTCTGTACCATCTTTGGAACTTTTCTGTAAACTTTTCTGATAACAAAAATAAAAAGGATATTTTTAAAATTTACATTCACATTTTCTCTTGATAATCTTACGAACCTATGAAACTACAACTTTTCTTTGTCTGATTGCCTTCGAGCAGAGTCATATGTGAAGACGATCTGAGTCTTTCCTGGCCGCTGGGTACCATTGTAGCCACATCTGCTGCTTTGTAAGGTGGTAATGAGGGAGGTTACTGAGAGCTTCAGCTGCTGCCTTCCCTTGGCAAGCATAGACTGCTGGGAACCATCCTGAAAAGCAAGGCCACAGGAGCATCTTCCTGGTTGTGTGCTTAGACCCACCCTCCATCCCCCACCCTCTGCCACAGAGTCTGTTAGGACAATCAAGCTAGTTGCCTGAACACTATTAAAATGATAAAGATGTTGTAAGCCGCAGAGAATCGATAACTGCTCACGAAGAGCTCCAATCTGCAACGGGGGAGGAGAACACAGATTTTTATCACTGGGCCAAATTCTCCCAGCATCAAACCTCCATCTCTAGCTAAACAGGACTTGGTAGGTTTCTCAGTAAATGAGGAGAGCGCCTCTCTGCCCTCCGTCATGCAGGAGAAAGATAGGGTTTCTATGAATTAAATTGGGTCTTCTCAAATTTATGTATTGGAGAGCTGTCTTCCATGTAACTGTATTGAAGAGAGGGCCTTTGAGAACATGATTAAAGCTACATAAGGTCATGAGAATAGAATCCTGACCCCATACAAATGAGACCCTTATAAGAGCAGGAAATACTGGTGTTCTTCCCTTACTAGGGACAGACTGAGCAAGCCAGGAAGAGAGGCCTCTCCAGGAACTGATGCCACTGGACCTTACCTAGGACCTGCAGTCTCCAGAACTGTGAGAAATACTGGCCATGCCACTCAGTCTGGGATGTTTGGTTAGGGTAGCCTCAACAGGTCTCCCATAGAACCTTGTCTCTCTTCTGCTTTTCCTTTTATCACAAAAAAGAATAAAACGATACATAAGACTCAGAATAAGAAGGCTATAAACAAAGAGCATCCGTGGTTAATTTTAATCCCCACGGTGGCTGCTGAAGGAGAATAAGGTGGACGGCAGAAAGAGGATGTATCGCTTTGCCCGGGTACCACTCAAGCTCCTGGGCACAAAGGCACACATTAAGTGGCTCCAGTCCTAATTTGCGATGGTGATGATGCTGAAGGCTTGTTTTTGGAATTCCTATGCCTTTTATTAATTTACATGATCTAAAGTCTCAAGTCCTTTAAAACACTAAGACTAACAAAAATTTATTAGGCTTTCCTTCACTGTGGAGGGCTCTCTAGGTCCTCCTCGGAAATCGCATGAGGTAATGGATGCAAAAGGGTTTTTGTAAAATACAAAGCATTCCATGCGTGCAAACTATTATTGGAAGGAAGCAGGCAGATGAATTGAAATCCCAAGATCCCCTAAAATGTGCAAAAGGTGCCCCTATGGATTGTCACCCTCACAGAGCATTTTACAGACCATTTAGCAATTTCTCCAAGTGCTCACCACCAGTTCCCTCAGTAAAATTCCTGCCCTATGCCAGGGAGGTTAGGGAGAGGCTGACTCTCCCAAGCCTGGCCCTGTGGACAGCATCAGCCTGCAGAGGAAGGGGCTCGGTTGCTAGGAGACCAGCAAGAGTGGGCAGCTAGCTTGCAAGCAGGTTAGAATCCAGAGAGGAAGGATTTTAAAAGCCTATTTCCGTCTGTTTCTGCTAGAATTGAAATTCTCTTCAGGGTCCAGCCACCAGTGATACAATCTGCTTACATTACTGGTATTGAGAGCCCTTGAAAGGGTCTATTTGACCGTTCCTTGCAACTCCCTCCCACAGTGCCTAGAGAAGACAGGCACTGAAAAGAAAAAGGAGAAGGGAACAAAAAGAGAAGTCGATGGAGTCCATAGCAGATGCAGAGAAGTGACAGCAAGCATTAGCCCAGACACATCTGATCACAACCCAGAGAACCTGAGGAAGTCATAATTGCGCACAAGCGATGCTGAGTGACAGTGCCTCCCGGAGCTTCTCTACATCAAGGCAGGCAGCTACACGCCACGGAGGGTTGATTCCAAGTGCAGGAGAGGTGTGTCAGTCCGGTCTTTTCCACTGGAGTTAGTTTCCACAGGCAGTCTGACATGTACTTCTAGGCTAATTGGAATTTGGTTGAAACTGAATTTAAATTTTTTCCCTTTAAGGATCATGAAAAGCAAAACAAAACAAAACAAAGATAAGAACTGCTTGCTTGATTTTGTTTGTTTTGTTTTTCCCCAAAGCAAGTTCTAGTACCCAAGAAATCAAACCCACGAGCCCCCCAACAATATGTGCAGACACTCACAACTGCCTAGAACAGAGTATTGAGCTGTGGAGGAGTCAGCTGGAAAAACAGCAAAATAATTGGCGCATTTAAAGTCGTTTATGGACTGATGCTTGACAGCCTTTGAGCTTGTTACTGCTGGAGCATTGAGAGCATCGTAGGAGCGCTGACTCATCAGGAAGAAGGAGACTCATGGGCTGTAGAATATAAACCATCTCGAAAGAGGTTCCAGGGCCCTCAGCAGACATGCTTTATTTGGTTAAAGCCTAATGCCTAATGACAAAATGGAAGGCTTGTTTCTGTATTTACAGGCTGGCTTTCTGGTCTGCTTTTATAGAGATGTGGAGGGGATTACAAAGGAGGACCAGAACTACTTGAGGAAAGAATACCTCAGGGAAGTGGAGGACCAGCGTAGGACAGTTTCTTGGAGGTGAAGATGAGGGCAAACCTGAAACCTGAGAACAGGGCAATGGAAAAAGGCTGAAAGTCTGTCACTGGCTGACAGCGTGTGTGAGAGACACAGCCGTGAGTGGATGCCAAAACACTCCAGCAAGGTCAGGAGATGAAGCGCCAGCGGCCAGACATATCAACAAGCCTCTCTCGCGCAGGTACCTAGCTCACCGAATAAGGGAGAAAGCTCTAGAGCCATTCTCTTGCCCCCATTTTCCATTTTCACGTGTATGTTATGTGTGCATGTGTGGTGTGTATTCACATGGTGTGTGTGGATGCACATGTCCATATATGGAATACATGCAGAAGCCTGAAGTTGGCCACTCTCTCTCTACCTATTCATTGAGTCAGTGTCTCTCAGTTGAACCCAAAACCTGCAGTTAGGCTCAGCCTGGCTAACCAGATTAATCTGGGATCCCCTGTCCCTACTATCTGAGCACTAGTGTCTCAGGTAGGCACTTAAGATGTTTACACAAGTTCTAGGGATCCAAACTCTAGTCCTTGGGCTCCAATGACAAGTTGTCTAACCACTGGGCAATCTTCCCAGTCCTATTTACACCTTCCTTCTCTACTGCACACAATAAGTCCTTTGTGCACAAAGATTGTTTTGGTGAGCAGAATGATGCCAACTTTGGGATCATACAGATAGGAGTTCTAATCCTGGCTCTTTCACTTAGTGGTGTGGGTCCCTGGACCAGATGCTTAGTGCACCGAGTCTCGGCTTCCTCATCTGTAACTTGGGAGTGATGACAACACCTCTACTACACAACAGGCTTTGGGGGAGGAACCCTGGCTTCGCCCACCTTTTTACCTTCATGTTCCATTGTAAATGCAAAACCTCTGAGTTAGAGCAGTCTGCATAGAAACGGTGAGTGGAGAGGCCAGGACTCCAGCCTTTCTTGGAACAGGGCATTTCTTTAAAAGGAGAGATCCTGGTAAAATCCTATCTAAGCAAGGCAACTTAGAAAGGATTTCTGAACAACTCAAATCGGGCACAAGGGCGAAACGACTTCTTCAGAAGTTTGACGTTAAAATGCTGTAGTAGTGGTGGCGGCAGCAGTAGGATTGCAGTTCATCTAGGCATCTGAAGAAGAACAGCCTAAGAGGTCCCTCTGGACAGATGGTGGCAGTAAAACCAGGTGCAAGTTACCATGGCAACAGTCCAGGGTTTTCTGACTCAAACCTATCAGTCTAGGTATAATCTAGCTTGATAACTCGTGGCTAGAGATGCTTTTGGGTAGATCTATTTGTCCCTCTTCTCCATTGCAGCACAGACTTTTCTAACTCCACCTTACTTTGGGGGGGGAGGGGGAGCGGACTGCCAAGTCTGTATGCACATGCCTAGCTTCCCCAAAGGACAGGCCACTTCTTATTCCAGGAAGATTGTTTCCTATTACCTTGAGAAGTAACAGAAGTTCTACAATTTCTGTCCCAGAAGACCAAAGCCTCCTTCTTATACCAGCTACAGTCACCCCATTTTTTTATGCTAAGAATTGTGTGCAGATTTGGGCTGGTGTTCCAGGCTTAGGAGGCAAGAGGGTGACCAAGAAAGCAGATGGGCAGAGAGGTGCTGGGGTAAACGTGACCTAGAAAGTAATTCATGGGATTCATGAGTTGATGGGAAGGAATCTGAAAGCGGAAAGAGAAAGACAAAGCCAAGAGATCTGGCTTACAAAGGAAATACTGTTTTGCATCCAGGGCAGGGATGTGTGTGTGTGTGTGTGTGTGTGTGTGTGTGTGTGTGTGTGTTTAGACAGGTCCTATCAAGTGAGGCAGGGAGAGATATACAGATTCCAGGTCTGAAGAGGATTTATATAAGTCATGTGGGAAAGATACAGTCCTACTGTTGTGTCCAGGATGGAGACCTGGCAGGTGGGGGAGGGAAGGAGTTCTTGGGATATTGCCAGTAGCTAATAGCCATAAGATTCTAGAAACATTTGCCACACCTGAGGTTACCTTTTAAGTGGCCCAGACCAGTTCTTTCTTGAGTATGTCATGCTTATATGAAACCAATTCAGTGCCCTCAATGTGACTGGTGTCTCCAGATATTGATGCCAGGCCTAAAGCAGTAACCCATGGGTTGGTCATGACACCCTCCTCCGGGGGAAGTGTGGCATAAGACCTGTTCTAGGAAGACAATGTCACAATAAAAGGTAGTGAATCTGCTGTTTGTTGGTTCTAGTATATCCCTCCAAAATTTCACGTGTGAACCTGAATGCATTCAAAGAAGAGTATTAGAGTGCATCCTAACACAATCTGATCAATGCCATTCTGGTTAAGAGTATTTGCTGCTCTTCCAGAGGACTGAGGTTCAATTCCTAGCACCCACAATGTGGCTCATAACTACCTGTAACTCGGTTCTAAGGGCTCCAATTGTCTCTTCTGGTTTCCACAGGCACTGCACTCACATGGTGCACAGACATACATACAAAGCACTCGTACACATAAAATTTTAAATATTAAAACAGGAAAGTTAGACACACAAAGACACTAGGAGCACATGCATGTAGAGGAAACATTATTTTAGGGTGTATCAAGGAGGTTTGTCAAGAATAAAGAATAAAATAAAAAATGCTTATTCTTATTATGACAAATATCAAAATGTTAGTGGTGCTTTAAGTGTATTGACTAGAAGGAAGCAACTGTGTCCAGTGGCTGGAGTCCATAGGGAATGAATGTTAGAGCCTAGGGGTGGGGGAAGGTAGGCTGGAGCCTTGGGAGAGTCCCTGGGTTGGAATTATTCTATTAGATGGAAGTGTATAACTTCCAGCTAGGATCAGGCTTGTCCTAGTGGCTTTGCAGATGGTCAACTCTTTTTAAGGCGCATTATCACTTACTGGCTTCTGCTTTCTTCCAGGAAAAAAAACAAAAGACAATTAGATTTCTTTTTCTATAATCAGCTCACAAAAATGATTGTGCCAGATTTTTATGCGTAATTGCTTCTATCTTTTTTTCAAAAATGTTGTTTATAAGTATATTTTGAAACTGTTTAAGGGAAATATTGATGTTTTGTTACTCCACAAAGGTTAGATGACTACCACTTTGAATTTTTCTGGATAAATGGGAATTCAGGGGGAGGGGAGATAACTTTGAGTTGCTTTTCCAAATGCATGCCAGTAGCTGTGGCATGCCTTTTAAAAGCATATTAGAAGGTTGGACAGAACATAGAAAAGGTCCCTCTTTCCACCTACGTACATGTGTGCTCCGCTGCCTTGGTTTGTTTGATGTTCTTGCTTAGCTCAACTGAAGGGCACCGGTGCAAGGGAGCGGAGACCTGGGAAGACGGGGCTCAGCATCCTGAGTCACTGGAGTGGAGGGACCGTCCCCATTGCGCACTGGACAGTTAGCTTCTCCTTCCCCTTCTCTGGGAAGTCCAAGACTGGGGGGTTTGCACCTGGTAAAGGGCTTCTTGCTGTGTCAAGACATGGAAAGAGCCACCACTTGGTAAGAAAGCACAAGTATTTGGGTTCTCTTTCTCTTTTCCCCCCTTTCTCCCCTCCCTCTCTCCTCTCTCTCTTCTTCCTCCTCTATTTCATCTCCATCCCTATCTTCATCTTCTAAATCCATTAGTCTCACTACAGGGTGCCTGCTCTCATTACCTTCCAAACAACTCCACTATAACAGGAGGAGAGTAATAATGTATGAAGCTACTTGGCAATGAACTGAGAGCATTCTGGGTCTGGTAGGAGCCTGCCAGAAGCATCCAACTCTTGTCAAGAGCTAAATAGATTTTGTTCTGCCCTCCCAGAAAACCAAGATCTTTAGAAATCTCCAATAGTCCTTCAGTCCAGAGACAACAGGCAGTGACTCAGCCCTGCACTGCCTGGATCATAGGTAAGTACCTGTCTAGCCTTTGGGGCAATGAGAGGGGAAACCTAGAGTAGTGTTTTGAAATGTGGATTCTCGGCATGTTCTAGGATCATATCTCTAGAGTGTGCCCAATAAAACAAATAGGATCTTTCCCATTGATGGGGATTCTCAAGTCATCATTTAGTAGTAGTAAAACTTTCAGATATGCAAATAAGCTTCACAGAGGAATAGAGACCATCCACAGGGGGCACTAACTCTCTATTCTGATAGTTGAGACATTTCTTCTGCTTATAGATAGCCAGGTAGGCTGACAAGCTGCCCTCTTGAGAAACCTCTTACATCTATGATACCATATTTTCTCTGGGCTGGGTAATATTCCAGTTGTACTACTTGAATTTCTGATAAAAGAACTGAGTGACCAGCATCATCTTATTAGGTATTCTGCATCAATGCACATACTCTATATGTATGCGATAAGTCTGCTTGCCTATACACTTACCGTTCAATCCAGTGCAACACTGTGCTCACGCATTTTTGAATGACCCAAATAAAGACAGGATTTGAAGACTGAAGATTTGTGTAGCTTTGGAGGAGTGGCCTTGTTGAAAGCACCATTTCCTTGGGCAGTGATTCAGTTCAGGGGCTCCCGGTGGACTGCACCAATGCTGTGTGTTACAAGGGTATTCGAAGGCTGAAAGAAGGGCCATTTAAATCACCGCCTATGAGAGAAGGGTTAGGAAAGCCGCAGTGCTTTGGGAGTGGCAATCAAACTCCAGGAGGCAGCCGGCAACACATCACGCCTGGGCACCAGAAGCAGGGGACGCAGAGCCCATCTGCCTGGATGCCACCGCAGCTGCTTGTTGTCCTATATGAAAACCAGATTTCCCATTTGGAGGCATGGCTGAAAGCACCCTGTCTGTTTGTCTTTACTTCCAAACAGCATAGAAAATACAGGCAACTGGTAAGAGACAATGGGGAACCTCAAAGCAAAGCAGACAGCCTACCATGGGTAAAGGGAAGAGGGGCTTGGCTGGCCTTGCTCTGAGTTCGTTCAGAAAGGGGAAGGTGCTCATAAACCAAATGTATGGAAGAGGAGAGAGTCTATAGGCAGGAAGGTGCAGTGGCTAGAGTTCGGGGAAAAAAGGCTTGGGTTCTGTTCACCAGTCACTGGGTGTTTTATCACGGGAGGGTGCCTTTGCCTCCTCTTACTTCCAGCTGCTCAGCTCTGGGAACAGGATAGAAGACAAAAGCAATCAATCCTGAGCTTTCATGAACAAGTCCAATTACATATGTGAACTCAGTTAACCTTTAGCTCAAACACATATGGATGGTGTTGTGATCCTCATTTTACAGATGAGGACTTGGAGCCTTAACCCAGAGGATAGCAAGGTCATCTGAAGGAAGCATAAAGCGGTTAAATGACCTGCTCAGGTTAACACGGCTGGTGATATAATGTGGGGATTTGAATCCATGTTTACTCTGCATTCTGGCTTTTCTCGAATCATAAAAGGCTCCCTCTTTCCTTTTATCACAGAAACAAGAGTTTTAAAAGCCTAGAGTACGTGAACGAAAGCATTTCTGACAACTGTGAAAAGCTAAATAGATGTAAAGAATTCTTCTTATTAATATCAAACCTCTCCAGGCAAGCCCACAGTGAGATAGTGGAAAACTGTGGTTCAGAGAAATGCACACACTTGCCAACTCAGTGACACTACCTCCCAGATCACCCACAGTAATAAAGTGAGTTAATGACTGAAGAAAGCTTTTAATGGTGGGTTGGGCTCTGTGACCTCTAAGGTCCTGCCAAGTCAGTATTTCTGAGAATCAGAAATTTTATCAAAGCAGTAAGAATGTAACAGCTCTGTGCTGGATCCCACCTCCAAGAAAACCGTGAAGTCAGCAGAATGTTTCCTTCTTGTCTCCCATTTCACGTCTCTGCTCCTGCTTCTTACTTTCAACCCTCATGCCAGGCATTCATCATTCTTGAGGCTGGCCTTGGGTTGTGTGCACACAGAGGGAAGGAATTTGAGAAATGAATTCAGACAAAGGGAAGAAGAGGTCATTTTGATGATTGGCTTTAGCTTTGATGGTTATGTGATCTGGAGGGGTGTCATTTAACCTCTCTGAACCCCAGACTGCTTATCTTGGAGATGAGAAAACCCACGCTTAGGACTCTTGGCAGGATTTAGCCGGCATGACACGTGAGGTGCCCTGCATGCGGTTGGAAAACCAAGCATTTATTCCTTTCCAGACCCCAGCTGCAGTGACTTAGCAGAGTATGGAAATTCTGCATCTTTGAACCATGATTCCACACAGAAGGTAACCCAGGAGTAGCAAGTAATAACTAGTCCAACAGCGGGTGTTCTTTCCTGAGTAGAAAAGATAAGCTGGATGTAGAGAGAAGGAAATGTGGCCTAGATGTGGCTGCTTCCCAATTATCTCATAATCCATGCATCCCATAGTGTCGTGTTTATGTGGCTAACATAGGCATGGGTACGTGTGACTATCCCTCCTTGGTTAATGTTGCTACATTTCAATTGGGAAAAAAAACCCACCACCAACAACAAAACACCACCACCAATAACAAAAACCTTTCTCTTATAGCAGAGAAGTTTTTAAATGGCAGGACAGAGAGAATTCTCACTTGTTAAAGTGTGTGTCATGCAAGAATGAGGGCCTGAGTTTGGGTCCTTAAGATATGTCTGAGCATAGCATCTGTGATCCCAGTACAGGGGAGGCATAGGCAGGTAGATCTATGGTTCTTTTCCCAGCACCTATGACAGGAGACCTACAACCACCTATAACTGCAGCTCCAGAGGATCCTGTGTCCTTTTCTGGCTTCCATGGATACCCTTATACATGTGCATATGCACATATGCACATACATTTTTAACTAAAACATAGTGGAGAGCCTCTGTACATGACCGGTGCACACAAGTATACACATCCTCAAAGGGCTGTCTTGTGTGGACAGTTGGTTAACCTCAGATTGTAAGAAAACTATTTTAGGGACTCGTTCCTTTGTCCAGAAATGGACTGTCTGTGATTACAAAACATTGCTGAGCATTGCAGCCCTGATCTAGGCAGAGGAGGAGTGTGGAGACGGATCCCAGCTTTCACTTCTAGGGGAATAACAGCATAGATTTCTTTGGAGTTCAGTGATCATTTATGCACAGTATTTACCGCTAGGTAATCTGGAACCACTATGGAAACTGAGAGTCCCTTCTGCTAGCTGTAAAACACAAGGACCTTTGTTCTGTTATTCCGTGCTCTGTTTAAAGCTGTTTCTAATGGTGCCAGGTGACATGCATTTGTGAGACAAATGAATTGTGAAGGTCATACTTACAAAAAGCTATTTTGCTGAGGTGAGGTGGCTCGCCTACCATCTCAGTATTTGGGAGGCTGAAGTCGGAGGATTGTCAGATGTTTGAAGCTAGCCTGGGCCACAGGGTTTGACCACATAAGCATGTTTTTAATGATCTGTTCTTTGGGAGCTGCAGAAACGGCTCAGTGACAAAGAGCACTGACTACTTAGCACTGGCTAGAAGTCCTCTTCAAGAGGATTCAGGTCCTGTCCCAGCACCCTTACAAAGGCTCACAATCATCTGTAACCCCAAGTTCCAGGAGATCTGACAGCCTCTTTTGGCCTGTGCGGGTACCAGGCACACGCATGGTGCACAGGGGCAAATGCAGCCAAAACATCATACACATAAAAAATTAAAACAAAAAAAGTCAAAATCTACTCTTCAGATCCACTGTGGCCATACATTTTAGCAGGCAGATGGTCACAAACTCTTAAACATATAATGGATATAACAATTTTTCTTTGTTTTTTTCTTCTTTCTCCCCTCAGGCTTAGGATACTTAAATGTCACTGCCAAGAATTCATATTGTGACACCAAACCTTCTTTTACTGCCTTTGCCATTTGCTAATAAACAATAAATAATTCCTTGGAAACATTTGCCCTTTGTGGGTAATTGGAGAAATGTTTACTTTGGTGATGGGATGAGAAAGATGTGACCTTTTAACTTCTTCTCAATTGGTAAGTGATGGGGGGAAAAGGGAAAAACCATAACCCAGAGAAGACAATATTCTGGCACACTTTCAAAAGTAAAAAAAAAAAAAAAAAAAAAAAAAATCAGTTCTGTTTAATACAGTCCCAAACCTTTGCAGCTTCCATCTCTTTATCTTATTTTATTTTGGAAAAAAATGTTTCTTAGTTTAGAACGGGAAATTGTTAAAAGAATTCATGAGGTTCTTTTAGATATGGAGTAGTGCTTTTAAAATACATTATGAAGTGAAAATGAACGACGGGCATGATTAAATGCCCTTTGAAACCCATCTGGACTTTTAAGATTAGGGGAGAAATTCCAGGGAGACCACATTTTATAATCTGATGGAAACCCATACTGGAGAATAGTTCTGCATCGCTGGAGACACAAGCATCCTCTCTGTGCATCTCCGCACACTACAGAGTTTGTTTTGTAAAGTTACAGAACTTTTAGAAGCAAAAGTGGAAAGGGTATGATACTTAGGAATAACTTGTTTAATTACTTTATTTTTTCCTTTTTCCCCTCCCACCCCAACCCCCACCCCCCCACCCCCCATCCCCCCACGCTCCCACCTCCCCATCCCCCCACACCCCACCCACCCCCATCCCCGGAGACAGGGTTTCTCTGTGTAGCTCTGGCTGTCCTGGAACTCACTCTGTAGACCAGGCTGGCCTTGAACTCAGAAATACGCCTGCCTCTGCCTCCCAAGTGCTGGGATTAAAGGCATGCGCCACCACCGCCCAGCTGATTATTTTTATCTTTCGATGGTATGGAGTGACAAACCAAACCCTTCATGAATGCTAGCTTGGCAAACACCCTTCTGAGTCAGACCCTTAGTCCTAGTGTCCAACAACAATTTCTAGGTTTTTCTGCAAAAGTACCAGACCCACATGAAAATTGAGAAGAAAAGGTTATGTAAACACTGTTTATTTAAATGTTGTATCTGTATTTTTAAATGTTTTATATTTTCCATTTGTGTGTATGTTTATTATAGAAGTAGTTCTTTTTGCCTTGTAGCAAATATTCAGAAATATGTACTTTTTAAAAAAAACCTAGACAGGAAGTTAAAATTCCAGATTGTTTAATTCAATACCAGACATTTGGCAAACCTACATAAATTCATGTTGCTTCTCCTTCAAAACGCTGGATGCATTTTGTTACCTTAGTGACTGAATGGGGAAAGAGATACACATTTCCCAGGTAAGGGCTTCCCACAGCTGCTTCAGATAAGGGCCTCCTAAGCCAGAAGAGCAACAACAATCCTAACCACTGAGTCCAGGAGCTGGGCCCTGGTTCCTTCCAAAAGACAGAGCCAAATCTAAATGGACAACTGTAGACCAGTGGAGACGCAGATCAGGAGGGAGCCCAGAGTCAGTCAAGGTCCTAGTCAAGGTCCCAGTGGAGAGGGCACGTGCCTGTCACTCCTTGCATGCCATGTTAATCTCACTTGATTTGGTGCCACTTGACCCAACACATTCAGCAAGAGGGCCGGGCAGGATGGAAGCAGCAGAGTCTAGGATGAGCCTTGGCTGCTGACAGGAGGAGAAAAATAAGTCAAGGAAACAGAAGATAAGACCAGGGAGGAGCAGACCAATCAAGCGAAGTGGGAAGAAACCACAGGAGTGTGGAGAATGGAATGGGGCTGGTACAGAGATGCAGGAAAAGCATATTAACAACATTGCCGCTTGGGAAATAGCGACTCTTGTTCAGTGTTCTCTGAGGTGGCACTGAGACTCCCCCAAGATGGGAGGCTTGCACAGTAATAATTAACTTGCTTTCTACAGAGTTATGCATCCAACACCTGCAAAGCTTTTTACTGAGAAGTCTAAAGAAAATTGGGGAAGAAACTGCCTTAGAGATTTTCTAGAGAAACACACACTCACATGGACGGTGATATCTGAGGGTGTTTCCGTGAGGTGTGGAAGCTAATTCTTTCCTCCCTTCCTTCTCCATCTTGATTACTTGACGTCTGTGTATGAAAAGGCGGGTCATGAAAGGTGCTATAGCGGCACCAAGGTGGTGCAGTGGAGAGAGAGAGACCACAGGTGCCGCGACAGCTGATGAAGGGCTGAGGCCCGGCTTCGCTCTTCCGGCCCCCTCCTGGGATGAGGTTCCCATGCTTGCCTGGCAGAAGGCCTCAAAGCCTCCTGATAGAAAGTGGAAGGTGAGAGGCCATGATCCTTCTTATCATCCACAGAAGCATCTGGGAGATCACTGGAAATTTATCGACTTTTTTGGTGACAGTCTTCACCCTTGTCTTAGTTCCTTTAGGACATCTCTGGAATGTGGAATTCTGTGTTTGTGAGTTAAATGTACACCTTAAAATTAGTTGAGCAAAATCTGTAGAGGGACAACTGGTATCTTTTAAAAAGCATGTGTTAGGAGACTTCCCTTAGTTCAGAGAGCTCTCAGCTCATGTCTACAGTGATCATCTGTCTTCCCAGTGCTTGGGAGGCAGAGGCAGGAGGATCATTGAGTTCCAACCAATGCTTTACATAGCAAATTCTGTCCAAAAATAAGTAAGTAAGTAAGTGGGCTAGGTGTATAGCTCAATCAATAGAGTATTTGCCTAGTGTGCACAAAGCCTAGGTTAGATACCTAAGTACTAACTGCATGGTGACACGCAATGGTAATTCCAGCGTTTGAAAGGTGGAGGCAAGAGGATCAGAAGTTCAAAGTCATCCTTTGGCTTTCTAACATAGTGGGTTTGAGGACAGTTTGGAATACTTGAAACTCTATCTAAATAAATAGACAAGAAAAAGATTATAGGAGATACCTATGTTAGTTATGAGCTCAGGCAAAGAGAGTGGAGTTTTTGTTTTTTGTCTGTTGTAATGAGAATGTAAACTTTCTGGATAAAGACAAAGATGTGAGAATAGGTGAGGCTCCAGTCTTTATTAAGAAGGAAGCTGAGGTCTGGAGAGATGGCTCCATGGTTAAGAGGACTTGCTGTTCTTACAGAGGACCAGAGTTCAGTTCCCAGCAACCATATCAGGTAGCTCATAACCGTCTTTAACTCCAGCTCCAAGGCCTCTGGTACCTCTGTGCACATACCTAATGCATGCACACACACACACACACACACACACACACACACACCTATACATAATTTAAAATAATAAAAATCTTACTAAGGAAAAAAACCGTAATTGGGTGCTAAGAGTACACTTTGTGGTAAAGTAGAATGTGTGCATAGAATGCCTAGTACACTGGGTTCAATCCTTACTACATATATATGGCACACACACACACACACACACAAGAAAAAGAGAGAGAGGAAGGAGAGAAAGAGGGGGGAGGGAGGAGGAGAGATGGCTCAACACGAGAGAAGAGGCCTTTTTTATGTGCCAATAAGTTGTTATTTAGCGGTTAGGAAGATGGCACATTTATCCCTTCCCCCACAGCCTTCTCTCAGTCCATGCAAAACAAATTGGAGTGAGACAACACCATCTGCTCATTTCACACTCTGTAAAGAAACACGTCAATTCCTTCTCAAGGTTAGGAAGTCCAAACTCAAAAAGACCCTCCCGTCATTGTGCAGTGAAAAAATGCTGCCTGAAAGCAAGCACCTAAGACCTAGGAAGAAGACTCCAGTGTTCCTGGAAACGTGACAGTGTAAGGGCCTCATTGATGTGTCCTTATGGGAATGTCACACCCTGGTTTACTTGGTGGCACAAAGTCCTGTTTCACTATCTGGTTGCATTTCCTTGATTCTGTGTATCCGATTTAGCTTAGAAGAAATGACAGTAGAAAAGGCCACCACGACTGCCACGGTGCTTGCCTCCCTGTGCCAAGAGGGCAGGAAGAATAGAAAGATCGGTCTGGCTCTTCGCACGCTCTGTTTTCTCCTCATGTTTTCCATCAATCCTTTTTTTTTTTTTTTTTTTTTTTTTTTTTTACTTTATTGGCAATCACTTAAAAAAAATCTGAACTCCTAAATTAGACTCCATTATTCTATCTAGAAATGATGCTTTGAACTGGGGAAGGAAACTCAGGCATTTGATTCCCCTTCTATTTTTTACTTAGCCAAGCTCTAGACTCAGAAGCTAAGATAAGAAAGGCTTCTTACCAATTCATAGGCGCGCCCCAGAGATTAGCTAGAGGGCAGCCCTTCGGCTGTGCTGACAAAGCTTCATCTCCAGCCTTAGCCAGCCACCCATTACCTAATACTATTTCCAAGAAGACCCAGAGTACAAGAAATGCGCAGACTTTTCTGAGACACTGATTCTTAGAATGCAAAATCTGAAGAGAATTAAGTTTCACATTATCTATAGCATATCCCCCCGCCCCCCATCCACACTGGTAACTTTCTGTCCCCTTGGAGAAGAAAAGTGATTAACAGGAAAGGATAGATTGTGGCCCGCCCAGTCCTGCCTGAGTACCCATCGAGGAAAACAGCCTCTTCTTTATTCATGAATGTCTTACACCAGAACTTTGGTAAACAGGACCGTATTAAAAAGAATCCATCCAACCATTTAACCATCTGTTGGTGTGCCCATCTGCCCGACAAAATTACCCTGACGCCCACAGTGCCAGCCCTCAGAATCACCCAGACAGATAAGCATGGTTCCTTCTGTGGTGCCTGGGGGGCTGGGGAGAGAGCTAAATATCATATGCGGTGGTCGTCGAAGTTACAGAAATCAGAGGGACTGGTCCCCGAAAGGAGGGAGCAGCTAACTAGGTGATGGTGAGATGGTGGGCTGCAGAAACCTTCCTGGAGGAGCTGAAACCGGAAAGGCGGGTTAGAATTTATTAGACGTGTACACTTTAATCAGAAGACCTAGCTCGAGCAAAGGCAAGAAGGCATGCAAGTGCCTAGGGTGGCTAAGGAGCCAGGGCCAGGTGGTGCTCCCGCAGGGCTGGCTGTCTGCAACACAGAGAGAGAAACAGGTGCAGCAGAGGAAGAACATGTATGTTCACATTTGCACATTTCCCTGTGGACCCAGGCATCACTAGGGCGATTTCAGGACGGCCTGTGCTGAGGTCATCTCTGTGATGACAGTGGGAGATAGGAGGAAACCCAAGAGGCATAAGTTGTCACTGTTTACCCCGTGCTTTTTAAGTTATTATTTGTGTGTGTGTGTGTGTGTGTGTGTGTGTGTGTGATAGATAGAGAGAGAGAGAGAGAGAGACAGAGAGAGAGAGAGAGAGAGACAGAGAGACAGAGAGACAGAGTGTATGTGTGTGTGTGTGTGTGTGTGTGTGTGTGTGTGAGAGAGAGAGAGAGAGAGAGAGAGAGAGAGAGAGAGAGAGAGCTAGCATGCCACAGCTTGAATATGGAAGCCAGAAGTCAACTTCTAGAAATCAAGAAATCAGCTCTCTCCTTCTAGCTCAGAGAGGTAGGTAGGGTCTGTCTTGTTTCTGTCAGGCGACTTCATCCAGGCTATCTGACTCTGAGCTTCAAAGAGATCCTTCTGTCTACCTCCCTCCTCCTCGCTATAGGAGAGCTGGGATTCCAGCTGTATGTCACCATACCCAGATGTTTTACATAGTTTCAGAAATCAAACTCAAGTGTATAGCAAGCACTTTTACCTGCTGAGCCACCTCATTGCCCCCTTTAATTAGTTAATTGATTAATTAATTAATTAGAAACAGGATCTCTCTTTGTTTGGTTAGTCTGGCTGTCCAGCAGTTCCCAGGATTCTCCTGCCTCTACCTTTTCCCAGAGCCTGGGTTCGCAGAGGGGAAGGGTCCAAACTCAAGTCCTCAAGCCTGCTCAGCAGGCACTTGATTGACAGAGTCGTCTCTCTGGGCCTCACACCATGCTTTTTAAAACGCCCTACTTTAGTTTTTGTGTTTCCAGACTGACTGACAACTGCTGATGTTAGCCAGTGTTTGTTTTGTTTTGTTTCGAAGATCATGGATCCAATAGAAACTGGTCACATTTTCCATCATACTGGGGTATATTATTGAGTATGGTCAAGAGGTCCTGGAAATTCAGCTTCCCCGGGACCCAATGCTCAGTCAGTGTAAGACTTAAGGGCATCTGTGGCTCAGCTTTGACTGTAACCCAGTGAGCTGTCCTTTGTGCACTCAGTGGCACTCAGAGGCCATCTGCTCTGGCAGCAGAAGACCTTGTAATAAAAGAGCAGCACAGGGAAGGTAGAGCTGGAAGCCAGGCACTGGTCTCCTGGCTCCAATTAGAGTGTTTTTACCTTCTAATCCAACCGACAGGCCTACCGAAGCTGTGTTTTACTAGGATTAGTCTCTTCGGGTATAGGAAAATTGTCTCTATAATTGCCAATCAAGGAAGCTGGGGTTAGCTAGGGCTAACCTAGAAGATAATATTGTTCTGTCCTGAAATATCTCTTGGTACCAAAGTTAGAAGAAAAATTAATTGCGTGGTTTACAAATTGCTGTCTTTATTGATCAAGTCCTCCACATTACTTCTCAGATTTGATGGTGTTTCTCTGAAATTTGACACTTGTAGACTGGGCGTGGGGGTGGGGTGGGGATTATTTATGAAAGCATCCTAGGGAGTGAGTGGTGCAGCTAGGAACAAAACCCCACCCAATTCTTCTGAACTACAGCTGAAGTTATTTTACTGCCATGGTTATACTTTCAAAGTTTTCATGTTGGCGAAAAAGGCTGGTACAATAATGTTATTTTTAATTTGCTATGTGGTCCATGAATAATTCATTTAAAAAAATCTCAATATCGTTTGTGCTTATTTTAGGGTCTTAGGCATTGATTAAAATATCTGCCTGTTTAGCATATCAGCATGGTGCATGGCAGTCTTCAGGAAAATGCCTTCCCGAGCTGTGCTGTTCTGGGCTTCTGGTAGATGTGTTTGCATCCTATTGAAGCATATTCTAGTACAAGATTTCCTTCTTGTGTTTAGCTCTATGGTGTAATTACTAAAGGCTCTTCTCAATTCAACCACTTAATATTTGCTTCATTGTGACTGGAAAGGCCAGACGGTAAGTTTTGAGGTGTCCTGTCAAGTTCATGTGAATAAACCAAGTTATCTGCCCTTGTCCCACTTCTGTCTTCAAAGCATCACATCCAAGACTAAAAAGGGAATGCCCGCTGCTGGTAACCTTACACTCCTAGCTGTCCTGTGGAGACTGCCAGCACAGGAGCCAAACAACTGTAATCATTTCTGGAAGGCATTTGTGACATGGACACTTGGCCCATTATGACCTGTGCCAAAGCCTTCAAATCATTTCATATAGGTCTGAAAGCTGCTGTCAGGAGATCAAAGCAATCAGTTGTTACTGACGTGGATTGGATTTGTGTTCTACTTACAAATTTCCATTGGGTGTTTCTGTTTGTGTTTGGATCACGAGAAAGCTGTATTCAGACCCCAACATTCATTCCGTAGTTGTTTTAATCGATATAAATAAAAAAGCCTCAGAAATGCCTACTTATCAATACGTCTAGCTAAGTCAGGAGTAAATGTCCTGTCGTCTGAGGGCTGCATTTTCTCTAGGAAGCACCACTCAGGCATATTTGTTACCTCAATTACTCTGATTTAGTGGCTTAGTCAGGGAGCGTGGGGCCTCTGGCACTGTGCAATTTGATTTCTAAGCTTCTAGTGAGAGGCTAAAACCACCTGAAAATGGCAACTTTGTGTCTTGAAAGCATCGTTGAGACCTTGACATTCTTGGTGGCATCGCTGTCAGGGAAGTGTGAGGGTCTATAATCTGCTCTCCGCCTGGGAACAGTATACCCGCCCCTCGGTATCACTTTCACAGAGAATCAGACTTGGACCATGGGTTTCCCAAGAGAGCTGGGAGGTGACAGGACAGATGTTGCTTTTGGACAGCCAGTTCCCAGAAGTGACCCTTTGCTCCTTTAACTGCCATTGGCTGGCAAAGGATCCAGCTGACAGCCTGAGGACAGCACTGTGCTGTGTTTCAGAAAGGGCGCATGCTGCTCTCAACGGCCATCACTCTGTTCTCTTCCCCTCATTGCCTCCCAAGGCCACAAAATTAATCTGCTGCTCAGATGGGTGCTTTGAAAACATGGACACATTGTGCCTGGGACTCCTTAGGACCTTAGGACATCAGGAGAAGGCTGACCTGTGGTATGTACATAAGAGGTGTGGAGAATGGAGTAATAATGCAATAGATTATACTCCTTCCTTTCTCGTCCGTCTCCCTGCCAGGCTGATCTAAGCAGACCAGCGTAATACAAAAATAATTATAACCACAAGAAGTTAGAAAGTAGTCTCACTTTCTTTCTGTCTCAAGAGTAAACCCAGGTCCGGGCCCACTGGAAAACGTGCTTGCCCCCAAGTCTGATGACCTGAGCTCAGACTCTGGGACCGATATGGTTGAAGGGGAGACCTGACTGGCACAAGTTGCTCTCTGGCCTCTACTTTAATCTCATGACATGTGCTTGTTCACACATGTATGTAATTTGTAAGAGAGGAAATTCAGCTTGGTAAAAAACAAAACGAGGAAAAGAAAGAAAAAGAAAGAAAGAAAGAAAGAAAGAAAGAAAGAAGAAAATATTTATTGAATCAACACTGAGATATCCCACCACCCCAAAGAATAGTTCAAAGATCGGAGGTGCATAGATGCAGGTGTACCTCAGGAACATCGGAGACTGGGACATGGATGCTATCCAAACGTTACCCCATTGGCTGCTGCTGAGAGTCTTTTTATCCTTTTTTTTTTTTTGAGACAGAGTTTCTCTGTATAGTCCTGGCTGTCCTGGAACTCACTCTGTAGACCAGGCTGGCCTCGAACTCAGAAATCCGCCTGCCTCTGCCTCCCAAGTGCTGGGATTAAAGGTGTGCGCCACCACCACCCAGCCTTATCCCTTTATTTTTATTCTCTCTTCTTGGGCATTAGATTTCTTGTTGCAAACATGACCTCAAACAATTCCTGCAGTTTAAATTTTAAACTGTAAATTATTGGGTTGTACTCTACCGGTACTCCAAAGTAAAGAGTCTCTAATGGGTTTGATTTAGGGCAGATACCCTACATGGACCAGTGGAAGATATTACTGAAATTGACTAAGCCTGGGTCAGATGTCCCCAGCAAGCTCACTCAACCGTGGTCAGGAGATGGGAGGCACACTGATGTAATGATAGCTCTGGCGGGAACTGAGTGCCTGGAAGAAGCGTGAATGACAAGCACTCCCCGGAATGTACCTTCCACATACCAGAACAGAAAAGACAGCATTAACACAGAAGAGACAACCAGGATCATCCAAGACAACAAATTCAAGGGCAAAGCCATTCATCAAAGACAGTAATCTTATCATTATAGGATGTATATTTCCAAATAAAAGCAACAATAGTAACCTCAAAAATATTAAATTACATAAGTACAGTAAATCTATTACAGGTATAAGGGAAAATGAATCACATGCCTATAAAATGAAAGAAATTCCATTAAAAAGGTATTTGAACTGATAGAAAGAGTTCAATAAAGTGGTAGGATGAGATAAATATACAAAAATCAATATCCAGTCTGTGTAACAGCAATAACATTAAAATATGATTAAAAAGGAAATCTCACTCCTAAAAGCATTAAAATATAATAATGGTGTGGGACAGTTGAGAATGAATATTTGATCAAAGTGGTTTAAAGTTCATTAGCATAAACCACAAAACACACATACACACACACACACACACACACACACACGTTAAAGACAAAAACGAAGAAGAGCTAGCATTATTATACGTTAGACGGTCTCAATTGAAACAGTATGGTAGTGATTAAAAAAAAAAACAGACAGACCAACCATGACTTTAATCCCTACACTCAGGGGGGCAGAGGCAGGTGGATCTCTATGAGTTTGGGCCCAGCCAAGTCTACATAGCAAGTTCTGGGAAAGCTAGGACCTCATGGAAAGATCCTGTCTCAAAAAACCAAACCAAACCAACAAAAAATAGACAGGCAAGCAAAATAGCCTTGAAACAAACAGCTCCATAAGCTTCAACTATTAAGACTGAGATGACAAAAATGAAAAAGAATATTCTCTGGACAGCAGTGGTACATACCTGAAATTCCAACGCTCAGAGGCAGAAGCAGGCAGATCTCTGAGTTGTAGGCCAGCCTGGTCTACAATAGCGAGTTCTAGAACAGCTAGGGATACACAGAGATATCTTGGCTAGAAAAGAAAAGAAAAAAATGTTGGTTTGTTTACCAGCAAAATGTTGATAAAACTGGTGATGGTCATACAAAGCAAGAGCCACTCAAAGGACACAGGAACACAGATGTGTGACAGAGCACTTGCCTAGCAGGAATGAAGCTCTGGGTTCAACCCTCAGCCATGGGAGAAAAAAAAGATCAATCAAGAATATGGTAGGGTTGTAGCAAATAGATTAACAGTTCATTTCATTTCTTTCTAAAAGTGGACTCCAGTAAACATGATGCAAATAAGCAAAGCTTGTTAAATAGCACAAATACTTAATGACCCTATCACAGAGGTGTTAACAAAATTGGCACTACACTTGGGAATGCAGTGAACAGTCCACGTCAAGAGTGTGAAAATGTTCACACTCCTCGACTCAGCAGCTCCGTCCTCTTGCAAAATACCTTTCCTCCGGCTGACAAAAAAATCTGAAACGCCGAAAGTATTATAAGCTATTCTACAGCATCTTAACTTTTGTTCACAATGTCATGTAAGACAGCAACTCTCTCCTCTGCTGACTCGCTTCTCCTGTTTTCCTTCTAGTGTCACTTACTGCCACCAGACACTTGCTAATTACCAGTTCCCTCCCCCACCCCTATAATGGAAGCCCCTGAAAATTTGCCTACATTGGTTCCTACTGTATTTGCAGGTCTCAGAATCCTGTCTGGCACACAGTAGAAAGGTGATAGTTACTGAATGGAAAGGTAATTCTAAACATTCAAAAAACATGAGTTAGACAATTATGAGCTATCTCTCCAACACTGTGAAACTATGATATGTAGGTTCAATAGTAATAATATGGGAGATATTTATGATGAAACAGGTTTAAGGAGGGATATATCTTTCACATATATTTGTTTGTTTTATTTTTGAGATACAGTTTCAAAGAGACCAAGGTGGCCCCCAAATCGCCATGCAGCCAAAGGTGACCTCCATCTCCTTATCCTGTTACCTCTACTCCCCAAGTACTGGAGTCAGAGGCTTGAGTCTCTCTCCAAAACCAGTTCACAAAGTGCTGTAGATCTAACCCAAGGCTTCACGCATGCTAAATAAGAAGCTACAATCGAGCTACATCCCCAGCTCATAACGGCATTCTTATCAATGCCAGGCCACTCACAGGATGGTGGCCCCATAAGAGTAAAATGGAGCTGAAATTTCCTATTGCCTAGTGATGTCCCTGCTATCGTAACATGCTGGGGTAACAAATCTCCTCCATTGCTCATCATAGAAAACTGTAGCGCAAACAGTTGTGCACAGAGCGTAGTAGTTGATCGTGATAAATGGCTATGCTTATTGGTCTGTATACTTACAGCATTATTCTTTATTTTAGAATGTGTTCTTCTACTTATTAAAAAAAACCGGTCTACTGTGAAGTGTTATGTCGTGTTAAGGTGTTAGTAGTTTCATATAGTTCTCATTTGCCCTGACTCTTGATTGTACAATTTTCTCTGTGCTTGATTAACTCATTATGTTTTATTCATCATGGTCCTGGGAGTAATAGGCTATATCATATATATATATATATATATATATATATATATATATATATGTGTGTGTGTGTGTGTGTGTGTGTGTATATATATATATATATATATATATATATATATATATGGCTATATCCTATAAATACACACGCACACACGCACACGCATGTGTAGCCTAGAGTTTGAGTAGGATATAAGACCTAAGTTTGTGCACCTACACTGTTCACACAATGATTAAATCACCTACAGACATATTTGTTATGTTATGTTTCTGATGTTAAGTGACACGTGACTGCACAGTATGGTTATAAATATAGAAAAAGAAACTCTGGACTAGGGAGCTGGTTTAGTCAATAGGTGCTTGTAATTGTAAGCATGAGGATTTGAATTTAATGCCTAGAACTAACATTGATAAAAAAAGTACAATATCTGCCTATAAGGCCAGTGCTGTGGAGGTAGGGGTAGGAGGATCTCTGGGGCTTTCTGGCTATCCAGTCTAGCATGGTCAGTGAGTCCCAGGTTCAGTGAGAGACTCTACATAGAGCTTAGCACACACGGAGAGAAGTAAAGGCTCGGACATCTTTGAGAATGGAGTGTGGAAAGCCAAACTTTCTGATGCAAGCCTGGCAGCTGCTTGGGATGCTGAGGCAGCAGTTTCACAAGTTCAAAACCTATGTGGGCAACTATAAGACCCTGTCTCAAAATAAAGAATACTAAGGAGAGGAACCAAAGGTGGCTCAGTAGTTAATAACACTGGCTGCTCTTCCAGAGGATCTGGGTTTGAATGTATGTCCAAACCATATGTAACTTCAGTTCCCGAGGGATCCAGTGCACTGCTTTAGCCATTGTGGGTAGTGGGCATGCACAGGGTACAAAGACCTTCTTGTTCTGGGGTCTTTACTCTTTCACGTGGCTCCATCTGTAGTATTTGTCACTTGAGGCCACATGAAGAAAATCTAGAACCTTAAGCAAGGAGCTAGCCTGGTGGTTCTCTTCCCTTTGCATCTCCACTTTCTGACTCAGACACCAAACACTCTTCACAGCCCACTGTCCTCACACATTCAGCTCCCTGTCAGAACCCTTAGTCTTAGTGCCACTGTCCTGTCAGCTTGCTCAGCCATGGTTGGTTCTCTGTCCTCACTGATACAAATGGTTAGCATTAATTCTCCCTCTTAACCATTTTCTCTGTGGCCCCTGGAGGGTCACTGAACTTTCATGTCCCACCCCTGCACAGGCATCTCTATCATCTATTTTATAGGAAACCTGTCCCAGAAGTCCCTTCTGCCAAACTCATTTGACAGGATCTCTAGTGAGCAGTAGGTAGTATCACCTTGCACCTCCTGCCATCCCCACCACACCCTGGCCATCCCTGCTCACAACTATTTTTCTTGCATTCTTGGACTGAACCCAAGCCAAGCCCAGTGAGACAATAATTCTAATTGATTTCAAGATCCATCATCTAATGTCTCTCTATACACCTCGCCTGTGAACACCATCCTTTTGGCAACTAGGCTTCATTACCAGGCGAGGGGGAGGGGTAAGCATCAAGACCAGATCCCATGGCATTAGTCCAGTGCCCATGTTCATTTTGTCTTGTTTTCTTTTTCTCTCTCTCAATGTCTTTTCCGCTTTTGCTATCTCATGGGTGGTTTCTGAGTCAGTCCTCAGGTATCTTAAGCGTAAAGTGGCTTTCATTCCTCTTCTGAGGCTGGATGACTAATTTATAAAGAAAAGAGGTCTATTTCATTCATAGTTTTCGGTGCTGAAAGTCCAAACAGCATGATAGTGGTTTGGTGAGGCCTTCTGGCACAATCGCATCATGATGGATAGGAGAGGGAGCAAGAGAGCTCTAATGGAATCATTACCCTACCACATAGAGGCCGGAAGAAGGGCCAGTAGGGCTGTTTCTTGAGAACTAGGCAGCATCTAACAAGAACGGTCACCAACACATTCTGAGGGCATTGACTGGTTATTTCCCCATGGACACTATTTCTTCAAGAGACCATACCACATTCCAATACTACCATGCTGAGGACCAAGCTACCAGTGTGTGGACTCCTGGGTGATGTATTCCAGCATATCTAAACCTCCTTGGGTGATTTCACTGACCTGTGGATGAAAGTCTTCTGGCAATACTTTCCCTTTTTCTTTCTCTGTCCCTACCACCTTCAGTGTCCAGGCTGGGAGCAGATGGCATGATAGCATAGAGGACAGGAAAAGATCAATAGGAAATGGCAGCCTTTTTTTTCTCCTAGAAAGGGCTTCATGCATCAAAAGCAGGATGTCACTGAACTGCTGCTCCCCTGCCTCCACCTCCCCAGTGCTGGGATTAGAGTTATGTTCTACCATCCTAGTGAAATAGCATTCTTATTGATCCCCCTCTATAGAAGAAGAAGAGAACCTGGAGACAGATACCTTTTCCTTTCCGTCTCCCTGTTAGTGGTAAGATTGAGGATGTCTGTCCTTGGTGGGTTTCTCAGTGGTTTCTCCCAGAAGGGTTAAACAAAGGGACCACACAGAGATTGCCTTTATAAAACAGAAGCTAAGCGGACAGATAAGATTCTTAAGGTTCTTATGCTGTCCAGTTCAGCTGTTGGAGAGCAGATTACAGAGGATGACAGAAAGGAGAGAGAGAATAGGAGGGTTGTCTCAGCTAGCTGTCTTCTGATAGCCTCTCTTTTGGGCCACTTCAGTTTGCAGAACGTAGCTGGCTGCCAAAGATGTGTGCACATCACATACAAGCTCAGTAGCAAAATGGCAGAGCCAGATCTAGAGTAGCAATAAGGAAACTGAGCATTTCCAAATATACAACACACACACACACACACACACACACACACACACACGGCACCAGTGTCACCCAGATACTGCCTAGCTTTGTCAGCTCTTTTGAAAGAGCCTGGAACATGCAGCCTTTCACTCTATGTCCCTCATTCCTCATCACAGTCACAAGTACTCTTCAACCGTCTTGAGCGCTCCAACTCCTGGACACCCTTAGTTTCTGCCAGACATTCTCCCCGTTATAGAGTCATTTCTTCCCTATCCAGCACGAACCACATGACTTGTCACTGGGCTAATTCGATGTGCTGCACCCATAATCCTTGTCATTTTACTTCTTCACTCACCCACAGACCCTGTCAACTCTTAAGTCTATTTACCTTTAACAATGATGGCTATATCAATACTAGAAGGAGAAAAATCACAAGGTACTGGATTTAGCAGGACCGTATATTTCTGTAACTCTCCCAGACATATTCCACTCTCTTTAAACACCTGCCACATCCTTTCTCCTCGTCTTGTGGCTGATGACCTTTTAGCTACATCATAGGTAGTTCTGAGTCTTCTCACCTGGGCATCCACACATGCATATCCTGCATCATGGCCCTCTTGTTTTCTGGCTCTTTTTCTGCAAGCAAATCCTTTGTCTGCTATAGAATTCCTTTCCATAGCTTCCATTTCTTTATATCAGACCTAAATATTTATTCTTCAGACAAATATTTATTAAGCACCAGGCTGGTCTATTAGGCTAGAGTAACAAATACAACTCAGCTGCGAAGTCTCCTGCTCACTTGTTTGACTGTGGTTTCTGTGAATTGTACTCTCCCCTATTTGCTGGTTGGTTGTGGTGGAGGCTGCCATGTTACTGTATCCACTCAATGGCTTCCCTGAGTGGTTTTAGGTGGGCAGATAGTGCTTGGCATGAATCTGTTTATTTGGAACTTTGTATAACCAACACTGGAAAGTGTGAAGATAAACTGTGTTAAATGTAGTTCTTATTGATTCAGAATCAGACTTTAGTGGAGTCACTTGAAAATTGGCAGTAGTAATTGATTGTCATGTGGACTTGGACCCAGAAAGGGCCATTATGCAAGCGTAAAGCTTTCTTGTACATGCACAAAGACAAACGACTCCCAAAGACTGCATTCTTTAGAGTTCAGTAGTCTTCTCTGAGGCCCACCTGTACCATTGTCTGAAGACAAGAGGATCAAATAGACATGGTGGCACATGCCTTTAATCCTACCACTTGGGAGGCAGAGATAAGTGGATCTTCATGTGTTTGGGGCCAAACTGGTCTACACAGAGAATCCTAGGTTAGCTGGAGCTACATAGTGAGATCCTGTCAAAAGGGTGGGGGAGGAGAGCAAAGAAAATATGCCAGGGTCCTTCCTTTCAATATTTTTTTCTCTTAAGGTAGAATTTTGGGTTTTAGTTATATTTACCCAAATAAGCAAGTGTTTTGCTAACAGTGACTTTTGTAATTGCTATCTCTTGGGATCCAGCTATGTGTGCTTTGAGGATAGAATTTTAGGGGAGGAGGTAACAGATGTTTCCCCCCTTTTTTCAGGCTTCATTAAGGTGTCACAAAAGCAAAGCACAGTCAAATACAGGTGGAAGCTGCCTAGAAACCACAGGACCAGAGTGCGCTGTGAACTTTTTGCCTATGGGTATTGCTTGAGACCACTGAGGTCAGAAATTGAGGGCCTGGCCAAGTTATAGTCACAGGATTATCTACTGCACTGTTTCCAAAGCTATTAATTATCACCTTCCCTTTAGAATCTTCCAGATTTCCTTCTCTGTTTCCTGCTTCCAACAGCATTTTAAACCACGTCTCTCCTAACAAAATGCATTCTAGCTTAATGAAGTTTTTCCTCCCATTACAAGTAAGCCTCAAATGGTTACTGACACTCATGAACAAGAGAAAGTCATCAGATGGCCTTATTTTCTGACACTTCCACTTGGTAAGGCTGCCCTCGACCACCTACCTTATCATTAATGTAGTTTATTTATACTTGCAAACTTATAAAACTTATAAACTTATAAGGTCTTATATTGCTTGACATCCTAAGAACCCAAGAAACTATGGACCACTCATGCATTCCTGAAATGTCTTCTTCCCTTGACATCTATGATACCACATGTTCCTGGGGTTTCTTTATAAAGGTTTGCCTGTTTCAAGGCTATTTTTTGTTTGTTCCATACCATCAACAAGTGTATGCTCCTTCCGATTGGTCCTGCACTGTGGCTCACAGCCATGCTTCAGTTCCAGTCTTCAGGCCTTCTCTTTTCTCCTAAATTCCTCAGTGGTAATCTCAAACTACTCTCTTGGCATTACCACTTACACTCCAATATAACACAGAACCCTTCCATCCAACCCTGGTCTACAGTCTCTTAGAAAAGGGAGCCATTGTAAGTATCAACCTATTTAGAAGACCTTCATATTACTGGATGTTTTAAATTACTTTGAACAAATGACCTCTCCCTTTTTGAGGGGGATATATAATAGCATAACATTATTTCATTTATTCGTGGTAAATATAAGCAACCTGAATCAGTAAGAAACACATTCAACATGTAAGAAATTATTTTAGAGAAACATCTTCACACTATAAGCCTTTGAAATTCACTACAAAAAAGCAATATAGTTAACAGGATGAATGACGTGTCTTGAAATAAAATCTTCCAGCATTCATATATAAAACAAACATTTCATGAGGGAGTAGAAATGATTGGTCAGTTGCTGTGATAAAGCACCATGACAAAAAGTTGTGTGTGTGAGGGTCTCTGCAAACACCATGGCCAGCAGAGTAATAATCCACGTGAGGCAGGGAGGAAATTTGGCTCAATGTGACTCAGTAGCTGTTGTTGCTTCAAGCTTCTAGAGTATGACATTGGTGGCTTACATATGAAAGTACAGTACAATTTGGAAAAAGTTTCCTAGTGTAACACCATCCTGTGTGCACATTGAGGTATAATTACATTGAAACTCTCCTCAAAGTACATGTCAGTGTCACTTCTTCCATGAAGATGGTTCTATAGATAGGCTACGCGAATTATCTTAAAGGCCTAGAAGAGGATCTCGTGTGGTCTCCGTCATACAGATAGTGCAAAGGTCATCTGGGCTATAAACCACCTTCAGTTCTGTTTGTGGGAGCCTGGGGGAGCCCCTGGCCATACAGATAGTGCAGGGGTCGCCTAGACTATTAGCCACCTCCATTCCCAGCCTTCTGGGTGGAAAACAGGCTATACATCTCTTCCTTTTGAAGAAACAACCCTGCTTAAAAAAAAAAAAATCCTGGTTTCCCTAGTGCTTATCTGTGAGTTCAAGGACCTTTGTGCTCCAGGCAAAAAGTGATTTATGAAAGAATTTATGTAAGCTTACGGCTCTAGAGGGGGAGTCCATAGTGACTGGGAAGCTTTGGTAACAGGTGGCCAGAGCAGAAAGATCATATCTTCAACTGCTAACACTAAACAAAGAGAAACCTGGAAGTGGGGCGGGGCTGCGAGCACTCAGAGCCCGTCCTCTGTGGGCTCCTCCTCCACCAAGACTTTACTCCCTAAAGGTTCCAGTGTGCAAATACTTAAGCCTATGGGGACATTTCTCATTCAAAACCCCCGCAGACTGGAAAGCTACATCAGAGATGACAGAAGTACTGGGAGAGGGAGTTTCAGTAAAATTGTTTTAAGTTGTATCTTCGCTTAATTTCCGTCCTCTGCCTCAAATTCTGCAGCTGTGGCGATGTTGATGTTTAAGAAGAATCGGATTGCCACCTATGAACTCCTTTTAAAGGAAGGCGTGATGGGGGCCAGAAAAGATGTCCACATGACCAACCCCGAGCTGGCAGACAAGAATGTGCCCAAACTTCATGTAATGAAGGCCATGCAGTCTCTCAAGTCTACGTCAAGGAGCAGTGTGCTTTGAGACATTTCTGCTTCTACCTTAGGAATGAGAGCATCCAGTATCTCCGAGATTACCTGCAACTACCTCCGGAGATCGTGCCCGCCGCAGCTGTCCTGAGGCTGGCAGGCCTTGGCCCAAAGGTCCAAAGGGTGAGCGGTCTTTAAGATTCACAAGATGGAGGCCGACAGAGACACCTACAGAAGGAGTGCCGTGCCCCCTGGAGCTGACAAGAAAGCTGAGGCGGGGGTGGGGGTGCGGGTGGGGGCTGGCTCAGCAACTGAATTCCAGTTTAGAGGCAGCTTCCTTACATCCCGGACAAGGTCAGCCACCTAAGTTGGGGATTATGTTGTATTGAATAAACTTTTAAAGAAAAACAACAAAAAGTTGTATCTTCATAATACTAACACAAAACAAAGTATTTGAGTGTAATTAATACACTAATGTTATAGTAGGGCCCTGGTAATTTAGTCTACAACTGTTTATATATATGTAGATTGGCCACAAAATCTTGTTGGAACAGATTTTAACTGGAAAAAATGAGACTACTCTAAAAATTCAGTATACAATGGTGTTTGTTACTGACTCATCTCTACAGCTCTATCTTCCTGCTGAACTCCAGACCCATGTAACTGTTTACTGATATTTCTATTTGAACATCCAATGGATACTTTAACTCCAACTTATCGACAATTAAACTTAGCCCTCCCCAACCTATTTGGTTCTGGCAGCCACTGCCTCTGTATTTATTCAACTGCCCAAGCTAAAACTCAAGTCACCAACATCTCCTCTCCCCTGACACTGATTATTTATCTGTCTGTCTGTTTATCTCTCCTAAACCCTCTTCTCTGTTGGAAGTCTCTTTACTCCCTCTACTTGACTTCAGGCCACCATCATCTGCTCCCCACAGTAGTATAATAAAACCTGAATTGATTTTCTTCTTTTGTCTCCTTTCCACTTAAACGTCAAGAAGTAGCCTGAGTGATTCTTCTGAAATGTAAACTTGAGACCAGTTTCTACTGCAG
Source organism: Apodemus agrarius (assembly GCA_964023405.1). Taxonomy (NCBI): domain Eukaryota; kingdom Metazoa; phylum Chordata; class Mammalia; order Rodentia; family Muridae; genus Apodemus; species Apodemus agrarius. Next base: position 62,060,769 of record OZ030012.1, on the reverse strand, counting down.
AGTGCTAACCCATCTTCAGGCAGCCCCCACTTAGTGAAATGAGATGGTGTTACTATGTTTTCCCATATGCCTTATCTTTCCTTACAGCCTTCGGATTTCTTTGTTATTGTTGTTATCTTCTCTGCTAAACTGGGAACTCTTGTCAACCAGCCTCATCACTGCGTTCACTTAACACAGGGCAGGACCCCAGACTCTTATAAATGTCCTTTATAAGTGCTTTATAAGTGTTAAGTGAACAAATCAATAATTTTGTCATCCCAGCACTTATCACAATACTTGGCAAAAGAGGTATTTGCATGACTTATTATTATTATTATTATTATTATTATTATTTTGGATTTGGTTTTTTTTCGAGACAGGGTTTCTCTGTGTAGCCCTGGCTGTCCTGGAACTTACTCTGTAGACCAGGCTGGCCTGGAACTCAGAAATCCACCTGCCTCTGCCTCCCAGAGTGCTAGGATTACAGGCGTGAGCCACAACTGCCCGGCAGTGACTTATTTTTTTTTTTTTATGGGCACGGGTATTTATGGTTGTGGCTGTGTATCTGTGAGCTTAAACTCGAAAAGTCGAGTTTTCAATGAAAAAATAATCAGGTCTTAGGATTTGTTAGTAGTTCTTGGACTAAAGATAAGTGATTGACTAAATCACATGTAACAAGCAAAATTAATACTGTGGTGGTTTGTCCTTAAGAAGTACCTATCAAGCCGGGCATGGTGGTGCACGCCTGTAATCCCAGCACTTGGGAGGCAGAGGCAGGTGAATTTCTGAGTTCGAGGCCAGCCTGGTCTACAAAGTGAGTTCCAGGACAGCCAGGCCTACACAGAGAAACCCTGTCTCGAAAAACCAAAAAAAAAAAAAAAAAAAAAAGTACCCATCAGTTGGAGAAGGGACTGAAGGAACTGAGGGGGTTTACAGTCCCATGGGGTGGGGGGGAGCAACAATGTCAGCAGGCCAGACCCCTTGGAGGCCCTGGGACTGGACCACCAACCAAAGAACAGACATGGGGGGACCCATGGCTCTGGCTGACTATGTGGCAGAGGATGGTCTTGTTGGAGGACATCAGTGGAAGGAGTGGCCCTTGGGCCTGAGGGTGGGTGGGTGGGTGGGAGAGAACCCTCATAGAGGCACGGGGAGAGGGGATGGGATAGGGGGTTTCCAAAGTGGAGAATTGGGCTGGGCGGTGGTGGTGCACACCTTTAATCCCAGCACTTGGGAGGCAGAGGCAGGTGGATTTCTGAGTTCGAGGCCAGCCTGGTCTACAGAGTGAGCTCCAGGACAGCCAGGGCTATACAGAGAAACCCTGTCTCGAAAAAAAAAAAAAAATAATAATAAAATAAAACAAAGTGGAGAATTGGAAAGGGGAAAACATTTGAAATGCAAATAAAGAAAATATCCAATAAAAAGAAGACAAGAATGTTAATGGGGGAAAAAAATAAGTACCTATCTTTCATAATGAGAATTAATCAGAGATAGCTAGCTCCCTAGAACAGGTGGCCTTTGAAAGAAAAAAGGTAAAAAAATTTTTACCTAGAGGAATGTAAAGGGCAAAAGTAAAAATATCAATGTCTGTTAATCATGTTAATCATGTTCTGAAGACACGGGGAAATCCTAGTTGTAATGTGCTATTTTCTCTCTTGGGCTTAGCTATTCAGGGGCTAGCTCTCTTCTCGGACACTGAGATGGAGCCAGGGAATGAGTTGCAGACTTTTGTTACTGGAGGCAATTAAAACACTGAACTCTTGCCTTCCTAATGCTGAAAAATAATCCTTTGACTTCAGAGAGTAAGATTCCTACCAAGTTTTCAATTCATAGGATTTAAGTTTTTATTTGATTTTTATATCAAAACATACTTAGAATACATTTCACAAGAATATTTGGTCTAGTTATTTTTGGCCCGCATTTTGGTAACTTATACTCCCATACAATGGCAACTCTGTTTTCTTTGCTCTACAGTTTCTTTGTGCACTATTCCTTGAAAATGGGCCTCATTTTCTAACTTTGCTGAAAAGAAAAAAAAAAGTCAATTTCAGCAACAGCTTTATATCTCTTTATAGAGTTATAGCTTAGACTTTCATAAAAATATTTTTCTAAGAAGCATAGACATGAACTTAGGTAATTGTTGAAAATTTTGTTAGAGAGGTGAAGACCCTTTTCTCAGATGTCTTACTAAACAAAGAGTAGGTTAATAACTCAGAAGGAAGTGCTGTCAACGATGACATTAACATTGAAATGAAGTAAAGGATCTGAAGGATGGGTCTGGGTTACTTTATAGTCTGACTCGCCAATTGATTTAGAATCTGCACCTTTTTTTTCAGTCTGCAGCTCATCTATTAGTGGTTTATTATAGAGTGGCTTTTATGAAAATTTTGATTTAATCACAAGTCAGAAATATATGATTTAGTCATTCTATTTTACAGAAAGTGCTTTAAACTTTTTAATATAAACTCAATACACACAGTAGGCTGATAAATTAATGAGATGGTTCACAGAAGTCATACGTGAAAATCAGTGTGCTATTTTATTAGCTATAACTCATTTTTTTCAAGATTGGAGATAAATGTAAGCTTCATTTTAGAAGTCACATTATACATAATTTTAATATAATGAAAAAGTCCCTCTGTCTTAGATAGCCCAAAATTAACATTTGCAAAGCAATTTATAGTTTCCAAAGAGCTTCTCTCATCAATTATCTCAGAAAACTGAATAACGATGTGATTATTAAAGGTTAATTAAGCAAATACTTGTGAAGTAATTGGGAGGTAATCTATTTCTAATTTAACAGGTCATCAGGGGTATTTAGGAAATATTTTTTTCTGGTTAATAACTCTAACCAAAACAAGATATTTAAATGGTTTCCCTAGTGGAAAACAATACAAGAGTGTTTGCTCTTTTAAACCAATTGTTTCAAAGAGTCAGGGGAAGGGAGGGTTCCTAATTTCACTGTTTTAATGAGATTTCTGAGCTCTTTATTCCTCACATCAATCCATGCCTTATATTATTTTGGAATTTCAGAATAAAACAATAAAACAGAAAGTGACTAGAGAAGTCACGGTGTGTGTGTTAGAAAAAGAAATAAGTCTTTTTTGCTGGACACAACACATCTTGGATACTGACTATATGCAGAAGGGCAAATAAAAATCCAACTCGTATCAACAACCCAACATGACTTAACAACCAGCATAGAACAGTATGGGCACTCCCGCCAGCAGAATGCAGGCTGTTTTCTCCTAACTTTGGGTAGCTCCATCCTCAGTAGTACCAGATGGTTGAAAACCAATTCCCGCGTGCTGCGGGTTTACTGTCGAGAGACACTTTGGATCCCAGGTACAAAACTGCAAGGTGACCATCCAAGGCCTAGGTGACTGCAGTGACTGCAGAGAATTAACCCCGGGGAGACTGAGTCACGGGGTTGGGTCCTGGCCTGGGCACGCGATGGAGTGGAGTGGACTCCCCACACCTTTGTCTGAGCCGGGGCCGAGTTTCTCAGAGGGGACGCGGGGCGCCGCGGTGCAGGCGGGTCGGGTACCGCCCGAGAGGAAGCCAGAGGTCGGCGCAGTGCGGTCGGCCCCCTCCCATGGGAACCGCGCCAGGTCCCCAGCAAGAGCTGGGCGGCCTGCTATTGTTTTTGGCGAGCACATAAATCCATGCGCCGACCCTCTGCGAACCCAGGTTTCCTCCCGGAGGCCATTCTGTTTCCTCTGAGGCCCTATATAGAGGCCCGGGGCAGAGAGGTGCGCGCAGGCTCGCGGCCTCCGTGAGCAGCTCGGGCGTCCGTGCGGCTCTGCCTCAGGTCTCCGTACCCTTTGAAGCCGTCCGCGGAGGTGAGGGGAAATCTCTCCCTCGGGTTAGGAGCGGGAGGCGGGAGGCAAGGAGGCGGATCGCTTCTCCGGGGTTTCCCTGACGCCAGCAGCAGCGCCCGGCGCGCGCGCCCCGCGCCCGTGCCCGGCTCCGGAGAGCAAGGGGGGAGGGGAGCGGGCCCGCCGCCTGCCCCTGCCCCTGCGCCAGCTCGGCTCCACCGCCGCGGCTGCCCGCGAAGCGACCGCCGGGATTGGAGCCCGGCAGGCCCCGGGGCGCGAAGAGGGTGCTCGCCGGGAGGGAGGCGCGCGTGCGCGACTGTGAGCGTGCGCGGCACGGCGCGCTCCGGCGCCCGCCCCCCACCCCGCGGTCTCCGCCCCCCTCGCTCTACCGTGAGGATCCCGAGTCGGCGGCGGGTGGCGGCGCCTGGAACCTGGAGAGACCGAGCCACCCCCCAGCTCTCGCCCGGAATGTACTGACTGTCCTCTGCTCTCCTCCCCGCCCCGCTGCAGGAGGGAGGCGCCCCGAGTCTTTCCCCCTGGGCGCGCGAGGGGGCGGCGCGGGCCGGGCCGGGCCGGGCTGGAGCCGAGCCTGCGGCGCAGAGACCGGCTGAGGCGCGCTGAGGGAAGGGCGCGAGCGCTCCGCGGCGCTATCGCCGCCGCCGCTCGTGGGGTAGAGATGGCGGCGGAGCGCGAAGCCGGGCGACTCCTCTGCACCTCCTCCTCCCGGCGCTGCTGCTCGCCACGGCGGCTGTTGCTGCTGCTGCCGCTGCTGCTGCTGCTGCTGCTCGGGCGCCCGTCGTCCAGCGCCGCGGCCGCGAAGAGCGGCTCCCCGCCGCAGTCCGCAGGTAAGCGGGGCCGGGCCCGGGACTCTGTGGGGGCTGGGGCGCGGCACTGGCTCCCGCGGCCGCTGCGGTGGGTTTTTGTTGTTGTTTAGGATCCATAGGGGAACGTGCAGGAACTTCTCCGCCTCGGCTCCCGTTGCTGGAGAGAAAAGGGTCTCGCGTAGCTGAAAGCGGAGCAGGCAGGAGAGGGTCCTCCCGGGGGAGGGGCGCCTCCGGGATCCGGCCCGGAGCTCTGGGGTCCAGTTCTGCGCTTTGTACCGGGAGGCAGGTTCACCCCTTGCTTCTTTCCCCTCCCCCAGGCTCATCCCACTTGTAAGAGTGGGACATTCTTGTGCTCACACAAGCACCAGTAGAGGCCACTACACACCTCATTAGATAAACAATCGTACGGCCAATTCATTAATTTTCAGGAAGGGATGGAGGAGGGGGCTTGAATTCATTCTCCTCCCCCCCCCCCATCTCCCTCGGCCATGGGTTGCCCAGCTTCTGAAGTCCAGGGAAGCGCTGTCGGATCTCGAGGGACTCTTTGCTCAGTGATTGTAGCCCGAGTCTTCTGGAGAGGGGGTACTAAGGGGCATACTAGCCCCCTCATGATCAGATCAGTGGTGTTGACTTAGCCTTGCGGACGCCTTGGAGAGCGGCTTCAAGTGACTCTGCGAAGTAGTGCCTCTTTACTAGGGATTTTACCAGGGATTTACTAGGGATGTAACCCGCCCTCAACTTCTGAAAAATTTCAGGCATCGGGTTTTTAAGTATTTGTCTAATTGTCTCTAAGTGACAATATGTAAATATATGTGTACATATTCAACATCCTTTTTTTCTGAGTGTGTTTCATGCATTCCTGGAATCACCTGCATTCTTACTTATTTAAGGGTGCCAATTGACACTTCGCCAAGCCTCTGATAGTTGAGGAGCAGAACTCACTCAGCACTTGAAGAGCAAATTGACCTGTGCTTTGCTAACCTTGTTTGCCTAAGGTGGTGTGCCATACAGCTTGACAAAACTTGAATTCACTTTGACAAGATTTAAGTTTTTAAACATGAAGGTCACCTGATCAGATGCAATGGCAATTTGTAATTGCTAAACCAAAAACTTGTTTTCCTCTGATTGTTATGAAATCATTAAAATCACGTTGCAATGTGATTTGCTGATAAAGTTTGCAATTTTGCATATTGTGTGTATGTGTATAGAGCTCACAACTTGCCAGTGTTAAGAGTTTTAAACCCATACCAGTATATATTATCTAAACTGGTAAACAACAATGTTAATGTTAAGTTAGGACCATTGATGTGATATACATTTGTACATTTACCTTGTACAAAGTTTTGGGCACAGTTTTCAGACTTTTAATGTAAGTACCTGAATAGTTTCTTTTCATGGGAATGGGCAAGAGAAATGTAAAAATTTTGGAAAACAAGTTCCTCTTTTTTTCTTAATTTCTAATGTAAATTTATATACAGCTGAATATGTGTGTATTTGATATTTGAGGTCATAGCTGGAGTTTGTTTAAAGTTTTGCCGGTGACATCTTAAAGTTAAAAAAAGCAAAACAATGCTAGAATTTAGAAATTTGTTTTACATTTTATCAATCTGTCTGTCTGTTTTATCTATCTATCAATCATGCATGTGTGTTTGTGCCTGTTCCATGGCATGCTGTGTGATGGTCAGAGGACATCTTTGGAGGAGTCACTTCTCTTCCCAGCACGTGGGACCTGGGGAATGAACTCAGCTCCTCAGGCTTGGAGGCCCGTATAAGCAGTTCTTAGAAAGGGATCTTCTACATTAGCATGAACTCAATCATGGTTTTTTTGTTGTGCAGTGATGAGATGGGAGACATTTGCTCTCTGCCTGTATGGAGTTGGCAGTCCAGTGTGTAGGTAGGAACCATAGCTACTCAACTATGAATTACATAGTTAAGTGATTGTGATAACCACTGAAAGGAGAGTAGGCTTGGAGAAAGTGCGTGCTGGCGTGATTTACCCTGCCGGTGCCAGGGTTTCTCAGATCTGAGATGGTGATGGGTGGAGGTTAGTTAGAAGGCTCACAGTTAATTAGTAGTGGATAGAATCTAGAGCACAGGTCTGATTTTCCCTCATAGCCTTTTTATTTTCATTCCAAAATATTTTGTTAACCCCTCCATCTCATTACAAAATGAAAACAAAACAAAACAAAAACAACAACAGCAGCAGCAGCAACAACAACAACAACAACAACAACAACAAAATCACTGCAGTGAGCAGGGGCTGATGTGTTCAGTCCTGAGCTGTAAAAGAGATCTGGGGTTGGAGAGCTGAGTAAGCAGTCTTGGAGTAAGCAGTCTGTAGATCAGGTATCATTGGTTAATATTTTATTTGTTTGCTTATTTTGAAGAAGGATATACTTGACATGTTTTGTTTTTGTTAGGAGAGAGATGATATTCAGTAGTAAGAGAAAAATAGATGTGTGGGAACAGAACAAATGAGTATTTTATACTCTTAGGATAGACATTTGGACACATGGAAAAACAGAAAAAAGCAAATGAGATTATGGTAGAAGGTGGTTAGCAGTGGTGAAGGGTGGGGAATGAATAAGCACACAGTCAGGCTTTAGGAAGGGAGGGCTGGTCACCCCGAAAAGCTTTGTAGTGGTCCTTGGGGGAGACAGATAGTCTGAGCACCCTGTGCATTGCAAATGCTCTCAGTTGACATTCTTCATAGAGGACCCCACACATCCTGACAGGCATTTACTTGATTTGACACATTACCTCATAAGGTGGTCTGTTTCTGTTTTTAATAATGTCTATTGGAAAACCTTGCTTCATGTTTAGAGTAATTTTCAGTCTCCCAGTCTTAACGTTTTTAGCGCTTCCCTTGCCTTTATCAGCACCAACATGTATCGCTTGACTGTTTGCTTTCCCCGTGGTTTCTGCTTTTGTTCTTCACATTTTTCTTTTACTCTCTTAAATACTAAATCCTAATGTTTGTCTCATTCTCTCCTGTTTTTTGACTCTCCTGGTCCTCCCCCTCACCGCTTGGTAGCTTCATTGATGCAGGTCCAAAGGCAAACTCACATTTTCTTCTCTCTCCTCTTCATCCTGCATCCCTTTTCCTCAATTGCAGTTCCTGACCAGGTCTTTGGCATTGTTAGAATGATCGCATGTGTTTGTCTCTCCTGAATTAAGATCTAGAAGACCTTACTCTGTTTGATCTTTACCTCCCAGGGATTTCTTCTGTTTGTACCTTTTCATCTTTATCCACACCTGAACTAGCAATAGGGACAATGTAATAAATCTCTTTACCTCAATTGTTACCCTCTAGATGTGTCCTCCTATTGGAGTAATCTTTCTGAACTATGTTTCTAAGGGTGGGATTCCCACTTAAAATGTCTTATTAGTATTTCATAGTTTCTTTTTCTAAAAGTCCTTGAGATGGAGATTGTGAGATCCCGTGTGTTCTTTAACACCCCCCACCAATCCCAGTTTAAATTTGACTCCTCTCATCACTCTTATGTGTACCCTTTGTTCTCCCACTTCAGATTAATTGCAGAGCTTTCTGCCTCAGGCTTTTGCACATGCTGTTCTTTTCTTCCTGTTAAAGCTACATCCTACTTCTTTAACTCCTATCTTATCGGAAACTTTTTTTTCTATTGTCTTCTCCCCCAGAGAGTTAATGGTTGCTGTTCTCCTTGTTCCTGTAGCTTTTAAAACACTTTTCATCTTATATTACTTATTTTCTTGTCACCTTTGATAGTCTTAACCTCTGGAGAATTGGTACTTGACTGACTTACCTTTATATTTGGGCTATATCTAAAGCATTGATTAGACTAGTTGTGCTGGTTAGTGTGTTGTTAACTTGACATAAGCTAGAGTCATCTGGAAAGACAAAAACCTCAGTTGAGAAAAATGCTTCCATTAGATTGGTCTGTAGGCAGGTGTGTGTGTGTGGGGGGGCATTTTCTCATATAAGAAAGCTGTCTGAGCAAGCCATGAGGAGCAAGGCAGTAAGCAGCATGCCTCCATAGGAGGCTTCAGTTCCTGACTCCAGGTTCCTGCTTTGAGTTCATGCCCTGACTTTCCTAAGTGATAGATTATGACCTGGAAATTGTAAGATGAAATGAATCATTTTCTCTCAAGTTGCTTTTGGTCATGGTACTTATCACAGTAATAGAAACAACTAGGATGCTAGATATCCAGTAAATATTTGTTGAGCTGTGTCTGGCTATTTTTGAAGTGTTGGGCCAAAGAACATGATTCCTTTATGTGTTTGGTGACAGATTCTTATGTACGATATGCATGTGTGACAGTTGTTCCTTTCTCTCCCCATCCCTCTTCAGCCACTCTTCCCGGATTTTCTCACCCTTTATGAACTTGATCATTCTCTTAGATACCCTGCCATTTTAATATTTGTCAGCTTTGTCATTTGTGGAAGGATAATTGACTTTTCCTGAGTTGTATAGAAAAGAAGTCATATATTTTGGGGGTGAATGCACATAAGAGATAAGAAATGCGCTCCTTAGCAAATTGTCTGAAAATTAATACATCATGTGGGATGAAGAAAGGACTTTCATGTGAAGGCAAGGAATTGGGAGTATGACTCATGGTTCTACAACTGCATGTATATCTATAAATTGGGGGACACAGGCAGGCAAGAACAGTATCTTTCCTACCTAACTGGATCGCCAGGAAAACGAGGTGTAAAGGTGCTTATAAACTCCATTATATTCATGTAGAATGGTTTTAATATTTCTTGTTCAGCTTTAGAAATAGAAGTGTGATTTAGGTTTTACTTTTTAAGATTGTGTGTGTACATTTGTGAGGGGGAAGAGGGGAAGAGGGGGAAGGAGGGAGTATGTGTAAAGGACAGAAGAATGGATCCCCTGGAACTAGACTAATAGGCAGTTGTGAGCTGCTCAGTGTAGGTGCTGGGAATCAAATTGGGTCCTACAGGAGAGCAGTACATGCTCTTAACTGCGGAGCCATCTTTTTAGTCCCCTCTCCCTCAAGTTTATTATTTGAAAGCATAGTTTTTCATTTGTCTCAATTGATTATTGTTAGTTTTGTCTTTTATATTTTCTCTACATCAAGAGACATATCGGGGGTTACGTCAGTACATCTCTTTTATGAAGGCTCTGTGTAAATCTTTTCCCCCATATACTTTGATAAGTGATTTCCATTTGATGGGTATGGATACAATACTACAGTGCACCCACACCAGGAGGGCACTGCCTAGAGGTGTTGTATCAGTCAGAGAGCTGGTGAGCTGAGTTTGATTTAATTGTGGACACCGTCAAGTGAAATATGATTGTAAAATGGAGGTCAACTTTTGAATTAATTTACAAGAAAGAGTATTTTCATTAAAAACATTTGTTTATAAGACCAAGAAAACTCAGACTTGCTAGTATAAAATCATTGTTTTCTAGTTGCTATCTACTATATAGCTAATTCTTTTACATCATGACTGTGAGCTATGTATAACTTTAAATGTTTTCTCTAAATATAATGTTCTTTTTTGCCACATTATCTTTAAACCACTTTATTTTTAAAACTCATTTTAAAAATTCATTAGTTTGCAGTTAACTATAGAATTGTAAATGTTATTAATCTCATGCATTTTTAAATATTTTCTTTCCTGTATGTGTATATAGTTTTCTTTTTTACACATAAGCAGAATTATACAGTTGATTGTTTCCAACGTGTATTTTTTTCTTCCCGAGACAGGGTTTCTCTGTGTGGCCCTGGCTGTCCTGGAACTCACTCTGTAGACCAGGTTGGTCTCGAACTCAGAAATCCACCTGCCTCTGCCTCCCAAGTGCTGGAATTACAGGCGTGCGCCACCACCGCCCGGCTTCAATATGTATTTTTTAAATCTTACTATTGGAGATCTTTCCTATTGGTACACACAGATTTTCTCATAACTGTTATTTGAGATGTCTGTATTTTGGAAAATGAGTATAATGCTTATAGTGGGTAATAAAAGTATTACTTATAGAACAGTCAAAGTGTTTTGAGGCAGTGCACCAGTCTCTTCTATCTGCATTGAATGTAAGACTAATGTTATTGTACACTGTGTAAAGATCATCCTTGTATTATTCAAATGCTGGTTTCTCTGCTTCTGTTAGTTTCTATGTCTTGTTGCAATCGGATATGGCATTGTAATACTTTTATTTTAAGAGTCTCCATGTTGTGTAAATATTGCTTCCCATTTATTCCCTGATTTGTCAATAAAAGCTGATCAGCCAGTGACTGAACAGGGGGAGAATAGGGCTGGACTTCCAATCCCAGTCAGCCAAGGGGAAGAGATGGGGGTGGGGGACAAGGGAGAGAGAAGAAGAGGAAGAGGAGGAGGAGGAGGAGGAGAAAGAAGAGAGAGTTGCCATGGGGAAAGGGTTGGAGAGGCACCATGAGAATACAGCTGAAGCAGAGAGAGCAAGATCATTACTAAAATACAAGTATTATCTTGGGGATTTTGGCTGGGAGATAGCCAGATTAGCTTAGAGGAATAGAATAGATTAATAACTGCTCAGCTCTTATGCCATAGAGCTTAATTAAATAAATCTTACATAGTCTCTGTTTCATTTATTTGGGAGCTAGCCTGGATATAGGAAAATTGTCACTTTTAAAATTCTACTAACAACTGAGCATTTTTCCATTTTACAGATAAGAAAACTGAGTCATAAATTTTAAGAGCTACCATCTGGAAAGGTTGGCATTCAAATGCAGGCATTTGCCTGTCTTCACTGCTTTGTATACTGCCAGCTCTGTATTCTCCTATTAGAATATTGAAGACACTCTGACTGATTTGGTGTGATAGAGCTGTGTGTTAAATGTTTTTCTGCATGTGGTCTTTCCCTTCTATAACTTTGAATTCCATATACGGGGTCATTGATAAGCAGATAGTTTTTGTGTATCTGAAGGGTCGGGGTTTATGATTGTTAATGTTAATGTGGATGGCACCATTCCTTGGCTGGGATCCTGGTCTGTATCGTAGAAAAGAGGAGCTGAGCACCATCATGCATTCTCTCTTCTGGTAATGAATGTTATGAGCAGGGGCACCAAAATCTTACCACTTGAATTCTCTGTCATGATGGACTGTACCTTTGAACCATGAGTCAAAATAAATTCTTTCTCCAATAAGTTGTTTTGTCAGGGTATTTTATTATGGAATCAGGAAAAGAAATTAACAGTTCCATTCATTGTAGACCACTACTGGTAGGTAGCAATAAGCACTTGAACTCCCACTGCTGGGATGTAGCTGAAGGCCCAGAGTTAGCTCCCTACTTAGCACATACAAACAAAACAACAAAAACCATTGACATTTACAACTTGTCTAAAATGTTTTTACCTTTAATTGTGTGTATTTAATACTAAATTTTAAAAATTTTAGTTGAAGATATCGTAGTCTTTGTTTTGTCTGTTAATTGGTTAGGATGCTAGGCTAGTTTATTAGGATGGAGCAGGTTAATAGATAATCTAGAGTCCTTCTACTGTGTACTTATACTCTTTGCAGTATAAAATCGAGCATTGACTTCATCTCAGCTAAATGACTTTTATGTAGTTTTTGTATTTGAAGACTGGTGGTTTCTGGTTTTGATGTGAAAATTAACCTTTTGTCATTCTCTAAGACTTAATTATATATCTTTTCCTGGCTTAAAGTAAAGTATTATTGGAAAAATCTTTTCATTGCTTATAAATGATTGTATGTGATTTCATTTTATATGTGTAAAAATAGCTTCAGGGCTGGGTTCCTGAAACAGAAATTCAGTGTTAAGTAGTGAAACATTTTAAGTTATAGTATTACCAGAAATAATATTGCTTGAATGAGCAGGTTTTGCTGCCTTTTTAAAGATGTGGTTTTATATTTTAATTTTTGAGAGACAGGGTCTCTATTTTATTTAGCCTAGGCTGGCCTTAAGTGTGTGATCTCTTGCCCTGGGCTCCTGAGTGCTAGAATTATGGCCGTACATGAACTACCATGTCTAGTTTATAGGTTTTGTTGTAAGGAAATCAGTTTTGAATAATTCATCATAAGGAGTTAGCATCTGGGCAGTCTTCATGTAAGGTTATAAGTTTTAACTTTTCTTTTTTAAAATACCATTAGAAGTAACCTTTAAATGATTTTATGGCTGAGCTGGAATGCACTCTGTAGCTCACTCTGGCCTAGAACTTAAGAGATCCACATGCCTCTGCCTCCCAAGTGCACGGGTTAAAGATATGTGCCACCACTACCTAGGTCAGCAAGAATTATTAGTTATTCAGTCAGATAGCTCTTCCAGAGCTAAAGATTTAAATAATTTTGACTCATTGCAAACACATACCTTTGAGTCATACACTTTGGAGAGAGAAAATTAAGATTGTGTCAGTTTTAGCACCTCTTTTTACATTAGTGCATGTAAATTGTATCATAGTTGTTTGATAGCCATATGGTATTTTGTTGATACAGTCTATTTAACTAGTTGTCTTCTGATACCCCCAAATTTTTGATTGTTAATAAATGATATAGTGAGCCTAGTTTTTATAAATGTGTGTGTTTATGTGTATCAAATAATTGTGAACCAAAAGATAGGACTTTTATATTAATTTGAAAATCACCTTTGATTATGTATATGTGTGTATCTATATTAATTTTTGGTAGTTATTTGCAAATAATTTGCTTAAAAGATGATTCTTAGCAACAAATGAGAGTATCTGTTTCTCCATACCCTTGCCCATAAATGATTCATGTCCAGACTTCATAATTTTTACCAACTTGACAGATGAAAACAGAAGTGTCTCTATGTATGTTTATTTTGTATGATGTCTGTGAATGCTGCCACACATATGCTGTGGTACTTGTGTGGATGTCAGAGAACAGCCTTAGGTGTTGGTCTTTTCTGGCTTGCCTGGTGCAGGATGCTTTTGTTATTTGCAGCTATGTATGCCAGGCAGGATGGCCTGCAAGCTTTTTGAGGTTCTTTTGTTGCTTGTTTTCCATCTAGCCTTAGGAGCACTGGGATTATAGATGTTCATTACTATGCCTCCTGGCTTTCTGTTGGTTTTGAGGATTTAAAGTCAGACCCGTATTCTTGCACAGCTAGGGAGGACTTTACCCATCAACTATCTCCCCAACCCTTGTTTTTGCATTTACTAATAGAATTAGCACCTTCTCAGGTTTTAATTGATGATTTATATTGCTTCTGTGAATTGTTTAGTTTTTGTTTTTTGTTTTCACATTTTTCTCCCCTCTTTTGAGTTTAATGATGATGCTGTATGTATGTTTGTTACATTTTAGGTTCTTAGTGTTGCCACCCACCATGATGTGATGTAGTAAAGGGGTTTTTGCTACAGTCAGCACTTCTTAGCTAAATAAACTTTTCTTTATAAGCCACCCAGTATCAGGTATTTCATTACCCTGAAACTAAATGAACTAATACAGAGGGGCAGGGCAGGGCATACTATCTATTTTGGACACTTTGAGTCTAAATTTAGGTCAGTACAATGTGTAATTGTATTGCAGAATTGGAGATCTGGTGAGAGGTATAGGATGGGCATGTAGGTTCAGGAGTTATTAGATAAAGATGATCTTAGTTCATGTCATGAGAATAGACCTGTTTAGAAAGGGGGGGAAACAACAACAGCAATAAAATCCAACCTGGAGTAAACATTTAGGAAGTCACCTGTAGTTGGGTTTACAAAGAATGGAAAACAGGCTGTGTTTGCAAGAGATACTGGTACCAAAGCAATGAGAGTACCTAGAGTAAGAACAGTGTAACACAAAGTTTTATTTCACCTACAGATAGTTTTGTTTTTGTTTTTGTTTTTGAGAAATACCTGTATAAATAAGTGGAATAGTGCTAAAATAATGTTGGTCCTTTTTATAAACTCTGTAGTCACATTCTTGGCCCCAAAGTTTGGGTGCTAGGCAAGAAGAAAGATGGTTTACAAGGACTATACTAGTAAATTCTTTACTTTAAATGACAATTATAACAACTTACCACCCACCCTGTTGTGCTGAGGTAAACAATGAGTTGATATGTATCCATGTTTAGAACAGAGCCTGGTTATCTTACCCATTAAACATAAACTGTTATTCCTGTTGTTTTGTTGTTCTATACTAGATTGAGAGGTTAGCTAAAAAGGCATGAAAGTTAGATAACACTGCTGTAGCTTGGTTTATGTTTTTATCTGATGGCTTTGTATAATTAAGCTGTTAAGTGAGTGCCTTTGTGATGAGGAGGATAAGCTTTTGTTTAGTCTTGGGTGGTCAGCTGGTTTCTCAGGATCTAAGCTGAGAGTGAGATGGAGAGTAAAGGCAAAAGCAGCAAAATACTATTAAGCAGCAAACTAATTTCTTCTCTTTTCTCTGTTTTTTCTTGAGACAGCGTCTCAGTCTGTCCTGGGATTCACTTTGTAGCCCAGACAAGGCTTGAACCTGGCATTCCTTTTGCCTCAGTGTTCCCTGTGCTGGGTTTACAGGCATGTGGTGATACAGGTCTGTGCCCCCTGTGGCCTTCTTGTGACCTAGGATAACTAGGTTTAAATTAGGTTTAAAACAAAAATTGCACACTTTCTTTAAACATTATAAAATTTTTGTTGATGAGATTATTTTCGTTGTAATATTAGTGCTTCTGAAGTGAGTTTTATAGATGACAGTGTCCTGCTGCAAAGCCAAAAGTTTACACATGCCTGTAATCATTCTTGAAAAGTTTAGTTTTATTATAAATGTATATTGTTTGTTATGTAATGGATAGGTAGCTATTCTGTGAAACCATAGCAATAATCTTTAAAGTTTGACCTGTTAGGTATGTGGGAATAGAAGTTGGAGATAGTGCTGGCGGCTATTTTTATTTTTTTATTTTATTTTATTTTTTTTTATTGTATATATTCTATATTTACAATTCATTTCCCTTTTTCTGGTTCCCCACCCCCAAAGGTCCCACATGTCCTTTTCCCTCCCCCTGCTCCCGCATCCACCCCCTCCCACTTTACTGTTCTTGTACTCTCCCCCAATGATTTTTCAAGACAGGGTTTCTGTGTGTAGCCCTGGTTGTCCTGGAACTCACTTTGTAGACCAGGCTGGCCTCGAACTCAGAAATCCACCTGCCTCTGCCTCCCAAGTGCTGGGATTAAAGGCATGTGCCACCACCACCCGGCACTGGCGGCTATTTTTAATACCTGGAGTTTAGCCTTATCTGTGTCCACCTGAATAATAGGGAAAATGGCTTGTTCACTTGGCATTCTCGCTTTTGTTTGTTCTTGCATGCTCTCTCTCCCTCTTCTCTTCTCTCTCTCTCTCTCTCTCTCCTCTCTCCTCTCTCTCGGTTAAATTATTATTTCTACTTAAAGTGGATATATGATGTGGCTTCTCTGTATTTAGTATATTTTTCTTTTGCATTTGTGAACCTATTTTAAGGTAGGAAAAGCTTTCTTCCTTTATTGCTTGTTTTTTTAATTTCTTCCTTGAGGTCCAAAGGTAAAGTGTACTCTCCCCTCATCCCCGTTTTCTATGGTTCTTTATTTCTCCTTTTATTGTGTCAGTTTTTGCTTTTTATATTTGGAGACTATATTACTAACTGCATACAAATTTATAATTGTCTCTCTAGTAAGTAAATACATCATTAGGAAGTTTCCCCCCCCCCCCCAGATAGGGTTTTTCTGTGTAGTCCTGGCTGTCCTGGAACTCACTCTGTAGACCAGGCTGGCCTCGAACTCAGAAATCCACCTGCCTCTGCCTCCCAAGTGCTGGGATTACAGGCGTGCGCCACCACGCCCGGCTTCATTAGGAAATTTTTAATCTAGTTTTGTCAAGTGTTTTTTTTTTTTAAACAAGATTTATTTTTATTTTATGTGTATGAGTGTTTTATCTACATGTATGTAAGTGTACTATATGCATACTTAATGCCTACAGAGACCAGAAGAGGATGCTGAATTCTAACTGAAGTTACAGGTAGTTGTGAATCACTATGCAGATGCTGAGAATGGAACCCTTGTCCTCAAGCAGCAAGTACTCTAAACTGTTGAGCCAGCCATCTTTCCAGCTCCTCTCAGCTCTGTTTTAGTGTTAAATAGATTTTTGATTTCAAACTTTGTATAGGCTTGATTTCACTGTATAGTCTGTCATTAAATGTGTTTTTATTTTTTATTTTTATTTTTTTAGTCTTTCATTTCATTATTTACTTAACCCTGCTCATTGCCTATTCTTCCTGGATCTTCTTCCTTTTGTAAAAGTTATTTGTGTGTATGCATGCATCTCTCTCTCTCTCTCTCTCTCTCTCTCTCTCTCTCTCTCTCTGTGTGTGTGTGTGTGTGTGTGTGTGTGAGATCTGTTGTGTTTTGATGTGTCTTTGCACATACGTGTATGTGATGCATATGTGGAAGTTACTGGAGAACTTTTGTAGTTCTCTCCTTCTACCTTTATGTTTACTTTGAGGATCAAATTCAGGTGGCCAAGTTTGCACTGCAAACTCTTTACTAGGCTAAGCCATTTCTCCAGCCTCCTTCCCTCCCCCTCCTTCCCCTACCCTTCTTTTTCCTCTCCCCTCCTCCTCCCCTCCCTCTTCCCCTCCCCCTCCTCTTCCTCCTCTTCTTTCTTCCTCCTCCTCCTCCATCATTTTTAGTTAGCCATTTCTGTCCCTTGTATTTCCAGTTGTTACTCTTTTACTATTTATTTCAGTGGTTCCAAAAACATCTTTAACTTGTACTGAACATAATTTCTTAGACAGTGAAAACCCGTTATAATAATTTGCACTTCCCTTTTAATTTTTGTTACTTTGTATTTTTTAGTTTTTTATATTGCTTGTCATAAGACATCCCTATTATTAAATAAGTCATCATTTATTTAGATTCACTCATTCATTCTCTCTCTCTCTCTCTCTCTCTCTCTCTCTCTGCATGTCTGAGTTTCTATCTGGGATTATTTCTTGGAGAATATCTTGTAGTATTTAGTTAGGTCTGCTGGACATGGAGTCTCTTAGCTTCTGTCTGTCTTAAAATACTTGTATTATAATTTAATTCTGTAATTTAATTGTATATTGTTAGAGATTGGATGGTTGTGTTTTTTTTTTTTTTTTTTTGTTTTTTTCCTTCAGTCATTAAAGTATGCCATTTTGTTGTTTGCTGGACTTCATCTTTCTGTTGAGAAGATATAATTTAGGTATAATATGCTTACACTCCCTCTATCAGCCTCCCTTAAGATTTGCCCCTTAATGTGACTGCCAGAAATTTGACTCTGAGATGCCTAGTTGCATTTATGTGTTGCTGGGTTCTGGAAGCTCTAAGATGACCACTTTTATCAGCTGTGGAAAGTTTTTGGAGGATTACTTCAAATACTCTGTCTTATTGGAATTAGTTCATTTCCGTTTTTTGTACTATCATCTCTGACAAGTTCAGAACAGCTCTAGTTTTGTATCATGCAGTTGTTAGGATAAGAACAACAGATAAACACTTTCGGTGTTCTCTTATCAAAGGTAATACTTCCATTTATTGAGTTTTTAATTTTTTTCATTTCTAGAATTCTATTATGTCTTATAGTTTCCAAGTTTCTGCTTGCAGTTTTATTACTTCAATCCCTTCTTTTATGTGTTTCTACAGGTGAGTGGTGAGCATGCTTTTATAATTTGTGATTTTTGAGATTGTTTTGTCATTTCATGTTTGTGATTGAATGGAAAGTATTGAATACAAAAAAATTATAGAGGTTATCAGAATGGCATTGTCATGTCTAGAAAGGTCTCCCTGGCTTTGGGAAGTGGTTATGCTAGAGGAGCTAACAATTTAAGATCATTTCAATTTGTTCAGGGAATGAGATAAGTTAAAATTGGGCTTCAAATCCTATGAATTGGCGTACTTTAGGTTTACCTTTACTTTACAGACACAGTACTTTGAGGTCCTAATCCTCAGTTTAGGGGTTTACCCTTCTTTCTAGCAGGTCTTCTCCCTGTGTTTTGATCTTGTCAAAATTGTGCTCAGGGCTGGAGAGATGGCTCAGAGGGTAAGAGCTTGTTGTTCAAATGCAAATACCTGAGTTTGTATTAACAGCATTCACATTAAATAAGAAAAAGTGGGTGCATGTAACCAATATGGGAAAATGGAGGCAGGAGGATCTTTGGATCTTGCTGGCCACCAGCCTAGCTCCAGGTTTAGTGCGACTCAAGATAATCAGGGAAATTAAGCAGAAATTGATAGAACAGGACAGTTGACATCCTCCTTTGGCATCCACACACCCAGGACAAGCTCACATATGTATATATACTATATACACTCATTAATTTAGCTCACTTAAACCTCTTTAAGCAGTAGTCTTTAATGTGCTAATTATACTTATGCATCAACAGTAACTACTGTTGATTGACTTGTATTTTGTAGACTAATGATAGAAAATAGCAAATGGAGGATGCCCCTTCCTATAATATTGTTTAATTCACCATGTCAACAAATCTGTCCCTGCAGCCTACTAAGCCTTTTCTTTAATTAAGTACCTTATTTACACTGCAGATTTTATTCATTTGAGGATTCAATTCTTGTTTAAACAGATAAGGTTAACAGCTCAGGGTTGTTTAAGATACATTGTAAATACAACCAGAATTTTACCTGGGGCAGTTCACTTTTAGACTGTGTTATGTTTAGAAGGCAAGCACTTTTGTAACCAGTTTCTAGTTATTCATAGGCTGGTTATCTAGTTAGTTCATCTTAAGATTACCAAATCCTCTTGTTTCTCACTCCATTTAGATCTATTCCCCTGGCCAGTCAAATTTCTGTGCTCCTATGGACTGTCAAAAAATAACTGTGATCCAGTATTAAGTACAATAAGATGAGTTCTTGATGTGCGAGGATATGCACATCTTACTTGTTTATGGAGCCAGTTAATAGTTTGGGCAGATAGAATTTTATTGTCATGTTTGAATTAGTGTAGTCACATGGTACCCACAGCTCTCCCAACATACCTCACCTTCTTTCTACTTGTCACTGCCCATATCACTTTGCAGACATTTGAAATACAGCTGATGTGACTGGGGTGAGAAGCCAGATGGAGAAGTTAGTTATACATGCCATTCTAAGTAGCAGCCATAGCTTTTTTTTTTTTTTTTAAATCTTTGTTATTCTCAGGGTCTACCACATTGACTGACATGTCTTCAGAAACATTTTGTTTACAAAGACTTACCCCCCCCCCCAGAGCTGTAGATTAAACCCAGAGTCTTATGTTTGCTAGGCAAGCCTCTACCTCTAAGCTACATTCCCATTCCCAGCCTTCAGCATTTTGTTTTAAATGAAAGACTATGTCAAAATTACAGTCATAGGAGAAGCATTTGACTCATCTTTCTGCCTTTATAGAACAGTCAGGTTTATGTCCAAGACCAACTATTTAAGTTCCTATGAATTGCTTGGCTTAATTATTCTCTAGATAATACAAAGAGGTTGGCAAGTATAATATACAATAAACCCAGCAAACAGCTTCCTAGCAAACAGCCATTATTGGGGAAATGACAAGGAATATATGGTAGTATATGTTTGTTTTACTTTTGGTTTGCCCTACAGACTAGTGTGCTGTAGCATATACTGAATCATATAAGGCATGATTTTGTTCTTAAGGAACTTGTGTAATGTAAGAATTACTATCAGTACATTGCAGGATTAGATGCCAAATAAGGTGTATATTTTCCCAAGCACCAGCTTTGTAAAATTAAAACAGTTAATACTCGTTAGAAAGGTCTGCAGTTTTCTGTTCTTCAGGATATATGAGCAGATTGAGTTGGGGAAACTGTCCAGAATACATATTGATAATTTATTTCCATTTGACTGATAGGAGTGTGATACATGAACATTGAGCTTGTGAATTTCTTTTATATCAGACTATGTCATGTCATCAGCTAAGAAATTTTCCAAGTCAATTTTATTTACTGGTACTGGCCTGTTGTGGAAATATATATATATATATATATATATACACACACACATATATATATATACACACACACACACACACACATATATGTATATATACACACACATATACACACATATACATATATATATGTATATATATACATATATATGTATATATATACATATATATGTATATATATATATATATATAGTGTGTGTGTGTCTGTGTGTGTCTGTGTAATACTAGCATTTTTCGTTTTTGTTTTTAATTATGGAGGGCTATCTGTTTATCCCATTCATCCAAGAACATCCTTTCAGTTCCTTCCTTAGGATCTTATAGATTGCAAAGGATAAGTTCTTTGATTGTTTCTTGTATATATTTCGAACTCCTGTTACCTTAACACGTTCTTGTTATGTTCCAAAGCAGTCCTTCTTTTCTGATAACTGTTATTTCCACCTTACAAGGAAGGCCAGTCTCACACTCATTTTTCTGTGAGTTTGGCTACCCCTTTCTCCTCTCTTATAGTTTTCCTAGGATTTAGAGGGATCATACTTTGTTTTATAGGGCAACTGTGTTTTATTAACTCTTTGTTCCCTCTTCAGATCATGTTGTAAGATGAAAGGTAGTATCTGGGAAAGATCTCAGCTATCGGGGGTGCGGAAACTATTTTTGTAAGGATTAAGAAAGAGGAAAACTCACTAAATACTCAAGACACAAATAGCAAGTCAAATGATTCCCAAGAAGAAGAAAGGAGAGGACCCTGGGCATGTAAAGATTGCATCCAGTTTAGTAAAGAAACCGAGGGGGGAGGGGGAGTGATTGGGGAATAGTTGGGGGGGAGAAGAACTATGGGAACTATGGTGGGTGGGAACTGGGAAAGGGGAAAGCCTTTGAAATGTAAACATAGAATATAGAAAATAAAAATAACTAAAAAAAAAAAAAAAAAAAAAAAGAAAGAGGAAAACTTGGAAGGATCCATGATAGCTAGTCTCTTACATCAGCAGAGAAATGTAGAGTCACATTTTCAGTCTGTCATAACTTCATTTTAATTGGCTGCATTAAAAAAACAAACTACCAGTTATGCTCTTTGCTGTCCTCAATGTTGGCAGTATAAAGGCTTCTTCAGAGAACACGAGCAAGTAGGTACAAGGACGCTTATGTGAAAGAAGCTCTGCCTGGCTGAGTGACTTGCCTGATTTAAAATATGGCCTTTGGCAACTTCAAATAGTTTGTTTTCTCAGAGGAAAAAGTTCAGACTATTTATCCATGTTTAGTAAAAACTATTGTGATTTTCTAATAGAAAATACTCTCCGATTCGTGCATTGACTGAATAAGCAGTTATTGAGTAGCTACTGTGTGTAAGGCACTGCTAAGTGATGAGAGAAATAAGTGCTAATTTAATAAAGGATATTTCATGTGTAAAAATAATTAGAATGCTGTGTAGAAAGTGATGGGTATTGCAAAAGAGCATAGAGTGCTTTGGGATAAAAGTAGACATTTCTTCTTGACAGGGTAAGTCAAAGTAAACTTTCTGGGATGGTAGAATTTGAGCAAGTCCTGTAGGCCGTGATAAGAAGTGGTTCTTAAAAGGTTTAGGTATAGTAGATTCCTGTGCAGTGGCATGGGCAACTACTAACTGTATTTATTCTGTTAAGGTACAATTGGTTATAGTTTCCTCATTTCATTTTGCAAATCTCATCCTTTTTTCAACTTGCTATTAATTCTGGAAGTTCTAAGTTAGAAAAAGGGAGATCTTAGGCTATTTGGTTAACTTCTCTGTGTTTCGTTTCTCATGTGTAAAGTACTATGTGCCAGGGGCTTTCGGAAGAGTGTTAATATAGCCAGCCAGGGTGGTGGCTTACATCAGTAATCCAAGCACTTGAGAAGCAGAGGAGAACAGTTGCCACAAGTCTGAGGCCTGCCTGGTGTGTACATAGTGAGTTCTAGGCCACTCAGGGCTATGGAAGACATTATCCTTTTGTTTTGTTTTTTTTTTTAAAAGTGTGTGTTATATGTAATAAGTCATTTATTTTGTGGTTATATCCCCAGTAAATGACTAGCAAGAATTTAAAAACAGGCCAGAATTACTAAAGTACTAAACTGTGTAGTTTTTTCCCTCCTAGAATTCCTTTGATTTCCAAAGTGCAGTAGCTCTTGTCCTATTTGTGTTAAAGCTGCTTCCTCTATTCTAAGGAGAAAGGCAAACAGTTCTTTTTTAATCTCAGAAATTCTATGGTAGAGTGCCCTAACCAACTTTGCTTTAAGCTATTATTGTTACTGGCTATTTAGTGTGTTACCCTTTGCTCCAAAGAACAGAGGTTTTACGGTGAAATGTTGGCATGCATCGTAACTGTTGTGTTATACAGTAGATCTGAGTTCATCAACTTTGGAGTAAATATTATGGCTCTCCCCTCCAAGAGATTCTGGAATTATATTCTACAAGATAATTTTTATACATATTTTTTCTCCTGAAAAATAATCCAATATATTTCTTGTTAATGAGTAAAATTGCCCAAGTTTACTCATAAATCTTTTAGGGTTTTTCAGTGAGATATTGAAATGTAGGCATAGTAGAGGTGTAGATTTTAACAAATATATCAATATTTTTATTTATTTTACTAGTTAGAGAAAAAATTGTGGTTTAAATGTCTCCCTTTGGGTTGTGTACATTTGTTGTAAAATTCATGTGGTTTTGATTTGGTGTTGTGTGTGTGTGTGTTTGTGTCAGTGTCACACATGGACACGCATGTGTCTGGGTTTCATCTTGTCTGGGCTGGCTTCTAGCTTTCTGTGTAGCAGAGGATGGTCTTGAATGCCTGCTCCTTCACCTCATCATTCTGAGATCATGGGTGTTCCCTACCACACCTGTTTATATGGTGCTGGGCTTAAACCTAGGACTACATTCTTGTTAGGCAAGCACAGGAGGAACTCAGCTACAGGCCTAGTTTCTCATGTGTAGTTTTAATTTGTATTTTTTGTTCATATGTGCAATCAAACAACTGTTAGTGGAGGTAATCTCTTCTATAAACTTTGTTAATGTTAGTTTCCCTTCAGAAGTCAACTGTTAGTGTTGGAGCTACAAAGAGTGAATACATTTCCTGAGAGGAAATGATAATAAAATATTCAGGAAGTTGTTAGGAAGCAAGAACTTTTGTTCTTGTTCATTCAGATAAGCTGTTGAGACCTTTTAGTATATCAAAATAGTTTGTATTAGTGGAAGGAATGAAAGATTTGGCAGCCTCTAGTACTGTTGGAGACCTTGGACTACATAGAATAATGGAACATAGAATGCATAAGTGTTAAGAATTTCTTGTAGCTGTTTGAATTTTTTCCTACCACACCCCCTTTTGAGTATCTTTATCAGAGAAAAATGTGAGAGCTTTCTGAAGTCAGGGTATGTGAATAACTCAGGAAGGAACCTGTTCTTGGGGAGACCTCAGTAGTTGATTGCTTTTCATTTCAGGAGTGTGAAATAAGCCAGTATTATGACTGAATTTTCTTCCCATGCTTTGCTTTCTGGTCACTTCTTGTTTGCCTTAGTCATTAATTTTCCATTTTGCTGTAGTATCTTTGGTCACTGTGACTAGCTTGTGTTTTTCCTTTTTGAATATAATTGTTGCACTTGTTTTTAACAAGTTGAGTTTAGTTTGCATTTTCTTCTCTGTTTATGTCAGAAGCAGCTTTACCCTTGAGTGATAAATTCTGGATCCTCTCACTTGGATGAGCCTCTTCTTGGACCTGTGAGAAGTCCCAACATTGTATTTAGTAGTTAGATAGTGAACCTGTAAATTGTATTAAATTTTAAATTTGTGTGTCACTGTTTGGGGCACAGTTGAATATGAAGGCATGCATACCCTTTCTCTTAGAAATATGGAGGAGTTGTGGTTTCAGAGTTTTTGTGTGCAATTAGATTAAATCATAATGCAACAGTCTTGTGGGAAAAAATGTGCTAAATTGAGGATTTTGTTCCCCCTTCTGAATTATGTATGGGGTCAAACCTTTTAAAACTCAAGCCAGCTTGGGCTTTGGTAAAGGTTGAGTGTCAATTTCTAAATGTAGCTGAGGAAAGTTTCGTGAAGAATATTGGGAAGGAAGCACTAATGAGGAAGTTATATAGCAGCTGGCTGTAGAGCATCAGCTCTCGACCTGTGGACTGTGACTCCTTGTGTGTGTGTGTGGGGTGTTGAACAGCCCTTTCAGAGGGTCTCCTAAGGCCATCAGAAACACAGATATTGCATTACTATTCATAATAGTAGCAAAATTATAGTTATAGAGTACCAGTGAAAATAATTTTATGGTTGGGGGTCACCACAACTGAGGAACTGTATTAGGAAGGTTGAGAATCACTGCTATGGAGTGTGGAGTGGCCAGGGACATTAAGGTGCTGTCTTTGGATTTAAAGATACATTTTCAAGTAGTGGTTTCAGTAGTATTTTGAACTAAATAAGGAATCCCAAGATAGTATATCTCACCCAGAAATTTAGTAATATAATTTCAGAATCATTTTATTGAAAAATTTGAATCATTGTGTTAATTAACATATTGCTTAAGAGTTAAGAGTTTTATTAATGAGAGTATTTCTCTGAACACAGAGTAAAGCACTTAAGTTTCAGTTTCTTTGTCACAGCATTTTGCCTTGGTAGATGATTCTTCTCTCTGATCATTCTTCTCTCTACTTTAGTTTCTCATCCTCTGGCCCTTCTTTTTTCATCTTTTGTTTTCTTCACTTTTGTATTCAAAGTTCTCATGTACTTTTGAGGATTTGAATAACCAACTGTAGATAACTACTTGTATTTGCTATGTTCTCTTTAAAGATAACTGTGTGCTCTGCATGTCTGGAGACTTTTTTATCTACAGTTAAATGAGAGTGTAGTATTTTTAGAGGCAGTTGTATCTAGCCTGTGGTTGGTTAACCAGATCAGTTTCAAAAAATGCTTGGAATTATTTAGCTTTTCCTAAAATTCTTTCTGATAACATTTCTAGAAAGTTGTATGTATCTGCCACCTGGTGGTGAAATAGTATAGCAAATGTTAACTTTCAGAAGTTTAATAAACTATTTAAGCTCTATTTAAGCTTTTTGGATATGTAGCATTTTGATACTCTCCTTTTTTGGTTGAGAAAATGTTACTTTAATACACTACTATAGGAAAATGTTGACTAATATGTTTTACAGGTGACTTCTTAGATTATAGGTGATTTCTTAGATTATGAAATTTGTGTAGTCATCAGTTGCATACATTCAGTTTGGAGTGATGGGAGCTTTTAAGAGTATTGTTGATTGTAGTATTTCTAAAATGAATAGTTATCAACTCAAGAAAAAGCAAAGTTGGTAGAACTAAGGTTTTTTGTGGGGGGTGATAATAACATATTAAACAATTTAAAGATAAACAATGTTCAATGACCCCTCATAGGTTTATTGATACAGCTAAACTGTGTTAAGATTGAAGGCTGTAATAGTGACTAACAGAAACATTCTTGTTTTCTTAGTGTTATAGTCTAATTAGAGAAGTATTTTTACTACAAGGGTTACATATGTAAATGAGAAGTCTCATCCAGGCTGTTACCAGGGAAAGTTTCTCTTAGGAAATGGCATTTCAGCTTAGGTGTGACAGACATAGACTCAACCTAATGTGGAAAGCAGGTTGGCAGTTTGGAGGAGTTTAATAGGGTAGTTGGAGTTCTAGTGAGAGAGAGGGACCGTGGTATGAATTAAAACAATAAATTAATACAGGGCCATGTAATGTACCACATGTGGATGTCAGAGGGTCTGCTCTCCTCCTACCATGTGGGGGTCCTGGGGGTTGAACTCAGGTATTAGACTTAGAGAGCAAGTACCCTTACCCACTGAGCCACATCACCTGCCTCAGTTACTAGTCAAAGGAATCTTAAGTGTGCAGTGCATCACTTTGTATGTTTTAACTTGAGGTATTAAGATATGCACCTTATTTTATTCTAATCCCGTAAGTTATTAGATGTATGACCATAGTAAAGTTAGTAATTTTTATTTCATAACATATGAAAATGAAAATGAAAAAATTATAGGGTTATTAACAGGATTAAGAGGTAATTTTTATAATGCCTTTTTTATTATTGTTTTTTTTTCCTTCTGCTCAACATGGTGTTTTAAGGATATGGTCACATTGCTACGAATACATCTAGTTAGTTTCCTCTAATTACTGCTCAGTACTTCATAGTGTGAGCCTTCTTACCTAGGGTATGAATACCTAGACTCATTCTAACTCCCACCACCTCGAATACACTGGCAGTGGGAATTTGCCATGGATCCTTTGCAAATCCTGGAATGCTATTTTTTCCATTAGTTTATTTATTCACTTGACATCTAGATGGCAGCCTCCTCCCCCTCCTCCCTTACATATCCTTTCCCCAAAGTGGGAGGTCTGGCCTTCTTCCCACCCCTATACTAACCTACCCTGGTATGTATCAAGTCACTGCTGGACTAAGTCTATCTTCTCCCTCTGAGGCAAGAAAAGACAGCCCACTTAGGGGAGCAAGATCCACATGCAGGCAACAGAATCCAGGTAAGCCCCTATTCTAGTTGTTGGGGGACCCACATGAAGACCAAGCTGCACGTCTGCTATGTATGTGTGAGGGACCTTAGGTCCACTCTTTTATGCTTTT
Organism: Apodemus agrarius; assembly: GCA_964023405.1. Taxonomy (NCBI): domain Eukaryota; kingdom Metazoa; phylum Chordata; class Mammalia; order Rodentia; family Muridae; genus Apodemus; species Apodemus agrarius. The sequence continues at coordinate 62,033,659 of OZ030012.1, read as the reverse complement.
TGGTTGGTGGTTCAGTCTCTTGGGATCCCCCAAGGATCTAAATTAGTTGGCTTTGTTGGTCTTCTCATAGGGTATAAATATAATAAATTTTGCCAAATATGGCCTGGTTAAGAGTGTTTGCACTAGTTTGTTGATATATCTAAGTTACCATCTAATGTCTTTGCCAAGAGCTGAAGGACTTAACTCTTCTTTTTTTTTTTTTGGAATTGGTTTTTTTCGAGACAGGGTTTCTCTGTGTAGCCCTGGCTGTCCTAGAACTCACTCTGTAGACCAGGCTGGCCTCAAACTCAGAAATCCGCTTGCCTCTGCCTCCCAAGTGCTGACTTAACTGTTCTTAATGTTGCCATCTGACAATAGGTCTAAAGAGTTATTTCAGTGTTGGTTGAATTTGCATTTCTGATTGCTAATGAAGCTAACAGTGATTGCAGTTTTCTGTAATTTTGTGTTGCTGTCCCATATTCATGTTTGTGTCAAGTTTTTAGTCTTATTAATTTGTAGCTCTTTGTTCTTGTGGATAGATGTGGTAAATCATTTCTCTTTGTCATGTTTTTTGTTTTGTGTTGTGTTTGTTTGTTTTACTTTGACTACAGTTTTCTTTGAATAAAAAGCTTTAACATTCTTGTTTGAACCTATTGATTTTCTCCTTTTAAAATTATTTTAATTGGTAAAACATTTGCACTTATTATGTACTTAACATGCTTTCAAATACATATTCATTAGGGAAGGTGTAAGTTAAGCTAACATACTCATTACCTCATGTATTTCTTTGTAGTTGATTCCCCACTCTATTATTGTTTTTGGGAATATAATACATAGTAATTAACTAGTCATCTTATTGAAAAAAGGATTTCTTAGACTTATGTTTTCTCTCAGGGAACTTATGTAGCCTTTGACCAGTGTCACCCAGCTCCCTTTAATTCTTGGTAACCACTTTTTTAACGCTCTGCTTTTATTAACTTTACATTTCATCCCATTTTTAAGTGAGATTATGCAGTATTTGTCTTTCTTACTGTGTCTTATTTTACTTAACATGTTTTGTCTCAAATAAAAGGAGAAACAACTTCTCTTCCCCTGCTTCCCCCTCTTCCTTGCTGACCTAAAACTCAGGATACTTCTGACTCAGCCTTCCAAGTGTTGGGATTACAGGTGTGTTCCAGCCATGCACAGTCCACCCTTTTCTATTTAAAGATTAAGTGCTTACCTAGCATGCAAAGGCTCTAGGATCAGGACTCTTCAACACACATAAACATGTATATTCTCTTTCTCGACTCATATTCCAACCATTGTGTGTCTGAATAATGTTTTCTTACGCATTCATCTGTTGATAGATACTTGGAATGGTTCTGTGTTGTCTATGGAGAATGATTCCTTACAAGGACTGCAGTTGTACTTTGGCACATTGATTTCATTTTCTTCATTACATACCTACTGGGACTGCTGAATTTGGTTTGTTTGTTTTTCATTTTGTTATTTTGAGACAAGTTTTAAACTCACTTTGTATACCAGGCTGGCCTTCCGAGTGCCAGGGTCTGTGTGTGTGTGTCGGTAGATAGTTTTGATTGAGCACTCCCCAACTTTTCTGTAGCAACTTCACAATCCATTGTTTATAAACGTTACCTTATTTTTTGTGTTTTCTTACATTTAGAGGTTCTAGATATCACATTTGCATAATAAACACTGCTGAGTATCTGGTATATTTTAGGTGTGGGATGTAGAACTTGTGAATCAGATAGTCTTTAGCTGACTGGAGCAGAGCCATTGGATGAATCCTGCTTATGTAGGAAATATGGATGATGAGAAGTTTGCACTTGCCCTTATTATCTTCAAATTAAAAAAAAGAATCCACAACAGAACTAGAACAATTACCTTTCTACCCTCGTTCCCAACTCATGTTTGTGAATGGCATTTAGTTTTCCCCTATTTCTAATATTTACCTTTTCTTATTCTCTTTTCTCTCTGTCATACTTTCTTGTACATTTGTTTTCATATATACATGTGTATGAGAGAGAACATGTGTTTTTTTTCCCTCTCCTTCCTGGCATTGTGTGACCTGGCTTAACATAGATTCTAAGTCTATCCATTTTTCTGCAAATTTTATGATTACATTTTTATTTAGAGTTGAATAGTATTCATCTCACATTTCCACTGTCCATTTATCTGGTGATGAACAACTATCTTGGTTTCAATTCCTTGCAGTAGTGAATAAAGTAACTATAGCTCTGTGCAGATAGTTCTGTGGGGCATAAGGAGTTTTATGGGCATATGTTCAGAAGTGAAACAGCTGAGTATCATAGTTTTATTTCTACTTTTTTGCTTTTTGGGTTTTTTTGGTTTGTTTTTGTTTTTGTTTTTGTTTTTGTTTTTTGAGACAGGGTTTCTCTCTATAGCCCTTGCTGTCCTTGAACTCACTCTGTAGACAAGGCTGGCTTCAAACTCAGAAATCAACCTGCCTCTGCCTCCCAAGTGCTAGGGTTAATGGTGTGCGCCACCACTGTCTGGCATTTATTTGTTTGTTTGTTTGTTTGTTTGTTTGTTTTGCTTATTTGCAAGTTTTTATAATAAAGTTTATAAAATTGGAGTGGGACTTGGGTGGAGTAAAGATGATTAATTTAGTATAAAATTTTTATTAGTATATTATAAAATTAACTGTACTTTCACAGTTCTTTATGTAGATTCTTTTAACCATCACCACAAACAGTTCCATTGCTCCCTCAGATTCACCTTTGCTAGTTACCTTCTTTTTTGAGACAGGGTTTCACAGTGTAGGTCTGGCTGGTCTAGAACTTGCTATGTAGATATGGCTGGCCTCCAATTTACAGAGATCCACTTGGCTCTGCCTCTGGAATTCTAGGATTAAAGGACTTGAGCCATCACTCCTGATGTTTGCTAGTCCTTTGTAGTGAAACTTGCCCTCCACTAATTCTTGCAACCACTGATTTACTCTCCTAGTAGTTTTACATTTGAATGCCATACAAGCTGAATCAACAGTTTCTAATCATCCGAAGCTGTTCTTTGAATGAGCATAATGTCTATGAAATGTGTTGTGTATCAATAAATTGTTTTTTTATTGCTAAGTAGTATTGCATCCACTTAATGAAGGAAAGCTGGCTTGTAGTTTGTGGGGACATTTGTGTGTAGGGTTGGTCTTATGTTTTGTTTCTGTTTTTAACATGTTTTAACTTTTCAGCAGCAAAAATTTCAAAGTAAGAATACTGGGTTAATGATAAATGTTTAACTTTATAAGGAACTGTTAAATTATTCCCTCAAATGGGCTGCACCTTATGGAATTTTAACCTGCATCATTGGAGAGTTGCTTAGCGGCCTCACAGAGAGTTGATAGTCTCAGTTTTGTTCTAGTCATTATAATAGATTCATAGTGGGAATCTTACTGCACTTTTAATTTCTATTTCCCAAACAACTCATGATATCAAATATATTTTAATTATCCTTTTAGAATTTTCTCTGTGAGTGGGGTGGCAGTGGTATGTCTTTAATCCCAGCACTTGGGAAGTAGAGGCAGGTAGAGTTCAGGCCCAGCCTGGTCTACAGAATGAATCACAGGGCAGTCAGGGATACATAGAGAAACCATGTCTTGAAATGCCAAAATAAATAAGTAAAGATAAAAATTTCATTTTGTGTGTACTGTGTATATGAATGTACATAGTGTGTGCACAAGTGTGTGTGTGTGTGTGTGTGTGTGTGTGTGTATGCATGCATGCATGCAGATGTGCTCGCCTATATGATTGTGTGTGGAGGTTGATGTTGGCATGTCTTCTTCAATACCTTTTTCCACCTTAAAAAAATCTTTTAAAATTAGAATATAATTAGATCACTTCCCTTTTCCCTCCACCTCTTCCCATGCCCTCCCCTCATTCTCTCTTTCTCCCTCTCTTCCCCCTCCCTCACCCTTATGTAGTCTGCTGAGGTTGTTTGATATTGTTTGTGTGTATGCTTTTAGGGATGACCACTTTGTATTGGGTAGCTAATGAAGGGGTTCATTCTGAGAGAGACTGATTCTTCCTCTCTCAGCACTCATTAGTTGCCTGTAGTTTGTTGTCTAGGAGTGTGACCTGTGATATTTTCCCCTTCGGTTTTAGCATGTCTGTTGGTATTGTTATAGTTCAGGCTTTGCTTAAGCAGCCATGTTGTTGAAGTATCCTGGATGTAGCTTCCCTGTCATTTCTGTGAGACAATCTCAAACAGCAGACTTTTTGGTCCTCTGGTTCTTACAGTCTTTCCACTCCCCTCTTCTGTGATATTTCCTGAGCCTTAGGTGAAGGGATTGTGCTATCTGTTGAGATTAGGCTCCCTATGATATATTGAATATTTATTTACCTATCTATCTAATACATATAGTCCTCTCTCATCCTCTATGTCTGTTTGTGTGTACATGTATGTGTGTTTATCTATGTATGTATTTACCTGTGTATATGTGTATTTGTGTGTATGTATGTGTGTATGTATTGTATGTATTTACCTGTGTGTATGTGTTTGTATTTGTGTATATGTATACACATACATACATATATCTGTGTATCTCCATATATGAGTATATTTGTGTATGTATATGTATATATCTATATGCTAGTGCATGTGTATATGTATATGTGGTGTGTGTGTGTGTGTGTGTGTGTGTGTGTGTTTGTATCTTAAGTAAAATTATGCTACCTGGCCTGACAGTGCTCCCAGCAAAAGCCATAAACTCTATAAGAAAAGCCCTAGTATTAGGCATTAGGCATGAGAAACCTTTGTTCAAGATGTTGGTTAGAGGAGTCCAGGTAAATCTCAAAAGAAAATAGATTATTGCTGTTTCCCTTGGTTGCTTTTCAAAGATTGATGGTAAGTCCCTATTGTTGAAGACACCACATACTTTGGGCAAAGGAGTTGGGAGATTCAAGCTATAACTAACTTGAAAACCTCTTTTGTGCAGTCTAATTTCATAGTACCAGGAGGTACGTATTATGTAAGGTGCCAAGGGAGGGGAGTCCTGTCTAAGTGTGATGCTTATGATTTATAACAGTAGCCAGCATGGGCATTGGAGAACCTACTACTACTACTTTACTAGACCAACATTATTTTTAACTGCATTCTAAAATTTCTTTATACCTAAAGGTAAGTGTATTACTTGCACTATATACAAAAAGCTTCTTGTTGCAGCAAATGAACACCATTACAGAAATTCACCTTATCGTTTGAGACAGGATCTCACTGAACCCAAAGTTTACAGATCTTTGCCTGCCTTTGCCTCCTGAGTGCTGAGTTTAAAAGCATGTGCCACAATACCTGGGCAGGTTCATTATACATTCTCTCTATGCTTTTCTTTGACTATTGATTTAAAAGTGTATTGTTTCAGTTTCTTGTTTACTATTTTATAGTTCATGTATTTTTCAGAACAAAGGTTGTAGATATTTTTGGGCACAGTTTATTAGTTTTTAAAAAGTGAAACTTATTTTAGTGTATCTGCTTAATCTGGGGTTTACAAAAATTTTTCTCTAGTTTTACATTTGGCATTTAGCATAGGATGAATTTTGATGTAATTTTTATTTATATTAAGTCAGGTGAGTTTTTTGTTTGTTTTGCTTAGAGATGTCTAGTTTTTTAGCCCTATTTATTGAAAATACTATTCTTTCTCTATTGAATTGCATTTGCTCCTATGTCAAAAATCAGCTTACTGTGATCCTGTGGGTTTATTTCTGGGTTTTTACTTGGTTCCATTGATTGGTCTTCTTTGCTCATTCCACATTGCTTTGTTTCTGTATCAAGGTAAGATTTATAATAAAGTAGTTTGAATATCCAACTTCGTTTTTATTTTAAAAATTCTCTAGCTTTTCTTTTTCATGTATTTTTCCATCTGAACATAATTATCTTGTCTTTGTTACAATTCTAGTAAAGATTGTAACTTGATTTGTGTTAAAGCCAGAGAGCAATTTGGGAGACCTATTGAGTCCTTGCATTATGAGTATAATACATCTTTAGGCTTGTTAACTTTTTTTTTTTTTTGGTTTTTCGAGACAGGATTTGTCTGTGTAGTCCTGGCTGTCCTGGAACTCACTCTGTAGACCAGAAATTCGCCTGCCTCTGCCTCCCAAGTGCTGGGATTACAGGTGTGCACCACCACGCCCGGCTTAGGCTTGTTAACTTAATCTTTGGTGTCTTCTTAGTAGCATTTTATAGTTTTCAGATATCTGATATTTCATGGTTTTAGAGCTATTCTGTGATTTTGTTTAAATTTAATGTCTAATTGACTTACAGTATAGACAGATCAATTTTTATGTTAATTTTTCTTAAATTATTCATTATGGAAGCTATTTTATAGATTCCTTGTTATTTTCAAATGCAATAATCATATTGCCTTGCAAATGAGGACGGTTTTATTTCTTCCTTTGTTTTATATATACATATATATGTATATATATAAAGTACATATATATACATATATATATGTATATATATGCTTGTATTGTATCAATTTTTTTCGATTTTCTTGTTTTATTATACTGGGTAGGAGTTCCAGTATACTGCTAGATAACAGTTGTGAGTGAAAAACACTCTTGACTCTTCCTGCTCTTAGGGGAAATGCACTCAAATGTTTTCCCGTTAGGTGACACCAGGCTTTACGTTTTAAATATCCTTTAACAAGTTAAAGAAGGTCGCTTTATTACCAGTATCCTGAGGTTTTTGTCATGAATGAGAGTTACAATCTGACAAATATTTTTTAATTGACTGATAAGCTCATTCAGCTTTCTCCAGTAGCTTGTTATTTTTATGGCAGTTTTCATTGATTTCCAAATATTGATTAATCTTGAAGAGATAGCTCCCAACTTGGCTTTGACTGCATGCTTTCCTTCCTTCCTTCCTTCCTTCCTTCCTTCCTTCCTTCCTTCCTTCCTTCCTTCCTTCTTTCTTTTTTAATTCAGTGTTTCACTCCTTGCCCAGCCTCACCTTGAATTCACAACGTAGCTCAGGTTGGCCTCAAACTCACAGCAATCCTCATGCCTCAAGCTCCCCAAGTGCTGTGATTGGAGTGCAAGTCACCATTCCTAGCTTCGTTTATATATTACTGAACTGGACCTGCGAGTATCATGTTGAAGACTTTTCTCTGCTTCATGAAGAATATTGCTCTATATTTGTCTTGTTTGGTTTTATTGTCAAGGTAATAATAAGCACATAAAATGAGTTTTGACACCTTCCTTTTCTGCCTTCTGGAATAAATCATGTAGAGTGCTATTTCTTAAATGTTCAATAGAATTCAGTGCTGCAACTAAAAACATTTTTGCAAAGATAAAAATGAACTTTTCACAACTAGAACAGTAATATTATAGAAAACATTGTTTAAAACTTAGAAACCATAGAATCATAAGGACTTAGTATCTCTCAAGTCACAACTGAGATCATTATTAACGTTTAGAAGTTTTTCTTTCTTTTGTGTACATACTTTGTGTGTGTGTGTGTGTGTGTGTGTGTGTGTGTATTGTGTTTGTTTTTTTGAGACAGAATTTCTCTATGTAACAGACTTAGCTTTTCTTGATCTTCCTTTGTAGACCAGGCTGTCTTTGAACTCAGAAATCCATCTGCCTCTGCCTCTGCTTCCCAAGTGCTGGGATTAAGCTGCATATAAATGTGTACTGATGTAAATATTAAAACCTTGGGAATCATGGAATGGAATGCCATCTTGCTATGGGCTCAGTATAGTTGCTTGATTACATTGTATGTATATCCCATAATTTTCCATAAACATTTTATATTGTTGAACATTTAATTATACTAATAGCTTTTCTATACTTTTTCCTAAAAGCTGTTTTATAGATATTTAAGGAGTTGAATATTCAAGAATCTTTGTATGCATGGCAAATTGTTTTTTAAAAAGGATACAAGTTTTTATTCCAGACGTGGATTTTTAAAGTGTATTTTCACGTCTGGAAGTCTATAGCTGCATTATAAACTTTGCAGCATGTTTTTGTGTTTGTCATGATGTACTTTAGAATGCCAAAGGATGAAGAATGCTGTTTAGAAATCTTCATCAAGTGAATGTATTTCTGGCATAGGTAAGCACATCTGTGGCAGTGTTAGTAGACAAGTTGAAGCTTTAAAATTATGAATGTACAAAAATGCTAGTAAGAAGTTAACTGGATCTTAATCATGTGACCTGTGGTCCACAAGAGCATAATGTTACTCAGTGTCATTTTATTTATCATAGAGTACAGCTTAATATAGTAGAATTTTAATGAAGTTGTGACAAATGGTTTGTGAAGTTGCCTGGTAAAAGCAGAATCTAAATACAAAGAATATTGTGTTTTCAGGCAGTGAGAGACAAAATACAGTCTGCACAATCCCTGGTTATGGGATGTTTAATAAAGTTATTTTATGCACTTTGTATTTCAGGTGTTGTTCTAGGCTCTGGGGGTAACAATGAGTAGTCACAGTTTTTTTTTTTTTTTTTTGTTTTTTTTTTTTTAACAAATCTAGCCTCAAGTTTATTTGTAAAAACAGCATAGGACATTGATCATCTGCAAATAGTGTGTGGGTAGGTGTGTCACAGCAGTCCATCTATCTTCCACACTGGCCTCTTTCAGGGGCCTTCACAGGGGCCTGGGCACCTTTGGGAGTCTGATCTGGAGCTTTGGCCTTGGCCTTGGTTTGAACCTGAGGCTTTGGCAGGCAGAGCCTACGCCCCTTAGCCATGTAGCTTCGAATCTGCTTCCCAAGCTTGGGGAGAGCGATGAAAGCCTGGCTGCTGACTGTGACTGGGGCCCTTTGGTATCTTGGGCTTGATGGCCTCTGCGCGTGCGCACACTGCCTTTGCATTGTTAGCCTGCATCTTCTTTAGGCCTTTCTTGTGCTTCTTGGCAAAGCACATGTTCCTCAGGAACTTAGGTTCAACCCCCTTAAGAGATTCGTAACTCTGTGACTGGGTTTCTTGATACTATTTCTGTGCCATTTGCGGGACTGGTTGTGTGTGGTGTGGTTCTTGGACTTGGCCATGTCTGCATGGTAACCTGTGGCTCCCGCAGCTCCTGGGACAGGAGGAGAAAGAGCTGGTCACAGTTCTTGTCTTTATGGTATATATTCTCTAGAGGGGTAAAACAGAATATTTAAACATATAATGCAATATGGGCTGCTACTGCTGGAAAAGACATACATTATGAAGATGGAACCATAGATGTCAAAAAAGTACCCATGTTCTTTATTAAACTTAGGCAGTAAGTACATAGAATTTGAAATAAGTGCTAAAGCTCTAATACTCTGGTGTGATGTGTAAGTATTGATTTTTTTTTTGTAATTTGTGTAAGTATACACATAATAAATGTGCCTGTATCTTAGAATTTAAATGTTAGGTATGTTTTTGCAGTTGTTCTTGCTTACACTTTTTATGTCAGATCTTATGCAGGCTTAAATGTAACAGTCTACCTTAAGGAGAAGCTTTATTGTAGATATGTACAAAATAAGTTAATTTGATTCATAAGCAGTATGTGTGATTTTTAAAGTATGATTTTAAATATGGAACATTTGAATTTGTACATGTAAAATATTGCAATTTACAGCTAAATTGAAAAGTGAATGTTTGCAGGATTCCCAAAAGTATGTTATGTAATCTAGCAGGCACCATTTATTTGCAAGTTTTTAGCACTTAAAGCATGCCTATTTGAATTTGAGACTGCTGACCGTAACAATAACCCTAAATCTGAAATACTTCCTTTATGGTTTTGGGATTTTATTTCCTTCTGCTTCATCTACTCAGCCCCTGGACCTGAATTTCAGATATTTGATATGAAAATGTAAAATTAAAAATGTGTCACATTTAAATATTAAACATCTTGGGTTAAGTATGTTAACTTTAGCTATTTCTGTTTGTTTTGATTTGTATGTATAAGTCCTAGACATTTAAAAGTATACATGTTACTTTGACTATATTTCTGTTAGATAGCACTGATCTCAAGTGTCTCTTCAGGGTTTTAGAATGCTTTAGAATGTAATGCCAGGCATCGTAACTCATATCTGTAATCCTTTGATTGGAAACAGAAGGATCAGTAGTCCAATGCTTTTCTTAGCTACATAGCAAGTTTGAGGTCATCCTGGGCAACATAAGATCCATGTTAAAACACAGAAACAGAACAGAACAACATGTGAAGGTTTGGGCACAGCCTCAGCTCACGCTATGTCTCATGAAATCTCAGGACAGTAAGTGTGGGAATTTGGAAAACATCCTTACCATCGCATTACCTCTGCAGCTTTATTAAACCTATTAAAAGTCAGTTTACATGTAATTCTTTTCTTTGTAATTACAGTGGTCTTATCTAACAGGTTTATAAACTTGAAGACAAAGGTGATATTGTATCTCTTGTAAAATGCATATTATATTGTGAGTGGTTATAAACACTTGTTGGCTTGAGCAGGTGTTAAAACACAATACTCTACAGCCTTTTTCAGTCACCCAAAAAAGGGAAAAATATTATGTCTATGATGATTTTTTTAAGTTGAACTATATATATGCAGTTGTTCAATTTTATGTAGATAAAATTGGTGAATTTTATCTATAAAAATGGCAGTTTGAAGCAACCTGGTACTAGTTGTTGGGAATTGGTTCTTGTGCTTTGTCTTAATTTGGCTCCCAAAAGCTGCACTTCCACATGCTGAGGGTCCCTACCCCCAGCTCTCTTCGATTGGTAATAAAGAATTGCTGTATAGCTGATGGCTGGGCAGGGAGATGGAGGCAGGACTTTTAGGTCATGTGGACAAGGACCAAGGTAGACAGGGGAGGAGGAAGGAATCCATGACAGGGGAGCAAGGAGAACAGACTTAAAGGCCCATCGACATGTAAGATTCTGGGAAAGTGGCCCTAGGGGCCATTCACCTGATTGGGTCTGGGGTAGCAGAGATGAAGTATGGATTTAGCAAATATTAATTCAGGAACACATCGCTTCTCAGCCTTTTGGCTAAGATCAAGTGTAATTCAGGAACACGGGAGGGGAGTGTGTGCTAGCCACAGGGATGTTTAGAAGTACTCAGCCATTGAGCAAGTCAAGGCATATCAAAATGCCATGTGTGTGTTTTTCATTAGTGAATCCAGAGAGCTCTTGGATGAGTGCAACACATGCACAACCCACCGAGAGCATCAAGCAGTTTAACTGTTCATTGCTACACATGTGGCAGAGGAAAAAGTAAAAAAGAGAAATGGAGTTGTAAAGAAGTCTAATTTATAGAAAAGGTACTACATTTTTAGTTAGATTGGAAGTAGGGTCACATTAAGAGAATGTGGAGCTGACAAAAAGAGGGAAAAGGTTTTGAGTACATGCTATAAAGGAGTATAAGGCCAGAGAGTCAGGCAAAGATGAATAAGACAGTGATCTCAACATACAGCAATGACCAGGGCTAAAGAAAGGCATGAACATGGAGAGGATAAGCTCATGCGAAAGAGTGCTATGGGATTAATTTTGATTAAGTAATTAATCGGTTCAGAGGCTGAGTAGATGAAGCAGAAGGAAATAAAATCCCAAAACCAGAGGAGTGAAGTATTAAAAAAAGAGAAAGCTTTCTGAAAAGACTGGAAAGAATAAGGTATGAGAGTGCTAGATTTCACTCTCTTGAGTTTGAGTTATAAAGGAACTATTTCAGATTTGCGGTTATTGTTATGGTCAGTAGTTGTAGTCCCAATGGTGAGTAAATTCCTTGAAAATTTTCAAGTCAGAGATCATTGCATTTTTGTTATTCAAGAGTGTTTGGTGTTTTTTATAATATAAAGTTGGATGTGACTTAAATACTAGCCATTAGCTTACAGCCCTTTTACGGAGGGTGATTGATCTGTCATTGAGTTTGCTTTAGGTGAACCCAGTGTCCATTTGTGTTGTCACCATAATTACTGAGTAGTTTTTCAAACTAAAAAGTGTCTTGGTTTGCATAATTTTTATATTTAAGATGTGTTTGCTGCATTGGAATGGAGTACTGTATAGCTGATAAAAGTAGGTAAAACTGTATATACTGACAGAGATACATAGTCAAGATATTATTCCTTGAGGAATACAGGTTGGAGAACAATGTTATATGCTGAAAACAACAATAATAACAAACAAAAAACCCCAGCAAAGACAGGGGATCCCTGAGGAAGATGGCTAGCTAAAGCGGCCAAATCAGAGAGCTCTGGGTTCAAGGGCTGTCTCTATAAATAAGGTGGAGAGCTGGTTGAAGACGATATCCAACATCAACTTCTGATTGCTGCATATACACATATGTACATGTACTCCCCCAAACTGCCCACACATGAACATGCAAAAACAAATGCATTTTTATGTACTCATTTAAATAAAAGAATAATAATAGAAAAAGGGAGCTAATGTTTTTTCAGCAAATGCTGTAAATTTAATCATAAACCATTGACTAATAAAACATTTATTAATAAGCTTTAATTTTAGTATGAGATTTTATATAGTTGGTTGGTCCTACATAAATGGCATTATATTAAAATAATACAATAGAAATTAATACAATAGAAATTAAAATTATCACACCACCACTGTAAGTTTGTAACATTTAACTTTTACTTTCTATTCTTAATTCTTACATAATTAATATCAAAATACAAAGAATACAGTGTCATATTTTTAAATAATTTTAAATTATATTCTATGGTGTTTCCCCCTATAGTAGATAGTATTTTAGAAAATGTGGCAGGTCTAGATACTGTGTTAAATGTATTACATGATGTAAATCTCCAAACTGCTTTATTCAAGGCCATAACTATTACTCTGTTTTACAAATGACGATAATGAAAATATGGAATCTACTCAAGGTCATACAACTAGTAAATAGCATGAGTCAGATTTGAGGTTGGGCAGCCTGACTTGAGAACCCATGCTCTTACTGACTCTCTTATAGTTAGAATATTGAAATGATCTTACAGGTTCAGGAGTTAAATATTACTTACTTTGTGGTGCTGTTTTGGGGGTGTCTACCTGCAAAAAGTATGTCACTGGAGGTATGCTTTTGAAGATTGTACCTAGTGCCTGGCTCCTCCTGTCTGTCTTTGCATTCTATACACCACATTCTGGCTATCCAAGGGCTTGGTGTCAAGCAGCCATGGAGGAAACCCTTTGAAAGCCTGAAGCCGTGAACCAAAATAAAGTTTTTCCCCTTAAAGTATTTTAGTGATGGTACCATAATTTACATAACCATCTTGCTCGTTAAAGATCTAGTTCATAGGTCTTAAAATCTGAAACCACAAGTTTTTATTTAACAAACTTGTGCCTTGTATATGCAGGATCTTTATTTCGGGCACTGTGGGCTTTGGTGCACATAGATTTAGTTTTTACAACCCAGTATTGTTTAATCTTATATATTTAACATTTCTGAAAGGATGGATATTAGGTGATTTCTTTATACAGTTGGAGATTTTTCCTTTGAATCTCACTGTTTTAGTGATGTATTCCTTTACAAAGTACTATCATTGCTATTATTTTGGATTTTATGTACTCATTTGTCAGTATGTGTGTATGCATGCACATACAGGTATGTGTGGAAGTTGGAGAACAACTTTCAGGTGTGGTTTCTGTTGTTGTTTTTTCCCAGTTTCCATTGAGTAATCTTGCATTTCTGCTGATCTATTAAAACATGGCACTACTTGGACATTTACTTGATGACAGTTTGTTTGTTTGTTTGAAAGGAGCATTATTTACCATTCTTGAATGTAGTTGCTGTTTGGATTGCATATTGTCACTTCTGTACCCGTTTTTTTTCGGTGTTTGTATTATGTTTGTATTATCCTGTGTTTATGCTTTGGGTCATATTTTCACACAAAATGAATTCAATTACTATAACATAAAATACCCTGTTAGTTCTTATATTTAAAAATCTTACAAGTGTTATCATTTCCATTTATTTTTGAGCTTCACCTACTTTATATTAAAATGGCACACTTCCTAAAATCAGTAAACCTGTATCAGTACATGGTTTTTAGCTAAAGTCTATACTTCCTTCATACTTCTTGTTTTTACATATTGTCCTTTCTATCTCAAATCTTACCCAGCATCTCATACTATATCTAGCAGTTGTATTTCTTTAGGTCTTTTGAATGAGGCTGTATGTCTCCTGTATTTTGGTGGCCATGTCAGTTTTAAGAAGCTGACCATGTATTTTATGGTTTCCCACTCATGGGCTTTGACTGATGATTTTCTCATGATTAAGCTGGAGTTATTTGTGAGGAAAAACACAGAAATAAAGTGCCAACAATTATCATCACACAATTTCAATGTGCTTTACAGTAAGTGAATCTCCTCAGTTTCAGGAACTTTCTGAAGGCTGTTTTGAATTGTTTACCTTTTGCCTTAAGGATATTCCCTCTAGATAGAATGTTTTACTTTTAGCAGATATGACTACACATCAGTACTTCATTGTATTCATAGTTGAATAGTATTGTAATATACTGTGGACATAACACATGCTATTTATTGATCTATTGGTAGATATTGGTTTATTTCCATGTTTATACTTGGGTTAGTAGTATAAACAATGCTGATATGTACATTCTATTTAGTTGTTTTTGCAAAGAATGCATTTGTTAGAATTAGAATTTGCATAATTGTTTTATATTTAAGTTTTATTGCTCTGACTTTTAAAAAAGATTTATTTATTATATTTGCATGAGTACACTGTAGCTGTCTTTAGACATACCAAAAGAGGGCATCAGATCCTATTACAGATGGTTGTGAGTCACCATGTGGTTGCTGGGAATTGAACTCAGGACCTTTGAAAGAGCAGTTAGTGCTCTTACCCACTGAGCCATCTCTCCAGCCCCTGACTTTATTTTCTATAATTTATTTGTTGAAGAAAGTTTGCCATTTACTATGAATAATTTCTTTGCAGTTGTTATATTGCTGACAACATCCCTATCTCATTTCTTACTATATTTCTCTACTTTTAACTTATTTATATTCTTAATTGATAGTTGGATCTAGAGGTGTGACCCGTTCCAAGGTTTTGTTTTGTAAGGTACTACGTGTGATGACAGCAGATTCATTTAAGAGTTGTATTGTGTCTGAGTAAGATTTTCAGTTTTATCAGCCACCAAGCTCAGCAAACCATGCCCTTGATGGCAGTTCTTGTTGTACAGTCTTTTCATTCCTGTGAGGTAATGTTGATCTTTATAGGTTTTTATTCTTTAGTTTTCCCCTCCCCTCCCCTTCCTTTCCCTCTCTTTTCTCCTCTTTCTCGTGTGTGTGTGTGTGTGTGTGTGTGTGTGTGTGTGTGTGTACACCATGGTTCCTGTGTAGAAGTGATAGGAAAACTTTGAAAAGTTGGATGTCTCCTACCGTGTGGGTTTAGGGATAGAAGTTAGGTCATCAGGCTTGGCAGTAAGTGTCTTTACTCACTAGCCCCAATTTTTATACTTTAAATAAATTAAAACTGTAAATAAGAGAGTATATCACAGAAACTGTAAGTAGCTTGCAAATTCTAATGCCCTTATGGGAGACAATTTGCTGACTTATAAGCCATTCATCTTTTATTGCTTTGTGCCTCTAATTCATTACAGTTGCATAGTAGTGACATTCTATCAATCTTTGACTAAGAGGAACACTTGAACATATAGCAGCTTACTTTCAGCCTTGTGTAGTTACCATAGAGATTGATTAAGAAAGATGAATTCCTTTCCTCTTACTTGCCACTGTCAGAAAACAATGATCTAGTTCTATAGCATTCATTACAGGTCCTTTAAATTTTATGATCATTATAAAACCATACAGGTCACCATATTGTTTCAAAATACTGAGGTATGGTTATTGAGGTTCAAAGGTTTTGTATTTGACAAGAAAGGGGTTGTTTTGAGGCTACTTAGGTGATCATGTAGTCAGTACTTTTAGGTTGTTTCTTAAATTTTATTCATTTATATTATGTGTATGGGTGTTTTGTGTGCATGTATGCCTGTTCATCATGTGTATGCCTGGTGATCTCAGGTCACAAGAGGGTGTCACATTTCCTTTTTTTTTTTTTTTTCCCCAAGACAGGGTTTTCTCTGTATAGTTCCGGCTGCCCTGGAACTCACTCTGTAGACCACGCTGGCCTCGAACTCAGAAATTCACCTGCCTCTGCCTCCCAAGTGCTGGGATTACAGGCGTGCGCCACCACCGCCCGGCTGGGTGTCACATTTCCTATAGCTAGAGTTCTAAGTTGTAAGCTGCTGTGTAGGTGCTGGTAATTGAACCCAGGTCTTTTGAGGGAGTAGCCACTGAACCATATTTTTAGTCCCAAGATTTTTATTCTCTGGTATGACATCATACTCCAGATTAACCTTGTCTAATCCGAGACCTGGAATTAGCTACTTTGTAATGGAACTTTTGGATGGAAAATGGTATTTAGATAACAAAGCCTGGCTAGGGAAAATGTTCATTGTTAATGGCTTAGTTATTGCCACTGGGATGTTTTAGTGAGGAAAGCTAAGAAACCTATATTTTTCTAAAAAATATAATTCATATTGGTACTTAAAATTGAAGGTTAGAGTTCTATTTAGTCTCACTTATTTTATTGATTTCCTTTCACAATATAATTAAAATTGCTAATTTGTTTTATCTCTCACGACTTCAGAATAGCAGTACTAGCTACAATAAAAGTTACTAAAATAGCTCAAATCTTTGTAAGTTTTGTCCTTCAGGTATAGACTACTGTCTGGTTTGACTGCTTTTTAATTCTCTTGGACTAGTTCTTTCTGTTGTGGCTATAATGATGTTGGAGAGTTGTTTTTGTGTTATCTGCTTTCAGTCTTTAGGTATTTTAAAGTTTTTTTTATTTAGTAAAATGTTTATATGGTTCATTGACAAACTGGTGATCAAGGTCTTTTCAGAGACATTTGCCTTCAATCCCTGTCTTTTTCACATATTTTTTTCTCATGTGTGAAAAAATTATATGTGTATGTGAATCTTACCTATTTAGGTGTTTAAAAAAATATATCCACTTTCTCTGATTTGCAGAGATCACTCTGTGGTAGAATATAGTTATTCTACAATCTTATTTATATCTACATAGTACCAGAACCTCAGTGTATTAGTGTATCCTAGTTGATTTAACATGTTATATCCCTTTGATGGATATCAGAATGAACCTTCATATTCATTCTGAATAGGTTCACAATGAATACTTTGTATCTATTTACTACTTTAGCCAGTGTACATGATTGCTAGGTGGGAGGATGAATACATAACATATATATATATATATATATATATATATATATATATATATATATATCAGATGCAACCAATCAATATGCCATTTTGTATTTTCATCAGCCTATTTCCTGACAGTTAGTTATAAGTTTGGAGTTTTGTTAGTATGATAAGTGAGAAATTTCAATGTAGTTTTAATTTGCATTTTTCTTACTATGAAATTGAACATAGTTTCAGATGATTGTGAGCCATTTACATTTCATTTTAGTACCGTATTCTAGGACTGTGTTATCCTTTCAATACTGAGAATATCTTTTGGGAGGTTTAGAGTTTTCTCCCTGTCTTTTCATTTCTCCCAAGATTTTTTTTTCTTGGTACATTGTGGACATGATATGAAGATATATTTTTAAAATCAATAAGTGAATGAAATTTGTCAGTTATTTAACATGGCAGTTTAATAATAATGCAGAATTGGGTTAACAAGCTTTAGAATTCTGTTTATTTCTATCAGTAAATTTGTTACTGAATAAAAGAATTCTAGATCCCAGTTTGCAGACCTTGATAGAGACAGGATTTTTTTTTCTTGAAACTTCTTATTTTGGGTTGAGAGCTTGTACATACACATTATTTGTAGAAAATAGCTTAGGTAAGACTTATTAACATTTTTCACTTTGTTCTCTCTTTGAAGTTGTTAGATTGCCCGTAGGATTTCATAAACATTATTTGACAGTGAAAGCTTTTATCAAATTATTGATAGGCTGTTCTTGTCTATATCCTAGGATTAATTAATATCTTTATTCAGATATTTTAGTTCATTCAACTTGGTAACAGTTTGGGTACATATGGTTATATACCTTAGTAAGATACATAATGCTTGTTTACCACAATGAAAGCTATTAATACTGAAAGAGTATCTACTGTCTTATATTAGGTCCTTAGCAGGTAGCCAGTTACTGAAGAATTATAGAGAAATAGTTTTTAAAAATGTGAAACAATCAATATTTTCAAATTGCTGCTCTTTCAAGATGTGCCACAGAGTGCTATCACTTTCTGATTCTCTTGTTCACTAATGTAGGTGTATTTACTATTTGATGAATATTTTAAAAGATGTTCATGTAAGACATTGAATCTTATCATCTTCTCTGTTTCAAATCTAAAATAATTCTGAACAGTGTGGGTGGTATTGACTTAACCTCTTCATTGTGTCCCACCCTGCCATGCCTCAGCAGTGCTACAGTGTTAGAATAATGTCCGCCTCACCATAGCACTCAGTACTCCAGATTTCCCCCACTACACCTGCCCCAGTTTATCCAGCCTAATTTACTCTTGCTTTCTTTACTAATTGTGATGGTTCTTAGATGGCTATTTGCTGATAGCTTTAACATGTTTGCTTTGAATTTTTAAATGATTGCTTTCCTTTTTAAAATCACATTAATCCTATTTGAATTTTTTTCAGCTATGATAACTACTTTACCTGGAGTCTGACTGTTTCACGGGGACAATGCTCTCCCCATTCTTGCTGCCTTATTTCACATACTTTACTGAAACCATTCTTGCTTCGGCTGTCAGTGTGTGATCTTAGTGTATAACCTCAGTATGTATATAATGAATAAGGTCACAGCAGTTCATCCTCTGTCAAATAGTTCCTTGGCTTCTGCTGTGCCCTGCTTCTTTGTCTTTTGTCTTTTATGGCATTTTGTTTTGTTTTCAGACAGGGTCTTCTGTATACCAAGATGGCCTTAAATTTGCTACGTAGCTAAGGATGACCTTGAATTTTTGATCCTTCCACTTGTACCTTTCACTCATGACCATGACTGTTTATATGGTGCTGGGGAATAGAACTCAGCCAGTGAATGCCAGACAAGTACTCTACCAGCTGAGTTACATCTCTAGCTCCTCTATGTTACACTTAAATTCTTTCTGTGAAAGTTTGCTTCCAGTCAGTTTAGAGTTTTTGTTGCTGTGACAAATACTTAAGAAAAGCAGTATAAAGGAGAAAGATTTATTTTGGCTCATAATTCTGGAAGTTTCAGTTCTTGATCACTGGCTCTATGTTTTTAAACCTGGGTTGAGGCAGTAGTACTTTGTGGTAGAAGGATGTTAGCAGAACAGAGCTACTTAACTCATGTCAACCAGGAAGTAGAAAGAAAGGAAGGGACTGGGGATGAGGGCTTTCCTCCATAGCCTGTTTTCCTTCTACATGCCCCTCTTAAAGCATACTTCTGCTTTTGTAATTAATAAATCATTTGTAAATGATTTCTGTTCCAGAAACCTTTCCTCAGCAATCTGAAACATCAAGATGAAGAGATTATTATTGAAACTTTAAAAAAAATTCTAAAAAGTTTGTTTCTAAGTAAACATTCTGAATAAGTGTTAAGAGATCACCTGCTGGTGTGGGAGAGTACAAGAACAGTAAAGTGGGAGGGGGTGGATGCGGGAGCAGGGGGAGGGAAAAGGACATGTGGGACCTTTGGGGGTGGGGAACCAGAAAAAGGGAAATGAATTGTAAATATAGAATATATACAATAAAAAAAAAAGAAGAAGAAAAAAAAGAGATCACCTGCTGGTAGTTGCTAAAGTCCTAATTTTCATTGGTCATCTTGCAGACCAGTTACTCAATTTGACATCTAAGAGAGAATTTAGTTTTGATCCTTCCTATTGACTGCCCATAATTCCATTCACTCTTTACCCTTTCAAAAAAAAAAAATGTGAATTTTTTCCTTAGAAAATTTGATTGTTTTTAGTGTTGAAGAAGGAAAACATAGTTAACTACTAGGCCTTTCTCAGTAGAAATAATAGCACAAGCCAAAGCCATAAAAATTTCTGACCTATCATACTAGAAAAGTAAAAAAGAAAATCAATTTATTAATATTTAGTAAATATTTCCAAAAAACATGTGAATCAACATACATTATTAGATACTTTGTATTCCTCTGTGTTTGTGCAATCTGTGTTTTTCTAAATCTAATATGTAGTTTTTACCATTTTACATGTACATCTCAATTAAGATTAGCTGTAGTTCAAGTTCGAGGCATATATCACTTACCCATATTAGATAGTGCACATGTAATGATTATGATCTTGGTTCAGCTAGCTTAATTATTTTGGAACAATTTTTAATTCATTTTGTAGCAAAAGGTTTTAAATCAGGAATGACAATTCTTACCATTAGTGAAGTGGGTTGAGGAAATTTTCATAATGCCTGAAAATAGTTCCTAATGCATAGTGAGCACTCAGGAAGCTTTAATTGTTATTTTTATACCTTTACACCTTGTCCATAATTCCCATTCAGTCTTAGAAGTACAACAACCAAAATCCAGACTGGAGCTTAGATTTCTTTATTTCTGTTTTGTTTCTTCTGTTTCTTCTACTTTTGTCTTCAATTCTTTGCTCTACAAACTTATGATAAAGATGAACATATTTTCTGTGGGGGGAAAAGTTCTTTGTGGTTAGAAGGTAGATTTTTAAGGTCAGTTTAGTCTTTGGAAGAATTAGCTGTGTAGAGAGAGTAAGCTGTGGAGCTGAAATTGCTAAAATGTTATGGAGTAAAATGTTAGAGAAAACTTTCACTTTCTATATATCTGTGTGAAATTGGCAATGTAAATATATTAAGTTGTGGTCTTTGAATGTTAAGTCACTTTAACTTTTGATTTTTTTAAAAATATTTTTAATTAAAACTGAGAACTTAAGGGTGAGCTATATGGCAACACAGAACACAAAAGGATCAGGTGAAATGTCACAATGGGAAGTTGTTTGGGATGTACTTGGTGGTAGACGATAACACTGAGGTGTAAGGAGATAGGAAGTCACTTGAGAGTAGAATCTTAGTTTGTAATGAGATAATTTTCTTATAGGGAAGAAAATTACACAGACTACTTTCATTTGTGGGTTTATAAAGAGGCTTGCTCTGGATTTCTGCTATTGAACTTTGTACTTCTTCCTGAAAAAAGAGCAGTGGTTTTATTTGCTGGCCTTAAAATACCGTGTGTTGTTATCTTACTCTAGGTACTATAAAATCTACGGCTAGTATGAAGCACACAGTTAGATTTGTTGGTATTGTGGGGATGGTGCTTATAACTAAAAGTAGTTCCCTGTGAATGTATTCTTTGCTAAGGATGGGAGTCTGTCGAAAGGTGTGAAGTAGTCTATCAAAAAGTGAAGAAGAATCTATCAAGAAGTGAGAACTATTCTATTAAGAAGTGAGAAATTTGTAGAGACTTGGAAATGAAAGCGATACCAGACAGGACCCATTGAGATTATTTCATTGTATTTTGTCCAGTGACTCTGGCCTTAGTAAACTAATAGTACGCAGACTAAAGTAGATGTCGTATGAGGACTGGAAAGACGTCCAGGTCAGCTTTTGTATAGTCAGCTGAGCTCTCTGAAGTGCCAAAGGGAAGCTGTTAGACAGATCCTTTCAAAAGTATTTCTCTGCTCTCTGCAAGTGATTATTGAACAGTAAATGATTTTTTAAATTGTGAAGCTGTTTTATGTGTTTAGATTTTTACCCCTTTATCCTCTTATCTTTTCCTTCACAGTGACCAGGAGTAACAAACTGATGCACACTGTCTTTCCTTTCTCAGTGTTTATGTACTCACACATTCGTGAAGCTATTCTTTACATTCATTGGCATTACTCATTTTCCACAGAACTCTAAGCCAATTAAAAGTGTTGCTAAGCTTTTACTGGATAATACTCTAAGACTGGTGGGGACTGTTGAACTATATGAGTGGATCCAGACCATCCTGCCTTGTATTATGATGGTTTTATTGGGATACAATCTCACCCATTTTTCTGCTAAGTAGTTTGAACTTTTTAATTTTTTTCTTGTATACAAATCATCTTTCTCTATTGTTTGCCTGCTTTGTTTCTGTGCTTTGCAAATGTGTAATTAATGTGTTTTTCAAATTCAAGAAAGTAAAGTTTATCTTTTTCTGTTTTTATGAGGTTTCATCTTTTTATTTAAAAGGCTGTCTAAGCTCCAAGGTTATACTTGTTTTTTCCTAAAATTTCTTCTATGATTTTTATTACATACTTTCTATATGTCTGGAAAGAATTTTTATAGATTTATACAGTGAGATATTGTAGTATTTGAGATCTTAGACTCAAATTCTGTTCTTATCTGTGTGGCCTTTGAAGTTACTTAACATTTCTGTGCTGCTTTCTTCAATGAAATGGAGATGATACTAGGGTTACTTTTCATGAATGAGTGATGCAGATGTGGAAAATGTTTGGAACAGTGTTTAGTACACAGAAACATAAATGCTTGCTATTATTACATGTTATGCGTAGGTATCTTATTTTCCCCATATCACCAGTTGTCTTAGTGACATACACAGAAACATAAATGCTTGCTATTATTACATGTTATGTGTAGGTATCTCATTTTCCCCATATACCAGTTGTCTTAGTGACATTGAATAGTTCATCTTAGCAACAGAGATTTTATTTATTTATATTTTATGTATGTGAATGTTTTGCTTGCATATATATAAGTGGACCACGTGAGCCCGGTGCTTAAGGAGGCCAGAAATGGAGCACTGGGTCCCTGTAACTGAACCTGTGTCCTTGCAAGAACAACTAGGGGTCATCTCTCCAGTCTCAATTTCACTCTTTCCCCCAAAGTGTTTCTATTTATAGGCTTTAAAGTCTGATTTGTGGCTTTTTCTTTCTTTAATCCTCTGCTTCTGAACTGTGGATGGTTAATAGTTTCAAGAACTGACATGAAGGCCCTTTTCTTACTTTTATAAAATTATTTTTACTTTTCTTGGCCCTCTTTTTTCTTATATACAATATTTTAGAAACTCATCAGAATTTACAAAACATCTGTCACAAAGTCTTAGCATGGAAGAGAGACATGCTACTAACTAGCTAGATAAACTGGAGACTTTGATCTTATTCATACTTTAAACAGTAGTCTTAGTTTTAGAAATTATGTTATATAACATAGAGGTGAAACCTATCTACTTCATAAGGAACATATTAGGAATACAATTGAATTAAAAATACTGAAAAATTTTTAGCTAACAGATCATTCAAATTGCAATGAGATAT
Organism: Apodemus agrarius; assembly: GCA_964023405.1. Taxonomy (NCBI): domain Eukaryota; kingdom Metazoa; phylum Chordata; class Mammalia; order Rodentia; family Muridae; genus Apodemus; species Apodemus agrarius. Next base: position 62,010,458 of record OZ030012.1, on the reverse strand, counting down.
GTAACCCAAGGTACCTCAGAGAATTCTCAGGAGTACTTCATATTTCAGACTATTTTGGAAGACAGCAGTGACAGGGATGTTTCTGGTTTCTTTGGGGACTCAGGTTATAATGTTGTTTCGCTGGGACAGACAGGTGAAAGCATGTTTTGCTGAAGCCAACACAGGTGAAAGCATGTTTTCCTATAGCAAACAATGTGAAAGGACACTTGATGTTGAGAAAGAATATAAATATGATTCCACAGACAGTGGAGCTTTGGTAGTCTTCACTGAGGATAATAGGCATGCATTGGTTCGCCTAATATTGTTTGTTGTGGAGCTTTGCTGGTGGTGACTTCATAGAGAGAAACTCACCAAAGAACTTCTAGTGAGGTTCCTGTGGCTTCTTGCCACTTCTGCAGACTCAGGCTGATTGGCAAGCCTCTTGGTTTCTCTTGGATTGAACTGCCATTGCTGATTCATGTGTGGTGTCTACCGAGTGGACTGGACTACAGTTGCTGATTTGTGTTTGATGTTTGTTAGTGGACAGGACTGAGAGCACCGAAGATTGGAATTGCCCCAAAGAACTATTTCTAAATAGGTCCACTTCCTCCATATCCTAATAACCTTTCTTTTTCACTACCTCTGGTGGGTGGTGGGCTAGAGGGGTTGTGAAACCTATATCCTGCAAAGCAATAATTGCCTGAAACTGTGAACCTTGAGTTCAAAGTAGTTTTTGACACTTATCTGTGCTACCTTCATATGATTGATGTGGTATCTTTATGATACTAGCACTTGGGAAGCTGAGGCAGGAGCATCAAAAGTTAAGGGCTGCCCTCCCCTACCTAGCAAGTTCAGGATTCAAGGCCTGAGTCCTGAGACTTTATCTTCAAAAGGTTGTGTGTGAGTGTGTGTGTGTGTGTGTGTGTGTGTGTGTGTGAGCGCGCGCGCGCGCGCGCACACACTCACACACACTCACACACACTCACACACACTCACACACACTCACACACACTCACACACACTCACACACACTCACACACACTCACACACACTCACACACACTCACACACACTCACACACATGCAAGTTTAGGTGTAGATTTTTTTTTAAACAAAATAAAATAAAAAGACAATGTTAAAATGTAAACCACTTAAATTGTTGCAATCATCTTTATTTTATTTGTTACTCTCCTGTAGTCTAGGCTGGTGTCAGTGGAGGGGACCTTAAACTTCTGAGCTTTTCCACCTGTCATTGCTGAGATTATGACTAGTTTTTTTTTTTTTTTCCTTCTTTTTGGTTTTTCAAGACGGGGTTTCTCCGTGTAGCCCTAGCTATCCTGGAACTCACTCTGTAGACCAGGCTAACCTCGAACTTAGAAATCTGCCTGCCTCTGCCTCCCAAGTGCTGGGATTAAAGGGGTTCGCTACCACCGCCTGGTTTATTTTCATATTTTTTTAATGATAGAAATTTTGTACTAATGCTTTTAAAAATTGTGCATTCTGGAGGGTCCCCCAACCTCCTATCTTCCGAGGTTGCCTGTTTCCATTCTTTCTGCTGGCCCTCCGGGCTTCAGTCCTTTTCCCTCACTCAATACCAGATCAGGTTCCCCTCTCCCCCTGACCCTCCCCCCTAAACACCACCAAACCCCCAACCTCACCTCTGCTCTGGTCCACTTTCTCTCCTAGGTCCCTCCCTTCCTCCCAAGTAGGACTAAGGCGTCCTCCCTTGGGCACTTAAGCTTGTTGACCTTTTTGAGTTCTGTGGACTGTATCTTAGGTATTCTGTCCTATTTATTTATTTATTTATTTATTTATTTGCGTATTAATATCCACTTATCAGTACATTCCATGCATGACCTTTTGGGTCTGAGTTACCTCTCTTAGGATATTTTCTAGTTCCATCCATTTGCCTGCAAGACTCAGGATGTCCTCGTTCTTAATAGCTGAGTAGTCCATTTATGTAAACCACATTTTCTGTGTCCATTCTTCTGTCATGGGACATCTAGGTTGTTTCCAGCTAATGGCTATCACAAATAAGGCCGCTATGAACATAGTGGAACATGTGCCCCTGTGGCCTGGTGGGGCATCTTTTGGGTATATTCCCAAGAGTGGTATAGCTGGGTCTTCAGGTAGATCTATTTCCAATTTTCTGAGGAACCTTCATATTGATTTCCAGAGTGGTTGGACCAGTTTGCAGTTTCACCAGCAATGGAGGAGTGTTCCTCTTTTTTCACATCCTCTTCAATATATGTTGTCACCTGAGGTTTTGATCTTAGCCATTCTAATTGGTGTTAAGGTGGAATCTCTGAGGTCATTTTGATTTTCATTTCTCTGATCACTAAGGACTTTGAACATTTCTTTAGGTGCTTCTCAGCCATTTGAGATTCCTCAGTTGTGAAATCTCAGTTTAGTTCTATACCCCATTTTTTTGATTGGGTGGTTTGGGTTTTTGGTGATTAGCTTCTTGCATTCTTTATATATTTTGGATATTAGCCCTCTATTGGATGTGGGGTTAGTAAAGATTTTTTTCCTGATTTGTGGGTTGCTGATTTGTCTTATTGACTATGTCCTTTGCCTCACAGAAGCTTTGCAGTTTCATGAGGTCCCATTTATCAATTCTTGATCTTAGAGCATGAGCAATTGTATGTGTTCACATGCACACATGCACAAGATGATGTGCATATCTCAGCATGGACTTGTGCAGAACAGAGGTCAACACTGGGCGTCTCCTCTGTCACTGTCTATCTTAGTTTTAAAGACAGGTGTTTTCACGGAGTCTAGAGCTTCCTGTTTTGGCTAGACTGGTTGGCATGCAAGTTCTGGGGATCACCAGACATGTTTTGTATTGCCAGATTTTGTGTAGATGGTAGGGAGCTAAACTTAGATCCTTATGCTTGTGCAGCAAGTAAGCACTTTACTCTCTGATATCTTCTCAGGCTAGAAAATATTTCTTATAAAAAATTATAAAGTCAGATAGAAGGGAATATTTGGAAATGTGATTATCACCACCAGTGGTTGCTTGTAAGTCAAGAGGATGAATACACTACTAGGAAAATGTGCAAAATATATATTGAGTTTATTAAAAGTGCAAATAACTCATAAAAAGGATATTTTATTTACAGTGAATCATTTCAGTTTTTTTTTTTACCTGTTTTATATTCTTGGAAAACTTGACTTTGAATAAAAGAGCTTTTATCCATTGTGGAGTTTCCAGTAGATTTTTATTAGCTATTCATATTATCTAATAGGGCTTATCACATTTTTTTTTAAATAAGCTATTCTAAATGAGTCATTTGGTTCTTTTAAAGTAAACTTTATTTAGACATCAATGGTGTATCATATTCAGCAATGATCTGAAATTAATCTTTGAATATGTCATATATCCTTACAGAAATAACAGAAGAAATTTTTATTTAGCTTGTGCTTTTTTTGTTTTTGTAGGAGCCAGTGTTCGAACATTCACTCCATTTTATTTTCTGGTGGAGCCAGTAGACACTCTCTCGGTTAGAGGCTCTTCTGTTATATTAAATTGTTCCGCATATTCCGAGCCTCCTCCAAATATTGAATGGAAGAAAGATGGAACTTTTTTAAACCTAGTATCAGATGATCGCCGCCAGCTGCTCCCAGATGGATCTTTATTCATCAGCAACGTGGTGCATTCCAAACACAATAAGCCCGATGAAGGTTTCTATCAGTGTGTGGCCACTGTTGATAATCTTGGAACTATTGTCAGCAGAACAGCCAAGCTCACAGTAGCAGGTAAGTCCTGTTAAGTGATTTAATTGGATTTTCTATGTTTATAAGATCTAAATCTAAATAAAACCAGCATGCTGTACTTTTCACTTAATTGGTAATAAGTCATTTAGGATGCCGGTTGTGTATATGCTCTTGTTTATGAGACTGTACTCATTTGCTTAGGGTTATGTAAAATAAACTGGTGCTTTTTGTGTTTTTTTTGTTTTTTGTTTTTGTTTTTTTTTTTTTTTGTCTGTTTGAAGGTTCAAAGTTGCTATCAGGTTTTTCTTTTTAACTTGGAAACAGAGGTAGTTCTGTTGGAAAATTACGTCTTTAAAACCTACTCATAATAACCAGTGTACCTTAGTAAAACTTTAGTAAGCCAGGTTCCTGGTGGTAGGGTTTAGTGGACAGCAAAGAGAAAAGAGATATGATAAGAGGCTGTAAAAGAGATTGTTAGAGCGTGAGTGATAAGCAGAAGTTTGGTGTGAATGGTATTTTAGAGGAAGTCAGTACATTAAACTTTAACTAAGAAATAGGCAGTATTTATTTAGAAAAATATAGTGTTCTTAACATTATACAAGGCAGACTGAAAGCAGGAAGTTGTAAAAAGAGGAATATTAACTCCTTTTCTAAGGATCTCTGTTAAATGATGGCAAATGTAAGAGAAATTAATCTCTAGAGAGATACGATGTGTTTACTAAAGATGTATTCTCTAGTAGGTTCCTTGACTGTCAGATCATGTTGTCTCACTCACCTGGGTCTGCTGCAGGTGTGTGTGGACGGGCCTGACAGGGTTAGTCATCTCCTCCTTCCCACTCTCATGTTCACTCACTCAGAGCTGCAGTTCTCAACCCTTTCACAGGAGTTGCCTAAGACCGGAAAACACAGATATTTACATTACAGTTCATAACAGGAACAAAATTACAGTTATAAAGTAATGACAAAAATAGCATCATGGTTTGATGTCATAATATAAGGAACAGTATTAACAGTTCGGTTCTTAGCATTAGGAGGGTTGAGAACCACTGAATTAGAGGATGATATCACCTTTTTATCTTTACAGTCAAATACTCAACACTTAATATGGGTATGACTTAATACTTCAGTAATCATCCATAATCACAGATTGGAGGTGGAAAAATAAAAATGGGGGCCACAATCTAACCTCACGGAATTTTCTCTTCTCCCCTCCCCTATCCTTTCTACAGTGTGTATAAGTAGATTGGTGGACTGACCTCCTCTGTAATGTCATTTAGGACAGGCTTCTGCTTTTCATTTATGCTCTAATGTGTCTTTTCTGGTCTCTTACTCATATCCCTTTTCTTTCTGCTGTGCACTAACCCCCATCCCCAAAACCATTGTATCCTGCCTCCTGGTTTTTCTGTATTAGTATGGTTTCTCTTTCCTGAAACGACCCTCGACTTTCCTTACTAAAGTCTGCCCCTGCTAGCTGGCCTGCCACCTCATTGTGCTCTCCTTCCTCTAGTCTCACACTGGGCTCAGAGCACTCTCACCATTCTGTAATATTGTCAGTACCTAAGTTTCTTAATCATAGAGCTCTCCATTTCTCTTATGAGCTTGCATCCAGCTCTCTAGCCTCATTTCTTATCATTCTACTAGCTACTCCCTCCTTCCACCCCCTCCATTTTAGCCATTTTTAACACTGGCCATACCAAATGTTGAGTTCCTGTTCAAATAGTCTCTATTTTCTGGCCTTTCCTCCTGTTTTCTCCACTGACAGTTAAAGGCTACCTGTTTGCTTATATATGTGTAACTAAAAAGGTAACAGTTTTACATTTCTTTAAAATGTTAGCCAGAAGTACCATATGACCAGTTTTCAAGAGAATTGAGAACATTCATCCACACAACAATGTACATGACTACTATTCATAGCAGCACTATTCATAATAAATAAAAGGTGGAAATAACCTAAATGTCTACCAGATGAGGATTAGATAATCAAAATAGGAAATATCCATATAGTGGACTATTCTTTATCAATAAAAAGGAATGAAGTCATGATGTAGTATGTCTTCATGGATGAACTGTAAAAATATTGTGGTAAGTTAAAGACCCTGGTCATGAATGATTATGCATTGTTTAAATTCATATATACAGAGTGCCCAGAATAGGGAAATGTATAGAGAGAAGAAAATAGGTTGGGTTTTCTAGGGCTAAGTACCTGACAGCAAATGGGAAATGAATGAAGCAGTGGAGGGGATACAAATGAGTAGTTTCTTTAAGGGATGCTAAAAGGGTTAGCGTGTAGAGCTGATACACAGCTCTGTTCATACTGAGTTGTGTACTTCAAGTGGGAAACTTCATGGTTTATAAGTTATTCATTAAAAAGTGTTTTCAAAAGTCATTTTAAAAAGATACTGCCAAATTAGCCATTTTAAAAGACTACAGATATATTTGGTTGCAAGCAGAACTAGTTTTAGTCATGGCCAGAAAAGGGAAATTTTAAAAAAATATTAAAGAAATAGTTCATAAATTTTAAATATGAAGGTGCACTTCTCTGGGTTGTCTTATTTCTACACCAATGACACTTGTTTTGTCTGTAGAGTAGTGTGGCTATATGTGTTTCGTGCTCAAAGGTTAGGGAATGGTGTGATCTAAACACAGACAGCATTGATCCATTCATACCAATTCCATGTCTCACTCACACTCTTCCTCTCACTCTGCAGAGGCAGCAGGAGCACAGGAAGCTGAGGCAGCCTTTGCCTTGATACGCCACTTACATCTGCTTTCCCTGTTCAGAACTCTGAACTTTCTTGTCTTAGAAATCCCCATATGTTATCACAGGCTTATGCTTTTGAAAGTTATTTTCACAAGACCTCTAAGGTCTTTTTGGTTAAAAACCTAGAAGACAATTCTTCCTTTGATTTGTTAAGTTCCCTCCACCTAGCTTTATTAGATTCTGTGTTTATCTTTGTTAGTTACCTTTTTCCTGATTTTTGTTTCTTTCTTTACCGAATAGATATTTGAACTATTTTATATTTAGTGCTTTCCTTTAAAAATCTCCTTGATATAAAATCAAGGAAAATACATAGTAGGACTAGAAAGCTTAGGTGTTATTTATTATTTGGACTAATTCAACATCATAAAATATGCCTAGAATAATTGTTCATACTCTATTTCCTAGTCTTTACAGAAACATTTTGTTGTATTCTGACCACATTAGAGTTACTTGTAAGGTACTGGCATTAAAATATGGTACTTCAGTGTTTAGATTCCAGGCAGTGTGCCATATGAATTACTTAGGTTAACTTCTTTAATCACACCGAGGTCCGTTAGTTTTCATTTAACTGATGAAGAAACTGAAGCTTAGAATCAGTAACTTACCACCTTTATATAACCTTTATATAACCATAAAAGTTAGAGTTCATTTAAGTTCAGGATTGGACTCCAGTGGTTAACTAACACTCTTAGCCATTATGTTCATCTGTAGAATATTTAGAACTTCAGCAGTTTCAAACTTAGAGGGTAGATTCAAAGAGAGAACCAAGAAATCTCATGTGTTTTTACAAGTCTTCATATCTCCTGGTTAACATTTTTCAATATCTACTTTGTCATTCCCTATCTTAGTTTGGTTTCTATTACTGCTGCAAAACACGGACCAAAAGCAATTTGGGGAGGAAAGGGTTATTTCAGCTTATACCTGTCAGGTCACATTCCATCAGGTACAGAATCAGGGTAGGAACTCAAGCAAGGTAGGAATTTGGAGGCAGGAACTTAAGCACAGGTCATAAAGAGTGCTGCTTCCCTGCTTGCTGCCCATGGCTTGTTTGTCCTGCTTTCTTATAGCACCCAAGATCACCTGTCCAGGGGTAGCACCACCCACTGTGAGACAGGCCCTGCCACTTCAATCACTAATCAAGACAGCACCTCACAGACTTGCCAATGGGGCATTTTTATGGAGAAATTTTCTCAATTGTGGTTCCCTCTCCTTTGATAACTGTACCTCGTGTTAGGTTGACATAAAACTATCCAGCATATTACCCAAATACACATTTCCCCCTGAACCATTAAGAGTAGAAGGTGGCAGACATATTAGTTATATCTGCCAGAATGTATAAGTGTGAATTTCCTGAAAACAAGGACATTCTCCTAAATAACCCTAGACTTTCATCAAGATTTAAAAATTGATGTAATACTGTCATTTAATATAGATTTCACAGATCTCGGGGCATGGATGTGGGGTAGAAACCAACCTTTCTGGTTTAAGATCAGGAATCATTTTATAATTATATTCTTATTCTCCTTTGATATATAATAGGGCCTCAGGTTTTTCTTGTCTAATTTTGAGTTTGATTTCCTCCTGTGAAGAGATTGAGAGTTTTCATTTTGGGGAGGAATCCCATGGAAGGAGTACACCAAAGTGTATAATATTTTATGATCTGTGTAGTATTTCTCTACTTCAAAGTAAGATGTGTTTTTGTAATTAATGATTACTATTGGGGAAGAAATGTTTTGGTATTTTATAAATATACTATTTCTCATCAAATTTCACTAATAGTTATAATTATTGTAAGATTATTGCCTAAATCAGTTGTTAAGATAGAAGTTGCTGAATGCCTATTGTTGCTCCTAATTCTGTCGTCTCTATTGAGTAGACGTTTTCCTTCTACTCCACGTGGTTGTTACTACTAACATGAGTCAACAGATTCTTGTTTATGCTTTAATAATGTGATAGTGTCATTATTCTACAAACTTTTCAGTCTTGATTTCTGCATTAAGTAGTTCTTCCCCTATATTTTCAGGTTAAATCTTGACCTAATGACATCAAGTGAGAAACTGTCTTTATCTTGTCCTTTCCTAGTTTCTCTCTTAGAATCAGCCTCTAATCCAGGAACACTGGTTCTTTGCAGTGAGAATGATGCTTAGAAATCAAGACAAAGTCACCATTTGGATTTACTGTTAAAGAAGTGACATTGATTCAGGGCTAGGGAGTGTGTGTATGTGTGTATGTGTGTGTGTGTTTGTGTGTGTGTACTTGAATATTAATACATGTTCATTAGGTATATACAAAATGCATATTTACCCACATCTTTATAGTTACATAGTTCTGTATCTATAGTTACAGTCCTTAAGTCTACACTGAGTACTTTCATTATGGATTATACCATAGCATTTACTCGATCCTTACTGTTTTCCACATTGCACCTTGCTTTTTCAGCTGTGAAGAATCTGATATAAGTTATCCTTAATGCAGTTATTGATTAGCTATTTGCTTTGTATCTATGTATCTAGTCAGATTATACCATAGGTTGTGGCCACATGAGCTGTCTTGGTGCTAGCCTATATGACTGTATTTTAGAGTAATATTTAATAACTTTTTATTTTTCTTCAATTGTTTAGGTCTTCCGAGATTTACCAGCCAACCAGAACCTTCTTCAGTCTATGTTGGAAACAGTGCAATTCTGAATTGTGAAGTTAATGCAGATTTGGTCCCATTTGTTAGGTGGGAACAGAATAGACAGTCCCTTCTTCTGGATGACAGAATTGTCAAACTTCCAAGTGGAACCCTGGTTATCAGCAATGTGACTGAAGGGGATGGGGGACTCTACCGCTGCATTGTTGAAAGTGGTGGGCCACCCAAGTTTAGTGAGGAAGCTGAATTGAAAGTTCTTCAAGGTACTAATCCATTGTCAGAACTGATGGTTTTATGTTTAATAGATAAAACTGTTCTGCTATAATTTTTTTAAATAAACACCATTAAAATGTGAGAAATACTACTATTAATACACTATGTTCAGTTTTTTTAAAGAGATAAAAAGGGTGGGGGAGCCATAAAAATCCACTGTTTAAAGCTAGGTGTAGTGGTGCATACCTCCAATACTTGGTAGCAGAGGCAGGCAGGTCTTTGTGAGATCAAGACCAGCCTGGTCTGCATAATGAGTTTCAGGACAGCCAGAGCTTCATAGTGAGACCCTGTCTTAAACAAAATGAAGAAAAAAAAGAAGCTCATTGTTTAGTTAACATATTAGAAATTTATCTGAGGCTAGGTATGGTGGCACACACCTTTAATCCCAGAACTCAGGAGGCAGAGGCAGGCTGATCTCTGAGTTCCAGGCCAGCCAAGATTATGCAGAGGGGCCCTGTCTTTAAAAAACAAAAATTAGCCAAATAAAATAAAAATAAAAATTTATCAGTATAGCTGTGCATGATGGCATAGACCTTGAGCCTTGAGGCATAGACTCCTGAGATAGTATTCAAGCTCCTTGGAATCTAATCCAGGAAAACAAGGTTAATGATGGAACCATAACTTAGTATTTGAATAAGAACAGAATCCTGGATATTTGCTTATTTAAGTACAAAGAGAGCTTTTCTTGATAGTCATTTGGAACATAGCCACCTTCTGTACTACAGAGCTTTTGAGGTCAAGTTGGTTAAAAGAGAATGGTCTTATTTTAATCACAAGCCTATTTCAGTGTTGGCTGCACAGGTGGGTACAACCTTAGAAGCTAACAACTCAGCTGTTGGTTGGCTGACTTTTAAAGGCAGGGCTTGTCACTGATTGGCTTCTAGAAGTATATTCACTGAAATGAATTGTTACTCATCTATTAGGTAGTGTTTACTTGTTACTGTGGCTACAAAACTAACATTAATTGGTTAGATAGGTTTAAAGACCACTTTGGTGGTTGTAACCATGACTAGAGAGAACACCTTTCCTGACATTGGGGATAAGAACTAAATCTCTATCTGAGAATGATCTTCTCAGATTTCAATATTAATAAAGTAAATTGCTTCCCTTTTTTCAATAGGAGTGTGGCCATGTCATATGTCAGCAAGAGGACAATTATAAAAAGTGAACATACATGCTATATGAATATAGTGGCATCTAGGTAGTTGCTACATTACAAAATCAAAGAATTAATAGATTAATTTTTTTGTTTTTGATGTTTTTTTCTAAGACAAGTCTCTGCATCTCTAGCTGATCTGGAACTCCCTATGTAGACCAGGCTGGCTTAACTCATAGAGATCCTCCTCCCTCTGCTTCCTGAGATTAATGGCATGCACTACTGTGACAGGCTTGATAGACTAATTTAAAGAGATGAAAACTCAGACTTTCAGATATAATAGGCACAAGAAAAGAAAGGAGAGGGAGTCAGTAGGGAGAGAGACACAACTAGTGAGCTTGTTTAGTCTCTGCTGTTTGTACCCTCATGTGATGTTATATAGATTCATGTTATGTGTTCCTCATTTGACCAGAAAGCACCATGTAAGCAGGAACTATCCTCTACATATCTCTAAGACTCCTAAGTAACTTACACAGTACAGTACTTCACTAGAAAGTACATGGGAAATGTTTGCTGTTCAAATGGAATTTTCTTGGGTTAGTTTTACTTATTTTGTCACATAAAGCCTCACAGCCTGAGTAGGAATTAGCTGTTCTTCATGGCTAAAGTTGTGAGGTGCTTTGTCTTTTACTTAATTATTCTTTCATTTAAATTCTTAGATCCTGAGGAAATTGTAGACTTGGTATTTTTGATGCGACCATCTTCTATGATCAGAGTCACTGGTCAGAGTGCAGTGTTGCCATGTGTTGCCGCAGGACTTCCTGCTCCAGTCATTAGATGGATGAAAAATGAAGACGTGCTTGACACAGAAAGGTAAAAACTGCCTGCTTAAGAGCTCTTTGTAGCCTTAGCTGACTCAAGTCTAATGCTATTTAGAATATATGTAAAAATGACTGCTTTGTTTAAGCACATTAGAGTTTTCATGTCATCCTTGAAATGTATTTTTAGGCTGTATCTTTGATATTTAAAGAAAAAGTGTGCTTTCGAGGCAGTAGAGGGTTAATGCTGCTGCTGCTGCTGTTTCTAAGCATCATTATACTTAGCTTATGGGGTCTCATCTCCCTAGAGTGTTGCATGAGCTGCCAGATCTGACCAGTCTTACATACACTGTGGTAGTTTCTTCTTTGCTTAGTGTAGATAAATGCCTTCCTTCTTCCCGGGTGCTGGGAAGTTATCACACCTGGCTTTGTTTTGCTTTCTAAAGTCCTAACAAGTCATAAGCTATGTTCACACGTTATATATCTTCTATAAGAGCCTTCTCTGTTACTACTCATCTTCTGCATCCCTTGTCTCTTCCTAATTTTCCTCAGTTGTATTTTCTCAAGAAAACCTGGTGTGGTAGTAATGGTTCAATAGTTAGGTATGCTTTGTTTTCAAAACATAGCTGTTTCAAGCATTGTAAATTTACTGGCATCCCTGGCTTCTACCCAACATGCCCCTTCAAGGTATGATGACCCCCAAAACATGTTTAGATATTGTCAAATGTACCTTCAGGAACAAAACCATCCCTGGTTGAGAATGACTCTTTCAGAGCAGTGTATAAATGCGATGCATGCCTCAGATATAAACTAGTTTTCTGATAGCCATGCTAAAGCAATATTTATGTATGTAGCACTATTGCAGTAATATAATACTTTATATGAGGTACCACTTAGAATGAAATGTAGTTCAGCATACCCCAGCATTATGAAGGTATGAGCATGATACAGAATGATTTTTATTTAATGGATAGAAGTAAGGATTTCTGTGATCTCTGCAAGACTTCAACAGTTATCGAATGATTTTCGAGGTGCATTTCTAGGTCTTCAGAACCGAGTAGCAAAGAGAGTTTTTGCTTTTAGAGTGGAAGAATGAGAGAGTAATAGATATATAACATGTCAGGTTATAATAAATACTCTGAAGAAACTCAAGATAACAATATTCCAGTGTTTAGAAAAAGGCAGAACGGAGTTAATATTGTATGTGGAGTATTAGACAGTTGTTTCATAGAAAAATAATTCTCAGGGTGGCATCTAAGTGACCAATATAAACAATATCATGGTAGGGAAGTTACATGTGTCCCCAGTTTTATTTGAAGATTTTTTTTGACAGAAAGTGGTTTTTAATCCAATGTGAATATATTCTGGTGAATAATACTTCTATAAACTCTGCGGCTAAACCAGGAGACTTTGAAGACAAAGATTTTTTTTCTGTCTCTAGTTCACTTAGGATTATGTCGAGGAAAGTCCGAGGAATGCTGCTTTGTTGTGTTACTGTCTCAGAGAACTTCAGGACTTAAGGAGATTGCAGTGTCAGTACTCTCCATCCTGCCTCTCTATCTAGGGAGGCCAAGTGTTCAGCAGTGTGTTTTTGGCTAAATTAGTGTAATATGAGAAAACAGAAATAGGTAACAGAACACAGAAGTCCTTCAGGTTGGATGTAGGTAATAGTGTCTTTGTTTTTGCTAGCACTGAGAAGTGTGGATGGACTATGCCTAATATATTATTTAGATTTCAGATTTGAGATTTCAAGATTAAAGGGGGAAAATGTCTAAAAATCTCAATAGTGCTGGGCAATCTAGGAAAAACAAAGTATCTTAAGCATTAGGCATCTTTATTATGTCTTTGAAAACAAACACACTGCTGGTCGGTGGTGTCTCACGCCTTTAATCCCAGCACTTGAGAGGCAGAGGCAGGTGGATTTCTGAGTTTGAGGCCAGCCTGGTCTACAGAGTGAGTTCCAGGACAGCTAGGGCTACACAGAGAAACCCTGTCTCGAAAAAACCAAACACACACACACACACACACACACACACACACACACACGCGCGCGCACACACACACACACACACACACATTATAGGTTAGTTTTTTCTTTTAAACAAATGTCTAAGAATCAATAGCATTTATTTAAAATTGTTCATATATATTCAGATAAAAAAGCAAATAGAATGAGGGATATGGAAATGTTTCATAGAGGATCCTTTAGTGATGGAATAATACCTAATTTTAGAGGATTATAGCTTTGAATTCAGGGACAAAGGAGCAGGTCATAGTTTTAAAAGGGCCTGGTTAGCATACTACGGCTGATGGTGGTGTAATGGCTGGCTCATACTTCCAGGATCATCAACTATAGGAGAGTATTCTTTAGAGTTTCACTTTTCAAGATTCCATTTCTAGTTAGCACCAGCCTGAAAATAATGAAATAAATAAAAATACTTAAAGTGACTGCTTTAATCAAATACCTTTAGAATTATATTTCTTGCTTTGTGTCAGATATCTTTGTCTATTGATCTAGTTCATAATTCTCCAGATCAACTAAACTTTTAACTTTTGAAAAACTTGAGAATATTGATTTGCAATTTTTTTCTGTGTTAAGGATTTATATGTGTGTGTGTGTGTGTGTGTGTGTGTGTGTGTATGCTTATATCACTGTAGATTTATGAAAGTGTTCATCATCTTTATTGTAAATGGAGTAATGGATGTTGGCTGATTGCTCCCAGGACACACCCAGGGAGCTGCTCAATTGCATCTGTCCTTTCCTTTTCCTTCCTGTCTTTTGTTTTGTTTTTTTTTAATACAAGCCCACCCCTCTCCCCACCTCCTATTTCCTAGCCAGGTCACCATAGGAAATTTTCAGCTAGTGGCACTACCTCATGACTTGTCACCTCATGACTTGCTGTTTGAGTTGACATTTTGACCTCTGTATTTTTCTTCTTGTTAGTAATCTCATCATGGCATAGCTATGGTGAAGTTGGTCTTAGATTGGTTGCAAACTTTATATAATTTCCATTAAGCTGACCAGAATAGGAAGACAGGAATACACTGGAGGAAGTTAAATTGGTCATAAAAGTAATAACTCTTTGGGAATAGCTAGAAGTGCCAGGGATTGTGAAAATTTATTTGTACACTGTGGCGTTTATGCATATAAAATATGAGCAAAAGAAACAAATTAAATTCTGATGATTTTTTTTTTGTTAATCTTAGTCTGCTTGTAGCCATCACTATAACAATGATTGTGTGTTATATGAAAAGCCTCATAGGAATTATTTTCCTTATGCTGAAATGTATCATTTTGTTTATGTGTTTAATCCAGCTCTGAAAGGTTGGTCTTGCTGGCAGGAGGTAGTTTGGAGATCAATGATGTCTCTGAGGATGATGCTGGGACTTATTTTTGTATAGCTGATAATGGAAATAAGACAGTCGAAGCTCAGGCGGAGCTTACTGTGCAAGGTATGTAAATATTTACTGTGTAATTAAAAATACTGTATACTCTCCAGGTCTACTGATTGTTTAACAGTAATATGGGCAAGGCAGTAATACATCATAACAGTTAACATGTAAACTTCTAGACCGTATCACTTGAATTCAAATTGAGCCTGCAGTTCACAAATATAGCAATAGAAATTTTTCTTTTCATATATGTGTATGTAGTATTTGTGTATGCATGTTTACGTGTATTTGAGCTACTCAAGTTGGGGAGTACATGTCTAGACTGATAACAAGAATCTTCTTCATCTTATTTTTTGAGGCAGAGTCCCTTAGTCAAATCTAGAGTTTGCTGATGAAGTTGTTCTTGCTACCCGGTGCTCTGTGGGGATTCCCTGTCTCTGCCTTCCAGGGCTGGAATTATAGATGAGCTGCCATGTGTACCTGCCATTTGTGTAGATTCTGGGGATCTAAACTCATCCTCTTCCATAGAAAGTGCTTTAACTGCTGACTCATCTACCCCACCCCAATTATAGCAAATTTATGTGGCCTTTCTGAACTACATCTTCATTATCTGTACAATGGAGATAATGAGTACTTACTGTGTTGAGATCATTTTGAAGATCAAGAGCTAATCCTTATAAAACTCACATCTCAGCATTATTGTGTTTCTGTTGCAGTAGTAATGGTGCTGTTGGTGTTAATGCTGTTGTCAAGGAGGAGGGTTTGATCTGGGCATCTACAAAGTTCTATACCCTTTTGTTGTCACAGGATGTTTTTTCCCAAAGATGTCTGTTCTCGATTCAGAACCACGTCTCTGAGTGTTTGTGTTCCTTCTTTGGGGTATATAGATCATGTTAGAAGGATTGCATGGTACCTCTTCATGTCTCTGGGCTGATGATTTGATACTTATTTCTCTCTCTTGAGCTGATGTTGAGCATCTCTGCAAGAATAGTTGTTTTCCCTTTTCTCTCTATTCCCACTTCTCCTTTTTAGGTTCCCTGATTTAGAAGTCAAGGAAAATAAATGTGGCAAATGCACAAGCCTTTTCTTTATACCTGTTTGCCTTGGGAGTGTAGAAGTAGAGGCTGCCTGTGCTACTAACTTGTTTTGTTTGATAATATCCATTGTGTGATCTGTGACTTGGTGGTATTAACTTGTATGTTTTATCTCACATGAAAAATTATTTTTCTTTGTATATTTTGGTTATTTTAGAGTCACCTGGGAACTCAGATGTGACTTTTGAGAGCAATTGGGGAACAGTGCTTGGGGGTTAGTGTTGATGAAAGGGTAGAAAGCATGCCTGTTTTCCCACTGATGGTGGGTAGGTTTATAGTCTCTGAAAAACAAAAAGGCAGGTCATGGGGTTGGCATAGCTATTGTCAGATGAGCTTAGTCCATGTCTTTGGTTAGATAGAAGGAGAAGCATAGGGCATAGGTTTATAGGGCGATCAGTTTAGTTCTTCGTTTCTGTATAGAAAGGGTTGGAAAAATAAAACACTCATGAACTCCGTCTGTGGTCTCTGTGCTTCCTTGGTGGATCATTTTTCTTTGCTTTCTCCCATTAATTAGCTATTTGTTTACCAGTCTCCTCATTGTCCTTCGTCAGTTCCTTTCACCTCCCTCTGAGTGTTAGCAAGAGCATCTGATGAAATGTATGTTATACTTGTTAGCTGCTGATATTGCCTCACTGTTTTCCTTCATAAGGACTTTTGTCCATATGGTTGTTTTCTATTTTATTTTTATTCATTATATGGGCTATGATAGTCTGCCTGTGAACTGAATTATCTGAGTTTTGTTTTGATTTGATTCCAGGATTTCAGGTAGTTCAGGCTGACACTGAACTTGCTAAGTAGCCAATGATGGCTTTTTCACCCCTGCATTTCCTCCTTCTATCTCCTGTACCATCACATCTAGTTATTAACCAAAAAATATAGACAATATATACATTTCCATTTACAATTACTTTCATATTAAAAATCTATGCCTAGAAAAAGTGCTTTTGAAATGAGTTTGTTAGAGAAAACTGCAGAGAGGTTTTACATAATTAATATTTACCATCTTGCAGACCAACATGTTATTGACACAAGAATAGGCAATAAAAAAGAATGAAGTCCAACTATTACTTGCAGTACTGTGACAACAGTAGTCAGCCTGACCTTAGCAGCACCAATTAGCTACCTGACTTCAACAGGCCAATTAAAGAGAAAAATAACAGTTAAAAGTAGAGAAAGAAGCCGGTCGGGTGGTGGAGCACGCCTTTAGTCCCAGCACTTGGGAGGCAGAGGCAGATGGATTTCTGAGTTCAAGGCCAACCTGGTCTACAGTGTGAGTTCCAGGACAGCCAGGGCTACACAGAGAAACCTTGTCTCGAAAAACAAACAAACAAAAAAAGGAGAAAGAAGGTTTACTTAATGTGGCCATATTACAAAGAACAAATAAAGAAGTCTAGTTACCTCTCAAGTCCTGAATTACGTATGCTCCCAAACCCGGAAGTTGTTGTTAAGAGCATCAAATGAAATACATCTCATACTTGTTTGCTTCTGTTTTTGCTTCACTATTTTTCTTCATGGGGACTTTTGTTCATATGACTATGGACAAAGCTTTATGGTTCAGTGGAATGTATATTATAATATATAAATATATATTTATTATCAAGTATTATAAGAATAGTAGACTTTCAACTGGATGAAAATAAAGTTGGGTCTAAGTGTGAAAACACAAAGAATGAATAGGGTTATGTTTAATATTATCTTAGATGGAAGAAGGTATCTTAAGAAAAGCAGGGGCTGGACAGCTGGCTCAGGCAGTAAAGATGGATAGCTTGTCTTCCAGAAAATGCCAGGGTCCCTGAGTTCATTTCCATTGAGCATCACACTCTTATTTGGGGGTTAGAGCTTATGTCTCTTGTTCTTTAATTCAGGTAGCTTTTGAGTTATTTGATTAATGAGAGTATGATACAAATAATGTATGACTTCTGAGGCTTATATTTTAAAGCCATGTATATTGCTTTTTCTTATTGCCAAGAATAATGAAAAGGGTAGTCTTTAATAAATTGTGCTGAAGAAAATATAGCCTCGGGGCAGTGGTGGTGCACCCCTTTAATCCCAGCACTTCGGAGACAGAAGCAGGCAGATTTCTGAGTTCGAGGCCAGCCTGATCTACAGAGTGAGTTCCAGGACAGCCAGGGCTACACAAAGAAACCCTGTCTCAAAAAAACAGGAAAAAAAAGAAAGAAAGAAAGAAAGAAAAGAAAGAGATAAAGAAGAAAAGGAAGAAAACATAGCCTCATTAACAAGACTAAAATTGGAGCCTTCTCTTATATACGAAAATCATCCCAAAGTAGATTAAAGACTTAAGATTGAATCTCTAAACGCTGCTGAGAGAAAGGATGAGGGGAAAGTTTAAAAGGTCTCTTTGTTGTTGTTTTTTTAATGTGATTTATACAGCACAGCCATCCCCCCATACACACACACACACACACACACACACACAAAGCAACAACAAACAAATACAATTTCATGGAATTGAAAAGTTGCACAGCAGCCGGGCGGTAGTGGCGCACACCTTTAATCCCAGCACTTGGGAGGTGGAGGCAGGCAGATTTCTGAGTTCAAGGCCAGCCTGGTCTACAGAGTGAGTTCCAGGACAGCCAGAGCTACACAGAGAAACCATGTCTCGAAAAACCAAAAAAAAAGAAAAGAAAAAAGAAAAAAAGAAAAGTTGCTCAGGAAAGGATGAAGGAATCTTGGAGCAACAACTACAAAAAGAGAAAATATTTTCAAACTATACATCTGATAAGAGGTTAATATCTCTCATATTAGAGTAGATAATGAATTCAGTTCAGTAGTAAGAAAACACCTCAGTATTAAAATATGTTCAAAGGACCTGAAAAGACAAAGAAGTGACCCATGGGCATATGAAACCAAAACTATGAATAATCACTAGATTGTGTAATAATTAGAGAAATCAAATTAAATTCTCAATAGGATACTACCTTACACACAGTAGAACTAATATATGATCCAATAATTCTTTTTATGGCTGTCTGTCCAGATGAAATTAGACCATTGTGTCACAAACTAAGTTTACTCAACCATGCTGGTTGCAGCGCATAAGTAGGCAAACTTAAAACAACTTAGTATTCATCATGGATGAATGAACAACAAAATTGTTATAATGGAAACAGCTTTATAGAACGAAATCCTGCCATTTGCAATAACGTGAATGAACCTGGAGGATATTATACTAAGAGAAATAAGCGTAGAAAGACAAATTCTGCACGATCTGATTATAAAGGGAAACAAGCATAGTCAAACTCAAAATCAAAGAATGGTCACAGTGTATTCTCTACTTGAAAATTGTTGCAAGAATAGATTTTAAGTGTTCTCACCATAAAAAACTAAGTATATAAGGTAATAGATGTCTTAGTTTAATTTATCCATTCTTTGTTAATAGACATCCAAACAATATATCTTACATAAATTTATACAAGTTTTGTCAATTGAAATTTTAACTGAAAGCAGTAGTGTTTTGTTTTAGTTTTATATAGGATCTCTGTAGTCCAGGCTAAGCTCAAACTGGTGGTAATTCACCTGCTTTAGACCTCCCAAGTGCTTAATTACAAGTGTGAAGCATTATGCCCTGGCTTAAAAATATTTCTTAAATTAGCTAACCTATCAAGAAAATTTAAAAAAATTTAAAGATGTATATACTTTGCAATATAATATTAAAATATATAAAATA
Source organism: Apodemus agrarius (assembly GCA_964023405.1). NCBI lineage: Eukaryota > Metazoa > Chordata > Mammalia > Rodentia > Muridae > Apodemus > Apodemus agrarius. The sequence continues at coordinate 61,991,006 of OZ030012.1, read as the reverse complement.
TAAATTGGCAAGACTATAAACAGGCAAAGCTATAGGCATAGCAATCACATGTTAGTAACTAATAGGTTATATAAATTAAAAAATAAGTACAAGCCGGGCGTTGGTGGCGCATGCCTTTAATCTCAGCACTTGGGAGGTGAGGCAGGTGGATTTCTGAGTTCGAGGCCAGCCTGGTCTACAGAGTGAGTTCCAGGATGGCCAGGGCTACACAGAGAAACCCTGTCTCGAAAACAAACAAACAAAAAATAAGTACAAACAAAATATATACTTAAAATACAACTAAACAGTACAGTTAACAATTTGACCTAGTTGACGTTTGTACGGCTGGAGTTAGAGTTCAGTCATAAAGTGTTTGCCTAGTGTTCATAAAGTCCTCAGATAAATTGTAAAAAAACAAAAAAATACAGACATTAGCATGATGATGCACAGTAACTAAATAGTACTGTTTTAGTGTTTGAGAGTATATTGCTTTATGTGGATCATCTTTAAATTCATGTGCTAGAAAGGAAATTAACAAAATTTAGAAAATAGTATAAACTGCGATCAGCAATTTTGGCATTAACCTCAAAAATGCTAAAAGTAGCAAATTTAAACCAAAGAAAATAGAAAAAAAAAAAAAGGAAGTTTTAAGTAAAAGTTAGTGGAGGGGTAGGGGGAAGGTATTAGAACAGGCTGTCATCAGAGCCAAAATTGGTTATTTACAAACAGTGTTGATACATTTCAGACAAGGCTCCTAACAGATTTGGTAAATTTTTCTATTTGCACAGGTGCTAATTCAAAAGACATACAATATTTGGTATAGATTGAGGATGACTAGAGACTTTATTGATAGGTATATACACTGATAACATTTTAAAATACTCTTTAAACAACTAGAGATTATACTTGGCCTTGATTCCCAATTTACAAAAACAAGAAACCTGTTTGGCAGAATCTATTAAAACTGTACATAAAACTAATACTATGGTACAGTGAAGAATGCTATAACAAGTGAACAGACACTGGCACTGAAAGTCACGCACTGTAATGCTCCTGCCGTGTTTTTTCTAGGAATTCCAACTGGTAATGATTCAGATGCCCACCAGAATGCAGCCTGGCATTGTATCAGCAATGGAAATGGGCATGCCACCTTTGTATTGAAAATCACTTTTAAAAAATCTCAGAAGCACTTTTAAAAGAAACTAGGCACTAAAGAATATAATTCCATTTCATAACATTCAAAACAGGCAAATTCTATAATTTTTTTAAGTAAAAAGAATGAAGACTACTTTTGGGGCAGGGCAGAGTACTAGCTGCCTGTTTTGATGCCAAGCTTCTGCTGTCTTAATGCCCTATTTCTGAGTCTGGATAGTAGAGTTCAAGCTGTGCTTGTCATGGGTGTCATGTGAGGTCATTTTCTTTTTATTGAGTACAGACAAGTCATTGTGTACAACAAAAACCCATTTGGAAAATTTTGTTTTGAGTCTCATCCCATAACTGAAAGTATTTTATTTCCTTGATGGGGAAAATAGTTGATGAAAAATAATTGGGGATATGTACAGATATACATACATACATATATACATATGCTTATACATATGTCTCTATATGTATATATAAATGCAGTCACAATTGTTCAACTTGTTATTTTTTAAGAAGTTATAGCTGTAGGAAATGACATAATAGTTGTTAATGCAGAGAAGGTTGTAAGTTCATTTTTCATCTGTTAAATATTTCACATTTACTATCTTATCATTAACGTTTGGGATTTTGACTCATGCTATGACGTGAATTAGCTGGTTGTGTATTTCCTGCCATCTCAGATTGTTGATAACAGATAATATGGGTCATGAGTTGCATTTGTAATAGTGTGTGATCAACTCCATGTAGTCCCAAAAGAAAATTTTCCATTTCTGGTTTCTGGGAACAAATTGACTGTTTCTGAATTGGCCATTTTCATAACAATGTTAATATTGTGACTAATCTACCCCTAATGCTTCAATGATCTTTTTTATTATTATTTTAAATTTTAAAAATGGATATGGGTGTTATGTCTCTGTATACTATATGTGAGGCTGGTGCCTACAGAGGCCAGAAGAGCATCACATACCCTAGACTGTACTTAAGAGACATTGGTGATTCTGAGAATCATACCCAGTCCTCAGAAAGAGCAGTCAATGCTTTTAATCACTGAACTGTATCTCCAGCCCATCCACCATCTTCCTTCAAGCCACAGCCTCATACTGCTCTCCTATTACTCATCTTATTTTGTTTGTTTGTTTTTTTAAGTCTCTAGCCACATTGAGAAACTGATCTTCTCTTTTTTCTTCCCATCTCCTTCATGACGATCAGCCAACATCCTGCTGTCAGTCATTGACTTTCTTAGAAGCTGCATGAAAGACAGATTTTATAAGGTAGTGTATAGAGCCACCCAGAGCCTTACCAGTCATTGCTGAAGAAGCTGACTGGGGTTAGGTCATTTTCACATATTAGAAAATGTTTATAATAAATTTTATAATAATTTTATAATAGTTTTAATAATTTTATCTATATTTTTAATATTTTAAGAGAAATTTTTTTAGATTTATTTATTTTATTTTATGTGTGTGAGTATTTTGCCTGCATGTCTGTCTGGACAACATATGTTTGCCTGTTGTCTGTGGAGGCCAAAAGAGGACATCAGATCCTCAGGAACTGAACTTGTGGATGGCTATAAGCCACCATGTGGGTGCTGGGAATCAAATCTGGATCCTGCAAAAGCAACAAGTACTCTTACCTCCGGAGCCATGTCCTTTTTGTTTGTTTGGGGTTTTGTTGTTGTTTTGATACAGGGCTTCTCAATGTAGCACTGGGTGTCCTGGAACTCAGTAGACCAGGCTGGCCTCAAACTCAAGGATCCACCTGCCTCTGCCTCCTGAATGCTGGGATTAAAGGCATATACCACCACCTCATGGCAAGCCATGTCTTTAGGTCCCAAGAATTTAGTATTTTTGTCTGTAGTTTTCTTTTCTTTTGAAGTAAACTTTAGATATACTAAAATGCATAAATATTAACTTTACTGTTCATGAGCCCCCATCAGTTGCACCTTCTTGTACAACCGGGATATCTACGAGGACAGATATTACTATCATAGTTGAAAATTTCTGCATGCCACTTCTCATCCCCTTACTATTCTCAAAGCATCTATTCTTGTGAGTTTTCCAGTATAAATTAGTTTGCTTCAATAAAAGCATTCATATCATCTGTTGCTGTTTTATAAGGGTTATTTCACAAAGCATAACATATTTGGGATTCATCCATGTTGTATTTAATAGCAGTTGATTTTTGGTACTTACTGTATACCAGACTTCTCAAAGTAATAGGACCAGTTTACATTCCTATCAACCGTGTATATTCTGGTTGCTGTATATACTAGCCAGAAATTAGTTTTCCAGTCTTTATAATTTCGTTCATTGCGTTTGAGTATACAGCCATAATTCTGTATGGTTTCAATTTCTGTGGTGATTAGTGATGCTCAGTACTTTTCTGTCTGTTGACAGTAAAGATAGTCTAATATCTTTCTTTGTGAGATATTTTCTAAAATGTTGCCTTCCTATGTACATAATATGTAAAATAGCCATATCAAGGAGAATTCTTAAAATCCTGTATTAGGGAGTTTTCTATTTGTTAATACCCAAAAGAAATGGACAATAGAAATAAAAACTAACATCAAATATTGATAGAGTTTCAAGCTTTATGTATTTAGAAGTAGCTAAATTTTAGTTCTTTATCACTTCCATTTTTTTGCATAGAATTTGACATTTTTGTCACTGTAGCCCATTGAAAATTTCTTAAAGTAATATCTGACATATCTAATTTATAAATAATTTTGTCTATTTGAAGCATTTAATAATAACTGTACCTATAGTAAATTATCAAAATTTTGTAGTACATTAAGGTTTCCCAGAGAAACAACCAATATGAAATACAAATGTAGGTAAAGAGGGAAAAGACTTACTGTAAAATACTGGCTTTTAAAACTGGAGGCTGAGTGGAATCCCATGATCTGCCATGGTTAGAGACTTAGGAGAGCTGTGGCAGTGTGATTAGTCTGACTAGTGCATCCTGTGTGTTAATATGAATAAAAATGTGGAAACCAGGAAGTGCTAAGGGCCAGAGGTGCTGAGAGTCTCTACATAAACAGGTGGAAGACAAGTTCAACCTTATTTTGCTTTTTGTTTTTGGTGGATTGGATGATACCCCATGCACATTGGTGAGAGCCTTCTTTTCTCCATACATCACTACAAACATCCCTCTCTGGAACATCTTCACAGACACAGAGATAACATCAACTAGGTACCTGAGCGCCTTGTTGCCCCATCATGTTGATACTCAGGATTTATAATTGTAGTGGTAGTCATCTTTTTATGAGTATTTAAATTACAGTCAAATCCCTGTGTTGTCAAATCATCCTTAGAGAATTTTACTTCCCACATGGCCCTGCTTGAGGTCCAAGTCAAATAGAACTATAGAGTTTCTCAGGTGTCACACCAGTATGTTCAAGTGAGAAAGTAAGATACAAGCAGGTTATATAGGTCCATGACATTATTATCCTCAGTACTTCTCAGTGCATCTGCAATGTTTGGTTACCATGCGAAATTTATAAAAAGATGTAATAAAGTGTATGTTATAATACCTAATTTATATTGAACAAAATATTTTTCTTTTTAAAACACCATAGAGAAACATGGTTACTAGTTGGATGATTGACCAAGTTTCTGAAAGCCACCAAATTATATTTCCTTCTTAAACCCTTTCATTGTGATGCATTTGAAAACATTGGATTGAAAACATTCTGATTTGCCCAAGAACTTTAATTATAGTAGAAGTAACACCAAGCAATTTTCTTTTCATAGTATAATCCATATTTGTTATGGATTATTATTATATATAATTATATGAATATGCCTGAAAATTATCTAAATTATCTTTCCTGTTAGCAAGAATACATTTTCTTATGCTTTACATCCTTATAAGGCAAAGTGATTTTCCCCAAGATCATATACCTAAAAGCATACTTGAAATCCTAATTTAAAATCCCAGAATTTCTGATTCCTAGTATAGTTCTGTTTATAGAGTATAATACTACTTTAGTAATCTTTGTTCTTTCCTAATAGCTTTTAAGCTATTCCAAATAGGATTTTTTTTCTATATTATTTGTTTACATTCCAAATGATTTTCCTTTTCCTGGTTCTCCCCTCCCCTTAAGTCCCATAAGTCCTCTTCCCTCCGCCAGTTCCCCAGTCAATCCCCTCCCACTCCTCTGTCCTGGCAATCCCCTACAATGCTGCATCAAGCCTTTCTAGAACCCAGGCCCTCTCCTTCCTTCTTGGAAATGATTTGATATGTGGGTTGTGTTTTGGGTATTCTGAGCTTCTGGGCTAATATCCACTTATTAGTGACTGCATTCCATGTGTGTTCTTTTGTGAATGATTTACCTCACTTAGTATGTTTTCCAGTTCCAACCATTTGCCTAAGAATTTCATGAATTCGTTGTTTTTAATTGCTGAGTAGTATTCCATTGTTTAAATATACTACATTTTCTGTATCCATTCCTCCATTGAGGGACATCTGGGTTCTTTCCAGATGTTATAGGTCCTATAACAATAAGGCTGCTATGAACATAGTGGAACATGTGTCCTTATTGCATGCCGGAGAATCCTGGTTGTTTGTTTGTTTGTTTTTAGTTTCTTTATTTACATTTCAAATGTTGTCCCCTTTCCTGGTCTGTCCCCAAAGTCCCTCTAACCAACACCCCCTCCCCCTTGGAGCTCTCAGAGTCTGAACTACCAACCAAAGACCATACACAGGCTGGACCTAGGACTCTCCACTCATAAGTAGTAAATGTTCAGCTTGGTCTTCATGTGGGTCCCGAACAACTGGAACTGGGGTTATCCCTAAAGCTGTTGCCTATATGTGGGATATGTTTTTTCTAGATGGGGTGCTTTTTCTGACCTCAGTGAGTGAGGAAGCTCCTAGCCTCACAGAGACTTAAAGTGCCCGGGTGGAGGGATAACCCAGGGAGTCCCCCACCTGCTCAGAGAAGAAAGGGAGGAGGAGATGGGGAAGGATTGTGGGAGGGGGTGACCGGGAAGAGGGGCAGTGAGTGGGATGTAAAGTGAATAAGTAAAAAAATAAAAATAAATGAAAAAAAAAAGATTAGAAACAACATCAGACCAACCCATTACATTATAGCCCAGATTTAGGATGGATCTTCCACCTCAAATAATTCAACCAAGGAAAACCCTTTAGAGGTGTGCCCAGATGCTTGGGTTTTAGTTTATTTCAGATGTCAAGTTGACAACCAAGATTAACCATCATGACTGGTATTGCTAAAGTAAAAGGTAGTTATGTTAAGTATCGCTGAAACACCCTTCAGGTAGATGGGATTACTTCTCTTACCCACTAATAATGAGGCAGTAGTGGATTCTCCACAACTCCTTTTTATTGGTGTCAAGTTTTATATTCTGTTCAATTGAAACAAGAAAAATAATATATATGTAAGGTATAAACTTAATGTTTAATATGTGTATGCCGATGAAAATATCACCACAGTCGGGCTAATTAGCAGATTAATCACTCCCAAGTTTTCTAACACCTCTTGCTAATCTCTCTCATGTACCTTTCATACTCCCATCTTTGAATAACCGTTGATATACTTTAGCCAATATAGATGGTTTGAATATTCTAGCATTTTGTTTGTGATCCCCTCTCCCCCCTCCCGACCTAGTTCTTTTCAAGATTTTTTTTTCACATTCAGCTATGTTGTTGGAATCATCAGCAGTTTCTTGACCTTTTATTAAGAACCATACTATGTAACTATATCATGGTTCTTTCTCTGTGTTTTGAAAGACATTTAGGTTGTTTCCAAATCTTGACAACCAGAAATAAAGATACTGTGAACTTCAGTGTTTTAATTCTGTGGTATATAATACCATTAAAAAAGAAAAACTTTTATTCCTAGCATATGCCTGTAATTTGGATGGTGAAGCCAGGAGTGCCCAAGACTCCAGGGTCATCATAACAAGCCAAAGGCCCACCTGGGTTAGAAAAGACCTTATCTCTTAACAAATAAGCAAAACCAACCAGAAGTCACTATTACTACCACCACCATCTTTACCATCATTTATAGTCATACATGCCAATTTTTAAAATTTTGCTTTGGTTACCCCCTTCATGTTAATGAAGTTGTTTCCCACTTTCTTCTGATAATTTTTACTTTACCTTTTGGTCTTTAATGTGCCTAGGTTTTTTTTTTTTTGTAGTGGTGATAGGTAGAAATCTGACTTTATATTTTTCCAGATGGATTATGAATTTGTTGATTAGTTTGAAAAATGACAACTTTTTCAGAGTGTTTTAACTAGGTGAATGTTTATATCCCTAGTTTTATTATTTTTAATTAAACATTTTTATTTTTTAAAGATTTATTTATTTATTTCATATATATGAGTAAGTATACCGTCACTCTCTTCACACACACCAGAAGAGGGCATCAGATCTCATTACAGATGGTTATGAGGCCACTATGTGGTTTCTGGGAATTGAATTCAGGACCTCTGGAAGACCAGTCAGTGCTCTTAACTGCTGAGACACCTTTCCAGCCCCTTAATTAAACATTTTAATAGGCAATGTATGCAGAGAAGATTAAAGGATATGTAGTGAAATATCACCTGTGTCCCAGAAACAATTGCTGTTGACTTCTCTTATATTCTTCCAAACGTGTTCTATGTTTGTTCAAGTAAACAGGCATGCAGCAAGAACATGAAAGAGTTAGCAGGCAGTCTTAAGACATGGTTGTAATTAGGCACAGATTCAAGTTTGCTGGGACCTATATTGAAAGCTATTTTGAAAACTTTGCTTAAGAAAATGAATACCAAAAAGAGGTACCAAAATGAGTAGTTGTTTAAATGAGAAAATGATAACGAATTAGGGTTTGTTTGTTTAGTTGCTACATATTACAAAAGTCTAGGAAAATAATACTTTTTTAAAAACTGACTTATGTAATGCTTGTCTTGGCTCTGTTTTGTTTCCTTGGGCCAGTGATCTTGCAAGGCATCTTTTGTTAAAGTAGAAAGCCAGCTTGGTTTTTAACTCCACTCTTAAGATTTGTTCAAATGAATGTAAGCCTGTACCTTTGCATCTCACTGTTAAGTCCAACTAATACAAAGGGCTGAGGGAATGTTCCTGGAAGCTGTTCTTATACTGTGGCAACTTAAGTATATACAACAGTCTTGGCAGACAGTGTACATGCTTCTCAGTGACTCCACTAAAAGTGTGTGTAGCTCAGTCTCCCTTGGCTTCCTGTGATCTCAGCAATTCCATCAGCCAGTTAACCACCTACTATCATAAGGAGATGTTAGGGTCCAAGCATAAACATTCTTAGTGGATTGTACATTAATATAGAAGCTCGTCTTGGTGGCACATTCCTGTCATTTTGTACTCAGGGAAACAGGTATGGGAATTGTGAGCTTAAGGCCTATTTAAACTGTATAACAAGATCCTTTCAAAATAACAACAAACAAAGCCATACACAAAAACAATACAGTAGTTTACTCTTTGGTGGTCCCCAACCTGTTAGCATTTCAAACATAGTTTAGAGACTAGTATCATCTGTTTATGTAATAGTGTCAGTATATCTGTTGTATTGATCTTACGAGGTAAAATTGCTAGATCAAAGAATATATGCAACTTTGGTTTTGCATAGCAATTGAGTAAATTACCCAACATAGACTATATCTGTTTTTATCATTCCAGTGAGCATGTTTGTTTCTCCTACATTTATCAGCCTAAGATGTTCTGGTACTATTTAGAGATGACATCAGATCCTACTGGCTGGGGACTCAATTCTGCATGACTTTTCTCTCCAGTTCAGAGAGGTCAGTCACAAGTCTGGACCTCCAGAACTTCTGACTAACCAGCTTTAAGTTAAGGTTCCCATGACTACCTCTTCAGGTACCAAATAGCTTGTTACAGTGGCTCAAGAACTCAAGGAAACATTTAACTTATACTTACTCATTTATTATGAAAGAAATACCAAATATATTTTTAAAATGAAAAGAGGCATTGAGCTAAGTACATGGGTAAGGGCCCCAGAGTTATGTGCCTTCTCTAGGCACAGCATCCTTCAGGAGCACATTGAGCTGCCTAGAAGATCTCCAGAACTTTGTTTTTGAGGAGTTTTAATGGATGTTTCATTACATAGAAATGATTGATTATATCAGTGCCCATTGGTAATAAACTCAACCTTCATCCCCTTTCAGGCTAGAGCCTGGTACTAAAAGTTCTGTCTAATTGTGGTTGGTTCCTATGGTAACTAGCTGCCTTCCTGAGGCAGAGTTCTAAGAGAGTTGATTCATTAAAATGAAAAAAACTACCATCTCAAAAACTTGGGGATTTATCTGTGTTAGCAAAGTGAATACCTAATGCATATTTAACAATATTCAAAGTTGAACATACTTAATATTTTTTTGTCTCTGATTTATTGTCATACTTAGGCCTTTCTTCAAAAGAACTTAAATCATGCTTTCCTATCATGCTGCCATAGGTCTGTGTAATCATTAAATATTTTATTCATATATAACTTATTTGATGTAAGGAACATATTAAGAGAGAGACACAAATTAAAGAAAAGCATCTATGTGGTAAAAAAAAATGTGATGTCTGTTAAAATAATAGGAAAAAGATTTAATGAGAAACTAGCATAAAATCATTGAATCCTTGAGACACACATTTTTTTTGGGGAAAAAGCTTACCATCTAATTCTCTGATAGTTCTGATTGGTGGAATTTCAGCTAATAATTGATGACTACTTTCTGCAGCATAATTTAGGCTACTGTGTTTTCAGTGGTAGGTGAAGCAGTGAGGGGTGGGTGATAGGGAAGATGTTCCAATGGAGACAATGCTTCTTTAAGGAAATTCTTTAAATTGGGATCTGCAGGATATCTACTTGTTAGCTAAATTGGGAGAAATGGGCTAGGGGAAAGGAGTGAGGATGGAACTGTAAGTATGGGCATGAGAAAAGGGCAGGATATTCAAGTCTGGTGGCAATTTCATGGTAAGGTTCCTGCAGAATGGATGTCTCTGACTTTCTTGGAAAACAGGAGAACCTATTTACCTTTGATGCATTGGCAAGCTTTCTCTGGAAATGGTGTGTGTGTGTGTGTGTGTGTGTGTGTGTGTGTGTGTGTACCTTTAGCAGATTTACAAAGGCATTATTGAATCTCTAAAAGGATTTTAGACTTAAATACTTGGGAGAGTTTTAGTCTATTTTGTCAACTGGTTTTTAAAGATTTGGATGCCAATTTGTGAATTGCAGAAAAAGTTTAAGAACATCAAGTATACAGTTTAACTGACAGAAGTGGACAAAAATTATTTTGTTTTTCTAGTTAAAGTGATCTATGAGAATTTTAGTACTAAACTGCGAAAACACCAGCATTTGAAAGCTAATGTAAATGAAAACCATTATCTTCCAAATTGTAGCAAAATGAAGTAACCACGAAACTTCTGTTGTTGGCCAGCACAATATTGTTCTCTATTTGAATTGAGTGCCAAGTACCAGCATTATTCAACAGTGGTGGGATTAGCTTTGTTTGTTAGCAAATGAATTTTGGAAGTATAATGTTTGTTTTCATATTAACATTTTATGTTTGTATTTAGCAATTGAAATTACCCTTGTAATGATGGGTGATAATAGAAGGGATAGAAAACTCTTATGGAGAAGTTGAAGCTTAATTAATCTCTTTGGTAACAAAATACGTAATCTTCCATTGCAATACTTCCTTTCTTTTCTTTTTCTTTTTGTTTTGTTTTTTTTTTTGTTTTTTTTTTGTTTGTTTGTTTTGGTTTTTTTGAGACAGGGTTTCTCTGTGTAGCCCTGGCTGTCCTGGAACTCACTCTGTAGACCAGGCTGGCCTCGAACTCAGAAATCCGCCTGCCTCTGCCTCCCAAGTGCTGGGATTACAGGCATGCGCCACCACCGCCCGGCTTGCAATACTTATTTTCTTATGGTAATGGATTCATTTGTTCTCTGGCTATCTGCTTAACTTCCTAACCACAAACATCTGCTCTCATATTATCTTTATTTAGTATGAGTGCTATATAAAGAGTAGTTAAAATTCAGAGAAGATTTCATTTTTTGTTTTAGTTTTTTTAAAATGATTTGTAAAAGGGAAAAGTAAATGGTGAACATTATGATTTTCTTACTGAAAATGCATACTAAAATTATTAATTTAATTTTGCTGTGTTTTGCAGATTACTCTAAGGGAGGGTTAAAAAAATACTAGATATGAGCTCAAGGTGTCAGTTCCTTAGAAATGGTACCATCTAAGTTATGAGTATAAGCTTTTTTTTATTTTTTAAAGATTTATTTATTATTATATGTAAGTATACTGTAGCTGTCTTCAGGTACCCCAGAAGAGGGCATCAAATCTCATTACAGATGGTTGTGAGCTACCATGTGGCTGCTGGGATTTGAACTCAGTACTCTTAACCGCAGAGCCATCTTTCTAGCCTGAATACAAGCTTTGAAAGTAGAAAAAAATTAGTGTGTTATTATTTATAATTAGAAGAAGAGAAGTGAGGCAAATTGCTTTTATATTTAAGAAAAAATGGAAGGATAAACCATAACATATTTTTAAGATTGTTACTTATGGAGGGGACTATATAGACAGGATAGAGGCTCGACTTTATTGGGTGTATATTGTTTGTGTAGATTTAAGTTTTTGCCACATGACTTCTAAGGGTAGAAAATATACAAATGATTCAGAGTGCACATCAATACATATCAAGATGACAGAGTAAAGCCACACACAGGTGCAGCTTAAGTTGAAAGTTATTCAAATAATATGAAGTAATAATTGAACTGTATAGTCCTAATGGAATATATTCTAATGACAAGTGCAAATATTGTTGGTAAAAATGTTATTCTGAGACCGAGAAGCTATAAAATATAAGACAGATGCATAATTATGTTACTGTTAATTGGTAGCAGGAATTCTTAGTAGAAAGAACAAATGTTAGAGTTAAAAGGATCGTTTAATTCTTGTTGACATGAATTTAATTGGTAACTTTAATAGAAAAATCAAGATACATAATTGCTGATTTTGTCATTAAAAAGAGTGTGAAGGTAATGTCAGAAAATACTGAAAGAACACCAGTAAAGCTGTGACAGGAAGGACCATTGTGTATCCAACAAGCCCAGGCTTCCTCTATTGATAAAGAAAAGATTATTTCAAATCATAGGAGCAATTACCTCAGTGAGATAAAACAAACAAAATGCATTTTAAAGCTAGAATTCACTATAGTGCTTTTAAAAGGATCTCAAACTTAGAAGAGATCTCCCCTACCCAAGACCTCTGTTTACTCTTTGTTAGGAGAAAACATAGCTGCTGCCCAAAGGCAGAGCTGTTTAGCCAAAGCTAGCTCAATTGAAATTGCCTGCTAGGATGCTATAGATCCTAACTGTCTTGCAAAGAGTGACCTGGAATACTATAAACCTGTCTGATGTTGAACAAAAAATATATCCATTGATATGAACTTTAGTTGTGTTCTAGAGCCTGCCTACTGGGATGCTGTGGGCCAGAGGTGGTGTCTAGAAAGCTACATTTGGAGTAAACTAGAGAACCTTTTGGGGAAGGATTATTACATCTCCCAGAAGCCATGATATAGACAGGGAAGAAAGTGCACACTCCAAGAGATAAGAAAATTGTAAACACAGATTTTTTGAAAAATGGCCAAGTATCCACATAGATTATTCACAACAGATTTCTTTAAGGTTTAACGGGTGCTGTGTCCTTGTCTCATCTAGACATACACTAAATAAGATCCATAGTGACACTGCTAGTCGACAAGCGAGTGTGGAGGGTAAACTTTTCACGAGGCCACGACTTTTCTCCATAATTTATTTTTGTTCAGTTTACATCTTTATCACAGGCCCCCTCCCAGTACCACCTCTACAAGTCCATAACCCACTACCCCATCTAAGGAGAAGGGGAAGCCCACCTTGGTTACTGCCCTACCCTGAGACCTCTAGTCTCAGCAGGGCACATCTTCTCCCATTGAGGCCCAACCAGGCAGTCCAGGTAGGGGAAGGGGATCCAGTGGCAGGCAACAGAGTCAGAGACAGCTCCTGCTCTAATTGTTAGGAGACTGGGCCCAGATTAGTTGACTCTGCAGGTCAGGGGTACCCTTGACCCCTCTGACTCAGTCAATTCTATTCTCCACTCTTCCACAAGACCCCCCTCAAGCTCTGCCTGATGTTTATCTGTGGGTCTTGGCATCTGCCTTCATCCACTGCTGGATGAAGCCTCTCAGGAGATGTTATGCTAGGTTCTGTCTGCAAGCATAGCAGAGTATCATTAATAGTGTCAGGTGTTGCCTCTTACATGAGATGGGTCTCAAGTTGGGCCAGTCATTGGTTGGCCATTTCCTCAGTCTCTGCCACATCTTTATCCCTGCACATCTTGTAAGCAGGATATAATTTGGGTTTAAGGTTTTGTTGATGGGTTGATGTCATCCTCCTTCCACTGGAAGTCCTGCCTGGCGCCATAAATTTCCCTTGGCTTCCCTGTCCCAGGTCTCCAGCTAGTTCCAGAGATGCCCCTCACTGATCTCCATTCTCATTTCCAGCCCTCTCCCACCCGTCTTCTACCATACTTGATCCACAAGGCCACTTAATGAAAAGCTGCAGGCATCAGTGACTGCCGAGAGATGGGGAATTGGTTTTCTTCAAGGACAAGCTTCTTGATAGGTTATCCAGTCCCAAGTGGTCAGCCCTGAACACATGCGTATATACAGGCAACACTAACTGGGGTCAGGAATATGTATATGCATATATGTGTAACAATAGTTACAGAACAAGAGATGAGTACTCCATGCGTTGGTTGTAAACACAGAGGGAGTTAGGAGAGGTGATGTAAATATGGTACTCATATATGAATGCCTTAGAAAAAAAGTTAAATTTAGGTTATAGTTTAAATAGCCAGTATTTGGGAGGATGGTCACTATTTTTAAATTTTCTTAATTTTATTTAATGTCAGACTTAATTTTCTTGAACTTAATCTCATGGCAGATGCAGGTCCATCAATTTACCTGTGAATTAAAAAAAATACTTTTCTTTACAGCTGAATAATATTCCATCAGATAATTAATTTTAAGGCTACTGTACTAACATTTTAAATATATAGTTATGTGACTTTTAAAAATATGCAAATAACTGAATTCTATGGTCTGAAAGTTTGTTACGTGAATAGCTTCCTATTTTTATTTTCATTGGTATCTTTTCTTTATATTTTAAAGTGCCACCTGAATTCTTGAAACAACCTGCTAACATATATGCTCACGAATCCATGGATATTGTATTTGAATGTGAAGTTACTGGGAAACCAACTCCAACTGTGAAGTGGGTCAAGAATGGGGATGTGGTTATCCCAAGTGATTACTTTAAAATTGTAGTAAGTATTTTTTCAAAGACGTACATTTTATTTTTGAAACCTTCAAGTGTTTTTAAATGTAATAATCAAAAGATGTAATAGATATATGAATTTAAATTACTGTAAATGAAGAAATAGAATAATTTATTTTTAGCCTGTAGAGAAAGCTTTGCTCAGAAGTATTTTGGTGATTTATATGAGGTTACATAGCAAATCAGTGGCTGGACTAGGCTTAGGGCCCACCAACAGTCTAGTATTGAGAATGTAGCTATCAGCATTTCATGAGAAACTGTGTCTATGCAAGTATGTTCTCAACACCTTCACAGCTATATTCAATGAGCAGATCTCTCTCTCTCTCTCTCTCTCTCTCTCTCTCTCTCTCTCTCTCTCCCCTCCCTCCCTTTCCTTCCTTCTTCCGTTCCATTCTCCCTTCTTCCTCCCTACTCCCCAGGGTCTCACTGTGTGGCTCTGGCTGTCCTGGAACTCACTATGTAAGCATGGCTGCTCTGGAACTTACAGAAACCCACCTGCCTTTGCTGGTGGTTTACTGGGGTTAAAGGCATGTG
Organism: Apodemus agrarius; assembly: GCA_964023405.1. NCBI lineage: Eukaryota > Metazoa > Chordata > Mammalia > Rodentia > Muridae > Apodemus > Apodemus agrarius. Next base: position 61,975,993 of record OZ030012.1, on the reverse strand, counting down.
TCACCATATCCAGCTCTTGTCTTGAAAAATGGGAAGATAATCATTTTGAAAAGCTTATAAGATATAACAAACCCTACAAAGCTTTATAAATTTATAAAAAAAATATCATACACATATCCTTCAAAGTAAGAATGACCCCATGCTAACACTTATAACTTTTTTTTTAGAAAGTGAGCACATCATCACATAGTGCCCTTCATTTAATTTGCATGTATTAGTCAGAAGGAATTTTCAAAGTAGATACAAGCAAGACATGGTGATATTTGCCTGTAATCCTAGCCCTCAAGAAATGAAGGCAGGGGGATAATGGAGGGACTTGGGGCCAGGCTAGGTTATCACTGAGAAGGTAACAAAACTGTAAATGCAAATCCTGTTAAATAGGAAGCTATATTGACATCTCAGTCTGTAAAATGCTTGCTATGAAGGCCTGAGGTCAGTCTCAGGGAGAAACCCAAGTAAGGCCTTGAGTTGAAGAGCCACACTATGGAGACAGAGACAAGAGGATCCCAGAGGCTCACTGCCAGCTAGCCTAACCTAACCAGTGACTCTCCCAGGTCCCAGTGTAGGAAAAAAGGCTGTTAAATGTATTAAGAATTCTTTGTCAAGGCTGGGTGGTGGTGGCGCACACCTTTACTCCCAGCACTTGGGAGGCAGAGGCAGGCGGATTTCTGAGTTTGAGGCCAGCCTGGGCTACAGAGTGAGTTCCAGGACAGCCAGGGCTACACAGAGAAACCCTGTCTTGAAGAAAAAAAAAAAAAAAAAAAAAAAAGAATTCTTTGTCAAAATTTCACTTTAATTATATGTATTGGTATATAGTAGATATTATTGCCTACTAATATCATTTTCTAATGTCATGCTAACAGCATTATTTAGGTTTTAGTAATAAGTATTAATGGTGTACCTTAAAGTCTTTACTCAAAACTTATTAAAAAGCTCAGAAGTAACATAGTGTTTTTAAGACAGTGTCATTTTATAAATTTGTCATGTAAGTAATTCATTTTTGTGGGAATATTTCTAAAAATGCATTATCTCATTAACAAAAAGTAGTTTCTGAGTACTCAACACTAAAAACAAATCTGTTGTGATTAAATTAGCATTTTTATTTTATCATTATTTATGTTTTTTTTAATTTTAAAGCAACATTTATACTAATAACAATATTTCTTCTCTTTGAGAACACATTCTTGAGGTTTTAAGCTCACATTTATTAATTAAGTAAAAAAAATTTATGTTTTCTTCCTTAGAAGGAACATAATCTTCAAGTTTTGGGTCTGGTGAAATCAGATGAAGGGTTCTATCAATGCATTGCTGAGAATGATGTTGGAAATGCACAAGCTGGAGCCCAGCTGATAATCCTTGAGCATGGTAAGAGGGGAGCAGCAGTGAGCTGAAGGAGCATGCATTGGAAACACCATTACTCTAGGGTGCCTTGGGATTGCTAGTTTGCTTGCTAAAGCCAGCATGTGACACAACAAAAGTGAAAGAACAGCAGTCTAAATCATTTCTGTCACTTATAATTACTTAGTGGGGCTTAGCAGTTAAGAGCACTTTTCTCTTACAGAGGACCACATGGCAGCTCACAACAATCTGTAACTCCAGTTCCAGGAGATCAGATGCCCTCCTCTGATCTCCTTTGGTACCACATGCATTGCATGCATATATATATATATTCATATTCAGACAGAACATTCATACCCATTTCAAAAAGTCTAAAGATGGGAGCTGCAGAGATGGTTCAGTGGTTAAGAACACTGATTGCTCTTCCAGAGGACCTGGATTCAGTTCTCAGCACCTACATGGCAGCTCACATCTGTCTGTAACTTCTAGTTCCAGGGCTTCTGACACCCTCATGTACATACATACAGACAAAACACCAATCAATATAAAAACAATAATAGTAAAAACAAAAGTAATTTTTAAAAAGTCCAAGGAAAAGGAAAAAAGTAAAATTACTTAGAGATATATTTTCAGAGAATGTTAAAAAGTAGTTGAAAGAGAAAAATTGAAAAAGTCCTATACAAGTGTTTATCAGAACCCATTCGTGTCAGTCTCACACATTTGTTTTTGTGTCATAAAGAAGACTTCTTAATGTTTACTTTGTACTAGTTGTTTTTCCAAACTAAAATTAGTGTACTTTTTCTTATCATAAAAATACCTGTTTATGAGATAAATTCAATCAGTATTGAAGAATAGAAAATTAAGAGTCAAGTCAGAGGAAACCACTATAATTTGAGAAAAGAAAGCTTAATATTGTACACAGTTATTAATTCTAGAGAGTAACAAGTATTTAGCTAGTAAGAAAATACCTCTTATAAATAGCATTGGCATATATAACAAACAACAGTAGCTTCTGGGTAAAGATAGTATCTGCAGAGAAAGACCTTCACATAAGGCTGAAATCTGGACATTATTGGAGAAAATGTGGCTCTGATTTTGTAGATGACAGAGAAATTGATATAGTACTTTGTTGTTGAAACTTCAAATTTACTTTTTAGGGTTTGAGGAGAATTGATCATAAGTTGGTATCTCACCAGAGGCATTTTCTGCAAAAGCACCCAAGAGGTTTTGTGTTGGGGAAAGATACTGGCTCTCAGAATGTGCACATGAGAGCTAAGAAGGAAGTCCTCTCCTTATATAATTAGTATCTTCAGTGTCTGTGCTGATGTGTGTCAGCTGAGAAAGGAAAAACTATACTAAAAGCGCCTGGCTTCATTTTTGTTGAGCAGGAAGTAAAACTTGAATTTAGAACTGGGAAGTATTAATTTGATGACATACTCTAAATCCTACCTCCTAGGAATGTTGCATAGGAGCACACAGATATGTATACTGTTTTCTAACCTGTTTTCTTGCAACATAATCCCATGTACATCTTTCCATGCTAACAATTTACAAAATTGTTCATTTTTATTAGATATTTCTTTATTTACATTTTAGATGATTTCCCCTTTCCTGGTTCACACCTCCCCCAAAGTCCCATAAGCCTTCTTCCCTCCCCCTGTTCCCCAATCAACCCCCTCACACTTCCCTGTCCTGATGTTCCCCTACACTGCTGCACTGAGCCTTTCTAGGATCAGGGGGCCTCTCCTTCCTTCTTCTTGGACATCATTTGATATGTGAATTGTGTCTTGGGTATTCTGAGCTTCTGGGCTAATATCCACTTATCAGTGAGTGCATACCATGTGTATTCTTTTGTGATTGGGTCACCTCACTTAGGATATTTTCCAGTTCTATCCATTTGCCTAAGAATTTCATGAATTCATTGTTTTTAATTGCTGAGTAGTATTCCAATAGTGTAAATATACCACATTTTCTGTATCCATTTCTCCATTGAGGGACATCTGGGTTCTTTCCAGCTTCTGGCTATTATAAATAGGGCTGCTATGAACATAGTGGAGCATGTGTCCTTATTATAAGCTGGGGAATCCTCTGGGTATATGCCCAGGAGTGCTATGGCTAGGTCCTCCGGTAATATCATGCCCAGTTTTCTGAGGAACCGCCAGACTGATTTCCAGAGTGGTTGTACTAGCTTGCAATCCCACCAGCAATGGAGGAGTGTTCCTCTTTCTTCACATCCTTGCTAGCACCTGCTGTCACCTGAATTTCTGATCTTAGCCATTAACAGAAATCAAGGCAATATGGCACCATCCGAACCCAATTCTCCACAACATTGTTCATTGTTGAATGGAATATATATGTACTTTTATATAACTTATTCTCCTATTACATTTCACTTGTCCTTTTGTCATTTTTTTTGTTTATTGCTATTATGACCAGTGTTACACTGAACTTTTTTATTATTATAGTCTCATAGTAAATTACATTTGTATAACAGATTGATAAGGGTGATCATTTAATAACTAAAACGTTCTCTTTTTATTTTATTTTGAGCATTTCTTTGTTAAAGCACGACAAAGGTAGCATTTTGGGTATCTGTTCTTGAGTCAGATACAGTAAGGTACTAATATAGTTCCAGGGTTTTCTCTGAGAACTATAGCTTGATGTTGACCAGAGAAACTATATGGCAAAGCTGGCACCTATACTGTCTTTTTACTAAAACAGCATATAGGATTTATAGATGCTATTATTAAAAATATACTTGAAAAAAATAAAATAAAAATGTATTTATTTTATACTGTTATAAAAGGTGTAAAATATCCAAACAGCTTTTTTTTACCCTGCATTTCTACTGTGATTATACCTTTCTCCCATTTTAGCAACTTTCAAGTTTGTAAAAATAAAATTTCCTAAATTGTGTACTAGCTGAATAAGTGAAATAGACTTGTTTGTTTATTGTACAACGGCAGTGATTTTCTTAGTAAACTTTAGAGATATTCAGTGTATTCACATCCACCTAAGCACTGGGCCTTCAGTTTGTGTTTGTGATTACTACTTTAAATCTTACCAGTGTAAATGGATGGCTATGTTAGTAGCATCCTAATGGAGCTTTTATCTGAATGTGTTTGGTGATATAATAATTGTATTAATAGTATATGTTTTTCTCTGATTTTGAGAATATTTATGGGCTTGGTAAATTATTATTTTTTTTGTAATTATATTGATGATACACTGGCAAGTCATGGGTTTTTAGAAGGCTTTAAGTCCCATGTTTATTAAATTTATGTTCTATTTTGGCATTTTATGTTTTATTTGCTTAAAAATAATTTATTTGTATGTATGTGTGCAAACTTGTCTATATGTGTACCATATGCCCTTGGAGACTAGACTTCAGATTCCTTGGAATGGACTTACCCATGATTGTGAGCTGCTTATGTGGGTGTGGGGAACTGATCCTGGTCCTCTGCAAGAGAAAGTCCTCTTAACCTCTGAGCTGTATATCTCCAGCCCTGGCTTACTTATTTTTGAGATCGGGGAAAGTGGTATTCATCTCACCATATTACCCAGGTATCCTCTTCAATTTCAAGATTAGAAATATAAGAAACATTTGCCACCGTTCATGGCTTTTAATGTTTTAATTGTCTAAAAATTAATTTTTTTATCATTAAGTTATGTGTATGTGTCTCTATGTGGGTATGCACATATGAGTGCAGGTGCTCACAGAATCCCGAGGTATTGGATCTCTTGAGCTAGACTTACAAGTGATTGTGAGCCACCCAACATGGGTGCTGGGAACCAAACTCAGGTCCTCTGCAAGAGCTGTAAGTGCTTTCTACTGCTGAGCCATCTTTCCAGCCTTTTAGTGTTTTGATTTTTACGACAGATATTTATGATAGAAAGCCAAAATTTAAGGACCTTTGGGAAAAAAGCAATCCAAATTTATACCTGGTAAAAATATTCTTCAAAAATGAAGGTGAAATGAAGAACGGAAACTGAGAAAAATTATAGTAGGAAAAGATAAAGTAATAAAATTCAATGAATGGCTTTTCTATTTTTAACAAATTTACTTTATGATGGTTGGATAGAATGTGAATAGATTTGTAGCTTTCCCTCACTCTTGAAGAAATTATATTGTTTAATATTAAAATCATTATATTGTTTAATAAAAGCATGTTGATAGTTACATCTTTAAAGTTACTAACTTAACCCATTGATTTTTTTTTTTAGGAGTGATTCCTTAGATGTTAGCAATTTAGAAAAGACTATTAATATTAGCATTAGTGATTTAAAAAGATAGAAAAATAGGGATAGAGGGAAAGACTAGGAAGTGACTTAATATTGACCAATAGAATAAAAAAATAATTGTAGAACAACTTTAAGATAGAAAAATTACTTGAACACTTTTTAATGACATGAAAAAGTCAGGATAGATTCAAGTAGAAAAAAATGTAAAACCAAATAGATGAAATCTGAATTTAAAAACCATACAAATGCACTTAGGCATTCCTTTTCCCTAAATGTTTACATTAATTAATTACTTTGATAAATGATACTATTTTCAGTGTTTTCAGATTGCTGTATGAACTTTTGCATAATCTGCCAGGTTTTTTGTAGTACTAAACTCAGCCTTTCAATCATTATTGAAATCTAGAAAAGCCTCCAGCCACATCACACTGATGACCTTTTGCTCATAACAGCATCAGTGGGAGGTCAGCATTCCAGCTGGTCCCTTTTAGAGGAGAGTGGTGCTGTGTTCCATGAAGCAGAGAAGATTCCCGCAGGCCCCACTGATGTCCTTTGATTTGACAGGACATAGGTGGAGGCTTGAGCAGCATGGAGTTGGAAGGATGAAAATAAGTCTGCTTTGAGCTCTTTACCTTCGCATTCTAGAGTAGAGTTTGACTCCCAGGATATAGTGTGACTATGTAACAATTCCTAAAAAATCTCCCCACTGTATCCTTGGTTATGTGGAGTTTTTGCTTTTTTGTTTTTCACAGACTCATTAATATTTTACAAGGAAATGTTAAAAATGGACTAGATCAAGGTTGACAGAGAGTACCTCATAGGCTGCATCCATCCCATTCCCTTTATTTTCATTGGAACATGGACACACACATTTCGTGACAGATTATCTATGTCTTATTTGTGGTTATTTCATACTGTAATGACAAAAGTCAGTAGTTTAGAGAGAGATCAAATGGCCAGTAAAACCTAAAATACTCTTTTGCTGTTATAGAAAATGTTTTGCCAACTACCAGACTACATCACAGACATTAGTAGTCTGTGATACTGTTATTTCTCGTTGGTGAAAATCAACTTCACAGAAGACTTTTTTTTAAAGGAAAATTGAAGTAGAGGAAGGGAGAAGACAAAAGAGAAGAGGATGAAAACACAAGGATAGGAGAGCAAGGCAGATCCGGGGGACGTGCATGGCGGGTCCGTGAAGGGCTGCTGGGAGAGGTAGGGACTGCAAACAGTGTCTAGAGTACCTCTTGGGTAGGAACAGCACAGTGTGGGTAACCTGGGAGGTGTTCTTTTTGTTTATACCCTGGGCTTTAAAATGTTGAAGATATTTGAGCATTCCTAACATAGTATTATTTTTATGTGAGAAATTTTCTGATTCCCACATGAAATGTGTGACTATAGATCAGCTTATTGTACTTTTTGGAACAATAAGTGAAATTCATAATTATAACTAAAATATATGAGACATTTTATGTCAGATTATCAGAAAATACAATTCCTTACTGAATTAGTAGGTAGAATTTGAGAAGCATTGTTTTAACATTTTCTTAATCAAAACATTTAAAATGTAAGACGGAGCTGGCATGACCATTCTGTGGGTAAAAGCATCTACCACCAAGCCTGATAATCTGAGTGCAGTCCCCAGAACCCATATGATGGAAGGAGAAAAACTTAACTCCCTCAAGCTGTCCTCTGATGTTCATATATATATGCTGTGCCAGTCCACACTACACATGTACATACAACGTATGATTAAATAAGCAAAATGTAATAACTTTAAGAAAACAGTAAAATATGATTTGAAATATTAATATCTAACTTTATGCATTTTCAGTAAGAGCAATACATTCTTCGTTACTTTTTTTGGTGTTGCTATTGGCATTTTGGTTTGGTTTGAGATCTCTTCCTGTGTATGTCAGATTAGTGGTAAGCTCACCACCCTCAGCCTTCTCAGTGCTGGGGTTCCATTGCACACCACCATGTCTGGCAATAGCAACTCTTAGTTTTAGAGACTCTTTAAAAATATTTAATTGAACATGAAATGGAATTACTTATAAATTATGACATTTCAAATTTATACTTGTTTTTAATAATTGTTGAGTGATTTTTTTTTTTGTCAGTAAAATTAGTACAGCTTACTAGGGTAGTCTTGGCTACATTCCATAACACTTAGCACTTGGAAGTCAGAGGTAGGAGGATTCTGAGTTCCAAGACAGTCTGGGACTTCACAGGGAGAATATATCTCATTTAGATAGTAGATGGGTGGATGGACAGATGCAGATATATTAAAGGTAGCAAAACCTGAGGGAAAATATCGTTTACTTTCATTGTCTTTTCTTCCTGCTTAACATTTAAAAATTGCCTTTAATTTTTCTTGTAAGACTGAAATGTAATAAACATAGAAATACACTTTTTAAATGTATATCCTGTCAACAGGTCTATTAATTGACAGTATATTTTGTTACAGAAGGGAAGAAGGGCTGATGAAAGGAAGTAACACGAGCTTGTTTACAGAAAAGGAAATCCACACTTTACCAACACATTACATGGCTGCTAGGATGTCATGGCCGTGTAGATAAGAATGCATACTGAGCATTATGAGTGATTGTTTTTTCATTTTATTTGAAATATTTGTCAAAAATTCCATATAGTTCTGAGGTTATTGAATGATAGATGTTCTGGAAAAAGTGACTAAAAGCTTGGCATGATTAAAAGTTGGCTAAGTAGCAAGAAATTAGTCAGTAGTGGAATATTTCAAATCTAAAACACTACTTGCTGCAAAGGTTAGTTGGTGTTGATCAAAGGGTTAATTATTTATTCCTTTGCTTTTGTATTAGTATAATTTTAGGAAAAGTTTTACTCTAGATAACTGGCATAATTTGACTCTTAATCGTGCTTCCTGTATCTAGGCACTTTCTTGTTTTTGCTTTTAAGACTCACTTTATAGCCCAGACAGGTCTGGAATTCACTACATGGCCTAGGCTGGCCTCAGATTCATGGAACTCCCTCTTCATCTCTTTCCTGAGTGCTAGGATGAGTCACATACCACCATGCACCTCAAGTCTAGGAACTAGCTGAGATTATAGATGTATCTAATGCCAGTGTTTCCTCTGCGCCTGACTTACTGATTGGGTCAAGTGCCAAAATTCTGTACTTTTTGTTTTCTGTAAAATGATGGAATTAAATTAGGTGATTACTAGATTTTTTTAAAAATACTTCATATATCCCATGAAATGTAATCATTTTAGGAGTATATGTTTAATGTCAGATGTGGTTTTTAATTTTATGCTTTTTACTTTAATTTTATGATTCTTTTTGCCTGTTTTTAACCACTAATCCATCTTCAACCCCACAAATGAAAATGAAGTTAAAAACAAACTTTATGAGGCAAACTTTGAGGTTATTCTTTAAGTAGAAATTTGTTGTTGTTGTTGTTGTTGTTGTTGTTGTTGTTTTGTTTGTTTTTCCGAGACAGGGTTTCTCTGTGTAATCCTGGCTGTCCTGGAACTCACTCTGTAGACCAGGCTGGCCTCGAAATCCGCCTGCCTCTGCCTCCCAAGTGCTGGGATTACAGGCGTGCGCCACCACGCCCAGCTCGAAATTTTTTAAAAAATCTACTTAATAAATTACATCACTTAAATTTGCAAAATAAAATAATCTTCTATGACTAGATTGAAAGGCACCTGAGAGGCACCTAAAACTAACTTTCACTGTTTTAAAAAAGACCTAACACATGTTCATTGTCACAAAGGAGAGTATGTAATTGATTAAAAAGTAAATTTACTGTTACCTCTCCCTCATCTCACTTTCTAGAGCCAGCCCTTGTTAAGAAACGAAATGTAAATATAGAATATATCCAATTAAAAAAAAAAAAAGAAACGTCACGAATGTAGTTATTCAGTAAACTTGTATGGTAAAATCCCATATACCTTACAGAAGTATGGGTTTGTGCTAAGTGGTAAGGTTGAAATAGCCAGGGAGCAGACATGATCTTTGGCCCTCATAGAACATTTATCTGCTAGAATAGAGAGACATTAAACAATTAAAATATAAACAAAATAACAAATTTTTATATCTGCTTAAAGGAAATTAAAAATTGCTTTATGCTGTGGATTGAATGTCGAATCAATACCCCACAGGCATGTATGTTTGAACACTTGGTCTTAACCTAGGATCACTCTTTTCGAGAAGTTGTGGGACTTTTGGACGTGGAGCAAGGCTGGTGATACTGCATATGGCAGCCTTGCTGGAGTCGTCGTCAGCCTAAGACATGAGGGAACCATCTTAGAACCCGCACCACCTAAGCACCAAACTAGTCCCAGCTGCTATGGCTTTTCTGCCATGAAGCTATGAGCTAAAACAAATCTTCCCTTCTCTAAATTATTTCACTGTGTATTAATATTTTGTCCCAGTGACAAGAAAAATAGCCAATATACTCTGATAATTATTGAAGACTACTTACTCAGTAAAATACTTGCCATGTGAACCTGAGGACCAAAATTGAGATCCCTAGCACCCACATAGAAGCTAGGGGAGGAGATGTGTCCCTGTAATCTCAGTGCTGGAGAAGTTAGAATAAGGAACTTCTGGAGTTTACTGGATAGCCAACTCATTTGACTCAGTAAATAACAGGTTTGCTAAGAGATGCTGTTTCAGAACATAGGCAGAAAGTAATAGAAGGTATCACTTCAATCTGAGGTCTGGACACACTTGCACATATGCCACTGCCACCACCCCACTCAGTTATTAGGGAGGTTGGCACGAAGACTCAGGATTTTAATCTTAGCGCTTGGGAGCTTGTGGCACAAAAATTGCTGTAAATTTGAGGCTAGTCAAAACTACACAGTGAGCGCTAGGACAGCCTGAGCTTTTGAAGACAAAACCTGAGGCCTTGTCTCCAAAGGTGGGGAGGGATGGCTTTGGACAAATGACTCAGCAGTTAAGAGCTGTTCTTCCAGAGGACCTGAGTTTTTTTATTTTGTTTTGTTTGTTTTAATTTTTTTTTCAGCACCCACGTGGCAGCTCACAGCCTGTAACTCCAGTCCCAGGGGATCAGACACCTTATCTTGTCTCCTTGAGCACTACATATCTGTGGTGCAAACACACACAGCAAAATACCTGTGCATTTAAAACAAAGGGGAAATTTTTGAAGAGAGAGTGGGAATTACTTTAAGTAGACATTTTAAAGACAGGTCCTTATTAAAGTAGTTAAAGTACTCAAGTTGAGACCCAAAGGATTTGAAGAAGTTTATATGCTCTTTTATGTACACAGACAGATATTTACATTCATGTATAAATTTTTCATCTACAGAAATAATGTTTTTATGTGACTTTTTCCTTTCCCGGTAGTTTATGGACGTGTTGGCATTTACTTATTTATTGCTATAGAATTAATCCTATAAGACACTGAGACATGTTTTTGAGTTCTTAACAGCATTTTTTAAAAGTGCAGATGAAGAATAATTTACTATTTACCTGACTGCGATGGTGCTATCTTTCAATTACAGCATTTAGGAGAGAGGCAATAGGATTGCAAGTTCAAGGCCAGCCTGAGACACATAGACTCTCATAAAAGAAAAAAAAAAGGAATTTAGCATACATTCAATAAACAATCTGTGAATAATCATTTATCTTGAAGCTATAGTTTACAAGCTATGTAAAGGTTAATATTATTTAAACTAGCATAAATTTGAAAATGACCAAATTAATACAACCAATAAAAGAGAGTGCGTTAAAACATAGTAAAAAAAAATATGGGGACCTATGTATGAAAAATATCTTAGTTAGGGTTACTATTGCTGTGTTGAAACACTGTTACCAAAAGCAACTTGGGAAGGAAAGGGTTTATTTCACTCACAGCTTAACTCCATATATTTTACTTTCACATAACAGTTCACCATCAAAAGTAGTGAGGATTTCTCCGCATGTAATAAGGACACATGCTCCACTATGTTCATAGCAGCCCTATTTATAATAGCCAGAGCTGGAAAGAACCTAGATATCCCTCAACGGAGGAATGGATATAGAAAATGTGGTATATTTATTCTATGGAATACTACTCAGCTATTAAAAACAATGAATTCATGAAACTCTAGGCAAGTGGGTGGAACTAGAGAATGTCATCCTGAGTGAGGCGACTCAATCACAAAAGAACACACATGGTATGCACTCACTGATAAGCAGTTATTAGCCCAGAATCTCGGAATACCCAAGAAACAATTCACATATCAAATGATGCCCAAGAAGAAGGAAGGAGAGGCCCCTGGTCCTGGAAAGGCTCAGTGCAACAGTATAGGGGAATACCAGGACAGGGAAGTGGGAAGGGGATGATTGGGGATCAGGGGGAGGGGAGAGGGCTTATGGGACTTTCGGGGAGGGAGGGATCCAGGAAAAGGGAGATCATTTGAAATTTAAATAAAGAATATATCGAGAAAAAAAAAGTAGTGAGGGAACCTGGATGCAGGAGCTGATGCAGAGGCAGGCCATTGAAGAGTGCAGCTTACTGACTTGCTTCCCAAGTCTTGCTTTCTTATGGAACCCGGGACTACCAGCCTAGGGGTGTCCCTATCAACAAAGGGCTGTGCCCTTCCCTATCAATAATTAAGCAAATTACCTACAGGTTTTCCTATAGTCCAGTCTTAATTGACACATGTTCTCAATTGAGGCTCCCTCTGCTCTTACGACTCTAGCTTGTGTCAGGTGAGATAAAAAGTAGCCAGTACAATATCCAAGTTACATTATTAACAAAACAAACTGAGCTGGATGTGTTAGTGAATACCTGTAATCCAAGCATTCAGAAAATAACAAATTGTAGATTTGAAGGCAGCCAAGTTAAACATCTAGAAATTATACATGGAATATTTTAATTTACATATAATGATTTCTACTTAAGAAAATTTTAGTTTTTATTACTTGAAGCAATGCTATGGGATATAAAAATGTAGATTGCATATTTGACAACAGTCTCTAAATGTTGGACATTGTAGCTTATTTTTTTCCATGAATAATGAATCATATCATACAAATGGTAGGTAAGGTAAAGTATAATTTATTGAAATACCAAAGGTAAATTTGATCCAGGCCTGATAACTCATACATGTAATCTGAGAATTTGGGAGGCTAAAGTAAGACGATTGGCATAAGCTCCAGGCTACATAGTGAGTTGAAGTCCAGCCTGGGATAAAATGTAAAACCCTGTCTCAAAAAAAAAAAAAAAAAAAAAAAAAGATTTTTTTTTTTTAAAAAACTGAGTATATGAATAGAGATTCCTAGCTATCTGGCAAAGACCCTACTATGCAGACTGGTATGAGAGGTGACATTGAAAAAAAATTTAAAGTCTAGCTAGAATAAATCTGTTTTATTTAAGTGTTTAGTTTTACAGACTTGGAGATTCTTTTTTTGGGTTTTTTTTGTTGTTGTTTTGTTTGTTTTTTGTTTTTGTTTTTTAAAGTATTTAGCATGAAAGAACTGGTACCTAGATTCTCAACTTCAAAATTACACTACTGTAGCAAGTTTTAATGTTTCTAAGACAAAAGCTCATGTGGGGATTTTTTTCTTCATTTCACTTTAATTTCAAAAATCAGACTTTTAAGTCAGTATTGTGGTTATACTAAGTGACAAGGCTGGTCAGTCATCATTTTGGAAAAATGACTGAGCACCAAGTAGTCTTGAGATCACTATGGTTTACTTTACTCAGAATTACCAAAAGTACCTTCTGTAACTCAGGAGTGTCAAAGTATATATATAGTATTAATGTATGGTCACCCTGTATTAAACCTGAACAGTTTTCACAGTGCCAGTATAAAGGTTTTATTCTAAGAATAAATAATTATAGTATAAGCTTTGCTGAACGCCAAAGTGCTACTCAATTTCTAAACCAAAAGACTCATTTTCATCAGGTTTCTAAGGCAAAGAAGTTTTTTTGACTGAACTTTTTAAACATTAACTGAACCCAGAAGGGTACCTGGGATTCTGTTTATTAGGGTACATGAAGATGAAAAAAGTGGGAATTCAGTTAAATCAAAGTGTAGAAAGATTGAACATGCATTGGGAGAATAGCAGGCAGCTCAACTTTAGAATTCAGACAAGTGTGAATATAGACGTGAACATCTCGGGGAGGCATATATAAAACCAGATTCTTTACTCGCTAGTTATAGATAGCAGCTGGAAGACTGCAGCAGATTTTAGGTATGTGAGGAGGAAACACAATGTGTAAGAGGTATACTGACTGGTTTCAAGGAGGAAAACAAGGTGTCTCTGATAATAACTCTGTACCAGTTATGTGTGATATTAAAGCTCTCAATTATGTAGTAGCAAGAACATTTCTTTGTGTCCCTTAAAAATTTTTTACCTGGTAATAATTTGTTAAACGTTAGGTAGATATCCCTACAAAAGAAGGTAGAACCAGATCCATGATTTATTGAGTTAGTGTAAGGGTGAAGGGCTATATAATTATATGTCCTTGTTCTTTCTGGGTTAGGAAAGTTCGTCATCATTATGCTTAAACTATAACATAATGCATACTAGTTTTAGATAATTTTGGTAAGGTTGACATATAATTAAAGTATAGTTTAATTTGAACATGAATTTCATCTTTACCAAACTCACAGAATTTAAGACTAGAATTTATGAGAACAAGGCAGCAACTTACAGCTTCAGTGTTATTTTTTGGTATTTGGTAGTTAAATTGAAAAGGCCCTGCAAATGACATTTCCAGACTCAAAGGTGTGCTAAGAAATTTTCAGAAAGCAAACTTAAATTTGAATTTGATGCTATTATTTTGTTATAAAGAAGGAATATGTTAATGCAGAGCTAAGACAAGAAGGATAGATAGTATGTATGAATATCATTTAATTGGAAGCTATATTTAAATGATGCTAAATTATACAGTAATGTTATAATTGGCAGAATATCATTTGGGTCAGAAAGACATCACTGACAATCTGTATGCTTGCAGATTTGATCTCACACAGTTATCAATCTTGGATTGTTGTGTTTTTCATTTTAGATTTAAAGCATTGGCATTGAGACACTATTTCCCAATTGATACATGCTTATGAAATCACCAGGAATAAGTATAATAAAATTTGAAATGCAGTTGAGAAAGTTTAATATTATTGCATTCAGTGCTTCTATTACCTCACAAGGACTGTAATGTTGTCCTAATGCTTTAAGTGTGTACATTTTTTAAAGCAGGTGCTTTGGCATAGCATCAATGTCTGAGTTTCTTTGTGCATGTGTACCTGAGCGTACACACTCCAAGTTAGTGAAGTGGCTCTGAAGGCTTTTTATCTGGATTCTGGCTTGGTAGTGGGTTTTTCCTAAGTTTTGGTTTCTCTTCAGCGCATACTCAAAAATTTTAGTTCATCAAAGTAGTCTTGTAAAAGATCTTACTAGGGTTCTTTGAATAGCTTTTTTATACATAATGAAGAGTTGGTTTTTTTTTTAAAAAAATACTAGAATTAGGCTTCTGAAGCTGAATCTTAAGAATGTTAATGTTCTTTCAGATGCAGCATCATGAAAATTTGTTATGATTGGAATTAATGTAAGTCATTAAAACAAAAATCAAAAAAATTGTTGGTTAAAATAGATAATAAGTAGAAATACCTTTACATATTTTGTTTTATGTCCTCTGGGGTATTGAGAGTTTATCTGGGAAACTCTTGATTTAGCAGCTTGATTTAGAATGGAAAGAAAAAGCTATCTTTTTCTGGAGCTCACTGCTGAGGTAGGTGCGTCATTAACATCTGACACACCTTTAAAAATGAATGTTTTTAATGTCAGGAAAAAGTCAGATGACTTCCTTGATACTGAAACACCCCTCCTGCACATAGAATGGGAGGAGTTTTTTATTTTATAACTTCCTTCAATTGTTTATATAAGTCATTTGTTTAAACTAGCAGGAATGCACACATAACAGTAGTAATGATAACCAGAGTGTGTTCCTGGGTCATAAGATTACTTCTCATTCAGTTAAGTGTTAATGGTTCAGAGAAAGAACAATTAACTGTAAGTCAGTGAGTTGGTCCTTAGAATTCTGCACCAGAAGCAAGTACTCAGAATACTCAGTTTTGTCTGTGTCAGTGAGTTCACAGTCATATTGTATTTCTTCCTTACACAGTCTCCTGGCTATTTGGCAATTGTACTAAAGAGCTTTGTATTTAGCTAATTTCACATTCCTTCATTTTGCAAGTGTGTTATTCTCTTGTAACCATTGAAACTGGGTACCAAATTCACAAATAACAACTTAGTTGAGCCTCAGACTACTAGAAAAATCCTGATAGCTTTTAATGATGCATTCCTTCATGAGTCTCAAGCCTTCATGCCTCTCAGTAAACAATTTCCTTAATTCAAGAAGTATCCTTGCACCTTCCAACTCACCAGAATTTGAAATCTTTACATAATCTAGTACATACTCAGTTTTTTTTTCAAAAGAAAACATTTTTTATTGGATATATTCTATATTTACATTTCATTTCCCTTTTTTTGTTTCCCCACCCCCCTAAAGTCCCACATGCCCTTTTCCCTCCCCCTGCTCCCTCATCCACCCCTTCCCACTTCCCTGTTCTGGTATTCCCCTACACTGATGCTTTGATCCTTTCCAGCACTAGTGTCCATTCCTTTCTTCTTGTCAGACATCATTTGGTATGTGAATTGTGTCTTTGGTGTCCCAAGATTCTAGGCTAATATCCATTTATCAGTGACTGCATACCATGGGTATTCTTTTAAGACTGGGTTACCTCACCTAGTATGATGTTCTCCAGCTCCATCCATTTCTCTAAGAATTTCATGAATTCATTGTTTCTAATGGCTGAATAGTATTCCATTGTGTATATATACCACATTTTTTGTATCCATTCCTCCGTTGAGGGACATCTGGGTTCTTTCCAGCTTCTGGCTATTATAAATAAGGCTGCTATGAACATAGTGGAGCATGTATCCTTATTGCATGCTGGGGAATCTTCTGGGTATATTCCCAGGAGTGGTATGGCTGGATCCTCCGGAAGTATCATGTCCAGACTGATTTCCAAGATCATGAATAGACAAATGGGACCTCATAAAATTACAAAGTTTCTGTAAGGCAAAAGACACTGTCAAAAGGACAAATCGGCAACCAGCCAATTGGGAAAAGATCTTCACCAACCCCACATCCGACAGAGGGCTAATATCCAATGTATACAAAGAACTCAAGAAGTTAGACCCCAGAAAACCAAATAACCCTATCCAAAAATGGGGTACAGAGCTAAACAAAGACTTTTCACCTGAAGAAATTCGGATGGCTGAGAAACACCTTAAAAAATGTTCAACATCATTAGTCATTAGAGAAATGCAAATCAAAACAACCCTGAGATTTCACCTCACACCTGTCAGAATGGCTAGGATTAAAAACTCAGAAGACATCAGGTGTTGGTGAGGATGTGGAGAAAGAGGAACACTCTTCCACTGCTGGTGGGACTGCAAGCTGGTACAACATACTCATTTTTTTATGACAGCTCTATGTATGTTATCTAAATATAATGGTTTAAGAATATTAAACCAAACTTGTTAATTATATTTTTAAATTCTATAGAACTTTACCCAATTTTTGTCCACTGCTCTGCCTTAAGAACTTTATTTTTTAAAAGATTTATTTATTTTATGTATATGAGTACCCTGCTGATCTCTTCAGACACATCAGAAGAAGGCATCAGATGCCCATTACAGGTGGTTGTGAGCCACCATGTGGTTGCTGGGAATTGAACTCAGGACCTCTGGAAGAAGAGTTAGTGCTTTTAACCACTGAGCCATCTCTCCAGCCCCCAAGAACTTTCTAATGAAACATAAGCAAAAATGTGTTAAGTTCCTGAACTACTGTTGCTTTGTGTATTCCCAGGCTGTGTTGTCAGTGTAGGATATGTGACTGACCTCCCTCATGGATGACTGTTTCATAAACTCCAACCTTTCATATGTTAAAATATGAGAAAGTACATCTCATAATCAAGAAAATACAGTTTATTTTTTAACAAGCAGGAAACACTTGTTTTCTCTTGGTCAGTCATTTTTGCCTTCAGTTCTACTTAGATCAGTATCAGTTTTCTCTTAATGTTTTCTTTTAATTACATTGTTGGCCATATATTTTCTGTACCATTATCAAACTTTGTCATTTTCTTTGATGGTTGTCAACTCTAGATAGCTTTTTATTTACTTATTTCTGCTATCTTAATTTGTTTCTTTCTGCTTTATCATTCAGCTACTCTTATAATTGTGAGATATTCAGACAATTTTTTTACCCTCAACACACTTACTTTCATCTCACCAGATAATAAGAAAAGTCTGTTATATTTTCACTGTTTACTTACTCATATGCACGTTTCTGCAGACCACATTCTCTAAGCCATGTTTTTACTTTCTTTCGCTTGTCTAAAGTTTTCATTTAACTGGCTTGATTATATTTTATATAAATATCTCTGAGTGTGCAAGAAGTTTTAAGGCAGTGGGCATTTTCACAGACTGCTCGTCGGCATTAGTTCCATTCATTCCCTCATTTTAGGTTGCCCCTTCCTTCTCTAGAAACCTGTAGGATTTTGACCTGTCCTTCCCTTGTGATTTCATGGTGTGCTTTGTGCACTTTTCTGTCCTTGTGTGCAGGTAACAAGTTCCCGCATCAACAGCATCTTTAACCTTAGGTCCTAAGATACTTTGTGATGTTCTAGCTTGTCACCATTGCTCTTGTTACTCATTCCATTCTCATCCCTAGTCCTCTACTGTACAAATCACCCACTGTCTGTTAATATTCTAGAAAAATATTTAGAATTACTTATAATGCATTTGTTTTAATTATTTTTTAATATTATTTATTTTAGGATTTTGATTCAGGTTTTATATGATTTATTCTGATTAATAGTTCTGCTTCACCAGCTCTTCCCAATTTCTCTCCACCTCCTCTCCTCACCTACTCAAATCTATTCTCTTATTCTCTCTCTCATTAGAAAACAAACAGGCATCTAGAAAAATTATAATAATAGAAGATTAAAAACAAGCCAGATAAGACAAAACAAACAGATGGGACAAAGTAAACAGATTCACAACTGCACAGTATGCAGAGTGAGGGACCTTAGACCACTCAGTCTAAGTCAGGTGTCTCCGTCAAACTCTTCCCCAGGGTTCATGAAGCTCTGGGATGCGGAGCTAGAAAGATTGTAAGAGCCAGGGGGGATGAACGACACCAAGACACAGCAGCACATATGAACTCAGAGAGATGGCAGCAGCATGCACAGGGCCTGCACAGGTCTCGCCTTTATGGGCTCTCAGTGCTGAGAGGAGAGCAAACACAAACCCCCCTCTGTAATACAAAGCTATCTCTAATCAGTAACTGCTTGCATAGAAAAAATTAGTTTTCTTGACCAAGTCTCATTGGATATTTAAACCATACTTAAGGGAGGCTTCATGACCAGTAGTAAATGGTTAACACAGAACGAATTCAGTGTTATTTTAGGAGCTTTTCTGTTCTCATAATGGTTTGTCTGTTTTTTGTTTTTTGGGTTTTTTTTTTTTTAATCATAATAGGTCTTTTCCTTATATAGTGTGGTTTCCAGTTTTCTTTTTCTAATGGGATTTCTCTCTGTGTGTATATGTTCCTTGTACTTTTTCTTTAGCTCTTTTTTCCCTGAAGTCTACTTTTCCTAAAATTAGCAGAGCTAATCAGTATAGTAACTGTAGACTTTCTTTTTAAAATTATTTTTGTTTATAGTGCTGGGGATCAAACCCAGCATGTTGAGCGTGTTAACTAAACACTGTGGCACTGACCTCTATTTTTTGTCCAGTGCCAGTTTTGTTTTGATTATTGTTAACATAATACATCATTTGTTCATTTTGTATCATTTTGTGCCTGGTAGATCATCCTAATACATTTTTCCTATTAATGTCTTAAAGAGATATTTACAGTTTTATATCAGCATGAATGTAATCCCAGCACTTGAGAGGCTGAGGCAGGAAGATTGGAGTTAAAGAACAAACAGCCTTGGCTGTATAAGAGATCTGTCTCAAAAATCAAAGATGGTTCTCCTCTCTCCCACTCTCCCCTTCCCTCTCCTCGCTACTTCTCTGTTCTTCTCCCCACCCTCTCCATGAATAAACAGTGTATGTAACTACTGTTCCTGTGTGTATGTACTTTAAGAACTGAAGTTTAAATTTGTTATGTAAGCTTGTCCAGGATTAGACATTAATATAGCTGTTGAAGCTGGGATGTGACTCTCACCTGTCTAAATCACAGAAAATTAGATGCACTGAGACTTTGTGTAATATTGTGGATAGATAGCTTCTACCCAAACTCCAGGTTAAGTTCATGTCCTCATTCATTTTACACATTATTACTTAAATTATTTTCTATGTTTAGATGCCTCTCTTTTGTCAGGGTCAAATCTTGTATGTCTATCAATGCCTAACTATAAATGCCATTTTAGCTGCCAGTGTTCCTGGCTTTCATCAGAAAGGAAATACCTAATGTCTTTGAGTGTTATTAAACCTACTTTCTATACTATGTATGCCATAGTCATGTGATACACACAGTTCTTTTCTTTTAGTCTGCAAGGAAGGAATTTGTGTTCACTCTTGTATCACTTATGTCGTAGAGCTTTGCCGGAATTGCTAAACAGGTGCCATTTCATTGTCGGTAGGCAGTGAGTGCTGTTATTTAGTGTAATTTCTACCTTGTAAATATACTCTCTTAAATCAATTCCTTCATCAGAGTTGGCTTGTAATTAATTGTATGGATTTTATTTAAATATTATAAAGGATCTTGAGCATATATGTCTTAATACTACCATGGGGAATAACATTAATGAGTATGAAGACATGGCAAGTAGTTTTAAAATTAGATACACCTTCCTTATTTCACTAGTATCAGTAAGGTTATTTAAATAAGCATGACCATTTTAAGGATCTTCAGGATATTTGGGAATCATTTGCACTTTTTTACTTCTTCTCTTTCTAGAAGTGAAATAATGCTGATAGTACTAGGGAAATGATTCCCAGGCTGAAAGTAGGTGTCAAATCTGTCATTATTTCTGTCATATAAAACCTTGAAAAAATTACATATCTTCCAAGTTTTAAAACTCATATTAGATTTTCACAAGACAATTTGATGTTTCTTTCAAATAATACGTAACCAAGAAGTGCATTCTATTTCAAGTAAGCCTTATTCTTTTTTTTATTTTATGTATATGATATGTGCATGTACACCTGTGTGCCAGAAGAGGGCATCAGATCTCATTACAGATAATCATGATAAGCAAATGATATGTGGGTCTTCTCTTGTTCTATTACTGTTTTTATTTTTAATAAAGTACTGTGACTAATAGCCTAGTACAGGTGTTTCCATGACTGAATGTGAATGCTTTTACTGAACCTCTTTCGTCTATTGGAGTAGTTGTTTTATTGTATTCTAGATGTTGGTCTGTGCATCTCAAAAGCCTGTTTGTTTTTTAATTGCATCTTTTCAGCTGTTCGCTCTAGGGAAAATGAACTGTGCTTTTAGAATTGTGGAATAGGGCCCAGAAGAGAAATTCTCAGGATGAGTACTAAGCTGTGTGAACTTTGATCAACACAGTTTTTGTCAGTTTTAGAATGGCATCTCTAACAATTTGATTGGCTTTCCAATGGCACTTATAAAAACAGCTTATCTCTACCCTGCTGGTATTGTGAAGACATTGCTTGATAGATACCATGTAAAATGATGGGGTATCTTTTAAGTTTTTGTTAGAATATGGTACCATATTTACCAGCGTGACAGCTCTACTAGCTTTACTCTTAAAATGGTGGTGCTCTTTAGGGAAACTGTTCCTTCATTCATTGTGAAGAACCTGGCTATGATTAAAAATATTTCCTATAACCATAGGAAGTAGCCTGGACTGAGACCATGTCATTGTTTTGACAATGCATTCATCTCTCCACCTCCTGACTGGAGTATAATGTGATCATTCTCCTGCTGCCACAGCTAAAACTGGTCTGTATCACTGCCACAGTTCTCCACTGTGGTGTACCATGAGCCCAAATAAACCTTTCTTCCTTAGTTACTTTTGACAGGTATTTTTCTCACAGCAACAAGAAAGATCCTCAAAGTACTAGGCAAGTGCTCTACAATTTACAGATGATCTTTGTCCTCAACTTAGGTAACTTTATTTGTTGTACTTTGAGGCAGGGTCTCCTTGTTTAGGTACCCAGTCCATATGGAATTCATGTTATTCCCGTCTCACCTCCCACGTGTGACAGGTATGTGTCAGCAATCTCTCCCATCATGTATCTGTGTTTCTGGTTTTTTTTTTTTTTTTTTTTTTTTTTGGTTTTTGGTTTTTGGTTTTTGGTTTTTGGTTTTTTCAAGACAGGGTTTCTCTGTGTAGCCCTGGCTGTCCTGGAACTCACTCTGTAGACCAGGCTGGCCTCGAACTCAGAAATCCGCCTGCTTCTGCCTCCCAAGTGCTGGGATTAAAGGCGTGCGCCACCACCGCCGCCTGGCCTGTGTTTCTGTTTTAACTGTAATGATCCTCTCTTCTTATAGTGGAAATAAAATAAAACATTAACATCAAGAAATTAATAGCACATCATTTATTAAGCAAAATGTTCGATAATTGGAGTTAGCCTTGAATATATTCTCATCTTAAAAGATACAAACTATCCTTGAAGCCTATACTTTTTGTGTTTGTTGTACGTAATTATTTGTTGTGGTCAAAGATGATCCAGCATCTTTTATTACTGTATTACTTCTTTGAGAGAAATTACTAATAACTTTTGCAGCATTTTTAAAGCACATACAATATAATAATATTGAATTTACTTCTGTAGTAAACAACCAGACAATAAACAAACTAGATAAGAATATAGAAATATTTTAAACATTTTGCAAGTATGCGAGGATCATGACCACTAAGATTAGTGAAATTAGCTCCATCTACCTGCTTGGAATACTTCCTACTGCCCAGATGGGTAAGCGTACCCTTACCTCTGGGAGCAGATCATCTAGCAAGGTCAGAGAGTTAAATGGAAGAGTTAGGCTTAGAAAGGTAGTTGGCATTTATAGAGCAGGCTACTTGAGAGAAATGTACAGGAAATAAGCTCAGAAAAGTTGTAGGAATTCATTCTCCTTCAGTCCTATGGATACCATATTGCATTTATGTTTGGTCTGTCTTTCAATTTGACAATTCTGTAGACGTCTGATCTATCATATCTTCAACACTTACAAAGTTTGGTCAAAGTGTAATGTTCTCTCATTATCTTATGATTATGCTGATGTGCTTTTTTTTCTTTCCTAAGTACAAATGGGAAGTGTTTCTGTGTCCCGAGTACATGATGTTTGTCAGTATGCCTTGCTGTTTGGTCATGTTAACCTTGATGGTATGACTTAGTTGGCATCTTCTGTTCTCCTCTGATTACTTGAGTATAAATGTTCCTGAGGATTTTGATGTTCCAGAGCTCCTTTTACAAAACTGTCTACTTCCTCTGATACATGTCATCCCTGCTTCCAAATGTACTGACAGTTCCTCAAGATCAATTAATTGTCTTTTCAGTCTGCCCCTCTGCAGTACTCAGGATTCTAGAATTTCTTCCATTAAATATTCTTTACTCTTATCTGCCTTATTTCTTAATACATTCTGATTTACTTAAAATACTTTTTTTTCAATACAAAATGGAATTTATGATGTCCTGGTTATTATTTGGGAAAAGTTCTCAAGTCAAGTATAGTGGTGCATGTTTTTAATCCCAGGACTCAGGAAGCAAAGGCAGGCAGATTTCTAGGAGTTCGAGGCCAGCCTGGTCTACAGAGTGAGTTCTAGAAAAGTCAGGGATACACAAAGAAACCCTGTCTAGAAAGACCAAAAGCAAACAAACTAACTAAAATCAAACAAAAAAAATATAATCCTCTGTGTAAGGAAAGACTCTATGTTTGGAAATACTTTGTAGCAATTGGGAATATTGAAATTTGTTTTTGTACAGATGTGGTAGCCTCTCCAAACCATATGTTGTACAAAAGTTTGTGAAACTACATGCTTGTCATCACTCCATGTCTTTATTTACATGTGTAAATATAAAGACATTGTATTAACCGGCTTTCTATTGCTGTGATGGAATTCCTGGGGGAAACTACCTAAAAGAAGAAAATTCGTCTTTGTTCATGCTTACATAGTTTCAGTCCAGGTCATGCAGCTCTGTTGCTTTGGGCTTACTGCAGGGAAGTGTATCGTAAGGAGAGTGCTAGCAGAGCTTGTTCACTTCATGCCTCCTGAGGAGTTGAGGAGAAGGAGACAGGGAAAGGGTTTAGGAGAAGGAAGAAAGGAGATCCCAAGAAGTATTTCAGAAGATATGAAGATACCAACTGTATTTTACTAGAAATATTTGGATGTAATGGAAAGTGAGGACGTCCTTGTAGGTGTCAGACAGAGAAGCAAACCACATGAAGAGATAAGAATGAAAACCAGATTGACTTTATCAACCTGGACCAGACTTCTGGGAGTCTAATGCCAGGTGGCTCATTGTCAGCATATTTAAAACATGGTACAATAAGGGAAATTTTTCCAGGTAACAATCAGTCCAATTCCAGATGCCCAGTAAAGCTTAAGGTGTTGACTACATAGAAACTCCTATGCAAAGTGCATGTGATCATGAGAATGGTTTCCATAGACAAAAGGCCTAGAATCTAGTGTGGTCTCTGACCAATAGCATAGAGGTCAGCAGACCATAAGGGATCTCCCCTAAGGTAATGGCCTAGAGAGGGAAGAATCTGGGATAAACATTCTGTGACATCTCTTCTAAGGATGAGTAATGGTTTAGAGATGGAAGAGTCTGGAATAAGCATTCTGGAACATTTGGGTGAGGACTGCCTCTACAGTTAGCAAAAAGGTCACCAGGTCATTAACAGCCCCCACTATCAGCTTTCTGGATGGAATGCAGGTATTTGATTTCTCTCCTACCTTGAGGAAATACCCCTTCATGATTAACATTCCCGGTTCCTATAGTGCTTCTCTGGAGTACAAGGCCTTCCTGCCCTCTACAGGAAAGGAAAATGTTAGTTCTTCTACTTTCACACTTCTGCTTGTTGTAAGTTGTTTTTATAATTGGCTTACTGTGTCTTTACAATAGAAAGCATGAAATTGACTAATCAACATGACTGAACAACTGAGCAGTTTCCAGGCACAGTAGGCTCTCTGCAGTACAGGATCTTGACTGGTATTTAATCTAGGGCGCCTAGAACTGATTACTGTCTGGGAAAAGATTGCATGACTAAGATTTAGATTTATGTTATATGTAAACAATATAGGATTTTTCTCCTGTAGAATTGTCAGATGTGTTTAACACTAGGCTCCCATGTGTCTCTGTCTTTCTTTCATTCTCTCTCTCTCTCTCTCTCTCTCTCTCTCTCTCTCCCTCCCTCCCTCCCTCCCTCCCCCTCCCCCTCCCTCTCTCCCTCTCCCTCCCTCTCTCCCTCCCTTCCCTCTTTCTTTCTGGTATACTTGCTAATTTATCATACATGTGATGGAGTATGGAGCTGTACCTTAGTTGACACTCATGCATTATGTAGATCTCACCCAATGTCCAGGCAATGTCACCATGAACATCCTGGGACTTACCAATATAGTTATTTACATGAGGAGATAAAGAACTACAGAGAAAAACATTTCCCAAGACACTCTCTTACCTTTTGAAGGAATTTAGAAATTAAAAAACACAACATGTGTTTTGTATTTAAAAATGAAATTTTAAATGTGCCTACTCACAGCTCACTTCAGTGATTTAAGTAGGTGTCAAATTAGAATGATTGGATCTTCTTGACTAAGGGCAACATGTCCAGCACAGGATTTAATGATTTCCACCTTCAGAAACAGCTTCAGGTCTGAGTAATGTGTTAGTCAAGTGAAGCTGTCAGTCCCAGAGTGGCCTGTGTCTGTTACTATAGATATGGAGACAGTGTGAACAAAGAAGTTAAAAGGTTCATTCTTGTGCAGTGAGCCAGAAAGATCCAGAGTAAGGCATGAACGGTATGTTCCATCACTCAACAGTGTCTCTAGGCTAGGGAACTAGATTGGGATAAACCCGGGGAAGACTGAGCCTGGGCTGAGGTTTTCAGGCCTATGCTGTGGGAAGTTTTGAAGCAGAATGAGTGATCAGATCTTTGAACTCTCAGGAGTAAATTCTGATGGCAGAAGGACAACAAAACAGCATCATTTTTCAATGACTGTAATTGCATATATTTGGCCTCAAGATCTGTGGTTTCTCTTAAGCTGTGAGCCTGTGATGACTGATAAACATTTATAAAAGTCTTGGAGTAGTTTCCACACTTTTTAATTTTTGTGGAAGACTTAGATAGGTTGTTTAAAAGTCAAGTGTTTTGTGTGACAAAAATGTCCTAGAACTCTGTGAGCAATGCTTTTTTATATTAGGCTGTGTGTCTCAGTATGTTTGTGCTTATAGCTGAAGTAAACTTCATAATGTTACATTTTAGTAGACTAACTCTTCCAAGAAGTAGACATAAAAAGGAGAGAACAGGAAAGAATTATTGATTCCCAGTGACACAGCCACACTGGAAGTAAAGTTTCCATTCTCCTGCTGGCTGCATTCAGGGCCTTTATACTAGAAGTCAAAGTTAGGTTATCACTCTACCACTTGCTATGACCCAGGACAGGTGGTTGTATCTCCACTAAATGCCATCCTCTGTAAGATTGAGACAGTAGAGCAGTACAGATTACAGAATTGTAATGATTTGCTGGTCCACATAATGAGTCAGGTGTGGAAAGTGCTCTGATGCCTCTAGGACATTGTTTGCCTTAATTGCCAACCACTTAGTTCAAAACTGTGTAAGAGATAAGAGTACTTACCTAGTCCACTGGAAGCCCTGGGATCCATCTCTACAAATGTGGGAGAAATGAAGTCTACAAATTATTTTCTTCTCTGTTGTTTTCTACCGATTTCCCCAGGAAGTTTATAGTAACTTTTTTTTTTTAACACGAGACCCTCTCTGAGGGGTGGGATATGTGTGTGAGGGAGATTAAATTTGTACTTTTGTCTCTAAAAGGAAGATTTAGGTTGAGTACAAGAAGTAAAATTTCAAAGATCAGAACTATCTAATAGGGTAGGTCGCCTCAGGAAGAGCAGGTTAGCCATGACTGCTTAGTGCTTGCATTGCTTCATCTCTTGTACCCAGCACTGCCTGTCTGTAGCTGTTTACA
The DNA here is from genome assembly GCA_964023405.1 of Apodemus agrarius. NCBI lineage: Eukaryota > Metazoa > Chordata > Mammalia > Rodentia > Muridae > Apodemus > Apodemus agrarius. Next base: position 61,949,219 of record OZ030012.1, on the reverse strand, counting down.
TTATGGTAAAGATCCTGGCAGAGGATCCTAAGTTACCTATATTATTTTTGTGGTCTTGGAATTTTAGGTTTGGGTTTTATAGTGATATAACTAAATAGATTGGCATAACAATTAAAGTATAATTTATCAAGATGAAGAAAGTTGTCATTTCCCTGCGTATTGCCAATGTGGATAGCAGAACTTAATATTAAAGTTGAAAGTGTAGCTTTCTAATCTGTAAAGCTGAAAAAAAATAAATGAAGTCATATACCCCCACCCCAGGACTGTCCCCTGGGGCCCTTTGTTGAGTGTAATGAGGAGTATCCATACTATAATCATTATAGATAGGTTTTCCATATTTTGATAAAGTAGGAAATACTGAGGTCCACCAAACTACGAGAGTTATATGCCGAGTTTGACACACACTGCATGCTGTTTTCAGTAGTAAGATCACTGGGCACTGCTGTGTCGTCATTTAAGATGTGTTATTCTCAGCCGTCTTTTCCCTGTTCTTTATCCACAACCCTTATCAGATCAGAAAATCTGTTCCACAGTGATGTGTCTTGAGTATCCCCATTAGCTTGCAGTAGTTACCCCGGCCTGCATGTTAGCCTTCAGTTTAATGGCCTTTTTTATGTTCATTCATTTTATTTTATTTCCCATCGTGGTTTTGTTTATTTCTTTTATGTTTTTTGTTTTTCTGTTCTCTTTAAAAACCATCGTGGTTTGCCCTTCATATTCCCCAATGTTTGACATGACAAGATGTTGCCATCCCAACATTACCTCCCACTTCACTGACCAGTGCCACTACTGACCATCTAGCACCAGCCACAACGGGACCACTACCTTCAGCTCCTCGAGACGTCGTGGCCTCCCTGGTCTCTACTCGCTTCATTAAATTGACGTGGCGTACACCTGCATCAGATCCTCATGGAGACAATCTCACCTATTCTGTGTTCTACACCAAGGAAGGGGTTGCTCGGTAAGTGCTGCATGTTCAGAGCCTGTGAGCTGCATCTTCCTGCACCTGCCTGGTCATGCTCACCCTGTTTCATTGTGCAGGGTTTGTACCAGTTTTCAGTCCAGAAAAAAGGATTGTTGAAATATGTCTTCCTCAATGTTACTTAGGTCATTATATAAACTCCAAGCACATTGAAGTCCTAGCTTTTTTCCCTGCCTTTCTGAAAAAATGGGAGAAAGTAGATAGAGCTGTTTAGGTGGAAGCATTCAGATATAGCCTGGACTGTGCCTGGTGTGATTTGTTTACTGATTGTAGTTCAGGGACTCAAACCAAATCAAATCAATATGTATGCTAAATGAACATTGCCACTGAAACATCTCTAAGAGTAAAACTATATACCTTTCTCATAAGATTCATTCAGCACAAAGTGTAAAGATTAAAGTTGGTATAACTTATTAGCCAAATGAATTTAATTTACACCTATTGGGTCTTTTTGATATCAAAAGAGTACTTAGGAGTAATGTCCCTAAAATGCCACTGTTGCTAATTTCCCTGGTACCTCCACCCACCTCAGGAGCTTGTGTTTTCAGGAGGATGTCCAGAATCTCCAGACCACTTTATCCCACAGCCTGGCCTTATTTATGTGTATACCCTCATTTTCCTTTCTTCTCAGTTAAACTCATTTTCTAGGGAAGCCAGTCTACTTCTCAGTGGTGCTTCTATTCTCAGTCTCTCTGGGTTCTTTTTCCAGCTCTTTCCAGCTAAAGCGACATGTCTTATTTCTTCTGTACCAATTTAAGCCCCATGAAGCCCTCTCAGGGCAGTCTCTACCTCGGCACATTACTGTTACTCTCCATATGTATTGAAACCACTGATTGACAGTTAACTATAAGAATGGGAATAATTTAAGGTTGTTCGGTTGTTTCATGTGTATTTACACTGGTTTCCCCACCAAATTATGAACTCTGTGAAAGACCCCTGTCACCTGCTGACTGTTGTAAATTAGTTCATCATTCTTATCTGAGGCCCTTAATACATGAAGTACGGTTTATTTTTCTGCTAGGATACCTATAATACACAATACACACACACACAGTGTTTATGGCCAGACTACCAAGCTCATCGGGTGCAGGACCCTGTGATTTTACCTCTTCACAAGCTGTAATATACTTTTATCTTGAGAGATTGGGCTACTTGTCAAATAATGTTTGAAATTTTACAAAGATAAGGAAATAAACTCCTATACATAAAAGATGGTACAATATTTGTCTACTGAACATGAAAGACATTAAATAAAAGGAAGTTTAGAGAGTGGTAAGTACTGAGAACAAGAAAACTGAAAACTAAAACAAGAAAAAGGAAGGAAACAAAGAAACAAAGAAAGTAAGAAACAAAGAAACAGAAAACAACAAAACCTCCCATAACCCAAACTCACACCCACACAGTGGAGCAATGCAGCAGCAGCACGTGGACCCTGGCAGGTTTCAGTATCTATGTCAGAATAACCTATGGGTGACTTTGACAGCTTAATTGCAAATGTCATGTAAATTTACAGGGGAGAAGGCACCTAGTTATTCCTGTGCATAAGGCACACTATCTCCACAGCAGAACCTTTGCCTTCATTAATACTTCTGCCATAAATAAATTTCCCAAACAAATAATTATGCTCAGTTTCTTTTCTTTTCTTTCTTTCTTTCTTTTTTTTTTTTTTTTGTTGTTGTTTTTGTTTTTGTTTTTGTTTTTCGACAGGGTTTCTCTGTGTAGCCCGGGCTGTCCTGGAATTCACTTTGTAGACCAGGCTGGCCTCGAACTCAGAAATCTGCCTGCCTCTGCCTCCCAAGTGCTGGGATTAAAGGCGTGTGCCACCACCACCCGGCTTATGCTCAGTTTCTTGTCATACTCATATAGTACCCCTCAGGCCTCCCCTAAATGCCCACATACACGTTTCTATTCTCTTTTACACTGTGTTAGACCCAGCTTATCCTGGTACCTTTTGTTAAATCTTTAGAATTTAAAGATCTGATGATGTCATTTGGGAGCTAGAAATGGGCTGAGGCATTTACAGTGACAATTGCAAGGACACGAGTTCAGTGTTGATGACTGGAGTAAGGATGGTGATACCTTAACACTTCCCTCCCTGACCCAGAGCTTTTGGTAGAAATCAGTATGAGGTCAAAACTAAAGCACATGCTTGGAACTACATGTTGGAATGCCAGTAAGGATTTGGGCATAATAAAATTCAAGTGGACAGTTTTAGACTTTTGAGCAATTGTGCCCTCTGACTGTATTAACAGTTTGTAGTTAGCAGTATTTTGAGAGCACTATTCAAGTTTGTAATAGAAGGAAAAAAAATCCAGAGATAGCAGTTATGTTGATCTAGAAACTGCAGTTGACAGTCTGGATGAAGGGAACAGCAGTGACGTAAAGTGGGTAGGAAATGTGGAAAATATATTAAAGAAGATGCTTTAAGAGGCTAAGCTTTGGGCTGCAGAGATGGCTCAGCAGTTAAGAGCACTGATTGCTCTTCCGAAGGTCCTGAGTTCAATTCCCAGCAACCACATGGTGGCTCACAACCATTCTTAATGAGATCTGGCACCCTCTTCTGGGGTGTCTGAAGATGGTTATGAATACAGTGTATTCATAAATAAAATAAATCTTTTTTTTTTTTAAAAAAAGGCTAAGCTTTGTTACTTCATTAAGCTTGATTGCTGAATACAAGCAATAAAGGGATAAAAAAGTCTAAAATGAACACTAAAACAAATATTGTGATTATTTTGTTTTATGATATAAACAGTTTATTTAGCCTTCTTAGGCTTATATTTATCATCTTAAAAACAAGAATAATAAATTATTTTACACAGTATAATAAGAATACAGTGTAAAACACTGCCTTACAGGCAAACTTCTCTACTTCTGCATTTAAAAATTCAGCCACTAGGTGGCACTATGTGCCTTGGTCATAAGTAGTAATTCTCTTGGGCACTTAAGTTGCATAGGTTGCATAGTCCAGAGGGTCCTTTGTTTCCCTTTTTTTTTTTTAATTTTTTTATTTATTGGATATTTTCTTTATTTACATTTCAAATGTGTTCCCCTTTTCAAGTCTCCCCTTCAGAAACCCCCTATCCTATTCCCCTTCCAGAACCTGTCTCTATGATGGTGTTCCCCCCACACACACACCCATCCACTCCTGTCCTCCTGCCCTGGCATTTCCCTACACTGGAGCATTGAATACCCTCAGACCCAAGGGCCTCTCCTTCCACTGGTGTCCAACAAGGCCATCCTCTGCCACATATGTGGCCATTGCCATGGATCACACCATGTGTATTCTTTGGTTGGTGGTCCAGTCTGCGAGAGCTCCTGGGGGTCTGGCCTGTTGACACTGTTGCACCCTCCATGGGGCTGCAAACCCCCTCAGTTCCTTCAGTCCCTTCTCCAACTCCTCCACTGGGGACTCCCGAGCTCAGCCCAGTGGTTGGCTGTGAGCTTCCACCTCTGTCTTTGTCAAGCTCTGGCAGAGCCTCTCAGGAGACAGCCATATCAGGCTTCCAGCAGCAAGCACTTCCCAGCATCCACAGTAACATTCAGGTTTGACGTCTGTTTATGGGATGGATCCCCAGGTGGGGCAGTCTCTGGATGACCTTTCCTTCAGTCTCTACTCCACACTTTTGTCTCCATATTTCCTCCTGTGAGTATTTTGTTCACCCTTCTAAAAAGCACTGAAGCATCCACATTTTGGTCTTCCTTCTTCTTAGGCTTCATATAGCCTGTGAATTGAATCTTGGGTATTCCGAATTTTTGGGCTAATACCCACTGACCATGTTTGTTCCTTTGTGACTGAGTCACCTCACTCAGCACAATATTCTCAAGTTCCATCCATTTGCCTGTGAATTTCATAAAGTCATTGTTTTTAATAGCTGAGTAGTACTCCTTTGTGTAAATATACCACATTTTCTGTATCCATTCCTCTGTTGAGGGGCATCTGGGTTGTTTCCAGATTCTTGTTATTATAAATATGGCTGCTATGAACGTAGTGGAACATGTTTCCTTATTATATATTGGAGCATCTTCTGGGTATATGACCAGGAGTGGTATAGCTGGGTCCTCAGGTAGTACTATGTCCAATTTTCTGAGGAACCTCTAGACTGATTTCCAGGGGGTTGTACCAGCTTGCAATCCTACTGGCAATGGAGAAGTGTTCCTCTTTCTCCACATCCTCTCCAGCATCTGCTGTTATCTGAGTTTTTCATCCTAGCCATTCTGAATGGTGTGAGGTGGAATCTCAGGGTTGTTTTAATTTGCATTTCCCTGATGACTAAGGATGCTGAACGTTTCTTTTTTTTCTTTTTTCTTTTTTCTTTTTTAATTCCTCCCCCCCACACACACAGGGTTTTTCTGTATAGCCCTGGCTGTCCTGGAACTCACACTCTGTAGGCCAGGCTGGCCTTGAACTCAGAAATCTGCCTGCCTCTGCCTTCCAGAGTGCTGGGATTACAGGTGTGCGCCACCACTGCCCAGTTTGAACATTTCTTTGGGTGCTTCTCAGGCCTTCGAGTTTCCTCAGTTGAGAATTCTCTGTTTAGCTCTGATCTCTATTTTTTAATAGGGTTATTTGGTTCTCTGGAGTCTGACTTCTTGAGTTCTTTGCATATATTGGATATTAGCCCTCTATCAGATGTAGGATCGGTGAAGATCTTTTCCCAGTCTAGTTGGTTGCTGTTTTGTCCTATTGACAGTGTCCTTTGCCTTACAGAAGCTTTGCAATTTTATGAGGCCCCATTTGTCAATTCTTGATCTTAGAGCATAGGCCATTGATGTTCTGTTCAGGAACTTTTCCCCTGTGCCCATGTGTTCCAGACTTTTCCCCGCTTTCTCTTCTATTTCATTGTATCTGGTTTTATGTGGAGGTCCTTGATCCACTTGAACTTGAGCTTTGCACAGGGAGATAAGAATGGATCAATTTGCATTCTTCTACATGTTGACCTCCAGTTGACCCAGCACCATTTGTTGAAAATGCTGTCTATTTTTCCCACTGGATGGTTTTAGCTCCTTTGTCAAAGATCAAGTATGTGGGTTCATTTCTGGGCCTTCAATTCTATTTCATTGATCTACTTACCTGTCACTGTACCAATACTGTGCAGTTTTTAATCACAATTACTCTGTAGTACAGCTTTAAGGTCAGGGATAGTGATTCCTCCAGAAGTTCTTTTATTGTTGAGAAGAGTTTTCACTACCATGGGTTTTTTGTTATTCCATGTGTAATATTAGTCCTCTTTACCATTTAAATGCCTCTATTTTAAACACCAGTGCTTTTCTGATATTGGCTATTAAATGAAGAGTTGAGAGGTACTCCAAGTATTAATAGTATTTTCAAGTTGGATGAAGTGTTAGAGCTGTTAATCTAATTCTAGGGCTGCATATTATAGACCAAATCGGAGCCATTATTTTTATAATTCAGGAGCTAATGATTGTTTCTGTGTTTTAAAACTGATTTTTTTAAAGCATTATATAAGCAAGTGTTTTACCTGTAAGCTTTACTGTCTGGCACTTTTAAGAAAAAGTTGCCCAACCTGTCTCATTCTTTCATTAAATACCTAAAGAAAGTAGGGTTCAGAACAAGATAGTGGTTTGATCATAGTCTCTTGACAGGCTAACGGTCCTACCATAACCATTCCTAGCTTCTTGTTCAGCGCTGTCTTAATATAAAACACACTTTTTTTCATTCTCATTTGATTTAGCTATAGCATTCAAACTTCAATTCCATTGTAACTACACAGATATTCTGAAAATAGTCCTTTCTGATGAACACTGTTCCTGTCCTGAAATTACCTTTTGTTTCTCCTGAAGAGAAACTTGGTTCATATAGAACCATCTATCAGAGTTTTCTTAGATGGGGCTTTCATCTCTGGGAATCATGCTTACTCCCTTTTTATAATAGTAATTCTATAGAAATTTGTTTCAGGTTTGAATAATGTCACTGATTTTTCCCATTTCCCCACCTTTCAGAGAGGAACAAACTAAAGATACATACAGTTTCAGCAATGTAATACTTAGGATCAGAAGGCAGATTTTAAAATTCTGTTTGTGTGTGAATCTCCTGTGTGAGCATTCTGCCTACTTCTTGTAGTGTGTAAGCGTGAATGAGACAGTCTTATACTTCAGTTTCAAGTAAAATACCATCCCCAGTTGTTTTTCTAGGAAATATGTTGTTTAAAAATGTATATACAGGTGAGTCATAGCCTGTGCTGTATAGTTCAGTCCTTCCCATTAAGCAGAACAATCATTGGTGACCAAAACAAGGTTTAGCTACCTCAAAGTATAAGAAATCAGTTGATATGCTTCGTCCAAATCTGGTAACTTAGAAGTTTAGACAAAGACAAAATAGTATTGTAAATATCTTAGGTATTGCTAAACAATAATTTTTAATACTGTAATATTATTTTTAGGTGACTTAGCCAACTACAATGTAACAACCTCTAAATGTTCTGTGACTACTTTCTTGCCTTTTGTTTTTGTTTTATTTTTTACCAATTTGGGTTTTTTAATTTTTTAGATAAAAAAATATAATTACACTGGTTTCCCTTTTCTCTGTCCCCACTCTAACTCTTCTCATTGTCCCTCTTCCAATTCATGGCCTCTTCTTAACACACACACACACACACACACACACACACACACCCTGCTGAGTTGTATTATGTATTTGGTTATAATCAGTGAGGTCAGCAATGTTTGAACAAGATCACCCACAGCTTGCCAAGTGTTTATAACTCTCTCTTTTGCCAGTCTTCATATACTGTTCTGCCTGGTAACACTCAGTTTCACTTTTGAGAGTAAATGTGACTTAATGATTAGATTTTCACAGGAGCTGGAGATTGAAACCATCTAGAGCTATGCTGTATTGATCAGTTTCTTTCCTAACCCTTCTTTATCCAAAGGGAGCGTGTTGAGAATACCAGTCAGCCAGGAGAGATGCAGGTGACTATTCAAAACTTAATGCCAGCAACTGTGTATATCTTCAAAGTTATGGCTCAAAACAAGCATGGCTCTGGAGAGAGTTCAGCTCCTCTGCGAGTAGAAACACAGCCTGAGGGTAAGTCTTTCACCTGCCTGTTGGCCACACCCTTTTAGGGACTATTTGGAGTCCTGTCAGCTTTTTGTCTTGCATAAGGGCTTTAAACTCCTTCTAATGGGAAGATGAATTTTTATTGAATAGCTGGTAAAAGGACAGTCAGTGTATTTCTTTCTTTCATATTCATATTATACTGATCTTTTAGGGATTAGCTCAGAAATCTTGTAGAACCTTTCTCTGATCCTATGTATTTGTATGATTCTAAGATACATCATTCCTCAATTACCTTTATTAGTATATCTTGCTTATTTTACGGACACTTCCTACAATGTCTACGTGTATAATGTCTGTAATGTAGTGCTTTGCACAGTAGTGGGTATTTAACATTGTTGCCAGCTACAGTGCCCTGTGATAATAGGCCTCACTAGTTAGAACCTCTTTGCTTTGGATATATATTCTTTCGTGCTCAATAGTATTGCCTCTAATTAAATTTCTAAGGCTTTGTGTATGCCTTAACTTTTGGTTATAAATTACAAGCCTGAGTTTATAAGAAATACCATAATGTTTTTCCTTCTTGAAAAATTTTAACTGTTAATTCTTGCCATAAGCCATATTTCTCTCGAAATCGGGTCTAGTTAACTTTTATGGTACCTACACTAGCTTTTCGGTTCTCAGGAGCCTAAATAAAGACTTTTAGTAGGAAGCATGTGAGATACATTTGTATCTCCCTATCTGGGAGCTCAGAAGAATGAATTTACCAATTACAAAACAGAATTCAGGAACTTTACCTGGTGGGTGGAATAAAGGCAAGAAGTTAAGACCCTTCAACTTTTCAATGTTATAGCAAATTACTTATCCAATGTTTGTGTGCCTCCTATGCCAGGCACTATGCAAAATACTGAAACACAGAGATGGTGACCAAGTAATGCTTGTTCTTGAGCATAAGCAGCAGTATATATAATAAGGAGGCCTTTGGTCACCTTTGGTAGTGTTGATACTGAAATCATGATTCAACCCTAGAAAAGAACACAGTGCCATGAAGAGTGTCCAGAATTGATTTAAGGTGAATGCATTCTCATTACAGAGGTAGGGGTGCTACATTTCATAGCATGTGTTCAGATTAAGTGTGGGAATTAGCCATTAGATTTCAGGCTCCATTCCCCTTCGTTTGCTTTTAAGGGAGGCACCATAATTGAGAGATACTAAACTAGAATTCAGAACAAGGAAGAATTTATATAAAAATATAGAAAGAATCCCAGAAAAGATGGAGCCTGTGGTTGACCTTAAAGCATTTGACATAGCACAGTCATTCTTGGGGAAGGAAACTAGATGACCCAAATCCCAGAAATAGGATCAAACAGTTCACATGCAAAGTGAGTCATGATGAAAATGAAGGAAGGACCACTGGATTTGATCTGGTGCAGAAGTCTGTCCTGGGGCTCTGAACCTTCTGAAAATGAAAATACCTGTGTCTATATATATCCGCATTCTCCTTGGAAAATGGCTATAGCTTTCATGAACATTTCAGACTTTGTGTTCAGATTGTTAAACCATTGAACTAAAAGAGTCATTGTCAAATTTAGAAGTTTAAAAGAAGATAGAAGTGGCCTTGTTGTGTACCTACTGTGTGCCTTTCACTATATCGGGCAGTTCAGACATAAAGCCTTGAATTCTGTTCGCAAGGAATTTGCAACCTACTATGAGAGACAGACAGTTAAATACACAATAGTGTGAGGTGCTACCATCACATGAAAAGAGACTGAAATAATTAGTTGAAGAACTTTGGTTAAGAAAGAATAGTTGAATGAGGTTATAGGCAGGAGGAACAACCAGTTCTGATGCAGGCTTTTGGAATTTGTAATGTAACAACAGAGATGCCAGCAGTGAAGAGGGACTTGCACTTCCTGAAGGTGTGGGGCATATGAGAGGTATGGATTCTGAATTAGCCTTTGGAGAGTATTTTACAACTTACAATTTCTATTTGTTGTACCATTGTACAGCTGATTTGAAAGGATCATTAGTGCCTTTTAAAAGGATATTTGCCTAAACGTAACCAATGAGTATATTGAAAGTGATGTTAAAAATTTTGTTTTTCTATTTTTTTCTCCTATTTTGTTTTCCTCTCTTTTTAGTTAAGGTGGAAGACAGTTTCCACAGCAACAGAAGTGTGACAAATCCTACCTGTCAGGCTATATGGACTGTGCCATTAACATTGAACAAACGGCATGATAAATAGAATAAAGTAAACAACTATTAAAGTGACTACACTTTAAAAAGTAGACTACCTTTCTGTCTATAACAAGACAAATCTCATGGCATAAAGCTGTTGTTTGAGAAAAACAGGTTTTTTAAACATTCTTTTTCTTAGCCTTAAATCTAATGGTGTCTATCATAATGACATTAATGCTAGAAAACTTATTTTTTAATACAGAATTTCTCCCAAAGTATAGACATGAGCAGCTAGCTAGGATTTATATACTATTGGGAAAGAACTCTTATCAGATAAAAAGAATATTCTGAAAGTGTAGATTTTAGAAGTTAGGTCCAGGGAGCACAGAGGACCAGCTACCCCACTGTCCTCGTCTCCTTACTGAGCTCCAGGAGGTCGTGTTTTAGGTGGAAAAATGACCAATTTCTGGCTCCACCATCATAAATGTCCCATGACTTAGAAAGGTTCTTAACCTCAAAATTCATGGGAATGGTAATACTTTGCATCTCATTTGGTTAGTGCTAAGGTTAAATTAGAAAAGGAAAAGAAAGAAGCATGTAACATGTTAACTTTATTAAACGTTTGACTCGTTGTAAGCATTCGGTAAATGGTAGCTATTTCTGAACGTGATGCTGTTTCTTTAACGAGTTTTATTGCTTTGCTGCTTTTCTCTCATGCTTCTGTCCACACATCCTTTCTAAATATGGCTCTGACTGTCATGCTCCTGTTCACTGCCTCTCAGAAAATCTAGACCCCATAGCAGGACATCAACAGCCTGTCTGGCTGCTGTTTTCAACATTATTTCTCCCACATCCATTCTATGGTACAACCATACAAGTCATATAACAGTGTCTTTCCACTTATTCCCCTGATTGCCCCAATGACAAATAATCTTCTCCCAGATGTCTGAGAAAACCATTTATTTGTAACATCAAGAAATCTTTGCCAGCTTTTCTCTTCCCTTCCCTAAGGAACCCTTCACACAGCAGAATCCTGTACTCTACTATTTCATTACAGCCTCCATATGAATCTGTCAGCATTTATTAATGTGCCTGATTCTGGGCTAAACTGAGAGTTCTTTGTGAAGCCCAGGACTTGCTTAGTGCTCCACAGCAGAAAGATCTTCCAGTGGAAGTTGCTTTTATGTACTGCCTTGTCCCTCTACAAAACCAGAATTTGGAGCTGGAGAAGTGGGCTCAGTAATTCAAATATTTATTGTGCAAGTCTAAGGACTTGAGTTCAGATTCCCCAGCACCCACATAAACCTTGCCACACACCCGCAACCCCAGATAAGGGTTTGGGGAAGGGAGCAGGTGGATTCCAGGAACTTGGATCATCCAGCCAAGCTGAAACAGGTAAGCTTCAGTTCAGAGGGAGACCCTGTCTCAGAGCATGGCAATAGAACATATTAGAGGAAGACATGACACTGACCTCTGGCCTCCACACAGCACTGTGTGGTAAGAGAGTGTATATATACACATGTGCTTCTGAGAGTTTGTAAATCACAAGAGTTCTTTTTGTATATTTTTTTTATTTTTAATAAATTAAAGATACTTCATTTCTGGCTTGAGTTATGTAAAGGAAAATTCAAATCAAATCAATTGTCTTATTAGCTTTTATTGTTTCCTAAACATGGCCTTGTGACAGTATTGCTAGGAATGGCTATTGTGAACTGCAGTAAATCTGATTTATATCTTGATCTCTTTAAATTCTCTTTTTCAGTTCAGCTCCCTGGCCCAGCACCTAATATCCGAGCTTATACAACATCACCTACTTCTATTACTGTCACATGGGAAACTCCATTATCTGGCAATGGTGAAATTCAAAATTACAAATTGTACTACATGGAAAAAGGAACAGATAAAGAACAGGTATGAAGTGATATGATTTTGGGGAGGGTGTCTAAATCTGTAGGGTTAGAGATATAGCTCAGTGGTTGCCTAGCATACAAGAAGTACAAGTACTGTAGCCTCCACCCCAAAATCTTACAAAGCTCTCTGATTAGTTGAAGAAATCAAAGGTGAGGGAGATGTATAGGAAAGTAAATGATGGCATCTGTTTTGTTGTACTAAAATTTGTTTTGTAGTTTTTACAAGCAAAGGTTAGTAAGCATCAAATAATATATCTAAATAAATTGCTACTATTTAAAATTAGCTAATCTGCTTTTACTATAAATAATAATATTCTGTGAGAGGGTTCAAACTGTATTGTGCAGTTTGTTCATTTTGTAGCATTTCTTTTAGCTTGAGCTCTGCGTTTGTGTATGTGTATGTGTGTGTGCGCATGCACACATGTATTCTATTTCATTCAAGGATGTTGATGTTTCAAGTCACTCCTACACCATTAATGGACTGAAGAAATATACAGAATATAGTTTCCGAGTGGTGGCCTACAATAAACATGGTCCTGGAGTCTCTACACAAGATGTTGCAGTTCGAACATTATCAGATGGTGAGTTTTTTCCTTTGCAACAAAATACCATTCTTAGTACCCCCAATCAGTAAAATCATGTGATTTGATGTGAAGAAACCTTTATTTATATCCCCATTGTACCCCTTGATATCAACTCACTTTTTTGAGTATTCTTTTCTTACATGTAAACTTCAGGCAACATCAACTTCACTAACATGTAAAACTTCACTGGAAAGCACAGAGAATGTGGTATCTAATACTAAATGGGTTCTCAGTGGTTTTAGTACAGTCTCATGTGGGGATAAATTCTGTGGCTTGTTCACAGCATAGAGCATTTTATGGCTGTGAGATGATCAGCCTTACTAGGTGTACCAGTCATATTTCAATACTTAAAAGCTACAGTTTGACTCCCTTAAGCAGATGATCAAACGTTACATCAGTAATAAAAAAACAAAAACAAAACCAGGCATATGTGCCTGGTTTGTAGTCCATGAAGAAATACACATCTTTGTCCCATTTTCCCACCCAGAATATTTAATGTCAGTCCAAATCATGGTGCAGCAAGCAGACATGTCAAATTGAGAGAAATTCTGCAACTTTTTTTAAAATTTAGGTGGCCTTTAGATTAAAGGTGGTCTCAATTCTTAAAATATATTATTAATCTTATAGAAAAATCATCAAAATTAAAGGAGAGTAAGATATAGGCTATACACCCTCATAGAGGCAGGGGGAAGGGAGATGGAATAAGGGGTTTCCAAAGGGGAGATCTGGAAAAGGGAAAACATTTGAAATGTAAATGGAGAAAAGACCCAATTCAAAAAAAAAAAAAATCCCTTTAAAAAAGAAAAGACATAGGCTATAAAATATGTGTGATTGTCTAGATACCGGAAACAAAATTATCTATGTAGGTAGGTCACTGCCAGCACACTTACTAGGTATGTCTAGTATTAAAAATGCTAAATATTGGACATGTTATTATATATATTTGATACCATTTTTAAATCAAAATTACAGCTTCCAAATGTGGTTGTTGTGTTTTAGTTTGGTTGGAGCCTGCTGTTATTCTCAGGAGATATGGAACTATTGAATTCAGATACTCAGATATTGAAATAGATGTGAAATATTTCAGAGTAATCTGTCACAGTGACTTGCAGCCATCTTTCAGATAATTCAGAAACAATATATGGTAGATAAACCTATACCTATGCAATTCTCATTATGTACTTATAATGGGAAAAATAAATTTTGCAGAATGTTAGTAATTGCTGAAACTAGAAGGAGAGAATACAGTGTTCATTAGACTGTTCTTTGGCCTTTATTTTTGGACTTGACATTTTTCAGATAAAAAGGGAAAACAAAAGATAAATGATAGTTCATCAATCCAGCTGCATATCCAGTTGGTCATGATTTGAGAGACAGAAGGCTTTTATAACCTTTTAAATCCACGTGTAAGCCTAATTTAACTGCACTTACATAGGTTGGCCTACCACCACAGTGGGAGCTGCGTGGAATCAAGTTTCTTTTTTTTTTTTTTTTTTTTTTTTTTTTTTTTTTTTTCTTTTTTTTTTTAAATAAATTATTTTATTTTATTTTCTATATTCTATGTTTACATTCCAAAGGCTTTCCCCTTTCCCAGTTCCCACCCACCATAGTTCCCATAGTTCCTCTCCCCCCATCTGTTCCCCAATAATTCCCCCTCCCCCCTCGGTTTCTTTACTAAACTGGATGCAATCTTTACAGGCCCAGGGTCCTCTCCTTTCTTCTTCTTGGGAATCATTTGACTTGCTATTTGTGTCTTGAGTATTTAGGGCTTCTGGGCTCATTAATATCCACTTATCAGTGATTGCATTTTATGTGCATTCTTTTGTGATTGGGTTAATTCACTCAGGATGATATTTTTCAGGTCTAACCATTTACCTACAAATTGCATGAATTCATTATTTTTAATTGCTGAGTAGTATTCCATTGTATAAATGTACCACATTTTCTGTATCCATTCCTCCTTTGAGGGATATTTGGGCTCCTTCCAATTTCTGGCTATTATAAACAAGGCTGCTATAAACATAGTGGAGCATGTGTCCTTATTGCATGCAGGGGAATCCTCTGGGTATATGCCCAGGAGTGGTATGCCAGGGTCCTCTGGAAGTGACATGCCCAATTTTCTGAGGAACCGCCAAACTGATTTCCAGAGCGGTTTTACCATTTTGCAATCCCACCAACAGTGGAGGAGTGTTCCTCTTTCTCCACATCCTCGCCAGCACTTGTTGTCTCTTGAGTTTTTAATCTTAGCCATTCTGACTGGTGTGAGGTGGAATCTCAGGGTTGTTTTGATTTGCATTTCCCTGATGACTAATGACCTTTGAGAAAATCAACAAGATAGACAAACCCTTAGCCAGACTAACCAAAGGACACAGAGACAGTATACAAATTAACAAAATTAGAAATGAAAAGGGAGACATAACAACAGAAACTGAGGAAATTCAAAACATCATCAGATCCTACTACAAAGGTCTATACTCAAAACAACTGGAGAACCTGGAGGAAATGGACAATTTCCTAGACAGATATCAAATACCAAAATTAAATCAGCATCAAGTAGATCAGCTAAATAGTCCCATAACCCCTAAAGAAATAGAAGGGGTTATAGAAAGCCTCCCAACCAAAAAAAGTACGGGACCAGATGGTTTTAGTGCAGAATTCTACCAGACCTTCAAAGAAGACTTAACACCAATACTCTCCAAACTATTCCACAAAATAGAGACAGAAGGGACACTGCCCAACTCATTCTTCGAAGCCACAATTACGCTAATACCTAAACCACAAAAACATCCAACAAAGAAAGGGAATCAAGTTTCTTAATATGGGGGTTTAAGGCAGCACTTTGGATCTTAGGCCTCCTAAAAGGAATAGCTTGATCAAGTGAACCACATAGAGGTTCATCTGTAAACAAGACATACGTGAAGTTTTAAACAACAGTAAGCTCCTCTGAGAGCTGAGTACCTGCCACATAGACGTTTGCGACAAATCCCAGCTTTGAAGGAGGGGATGACACAGTCAAAAGTTACGTCGAATGTCTCTGTGGCTAAGGGACTTCTTAACATGGACGTGTTTTCAGAATAGCTGGGCCCTACTTCTGATCTCTACAGCTGAGTCTCTGACTGGAAGCCATATCATTTTCCTAGGCACAAGTTAGGTCAGTTAGCAAGGCACATTCAGTTCAGTAGGTCTTTATTTGTGTGTGATCACCAGATAGGGAATCGAAAAGTCCTAATAAGAAGATTAGGTAAGAAGGGCTAGAATTAGCATATGGTGGTAGAGAACAAACTAGTTAGTTCTGCTTGAGTTTTCTTTGCTGTCTGTCATCACATGAAGGAAAGTATATGAGCCATCAACTGTTAGATGCTGTTTTGTTAAGTCCTAAATATTAAGAACTTGGTTATATACCTGCTTGTTTCACCAGCAGACCCAAACTCACACCTAAATGCATGCTCTCTGACACATTGTGCATTGGGAAGCCAGATGGTTCACTTATTGCAGCTTTCCTTGTTAAAATATTTTTCTCATCTTGAGAATTGCCTTTTTTTTAATTTTTTTATTCTATATTCTTTGTTTACATTCCAAAGGCTTTCCCCTTTCCCAGTCCCCCCCCACCATATGTCCCATAAGTTCTCCCCCCCCAACTATTCCCCAACCCCCCTTCCCCCCCAACCATTTCTCTGTTTTGGTACTCTCCTACAAAACTGGATCCAAACTTCTCAGGCCCAGGGTCCTCTCCTTTCTTCTTCTTGGGAATCATTTGACTTGCTAATTGTACCTTGAGTATTTAGGGCTTCTGGGCTCATGAATATCCACTTATCAGTGATTGCATTTCATGTGTATTCTTTTGTGATTGGGTTAACTCGCTTAGGATGATATTTTCCAGATCTAACCATTTGCCTACAAATTGCATGAATTCATTATTTTTAATTGCTGAGTAGTATTCCATTGTATAAATATACCACATTTTCTGTATCCATTCCTCCTTTGAGGGATAACTGGGCTCCTTCCAACTTTTGGCTATTATAAACAAGGCTGCTATGAACATAGTGGAGCATGTGTCTTTATTGTATGCAGGGGAATCCTCTGGGTATATGCCCAGGAGTGGTATGACAGGGTCCTCTGGAAGTGTCATGTCCAATTTTCTGAGGAACCGCCAGACTGATTTCCAGAGCGGTTGTACCATCTTGCAATCCCACCAACAGTGGAGGAGTGTTCCTCTTTCTCCACATCCTCTCCAGCACCTGTTGTCTCCTGAATTTTTAATCTTAGCCATTCTGACTGGTGTGAGGTGGAATCTCAGGGTTGTTTTGATTTGCATTTCCCTGATGAATAATGATGTTGAACATCTCTTAAGGTGTTTTTCAGCCATCCGAATTTCTTCTGGTGACAGTTCTTTGTTTAGCTCTGTACCCCATTTTTTAATAGGGTTATTTGGTTCTTTGGGGTCTAACTTGAGTTCTTTGCATATATTGGATATTAGCCCTCTGTAGGATGTGGGGTTGGTGAAGATCTTTTCCCAATTTGTTGGTTGTCGTTTTGTCCTTCTGACAGTGTCCTTTGCCTTACAGAAACTTTGTAATTTTATGAGGTCCCATTTGTCAATTCTTGATCTTAGAGCATAAGCTATTGGTGTTCTGTTCAGGAACTTTCCCCCTGTGCCCGTGTCCTCCAGGATCTTCCCCAGTTTCTTTTCTATTAGTTTCAGTGTGTCTGGTTTTATGTGGAGGTCCTTGATCCACTTGGAGTTGATCTTAGTACAAGGAGATAAGAGTTGGTCGATTCGCATTCTTCTGCATGTTGACCTCCAGTTGAACCAGCACCATTTGTTGAAAAGGCTATCTTTTTTCCACTGGATGGTTCCTGTACTCAAAGGACAAGCAGGCTGAGAAAGAAGTTAGGGAAATAACACCCTTCACAATAGCCACAAACAACATAAAGTACCTTGGCGTGACTCTAACCAAACAAGTGAAAGATCTGTATGACAGGAACTTCAAGTCCTTGAAGAAAGAAATCAAAGAAGACCTCAGAAGATGGAAAAATATTTCTTGCTCTTGGATTGGCAGGATCAATATAGTAAAAATGGCCATCTTGCCAAAAGCAATCTACAGATTCAATGCAATCCCCATCAAAATCCCAACTCAATTCTTCATAGATCTAGATAGAGCAATTCTCAAATTCATCTGGAGTAACAAAAATCCCAGGATAGCCAAAACTATTCTCAACAATAAAAGGACTTCTGAGGGAATCAATATCCATGACCTCAAGCAGTTGTGGTCAATTGTGTTAAAAACTGCATGGTATTGGTACAGCAACAGGCAAGTAGATCAATGGAATAGAATTGAAGACCCAGAAATGATCCCACAGACTTATGGTCACTTGATCTTTGATAAAAGAGAATTGCCTTCTTAAACCCCTTTAGGAAGCCTACAGGAAAACTTAACCTGCTGTGGCCATCTTCTCATCTTGGTACATATTGGTACTACCTACTTCTGGTCACTTGCCACATTTATTGCACTTGGTTCCAGAGAATGAGTGACTCTTCCCACAGTGGGTCCTCAGAATAGGTTTAAGTTTTTAGAATATTTCTTAAGTCTAGAAAAGTTTAGAGTCTAGAGCAGCGTTTTCAACCTTCTTAAAGCTTTGACCCTTTAGTACAATTCCTCATGTTATGGTAACCCCCAACCATAAAATTATTTCATTGCTACTTCATAACTGTAATTTTGTTGCTGTTACAAATTGTGGTGTAAATATCTGATGTGGCTCCTGTGAATGGGTTGTTCAGCCTCTAAAGGAGTTGCGAACTGCAGGTTGAGAACTGCTGGTCTAGGGGTTCAAAGTTACTTATATTTATGAACTAAATATCTGATTTCTAGAATTATAACCTGATTTGAGTAAGGGTGGGTGCTCCTATGAACCAAGCATGGCCACAATTCATCCCCTGGAGCTATCAACATAAGACATTGTTAGCTAGGTTGAGACCTCCTGGTCACATTAGTATTAACATGGTGGGTGATATATGGATGGTTGATTGTTTCCTTTTTCTTTTAATCTGTCTAGTTCCCAGTGCTGCTCCTCAGAATCTATCCTTAGAAGTGAGAAATTCAAAGGTAAGGCTTTACTTCTATTCACTTTACTGGCACCCTGAGCCTTAGAGGGACATAGAGTCAGAAATTCCTTGGGCAAACATCAGAACAGTGAATACCAGTGTTGTAGTAATTCATTTGCTTTGAAAGACAAAGGTATAAAAAGAGCTGAGCTAAGAACTTACTTCTTTACTGTTTCTTTCCTTTCTGATGTTAAAATCTCTTTAGCTTTCTATTAAAATTTTTTCTGTTTACACAAATATGACATTTTAGATCTTAACCATGCAAAATGATTCAAAGAAAGTAGGTTGCTTATGATGACATGATGCCAGTATAAACCAAAGACAAATGGGTGTAGATTTGGGTATCTGTTCACAGCATCCCCCCTGGCTCAGGATTATGTATATCAACTTTGTATGCCTTTCAGATCTGCCCCCTGGGCAACTTAAGTAAAGAAATCTTATCAAAAGCTACTGGGATGCTACATCAGGAAACAATCACTTCTGTTTCATTTCAGGGTTTTGGTTTTTTTTGTTTTTTGTTTTTGGGTTGTTTTGGGTTTTTTTTGTTGTTGTTGTTGTTGTTGTTGTTTGGTTTTGGTTTTTGTTTTGTATATATACATATGCCAACTGGTCTGGAACTTATTGTATAGCCCAGGCTAGCCTCAAACTTGTAAAACTGTAGTTTCTGTCTTCCAAGATTTGGAATTACAGACATTCCATCCACCACTCCTTTCCACAGAAATTATTTAGTTACAGCTAATTTGTATTCAAGAAAGGAAGTAATTCTTACACCTAACAATAGTTTGTTTCCTAATCTGTATGCTTCTGACCTTATATTTTTCTTCTAAAAACTCTTCTGGGACTTCTGTTATTTTCATTCGGACAAAATACTTAGGAGATAAGTCTAGACTCAAGCAGGTATGTCCAGGCTGTGTCAATGGGCTACATGCACACTAGGACTGATACTATGCAGCCTAGTCCAGGACTTAAAACCGAAGGGCTTTTTGGTAGTTTCTCCTATGACACGGCTCTCCAACATGAGTCTTTGTAGATGAGTCTTTGTCATGTCACATGCCTAGCAGAGTAATCTCCCCCCTGAGAGGGGCTTGGGGTTTTTTTTAATTAAAAGTTTTATTTTGTTTTTCATCAGGGTCTCACTGTGTAGCTCTAGCTGGCCATAAACTTCACTATATAGATCAGGCTGGCCCTAAACTCAGTATGTAGACAGGCTGGCCTCAAAGTCATAGCTATCTAGTGCTGAGATTAATGATGTACATCACCACATCCTGTCAGTTAGAATTATTTTTGACTATTACATTAGTAACTTGGTGAGGCTTCAAGTACCAAGTGCTCTATACAGTCATCCTCCTCTTTCTGGAGTGAAATTGGGTTTAATAGCATATATAGTCAGAGCCACCCTTTGACATGTTCAGTCTTTTCCTTGCACTGCCTTTCCTCAGAGCATACTGATCCACTGGCAGCCCCCTTCCTCAGCCACACAGAATGGGCAGATTACTGGCTACAAGATTCGATATCGAAAGGCCTCCCGAAAAAGTGATGTAACTGAGACCTTGGTGCCTGGGACACAGCTGTCTCAGCTGATTGAAGGTAAGCTGCTTTGCATATAGTTAGTGGCTAAAAGGTGCTTCTTTTGTAGAACTTGAAATTATGTTAGTCTAAAACTGCTCTAAGAAGTTGTTTCATATAAACAAATTAAAAATGGTTGCAAAAAATTGTAATAATTTTTGATACAAATTAATGGAAAATACCATGGAGGATTCCTTCATTACTGAGGGGTTGAATTGTTTGATTTTTAGTTCCTTTTTATTGTCTCCACATTTTTGGAGTTTATAACACTTTATAATCTGAATCTGAAAATGTAAGATAGATTATACTCAACCAAATTGATAAGAAAACTTAAGACATGCCAAACTCATGTGAACTGCAGAATATTTTAATAGCTGCAATATTATAATTACATTTGCTGCTATGGACAATGGAAATTTTTAGGAAATTCTATCAGAAATGGCTCTTTTGTAATAGTTTTTTTATGTATAACAAAAAAGATATATCTAATCAGATGGACCCAAATATATATCTAATAAAAATATAGATCATTAAGGATTCTTTCTTATATACTATGAAAAATGGCTAAGCAAGGTCAGGATTCCTTTACAGGAGAGTCTTGAGAAGCAGCAAATGTAAGAGGATAGAGTCTAGGCCTTGCTAACTAATAAAGGCAACAGCAGGATCTGTTGTGCTCAGAACACAACTAAGTACCAGCTGAATCAAGCATTTTCCAGAACCTCTATAGATGAAAGGATACCTATTATCTAGAAGCATGTCCCAGTATCCAGAGAATGAAAAGCTGTAATCTGCATGAACTGACGTTGAATATGCAGTGTGAACAAAAACAGATTCTTGGAGGCTTGAAGCATTAACCTAAAGCTTGCTAATGGAACATGCAGTATGGATTACTAGGAGTCTGTGTCAGACATTGAATTATACGGTAATCTATAGCTGGACAAAATGGTGGTTGTAGCACTTAACACACATTACTGTATCTTTATGTCTTCTGTGTGCATTAGTTTTGCTTTTTAAACTGTCAGTTATTTAGAGGGGAGAGGAACTCAGCCTTTTTATATTCTTCCTTTTGCCTGATCTTTCATATATTCTTAGCCTTCTAGAGGGCATGCAGTGATAACTGAAAAATTGGATTCTTTCAGATCCTTATTGAGCCATGTTTGTTTTTATTTTTAAGGTTTTGTCCATTTACAATTACAAATGCATGCAGTATTCTCTCACACTTTCTGACTAGATGGAATTGGGTAATGGGCCTAGAGAGATGGCTCAGTGACTAAGCACTGCCTGTTTTTCTAGAAGACCTGGGTTAGAGTCTCAACTCCCACATGGAGTCTAAGTACAGTCTCAGGGAAGCCAGCATCCTCCCTGCCCTCTGAGGGCACCAGGCATATGCATGGTACACATACATATAGGCAGAGCACCCATACATATAAGAAAATAAATAAAAGTAAATTTTTAATGGGGGGGGCGGAGGTAAATTGATGTGGGTCTAGCATTTGTTCCTCTCTCTGTCCTTGGTATTTATGGACAAACAGATTTAGGAAAGCTCCTACAAGGCAGAGCCTTCTGTCTCTTACTCTATGCCAGGATTGGTTACCTTAGCTTCAGCATACCTTGCATCCCAGCCTAGTTACTTACATTTTCAGTATCTCTATCTTTATTGGGGTTTCTGTACTATACTATTGTCCAAAGATCCCAGTTATTTGGATATAGAGAGGTAGGATGGTATTCATTTTTTTTAACCTTTTTTTTTTTTAAGATTTATTTATTATATGTAAGTACACTGTAGTTGTCTTCAGACGCACCAGAAGAGGGCATCAAATCTCTTTATGGATGGTTATGAGCCACCATGTGCTGGGATTTGAACTCATGACCTTTGGAAGAGCAGTCGGTGCTCTTACCCACTGAGCCATCTCTCCAGCCCAGGATGGTATTCATAACCCTAATGGCCAGTATCTTGTATTTAAGTGCTCTAAAAATGTATGTGTGAATGGATGCATAACTGGTCATATTTATTGTTGTCCTGCGTTGTAGGTAGACTTTTATTTGTGAATGTTTATTGCTTTTACATCCATAAATCATACACTTTATTAAAACTGGTAGTAAATAAAGCATTACATAATGGAAAAGTTTGGGTTTTCTTCTTTTACTATAAATACACTTGTTCAACTGGTTATTGAAAAATAGATTTCTAGGCCATATTTGATGTTGAAATTATTTCAGCTGTGGTTATAGCGGGTCTGAAAGAACAGAGGTAACCTGATAGGAGATACATTTTACATTCTTTTCTGGGTTTTGGTGTCTTCTGAAACCAGCTGAGTTTGTTCCTTTGTAACAGCTCTTTCATTATCTTGGTCATGGTTTCCTTTTCACAAAATTGGCAGGGTTGCATTAAATAATTCCAAAGATGCCTCTATGCTCTTAAACAAATGAGCTCTTAACTTCCTGGGAGGATTAGTCTTTGCTGTTTTATCCTAAGTGGTGTGGGCACTGAGAATTACCCAGTGTTGTATTTTGCTTGTGCTTTATGAACTTACACTTTATTAAACTGTGGACTGAGTTGGTTACATGAGATGTTTCCTTTTATGGGAGATTACTAACTTTTTGTTTTCCAAAGCTCTTGTTTCAGCTTCTCTCTTACTGTTTGATTCTCAGGTCTTGATCGGGGGACAGAATATAACTTCCGAGTAGCTGCGCTTACAGTCAATGGCACAGGTCCAGCAACTGATTGGCTGTCTGCTGAAACTTTTGAAAGTGACCTAGATGGTAAGATTCAGCAGTAACAGGAATGGCTCACAACAGATAGTAACTATCACCAGTGAGTCAAATGGAAAACTGTTGAGTTTTGCTTGTCTGTGAACATTGGAATGTTGTGCTGCTTTTGTTGCTAAAGGGGTTATTGTTTTCCAGACATTGTGAAGAAGTACCAAAGGAAACAGGTTCAGAACAATAAAAATGTACAGGGATTTGAAGTTGAGTTTTTTTTTTTTTTTAACTGAGGCCAATAAGTAAATAGATAATCTGAAATGTAAGGCTGAGCCACATCAATATATACCTATATTTTATTTGCAGCTTCCTTTTTCCTGAGTCATGGAGACCTTGTGCTTTTTTTCACCTGTTTGTTCAATAAGTAGTTCCATATGGTTATGTGTGGTTAGTTCCTTTAACAGTGATGGTGCCAGATTTAGGGAGACCAAAGACCTATATACCTGTTCTGAGTTTCACCTAAGGTAGCAATTTATGTCTTTATATATTTCATATACATGAAATATATAGTAAACTGATACCTCTTAAAATCTGTTAGTCATCTAACAACTGGCTTTGGTGCCAGTTTTTCTGGATCATTAATTATCTAGGGAAATAAATAATTGGTATCATTGTTATAACATGATGTTTGATTAGTCTGTTCCAAACAGGTTTCTAGTTTGTTGATGATTTATCGTCTCATTATACCTGTAGAGTTTAGAGAATGAAATGAGCAACTGGATTTTATTTTCTTAGAAAAAAACAAAAAACAAAACAAAACAAAAAAAACCAAAATCATAGACCATATTCCACTGTAGCTATAGATTCTCTTTGAGTTCTTGGCCCGTCCGTCTTAGTCAAGGTTTCTATTCCTGCACAAACATCATGACCAAGAAGCAAGTTGCGGAGGAAAGGGTTTATTCAGCTTATACTTCCACACAGTTGTTCGTCACTAAAGGAAGTCAGAATTGGAATTCAAGCAGGTCACGAAGCAGGGGCTGATGCAGAGGACATGGAGGGATGTTTCTTACTGGCTTGCTTCCTCTAGCTTGCTCAGCTTGCTTTTCTTATAGAACCCAAGACGACCAGCCCAGGGATGGCACCACCCACAAGGGGCCCTCCCCCCTTGATCACTAATTGAGAAAATGCCTTACAGCTGGATCTCGTGGAGGCATTTCCTCACCTGAAGCTCCTTTCTCTGTGTTAACTCCAGCTTGTGTCAAGTTGGCACAAAACCAGCCAGTACAGCTCAAAAGGGGGTCATGGGGGATCTTGTTAAAGCCCAAATATTTTGACAGGAGCTAAACAACATTCACCAAGGATAAGGAAACATCCTACAGAAAATACATCTCATTTTTTTTCTGCTTCGCTTCTCAGAAACTCGTGTTCCTGAAGTGCCCAGCTCTCTTCATGTCCGTCCACTCGTCACTAGCATCGTAGTGAGCTGGACTCCTCCAGAGAACCAGAACATTGTGGTCCGAGGCTATGCCATCGGTTACGGCATTGGCAGCCCTCATGCCCAGACCATCAAAGTGGACTATAAACAACGTTATTACACCATCGAAAACTTGGGTATGCTTGCTAGGTAGAAGGGATAGCTATGAATGTGATTTCTTTCATTTTAAATTACATTACAGCATAATTTTATTTTTACAGAAAAATTGTAACACTTGTAGAAAGAATTTTGCTATATTTTTAGAGTCTTCACCCAGATCATACGGGATTAACTTTCCTGCATTTCCTTTATCCTTTTCTGTTTTCCTATGTGTGCATTTGCCCTGAAACATACAGAAGTCAGTGGCAGACAGGACTCTCACTAGTCACTAATATGAACATGAAATTCTACTAAAATTGTTCTAAATACATTAAAATTGAGGTAGAATTTTCATATTTGACACTTTTCTTACCATTGTCCTTTATGACAAAAGAATGCTGTTTTCTGGTTCAGGGTCAGTGTTGAGTGTAATTATCATGTCTCATTAGCCTTTGGTTGAGACCCAGTTCTGTGGTTGGTTGGCTTGTTTTTTCCCCCCTGATCTTAATGAATGACATTTGAAAATACATACACAGGCCATCTATGTTCCTCAGATTAGGTATGTCCAACATTCCCACATTACATCTGGGTTCACACACTTTGTAGGGGAATGACATAGTGTTGGGTTTTTGTCAGTGCCTCATATTCAACCGACAGTGGCATCCAGTGCTTATTGTCACTTTCCTTTGTAATAATATGTATTTCATTAAGAAGATACCTTGATTTTTGCAAATACCAGATTTCCCATCAAACTCACCTGCAAGTTTTAAGATACATATAGTAGGTTATTACCAGTCAAACTTTAGAAAGATTTCATTAGGTTCTTTTATTACACATATTGAAAACTGATTCTATAATTTATTTTTAAAAGCAAATAACAAAATAACTTTTTGAAAAAGAAAAAGGTAGAAAATGCATACTACTTGACATGATAACTCATTAATAAGTTAAAATCATGGAGACTCTGTGATACTGGTACAAAGGTAGAGGTTGTGCATTAATGAGATGATCAGTACTTAAATATTAATATAGTCAGTTGATTTTATTTTTTTAGTAAAAATAGTGAAGTGATTCAGTACAGAAAGGATATCTTTGTAACTAAGGACATGGGAATAATTAAATGTTTGTATGGAAGGGGAAAAAAGAACACGCAAAAAACAAAATGCCACAAACGACCAAAAACCGTAAAATTGACAAAGTGGAGTCAGTGAAAAGGTTCAGTGGGTAAAGTACATGCTGACAGACTTTCAATCCCCAGGACCCACAGGCAAGGTAGAGCCAACTTCTGAACTGTGTGTGTGTGTCTGTCTCCATGTATAAGTGCTGTGTGTGTGTGTGTGTGTGTGTGTGTGTGTGTGTGTATCTGTCTCCATGTATAAGTGCAGTGTCCATTGATTAGGAAAAGGCATTGAGTCCCCTGGAATGGAGGTTAGCGGAAGTTAGAGACAGTTGTAAGCTGCCATGTGGCTTGAGAATCTAACCTTAGTCCTCTAGAAGAGCAGCCAGTGTTCTTACCTTCTGATCCATCTCTTCACCCAGTCCTCAATCAAAAACTTAAACTTCTGCTCTTGAAAAGACATCAATAAAAATAAAAAGGCAAGCCACAGATATGAAGAAAATATCAGCTATCCAAGTGTCTGACAGTTTGATCCTAGAATATGTAAAAATTCTTACAATTTAGTAAAAAGAAAACCCAGTCAAAATGAGCAAAGGATTTGGACAGACACGACAGTAAAGAAGACCTATGAGCGGACAGTAAAGGTGACAGTAGTGTGTGAATATTCATGGATGGAAAGTGAGCATCTTAAAAGACGCTTATTCTATTAGTTGTCCAGGTGTAAAACCTCAATAAAATACCACTGTATGTCCTCTAGAATTCTCACATTTGCTGTTAAAAATGCTGATAGTATAGCTTTGTAAAATGAAGGTTTATTTTTAAAGTTAGCCATACAATTTAGCAATCCCACTCATAGATGCTTAACCAAGAGAAATGAAAACATGTGCCCACTTAAAGGCTTGAAAAACATACTTTATTTATGATAACCTCAAGAGGGAAATATAAATTTCTATCAATTAGTTAATAGAAAATTGCACTATATCTTTGTCATAGGAACTACTGAGTAATTAAAATGGATAGAATTGGCTATCAGTACACACAACAGAAAAAACGAGTCTAAGAAGTGTACTGAGCAAAAAGCCAAACACAAAATAATATATACTGTTACTATATTTTTAAGATATTAAAAAATGTACAAAGCTTAGCTACAATGGCAAATTTATAATCAACGGTTGCATTCTCAGTATTAGAAATTGATGTTTAAGAGCATAGCTACTTGAAAATGTCCTAATTTCTCTATTTAGGGATTAATTACATGAATTTATTAATTTGTCAAAACTTACTATCCCTTTAAATGCATTTTTATGCTAATTATATCTCATAGTTAATTTTAAAAGCAAAAAGTATGAAATACTAATTTCTTTAATAATGAATTATGGACCAGTAAGATGACTATCTTAATTAGGGTTTCTATTGCTGTGACAAAACACCATTACCAAAAGTAAGTTGGGGAGGAAAGGGTTTGTTCAGCTTACACTTACATATTGCTGTTCATCACTGCAGGAAATCAGGACAGGAACTCAAACAGCTTAAGATCCTGGAGACAAGAGCTGATACAGAGGCCATGGAAGGGTGCTGCTTACTGACTTGCTTCCCATAGCTTGCTCAGCCTGCTTGTAGAACTCAGGACCACTAGTCTAGGGTTGGAGCTATCCACAATGGGCTGGGCCCTCCCCGTCAATAACTAGTTAAGAAAATGCCTTACGCCCTGATCTTATGGAGGCATTTTCTCAATTAAGGTTTCTTCCTTTCAGATAACTCTAGTTTGTGTGTCAAACTGATTTAAGATTCACCAGCACTGAGTGAATAAAGGTGCTTTCCACCAAGCCTGACAACATTTTAAGTTTGATTCCTAGGAACCGTAGGTTCCTAGGATGAAAAAGCCAGTTTTTCAAGTTGTTCTCTGACATCATACATGTATTATGGCATGTGCATAGCTATTCACATATGCACATAAACAAACAGATACATAAGCATAATTTTTAAGGTTAAAATAATAATATAATGAATTGATTTCTGTGGCAATAACTTTCCTTTCCAAATTGGATTTTCATTGTTAATACTTCTCTGAAAGACATTTCTCTTAATTCGTAATCTCCTCTGATGAATTTTTTATTCAAACCATTGCTTTCTTAAGAACAGCTTTAAATGCCTAACAAATGACTCCCCAGATCTTTTATGGAAGAAAATAAGCAATAGTTTATAAATGTAGTCAAAACAAAATATACTTTCTGTTTTTCCTTCCAAAGAGAGACAGACCAGCTAAACCGAGGCGGCTTCTCCACATGAGTAGTCTTACAAGCAATTGTTGGATAGCAAAACCAAAGCTTTTCAGGGGATAAAAATGTCCCTGTGATGACCAGCCTCCTACTGTTTCCCTTATGAAACTTCTGAAATAAAAGTCCTTTGCATTTCAGTCAGGACTTAGTCCTTGACCTCCTGGAACTTTCAGTCTAGGGGAGAACCAAAGTAAGACACAAGAAAAAAGAAGTGAGTTAAAGTGTAGTATGTTCAGAGAAAAAAAGCTGAATAAGACACACAGAACAGCCCACTAAGAAATATAGCTGGGCTTGAAAGACATAACCAGAATAGTGTTTGAGGCAGAGTGGTGAGAAGGAACACAGTCTGCTCAAGAGCATAAGCAGTAGAATCTTAGAAAAGACAGGGATCTGTCCTGAGCATTAAGAGTGGCAGGACGATGGACGGCTCTGACATGGGGAGACGAGAAGAAAGATGAGGAAAGATTTGAGATATCCCAGAGCAAGTGCCAAACTACTAGAAAAGAAGTATGTTTGTTGAGAAATAGTGAAAACAAAATTTGTTCAGCATAAAGTAAAATGTATTTATTTGCCTGACTTAATATAAGATTCATTGAACATGAAGTGAAAGAAGCAAGTCAAAGGTGAAGAGGTTTATGTAGGAAGTATCTATTCATCCAACTTAAACTCTCCTGAACTTGAAGGATCCTCTAAAGCAATGGTTCTCACCCTTCCTAATGCTGCAACTCTTTAATACAGTTCCTCGTGTGGTAACTGCCAATCATAAGATTATTTTTGTTGTAACTTCAAACTGTAATTTTGCTACTGTTATGAATTGTAATAAAACTATCTTCTGACATGTAACCCTGTGTAGATCGAGGCCTACAAGTTGAGATCTACTCCCTAAAGAGATTGTTCTCTTAGTTTCCTTGCAGAATTACCCATAGGCCATCAAATCCTGGGTCATACCTTGTCTAACCAAGAAGTTGACTGCTCTGGGTTAGGACATTCTCTGGAGTATTGATGACACTTCATTTATCTCCTGCTTCTCTACCTTAGCTTGAGGTCAGGGATGGAAGGGAGTTGCTTTTCAAGCTGCACCCGAAGGCATATATCATACAGTGAGCACCTTAAGCCTTAGTAGCCTCCAAGAGAGGAAGACTAGTCCACCTCCATTCTGAAGACTAAACAAAGGAATTGATGGAACCAATTTTTTGTAGTATATGTACTTCTATCTCCACATCTTTTCATATCCCAAAATAAGCAATCCTATTAATAATTTTTCTGCAATTAGATTGACACTTTGTTTCTTTTTAATCCTGTAGAGAGTATTAAAAAGTTGTTTTGACTTCTTTCCCTCAGATCCAAGTTCTCATTACGTGATTACCTTGAAAGCATTTAACAATGTTGGTGAAGGCATCCCCCTTTATGAGAGTGCTGTGACCAGACCTCACACAGGTAGGGCATCTGTCTGTCTTGGCCACCTGTATTTTTCCCCAACTGCTTATGTAGAGTGTAACTCAGGGGTCTCCCTGGTGGGTGTTCATGAACAAAACTCATGGCAACTTGGAGTACAGACTTGGAATGAGTAATAAGCCAACTTTCTAAAGGCTACAACATAAGCCATTTTGTACAGATGTATACACTTTTTAATATGTTAGAATATAGGATGCACAGTTTTGAAAGAATTATTTTTAGTATTCATCATGCAGGAAATATGCACATGAAAGACTATTACATTACTGTAACAGTTATTCATAAACAAGGACTGTCAGATTTTTAGTTATATATAAAATGAGTTACTATCACTATATGAAGAAACAACATTTAAAACCTGAACTTGTAAAATAGTATGTATATTTAGAAAACCTAGCTAGAAGTTGGAAAAACCCAGAGGTCTTTCTGTACTGCATTCCAGCTGTGGTATTCAGTGATTATTTTTTTCTTTTTCTTTACTCACTCTGGCGACTGTTTTGCAATAAAGAGTGTGTCTGCTGCATAGAACACAGCACATACATACATTCGACATCAAATAAGCACTGTGATCACTAGAATTCGTCAGTACTGTGCCACTTGAATCTGTAATGATCATGGCATTTACTATACCTGATGGAGACTTGTTTGCTACCTTATTCTGACTCCTAGACAAAGTGCAGCAAACAGTGCAACCTGGTGTCAACTCACCTCTTAAGGAAGAGGAGTCTTTGAATATAGTCAGCTCTGAGCCATTTCTCTACTGCCTCTGCAAATAGGATACCAGCAAGTCTGAATTGGCTCAGCCATGGACATTCATCTTTGAGAGATGAAACGTCACATGTCTACTGATCGGCAGCAGTAGTAACTCATGTCCCAAAATGCAGCCATATTTACTAAGATGTCAAACAGACTATGAGCTTTATGTTGCTTGTTCAGAAATTATACTCTGGATTTTAAGAGCAGTTGTGATCCTTTTTCTGACAGCAGGTAACATTTTCAAGGAATTCCAAAAAATTCAAGCATGTGTGTTAACATGATCACTCAATTACCATTTTTCAGTGCCTTTAGAGTATTGTTGACAATATGGTTAAGTACTAATTTGTTTAACATTTTCCCACAATTTTTCCTTTAAAGAAAAACACATTAGACGTGTTCTGAATGGATGAGGGCTATCTATTAACTCTGGATTTTCTTTCTTTTTCTCCATTTCTCATCTTTCATTCCATTATACTCCCCTGCATTCCCTTTTATTTTTGTTTATGTTAAAATGCCACTTCCCTTTCT
The DNA here is from genome assembly GCA_964023405.1 of Apodemus agrarius. Taxonomy (NCBI): domain Eukaryota; kingdom Metazoa; phylum Chordata; class Mammalia; order Rodentia; family Muridae; genus Apodemus; species Apodemus agrarius. Next base: position 61,918,470 of record OZ030012.1, on the reverse strand, counting down.
TAATTACTTTTTACCCAGACACTTCTGAAGTTGATTTATTTGTTATTAATGCTCCATACACTCCAGTGCCAGATCCCACTCCCATGATGCCACCAGTGGGAGTTCAGGCTTCCATTCTGAGTCACGACACCATAAGGATTACCTGGGCAGACAACTCCCTGCCCAAACACCAGAAGATTACAGACTCCCGCTACTACACAGTCCGGTGGAAGACCAACATCCCAGCAAACACCAAGTACAAGGTACTGAACATTTGCCTTGAGAGCAAAAAGCTAATCAGTGGAATTTTCTTGTTTTAAAGTTTTTTGATTCATACCTTTCCAGAATGCGAATGCAACAACGTTAAGCTATTTGGTTACTGGTTTAAAGCCAAATACGCTGTATGAGTTCTCTGTGATGGTGACCAAAGGTAGAAGGTCAAGCACATGGAGTATGACAGCTCATGGGGCTACCTTTGAATTAGGTATGTATAATGCAAGTCCATGTTACATGACATTTCTTCTCTTTGTAAAATATGAAAGCCCATGGAATTCACACTGTTGTGCCATGTTCTCAACCATGGCACATCTTATCACCTGTTTCTACTGTGCACAGGTAGTACACGTATTGCTATCTCTACAGAACCCAGTAGAGAGCCGCAGTTCAGTTGTGTTTGCCATTTCAACTCTTGTGGATTTTTGGGTCACTTTGCTAAAACATTCGTAAACAGCAGAATAGTGTAATGCAAGACAGACTAGGTTTTAGAAATTATAAGAATTCAATCTCAGGTCAGCCTCTACCAATTGTTCTCATGAGCATGCCAGCTAATCCTGCATCTCAGTTTTCTCCATCTCATTTGGGATGATAGTCCCCCCATTTCTACTTTAGAAGGTTATTATCCTAAGGAACAGATGGAAAAGCATATGGGTAGATACAAGATATTATTGTATTAATCCTGCTTACTGGTAAATTGAAATTAAAAGCTATAAAGTGACCTGCCCTTGACCAAGCAGGTGCCCAGCTGTGCTTGTCCATTCTGAACAGTTTGCTGGGTAATCCAGGGTTTTCTTGGAAAGCAGCTCTGTGAGACTCTCCACTGGACTAGCCTTTGGTGTTTGTAAGTGCACGTGAGGGAGAAAGGATAACTAAGGAGATGAAGGGAAGAGTAGGCTGCCAGCCTTGAGATCCTGGTTCCCCTGCACTTTGCTGGGGTAAGGATATGAGCAGCCTTGGGAATCTCTGTGCCTGATGAAAAACTAAACTTACACATTCTGTACAAACAAGTCCTGCTCTTCTGCATAGTTGCTTGGAATTTCTCCAGGGAAGAGGATTAGACTGGAGAGTTAGGAATACAGTGTAGAAAAGGGCAAATAATTATTAGTTTACTTTCTTTTCTGTTTATTTTGTTGGTTGGTTGGTTTGGCTTCATGTTGAGACAGGGTCTCGCTGGCCTTACACTCACTATATAGACCAACATGACATCCAAGCCCCACCTGCCTCTGGAGTGCTGGAAAATTTTACTTTCCCTTAGGAGTTTGTTTCCATGGCTCTTCCATTTTATATTAGAACTCCGCTGTTTTAGGGAGCAATGATTTGAAGGAATGCTTGATTTGAGCATTTTCCTACTTAATACATTACATTAGACATTCTCACCTGTCACTTAGAAAGCCATTGTCTTTTGTCATCTTTTCTGCTATGTGAACAACTTTTATTTAGATCAGTAACATCAGGAGTTGGTGTTATGCTTTCAGTGTGACCTTAAAATGAAAAATACCAAGTCGTAAATTTCTTCTCAGAGGAAATTGAGCTTTTAAAAGCCATATTTGACTTGAAGAGTCAACTCTAAGCAACAAAGAAAACTATTTAACACTTTAAAATGTCCTACCAAATAATCCAAATCAACTGAAAGGAAGTAGTCTGGGACCAGCTCTCAGTTTTGGTGCTTTGACCTCCCAACAAGGGACAGCAGCACCTGCCCCTCTAGGTTGTCATGGCCTTCAGGAAATACAAGCTGTCAAATGCCAGATGATAGTGTGTGCTTGGAACCAGAGACATTTGGTTCTCCTGAGTATATATCCCTGACTCCCAGTCCACAGGCCCATTCTCTGTCCTCACAGTTTTGGTTTTTCTTTGATACTTTGTATAGTCTTCTTTTTATTAGAAATGGTTAATTATACATACACTTGCATTATTAAAGCCAGGGGGCTTTGTCTTTTTTCTATGCATTTGCTGTTCCTTATCAGTGAAAAAAATTGGAAAATTGAATTATATTGAAATGGATAGTGTTTGTTATTTTGCAGTTCCTACTTCTCCGCCTAAGGATGTGACCGTTGTGAGTAAAGAAGGAAAACCTAGAACCATAATAGTGAACTGGCAGCCTCCCTCTGAAGCTAATGGCAAGATTACAGGTAAGACGCCTCAGCCTGTGCACTGTTGCAGGCAAGTTCTGTGTCGTCAATAGAAGTGGGAGTGTGAACGGCTTAGTCATTGTATGGAGTCAGTGAGTCATGTTGGTCCTTGAAACTGAAGCAAGGGAGTGCAGTCTGCCCAGAGGAGCGTGGACCTGTGTGTCCAGGCAGAGGTTCTACTTGACAATATGTGGTGCGATGGAATGTGCTAGAAACCTTTTTACAGTTGAAGCTTATAGGCACGTTTGTTTTCCATAAAGCTGTCCATTCACTAGGTGACTTGCTTTGAACTTGTCTCTCCGGTTTTACTGGAAATTATCTAGTCTGTAGACTGTGCTTTTCTACTTTCAAGCCCTACCAGATCCCATTAGGCCTTTAAACCAACAGCCCTGTGCTCTTATAATTAGAGTTAGAAGTTTGAATTACCTTAGGCCCATCAAGGAACTCAGGATTCCCCACACAATCCACCTTGAGACTCCAGAGAGAAATTTCCCATAGTGTATACTGGCAAACTCATTAGGAATTTGCTAAAGAACCACTTACCTTTTGAAATATGAAGAAGATGGCCTAAGGACTCGGAAACTTTGAACTTTTCCTGTAACTTTTTTTGTCTGTTTGGTTTTTGTTTTTTTGTTTTTATTTTTTGGGTTTTTTGTTTGTTTGTTTTTTGAAGACATGTTTTTTTATTTGTAGCCCTGGCTATCCTGGAACTCTCTCTTTCTGAGTTTGAGACCAGATTTCTAACTCAGAAATCCACCTACCTCTTACCCCTAGTGCTGAGATTAAAAGGGTGTGCCACCATACCTAATGTGTTCCTGTAACTTTAAATAAGATGTCCTTTTCCATAAATCTTAGTCTTGATATCATTTTCTTAGGTTCTTTGCTTCTTCTATAAAACAAACAAATATAACTTGACTCAGATTACACTTAGTTTTGTCTTTTAAAACCTTAAATAATACATCACATTTTTATAGTGTAGATCGGGAAGGCTTAGGTTTGTGAGGCTTCCTGCCTCATTTGTGGGAATTGGGTGCCCCCTGGTGGAAATATCTGATGACAGCCTCTGTGGCCTCACCCACCCTTAGAACTTTGCAAGAGGTTTTCTAATCTGCCATTTTTCTCCTGGGAAATGATTTTTGTTGAATCTAATTGAGCGTGTCATACCATTGGAAAGTCTCAGAATTACATTCTTCTAAATCTGAGCCCTCGTGAGACTTTATTCAGATACTATATCATAGACATTTATTGACTTTCTGATTGCAAAAAGGAGAAATGAAATCTCTTTTTCTATTAATTGCTCTGGACAGGTTACATCATTTATTATAGCACGGATGTGAACGCAGAGATACATGACTGGGTTATTGAACCTGTTGTGGGAAACAGACTGACTCACCAGATTCAAGAGTTAACACTTGATACACCATACTACTTCAAAATCCAGGCCCGGAACTCAAAGGGCATGGGACCCATGTCTGAAGCTGTGCAGTTCAGAACACCTAAAGGTAAAGCTCCCTGAGCCAAGGGTTTTAATGTGTTGTCTGTAGTGGGACTGCAGCATGTGGAGACTGTGGGTAGTGTGGAAAGCACTGGTGATGGATTTGCCAGCCGCACTGTAAAGACTTCCAGAGGATCCCTCTCTACTCACTGGCCCCCAGATTGGTGCTCTCCCAGTCCACCTAGAACGGAACTATGGCTCTGCATATCTAGGCAGAAGAATTACAGTGATCTCCTAGTTTCTATCAGAGAAATCAGACGTGATTCTTTAGGTTTCCATAGAGTTATACTGTACAATATTTGGACAGATGTTTTCTTTCAGCACACACAGGCTCTTAACAAAAAGTTTATATGTCAACTTTCGTGGAGGATGAGGGTAGAAGAAGCCTTTTATGTAAAGCTCACGAAAATGAATATAAAATAGTAAGCCAGGCAAGCTTAGGCAATAAAATGGAGTTGGGTACTGAGACTGTGGAGATGTGAAAACCTAAGTTTCTTTTCTGTTGTCAATTTACTTGGAAGTTTGTGGGAATTTTTTTTCCTTTAAAACTTCTGTCTGTCCATCTTCAAAGCTGGTGATCCTTGCTCTTGTTTCCTCTTCCCCTGTGCTTGACCTGTCAGCGGACTCCTCTGATAAAATGCCTAATGACCAAGGTAAATGAGTAGATGGCCTCTCATTTTTTTCTCTTTTGCAACATATTATTAGCTTTTTGTTTCATTTTTCCCCCTGAGAATCAGTATCATGTGTTTAAAATCACACGCATACGTATTGGCCAAAGTAGAGTTGAGTCCATGTTTATAGTGCTTGGGATATCTGAAAAGCTAAAGGATTCACTTAGAAGCTACATCACCTGGTGTAAGAAAATTGAGTTGAGTATACTCAAGACTGGCACTAAGTGGTGATCAGGTCACCTTAGGAGTTAAGATGCTAAAGTTATAAACAGTGATAAGCATTTGAGGCATAAAGTGATTAGTATAGCAACCTTTCATATTTGTGACATTTAGGATTTTATTTCTTTAAGTGAAAAATTAATATCAAAATCAGTAAGCATCGTTTTTCTCTTCTGACATACATAATCTTGTTACATACATGCTTATCTGTGACCAAGGCTTTCCTATTTTGCAATATGTTAATGTGCAGCTCTTTTTCTATTTCTTCCTTAAACATTGAGACCATTTTTATAAAAGGATAAAAGGTGTGTGACATGGACACTTAGGAGGACGAGTCCTAATGCGACCAGTCTGGAATCTTCACTCGCCAGGCACGTTTTCACTGCAATTGCTCTAGTGGCATGTTAGCTAAAGACAGATTTCTATATAGAGATAGAATACTAAACGTACATTTGCTAATTGCTCTCATGGTTTAACAGTAGTAATAGAAATACAGGATTTTGGATCTTGGTTAAATGTAAGAATCAGAACAAAGTATTGAATTTCATGGCTTTGGACATGTGTTTTGTATTCTACAAGTCTTTTTGTACATGGAAGAAAATTGTGGGCATAGGTTTTTGAATATAGAAGCATGAGATTTCATAAAGCATTACATTGAATATGCAGAGAATGTAAATAGATTTTGCTCATTCCTTTCATTTGATAACCGTCATGCAACACTTTGCTGTTCTATGCCTCTAGTATTCTAAATTCTTCACCTGTTGGTATTTAGGGTATATCCTTTGAATTTCTTGGTTACTTTTTAAATATTAAAGAAAATATTGGGAAATGCAGGAATATAAACCAACTAATACCTTGGCAAAAAAAAGCGAGTTCACTGGCAGCTTTTTGCTAAGTTGTTTGTTTGTATGTTTTGTTGTTTGTTTGTTTATGTGATATGGTGTTCTGAAAAGTTTAATTTAAATGTAGCCAACATGATGACCATGAAAATTTAAATATGAAGAACTTAAAATGCTAAGTGTCTCTGCCAGTTAGATTTTGCCTGGCATAATAGCATATGAAGAACAACTGGACTCCTGAGGCCTACACGGTGTGTGTCCCTTGGGAGCCCTGACAGCCTCAGAGTAAGAGGACAAGGTGATAAGTAGGGCAGTGGATGAGGGAGCAGACACATTCAGTCCTAGCATGTGCCCTAGAAATCCTGAGACTACATCATAGAAGCCAAGAACTTCTGCTCCTTTCTTGTATAGATTTTGGGGTTCTGAGAACATAGCAAACATTATATTTAGCCTCTAGACTTATTCTATTAAATGAACTACTTATACAACCTTATATTTGGGTTCCTTTTGGTTTTTTTTTTTTAATATGGTTCTTTATAAGAGGAAGAGGAGTTGACATTAACTCTAATGCTTTGCAGAAATAAATTTATTTATACATTTCTAGTCAAGCTTTATTTGCGAAAATATCTCTTTATAAGTGCTTACCAGAGCTCCATGTGCCTCCATGAAGAGGAAGAGGATGAGGATATCCTTCCCTAAGTTTATAATGTTTATAATAGTTAACATTTACTGATCATTTACTGCACACCAGCAGTATTCGCAATGTTTCATGTTCTTAAATTTCCATTCGGTCTTGGAAACAGGGGCCCAGAATGAAATGACTTGCCCCACAGCAAAGTGCTCATGTAGTGGAGCGGGTGCTCATGGGCAGGCTGGAAAACACTGTCAGGAGCGGCTTTTATTTTATATGCCTGCTGGCCTCTTAATGAGCTTGCAGCTGCTTTCTAGCTAGTAACTTTGAGTTGAGGAATATCTTTATGGAGGAAGAGCTTCCCGACGCATGTTTCTATAAACGTGAAGAAAGAGACTGAAAACCAAAAATATGGATTATAAAACAGAAGTAGACTAAAGCCTGGCGTTTCCCTCCTGAGCTCTGCTGCTAGGGAGGCTCATACCTGAGTCAGCAGACACTCACTGGAGCCTATAACTGTGTGAGACCAGGTGACAGGGACCTTTGTCAGCAATGAGAAGGAAGGCTTGGGGTTTGTTTGTTTGTTTGTTTGTTTGTTTCTGTTGTTTAATGCATACAGAAAAGGAAGTGAGAATTTGATGTGAATCTCTGCTTACCTTCCTGCTCTTGTTAATGTTAACTTTATACTTGGAAGGACAACTTCATTATCTGGAGGGAAAAAAATAACCAGGACAATACTGATATTAGCCAGGCCAGATCAGCATCGCCAAGTCCTTTGGAGAATAAAATTGTTGGTAAAGCATCAGGCTCACTTACTCCTTTGGTCCCTTTTGTTATAAAATAATCTCCTACCTACCACATGAACTCTCTGACCATCACTTCCTGGGAGAGAGAAATGGGGAGGGCGTCCCCCCACTTTCTGAACAGCAGATTGGTAGTCAGGTCATGGTCATGAAGCAGAGGTACCAGTCTTCTAGATACTTCCTTATACTGCAAGCTGTGTCTGCTTACCTTGGCACACAATCTGTAGTTTCCCATTGTTTGTGTTGTTTCATTTTCTTACAGAGTAGACTGAAGTGTTTTGTTTTTAGAAAGCATTCGCTAACTGTGAAATGGACTGTCACATCTACATGGTGGGTTTTGCTGACACAGTTTCTTCTGCTCCAGCCTTAGGATCAGCAGGAAAAGGAAGCCGGCTGCCAGACCTAGGATCTGACTACAAGCCTCCGATGAGTGGTAAACCCCCTAAGGCTTTTTCAGCTTGCTGTGGGCATTATGCAGTTCTGCTTAAAACTTAAAGTGCGGTTTCTGGCTTCAGTGTTGGCTTATGGCATGTTAGGTAGTTCATTTTATTTAGCGGACCTACCTTTGGCCATTTTGTGGCAAGTGTTGCTGAATTACTAAAGGCCTATTTTCATCATAGAATCCTGTTTCTCTGCATAGCCAGCTGGAAACAAAACTGATTCCTAAACAAATGATCTGTCTCCTACTACCTTGAGAAAAAGAGTTAGACTATGAAAACTTAGTCCTCTGGTAGGATTGCCCGTCACCCAGCACAAGCCAGAGCACTGCTTCGGAATCTCAACATCTCCCCTACTGTGTTTTTTTAGTCTGGGAAATCTAGGGGGAAATACTCTACTTTTCTACCATTCTACAGGTTAGTGCCCTCAATTTTATAACACTTTCTTTTTGGTGCTGTAGTATAGTTAAGAGCACAGGCTGTTCTTGCAGAAGACCCTGGTACAATCCCCAGAACCCATACAGTGGCCTATAGCTGTCTGTACCTCTAGTCCCAAGGGATCTGCCATCCTCTTCTGGCCCCTTGGGCTTTGTCAAGCACAGACATATATGGGCAAAACATTCACACTCAGTAAATAAAAGTCAGTAATTTTGTTTCTTAAAAAAGCACTCCTCCACAGAATGCTACTTATCATTTCTGAGTTACTCTCATACTTGGACTCACCACTGATCCTCAGCTCTGTGATATAGGGAGAACAGATTGAAGTATTCTCAATACAGTTAAAAAAAAAATCAGTGGAGAAGTGGCATCTCTGAGTCCCCTCTCTAATTCTGTCATAAAACTAATGTTCAGACCTCTGTCCTCAGGTTGTGCTTTTTTTCCCCACTGTCACATGCAGCCTGAAATGCAGGGGATTCTGCAGCAGGTGTAAGAGTCCAGGTGAAAAAAAAAAGTCTAAAAGGAAGTTACTAAAATTGATTTTTTTTCCCACTATCTTATCACCTCTACCTAGTAGGCATATGAGAATACCTTCTTACTCTCCGGCTATCTGTCTAATGACCATACTGCAGGGAAACCCACTGATTTTTAGAAGACAAATTTGAATGCTTCAAGAAGTTTTGTACTACCCTTGTTTGACTATTTTTCCTTCAAGCATCTGTTGTATATTGGGCTACAGACAGTATAGTATCAAGATTGTGAGAAAATAATTATTCCTTTAGCTTTTCTTACATTTATGTACCTCATTGTACATTGCTTTTTGAAGGTTCAGACTCTGTAGCAGACTATAGGAGGAGGAGGAGAAGTAAAAAAGTACCTGATAGAAAAATAGGCACACTTTATAAAGAGGTATTATCTACCTGTATCCTAAAGGGTATATGAAATCCTGAAGGCCATAGAAAACGGGGCAAAAGAGGTGCTCACAGGTAAGAGCACTTTGTACTCATGTAGTAAATTGGAACACAGTTCCTATCACTCTCAGCTTGAACGGCTCACATCCACCTTTCACTCTAGTTCCAGGGATCCAGTGCCATCCTCTGGCCTCCACAAACACGCGCACACGTACACCAGACACTTGCATGCATACACATAGCTGAAAATAATCTTTCGAGGGGAAAATTTGCCAAGTGTCAAGATGGGCATCAGACATTCTGGGACACTCTAACAGCACATGCAGAAGCAGAGCAGTAGCACCTGCTCACTGTGGGCTCCACCGCCTGCAGGTACAGCAGGTTAGCACTAGCTTGACAAAAGCCCACATACGTAGATTGCTAAGAAATCCCTGGCTTTATAAATTATATATGTAAAATGTCTGACACTACTGATATACCAAGACTTCCATTTTTTCAGTATCTGCTATTATTAGTCTGAGAACAGTGAAGAATTGATTGAGAGCTAAGAAGGTGTGAAGTCAGGAGGATACAGAAAGAAGCTGTCTCAGTAGTCCAGTCAGACATAAAGAGATGCATGTAATATAATCTCAGGCAATAGTATTGACAGCCCCTTTGGTTGTCCCTTCTTACTCTGTTCTAGGTAAAAGCTTTTGTCAATTCATGTGTAGAAGTTAAATCCAGGTGAATGCTGAAACTTACTTGTTCTTTCTCTTCTGCATGTTCTCATACCCCAGCTCCCCTAGCCTTTAGTTTGCCATGTTGGTCTCACCTTGCAAAAATCTAGCCCAGTAGTCCGGCATTTCTCCTAATGACAATGTTGGGTTAACAGTATGGTTAATTTTACTGGCTCTAGTACTGCAGTCTTTCCCAAATATCAAAATGTTATCTCATTGAAGGTCAGTATGTACATTTTTAAGTTGTCTGCTTAGCTTTTTCTTAGAAATGAAGGATAAAAATGATTGAACCAAATATAAAAGAATAAGCTTTTAAGCCCTTCTAAATCAACCTCAGATTTAGCACACTACTTAGATGTCTGTAAAATCATAGAATCGAAGTTGGGAGATCAGATAACTCAGTGTTGTTTGAAGGGATTCCCACACAATGAGAAAGATTTGGTTTAGGAACCTAGCGCTCTGTTTATTAGCTCTACTGTTTAGCTGGCAAGCCCTGGGATCTGTCTGTCTGCCCCGCCATGTTCTAACTGTACTCCACCATGCCTGGTTTGTATGCAGATGCCAGGGATTCAGACTTAGGTCACAGCACTGAGCTCCCCAGCTGATAACATCCTTTCCTTCCACAACATTCCACTTCTTAAATACTTTGTTTCTGGTTGATTGGTTGGCTGTTTTTGAGACAGAATCTCAATCTATAATCCAGGTGTGGGCCTGGAATTCACTGTGTGACCAAAGTGGACTCAATTTGCTGCAGTCTTCCTGCTTCGGTCTTCAAAGTGTCAGTATTACAGCATGTGCCACCATACAGTCTAAAAAAGTCCTAGTGCCAGGCAAGGGACACCCATTCTGCAGTGTTTCCTGAGCCTTTGTGGTCAGGGGACCAGGAATTGATGTGCTGTCCCATCTCTAGCTGAGCACCCACTTGCTCTCAGTGCCTTGAAGAGGGACACAGCTCTGCATTGACTGCTACACACACAAACCAAGAAACATGCATCAGGGTCCTTCTGCTTGTTTCCTCTCTCCAAAGCAGTGTTTTTCAACCTGTGATTTGAGACCCCCACAGGGGTCACATATCAGTTACATTTCAACCCAAAACAGTAAAAGTACAGCTATGAAGTAGCAACAAAAATAATTTTATGATTTGGGGTCATTATGTATGCGGAACTGTATTAAAGCGGCCCAGGACTAAGAAACTCTTAGAAAACTCTTCTAGAGTATCCTCTATCAGGCTTTTGTATGATGGGATCTTTCTTGCCTAATTATAAGCTCAAAAGCCATTTCAAGGAGAAATTTCTTTTTAAAAAACCTTGTTTGTTTGATACAGTTAAACAGATGAAAACAAGTTGAATTTAGATTCTAGAGTCTAGAATGAGAATGCTACATGCTGTTCCCTGCATGGCTTATCTACTCCGTCACTGTCTCAGGGATACATAGTACAGACTCAGGCCTTGCCTCTCCAGCATCGCGGAAAGAAACCTTGTACTTGAGACAGAGCTACACTGGATTCAGAAAATCTTTTCTCCTGCCTAATCTAAGTCAGCCACACAGTCACTCTGCATTCTACCCCCCTTTTTTTCTTTTTCTTTTCATTTTTCATGGCATTCTTAACTAGTAGTTTCTTACCTGTTTGTTGTTTGTGCCAACTCCCACCCCCAGCGTTCGTATCTTTACTATTCACTGCTGCCATACAATAATATATGGCACATAGCAACCACTCAGTAAATAATTGTCAAATTAATGCATATATATAGACCTACTTCTTGCTGAAGTTGAATAAGAAAATGGACTCCATCATCTGTTTACTTATGAAGAAAGATTATTTCTCAAACAGTAATTTTGTAATCTCAGACATCTACATGTTTTTGCTTTACATGTGGCTATCTATTTTTATATGATTTTGAAAGGAAAAAAAAAAAAAGAACCCAAAAGATTTAGAAATGGTGGTTGTAGGTGGTTGTGGTGTGTATGTTCAGACGCCAAGTTCTGTCTACCTTTTAAGACACAGTCTCTTACTTAGCAGCTCACAGAGTAGGCATTGCTACCTGACCTCTGAGCTCTAATGCTCTTGTCTACCAGGGCTGCACCTGCCTTGCTTCTTCAGCATTGGGATTATAAACTTATAACCATGCATAGCTTTTATTTAATGGGTTCTGGAAATAGAACCTGGGTCCTTATGCTTGCAAGACAAAAACATCTTACCTATTGAGTTGTCTCTGCAGCACAACATGTGACTTTTAAAAAATGAATTTGTACATCTTACAAGACACCAGAAAAGCAGAACAGTTACTTATTAAAATGTATCTGAACCTTTGTGCTTAGACAGCTTTAGAATATCAGTATACTTGAAGGTTTCGTTGTATGCTAATCTTTGAATAAACCTCTATGCCAATCCCTGCTGTAGGGCAGACTCTCATATCCTTAGGAATTTATAATCTAGAAGTGGTCTCCTCGACAGCACTCTATGCAGTACTGTGATAACTGGTATGAAGGAAGCTCACATGAAATACCTTGCAATGGTTTGATGGAGCTGATTGAATATATATTTCTTAAATCACCTAACTAGTTAACGTGTGTACCATTTTCCCTGTGCAGGCAGTAACAGCCCTCATGGCAGCCCCACCTCTCCTCTAGACAGCAACATGCTGCTGGTCATCATCGTCTCCGTTGGTGTTGTCACCATTGTGGTGGTTGTGATCATTGCTGTCTTTTGTACCCGGCGCACCACCTCACACCAAAAGAAGTAAGCATTCCTAAAATGTAACCTTGTTTTTGTTTGTTTCTTCTTTTATGTTGCTGCTGTTTTTAAAGTAATGCAAAGAGTTAAAAAAAAAAAAACATAAAGTACAGGAAAAGCCCCTTTAAATGCAGTCATACCCCCCATAGGGAATGTCCTGGGGATCTTATATGACAAATCCCATAAGATTTTAACGGAGCTGAAATATTCCTGCCATCTGTCGAACACAAGTGGAAGAAGATGCAAGAGAAAAAGAAACCATGGGAGAAGGAGGAAAATGAACCCCAAAGAAATGTAACACAGGCTTTTCTAGACTCCTTAAAGTATTTGAAACTGAGGGTGCTAAGAAGGTGGCTCAGCAGCTAAGAACATGTACTGCTTTTGTAGTGGATGGACACAGTTCTGTTCCCAGCACCTACTTTGGATGGCTCACAGCCACCTGTAACTACAGCTTCAAGAGAATCTGACACCTTTTTTTTTCTCTCTGCAGGAGTGTTACACGGAATTAAAAATAAAAACTAATCTTTAAAAAATAAAAAGTTTGAAAACATTTCCCCCTGTCTCAGGTCAAAAAGTTTGCATCTACAAGCAGGACTCTTCATAGACATTTCTAAGTAGGGAGACCTGGTTAGGAAGTGGGGCAGGTCCTCAGAAGAGATTCTAGAAGAAGGCACTGTCGGTCATGGGAGACCACACAGTAACATACGTATTATTGTCCCCAAAGACTTTCTAATAGGACAAGAATGAAAAAGAAAGACAGTGGCATTGAAGATCTGACTCTGTCGATGGTCTGGGCTGACGTTTATGTTTGTGTCCTACTGTTTTATTATTATTAGTTATGTATATGCAGGTAGGTATCTGCACATGAGTGTAGGTTCCCACAGAGGCCAGAGGCATCAAATCCCTCTGAAAGTAGAGTTACAGGTGTTTGTGAGCCACGCCACAGCGGTACTGGGAAGTAAATTCAGGCCCTCTGAAAAAGCCATCTTTTCTTCTGTGCCATCTCTCTACCCATGTATCTTAGTTTTTTTAAATAATAACAACAAAAAAATGTTTTTAAAATGAGAAGTAAGGCTGGGGACATGGTTCAATGAATAAAATGCTTATAATGCAAACATGAGGACCTGAGTTCAGTCCCAGTACCTGCTTTAAATAATCAAACTCAGCAGAGTGCATCTCTAACTCCAGCAGTGTGGAGTGGAAGATGGGTAACAAATAGATCCCTCAAGCTCGCTGGCCAGACTGCCTTGCCAGTTGGTGAGCTCTGGGCTTAGTGATAGACCCTGTTCCAAAAAACACAGTGTAGAATAATAGAGGAAGACACCAGATGTCAATCACTGAACTCCATACACACTTGTATATATGGCTGCCCAACACACACACACACACACACACACACACACACACACGTGTACATGCATGAAAAAAATTGAGAATTAAAACATTGAGTTGATAAAAATGGAACATTTAGAGGGATGAAGAAAAAGTCAGAAGTGCACAATAGCCTGTGTACCAGCGAAGGTGGGAGAAAACTATTAGCCTAATATAAGTATTTTATATATGTGTGCGTGCGCGCGCGCGCGCGCGCGCGCGCGCGTGTGTGTGTGTGTGTGTGTGTGTGTGTGTGTGTGTGCATGTATGCGTCTATGTGTGTGTGAAATAGAAAGTGTGGGTGTTTGCATGCGCATGTGTATATGAGACAGACTCTCAGTTATGTAATCTTGACTGGCCTGGAACCTGCTATTCCAGGCTGGCTTCAAACTTACAGAGATTCACTTGTCTCTGCCTCTGGTGCTGGAATTAAAGGCATGTGCCACCATGTCCAGCTAATATATTTGTTTTCAGTAGAGCAGGTAATAAGCTACCCTGTAACTGCTATTTGAATGACTTTGTGACATATAAGTCATGTGATATTTTAAATCTCTCTTTAGCTTGCTATAGTTTAGATTGCATCTCTTTTCTAAGAGAAAAGGGGCTCTCTTCTGGTTTTGATTATGGAAAACTGTGCCCTTAAGAGCCTGAAAGTCAGCTCTTTTAGAACATTTCTCCAAATTTCTGTGTTCAGCGCTTCATTTATTTATCTGTAAGTACTTGCTTTTACAGCTATTATTAGTGTGCTTGGGATCTTTAATAATATCTAAAAAACAAAGCGAACACACACACACACACACACACACACACACACACACAAAACAGAGTTCCACAGTGCTTTAGAAGGAGTTAGAATTCAAAGTAAAAAAAACTGGTATCAGGAGTGTGCCACTGTGTCCAATGGTTTTCATGTTTTCAGATTAGGAATAATGAACATACAATGATAACACATGAGTTATAGTGGCCTACATCACATAGTGACAGCACATCCATTTTAGTTTGTAAAAGTATCTCCATATTAATCATGTGGCTACTAAGTAATTGCTGTACAAATGATTTTTATACTGTATTGCTTCAGGAATAATGACAAGGAGAAATTGACATATTCAGTGACACCTAAAACCAATATATTTCCATCTAAAGTTGGTTGAAGCTTGAAACTGTGAAACCTAGATATGAAGGCCCACTGTATTTGTTTATACTTAGCTTGAAGTCTTTTTTTCTTCATTACATGTTCAAAGCTTTAGTCCTTTCTTTTCTGTCCCAACTATTTTACCACAGTTGTTCTGCGTATCAGACATTCTGGTTGTCACATTTCGTCTTTACTCAGCCTACAGCTTAGTTGTGAAACATGCCCACTTGTATAAGCTCCTGCATTTGAACACGTGGTTCACAGCTAGTGGCCTATTAAGATTATGGAACCTTTGGGATATGGATCCTTGTTGGAAAAAGTGTTCCCTGGGGTGGGGGTTAGTCTTTAGGTTTTATGGCCCAGTCCCTCTCCCTGTGTAATGTCTGCTTCCTGACTACAGGTTCATTGTGACCAGAAACCTCCCACTGCCATGCCTTCTGGCCATGGTAGACTGTATTCCCTCAAACTGTAAGCCAAAATATAAACCCTTTCTTAAATTGCTTCAGGTCAGATAATTTGTTGTAGCAATAAGAAAAGTAACTAATACAAATATGTCCAAACCAATTCATAATATTTTCAGTAAAACCTTTTCTAGTACACTCTTCCCTCTGTGAATAAGTGGCCTGGGTCAGAAGCCTTGGCCTCACCATTTCTTCTTTTTTTCTTTGCCCCAACCCAGTCTGTGTTCATTCCTTCACTAAGTCCTATATTTCTATCTCCTAAATAATGAATTTCAAATTTGCCTCTTCCATTCCATTGTCACAGGCCAGCTTTGATGGACTCCCTCCACTCCTCTATCTCACAAATCCATTTTCACAAGGTAGTAGGGATAGTTTTAACTCAGATCAACCTTCTTACTCTCTTGCTTAAAACCATTAACTGATTTCTCATTTCTGAGAGAAGGAAGTTCACATTCTTAGTGCTGCTGTAAAAGCCCTTCTGACCTGGGTCTTGACTGCCTTGCCTTCGGGGCCGTTTCCCAGCCTCCTCTTCGCAGCTCCTGCTCTCATCATGCAGGCCTTTGCAGAGTCCTCTAGTACACGAGGTTGCTGCGGCTCCACTTCAGGGCTTTGGCACAGCTGATTTTACCACCTGGAATGCATGTGCTGTCCCCATTATGTCTCAGCATAAAGTCAGTTCTGCACTTTTCTTCTCTCTATCTGAGCTCCAACTATTAAGATTAACACTTGGCATTTTGGTAAGTTCAGAGCACTTAAAAATAGTTCAGTGTCATTTTCGTCACTTGACCAAAAGTGCTGAGGGCACAGCAGTGCAGCAGAGGTTCTGACAGGAACAAGATGCCTAGTACGTGGTTGTTGGATGGAAGAGTGAGTGAATGAGTGCCAGCAGGGACTGCAGCACAGTGGATGGAGACTGTTAGCACGTGCTGGACTCCACATGTTCCACAGTCCTGGTGGGTTATCTAGGACACAACTTCGTCCTTTCTCTGTCAGCCACAGATTTTTACCTGTTCTCATTGTTCTATTTTATTTCTTTCTTTATCAAGTGGAAACTTGTAAAGGAGCCTTCTGCTTTTGAAGTTTCATTTTTAATTGCTATCTCAATCATTTAATATAAAAAAGACAATATTCAAATATACTCTGGCATAGTAGCTATATGAACAAAGCAAAAACACATTTACTTTTTCCAGAGATGGACCTTGTGTCTCTGATTTGTTGTTTTGCTTGTCTATTTGCATTTCTGCCTTTGTTTAAAGCATCTTTCAGAAGGGCAGAATTTGTTACACTTCTGCTTTAGGTTGAAGTAGTTTTGTTTTAATTGAGGATTGTATTTACCCCTTCACAACATGCTAGACAGACACTCTGCTACTCAGCTACAAGCCCTTTTTGACTTTTTATTTTGATAGTAAATCTTGCTTGGTTGCATAGGCTGGCCTTGAGCTCTGTAGCCTAGACAGGTCTTCACTATTTTGTCTTTCTGCCTCTGCCTCCCAAGTAGTTTGGATTATAGGCTGGTGCCACCACACCCAGGAGAAAATCAATTTTAGTTGCAGTGTTTTGACAAATATATTCAAAAGAAGTACATTTTAAAACTAATTCTCTGCCTAGGAAACGGGCTGCGTGCAAATCAGTGAACGGCTCCCATAAGTACAAGGGCAATTGCAAAGATGTGAAGCCTCCAGATCTGTGGATCCACCATGAGAGACTAGAGCTAAAGCCTATTGACAAGTCTCCAGATCCAAACCCTGTCATGACGGATACTCCAATCCCTCGAAACTCTCAAGATATCACACCAGTGGACAATTCCATGGACAGCAATATCCATCAAAGGCGGAATTCATATAGAGGTGACATTTTCACTTTGTAAGGTTGCCTGAATTTGTTAATTTAGCTTAGTTTTAAAGAAATGTATATCTTGGGATTTTTTTTTCAGCATTTGATGAACAATAACTAGCTGTTATAGACAGGGAGAGGTTATGTATCATTTGGGAACAGCCGTCTAGATTTTTTTAAGTCTCAGCAGGCTTCAGTCAAGCATTTTTACTACCTAACTCATGCTTGTGCATTGAATTGTGTCCTTTTTGTTGGACTCCAGCTATCACTATGGCATTGAGAACCTTTGTGATTCCAGAAGCTTCTACACTGAAGCACAGTGTATACCATCATATCATCCTCTTTGAATCTCAGCAGGAATTCCCATGATACTGTAAATGGAAATGCCTTGCCCTAGTACATTGTTAGGGAACCCCAAACCCTCCAGTGGAAGTGTATTACTGTGAAGGCTGCTCAGAGATCTAGGGCATATGCTTGCCGCTAATCTCTATACTTTATATCCAGGGCATGAGTCAGAAGACAGCATGTCTACACTGGCTGGAAGGAGGGGAATGAGACCAAAAATGATGATGCCCTTTGACTCTCAGCCACCTCAGCGTAAGTAGAAGCTTCCCTTTCCTCAAATGCTGCCAGTCTTCTGTGTCATGGAGGGAAATATCTATGAGCGTATCTTTAACTTCTCTTGATTCCAAGACAGAGACCAACTGCCAATGTTCTGGTGCTTTACAGGAAAAAAATACCAAACCATTATTGTATTTCATAGTAAATGTTACTCTTGAGCTAGAGAGATTGCTCGGTGCTTAAGAACACTGGCTACTCTTCCAGAAGACTGAGGCTCGGTTCCCAGCACCATCATGGTGGCTCACAACTATCTATAACTCCAGTTTCAGGGGAACCTGACACCCTCTTCTGACCTCCAAAGATATCAGCCATATTGTGCACAGACATACATGTGGGCAAAACATCCATACACATGAAAATAAAAATTAAATATTCTTGGAACATTTTTAAGTTATAGATAAATAGATTGAAAAGCTAACTTACCAGTTAGCAAGATGGTTTAGAGATTTTTTTTTTTCTTAATTGAAAATAGGCTCTGATTTTTCAAGACAGGGTTTCTCTGTATAGCTCTGGCTGTCCTGGAACTCACTCTGTAGATCAGGCTGGCCTGGAACTCAGAAGTCCACCTGCCTCTGCCTCTGCCTCCCAAGTGCTAGGATTAAAGGCGTGCGCCACCATGCCTGGTTCTAGAGATTCTTATGTGCAGGCCTAAGAACCTAAACTGGTTCTCTGCTTCCCATGAGGTAGCGAGGGAAAAAACAACTCCTAAGAATTGTCCTCTGACCTCTACGCCTGCACAATGGCACATGCACTCTGTGGCACACATATACCTATGTGCACACAGGATAAGTTTTTTTTAAAAATATAATTTCTATACTCTCCCAGAAGTAGGCAAGCGTGTGCTCTCCCTGAACTCAGACAACATGTCCACAGGAGAGACAGGAAGCATCTCTTAAGACTGCAACTGAGCTTTCCAGATGTCATGCAGATGCCTTAGCATCCTGCATATGGTCAGTATTAACGAGCATATGTGAGATTTTAACTTAGAGTTTTAAAGTTGTTTCATATTTGTAGCGTGGGGTTTTTCAAACATTTTCACCATTGACCCATGCTTCAGTTTTGTCAAGCATATATGTTGCTAGACCTCTTTTGGTAACAAATAAAATTAAAAATAAGTTAAATGTAATTGTTGAGAATCAAGAGAGGAGTATGGTGAAGAGAAGCTCAGTAGTTAGAGCAAAAGACCCAAGTTCAGTTCCCCCTACTCATTTCAAGTGGCTCACAGCCACCTATAATTTCAACCTCAGGGGCATCTTTCACCTCTGGACTCTATGAACATCACACTCACGTGCATAAACATACATACAAACATATATATAACTTAAAATTAATCTTTTTTAAAAAATCAAAAAGTGCCAAGCATGGTGGTAAACCCCTATAATCCTAGCACTTAGGAGGCTGAGTCAAAACTCAGTTCAAGGACAACCCAGGCTGGCACTCAGACCCTGTCTCCAAAGTGGGGAAAGGCAATGAGATAAGTCATTATTTTCAGACTACTGTGTTCTTTCTCGTGCTTCTGTTTCAAGATAGGCCTTTCAGACTAGCTGGCACTGTGGGTCTTACAGTTAAGAGAATGCTTAGCTGCATCTCGGCCAAAAATGATGAGATAAAATAGCTCTGGACACAAAACTGATGCCATGGAATCCTCTACTTGGAAAAGCTCTCATCCACACGTCCAGTGGAACCTCCAAGTATGCTTGTTTCTCTTCCCTCACTCAGTGTACGCTCAGAGAAGACACTAGATTGTAAAGGTAGATCAGCTCTGAAAGAATAAGGCTCTGTTTCTTTAAAAATAAATAATTTTTGTACAAAATAACTTAAGCTTACAGGGGGTGGGGACATATTTTCTCTGCTTAATAGGTTCTTTGTGTGAATTCCCCCAGTTTAAAAAACACAAAAAGAGCAAAATAATCTATGTCACTTTTGGTTTGGTTTGGTTTGCTTGTTTTCACACATATGAAGATAGTAATTTGTGTGCTCTAAGATCTCAGTTCCTGCCTGAACTGACTTATTTCTATGACTTAAAAAGTTAAACACTTGGCCGGGCAGTGGTGGCACACGCCTGTAATCCCAGCACTTGGGAGGCAGAGGCAGGCAGATTTCTAAGTTCAAGGCCAGCCTGGTCTACAGAGTGAGTTCCCGGACAGCCAAGGCTACACAGAAAAACCCTGCCTCAAAAAAAAAAAAAAAAAAATTAAACACTTTCTGGAGTTATTAAATATGTCAAGGGAAAAAGATACAATTCCAGTTGAAATAATTTTCTCGTTGGTTTGGTTTAGTTGATTGGTTGGTTGGTTGGTTGGTTGGTTGGTTGGTTGGCTTGGCTTGGCTTGGCTGTGAAAGGAATATGTATTATGTAATTTGTGCCCAAACAGTTGGGTAGGTGTTAGAATCTTTCTTTGAAAACTCTGAACCCAGGTGCCTGAATACATTCAGGACTTTGAGGGATCCTTTTTGAGACCTACCTAGTGGCCATTGTTCACAAGCTTGAATTCCTTGAGCTCTGTGTCCTGCGATGAGGTTGGAGTCATGCACTGAGCATCCGCATACCTAGGTCTGAGAAAGCTGGGTGGAACTAGATGGGCTTGCTGACGTCAGGATGAAGTCAGACCCACAAGTTCAGCTGCAGCTAACTTCATTCTACACCAAAAAATTCACCTTTTATTTACTTATTTAGAAACAGTTGAAATAGCTTTTAAAAGAAAACCTTGTCCATTCTGGTTTTCTTTCACCCCAGAATGCTTTCAATCTGCACTTCCTAGGTCAAGCTCATTTAACCACTTCACCCCAACTTGAATTTTGGAAAATACTGATTCGGAAGCATCTCACTTTGAAAACTGCTTCTCTTGACCCGGGGGAGATCTTGATCTGAGACTAACTGATCACCCTGGTCAGCCAACGTTCCTAGTTGTAATGTCTTCCCATGGACTTGCTAGAGCGTCTGGTTCCTGAAAACAGCTGGAGAAGAAAGGCTTCTATTTCGTGGGTTTGAGGCTTTTCTTCCCAAGGTGATGCTGATAGCCCCACAAAGGTTTATGGAGAGCTTACACAACAGAAGATAATTTAATAGGCTCCAAAGAGCTGATTCAGTTTGACTACTAAAGGATATGAAAGTGTTGCCTAATACCACTCCTGGGCATATACCCAGAGGATTCCCCTGCATACAATAAAGACAAATGCTCCACTATGTTTATAGCAGCCTTGTTTATAATAGCCAGAAATTGGAAGGAGCCCAAATATCCCTCAAAGGAGGAATGAATACAGAAAATGTGGTATATTTATACAATGGAATACTACTCAGCAATTAAAAATAATGAATTCATGCAATTTGTAGCTAAATGGTTAGACCTGGAAAATATCATCCTGAGTGAGTTAGCCCAATCACAAAAGAATACACATGAAATGCAATCACTGATAAGTGGATATTAATGAGCCCAGAAGCCCTAAATACTCAAGGCACAATTAGCAAGTCAAATGATTCCCAAGAAGAAGAAAGGAGAGGACCCTGGGCCTGTAAAGATTGGATCCAGTTTTGTAGAGAAACTGTGGGGGGAGGGGGAATGATTGGGGAATAGTTGGGGGGGAGAGGAATTATGGGACGAATGGTGGGGGGGAACTGGGAAAAGGGGAAGGCCTTTGGAATGTAAACATAGAATATAGAAAATAAAAATTAAAAAAAAAAGAAAGAAAGTGTTGCCTAGAAAAGGGCGAATCCTTCTGTTGCTGCATGTTTGCCTATTTGAACAGCGTACAACTAATTATCTTGATCAAAATCATGGTTCTTCAACTATTCTAAAGAATACCTATGAAAAATATTTTTTCTATTTATATCTCAGGTTAAGCAAGAAGCTTCATTAAAGAGGCTTCATAGGAAGTTATATGTGGGATCTACACAGAACTTTATATTCTTTACTTAAATTGAATCCTTAGGAAAGGAAAAAGGAAACTTTTAAAATGCTAATGGGTGTGTCCGAGCCCCCAGGCTGAACACAGTAATAAATGATGCTGTACTACTGTAATTGATACTTTTATTACTAGATTGGAGTTGTGGGTTAATTTTTTATTTATATCCCTTTCAAGATATTAAAATGCATTAAACAGCTGCTACTTTATTAATACCCATTAACTGAGCATATGCTCAAAGGAGTCTATCCAATGTCCCTTAGCAGGGACATACTAATGTCACTTTAGCAGGATAGAAAAAACAGTAGAAACATTTTGCTTATAGATTTATATTTTATGACATTCAGATAGATTGTAATATTCTTGTGATTCACGTTTGAATAGAAGAATTCAGAAATGCAGTTAAGCCAAAGAAAAATACTCCATTAATCCTGACTGCTGTTCTCCCCCAAATTACCACTGTTAATGGAATCTATCTCTCAGACTTTATTATGTATAGAGGTAGAATATGCCTAGAAGTGTGTCCATTTGTTAAGTCAAATATAAAATTGATGGCTGATTGTCCAGCCACCTGCCACCAAAACACTAAAGATTGAGTTGATGGGAGGTGGGAAGGGGTGATGTGTATGTGTCTGTGCAAGCATGTTAAGCATCTCTCTGTCTTGTGTTCATTCACAGCTGTGATTAGTGCCCATCCCATCCATTCCCTCGATAACCCTCACCATCATTTCCACTCCAGCAGCCTCGCTTCTCCAGCCCGCAGTCATCTCTACCACCCAAGCAGCCCATGGCCCATTGGCACATCCATGTCCCTTTCAGACAGGGCCAATTCCACAGGTGAGAGATGAGGCTCAAGCCTGGATGTGGAAAGCATTCCAGGATTGGCAAGTGGAGATGGGGAAGGATTTGCCTGTTCACAAATTCTCAGTGTTACTTGTTTATCATAACATTTCTGTGATGGATTCAAATTTGTTTTTGTAAAACCGACTGCCTTTTTCCCAGTTTAAGTATTCAGTGCAAGGAGCCATTTTAATAAACAGCAGCAGTAACTTGAATTGCATAAGCTTCTCTTCTTCCAATAAAGCCTCACACCTTAACTTTGTCACTTTTTTAACCCCCCCCCTTTTTAATTTTACGATTTGAAAGGGAAGCTTATTCAGAGTGGCTTATAGAAACCAGTTGTCACCTTTGTCTCAGTCACTGTAATGTTGGA
This sequence comes from Apodemus agrarius, assembly GCA_964023405.1. Lineage (NCBI taxonomy): Eukaryota > Metazoa > Chordata > Mammalia > Rodentia > Muridae > Apodemus > Apodemus agrarius. The sequence continues at coordinate 61,895,655 of OZ030012.1, read as the reverse complement.
CAGTCACTTTAGGTGCAGGTTACTGTCCTGTGGACCAAAGTAAGGACAGCATCCAAAAGGCATCTGGGCCACCTTAGGGGAGCGGGGGACATCTCTAAAATATAGGAAAGTGGCATAGCAGTCTTCAGTGTGTCTTAAATGCTATGCCAGACAAGCATGTCCTGGAAATCATGGCGTCATCAGACAGTTTTAAGGAGAAAAACACAAAGATGAGACAGATGGGTGTTGCTGCCCACTGACTATAAGTTCATTTAAATCTCCTAGTTTAAGCTGCAAGTCCTAGTATTTATTACTGGTAAAAACCAAGTGTTAGCAGTTCTGAGAAATGAGAAAAATTCTAGTGAGCTCCATTTTTTAAAAGCCTCTTAATTTTAATATTTAGATGTTTGAGTCCCCACTACTAACATCTCCCTGTCCTCAAGCTTTGATCGGTCATTAGTACGCCCAGAATACCCAGTGCATGTCAGAGCTTTAAGGGCGGTCTAAAAGGGTGTCTGATACCTCTTAGTGCTGCACACTGCCAACACTGTAACCTGGTTGGGATGGTGCTGCTTGAACCCACCCCTAAATTTGCCCTTCCCACTATTTCCTAAACCAAATTTAGGTTTCAGATCTACATTTAAGAATAGCTCATTATTCCAGCCAGCTACATGGGAACCACAGTTTGTCTTACAGACATAAACTCAGAACATCGAGTGCCAGAATGCAACTGTTCAGTTCAGGCCTGCTCTTAGGAAGACAGTTTTGTGTCCAGCCACACTTACCATGTTTGTTGAAGGCTAAGGGATCTGTCACACAATCCTCACATATGGAACTGTGTGAGTGTATGGAAAGTTCTCCTAATCGGACTATCCCTGTCCTCCTTTGTCCTGGAGTGGGAGAGGCCTGGGAGTTAGAAGACCAGAAGTTCCCACTGAGCGCTCATCCAAGTAGTCTACTATTGTCGGTAGAGTTCTTGTCTGTGTGTGCTGAGACAGAAAAGTGAGGAAGGGGAGAGGTACATTACTAACACAGTTCTTGCTTTGATGCCCAGAGAGGATACAGTGATAGATTCACTAGAGATCTATTTAAAAAACAGAGGCAGTATCTAGAAGTAATCCAAGTTCTCCTGCTTTCTATTTCCCCAAGTCTTTATATCGTTCGAGCTTAGACTTCTATTTTCATAGCCTTGGGTATGGAGGCTGTGCAGAACTGGAGCCTGGCCAAGCAGTCTCTGCCCTAGGGGCATTTACCACTGCTTGCCATGAGAAGAGCACTTTCTGTTTGACCATTGTGAAGTTTATGTGTTTTAAACAACTCTGAAAGGTAAGGGACTGGGCCCCTTACCAAAGCAGAAATTTTAGTCTGAGCCTAGTATTTTAGTTAGAGCTTAGCATACAAGGTTGAGGAACATCTTCCTTGGAGAATGCAGTGTTCTGGTGCCCTCTGGAGTATATGAGGCAAACCTAGTCTGTGGCAGTGACTAGCTAGGGCTGTGACTTATGCAAGCAATGGAGCGGCCCTTCCTTACTGTCCTGCCATCTCTTGGTAGAACACAGTTGAGGCAGTTAGGCCTTTGTACAGAATTGATCTACCATATTGGCTATTATCTGGTGGCATGGTCAGGACTTAGACCTATTTCTCTCTCACAGCCTCTTTTTTCCCTTCCTAGGCAGCTTCTACCTGGGCCTGGATTGCACATGGTTCCCAGTAGCTCCCTAGCCACAGTGATGGCTGGCTTGAGCAAGCTGAGAAGTGGCATCCCAAGCATGGCCTTTAGAGGATAAGAGGTGTCTGATCCTGGCGAGATTGTTCTAGCCCACTTAGGGTAGGGTAGGGGCAGCACGTACATTCATCCTCATCCCTGCGACCCAGGATCTTTTAAGTTAAAGTGTGGTCTACTGAGAGCCCAAGGGAACAAAGGCAGGGAAGTAGGTTAGATTCCTGCAGGTGGTTTATGTGTTGCTCTTAAGGTTGAGAACTCAAAAAAATCAGAATCAGCCTTCAAACTACCTGTTGCAGCCTGTTGCCCAAGCTGTTCTCTGTGTCTCCTTTCTGGGTGAGATGGTGGTCTCTCCTGTTCACACTGTATGAAAATCTTCTCCTCAGTCCCTGGCATTGCTGCTTCTGCTTTGCAGGGGGAGACAAGCATCAGGTGCAGAAAGGCAGGAAATGTGTAGTAGGGCTTCAGAACCTAAGCCTGGGAGTCAGTGCAGGGATTCAAACTCTGTTCTGTGGGGCCTGGGTGACTTGCTTGTTTACCCTCCCAGTGCTTCTTGAGTTACTCTGAGAATGTAAAATGTTTAGCATAGAATCAACACCCAGTAGTCTACAAAAAGACCCTCTCTGTTTTACAGGCACTATGTTCAGGAGATATATATACACATATACATATACATACACACAACATACACACACACATACATATATATACATATAATTTATACATAATAAATTATGTGTATCTCCATGTTTTATAGATGAAAAAATTAAAGACTCAGAGACCCAGTGACTTTGCCACATTCATTCATCTAGTATTACCAAAGTAAAATACAGGACTGGCTAACTCCAGTGTGCTGTTCCTGCCCCAGGAGATGTATTCAGGAGATGTATTTTTTGAGACTGTTGCCTTGTTCTCCAAGCTAACCCTTCCCTGTGCCCCCTGGATAAAAATGACATTCATTTGACACAGTCTCCAGCTGTATACAGACCCATAGACTACTGTGAGGCTTTATTGTCATAAGGTCAAAGCCATTCACATTAGTGATGGCTGCACAGTGCCTGAGCATTGGCCTCACCTGCACAAACCTTGCTAACAGAGCCAACCTCTGGTGGGCGTTATCCAGCCTATTTTACCAGACTTGGTTGGTTGTGAATGGTCAGTTTCTAAGACTACCAGTCAGTGAGTGAAATTTGAAAAATTGCATACACTAGTCTTCAGAACCTTCATAAGAACTCCATAATGAGTATTTTAAATCCATGAACTTACAACTGCCTAAGTATGTAACTGGGAAAAAAATTGAAACAGTTGGTTGAAACAAGAGTGTTTGGAGATTCTTAGACTAGTCCATCCATTCTTAGCCTTGGCCGTCGTCCTGATCCACGTGTCTCTGGACTAGCAGTAATCTCCTCAAGTGCTTATTGAGCAGGCTTAGGGAACTCCTAGAAGTAGCCACAACTGCATATTTAATAGTAAAGAAATACTAACATTTAAGCTTTCCTGCCATAGAATCTGTTCGAAATACCCCCAGCACGGACACCATGCCAGCATCCTCGTCTCAGACATGCTGCACTGATCATCAGGATCCTGAAGGTGCTACTGGCTCCTCTTACTTGGCTAGCTCCCAAGAGGAAGACTCAGGCCAGAGTCTTCCCACAGCCCATGTCCGCCCTTCCCACCCCCTGAAGAGCTTCGCTGTGCCAGCAATCCCACCCCCAGGACCTCCTATCTATGATCCTGCACTGCCAAGCACACCATTACTGTCCCAGCAAGGTGAGTAAGGAGGGCGGCACTGCTGGAGGGACCTGGCTTTCAGCTCAGCTTTGGGTTAGAGGTCTTCACCACCCTCCCTCACCACCCTCTTTCCCTCCTTCTTTTCTTCTTTCTTCTTCCTTCTTCTTTTCCCTTCTTCTTCCTCCTTCTCCTACTTCTTCTCTCTCTCTCTCTCTCTCTCTCTCTTTATTTAGACTGAGTTTCTCTGTGTAGTCCTGTCTGTCTTGAAATTCACTCTGTAGACTAGTCTGCCTCCCGAGTGCTAGGATTAAAGGTGTGTGCCCCCCCTTCCCTTTTTAAAGAACAAGCACATATCCTCCAAGGTTTTCATAGGCACTTAGAGAAGCTCTGTGTCATTGTCCCCATACAAGCCACAGCCTAATGTAATAGTGAGCAGGGGCTGAACTTTTGAACTGTGTTCTCTATGTATAATCCCTGGTATTAAAATCCAGTAACATGGGTTTGGACAACCGAGCTGGTCCGTCTAGGCCCCTGAAATCACCTCATTCTACAAGAGCTACCGGTCTGGGAGGCCGGGACTGAAAACCAGGAGTCTCAAGATAGTGAGCACACATTAGCTGCACTTCACAGCTCCGCGGCGGACTCTGACCATTGCTTAGTGTGGTTTGTTTCAGAGTAAGTCTCTGGTTCTCAGATTCATTTAGCCTCTCAAAGCCCCTTCAGGGGTCAGTGCTAGTCCAGAGACACATGGGTCAGGACCACTGCCAAGGCTGGGGATGGACGGGGCTAATCTAAGAATCCCAAAACAGTCTGGTTTCTGCATGTGGAGTATGTCAGAATATATCATATTAGTAATTAATAAAGAAAGTTTTTAGAATTTAGCTAATTCATCTTAAAGATAAATAGCACATTTTTTGGTGAACTGTTCTCATTCATTGTCTTACCTTGTAAGTGTCTGATTTGACAGAAGGCAGCTGGATTCTCCTATCTGCTCCTGCACTCAGTCTACTGTAATAGGCTGTTTTGGTTGTTAAAAATCTGCCCTCACAGATACGTACTTGGCAAATCCAATGTACTTTCATAACCTTTTAGATACTTAGGAACTTCCTTTTTTGGAAAAAGGAGGCTTCTGTATTGCCCACACGGTCTGGAATTCTTAGTCCTTCTGTCTCAGTGTTGGAATTTCTGATATATGCCGCCAAGCCTAGTCTGGGTATTCTTTTTTGATACAATAGGAAAATTCAACAAGTTGTAGCTTCTTAAAGATCAGTTTATAATACAGAATCTCTCTATCCGTGGACTCTGCACACTCTGTTGTACTAGGCTGCATTGATCTAGCCTGTGCTTTGTATGTGTAACACTCAGTGGAAGTTTGGAAGATATTGGTTCACTAACTTAAAAAAAGCCCTCCAAATATTCACACATTCACTGTATATAAGAAGCTTTCACAGTCAGATAAAACAAACAAGTTTTTCAAAATGGTCATGTTCATCGAAAACTATGATTTTAGCATTGGCAGTATCTGTCATATTTTCCTTGAGTTCATAGCTCATTCCATTTCTAGAAAATATCTGAATGACCCATATGTCAATCACCTTTGAATTAAAAGTTCTGTTGTTACATGATAGAACCTCAGCTGGCAAGTGAGTCTATCACAGCCCCCTTCTTGAAGATGGTTTTGTGTGTAGTATACAGCAGAAACATTGTCATTTTGTCTCATACATGTAATTGAGAGTTAAGTTTTAATAAAACAGTTTCTTATTGCTTCATTAAGGGCAATATCCTGGCTTGTTAAAATACAAAAGTATGGCCCTGGTTAAGTTCAACACTTACTGCCACTGCCTTCACTGCTAAGGCTCTTACCAGTTTTGCCCATGTTGCTCTGAACCCTCAATACAAATAAAACACAGAAAAAAGGCATGTGTTACATTAAGTGTCATAATGAATGAGCGTTTACTCGCTGGTATTTTGAGTAGTCTGTGCTCACCATGCTTTGAGAACCATTAGAAAGTACTAGTTTCCTAGAGGCGGTGGATGTTTGGCCTCTGGGATGTCCTGTTGCCTTCTTCCTTCCATCGTGCTCCCATAACTTTTCAGAGCAGATTCCTGTCTGGGCCTGTAAGCATCCCTCACAGTGAAATGGCATTCACCCCGGGTGGACTCCTGAGGTCCAGAGCATCAACCTTGGCCACAGCCTAACAATGCCCTTTGCCCTCAGCTCTGAACCATCACATCCACGCAGTGAAAACAGCCTCCATCGGGACTTTAGGAAGGAGCCGGCCTCCTATGCCCGTGGTTGTTCCGAGTGCCCCTGAAGTACAGGAGACCACCAGGATGCTGGAAGACTCTGAAAGTGTAAGTTCATGGGCCCTCAGCTTATCAAGGATGTCCTAAGGGAGCTGCTTGCATGCTGTTACATGATTGTACTTTTGCCACCATAGATACAAAGCAGATGTAATCACTCATCTAGCAGGTGTCCTTGGAGCATCCCCATATCCTGTGGGAATGTGCTATGGGTTTGGTTTGATAACAGACCTACTCTGATAAGTCTTAAAGTGCTTTATCATCCCATCAAAGTTAGTTATACACATCCTTCCTCTCATTTCTGTCCCTTCTACTTGATGTCTTCTTCCTGCTATGAATAGACATGTTCTTTCACCCCTGAGCTCCATTCTATGCCTTTTTGGAGGAGGATGCTGGAAGAGAAAGTGCCTAAGATTGTTTTCAAATCCCAATAAACAACGTCTGCATTTCCAGATATGTAGTTCTTTAAAGAGAAAGCTTGGGGACAAAGATGCAGGGCACACACACTATATTGCTCTGACAGAGAACTAGAAGAGGAAGCTTGTGAGGTCATTGTGAGCTGAGGAGTGTGTGAAACTCAGGAGAAAGGCATTGTGTATTGTAGAGAAATGCTGTCTGTATTAATGGCCTGGAGTACTCTGATTTTACGGAGCCAACCTGGTTTCTGTAGGCCAGCTTCCCAGGGCAGTTTTGGCCAGACTACTTGACACTCTGGGCTATCCTTTCTGGACAGCTCTTCAGATCATTCCCAGTAATGGTGTTCTTCCTTCTGTAGAGCTATGAACCAGATGAGCTGACCAAAGAGATGGCCCACCTGGAAGGACTAATGAAGGACCTAAATGCCATCACAACAGCTTGATGACCTTCGCCTGGACATGACTCCACGTCCGAGTCTACAAGTCTTGGAACTTAACCTTGAAATCAAGGAATTGTACAGAGTTCGAGAGGACAGCACTTGAGAGCAGGAGCCAGCACACCAGCCAGTGTCTCCATGTGGGGCTAGCTCTAGGCACAGCCACCTGCCTTCCTCTGGTCAGCCTGGATTACACTTGTGTTGAGGCAGCTTCCCTTTGCCTGCTGATAGCCTGCAGGACTGGGCACTATGGGCCAAAATTTTGTGTCCAGGGAAGAGGCAAAAAGTACGACCTGCCTTTTGCTTTGTGGTCAGTGGCTGTGTCTTCGTGCTGCAACTGCATCACTTTTATGGAGTGTAGACATTGGCATTTATGTACAATTTTGTGTCCTATTTTATTTTACCTTAAAACACTATCAGAAGCCAAGGGAGTCCGTGATGTTCTCTGCAAGCAGTTGACACTTAACTGCTGGTTCCAGTTGCTTACGGAAAATCACAGACAGTGAGGTTGTTTGACACCATTGACAGGCATTGGCTTGTTGTGGGTTTCATTTTTATTTTTAATTCTGAGACATTGCATCCTCTGCCAGCTGTTAATCCGTCACTTTGAGGGGAGGACATGTTGCATTGCTGTTTGTAAGCTTTTTTATTATTTTTTTATTATAATTATTAAAGGCCTGACTTTCTCCTCTCATCACTGTGAGACTACAGATCTATTTGAATGAAATGTAACATTGCAAAGACTTGTTTGTTGCTTTCTGTGCAGATTCAGTATTGGGGTGGGATTGGGGATTGGGAATAGGAAGTGGAGGGGCTGCTGAGGCCCTGTGAATGTTTCTGTCAATGTACTTTGTTCCAGAAGCCTGAAGAGAATGGAAGCAGCATCGTCAGTGTCCTTCCTTGGCATGTCCATCTTCGCGTCACTGCATAGCAACTGGAGTTTTGTTTGGATCTGGTTATAACTTCTCGTCCAGGGGGTGGTTTTGATGATTTAGCTGCCCTGGCATCTTGGTCATTTCCCTTTTGGAGTGTGAGGTCCCTGGCGATGTATTTTTAATTGCTTGAGAGATGCCATGTAGAACCAAAGCCTGCCTCTGCTCTGAGAAGCTAGAAAGCACAGGTGGAGGCTCCCTTTGCGTTGCTATTATTGGTTCTCTTCGGAAGGTTAAAAGCTAAGGCGGGAGCTTGGTCTCCTATTCCAAATAGGATGCCTGCTTCTCTGGGTGTCAGTCCTCAGCCAGGCAGCTCTCAAGTCCACATCACAGAGGCTTTCCTGAAAAACATCAACCAGGATGAGGCAAGTTGGGTGGCGCCCACAAGGCTTCCCCACTTGTTTCTGGACGTAATTCTACAGAGATAGTGGAGAGGGTCAGCGGAAGCAGGTGCCTTCATCTATGCCAGCAGCTCAGCCAAACCCCAGTTAGAATGAGGCAGCAGGAGATTCAGCCACACACAGAAGACCTTGCAGAGTATTAAAGAGGTAAGCTGAGGTGTGTATTGGGTTGTTTGTAATGTTAATGTATAATGAAAAGTGTAAGACTAACCCTCAGGCATCATCTCCTCCAACAGATCCCTGGAAGACAATATAGAAAGTAAATCGGGCTTGGGCTCCTTAGCCAGTGAGACTGCTCAGACCACCAGTTGCTATCCCAGCCTGCCTGCCTGTCCTTGAACATGGATTATTTTACCCTTTTTAGATCTTACCCTTTTTACTTTCAACAAGATGTGGGTGGGAGATTTGAAAAATACAATGATCTAACTCCTGTTGTTCTAGCTGGTCACATGATGGCACCAGGCAGGGTTCTGGGACAACCAGTGTGATTTGACTGTCCTACAGAAAAACTGCATTCTGGCCTCCTGGGGGCTAGATTCCTCAGAAACTGTCTAGCCTTTGCCCACAGAGCATGCTAGGTATTTAGCGCATTCCTTCCCATGAACCCCAGCACTTCTGTTACCTCAGGGCCTTGGTACCTGGATACTGCCACAGAATTTTGATGGGGTGGGGAGGGGTGTATTTTTAAATAAAGTAACTTAAAAGTTGGGGAATTTTTTTTTAATTCAGAAAATGCAAAGCTATTCTGTATTACACCGTTTCGCAATTTAATATGTCTTATATTTTCCTGTGATTCTGGAAACTAAACCATTGTGTCTTGTCATGTCCTGGTTGGGCTTGTGGCTCAGCAGCTTCCTTCAGGAGGGTGTAGAACAATGTGTTTGTTGACTTGCTGCCTGCTTGAGGGTCCGAAGGACTGCTGGGACTGGGTTCTGTACACACTTGTTTGGCCTTTTCTGTAGTTGATGCTGTAAAACTCTATGGCTTTTTTAAAACAATTTCATGTTTTTATTTGGTATTGGAAGTCCAATACACTTTTTTAATCCAATCAAACTGGTCTTGTCAAAAAGTTCTTTCCCTTAAAAGTTTGGGAACTCCTATTTCCAGCTTCCAATGATTTCTCTGTGGCTCTCACTGGTATAAAGGCGGGAGTTAGAATGGCAATCTGGGCAGAGGTCACAGGGAATAAAAGAAGTGTCTGACTGCTGGCCCCCAAAATGTGTCTTCTTCCTGTCCATTTCCCACTGTTGCTGCTGGGGGGGGGGGAGGGCGGTGAGGAAGCCAAGGCCTGGCAGGCGGCACCCAGCACAGAGCCATCCTGAGTTGCACAGCATCACGCTGAGTTGGCTCTTCCCTGCTTGAGAGGCTGAGTTCCACTGCTAAGATCTTTCGATTTTCCATGCCTGGAATAGTGATGACCTCAGCAGCCACAGGCCCCCTGCCTTCTGTTAGTCTGTGACAGAGCTAGGGCTAGATCAAGAGTGCAGTGTCCGTCCGTCCTTGTGTCCATCTGCTCTGCTGCCAGCCTGTACTTACCCACCTGGATAGAGCCCACCATCCCTGTTAGTGGTGCTAGATTGGCCTCAAGATAGTCCGAGTCCCCAAAGCCCCAAGAATGCTTGTCTGCCCTTACCTCTGCGTCCAGATGGCAAGTAGGTACCAGATACACTGACTGCTGCTCCAACCTGGGAAAGCTGCTCTTGGATTGCATCCCTTTCCAGCCACATCGATCACCCGAGCTATCCCCTCTGTGTCCCTAGATGGCACTCTTGGCGCATTTTCCAGTGATGGCTCTGTGAGTCTTTGTACTGGCATGTGGTCTTAATACAGACAAGAATTCTTTTCTTGCTGCTTTCTGACTCTACCTCTGGATATATGCAGTTTCTGATGGTAGCAGATGCCTGCCTCCTGGATGAGTGGACAGATAGCCCTAAAGATAAGGTCTAGGACCTACTGGGAGGCTTCTTCCATTAGCCCCTCCCTACCTTGCAGACACCTCAACATTGATTGGTCCTTAGTGTTGTGATACCTGGACCCTTCCATTTGAGTCCCTGAGCCCCTTTGGAGTCCTGAAGTGCACTTGAAAGAGAGCTGCCTGCCTCACAGAGTCCTTAGAAATCCTGCTCATACCATAACTACCTTGGTTCTGAGAACTAAAACGAAGTTGAGACCTCAAGACTGGCTCCAAGTTGAACAACATGGATAAAGCTCTGGGGTGGGGGAGGCTCCTGGCGCCCATCAGTCATCTCCTCCCTCTTGCCAGGGGTAGGGAGCGCCATCTGGAAAGACTAGAGAGAGCAGCAAACAAGCCACCAATGGCTAGCTAAGGCCATGTGAATAAGCAGGCGCTATGAGGAACTACCGCTGGCCACACAAGATTCCCACACGTGCCACACTCGTCACCTTGGGTTTCTGTCTACCAGTGAAAAGAAATACTAGGGTACTGGGGGAAGATGTATGAGATATTAATTGAAGGGAAGTGCTCTAGTTCATTCTGCTGTGATAAAAACTGACAAAAAGCAACTTAGGGGAAAGAAGGGCGTATCTGGCCTACAACTCCTGTCACCGTCCATGAGAGGAGTATAAGCCGCCCTATTTGCTCTTTCATAGCATTATCTCCAAACAAGGAATCACTTCGCCTCCAAAGGAGTACAGAGATATGAAAGATGCCTCTTGTTAGCTATTGCACAGGCCAGCTTCCACTCAGCTTTTTACTTACACAGTTAAGGACCACATGCCTAGGGATGGTACCACGAGCAGTTACCTGGGCCTCCGTACATGAGTTAATACAGCAGTCTGCTGTAGACCTGCCGACTGGCCCATCTGACCTAGGTAGTTCCTCTCCGTGGAAGCTTTCCTCTCAGATGACTCTAGGTCATATCAAGTTGATAAAGTCAACAGGAACATAAATAATATTTCAGACTCTTCGTGCTATGTAATATTGAAATAAAATACTATTTAAACTTATTACCTTTAAGCTTAGTGGCTGTTGTTCGTGTTAAGATGTCCTTTACCCAAAGATCTAGAGCTCAGCAGTTGCTGCAATTCAGAGAAAGGATAATTTGAAATTTCCTTAATAATCACATGTATGGTGGGCCTTGAAAGTTGTACCTTTAAGAAGATTGGGATAAATGTTCCCAAGGGGAAATCAAAAGAAAATGACTTGAGGCCTCTGAAAGAACTCAAAGTGAGTGGATCTGCAGTGTGCCCTAATACTGTTTGACCTTATATGAAGTAGGTCCCTTCCAACTCCCAAGTCTGAAGTGACAGCTGCCCAACTGAGAGACAAAAGCCTCTAGACAAGGAGACGAGCACCAAAAGCTTGGCCTGGTATGGGTGGCCTGTACAGTTGGGCTCTCTGGAAGCAAGACCTTAAGAGTCTGAAGCTAAGAAATCATGGTATCAAGGAGAGGTGCAAGATCTTCACTACAGTTGGGCCCTAGCCATCACTGTCCAGATCCTCAGAGGTCCTGGGCCATTGTACACATTCTCAGGGTCCTGGAGCAGACTCCTATCACCTGGTTGCTGATGTTTGCCCCACTATGAACCCCTCTACGCTTTCCCAGATGGCAATGTGGAAACCACTTAGCTCTCTGCACCACACTTTTAACTGCTCAGCCAGTTCTATCAGCCCTACCTCTCAAATGTCCCCCAGAGTACCACTTCCTTGTCTGTTAACCGGTCTAGTCTGACATGGAATCTGGTGATGACCATTCACAACAGGCCAGTATCTTTTTTAAGTTCTGTCTCCCTTGCTCAACATCACGCAGTTTCCTGCACAACAGTTCAGCATGGCCCACCAGACCTCTTCCCTTCCCTTTCCCTACTTGGCCTGGCAACAGATCAGACTGCCTCTGCACAATAAGCGTTGAGTGTGGCCTCTGCACTGTTTCTTCTCTCTCCCCTTCACCTCAGCACTGGCTCTGTCAGTATATGTGTATTTCAAAGACCCAATCTAACTAGATCCCTAGTTTTGTTTTAAAGTTTCTTCCAATACACAAGGACTTCCTTAAGGAAAGAACTGTAGGTTTGGATTCTCCACCTTAGTGCCTAATGCGCTGTAGAGTTTTAGAAAATGAGTTTCTCCTGTGAGAAAGATAAGACCTGAAGTCCGAGAGCTAATGCATCATGACCCAGCACTGAGGGAATTTGATAAAAGCTCAAGCTCTTCCTGCAAGGGAGCAAGCACATTGTTAGGAAGGCTTGTACGGAACAGGCATGTCCGCTGAGTCTAGATGTCAGAAGAGAACCCGTATGCAGAAGATGGACAGATGGAGGTACTGCAGAGCTGCCCACTTCACATGGTTGCCTGAAAGAAGACAACTCCTAGGCATCCATGTCAGGCTCAGACTCCTGTCACTGAGGTAAAGGCCAGAACTCCAGCAGGCCAGTACAGAGGCTGAGGCAGGTGCACCAAACTGGCTGGGCACTTTTGCAGAACAGAGTAAGCTGGTGCTGTCCATCCACAGAGCATTTTCTGGAATGCTCAAGGGCACAAGGTTGGACCCACTTGAACTGCATGGGGCAGATCAGATGCTGCAGGTCCGGGCTCAGGCTAGTGAGTTAAGGATAACAGGGCACCTTTCATAAACTCAAAAACAGGTCTTGGGGTAGGGAGATGGCTCGTGAGTAAAGTGCAGGAACCCAAATTCAAATCTCCAGAATCCACATAAGGCTAGCCAGAGTGGCACAGGCTTGTAACTGCAGCACTTCTATGAGACAGAGATAGGGACAGACAGATTCCCTGAAAACTCATGGTGCAGGTAGCCAGGCACACACAAGAGCAAACAACAAAGACCCTACCTAACAAGGTGGAAGTCGAGAACCAATGCCTAGAGTTCTCCAGCCTCTGTGCTCCTGGACTCACCAACACACACAGAGACACACAAAGATTCTCTTGCTGAGAATCCAGAGTGGTTTACAGCTTTCTGAAAGAGGGAAGAGCTGGGATTCTTGAAGGCCAATAACAAGAGCAGGCTCCTATAAACAGAGTTGCCTAGGAGATGGTAGGTAGAAGAGACTGCTTATGAACATCTGGACAGAAGGAAAGCTGGCTAAAACTAAAGCCAGAGAGAATGTGGACTGGGTAGACATTATGAAGAAAGGAATATTTCTAGTCTGTCAGAAGGTGTTTTCCTCTCCCCAAATTCTAAATTCGAGGAATTATACAGTTTCCAGATACTTCTGGAGCCTGTGGTGCCTGAGTATGCAGCAGGAGTTAGACATATGTTGCTGACTTGTTCCCAGCCTGGAAGAGGCACAGATCCTTCACAACAGAAATCACCCCCAGCATGGAAACCTGAGCAACAATTTGGCAAAGGACGCCATTTCCAGCCCTGAGAGGATGCTTGGGGGTCATGAAGCTGGTGGAGAGAGCGGTGCAAAGCCACTCAAGAAAGGAACAGTTTCTGTACTGCTTGCTTGGACCAGATCTAACGAGAAAACAAAGAACAGGTAACTAGATAGAAATGCTTTTAAATGCTTTTTCTAAAGAGAGTAAGGAATAACTCTAATGAAGGAACATAGAATGGTAAATTTCTCTTACCATTGTTTTTGCTGCATCCCATGTTTGGCAGGGTGACTGCGTGTGTGTGTGTGTGTGTGTGTGTGTGTGTGTGTGTGAAGAGGTGGGGAGGGAGAGATGGAGAGAGAGAAGAGGGTAGCGGGGGAGGAAGGAAAGGGGAAAGGGAGAGTCATTCTCTTCTGATCATAGAATATACTTTATATGATTTCATCTCTATTAAATCTATTCAGACCTGTGGTCTACCTTGGTCTGTTTTGGAGAATGTTCCATATGCATGTTGGGTACTGTTGGAGGAGGTGTTCAGAGGCTCCTAGAGGTAGAGTTGGTCTAATTTATCCAGGTCTTCTACTTGTTTTTTGTTATTTGAAGACAGGCTCTCATATACTTCAGGCTGTCCTTAAACCTCTGCTTTTGTCCCCAGGAGCTGGGATACAGTTGGGCACCACCACATCTGGCTTTAAATCGACTTTCATGTAGCTCTTCAGTCCATCTGCTCTATCTCAGTACCGAGTGCTAGTTGGCAGTTATTACTGTTGACTTGTCTACTTCTTTTAGGCTTACTTCTTACATTTGAGGGATATGTATTTCTATTAATGTTATGTTTTTATTGGTTACCCATTTTCATAAAATATCCTTTGTCTTTGGCAATAATTCTGCCTTAAAGTGTCTTCAGCATTAGAGTAACACCCTGGCCTTCTTCTGGCCATCGTTTACCTGGAATATCTTTCACATTTCTTCTTTTCAACTTAGTGATATATTTGAGGATGACATATATCTATTTCTTGTAGACAACATACAGCTAGATCATGGGTTTTAATCCTCTCTAAATCTTTTGCCTTTAGCTTGAATGTTTAGTCCATTTACATGTAATGCATTTACTGGTGTAATAGAAGTTACATCTGGCTTTCTCCTATTTGCTTTCTCAATATCTTGCTCTTTTAAATAGTTTCACCGCTGTTTCTGACTTTTCCAAGCCACAGATATTTTCTACTGTGCCATTTTTAGTTCTCTGGCCAGAAAACACAAATCACTAAAAAATTGGCAAGTTGGTCATCAGCAAAATTAAAATATTTGATCTTTGATGGACATAAATAAGAAAATAAAAAAATAGACCACAAACTTATAGAAAACAATTCCCAAACAACTGTTCTATCAAGTACTTGTGTTGAGTATTTTAGATATACTTCAGCAATAAGGACATGAAAGACTTGTGAGAAACAATTGTGTAAACATTTGAATAAGAATGTTTTACCACAGAACATATATGGGTGGAAACAGACGCCTAAAATAATGCGCAGCATCTTGAGTCCTTGTGGAACTGTAAACTGAAAGCAGAGTTTGCATGGCTGACCTCTGGAGTGGCGGCACTGCAGCTGGCAATGCAAGGGTAAGGAGAGGGAGCGACTCGGAAGCGCGTGTAACTGCTAACAGAGATGCAGGCAGCCCTTCCACCTTGGAGAATAAAATTACAAATATACTACTCACATGACCCAGGAGAGCCATTGCTGGGTGTTTATAATCAATGAAAACATATTCATTTTGAAACAATTAGACAAATAAGTGTTCTCACCACAAAACATATGACCTGTGAAGTAATACATGCTCAGAGCTCAATGTAGCCAGTTCACTAAGTACATACTTTAGTGCATCGTGTTGTGGATGATAATCTGTATCTGCCAATTTATGTGTTTTAAAATCTACACTCATATGTCTTGAACACAAATATTCATAGAAACTTTTTTTTTTTTTTTTTTTTGGTTTTTTGAGACAGGGTTTCTCTATGTAGCCTTGGGTGTCCTGGAACTTACTTTGTAGACCAGGCTGGCCTCGAACTCAAAAATCCATCTACCACTGCCTCCCAAGTGCTGGGATTAAAGACCTGTACCACCACTGCCTGGCGAAACTTTATTCTTAATAGGCAAAAATGAAAACAGACCAGTTGTTCATTGACGACTGAATAAACAAATCCTGACCAAGCCATACAAGGAAGCACGGCACAGCACCCCATGGGCAGAGCTCAAAAGCTCCGGCTAGATGAAAGACATAGGCAGGTGCAGGCTAAGGGCTCCGTGAGTCCACTGACATGACATCTCAGAGACAAGGACACTTGAGGGATACAGTAACAGGCTGCTGGGAACCGAGCAAGAAGAAACTGAAGGGGGAGGGGTGGATCATGAGAATGTTCTAATTCTAATCGTTGAGGTGGTTGTTAAGCCTTCCTTGAACTCCACACTTAAATATGATGAATGTTGCTGCATATGAATTATACCTCAATAGGAAGCGTAAAGTTAGCAATGGTAACAAACCCGGGAGAAGATAGAAACAAAACCAACGAACTGTAAAACTCGATGGAAACCATTGTAAAACCCTAGTAAAAGAACTGGCGAGATGTTCAGAGCTGGTGCGCTAGTGAGCGTTGACCATCAACTTGACCCAGGCAGCCAGAAGCACCTGGGAAGAATCGGTCGGTGGTTCTGTGCTCCTGTTCTCGGGAGGCTGCCTTGATTGTTAACTAACTAGGAAGATGCAGCCAGCACACCATGGGGGGGGGGGGCTATTCCCTGAGCAGGGAGTCCCAGGCAGTATTAAGAGAGAAAACAAGCTGAGATTAAGCAGTAAGTCAGGACCCGCGTGTCTGTCCTCTCTCTGCTCGGCACCGTGGGTGTGACACTTCAAGCTCCTGCTTTGACTTCCCTATAGTAATGGACTGTGAGGCAAACAAGCCCTTCCTCCCCTACGTTGCTTTTAGGTGGTTATTTTATCACCTCAACAGATATAAACTGACAACTGGCAAGTATTGCAGACCCCTATTCTACATATACAACCTCTTTTGAAGTTACACCATGGCCCTGTGGCAATGGAATATGAAAGAAAGTGACTGCGTAGCACAAGAGCCGAGCGTGAGAGGTGTCTAAAGCAAAGAAGGCACCAAGGAAATTTCTAGAATTTGGAATGTTTATATTGACAAACTAAAACTTCATATTAATATAGAAAGCCTCTGTTTATCAAAACAGATAAGGGGAGAGGGAGTGAAGGAGGAGGGGAGAAAAGGAGATGAGGGGAGAGAAGGAGGGAGAGCATGATACAAACCATACATAGGAAGAGGGTATTTCTGACGCATAGTTAATAAAGAATTTATTGCATTTTCCTAATAGATATGTGTTAAAGTCCTACAAATCAATCAAAAGACAACTGACAATAGAAAATGGAACAAAACACACAAATTCTTATTTCTCAAAAGTAAAAACAAAAATTAGTATATGAACAAAGTATATGGCAAATTAGTAAATGAACAGAGGCCCAGCCTTACTAGTAATTAGAGATTTGCTCATTAAAACACAATTAATAGCACTAGGGGAGAGTAAGAAGCCTGATGACTCCCGTGATTGGCAAGAATGTGGAGCAGGAATAACTCGTACCCTGCAGGTGGGAGTGTAAACTGTTTGAACTACTTAAAACAAGTTGGCATTATCTCATAAAAAGAAGATTAATTTGCCGGTGACTGTTCCACTACTGGATCTGGAGCCTAGAGACAGTTCAGCAGGAACCGCGCGGTTGGGAGCTTTTGTAGCAGTGATGTTTGCAAGCGTGAGAACCTGACTTGCCTTTCCCATCTCCAGACTGGAGTCCTACACAGGTGAGACAGAGAAGAGACCACAGCATCCCACAGCAATAATACCACATGTACAATGCAACGGCATGTGCAGGTGGTAGTGTTTGTTTAAAAATCATTTTAAATCCAAAAATCTGTTCAGTGGACTACAGAGATTAGAGGAGTGTGGCCCACCCCACCACAGGCCATAAAAAGACACTTCTTGTTGCTGTAACAGGGCTTACGCTGCCCAGGCCGGCCTCTATTTGGCTGCCCTTGACCCCCTGAGCCTCCTGCCTCTGCCTCCTGAGTGCTGGGTTATAGGCGTGTGCCACCATGCCTGATCGTATGCAGTGCTGGGGATGGAACCCAGAGATTATACATGATAGGCAAGTACTCTTGACAGCTGAGTGACATCCTCAGAACCTACAGATCCTTACGGTAGAGAAATTTAAAACAGCAACAAAACTAACACACACACAGACTTATTCCACATACAGAAATTCTGAGCAATATTAATAACAAACTCCTTCACCCCTCCAAGCAGCCACTTCTAATTCAACTCCTCACCCTTGGTATGCAACCAGACACATCATACAGAGACTTTGTTTCTGTAAAAGGAGTGGAAGTTAGCTCTCAGATAAGTGGCTTTGCGTGGAGAAGCGGGGCCACAGAAGGCCACAGAGAAGCCTTCAGAGGTGTCCTTTATGTTCTGTTTCTTAAACTAGGTTAGTAAGAGGCTAGTATTGTTAATATCTTTATATGGAATGTATCTTTGCCTATCTGAAATATTCCACCTTCAAGAGAAAAAGAATTAAAGAAATAAAGTCAACAGGGTCAGGGATCAGCAGGGTCAGGGGTCAGTAGGGGCAGAGGTCAGCAGGAGAATGCTCTGAGCCTCACTGGCAGCTGTAAGCAGCAGAGCATGGAAGAGCCTAGTCCTTCAGAAGAGGAGACAGCCCCAGCCAAGGCTGAGGGGATGGGGAGCCTGTGAGGGAAAGTGTGGGAGGCTTTTGTCTACAAAGGGAGAAAGCCCTAGGTATGGTGAGGTCACCCTGGAAAGGCATATGGAGTGACAAGAGAGGAGGCCATGACCAGAGGACCCATCAGCACCAACCTTTGGGAAGAAGAGGAACTCTTACAGCTGAGTCTAGGTTAAGTAGGGAGAGTGGGGACCCCAAATCTTGGGAGGATCTGACCAGTAGGGTCTGACACTGAGGAGAACATCCATTGGTCCTGGATTCTCCAGTGTGGACCTAGAGGACTGGCTCAGAGCCTTTCCCAGGAAGGAGAAATGGAAGCCACATTGCCAGGGAGGAAGAAGTGACTTCCAGGGTAGGAAGTCAGGCCAGATAGTTGAAACCGCCCTTGACATTCTGCTGAAGACAGCAACATAAAGCTCTTGGGATGAACACAGCCTCCAGGGAGCATTCTGAGTCGTTCAAATTTTCTTTTGAATGGCCTGGCGCAGACCTATAATCTCAGCTATTCAAGAGGAGCCTGAGGCAAGAGCTTAAGCCTGGGCTACAGACTGAACTCAAGACTAGCCTAAGTAACTTAACAAGACCTGTCTCAAGAAACAGTCCAGAGCATGTAGCTCAGGATGGTACAGCCCTTGCCTGGCTTATGAGAGGCTCTGGGTTTGATCCCCAGGACCACACACACCACACACACACACACACACACACACACACACACCACACACCACACATACACACACACACACACACCACACACACACACACACACACACACCACACACACACACACACACACACACACACACACACACACACACTTTGAATTTCCAGTCTAGTACTGCTGAGGCCTTCTCACCTTTCTGATAGCCAGAAGAACAATACCTCTCCCTTGGGGCTGAAGCTTGGGGGGGTGGTGTTTTTAGATTTGGGGAGGGAGGACTATTTCATCACTGACTCAGTGGTAAGGAAAATAAAGAAACTGCCGTTTTCACTGTGGGTCTTCAGTTCTATACAGACCATCGCTCCATATTATCATTGTCCCACCCTGCCTCCACTTGCCCCGTGCACAGACAGGGGCAAGGCCTCAGTCTCCTGCTGAATATGATCCAGCTCCCCGCACTCTGGCTGATGGGCATCCAGTAAGCACAGCTCTAAGCCTCGCACCTCTTTCCCGTGGCTGTCAGTCATTGAGGCTTTTGACTTTAGAGTTGGGTGAGAGAACGAACCAAGACAAGAGGAAGGCACGTAGGGCCTAGCATACAGAAGGCACTTACTACCTGTCCCTATGAAGTCTAGGAACAAAACAGCTGGTGGAGCGACCCACTTCAGTTTGATTGAAACCTATCTCTAATCCCACCTCCCCCCACCCCACCTAGAAAGGCTTCCCCCAGCCTCAGAGGCCACCTCCACCAGAGGCCACTGTGGTCTAGCCTAGGCAGCCCCCACAGCAGCCGAGTTTAGCCCTGCCTATGTCATGTCAGTGGGGTCCCAGAGGAAGCTCTGCCACCTGGCCACAGGGGGCAGTTGTCATGGGGACGCTAAGCATGGCCAAGCTGTCTGCTTAGCAACAGGACTCCCAGGCCTGTCACCACGGAAACAGCCTAGGCAAGCAGTGATGGGGAACAACTGGCCAGGTCCCCTGCTCTTTCCAGAGGAAATCCCCCTGTTTATGAAGGCAGGATGGTATTCCCCCACCAGCCAGGAAGCAAGACTGCTCTTCCAACCCCAGACACCTGCCCTAACTATCAAGGACCAAGGGCCTATGGGAACCCTCTGCAGCCAAAGGTTAGGTACAGGAGTGTGAGGTGCAAGTTGGTGCCTTACCACCGCCTAGTTCCAGGCCTGACCTTGGACTGCTAGAGCCCCGCATCTGTCCTCCATCTACTGATGCTCTCCCCACAACTGCTCTCCTCCTGCCCCCAGCCAAACGCCCTCTTCTGAGGGCCTGTCTGCAGCAAGCGGGCATGTCGCTGTTCAGCATCTAGCTGGATAAAGCTCACGTGTCATGGGCTAGCCTCCTCCCCTGCAGAGACTGTGGAGCTGTGGCAGAAGCGTGGAGGAGAACCTGCATCAGGGTCCTTCCCCTTCACACAGGACATTGGGGATACACTGTCTCATCCCCCCCCCCACACACACACACACAGAGAGAGAGAGAGAGAGAGAGAGAGAGAGAGAGAGAGAGAGAGAGAGAGAGAGAAGGGTTGTGTAGGTGCACATCTCTCTGTAGTCAGGCCTCACACTCCCATGCACAGTTCTGCATATAACTCAACTCCATGCTTCTGGGGGGTAGGGAACAGGAAGGCTCATGCACGTGTTCACAGCTGCTCAGGGGGCAGTGTCCCACTCCCACCCCCACATCCTCACTGGAGACTCCAGGTTTCCCTGTGAACCTCACCGCTCCATCTCTGACCCCCCAAATAATGCGGCATTTGCTGTAATTTTTTTATTTAAATAAAATATACAAGACGGCGTGTTTCACCGTTTTCTGTTTTAAAAGTGGAAGATTTGAAAATTGCGTGTAGAGGTTGTGGGGTGGAAGGTCCTATGGACTGGACCTGGCCTCTCCATAGTCACCAAGGAGTTTGCCAGTGTGTCAGTGTTTATAAAATGCATGTATCAGTAGAGAAGGGTGGCTAGGCCAGGCCTGGTGACAAGACCCCCATCTCCTCTCCCGTAGCTCCAGGATGGACTCCGGGTTCAGTGGAGTCCAGCTGGCTCCTAAGCTGCCTTCCTTGGGAGAACTCAGGTCTGAAGACTGAGTCCGGGAGGTCTCCAACCCCTGTATAATCCAGGGCTCCTACCGATTTCCTAGGGCACCAGGGCCTTCACCCCTTCTCTCCCTGCAAACCATCCACAAAGGGATTCCCTGTGGCACCTCAGGGCCACACCTGCTCATACCATCACTCTGGCTGGTGCACGGGGATGACAGGCATGGTGGAACCAGCCCTCCTGGCTGCATGGGCGTCAAAGTCCTGCCTGCTTCAACCCACGGATAGGAAAGCCTCCAGCTGTGCCCTCCAGCTGTGGCCCTGAAATCTGCTTCCAGTTCAGGGCCACAGCTAAGCTGACCTGTGGCTCATCCAAGGCCCTCCTCTGGTCTCCCCCAGAGGCCCAGCTCCGCGTCTCAGCGTCACTGCAGTGATCTCCCTTCTGCACTCCATCCTCTCTAACTCCTTTCTTTATCCACACTTCCCATATCCCAAGGCCTGGCTCAAGCCCACCGCTGGCCACGCACCTTCCTCCAGCTGTGATGGAGGCCCAGCCACCTCCTGAGTCCTGAGAGTTTTAAGTCTTGGAGCCCTCAGCTAAAGTCCCCTGGGCTCTCACCGTAGTTCACTGGAGCAATGGGCTAAGTTTATGAGGAGGGGCGAAGAAACATGATTTATTGAGCACCTACTATGCTGTGTGCCAGGCACTGGGCTGGGCGTTTCACGTCTTTTTCTTATCTGGTCTCACTGGTCGTTGTGAGGCAGTTCCATGGTTCTTAATTTTACTAATGAGGGAACAGAAAGGTCAGATAACTTGCCCAAGGCCACACAGCTAAGAAGTGGCAGAGCTGGGATTTGAACTGAAGCCTGACTGCCACCAAGCTCCCATCTCTTCCTCCTGTACTTTGCCTAGGGACCAAAAGCTAGGGCTCGACCAAACACTGTTTTCTCATGAGAGGAATACAGGCTTTAGCCTTAAGGAGGTTGATCTGCAGCTCAGACCAGACCAGCTCTGCCATTCCTGGTTATGTGATTCTAACCAGCCCTCGGTTTCTTCACCTGTGAAATGGAAGACCCCATAATCCCCACCTCCCAGCCTGTGGGTATGTATAACCAGTGCTTGGCACAGAACAGGCTCAATAAATAGTCCTTCCCCTCCCCTCCCATTGTACAGCTGGAGAAACTTGGGGCCACAGAGGTGACAGGTGTGCTTGAAGCCCCGGGAAGCGAAAGGCTCCTCCTGGAGTCTTCCCCTTCCACGGGACTGGAGGTTGGGCTAGAACTGGGTCGCAGCCCAGAGATGGAGAAAGAGGGTCTGCTGCAAGGTTCCAGGGGTCCCCTTCCCTGAGGACTGGGAGAGGACATCCCCCAGAGCCTGCAGCGCCCAGCCTGCGGGCCACAGCAGATCGCTGGATGTAAGGTGACCTGGGTGTCCTGGCAACATGGGATTAAACTAGACTGCACACGCATGTGCACACATGGAAGCTGATATCTACACGGCTCTACAGAGCACTACATAGCTATACATAGACACATCTTACATACATATACATGTTCATATACATATCTCGCTACATTTACATAGAAAAAAATGCAAGGCCCTCAAGGGTCCAGTGTGTCCCAAGGACTCAGGCGCGGGAGGCTCCTGGGAACACACTCCAGGGCGGCCCCCAGCAGAGCGGGCTCCAGATTCACAGCCAAGGATCTGATGGTAGGTGGCTCTTGCTCTAAAGAACAACACAACAGGTCTGTGCTCGGACCCAAGCATGGGTCACCCCACCCCTGCCTTGTCCCCAGAGACCCTGCCTGCCTTCTTTTGGCTGTTGCCTTTGGGCTCTACCTGCTCCCTCTCCCCCTCCCTCCCTCCCTCTAGTGCTGAGTATTAAAATAGTCTATAAAAGCAAGTGACCAAAAATCTATAGCTCTAAGAATACCTGGTTATTTTCTGCTGAATTTTTTGTTTTTCTGGGGTATGTTTTTATGGTTATTATTGTTATTGGTATATCTCCTAATCACAGTTAAACCTGAAGGAAGAAAGGAGCAAGAAAAAGAAGAGGGAGGGAGGGAGGGAAGGAAGGAGGGAGGGCCCAGCTCATAAATTGGACGGCAGTTTGGAGCGGACAGGCTCAGACCTAGTGCCAGGTTCCCTCTGGGGTGCAGCAGTCAGAGGGGGCCCTCCAGAAGAGGCGGCTCTTGCCCCAAACAAAGAAAGTGGGGGTGGCAAAGAACCTGAGGATGTCTTCCGAGGCAAAGTGACATGCTGGCCTGGGATGGCACCATATGGCCTTCCAGGAGGCCCAAGGCCCCCACTGCTCCCACTGCCACCGCCAGCTCGGGGGTAGAGTGAGAAGGCAGCCACCGATTCCCCTGAGGAGTGAGGTGAGGCCCTGCGGAGAGTCTGTGCCCCATCCTGGGGGAGGGCTGGCTGAGAGGCTGAGATGAGCTTCAGGTCCTGTGTGAGGCGGCCGGGGGTGAGGGGTGGTGTGCCCCTGCGCTGTGGGACCTGGGGAGGCGGAGGGCTGGACGCAGGTGGCAGGAGCAGGGAACCATGGGAGCCTGAGGCCCGGGGTGGAGCACTCGGGAAAGTTCTTGGGGGTCCCGGGCTATGGCCCGTAGGGCTGAGGCCTCCTCGGGGGGTAAAGGCTACAGGAGAAGCCCCCCCAGAGGCCCCTGCCATGAAGGATGGCCGTTCAGGCCGTGGGGGTGTCTCTGGTGTACTTGGTGGACCAGCTGCCAGACCTGGGGACAACTCTCCAGGAGGCTGGCCCAGCTGCCCAGGGCTGGATGCTGGTGACCTGGAGGAGGGTGGGAGTGGCAAGAAGTGCTCCAGGAGTCCCAGGCCTCCTCGGGCCCCAGGCAGTGGGGGAGGCGGCTGAGCAGCCTGTGGAGAGCGAGCGCCCGGTTGCAGTGGGGTGAGCAGCGGGGAGTCAGAGGATGACAGGGAGCCACCTAGCGCCTTGTGAAAGTGGCCGAACCCAGCAGCGGTGGTGGCGGCGGCGGCAGTGGAGGTGGATGGTGTGGGGGCTGGGGGAGAACCGCAGGCTCCTGGAGGTGGGGAAGAGCTAGAGGAGGGCAGGAGAGGGCTCAACCCGGGAGGTGCAGAGAAGCCAGCCAGCTGTTGGATGTGGAAGGAAGATGAAGACGGCGTGTCCACCTGTGAGGGGCTGCTGGCTGGTGAAGCAGAGCCCAGCGCTGACGGGATCAAGGACTGCAGCCTCCTTGGGTGCCTCGGTGTCTGTCCAGCCCCAAGGTTGCCCAGCCCAGGTCCGGGAGGGGGCCGGAAGATGGCGGCGGGCAGGCGGGGGTGGTGTGTGAGGGCTATGGCTACTGACGTAGTAGCAGCAGCAGCCTGCAGTGGCGCCTGGATCAGAGGGGTCCATATGACAGGAGTGGGGGTTGGGGTGGCGGAGGCGGCAGCCTGGACGCGGTGAGCGCAGTGGGCCATCTCACGGTCATGCCGCACGATCTGCTGGATGATCTCGTTCTCCTGGTAGTTGAAGACGCCTGAGTTGAGGTCGTGCTGCACCTTGTGGAGGAGGATGGAGTTCTTCTTGCCTGAGCCATAGAACAAGAGCGGACACTCAGGCCACGCCCAGGAAAGGAGATATGGCCTCTACGAGCTTGCTGCCCTGCCCTCCCACCTGCACGTCCTGCCCCTCACCTATGCGGTCTAGGCGGTCCAGCGCGACCGTCTCGAAGGCCCTCCGCATCATGGGATACTCCTCCAGCACCTCATTGAAGTTGTCCACACTCAGTGAGTAGAGGCGGCAGTAAGTATCCGCCCTCACGCTGGCTGTGCGCCGGCCCCGGGTCAGCAAGCAGATCTCTGTGAGCACAGCAGGACTCAGGGTCAATCAGGCACAAAACTTCCAGGCTGCCCAGAGCTGCATGACCCTGACCCTCCACTGGTTGGTACAATGAACTCACGAGGCTGCCTGCTGGGTTGTAGTCATACTGGGTACCAGCAGCAACCCCACCAACTGGATGTCAAGCTGTTTCTATCTCTGGGGCCAATCCCCCTCCAATGGACAAAATGCCCGTGCCCACCCCATATTCCTATGCTGAAATCCTGGTCTCAAGGTGATCTGGTACTTAGAGGTGGGGCTTTGGGAGGTGACTCATACCTTTATAGAAAAGGCTAGAGAGAGGCAGGTCAGATGGCTCACCAGTTTGGCACTTTCGGCCAAGTCTAATAACGTGAGTTGATACCCGGGACGACCCACACGGTAGGAGAGACTTGACTGCCCAAGTTGTGCCCTAACCTCTACATGGGCACAGTGGTGTGCGAGAATGGGTAGGTATGGCTGGGTATACACAGGCTCAGGCACATCCACAAACATAGGAGAGGCTAAGGAAACAACACAAGTGCTCTCTACCATCCGAGACAACCAAAAGGCCGCCATGCTTATACCCAGCCTCCAGAGCCGAGAGTCCAATGACTATGGTTTACAAGCCACCAGTCTTAGGTACTCTGTTAAAGCAGACCTCACAGACAGACACCCCTATACGGGGCTCAGAGATGCCCACTCCCAGGCCGTGGCTTCTGATCTTAGGGTATCCCTCCAGCTCAGCTCCCAGTCATCCCTGCTCTCCTGGTGCCCCCTGGCTGTCTCACCTCCAAAATAGGAGCCGTCAGCCAGCTTGGTCTCCTTGTTGCCCTTAGTGAGCACGCTGACCACGCCGTGCTGGATAAAGTACATCTTCTTGCCAATGGTGCCTTCGCGGATGATGTAATCCCCAGGCTGGAAGACCTCAAAACGCAACTTGGTCAGCATGGACGTCACAAAGTTGGGATCTGCGTTGGCGAACAGCGGCATGGAGGCCACCAGCTTTCGGCAGTTAAAGTTGATGATCTCCTGCTCCACAGACAGCACGGGTTGGGACACAAAAAGAGAGGATCAGGGAACTGTGTGCCAGCAAGGCCTGGCACTCCCACCCCCTCCCTACCCGGGCTGTGCAGCTCACCTCTCGGAGTGGCTCACTCAGCTCCCCCAGGATGCTTTCCTCGTCAAACATCTTGCCCTGGTAGCGGTGCTCATAGTAGTCATGGATGCGCTGCCGGGTATCAGGCGGGAGCTTGTGGAAGGACATGTACTGCTCCACCTGTTTATACTGAGATGGGGGGACAGAGACAGGAGTCACCTCCCGGCACCGCAGCCTGGTGACTAGAGGCACACTCCAACCCTGGGGCTTTCTCAGCTAACTCTGGCTCAATGCTGTATAAGCACACTGCACCCAAAATAGCGGCCTGACTCCCAGCTCTGTGGAGTGATGGAGGTAGGGAGAGAAGGAAAGAGGCTTCCGTCTGTACTTGGTCCTCACCATGCTCAAAACTATACAGATGAGTGGGAACAGGGACTGTCTATAGCCACATACTGGCTAATGACCAGAGGCGTGAACGAGTTTCCTCAAAGCACATTGGAGTCACCAACTCCTGCCAGGAGAAACAGGCCCTGTCACAGGAAGGGCTGCAGTCGGGCAGAATACAGGGAATGCAAGCGGGAACACCGACGCTTTGCAAGCTGTGTCTGTGCTTAGAAACGGCCTCAGCCGAGACCTGGAGATTTGGTGGTGGTGAGTGTTGGTGGTGGTTTTGGTTTTGACACAAGGTTTCTCTGTGTAGTCCTGGATGTCCTGCCTGGAACTTGCTTTGAGGACCAGGCTGGCCTCCAACTCATGTAGCTCTGCCTATATCTGCCTCTGCCCCTCTGCCCCTCTGCCTATGCCTGAGTGCTACCTGCGTGCTGGGACTAAAGGCATATATCACCACACCGGCTGAGACTATTTTTTAACAGCGGCTCCAGTTGAGAGAAGACAGGCCTGGCAGGGCAGTAGCCTCCTGGCCAGCCACTGTGACAGAGGCAGCCTGCACATTTGGAGTTGTGTTTTGGAGAATTGCCTCTCAACAGACAGATGGAGGAACACCAGGCAGGAGTTAGAAGGCTGCTGGAGTAGTCTAGGGAAGAGGTGGGGGCAGGGCAGAGAGGTAAGATGCTTGGGAAGGATTTTCAGGTAAATCAGGAAGACTTATCCAAGAATAAAATAAGGGAAATTCTTGAAGAAGTCACGAGAAGCTTCAGTCTGGTTGTGGTGTAACAGACCACAATGGCTTTGCTACAACAGATCCCTGCCGTGTGTGCCACAGGCTGGGCCCTGATGCTGCCTGATCCGCACCTAGGCCTGACCTGAGTCCCGTCCTTTATGACCTGACTCCTCCTCTATCCGATCCACCCCCCCCCCTTTCCTGCTAACCCAGAATGTCGCTTTCTACCATCCTCCCTGACACCACTGGCCTAGAATTCTCTCCCACTTTCTCCTGCCTCCTCAAAGTTCATGTCTCTCCCTGCACCTCCCTCCCCCCACGTGACAGCGTCATCAGGCTTGGCTGATGGCTCCTGGAGAAGGTCTGAGCTCTTAGGGCTTGTCAGTAAAGTGGGCAGAGTGGCAGTTTGGTGAGTAGGGGGACTACTCTGTTATTCGTGACGAGGGTGGGTGGTCTGCAGGCTGCCCAGGAACCAGTGGGGCTGAGAATGTGAGCGTGGTGTGCAGAACATGACACCTGAGAAGCTTCAACAGGATCAGAGCACTTAGGGTCCCGAGGCGGGAGGCCAGCAGGGAGAAGCGGCCAGAGACGCGTAGTCCTAGAAACCAAGGGAGAGGCTAAGGAGTGGGAGCCGTGTCAGACGCTGAGAGCCGGCACGGGAGACTTGAGAACCTTACTCGATTTAGCAACAACGAGGGTACTAGTCGCTGCAAGTAAAGAGATAACTCACCCTCTTCCCCCACCACAGAAGAGAGGAA
Organism: Apodemus agrarius; assembly: GCA_964023405.1. Classification (NCBI taxonomy): domain Eukaryota; kingdom Metazoa; phylum Chordata; class Mammalia; order Rodentia; family Muridae; genus Apodemus; species Apodemus agrarius. The sequence continues at coordinate 61,868,127 of OZ030012.1, read as the reverse complement.
AGAAGGGTGTGTGCAGAGCAGGCTTAAGACGGGGACTTGACAAGGCTCTCATCTAAGACTGCCCACCACCACCATGGCACTGACCATTGTGAGCCTGGGCATGTGTGCTGGCCAGGTATGTTCCTCTTGCACAGGCCCAGTGACCAGATCCTCCTGAGAAACCCCGAGGTGGACATGGTGATCAACCTACCTTCTCCTGGTACTGGCGCCGGGAGGAGTCCAGCGACTGGATGAGGGCGGTGGCGTGACCGATGAACATGGCATAGCAGGTGGCCCCCACGATCATGCTGAGCATGGTGAGCCAGACGTCAGACATGCCTACGGGCGCCTGCCGTCCGTACCCGATGCACAGCATGTGGCTCATGGCCTTGAAGAGGGCGTAGGAATACTGCTTCCCCCAGGAGTTATTCTGCACACAGAGCACAGGAAGACAAAGAAGTAGGGGTGGAGAGAAGAGAACCTGGCCAGTAACACAGAAGGCCCTTCTTGCTGGCACCTGGAAGATTCCCTGCCAGCCTTCAGGCACAGGGCTTCCCAGTGTAGCTTTTGGCTGAAGACCTTCGTCAATGGGCAGGGAAACTGGTATTGGCAACTCATGGTGGTCGTGAACGAAACCTTATTATACTGGGGTGGAGCAGGGAAGCAAGGCCCACAGCAGAAGATACATAAGAGAGTGATCCAGCTGGCCCTGGCCTGACCTCAGGGACAGGGGACAGGGAGGCTAAATTCTCCTGGCTGGGTCGCCTATGGCCCCAGGCTGAGCCACCCTGCTGTCTTTCCCTCACTAAGTGGCTCCATCCCTATCCCTAAACAGCTGCCAAATAGAGCCCATTTCCCCACTGACCTCAATTATAAAGCTAGCGATGCTTCCCCTCGGGGACGGCTCTACAGGAGCCAACATCGCTGTCCTCCTTTTGGGTGAGCAGCAGTTGGCACTTCCTGTGCTCTCAGAGCCCGGCTTGTCTGCCCAGGGCCTCGGCCCTGATCCTCCCACCCCTGCCCCTGAAGGTAGACTCTCCTGAGTATAGTGCGTGGGCTGGGAGGATGGAATCAGGGAGGGAGGCTCTTGGCTATTTTTGTCTCCAAAGTGTCTCAACGAAGGCTCCTTGTGGGAGCAGGGTCTCAGAAAGGCCATCTCTTGAATTTAGCGCATGTGTGGGCCTGTTATGTTAACACACATAGAAAAAAAATGCCCTCCCCCCCCCCCGTAAGAAGGAGCACCAGCTGAACCCCACTCCTGGCCCTTTCCCCTCAGAAGCATTTCTACCCAGAAGCCAAGGTTTGGGGAGGAATGTAAAGTCCGCAGAGCCTGTGCCCAGGCCCCTAAGCATTTCTGCAGCATCTGTATGACATCAAACCAGGTCTGGGCCGAGTTCAGGGTCACCATCCTACCTAGGGCTGAGCTCATTTGTGGAGTCTGTGGTTCAGTCCACACTAGGTGGGGTGGGTAGGACTGTCCCCAGGGGTGAGAGAGGCCTGGGCAGCCCCTAGCTGTCTTCCGTCAGGGCTTCTAGCCTCACTGCTGAGCCTCTGGGAACAGGGTAAATTCAACCCATATGGCAGATTCACTTATTAGCTCATCAAAAGGCTATTTTGTAAAGGCCTGTCTGACTCGGAAGACGCCTCAGGGCCTCTTTCACCTCTTTCAAAGCCAGTTTTTATCCTGTGGGGATTTGCCTTCAGACCACACCACACTGAACAGGAGGAGGGGCAGGGTTCAGCGGTGCCAGAAAAATACCCACGGGGATTGTTTCTTGGGAAACCCTTTCTATAGCTGGGGGCTCTGTCCCATGGCTTTTATGCTCAGCCCTGCAGAGGAGGCTGGTGTGTGGGTCTCTTCTGGGTGCTGGGGCACTCAGCTCTGCCCTTAGAGCACTGAGGCTCTGCGCAAGCATGGAATCCTCCTACGCTGCTAACGTAGCCTTTGGTTTTCTCAGCTCAGCTTCTAGGCAGCACGGTGAGGGAGACAGGAGCCATCAGGCCAGTTTTGTCCCATTATCGCAACACAGAGTAGCCGGGGTCTTAGTCTCTGTGGGTAAAGCCAGCCCAGCTGTCGAAATGCGTGGCTGGATGAAAAAAGCCAGAAGGTGCCCAACCCCTCCCACAAGTTCTGTGAATGACTTCTCCAACTAGGAGGGAAAGCTCACCATGAAAAGGGCAGAGCTATGTGTCCTTAAGTGCTGGGCCAGCATCTCAAGGTCCCATGTGCCGGGATTCAGGAGCTGCCCAGCCTCTCTAACCATCCCTGCTTCTGGGGAGGAGATGGCTAGCCCACGGTGGCGGTAATGTGTACTTACCACCATGCCATTGATGGACACCCAGCAGTCATGGGGGAAGTCCTGCAGCATGGGCACCAGGAACTGCAGGCAGCCATCCCAGTGGCAGAGCAGGAGCATCATGCCAATGAGGTTCACGATGCGGACCACGGCACTGGCCAGGTCATAGGTCATGTGGAAGATCTGTGGAGTCACAGACAAGTGAGTGGTCAGAATGGGTGTGCGGGCTGGGGCTGGGGGGGGCTGGGGCTGGGGGAAGGGCTGGGGCTGGGGCTGGGGGGGTGCAATAAACAAGACCCAGAAGAGGCAGGCTTGGGGTGCCATGGTGACATGCCTGGCATCTGTGTGGGTGCAGATATTCTCCCGTGGGAGGTGCAGCTATCCAGGACAAGACGTGGGCAGAGAGGCCACCTCATCAGCTTGCTGAGGGCACATGGACTCCAGGGAGAAGCCACCTAGCCCAAGGCATGCTTTGAATCAAGTTCTGAAGTCAAGTCTCAGCCATGAGTCCATTGCTGGGACATCAGGGCCCAGCCCTGGGAACAGCAAAGGGTCAGAACGGGCCCACAGGCTTCATGTTCAGATAGATCTTGAACCCAGGCCCAGTCCTAACCAAATTCCTAGCCGTACAGCCCTGAGGAAATTCCCAGACTTCTCTGATCATGTTTCCTCACATGGAAAATGATGAGAAAAATTTGGAACTGAGTGGTTGTCAAAAGGATTAAATTATACATTTGGAGTACTTAGTTCTGAGTATAGCAGTATTCAATAAATTACGAGCCATTATGAGACAATGCTATTAACAATTAATCTTCATGATTAGTTCATACGCATTAGTAATACTGCTGTTTCTTACACTTGAATCAGTTGCAGAAGTGCCTACGCCCCAGCCGGCTGCTGCCTGCCCACCTCCGTGTGCGGGTCTGGGTGCTAAGTCAGAGTGAGGCAGGGTCTGGCCAGGATGGTGCCTCCTAGCCTCTCAGGTCCTGCCTCTTCCTCCAAAGCTGCCATACACTAATGTATGGCGGAGACTTGAGCCCAAGGTTACGGATCCTTGAGGGGACAGAGAGAGGCTGGGGAAAGCCCAGAGAGCATGCAGAAGCTCCGGCCTCTCGTCTGGGAGAGGCAGGGGCTCTCCAGCGATCTGTCCCTCATTCTGATACCTCCATACCATCCCCAGGGAAATACATTACTCCTGGATTGGGGGAGGGGGACCTGGGCTCCAAATTACAAACCAATAGATGCCACTTCAGACCCAAGCCCATTTCAGAAGGGAAGCTGAGGTCCAGAGACAAACTTTAATCTTTTCAGTTTAAGTATTTCAATTCTCAGTCTGAGGTTCCCTAAGGCACCAGTCATGAGAGACAGCGGTCATTTCAGGCAGGAGAGCAGCCTTTAGGATGTGTGTTATGCTGGGAACGGAGAGGCAGACCTGCCCCTGACATAGCACAAGGGAATTCCTCAACCCTTAGGTCTTCATAGCTGAACCAGGCTGACACACTGATAAAAGGCATATGTTCTCTGGTTCTACTTAAACAGAACCCACCCTCACAATGCCCTGAGGAGCCAGCATGAAAGCTGGGGTTGCCAGAAAGTTATAGTAGGGAGCTGGAGGGCTGGAGAGCATTTAGTCAGCAAAGCGTTTACCGTGAAAGCGTGGGAACCCTAATGACCCCTAGGACCTGCGTTATAAAGCCAATCCTGGTTGCACGGTCTTGCAATCCTGGTACTGGGAAGGCAGAGGAGGAACTCTGGAGCTCACTGGCTGGCTTGCCTAGTGTCCTTGGTGAGATTCAAGCCAATGAGAGACCCTGTCTCAATAACATGGGACATGACACCAAAGACACACACAGTGAGACACTAAGACATGGAGACACGAAGACACAGAGAGAGAGAGAGAGAGAGAGAGAGAGAGAGAGAGAGAGAGAGAGAGAGAGAGAGAGAGAGAGAGAAGGAGGAGGAGGAGGAGGAGGAGGAGGAGGAGGAGGAGGAGGAGGAGGAGGAGGAGGAGGAGGAAGAGGAGGGGAGGGAGAGAAGGAGGGAGAGACAGATAGACAGAGGAACCACATCAGAGCATGGCCCAGCTAACTCCTCTTCCCTGACTGTCCCATGGCAAAGGACTTCAGCCCACGGCCCAGCTGCTCACGACACTCCTACAAACGGCCTGTGTGAGGAGGTCAAGGGAATATAGAATCATGGGGCAGTGTCCTCGGAGCACAGGTCTCACAGGCTCTCCAAGTCAGCTTTGAGCTGTTTAGACAGGGAATGGTGGCTTCCGATCCCCTCCTCTCCGTGCTTTAGGAAAAACTGTTCTGCCTCCTTCCACAGGCTTGCTAAGGCAGCACAATTCTGTGGAGGATTTCTTGGCTATGGATTGCTTAGAGGGGGACTTCTCTTGCTGTACCCTGAGTGGAGTCTCACCATCTAAGGGACTCCCTGTGGTGTATCAGTGCGGCCCATCACAGGAAACCTCCAGAGGAGATCTGCAATGCCTCTCCTCACCCAAGAAAGGACACCTCCTTTTGTTCTCCCTTCAACCCCAGAGATGCCCCAGTTTTTTGTTTGTTATGCCCAGGACACATGAATAGACAGCAGCGACAGCTTGGCTTGCCTGTCCAGCTGTTCCCCTGCCTATCTGCACGTGGACACATCTAAAGCCACTTTGTCCCTGGCTGCACAGGCAAGCACAAGAACGGGACCTTCGGGATGTCTGCGGGGACATCCCCCACCCCCACCCACCCAAGTATCATATCTATTCCCATTGGGCAGGGACAATCTGCACACTGCATGAGGCCATCCCTCCAGCCCACTCTCCACCAAGCAGCTAGATTTAACTCTTCAAGAGAAGCAAGTGGTTTTGTTTTGTTTTGTTTTGTTTTGTTTTTTGTTATCTTTTTCTGGTTTGGGGTATGAAAGAGAGAGAACATGAATTTGGGTGAGTAGAGAGGGGGGCGGAGCCGGGGGAGGAGCAAGAATATCATCAAAAGAAAGTGTATGAAAAAATAAGTTTTAAATGAAAATTAAAAAAAAAATAAGCAGGCTGTGCCACCTTCGACTTGAAGCTGTCCAGCGATCAACGTTTCAGCCCACGTTCCAGCTGCTGGCCACAGCTCTAGGATCCTGGACCTCTCAACTCTTTCCCCATCCCATCTCCTCCACCCTGCCCAGGACCTTTCGCCTCTGGCTACAGTGGCCTCCTTCGGGTCCTTGAATTCCCCCAGACAGTTCTTCCTAGGCCACAGGGATTCAGCACTGCATCTGACAAACCATCTGCCTACGCCCTTCTGGCTCCTCAACCTCCTGCCTTCTGCTGCCACAGAAAGGCCTCCCATAACGCTGCGTAAAGTAGCCAGCGAGCCTCCTTTCCAGCACTCACCGGGACTCTTTCGGGACTGATTTCTTCTCTGCTATTCTCTCTAGTCCAACACGAGACTCACTGACTCTATTCAACACGAGGAACCACAGCTCCCCCGACCCCCCCCTCTGGTTTTTGTGTTTCTGTTCCTGCATGGAATGCATGGGTAGGCATGCAAAACATCTGTTGGCTGCCCGCATGCATGAGTGTGTGCTTAAATGAATAAACAGATACCATATGGAAGCCAAACGAAGCCTCAGGCCCTGACTGCAAAGAATATCAGACTGTCACAGCCCATAATCCCTGCCCTTTTCTACGAATTACTCTGGGTCATAAAGACAGAAGCATCAGAGCTGGCACGTTTCTCATAGCCTGTACTTTGTGCACGCCTGATGTTTTGCTTATTTCCGAAGGCTGCATGTACCACAATGCACATGTGCAGATGCCAGGGGACAAAGTCCCACCTTGTTGAAACAGGATTTCCTGTTTACTGCTGTTTACGCCAGCCGGCCTGCAGGCTTCCATGGACTCTGCCCTCAGTTGGTTGTAGGAACACTGGGATTGCAGACATGAGCTACAGCACTGGCTTTGTGTGGGTTCTGGGATCTGAGCTCAGGCCCACAGACGTGCACAGCAACTGCTTTACTCCCAGGGCCACAGCCAACCCCGCTCCCCTGCACTCTCTTCATAACTCACTTTCTTCCAAGGCCAAGCCTGTGTAGTTTTTCCTTTGCCACAGTTCATATGCATGCAGCACATGGTAGTGTCTCAAGAACTGGGAAGAGCTTAAGGACAGGTGACAGTGACCGTGATGGAGCTGGGGGTAAGCAGGTCCCAACCAGTATATACAGTCTAAAAGGGGCAGACACAGGTCACAGGAAGCCTAATTTGACCTTTGCGGGAAGAGTAACAGTGCTTTTCCTTCCCTGTGGACAGGGAGCCTGGGGTAGCAACGCACAGTGCTGGCCAGTGGGGTAGCTGAGGGTACATGACTGCAGAGCCAGGAGAGCCAACGGGGCCACTGCTGAGCTGCCTGGTGGGAGCAGGCCGGGCAAGAGGATGCTCTCAATTGCCAGGACGCTCACCACACCTTTAACATGAGACAGCGCCCAGGATGTGGTTGTCAAGGAGAAGGCTGGCCATTACTGAGAGAAACTGTTCTGTATTCATGTCCCCATTGTGGGTTAGGGCCACATGCCACCTGCCGGTCAGCTGCACCCAGTAAATATTTGCCTTGCTCTCTATATTTCATTAAAATCTCCTATTATGGTGTTGGCTGGCTGGGGCGTTGAGCACCTTTCTCTCTAGGATGCTGCAGGCTTCACCTGACAGATGGCCTGGGAAGCTCATTCTCTGCCTGCTTGGCACTCTGGGAACCTGTGTCCACTCCGGCAAAATCTCAACTTCACTGGCAAAGCAACGTGTGTTCCATGTCCTGGCATACCCCCTCAGGGCCTCAGTTTTCTTCTCTGTGAAACGGGTCACTAAGTATGAGTCCTACCCCCAAAGCTCTCTTGGGAACCAGGTGAAATAATGGACAAAGGTGCCACACAGTAGGTATTTTACACATAGTAGTTCCTTTCTTTCTATCTCTTGCACAGCCTTCAGCAGAACTACTTTCTCATTACAGTTCAGAGCCCAGGCACTGGGGTCAGGCTGCCATGGAGTCTCCACTAAGGCCTCTTCTTGAAACCTAGTTAAGTTTTTCCAGAGACTCATTTTCTCCTCTATAAAATGAACAAGTCCCTACCCACATGAAAGACAAGTCAAGATCCAAGAGAGGCCAGTGCATGGGTGTCCTGGGCATGGCCTGGAGCTCTGGGCTGAGGGTCACACTGGGGCCTGTGATGGCATCAGCAGGCGGGGCCAGGCCCAGTCCTTCAGGACCACTTCCCACAGGTGCCAACCATCAGAGTCTGAGAGAGATACAGAACTGGAGTCCCTCAGGAAGAGGGGCTTGGACTGCACAACTCCTGGGCCGGGCCCTCATCCTGCCATTCCAGGCTTCCAGGAGAGAAGAGGCTTCTGGGATGGGTCTCTGGGCTTGCTGAAGCCCTCTGTGGCGGAGAAACATCTGAAGGGGGGCCACCAGGGTTTCTAACAATAGCCTGCGTGCCTGTGACAAGCTCACACCTCAGAGGGAGGGGAGAGGCTGGCTCCAAGAGGCTCTGAGGGAGGCTGCTGACCTAGATCGCCAGGGACAGAGGAAGCCTGTGCCCAGGCGGAAGCCACTCCGCCCACCCCGCGACTAAGTCTAGAGAAAACTCCAGAGCAGCTAGGATGGGTCTGCTGTGGGGGAGCCAGGAGAGGCTGGGAGATTCAGGTGCCTTGAGATGCCACATTTCTCCAGGGGGCCTTGAGCAAGCTGGCTCCTCAACCTGACACTGGGGTTCCCTCCTTCAAGGCCTGTCAGTTACAACCTGGCCCTCAGGGTCAGCTAACACCACTTTCAAGAAAGACATCTTGGGCCTGAGCACCTCAGCCTTGGAAAACACCAACACACTCCTGACACCTGGGGAGCTGAGGCCCCTCATGAAAGAAATGTAGTCCGGGGTTTGAAAGGAGATGATGCAGGACTTTTGTTTTTCTACGTCTGCTTCATTCCCTAGCTCTTCTGTAGATATGGGGTTGCCAGGCGCCCTGAGGCTGGGAGAAGCCTGGAGGGTGGCGTGGGCTCCACACGTCCTAGAAACGGGGTTTCTTGGGTCGGCCGGGAAACCCCAATCCAACTCCAAGGGAACCCTTGGCTGGACTGTGCACAGGCAGAGAACAGCTCAAAGCAATTTCCTCCTGAGCTGGTAGGAGAGATAGGGGCGCAAGTAGAGGGGTGGGGAGCCATCCATCTGCTGCCTGGGATCCCCCTTCCTGCCCACAGCTTGGGGGTAGCAACATTCAGTTCAGGTCCACAGACCTCAGTTCCTAGGACCTCTGTCTCCCCCAGGGCTGCATCCTGCCTAATGAGGTCTGGATAACCTAGAGAGTAGCCATGCTGGAGCTCTGTGGAGAGTCACCCTGGGCCTGAGCTCCTGAAGCCTGGGGTGAAGGGACAGTAAAGGGAGGCTTTGTTCTGCCCTGGGCTCAGCTAGCCGAGCCACACGCTACTCTGTAAGCTCCTGGCTAAGAAGGTTGACCCCAGGGTTATAGGATCTAGTGACCCAAACCAATGCCAAAGAAAGAAAGCGCTGATACTCCTGAGTCTACCTGTTGGCCTATGGCAGGCAGAAAAGTTTGGGTTTGCTCTGAGTCTTAAGGGATTACCGGGGTCCTGATTTTCCACAAGGGGAGAAGCTTGCAGGGTCCCTGTGGGAAACACACCACACTCCTTCCTTCACGACCACTGAGGTGGGTCAGCTCCCCAGGCGCAGAGGTGCCTCCCCTCCTCTCCGCAGCTTTGAGCTCAGACCTACACTTCCCTGCAACTGGATGTCCCTTGGGGACCTCAGACACAACCATCACACACCATGGCCTCTGCCCCCCATGATGCACCCCTCTTCTGGTGTTCTCTATTTCTCATGAGTCCAGAGTCTTGCCCAGGACAAAGCACAGAGAAACACTTGGCAAAGCCCTTTCAGACCAAATGGAACCTGGGCACCCATCGCGGGCATGGCCTACTAACAGAGGGGATGTTCCTGGATCACAGGTCAGGAACCAGAAGACAGGGAGCCTTGGCCATAAAGCCTGCCTGTGGAGCAGGTGGGGCTTCCGGGCCTCAGTTTCTTCACCTGGAAAATGAGAGTAATAAACCCTGCCATCTGCCTCTCTGGCTATTACTAAGAAGTCTGGTGACAAGGGATATTTGTTAAATAGCTGACTGTGACAGGCCTCATGAGAAAGCCTCAAGAAAAAAAAATTACTGAAGCTCGAATTTATAGATGGAAAGAATGAGGCTGAGGGATGTGCGGCAGTACGGATCCAAGCAGCCGGCGGTGGGGATTGAACTCAGGGCTCTAGCACGTCACTCAAGCTCCAAAGCCCTCCAGCGTTGTTCCACCAGGCAGGGACAACCACATTGCTGGGAGCGGAGAGAGCCCAGTGGATCCAACCTCGTGTCTGCCCCTGGACCACTTTATGACCTTGGCGCAGTCATTGTCTCTCTTTGTCAGCAGAAATAATGCAAATTTTCCAAGCCCAAGAGAATTTCTGCTGCGAGTGCTTCTGCCAAGCTGGTGTAGGCACTTCTCCACAGCACATGTGTTCATGACACCCCTGACCTGAATCTGCCTTGCCCCGGCCATCAGCTAGGCTGCCGCAGGGTGGAGGGCAGGGACTTTGGAACCTGATCGTACAGTAGGGCTTGCAGCCCAGTCAAGCAGGGGTTCTGGAAACCGGGAGGCCCGCAGGGAGAAAGAGGCACCTTGGCAATAAGCTTGCTTAGCACAGCCTAATCCACACACCTAGGTAAGTGTATCACGCGGCCTCACTCTCCCAAACCTGAGAGAGCTTCTGGCCTAGGTTGCTTGCTACCTACCACTAACAAAACATGGAGCTGTGGTGGTAGTCTTTATCAATTTAACACAAGCTGGAGAGAAGGAACCTCAGTTGAGAAAATGTCCCCTGTAGGCAAGCTTTGAGGGCATTATCTTGATTAATTATTGATATGCAAAAGCCCAACCCACATGGACAATGCCCGGCAGGTGGTCCTAGCAGTGCACAGGAAAGCAAGCTGAGCAAGCCATGATGAGCCGCAAGCCAGGAAGCAGCACCCCTCTGTGGCCTCTGACTCCCTTTCTGCTCCCTAGAGCGCCTGCCCTGACTTCCTTTACTGTAAGCCATAAGGACTGTGACCTAAGTTACTTTGGGTGATGGTGTTTCAAACAGCAACAGAAAGCAAACCAGGACAGAGGCAAACTCAGCCTCGAACCCCCAGCAACGTCACCTGCATCTGCGTGTCTTCTCCCGTGGCCTCAGCCCTTTGCCCTGCCTATGGGCCAGTGTCCCAGCAGGTAGCAAGTGGAGGACCTTCCAAACGATGTGAGCCCACTTAGTTCATTTGAGGCTTTTCAAACTTTAATATGTGTAGTAGCTAGAGACCTTGGACTCTTGAATTTCCTTACAGTTTTGTACACAATACCTCACTGCCCCAGGGGCTTTTGGCTTCTACAATCAATCAGTACTTGTGTGGAAGCTGGAAACTAGAAACTGTTTTGGCTGTGGGCACAAGACCTAAGAGTGCCTTGGACAACTGACTCTTAGACAAGGGAATGTAACCTTTCCAACTCTTCCCTGGTTAGCACAAGTTCAGGGTATGATGTACATTGTGACCAGAGCTCCCCATGGGACTTTCCCTGACTGGCTTCCTCACCCCACTGGCTTCTCATTTGTCCTGGCCCTCTTGCCATTTTATCTTACCACATCGTCCATAAGATGCTCCCCCCCCCCCAAATCACTTTCATGAAAGTCTCCTTCTCAGAGCAAGAGTCTCAACAGTACCCCCAGTATGGTATCCTTTGTGACTGTTAGAGACTTAAGGGAGATGCCATCTGTGAAACGCTCTGCACAGAAACTAACACTGGCTAAGGACTCACAAAACTGCTGATGTTTGTTCTCTTGGAGCAGGCATGTCACCGACAGCCACACGACCCATCTGCAGTTCTCTGAGAGAGTACCCACGGGCTCTGCCTCCTTGGCAGGGACCAGCCTTCCCACGGAAGTTCCTGTCCAGCCACTCACCTCTTCCCACTGATGAATATATCGAATGAGGCGGGAGAGCCGCAGGAGGCGCAGGAGGCTGAGGATCTTCGTGAAGCGGACGATGCGCAGAGCCCTGGCGGTTTTGTAGACCTCCGAGTCAATGCGGGTCTCCACTATAAGAAAGATGTAGTCGACGGGGATGGAGGAGATGAAATCCACCACGAACCAGCTCTTCAGGTACTTCATCTTAATCCGCTGTGGGTCAAGGATGATTTCCGTGTTGTCCTCCACCACGATCCCCGTGCGGAAGTTGAGGACCAAGTCAATGAGGAAGAACGTGTCTGACACCACATTGAAGACGATCCAGGGTGTGGTGTTCTCATCCTTGAAGAAGGTGATGCCCACGGGGATGATGATCAGATTCCCCACCATCAGCAACAGCATTGTCAGGTCCCAGTAAAATCTGCCCAGAGTGACGAAGAGGTCAGTCATCAGGAGAACAAGGGCAGGCTACAGACACAGGCGAGGATCTGGGGATTCTGAGGGGCTCGGGGAGATGGGGGTGTGAGCATCAGGGCAAGGCGTGGAGGTTGTAAACACAGGGCATGACACAGGCAGAGGCTCCTCATTCACCAGGTACCCTCTCTCTGTGTTCTGGGAGCTTCCCAGGCTTTCCCTCCTCACCTGGCCTACTCCCCAGCCAGAGGCAACCTGGGACACAACTGAACAGTGACCTCTGGGAACAAATCAGAGACTACTTTAGTGACAAGAGCAACTCACATCATCTTCCCCAGGCTCCGGCCAGGCTGCCCTCGTGTTCCCGGAGGTTTAGCTGTGGCTGAGATGGGCTGACAGCCATGCCACTGAGCATGACCAGAGAACAGGGACATCCCAGTCACCTGGGGGGCAGAGGCTTTAGCTCCAGCTTGATTCTGTCACTGACATCTTATGCGACATCAAGCGGGTCCAAGGCTCCTCATTCTAGTCCCAAGTTTCCTCACTGTGCAGAGTCCTGTAATTGTGACCTAGCATGTCTCACGAATGCCTCACCATCTCTCTGCCCAGTTTGCACATTGATACGGGAGTGTTACCCAGCCTTCATATATTTCTGCAAAGAACACCACAACCACCAGTGAGTTATGGGTCCAGCTCCTACAGGGTGTTCTTGATCTGGGTACACTGTGCCCAGCCACACATTAGTCATACAAAGAGAGTTGTATGTACTTATTAGAAGCCACACACATCCGGGTATCCCCATTCATACACACAGCATGCAAACATCCATGTGTACACACACACACACACACACACACACACACAGCCATCATTCCTTTTCATTTCATCTCCCGGGGAAAACAAACAAACAAAAATGCTGTTCCATAGAGGAGCCACTTAGGGCCATGTGGCCCTTCGTACATAAATCTAATAATATACCCAGGCTAGAGGAGTTTCTAAAATTAACAGATGGGGTGCAAAGCGGCTGGGAATGCTGACTTCAGCAGGCCTGCCACTCCAGCGGATTTCTACACCCCGCCCCTCCCCGGCTCCAGTTCCCTCAATTACAGACCAAATTCAAGACAGTAATTAACAGGAGAATGTTTGCATTTAGTGGTCTTCATAAATCTAAATTGCATGAGGCAAAACCACCCATTTCCTTACATTCTGACTAACTGTTTCAATCCTGAGCTTGCAGATATTCCTGGCTGATCTGGGCTGGCGCTGGAGTGTTGGCACTTCCTTCTCCTGTCCCGAAGCAATCCAGGAGCTCTGTGAGGGGCAACTCACCCTCTGAGCATGGGAGGTAGAGTTCTAGGGATAGCCAGCCTTGCATCTGCTCCAGCTCTACTCACTCAGACACTCCTGCCTCAGTTTTTCTCATCTGCTCAGGGGAGTGACTCACATGCCTCGCCAGCCAAAGTTGCCACACGAACAAAGTAAACCTGAGTGCAGCCAAATGTCCTGATCCAGGCCCTATGTTATCAAATGAGTAAGTAAAGAGCTTCAATCAGTCAACTGGCAGAAAAGACATGAGAGGTGAAGACACACCCTCCAGACATTTGCTGAAGCAAAACTTCCAATGGGACGAGGGAGGGGGGAGGGGGACCTGTAATAAACAGGAGAGGCATTGACAGGAGCCAGGGACACAGAACCTGACTGATCAGATGGCAGCAACTATTGCTTCAGCATCCAGATACCTTGACCTCAAGGAACACGATCCCTTTGGAGGATGAGCCTTGGGGTCTAAGAGCCATCCATGCAACTGGGATCTGAAGAGACGGCTCTTGGCGACCACACTGGGAAGGTGAGAGAATTCAGGCTCTGGGAACTGCCCTTGGTCTTGCAGACAATGTCTCTCCGCTCTTTGCCAGATGGTTGCACAAATCTCTGAACTAAGCCCAAAATTGTGTTCAGCACCATGGACAGTGTCCGTCACGCCTGCCAGCCCCAGCTTGCAGGTCCAGCCAGGGGAACTTGGCAACAGCTTCCCTGCTGGCATCTTCAGTGTATACCACCCTCTCTACACTCCCCCCGCCCCCCAAAGTCTGGGTGGCCAGAAGTATCTCAAGTGAGTCTTTCTTGTGACTAGCATTTTGTATTGTTGGCTCCTTGAAGACAGAAAAGTCTTTATTCATGAAGAGCCCCCAAATGCTTGCTGCACAAGGATTTACTGCTTAACCTTGTGCTTTCTGTGAATTAGATCATTTAGCCCTCACACTAGTACTACAGCTACTTCTGTCTGTGTTTTACAGATGATAACAATGAGGCTCAAAGAGAAGCATTGACTTGGGGCCATACGGCTAATGAGGAGCAGAGGCAAGATTTAGAGAGGTCAATAAACTCTCTGCAAAATATGGGTTTGGGGGGGGGGTTGGGGTAGGCAGCTCTGCAGGGTGTAGGGGGCAGATGAACCTTCCTGGTACTGTGTCACAGTGGTACTGGTACTGTGTCACAGTCCTATCAAGGTAGGTGCACCCCTGCCCCAGACACAGGAGAAGAAAGGATTGTTGAGAAAAACTGAGAGGATGGACCTTCCTGATTATCAAGGCCTCCTGAGGTCTGGCCTGGGTGAGAGCACAGCAGATCTCTCCAGGATTAAGTCACCTGAGCAGTCAGTCAGCCAGCCAGGAACAGCTGTACCTATCCTTCAGAAGGGAAAAACTGATGTCCAAGGAACAGTGGAATTTCTGAAGCCACCAACTAGATGCAGAATGTTCTCACAGCACCCACTGTCCCTCGAACCACTCAGAAATGACGTCACAGTCCAAGACAGCCAACCATGGGGCAGGCACCACGCTGTGCTGGAGAAGCAATGGGCAGCCAGACCAAGACGCTCTGCAGCTGGCACATGCCAGAATTAGAGGCCTGGTCTCTATAGTGCTGTTCTCCCTTCCAGTGTTGATGGGCCCGGTCAGAAAGCACGAGCTGGGCTCTGCTTCAGTCCCAGGATGTCAGACCGGTCTCCCCTTGGCGGCAGGCTTCGCCTCCTGTTTGGATCAGGCAGATGGTGGGAAGTAGAACTCTAGAAGCTGACACTGAGGGTCCAGCACCCATGTCTAGAAGGACTGAGGGACAGCAGATGGGCAAACAGCCCTCTACTCTGTTGTCTGTATCACTTCATTGGTGGCTGAGGGGAAGGCGCTGCCTTCCATGGGGATGAGGGCAGAGAAGATGGCAATGCCTGACCTTGAACCCAGAGACTAGACAAAGGACCCTCTCCTTCCATGTGGGCTGATGAATCTAGCGTCCTCTAGCTTCCTCGTTTCCTCACAAGCTCATGCTTGCCTGCGACCACAAACACACACGTGTGTGTGCACCACACATTGCATATGCAAGCATGCATACATGCATGAGTTTTTGTAAGCACTCTGTGTCTGTGTCTCCATTTTGCCCTCATTCCTACACCCACCTCCAGCAACACCCACGTGGATACATTTTTTGGCACAAATGATATCCCCAGGGAATCCTGTCAGCGTACAGCAGAGGATGCCTCCGTCTAGCCATTCAGATTTTTCCCATCATTCCGTGTTCGTCTGGACAGCTCCCTCCCCTGGGCCTCTTTAACCTCTAACCTAAGGTCCTGGCCAGCGCGAGTCCTGGTTTCAGCTCTTAGCAGGCTGCAGGCTCCCTGGCCTTTGTCTCAGCCCGGGGTCCCTGGATACTGCCTTCAGTGCTGGCCCTCCACCGTGTTAAGCAGCACTCTCTCTTTCTACTCCTGTGTGCAGATGGTTCCTGCTCCAAGCCCCCGCCCCCCAGCACCCGACCTGCCTTCCCACCTGCCTGCAGAATGTGCCCACCTGGAGGGCCAGCTGTCTCTACACCCAGTGAGTACACAGCTGAACTCAGCATCGTCCTCTAAGCGGAAAGGTACAATCTGCATTTCTGTCCTGGCAGCCAGGGCTCACAGCCTCTCAGCTGCTCTCCACAGACCCCCTTACCTGGCCTGCCCTCACGAACCCCTCAGAAGTTACCAGCGCTACTCCGGCTTCCTGGGATGCTGCCTCAAGTTCCCCTTTCTGACCTAGATCTGAATCTCTGTGCCTTTGCCCCACCTCTTACATGGTCCCCATCCTCCGTTGTCTGTCTCCAATACACATGACCCCCGCATTATCTTTCCAGGTCACGAGCAAGCTACCACTGGCCTGAATCATCCGGGAACCTGTAAGACAGAAGGCCTAAGCTCCTTCATATGGCAACCCAGCCCCTGCCTCCTCTTCTCTCCCTCAGCTCCTTCACAGTAGCCAACAGGACCAGGAGCCCTGGCCCTCCCCTCCCAGCCTTCTTCCTCTGTAGCCATCAGCTTTAGAAGTCTTTTCCCTTGGTTGACCTGTGCTCTCTGCCGTGGGCCTGCAGATGTTGGCAGATGTTGGCAGATGCCCTCTCTCCCTTCATCCTCGACTCCCCACCCTCCCTGCTAGCCCTTCAACAAATCACGGGAGTCTCCACGCCTTGGGAAAGGGAGGAGAGCCGGGACAATCTCCTCCACTCGTGCACTGTCTGCCAATTTTCCTGTTCAGCAAAGGAACTGCCCCATGGTGACAGACGGGTGAGACACAGGACAGCAGTCAGCAGTTGTTAGGCACCCGCTACCCCGCTGGGCACTAATCTGTATGGGGATTATCTTGTTTTGTCCTCATAGAGACACTAAGAAGCAGACACTGGTTGTGCCCATTTTATGACAAGGAGACTGAGGCCCAGTAAGTTGAGAACTTTGCCATATACACAGTGGATCAAGAATTCAAGGACAAGCAGTGCGACTCGAGTCCTGCACTTCACAAGTCCATAGAAGTACAAGTTAGGCTAGTGGTATTTTGTTACTCCCAAACGCTGTTCCCCTTCCCTACCCTCCTCCGAACTCTTTACCACACGCTCTTCCGTGATTCCCTTCTCGCAGCTTCCTCACCGGCTGATCCATTCACATCCCCTTTAATGAACCTAGACCGTCCTTCTCCCCAGAGCCCCTCACACCTCAAGGTCAGGGTGAGTCAGCGTCCTCTCCTGCTTCCTGCTGTCACTACCTGCAGCGGGTAGAAATGCCGACCAGATCCTTTGGGCATCCTGTCATCTCTTGGCCATCCTCCAGCTTCCATCTGCCACCCATGGGGACCGTGGCAATCCTGGCACCTGGTTTGCAACCTTCCGTTCCACTCTGTCCTGCCACCACTCTGGGTGACTTCTGCTCTGTGCTGTGTGTGCAGACAGGCCCAGGCTCTTGGGAGCTAGAAGCCCCGATGCTAAAGACCCCTCTTACTGTCCACTGCTGCCACACACCCCAGACCACGTGAGCGCCTGCAATTGCCCCCAGCCCGGCATGCTCCGTGCGAGGGCCTCTCCACCCTCCCTCTCCCCTGCTTTCTGCAGCTGTGCCTGGTGAGTTAGCTTCAGGGTCCCATAGCTGCAGTCTGCTGACTCTTCAGACTCGCCCCCAAAGAGCTGCCCATCCCAGACGGGATGGTCCAGCCCTCCCTTTGCTAAGAACGTCTCATTGTTTCAACCTTTCTGAAACAATCTTCACAAAAATACAGCCCTGGCCTGGAGGGGGGATCTTTCTTTCCATGCCTGCGTGTGGATCAGCAAGAACTGCTCACCCATTAGACTAAACAGCCAAGCTCCTGAGCAGCTCCTGTCCCCACGCTCAGGTGGGCGCTCTGCCCTGCCAGGACCTTCCAGGAGACCACAGTGGATGCCCCCCACCCACCCATGGCCCCTCCTCCAGAAACTCGGAGGTCACCTCATGCCCCTCCTTCTAGCAGATACCACCACCCCTTCAACTCCACAGAGAAGGGATAAGCTGCCAGAATGTCCCCTCCCTTTCTGCCGCCAGACTTCTTTACCTATTCTCTTCTTTTCTTTCTAAACACGAAGGAGCCTGCTTCTGGAAGCTAGGGTTCACCTCTCTAGGGACTCTCTCTTGCCCACCTCCTTAGTACCTCCCTCTTCAGGCATCCTTTCCCAGCGGTCTCATGTAGCCCAGGCTAGACTCCATTGGGATATACAGCAGAGGATGACCTTGAGCATCCTGCTTCCACCTCCTGAGTGGACAAATGGATTGCAGGCACGTGCTGGCGTGCCCGGCTTTGCACTGTTCCGGGGATTGAACCCAGGGGCTCATGCATGCTTGACTCACACTCTGCTAACGGCAGCCCCAGTTCAGCTTTTATTTTAAGCTCTATAGAGACTACAGCCAGAGCCAGGAGTCCAGCCTGCGGGCCGCAGGCCACCGTGGCAGAACCCCCTGCCACCCTCACTCTCTCTGCCCAGGCTCCTGTGTGCTAACCCCTCCTTCACGTCACATCCCAGTCACCTGCTGACTGACTGCTGGCAAGGAGGAGCCCCTGCTGGCCTCTGGCCCGGGCGTGCACGTCAAGCTCACCCCAGCCAGTGCTGACTCTCTGTCTGCCATCACCCTCTCAGCACAGGTTTCCAGAGGGGAGCATACTCCCTCCACCACCTCCTTCCTGCCCAGCCCCCCTCAGGCCCCAGGGTCTCCCCACAAGAGTGGAGAGACTGCTCTTTCCCTCCCACCCCCGCCTGGCCACCGGGGCTCTATTTTTAACCCACCTCAAAAATCTCTGACTCAGAATCACAGGGCTCCCAGGTAGCTGCTCCCAGCTGCCTCGGCTGCTGCAGACACAGACTCACAACCAAGGGTTGCCAGCTGGGCTTGGGTTGTGGGTCTGAGTATGCGTTTCTAATGTTTCCACAATCATCGGTCACTTGAGTAACAATTGTTTTGTTCTCAAAGGTCCCTGGATGACCCTGTAGTCCTTGTCTCTTCTAAGGTCCCTCACTAGTTAGGCTAAAGTCCCAGCCCCTCATAATAGAGTGAGGGCTGGTGTCAGCCACTCAGTGGACACAAGGCAAGCTGTGGGCTATGACTGGCCCACCCCTTCCAGACGAAGATGCTTTAACTATGGGATATAGGCACCTGGGTGTCTGTTCAAGGTCTGGGCTCCAGCCGGTGAGGATAGGGCCTGACATCTGTATTGCTGACAAATTCCATGTTGGAATTAGCTAAGATCCACTAATTTCCCTGTTTTAGACAAGGTCTCTTGCAGCCCAGGTTGGAATGACTTTGAACTTCTGGCCCTCCGACCTCTACCTGTGCCAAGTGCTGGGATTAGGGGTGTGTGCCACCATGCCAGTAGTAACAGGGAATGCACCTAGGGTTTTGTGTATGCCAGGCAAGCGCTCTATCAATTGGGCTGCATCCCCAGCTCCTGAGACACGATTCCTAACACATTATAGAGTGTATATAACCAGCGTGTGCTGGCCATTATCGCCACCATCATCATTCTGGGCCAACAAAATGCAGGGCCTAACCTGGGAGTTGTGGGGACCCTGTGAACCCCATCCCCGGTTTTACCTCACGCAGCACTCTTTCTGAGAGAGGGGCAGACCCACCCCATAGGGGAGCTGACGACACAGAGACGAACTCAGTGGCAAAGGTCACCTACGTGGGGGGTGGGGTGGGGGGGTGGGGGGTGGGGGGGGAGATGCAGCTTATTTGGTTCTGCATCACAGAGGCTGTGCCTGCCAGAAGGGGATTCAGCCAAGGCTCAAAGGGAAAGCAGGGGGCAGTGTGGCCTGCTGGTTACTACAGCCTCAAAGAGCAGCAGAGGGTAGGAGGCTGCATGTGTCCAGGGATCAGTGCTGTGGCCTGGACACAGTAGGAGAGCAGGGGCAGGAGCTCAAGGGTCTCGGTTCTCTTTGTGTCTCTAAGCTGCTGTGGTCCCTCCTCAGATTCCCCACCACCGTACACAGAGAGGACAAGGCCAGGCACGCTGAAGGCACTGTAGAGGTCAGAGAGGCTGGGTATCGGGCGGAGCCTGGGGAAAGAAAAGGAAGGAAGTGCGGCCCAGCAACCTCGGCCTGAAGCCTGTATGGAAGGCAGGCCCAGGAGCTAGGACTCTTCTGGGAGCTTCAGGAGCCACAGGGATTGAAGATTTCCCTGGGAATGGACTGCTACTGCACCTCACGTGTATTCTCCTCCTAACCTGGCTGCTGGGGGCATTTTGAGGTGATAACCCATTGCTTTTCTCGGAGACTAGTTCTCTGTACACAGATACAAACTAGAATATATGTACATGCATATGTGTGTACACACAGAGGCACACAGAGAGTCACACACACACACACACACACACACACACACACACACAACTGCACAGCAAGGTGCATCTGCTTGCTACAACACTCCAAGGTTTCAGGATGCTGAACTCCCTCAGGCTAACCACCCAGCATTTCACCGTCCACCGAACAAGAGAAGAAGACCTAAAGAGAATGGGTGGGGACCAACACTTAACAAACTGAGATATACTCGCAAGAATCAAAGACTCAAGTACCACCCGCCCAGGAGCCTCCTGACCTACCATTCAGGAGCCTGGGACAAAAATAGAGCATTGTTGTAGAATAGCACCTGAGCACCGCCCTGCCCCCAAGGGAAACTAGGAACCTGGCCTCACCTGCCCTTGTAAGAAGGCCTACCAGGGTGAAGGAGAAAATGCACTCGAGTTGCACCAAGGTCTCCAAGGGATTTAGACCACAGTAGTGATGTAGGGAGGACCCATAAAGCAAACTTGTGCTGTACACCCTGAGTCTGCTGAGGTAAGTTAGTTGAGCAGTAAGGATCCCACTGGGGTACACGGGCTCCGAGGGCCTGGGGCTAGATGGATCTCTAGTTCTCCTCAGGAAAACTATCTTAACAAGGAACCTGAGCCCCCTGAGTTCCTGATTTATAACAACCTGTGTGGGGAAAGATGGGAAAGGGTTCACTAGAGAAGAGGGCCTGTCACTCTGGGTGGGACATGGGACAGAGGAGTCAGAATTTGACTAGGGCCCTAGGGAGCTAATGCAGGATTGAGACAAGGTGGGGCTATACCACAGCAAACGCTTCAGGCCACAGGGCCCTCGGGAAAGTCTACCACATGGGCTCCCAGAGTGAGGAGCACAAGGAACTGGGGGGGGGGGTGCCCGCTAGCTTTTTGTCAACTTCACTCAAGCTGGGGTCATCTGGGAAGAGAGAACTTTGGTTGAAAAAATGTTCCCCTTATTCACCTTTAGGCAAGTCTATGGGGGCATTTTCTTGATTAATGGTGGATTTGGGAGGGCCCAGCTCAGTGTGGGTGGGATGACCCCTAAGACAAGTGGTCCTAGATGACATTAAAGAAAACAGACCAGACAAGCCATGAGGAGCAAACCAGTCAGCAGCACTCCTCACAGCCTCTGCATCAGCTCCTGCCTCCGGGCTCCGGCTACAGCTCCTGCCCCAACTTCCCTTTATGGTGGACTGTGATGATGACTTGTAAGTCAAATAAACCCTTCTTCCCTGTGTGGCTTTTGGCCATGGTACTTTTCATAACAGTAGAAAGTGGACGGAGACAGGGTGTTTCCTGCCTAGCCTCATTCTGGAGAGGCCAGATTACAGAAACACCTTGGGGACCCTGCAGTAGCCACCACCCAGGCTTTGGGACCTTGCTAAATCCTCATCCTTTTCCTATTCAAACAGAGAGGAGAAACCACAGAAGCAAGCCTCAGCTAAGCCCACCAGCTAGACTGGCCTTTGATCCCCACACTGGCCCTGGGCCTGCCTTCCGAGAGCCCCCGAGGCTGGAATGGCCACTTTCATAGCTGACAGTCCTAGTGGCCCATGGGTTCCTCCAACCACACCCACCTATCATGACCTGCGGTCTCCGTGAGTCCTAACACTGAGCGCTCTTGACAGGCCAGCTCTGAGCTCCCTCCTCAGGAGCTGTCCCCAGGAGCTAGGAGGAGGACACAGTCAGGACCTTTAGCAAGAAGGTGACGTCATTTTCATTAAGCTCTTGTTCCAAGTTGGTGCCTGGGTAGGAACATAGCAAGGAACACAGCAAAACAAAACAACAAAAACAAAACAAAACAAAACAAAACCAAAAAGTCTTCTTACCTTTCACTCCACAGGGCTGGGAGCTAACGGAGAGCCCCCACTCTGTCCCCTGCACCCAAGGGCTAAGCAAGTCCTCAGCAGAAAGATGTCAGAGGTGCCCCAACTACTTCAGGACCAGAGACTATAAAATGGCAGCATCTCGCCTGACTAGGCTCGGCAGCATCAAGGTTCTTTCTCACCAGCTCTTCTGGTCAGCAGGCCCCGCTGGCTCAGTTCACACTAATGGGGTCAGGATTGCAGGCTCAATAGCTATTTGTGCAATTAGCTCTGCTCTCTTCTCAGGCTTAGCCTGAGTCCTGACCCTGGATGCTGAGAGAGGAAAGAAGCTCGCAGAGGTTCTGTGGCAGGGATAGGAGGACAGACTCCCGGGGCGGGGAAGGCTCCCGCATAAGCAAACTCAAAGGCAAGGCTCCGGGTGAGCTAGCCTGGGCTCATCTGCAGAAACTTCTCAGCTACCACAGGTTCTTCTAAAAGGTGTTACATGAACCAGTGAGACAGGTGTTACAAGAATCGATGAGACCTGGGTGCTTGCAGGTCTTCCGGTGCCCATGGGAAGAAACAGGCGTCTTATATCATCTGAGAAACTGCAGAAAGAAGAACCCATGACTCGCCAGGCACTCAGTGACCAGGGACTTGTGTTAATCATTGACAGGGGCTGCTCCAGCCTTCAAGGGGACTGCAGGGTAATTACTTCTGGGCTCCAGGCCACAGCTCAGTGACATTATGACTGAGTGTCTGCCTTCTGGGCCTTCCGGGGAAGGAGAAGGGAGTCTCCCCCAAGGCTGTTGCAAGGCACAGGGCGAATACACAGCAATAGCAGAGGCAGGCGGGCAGGCAGGCAACAGGGCCAGGTGCCTGGGAGCTAAGAAAGCAGCCAAAGGAGTGCAGAGTCGGAGAAACAGAGTCTGATAACACCCACCCCGCGCAGGCGGCTCAGTCTCCCAACCACGGGCTTCCTAGAAAGCCTGCAGAACGATTCTCCCTCCTTGGGACCCAGTTCACAGTGTCCTTTACTCGCTGTGCAGTCACACTGGCCTGTCCCTTTTCTGTCTCCCCCAAACAAGTCCCAGAAGCCGAACAAGGACCCAGCATCCTCCCCTGTCAGGTGAGCGGTGACTTTGCCACAACATATGGAAACAGTCTTAGAACATAGACTTCTGGAGGGCATGACCCCTTCTTGCTCCTCCTCAAGCTCAAAATTCAGAGCATTAGCCAGCCCTGTTATGTATTAATTTCTGAAAGCCTCGTTCACGCAGACATAACACATCCGCCCACATGGGTAAATGCTTAGACAGACATAAAACCACCAGTACAATTATCAGGCCCCCGCAGCTGCTGGGATCAGACCCGGACGCCCTACTGCATGCTCTATAGAGGGCTGGGTACCCCGGACAGAGGGAACCCTGCTGTGGAGCTCATACACATTGCACACTCATTACCGGGCATTATTCTACATGCGCCTCAGGCCTCCCCTGCCTGCCTGGGAACACTAGACACCAGCCCCAACAAGGAGGGGCAGCGCAGGGTGGGGAGCAGTCATGGGTGAGATATGGCAGTTCCAGCAGCGATGGCATGGCCGCTTATTTGTAATTCGTGCTTTGCCTACCAGCGTGGACCAAAGGCAGCCGGCTCGGGTGCTAAGAGGCACAGGAGCTTCAGGAAGGAACATGTGCGTAAGGTGGTGAATGTCCTTCATCCTACCCCAAGATAGGGACCTCAAGGAAGACACTGAAATTAGATCACAAGTTTTGCTACTGGCCCTGAACCAAGCCTTTATCTTATGAGCCCCTGGTCCTAGTCATGACTGACCTTTGATCCTGCTCATAAGCTGAGCCTCGATCCCAATTGCAAAGTCCGAGTGGTCACACTCGAGTCCAGACCACATTCTTAGACTGAGCCCTGATCTTCATCATAGACTGAATTCTGACCCTGACCACAGAATGAGCCTGGGTTCCAGACATAGGCTCAGCTGAGTCCCAATCTCTACACAGTCATTTTCCCAAAGGATCCAACACAGCGCTATGTGTTTCTCTGGGGGACTGAGCAAGGACATCCTGGCTATTTGTCCCTCCCCCTGACCCCCTGGGACAGGGACTTAGATGGTACTCTGGTGTGCTACCAAAATCCCAGCAGTTAGGTCTGTCGGGGGAGGATCAGGGGTAGGCCTCTCACATACCAGTGGGTTCAGGTTTTGTCTTTGAAGTAAACTTCCTTTGGCGCTTTCTCTGCCCCTCTGCTTCCGTCTACACAAGCAACACTCTAGACTAAGGGTCTGCTTAAGTCTTTGCTTTAGGGCTCTGAGGCTAATAGATTCCCTGTACCTGGTGGTTACCCCTCTTCCTGGGCCCTCCATAATGTTTTGAATCTTGGGAGGATATTCCTAGGAGTGCTTGTATAATTAAGTTTTTAAGGCAAAGGTGAAAGAGGGAGGGGAGGAGAAAGGAGGGATGGAGGATGTAAGTTCAGAGTCCTGATGACGAGGCTGGTGCTTCCCAGTGATGAGATTTGGAATAGATGGCTCCCTGACCCCCCAGAGTAACCTTTTCTATAAAATGAGCATGATTAAAGCATCTGGGGGCCACTTTGAAGAGTGAATGAGATAAAATATATCCAGTTTCCCCACAACCTGGCATAAGACCACTGTTTCATTCATGATGGTAGTTCTTGGTCTATAAGCCCTCCTGACTTTAGTCTCCCTATTTGAGTAAAGGGTTATAAACTCAGGAGTGATAAGGGTTTGGGTAGCTAGATGGTAAAGGGCAAGCTGGACATGAAAGAGATACTGTAGGAACAGCTAGGGTCTGGGGACTGGAGACAAGATGGAAACCCTAAGCAGAGCTGGAAGGTGAGCCGCTGGCTTCCCTGTGCTCCGGACTGTGAGGTGAGGATGCTGAGGCCAGAGCTGCTCTTCTCAGTATTTTTGAGAGAAGTTCCCAACGTGTGTGTGTGTGTGTGTGTGTGTGTGTGTGTGTGTTGAGTGTGTGTATGTATGTGTGTGTCCGTGTGTGAGTGTGTGTATATGTGTGAGTGTGTATGTGTGAGTGTGTGTATATGTGTGTGTATATGTGTCTGTGTGTGAGTGTGTGTATATGTGTGAGTGTTGGGGATGTGTGTGTATATGTGTGTGTATATGTGTCTGTGTGTAAGTGTGTGTATATGTGTGAGTGTGTGTGTCCGTGTGTGAGTGTGTGTATATGTGTGAGTATGTATGTATGTGTGAGTGTGTGTATATGTGTGTGTATATGTGTCTGTGTGTGAGTGTGTGTATATGTGTCTGTGTGTGAGTGTGTGTATATGTGTGAGTATGTGTGTCCATGTGTGAGTGTGTGTATATGTGTGAGTGTGTGACTGTGAGTGTGTGTGTGTATACATCTATGCAGGTGTTTGTAGGTGTGTGGAAGTCAGAGGTCGCCATCAGTCAGGGTGCTCGATTGGTCTACACCTTATTTTTTGGGGATAGGGTCTCTCACTAAACTTGGGGCTCACCAATTTGGTTATGTGGCCTGGTTAACAAGCCCCAGGGATCCTATCTTTATCTCCCCACTGGGATTGAAGGCACAAGATATTGAATCTAGATTTTTAAAAGTTATTAATGTGGATACTAGGCATCCAAACTCATGTCCTCAGTACTTACAGAGCAAGCACTGTACAGTCTGACCCTTGGCCTTAGCCCCCTATATATCCAGGTCCTATCTTGCTAGGCTCAATGTGAGCATCGGCTCACATCCGTCACCACGCCCTACGCCAGCCAAACAGCTTATCTCAGTGCTGAATCTGCTCCACAGGATGCAGAGTGTCCAAGTACTCTTCTGTGTTATACTGAGCATCCTCTGTGCCAGAGAACTCACCACCTCTCAGCACTGCTCCTGCACCAGCTTTGGGTGTTGGTGATGGTAGAAAGTGTCTGGAGTGGCTTCCTGGCCCTTGGGACCACAGATTTCCAGGTCCCTGGCAATGCTTTCTCAGCAAGGAAGCCTGGCTGGCAAAGAACATCCTTTCCAAAGCCAAGACAATGCCCCTGCCCTCCCGTGGCCCTCTCTGGCTGGGAAACGTGGATTCTTCAGCATCCCCTGGGCCCAAGCAGGACTGCCTGGCTGGCCTCTGTGGCCTTTCTATTAATTAGCAACTGGCAGTAGCAGCTTTGTAAGAGCTCTCAAGTCAGGCTCGAGCTATGGCCGCCTCAGTTATATGACAAGCCCCCAAGGGACTGGGCCAGGACCTTCTGTGCTACATGGTTTTCCCCTTGGTATCCAGTGTTGTGGCAGACACAAGGGCCACTCGGGCTTCTCTGACACTTGTCCACCCTGTTATCTGACTGGAGGCTGAGAGAGGGGGAAAGAAGTTGACAGGCAAGCCTCTCCCACAGGGAAGGCTGCTGGCCGGGACAGGAACAGAGAAGAACACGAGACTGGAACGGATCCCCTGCTCAAAGTACTAAGGCAGCAGCTATTCAGGATGTCTCTGTTCCCTTCTAGCTGGCCACTGTCACAGCTACCTGTCACCTTTGGACTCTCACTGACAATGCCTACTTACTCTGGAAATCTCATTGCTGTAAGATGTCCTTAAGTACCCTGTCCCTTTGTTCCCTCTCTCTGGCCTCAGCCTCTGACCCTTAGGACTGGAGAGAAGCTGAAAGACTGGTGACATGGGATGACAGGTGTCTTCTGGTCACCTGGTCTCTTCCTGCTCGTCAGCTTCGCCCAGAAGGCAGTATGCAAACCCAAACCAAACCTGTAAGGGCAGGAGGTGAGGCTGTGAATCCAACATCCTGGGGTACAAACTGATCTCTGAGGCCTAGGCCCTACCTAACTTTACAGTGTCCTGCCCTGCTGAGCTGAACTGGGGCTGGAGGCAAAGTTCCATTGCCAAAGTTATAGGAAACAGTCTCAGGGCCCTGTAAGCCCTCCCTGAACATGTGGGCTGTAAGCTCAGGACGCCATGCCTGGTCCCAGGGCACCAGGACTATCATTACACACCCGAAGCTGCCTTTTAACTAGGTCCCAGAGTGAGATGGATACCACTCCAATGAGAAGCTACATTCAAACAACTAGAGTGCCACCCAGTGCCACAAGGTAGCCTGGAGGGATGGAGGAGTGGTTTGGAGAAACATAAGGAAGACCTGGAACTGTGAAGCCTTCCAACCTGGAGAGGAGAGCAGATGAACCGGTAGATAGAAGAGCACAGCTGGGTTTCCCTGTATGATGTCTGCTACCTACATGTATGAAAGCCTCATTTCATAACACCAAAAGGGCTAGAGACCAGGCCAAACAAGAAGGCAGCCCCCAGACCCATCAAGCAGTTACCAGTCTTAAGAGTGAGACCCAAGCTACAAGAGGGAGAACCGGATAGTCAAGGGCTTAGCCCTCTAGCCTGAAAACAACACATCCTAAGCTCTCCTAGCTCTAGAGGAATGCTGCACAGCTGGGGGGTCTGCTGCCCACTGCGCCACCAGACAGCACCACCCGGGCGGCTCACCTTGGAATTCCCCTCTGCACCAAGGCGCCCTCCCCTCCCTGCTGCCAATGCCTGCTGTGTCTTTCACCCAGCTTCCCACACACCCAGCAGGAACAGCTGGCCCAAAAATGGCTCCCCTTAGAAAGGGCCTCCGAACTCCCAGACCCAGAGCCAGGCTGCCTCTTTCCTGAACAGCCCTTCCCAAAGCTGCGAGGGAAAGACATGGGAGGGAGGCTGAGAAGAGAGCCAGGCAGTGAGTCCCCAAGCTCTGCTTCCCCTCCTCAGGCTGCCAACTCTGACCCCTGACGGCTTAAGCACTCTGCCAGCAATGGGAACCCAGACCCCACTCACACCATACTAGGCCCCGAGGGAGGCTAATACCCCACCCCCACCAGGGTCTAGGCCCTCTCTTGGCATAGCCTCTGCAGTGGAACCCACAACCATCAGGCCTCACGTGATCCTCGATTTAGCGATGCTTCAGACACAGGAAACTGTGCCACATTTCATGTGCCTACGTATGTGTGTATTTCTCTAGGGACTGACTTGATAGTTTCTGACAGATTATCCATACAGTCCCTGTTGACAAACTAGTTCAGAACCCCTGGCCAGAGTCCAGGACAGAGGCGCATGTGGTCCACCTAGGACCAAGGGGAGGAAAGAGTGAGGGCCGGGAAGGTATTTGACCACTCTCTGTGGATTCTCACATTCTCTGTGTACCTACAGTTGATCACTTTGAGTCTTACATAGAAATGAGAAACAGGAGTCCCATTTTCTGGGCAGGAAAACTGAGGCTCACAGAAGGATGAAGCAGGACCTAATAACAAACAGGTTGGGCAAGGGATGTTTACTGAGCAATGGCGTTGATCTGGTGCAGGGACCAGCCACACAATGTCTACTTAGGCAACTCCTAGGACCTACCATCATAGCAGGATCCAGAATTCCAAAGCCCAACTGCTTTGGCCCCAATAAAAGGATGCTTTTAGATTCTTCTGTCTCTTCCTTTCCTCCTGGATTTAAAAGGATAAAGCGAGAAGAGGAGGTAAACCAAGCTTCTGCCTGCTCTATTGTCAAGGCTGAGCTGCTGTTTGGGGCACAACGGTAGACCCAGAGCTAATATCCAGATAAGAATTTCCCTGACAACTGCCATGTCCACCCACACATCCTCGAGACACAGTCTCCAACATACACACAACCAGGTCAACTCCAGTGTTTGAAATTTTGGCCAACCGGCCTCTGGGGCAAAAGTAGCTACACCTTCTCTCGGGGGTCCCTCCCTTCTCTCTTTCTTTCCCTTTCTATCTTCTTGGGGAACCAGTTTTATCTAGCTAATGTGCTATGTGTTCTTAGGTTCCAACATCAAACCTAGGCTTCTAGGACAGACATCCGTTGGGAGGAAGGACCTGTTCGGGGCTGGGGAAATGGGGAGAGGACCTTGGTCGCTAGCCTGGGGAAAATGTCCTGAAGGTGGTTTCTTCTATTAACAAACTGTAAGTATGAACTTCAACAGGCCAATGGGGTATTGGAGAAGAGGGGAAGTTGGAAGCCTTGGTGACTGCAGAAGTCATGTGAATAGCTATCATGATGGGATTGGTATAGACACGGAGCAGAGATGTCACTTCCCAAGTTATGGTGAGTCTCAAAGCAAGCCTATAACTTCCCAGGAAATGGTACCCAAGCCCTCCTCTCCCCAGACAGGCAATGTCAGAAGCAGCCCGTCACTGCCAGTCCTGAACTCCAAACCGCAAACTCAATCTATCATGGTTTGCTGGTGATTCTTTATTAAAGCAATTCTGCAGGATCAATGCT
Source organism: Apodemus agrarius (assembly GCA_964023405.1). Taxonomy (NCBI): domain Eukaryota; kingdom Metazoa; phylum Chordata; class Mammalia; order Rodentia; family Muridae; genus Apodemus; species Apodemus agrarius. Next base: position 61,839,182 of record OZ030012.1, on the reverse strand, counting down.
TCCTGCCAATCAAAATGATGAATAAATCCTCTGTGGGTCTGGGAAGTGCTTGGGGAAACTCTGGTGGGCGATGATGTCTGTCTCCAGATAAAAACCCAAGGCTAGCATCTACAACTTTGTGGTTCAAAGGCTTGGGTTCTCCAGGGGGCAGTGGTGGCTTGGAAGGAGTGATGATGGGTTTTCTAAACTTAGAGGAAGCCGGGCGGTGGTGGCGCACGCCTGTAATCCCAGCACTCGGGAGGCAGAGGCAGGCAGATTTCTGAGTTCGAGGCCAGCCTGGTCTACAGAGTGAGTTCCAGGACAGCCAGGGCTATATAGAGAAACCCTGTCTCGAAAAAAAAAAATCCAAAAAACAAACAAACAAAAAACAAAATAAACTTAGAGGATTCAGCTAATCCCAAGAAGTCTGACTTCTAATGCCAAGGCTAGCTATCTCAGCCTAGGAGACAGAGGGGGCATGGCCACTGGCCTTCAGAGACTCAGACCTTCTACCTTGGACTGTTTTCCTTCCTACAGACCCAGCATTAGACAAGGCTGGGTATAAAAGAGGAGTAGTTCCAGCTACAGTTTCTGCTGCTTACAAAAACCCACATTAAAACCCAGTTGGAACCCTGTTCTGTAGTCTATGTCTCCAAAGCCTGGATCAGTGCCGGCTCTAGAGCAAGGGGGCTGCAAGGTAGCATGTTCTGAATAGCACAGGTAAGACTAGGAAGTGTCTGGTGGGGGGGGGGATAGGCAGGGGGATGGATGGCTTCAGTCCCAAATCTTCACCATCTGAGGGAAGATGTGGAAGGGAAGGCAAGACTTTGCAGTTAGAAGTTCTCCATCAATTCCTGTCAGCGGAGGTGAGACATGCCTGAGGTTGATACTGGGGCTTGAAGATACGTGTGAATGGAAGTTTCTCCAGCACAAATGTGGACAGCGGTTGAACACTTGATTGGAGCACATTAGCAATCTCAAGTGATCAATACTGGGCCTGTCTTGTCACCACCTCTGAGGAAAGAGAAGCCTGGGACACTCAGGGACATCAGGGGCAAAGGAAACATGGTTCCTGCCCATGTCTCCCTCGTTGAAGACGGGGAGAGGGCGGGGAGGGGGGCGTCAGCTCTCAGTCCCAGGAATGGAGGTTCATGAAGGGTCCTACGTGGTCTACCTTTGCTCAGATCGTTTGACGACTGCAGCTCTGCCTGCTGCCTCCTTGCCCTCTGAGAATAGGAAGCCTGGATATTAGGGTTAGAAAAAACCATCTCCCAAGAGAACAGGAGGAAAGGAACCAAAAGAGGGTGCCTCTCCTTATTCACCACCTATTTTAAGCCACCAAAGTGTTGTCTGACTGGTCATTCCCAGCCAAAGAAATCTCTCTCATTGGACAGAAACTAGCTTTGCTCTCATTACAAATCCAGCTTCCCTGGAGTTTGCAAAGAGGCTCTGGTCGGCAAAAAAACATTCCTTTATACAGGCAGGCCAGCAGGCAGGCAGGCAAAGGAGATAAACAGGGCAGGACACAGGGAGAGGAGAAAGAAAGAAAGAAAGAAAGAAAGAAAGAAAGAAAGAGGGAGAAAGAAAGAAGGAAACAGAGAGCTTCATCCTAATCTGGTGTGCTAGAAAGGCCTCAAGAGACAGGAGAAAGTGGGGACTCAGAACCTCAACCAAGACAAAGGCATTGCCGATGCAAACCCAGAGGCAATTCATAACCCCTTGTGGACATAGTTCAGCTCACAGGCCCAAGTGGTATCTCCTGATCACTGGCATTAGACTCAGGAGGTGCAAGAGGGGACAGGATCTCTCTCCCTAACTGGTCTAGGGACCCATGAGAGAGCTTGTAGTTGCTAGAGTTTAGGCCATTGGGATGGAAATGGGACACTGGACCAGTTGGGGATCAATAGACAGCCGCATGTCAGTCAGGACAGCAGACATCTTCACTGACCACTATGAGCAAGGTCATTCTGCCCTGCAAGTGTGGGAATTAACTGTGTAGGGTACTTGCTCCTGGTACAACACTCAGCGTGAGGGTCTGGGTAAAAATGCACAGGGGGCTTTCATCCTGGGCCTGAGGCCCCAGCCACCTCAGTCCTCCTGGAATCTGGTTGCTGCAGCTTCACAGGCCCAGTAAAGATATTAATACCTGCAGTCAGCACCCAAGGAGCTGACCCAGCTGCTAAGATAGCTATCTCCCTCCATGACCCTTCTCTGTAAGCTAGAGCTGTCTCTAGGATGGCCACCTTGACTCTGCAGCCTCTAAGGGGGAGGTGCACGGCTTGGACAAGCAGAACTCTACCCTGCCTGCAGGCAGGGCTAGGCCAAACTCTGAACACCTTTGAGCTTGCCTCCAAAGTGGCCCAGACCCCGGAAGAGAGAAAGCAGAAGCCTGAAGACCGACTGAGGAAGTTCCCAGTGTACTGCAGGAGGTCCGGGGGTGTCTGGGACGCTCCAGGCGCCCCACTTCTCTTGGAGCGCCCAGAGCAAGGAAGGAAAGTTAACTCGGACTGGGAGGCAGGACTGGGAAGAAAGCATGCCTGTAACTACACAAGGCATCCACAGCATCTCCCACCTGGCCTCTTACCTGAAGTCACTGTAGGGGTGGATAATCCAAAACCCAGCTGATTTAACCCTCTCCTGCTCGCGCTCCACCGCTTTCTGGCTGCCGAACATCCTTAGGGAGAATTTGTTGACCCCAGGTTGCAGCATGGCACCGAATTGGCGCTGCATAAAGCCGCTCTGGCCCAGGCGCACCTCGGCCTCGGGGAGGATCTGGTCGCTGGCGGCCGCGCCTCCCTCCACTTTGATAGCGGTGTCCGCCGAGGGCTGCTCGCAGGAGGCAGAGGCCGGCTGCGGCGGCTGCTGGGGCGGCGGCGAGGCTGCGGGCTGTGCCGCGGCGCCCGGGCGCTCGGGCTCGGTCGCCAGGCCCGGGGGCGTCCTGTCCTCGCCGGGGGACGCATCGCCCTCGGCGGCGATGAGCCGCCGTTCCTCCGCGGAGTCATGCAGGTGCCCGAGACTGCTGCCGCCCCCTGCTCCACCACTGCCGCCGCCCCGGCTACCCAACGAGGCCAGACTCCCGCGGAAGCGCCTGCAGTCACCGTTGGTACTGGACTTGCCGGCGCTGCGGCCCGGCCCCTCGCTGTCTGTCGCCCCGAGAGCCGCACCCCGGGACTCCGAGCAGCCGGCGGCCACCGAGGGTGAGGGCGAGGGCAGCGGCCGCAGCCGAATGCTCCTTCGGCTCGGGTCCTGACGGCCCCCGGCCCCCTCTTCCTCACCATCCTCTTCCTCGTCCATGATCCACGCCTTGGCCCCCACCTGCTGCGGAAGGCTGTAGAGCCGCTTGCGCATGGACGGCGGCAGCTTGTCCATGGTGCCAGGGACTGGGTTGGGGGCAGCGGTGCGGGTGCGGCACGGGGACCCGCTCCAGGTGCGCCTGCCAGTGAGGACGCGTCCTTCGCTGCCTCACGAGCCCATGATTGCGCCGGCTGCGCGCCGAGGAGAGGCTCCTAGTCCGGCTGCGGGTCCCCGGGTTCGCCGCGCTGCACCTCCTCCCGGGCCCGGCTTGGGCGCGGGGACCCCACGCTCCCTCCCTTTCTTCCCTCCCTCCTGCGATCAGGGGCGCGGCGCGCGGCCCGGCTCCAGGCGCCCCGCCCCCGCGGGGAACAATGGGCGCGGGCAGCGGCGGCGCTGCGGCCACGGGGCTCCGGGAACCGCTCCCGAGCGCAGAGCGCACTGTCCGCGCGGTTCCCGGGAGTGTGTCCGGCGGGCGTCTGGGGCTGTCAGTGCGTGTGACCGCCGGAGCTTTGCAGCCGGCCACCCGGGCTCTCGCTTTGCCTCCTCTAGCTGAACCCAGCCGGCCGGATCCTGGGGACTCCCGCCGCAGCCGAGCGGAGCCCAGCGGCCCGCCGGGCTTACATCAGCCACCGCCTCTCCCGGAGCGCCCTCCGGCAGCGCTCGGGCTCCCGCGCCCCGGAATATTCATGAAGCCGCCGCAGCTCGCGGGTTGCCATAGGAGCGGCTTCTGCAGCCCGGCCTGCCTACCTGGGCTTCTTAAAGGGGCAGCGGCGTCCCAGCCCAGACGTAGAGGGGGCGGAGGGGGGCTGAGGGGGGCGGGTCCGGCGAGGGGCGCAGGGCGGAAACTCGCCAGACCCTAGGGACTGAGGTAGGAGGCGTCCTTATTCCAGTGCGCGTAATGATTTCTGCTGGCCAAGGGCTGAGAGCTCCCCCGAAGTGAGGGCTCCAGCTGGGGCTCAAGATTGGGGGGCGGGGTTTCCCAGGCTCTCCCGCGAGCTTCGGGCTTTCCTTGCTTAGCCGGCTCTCCCTCCGCTAGGGTCTCCGACCCTCCTCTGGGGAGGCGTGTCGGTCGTAAGGCTGCGGAGTGGCTGCTTTCCCGCAACTCGCCTGGAGAGGGGGTTTCCGGAAAACGCTTCGAGTCCGGGCGGCTCCCAGGGTTTTCCTGAGCCAGGGGCGGGGGGCGAATCCTGCGTGGGTCTTCCCCGGCGCGGCGAGGAGGGCTTACGGGAAACTCTCCAGGCGCTCACTGGGCGCGCGCGTGGACCCACTTCTGTGAGGTAAGACTTCGAAGAAATGCGCCGCCGACAGTAGCAGACGCAGACGCGGGATCCCAGCGCCGGACTTCCCACCACCCACTCCCCAGCGCCTTTCCCGGAGCAATTCGATGCGGGGTTCCCGAGACCAGCGGGCTACAGCCAGGAGGCTGTGGGCAGGCTCCTCTGGCGACCTGACACTCTGGGAAGGGCTTTGAATCCCTCCCCTTGTGTTTCCATCCAGTCGAGACACCTTCTTCTGTGTGCACGGGCGTTAGAGGGTTCCATCTCCACCCAGACACACTCTTTACCCGCCCCAGCATCTACACAGCCCAGCCCCCATTTGATCTCTCTCTTTCGGCGGTCAGGGATGCACCTGGGCGTCTTCTCGCTCCCTGTATTACATTCTCGATTTAAGGGCAAATCCCAACCTAAGGTATAGATAGCTTAGGCACCCACACTTTAGGACAGCCCAGCGCCCAACATTAACTCAAAAGAAAAAGAAAAAAAAAAGTGAAGAGGCGGGTCAGAGGGAGAGCAGCTGGCCAGAGAAGGTTGGAGTCTGTCAGTAGAGAAACCGACCCGCGGACAGGAAGGCAAAAGGGCCTGCAACTCCGAGGAATAGCATGAAGTTTAAATTTGACATCTTAGCCCGCTTGTGTCCATACACACATCCAGAGTGGGAATTTGGAAGGCAGCTGGGTTTGGGCGGTGGGCAGCCTAGCAGGGTCTTTTCTGCTCTGTCCACTGGACCACAGGACTTGGCATGGGGGTGGGGATGTCTAGGGTGATGACATCACCCGGAGCTGGCATTTCTACTTTTGAGCAGTTCTGAGCTGACAGTTCCCTGCACAGATGCTGGGAGGCACGCTCTCTCAGTGTCCTTGGGTCTCCTTGAGGAGTGCTCTTAACTGCATGAGAGCCCTGGCTGCCCGGTGGATGAAGACCTCCCCTTAGCTCACTTGCTATAGTTTCTCTGATCACCAGAAACCACCCTGCAGCGAGCCAGCTGCAGGAAGGCAGTACATACAAGGCGTCTTTTCCTGACTAGCCCAGATATTGGTCATGCCTCCACTTCTGGTTCTTATTTGGTGAGTCCCCATTCATCTGAGCATCAATGACACCAGGCAGCCCTTGTTCCTCTGGATTAAATTCCTTGCAGGGAAAGACAAGACTAATCTCAGAAGCTTGGGCACCACAAGGGTGAACAAAGAGCAGATCAATTCTCCCAGAAGCAAGGGGCCCTGAAAGCTGACTACTGGTGATAAAGGAAGCCCTGAGTAAAGATAAGGCTATGACCAAGATCCTGCTCCCTAGGAACCAGGCAGGCCAGGCAGGCCAGGGGCCTCCCGTTGACGCTTCCTCGAACACCTCACTCATCTCCAGCCAGATTAGCACAATCCATCTAGAGCCAACTCTGGTATAGAATTGACACTTAGATAAGTCAGACCCCCTATCGAGGCTGGACTTCTCCTGTATCCTCCATATGAGGATATTAATAGAGGATATCTATTTGCTGGTATGCCAGCAAAATCCGAAAGACAGGGGAAGACGAGGGAACCTTTGTGGGCTCCATGTTAGGAGGTTAGACTCATGCTCTGGAATAGAGAGAAAACCAGACACGCATGAACTACGTTACTAGAAGCTAGATGACATCTTCCCCAAGAGAGACCCGGAAGCTTGATAAGCCTGGCCTAGTTAGGGAAGGCTTCCTAGAGGAGAGAAGATCAGATTTAATGAGAAACACATACCAACCGAGAGGAAAATGTCTTGTATCCTGCTCTAGCCCTCAGCCCCATTGGGTTTTTTGAGACAGAGTCTCTCACTGAACCTATAGCTGGGGTGTGGGGGGGCAGCCTGCAAGTCCCAAGGATCCTCCTGTGTCCCCTACCCTTCTGTGCTGTAATGCACAGCCACACCCAGATTTTTATGTGGCTGCCAAATATTAAGACAAGTTCTGAGGCTGGAGAGATGGCTCAGTGGCTAAGAGCACTGGCTGTTCATCCAAAGGACCCAGGTTCAATTCCCAGCACCCACATGGCAGCTCACCACTGTCTGTAACTTCAGTCACAGGGGACCTGATACCACACACACACACACACACACACACACACACACAAGCAGGCAGAACATCGCTGAACCACCTCCATAGCCTCTGTGACCAGAACTTTATTATGCTTTGCTTATTAATCTAAACTACCTGAAATTGTCATTAGTTGGGCTAAATGTGGCCAAATTTTGGCATTGTTCTCGCTCCTGTTTGCAACGAGAGCACTAAAGCCCAGAGAGGTCAAACAACTTGCCAAATGCCTCAGTAAGAAAATGGTAGAGTTGGAATTCCAACAAAAATTCCTTCCCCAGGTCAGACTCTGCCCTGTTAACCAGCTGGGTGGGGAGGGGCAGGCGCTGTGCAGGAGGTGGGGGGAGAGGAGAATAGTGCGGACTCTGAAGTGTAACGTTGTCTCTGTCCTTTCTTAGATGCTGTGTGTTCTGAGATAATACCCTTGCCACATTTTCCGTGTTAAAATGCCACTTTATGAAACCATAGAGCCGGGAAATGTGTTTGGTCCTTTTGTTTGTTTTCTTAATGTTCTTGGCCAAATAACAAAACTTGGCATGCTGTTTTGTGTTTGTTCCCCTCAAGAAGAATCATTTTGGAAACATCTGCGAATTCCAGAAGCCTGGGGCCCCGTGCTGGAAACCATAGCAAGGGGTGATAGGGGCAAAAGCCGTGGGGTTCAGTTGTCCTCGACTGCCTGCGTGTGCTTCCTCTGTAATAGTCACCTCTAAAGTTGTCCTGAAGACTGAATGAGGAGACCATGCATGAACGGAACAACCCACCTGTGGGGCTCAGTTAACATTTCATGATGGAATCTGGACTGAAGACTGCATTGGTTAATGGTTGGGGAGATTCTTGACCCTTGGAAGTCATATGTTCATCTTAAAATTCTTGTGGGGATGAAAGAGGAGTTTTGTTATACAGAACTGTTTCCTTTAAGTTGTCACCCCTGGCCAGGCAGTGGTGGCGCACGCCTTTAATACCAGCACTTGGGAGGCAGAGGCAGGTGGATTTCTTAGTTTTCAAGTCCAAACTAGTCTACAGAGGGACAGCCCAGGACAGCCAGGGCTACACAGAGAAACCCTGTCTAAAAAAACAAAACAAAACAAAACAAAACAAAACAAAAAACAAAAATAGTTGTCACCCCTGGTAAGCCCTAGCTGGGTCCCCAAGCAAGATCTTCTCTCAGGAATGGCCACTTACCCCGCCCCTCCCCCCCCCCAGTTACCCATAAGCCCTGCAGGCAGCTAAGTGGAATCAGAGGCAGGTAGGTGGCTTAGAGGCAGCTTATCTTGACCCTGTGATCAGGATCGCCCCTCCACAAAAGACAGGAGTGGGGGTCTCCAACACATCTGCACCTCCACCTTTTTCTCCTGTGAGGATCTGATCCTGCCCGCTGTGACTCCTGCTCAGCCACGCTAGGCAGTGAAGAGTGGGTCACACATATAGAGACTTCCTACTGAGAGCCTGACTTGGAGAGCAGGTCTCTGTGCCCCACCTGGGACGTGGGGGGGCGGGGCGGCAGATGAGTGGCCGCAGGGGGGCTGATGTGCAGTGAGTCAGCTGGGCACACCTGTCCAAGCCTTGGGGGCCCCATCGTGTGCTCAGGTTTCCATGGGTGCGGCTTGAGAAGGCTGATGCCTTGCCGGGAGAGTGTGAGGCCATCCCAGAGGGGTGGGTGAGGACCACAGAGGGTGTTTCGGATGCTCGGGACAATGGCTCTCCTGAGTATGGTCAAGGTGGGACCTTGACACACCTCTGGAGGAGGTAACGAGTGAGAAGTGAGTTTGGTTTTCTGGGCAGTAGGAGGAAGCGGAGGCAGGAGAGGGAGGAGGCTATGGGGCAGAGGAGATTCTGATGATGGAGTAGCTTGGTAAGCATGAGGATAGGATGATAGGCAAGTACCCATCTTGGAGTGCTGCTTATCTTTGTTCTCAGTTGGTTTTAAGGGAAAATCTGCTGTCTCCGTACTAGGTGAGTAGTGGACCTTCCTCACCCCTCTGCCTAGCACCCTACAGGCCAGCCTTGGAGCCTCAGCTCCTCACCTATCAGCTTTCTCTCATCCTGCGCACCCACTGTTCCCCAGGGATTCTACTGGGCCATGGGAGAGATCCTGGCTATAAACAGTACTGTGAGCCAACACGCCCCTCCCCCTAATCCCTTTAAGGCAATAGTGAGCCAGAAAACCCTTACAGACTCCCCTTCTTGTTGAGCTTACCATCTGCTTTCTTGGTAGTTCTGCCTGATTTCTTTAGGATCTAGGAGCAGACGCTATTGAACTGTCCTGCGGTTCATCCCTTGCCTGGGTACAAGGTCCCACCTGGGAATCCCGGCACCCTCGTGTATGCACCAGGGCCCAGGAGAGCTCCAAGCCCCTCCAGCTTCAGGCCAGCCGTGGCTCGCCTGCCCTTGTTCTCTCAGCTGCCTCCCAGCCGGTGTGCCCGCTGCTTCCTAGGGACTCTGCCAGGAGATGGGTGGGGTCTCGTGCCACCTCTTGCCCCTGAATGGGGTGGAGAAAGATATGCTGACAGCTCCACCAGGCCTGGACTATGTCTGTGTCCTGCCAGGGCTCCAGGACGTCTGGGCCACCTGGACTGGGAGCCAGGCTGGAGAGGGGGCCCTGGGAGGGAAGGCCCCTGAGGTGCCTGCAGAGAGGAGCTGCCAAGAAGTAAGTGCAAGAGACTCCTCAGCACCAAGTCTGGATTTTGCCATCTGTCAGGGCTGCAGTAGGTCGTTGTGCGCGCGCGCGCGCGCGCACACACACACACACACACACACACACACACACACACGGACAGTTAAGCAGCCTGGACTAGAGGCTTGACTGAGGGAGGGAGAACTAGAATGAGCTGGTGGGAAGGGAACAATTGGAGTGAGTCCAGGGGATGGAGACTGGAGACAGCCGGGGATGTGGGGCTTTTCCAGGGACCCCAAGATGATACAGGGGATAGACGTGGCTCCCGCTGACCCTGGGAGGACAGCTCACACTTATGCTGTCCCTTGCCATCTCTTCAGCCCTCTTCTCCTATCTTCCCTCTCCTGCAACTTGACATAACCCCTTTCACTCATTCCATCCTTTAACCGATTATCCATGTACTGAGCGCCTACCGCATGACTCTAAGACTCGGCACCCCGTCTTCAGGTACAGGAGACTGTGGTGAGAATGAGACAGATTCCCTAAGTCACAGAGTGCAGGCAGGGCCCAAGGGCATGTGATGTGGCCAGAGGACTGGAGAACAGGAAGGAGTCTCTGGAGGAGGGGCAGGGGACTTAGGCTTGAATCTGTCTCTGGAGAAATCAAGTGCAATTTGGAGACTGGGAGACAGACAAGTTGGGGGGTGCCAGGTGAAGGTCACATTGTGAGCGGGGAATGACCCAGGGGACCCACGGATGGGGATAGGTGAACAGGCCAGGAGCAGACAGCCACAAGGACACCAAGATGGGTTGGTTCTGGAGAAGACAGCGGGGGTGGGGGGTGGGGTGGGGGGAAGCTACTGAAAGCAATTTTGGATAGGATTCTGGAAGAACCATTGAATTGTATTCCCTGGGAAACCAGCCTTGAGCTTGGCTGCACAGAGGAAGCCAGGAAACAATATACTGCATCCCTGTGCCCCAGAGACTCAAGTGGGGTCAAGGAGATGGAGAGGGCTATGGAGTCATTTTATCATCTTCCCGGAAGCAGAGTCTGCTCCCTGAGCCCTGGGTAAGCACAGCCAGCCCTGGGTGCTGGTCTGTGAGCTGTACTCCCCAGCTCCCTGTGAAGTACATCTTTTGTACAGGCTTCATGGCCCAGCCTCCCTCCCACAAGCCCTGCACATCAGGATAACCTGCTATTACATGAGCCTTCTGCTGGACGCCTTCCAGAGAGAGACAGTTCCGCTGTGTAATGAGAGCTGTGCCCCGCTGGCCACGCTGTGGGGCCAGGAGAACAGGCAGAGCCAAGGAGAGGGCAGTGGGGACTGTGGCTTGGGTTGTGAAGAGGGTAATGGACTGAGGTTGAAATCATCATAGAGATGGTGACACGGGCCCTGTGACAGGACTGTGGCAGATGCTATAGTCGGGGCTGAGACACCGTGGCATTGCACTGATGTGATCTCTGAAAGGGGCTGTGACAGGGGGTGTGACAGAGACTGTGATGTGCTGTGATGGAGTCTGTGGTAGACTCTATGGCAGCAGCGGTGATAAAGGCTATGACATGGAGCTTGGCAGACACTGCGTAATGGGTTGTGACAGAGACAGTGATGGAGAGTGTGACAGACACTGTGACAGGGGCTGTGATCCAGGCTGTACTTGAGGCTTTGTGGGTGACAGGAGACTGTGACAGGTGCTCTGGCAGGTTCTGTGCAGGGACTCTGACAGGAGACTGACAGGAAATAGTCCTATGACGGAGACTATGCTAGCACTGGGACTGGCAGTGGCTCTGATGGGTTCAGTGACTGACAGGTCCTCACGGGCCGGGAAGGGGGCTCTAACAAGTCCTGTGGCAAGGGCTGTGAAGGAGTCTGTGACAGGTCCTGACAGGGGCTGGGCAGGGGGCTGTGGTGGGTCCTGTGGCAAGGCCTGTGGTGAGGCTTTGACAGGAGCTGAGACAGAGATAGGGCTAAATCTGGAACCATAGTCAGAGTTGGGACAACAGTTCCTGGATCCCAGGCCCATACTCCCACGGTCGACAGAGCAGTTGGCGGTGACAGCGCCAACACACAGGCCCAGCCAGGCCCAGGCATGTGTGGAAACACGGGCGGGCTGTGCACTGAAGCTGAGACGGGAGACTTCAACAGAGAGCCGAGCCGAGGGAGGCTAGCTCCCTAGGGCTGCCGTGTGTGTGTGGATGGCAGTGTATCTGTGGGCAGGTCCATGGCCCTATATTCTGGATCAGAAAACACCCTCCTAGAGTCACACGCTGAAGCGTGGTAGCCAGCAGGTGACACTTCCAGGAGGTGGTAGAGCCCTGAGAAGGTCGATCGGAGGTAATACGTCCTTGAGGGGGATATTCCAAAGCCAGTTTGTTGCCTGTTTGGCCGGAAGCCCTGATGAAGTGAGCGTCCTCCTCCGTCCTGCACTCCCCGAGGTGAAGTTCTCAGGGTGAAGTGACTCTCCGTGGCGTCCCGAAGCATGAGCCTCCCTGCCTTCTGTTTCTTCTTTGCATCTTTTCTTCTCTTCCTCTCCTTTCCTTTCTCTTTCCTTCACGTCTCTCTTACAAAATATGGATTAGAAGTTCTCACTATGTAGCACAGGCTAACCTGAAATTCATTTTGCTGAAGCCACCCTTCTGTCCCAGCCTCTGAAGTAGCCAGGACCATGGGCGCCTGTGGTATTGTACTGAGTTCCTCCTTTATAGGAAACTGAATCTGTCTGGACTTACAGCTCTGGTGAGCTGACCGACACTCTGGCTCTCTGAGCCTTTGTTTTCTTGATAGTGGTTTCCCTCGGAGAACAATTTAGACAGTGAGCTAGGTGCAGGTACCAATCCATCAGTGGGGCTACCTGCGGACTGCTGAGTGAATTATTGCAAAGCCTTCAGGTCAAGGTAACAATGAGCTTTCCATAGCTATGAACAGTCCTTTCCCTGGTGTGTGAAGATGCTTCGGTGAGGGACACAAATTTGTACTAAAGAGTAAATGAGCTCATGATTGGGATAACTAACACTTGCAGAGTGTTTGGTCTGTGCCAGGCAGCACGCCAAGCGCTCAGCACGGATTAGCTCATGTAATCCGTGCAGAAACTCGGTCAGGTAAGTGGTATTATCCCCATTTCACAGATGATTACATTGAGGCTCTAAATGCTTGACTAAATTGCCTAAGCCCTGAGGTTAGACAAAGATCATTGGGGCCTGGGACAGTGAAACCTGACCCAGCCTTGGCTCTCATCCTTGCCTACCACAAGTAGTTTTCTGTCACAGCTGCTGTGGTCTCTCTATAGTTTTGAAGTTGAGAGATGTTATCAGTGAAAGGGACACCTTCATACTTGAACCAGATGACACTGACTTGGGACTTCTTTTCATCCTGTGGCATCCATTAGACTGTGACCACAAGGGCTATGGTCAGGTCTGTTTTTAAGTCACTGTCATGGAATCTTCATAGAAGGCCACTCTTCTGTCCTGGATGGCTGGATGTGTATTCTCTCAGACTGCCATGGTCAGAAGTGAGGTGTTGATATCATCTCCCTATAAACCCTGCCCACTTGCCTGCTCCTCTGAGGCTCCCGTGACTGATGCGCCCCTCCTCACCCCTGCCTTCCTGGGAGAGACTCTCTGGCGTCTCCCACCCTGATTTTTTCTGATTTCAGTGGCCTTCAGTTGGTTACCCGTTCTCAAGGCAGCTTCCGCCTAGAAAGACTCTGTCTTTAACAACTGAAATTCAGTGTTCCTGTCTGAGCTCGGCTCTGCGTCTTCTGCTGCTCTTCAAGGACACAGAGAGAACCTCAGACGCACTTTTAGCTCAGGGTGACTCCGTCCAAACCCTTGCACTAAGTGACTTAAACAAACACTGGCATAGCTTCTAATAGATCAGTACTGTGTGTCTAGGATGGTGACTCTGGCCCCGTGTGGCTCCTTCCTGGGAAAGCTCAAAGCTGTCAGAAGAATTCACTGTGCGGTCCAGCCAACACTTGAAGATAGAGCCCCTGTCTCCCAGGCTCTGAAGGATGGTGGAAGCCTCACTTTCTAAACACCACTTAGAAACCCTAGGTGGTCCCACCGCTTGGGGAAAGCCCTGCCTCTTCCCTCATGGATTTCCCATGGTACACTCAGCCTTCAAAAATCTGCCCTTTGTTTCAGAGAAGTTGAGTTCAGTTCGGGCTGGATTCTTTCGTATTACAAAAGACATCACTGAATCAAACTTGCCCTACTTACTGAGTATCTAGCTTGCTTTATCCTTGTCTACTGTCTGCCTGTGCACCCCTCCCCCATTACCTCCCCTCCCCAGCTTAGATCCCCCACGATCCACCACCTCAGTCTTCCGAAGACAGTGTCCTCCGCTACTTTACCTCATCATCTGTCTCCTCTGTCAGTGTGCCCGCCAGCGTGCCCACTTTAGCTCTGCATCAAACCCACCCACTGACCCTCCCTGAAGGAGGTGCACGGACTGTAGCTGCCCTGTGAGGCCTCAGAGGCAGCCACACAGCTACAGAGGTTGTGCATCCTCAAATTCAGTTTCTGCTGTGCCTCTGTGCTGCTTAGAATCAGGTTGGTTCTCTTCAGTCGGCTCTGCCTTCATCCAATTCTACCCATTAACTCTTTGGGCTGTATTTGTTTAATTTTAGGCTTGCTCATTTTATGTGTATGACTGTACTAGCTGCCTGTATGTATTTGCACCACATGTGTACCAAGGAGACATTAGATCTCTGAAACTGTTGTTACCAATGGTTGTGAGCGTTATGTGGGTGCTGGGAATGGAACCTGGGTCCTCTGTGAGAGCAGCTAATACTCTTAACTGCTGAGCTATCTCTCCAGCCCCTTGTTTTCTTTTTGTTTTTTTTTTTTGTTTGTTTGTTTTAAGACAGTTTCATGTAGCCCAGGCTGGCCCCCCACTTTATAGCCAAGAGTAACTATACATTTTTTATATGCCTGCCTTTACCTCTCCAAAGCTAGGATTGCTGGCATATACCACCATAATCAGTTTTATGTGGTTGTGGGGATCAAACCCAGGGCTTTATGAGTGCCAGGCAAGAATATTGTCAACTGCCCTAGGTCCCTGTCCCCAGTTCTATGGAGCCCTTGAGTTCCACTTGAACTCTTGTGCCCAAATCCCTACCTCTCCCAGTAGGACCCTTCCTGACAGTAGCAAGCCTGACGAAAACTCTGCTGTCCAGAAGTGTTCCTGGTGCCTCTGTTCTTCCCTCCCCATCCCACCTACACTTCTCAGTAAAGTGTAACCCTTATCCCCCGTTCCTCAGCCTTCAGCACTTGGCTTTGCTCTTACTAGGTCTTAAGGCAAGACCACTAAGGACGCCCCAAGTACCAAGAATACCTTCATTTATTTCCTTACCAACTTCAGGGCACCGTGCCCTGCTGCTGTCTCTCCCTTCTTGACATGCCCCTCCCACATCTCTGACCAGTCCCTGGTTCCCTCCAGTCCTGCAGCCTCTGTTGGGCCCTCGGATATGAACTCTGTCCTTGATTCAGTGAGTGATTTGTGTTTTCCACTGAGATCTCTGTCTCCCGGTCATTCGCAGCCAAGCCCTTGCATCTGGTTACTGTCCACACGAACAGCACAGACTTTCTCAGTGATCTCCAGGCCTTTTTGTTCAACAGTCTTTGGATATCTTACAAGTACCCTATACTCTTTAATTTACTTAATTTCGTGCTTGTGTGTGTGTGTGTGTGTGTGTGTGTGTAAGCAGCCACACATGTGCATTGACATCTCTGTGGAGGTCAGAAGAAAACCTCAGGGCCAGTTCTCTCCTACCACCCGCTGGGATCCCTGGGTTCAGGTTGTCAGGCTAGAACACTTGGGCCCTCTATCCACCAACCCTGTCCTCATACTCCAAGTGTCTAAACACCCACAGTATCTCCAGAGAGCCCTGTTCTTTACACTCACTGAAGACTACTGTCCATCCAGAACCTGGGCATGGGTTCTGACTCCTTCCTATGCCTCCTAAATCCAGTTCACTCAAAAGTCCCACTCCTTTGACTTCACCGGTCTCTTCCCCTTATGCCCACCTCTTTTCAGGTCCCTTGACACAACTCCAACTGATTTCCTGCCTGCACTACAGCATCTGGCCTCCTGGCTGTCTGTCCTCCCTGATTCCAGCCTGCCCTGCTCTAATCCATTATCCAGCATGCTGCCAGAATGGCTTTGCAAAATGTAAATCTGCCCCGAGCTGCTTAAACTCTTCAATGAATACCACTGGCCTTAGGATAAAGCCCAAACTCCAGCAAATAAGCTGCTTACAGCCTGCCTGCAGTTGCCTCCACAGCCCTCTCTGCAGCCAGCATGCTCCCAGCACAGGGCTGGGGCCCCTCAAGCTTTCTGGTGTGATCATGGGGAAATACTGGGCCTGGTTGTCATGTGATGTGATGTGATGTGATGTGATGTGATGTGATGTGGTGTGTGTGTGTGTGTGTGTGTGTGTGTGTGTACATTTATGCTGTATGTGTGTTTGTGTGTGAGAGATAATATGGATATGTTATTTGCTAAGGACTGTGTGTATTTGTGTATACATGTGTGTGAATATGTGTATGTGTGTATGTGTGTGTTTGTGTATGTGTATATGTGTGTGAATGTGTGTGAGTATGTGTGTGAGTGTATGCATGTTTGTGTATGTGGGTACACAAACATGTTTATGTGTATGGAGGCTAGAGGAGCGCCTCTGCTGTCTTTCCACCGTATTTTTTGAGAGAAGGTCTCTCTCTCTCCTGGCCTGAAGCTCACCACCTGGGCTAGCCTGGCTGGGTAGCAAGCCCCAGTGATCCACCTGTCTCCATTCTCCCAAGCTGGGATTATGAGCAGCCTGTCCAGCAGCCCCACACTATCCTCCTCATGGGTGCTGGATATTGAACTCAGGCCCTCATCCCTGCAAGGAAAGCACTGTCCCACTGAGCCAACTCCCATGCCCCACCTGATGGGGAGCTTTTAAAACACTGCCCATCGTGGTTTGAAAGCAGACTCCATCCAGCCTGCAGATGCTCCTTTTTATTATCTCCTGCAAGGCTGATTGTGTGTACCCACCATCTCCACTCAGGGTTGATTAGGTCTGGCTAACTCCAACACTGACTTAGATATCAGACTCAAACCACATGCAGTGCTATCTCTCTGCAGCCTGAGAGCCCGCTATGGTGATGGGCAGCAGCAGTGATGTTGGAGGAGAGGTGGTAGTGACAGGTATGAAGATTTGATATCAGCACTCAGTGGGGAGTGGATACAGCTGCTGGGCTCCTGGGAAAGGAGCCACGGGGAGATCCAGGCCCATTGGTGCTAGCTAGGTCCTCTCTTTCCTGCTGGCTCCCTTGGTGACCAGCTGGAGGTCTGCTTTGACCTTTCAATGGCTTAACTGTGGAACACTGTCACTTGGGACTAGTGGTCTGACCTCCGTTACAGGATACTTGCCCAATTGGGTCCTAACACACCAAATGCCGAGAGCATTCCTCCCCGGTATATTTGAAGCTATGAATATGCATGGATGCAGTTTTCCTCCATGTAAAAGCAGGGGCTACGAAGGAAGGAGAAGCACAGGCCGGAGGACGCTGAGGAGGCATCGTCTGTAGGCTGAACAATGGTACCCAACGATGCCGGGGTCCTCAGCCCTGGGACCTGTGAACGCCACTTTAAGTGACGGAGAGGTTTCGACTGTGTCGTTGCATTTTTCTGGTCAACCCAGATAACCACAGTTGACCTTCTCATCTCCAGGCTTTACAGAGGGAGGTGGAGGGAGGTGTGACACGGAGCATGGAACAATGCAGCCATCAAGCCATGGCGCCTGTGAGGCCGGAGGCAAGGCTCACTAGCCAAGAAATGCACACAGAATTGAAGAGAGGCAAGGAACGTTCTCTCCCAGAGACTCAGAAGAGGGCAAGACAGAAGCCTTTGATTCTGGTCCATTGAAACTTCTGTCAGGCTTCTGAGCTTCAGGATTTTAAGAGAGTAAATGTGAGGTTTGGTTTTTTTACTTTTAATTTATTCTTTGACAATTTCATACATGTATCGGATGTGTTTTTAATCATATTCTCCCATTATTTACACTCCTCACCCAATAAGCCCCCTCCTACTTAGTGTGTGTGTGTGCGTGTGTCTGTGTGTCACTTACCTGAGTATGATGGGGGAGGGGGGAGTAGTTACATGGTTACATCACTGAAAAAAAAGAAAAATAAGTCCCCTCCCCCAGCAGTCATTAGCTGCCATAGCTCCTCAGCTAGGGATGGGGCCTCAAGCACTTCTCTCCCAGATGTGATCGAATGTTGACAGGTCAACATAGTATGGGTCTCTCGCAGGAACAGCTGCTATGAGTTCATGAATACACCAGCCATCGCTCAAATCCAAACAGAAAGTAGTTGGTTACCCCTGTGACTGCATTATGGTTCCTCGTGGGGCACATGGGGTCGACTGTCTGCTTGCTGCTTCCGTAGCACCTTCCAGAATTAGGAAGAAGCTTCTAGAAATTTAATTTCAGCTTGCTTTCTCTGTGCCCTGATGTCCTCAGAGGTGTGATGTCTTCAGCAATAGGGTCTTATATCTAATTCTGGCAGGTACCAAGAACAGGGGCAAGAGGTCGGGTTGTTTGTGGAGGCCTCTGAGTCTTCCCTAACCGACAGCTCATAGGAAGGTACTTCATCCCTGGCATTTGGATTTTTAGTAACTCACGTCCTCTGGGAGTGACATTATCTGCCCGTGTAGGTAGATATCTCTCTCCAAATGTTTTTTTTTCTGAAATTATATTTTAATTAGCTTACCAAGTAGTATGATTCCATATGGTTTTTTTCATGCATTTTTAGTTCTGGTTAGTCATTCTCTACTCCCAAGTTTCCTCCATCCCTGATTAATCCTTGTGCTATTTTTAAGTTATTATTCACTTTCTTTTCTTTTTTGTTTTTTATTTATTGGAAAATTTATTTTATTTTTATACTTTTTTCTCTCTCTCTTGCTTTCTCTCCTGCCCCTTTCTGTCTCTGTTTCCATCTCTCTCATTCTCTCTCTCTACCTCCCCCGTGTGTGCATGTGTGTGCGTGTGCGTGTGCGTGTGTGTGTGTGTGTGTGTGTGTGTGTGTGTGAGAGAGAGAGAGAGAGAGAGAGAGAGAGAGAGAGAGAGAGAGAGAGAGAGAGATGCCCAAAGAGGATAGAAGAGTGCATCCAAGCCCCTGGAACTGTACTTGCAGACAGTTGTGAGCTGCTGGGTTTCGAACTCAGGTCCTCTGGCAGTGAGGACCACAAGCAACAAGTGCTCTTAACCACCAGTCAATCTCTCCAGCCCTTGTTTTTTGGTTTTTGAAACAGGGTCTCAATCTGTAGCACAGGCTGCTTTAGAACTCACAAATGGGCTGAACATAGCAATCCTCCCCCTGCCTCAGCTTCTTGAATAGTGGGATGACAGTTGTGAGCCACGCCACGTGTCCCAGATCTAAAATACATATTCTTTTAAGCCACCAAGTATGCAGTAACTTGTCAAATCATCAATAGGAGACGCAGTCTTCCTCTGCCCCTCCTCTCTGAGGCTGGTGTTTTGTTGTCCTTGGATTAAGTCCTGGGTTAAACTGGCCACTGGACAGGAGAGAAAACATTTTCATCTCTACTTGGGCCAAGGAATGGTGGCTTTGGAAATATTCAAGGTAGTATCTCCTCAGGGCAGCAGTCACACACAGGCCACTACCAGGGTGACATGCTCGGGCAGCAGACACACAGAGGCCATGGGCAGCAGCCACACACAGGCCACCACCAGGGTGACATGCTCGGGCTATTTCTGGGGTCTTTGTTGGCAGCAGGTTTGAACTCGGGCAGAAGAATTCCAGACGGGTAAGGCTCAGCGTTTGCACTCCGTTTTTGGAATTCCCAGAAATACTTGTGGCAGAGAAGGAAGAGAGGGCAGAGGCTCTGGATGTGTGAGGAGAGAAACAGCAGGGGCTTGGGGTTAGGGTGTTAATGGAACTGTATTTATAGACACAGACTGAGAGGGTCTGATAGCATTTTGTCATGTCACTTTCCTAGCCCACTGCCCCTCCCCATGTCCCTCCATAATCTCACCGAGCAGATGAAGGAGTCTAAGCAATTCCATTCTTACCCAGTGTTCATCCGTTTTTATCTTTGTCTTGTTGAGGTGTGGGAGCACGTTCTGTATGGGAGCATGTTCTACATGGGAGCACATTCTATGTGGGAGCCTGTTCTCTGTGGGAGCACTTCTACATGGAAGCACATTCTATGTGGGAGCCTGTTCTGTGTGGGAGCACTTCTACATGGGAGCACATTCTATGTGGGAGCCTGTTCTGTGTGGGAGCACTTCTGTGTAGGAGCACTTCTACATGGGAGCACATTCTATGTGGGAGCGAGTTGTCGCTTTGTCATTTATTGCTACTAACACCCATTTCCTCCCGGTGGTCACTGCTTTTGTTATGCACTATCCAACATACAGAATTTTCCACACCAGCCTTTTCCATGATGATCTCTGACTTAGATTTCACACAGAACTGGCTTTGACTCTCCACAAGAGACACTCCCGTGGAGGATTAGGAGCTGAGCTCTGCGGTAGGATCATCTAGCATACGTGAAGCCCAAAGTTCCACCCCAGCATTACAAAAAAAGATAACAAGCAAAGGTCATAATACCGACTTGGACTTTCATTGTATACGTCTGTTTTCATGTGTGGTATATAACCTATCTTTCAACATTAATTTACAATGCCCCCATTCTCACACACTACATGTTAATATGCATACAGATATGGATATTTCTGGATTCTATGTCTGATGCTTCCATTAAAGTCCGTATGCCTGCCCCTGCTCCTTACATGACTTTCCCCTAAATCAACATGACATACTGCTCTGGCCCAGCTGAGAAAGCTACAATCTACCACACATAAAAAACCAAGCCAAAGTTCTTTATTGATCTGGCAATCAAAAGCTGAAGCTCAGGGACCTGGGGTTTTTAAAGGCAGAACTCACAATGAGATCAGTAACAGGTGTGAGTCACGGGAACCTGGTGACACCTGTTAGGGCTATCCACCCAGTAGGTATTTTGGTTATGCATCTGGATCTTGGTGCAGGTCGTGGAAAGTTGTGAATGTGCTGTCAGGGCGCGTGCATTGTTGTTCAAGGGGTGGAGGGTTGGAAATCACCTGAGCAGACACAATGTGGAGTTAGCGTTAGAGCAAGACAAGATGGCGTTTCTTCAGTCACTTCCATGCTATCATCTTTTAACACCGCCCTCCGCCACTACTACCCATTTCTTTCAGAATTTGCTTAGATTTCTTAACAAGTTAACTATCTCGTTAACACCACTTGATTTTGTTAAAAATTAGAATGGTATTTTTGATCAGTATTACACTCAGCTTATCAGTTCCAAGTCTGTTGATCCTCATCTGCATCTTCCCCTGCGAGAGGAAGGCTTGGCTCTATTTAAATCTCCTGTTTATATTAGCAGGGTACCGTATTGTGGTTTCTGCCCTGGCGGCAGCCTTTTCTCTCATTTCTGTTTCTTTTTGTTCCTTTCTGTCAAGTTCGGGGAGGGTAGTTTTGTAAACCTGCATTTAAGCCACCATGATTCCCAGAAGTCTTTAGATTGTGCCCTGAATTGAGGGTGAGGGCGGGGATGATGAGCTGAAACTGTGGGTGTGGGTGAAATTCAGAGGAGGTTAAATGCTAAACCAGAGTAACAGAACTTAACAAAGTGCCAACATTTGTGTGACTGTGGATGGGCGAGAAAGTAAAGGGGAGTGAGGGACTGGCCGGGGAAGGAGCTGCAGAGCCACTGAAGTCTCTGCTGGTTGGGAGCTGGTGGGCGTGGCTGTGAGGTAGCCACAGGCAGGCCGGGTCGATGGAAGCCTGTAGAGGGGAAGCAGCCTTAGAGCATCGCAAAGAAAGACTTAGTATACAAGTGTACCTGGGATTACTCCTGTCATAAAACACGTGTGTCCCCAGGTAGAGGAGACCTCTAAGTGGTCTCAGTAGAAGGAAGGAAGGTCGGGGTGTTTAGACACCATGAGTTGAAGACTTCAGACAGCTAGAGCAGACTGGCAGTGGTGTTGATGTTTCCTTGGGTATAGCGGGATTCAAAGGGCCTTGAGCATCAAGCTAAGCAAGCACTCTACCACCACCACCACCCCACATACCCGGCATCCTATGACTCAGTCTGTTGTTTTTAGACGTTTACCCAGCAAGCTCAAGTGTTGGGTCTTAGATGAACAGAAGTTCAGATTGGAGGAGAGTAGATTTGCTTGTTAGTTTTTTAGGTTTAAGTGATTTGTGTATCTGGGCAGAGAAAAGACAAAGACGTTTGCTATCAGGAAAGAGACAGAAAAGTCAGGATGAATAAGGAAAAGTAAGGACAGGAGCTAGAGGAAGGTGAACAGATGTTCAGAAGTGACACCTGATGACATGAAAGATTTATTTAGGAATATGTTAATTGAGAACCTAATATGAGGAGTTAGCAATGTAACTTAATTGGAGCACTTTTATAGTATGTATGCACAAAGCCCTGGGTTCCATCCCAGCACTGCATAAAAGCCAGGAACGGTAGCACACACCTGCAGTTTCAGCACTGGGAGGTGGGGGAGGCAGGAGGACCAGGTGTTCAAGGTCATCCTCAGCTATAAAGCAAGTTCAAGATTACCCAGGGCTTAGGTGAGACCAGGTCTCAAAACAAAAACAAAAACAAAAACAAAAACAAACCAAACCAAAACTGATATGAACATAATAATCTGATATCTGCGAATGACATGCGGCACTCTTCCGTGTAACGCTGAGGTGTGTGCCTATTAGCAATGGCAGGTTTGGTTTTTGTTTGAATTTTTAACAACTGCATTTTCTAGTTTTTTATAAGGGGTTTGTATTGCTTTAGGAAGTTCAGTGACAAGGTCGGTTTGCTTGTTTTACTTCTCTTTTTATGAAGGCTATCATGCAGTAAGGGGACCCAGCTGGAACTGGAGGAGGAATCTTTGAAGTCAGTGCTCAAGGTTGGGGGTCCTCAGCAGGCATAGCTCCTAGCTGTGTAAGCAGAAGGTGAAGCAGGCTGACCAGATTTAGCACTGTATCGAGCCCAGCTTGGTTCAGAGATCACCCCCAGGGCATAGCCAGTGGTGAGCTGTCCCTTATCCCCCTCTCTAGGGCTCTGCAGACCACCCCTGGAGCTGGTATGAACTGGTCTTGGAGGACACCGGTGAAATGGCCCCCTTCTCTGGATCCTGCACACCAATATCCTGACCCCCACCTGTACCTTAGACTAAAAGAAGAAGTAAGAGTTCCACAAGGCTGGAGTGCTTCGGGGGTTCTGGGAAGGAGGGCCTGGCCATTGCTGTGGCTATGTGTTAATGAATGTCCTATTTACTATGGGGTTGCCAGTGTAGACGTGGCCAGTCATCCAGACACTAGGCCAGTGTTCAGTCTTCAGCAGGTCAGAGTCCACGCAGAAGCCCAGACAGCACCCAACCTCAGGGTTGATGGCACAGTCACCTTGCGGTGCCTTTCCTGGCAGAAGTAAAGACGCCGTAGAGACACAGTGCCCTCCCTTTGACTCTCAGACTATTGAATCAACAGACCCCAAGAAATTGGAATTTCCCCAGAAATCTCATTCTGGGAGAAGGAACAGGCTGAACCTTGGTGTCAGCAAGAGGGGAGCTTGTCTCCCAGAAGATTTCACACAGTTTGACAATTTGTCAGACCATTTTGCAGGAGCTACTGGAATTATGACAACAAAGAAGAGGAGGAGGAGGAAGAAGAAGGAGAAGAAAGAGGAGGAGTGGGAGAGGAGAGGGAGGAGGAGGGGGGAGAAGAAGGGGGAGGAGGAGGAGGGGGGACCACACCTTAACTAAGACTGTTTGGTTGCAGATGCCTCATGCTCTTTAAACCTAAACGTCACCTCAAGGCCTAGAAGAAAGACCTGGGCATCACTAGTCTTCTCTGTTCTCGTCCCAGTGTGATCATGTCACATAACTCACACTTGCCTTTTGTTCTTGCTTGTTTAACTGGCCTGCTGAGGATGGCAGCCATGCTTGTGGGGGCTGCCCGGGGCGGGCCTCTGACCTTAGCTCTGGTAACAGCTCTAGACTGGTGGCCTCTCCTTCCAGTGTCAGTGAGTATGCCTTCGGAAGAGCCCTTGGGAGAGCAGTCCCTTTGCTAACAGAAGTGGGGGGACATGGAGCAGGAGAGGAGGGAAGGGTCGCCCAGACTGCCGCTCACTCCCTGAGCCTCCCACAAAGACAGTGAAGGAAATGTGATTTGTCTCTGACTCACGGTAGGCATTCCATAAATATTTGGGATGAGCAAATGAGTGAGCATATTGATTAATTAGCTAGTTTTGTGAGCATGGAGCCCTTACATGGCTGGATGAGGAGCAGGGCTCTTTTTAGACCAGGAACGTACAGATAAAAATACCCATGGTGCCAGGCCACAAGTAGAAAAGAAAGGGTAAGTTGCCAATGTCTGTGGTGGTGAGTCAAGATGCCTGTGTATTAATCATGATACTTTAAAAAATCTTTTGTTGGTGCTAGAAACACAGGTTAGTAAGTCTAACCAGGTCCAAAAAGAGGCCTCCAAGGCTGCAGGCAATTAAAGCAAACTCAGGTCTTTTGTTTTCCCATCTGCAGGACGTTTCCCACACCTATGCCACTCCACACGGGACTTTCTCCCCAGATGGAGAGTGTGTGACCAGTGCGTCTTACAAACAGATGTTGGGGAGGTGCCTTCTAGATGTGGCATACTTACCACACTTAGCCAAGCAGCGTGCTAGCTAGTGACTGGTGATATGACTGGACTGTGTCTTAACTTGCCAGGGAGGCAGACAGGCAATTAATCAAGCAGTTGCCGTGAGGCGAGGACACCCAGCTTTGGAAGTCCAGAGAAAGCGTGGGGCTAAAGGTCAGGTGGGGGTGCTCAAGATGGGAAGCAGACACCTCACACTCTCCTCTTAGAGCTTTCCCAGGCCCATCACCACTTCTCCCACAAGCATTCTGGACGCTCTGTCTCCGACTCGCTGTGAGTGCCCTGCTCTCTAGATAAGAGTCACACTTCAGAGGCCAAGGAGACAGAGGTGCAGGACAGGCTGCTGAGATGGAGGAAAGCCCTAGGAAGGAAGGGATTTGCGGGGCTGTGTGGAGGACTGGTGTGGAGGCTCGACCTCCGTCCCACCCGCCGCCCCTGAGCAGGCCCTCCCACCCAGGCCTGTTGCGAGGCCGAGCATCTCCCTCCCTGCCCTTCGTCCACCTCGCTCATCCTCGCTGCTCACGCTCCTTCCCCATCAGCCCACCCTGAGTCACAGCTCCATCCTTCTCGATTGGATTGCTAGCTTGTGACACTCAGTCTCTTCTGAAGTGTGGGGGTAGAGATCGAAATGGAGAGAGGAATAACCGTAGCCTTCCCCGTCCCGTTCTTTCTCATCCAAGCACTTCCAGTTGGGCTAGCATGGACAGGGACTATACATAAGTCAGGGGACCCCACAGGAGATGGAGGTAGAGGCGTCCTGGGTCAGCAAACTGGTCCAAGGGCTAAGGGAATGCCACCAGCTCTCTCCGCTGGGCATGGCCGGCTTCTCTAAGGTCTTGTTGGCAGGGCTCCTTAGGCTGGGGCAGGCCACTGTGCACTTCTCTAAGGTCTTGTTGGCAGGGCTCCTTAGGCTGGGGCAGGCCACTGTGCAGTTTGCAAGCTTCTCGGGGACCTCTTAATTCAACAACTGGGGTTCCGTGCATGGCTCCAGGGGGAGGTCTTAGACATCCCTGGAACTGTGTGCAAAGCTCCCTGCATGTATACATACCCTTGTTTCTAGAAAGCCCCGCAGATCCCATCAGACTCTCTGAGGCATCTGTGTTACACAGAACAGCACAGAGCCCCTTCTCTAGGGCCCTGGAAGAAGTGGCTACTGTTCACCTGCCCCTTCCCCGGAGGTCCCTCCCCTCCACCCTCTGGGTTTCTTCCACTCCTGTGCTTCTGCAGACAGCCTGTCCCCAGAGCCAGCCGGGGCCATGCGCTCCCCTGCTCACCTGGACACGGCGCTGCTGTGTCTCTCGACTGCCCTATTTAGGAGCTGCTGAGCTGACTGCAGAAATCAGGTCTGCATTCGCCCACTCCAGAGGTGGCCGGGCTCTGAGGAAGAGGGGAGCCAAGGGCGTGCAAATCTTTGTGCTTGTGGAACATGGGGTCTGGGGTCAAAAAGACACCACTCCAGCCTGGTCTATTCTTCCTTGGCAAGGTAGTGAGACTGTTTCCCTAGGACTGTTTCTTCATCTACAAAACGGAAGGAGTCACACCTTCCTCCAGGGCTATTGTGAAGACCAGCCAAGGTAATGGTTATAAAACGCCAGGTACTTGGTGAATGTTAGCTGTTATCTGGCACAACTGGATCCAGACATTTCCTCCTCAGTGTCCTGGCAGGAGGTAGTCCAGCTCTTCCTGGGGAGCTGTCACTACCTGAGGTGGCCCAGCCCCCATGTGGCTGTGCTGATCTGAGGATGTTCTTATGTCAATTAGCTATTTTTTTGAGTTGGAGTGATAGGGAGGCCAGTAGCTGGCCAGGAAAGAGAAGAGACGTAACTCAAGGATCAGGGAACCGATGTGGTCAGTGCGTGCTCTCTCTCTCTCTCTCTCTCTCTCTCTCTCTCTCTCTCTCTCTCCTCTCTCATATTTGTCTGTCTGTCTGTCTGTTTGTCTTCTGCAACGGTTTCTCTAGAGATCGGGGCAAGGCAGCCAGCAACTCCCAGCACACATCCTGGTTAAGTGGTGTAGTAGACGAGACAGCGTCTTTCCCCTAGTGAACACCCATAGACTCCCAAGAGATGGACTAAGACAGAACAGGCTCTGAGTCACATGCTCGTTCCCGAGCCAAGCACTGTGGACAGAGCTCTGGGCGGTTAGGATTGTCTTGTGACCAGAAAGTAGGAAATGGTAGACTATGAGGGGCCGCCATTTTGGAGCCGTGCTGGGGGAGGGGGTTCGGGCTTCCTTACGAGTGAAATGCTTTTTCTAGAAGTCTGAGCAAACAAAACCAGTGAGTGTTTTCCACTCGGCCAGCTTCTCTGGACAACCTTTAGTTTAGCCCCAGTCTTAGCCCTGGCCTGCCTGCACGGGCCGAGACTGTTGCTGAGTCAGCCCCAAGGGACAGGACGTGTTACCATGACCTCTCCTGTCTTTCTCTCACATTAAGCTCTTTTGGTTCTCATCTCTGCATAAAATGGATTCCTGGCCCCCTTGTTCCTCTGCTCTCTACACAACAGCAGTGTGCTCTGAAGCTAGAAGCAGGGCCCTGACTCAGGATTAGCATTTGGGCTGTGACTGGGAATGTGAGGGGTCGTCCTTAGCTCCCTTGCTGCCATCCACTGGCCAGGTGCTTCCTTTAGCCGTAGGGACAGTTGGCTGTGGAGGATTCCTCCTCCACAAGGAAGGGATAGGTGGATGCTGCGAAGAGTCTGAGAAAGAGGAAGAAGAGGGAGGAGTAAGGATCAGGAAGAGGGGAAGCAGAGAAGGGGAGGGGAGGGAGGGAGATGAGCCGGGAGAAAGCCTTGGCTCTCAGGTTGGGAACTACACTGGCAAGCTTTAAACGCAGTCTGCGTGGTGCATACCAAAGGTGCAGAAGAAGCTTGTGGTTGGGAGCCATTTCTTTGGGTGGTCAAGACAAATATCACTCTGTTTGGGCAACTATAACAAATTACCACGTATCGTGTGACTTACAAATAACAAGTTATTCTGGGAAGCTCGAGATCGGGTGCCAGCATGGCCAAGTTCTAGGGGAGCCCCCCTTTTTTAGAGTGTAAATTGACAGTTTCTAGCTGTGTCTTCACATAGGAGAGGGGACAGGCAAGTTCCCTCAGGTCTCTATGAGGACACCAATCAAAGTCAAGGCAGTTTTACTCTCATGCACTAATTACCCTATGGCCTGGCAGTCATCTTAGGGGCTGGATCAAAGGAGAGCAAATCCATTGAGTCTCTAGCCTTAGGCTTCCTGAAAGAGAGACCTTGGAGGAAGAAGAAGCATCCAAAGCTTGGCTCTGAAGCTCAGTGTAAGGTCTGGAGGATACACTGTGTTAGCTGAAGACAGAGGGGAGCTGGCAGGAGAAGGGGCTTCTTCTCGTCTCCATTCTTCCTTTCTCAGTTGGGTTGCACTTTGGAGATCACCCCTAGGCTAATGAGAATTCTTCCTTAAGTTTAGAACCAATTAAGCATTCAATGGCTCTGATTAGTTACTTCTCTCAAAGTGAATTTTAACAAACATCCTTCTGCCATATACTCTGGGGGCTAGTTAGCTCTGAATTTGCCTTGAAGGGCCTTCAGGGGTGTCTCGGAGGCCGGGAGAGGGGAAAGGAGTGAGGGTGGGAGCTAGAATGGAGTCCAAGCAACTCGGTAAGTACTGCAGCCTTCCAGGACAGCCTGGATTCATTCATTTCAGAGTGCCACTGTGTGCCTGAGGCAGGAGCTGGTCCCCAAGAAGGGGTAAAGGGATGTGGCGGCAGGGGGACAGAGAATTATCAAAATGCCCTTGGACCCTTGCTGTGCCACCTCAGCCAACAGAGCTGAAGCAAAAACATTTAGGCAGTCACCACAGGGAGAGTCCAGAGAGCGCGGGAGAGCAAGCCCAGGAGAGAGGGAGCGGGGAGACAGAGAGGGAAGGCCAAGGATCAGGGAAGGCAGAGCCATGTGCTGGGTTACACTATGGATTCCGAGTGGGCGAGTTGGGAGTAGACCTGGATGGCCTGGCTAGGCCTTTCTCCCTGGACTCCTGTGACCCTACCATGAGACAGCACGAGGGAAAGAACATTGGAAGTCAGAAAGAGTGTGGCGTGGAGTGCGTGTAGGCGGACGAAGGGCACCATGTTTGTTCCTAATGCGAATTCCAACCAGAAGGAACCCCCACCCTAAATAATACCTGTTGGCCCCCCTCATCCACTCTGCAGCTTCATTTTTCAGTCACCAACGGAGACCAGTCCTCCCCTGTGCCTCCAGAAGGACAACAGAGCAAGCTGCAGAATCCCAGGGCCCGGGTCTCTCATAGTTCCTCGCTGAGGTCAGAGCAGCCTCTAGGAAGCAGCCAGGACCCAGAAGGGCTGCCCCGGAGCTTTGCAGTCTGGTTATCAGCCATGGCCTTCCTTCTGTGTAGGAAGGGTTTTATAGAAAGGAGAATCATGAGTTTGAGGCCAGTCTCAAAAGCAAACAAAAAAGATATGTCTTTCCATGGGTCCCTGGCCACTGTGTCCCCATCCTGTCTTCCCTCCCTGATCTGATCTGTTCACTCTGAGGACCCCTGCCTCTCATTGGCCTCCTAGGGAAAGTGCAGTGGTTTTCAGCGATTCCCAGAGATTATCAGTGATTCCCAGAGATTAAGGAGGAGCAGGGTTGTCCCTGGCTCTGACACTGGCACGATTAGCAGCACTAACTCCCTTCCTACCTCCTTGGCTTCAGCTTTGGGTACTGGGAGTCAGCCTGGAAGATTGGCCTCTGACCCTGCTCTGCAGCTCTGGGAGTAGCTGCTTCAAGCCTGAGGTGTCCACACTTGACACTGTGTCACCTTCAGGCACCCAGAACCCTTCCAGTCTGCCTCACCTCTCCGGGACAGGCAGAACATCTCTTCCACATGAAGCGGTGCCAGAGGAAGGGATGATGGGCTCCGTCAGTCTCTTGGTGACAAGAGACAAAACCCAGTTCATACAAAACCCTAGTTCAGAACAGGACGGGGTGGGTAGATGGTGGGGGCACTAGGCTGTCGTTTGTGGGCAGCTAGGCATCGAATGCTGCAGACATCTCCCAGCCAAAAGAGAAGTCCACCGCAGAGTGCTGGAGCTCAGGAGCACTTGTAGAGGGAGATATTTGGTCTATAAAACCGCTCTGTGTTCAGACAGCCGGCATTCCGAGAAGACAGCAGATTAACATCCTAAAAACCTGTCTTCTGTTCCAGCTCCAGCCAGGAGATTATAGAGGGGGAGGGGCCAAGGCAGGCAGTCATTTCGGGCTCAGGCTTGCCCCTCTGGTCAGATGGTCAGCCACAGTTTGTTTGTTTGTTTGTTTGTTTTGAGAGTTGGGATGTCCGTGTTTCCCTCCCTGTCCCTTGCACACTTCTCTCATTCTGTGGATGCTTGTAAGACACACATGCATCCTGAAATGACAGGGAAAGTTAGTTGCTGCTGGCATCAGCTTTTTTTATTTTTTTGTATAATCATCTAGGGGTATCGGGACGTGGACAGGGTGAACCCAGAACAAGCTAAACATGACCAGTGTGTGCGTGCTGTGCTGTGGCATTAATTCCATGAATGCACCAACTCCTCTTTACAATATGGAGTACAGCTGCGTCTCTATCATGTGCAATGTACATGTGCCTCTGTGAGCCTGAACCGTCAACCTAGGGGACGGAAGGTTACTGCTGGGCCACACGAATGTCCAGTGCCTCTTGACTGCTGCCAGGAACCTGTGTTCCTCCTCCTGCCTCTGCTTCTATCTCAAGACTGACCTCCCAAATATCCTGGGCTCTCCTCACACCCTCAGCTCCCAAGAGAGAGGTGTACCCTATCTAAATACCAAGTGAAAAGAAAAAACCCTGGGACAGAAGTCATATTGGCCCAGCTAAGTTCCTGTGTCTGGATCTGTCAACTGTGATCAGAGAATGGCGTAAATACAATAAAACCAATGTTTCCAGTTGATTGTGGTGGTAACCGCTGTTCAGGAGCCTAAGACAGAAAGATTGCCAGTTCAGGGCGTGCATGGACTGTCATAAAGGCCGTGTCTCAAAAAGTAATAATAGAAGCAGGGGCTAGGGCTGCAACTCAGTTACTGAGTCCTGGTCCTCGGTTTGATGCCCCAACACCACAAATCACAAACACAAACCCAACAATAAAACAAGATGGCTGTTCCCACACTGTCCTGTTCTGTACTAGGGTGTTATATGAACTGGGTTTTGTCCCTTGTCACCAAGACACTGACTGAGCTGATCATCCCTTCCTCTAGACAATCCGCATGTGGAAAGGGAACTGGACGGGGTAGAGTCTCTTCACACCTGGGGCAGTGCTGGACAGCTGATGAGTGGGTGTCTGCCCTCTGCGGTCTCTGTGAGAGGAGCGAGCGGTTACTCTGCCAGTCTCGCCTGAGAAGCCTGTGATTGGTCGTATTTGCTTTGGTCTGTTCTGGATCGCCGGGGCACATACAACTGGACCTCTTTCCTCCTCATGCAGCTGTGACTCACCATCCCCACTTGGGCTGCTCTCACTGTTGCCCCACATGCTGGCCCCGATAACCCGCAGCTGCCATCTTTTTCTGGAATCCTCTTGTCTTAGTAGTTTTACTTAGCGGCTGAAGTGGGGTCTTTATTAGTCAGGATTTTCTAAAGAAGCAGAACTGATAGAATGGGATGTCTTAGGGTGGCTTACAAGTTGTGGTCCAGGTACTCCGACAGTGGCTCTCCTCCAACGGAAAGGCCAAGATTCCAGTAGTTGTTTGGTACATGAGCGTGCGTGTCTTCGCAGTCCCAGTCTGGTGCTGGAGTGCCCAGCATGAGCGAAGACTCTACATTGGAAACCTAACGTGGATTGTAATGCCAGTGAAGGAGCTCCTCAGCAGCAGGCTGGACGGACTCCCAGCCGACATGAGAGCAAGCAGGCAATAAGGGAAGGCCTCCTTCTTCCGTGTCCCTCACACAGGCTACCGCTGGAAGATGTGACTCAGATTTATAATGGGTCTTCCCTCCTAAAATGATTCAATCAAGAGAATCCTCACAGATGTGCCCAGATGCTTGGATTTTAGTTTATTCCAGATGTGGTCATGTTGACCACCAAGATTAGCCATCACAGATATGAAAGATAAGGTGCCGGGATTTGGAGTTGTTTACAGATGGGTTTGAGGTAGATGCTCATTTACAGTGGCATGAAGGTCTACTTCCTCATCTGTAAAATGAGACGGATACTGGTACCTAACCAACGGGTCGTGGTGTAGGTTCAAAACCATGGGGAAAGTAAGTCTTTGGCCCACAGTAGGTACTCCGTATATTACAACTTGAAAATGTTGCATCAAGATATAGAATCTTCTTGGCTCTCCTTTCAAGCAGCAAGATCACCAAGCAGGAGTGTTGCTACTTTGTTTCCAACTCAATTCCCCCGTAAAAGAAAGCTCAACTCAATCAGTTAACAAAACAGTATACAAGCCTAGACTGGGCAGATCTCCCACTACACTGCTTTATTTCCATCTATATTATCCCATATAACTTGCAGTTTCTCCAAGTCCCCAGCTTCTCTCTCTGCAGCCTTTCCGTTGATCTCCGTAGCTTCTCCCCCCTCCTGTCCCCCCCCCACACCCCCTCTCGCTCCTCCCCTAGACTCTCAGCTCCTTCCACTTCTTCCTGCCCAATCATTGGCTCAAGCCTTTATTTGAAAAGTTAAGGTGGGGAGAAGGTTCACAAGGCAACTCCTCATCTGCAGCCCCTCTGTGGAGTGGAATTAGCATCAAAATACAAGCCCAGAGCTATCCACAACACCGGAGCTGTTTATAACAGGTTAGACAAGGATGTTGAGAGCTGTCCCCCAACTGTGGGCTAGAGAAGAGAATCTCAGTTCTCTCTCCAGCTAAGCCTACACATATCTCTTGAGGTGACTCTGGGAACCCTCTGCTCCCTGAAAGAATGGGAAAAACCCAGTAAAATCTTGAAGAGCCACCATTGTCCCTTAGGGGAAAAATTGATACCCAGTAATATCAGGGCAAGAACCCTGGCCATATCCACCTTGAGCCAGCACCGGCTTCTAAATGCTTCAGGCCACCTAGGGAAAATCTGAAGACAGGGCCTGCATCTGCATCTTCCTGTGTTAGCACCAGCTGTCCTTTCTGAGGAGGTGACCATGACCATGTATGGGGTATCAGCAAGCCCATCTCAGTTTCCCTTCTGATTTGGATTAAAGTCCTGAACTATGTGTTAGTGGTGTAATAATTATGGTGATGACCCTGGACCACCAGGAGAACACATATTTAAGCACATGCTCAGACACATTTGAGCCATCCCCAGAGGGAAACAGATGGCCTGGACCAGAAGCTCTACCTGACACTTCCCATATGCTAAATAATAGTAACAGCCTGCTAATGTCCTTGAGTTTGGCCTGCTCATTCCAAAGGCCTGTCCAGCTGTCCCTGTCAATAGTAAAATGGACCCAGCTTTCCACAGGAGAGATTTGCAGGGGACTCAAGACAGGCTGGGCCGTCACACTGGCTTTTGCACCGAGGCCTGGGGAGAATCATGCTAAAGCCACATGTGTGGGCAAGTTACCAAGGCCAGGGCTTAGGGGCCTTCCTCTTCCCATGCACCATTTCTCTGAGCGCTGAGGAATGTGCATTTTAGCAAACCGTCTTTCTTCCATGAAAGTAGCTTCTTCCTCCGTTATTAAGTAAGAAAGTCATTCATTTCAAGATCCTTGACGCCACATTGCTATAGAGGGTGGTGGCTCAGGAATCTCCTTTTTCCTAGTGTTGTACTCTGGAAGACTTCTCCATTCGTGAACTTCGCCAGCACCTGTTCAGGGGTTCACTCCATGACCTAGGACGCAGATGCTGGGCTTCCCAGTTTCAGTCCTGTGATAAAAATATCCTGACAAAAGCAACTTATGGGAGAAAGGGTTTGGTTGAGCTCACAATCCAGATTACAGTCCTTTTCTGCGGGAGGAGTCACAGTGGCAGGAGCTTGGGACAGCTGGTCACATCGCACCCACAGTCCAGAGCAGAGAGAAGATGAACACTCAGCACTCAGTCAGCTTTCTCCACCCATACACAGTCCATGGCCCTAAACATGGAAGGGTGCTGTGTACTTTCAGACTGGCTCTTCTCACCTCAGCTAAGGTAATCAAGGCACTCTGCTCCAGGCTTGCCCACAGGGCCAACTTGACCCAGATAAAGCCTTAGACTCTCTTCCCAAGGGATTCCAGGCTCTGCCATGTTGACAGTTAGCATTAACCATCACACTGAGATTTTTCCAGTCAGCCCCACAGTTTTGTACAGAGGACGCTAGGAACGCAGTCTGGAGTTTAAGGGAGCCTGTCTCTCAGAAAGAGACAGAGGCACATAAAGTCCTGTCTGAAGAAGGCAACTCCACAGAGCCTTCTTCCTTCAGGGAAGATAGCATCAGCAGTGTCTGCAGAACACGGTCCTCCCTCTGGGTCTGCTTAGGGTGCTGTCTTCTGGAAGCTCGGGGACACCCCTTGGATCCTGACTCCCTGAACCCTTCCCACACCATTCATTCTGCCAGCCTTACAAAGCTCCTCTTCCAAGAATGTCCTCCCCTGGGTAATTGGACCCTCAGGCCATTGACATTTAAAGAAATGTTTTTGACCTTTTCAGCGGTTCCATAAAAATCACAAAATAGAACTCTAAATATTACTGCAGTCTCCTGCTTGCCCAGATCCTGGTGGAGACTCATTTTCCAGGCTAACTCAAGAACGAGAGAAAATAGCATAATTGCTGACAAAAAGGGAATTCTCAAACTTCTTCCTTTTACTCATTTCATTATGGCCTGCACTAATGGCCTCTTCCTCCACCACTTCTAGCCATAGCCACTGAGATGTCTTTTGTCATTGTCCCCCAAAAGGGCACAGTTACACTGGAAGTGTGGGGTTTCCACTCTTCAATCGTCACAGGGATAAAGATCTACTTGTGGTTTAGAGGTTTGACCCAGCAGCAGGAGGACCCCTTCCCTTGTGTTTCTTTCACCATCCAAGTGGAAGTAGGAACAATTAGATGCAAAAAAAAAAAAAAAAAAATCAGTATTGGCTCCAGAGGGATATGCAGGAGAGGAACTGCAGATTAAATCATCTAAAATAGGAGCTGCAGATTAAATCCAGCCTTGGACTTGAAAATGGTTTTTATGGATTTTAAATAATAACTTCATTAAGGAGTAAGTTTCCTACACAAAATTCACTCCTTTAAAGTATATAATTTAGCAGGGTTTTAGAGTAGTCATGGAATTAGATAACGGACCACAACCTTGTTTTGCAACATGTCCATCACCCCAGGCAAAGCTGGAGAGTGTGGGTCAGTATTCACCAATTTGACTCAGTTTAGGGTCATCTGGGAAGAGGGAACTTTAATTGAGAGGTACCTCCATCAGATTGGCCTGTAGGAAAATCTCTGGGGGGCATTTTCTTGATTGGTGATTGGTGTGGAAGAGCTCAGCATAATGTGTGTGTGTGCTAGACGGGTAGTTCTGGGGCTCAGCACACTGTGTGTGTTGTCAGGTAGTCCTGGGCTCTATAATACAAGATGCTCAAAGCCATGAGAGGCAAGCCAAAAAGCAGCATGCGTCTGTGGCCTCATCTTCAGTTTGGGCCTCAGGTTCCTGCTGGAGTGCCTGCCCTGACTTCTCTCAGTGATGGAGCAGGACCTGAGAGTTGTAAGATGAAATCAACCCTCTCCTCCCTAGTTGCTTTGGTCATGGTCTTTACATCAACAGAAGCAGGTTAGAGCAGACAGTCTATTAGCAGGTGCTTCCATCGCCCACTGTGTCTGCCCAAGTCCCCGAAAACTTCCAGTCTACTTTCTAGATCCATGAATCTGTAGTATAACATGCTAGCTGTTAAATCAGAAAATACTATTTTCCAGAATCATTCAGTAGAAGCATGTATCATATGTAAATAGCATGCAATTGTATAATTACATACACATCGTTTTTCTAGTTCTAATTCTGACATCCAGTGTTTTTTTTATTTTTTTTCCACCCTCTGGCACAAAGTACTTGCCTTTCTGCACACCTCCACTAGTCACTTCTCTGGGTACTATCTAGGTAGCCCACAGGTCGATTCTCACACTAGTTATCCAGGACTAGCAGAGACCCCACAAGTTAAGGGCTCAGTTCCAAGAGATTGCCTCTATTTTAGATGCCAGCTGTAAGTGGGTACCCAGACTACTAACATTTCAATTCAATTAAGATTTTGGGGCCCCTTCACACCTTCCTCGGATGTGTGCTAGAACAACTTGTAGAACTCAGGAAAATACATTTACTGGTATATAATGAAGCAAAAGAAAGATTCATAGGTCAGAGGATGTGGCACAAGTCTCCATGCTCTTCTTTCTGGACACTCCACCCTTCTTGTAACTTGATACATAACCAACCCAGATGCTCTCCAGGTCTCCCGTTAGTGGGCTCTTACAGCCAGTCTCTAGCTTTCTTCACCTAATAGAGGTGGGAAGAGACTGATGGGGAGAAGATGCTGATGGTTCCCAGTCACACTGTGTGCCTTTCTGGTTACTAGACTTCATCTGAAGACCATCTTGGGGTGGTAGCAGGGGTTGGAGGGAGGCACTTCGGGTTATTAGCACAAATGTAAGTGTGATCAAAAAGAAATTTGTTACAGATAACAAAGGATATCCCTAACACCTGAGATAGTCTACAGGTTTTAGGACCTAAGTGCCAGAAACTAAGAATAGAGACCAAATATATGTCTTTACTGTTGATATATACCAACCTCATTTTGAAATCCATTCACGGGTTGGCGGACAATTGAGCTGTCCCTACTTTTTTGCTGTTGTAAGTATGCACAGAGCCATTTTTGTGTGAACATCTGCTTTCAGTTCTCTTGGGTATAGACCCAGGAGTAGAATTGCTCAGCCACATGTTTCCCTTGGTGACGAGGCTGTGCCTTTTATACTGTCCTGGGCAATTCCCCTCCTCTACGTTCCTGCTAGCGCTTATTACCGTCTGCCTTTCTTATTTTAGACAGCTTTGTCGTTATGACAGGTACCTTATTGTGGCTGACATTTACATCTTGAGAATGCTGTAAAATCAAACACGAAGAAGCCTGTACTTTTTGGATGCCATTTGTGGCCCCAAGGCCTCTCAGCGCTTTACTATATAGCTCTTCACTGAAAATGTCAAATGTTGGCCTAACTTATCTGTCGAGCTAAGAAGGAAAACAACAATCATAGTCATTATAAACTAATATCAAAAGATTAAATGCAAATTATGTAGCTGATGCTAAGAATTTTAAAAATTTTTAGTTACATTTGAAGTAGTCTTATTAAAAACAATCACAATTTGGGGCTGAGAAGTTGGTAAAATACTTGCTGTACAAGCACGAGAACCTGCGTTCAGATCCCCAGTTACCACGTGAGAAGCACAGCATGTAACTGTACTCCCAGCATTAGGGAGGCAGAGAAAGGACCCTTGAGGTTC
Organism: Apodemus agrarius; assembly: GCA_964023405.1. NCBI lineage: Eukaryota > Metazoa > Chordata > Mammalia > Rodentia > Muridae > Apodemus > Apodemus agrarius. The sequence continues at coordinate 61,802,850 of OZ030012.1, read as the reverse complement.
ACTGAAAAATCCACTGGAAAAAGCTCCAGGCTCGCTGAAAAGTCCTAAAAAATAAAGCAGAGAGAGACGCCCTCTGACTCCCACAGATCTGTGGGTACCCATATGCACATACCCATCTACGCCCAATCTGATACCAGTTGCCAGTGTACAGTGGTGCCAGTGTAAGAATCGACATCATGCACTGTTGACATTACTTCTAAATCTGGCATATTAGAGAGTAACATGAATTGCTTGGTTTTGCAAAACATTTCTCAGTAAGCATATATGACTGCACTCTGTTAATTCATGGGCATCTCCAAAACCATGAACTAGAATATAAAGAGAAGCAAAGAAATGGTCTTCTGACACTACTTGGGCAGACACTTCATTATGCAAGAAAATACTGCATTCACATTCTCTGAAAGGTTTGACAAGTTAATTAATTTGTCTTTCTCTACTTAAGTGCTCTGCCGCTAACATCCGCAGGCTCAGGGCTGTGGGCCCATCTCTAACCTCAGGAGCTGCACAGCTCTAATGTCTACTCAGCATTTGGACGGAGACACCTTTTCTTGGACGGCCTGAGGGTAAGACAGCAGAGAAGCAATTCTGTGGGACTGGAGTGTCATTAGTCACAGAGCAGACGTTAGCCCACGGCTTGTTGGTAACAGGGCTGGGGCTTAGCTCAGGTCTGAAAGCCAGCCTGGATTATTGTATTAGAAGATATTGTGGGGTTGTTATTCATTTTTTTAGGTGTGATAATGGTGTTATGGTCATTTTTAAAAGTCATCTGCTAACACTGAAGTATTTATGGCTGAGATAAAATGATGTCTGGGATTTGCTTTATAATACTGCAGCAAAAAAGCGACAGGGAGATTTATGAGATCAGATTGGCAAGTATTTAATATTCATAATTGTTAAAATGGTTGATGATTTATGGGAGTTCCTTTAACCATCCTTTCTATATTTTATGTCTCAAGTGTTTCATAATATAAAGTTTAAAATAAGGAAATGGACAAGGACAGAAAGGTTGTGGGACCAGGGGAGGCGCAGCAAGTGAGGAGAGGACTCAGAGATGTTCCCTAGAGAGTCAGAGAAAGACAGGACACCCAAGGGGTCCGGAGCCCCAGTGCAAGGACCCTTATGATCAATCAGATCTATAAAAATGTTATGATATCAGGCTGGGGAGAGATCAGATACCCAGAGCCCATATGGAGAGCTCGGTGTGGTGGTGTGCATGTGCAATCCCCGTGTTGAAGACACATATTTAAACTTTATACAGATCACATCATACTTAAGTGCTTTATAGCTGACTTTCACCATCATGTGCTTTAAGATTTAGCTATGCTGATCTTGATGTAATCATTGACTCTCTCCTGTTGATGAATACTTGGGTTGATTTCATTGTTTTGCTGCTACAAACCACAATAAAATGACAATTTTTGAAAAATTATTATTAGCTTTTAATTGTGTGTGTGTGTGTGTGTGCGCGCGCGTGCGAGAGAGAGAGAGAGAGAGAGAGAGAGAGAGAGAGAGAGAGAGAGAGAGCCCGTGTGTTGGCAGAGGTCAGAAGAGGACATGGGATCCTCTGGAACTACTTGCGGCATTTGTCAATTACCCAGTGTGGATGCTGGAACTAAGGTCCTCTGTGAGAACGGCAGGAGCTCTTAACTGTTGAACCATCTCTCCAGCCCCACAAATGACATTGTTTTGTACCTGTTTTCCCAAGCACATATATGAGAACTTCTTAGTTGCTAATAGAATAAATGTTGATTTCTAAGGAAAGTACATATTATGTTTAGCAGCTTTTGTAAAGGTGAGACTCCCTGCCACACCGTGTTCTGATTTCCTGCCTGGCTGCTGGGGTGTGAGATAATGCATTGTGTCCCCCTAATTTTGCATATCTCTGATTAATATAAACACTTTCCATTTTATTGACCACTTGAATTTTACTTTTCTGTGAACTCCCTGTTTGACTTCCTCATCCCGTCTTCGTCAGCTTAGTTGCCATGAGGAGACACCGTGACCACAGCAACTCTTATGAAAGAAAGCATTGAATTGGGGCTTGCTTGCAGTTTCAGGGGCTTAGTCCGTTATCGTCGTGACGGCATGTGTGTGGCATGCAAGCTGACACGGTGTTAGAGGAGGGGCTGAGAGTGCTATATTTGGATCTGCAGGTAGCAGGAAGAGAGGCACTGGAACGGGCTTGGCCTTCTGAAACCTTAAAGCCCCACCCCTAGTGACACACTTCTCTCAACAAGGCCACACCTCCTGATGCCTCCCAAGTACTGCCACTCCCTGGGGAGCAAGCATTCAAGTCAATGAGCCCACCAGGGCCTTGCTTGTTCAAACCACCAATACCCCCTTGGATCATTGCTCCTTTCCACCATGATTCACAGGAATTCTTTATATATTCCTTACACTAATCCTTCATAGACTGCGTGGTCACAGACAATAACTTGATTTCTTTCTTTCTTTCTTTTTCTTTTCTTTTCTTTTTGCTTTTAAATTGCTTTATTAATTTCAAATTATGAAAAGGATTTTTTTCTAAAATGGGTTAAATTGCCATGCTGACAGGAATGATTAATATAAACTTTTTTTTTGTTTTACTAACCACTTGAATTTTACTTTGAATTAAATGCAGCAATTAAACAATTTTACATAGAAACCGTTAAGTGGAAACACCAAAAATTTACAGAAAAAATACCCCACTAGATGCAAGCTTGTAAAACAGTAGCCATTTTATGAGCCCAGAGAAAATTTTAGATTTCACGGTATGAGGCAAAAGTAACGATTGTCAGGTTCTGGAAACGCCTATAAGGCCTATCAGCTGCTCCTTACTCTTTCTCTTGACTTCCGTCCCTTGCACTACAAATCTGCCACCATCCTTTCCCCCTTCACTGTGATCAACAACTCTATTAGGCATGGCCCGTAGAAAGCTAGGCACAAGTTGCCTGACTTTCCTTCTGGCATTTCCCAGGCTTCCTGCTCTCAGCCTCTTCCAGATGGTGGGCTTCTTCTTCCCCTTGTGTGGACGCCTTCCCACCTTTTTGTCCTTTTTGTCTTTCTCGGCAGTAAGATCCAATATGGCTGGTTTAAATTTGGACACCATTACTCCTGGGCCTATCCTTGCCTTCTCCTCGTTCTACCGATGCTCACCACCAGGTGAAGCTTCTGCTCCTCAGACCCGCTCTTCCTCCTCACCGCCCGGCCTGCACGCTCTGTGCCACCAGGAACAGGCGCCTCCATTAGCGATGGCAGGCTGGAGAGGATAACTTGATTTCTTAATTGTGATGTATTTTATGCATAAACATTTTTATCTTTAGTGTGGTTGAACTTAGCTATTTTAAACGTTATCACTGAGTCTGTTCCCTTGAATCTAAGACACACTTTCCTACCCCAGGGTGATACAAGATTCTCTTTTGTTCTCCTCTAAAGTTTTAAAAATTTTGACTTTCACGATTAGTTCTATAGCCTATCTGGGATTAGTTTTGTGATGAATAAACTTTAGGTATAATGTTTTTAAATGAATAGTTCTGTTTTTAAATGGCAATTAATTTTATTTGGTTTGTTACTGGGGCGAGGTGAGCAGGCCATTGACAAAGGGCAACTTTTGAGAACTACACCTTGTTTGAGGCAGAGCCTCTGTTGTTGTTTCTGCTACATTGTATACTTGAGGCTTGTGGGCTTCTGCGGTCTCTCTCCCCTCCCCAATCTCACCGTAGGAACACAGGGATCACAGAGGGCATTACCACCTCTGGACTTTTAGATGGGTTGTCAGGATTGAACTCAGGCTAACCCGGCAAACACATTTGCCCATTGAGCCACCACACCAGCCCTTAACCCCTCCTAGCAGGTGGATCAGTGGCTGTCTGGCTGCCTCCGCCCCGCCACCTTAAGGCAATTGTTCTCAAGGCCTGACACCATGTTGCTCAGGGAGTCTTGGCTGTTTCTGATACGTCACTATTCCATATAAGTGTTAGAGTCACCTTGTTTCCTACAAGAAAACTCAGTCTCCTAGAATGGCAACGATTTTCCTGATTAGTGTAAGGATAACTGCCATCCTTACATTATCTGCTTGTTCTTGAAATTACATCAGTGGCGTTATGTAATTATTTCTATTAAATGATCTCCCTAGAAGTCGGATAGGTTTCAGTTGGATTAGGCTTCCTCACCTTCTAGTTTTGTTGTTTTGCTGTTTTTGACAATTATTTTTAAAATGATGGGACTGGCGAGCTGGCTCAGTCATTAAGGTGCTTGTCACACATGTATAAGTTTGGGTTCCTAGCACCCTTTAAAAAAAAGCTGGTTGTGTGTTGTGGGGGTTCATGCCTGTAATCTTGGCATTGAGGAGGGAGAGGCAGGAGGGTCCCTGGAGTTCGCTGGCTACCTAGTCTCATCTCCCGCCGGTTCCCCCATCTCTGCCTCTGTCTCTCCAAGACAATGAGATGCATGTGGACATGTGCTCTGCCTTCCTCCTTCCCCCACAAGCTGTCAGCATGCCTGTCAGAACTGATTCTTGCAAAGCCATCAGGAATTAGAAAATATTCATTTGTTGGTTCCCTTTCCTCACTGGGGGGGAAAAATCACAGGGAATGTCTGAATTGCACACATCTTCCCGCCCGCCCCCACCCAGCTCTCCTGCTGGAGCTCAGTCTGTCTTCTCTCTGCATCTCTTCTGTATCCTCCATCTTCTTCCTTCCAGCTAAGGACATTACAAGTGCAGCGTCTCACACTCCTTTACATGTAGACTGCGGTCTTCAAGTCAGCTTTCACCAAACCCGTGCACTCAACTGTCATTTGGAAGTGAGACATGGGGGAGGCGGCCTCACTGCTGTGTCTCGTATCACATGTCAGGAGTCGGGCTCCAGATAGAGTTCTGGCGGATGGTGTCCAGTTTTGTAGGACGAGGACCAGTCATGGTGTCTGCAGAGATGATAGCAGTGACTGGGGTGTGATAGCTGTAGTGATGTGGTCACTTAGTCGTCAGCCTGGTACCAGACCCCTTACTTCTGCATCACAGAGCCTAACAACCTACCTCATTCTTTGTATTAAGTCCATTTCTGTGGAAAACAGAGCAGTCTCTTTGGTCCACACTGAACAGATTGATGTGTGCATCCTGCTAGAGCCCCTGAATTTCTAACATGACTGAGTCCAACTTAGTCTGTACTGAGCCCACTCGGTGAGCCCAGTTCAGCACTTTTTTGGGTCTCGTCTTCAGGAGTTCCTAGACTTTCTGCATGCATGAACTTACAGCAGAGGTCTGTAAAAGTTTATGCTATTTATTAAAAATGATCACCAAACACTAGGCTTAATGGGACTTTGAAACTAATGGCTTTCTGATCACAAGCCTAGTATAGTGTATTAGGGATGGCATCTATCTATCATTTATCTATCTGTCTATCTATCTATCTATCTATCTATCTATCTAGATAAAGTCTTGTGTATTCCAATGTGGCTTTCAATTCACTATAAAGCCACATGATAACCTTGAATTTCTAATCTACCTCTGGGGTGCCTGGATTACAGATATCCACCATCACACATAGTTTGTAGAGCTCTAGGTATTGAATCACTACCACATCTTTAGCCCCAGGAGATGCTTTTGGTTAGTGTATTAGATGCCGCTAGCTCTTAACAAAGAATGGAGGCTTGAGCCGCAGCTCAGAGATGGGGTGCTTCCCCAGCAGGTGAAAGGCCTGGATTATAATCCTCAGTGCTGCAAAAGGAAACAAACAAACAAAACGAACAAGAGTAAGGAGTTTGTTTTTCCATGAAAAACAGATGTTCATGTTGGAAAACTCAGGACTGTACAGTTGATCAAAGCCACTATGAGGAACTATGCTTCTTGTAGCTAGTCAGCGTGTGTGTGTGTGTGTGTGTGTGTGTGTGTGTGTGTGTGTGTGTGAGATGTTCCTTAAATTGAGTAGGAGAGATTCTGCACCTCTGGGCAACCCAACCAAGTGTAGACAGAAAGAATGGAGGTTGAGGGAGACAACAGGTAGGCAGTTGTGATGCTAGTCTGGGCCCTTTCAGGCGTAGAAAAGGATGATCCCCTTGTGATCTAATGTCCAATCTCATTGCCAGAGCTATGCCAGCCCTCGGCTCCATCTCTGTAGGGTGGAGTGGGGATGTATGGATTTCATTGTGGGAGTGAAGTGGCGGCTCTCTAACCCCAGGGGTGGGGAGGGGCGTGGGACTTTCTGGTCAGCCAGTGTAGCTGAAATGCTAAGCTCTAAGGTCAGAGAGAGCCTGTCTCAAAAAAAAAAAAAAAGAAAAAGAAAGAAAGAAAGGAAGGAAGGAAGGAAGGAAGGAAGAAAGAAAGAAAGAAAGAAAGAAAGAAAGAAAGAAAGAAAGAAAAGGAAGACAGCTGATGTTGACCTGTGGTCTCCACTTGCACACACAGGCAAGTACATGCCCTATGCGCGAGTCACCCCAACAACACAAAGAACCTCACTTGTTATATTTTGTTTTAGAGTAAGGTAGGAGAAAATATGGTTAAAACAGATGCTAAGTCAGCTGATCTATACTATCTGCCAGGAAAAGTGTTATCCCAAATGAGCAATCTCAGACTGAGAGAAGATATGATGTGCCTAAATTAACTCGTTTATTGAAAGGCCTAGATAATATGTTTGTAGGAAACATGCTTTGCAAGAAGAGAGGTGACATTTGTCAATGTCCACTGTAACCTTCTTGGCCTCAATACTTCTCACAGGCATTCTTAGACCTCAGTGTCTTAGAGTTTCTACTGCTACAACAAAACACCATGACCAAAAGCAACTTGTGGGAGAAAAGGGTTATTTCAGCTTATGATTTATGGTCCATGATGGAGGGCAGTCAGCACAGACACTCAAAGGCAGGAGCCTGGAGGAGGAGCTGAAGCAGAGGCCATGGAGGGGTGCTGCTTGCTGGCTTGCTCCCCATGGCTGGCTCCGCTTGTTTTCTCACAGCAGTCAGGACCACCAGCGTGAACCGTGCACTCCTACATCAACCATCAGTCAAGAAAATACCTCACAGGCCAGTCTGGTGGGAATGTTTTCTGTATTGTGATTCATTCTTCTCAAATAACTCTAGCTTGTGTCACGTTGGCATAAAACTAGCCAGGATGTAAAACTGATAGGAAGTGTAGGTTCAAGGAAGTCCCAGAGTCATTGACAGCTGTAAACCTGGAGATTGAGACACTTTCTTTGTCATTTAGACTCCCTGGAGCTGAGACATTACTCAGATACACAACTGTGAAGAGTCGAAAGGGGAAGTCTCTCCAGCCAACACCACCTCCTCATGAAGGGCACCTGCCAGGGAGCGCAAAGGCTACTGTGGAATCATGTTCACTCCTGAGATGATTCTGGGCTGTGTGGTGGCTACTTGGGATAGTTCAGACAAGAAGTAGGAGCCGCTGGGCGGCTGGGAAAGGCTTAGAGGAAGGCTCATTGTAGTACTGGATTCGTTGACTTACGCTTGCAGGCGGAGTGTGGACAGGGACTTGGATAACTGGCACCATCACAGAGCACTGAGCCGGTCCCAAGGATAATGGCTACCCCACGTGGCTTATCATGTCAATGAAGATAACAGTGAAAACTTGAGTAAGAGATTGTTTTAAAGGCAAAAATAAAAATAAAAGGGACATTATACTATGTTCATGGATTTGGAAGCCAATATTTTAAAAATATAAAAATGTTTTGTTTTTTTTTTTTCTTCTTCGAGACAGGGTTTCTCTGCGCAGCCCTGGCTGTCCTGGAACTCACTCTGTAGACCAGGCTAGCCTCGAACTCAGAAATCCACCTGCCTCTGCCTCCCAAGTGCTGGGATTAAAGGCGCACGCCACCACCGCCCAGCCCCAAAATGTTGTAAGTTAATAAGTAAGTTCAGTACAAACTCAGCTGAAGCAACAAAACTTTCTCATGAGGTATTTTAGTCTGGACTCTAAACTTCAGATGTAATGCACAGGTATTTTTTCTAAGGCATTCATAAAAGAACGAGATAAGGGGCAGGTATGTAGCTTGGTGATAAAATGTTTGCCTAGTGTACCCAAGGCTCTAGGTTTGAGGCTCACACTCAAAAAAATTAAGAGGATTTCTCCTAGAAGAGATTAAGATTTATTAAAAGGTGGGACTGGAGAGATAGCTCAGTGTTTAAAAGCACAGACAACCATGGGTAACTCCAGTTTCAGGGGTTCTGACGCCCTCTTCTGGCACCTAAGGGTACTAAATGTATCTGGTGCACAGATATACATTCAGGCAAAATACATGCATAAAATAAGTAAATCCAGCCGGGTGTGGTGGCACACGCCTGTAATCCCAGCACTTGGGAGGCAGAGGCAGGCGGATTTCTGAGTTCGAGGCCAGCCTGGTCTACAGAGTGAGTTCCAGGACAGCCAGGGCTATACAGCGAAACCCTGTCTCGAAAAACAAAAACAAAAACAAAACAAAAAAAATTAGTAAATCCAAAAAATAATTTGAAAATATTTTATATGAAGCTAGTTATGATAATTAAGACAGTAAGGTATTGACGAAAGGATTGGAGAATTAAACCGATGGGATATATTGTATGTAATATCTAAAGATAGCTGGATATTTCTAATAAGAATTTTCTATGCAGAAATGTTCCCATATTGCCTGACCCCCCCAAAAAAAAAATCAGATCTATTGGGAAACTCTCAACATTTGGAGTCCTGCAAATTAAAGACAATAAAGACTTTAAAAGATAATTTAGGAGACTGCCTTTGTTATTTTAGGGTAGAAAGATTTCATAAGATACAGACTAGAACTATTTGTAAAAGACTGTTCTACATGAAGATCTTTCCTCTTCAAAAGATGCTGGTACAGATGTGGACAGATGAGCCACAGCAAAGAGGAGGCGGTGTCTGTGCACATTGGCTCAAGAAGGAGCCCTTACAAACAGGAAGAAAATATATCCTGATTATGGTTTCTCCTCCTTCGGCTCCACCCAGCTCCTCAGGGACTAGACAAGGCTGCCCCCTCTCACCATATCTTTTCAATATAGTACTTGAGGTACTAGCTAAAGCAATTCAACAACATAAGGAAGTCAAAGGGATACAAATTGGAAAGGAAGAAGTCAAACTATCACTATTCGCAGATGATAAGATAGTATACTTAAGTGACCCAAAATACTCCACCAGAGAACTCCTACAGCTGATAAACAACTTCAGCAAAGTGGCTGGTTATAAAATCAACTCAAGCAAATCAGTAGCCTTCCTATACACAAAGGATAAGCAGGCTGAGAAAGAAATTAGGGAAATGACACCCTTTACAATAGCCACAAACAATATAAAATATCATGGTGTGACTCTAACCAAACAAGTGAAAGATTTGTATGACAAGAACTTCAGGTCTCTGAAGAAGGAAATTGAAGAAGACCTCAGAAAATGGAAAAATCCTCCATGCTCGTGGGTTGGCAGGATTAATATAGTTAAAACGGCAATCTTGCCAAAAGCAATATACAGATTCAACGCAATACCAATCAAAATCCCAACTCAGTTCTTCATAGAGTTAGAAAGAGCAATTCTCAAATTCATCTGGAATAACAAAAAACCCAGGATAGCTAAAACTATCATCAACAGTAAACGAACTTCTGGGGGAATCAGTATCCCAGACCTCAAGCAATACTATAGAGCAGTAGTGTTAAAAACTGCATGGTATTGGTACAGTGACAGGGAGGTGGATCAATGGAATAGGATTGAAGACACAGAATTGAACCCACACATCTATGGCCAATTGATCTTCGACAAAGGAGCTGAAAACATCCAGTGGAAAAAAGATAGCCTTTTCAACAAATGGTGCTGGTTCAATTGGAGGTCAACATGCAGAAGAATGAGAATTGATCCACTCTTATCTCCTTGCACTAAGCTCAACTCCAAGTGGATCAAGGACCTCCACATAAAACCAGACACACTAAAACTAATAGAAAAGAAACTGGGGAAGACCCTTGAGGACATTGGCTCAGGGAGAAAGTTCCTGAACAGAGCACCAATAGCTTTATACTCTAAGATCAAGAATAGACAAATGGGACCTCATAAATTACAAAGTTTCTGTAGGACAAAAGACACTGTCAAAAGGACAAATCAGCAACCAACAAATTGTGAAAAAATCTTCACCAACCCTACATTTGAAGAGAGGGCTAATATCCAATGTATACAAAGAACTCAAGAAGTTAGACCTCAGAAAACCAAATAACCCTATCCAAAAATGGGGTCCAGAGCTAAACAAAGACTTTTCACCTGAAGAACTTCAGATGGCTGAGAAGCACCTTAACAAATGTTCAACATCATTAGTCATTAGGGAAATGCAAATCAAAACAACCCTGAGATTTCACCTCACACCAGTCAGAATGGCTAAGATTAAAAACTCAGGAAACAGCAGGTGTTGGCGAGGATGTGGAGAAAGAGGAACACTCCCCCACTGCTGGTGGGATTGCAAGCTGGTACAACCACTCTGGAAATCAGTCTGGCCATTCCTCAGAAAACTGGACCCTGGTTCTGGAAAGGCTCAATGCATCAATGTAGGGGAATACCAGAACAGGGAAGTGGGAACAGGGGGAGGGATGGGGGAACAGGGGGAGGGAAAAGGGCATATGGGACCTTTGGGGGGTGGAGTACCAGAAAAAGGGAAATGAAATGTAAATAAAGAATATATCCAATAAAAAAAATATAAAAAAATAAAAAAAATAGGAAGAAAATACATCCTGATTGCGGTTTCTCCTCCCTTCACTCCACCCAGCTCCTCCCCTCCCCCACCCTGCTTCTCCCAGCTCCTCCCTTCCCCCACCCTGCTTCTCCCAGCTCCTCCCTTCCCCCACCCTGCTCCTCCCAGCTCCTCCCCCCCCTTGGCTCTTCCCAGCTCCTCCCCCTCCCCCTTCCATCTGGAACTACCACCTTCTGTCTCATTAGAAAACAAAAGGGCCTCCTGCCACACAAGCCCCTAATCCCGGCACTCCTGAGGCAGGCAGAGGCAGGCAGATCTCTGGGAGTTCCCGGCCAGCTTGGTCTACAGAGTGACTATTGGGACAGCCAGAGCTAACCAGAGAAACCCTATCACTAAAAACCAACCAACAAACACAGAAAGCAAATGGGCTTCTAAGGCAGAATAATACAATATAATAAAAGCATTGGAGTTGGACAAAATGAACAGAAGGAAGAGAGCTCAAGAGAAGGTGCATGAGCCAAAGACCCGCTCTTTCACACACTCAGGAATCCATCAGAGCACTAAAGTGGAAGCCATAATATATGCACCTAGGACCTAAAGAAAAGCTCTGATACTCCATTGTGAGATAAGGAACCTCCAAAGAGGCTGTTGAGTCGGTTTTCTGTTGGCCATAGTTTATGTGGGCCATCCCTTGAAGGAAACTATGTTTTCATTTGCTAGTGGTTACTAATTAGGCTTCTGTGTTAGGGGTGGGGCATGAGCCCACTTTTCCTTTCAGCTGTAGGACCCTAACTGGTGCAGACCCTGTTGCTCCCATAAGCTAAGCTTTGTGCCACCATTGCAGTGACATGTCCATCAGGCAGGACACCACTGTAGATCAAAGGGTCTGTGGCTGGGTTGGTGTTTAGGTTTCTGCTGTGGTAGCATGCAGAGCACCTTCCTATACCAAAGACCCTAGACCGTAGGGATGAAGGCTCTATATAGGCACCAGCTTGATGTCTCCATGTTCAGTGAGTTGTGTGGGTGTGGCCTTCAGCAATGGGGCCTTGTCAGTTTGTGAAGAGCACTCTATAAGCTTGGGTCGTCTGGGGATTTCCATGGAATCGCTTTGGCTAGCAACTCAACCAAATCCCAGAACTGGAACCTGCAATTAATGATGCGAGATGGCTACTGGGGTTCTATCTCCCCTGTTATTTGACAATTCTATTTAGAGCACCTTCATATATGTGTGTATTTTAGGAAGCTTCCACTGTATTGGGCTCCCATACTATGCCTCAAATAGCCCTTAATTTTAGCTGTCTCTCAGCCCATATTCCCTCCCTCCTCTCTCTTTCTCCGTCCTCACTTGACCCTCCCCTTCCAGCCAACCCCCCCGCCCCGTCCATATCTATCTATTATATCCCCCTCTCCTAGGCAGATCTCTCTCCCCAGTCCCCTTACTCTATACGTGAGCACTGTGATTCTATGTATTGTAGCTTGGTTATCATTGACTTTGAATATCCACATGTAAGCAAATGCAGACCATATTTGTCTTTCTTCGTCTGGGTTACCTCACTCAGGATTATTTTTTTCTCATTCAATCCATTGACCTGTGAATTTAATATTTCATTCTTTTAACAGCTGAATAATACTTTGTTATTTAAATGTGCCACATTTTCTTTATCTGTTGAAAGACGTCTAGGCCTTCTATGATTCCTCGCTGTTAGGAAGAGAGCAGCAATGAGCATGGTTGAGCGAATGCCTCTGTGGTAGGATGAAGTGCCCTTTGGGTGTATTCGAAGAGTAGTATAGCTGGATGCACAGTAGCCCGTGGGTTCCCAGTGAGCACCTGCTGGAGATGGGGGCTGGGATGAAGGAAGTTTGGAGGGAAAATCAATAATGTGCTTTTTAAAATAGAAAGGCCAGGAGTATTGCAAAGCCCCCAAAATAAATATATATAAAGAAATAGATCCAATCTTTTAATCAAAGAGAAGTCACAGTGTGGATCTAGCCATCAGATGAATGAAGCTTTCCAAAGCCTGGCGGCACTTGACATTGCGCAGTGTGGTGAAAGGGGAATTCTCTCACACTGTTGGTGGGAGTGTAAATTGGCACTACTGCTTTGGACAAGTGGGATTTGCCTGTGAAATTGAAGATATGCATACTCAATGATTCAGAAATTCCTTTGAAGAGTGTACGAAAGCAAAAGTGCCAACAGCAGTACTGCCTGCAATCCCCTTGGGCTGTGTTCACACCCTCAACTGTAGCATATATAAACGGTGGCGTGTTCAAACAATGGAACAGTGTATAGCAACAAAATGAACCCCACTGAGTCTCACAAACACAATTTTAAACATCATAAGCCATGCTCAAATGAATATATTCTCCATGATTCCATCTATATACTGTTTTGAAGACTATCAAGCCAAGCTACTGAGTTTAAACTGACTTGCATACTTCATCTAGTGGGATCTGGGCACCACAATTATCAGAGTAGTAGTGTACATGTGATAGGGAGGAAACAGGGCTGTGCATAAGAAGGGTACATGAGTTTGCTTCAGCAGAACTATAGAAGTTTTTACCCATGAGCCTCAATGATTACCAAGGTTCACACTCTGTTCTTCCCTATGGTGTTGCATTTCAGAAGAAAAAGGTATAAAGGTATAACACAATACATATCAGGTTTGGAAATGAACACAAGAATCCTTCTGGCACAGGTCCACTCCATCTAGCAGATAAGATACCTTCCATCCCGTTTCCAGAAGGAAGTTAAGCTAGAGAGCTTTAAATGGCAGGTCCCCAGCGGTCAGTGGTAATAATCAGACACAGAAATAGAGTCCAGACCTCCTACCTGTTGTAATTGCTTTTCTTTTTCCAACCTACTTTACATGGCTCAGCACATGCGGCAGCTCAGTCCCCAAAGAGCTGAGGCACCACGATGGACAGGGGTGTTTTCCATGAAGCCTGGGTGATGGTGAAGTCAGGCATGGGAGAAGCATTCTTTTCTAGGAGCCTCGCCTCGCCTGGTGATTCAGGCACTGTGAAGATCTGTGCCTGGAGTCCTCACTCTTGAAGCTCCAGCCGTCTGCAGGGGCTTCTGAGGCTCTGAGCAGTGGAGCATTCCTCTTGCTCTGCCCTGCTCCAGTCTTCCTGGCTAGCCCTTCTGGACCTACAAACCAGGCTGGAGGGATAGGCTCTCCTTGATTCAAAACACTACTGCCCTTTGAGGAGAACACTACCTAAAGATACAAAGTCCGTGCTCTGAGAGGGCAGGAAAGGGCTCTTGTCCACAGACGCTACAATCCACATGTGTCTAACCTATATCCGACATCATGAGAGTCTGGCTGCATGCTGAGTCTCGAAGTATTGTTGAGGAAGACGGAGGCCAGGATGATTCGGGGATGCTTGACGCTGGCTGCAGGCCCGTTCTGCTGCGGACCGTGTACCTGTTGAGGGAGTCCTGGGTGCAGTCTGGCGGCTGGGAACGCTGAGAGGCCTGTTCCATTGCTCCAGCACGGAGGGTTTAGATGGAAGGAGACAGCCCATGATTTTAAAGCTTTATTATAAAAGAATAGAGTGAGAGAGGGGAGGTAGAGAGATGAAAGCTGGCCATGGCCATGTGGAAAGAGAGGGTAAAGAATGGAGGGAGGGAGGGAGAGAGAGAGAGAGAGAGAGAGAGAGAGAGAGAGAGAGAGAGAGAGAGGAGGGGCCAAGAAGCCCCTTTTATAGTGGGCCGGCTATCTGGCTGTTGCCAGGTAACTGTGGGTGGGGCAAACCTGACTGTAAGCCAAGTGACTGTGGGGGTGGCATCCAGCCAGAATACCAGGAGCTTGGGGTGTGGCCCTACTTGATTGATGGCCACAGAATTATGGAGTTGAGGGCCTGGAGTCTAGGAGCATGGGCAAACAGTCTTCCGTTCCCCTGTGGATTAAATCCACTGGGTTGCTGGGGTTCAAACCTAGCTCAGCCAGAACGTAGACTGCCTTTCACCGTCCAGCAGCCGACGAAGGTCTTGTTTCTTCCACAGGGTAGTTCATGCTCAGCACATGGTCTTCGTAAGTCACTAACGCTGGAGAAGGGAGATCTCAACGTGGGCTGCTCCATGAGATTGCCCCCGAACTGAGTCTTTCGTGACATATGAGAATTTATAAATGGGAAAAGAATGGACAATTTTTCCTGTGGTTGTACCGTGGGGGAACTTCTTACTACTGATAGGGACAGTCCTCAGCACGCAGTTCATGTGTGACTATATCAAAACTCTCTTTTTAAAAAGTATATTATATACTTGTTTGTTTGTTTGCTTGGGGACTCCTGACACATATGGAACCCAAAGGACTACTTGCAGGAGATGGTTTTCTCCTGCTGTGGCGTGGACCCTCAGGCTCTCTTCCTGATGATGTTTTGCCAGGCTTGTCTTAAAACTCCACAAAGCTTCGTGCCTGTGTCTGAGATGTGTGTGTTCCTGTGGATATGTGTATGGAGGTGTGCATGCAGGAGCAAAGGCTGATGTGGGGTGCTCTCCTCAACTGCTCACCACTTAAATTTTTAAAAACGGGGTCTCTTAATGCACCCAGAGCTCCGGGGAGCTGTGTGGGAGGTAGGGATCTGAACTCAAGTCCCCATGCTTATACTGCAGGTATTTTACCAACTATCTCCCCAGTCCCTGCATGAATCTTTTTATGACTCACCCCTCCCCCATCACAGCAGAGGCTCCTGCAGGGCGGGGCCATGCTCGGAGGCTTTCCTGGCCCCACCCCCTGCCTCAGCATTCTTCCTAGAGTATCTGGGCTTTAGGTGGTAGTTCTCCCAGATGTCCCACTTTTACAGTTTTTACAGACAGAAAAGTACATTATTTCATCCAGGCTGTCCCACGGCCCTAACCCTTATGGAATTGCTTGCCCCGCCCCCCATATTTTCACCAACCAATGTAATTAATGTACGGTCTAATGTGTTTTCCTGGAACTGTGATTATGCTCAAGGTATCTCAAAGCTTTTTACAGTAATTACTGGGAAAAGGCTTGGAGAGAATTAGCTGTGCATGTGGAGTGAGCGGTAATCTGGCCCTTGGACACTTGGATATTAAAAATCACTCCGACTGTGTCTGACTTCATTTGCATTTCCAAATTTTCAGGTTAAGAGGGCCTTTCAATTGATTGAATAATGGGTTAATGGAATCCTCTCCCTAATTACATCCAGATTGTCTCTTTGTGAAAGTACACACTTGACAGTCTCCAGCTGGATCATTCTAATTGCATCCTGAGGGGACCATGGGGGCCGGCTTAAAGAAGTCACTGTCCTATCTGAGGGTAGAAACTCTGCAAGAGGTAGAGGAGCAGAGCCACTTGGGGGCTATTCAGTTCCATTTATGGCTGTAACATGAGATTAGCAAGAGGGTCTGGCTCTACTTGCAGGCCACCATCCATGCCATGGTTTAGAGCAATGGGTTGCCACTGCTTCCAGTGCTGGGCACTTGAGGGTCCAGCACATGCCTGTCCCTGTCCGTCACCCCAGCACCAGGCTTACAGATATCCAGCACTCTATCTGACTTTTTATGGGTGTTAGGGACCCAGACTCAGGTCCTCATGATTTCCTGGCAAGCACTCTAGTGACTGGGCCATCTCCCAAGGACTTTGTCCTAGTTTGCTTTCTGTTACTCATGACCACCCCCCTCAAATAAATAACTTGGGGAGGAAAGGGTTCATTTCTTCCTTCACGGCCGACTCATTGTCTGTCACCAAGGGGAGAGAGGAACAATAGAGGAAAGCTATCAACTTGCTCCCTCCGGCTTGGGCTCAACCTGTTTTCTTATACAACCCAGGTCTACCTGCCAGGGGGATGACACCGCCCACAGTGGGATGAGCCCTCGCACATCAATCAACAATCAAGACAGGTCCCCCAGGCATGGCTACAGGTGAATCTGACCTAGGAAATTCTTCAACTGAGGTTCCCTCTTCCAACATGACTCTAAGGTGTCTCAAGTTGACAATGCAAACTAACCAGAACACCATTTTATTTATGAAATAGATTTTGTTACAACCCGGACTGACCAGAAGCTCACCTATGGCCAAGGACTGCCATGAACTCCTGATCTTCCTGCTTTTCCCTCCAATGAGGAAATATTCCAGGCATAAACCACCATGTCTAGAAGAGACTGGGTAGTTTATAAAGAAAAGGATTTTAATTCTATGGGTCCAGAGACTGGGAAAACACGATTAGCGGTGTACATCTGGGGAAGCTCTTCTTGCTGCAGGGGAGGACTTTATAGGATTCCAGAGTAGTTTGCACACATGGTAAGGAGCTCATGAGAGATGACCAAACCCCTTAGTGATCTATTCATCTACCAATGCATTGATCTATTTATACATTGATCCACTAACCTCCTGCAAGCTGTACCTCCAAATACCTCATACAAATTTGAGTACTAAGTTTCCAAGCCATGAATTCTGAGGGACACGGTCTAACAAATGCATGGTAAGAAAAGCATTCTGGATGTGACCACTACAATACTTAAACATAAAATATAACAAATATGATTTTAATGTGTGCTTAGGCTTGCAAGTAAGACAACTGAACCTTTTCCTAGCCACTAGGGAAATTAAAATCAAAACCAAAATGAGACATCACTGCATACCCAGTGCGATGAGTCTGGTACTGGTGGGAGCATGAAACGGAACAGCAACCGAGAAAAAGGTTGGCAGGTTCCCAAAAGGTTAAACAGAACTATCATGTGACACAGCAATTCCAGCCAGGAAATCTAAAAGCATGCATTCAAACAAAAATGTATATATGAATGAATGCTCATAGCAGCATTTGGCTGTCAGAAAGTGGGTGGGTGCAAGTGCCTATTAGCTGATAGAAAATCAAAGTGAGTATGGACGTAACAGAATACTAATTGTTAGATCACAAATTCTCTGTCTTCTGCTTTGTCCCCCAAATCAGACACCCTTGACTCCTGCAGTGTAACTCACTCCCTCTCCTCCACCCTTCCTCCTTCCCTGACTACAGAGAGTTGTTATGACCTTGCAACGCCTACAAAGACTTGAAACTTCCTCCTCCCCTTTGCAACCGTGAGGAGGCCCAGCTTCCTGGCACCTAGACCCAAGACACCCTTTGATTATGATTCTTATCTAGCACCTATCTCCATACTAACTTATGGCATAGAGACTAGGTCACACAGAAGGACCGCGGTGGCGGGGTGGGGGGGGTGGCGGCTCTCCCCTTGGTGCTCCTGTCACATGGGGAGGGCGGGGGGGGGCTCTCCCCTTGGTGCTCCTGTCACACTACCCAAGACGGCTGGCTCCTCTAAGGGAGCTCTTCCTGGATGTCTCTGTCTCCCACCTCAGTTAATGAATGATGCTGTAGCTCTCCTGATAAGGCTCATCTGAAGGATAATTCATGTCAGCTTCTTCTGCGGGAACTTGTAACATCTTCCATTGTTTATAATACCAATACTCTTATCTCGGGCCACCTTTCCTCATACAGATGTTAATGAGCAGGTGTTTTGCAGAGAGCTTAGCCTTCTACAAAGATTACAGCCTGGAATGGGTTGTATGAGACAGTAGACCTTTTATTGGCAGGGGGTGGGGGGCAACCAACCCAGACACTCCAGTCACACACCAAACTGTTTTATGCCTGCAGTACCTGGTCATACAGAATGCCTCACTGGTGTAACTGAGATAGGTAGCATTGAGACACCTAGCAGTCTAGACAGTCTGAGCTCTCCAGCTTTATTTGGACACAATTTTGAATGCATTGGTTCTGGGTTATGCTGGATTGAGGCTTGTAGCTCTCACACTCGTGATTTGGTGGAAGTGCCAAGATCTGACTTATAAGGTCATCTCCATGGCCATGTCTCTACCAAGAGCTGTCTCTGTTATAGATAACCCATCCTTCCTCAGCACCTAATGTGTGTACCACTGCTGTCCTAAAAGAATTTATCGGAGATTCTGTGCAACATCCTTATCCCCCACCTCTAACCCGGCTCATGTGAGCTCAGGGGGCAGTGCTGCCTTAGTATAGCCTGGGCTAGCTGAGGAGCCCACTTTTACTCTAGGCTCAGCTTGAAACCAGATAAACAGAACTGAACAGTATTACAGCCATGGTCTGTGCTGTCTCCAGAGTTCAGAGACCTTCCAAGTATGACTGGGTTCCTTTTTAATACTAAGGCCAATAAAACACATCATTTCCCCCTTACTTGATGAGAATATTCCAGCATATCCTGGTATCCAGGGTATCCTGGTAGGCACCTGAAATGTTATTTCATTTGTGTGAGTGGCCTCTAGAATTTTTGTAGGTGTGCTCATTTCTCTGATTCCAATGTCTTCCAGAATACTTGTCATATTATTCCTCTAGGTCTCATTAATATGATTTCATCCATATGGTGGACAAGCATACATTTTCCCACAGTATTGAGAAGATACATTTTGGCTACATTGTGTCAGGAGTATACTGACAGGAAACAGAAGAGTTCCTATGGCTGCAGAACAAGATGAGCACTGTTCTTGGCCCTAGGCTAATACAAAACGCTATTGAGCTGCTTTATTAACAGGTTGAAAATAACACACTCACTAGCTCAAAAGGTACCGCCACTTACAAAAGATAATGTTGATCTTTATAGCAAAATCACAAAGTTCAGGGGCTGTAGAGATGGCTCGGTGGTTAGCAGCACTGGCTGCTCTTGCAGAGAACCTGGGGAGGGTTCCCAGCATCCATATGGTAGCTCACAATCTGTAACTCAAAGGGATCCAATGCTCTCTTCTGACCTCTGTGGACACTGCATGCATGTATACACACAGGGCACTTAAATACATGCAGGCAAAACATTCATAAAATAAAAATCGATACATTTTTTTAAGTTAAATACTTAGTTTCTGAGATTGCAGCTACCATTTTCTAAAATCTATATTAATCCACTCACTGATTTTAAGCCCTTGAAAGTTGTGCTGCCCTCTACGGCCTGGCCCAGGATGCAGTCTCACTCCTGATTGGATGGGAGGTAGCTTAAGGAGCTTCCTTTTCTGCTTACAGCAATGCCTCTTATCTCACAAGCCAGGAAACCTACTACTGAGTAGATACATCTCAACTCTGCAATCAGAAACTGGGGAAATGGGGTTGCCATTCCGCGTGTCACTTGCCTTCTATGAAGTTCCCCAGTTCTGAGCTTGGAGCCGTAACAGTATTTTGTGTCCCATAGTATTAATGTTAGCTCAGATCCATGTCCAGCAGCCTTCAAAATATCTAGATGTTCCCTTGATTAAGGCCACTCTGATAAATGTCTCTGGGTTCTCTTTGGGGGCAGGGAGGGGCGAGGAATGAGGACACCAAGTCCTGATGTGGGAAGAGTGAGGCCACCAGGTCCCTTTTGAGGAAGGGGTGAGGACACCTGCTGTATATGCTTGTGACACTAGAGGGTCTTTTAAAGCGGTATGCTTTCCTTAAATCAAGTTTCAGAAACCCGGCACAGGCCTGGTAATTTGGTGTGAAATTATGCCACTTTTCCATTGTAATCAACCTTCCTCTCACCTTCTCTTGGTTGCTTTTGATCACCCAAGTAAAGCAGCATTCTCATTGGCCATCCAAGTCTCTCCTGACTAGAAACAGCACTGCCCTAGATCCCTGAGGTCTCAGGCCTTTGATTTCCTTGCGGTCTTGTTGAGAATCGTGGTAATTACACCTACCCAGACTTTGACAGGTGAGGTACTGTCCCTTGATTTGCGCTGTTTTAGAATTCTATCATCTCACTGACACCAGGGACCCCAGTTTTGCAGAACATCTCTTACCATTAACCCTGGACCAAAGGCAGCCTCCACTGGGCAACCTCACCAGCACATTCCTTGTTACTTTAATGAGAAAAGTGTCCGCTGAAATTTCCCAGGGAACATAATCAGCTGGAGGGTTCTCTGGTTTTATATAATGCATTCACTCCGACATGCTCATTGCTAGGAGGTTTTTAGCTGCCTCCTCAGACCTCCGTTAAGATATCTCCACTTTATTCGCCACAAACCGTCAAAAGTTCCAAGCTTCACGGAGCTAGTCTACATTAGAATCACCGGTCTGACTAGCCTTGCCAGGATGTTAAATCCAAAACCACAGGAGTGTGTGACAATCAAGAACTGATCTTGAAACACCTCTGGGGCATACACTTTCTGGGCATGAAGACTGTCCTCCAGAGAGGGCAGTGCCTGTAGGCAGTGGATAGGAAGAGGGCTAGCAAAAAGCAGAGTGGCTCTCTTGTCCTGCTTATAGCTGCTGAGTGTGTGTGCCCCTCCTGCGGGATTCTCGTTTTGAACGAGATTTATTTTAATTTATGTGTATTGGTGTTTTTGTCTCTCTGTGTTTGTATATCACATGTGCATTGAACTGCAGAGGACAGAAAAAGGTGGCCCATCCCCTAGAATGGGGTTACAGACAGTTGTGAGCCGCCACGTGGGTGCCGGGAATTGAACCTGGGTCATCAGGAAGAGCAGTGCTCTTAACGGCTGAGCCATCTTCACAGCCCACACAGCAGCTGATCTGTATTGTCCTCATGCTCCAAGCCTATTCAACCATGTGCTCCAGTGGCTCCACAGGAATCCTCCAGACACTCAGCTCCAGACTGACACCGATGTCTCCAGCTTTGTAGATTCACAACCTCTCCAGCATACAACCGCGACTCTACTAGTCAGCCCCTGTTGCTGTGTGAGCCACTGAGACAAAGTCCTTGTATAGTACATATTCCTTCTGTCAGTTCAATTTCCCAAGAGACCCCTGACCAAAACAGGGGAACTCTGTATCGTTAAATCTTCTGTATCTAGTCTGTGGTCCACCTTCCTCTGTCCAGCAATTTCAGAAGCCCTGCCCGTCAATGCTTTCCCCCATGTGAGGCCTGCAGCTGTTTTGGTTAATAATCCTTTTCATTCCAGTCTTGTTCCAACTGAAGCCACGCTGAAGCCCGACCCAGCTATCGGTCTAGAAGAGCTGGCAGTGCAAAGTTGTCATCCTAACAAATAGTTGTATGGGGGAGGGCACACACCTGCTGTCTCAGAGGAATCCAGGTGTTTTTCCTCTTATAAATCAAAACTTTTTTTTTAATGCGTACAAATGTTTTCCTACATGTGTGTCTGTGCACACATGCATATCTGGTTCCAGTAGAGGCCAGAAGAGAGTGTCAGATCCCTTGGACTATAGCTTCAGATGGCTATGAGCCACCATGTGGGTGCTAGAAACTGAACTTGGGTTCTTGGCAAGAGCAGCCAGTGCTCTTAACTACTGGGCTACCCTTCTATCATGGTTTCAGGTTCTTAAACCAACAGCCCCATCCCACTGCCAGGTCCTTATCTCAGCATACCAGGACCCTGGCATCGGGCCTTAGGAAACTTGTTAAGGCTGTGTGTGAATACATCTTCCTCTGTTGCCCTAGTTATTTTGGATATGTATGCGTGTGTGCCCATGTATGTGTATGTATGTATGTGCATGTGTACATGTGTATGTGTGCATGAGTGTGTGTGTGTGTGTGTGTGTGTGTGTGTGTTTAGACTGAACTCAGGTCCTCACATGGGTGAGTACTCTACCCATACCCAGTCCTCATCTTCCTTGGTAATTTTACCACTCTTGCAATCAAAGTTTGGCCTGATTTTTGAGCACAATTTGTCTTCCCGCTACAGAAGATGAGGGTCACTTTGAACATCATTATGCGGGCCCCGTGGCTTTCACAGTGTTTCCTGATGTGATACTAGGCTGATACAAAAGCTTGCTACTTTTTTCCTTCTAGGTTCCTAAGGTGTATGACAATGGACAACCAACTCAGCCATCCCTGTGGTTTCTGCTGTTCCTGTATCTTTCCAGTGCTAGAGTCATTGACTAAGCATAGCACTTCGTCTGTCACCCAGCCCAGCCTACAGGTGAGGGCTTTAGCTATTGTGATAACGTAACAGTTGGTATTATCACCTTGTGTCCTACTAACTGCTGTTAGGTGAGCAGATGATAGGATCTAAGGGTCCCATAATGAAGATCTGTTTCCTTGGATGATTTTTGGCACCAGCTTTTTTAGGGTAAAAAATGAATTTACGTATGAATAGCTTATTTGATGGTGTTCCCAAACTGCAGTAGGGTAGAGAAAGGGAATCTGGACAAGGGAAGGAACTCAGGAGAAGTTCCGCTGTGGCCCAAACCCTCGCCTTCCGTTCATCACTCCTTCACTATTCCCAGAACTTCCTGTTCAGTTCACCCATAAGAAAGCAAAGTCCTCTGAGTCACAGGTGTTCACAGTAGGGAGCCATTTGTTTTTGTAACCCTGGTGAGTGTGTCCCTGACAGTGAACTTGCTATAGACTAGGTTAAAATTCTCCACCCCCATCCCCACCCCCCATACACAAAGGAAGGTATCAAGGAAGTCTCCCTCTTCCATCCTATCTCCCCCTCTACCTCCTTACCCCCACCTCCATACCCCCTCCCCCCCTCACACACACATACAGAAAGGAAGGTGTCAAGGAAACTTGTCTTTCCTTACTTGGGAAAATTATCCCTTGAGACTCTATTTGTTTGTACCTGACATTGAAATTGCTGCATGAATTTATTCTCCTTAATAGTCCAGAAACCCAAACTAAAAAATTAGCATAATATTTGCCTCAGGCCTATGGGATGCTCAGTGGAAGCAGTGAGGTAATAAAAAGGACTTCAAACAACTTAAGATACCCAGCAAAGGAGGTTTTATGTTTAATCTTGTCCATTTGACCAGATTTAGAAGCACCCCGAGAAACACATCTTGGAGTGTGTCTACAAGGGTGTTTCTAGAAAAGTCTTACTGAAAAGGGAAGACCCACGTTGTATGAGGGTGACATCCTGTGGCCTTTAGTCCTGGGCTGAGTAAAAGAAGAAACAGCTGTTCTGATGACCAGTGTGCATCCCCCTCTGCTTCCAGGCTGCAGATACAATGTGACCAGTCGCCTCACACTACTGATACATGCCCTCCCAGCCTTGATGGACTGTACCTTCAAACTGTGAGTCAAAGTAAGCCTTTCCTTAAATTGCTGTTATAAAGGTATTTTGTCACATCAACCAAAAAAAAAGAAACTAAAACAGAGTAGGAGAGATGCAATGACTTCCTTTTTTCTTTTTCCTCCTTCTTTCTCTTCTCTTCTCTTCTCTTCTCTTCTCTTCTCTTCTCTTCTCTTCTCTTCTCTTCTCTTCCTTCCTTCCTTCCTTCCTTCCTTCCTTTCTTTCTTTCTTTTCTTCCTTTTAGAGATAGGGACTCTCTATGTAGCTCTGGCTGTCTCAGAACTTGATCAGGCTGACTCACAGAGACACACCTGCCTCTGTCTCCTAAATGCATGCATTTCCATTCCTGCCTAGGAATGACTTCCAGTAAAGCTAAATGATATAATATAATGCTGTAAAAATGGTCCGCAGAGCCAGGCTGACCATGGAGGAGGGTGGGTGTTTAACAGGTGTAGCGCTTCAATTCTGCAAGATGAGAAAGCTCTGATGTCCCTCATTAATGTGTTTATTCCTAATGTTACTGAACTACAGTTAAAAATGGCCAAGACAGTAAGTTTTATGTTATATATTCTTTATTACACTGAAAAAAATGATACAAAGAAATTTAAGAGCACGAAGAATGCTTGTGCCAAGATGCTAGAGAGAAAGGTGGATGTGAAATTTTATAAACCATCTCATCTAACCCGTGAGAAAATTCCGTTGCTACAGTGGAAGAGAACAGTTTGGGAAAATAGATTAGAATACTGACCAATAAAATGTTATTTTAAAAGGTTAAAAAAAAAAAAAAGAATACTGACCAAACTGGTTGTCAGAATTATGGGTGATGAACTTTCTTTTTCTAAACCTGTCTTAGTAATCTATCCCTTAAGATTTCAGTTCGAGAAATGGAAAACTTAGCTTGAACTCTCTCAGAAAATAAGGGAGTATTTTTTGGCTCCTATAACCGAGAAGGCCAGAGGTAGGGTGAGTTTAGGGTTGATTCTGCTCAGACGTGGCCTTCAGGGACCTGTAGGTGCCTCCTTCTGGCTTTCTTCCATGTCCCCAGCTTGACCTCCAAGGCTGGTTCCCTGCCCAGGGACAGTGGGGCAACAGATGTGCCAAGCGCCATCATACCCACCCACCCTTGTCTTAATAAGCCGGGGACAACTGACTCTCTAGTCTCCCTGTCCGTACCGTGCCTCATCTCTGCCTGACTCGTCATCCTGATTAAACTCAGTCCAAGCACAGCCCACTCAAGCTGCTGGCCGCCAAGACTGATGGCCTGAGTTTGATCCCTCTCATGTACATGGTAGACGAAGAGAACTGACTCCCACAGAGTCCTCAGATTTCTACACAGACTTGGTGCGTGCATAGTTCACACAGAGCCAAATCAATCGATTACGAAGTGAAAGTAAGAACTGCTCTTACAAGTCTTTATCATAGCAGTGATATGTAGAACAAAGGCAACATTCTGAAATCAGCTTCCATCTTCTAATTAGAGGTGAAAAAAATATTTAATGAGTAATGTAGTACAGTTATCAGTCTGTGGGAGGTATAGCTTGCGATTGCACCATACATACCACTTAAGCCACGGTCACAGCTATGATTACTTAGTCACCATCAGCACGGAGTATCACATAAATCTGACAGGCACCCTTAGCCCATCAGCATGCCAGAACATAGATTCTGCCACAAGACACAGAGACTCAAGGGAGAGCACCACCGTCAAATGCTAACAGAGGCATAGACTCAAGAAAGTAAACAAAGTATAATCAAATCCTCCATGGTCCGCTGTGGCAATTAGTGAAGTTTGGCTGCACCAGAGACAAACTAGTATCAAATGAGCTTTTATGTATAGACCCACCTCACCAACCTTCAGCGTTCACATCTATAAAATGAATTGATAATTCACAACAAAATCAGTTGTGAAAACCTAGAGTATATTAATCTGTTTTCCATTGCTGTGTCAAAATACCAGAGGTTGGGTAATAGGTAAGAAGATTTATTTAGCTTATATTTAAGAAACTAAAATCTAAGATCAGCTGGCCCTCTTTAGGGTTTCCTTGGCTGCGTCATATGATAGGGATGGCAGGGATAGCATCATAGCTGGAGGGCATGTGAGATATGCCCTGACCAAAACAGGAGCTAGAGAGTGTACTCACTCTTTTGTTACAAGTCCTCAAAAGCTAGCTGAGGGCCCATGGAAATCACCTGCATCCCTTCTGAGGTTGATGTCTCAATGACCTAACCATGTCCCACTAGAATGGCCTAAATTGGAACCCTCCAGAATAAACGTAACTGGTCTGCAACTTAAACTGTAGCACAGTAGGAATGTCAATAAGGTGTCTAGCTCAGGGCTTGGCACATAGTGGGGAGTTCATTGATGCTGAGGGGCACTTACCATTATCTCAAAGGGACCACTGGGGAAAAACACCAGACAACTGAGGAGCTTATACATGGCTCTGAAGGCTGATCAGCTCTTAATTTCTGGAGTACAGAAAGAGTCACTGGCCTCTCCACTGCCTCACCCCCATTTTGGGTTTGAACCATCCACTCATCCACACTGCCCCCTGTCTCTAAATAGAACAAGCTGACAGCCACCAGTGTTGGCAACAGCTCTTTCTGAGCTGCATTTTCTGACAGCCCAACCTCTACAAGCTGTTCGTGAGTTATTTCAAGGGACAGTTTGATGTCAATCACATACCCCTCAAGTGGACTGCACAGGCTATGCTTGCGCCGGGGATCATGAGAGGGTGGAAACAACATTTGTTTCTTGGAAATTAGCACACTGGTTCACGACCCATGAAAGGAAACCGAGGAAAGAAATTACTGCTCACGGGGAGAAAGCTGAGAAAGCTATTCTTACTGAGAAGCCTCTGTGCGGCAGGCGCTGAGCCGCCTCCTGAGTCCCAGCTGGAAGGTATGCAAGGGCTGGGGGAGATGGCCCAAGGGTACAGCCATCTGAGCTCGGATCCCATCTTAGCTAGGAAGTGGGTTTACACCAAAGCCTTCTCTCTGCGCTCTCCCTTGCCTCCTGACTGGGAGTCAGGTCTGACTGTAGGCTCCTGCTGTGAAAATCCCATCCTCAAGGAGCTATGAGAACAGCCAACCCTCTCTTCCTCCTTTCAGAGACCCTGCCATGCTGTCTCTAGATCTGGGGCCTGAACTCTTCTTGAAGCCCCAGCCAGAGGCTGCTTCCCAGTCTGTCTGTCCATGGTATTAATAATTCTATTCCCCATTAAGCCATCTTGGTGTCCTCTTGAACAGCCATCTCCGTACACAACCCAACACGCCAGTGTGTGCCAGGCACTCCGCCACTTCCTTGCTGCGTGCATGCAGGAAGGCAGAGGGCCAGCTAGTTTTATGACAGCCAGACACAAACTACAGTCATCTGAGAGAAGGGAACCCCAGTTGAGAATGTGTCTCCCTAAGATGGGGTTATAGGCAGGCCAGCAGGGCATTTTCTTAATTAGTAATTGATGAGAGCAGGCCAGTCCACTGTGAGTGGGGACACCC
Organism: Apodemus agrarius; assembly: GCA_964023405.1. Classification (NCBI taxonomy): domain Eukaryota; kingdom Metazoa; phylum Chordata; class Mammalia; order Rodentia; family Muridae; genus Apodemus; species Apodemus agrarius. The sequence goes on along the minus strand of OZ030012.1, from coordinate 61,775,765 downwards.
CTTGGCTAGTGGTCCTGAGGGCTATAAGAAAGCAGGCTGAGCAAGCTAGGAAGCAGCACTCCGCCGTGGCTTCGGCGTCTGTCACCAGGTCCTGCCTCGGTTAAGTTGCTGCCCTGACTGACTCTGACGATGTACTACTATACGGAAGTCGAACTGAAATAAACCTGTTCCTCCTCTACTTGCTTTTGGTCATGGTGATTCATCACAGCAGTAGTAACCCTGACTAAGACATCAAGTAACAAGGCTAGGGACATGGCGCAGTGAATTCCCAGAACCTGGTAGATCTGGCCCCGAGAGCTAGAATCCAGCACACTTGAGAGGAGAGTCACCGAAGCTCCCAGGCAGAAATCAGACTCTGTTGTGAACAGCGTGGAAGGTGAGGACCAGCTCCATGCCATGTATATACCATTGCATGCATGCAGCAGTGCTCATACACATGAACATGCACACACTTGCACACAAGATCTATATATGTGTACACACACATATACCTATACCTACACACACACACACACATATATATATATATATGTATGAGAGAGAGAGAGAGAGAGAGAGAGAGAGAGAGAGAGAGAGAGAGGGAGAGAGAGAGAGAGAGAGAGAGAGAGAGAGAGAGAGAGAGAGAGAGAGAATTTTTTAAAAGGAGGCAGGTACTTCTTATAAATAATGAAACTAAGGCTCAGACACTAACTTGCCCCAGCTGGGTTCAAACCTAGGCATTTCAACTACAAAGTTCTGCCAGTATTTCTCAGAAGTGATGTTGTTAGTATTGGAAGCAGAACATTTTTAAAAAATTGAATAATGTTTAGCATCTCTGGTCCCTGAGCAATAAGGTCAATTGCAGGTCCAGGTCATTATAACAATTAAACCTGTCTGGCAGGGTGTGGCGGTGCATGTCTGGAATTCCAGCCCTCTGAAGGGTGATGGCAGGAGGATCTTGAGTTCATCTTAGGATATGTGAGGGTAGGGCAGTACACCCTGAGAACTTCTTAGATCAAACTGTCTCTCCTAGAGAATAAGGAGAGGAAATTTGCAAATGTGACCTTGGGTGTGGGAACACATTTGCTTGTCGGAGGACATGTGCTCCCATCCAGTTTATAGCTCTCCTGTGTGTAGTATGTGCATACCAACAAATGTGGACGATGAGGTAAGCCCTTAGGAGTGCGCAGGGCCGAGCCTCCCAGGAGCCCTACCGCGTCCAGTCCCTTCAGTCCTGAGGATCTTCCCTCCTAAGTGCATCTCGCACCCACTTATGCTCTCCTTTCTTCTGCACATCCCCCATCAAACCTCTATCTCTCACCCGGGCCACTGCAGCAGTCCTGTCTCTAGGGGCAGACGTGGCCAGCTCCCTGGCCACACCACCACCAGCGTGATCCTTCTGGAAGACAAATCAGACCATGCCACTCACTTCCCGTCTCAAATTCCTCAGTCACTGCCTTTCTAGTGGTTCTAGAAGTGGAGCCTGTATCGCAATGAAATCTTCACACAGAAATACCATATGTACAGCAGATAGGTGAGGAACTGTACTGTTGAACTGTGTAGACTACTTAGGAAGGCATGTGAGGTCTTCCATAGTATGTTCCCTTGCCTACTTCTACATTAACATGTGTGAGTGTGTGTGTGTGTGTGTGTGTGTGTGTGTGTGGACATGGGTGTGCAAGTGTGTGGATACTCATGTGCATGGTTGCTAGATGCAACTGCAGCTTTTGTCCACTCATTGGTCTGGAGCTCACCAAGTAGAGGCCAGCCCATGAGTTCCGGCTTCTGCTCCCCCCCCCGCCCCCATACTGGCACAGTCACCATGCCTAGCTTTTTTAAAAAACATATTTTTCAAACCTGGCTTGTAGGAGATCCACCTGAGGTTTTTATGCTTGCAAGGCAAATATTTTATCAACTGGACCATCTCCCCATTTCCACAGCACCTTCTCTGACCTTACAGAAGGAAAATGGGAGCTGAGTTAGAAGACTAGAGCCAAACTGACTTCAAATCCTTCCTTATTTACCAGCTGTGCAAATGTTTGGGCCTGGGCTTTCTTAATGATAATGTGGGCCTGGTAATACTCAATGGGGATTCTTTTAAAAATGAGATGGATTTATACCTGTGAAACGTGTAGGGTAGAGAAGGACTCTCAGTATGTAGTAATCGCTCTGTGAATGTTAACTCTTTAGACCTTGTTTATACTTGACCTGAAGTCAGAAGCTTCTGTGTGCACACAGTATGTGTGCATGGTCAAAGACACAGGGCTTGGCCACTGGAGATGAAAGGAGCCTTGCTGTAGAAGCACACAGAGACAGGATCCTGCATCAGGGAGCTGTCCAGGGCTCACGGGAATCCTAGGCACCAGCGTTGCAAACAGCTCCTTCCTTCTTTCTGAATGATGGCTTCATCATCCTTCTACTCTGGAGCGTAGACAGACTACATTTCATTCTCTAAATTCTTGAGAGACCCATTCTGATTGGCTAAATCTATTTTCTAAGTCATCCAATTGGGTAAAGCTCCTCTCTGTCTGACTTCTATATAGGTCATTAACTGTGAGGAGGAATTCTCTAGTCCAATCAGCATCCACAATCCTTTAAAACCTGACTTTGCTTTCCTTGTAGCTGAGCTGGTGGCAAGTTGAAGAGGCCTGGTGACAGTTCTGTGACAGAGCATCCCACAGCCACTGCCTGGGCAGGGTCCTTCCAGCATCTCTACCTGACAAGCTAATTTTCCTGCCAGGTCTCCCTTCATTAGCTCTTCCTTGATTCTTCCAGACAGAACCAGGCACTTTGGTTATATAGACAGTATCCAGGTGCCGTGCTCCTGTTAATCCCTGTGCTTCTGCCTTTCTTTCCACAGGAGCTCGTCCAGTATTTCTAGCATCTGGTACACAGTAAATGACTAACAAAAGTTTTATCAGATGAACAAAATCACCCAGCTACATCTGTGAAAGATGACAGGTTTCAGTTTGCATTTTTTTTTTTGTTGCCAAAAGAGTGATTCCTTTTCAAAACTAAGACAAGTTCAAGCTGAAGAATGTGTTTGTCTGTATTTATTGTCAATTTGACATAACCTAGAGTCACCTGGCAAGAAGGAATCTCACCTGAAAAATTGCCTCAATCACACTGGCCCGTGGGCAAGTCTCAGAGAACTTGTCTTGACTGAAGATTGCTGTGTGAGGGCCTAGCCCACTGTGGGTGGCACCATCCCTAGGCAGGTGGGCCTGGGCTGTGGAAGAAAGCTTGGTGGGCATAAGCCGGGGAACCAGCCATTAAGCAGTGTTCCACAGTGGTTCCTGCCTTGAGTTCCTATCCTGACTTCCCTCAGAGATGGATTGAGACTTGGAAGCATAAGTCAAATAAATCCTTTCCTTTTCAGGTTGCTTTTGGTCAGTGTTTTATCACAAAAACTGATGAGTAGTGAGTAATAACATAATATCAGAAGAAATTGATTTGGGGGGATCTTCCCTCTCTTCCACCTAGGGTCATCATTTTCTCACATGTCTGATTTCTCTGCTCCCTCTGATACAAATGTCCTTTGAAGGCACCCATACCCACTGCTCCATCTGTCTGGTCCCCTACTGATTTAATTCTTTAAATGTTGACTTCTCAGGGAACAACTCCTCGGTCATCCCTTCTCTATCAGTTACTTATCCCTTTAGCTCTGAGTTAAGTCTGAAAAACATATTGTGACCACTTTCATGTTTATCCCAGAGAAAAGAGACTCGTTTCCTTATGTCTTTTTGCTTAGAAAGAAGCAGGCAAGGAGAGGGACTTGCTTATTTCTCTAGTTTGCATCCTCCCAGGACGGCCTCGGAGCGGAGCAGGGACTCAGGTATAAAGTAGCTCTTTCATCCAGAGCAGCAGAGCATTCCCAGGCTGTAACTTGGAATTTGAAATGTAGTTTTGTTACAACAAACCTTCTTTCCCCATTGTGTTTGGCTCAGACTGAAGCTATTTATTTTCCTTTTTAGCAGTTTTGGCAATTTCCCAGAGCCTATTTCAACCCGCTAATGGAAGTGGGGGAATCCAAAAACACGCACTAATGTGCCACCTGTGGACAGCCGAGACCCATGGCAAACTTTGCAAAGTGCTTTCTCTGTGATTGCTTTGCCCAAATAAGGTCTTTACATTTGGATAAAATGTGGAATTCCTGTACCATCCTGGCTTTTTTCCTTTCTTTTTCTATCATTCTGCCATTTTAAGGACTGAAAAATATAATTAAGGAAAATGCTAAATTTTTTGTTTTTAACGCAAAGAAAAGCTTTTTCAGTGCTTGCTAGCTAGAAAACAGTTCTGTCTCATGCCATGTTTGGAAATAAATTCCAAATGTAACAAAACTGAAATAAAAGGCTATGGAAAATGAAAATAGTCAAAAATTAAGACAAAAAAATCGTGGGGCTGGAGAGAGGTCTCAGCAGTTCAGAGCTTCCTGTACAGGCAAGAGGATCAGAGTTCAGATGCCCACCCCCTGTGTGACAGGCGGAGCATGGTAATGTGCGTCCCGGGAACCTGGGCTTGGAGGTGGAGACATAGGGTTTCTGGAGCTTGCCAGTTGCCAGCTTAGCCCAAAACTGTGAGCTCCAAGTTCATCAAGAGACCCCACCTCAAAGGAACACAGTGGAGACTGATAGAGGGAAACACCCAGAGCCTTCCCCTGACCTCTGTACCCTCACACAAGCACACACACACACACACACACACACACACACACACTTCCCTCCCATATGCACACATTCAAAAAAAATGACATAAAGAGAAGACGTCTGATTACATTAACAATGGAAGATGTCGCCGGGCAGTGGTTGGCCTGTAATCCCAACACTCTGGGAGGCAGAGGCAGGCGGATTTCTGAGTTCGAGGTCAGCCTGGTCTACAGAGTGAGTTCCAGGACAGCCAGGGCTATACAGAGAAACCCTGTCTTGGAAAAAAACCAACCAACCAACCAACCAACCAAACAAACAAACAAACAAACAACAACAAAAAAAAAAACAATGGAAGATGTCTGGGAAGACTGTGAGGGCCAGAGGGTGGGAGGGGCACTGGGAAATGCTGTCTGCAGGACACAGCTGTTCCCCTCATGAACTCACTGTAGCCGTGCTTACCTTCAAAATGGTGAGCGGAGAGGATCTGTGAACATGGACAGCGTTAGAATGAAGAAAGCAGCATGCAGGTAGAGAAGGTCCATGGAGAGCCTGTCTGGAGTACTGGGAGGGAAAGTTGGGAGTAGAAAAGAGTCAAGACAGTGTGACACACTTACAGTTGTCAAAGAGATAAAAACCATTGGGGAAATCTGAGTATTGTGAGAAAACAAAACATCCAGGAAAGCAACAATTTGTAATATAATTAATAGGTATTTAAATAGCATCCAGAATGTACGAAAACGTGCTATAAGCAAATAACAGAAACATGGAATCAATAGAAAGTGAGTGAAAGAAATGAGGAAGCCATTCACATGGTAGAGAAAGTGAGGGGTGGTGCAAGGGTGGGGTGGAGGCAGGACTGGGGGTGGGGAATGGGATAGAGGTAGGGGTGGAGGTGGGAGTGGGGGTGGGCATGACACACAACATGATGGGCCTGCAATGCGATGATTAGCTGAGATGGTGATTAAAAGAATGCATGTCAAAAATTATCATAGGCCATTTCTAAGTTACTGTTCTGTGGCCATGAAGAGACGCTCTGACCTAGGCGACTCTTATAAAAGAAAATATTTTATTGTGGGCTTGTTCACAGTTTTAGAAGGTTAGTCATCATGGCAGGAAGCAGACAGGCATGGCCCAGGAGAAGTTTCTGAGAGCTTCACATCCTGATCTGCAGGCAGCAGGCAGTGAGAGAGAGAGAGAGACAGACAGACAGAGACAGAGAGAGAGAGAGACAGACAGAGAGACATGGAGGCTGGGGAGAGACTCGGGGTGATACTGGGCCCTGACATGAGCTTTTGAAATTTCAAAGACCAGTCCTAGTGACACACAACAAGGCCACGCCTCCTAATCCTTCCCAGACAGTTCTGCTAACTGGTGACTAAGCATTTAAACATGAGCCTATGGGACCATTCTCATTCAAACTACCACAGGCTGGACCTGGAGTTTTCTACACTGAGGACAAATGTTATGCGGTATTACTTATATGGGAAGGTAGCTTGTCAATTTCAAGTAAGATTAAAAAATTAGCACACACAACCCAGCAGTTCTCCCTGTTTCACACCCCAGGGAATAGCTCACTCGTGGGTATAAGGAAACCTAAGAAAAAGAATAAAGCAGCGTTTTTTTGCACTTTGTAGTTCCCCCTCCCAGTTTTTCCTTCTGTAATACTGAAACTCGAGAACCTTTTTCCTATTTAGCTTATATTTCCTGAAGATCAAAACAGGGTCTTTGCTGCATACAATTACAGTTATCCTGTTACCCACTGAGGAGGGCTGCCAGGACCCCTGCAGATGCCTACTCTGCAGATGCTTAGTACCTTACATAAATTGCTGAAGCAAAGCATGTCATGTATTTTGAACCGTCTCCAGGTTACTTATAACCCTAATGCAATGAAAAGATTAGGTAAATACTGGTGTTACTATAGTTTATAGAAAAGTCTGTACATATGTTTTAAAAACATTTCCTATTTTTTTTCTATTTGTAACTGTGTGTGTATGCGTGCATGCATGTTATGTGTGTGTGTGCATGTGTGTGTATGTGTGTGTATGTATGTGTGTGTGTTCAAGTGCATGCATGGTATGTGAGTGTGTGTGTATGCGTGTGTTCAAGTGCATGCATGGTGTGTGTGTGTGTTTTCCTGTGCCCATGAGCAGAGAGGCCGAAGGATAACCTGGGTGTCATCCTAAGGAGGGCCCGCTACTGTCATTTGAGATGGTCTCTCATTGGTTTGAAGTTCACCAATTAAGTCAGACTGGCCAGTGAGCTACAGGGATCTCTTGTCTCTGCCTCCCAACATTGATATTAAAAATACAAGGCTACTGAACTCTGGGGTTTCGGTTTGGTTTGTTGTTGTTGCTTTGGTTTGTGCATGTTGGGCATTCAAACTCAGGTCTCAGCACTAGCATAGCAAGTACTTTTCTGTATGAGCCATGTCCCCAGCTCCCCATGTTTTTATGTGTTGTCTTGATATCTTAAAGCATTGGCTCAGATCTGTCACAAGGCATGCGTCACTCTGCACGGATTTCTAAGTGGATGCTGGTGTCTCTATGTAGGCCCTTCTGCTTGCAAAGCCAATACTTTACTGACAGAGTCATTTTCCCCAAGTCCTAAATGCACAACATTTTTGTTGCCATGTAACACACACACACAAGTGAAAATGCCTGTTAGAATTCTGTCTAAACTCCACCCCACAGTTACCTGGCAACAGCCGGGTAGGCTTGGTCCACTATAAAAGGGGCTTCTTGCCCCCTCCTCTCTCTCTTACTCTCTTACTCTCTTGTCTCTCTCTCTCTCTCTTGCCTCTCGGCCTCTTCTCTCTCCCCTTCCCTTTCCCCCTCTCTCCATGTGGTCATGGCCAGCCTCTACTTCTCTACTCTCTCCTTCTCTCTGCCTTTCTCTGCCTCTACTACCCTCTTAACTCCCCCTCCCCATGCCCTGAATAAACGCTATTCTATGCTATACCGTTGTGTGGCTGGTCCCTCAAGGGAAGGGATGCCTTAGCATGGGCCCACTGGGACACCTCTTTCCCCCACTCGCCCATAGAACATATTCTTACGCCGCTTTCTCTTTTTATGATCACAACAGTGCTATAGAGAGCTGATTGATGGTACCAGTCACGGGGGTCTGCTCTGTATCAGCACCATGCACACTGGCTCCTTAGGGAAATGGAGGGTTAGGCTGCTATAAGCCCGTGTTACCAATCAGCTACCATACGATCTTGTTTCATGTGTATTTCTGTAGCTACATTTTTGTTTAATAAAGTTTGTATTCACTTAAACGTAGTATAATTCTTACCTGAATGAAGTTTAACCAGCACACATATTTTTTTTTTCTGTAAGATACACCATATTCCTGTAGTTAAAACATATCTAGTTCTATGCACGGAGTCTGTTTTAAATAGTAAATTTTTTTAAAGATTTATTTATTTTATTTATATGAGTACACTGTCGCTGTCTGCAGACGCACCAGAAGAGGGCGTCAGATCCCATTACAGATGGTTATGAGCCACCATGTGGTTGCTGGGAATTGAACTCAGGACCTCTGGAAGAGCAGTCAGTGCTCTTAACTGCTAAGTCATCTCTCCAGCCCCTAAACAGTGAATTCTTAATAAAAAAAAAAAAAGAGAGAGACAAAAAAAAAAAAAAAAAAAAACCCCAATCTCCCCCCCCCCCATCATAGCAGTAAGCATATTGTAAAAACAGGCATATGCTTACAAAATGGAGGTAAAATCCTCTGCCTGACCCTTCTAGGGAACTATAATCTCCTTGAAGGGGATTACAAGGTGCTGCCTGCCTGCTGTCTAGTGTGACTATTTCCAGAAGTCACACACACAGGGCTGAGTGTGGACAAGCTGAGCCACATGGGCAGCAGAACCTGTATCCTGTAAGCTCTGGGACGACTTGCCCCACCCACACCCACACCCACACCCACCCCCACCCCCACACCCCGGTGTGGCAGCAGAGGGCACAGAAGGGTGGACTTTTATTTCTTGTGATAAAATTTATACAGCATGAGATTCATTATTTTCAAGATTGCGATTATAATGTGCCGGGGAAATTGTCCTCTGACCTCCAAATGCACACTGTGGCACATATGCACATTAACAAATAAAATATAATTTAAAAGATATATAAAGAATTTGCCCTAGGGAGAGGATTTTCATCCTAAAGTACATTGTGATGCCTTCAACGACAGAATGCTAAGTGCAGGTAAACATTACAGCACCCCTGATCACCCCCAGTGGTCCCCCTAAAATGACTTGCCAACTCCTTCCTTGCTTAACATCTGCTGGGGGTGTGCCTTCAGTGGCTGCAGGCGAAATTGTTCAAATTATCTCAACAACGACTACAAAGCGCAGAATGCTTTTGCTGAGTCACTGTCCAACACAAAGCCTTTTCTTCAGGAGGCTTTCATCAGTCTCTGAGGTGTGAATTGCAAATCTTAACCGTCCTGGTCTACAGAGGTGGGTAAAATGATTTCTCCTGGGAAGGAACAAGGCTGAAGCAGGAGGTGTATCAAACTGGAATAGATTTCTGGAGGGGCCGATTCAATCTATTCCCGTATTTGACCGTGTAGTTGTGTCACCGTTAGAAACATCCCAGATAGAACAGTGACCAGGGGAAGAGTTTGGAGATGTTAAATTTCTACTTTCCTGTTTGCTTCATTACATCCGGATATTAAGGATAGGAAAGGAGCATTAGGCATTTTCCCCAGGTTAGCCCTTTGTACACTTTGTACATTCAAAGTGATTTAAATCATCCATTTCTTTCATATTAATATCTGCAGCCCTTCACCAAGTAGGAAACTATGCCAGGTTTTCTGTTTTCCAGGTTTCTCTGATTCCAATTCCTTCTATGCTGGGCATGAGTCTGTAGTCTTTCTGTCTGGCTTCATTTCATTTCCTCTGTCTGGTTCTAACACAACTTTGCAAAGCATACTCCCAAATTTACTAGCCAGCAAGCACGTTTCTAGCTGGCTTGTCATTCTAGGGACTTTCAATGAATGGAAAAAGCCAGTGTTAATTTCTTTTCATGTTGTGCCAATGAGCTGCAGCCTGCGAACAAGTTGGAACTGTCTGTGTCACACTGAAGTCCCTTCAATTACCTGCAGTAGGACAGCTGGTCCTTGCACGTGAAGGGTACAGTAGAAATGAACATAATTGCTTTCTAGCTGTGAGCGTGAAGTTCCACGGGAACATCCCTCTGCACACAGCCACCTGGGGTCTGACATTATGGAGACAGATCATTGGCTATAGTGCTGAGAACAGGGTTTTATGGGGAAAGCCCCACTGCCACAGACCAGTGCTCTGCACTTCTCAGACACCCTGTGCGCCGTAGCCAAGGAGCCCAGCAGGCAGAGCAGAGGTGCAGATGTCTTTGTCTTCCTGCAACGCAAAGGACCTGAGGACACTGAAGCCATCATTTTCTTTTCTTAGGATACCAGGAAGAAGGGATGCCTAGAATTCCTAGTCTGTTTAGAAAAGGACGTGTCAGGTTCCTAGGCTGGCCTCAAATTCACTATGTAATCACATATAACCTTGAAGTTCTGGTCCTCCTGCCTCTATCTCCTAAGTGCTGAAATTACAGCATGTACCGCCATGTCCAGTGACAGGGGACTAGGGAGTTCAACCCAGGGCTTTGAGCATACCAGGCAAGCCCTCCACCAAGCCTCGCTTGCCTCTCTGTGTCTCATGTCACCTGCAAAATAGTTACACATAGAAAGGGTTAAAATTATATTTAGTGAAATAATTTTTTCTTGCTGATGGGTTTATAAAAAGAGAGAGTGCTGGGCAGTGGTGGTGCACGCCTGTAATCCCAGCACTTGGGAGGCAGAAGCAGAGGCAGGCAGATTTCTGAGTTCGAGGCCAGCCTGGTCTACAGAGTGAGTTCCAGGACAGCCAGGTCTATGCAGAGAAACCCTGTCTTGAAAAAACAAAACAAAAAAACAAAACAAAAAAAACCAAAAAACAAAAAACAAACAAAAACAAACAAACAAACACAACCAAAAAAAGAGGGAGGGTGTTAGAGAATGGTATACGGCAGTGTGGGGGAAGGGGGTGCCTAGGCGGGTTCATGCCCAGGCATCCTTTTCCCCTGAGGGACCAGAAGCACACAGACATGGTATAGAATAGAGTTTATTCAGGGCAGAGGATGGGAGTTAATGGGAAGTGGAGACAGAGAGAGAGGGAAGAGGGAGAGGGAGAGGGAGAGGGAGAGAAGAGAAGAGAAGGAATAGAGGCTGGCCATGACCACGTGGAGAGAGGGGGGAGGGGAGGAGAGCCCAAGAGGGGCAGAGAGGTGAGAATGCCAAGAGGCAAGAGCAATGAGAGAGAGAGAGGAGGGGCAAAGAGCCCCTTTTATAGTGGGCCAGGTCTATGGGGCGGGGCATACCTGGCTGTTGCCAGGTAATTGTGGGGTGGAGCTTAGACAGAATACTAACACTTGCCATTTCTGGGACTTAATTTTTCTGTCTAATAACAATCTCAGAAGAGGGGCCGCTGGTAGAGAGCTAGCGTTCAGAGCAAATTAGCCATTATCTTCATCAGAGCATCTGTGACCTGCAGGCAGTGTTGGAAAGGGGGCCGGTAGATTGTGGAGATCCCCGCACAAAAGGAGGAGCAGGAAGGATGTTGGACCCTGACCTGCTATCTCAGTCCCTCTCTGTAGCACCTCCCAGCTAGCTGCAGCAATTCTGTCCCGTTGCATTTGGTCCCATGGTCTGGAAGTGTGGGGATGCTCGAGTCTAGAGCCTGCGGAAAGGTAACTGAAGGGAGGGCCCCGTCTCTGCAGCCCCAGGGAAGTTGTTATCCACCATGGGGCGGGGCTTTCCACCACGGTGTGGCTGCTTTGGGATCACCCGCATTTCAATAGCTATCCCTTTACCCAGGGTCTACAGGAAAGCATAATAAAATCATTGGCTTACCAGCTCAAACTTTGGTCTGTCACTGGCGTGGGGGTGGGGGAAGGCAGGTTTTTTTTATTACCTCCCCCCCATGAGTTTATACAACAGGGTGATGCATTAGCTCCTAGTCAAGTGTCATTCAGTAGTCTGGGTCACAAATTCTGCTGTGGCTGCAATGTTTATGCAGGCATGAGAGGGTCTGCAGCTCTGAGAATGGTTCTTCCCTTCCCTAACACCCCTTTCACCATCTGCTTGTCTGCAACTGCACTGAAACTAAACCTGAAGCTCTCTCATTCCTTAGTTGCCCTCTTAGTGCGCTTCAGAAGCAGAGCCTGGGACAAGTTCAAGCACAGATAGTTTATTTGCGAGGCGATCCCAGGAAACACTGGGAGGGAGGGAGAAGGGAGTTAGACATAAAAGGATCATTGCCAGCTGGAGCTGCTTCCACTAGGGAATGCTGGGAAACAGGGTATTACAGGAATCTGAGCATTATCCAACCTGAGGGGTGAGGAGGATCAGAGACAAATAGATTCTTGGGACATAATCAATAATGTATTACCTTCTAAGAGTAAAAGCAAAATCCCATCTTGTCCTCAATGAACAGGATGTGCTGTCTGTTGCTTCTGTGCTGTCCTTCGTCCTCTGTCTCAGGGTCAGAATGCTCTAGTGTGGGCTGCCTTACATGGGAAATAAATCCTTTCTGCATATGCATGCATGTGGGCACACTTGTGTGTGGGAGCGGGTATATTGAGCACATGTATGTGTGTCTGTGGGGGGCACACTTGTGTGGGGTGCATGTATATTGGGGTTTGAAGCTGATGTCAGGTGTCTTCTTCAGTAACCCTTCACTCTATCTTCAGAGCTAGCAAGGCTAATGACAGTGTTTACTACCATAAGAAAGACTTGTGTGAGAGTATTCATAACAACTGTCTTAGTCAGGGTTTCTATTCCTGCACAAACATCATGACCATGAAGCAAGTTGGGGAGAAAAGGGTTTATTCACCTTACACTTCTACACTGCTGTTCATCACCAAAGGAAGTCAGGACTGGAACTCAAGCAGGTCAGGAAGCAGGAGCTGATGCAAATGCCATGGAGGGATGTTTCTTACTGGCTTGCTTCCCCTGGCTTGCTCAGCCTGCTCTCTTATAGAACCCAAGACTACCAGCCAGAGATGGTACCACCCACAAGGGGCCCTCCCCCTTGATCACTGAGAAAATACCCCACAGCTGGATCTCATGGAGGCACTTCCCCAACTGAAGCTCCTTTCTCTGTGATAACTCCAGCCTGTGTCAAGTTGACACACAAAACCAGCTAGTAAAACAACTAAAAAAAAAAAGCCTGCTGGAAAACAACTCGAAAGGTGAAGAATAAACAGTGTGGGCTCTGCTTGAAGGCCAGTGGCAGATACTTCCCAGAATGCACAAGGCCCTGGTCCCCATCCCCACAGCACAGGGATAAAGCAAACTGTGAAGTAGCTATACAATAGGATGTTATTTGGTACTAAAAAAGTATTGATAGAGCCCAGAAATGAAATTACACAGAACAAAAGAAGCAGATAGAAGCCGGGGGCTTGGCAGTGGATGTCTAATACCACCCTGGAGACAGTAGGATCAGGAGTTAAAGGCCATCTTTGGTAGAGGTTAGCCTGAGCTACATGAACTTCTGACTCAAAAAAGGGAAAAGAATAGTAGATGTAATAGGCTTATCATGTACATGTTTGTGTGTGTGGAGTCCTGAGATAGGAAAGCCAAGCTGCAGTGATCTAACTTAGTCCAGGTTAGCTGTTTGTTTTGTGAGGTGGACAATAACTGGGAAGAGAAAGAAATTTGAGAGTTTCAAAAAATGTTTCATATCTGGTTTTTGGTAGTTGCATGAATTATGCAAGTATTAAAACTCACCTATTGGCTAGGTGTGGTGGTGCACACCTTTAATCCCAGAACCCAGGAAATAGAGACAGGTAGAGCTGAGAGAGTTTTGGGCTAGCCTGCTCTACATAGGCACTCGTAGTCAATCAGTTCCAAAACAGGCAGGGCTACATAGTAAAATCCCCATCTCAAAAACGAAACCAACACAAAACACAAACTTACCTAAACACCAGAGATCTGTGCTTTTTTTTGTTGCATAATAATACTTAATAAACATTTTACTTGTATCTTTTTTTTTTTAATAAAAGACACTTTGGCTGTTTAAAAGATGTAATAGTTTCCTAGATGTTCTGACCCCTCCCCCGCAACCCCCAGGAGTGCAAGCTTTAGAAGAAGCAACCTGCTGAGTTTTACTCTCTATCATATCTCAAGCACCTTCCACAGTGCTGGGTCTCCAGGGTGTTCCAGTGACTCTGATTAACACTGTGAGTTTGCGCAAGCTTCTAGGCACACAGCTTTACCATACATCTCCCTCTGCAGGCACGACCTGCTCTTGGCAGATGCTGGTGGCCCAGAAGCTGGATGCAGGTGTATTGTCTAGGAAGGGAGTTTGCAGGTGGGAACTCAGCAGGACTCTGGGTGTCCTTGGGCACTGACAGGGTCCCGACTGTGAGCACCATCTGTTCCTGTGAAGGGTGTCTGACAGCAGCTGCAACCCTGGACCTGGGAGGTGAGTCCCCCTGAGACCCAGTGTCAGGCTGTTATTCCCACCATCCCTTCCTGTAGCAGGCCCATGAAAAGTCACTGTAACCCCAGACAGAAAGGAGCAACACACGTACCACTTCACAAGTTACCAAGCGTTTCCTCCCATAAGCTCTTACTTCATCTTGTCATGGTCCTGAAAGGTATCTGTTTAATGACCCTATTTTAGAGAGAGGTTGAGTAATTTCCCCAAGGTCACACAGCTGGCAAGCCAGAGACCTGGGATTCAAACCAAGCTTTTAACTGTTTACTACCACATTAAACACAGCACTGCTGTGTCATTTACGGACCTGCAGAAGCAGTTTCTGAAACCCGATCTTTCCCATAAGCTTGACTGATGAACAAAACGGTATGTAACAAATTGTCCTTGCCTTTAATCCAATTTATCTTATTTGCCTCTGAGAGAGTTATCTGCCTGGACCACCACTACGGAAGTGTCAGTTGCTCTTGCAAATCTCCATCTTCTTCACTGCCTGCCAAGTACAACCCACACTGCTTCACGGCTGCCGTGTGCTCTTTTGCCCCATCTCTCCTCCTCCTCCTCCTCCTCCTCCTCCTCCTCCTCCTCCTCCTCCTCCTCCTCCTCTTCTTCCTCTTCCTCTTCCTCCTCCTCCTCCTCCTCCTCCTCCTCCTCCTCCTCTTCTTCTTTATACCATGAGATGTGTTTTCTTTTCATCAATCATTCCGATAATTTTCTCTAATATCCCAGAGCAAACTGGTGAAATGTGGCAGTCCAGTTCATGGAGGGCCCATTCAGAGACCCGTGGGCCGGGGACATCGGCTCCGAATGCCCGCTTGTGGCTGGTGTCCATCTTGCAGGTGGCTCTTCCTCCACATCACGAGGGGGTCTTGGAGATGACAGGGTGGGGTGGGGTGGTGTGGGGTGGGGTGGGGTGGGGAATCTTCCTAGGCTTTTAGGAGATTTTACTCTTTTCCTGTTCAGTGGTCTCTTTGGTCGGTAGGGTGTTCTACGTCTCGGGTTTTCTTCAGCTTGGCCTTATCGAAGCATGATTTCCCCCATGTCCGGCTTGTCTGCCATTTTCATACAACTTGTGGATTCTCCTTTTGAGCTCGCGCTCCAGGTGCCCCCACCTGTGTTGCTGCAGCAAGAGCCCAGCTCCCCTCTTCTTTAAAACAGGGCTTTACTCCCTAGCAGCTATGCTTCCACCTCTCTGTCTCTGGTCCCCACGGCCCTGTCACACTCCACACCATGGGATGCCAGTTTACTCATCTTCCCTCACCCTTCAAGTCAAATGCCACCGCCTCTCCCTGTAGGCAGACTTATGACTTCTTCTAAAGCCTGAGATGACACACTATTACCTGTCAGTTTTGTGTGTCAAGCTCCCAACTCCTCCCAGGCCTGTAAATACTAAATTCTTTAGAGAGGGGCTGGCACGTGGAGGTATCATGGAGCCCATTGTTCTTCCGTGGCTCTGCTGACCACTGGGCTTGTAACCTTAGACAAATGAGTGTGTCTGCACCCAGAGGCTAGATGCACATCTAAAAATAAGTAACCATTTCTGTAATCAGCCTATGCTGACTAGCATAGGCTTTTTATTTTAATTTTTACTGTATGTATGAGTGCTCTGTTGCATGTACGCCTGCATGCCAGTAGAGGGCATCAGATCCCTTTATAGATGGTTGTGAGCCGCCATGTCGGTGCTGGGAATTGAACTTAGAACCTGTGGAAGAGCAGCCAGTACCCTTAACCACTGAGCCATCTCTCCAGCCCCAACTAGCATAGTTTATTTTTGCATACTACAGAGAGTTGATGCTTTGTAGTGTACAATTATTACCACTCTCCCAAACATTCTCTAAACATTAACTGTGTAGTCTATAAACTCTGCATTGAGCCAGGTTTGATGGCTCTTGGCTATAATCCCAACATTCAGGAGGCTGAGGCGGACTCACCTCAAGTTTCAGATCCCACCTAGGCTACAAAATGAGGTCTTGTCTCAAAACATAAAAATAAAAAAAACCTACCTCAATTAAAAAACTTTAAAGTTTTCTTTTTCTTCTTACTTTATGTGTTTGGTTAACACCGCCTCCATCCTCTGTTCTGACTTGACACAGATTGTCTAAATACCAGATTCTTTATAAGTGGGGCTGGCATATGAAGAGACTGTGGAGTCCACAGTCATACTTTGGCTCTGCCATTCACCGGCTGTGTCCGTTGATAAATTACGTCTGCTCTCCGGAATTTATTTTGCCACCATCAGTTCTGGGGTGTGTGCTTCTTTAACTCTCCACAAGGTTGTTGGGAGGATAAATGAAATTACAGATGTGGAAATGTTTTGCTGGCTATAAATCACCTAGAAGCATCATCTGCTTGCTGCTTGATGGGGGCGCACCTTTTGCTGCTTGGCCACCCCCTACCCATCTGTGCCTCTCTTCTGGTGAAAAAAGGAAGGAGTATGTCCTGGGGTATAGGTTGATGAGAAGATAATCATGTTTCCAGAATTACCCTTTACGTTGTGCTGGATTTGAGGTAGGATGTGAAGAGATGCCATCATCTGCGAGACTGCTCTGAGGACAGAGACACCCTAGAGAGCCAGTCTAGTCCCAGGCAGGGCTCAGTGGCTATGGGAAGTTGGCAGGTTTGGGAAATCTCTCAAGGCTCAGGCTGATGAAGGCTTGCGTGGGCTTCCTTGAGGGAAGGTGAAGGCTCCCGTGCTGGTGCTGAAATCTTTCAAAGTGTTGGCATAATAGCCTCACTTCCAGGCAGAATGGAGACAATCTCTCTTAGACGCCCAGCATAAAAAAACAAAACAACAACAACAACAACAACAACAACAAAAACCCGAAACCTAAAAGCAGCGAGGAAGACCGCACTTCCGGAAGTGGCATCCTCCGCTTCCGTTTTGGAGAGCGGGAGCTTTGAGCGCCTCGCTTCCTGATTGGCTAGCCGATTGTCGTCAGCTGTCATGTGGAGACGGCTTTCCAGGAGCTTAGCCCGAGCATGGCTGAGGCAGGGAATGTGGCCTCTGGCCTCGGGCTTCCAGGAGAAGTCTCCCAGTGGCCTCTGAAGCGCTATGGTCGCTTCATGCTTTTGGACAATCAGGAGTCCGCTGGGCCTAGCTCCGAGGCTGCTGCAGCGCCCTCGCCCACGTGGAAGGTGAGGCCTGAAGGCAGGAAGGCCGGCCAGCTGCCGGAGCCCCGGGGAAGGAGGGAAGACCCTGTCCAGCAGCCACACAGGGCCTGTGCTCGACCCACCCTCACACCTCTGCGAGGATCCGAGGGAATGACTTCTAACACAGGAAATTTGTGTCTGAGTAGTAGGAGGTATAGTTGGAACTCATTTCATTTTCAAAATAATTATCCAAGGGTAAGATAAACATTCATTTATTCAACAAATATTGATTGAGCATAGGTTGCATCCTAGACAGAGTTCAGCATGCTAGAGATGATTTAGCACAGAGCAAGGTCTAAGAGGTCTGTGCCGTCGTGAATGGTTTTGTTTGCTTTCTTAGGGTACTGGGGATCTAAGTTCCCTATCCCTGAGCTGTGTCCTTCGACCAGAGATCCCAGTTTCCTGGGGGCATAGTATTTACCCTGATAACATGCTGTCTTAATGTTATGTTTAAATAATTGTGGTAGAGACAAAACAGGTGCAAAAATAGTGCTCTTACTTCACAGGACATGTGTGCATGTCCACTGTGTTTTTAATGTGTTCTTGGATAGCCATGGGTAAGATAAAATAGAGAAACGAAGGTGTAACATGTGAAAGGCGTCAAACCTGAGAAAACCGTAGCAGGTCCAATAGAGAGAGAAGACAAAGGGTTGGTGCTTAGGGAGCCCAGGGAGTGATGGTGAGCGGTGAGGATGTCTGGACGGGAAGACAAGTATCTCCTGAATATTATTTTAGAAGCCCATAGGGAAAGCCACAGGAAGGGTTTTAATCATTCTCTTCTTTGATAAATCACTCTGTCTTTGTAGATGGAATTAGAGGACAGTATCGGGAAGACAAAAGATAATGACACCTCGGGCCTGAGGGGAGGTGACACTGGAGATGGGGATGGGACCTAGAATGTGGAGGATAGAAATGAAAGGGCTTGGGGATTGATGGAATGTGAGGGGTGAGGGTGAAGCCAGTCGCCTTCTGTCAGAAGCAGCTGAAGGGAGGGGGATGCACTGGAGGAAAAACAGATCAGAGACGGCAGGTTTGCTCCTGTGGAGCTTAACATGCATGAGGAGAGGCCGGCTGTACTCAGCTGAGTGTACTGTTCCGGATTCAGCCGGTCTGGGCTGGAGGTGTGAAGGCAGGAGTCAGCATGAGGGAGGTGATGCAGTCATGAGGTTAGCGGAGATCACAGCACCCAGGCCTGAAGGTAGAGCAGCGACTGAGCGTCAGAAAGGAGTGCCAGAACCTGGCGGGTTGACAAGGGCCAGAGAATGGCAAAATACCTCTGAGAATGAAGGTTTGCTAGTGCTGGAGGGAGTTCTCTCAAGAGGGCCAGAGAATGACTGCTTAAACTTTGTCAACTGGTACTGTCAGGTGTAGGAAGATAATGACGGTGGCCATTGTACTTGGCTGTGTGAAGGTTATTCATGGTCATTAGGGAGAGGGCTTTGAGTGAGGGAAGGGTGGGAAAGCCAGACAGATGTGGATTGAAACGTGACTGAAGTGACTATCTAGAGTCAAGCTGTGAGAGCCTTGGCTGAGAAAGTGAATAGAAACAGAGCGTTGTGAATTATTCATTACGTTTTGGAATAGTAGTGTAAAGGGTGCCCTAAAACTTGAAATCAATCGATTTAGGCCCATTTAAAAAAAAATCATTAAATACTTTGTTGTGCTCTTGTGGAACTCTGTATCCTAAATAAGATAATAGGGCAAAAATGCAAAATGGAGTGAGGGGGAGTTAAATGACGGATCTACATATAATTGGATCCTTAGAAAGCCAGGGATGTTAAAGGACATGTCAAACTTCCAACACTGCTCCAGGAGGCGCCTTGGTAACTTCTCCTAACCACTCTTTAATCCTTTGAGTTGGACGCACTGGCTCAGACTCAGCCAGGTAACTCTTATATTGCAGCCCAGAATATGGGCATTTTAGCCGTTGAAAGAAGTCGACTGTTATTATAGTTTTCACCTCCTCTTTGCAAAGCTCTTCATGATTGCTTGCAAGGAACTGCACTTCTCAGCGGCCTTCAAACGTCTGACATAGTGCCATGGCTGCGGTGGCAAGAGACGCTGCTGGCGTTTGCACAGCTTTTGACAACTGGACATTTGTACCTTGCCTTGAATCTCTGCCCAGCCGTCCTGTCTGCTGTGATCCGCTTCAACCTAGGTCTGTCGTGCTTTCCTCTTAAATGAAAGAAAGAAGATTCGTTCTGTTTTATAGGCACTGTGACTATTGTATAATAGTAATAATAACAATGTATTCTCTAAGTCCCACATGAATTTCTTTTAAAAAACACTTGGTACCTACAATAAAACTATGTGTTAGGTGAAACACAGAACTTTATTATGATAAGGTAATTCTGGTAGATTTTTTTTTCTCATAAGGAATGTTTCAAATTCAACTGTGGATAAACCCATTTTGATTTTTTTTTTAAATCCTCCTCCGACCCCCAGAAATTATGGAGAGACTCTACTCTCTTAGTTCCATATGTGTAGACATTTTGCCCCAGAGAAGATGCTAATCACAGTGGCCACGTACTGACAGAACTGTCCATTTAAGAGAAAGATAAGTAGTGCAAGACTTCTTAGCCTGGAAGTCCCAGCTGAGAGGGAAGGTCAAGTTAAGATCAACAGAGGTCCAACACGCTGATTCTATTTATGTCTCTGAATTGTTATTACATGTTAAACAATTTGGAAGCAAATAAGCTTTTTAGTAACAGTGAACAAGCAAACAATCAGAAACACCAAAACAAAACCCCAAGCTGTGACACTCAGGTTTTGGTGTCCATTGTCCTGTAGGGATTTTGTTAAAGTGCAAATTCTTCCTCAGTCAGAATAGACTGTTGTGGGAAGTGGATGCTGTCATCATAGAAAGCTCCCAGGTGACACCAGCATTGGTTTAGGGACTATGCTTTGAGAGAAGGGGTTTGGGTGACCTTGAATGAAGTGAGTAGCTATGTAGGACAATTCATAAAATGAATTTATAGAGTTATGACTAAGTTAGATTCAAAATGAATATGCAAATTTTTATCAGTGAGGCTAATATTTCAGCCATGTGTGATCCTCTAAGTGGGTGAGGGAATGAAATACAAACTGGAACTTGATTTTAGTTCTTTGTATCTATTGGCACAACCTGTCTGAAAGAAATTATCATAATAAGAGATTGGTCCACTTTATGTCTGTATATAATTTAGTCTGTTAATTTGAGAATTTTGAAAGGTGATGTTAATTGCAGGCTGTTTTAAATTGAAATTTTACCATGTTTTTCAGCTTTTAAATATTCCTCAAACATACCTTAATTGGTTGAACCTGAAAACTTTTTAGATTTGTAGGAGGACCTTAAAATAATTACTGTACTTAGAAATTAAGAAATGGAATATGAAATGTGTGCTTGAGATGAACTTTGAATGTGGGTTCAATGAAGAGACGCCTTGAAGCCACTTTTCTTTTGTATTTCTAGAGCTTCAGCGTCCCTGCCACACGAGAGTGATGGCAACTCTTTTTTCTTTTTCTGATACAGGGTCTCACTGTGTGACTCTGATGGCCTGGAACTTGGTATATAGACCAGACTGGCCTTGAACTCACAGAGTTGAGCCTGTCACTCTCAAGCACCGAGATCAAAGCTCACATACTTTGCCTGGCTCTCTCTTTAGGGTGAGTTCTTTCAGCAGCCCTGTGTAGGAAATACTGTATCCATTTTATGGGTGAATCAGCTGAACCTCAGAGATGTTCTAAGAATTTTCTGAGAATTTAAAGAGAAGTGAGGAGTAATTTGGACTCTAGTTTTCTGGTCTCTAGAGCTTGTGCTTTTAATTATGGTGCTGTTCGCCTTAGAAATGTTAGTATTTCCGCAGTTTTCAAATTAGCATACAAAATGAGAACGATTAAGATGATTTGTTCATGTCTTAAGGACAATTTAATTTTCAGTAAAATTTCAAGAAAATTATTTTAGAGAAATAGCAAAATAGCAGTTCTCCTTTGTATGCTGGATAATTTCTTAGTAGATCCTCATTGTTGTGAATTTTAACTGGTCGGGTGCAGGAAACTTTTGTGTTCCTATAAATATTCCAGTCCCCCCTCCCCCACCTTAGGGTTTCATTGCTGTCAAGAGACACCGTGACCACAGCAACTCTTATAAAGGGAAACATTTCATTGGGCTGGCTGACAGTTGAGAGGTTTAATTACCGCCATGGCCAGAAGCAAGGCAGCATGCAGGCTGTGCCTCTGGATCTGCAGGCAGCATAAAGAGACAGTGAACCAGCAGGCGTGGCTTGAGTTTCTGAGACCTCAAAGCCCCACTCCTTCCAATAAGGCCACACCTCCTAATAGTGCCACTTCCTATGAACCTGTGGGGCCATTTTCACACACCCACACACACACAGTTACACACAGTTACTTGGAAATAGTTGCATCCTTTCAAGTCTGTTTTTAAACCATGTGAAGATTGACAAAACATTTGGTTTAAGACTATCCCCCACCCCCTGTTGCTTAGAGAAATTCCTTAAGAGAATGCTACCCAGTGCCCCATAAATGAAATATCTTCCAATCTGGCTGCTGTCCTTCATTAAGTTGCTTTTCCTCCGGGTGTTTTTATCACAGCAACAGGATACTATGATCAATCTGCGAAAGAACCAGGGTTCTAGGATCCTGAAGAGGGGTGAACTGGACAGGGTGCACATGTGTAGTCTAAGGGGTTTTCTGTAAACCACCGTGTGATGCCTCACCTTACAATACACTAGGCAGAGCTTAAACCCACGTGGAAGACTGATGTATACCCCAAGGTCATGCATGTGTCCTCTTACCAAGTAAAAGGAAAAATGAATGTCACACACCTCTGAATCTGAAGACTTACCTCTGAGTTCTTGGTTGGAATTCAGAAGGCATGTGATGACAATGTTTTACATGTACCCCTCAAAGGTTGTTGTGCTAGGGCCTAGTCTCTGGTGTGGTGGGGGCATAGTGCAGGCTAATTAGGCCATGCAACCACCCCACTCAGAAGAGATTAATTATGGTCTCACATCGTGGGTTATCTCATAAAAATGAAAGCTCACCCTGTGTAATTGGTGCCTTATATACTCACCTATGTGTATTTCCTTTCTGTGTTAAAATATGTCCAAGGAAGCCTCCAGACTTACTGAGCTACTTAATCTTAGACATTAAGCCTCCAAAACCATGAGCTAAATGAGCCTGTTTATAAAGTCCCAGTCTGAGGAATTTTATTATGTCAACAGAAAATGGATTAGTAGAAGTAATAAAATTAACTGTTGCTTAGTGTGTAAATACTGTATGTTCAATCCTGCCATGGGGCCTGGCTGATGTCTCATAAAGGTTTACTGAATGGTGAATGAAAGCCAAGCACTCTGCTGACATCTGACCTCACGCTGTCATTTAATCTTTGGAAATTCTATAAGCAGCACTTCTTAAGCCTTTTTTACTCCAAACCTTCCGTGCCTAAGTAATGTTTATGCAATTTTGGAAGTATAAGTACAAAAAATAGATATAGAAATCAAACCATGAAAATAAATCATAAATCATATCAGTGATGAGCATTCTGTTTGATATCAATATTTAGCACAGGGTGGCAAGAATATGGCAAGGCCATTTCAAAACTTACTGGAAATTCTGTTATAATCCTAAGACAAAATCACTAGTGAACTTTTCTTAACAGTTCATATGAAACCCAAGCCAGCAACTCTTAAAGATCTATTTCTTATTTTATGTACATGTGTGTTCACATGTATATATGTGTACCATGTGACTGCAGCACCCACAGAGGCCAACAGGGTATCAGACCACCTAGAACTAGAGTTATAGATGGTCACTAGATGCTATGTGGGTGCTGGGAACTGAACTGGGGCCCACTGTAAGACCAGGCAGTACTCTTAATGCTGCACTACCTCTCTGGCCCTCAAACAACAATTAACTTTTGAATTTAATTTAAATTACATGTATGTGTGTCTTATGTGGCTATGTGCATGTAAGCGCAGGGGCCCGTGGAAGCCAGATGTCAGAGGCATTGGTTCTCTCCGGAGCTGATGTCATAGGCAGTGTGAACTGTCTGATATGGGTGTTGGGAGCCAAACTTTGAGGCACACTTAACTACTGAGCCATCTCTCTGGCCCCTCAGACAGCAATTTTATTATTCTTTTTTTGGATTTTTGACACAGGTTCTCTTTGTTTTGTTGCCATGATGAGATACAAGGACCAAGGTAACTTATAAAAGAAAGCATTTAATTGGGGTCTTGCTTACAGTTTCAGAGGGTCAGCACATGGTCATCATGCCAGGAAACATGGCGGCAGGCAGGCAAGCATGACACTGGAGCGGTGGAAGGGAGCATACATCTGATCCATAAAACAGGCAGAAAGAGCATGAGACTGGGTCTGTATCCACGCCCCCCTCCCACGAGCCATACCTCCGAAGCCTTCCTAAACAGTCTATTGACTGGGAACCAGACATTCAAATATGAGCCTGTGGAGGCCATTCTCATTCAGACCACCCCACCGTCTCTCTGTAGTCCTAGTTGCTCTGGGAACTTGCCATGTAGACCAAGCTGGCCTTGAACTCACAGAGATGCACCTGCATCTGCCTTCCAGTCAAACAAATTCTAACACAATATAATCTAGAGGTACACTGATTTGATACTTACAGTGTGAGGATTGACAACAAAAATAAAATACTAAAATTAATTATTCCCCACTTCTAAATTGTGATATTTCTATAAGAACAGGAGACTCTGTGTACAGTAAATACACTGCAATTTATAATGTATGGTATTCTCAAATCCTAGCCAGGGTGTTTCAAGCAGTGTTCACTGGCGTGTGGTCTGAGGACATGCAGAAGGCAAAGTGTACATGTTGTGCGTTCAGTAATAAGGCTGCGGTAAAGTCCCATCATGCCACATGAGTACATGCTGCCAGGACTTCAGACTCACCATGTTGTTGATGTGCAGAAACATTTTACGGTTGGTGGATTTTTCACAACCTCAATTCTCAGCATGGGACCATGACCCACAGTTTAACAAGCTATGTATGCATAAGTTCATGAGGTAGTTAGTAGTGTCTCTATTCTATAGTCGAAAAAATGAATTGTTCTTCTAAGCGATAGGCTGAGATTTGATTCTATGTCTGCGTGACTCCAATAATGTCTTTTATACAGTGGTAGTTGTTGGTGATATACAAATACACCATGATTTCACATGGGCCATGTTTGGTGACATGTGCCTGACTTGTGACTGGTTTAGGGCAGTGCCAGTGCGTGACTGATCCTTTGGCACACTTGTTGGTGCCGTGGAAAGGGTCAAGCAGTGTGAGACGAGGGAGTGGGAGAATAGAATGGACGGGTGGCAGTGAGCGAGCGTTTTAGAGGAGTGTCGGTGCCTGCAGTGTGCGCCAGCCCAAACTGGCTGACACAGACATGTTTCACAGTTATGGTGATACCCAATTGGATCTTATGTTACACACATTATATGTTGCCTTGGATTTTGAAAAAGAACCTTGTAAGTGATGTTCTAACATTTTTTTTTTCTTATGACAGAATCATTACTATTTCCCAAACTGTAGTTTATAAATACATATTTCTACCTTGGGGTCAGACTCTGTTCTCTTTCTTCAGAAACAAAAGCTTAATATTGTTCAGCAGTTTCCATGGAGGTCATGCCTTGTTTGAACATGATTTAAGGTGGAATGACTTAAGGTGGAATTTATATGCATAGATATAGTGAAGAGGAGTATCATAGCTTAGTGGTTAAGGAGTCTTAGGACATTACAGTTTAGAGTAAGGCCCAAAAATGTTAAAATCTCATCAACTTTTAGGATTTTTTCCTACCCTCCATGTCCAGACCCTGTAAGGCTCTGTTAGAGATGGTTAAGGCTGTACCGCTGAGAGGACTAGCCAGCTGAGCCCAGCTGGCTGATTACATGGAACCCAGGGGACTTCACAGTTCCCAGTGACAGCCAAGACTTGCTCTGAAATCTAACTCCATGTAGAAATACACTTAGGATATTGAAACTGTTAAGTGCTTCCCTAGCTGTGGGAATGGATGGAAGATATGTGTACTGGCTGGTTTTGAGTGTCAACTTGACACAAGCTGGAGTTATCACAGAGGAAGGAACCTCCCTTGAGGAAGTGCCTCCATGAGATCCAGCTGTAAGGCATTTTCTCAATTAGCAATCAAGAGGGGAGGGCCCCTTGTGGGTAGTGCCATCCCTGGGCTGGTGGTCCTGGGTTCTGTAATAAGGCAAGCTGAGCAAACCAGGGGAAGCAAGTCAGTAAGTAACATCCCTCCATGGCCTCTGCATCAGTTCCTGCTTCCTGACTTGCTTAAGTTCCAATCTTGACTTCCTTTGGTGATGAACAGCAATTTGGAAGTGTAAGCTGAATAAACCCTTTCCTTCCTAGCTTGCTTCTTGGCCTTGATGCTTGTACAGGAATAGAAACCCTGACTAACAGAATGGCTAAGATTAAAAACTCAGGATACAGCAGGTTTTGGCGAGGATGTATAGAAAGAGGAACACTTCTTCACTGCTGGTGGGACTGCAGGCTGGTACAACAATTCTGGAAATCAGTCTGGCCGTTCCTCAGAAAACTGGACATGATACTTCTGGAGGACCCAGCCATACCACTCCTGGGCATATACCCAGAAGATTCCCCAGCATGCAATAAGGATACATGCTCCACTATGTTCATAGCAGCCTTATTTATAATAGCCAGAAGCTGGAAAGAACCCAGATGTCCCTCAACAGAAGAATGGATACAAAAAATGTGGTATATATACACAATGGAGTACTATTCAGCCATTAAAAACAATGAATTCATGAAATTCTTAGAGAAATGGATGGAGCTGGAGAACATCATACTAAGTGAGGTAACCCAGTCTCAAAAGAATACCCATGGTATGCACTCACTGATAAGTGGATATTAGCCTAGAATCTTGGGACACCAAAGACACAATCCACATACCAAATGATGTCCGACAAGAAGGAAGGAGTGGACCCTGGTTCTGGAAAGGCTCAAAGCATCAGTGTAGGGGAATACCAGAACAGGGAAGTGGGAAAGGGTGGATGGGGGAACACAGGGAGGGAAAAGGGAATGTGGGACCTTTGGGGGGGCAGGGAACCAGAAAAAGGGAAATGAAATGTAAATATAGTATATATCCAATAAGAAAAATAAAATAAATAAAATAAAAGTTAAAAAAAACCCTGACTAAGGCAATATGAAGGAATATGAGAGTTACCAAGACCTAAGTGTGCCCATGGGAAGGACCACTTTGTAGTCTAGTTGGTGTGTTGGCGTTTGTTACATTATTTGAAATAGAGTCTTATTACATAATAGAAGCTGACCTCTAAATCCTGATCCTCCTGCCTCAGCTTCTCAAATGTTGTGATTACATTTGCATGCAACCCTATACGTGATTTTTTTTGAACCCTATATTAGTCTGTGCAAGATTTTCTTATATGTGTTTGTGGTTTGTGTTCATATATGTTTGTATGTTCCCGTGAGGGATCAAGGAAGACTTGCCACCTTCTGTATTAAGGCAGGCTCTCTAGCTTTGTGTGGAGTGCCAGCTCCGCTGGTCTGGCTCACCAGCTTGCTTTGGTGATTCTTGTCTCCCGCTCTGTTGCTCTGGGATTATAGGTTTACTACCATGCATATTCAACTTAAGTGTGGGTTCCGGGGCTCTGAACTCTAGGCTTTATGCTTGCCCAGCAGTCACCTTACTGTCTGTCATCCAGCTCAGCCTGAGGAAATTCTAAGGTTTTTCTTCTTGTTATTGTTGTTAGGGTTGTATAGCCCAGAATAGCCTCAAACCTTCTATGTAGCCAAGATGACTTTATTTTGTGATTCACTAGCCTCTTGAGTGGATATATTCAAAGTTATCTCCAAAAGCCAGGCTTAGAAGCTTGGTTACTTTCATGACCAGTAATCTTATTCTTTTTTTTTTTTTTTTTTGTTTTTGTTTTTGTTTTTTCGAGACAGGGTTTTTCTGTGTAGCCCTGGCTGTCCTGGAACTCACTCTGTAGACCAGGCTGGCCTCGAACTCAGAAATCCGCCTGCCTCTGCCTCCCAAGTCCTGGGATTACAGGCGTGCGCCAACACCGCCCGGCTTCAGTAATCTTATTCTTAGGAGTATGTGGCAAAAGATGCAGAATGGTCTAATGCCATGGTACGCTTAATTTATTTTGTGAGCTCGGAAAAAAAATACCTCACATATATCTCTACTTTGCGGCGTACATGGGGAAGGTCTTGGAGTTACTGTTATAATTGTGGGTTTTTTAATTGTTAAAATTGTATTTCTGTAAAATAAAAAGCCAAATTGTATAGTTTATAGTTTGTAGCAGGACCATGTCCTTTAGCCTGCTATACTCTAGAACATGATTAGGAGACCCTTCAGCTGCCAGCAGCCGGTGGGAGGCAGTTGGCGTCTCCTCCGCATATTTGCATGGGGTTTGTATTTTATAATGTGTAAGTCTGCAGTTTGCACCAACATACAAAGCTGTGACATTTTTGAGTGATCTTAAAAGCAGAAAACAAAACCCTTAATCAGGAACATAATTTAATTCATCACAAATCTGAAGGTAATTTATTTCATCCTTCAGGTAGATATAATTTAGAATAATTACATTTGAAATTTAAAAAATATTTTTTGTATAATTTTTTGACTTTCTACTTTATTTTATATTTCTCTTGTGAAGATTGCATCACTGTATGTGTTACATTATGAAAAGAGCCTGTGTTCATCAGGGTGTACACTGTGCTTTGATTACGGAAAATACGGAAGCTTGTGATGGATGGGCAGACTCAGTTCTCAACATACGGTTTAATATTAAGGAAGTCATCCTTGTTCTCGAACCATCTTACAGTATTTTTTGTTATGATTGATCATTGAGCATTTTCTTTGACCTTTCCATATTGTGTTAACTTGGACCTTCTAGTAAAATGCTAAATTATTAGTCATTAAAGGTATTTCCAAAGAGTTAGAAATAAGTAGCCTAACCACTATTTAGAATTTCTCCGTAAAATCTGGGTTTTATATTAAAATCCTAAACATAATGCCATTGGCCTTTATAAGATTAGGGCCTTCCTTAACCTTGACTCCACTTAGGTATCAAAGAACATGGAAACCTCTTGTAAGTCTCTCTCTCTCTCTCTCTCTCTCTCTCTCTCTCTCTCTCACGCGCGCGCGCGCGCGCGCGCGGATGTGTGTGTGTGTGTGTGTGTGTGTGTGTGTTTGCATGGTGGAAGTCAGAGGTCGATGCCCATTGTCTTAATTCAGGACTCTCTGTGTTTATTTTTTGAGACAGTCTCTTACTGAACCTGCAGTCTGTGGATTTGACGAGGCTGGCTGCCTGTGGGCATTGGGAGTTCATCTTTCCTTCCTCCTGCCGACCCGTGCTGGGATCACGGGTGTGTCACTGTACTAGGCTTCATCTGGGATCAAACCCAGGCCCTTACATTTGCGCAGTAGGCATTTTACAGCCTCAGCCACCTCTCTATCACCCTTGTAATTTTTTTATTCTGAGTAAAATTTAAATAGAATCACAGGTAGAAAAAATAGAATTGTGACCAGTGATATTGACCCTATCCTCAGGACCACCTAAAGCCTGTACCAGAAGAATTTTAGACCTGAGAAGCAAGTACTGCAAGACACAAAATTGACACTGAGAAAGTCAGTAGCCTTTCTGTGCTCCACAACAAATTTCTGAGAAAGAAATCAGGGGCACAATCTCATTCACAGTTGCCTCAAGAAATGGTAAAATTTCTGAACCTAGTTATGAAGGTGAAAAACTTCTTTAACAAAAATTATAAAAAGAAAATTTAAAAGACAAAAGATGGAATAGCAGAATTAATATAGTAAAAATGCCATATTGTTGAAGGTGGTCTGCAAATTCAGTGTAATCACCATCATAATACTGAAATTATTCTTCACAGAACTTAAAAAATAAATAAAATTCATCATGGAAGCACAAAGATGCTGAATAAAATGTTGAGCAGCAGGACAGCCAGTGCAACAGGACAGCCAGTACAGCAGGACAGCCAGTGCAGCAGGACAGCCAGTATGTCAGGACAGTGAGTACAGCAGGACAGCCAGTGCGGCAGGACAGCCAGTACAGCAGGACAGCCAGTGCAGCAGGACAGCCAGTATGTCAGGACAGTGAGTACAGCAGGACAGCCAGTGTGGCAGGACAGCCAGTACAGCAGGACAGCCAGTGCAGCAGGACAGCCAGTATGTCAGGACAGCCAGTGCAGCAGGACAGCCAGTGCGGCAGGACAACCAGTGCAACAGGACAGCCAGTGCAGCAGGACAGCCAGTGCAGCAGGACAGCCAGTGAGGCAGGACAGCCAGTGCAACAGGACAGCCAGTGTGGCAGGACAGCCAGTGTGGCAGGGCAGCGAGTGTGTCAAGTCAGCCAGTGCAACAGGACAGCCAGTGCAGCAGGACAGCCAGTGCGGCAGGACAACCAGTGCAGCAGGACAGCCAGTGCAGCAGGACAGCCAGTGAGGCAGGACAGCCAGTGCAACAGGACAGCCAGTGTGGCAGAACAGCCAGTGTGGCAGGGCAGCGAGTGTGTCAAGTCAGCCAGTGCAACAGGACAGCCAGTGCAACAGGACAGCCAGTGCAGCAGGACAACCAGTGCGGCAGGACAGCCAGTGCGGCAGGACAGCCAGTGCGGCAGGACAGCCAGTGCAACAGGACAGCCAGTGTGGCAGGACAGCCAGTGTGGCAGGGCAGCGAGTGTGGCAGGGCAGCAAGTGTGTCAAGTCAGCCAGTGCAACAGGACAGCCAGTGCGCCAGGACAGCCAGTGCAGCATCCTCTGATCGTCTGCGCTCTCCTGCTGGGGCTGCTAGAAGTATCTAGAGGTTGATCAAATGCAGGCTGAGGTCACTGAGACAAGCATAGAGGGATTTTCGTCTGCTAGGAGGATGTCATGCCTGGTTTTCTTATTGTCTTGTTGCTCTTGAGCTGTGATGCCTACATACATAAATTAGGATATGTAAATTTTTGACATAGTAATTTTGTTCTAATTTTAGGTTTTGGGCTGCCCTGCACCCCACCCCACTGCATCATTGCCTTTAACCATGAGGCCATATTACACAATGAAGGTAGAGGCCATGCTTGCTCTTTGAAAACAATGGGTCCCCTAGGATCCTCAAGCACTAAATTGCTTCTGTCTTTAGGCAGGAGCTTTGAAGACCTTTCTGTGTGCCCAGAGCTCAGGGTTTCCCTGGGATGTGACCAGTTCTTGCTTTCTTGTTTTCTGACACCCTGTTGATGCCTGGAACTCGATTCCTTTCTGTCTTCATTCAGTCTCACATCTCTCTGGGATATTTCCTTTGTTTAGTGGGTGCCTTCCCTTACTCTGTTTTCCACTCGTCACCAACACTGCTCTCCTGACCCTGACTCTCAGTCCCTGTGTCTTACACTGTCAGGCGTGATCTCTTCCTCCTGTAGTTCCCCCTGCGACTCTAAGCTTTCTCCTTTTGACCATTTATTTGGCCTCATAGAGTTCAATTGCCTATTGAATGTTTATTTTCATAAAACTGTTTTAGCTCCAAGACTCTACTTGAAGAGTATTAATTACTAGTAATTATTTTCTTCAGGCTGTCAGTCTCCTTGAACAGTTTTGCTCCTCCAGGTTGTCCTTATTCTGATTTTTCTCCCCACCCCACCCCCCACTCCATATATTAATTGTAAAGAAATAATGAGTGTCTTAGTGTTTCCATTGTTGTGAAGAGACACCATGACCAAGACAACTCTTATAAAGGACAGCATTTAATTGGGGCTGGCTTATAGGTTCTGAAATTCTGTCCATTGTCATCGTGGTGGAAAGCATGGCAGCATCCAGGCAGGCATGGTGGCAGAGCTGAGAGTTCTACATCTTGTTCTGAAGGCAAACAGGAGAAGACTGGCTTCCAGGCAGCTAGAAGGGTCTCAATGCCCAACCCCACAGTGATACACTTCCTCCAGGGCCACACCTACTCTAGCAAGGCCATGGCTGCCCCACCCAGGCACACCTCCTGATAGTGCCACTCCCTGGGCCAAGCATATTCAAACTACCCCAATGGATTTAATCCTCCTGCAG
Source organism: Apodemus agrarius (assembly GCA_964023405.1). NCBI lineage: Eukaryota > Metazoa > Chordata > Mammalia > Rodentia > Muridae > Apodemus > Apodemus agrarius. The sequence continues at coordinate 61,744,411 of OZ030012.1, read as the reverse complement.
GAGTAGGGAATACCCTTTGGAGCCTGGAAAGGAGAGTGAACTTGAGAGTACACTGATGTCTGGTGCTTGTTGTTTAGGCTTAGGATTACCCAGGCACTGCAGTATTGTCCTTCCCCAGGGTTCCATGCACAGAGTTTCACAGCTTCCCTCCTTGAGGGGAAAACATTTTGCCTGCTCCTTTATCTGGCCCACAAGGCCCCAGCCCACTCATTAGAACCACTTGAATGCTGATCTTAATCATGCTCCAGGAAGGTAATTGGTATTTGGATTGTGCTTGGAAAAGGGAAACCACAGGACAGAGTCTAGCTACCATTATTTCCCTGAACCCCTTAGTAGTTCTTAAATTCGGCATTTTAAAACTATATGAAATGCGCTGGAGAGATGGCTCAGCGGTTGAGTATTGACTGCTCTTCTGAAGGTCCTGAGTTCAAATCCCAGCAACCACATGGTGGCTCACAATTATCCATAATGAGATCTGATGCCCTCTTCTGGGGTGTCTGAAGACAGCTACAGTGTACTTATATTTAATAAATAAAATAACTCTTTTAAAAAGTACTATATGAACTTACTATACAGAGTCTATCCTAGTGCGATCGTAGCACTTGGGAAGCTGGGTAACAGGGTTGCTGTGGATTGAGGCCAGCGTGGCACCCTCCTCTGACACCTGGCTAGCTCTCGTGCCCTCAGCTGTTTGCTCAAGCCACGCCTTCTCAGGGAGGCTCCTGCTCTCCCCTCTCTATCATACTTGTGTGTGTGTGTGTGTGTGTGTGTGTGTGTGTACACACCCTGGAGCTGGAATCACAGGTGATTGTGAGCCTCCTGCTGTGGTGGTTTCTGGGAATCCTTGGACCTCCTTTCAGTGTCTGACATAGGACATTCATGTCCTTTCTCGTTTTCGTTTGCTCAATTCCTCTTATGAGCTAGACAATTACTTACTGTGTTCAGTATTGTACCTGGAATATTTGACACCCAGAATGGATAATTTTTGACACTTTCCCCCAAGGAATGAAATTATTTTCAGTAATAATTATGAAATTAATTGAATATTCATTTATTAAGCCAGCTGAAGTGTTTGTTTGTTTGTTTGTTTTGTTGTTTTGTTTTTTGTTATAACCATGCTAGTTAAATGCATAGAACGGACACATAGCAGAATAAAAAGTGGTAAAGAAAGAGCTTACAACCACGTAGGCAGTGTGCTCTATGGTTGTTAACTGTTTGAACCGCAATCCCTGGCTACAGGCTGATATAGTTTACATAATTATTTGCTTGTTAGTGCATAGAATTGTTCCTTATGTATGTCTATAAAAGATACAATTTAAGGAACTACTCATGCAAATCAGTTTTTTCTCTAGTTTTTAAACATTTAGTAAACTTTAAAATTTGTGTGTTTGTGTGTGTTTGTGTGTGTATATGTTTGAGTGTGTGTATGTTTGTGTGTATATGTGTGTATATGTATGTATGTTTGTGTGTGTATATGTACATGTGTGTATGTGTGTGTATGTGTGTGTGTGTGTGTGTGTGTGTGTGTGTGTATGTGCGCGCGCGCGCATGCATGCCCAACCATGATGTGTATGTAGTGGTCAGAGGACAATTTTGTGGAATCCATCCACTTTTGATCTGGACCCCAAGCTTTTGTGGCAGGTACCTTTAACCCCTGAGCCATCTTGGTGGTCCCATAATTAGTGGTTTTAAGACAATTTATTTCTCTAGCCATGGTGACTCATACCTGTAATATTAGCGTTTGGAAGGGCTGAGGGGCAGGAGGATTGCTCTGGGTTTGAGACCAGCCGGTCTACAGAATGAGATAAGTTTATTTCAGTGTTAGAGATATTGTTCAAATTTAGTAAAATATTTTGAGCATGAATTTCAGATTCACGTTTAACCAAACAAAGATGTTCCATCTTAATACTTATATTTCATTTCACTGATTCGAATTTTAAACACAGAATTTTACATACCAAAATCTCCCCTAAAATGAGAATTTGGCAATCACTGTACTGTCTTTGTTCTCTGTGAGACCATTCACCTTCAGAAGTGAGTAGTGAATACCACAGGGCCGGAGAGGGAACAGTACGGGTAGAAAGGAAACTGGAAAGAGCTTTATGGCAAGTAGCCTTGGTAGAACAGCATTTTAACTATACTATGAAACAAGTATGCATGGCTAGGTCTATGATTAAGGGGCCAGCTGTCACTGAGAACCTCCAAACAAACCTGAATATCGAGAACAGTTTAAGGATAAATAATAAAAATCTGATACTTGATGCTTACATGCGTACTATTTAAGCTTTTGTCTTAGTTACTTTTCCATGACTGTGATGAAACACCACGACCAAGGCAGCTTTTATAAGACAGGGTTTGTTTGGGCTTATGGCTCCTGAAGGCTTGAGTTTATAACCGTGGGGATATCGTGGCAGCAAATGACTCATGTAGTGGCTAGAAGCCGAGAGCACATGTCGTGAACTGTAAGCACAAAATGGAGAGATCGAATTGGAAGTAGGCAGGGCTTTTTAAATCTCAAAGCCTGCTTCCAGTAGGTTACTTCTCCCCGCAATGCTGGAGCTCCTAAAGCTCCGCAAACAGTACCAGCATATGGGGACCAGATCTGCAAATGCTCTAGACTCTGGAGGACATCTCTCATTCAGACTACCACAGGTCAGTAATTACTGCAGCAATGGTACTTGACCCTTGAAGTTCTTAGGTGCGATTATATGAAGAATCTCTGGGAAAGACTGGGAAAAATTTGTAGACTAACTACAAACTCAGAAAACATTGTATGTAAAAATTTGATATATTGTGCATATGTAACATAAACATAAACATAAATGGGCAGTTTCTTCATTTGCCATCATAAAATATATGAAACCTATAATAAGACATTACAAATGTAGGGGTTAGAGAGGTGGCTCAGCAGTTAAGAGCACATAGTATTCATGCAGGAGACCTGAAGTCAGTTAAGAGCAGCCACACCAGGCTGCAAACCAGCCTAGAACTACAGCTGCAGAGGGTCTGGCTGCTGTGGGCGTGCACACACACTCACACTTGTGTATGAGAGTATTTATAACTTTTTATAAGGTTAAAAATCTTAGTTAAAGCAAAAGCAGAGTATACACGACACCATCCACAGTGAGGAAAAGTGTAAACATGCAGCATGAAACCCGAACAGTCTACAGTGAACTGCACTGTGTCCTGGGCCACTGCGGCTCCACAGCCCCCCGCCCAATGCCTGTGCAGCAAACCCAGACACTACAGGCTCCACTTTAAATAGTGCAGTGCTGATCGGTCTCTGTGTGAGCAGTCCATCTGTCAGGAAATCTCCTAACACAAAAGTGATGTGTCAGTTCCCACACGTTTTCACACGAGAAATACGATTTTCTCAGTAAAACATGATCTCTCACCTTGTCCTATATAAACCCTGTGTGTGGGTCACAAAATCCATGTTATCCAACCGTTTGTGTTACAGACAAGGCTGGTCAGCGTAGACTGGCAGAAGTTAAGTTTGAAGGACTTAGAGTCACAAGCAGAGTTTAATCCGCAGCTGAGAGCAGGACTCAGCACTGAGCAGCTTGCTCCCAGCTCCCAGCACAGCTCCTTCACCTCTCCTGAAACAGTAGCTGCTCCCGGCCGGGCCACATCCAGCTTGGCTCTATATGTAGAGCAAGAAGCGGCGGCCTCCCATTGGCTGAGCCTGTGTACAGCGACAAGCAGGCCATGGGGAATTGTAAAGTGGCTCAGTGTAGGAAGCAGACATCTTCATCATTTGGAAGAATATCAAGGAAGATGCATCTGTCATCAGATGCCAGAAAGAGTGGCACAGGGGATGGACGGGCTGGAGTTTGACGTTGCTAAGGAAGAGAAAGGGGTAGAAGCAGCAGAGGAGGCAGGCCCTAGCTCATGACTCTAAACTTGCACCAACCATGACAGATGCTGATGTTATCCACCCATGCTATGGAGTCTTCTACATTGTTGCTAGCAGGATTATCAGCTATGGAGAAAGATGAAAGACTCAGCACATTTTCAAGGTCAGGTCAACAACTTCACCCTTCTTTAGGTGAAATCCCCACCTTGCCAGCTCTCAAACCCCTGGAGTATCGGTCACAGTATTGCAAGCCCCTTGGGCCGGTAAGTGAGGGAGACTGCTGACAAGCACAGTACAAGGTATGGTGTGGTAGTTGTGAGGGCAAGTGCTCTTCAGGGCATTCCTCACCAAAAAGGGACAGGCCCAGGGGACATGCAGGCAAAAGGCACCTCTGGCTTTCCTTACCCCTCAGAGGACTTAGACCAATAACGCATGCATTTTTATCACTAGCATAGGTGAAAATTGGAGACTCAAAGTAGTGATAAAAGGCATGTAGGTTACTCAGTCTGAGTGTTCATCAATTCCTTTAGACCACGCCTTCCCTCCCTGGGAAGGAAGCACCTGGGATGGGCTGCTCCCCTCCCACCCTAGCACGTCTCCAGCTCCACTCTTCACTTACCTGTTGGTCCCCTTGCTGCACAGGCCTGTGCCACATAGCTTGGTGAGGGCCAGAGCTTTGCTTTGCTCAGTGATGTTCCCTATCTTGAATAATGCTTGGTATCTAATGGGTTTACATCAATATCCATTGAATGAACAGATGAATGAACGAAGCTTGAATTGAGGGGCTTTCCTGTTTTTTCCTTTTCCTATTGGGTCTGTGTGTGGTGGGTACCATGCTGTTGTTAAAGCTTGGATGGGGCCCAGAGAGATGGTTCTGCAGATAGAGTACCTACAGCTCTTGCAGAGGACCCAAGTCTGGTTCCCAGCATTCACATGGTGGCTCACAACCCCTGTAACTCTAGCTTCAGGGGATCCAACACCCTCTTCTGACCACCATGGGGTCATCTGCACACATGTACACTCATGTCTATATACATACACATACACATGTACACTCATGTCTACACACATACACATGTACACTCATGTCTACACACATACACATACACATGTACACTCATGTCTACACACATACAGATAAAATAAATAATTTTTAAATGCTTAATAGATATTCTTTGTGCTTTAGACTATTACATATCTATATAAATTTTAGAATTGGTGGAATTTCTACAAAATTAGGACCCAATATTTTAAATTTTTATTAGTTATTGTATGTTGTGTGTACATACGTGTGTGTGTGTGTGTGTGTGTGTGTGTGTGTGTGAGTGTGCTGTTGTGTGTGTGCCCTACCACATAGAGAGGACAGAGGACAATTGTGGGGAGGAGTCAGTTCCCTCTTTCCATCTTCACATGGGTTCTGGGACCAACTCAGGCTATCAGGCTTGTGCTTCCACTTTCTGAGCCATTTCACAGGTTCCGGATTGTGATTTGGAATGACTAGATCAATCTGAGAAGACTGGTCTGAGTGTCCTGTTGTGGCTGTAACAAGCTACCACAAGTTTAATGGCCTAGCACAGTATACTATAGCTTATAGTTCTGCGGGTCAGAAGTGCAAAGTGATATTTACAGAGCTAACTTAAAAAAGTGCTGAAGACTGAAGGGACCCATACTGTGCCAGCACTCTGTCCCTGGCCTCTACCTCCATCTCCACACCAGCAGTCACGGTTCTTTCTCTGGCTGGCGCCCTCCTTCCCCTAATGACATGCATGATTACACTGGGCCCACTTGGATAATCCCCGATAATCTCCCTATCTCAAGGTACTTAATCACATTAGCAAAGTCCCTGTTGGTGTGTAAGATAGCATTCACAGGTTCCAGGCATTAGGACATGGACACTGTTAGCTATTAGCTGCCTAACAGCATTGTAATAATACTAAATCTTCCTGGTGCTAAGCAAAGCTCTCTCCATGTATTTATGATTTAAGTTTATCTCAACTTGTAACGTGACATTCTTTCACATATTTCGCATTTATTCCTAAGTAGTTTATACTTTTGATGATATAAATTTCGGTGCTTTTAAAACCAAGTTTCAGTTTCTTACTAGTCTATCAGTTACTTTCCTTCTTTCTGTGACCAAATAACAAGAACCAATTCAAGAGATAGAGTTTGTTGTGGCTATAGCTCAAGGGTTACAGCTCCTTGTGGCAGGGAGAGCATGCTGGTCAGTTGTGTCCACACCGAGGAACCAAAGAACAGACAGAAATGAGTTTGGGCTCTTAGACCTCAGGTCTGTCCCCAGGGACCTGCCCCTTCCAGCACTACCAGTTGGAGACCAGATATTCAAATATTGTGTCTATGGGAGACAGCTTACATCCAAACTACAGCACCTGGTGTATGTAAACACAATTTGTTTTCATGTTACCTTGTAAATGCAGCTGTTCAAAATTCACTTGTTCTAGTAAAGTCGATTGGATTGCTGTATAGACCATCATTGTCTATGATTAGATGTGGTTTTAATTCTTCCTTTACATCGGAGCACTTTTTGTTCCTTGTCTTTTTGGAGTAGTTGCAACTCTTCAATAAAGAATATTGGCTAATGCTGAGAGGGGACTTCATGTTGTGTGTCTTGGAAGATGCTAGCCACCAGGGAGCGGCATATCAACTGTCAGTTTCACACAGACACCTGTCATCTGGAAAGTTCCGTCTAGTTTTTGGCTTTCTGGGTTTTAAAGTCAGAAACAGGAGGTGGGGTTCGATCTGTGCTTTTATGATGCCTTGCTTATTGACCACACAGTTCTTTGCCACACAGCATGTTAGCTTGGTGCATGATTTGGAATTCAAAATACCTCGTTTCCCTTTTAGTTTGTTATCTGTCCATATGCTGTTTAGAAATACTATTTAGTTTCTAAATGTTTGAGCAATTTTTTAGCACCCTGTTGCTGATATTTTTTACTTAATTGTGCTCAGGGAACATTCTTTGATTTATTTGGACATAAATCCATTTAATGGGATGCAGTGTGATGCTTTGGTTATACATGATATAATCAATCACTGTATTTAGCATATCCAAACAAATATGTATCAGTTCTTTTCTGTGAGAACAATTTAAATCCTCTCTTATAGATGTATTGATTTTCCTCAGTACAATATTACCTTTGGTCACTTTGTCCTTGCCCTGCCTTGCTTGGGCTTGAACCCAGGACCTTACACATGCTAGGTAAGTGTTCCACCACTGCTCTGTATCCCCGAGAACTTTGCTCTTTTTGTGGTTGGCTGGTATCTCATCATGGACAAAACCTCGTTTTCTTTGTCCGTTCACCCACTAGTGAAGGTGGCTACCATGAAGAGAGTTGCAGAACAGGAGAGTGCAACATCTCTTTGACAAAATGAATTTCATTTTTGGGGTGTGTGTGCAGTGTGGGATTGCTGGATCATGAATGGGGTTCATATCTTAGTTCTCTGAGGAATGTGCACACTTTTGCTGACAATGAACGCACCCATTCACATTTGTTCCAAAGACTGTGAGTTTCTCCTCAGTCAGCTTTGTTCTTTTGATGATAGCCATTCTTGTTAGAGTTTGGTGATACTTCAGTGATTTGATTTCTCTGGCACTTAGGGATGTTGAGGATTTCAGTACCTGTTTGCCATGTGTGTCTTTTGAGAAATGTTTATCTAGGTTTTCTGCCCACTTTTATATTGTATTGATTGTTCTGTGTTTGCTGTTGAGTCGTCTAGATTCTTTGTGTGTTCTGGAGAACTGACCCCTGATCAGATGTATAGTTTGCAGATATTTTCCTCTCTTCTGTAAGCTAATCATTACCTCTCCTGTGCGGTAGCTCTTCGTGTTACATAATTGCCTTTGCCTAGTTTTGCTTTTCTTATCTGTGCTTTTAGGTTGTTATTCTTTGTTCTGTGTGTGTGTGTGTGTGTGTGTGTGTGTGTGTGTGTACTTGAGCCTAGCCTAGGCTGGCAGGCAGCAAGGCCCAGCAATTCTCCTGTTTTCAACCCCTCTGCCCAACACTAGGATTGTAGGTGTGTGCCCAGCCATGCCTGGCTTTTATCTAGGGATTTGAACCCAGGCCCTCACGCTTGCACAGGAAATGCTTTTATCTGCTTTGAACCTTCTTCTTAGCCACATAGAATATTTCTTATGTTTTCTCCCAATAGTTTTATGGTGTTATATTTAAGACTTTAATCTGTTTTATATTCCTTCTTTTGTTTAATAAGGTTTTTATTTTTTCACTGGTGTATTTGGCTAGACTTAATACGTCCTTCCTGGCAGCTAGGGCATCTCTAACATTATGGATAGTGACCACTAACTTTCTAGTGAAGAGTCTATACCTTCTATACTGAGTGCGGGTTATTTTCTTTTTCCTTCCTTCCTTCCTTCCTTCCTTCCTTCCTTCCTTCCTTCCTTCCTTTTTATATATATGAGTACACTGTAGCTGTCTTCAGACACACACCAGAAGAGGGCATCAGACCCCATAATGGTTGTTAGCCCTCATGTGGTTGCTGGAAATTGAACTCAGGACCTCTAGAAGAGCAGTCAGTGTTCTTAGCCTTTGAGCCATCTCTCCAGCCCCTACTAAGTGCTGTTGATAGTGTAGTCAAACCTGTTGACCGTAAACATGTAGGCATCTCTGTGTTCTTCTATTTCCCCCTTGGCCTTTGTGTATGTTTTGGTGCTGCCATGCTGCTTATGGGTTTGTTTTTCGTTTTCTGTTTTAATGTCGACTTCATGGAATCTGTAGGTCATTAGGTACCATGGACATGTAGAAAACATAAGTGCTACCAGCATACAACCGTGCAACACTTTGGTTCTCTTTTTGTGCGTCTTCGTCTTCGGTTTCTGTTCTTCATGTTCATAGTTCTCAGTGTGGAACTTTTGATCTCCTTGTTTAAATACACCCCTCCCCCAAAATGCATTCCCAAATATTCTGGTTTTTTTTCTGGCTATTTGAATGGATTGTTTTCTTTATTTCATGTTTAGTTTGTTGTTCGTTTACAGAAATATCACTAATTTTTTTCTGAATTCCTATGCATATTAGTCCTAGCAGTTTGGGTGGAGTCTGAATTTATAAAAACATATTCTATGGCCCAGAATATGGTTTGTCTTGATAAATGTTCTGTATGGTCCTAAGGAATATATTTTGTGCTGATATTGGGTGGATTACTGTGTAAATGTCATGCAGACCATGCTGGTAGGGACATCTTCCAGTCTACTACATATTTGTGATTTCTATGGACTTATTTTACCAGTTATTGAAGGTAGGAGATTGAAATAAGGCTATAATTATAGACTTGTATAGTTATTCTTATTGTTTCATGCATTTTAGCTGTTATCAGAAGCATAGGTATTTAGGATGATTATGTTTTTCTAATTAATTGACCACTTACCAATATGAAATTATATATATATTTAACATTCTTATCAGGTATTATTGTACCCATTGCAACTGTCTTGTGGCTAGCATCAGTATAGGATATTATCACCAACCCCCCTCTCTTTAGAGCTCAGGGATCTATGCAGAAAAGGAGGTGGAAAATTTTTAAGAGCCAGAGGTGATGGATGCCTCTAAAGAAACTGTCTTCCAAACAGAGCAGGACTGGCACACATGTGGACGCGCAGGTGTAGCAGCATTCACAAAACCCACAGTGGGCAAGCCAGGTAGAGGCTCTGCATTGAGAGAGACAGAAGTGGGCATAGGATCTCACCCCTTCTCAAGAAGCTCTCTACAATTGGTACTGGCTGGCAAAGGGAAAGTCACTTTCCTCCAGTGGAGTCTCACTGTGTATATCAGCCATATTTTACCCAGGAATTGTTGGCCAACACAAAACAAACTCAATGCTATTTTTTGTAGACTTTTTGTTTCATTTTACTTTGTTTTGATGAAGGGTTTTTTTTTTGTCTTCTTAGTTTATACTGAATAGTTTTAGGTCAACTTGACACAGGCTAAAGTCATCTGAGAGGAGGGAACCTCAGTTGAAAAAATGTCTCCGTAAGATTGGGCTGTCGGCAAACTTGTAGGGAACTTTTTAAATTGGTGATTGATGGTGAGTGTGATGGTTTGTATATGATTGGCCCAGGAAGTGACCATTAGGAAGTGTGGCCTTGTTGGAGTAGGTGTGTCACTGTGGGTGTGGGCTTAAGACCTTCACCCTAGTTGCCTGGAAGTCAGTCTTCTAGCCTTCAGATAAAGATGTAGAACTCTCAGTTCCTCCTGCACCATATCTGCTTGTATGCTGCCATGTTTCTGCATTGATGACAATGGACTGAACCTCTGAGCCTGTAAGCCAGCCCCAATCAAATGTTGTCTTTTATAAAACTTGCATTGGTCATGGTGTCTGTTCACAGCAGTGAAACCCTAACTAAGACAGTGAGATTCCAGCCCATTGTGGGTGGTGTAATTCCTGGGCTCTATAAGAAAGAGCCCAGGCTGAGCGAACTGTGGGGAACCACCCAGGAAGCAGCACTCCTCCATGACTTCTGCATCAGCTCCTGCCCTGTTTGAGTTTCTGTCCTGACTTTCTTGACAGTGAACAGTGATGTAGAAGTGTAAGTTGAACTAACCTGTTCCACCCCAACCAAGTTGCTTTTGATCATGGTGTTTCATCACAGCAAAAGTATCCCTAACTAAGATGAGTTGGTACCAGGATCATATGGCAGACCTAACCATGTTGTTTTGGGAGGATTGCGGTAGGACTTTGGAGCTTTGGGCTCAAATTGAATGTTCAAAGTTTGATGAGCTTAACCGTAGTGTGTTTGTGTTTCAAGTTGACAAGAGGTCAGGGGTACTGAGTAGTTTGTCACCTTGACACAAGCTAAAGTCATCTGAGAGGAGGGAACATCATTTAAGAAACACCTCCATTAGATGAGGCTGTAGGCAAGCCAATAAGGCATTTTCTTAATTAGTGATTAACAGGGGAGGGTGCAGCCCATTCTGAGTGGTTCCAACCCTAAGCTGGTCGTCCTTGGTTCCATAAGAAATCAGGCTGAGAAGACCATGGGAGCAAGCCAGCAAGCAACACTCCTCTGTGGCCTCTGCACCATCCCCTGCCTCTAGGTTCCTGCCTAACTTCCTTGAGGATGAACAGTGATGTGGAACTGTGAGCCAAATAAATCCTTTCCAGGTTGCTTTTGGTCATGGTGTTTCATCATAGCAGTGGTATCCTAACTAAGACAAGATCTTATGCTTGTTTATCGTAGGTGTGTGTGTGTGTGTGTGTGTGTGTGTGTGTGTGTGTGTGTTTTATTTTCTTTGAAAGAGAAATAGCATAAAGAACATAAAGTTAGGCGGTTAGGGAGATGGAAGGAATTTGGGAGGAAATGGAGAGGAAAACATGATCAAAATATATTGTATTAAAAAAAGTGTTTTGTTGTTGTTGTTGGGTTTGTACTTATTTGTTTTTTCCAAGACAGGGTTTCTCTGTGTGGCCCTGGCTCTTCTGAAACTCTCTCTGTACATCAGACTGTCCATGAACTCAAGAGATTCATCTGCCTCTCACTCCTGAGTGCTGGGATTAAAAGTGTGTGCTACCCCCAAATCTCTGTCTCTCTCTCTCTCTCTCTCTCTCTCTCTCTCTCTCTCTCTCTCTCTCTCTCTCTCACACACACACACACACACACACACACACACACAACTGAAAAGGGTGTTTTAAATATAATCTGACAATCTGACAGCTTCTGTCATTAATTGGGATGTTTGAACCATTTACATTCATTGTGGTTATCGACAGGATTAGCTTTATCATTTGCTATTTGTTGTGTATTTGTTTGGTCCATCTATTCCTTTTTGTGTTTTGTTTGTTTGCTTGCATGTTTATGGAGACAGACAGGATTTTACTGTATAGCCCTGGTTAGCCCCAAATTAAATGTATAGTCTAAGCTGTCTTTAGACTCACAGAGATCTGCCTGACTCTACTTCTCAAGAGCTGAGATTAAAGACATGCACCACTACTCCAGGCTTAAATTTAAAATGTATTTATTTATTTATTTCAAACTTTTTTTTTCAGTGGTTGCACATGCCTTTAATCCCAGCACTCAGAAGTCAGAGGTGGGAGGATCTCTGTGAGTTCCAGACTAACTTGGTCTACAGATCAAGCTCCAGGACAACACAGGAAAACCCTGTCTCAAAAAATCAAACAAAAAAAAATGATGTGACACTCATAATGAATACAAAGTTCGAGACACACACACACACACACACACACACACACACACACACAGAGAGAGAGAGAGAGAGAGAGAGAGAGAGAGAGAGAATCTCCAGTTTGTGTTGCTATAACTCACTGGAGCATGGTCAGACTCCCAGTGGCCCGCCCCTTAAAGAAAACCGAGTCCTTCCCACCTGCATCCCTACAAGAAGCCATCATTTGTGGAGAGCTACACTTCAGCATCCCTATCACAGTTATTTATTTATTTATCAATCAATCATCTGGATTGCAGCACCTCCTCAGTCTCTCCCTCACATAACCTCTCCTCCTTTCCCCCTCCCCTTCTTCTCTGAAAAGGGGAGCTGTCCCCCCCTACCCTGTATCAGACCACCCTGGCACATCAAGGCATTGAAAAGAAAACACAAACTGAGGCAATCCTGGAGCTGGACAACCTAGGAAGGAGAACAGGATTTTCAGTTGCAAGCATTCCCAGAATAGAATAGAAGCGATGGAAGAGAGAGTCTCAGGCATAGAAGATACTGTAGAAGAAATTGATACATCAGTCAAAGAAAATGCTAAATTTATCACAGTTTTTAAGAGTTCTCTTTGATGCTTTCTGGTTAGACTTAATGCTTTTGGGGGTTAGAGGTTGTCACAAGTCTTCAAAGTCTCTCTTAACTGCAAGTTTACAGTCAGTGGGCTTCCGTGTGGATTCTGTCAAGAGCACAGAGCACAGAACACGCAGATGGTCTCCGGCCTCAGCACATGCCATGGGCCTCACTCAGCTCAGAGAGCTCAGACTTTGTGGTTGTAGCTCATGGGCAGAGAAGCTGCCCCACACTCTCCTCTCCACAGGGCCAGCAGCACAGGCTGCAGCCACAGTGACTCCATCACTGATAACATCTGCTCCTCAACACACCCCAGCATCTCATAGATGGAGTATATGTTGGGGTAGGCCAACTCAAAGTGCTGGATCTGGGCTCAGATGGCAGAAGTCGGTCAGCCCATGGCATCTACCTGTACAGGCCTTCCAGTCAGGCATCCAAACTTTATTTTTATTATATCTATTTATGAGCTTGCTTGGGGCGGAGGCACCGGGGAGGTTGTGGAGGTCAGGGAAAACCTTGTAGGAGTCAGTTCTCTCTTTCCATCACGCCAGTTCAGAGCATTGAACTTGGGTGTCTTCAATCTTGGCCACAAGGGCCTTTACCTGCTAAACCATCTCACAGTTTCCTTCTTCTATTTGTTCTTCCTTCATTTGGTTGGAGTATTATTTGTAATGCCAGTTATTAACTTTTAATGATATGTGAATAAGAAATTCCTATATAATCACCCAGGTGATTGCTCTTTCCAGTCCCCTCCTCTGTGGAGATCTTGTTTTAATCCGATCTCATTGTTCTGTCTGAAGGACAGCTTTTTAACTTTTCCCCCCTAGTATAGTTCTAATGATGAATTCCTTCTGAAAGCATCTTTATTTCCTTTGAAAATGGTGCATTTTACTATGGTGCCATCGTTGGAATTTTAACTTCATTTATTCATACAGAGGATGTTCTATATGTGCTAAATGCCAGGCACTGTCCGAGACTGTGGGATATGTGGGGGACACGCAGTGATCCAGCTCAGTCTCTTTGGAAATTAAAGTGTGCTCCCAGTAGACCACTAACAATTGAGTAGGGAAGTCAGCTAGCTATGGAGAAAAACTAAGCTGGGGCAGGGATGTGATTGACTTGGGGGGGGGGCTCTCAGCAGAAAGGTAGCCCTGAAGTTGTGATCTAGAGATGAGAGAGGTGCAGGAATCCAGGAGAGTCCCAGCTAGCCTGAAAGCATGGAGGGTTATCCTAAATGGCCAGCAGCGGCAGGCAGCACAGGAAGCAACAAGGAGCCCACGTGGGGCAGGGAGCGGACAGAGGAGCAGAGAGGCCGCCAGACTTCAGAATGAGGGGAGTCATCGAAGGACTCTGAGCTAGAAATGTCAGGATTTGACTTACATGTTTACAGATTGCCCTGGCTACTGTATTGGATGGAAATAAACTGTATTGGAGAAGGAAGCAGGAACAGAAAGGAAGCCAGTCAGGAGGTTATTAGAGTAGCCTGCTGGTGATGATAAGGATAAATACAGCAGCCAGACTTGAGAAGAATTGTCTGGTTCTGTACATTTTGACACAAAGGATGGATTGGGTTTGGATATTGAAAAAGGGGAAGTGGACAATTCTGTGTATTTTCTCCCTGAAGAACTGATGATAATTTATTTTATGAGGCAGGAAAACTGGCAGGCAGGGTGAATCGGTGTAAGAGAAGGTAAGGTGCTCAAGTTTTGGACTGTTAGATTTGAGATGTCTATGACACTTGTATATAAAGATGTTGCCTGAGCAATTATAGGCAACAAGATTGGGGGAGGGGCAGGGAAAGTCTAAACAGTTTCCTACAACTCTATAGTCATAACTCAGTCATTTAGAAGGAAATAGCATCCTTAACATGAGGATCCCGAGACTGATGAGAATATTCATGATGGTGCTGTAATTTTAATTTTTTCAAATCCTATTTTGGATGATGGTTCTTAAATGCTTTAACCTCCCTTGGAGCCCACCACCCACCAGAGGTCATGGGAAAGAAAGGATATGGGGGGAGAGGACCTGTGTAGAAAGGTTCTTTCGAGCAACTCCCATCTGTGTTGTCTGGAAATTGGTAGTTCAGTTCACAGGTCAGCAGCAGCAGCTCAGTTCACTCCCAAACATTTCACAGATACAGGTGAGTAGAGTCAGGATAGAAAAAACGCATCAGCAGTGGTGGCATGACCTAGCAGGGACAGCCGGGTCTCAGCCGCAGTACAAGTCTGCAGGAGGGACCAGGAGGAACTCCAGGAGTTCTCAGCTGTGGGGAGTTCTCAGGGAAGCAAAGATCAGCGAAGACGTGAGACCCACAAGCGTTGCACAGCTAGCGCCATAAGCAAGCCAAGCTCAGCCTATGTCACTGTCCGTCAAATTCTGTTTATACCCTCCAAACATCACGTGTCCTGCACGGGTCTTGCCTTAGCACATGCATCTGTCACAGCTGACATCACTCTGCCAATCAGCCAGAGTCCGTGGAAGCTGCAAGAAACTGCATCACATCACCACTTTTTGGTGCGTTTCTCTCTATGGAGTCTTGACAAATGCAGCTCAACTATGCGGTGTATGGTGGACAAATACGTGCATGTTGTTAGCAAAGAATTCTTCACCAAGTGCTCTTTCATGTACTTGCTTTAGTAGAACATCCTTTCACCTGTGTCTACTTCAGCTAAACATTCCTTCACATGTTTGCCCCATCAAAACACCATCCAACCAACTTTCCAAAGAACCCTTAAGTTTCCACTTAATGGTTTACTTTGCACAAAAACTATATTGGGGGGGAATCCCTAATATACAGTACTGAAAGTGTGTATGTGTGTGTGTGTGTGTGTGTGTGTGTGAACACGCACCTCTTTCCCTGTGTGCACATGCAGCAACATTGCTGAAGCCAAATGTAAAAATTTTGTATATCAGGGCTCAAGAAATGGCTTAGTGATTAAGAGGACTTATTATTCTTCCAGGGGACCCAACTCCACATCCCAGAATCCACATCAGGTGGCACATAACTGCCTATAACTCCAGCTCCAGGGAGTTAGATGCTGCTTTCTAGCCTCTGTGGGCACCCAGACAGATGTGTGGATACCCACAGACACATACACATAGCTTTTATATTGCTGTGTTGTTGAAAGCCAGCTGTGGTAGTACATGTCTTTAATCCCAGCACTCAGCAGAGGCAGACAGCTGGGAATACATGGTGAAACCCAGTCTCAACAAACAAACAAACCTGTTAGTTAAAAGTTGGGGTGGAGATTATTTTAGGGAGGATATAAGCTGTTCATTTATAATTTAGATACTTTGAGGCTTGAGAGATACCTCAGTGGTTTCTCCTGGGGACCCAGGTTGCTTTCCGCAAGGAGGTGGATTTGAGTCCCAGTACCCACAGGGCAGTTATCCATAACTCTGGTTCCAGGGAATCTAATACCTTTCTCTGGCCTCCATGGACACCAGACACACAGTGTTGTACAGACACACATATACCAATGTACATAAACTAAAAACACTTGAAGTTACATTGTTATGTTAGTGCTCTGTCATCCAAATGTATTGTCTGGATGGTAGTTTTGAAAGCTGTGCTGTATTACTAAGTGGTCACAAGGCATACACGATTTTTCATGTAAGAGGGTGGGAGGCATGTTCTAGAATAACTAGGGGACCAATGTGGGGAAAGGCCAGAAAGTAGAGAATGGACGAACTGGGGGAGGGTTTACAGCATCCCTCTGGACATCTGAAATGTTGGCTTTTGAAGTTTGGGATTTAAAATTAATTAAAATTCAAGAAATTTGAATTTATTATATAACTAAAATTCTGAAATCTGCATAAGAAACTGTAAGATAGGGATTGTGGGACCTTATAGAAATATTCCTAGCTAGAGTTATTTGTATGTTAATTATTTAAACTTCAGGCAGTAAAGCTTGCTATATAGGTTGTTTACCTTACAATATATTTTTGTTTTCTTCTTTTAATAATTTAGTCCCTTAAGGCCCGATTCTCTCTCTTAGATGTATGTGGTCCTGTCTGCCCTGATGTTTTCATATAAGTGCCTCCAGTTTTCTCTCCATAACTCACTAGTCTGGAAAAGTACACCAAGTAAATCTAACAATATAAAGTACCAGCGAGATAAATCCAAGGCCTTCTGTTTAGGCTCAAGGTGAAGAAAGGGAAAATAAGATTTACCAACATTGATGGAGAGTTTCAGGACATTTTATTGACTTCAGACTAAACTCTTCAGTGGGACTACCCCGTAAAGATTAATGTAGGCTGAAAGGCTGCAAGCCCCACAGGAAGACTAGGCCCCACCCAGAGGCTGGGGCACGTACGCTGTGTGCTACGGCGCGCTGCATTAAGTAGCATTGGCACACGGAGCAGCGGGTTTGTGGGGTGATGAAGGCGCTTGCTTGGCTAGAGAAATCAGGGCTCTGAGGTCTCGCTGGGAAGGATCATCTTCTTTATGTAGGAAGGAAATTTACAAGAGATGATTTATTAAAACAAGACTGAAAAAATGCAGCTTAAGACCCACTTCTCTCTATTAATCTGGTCTTTTAATTTTACATTTTATAAGTACATTGTTCACCATTATATATGTAAGGAAGCTTGACAATGCAAGGGGACCAGATACAGAATAAATAAAAAAAGGGTTCAGAGAGGAAGCTCAATCTGAGAAAGTAATCTGCTTTCAGAAGTGTTTTTATGTGTATCATGGAAACACTGTTACATTTTTTTCTCTCTTCAAGGTTTTTGAATCCAGTGAAGAATCTGGGTGTCTTGTTCTCACGATCGTTGTATCAGGCCACTTCTTCATCTCCCAAGGACAGACACTGCTGGTGAGTTGTATGGTGGACAGTCCAGTCTGCGTTTGTAGCTCTGTCATTTTCTTGGGTCCTGGAGTTTCTTCAGTCTTACTGAAAGTCATTGTGTTCAGGTAACTAAGGATGTTCCTGCATGCGTTAGCAGTGGGAAATTCAGAAACACTGATTATTTCCTGCCTTGAAGGAGTTTTGGATCTAGTGATCAAAGTAGACCAAAGGATTGCAACTAGCCAATTGATAGTGAGTTCTTAGTTGGAAAGATTGATTGAAGAGAGGCTAGCCAGGTAGAGAAAGCAAAAACAAGAACAAATATAGAGAAACGGCTCTAACAGTTCACTGACAGGGCCTTCCTGTAAGCCGACTCTATAAAGAAGCGCTTGTCCTTCTTATTCTGAGTATTTGACATTTTAGGAAACACACAGACTGTTTAGAATAAAATATGCAGACTGGGTGCCATGCCACGTGCATGCAATCCCCGTGCTCACAAAGCAGAGGCAGGAGAATTACTGTAGGTTGGAAGACAGCCAGAGGCTAGTCTGCATCATCAGCTAGAGACGAGTGAGAGCAAAGAGGGGCTCTCGGAAAAGAAGAGGGAGAGGGGGGGGGAGAGTCATCCAGTCACTGGCCACTCTGCTGGGAAGTTCAGGGTCTGTTCAGTAGAAACAATATGAGTAAAGAGAAGACAGTTAACTTGTAATCTGATCAAAGAAATTGTCCTAGAAAGAGAAGGTTATATGAGATTAGTGCATCATTTCCTGGGCTTGGTGTCTATATAGATGCCTTAAAATCATATGACAGATATTTACTAAATATCTACATCATAATTTATTCATTTATTGAGCAGTCAGTTTACTTTTTTGTTGTTGGAGGAAGAGCCTGAGGATGGCAGAGTCCACAGCACAGGCAACGTCTCTGTCATCGTGGAGTGCCACCCTAGTGACTAGAAGCGTCCGGAGCAAGCAGGCTAGGTGTGTGTAAAGACCTTAACATGTACACATCCCCTTCCAGGCCCTGCTAAAATCAAGGGCAGGATCTCATGTATGTGCTTAGAATGCTTCGTTTTCCGCTGAGTGGAATACCGTGTCATCGTCTCAGACTGAGGCCTGCAAAGATGGCTTCTTGGTCGTTGTGCTTTTAAGAGTCACAGTGTGAGTAGCCTTGTTTCCTCTCTACCTGCTGCCCTACCTCTACCCTAAGGGCTAGCGTCGGTTTCAAAAGATTAGGCTTCTGTAGCTGCTCTAAAGACGCCTTGCTTCTGGTAGCCTTGCTTCTGAGAGACGTATGGCCAGCTCTCCCTGTCAGTCCGTGAGTCTTGCCGAATGGTGAGACCCACCAGTTCCCCTCCCCCATGCTTTGATTCATCTGTCACTGTACAGTGTTGTTAAAAATACTACTCATGGGGCCGGGCGGTGGTGGCGCATGCCTTTAATCCCAGCACTTGGGAGGCAGAGACAGGCGGATTTCTGAGTTCGAGGCCAGCCTGGTCTACCGAGTGAGTTCCAGGACAGCCAGGACTACACAGAGAAACCCTGTCTCAAAAAACCAAAAAAAAAAAAAAACAAAAACAAAAAAACAAAAAAAAAAACACTACTCACGGTTTCTTTGTATCATGTGAAGAGTGATTTTTTTTCATTGACTTTACAAAACTAAGCTTACCAAATTCAAAATAACCCCTGCTAAGAAATGTAAGAGGAACTCTACCCTGCAATTATTTGGTGCAGGTTACAGTAATACATATGTTCAATCGTATTTATAATTCCGCAATGGTTTTTTTCAAAGTTATTTTGACTATTTTGTTATTTGCATTTTCTGGAGCTGCTTTGACTCTGTAAATCAAATTGGGAAGAATTTACTTGTCACTATTGAGTCTTCCAACTTGTAGGCCCATTTTAACTCTCTACTTATATCTGCTTTAATTTCTCACAGCCGTGTCTTACAATAGAGAGTCCGTGTGTGTGTGTGTGTGTGTGTGTGTGTGTGTGTGTGAGAGAGAGAGAGAGAGAGAGAGAGAGAGAGAGAGAGAGAGAGAAGTTATTACTTTATTTTATGGGAATGCAAATCTTGTATAAATAAAAAGCTCTTCCATTGTTGGCCTCTGGCAGGCTTTTGTGTCGTCCAGTGTTTGGTGCAACAAGCAGTCACAGTTGACAGGTAGGAGCAGCAGCGGTAGGTGGCGCCCTCTAGTGTTAGAGTTCTTGTGTCAGTCTCCTGTACTGGTACTGGTACTCTTAGTCCTGAACAAGTATTAGAGCCCTGTGCTGGCCCAGGAAGCCAGGATTTCTCAGCTTTGGGCAGTGCTTCTAGATCTAGGTATTGGGATTCTGCTGCTGCTTCCTCTACCACTGCCAGCTAGTGGCCTTGAGACCTCACCCTGGAGTGGTCCCCCATGTAACTCTACTTCTTATGTAGCATGGGTGCCAGCCACTCTGTTGTCACAACTATCTCTGCTCCAGTCACAACTGCTAATTCTTTTTTTTTTTTTTTTTTTTACAACTGCTAATTCTTTTTGTGTTACTAGTTCATCCTGTTTCAGAAAAAGTAGGCAAGACCACCTAGGAGAAAACTCTTAACCAGGTGGTGTTGGCACACGCCTTTGATCCCAGCACTCAGGAGGAAGAGGCAGGTGGATTTCTGTCAATTCAAGGCCAGCCTGGTTTACACAGAGTGAGTTTCAGGATAGCCCTGTCTCAAAAAACAAAGAAACAAATAACAAAGACTCTTGGGCTTTAAATTGCAATAATGGGCGAGGTTGGGGACAGCAGAGGAGGCCGCCTGCCAGCCAGCTCACCAGTTGGCTGAGCAGCTTGTTTTGCAGCACCTACCGCAGTTCTGCTAAGCCTCTGGGAGAGCTGTTCCGCCTCTGGATTGGGTGCAGATGATTACATGGAGAGTAAGGTTCCGGAACCCGTCCTGCCTGGACCGCACCACACCCTCAGGAGCCGGAGCAGAAGCTGCGATGGTGGTGTGGCTTCCTCACGGCATTCATGACATGCTCAGAGTACCTGGCTCTGGACTAAGGGTGGTTTAACCTGTGCTCACTGACAGGCCTTTTCTTCAGGGAGCTAGAGCAGCAAGACAGCACCCAGTAGCTGTTCATTGGAAATCAGATCATCTAGCTTGCAATGTCTTTGCTTATTTATAGGAAAATAAACATGAGGAGTGTTTATTACTAACATTAATGCTGATTTTCATAGTATTTAACAGTGTTTCTTACAATGTCTAGCACCTGCTCAGTGCCCCAGGGAGATGCCTAGGAAGATGGCTTCGTGGACAAAAGCACTTGCTCTGAAAAGCAAGAGGACCTGAGTCAATTCCCCAACACACGTGTAACATGGCCTGTGTGCACATAACCCCAGCACTGGCAGGCATGGCCTGTGTGCACATAACCCCAGCACTGGCATTTGGGAGTGGACAGAGCCTGGGAGCTCACTGGTTAGCCCAGCTGAATGGTGGGGTTTGGTTTTAGTGAGAGATGAAGGTAGAGAGTGACAGAGGTGTGTGCCCCTGTGCGCAAGTGTGCACTTACACATATACAGTGCCTCCGTGCACAAGTGTGCACTTACACAGTGAAAAGAAGGTATGCTCTCGCAGCAGATGCCACTGGTCACATGTTGTGTACTCCATGTCCAGAACCTGACTCATTCGGTGTTGGTGAAGTCTGCCACGTAGATCACCGTCCCCCATTGTGTCTCTGTCCTTTCCTACCTCTTGTAGCCACTTACCTACTCTCTGCTTCTGGGAATTCTTTTTTTTTTTTTCTTATTTATTTTTTTCTCACTCTTAGTCCAGGCTGGACTCCAACTGGTAATGATGGTTTCCTCAGTCCCTCGAATGCTGCAATTACAGGCAAGAGCCACTATGCTGGCTTAAATTCAGCCTTTCAAGATTCTGCATTTAGGGCCAGAGAAATGCTCTCCCAGAGGACCCGTGTGATTCCCAGTACCCATATAGTGTCTCATAACCGTCTGTAACTCCAGTTCCAGGGGTATATATAATACTGTCTTCTGGCTTCCACTGGCACTAGGTGTATATGCAGTGTACAGTACATATATGCAAACAAACCACACATACACATACATTT
The DNA here is from genome assembly GCA_964023405.1 of Apodemus agrarius. Taxonomy (NCBI): domain Eukaryota; kingdom Metazoa; phylum Chordata; class Mammalia; order Rodentia; family Muridae; genus Apodemus; species Apodemus agrarius. The sequence goes on along the minus strand of OZ030012.1, from coordinate 61,722,907 downwards.
TTTAAGGATTCTACATATAAGTGAGATATATACTATTTGTCCTCATTATTATTAAGTGTATTAATTGACATTAGTCTATGTATGGAATGCATTCTGACTCCACTAACTCCCAACCCTCCCTCACCTACTTCATGCTTCCATCATCTACCCTCCCTACAAGCCCCTCCCACTTTGACATTTCTTTGGTTTGTGACCTACTGAGTCTGGATATGGCCCTTGTGTGAGCATGAATGTGGAACGGTCCCCTGGAGCATGAGAGGCTTTCTCACCAGTGGCCACATCACTGAAGACAGTGACTGACCCTTCTTCACAGCATCTGTCAACAGCCAGTAGGTTCCTCAGGAGAGATATAGCCTGAGGATCCCCTCCCATCTGTGACTGAGTGTTGACAGACCCAGTCTTCAGCAGGCCCAGAGCAGGTGGCCACAGCTGATGTGAGCTCATGATTGCAACGCTGTGTCCTGCAGAAGGTAGCTTTTCACACCTATCCTCCCTGTCATCCAATGTGACACTCCCCCCTTCTGTGCTAGTCCCTGAGCTTTGGAGGCTGTGGTCCAAGTGTCTGAGCACCTCAAGCAGCCATAAGTCTGCACAGACTGCCATTTGCTTGGAGAGAATTCCAAGGAAGGCGGAGAGCAGCACCATTCTAAACACAGGTATTTAGATGGTGTGATGGCTGTTCTTGGTTGTCAACTCGACTACACCTGGAATTAATTAACTAAAACTCAAATGGCTAGGCACACCTGTGAGGAATTTCTTTTAACATTAAGTCATTTGGAATGGGAAGATCATTTTTTAATCTGGGCTGGACATGGAAAAAGGAAGCTTGCTCTCTTTGCCTTCTCAGTCTCAGAAGCAAGACCATTCCTTCACTGGCAGTAGAGCCTACTTCTTCAGGATTCCAGCATATACTGAAGACCAGCTGAGACATCTTGCCTTGAAGACTGAGCAACTGTTGGATTCTTGGACCTTCTATTGGTAGATAGTTGGATAGCTGGACCACAGCCTTTAAGCTAGTCTAATAAATCCCCTTTATGTATACATATATATGTGTGTATATAAAGAAGACTTATTTAAATATATACATATATGTGTATGTATATGTGTATACCTATATGTGTGCATGTGTGTGTGTGTGTGTGTGTGTGTGTGTGTGTGTGTATGGAAGGGTGTACATATATATGTATGCATAATACATACATACATAATACATATAGGCTTTCTGAAACAGGGTTTTTCTCTGGGTAGCTTCCCTGAAACTTGCTCTGTAGACCAGGCTGGCCTCAGACTCAGATCTGTCTACCCTGCCTCCCGAATGCTGGGAGTAAAGGTGGGCATCACCACCACCACCACCACCACCACCACCACCACCACCACCACCCCACCCCCCACCCCACCCCTGTATATTTTCATTTCATTAGTTCTGTTCCTTTAGAGAGCCCCGACTAATACAGAAGGCAGTTACTACTGCATCCATTTGTCAAAACAACAGCAGTGAATCCCCTCCTTGTAGCTTATGAAAAGAGTTCTCTTCTAAGGAGCAGGTCTAAAAGCCAAGCAGGAAGTGATGGGCTATTCCCACCAGAGTCATGCCACTATTACACCAGTGTGCACACGCAAGAGCTTGCCTGGCACTCAGGGGTCACCCCCAGGTAAGATCATTGATGACCCTTCTCCCTCAGCTGCTTAGCACTGAAAGCTAGTCAGCAGAGGCAGGATTTGCAATGATCACCCATGCCTTCTGGATGGGCATTATCCACCCATGCACAGTACTTCTGTTCAAACTTAAAAACCAAACCTGTATCTTTAAGATTTCCTTATAGAGCAGCAGGATTTCCTGTGACTAATTCATGCATCTCTAGTTTTAATGCGCCCTCTCCCCGACCTTTCCCCTCAGGGCCCTCCTCCCGTTGTACCTCACGATCTCCAGAGTTCCCCTCTGTTTTCATGCTTCCTGCCCAGGTTAAATACATAAACCTAAAATTCCAAAGTTATGATCCACATGAGAGAGGAAGTGGAAGTTTGTCCTTGTAGGCCTGAAATGCTTTTCTCTTAGTTCTGTTATTTCCCTTAGTATAATGGACTCTATGTACATTCATTTTGTTCTGCTGAGTAACACTCGTGTACATGTCACAGTCCCTTCATCCACGTAGCCACCAATGGACACTTCGGATGTTCCCACCTCTCTGCTGTCATGAGTAGTGCTCCAGTGACCGTGGAGCACAGGTGTCTCTTCCAAATGGTGAGCTCATTTCTCTAGCCACCTACACAGAGATGGGTGGATCATGTGGTGACTCTTTAAATTCTGAGGAACTGTTTGCCATCATGACCATGCGTTTCCAGCCCACCAACCACCAGGTTGCTTTTCCGCTGTATTTTATTTATTTATTTATTTATTTATTTATTTATTTAAGTACACTGCAGCTGTCTTCAGACACATCAGAAGAGTGCATCGGATCCCATTACAGATGGCTGTGAGCTACCATGTGGTTGCTGGGAATTGAACTCAGGACCTCTGGAAGAGCAGTCAGTGTTCTTAACCGCTGAGCAGCCCTTTCTCTGTCTTCTTACTCACAATATTTTTTTCTTTTTTTATCATCCATATATTAACAAGTATAGGGTGGGGTTGGACAGAAGGTTCAGTACATACCACTCTTGCAGAGGACCCAAGCTCAGCTCCCGGCAGCTCACAACTACCTATAACTGAAGCTCCAGAGAAGCCTGCTGCTGCCTTCGCCCCTCCATGCATGCACGCGCACACACAGAGAGAAGGTTTTTTTGTTTGTGTTTTAAAGAGCATGGGATAGCACCCCACTGCAGTTTTGATGATTCCGTTCAGACGTGCACTGGCTGTTAGTCTGTGCGGGGAAGCTGCACTCAGGTATGTCACACTGGCTCCAGGATCCTCTGAACTGTGTGCTCAAGGCTTTACCAGACTGCTATTATTGGGGAGCCGTGGGATGTCTACAAGGTGAAGCTTAGTGAGACATCAAGTCACTGAGGGAGTGCCCTGAGGGGGGATGCGGAACCCCGGCCCTTTGCTCTCATTGTTTGGCTCCTGGGGCACAGTTCCTCTGAGCACCTCCACTCTTACACACCCAAAACAGTGAGAGCAGCGGATGAGAGACTGGACTGAGCGAGGGAAGGAGCCAAGAAACATTTTCCTCATCAACTGATTACCCCGGGCATTTGCAGTGGTGGAAATCTGACTGATGCCATGTCCTTTGCCATTTTCAGAAGGGATTATTTAGCTCTTGCTATTGCACTGAGTCTTTTGTGTATCTTGAGTATCAGCCTCTTGTCAGACTCTCGATTTACAGACATACCGCGCCTTTTCGTTTTCTCGTTCCCTTCCTCTGCTGTGGTTTAGCTTTGTTGAATGCTTGTTGTTCGTTGAGATGGTCCTTTTAAAAATTCCGTTACTATAATAACATCTACAGATACTCAGTTCTTGCTGGGCTTGGGATTAACACCTTTGGTTCCAGCACTCAGGAAGCAGATGCAGACAGATCTCTTGTGAGCTTGAGGCCAGTCTGGTCTACATAGTGAGTTCTAAGACAGCCATAACTATAGAGAACCTATCTCAATAAACAAAAATAATAAATAAAAAGTGCTCAGTTCATATTGAATCAGTCTTTATAGAATTGTGGTTGTGTTGAGTTTCTTATATATTTTGGGTATTAACCTCTTGTCAGATTTATGATTTGCAAACATTTACTTCCATTGTATACATTTTTATTCCTGAATATGAAGCATTCAACTTTTAAAAATTGCACATGTGTGTTAGTATAGTAAAGATAAGGATACACATTTAAAGAATAGTTTACTCCTTAAGGGATAATTTTTGTCAATTTACACATAGTATTTTTTACATAGCCACAATATAAGAAAATAAAATAGCAAACACATTTGGATTATAATGTATTTAAGTTGCAGTTTTATGGTGCTGTTAAGACTGTACACCCTCTGCCTGCATACTAATTAAGTTGTGTTATACTTTTAGAATTTTTCTCATAAGGTAGGAAAGGGGCATCTCTGGAAACTTTGGGCCCATTTGTGAGCTCTAGTTGTTGCCCTGGGTGAAAATGCTCTGGTGATGTTCAGATTTGTGAGAAAGCTGCACTGTACCCACCACAAGTCAGTTCTTCCAGGGAGCCTGAGGGCTGTGCTGTGTGGTTTCCTGGAAGCCTGGAGAGCTCTGCAAGGCTGTGCGTTTCCTGTGTTGCCCTGGACAGTCATTTAAACGTAACTTCCCTTAAGCTCCCAGGTCTCTGATCGCTACGCTGTGAGACCCAGGAAGCGCACTGTTCCAGGTTGGATCATGTGGGTGCCATTTACCGCTCCTCCGGCGTCTACGCTGGTGGTGTACTTTTGGCACCCACGGCTGACCGGGATGCGGAGGACTCCATGCAGATCCAGAGACCGCTCTGCTGTCGTTTGCGTCAAAGGGTTGCTATAGCGAGTAGACTGGGAGATTAGCCATGTCTTCACTGTGCCTCTTACTTGGCCTCAAGTGGATTCCTCCAGTCTTGGCTTTTTAAGTAGGTTCTTCCTTGGCCATTTGGCTTTTTAATTTTATTTCTAACCACACATAAACGTTGGCGTCTTAACTGTTTAAAAATGGGTGTCAACAACAGTAAACACCCATCTTGAACAACCATCACCACTGTCCATCTCCAGAACTCTCTTCATCTTGCAGAACTGCAGGTCTGAATCTGTTAACTCATAACTTTCCCTCCTCATCCCCAAACTGTGGGAAAGGCCACTTACTTCATATAAGTGGAACCATGAAGTTTTCTCTATTTAGGACTGGCTTATTTCACTTAACATGTTTAAGGTCCATCCATGTAGCAGCATGTGTCATAGCTCCACCTTTAAGGTCTGTCCGTGTTGTAGCATGTAGCTCCTTTCCTTTCCAAGACTGGATGAAATGCCATTGTTTTCACATGCTGTATCTTGTTTACAGATTCAGTGGGTATTGGGTTGTGTCCACCTTTTGCCTGTTGTGAATAATGCTTGCTATAAACATGAGACATGTACTCACTGAAACTCTGCTTTCGGCTGTTGTGTGTGCACACTCATAAGAACTGCTGAACTGCTGCTTCATCTTGACTGTCAGGTTGTGTTGGAAAACCTGTAGGAACTGAATAAAGCACACTTTCCTTTATGTCTGTCAGGGCAGTTACATCATGAGGGCTTTCATATCAGTGGCCTAAGTCATTGGTGGCTTAAGCTTTTGAATAGATATTGGGAGCTGCTGGCACTGTGGAAAGTGGGACATCTTTGTAAGAACCAGGCTGCTGTGAGCATGCCTTTTAAGGATATAGTTTATCCAGAAAGCCCAGGCTCAGAAACCTGGAACTAGGCTCCTGTGGACCGCAGCCACGTATTGTGCCAACATTTACCTTTCCTGTGCTTATTCTTCTCACAGATATTTTGTCATAGCAACAGTAAAGTCTAACACGCTAAGTCACATGGTAATTCTGCATTTAACTCTTTAAGGAACTATCAAGTTGTTTTCCATAGTGGCTGTGCCATTTTATGTTTTTAACAGTTAAAGTGTCCCAGCCTCTTGGAGTGGGAAAACCCCGGACTTGGTTTTGTTCTTTCAGAGTGGGGACCTAGCTCTCTAGAAGCTCGGGCTAGATCTGTGTTCGCTGGCCACTTACAGAATTTATTTAGAGCTCTCTGTCCAGCTTCTGGTTGGCATTTGGTGGTAGTGTTGAACTGACAATTTGAGCTTTTCCCCTTTACATACACTCATGCGCAGGAAGAGGCACAGAAGCACCCAGAGAACACTGCTTCTCTCTTCTTAGGCCTCGGGTCTCTTCTTCTGTCTACTCTTGCAGTGTAGACAAGGTATGCTTTGGCTGAGCACCAAGAGTCTTTTTTGTTGGAGAGACTTGTAAACGTTGCTTACTGGAGACGGGCTCTGGGCAGTGCTGTTCCCTCCTCGGGTCACACTTATGTAAGGAGCAGTTGCCACCACATCACTGCTGCCTGCTCGGTCTGCTTGGCTTCTCCTTTCCTGCTGCAGAGATTCATGGTGAGAATGTCTTCAGTGGGCTACCATCTTTTCCCATTTCACAAACCCATATTTGTTAAAAGTAGGGAATGGGGCCAGAGGGATGGTTTAGTGGGTAAGAGCACTGGCTATGCTTGCAGAGGACTTGAGTTCAGTTCCCAGCACCCACATGGTAGTCCACAACCATTTGTATCTCCAGCTCCAGGGGTTCTGATACCTACTTCTGACCTGTGCAGACTCTAGGTACATACACAGTGCACATACATCTAGCAAGCCAAACACTCATACACAAAAAGTAAAATCTAAAAAAGTAAGTGGGATCACTTGTTACTCCTTTGGGCTGTTTCTCCAAATTTAAAAACACTGTTTTCATCTCCTCTTCCTTTAGAGTCTCAGGCCAACATTCTAGAATTAGCCAACAGGGGAATTATTTCCCAAGACTTTGACCACAGTTCCCAGACACTCCTTTATTTCAGTCAGTCCTGCAACCCCCATCCCCCCTCCCCGCCTGCTTGTCTTCACCTGAACAAGACTCAAAAGTAAGCTAGCTTGAGGCAGTTTTAAGGCAGTTTTAGTCCTGTCTTCTAGGAGCCTGGGTCATCCTGTCTTATCTTTCACACCCAGTGCTAATGTTCTGCAAAAAGAAATATTTTCTCTGTTTACCATCAAGAAATAGTGCATTCCTGTTGTGAACCTCTAACCTTCACACTCTGTTTTATCGAGTAAAACTCTGTCAGAAGAAAAGAGAAGGGAGGGGAGAGGAGGGAACTGGCATTATTTAAAGAGTTTAATGTGGGAATGACATTTCAAAAATTTGTACTAAATCCTCCTTCTTTAAAAATTCTCAGATTGATATAAGAGGACATTTAAAACAACTAAATGGATTAAAACAGAAACAAGAATGCCACAGATGACGGTCTGAGGTTCCTTCTCTTGGGATTGGTTGGTGTAGAGCCAGGGTTGCCCTCTGCCTCCAGATAGTGCTGCGTAACAACATCCTCCAGGGGAGGAGCACTGTGTCCTTACCCTCGGGGGTGGGGGGGCAGAAGCAAGAGAGCCCACTCCCTAAGCTCAGTCACAAGAGCCTGCCCTGCGACTTAAGCCTCGTTCTCTGAGGCTCCCCTCCTTCTATGGTCATGCCGGAGACACAGCTCAAGATTTGAGCTTCGGCATACACAATCTGATCCTAGAAGAGGGGTATAGTCTGTGAGCTCAGGAAAAACAAAACACCCACCACGTGTGCCAGTCAGTCACTAGCCTGCAGCGCTCAGTTGTCTGACTTACCATCCTGGATGTCCAGTTTTATGGTCTGTGTTCAGTAAACCATCCCTGAACCCCACAAACACCACCAGCTAGACAGCCCAGTGACCTGAGTTCCAACCCTGGAACCTGCATAAAAAGCTGGATGTGGAGCTTTAGAGATTTCCCAGTGGTTCAGAGTACTGGCTAACCTCACGGAGGACCAGGGTTCTCTTCCCAGCACCCACATGGCAGCTCACAACTGTCTGCACCCTGGATCTGGTACAATCTTCAGGTACATGGTGCACACATATTATGTGCAGATAAAACACCCATGAAAAATAAAATGGGAGAGGAGGAGCATGATGTGGTGGCACACATTTGTAATCAAGCACTCCTGTAGCAAGATAGGAGGCAGAGAGGAGAACCGGCCCCAAAGCTTACTGGCCAGCTAAGCCAGTACACATGGTGTGACAGCAGACACAGCAGAAAGAGACTGCCACACAGGTGGAAGGTGAGGGTCAGTTCCTGAAAGTTATCCCCCACCCCCACATGACTGCTGTAGTCCACACATGCACACACACACATGCATGTGCACATATACACAGTTATCATCCAACCCCCACATGACTGCTGTAGTCCACACATTCACGCGCGCGCGCGCGCGCGCACACATACACACACACACACACACACACACACACAGACACACACACACACACAGACACACACTAAATAAAAATGTAACATTGCTGAATGTGAGCCAGCAGGTTTGAGCATCCTGGCACACTCCAGGGTGATGCTGATGCCACCAGGGCAAGAGCCCACCATCTGACCAGTGCCAGACACACTTGCTTTCTGAAGAATCTTCCCAAGTATTGTGCCTAATTTACATTCCTGTGAGTCACAGGGAGAGTTCTCTGTATTCTTGGCAATCCAGCTCTGAAATTTTCTGTTTTCATTTTAGCCATTTGGGTAGATATGTTGTGATTCTTCCTTATGGTTGTAATCTGTGTCATAGCTAAAGCAGTAAGAACACTGTCATTTAAATCTGGTTCTTGTAAACGAAACTTAATCCAGCAACATGGCCACTCTTGCCAGGGCTCATGTTCAAAGACCGTTCGTTAGGTCTCTGGTCCAGCTGCAGTGGCATGCCCTTAACCCTTCCGGCTGGAATACAGACATGTCTAGTACACACCTTTAATCCCAAACAATGAAGGTAAAGTTAGTTGGTAGAAGGAAGCAGCTCTGTTTGAAAGTGACATCAGATTGACCAAGTGACAAATCAGAGACAGATTTGACAGAATGAGTCAGAGATAGGATATGCACAACACCAGAAAGAGGGGAAACTTGCTGCGGGGAGGGGGGTAGCTCAGCTGAGTTCAGGCTGAGAAGCGTGGACTCCTCACTGGGGTCCACAGGGGAAACACAGGATTGAAGCCAGGCCTTTCTGCCTTCGTTCTGTGTCTCTTCGGGTCACCTGTTCACTTACACACAGCCCTGTCAATCACTGTGGTGTGTCTGTCTGCCCATCTACCGCTCATTAAGGCTGAAGAGGCTCAGGGACAAGTTGTTACCTTAAACCAACAACATATGCCTTTTTAAGTGAAATCTTTCAGTAATTATTTTTCCATCAGGATATATTTAATAGAGCTTTGACTTCTGCTATTATTTTTTCTCAGTTCTCCAGCTCTTCCTTTGTCTGTTCTCAGCTACCTGTACTCTGTTGCTCACGATCCGGTGTGCTTCATCTAGGGCTTCAAAAACCTGTACCTTTACAGATTTATTTAATTTCATATAGCATAATCTTAATTAAAAATTTACCCCCATTTCCATTTTATATATTTTTTAAAGTTTAGTCTTGGAGTTCGCAGCTTAGCCTGGTGTTAGGGCCCTGGGTTTGGAAGAAGAAAGGAAAAAAAAAAAAGGCGAAAGTGATGTTACTATTTTCTCTCTCTCTTTCAGACTGAGCATGGACCCTGCGTTGTTTCTGCAGTGCCTGCTCTTCCGATCTTGCATTCAGCTCCTCCCCCTTCCCACTGCCCACCCTCACTTCATCATCGTCCTTATCATGGAGACATCATATCTAGAGAGACCCGTAGGCAGGCTCTTCTGCGATAACCTCACTGTCCTTGGACACTTAATAGATTCTCCTCTCAAATATTACAAAGGGACATTGCTAATATAAATGTATGCTCCTCACCAACCCAGAAGCCTCAGAGGAAAGGGCTGAAAGCCTGTCCGAGCAGAGAACTGTCTCTCAGTCCTTTAGTAAAAGTAAAGAACCAATATTTTCCAGCCTGGAAGCCAGTCGCACACTAGGTCTTGTGCATGTTCCTAGTGTGGCCGCCCATTGCTTCTGACACACTTTCTGACTGCCTGGATTGCAAACATCCTAGGACACACATGCTTCAAATGTCCATGATTGGCAGTAATACAACAGGTGATTCTCAGCATGCTGTCTTTGTCGTGCCCCTCCCCCACAGCTCTCCTTCACAGCAGCCCTGCTAGCATCTCCTAACACTCCCTTCTCACTGGCCCCCTTTCCCAGTCTTCCTAGTCTTTTGACTCTTGATGGCTTTCCTGCAGCTAAATTTATCTTACTGTGTTTTCCATAAATTCTTCAACAGTTCTGTCACATGAATGACATCAGCTCCTAGCACTGATTGACATGTTAATTTTCTTAGGAGAAGTAGTGTTTGAAACGCTCCTTTTCCTGCGTGGTACTGTTTCTTATGCCCTCCTCCATCTGTCTTCACTTGTGCTCTGGAGACTGGGTTTTTCACTGAGCCTGTAGCTTGCTGGTTAAGCTAGACCAGCAGGCCAGGCAGCTCCAGGATCTCCCTTCTCCTCCACACACTGTGGTTACAGAGGCACTCCTCTGCCTTGCTTCTCCCTGGGTGCTGATGCAAACAGATCCTGTGTTTGCATGGCGGCCACCTTACTGTCTGACCTCATCCCCTTACCCTTTAGGATGATCTCGTGCATTGAGTCTAAAACACTGAGATTGTTTTTCTGTTTTCTTTCCCTTTTCTTTTGAACTAAAATACTTTGGTTTACCTGTGTCTAATTGCATATGCACACGTGCATGTTCAAATTTTGCAGAGGACACCCTCAGGCTTCAAGTTTGCAAGTAGGCTAGGCAGGCTAATGGGTAAGCCCTGGGAACCCACCTGTCCTCCACCTCCTCAGCACTGGGATTACAGATTATGCTCTCACACCCTTCTTTCTGACGTGAGGCCTGGGGAATCAAACTGTTGTCCCATGCTTGTGCAGTATCACACTGCAACTGTGCTGTCTCCCTAGCCCTTAAAATAAATTTAAGTATCCGTATGTCCCCTTTCTCATTGTAGGATAACCAGCAGTTAAAAGTTGTCTAACTTCCTAAGAGGTTTAGTTACTCATGGCATCTCATGAATTGTTTCTTCAATGGGCAATCTTATGTGGGTGGGCCAGAGTATATACAATCAAATGTAAGTCAGGAACACATATGTGGATGTAAATAATACACTCGCAGCAATCAGATAACAGAGGCACTCTAATTGGGTAGCTGGAGTAATGATCTTTGACCCGAGCCTTGTTAAGTGGTGGGTGGAAAGTGTCTATATCCAGCCTCACTAATGGCTGATAGGGAATTTGGGGCCTTATCTCCCACTCTGCTTTTAAAACTGTAATCGGGAACTTGTTTTGGTGGCATGCACAGCTTGACCTGCCCATGAACTGCTGCTACTCCTCTTTTCCTTAGGGACTAAAACGTTTTCTACTTTGTATTTAGTATGAAAATCTTAAGGAAGGGAAGCTAGTAATATTGACAGTTCTTCTCTTCTCTCTAAAGTAAGTTGTAACATTGTTGCAATATTCTCTGGATGTTAAATGCTCACAAAGGGGATAGTTTAGACACTTGGCATTCTTCCTCCTGTTTTTGTCTCCTAATATCCTGGAGCCAAACATACTGGCAGTGTTTATGCCTTTGTTGCGGAGCTCTTATGTAGTTTACTGGACAGGAAAATGCTCCTTTCAAGGCTAACTTCTGTTTCCTGATGTTTGCATTAGTGTGTCCCTTACTAGTCATTGTTCTATGGATAACATAATCCAAAACAAAACATCCTAAGCACCAGAGCTTTAAAGATGGTTTGCAATGCCCTTCTTTGAAAGGCCCCCTGTGAGGCTGAGGTGAGGCTGATGGTTCGGTGGTTAAGAGTGTGGATGATGTTGGTGCAGAGAACCGTGTTTGGGTCCAAGCACCCGTGCCCAGCTGTTCCCCGCAACCTCCAGGGGATCTGATGCTCCATTTTGGCCTCTGAGGACACCTGCACAGGCATGCACAGTCACACAGACTCACATGCAGATGCACATGCATACACATACACATAATTAAAAAGAAAATAAATCCTTTGAAATGTTTTAATGTTTCTCTTACTATTTTTGGCTGTAACAAAAATAATTCTTGGATTAATTTATACCATTTTTACTCTTATCAAATTAAATGGCATGGGAAGGTTAATTATTTCATAGTATACCAAGTCTTGCTTTTGTTAGGAAGTCCCATGTTTAGCATCTTTTTGTATAAAAATGCATTTTTTAATTGGAGTCTCATTTCCCGTAATATTCAAATATACATCAGGTCCAACTGGATTAGTTTCATCTGTATTATTTTAAAATAGTGATTCTTGTATTATTATTGGAGAAAAGCTATTTGTTATCCATGATGGTTAATATTGATCTAGAGTCAATTAAGAGAAAAGTCTCTGGGTATACCAGTGAAATTATTTAAATTAGGTTAATTGAAGTGGGAAAGACCCACCTTAACTGTGAGTTGCTAAATAAAAAGGTGCTGTTCATAGTAACTGAATTCACTTAAATCTTAGCAGTTTTGTGGGGGATTTTGGTGTAGTTTTCTTTCTTTCTTTCTTCCTTCCTTCCTTCCTTCCTTCCTTCTTTCCTTCCTTTCTCTCTCTCTCTCTCTCTCTCCCTTCCTTCCTTCCTTCCTTTCTTTCTCTCTTTTTGTTGTTGTTTTTGTTGTTGTTTTTCAAGACAAGGTTCCTCAGTAGTCCTGGCTGTCCTCTCTGTAGATCAGGCTAGCCTGGAATTCAGAGAGATCCACCTGCCTCTGCCTCCCAACCGTTGGTATTAAAGGCGTGTCCAACTCCACCACCCACCAGGAGTCATTTCAGTCAGTTATTATCTGACTTCAGATTCAGGATCTAAGCAGCATTTAGAGATCAGATTATACAGAGTGGGCTAACATGATGTTCATACACATATACGTGCGTTTCCTTTCTATGGTTCTTTGGGTTCTTCCAATCGGTGACAGTGGCTCATGTTTGCTCTTTTGTGACCCTGGCACTTTGAGAGAGTACTGGCCATGTGTGCGCTTGAGCATCTCCGAATAAGGAAGATCCGTTCAGCTTGTCTAGTTCTTCGTCTCAGGGCAGACTGGCATGCCTTGTTGCTGGTGCCATGGCCTTGGTCACTTACCTAAGGTGGCCACTGTCTTCCTCCACTCCTTCGCCATTCTAGCTCCCTCTGAAATTAGTACCTTCTGAGGAGATCATCTGAGACACCAAATCCTACTTCCTACTTGATGGTGATAATGTGTGTGAACAGACAGTCATTTGTGTGCGTGCCATCATGCACAGGTGGAGATCAGAGAACAACTTTGGGTTGTGGGGACTGAACTCAGAGCGCCAGGCCTGTCCAACAAGCGCTTTTCCCTGCTGAGCTGTCTCTCCAGCCTTCTCAGTTCCTTCCTGCCCACTAATCTCCGCGTGTATTGACTTCTTCTGTTGTCTGTAGCAGTCTTCTTCTTATGTCTTGACAAATGATTTTGTTTCTGTTATTTTTCTATTTTTAATCAGGAGTCTGCTGGAATCATGGTCTACATCTTTTCTCGCATTTCTCCCTATATTCATGTATTTGGTGCTGACAGCATGCTCTGTCCGTAGGTTTAGCCTTCCTTGCTGCTGTTTTTGACCCCAGCACCGTGTTACCAATGGAAACATCAGAGTTTCAAACTTTTCATATGTCATGAAATTCAGCTTTAAGCAAAATATTGAACCATTTGTTCTTTGTGCTCAGTGCCCTCAGGGATAGATCCAGTGAGAAGTAGCATGTGTTCTGCTACAGAGACGATAGAATGGGAACCTGAAACACGCAACACAGCAGTAATGCTGCTGGTGTTTGGTTATTAATCATCTCTGAGTGAACAGAGACCTGAGTCTCTCAGGACCAGGTGTAACATTTTAAGGCCATTCGTCTCCACATGGAGGGACACATGGCAGGAAAACCAGATGTAGAAAAGTCAGAGGCAGAAGGAAGCCCAGGTAAGTCTCAGCGCACGCATCCTCACGTTTTTGCTGTAAAACTTCTTTCCAAGTTCCCTGGAATATCATGTGTTAATCAATTTCTTTGAATATTGGTTTTGAAAACTCTTCCGTTTTATATAAAAATAAATTGCCAAACCAGATGTACTTTATGAAAATACACTTTATAAATCTGGCGTGAGTTAGAGAGAGAGAGAGAGAGAGAGAGAGAGAGAGAGAGAGAGAGAGAGTGTGTGTGTGTGTGTGTGTGTGTAGTGCGCATGTGTGCAGGTGTATTGCAGGAGGCCAGAGGTTGAGGTGGAGTGTCTTCCTACATTATCTCCTGTATTTCTGAGACAGGGCTTCTGACTTTAGGGCTCAAATATTTGGCTAAGCCCAAGTGAGCTCCTGGGCCACCAGTCTCTGCCCTTTCTGGATGCTGGTGCTAGGGATTCACACTTCCAAGCTCAGCCTTTTATGTTGGAGTTCGGGTCTTCACTCGGGCACTCTACTGAGCCACCCCAGCCCCCAACCTTGACTTCTCCCTGCCTCTTAAACAGTTGCTTGGTTTGGAATATTCCCTCTGGTGTGCCTTAGTAAGGCTTTGTGCGGCACACAAGCCATGTGGTGTTGTGGATGTTGTTATTCTTTGCATTTTCCCAGTTTTGTTGGCAGCCTTTTTAGGTACCTGTGACAACACTGGGTGTGCAAAGTCCTTGATGTGACTTTTTCTCATTAAGTTTCTGAATCAATACATATCTCCTTGGGACTAGATCATTTATGTCTCCATCCTGTTTGCTACAGATACTTAGAGGAACTATTCAACACTAAATTTGAAATTTAAGTTGGGTTGTTTTCTTCTCTGCCTGTCTCTGGCAAAGAAGATTTTATTTCTTCCTGTCACAACAATCAAGCAAAAAAAAAAAAAAAAAAAAAAAAAAAAAAAAAAAAAAGCCTTGTAAGCTGCTAAATAGGTCAGTGCCTGAACACCATGAGTGGCGAATCCACAAGGGCTCCTGACCTCAGCCCTTTGCCTGTGACGGGAACGGGGAATAGAAAGATCCAAGGGGAGTAACTGCGTCTCCACTCTGTCCAGCATTTGTAACTGAGGAAACAGCTTTCACACCACAGTGTGTGTGTGTGTGTGTGTGTGTGTCTGGGGGGGTTGTGTTTCATTTTAATGAATATGGCCAAATCAAGGCATGAAACCCGAGTGAGAAAGAACAGTCCCCGGGAAGTGGCTCTGTGAATGAACCCCTGATACAGTAAAGGATTAGAAAGCCATTTGCCTCAATGTTGAGTATGTGTGTCTGAGCTCAGAGAAGGCACTGAAGCTGTTACTAGGGAGTCATTGCACACTAATAATTTTGAGGATAGTGTCCCTGGTGAGAATTTGTAAAATCCTCTGCAATATCAAGACAGCAGGAAATGCTCCATATGAACTTGAGACCTGAGGTTGAGTTTAACTTTTGCTGGGTTTGGAACTGCTTGTTCTTAAATTTTGGTGGTTGACTTTTCTGCTGTTCGGTGCTCTGTTGAACCCCACCCTGATCCACTGACCAGCTGATTGGCCTACCAGGTACCCTAACTCTGAGGACAACAGCAAGTAAGTGGCACTGCGCGCTCCTGAAGCCACCATGAAGGCGCTTCCCCTTCTGGGTCAGTTAGGCTGAGCTTTTACCTAATTGGGCTGAACACAGGAGAGGGCAAGCATTATGAGAAATATTATTGATTGATATAAAATCTAATGGATTTTTTAAAAAGTAAATTTGAGTATCTGTGCACCAAAACTCAGTTTAGTTCTCTAACCTAGCTAGGCCATCTTGCTAAACCCTCCAGCTCAGCTGTCGAAGAGCAGGTTTCATTAACCAAGTGGAAAGCAAGTGTCTGTGACGCTGGCTTGCCCTTCATCTCCACAGCCATTCCGTCAGGTTAGGCCTTCTGTCTCCTGTCAGGGCCACTGCAGTGACTGCCCTCTGACTGCTTTCCCTCCCTCCACGCCTCGTGTGTAGTGAGGTAACCACTGTGCCGTGCCAGTCGGATCAGATCACGTCCTTGCTCGCCGTTTCCCTCCTGGCTTCCAGTTGCTGCAGGACGGACGAGGCATGGAGCCAGGCCCCCTTTGGTGTGTCAGTCTAAACCTTGCCTCGACCCAGTGTGCCTTGGAGTTCCCCGGGGACCAGAAGTTGCCTTCTCATCTTTGCTTTCAATGTTTCTCTGCCTGGTGCCCCAGTGTCTTACTGACTAGCTTCCTGTCATACTTTTAGGCACAGTTTAAACGTCTTAAGCCTAGTTATGCCTGTTCTTAGGATGCCATGGCTCACTTACCTGTGTGCTCCTCTGGGGTGTAAGTGCCTTAACAGTATAGTACCCTGTGCCTGACGTGGACACTGGGGCCTGAGAGGTGTCCAATAAACAGCAGTAGCTTTATTCTTTTCTCTCTGCTTCCCAGGAACACATGCTTAAACTGTGTGTGTGTGTGTGTGTGTGTGTGTGTGTGTGTGTGTGTGCACACGCAGGTGTGTGTGTGTATTGTGCTGAAGCCTGATGATGTAAACCATAATCCTAGTACTCAGAGACTAAGACAGGAAGCTCATGAGTGTGAGGCCAGTTTTGGCTACAGAGTGAGATCCTGCCCTAAAATCTCAAACCGGGCTGGAGAGATGGCTCAGTAGTTAAAATTACTTAACTGCTCTAAATGAGGTCCTAGGTTCAATTCCCAGCAACTCACAATCTGATGCCCTCTTATGTATACAAAGTACCTGTATACATAAAAAATAAATTAAAAATCAAAACAAAAAAAAAAACAACCTCAAAACAACAATAAAAACAAAGTAGTAAGCCGGGCATGGTGACGCATGCCTGTAATCCCAGCACTTGGGAGGCAGAGGCAGGCGGATTTCTGAGTTCGAGGCCACCCTGGTCTACAGAGTGAGTTCCAGGACAGCCAGGACTACACAGAGAAACCCTGTCTCAAAAAAACAAACAACAACAACAAAAAAAAAAAACAAAAAACAAAAAAACAAAGTAGTAATTCTGTGGTTGTAGAATGTATCTGGGACAGTAGGTTAGGGGAGGTATGGTGGTCATGACGTAAGGTATTCTCTTCTGATTTGAATGATAATAAATACATGTGCATGAAATATATCAGTTGGCATACTTAAGGTTTAGTTTGGTTTGGTTTTGATTTTCAAGACAGGGTTTTTCTGTGTAGCCTTGGGTGTCCTGGAACTCACTCTGTAGACCAGGCTGGCCTTGGACTCAAAGATCTGCCCACCTCTGCCTCCTGAGTGGTAGGATTACAGGCGTGTGCCACAGCCACCTAGCTAAAGTTTTAATTTTTTTTTTTAAGTATGCTCAGGTTTTGAGTTCTTTTTTTTTTTTAAGATTTATTTATTTATTTATTATATGTAAGTACACTGTAGCTGTCTTTGGGCACTCCAGAAGAGGGCATCTGATCTCATTACGGATGGTTGTGAGCTACCATGTGGTTGCTGGGATTTGAACTCAGAACCTTCAGAAGAGCAGACAGTGCTCTTAACCGCTAAGCCATCTCTCCAGCCCAGTTTATTTTATTTTATTTTATTTTATTTTATTTTATTTTATTTATTTATTTATTTATTTATTTATTTATTTATTTATTTTTTGGTTTTTCGAGGCAGGGTTTCTCTGTGTAGCTTTGGCTGTCCTGGAACTCACTTTGGAGATCAGGCTGGCCTCGAACTCAGAGATCCACCTGCCTCTGCCTCCCAAGTGCTGGGATTAAAGGCGTGCACAACTACCGCCCGACTCAGTTTAAATGTTTTTAAGCAGTGTGAAAAACCTAGAATTTATGCCTTCATTTTGTGTCATTTTAAAAATGTTTTTCGCTTAGTGTGTGTGTGTGTGTGTGTGTGTGTGTGTGTGTATGCGCGCATGCATACCACATACATGCAGATGCCCTGGAAGGCGAGGAGAGAGCATCAAATCCTCCTGGAACTGAAGTTAGTGGCTTTTGTGATCCACCCAATATAGATAGGTCCCAGGAACCCAACCTGGCTCCTCTACAAGAGCTGCAGATTCTCTTAACTGCTGAGCCATCTCCAGCCCTGCATATACTCCAGATCTCTGTACACTGCTGTGTGTAAGCTACGTCTCAATTTCTTTAAGCCTTTCTCCCAAACCGTCTGTGGTTACTTCTTTGCTGGCTAGTATCATCTTTTTAAAAATTATTACTGAAATGTGAAAACCCGAGCTGACCCCTTCTATCCACACTCACTCCTCTCACTCTCCGAGTCTTTGATAATCCTCTCCTGTCCATCTTCCACATCGCTGTCCTCTGAGTACAGCCCAGCCTGTGGACTGCTCACATGGTGTCCGGTGTCTCCTGGTTTAAAGAGTTGGGCGAGCAAGCCTGACTGCTGACTTACCTACAGCTGTGATGGCACGGGACTCAAAGGCGTCACACTTTTAGAAAGGCAATGAATTAACATCACTAATGGGCTTACATGAGACTGTAGGTAATATCCAGTAGTTGTTCTTACCTAAATATGATGGTTAATCTCAATTTTCAACTTGAGTTGGATTGGGAAGTGCTAACCTGGGAGGTTAGTAAATACCTGGTGTTCCCCTGAACCTCACATCTGCTGTGTGGGTGGATACTTGGATGGTCTACAATATGGTGACATTATTGGAGTGTTAGAAAGTAGGAAGTGGGTCACCTGGATGTGCTGCTGGGGGCTCTATCTTGTCCTGCCCCTTTCTTGTGTTTCCTTTTGCCAACTTAGTGTCAGCCTTGGGGTGAACTCCTCATGCACATGGTCCTGCTGAAGTACATGGAACCGAGGAACCATGGGCTAACTGTCCAAACTGTGGGCCAAGAGATGCCTTTCTTCCTTTATTTTTTTTCTGTCCAGTATTTGGTCACAGTGACAAAACTTGTCTATACTAGACAAGTGTATCCATGTGAAGAGGGTGTGATGAAGACAGCCACAATCATTGGTAAACATTGTATCAGTGCAGCATATTCATGCCCACATGTCATATACCCTGGCTAAGTCATTATTAACCAGAGCATAAAGGAAGCAGGTTTGTATCACACACCATATGGAAATACATAGTACAATTTAGGGTAAGGTGTATTTTATACTGTTTTCTTCTGCTGAAGAAAAAGTGGTAAAAACAGTAACTCATAGGGTCTATAATGGCCAGAAGACTTTATCTCAGGAGCCTTCACCAGTTTTGTTACTGAGGAGAGACATGAAGTAGAAATTAAGAGTTCTTTGGAAAGTCATTTATGTTGGATGGTGTTTTGCTGGGGCAAAGACATGAAGGGGTTTCTCTTGAAGTGGACACAGGGGAAAGGAGGATGTTCTGCTGAAGCAGCACATGAAAGGACACATGATGAAGGATTCTTTGTAACAACACACATGTACTAGTCCATCTTACCTTGTGTTGTTGAGCTGCATTGTCAGGACTCCATAGAGAGAAGTGCACCAAAAAACTTCTTGTGGTGTACTGCCGTTTCTTTGGGCTGATTGGTAGAGTGATGTCAGCTGAGACAGACTCACACGCTGAGGCGAGACCCATGGAGGACACGGGATGTTTGGAGGGAGCATAAAAAGGACTCAATGGCCAGTGAAGGGCTGGGCTTGGCTCACTTGCAGAGCTAAGTGCTTGTTGGTCTCACATCGTCACTGCTGAGAGACACACAGCCAAGACCCTCTCGTGGCCTCCTGCAGTCCGAATCCCTTCTACTGACTTGTGCCAGCTTGGCCAGGCCTGGCTGCTCCTGCTAGGTCACGCCATCACTGCTGTTATCCCAACACCACCAAACTGGACTGCTGGTGTATCTGCAAACTGTTTGCCAGTGGATCCAGCTGTCGCTATTGCCCTGTGAACTGAACCGCTGATTTCCAGACAACACAGATGGGAGATATTCCAAAGAACCATTTCTAAATAGGTCCACTTCCCCCGTATTTTTTCTTTTCCAGTACCCCTGGTAGGTGGTGGACTAAAACAGAGGTTAAAGCATTTAAGAACCATCATTAAAAGTAGATTTTAGCTCTCTTCTCTCTCTCTCTCTCTCCTCTCACTCTCAGCTTCTCTCTTGTCCACTCTTGGGCTCTCCTCCCCTTCCCCCTCTCTCTATATGGTCATGGCCAGCCTCTGCTTCTCTACTCTCTTCCTCTCTGCCTTTCTCTGGCTCTACAACCCCCTTAACTCCCCTCCCCATGCCATGAATAAACTCTATTCTATACTAAAAAAAAAAAAAAAAAAAAAAAAGTAGACTTTAAAACATTAAAGTTGCAGATACAGCTGGTTTTCAGTTGTGTTCTCCTGACAGCGGGGCCTCGAAGGCAGGCTCAGATGAGAGCTGTGCCTGCTCAAACCATACATGTCAGGCTTGTTTTCTAATGAAATAAAGATTATATTCTAGTTGTAGATATGATCTTATTAAATGCATAGTCCTCTGTATATATCCACAGGATTTGTCAAGCATGTATCTCTGAGGGCGAAGGTCTTAGCATGAAGAGCTGGTGATTTAGTTTATACAGAGTATGACACTAGCACACCTAGAGTTCAGTAGGTTTCTTTCCTCTGAAAAGAAGGAAAATGTCAAAGCTAAGGGCTAAACTTCTAAGCCTCACCTTATCATTCTAATTAATTTTAGATTTCCCTTGACTAAATTTTAAGAAACTACAAAAGAAGACTTAAAGGCTAAACATATTTTGTTACAAAATTATTTCAGAGAGAGAGAGAGAAAGAGAGAGAGAGAGAGAGAGAGAGAGAGAGAGAGAAGAAAGACCATCTTTTCACCTCCCATCTTTGACATTCTTTAATGTCACTTGGTTTTCAGCATTACTGAATTTCGGATCATTAGTGACCAAGGTTAGACAGACCTACAGTCCTGTTGGCAAGGATGTCAGTCAGTTTACCTCGTAGACTCTTGTTATTAGAAACACAAAATAGTGTGGCTGCCAAAACATCTGACAGTTAAATAATGCTCTTAGCAGGAAAAGCTCTCAGATCCTTACTCACGAGAGCTCAGAATGTGTTTTCACTCAAGCACTGCCCCTCCGAGCGGCTGTTCTCCCCCAGATCTGCAGCCAGGGAAAGGTTGAAGAGCTCCACTGGCCGGCCCACAGCCCACGGGCGCTGTGC
This sequence comes from Apodemus agrarius, assembly GCA_964023405.1. Taxonomy (NCBI): domain Eukaryota; kingdom Metazoa; phylum Chordata; class Mammalia; order Rodentia; family Muridae; genus Apodemus; species Apodemus agrarius. The sequence goes on along the minus strand of OZ030012.1, from coordinate 61,702,198 downwards.
TTCAGCAGTCGGGAGTTCCTGGCACACACAGCCTGGGTGAATCCCAGCACATTTACAAGTGAAAGAAGCCAGACTCTGGGGTGTGAAGGGTGCGGTGCCATCTGTCCAGCATTCTGGGAGCAGGGAATCTGTGGGGCAGGAAAGTGATTGGCAGTGGGGAGGACGGAGTGGAGGTTGATTACAGGGTCTGAGCAGGTAATTTGGAGAGATGATAAGATTATTGTCTTGACTGTTGTGGATGCATAACCAGTTATGTGTCAAATTCAGAACTGCACTGCCTCCATAAGCCTGGCTTTCTGACTTAAATTTTCTTTCTTTTTTAAAAGATGTGTTTATTTATTTTATTTATATGAGTACACTGTCGCTGTCTTCAGACACACCAGAAGAGGACATCGGATCCCATTACAGATGGTTGTGAGCCACCATGTGGTTGCTGGGAATTGAACTCTGGAAGAGCAGTCAGTGCTCTTAACCTTTGAGCCATCTCTCTAGCCTTTTTTTTTTTTTTAAATGAAACTAAGCATTCACACACAAGTACATGTGAACATACGTATCCACATAGAGAAGGAGAGAGGAGAGGAGAGGAGAGGAGAGGAAAGAAAGGAGAAGTGTAGAGAGAATGAGTATGGAGTGGCCCACTGATGTTTTGGGTTTCTTTAGAGTTACCCCGCGGAGATGGCTGAGGTCCTCTGGGAATGCTGGGTGGGACCACAGTGTGTGGGTGTGCTTTCCCGAGAGTTTGAGCGGCCCCAGCGGCCGCAGTGCTGTGCGATGGGCGGTAAATGGAATGTCATGTTTTTCCCATTTTGTTTTTCCGATTAGAATGATCTCCAGCATCTTTTTATATTGGCAGTCCAAGTTTCCTCGCCTCTGAATTGTGTTTTGCTCTGCTCTGGTTCTGTGCCCATTCTGCTAGCTTCTGCCTAGCCCAGGAACCTTTTCCCAGCCTGCAGTTGGCCTTCCAACTGGTTTATGGCAGCTTTCACATCATGTAAGTTTTAATTTTATCTGTAGTTGGATTTTTGATTCATGCCTTTGTACTTAATGTTTTTTTAAGATTTATTTTTATTTTATATGTGTGTAAGTATTTTGCCTGCATATATTCATGTGTGCCACAGGTGTGTCTGATGCCCACAGGGGCCAGAAGAGGACGTCTGTTACTGTAGAAACGGAATGACTGATGATTGTGAGCCACTATGTGAATCCTGGGAGCCCAGCCTGGGTCCTCTGCAAAAGCAGCTAGTGCTCCCGGCATCCTCGTGCCTTTCATATTTATTGTTAGTTTGGTTTTTTGTTTGTTTTAAATATTTATTTATTTTATGTGTGTGAGTATACCTTAGCTGTTTTCAGACACACCAGAAGAGGGCATCAGAACCCATTACAGACAGTTGTGAGCCACCATATGGTTGCTGGGAATTGAACTCAGGCCCTCTGGAAGAGCAGTCAGTGCTCTTAACCACTGAGCCATCTCTCCAGTCCCTGTTTGATTTTTTGAGACAGAGTTTCTGTGTAGTCCAGGCCAGCCTGGAACTCAATATATAGGCCAGGCTAACCTCAAACTCAGAGATCCACCTGCCTCTACCCAGCCTGCTGCTAAGGTTCCCTTTCTGGACTCTGGCGAGAAGAACCCCAGCCCTGCCTTCTTTCCCACAGCCAGCAGTTGCTGTCTGTCCTCTCGGCTGCTTCAGAGCAGTCAAAACATGGCTTTACCTGTTTCCTTTCAGAAACGAGTTACTTCAGGTTTTACTCAGGAGTATACCTGGTGGGTGTTTGGACAGAGAACAGCACAGTTTTAAAATGGGGATGCTTAGAACTGCTATTAAAAGAATAGCAAATGGCCTATGTATGTTTGTAAATGACACTATGTTTGTGTTAGTCTTCATGTAAATAACTGCTTAATTTTTTTATAAATTAGTTCAACAGTCAGTGTATGCTTTCAAGTAAAATGTATGTGTAGTATTACTATGAGATCCCGCTTGCCTCAATTGTTAACTGCACTAAGGTTTCTATGGAAATAGTTTTGGTCCTATTTGCTGTGTGGGGCCATTTTCTACCCATCTCTGACACAGCTAGTGAGGGCCCTCCTGTTGGCCCTTTGTCCTGTCTGTGATCCAGTATTTTCTGTCACTCAGGTGCAGCTCTTTGTCTCATACTGATTAAAGTTCACAGAAAACTCATGGTTATTCACTGGCAGTTGGAGCTCTGGGACCATAGTCGTAGCCTGAAGAACCCTTTTAAATTCTTGTTCTTGGAGAGATGTGGTTCATATGGAGAATACACACACGTACACGCACACATACCCTTTTAGGAATGGCCAATAATGAACAGCTCCCTGCCTTTTCTCTTGAGAGCAAACTTTTCACAGGGATGTAGTCTTTGGTAAGAACGCCCCCCCCCCCAACATCACTGGCTCCATCCTTTCCGTACTAATCCAACTGACAAGGAGGTTTTCTTGTTTCTTAGGAGCTAGTTTGAATTTGGTCCTTTTTGCCTCCATTTCCTTACAGTGGAATGGAGTAAGAACTGAGACGCAGTGTTGGCTGTGACCCTTCCCGTTAAAACCTTCGCTGTGACCTCTTGATTCTGTGTTGCTATGACTTCTTTCTGTCTGTGCCATACTGAAATGACAAGTGGTGGCATTTGTACCTAAGCCAGCTTGTTTGCTGCCTGCCCTGTCAGACTCATGCTACTTAGGAGATCTTAAAAAGACGCCCATGGAGCTGAGAGAGAATGGCTGGGGCGCCCTGCTTTCAGTTAGGAATTCCACCGGAAGCCAGCAAGACATGGGAGCAAGCCAGAGTGACTGGTGTGATAGGGATGAGAATTCAACTTACACATATGTGTTCTTATCAAAAGAATATTCAGTCATTTGCAGATTCATTATTACAGGTATAGTGAGGGAACAGATGTAGATTCACCAGTGGCTATTCAGAGAGGCCAGGCCTGGAGAGTGACTGTGGCCAGCGATGGTGCCAGGCGTGGAGAGTGACTGTGCCAGGCGTGGAGATCTTTGGAACATGATGAGCAGCATAGGAGGTTGCTTCATGAGGCCATCCAGACTTTTATATGGAGAAAATAGTATAAATAAGAAAAAGAAAAAAGAAAACTGTTGACAGAACACTAGTTCAAAATGAAACATTCATTACTTGTGTGGATAAATGCCTAAAACTCAGTTAATAAGATACAACCAAAAAAAAAATGAGTAAGGAAGCCACTGCCTGCAGCATGGGGTACAGCACATCGCGTGCACATAGCCACCTGAGCGTGCAGTAGGTTTTAGGTCAGGATTTCACAAGAGTTTGACTTGAGGCTTGTCTCCAGGAAGGACGCCTAGGTGACCAGATGGCAGAACTGAGAAGAGGGCTTTCTCTTCAAGGCCACTTTCTCTCTCTATTCATAGACATAGATATTACATAGCTGTGGTCTCCTGCGTGCACGCCACATGGTTTATCTTTACAGCCTTGAAACTACAGTCAGAAGATAAGGTGATAACAAAGAGTTTATGTGAATTAATAAAAGCTGGAAAACCACTGTGTAAAAAGCAAAGGCCAGAGAACACAGAAAAAGCAGATGCCACCTGAGCTGTCTGGGCAGTGATCACCGAGTTCAGGCCTTTCTTACTCAGGAAGTGAGTCCTGTGCACCTGAGGTCAAGGCAAGGGCCATTTCTGCATGTCCCCACAGCATCCTGTGCTTGCCGGGAAGTGCACTCATTTCTGCTGCAATAATGAATTTCTTTTCTGCCTCTAAATCAACACTACAAGCTCCTTGGGGTCAGAGACTGGGCCTTCTGCTGTTTTCTAAGTTGCCACTGAGTCCGACACATGGAAGCCTGTTGAATGAATGAATACAATAAATGTTCATATTCATTTAATAAGGAGGCATTGAGCTTTAGCAGACAGCATCGATAGGAGAGTCATGTCATGTCATCGATAGGATAGTGATGTCATTGTCACCTTGTTCTGGTGACATAGTGTATCGTTTCTCCAAAACATTTTCATCGCTTGTTGGTATTTATCAAGACCTACCCACTTGTATACAGTTAACCTTTGACCAGTTCTTCTTTGAATGACATGAAAATGATTTAAAATTAAAAAAAGAAATAGGCTGAGACAGAGCAGCACCTTAGAGGTCCCATGGGTCCGTGTCTTGCTTCAACAGTGTTGGATGGAACAGACCAACAGTCTCTGCCTTACGAGTCCTCTGGGACCATCTCCTTGCCACCTTTGGCTCCTAGGACCTGCCAGCACCATCTTCACAGTTAGCTCCATCTCCGGATCAGCCATGACCTCTCAGATTCACCAGGTCTTTCTTGGTTTTGATTAGGTTTATTCCAAGGTTGGTGTTCTTTCTTATTGTTCTTCCTTCTCCTTCCTCCTCCTCTCCCCTCCTCCTCCTCCCTCTCTTCCTTCTTCCTCCTCTTCTTCAGTGTTATAAACAGGATTTTTCCTGATTTTTTTTTCACTTTGTTTATTATTGGCTTATGGGAAGACTACTGACTTGTGTGTTGCCTTTGTGTATTTTGCCATTTTCTAGAAGTCGTGCGTGGAGTCTTGAGGGTCTTGTTTATCTGCAGATAGGGATATGTTGGTAATGATTTTTTTCTGCTCTGTAGTTTTTGTTTCCATCTCTTGTTTTATTGCTCTAGCTAAGACTGTAAGCACCGTAGTGAACAGGAGTGGGGAGAGTGCATATCCTTGTCTTGCAGGCACTCCCTTCTCTGGCCAGGTGGCCGAGCCTCTCCCTGGGCAGGCTGGTTAACTGTGAACCAGAGTGGAAGGAAAGGAAAAGAATTAAAATCCTTTACACAGGAAGAAATCTACAGACACGTATACATTCATAATACACATTGGGCTGAGGCCCAAATGCCTGCTTCATCCATCCCACAAGTGCTCATATATACCTGCACTAGAGACAGACATAGCAGCTGGTGGATGGATGAATGGGGGAGAGCCCCCCAAAACAACACATCGTCTTTATTTCTTTTTTTCTCGTGACATTTTTATAGACAAAAACTCTTAGAAAAGTCACCTCATAGATAAAATGTTCCACAAAATGGGAGCTACAGAAGGCTGCTGGCACTAAGTTCAAAGCAGGGTTTCATTCTGTAAGCTCATTGTAAGTGCAAAGCAACAGTCTCACACGGCCTCGCCTTATCATAGTGCATACATGAGGCTTTATCCTTTGACCTTCATGTCTTTCCTTGAACACACATCTGTCAAAATCCTAGTTTTCTTTTTAGTGTAATTATGAAGCTCACTGTATTCTTTATTATGCAGCCTTTACTTACTGTTATGAGGAGTGGGCACATTCTGTTCTTGATTCTAAGTTTATTACATCTTTCTAGTAAAACTAAAACCACCTCTTAAAACTTTCTTTCTAAGATTATTTGAATCAAATCAGGAACTCTATAAAATCATTAATTCATCTAAACAGCATTAATTCATGAAGGTTCATCTTTACATTGATCTGCAGGAAACCTGCTCAACGTGGTAGGCTAGTGCCCAGGGTCATTATATTAATGTAATAGTGACAGGAAAGGCATATCAGCCGTGAGAATCCTGGGATGAAGTCTCTTTGGTACCTTGTTTCATAGAGCTCTCCCATTGCAGACCATTGCAAAATGGTGGGTCTTCAGGAAGGCCACCGATAGCCTTAGCCTTTCCTAAAGACTCCTGACAGTCTCTTTTAGAACTGGAAATAAATCTTTCCAGGATCGTCTAGCTTTAAAAGTTTCCACTAAATTGTCAGCTTTTATTCTGATGAGTGTGTTGATGTAACTTGTCCCTTGTCCCCTGGACAAGGACCCTTTCTGGAGTCTGCATTTTTAGTATTTGTGTTAGTATTTAGCATTAGTATTTGTAGGAGATTTGTTTTCTGGCCCTGTCAATTTGGGCCTTTTTTTTTTTTTTTTAATTAAATGGGTATATCTTTCTGCAGGTTTGGGAAATGTTCTTTCATGATTTTATTTAAAATACTATCTGTGCCTTTGGCCTGGAGTTCTGTCCTTCCTCTATGCCTATAATTCATAGCTTGGCTGTTCCATGGTACTGCCAAGTTCTTGCTAATTTTGTTTATGAGTTTAAAAGAAACGATCATTTTCTTTGAATGAGTGACTCTGTTCCTATACCTTGTCTTCAAGCATTGCTGTTCGGCCTTCCAGAGTCTCTGTTGTTAGTGAGGCTTCCCAGCGACCCCCCACCTCACACCCCCTCACCTATCCCCCTAACCTCCCCCACCCCCCACGAAATTTGATTTATAATTTCTGATTGTCCTTATCCCTTAGTCATCTTATTCCTGATCTTTTAAAGTTAATTCTGGTATCTGTGCCCTCTCAAAGGCTTTGAACAAATTTAGTGTGTTTACAATTGTTCTTTGGAATTATGTACCTTGAGTTTAATCTAAGTTGTTCTCCTTGAGGACCATGCCTGCGGGGTTGGTGATTTTGGCAGGGATGGATTATCTTGTTTTGTTTTGTTTTACTACTTATATTTTTGCTACAAGACTTGGACATCTGGAGTTAGAATGTTGTCTTTTAATGCAAATTTATGTCCCAGATTTTGAAGGGAGGGCCACATTCTTGGACAGATGCTTTGGGGAGTCTTTTTGACGTAGGGTCTCTCACTAAGCCTGGTGACTGTCTGTGTGGCCAGCAAACCCTAGAGATCCTCTTTATTTCCCAGTGCTAGGCTTACAGGCGCATGATGCTATGCTTTTTTTTTTTTTTTTTTTTTTTTTGTAAATATGGGTACTTGATACCTAAACTTATCTTCTTGTTTGCCTAGCAAGAACTTACTGATGGGGCTGCTTCCCAGCTCCCACAATGCATTTTATAAAGAAGGAATTGAACATAAAGGCTGCTTTCTATAGCTTTAAGCTGCCGACAGAATTGGCACTCTGATTATTAGTGTTCTGAGTATCTAAAGGCCTTAGAGAGACACCCACAAATAGCCTAAAAACAAGCCAGCATGAACTTTTATCATCTTAGAAGTCTGGAACAAAACTAGATTTCCCTGGGAGTGCTGAACCATAAAAATCAAGGCCAAGATATGCAAAGGTCTCCCAAGGAGGTGAGATGCTCCCAGGCTGACTGCTGAGACCAGTGAGCTAAGATGAGCACGCCGAGCTCTAGCGGATGTGCGGCTGGGGAGCTCAGTACCAGGAAGGTCTGCTCAGAATGTGCTGGAAGCTGTCAACAGCGCCTGGTATTTTATGAGACTACCCCTTCCATCCCTTCCCTCTGGGAGCTAAGAACAGCACTAGACACGGTTCGGTGTTCTGTAACCGCGGCCCTTCCTTGTCTCAGGGGCTTCAGGGTTAGAAGGCTCCTAGGACGTCATGGAAATTTAAGATCCCCTTCATCTCCCGTGTGTCAGTAGATGCGCGGCTTGTCTTCCTCATTCTTCCTGAGTATTGCCTTGCAGGTCATAGAAGAGATTTTCTTCTTATCAGGAAAAATAGAACCCCATCAACAGGTTCTAAGCCAACAAGTGAGAGCCTGTCACACTTTCTCTTGCAGTTGTGTGAGAATGGAAGGGGTGGGCAAGAGGGAAGACCAAAGGCTGGTTTAGTAAGCCAGGAAAGAAGATGGACACATGTGGAAGCACTTAACAGGATTGCTGTGGACACGGGAAAAGCAGCCGTTCAGACGTGTCTGAGGTGGTACACTCGAAGAAGTCTGCTCTGCTCCACCTTCTGAAGGTGACCTTCCTTCCTTCCCCATTGTCTGTCTCCTTCTCTGCAGTTAGGAATTCAGGAAAGCCAGGGCTGGCAGTAGGCATATGTGGTGAGTGTGGCTTTGGCTGTAGTAATTGGAGCTGAAAGTATCTGAGCCACTCAAGCGGGATGTCTATCTATCCCATCAGCCCTTGCTCTTTGTCAATAGCCCGCGGCTTCTTTGAAGGTCTTAGAAAGCTCTGCACTGGAGCCTGAGGTGTGTAAAGACAACACCACCCTGAGTAAAGTAGCAGAGGAGCCTGGAAGGAGGCAGATGTGCTTGAGAGGAGGGGCATGTGCTCAGCTGCACTGCTGCCACGGCTTGAGCACAATTTTTAAATGTCACCTAGGTTATTAAACAAGGAGATGTGGAATTTTGAAAATGCTGTAGCAAATGGGCAGGGAAATTTGGATGGATATTTGAACAGTGAAAGTGAATAGCTTAGCTATTGTACTTCTTAAGGTATAAACCAGGTTGCAAGTAATATGAGCCCATCTTCTTTTCTTGTGAATGAGTAAAACCTACTGCCTCACAAAATTGCACAGAAAAAGGGGTGGTTTTCAACGCAGTGGTCCCAGGGGCTCACACACCATCACTAGCTGTCTGTCTCCCAGCTCTGCTTTCTGTGCTCCAGAGGAGTCCCAGCAACTTACTTACCTTTCAAACAAACAACGCTAATGGAAAGAGCCTTTCCTTTCCAGCACGTATACAGATTTTACTAGCTTATGTGCACACCCATAACACACAGCACAGAGGTCAGAAGCAGGTACACATGCTGACAGTCACCTGTCAGGTAAGAAGCTGGCTTTGTCTGGATCCTGTGAGTGGGGTCAGCTAGTTTCTCAAGGGAAAGTGAAGATGTTCCCATAAGAAGACTGCCTGCTACCCCGGCAAAGTGACCACATGGTCACTTTGCTGTGAAGAAGCCTTTGGTCCAGCGCATTGGAGCCCCTGCACAGGTTCTGCACAGTCTCCTTCGGCACAGAAGACGCATGGGTCTATGTGCTGGGGTGGCTCCAAGGAGCACTATCTAGTTCTCGTGCTTGGATTCATTTATACAGCTAAATAACAACTCATCTTGAGGACAGATTTGGGCCAATGAGCTTAGTATTTAAAACTCAAACTATTGTATCGCATTGTCAGAAGGTAGAAAATATTATTTTGACAGCTAAAACCTTTTAGCATAGCATGAAGACCTTTTTGAGAAACTATGTCTCTCTGTTGAGCCTGCCCAGGATCCCACAGCTCTGTGTAGGGTGCCCTGCATTTCCTGTCACAATTGTCTTGCCTCTCTGCCTTCACCCACACTCTACCACCTACCTTTCTTTCTACCCAATGCCTTACACTTGCCTTTTAAGTGACAGTGTACAATTTGGTGAAGATATTGGCAACTTCTTCTTAGTGAGGTCTAACTTACCTATAGTGAAAGTTTTCTGGGTGCCCTCTACCCCGTCAATATAAAGAACTTCTTTTTTGTCCTCAGAGATAACCCTTCCCAAGTCAGGGGCCAGAAAATAATACCAGTTAGGTCTTCTTATTCTTATATTCTTTTTTTGTTTGCCTTTTTTTTTTTAAGTTTTTAGGTTTGTCTTTTTGTTTTTTAATTTCTTGAGCACATGTAGCTTTTTGTCCATCCTTCCCTTTAGTCAGCACTGCAATTCCAGTTTGTTATTGACTCATCTTTCTTGAGGCTGAATAATTGTTGTTAGCCTGTGGAGCTGTCTGACATCTCATATATTAGTGATTTCTGATCAGGCATGATTCTTACAGTGTGAAGCATTCGTTTGGTTTATGCCCCTTAGAAGAGTTTTGGGGATCTTAAGCAAGTAAAGTACTTAGCATCAGTTTGACCCTTTGGAAACTTGTTTTTGACTCTCTAGAATGGGCTAGAGCAGCCTTTGCCCTGCAGCTGATTCCACAGCATTCTGAGGTGTGTTGTGTCTTGAGGGACCTCTGCATCCAGGGAAGGCTTTCAACTCTACCTGCAGAAACTGTTCTTGCCTCTGGCATCCTGGGACTGCTGGGCTGTCTCCCTGGTGTTGTTTCTCATTCCAGAGGTTACTCTTGAGTAGGGTTGGCGTCATAGCATCATTGCCCTGACTGCAGGTCAGTCAGAGGCTTCAGGACTCAGGCAGGTTTCTGAGGCTGTGCCAGAGAGCAGTCTGCTTCAGCGACCCTGGAACCCGCTCCAGCCTTGTCTACTTTTTCCCACCTCTGTCTTCTCAGCTCATTAAGACTACAAGCTCCGTAGGTTCCCCTTCTCTTTGTCAATCTGGATTTTTTTTTTAACTAACTTTCAAAGGTTTTTGAGATAGGTGGGTAGAGACATGGCTCGGGAGTTTAGGGCACTTGTTTCTCTCGCAGAGAATCTTGGTTTGATTCCCATCACCTATATGGCTCACAACCATCCCTAACTCCAGTTCCAGGGAATCTGACACCCTCTTTTGACCCCTAGGCACCAGACATGACACATGATACACATACATACATGCAGGCAAAACACTCATAGACATAAAAATCTGTACATCTTGTTTTAAAGGTTTAGACAGAATCATATGTAACCTAGGCTATCCTTGAAGGTGCTAAGTAGCCAAGAATGACCATGAACTCTGATCGGCTTCCCATGTGCTGGGATTACAGATGTGTACCAGGGTGCCTGACTTCAGTCTGGAAATTGATTGCAAGCACAAAGCCTCAGCAAGCAGAGGCTCACCCAGCATGTCTCCCTTTCACCAGCTCCCACAATCCTCCTGCACTTGCTTCCTTCTGTATGTACATGATGCTTCCAGAAGTTATTCAGTCTTAAGTTGTTTAGAACAGAATAGAATTTATAACCCTCTTAGTCCTCTTAGGCAGAAATGGCCCAAGTTTCCTCTTTAAAACCAAGTGAGTGAAACTGCAAACTGAAAAGGCCTATGTGAATGATGGCTGTGCGCTACCATGCTAGGCCGGAAGTCCTTCATAGACACTCAAGTTCATAAATAAACAGGGAACAAAAATACGGGTTGGTTTTTTTTTTTCAATTTCTAGTGAATTAATGAGTGTAGGCAGTGCTTATAGTAATTGTTAAATTCACACACATAGGACAGACACATGATGTGCCTATGGTAGAAGCATGTATCTGTGGTCTAGCAAAGTCCAAGGAAAGATGAGCCTGGATTTGATCAAAGTTCTTGATCTATAGGAATACAAGAGACAGGATACATATGAAAAGCATGCCTGCAGCACAAGGACAGTCGTAAGGGTGAGTCTGGGGATTCCGGCTGTGATGGGCTGGGAGCAGCTTTGCATTCTCTGTCTGGATGCAGTATGCATGTGCTGGTATGTGGATGCACCTCAGAGCGTGGGTGCACGTTTGTGGTGAGAAGCCTTGAGTGTTACTCCTCAGGAGCCATCCGCTTTCTCTTTGAGGCAGCCGCATTTCCGGGACCTCATTTTGCTCATTAGGCTGGACTGCTGGCCGGCCAGCCTACAAGTCCTCTTACCTACTACCTGCTAGCACTAGGGTTTTACATGGATCTAAGGATCAAATTATTAGCCCCTAATTTATACTGTTTTGAATGGTTACAAAGCATTGAGAAAGGAATGATATATTGTGAGATGTGTAAAGCTGTATACAGTTGATTTCAGTGTCCATGGTAAGGCCTTGCTGGACAGCAGCCACACTTGTTTGACTGTGGCTGCTTTCCCACATCACAGGCCTAAGTTCATCTGGGGCCTGGAGACTGCACAGCCCACACTCCTGTAATATTTACTCACCACCCCTTTAGAGAAGGAAATCTGTTGATTTTTGATCTACTCAGTGACTTAACGTTGCAACAGAGATTGCAAGGGAAGATGAGAAAAGACAGGGAAACCTGCAGGAGTAATGGACACAGTAGCCCATATCAGAGTAAGGATGGTGCTCAGGCCTTGCCACAGTGTGTGCATGGCATTTGGATACCTGGTCACAAAATGAAGGACTATAGAAAAAAGCCAGGGAACTGTGATACTGTCAAAGACATTTGATAACAAGGAGTTAATTTTTAAAGATTTGGTTTTCTGTTATGTTTCTTTTTTAACTTTTTATTGATTCTTTGTGAATTTCACATCATGCACCCCAACCCACTCATCTCCCCATCCCTCCATATGTGCTCCCCACCTTTGCACCCCACCCCCAAATGATAAACTAAAAACATCTTGCCATAGAGGCTGCGGTGTGTCACACAGTATGCCCTTTGTCCCACACAGCTTTACTTGTAATGTTCATTGCAATGAGTCATTGTTCTGTTCGAGGCCCCTGGCTTCTGCAACACATCAATACTAGTTCTTCTCTGTGACTCTGCTCAGATATCCTGTTGCCCTGTGTCATGGAGATCTGTAGCTTTGTTTATTCCAGCAGTTCATAGATGGGGTAGATATTGGTGTGGGCCAGCTCACATCCCTGGATCTGAGCCTGAGTTGCTCAGCCCACCAGCTCTCCAGTGCCCACCACCACCACCAAGGCCAGCACTCCCTCCCCCCTGCCCCTCCCCCACCACCACAGCCAGCTTTCCAGCACTGCCCAGGCAAGGTGTGGGGCCAGCTCTGCAGAGTGCTGCAGCTAGCAAGAAGCAGGGCCAGCCCATCATACAGGGGGGTCATAAAGTAGCCAGTGTCAGGAGCACAGTCTGATACGTCAGGGTGCCATGGTTGGTGTACTTTATCTCGATGAGCGAGCATTGGTTACTGTGTCTGACTTCATGAAGCTGCCCCAGCTGACCGCCTGAGCACCTGACCTGCACACAAGGCCTGCTCTCTGCAGCCCACCCAGTCCCACCCCCAGCCCGCCACAGCAGCTTGTGGTTATGTTTTTAGAAACCTAAGCTTTGAAGAAATACATCCTGTGATATTTACAGATAACTGTCTCAGCTTCAGAATGATCCAGGGCATGGGTGGCTGTGGAGTAGGTGTACTGAGGTGCTCTGTGGTGACAGTTGTAACCAGATCAGTTCATTCTGCTATTTTTCTCTACTCCTGTATCTATGTTTCAAAATTTACATTACAGGATGAAAAAAAAATCTGCTCGGGGAAGGAAGGTTGAGAGTTTTAGGCCGGTGTAAACTGTGCAAGGAGACCATTTCTCAAAAAGTTACAACAGAAGAGGTTGTCTAAGCAAAAAGGTTTCCTTTGGGAATGAAGGAGGAATACGTTGTCTGGGGAACTCTCACAGTCCAGCAGACCTGTGCTGTGTCTAAAGGTTTTATTAGGAAGAATAAAAGCTCTGTAAGGTACTTTGAAAGAAAGCCCATGGGCTCAGAGCCCTGTGGAGAGCCCCAAGGGAGACAGACAGCTGATTGGCTCAGCCTGCAGTTACCATGATAGGCCAGTGAGTCCTAGCAGGGGGCTGTCAGGGAGTGTGGCTGCAGCAGGTTTGTGACCCAGCCTCTGGACTCTGTAATTGGCAGGAATGACTGGCGTAACCAGCATCACATTGTGGCCTACTCATGGTTGCTGTTTACGGTGTGTTGGTCTCACTGTTAAATTGTGGTTCAGCGAGAGACCACCTGGTTGTGTTTCTGGCATGAACTGAGGAGACCCAGCGAGTTCCTGTGCAGCATCTCAGGCTGCGGGCTATGATCATCAGTGTGAGGTAGGATGTTTATTTCTGTGGGAAATGTGAGGTGACCCCTTGGAAATCAGACTAGTGTTTCTTCTCCATCACAACATGGCAGATTTTTAACGAAGCAGAAATACCCACATTCAAGTCCTAGGCTACGATCTAATCCTGACCCACCTACAAATGATTTTCACTCCTTGCTCTTTGACAACGTGATAACCACTGGTTGTCACTGTTGAAAGCACACACTTTGCTGCTTCTTTCTTTCCTCATGTTGTGTCCTGCAAAGACTCTTCTATTGGGAATATTTTTCCTCTTTTCAATATAATTTGAACTCATAAACCCAGAGCTTCAGAAAGGAGTAGAAACACAGCCCTGAAGCTTCAGGCAGGATCTCATTTTTAAATACATCGCCACTAGCACCCTGAGTGAGTACCAGCTCCCCTTCATCAGGAAGCCTTTGGCACCCAGAGCTTGGGACTGAGGGTTATCAGCAGTCAGTCACCCAGCTATTTCTGGAGCCATCGTCTCCTGTGCTTCTCTCAGATTCAGGGTCTTTGTAGCACGTGGGAATGCTTTGTCATTTCGTAAATGTACCCTGTTCACATCAAAGCATATGACGTCACAGCTGGCGTGGGTTTAAAGCTGATTTATCTTGTTCACTACCAGTGACCCTACCTGCAGTGACATCCTCCTGGGTAGTGGCTAGCTTACACTGGTCAGCAGAGATGGAACCAGGAGGCATCAGAGGCCAAGTGTGGAGATGCAGGCCTGTAATCTCAGCATTTGGGAGGCTAAGGCAGGAGGGTACCAAGTTAGAGGCCAGCAGGAGGTATATAGCAAGGAAACATCTGGACAGGGACAGGGGAAGTGCATCTGAGCCACCAAAGAAACCAGTTCAGTGAGGGAAAGAGACATGAGCTACCAAGCTACCACAGCAACCTTTCGATGTGACTGTGGGGGTGGGGTCAAGGACAACATGGTGATGAGACTCTGGGAATGAATGAGCTGCATGATGCACAATGCAGGAAAGTCATGCATGCAGCTGTCCTTATGGACACGTGCGCTCAAGGCCCTGGGAACTCCAGGAACTGCCCAAACCCAGCAAGATAAAGGTGGTCAAAGTCTGAAGGGAGAAAGGGAGAGTCAGGCACAGGCCAGAGATTGGCTCCTCCATTTTGTGGTACAGACAGGCTGGATATGAAGTATAAAACAAACACACAAACAAAACAAATTCCAAAAAACCCTGAATTCCAAATATTATTTATTTTAAAAAGTGGAAGTGATATAAAATATTTTATCTTAAACTCGACATTACTAGCAAAAACAGCCTGTTCTGGGGCGGAGAGGTAGCTCAGCAGGTAGAAGGACTTGCTGCACAAGCCTAACCTAGGTTTAACCCCCGGAAGGTGGAAGGAGAGAAAATACTGCAAGTTGTCCTCTGACCTCCACACGTGTATGATGGCACCCCTCTGCCTCCTCCCTCTTGCTAAAGAAACAAATGCAATAAGATTTAGCATGGTAATGTCTGTGCATTGTGTCAAGACAGGTGCAGACCGATCTGCAAATCCATCCATCCCTAGCACTCCAACTGTCGGGTCAAAGGATAACTACATCTGCATTACTAACATTATCCATTGCCCCATAAGCACTGCACTCATGTGTACTCTATGCCTTCCCCACAGCCTGCCACCTGAAACAGCTTATTTGGGGGTGTCATAATGACACATTTCTTCTTACTAATCTGGGAGGTTTTGTCCTGTTTTTATTTTGAGACCAAGTTTCATTGTGAAACTTGAGCAGACCTCAAATGTGGCAATCCTCCTGAGTCAGTATTTCAGGTGTGTACTGCCATGCCCAGTATGAGAAAGTTTTCTTAAGAAACCATAAAGGCTCTGTCTAACTTCTTGTTCTGTTTTTAAAAAGAAACTATTGGTAAATTTTGATGGAAGTTGAAAATTACCACTATAGATTTAGGAAGAGCAAACTGGGGAGACTGGAATGGCCATGGGCATTTCTGTTGTCTTCAGAGTTCTTGAGCTTCTAGGGTAGAGGCTGTCCACAGGGAGTTCTTGCTCCTGGTGGGTGATTGGACTGAAGATACTCCAACTCAGGAGCAACCCCAGCCACACGCAGGCAGCTGAAGAGCCACAGGCGACAGGGCCCTTCCTCTCCGCCCTGCAAACAGTGCTGGGTCCTCTGAGCACTTCTCTGAGGCGTGTAGCCTCTACTGTTCTCTGCTGGTTTTTCCTTTTTCTCTGTCAGACATAAACGAAGAACTGAATACTCACAAGACCAACTGGCCTCACATTTACCATTATTGAGAAAACAGGGTTCTTATGATGAGGAATCTCACCATACAGTTAGCAGCAGGTTTGATAACTCCTAAGTGAGAAGAGTGAAGCCTGTTTCTCAGGAATAGAAGGTTGTTTGGGCTTAGCAGGAAGCAGGGAAATATGTTTTTACAAGTATGAATGATGTTTACTACTTTGGTATTTTTCTTCATTTTAATACAAAGAGGTTGGGAGCTGCTTTTAAATGAGTGCTGGTACTTGGCACTGGCATTTGGTGGCATTATTCCACGTGTGCCTTATGAATAGGTATTTGTCCCTTTCTGTTTCTGTGACTAACCCCACCTAATTGCTGTTTCAGGAAGGGTTTTCGCTCATTGGCAGCAAGAGCTGGTTGAAGATTGTAAGACGAATGGACTGTCTTCTGTTTGGAACAACAATAAAGGCAAGATGACACTCAGACGCACGGCTATCCAAGTTTACACTAATGCCCCACGTTCCCATTGCTGTGAATGTGGCGAGGTAGCGGTACAGGGAGCCCCTAGGACAGGGGACAACCAGTGCTGGAAGATGTGTGGAAGGAAGGTTTGCCCAGTAAGCAAAACGCCAAGCAAGTAGGAGCTCCCTGGCATGCATGCTGGTGGCCAGTCCAGCTGTGCTGTGTGGCGTCTCTGCTCTGAGCACTGGGAGCAGACGGGATGGCACAGTGTCTGGTTGGTTAGATGTTTAAAAAGGTATTTGAAGGTTCCATTGAATATATATTGTCATTTCTTCTCACTGTAATGTTTAACACTAGGAACTGGGTGTGCCTTTAAATCCCAGCACTCCAGAGGCAGAGGCAGACAGATCTGTGACTTCAAAGCTTGCCTGGTCTACACAGTTCCAAGTGAGCCAGGACTATGTAGCAAGACCCTGTCTCAAAAAACAAACACCAAACAAACAAAAATCCCTGACCAGTAAAGGCTTAGTAGATAAAGGTGCTTGCCGTGCCCCATCTCTGAGACCCATAAAACACAGAGAACCCACTTCTGTAAGCCCATGGGATGGCATCATAGCCACCTGTAACTCCAGTTCCAGGGGATCTTATTCTCAATTCTATCCTCTGTAGACCCCCTTGCCACCCACCCCACCCCCATATACACGTATAGACATAAATAATGAAAGTAAATCTTTAAAAAAATTAAAATTCCCTTTTATTTGTTTGCTAGCTATATTAAATATCAAAGAAACATGCAAACTAATCACCTAGATGATGCCCCTTAAAAAAAAAAAAAAAAAAAAAAACATGAAGCTGGTGGTGGTGGTGGTGCACACCTTTAATCCTAGCACTAGGGAGTAAGAGGCACATGGATCTCTGAGTTCGAGGCCAGCCTGGTCTTCAGAGCAAAGTTCCAGGACGGCCAGAGCTACAAAGAGACTCTGTCTTAGAAAAACAAAACCAGGGCTGGAGAGATGGCTCAGTGGTTAAGAGCACTGACTGTTCTTCCAGAGCTCCTGAGTTCAATTCCCAATAACCACATGGTGGCTCACAACCATCTGTGATGGGATCTGATGCCCTCTTCTGGTGTGTCTGAAGACAGCTACAGTGCACTCATATACATAAAATAAAAAAAAAATTTAAGAGAGGAGGGGAGAGAGGGAGAGAGGGGGAGAGAGAGAGAGAGAGAGAGAGAGAGAGAGAGAGAGAGAGAGAGAGAGAGAGAGAGAAAGACCAATCTGTTAACATGTTAACATTTGGTCAAGCATATAATAATGAAATGTAGGGGACAGATACTAATTTTAATTCAGACCGTAGGAATTCAAGGAGAGCTCAAGAGTATCTAGTGAGCAGCTGTTAGCCAGGAGCAGAGACTCCAAAGAGCACCTCGGAGTTCAGGGGTCTGTGAACCTCCGGGGGTCCCAGTGACCTCTAACGTGAACTTGCAGTTCTTTCTGCTGTGGATCTGGGTGACAAACTGCAGTAGTACGGCACGGCACGCTCACGGTGGACACACAGGAGCTTTCCTGCCACTGTACAGCCGTGGGTCTCAGAAGCTATTCCTGCTCATTGTCTCTAAGGTGGCCAGTCACACTCACTTAATACATTAGTAAGAAGGCCTACCTCAGCAGGTCATAGCGTTTAACAATATAACAACCAGAAAGAAATGTAACGGCCATTAAAAGACCCGGAAGAACTGGCTTCCTGGACCACAAGTGGACACAATGCAGAGAGCAACAGATCCAACTCAGCGTCCTGACGTTCATCTTTGGCTCAGGGAACATTGGAGCAAGGGGGGCAGAAAGAACACCAGGAGCTCTGCTGTGAGTCAGTCTTTCCGGGGAAATAGCTACATAGACAACACTGGAACAACGGCAGCACTAACAGACATCTTAATGTTGGGAAACATCTGTGTTTCTTCTGTAATTCATACATATACTCCATTTACATTAACTTTGCTTCAAAGCATTTAGACACTGTATATGAATAATTTACATAAGCTTTAATACATGTCATAATTAGACTTTTTAGGGATTTATTTTTATTATTTAAATGTATACACACATGCCTCGGTGGTCATTCCCACATTCCCAGTGTGGGTGCTGGGAATTGAACTGAGTCAATAAGTACTTTCCCCACTCCCCCTTCTCTTCCCCCTTTGGCCCCCGCCCCACTTGCTCTGGGCCCAGCCCACTCCAGCCCATAGTTTTTGTTTCTCATTACGGATGGCTGTGAGCTGCCATGTGGTCACTGGGATTTGAACTCATGACCTCCGGAAGAGCAAGCAGTGCTCTTAACTGCTGAGCCATCTCTTAAGCCCTTAGACTTTTTTAAAAAATTAAAACTAGAAGTATTTTGCTTGCCATTATATAAATGATATTCTTTATCCACAACTTATTTCCAGCTACTTAATATTGATTTTTTTCCTGAGTCAATTTAAATTTAACCTCCTTATTGAACTTTTATTAACACGTTAATATTTAGGTTTCAAGGAGTGATTTTATCATCCACAAATAATGATTATTTATTTTCAGTGGTTCACATTTTGTAGTACTTTCCCCACTGTGATGGTTATTCTTCATTGTTAAGTAAAATAAAAACAATTTGGCTTGTTTTTAGAATCACCTAGGAAAGACATCTCTAGGCATGACTGTGCTGGCACATCTGGAGGTTTCAGTGAGGAGACAGGACTCAGCTGGGTTGTGGGTTGGGTGTCTGAACGGAATGAAGTGGAGGGAGCAGGGCAGTCTAGTGAACACCAGCACTGATCTTTCTGCAGATGGCATGTGACCAGCCAGCCACCTCAGCCCCCACGCCTTCTGCTCCACAATGAGCCCAGAGAAGCCCTGCTTTGCTCTAACTGCTCTCAGTCAAGTACTTGTCACAGCAGCAGGACAGTGACCAGCCTCTACACTGAGCCCTGGCCCCTCCCTGACTGCAAGGGTTATGGTGCTCAAGTGGTACATGCATCTCTAGCTGCTGCTTAGGTCTTTACTACATCAAGGAGGTTCTGCTTTAGTTGTAGTTTTTATTTACTGAGTTGTTTGCCAGGATTGCACAATACATTCTAGAAAATGCTTTTTATCACTATTTTTGGGGTGGTGGGAGGGAGGTATGGGAGAGCCAATCGCAGCACAGTTTGGTGGTAGTTGGGTTTCTCCTTCTAGCATGTGGGTCTCAGGGACAGAAATCAGGTCATCAGAATCAGTAGCAAGTACCCTGAGCCATCTGCAGGCCCCATCAAACACTCTTGACACTTAGCAACGTCATGTTTCTTTTCCTCCTCTGTACTGCCTTGAAGTCACAAACTAACAGAGCTCTCAGCCCCTGTATAACACACCCTATTGTTCAAATTGACAAATAGAGGTAAGGTTTGTGTTCCTGTAGCCTAAATTTAACATAATTTGGATTCTGCAGATAGTAAACATTGTATTTTTCTCTCTTTAAGCAGAATACACAGACTACATAGGCTTGTAAAGTGGTCTCCTTCCTTTAAACAGTACTGATCACTAGGGAGAACCCTGGCCAGTAGGCTAACAGCAAACATTTCATTCCTATCTGAAAGACACTTTGGATGAAAGGAGTAAATCTTTGTTTCTTATCCTAGCAACTCACTAAAGAAATTTGTTGATTATGTCTATCCTGGGCTTTGAAGATTACCTCAAAGCAAATATACCGAAGTTTGTTCTTTTTACTGTATTAAGTCAATTCTCCACTGTTATAATGAAATAACAGGCCAGGCTACTTTATAAAGAAAAAAAGGTTTACACAGCCTGCAGTCTTGGGGGCTCAAGGGACTGGCATCTGGTGAGGGCCTTCTTGCTGACAAGGTCTCAAAGACATCTTTTGGCAAGAACCAGAGAGCAAGCATGTGTCTAGCCTTGCCCCCTTGTCTTACAAAGCGCCCAAGATTCAGTCACTGGGGCTCTGCCCAGTGACCTTCCATAATCCTAATGACCTCCTCCGGGCCTGGCCTCTCAACACTCCTGGGTTAGTGACTGTCCTCTTGGGCCTCAAGACTGGGATGCAGTTTGAACCTCAGTGATCTGAGGCTAACAGGAACACGTGATGGTTACTCGAGGTCGATGATGGCCCGTGGCTGTGTGGCACTGGAGTATCATACCTTCCAGAGCAGGGGGACAGTTTCTGCTGTAGAGTGGTTTAAGCACTTGGTGAGCCCACTCCCTCCTGGGAAGCATCTGTTGTGCTATGTATGGGGACAGTGCAGAGGCCAGCCCTCAGCCTTCTTCCTCTGTTCTCAAAAGATCTGGAGTTTCCTGTAAGTTACCTAACTTGAAATTAACTATCTAAGATCAGAATCACCTCTATGTTATTGTTGTTGTTTGTTTTTTCGAGACAGGGGTTCTCTGTATAGTCCTGGCTGTCCTGGAACTCACTCTGTAGACCAGGCTGGCCTCAAACTCAAATCCACCTGCCTCTGTTTCCCAAGTGCTGGGACTAAAGGCGTGCGCCACTACTGCCTGGCTAGAATCACCTCTTAAAATACTGTAATTCTTAGGTGGCTGACAGCTTAGGTGACCCAAACTGTCAGTTTGTGAACTTGAAAATGTTTTCCTTGGGGGTGGAGAGATGGCTTAGCAGACAGGAACACTTACCTGCTCTTGGAGAGGCCCAAGTTGTGTTTCCAGCACCCGCAGCAGGTTGCCCACTCACAACAGCTCCAGCAACTCTGACTCCCTCTACTGCCTCTGGGATCCTTTTCCTCTCAGAAGGTCACAGGTCGCTTTTACTGACCTGATAAATTTGGAAATTATTCATCCAGAAGTCTCAAGTGCTAAAGGCGGCAATAAGCACACATAAGAGAAAGATACAAATGAACTAAGAAGCTTAGGAAAAAGTCTTCAAGCTCAATTATAACCAGAGAAATGCAAGTGAAAATGTGCTTACCTCTTATATGACAAAAATGACCATAAGAAACATCACGGTTCTGAATGCACAGGGAACAGGCACACAGCAAGTCTGCATTCAGGAGTTATAATAGGGGAAAAGCTGGGGCAACGTGAATATCTGTCAGTAGGAGGCCAGTTAAATAAAGAGATATACTTTAGCTTTTAGAAGTAATGAGCTATACTTCTATTTTTATACACCCATTGAATAGAAAATTAGGCTACAGCACTGTAGCTTAAAATATGCACAAAATACAACCTATATATTATGTATTACATGGGAGAGTTCTAAGGTGACTTCTAACAGATTGAGGTACCCTTCAAGGGAGTGATGATATTACCCTCAGAAAGCTGGGTGAATGGGAATATGGGGAGGGGCTCTACATGCTCCCTAGAGCCCAAGTCTTTGACGAGTTTTATAGTCAGAATAAACTGAACTGGGGAGGCGGAGCAGCAACTTGTTTATAGGAACTTTTAGAATTTCGCTGAGTTTGTTTGGGAGTGTTTTCACACTCATGTGATTAACATGGAAAGGGTAAGGGCAGTCTACATGCTAATCTCAGCACCTGCTTTCTGTATGGGAAAAAAACTGAGCATGTATGCAGTGCTGCGTGGGAAGCTTTGTGTGGGCTGACTCATCTAGACAGAATATTAGATTGGAAAAAGGAAACTGGTACTAAATAATGGCTTTATGTTACTATATGATCCAGCTTAGAATCAAGTAACTTAATGAGTCTTGTAGGTTTTTTTTGTTTATTTTAGTTGCACCTGCCCCACACTTGCCAATTTGCCTAAGGACAGAACTCATACTGGAGACTAAAGGGATCTTGTATGGCTGTGTAGCCGCCACATGTCCTAAGGACACAGGGTACTAGAAGTTAGGAGTGCACGTGCCTGGAGTATGTATGTGCCTGTGCCCTCCTCCGGGATGTTGAAGTTCACTGCCTCAGTTAACAGGGCAGCCAGCTGCCTTCCCCTCCCCCAGAGATGCACTCACTGAGAGCAGAGCCATCTTCCTCAGGCACGCTCCACTTTTTTTTTTTGAAGCAGGTTCTCTCACTGAACTCACAACTTACTTTTTCAGCGAGACTGTCTGGTCACTCCCCAGTGCAGGTCCTCATGTTTGCAGTGAGCACCTTACGCCAGACCCTTCTTCCCAGCCCAGCCTGCTCTTCTTTGTCCTAGTCAGAAACAGTGAACCAGGACTATCATATATTTTTTTCAGGCTTCTCTATTTAAGGAATGAGATACTGTGAAACTTACTATTGTTGTTTATGCTAACCTAAAATTTTATTTAAAAAAAAAAATCAGCTGTAAAATCTGTATTGAAAGCAAGATAAAACGCTGGCCTTCCAGTCAGTGGAATGACCATCAAGTTTGCTAGTGTTGTTGCCTGAGGGAAATGAATTCTAGCACAAGGTAAGGCCTCTAAAAAGGTACAGAAACAAGTCCCTGGCTTCTGTGTACCTGCCCAACAAGGAAGAGAGCGTTCCCCGGAAGACCTCACGGTGAACGATAGTCAATGATGACGCTTCATTTTCACACAGAACAAGAGCCGAATGTTTCGCATCCAGTTCAGTGGGGAGTCCAAGGAGGAGGCGCTGGAGCACTGCTGTGGCTGTGTGCAGAGCCTGGCCCAGTACATCACCGTTCAGGAGCCTGACAGCACCACCCAGGAGCTTCAGAAGAGCCCAGGCCCACAGGAGGCAGGTGAAAGCCAAGGGAAGGATCCACTGCAGCAGGGGGTGAGTGCTGATGACCCCGGGGGAGGCTGCTCACAGCCACCTGTAACACCAGCTGCACGTGACCCAGTATGCTCCTCTGGCTCCCCACTCACATGTACATGCACATATACACACCAGTCAAAAAAAGTTTTTTTTAAAAAGATCTAATGTGAGTGATCTTTTAAATTCAAGGTTCATGCTTTCAAACTAGCTGCCTAAAGGCCAAGAAAGAAGACAGGAAACCCCATCTGTATTCCAATGTCATTACAGAACAGGGGTTCTCAAAGTGTGATCCCAGGACCCTCAAGGTCAAGACTATTCATCACAGTAAAACACTATCTACCACATTCACTGTCTGCTTTAGTGGGACCAGAAGACTTAGGGGTCTGGCTCCTGACACTACAAGCCAGGCAGTTTGACAAGGCATGCAGAGTAAAAGGGGCCAACACTGGACTAGCGCTGGTTGTTTCTGGAAAGCAAGACACTTGACAAACTACCACTACCCCGAGGAAGAGTAATTCACAGAGCCTCAAGGGCAGCTCAGGGCAGTGAATCTCAAGAGTGAGCATTTCAGAGGGAACAGAGGCCTTTCATCCCAGACAACAATGGAAACTACTACTGATAGTAACAGTTATGTTTTGGTTTTGGACAGGATCTTCCCTGTAAACCTCTGATCCTCCTGCCCCAGCATCCAGGTTTGTGCCAGTGTGCTGAGCCCAAAAATGTAAGCTGAAGTAAGAATCTTGGAAAACTTGTATCTGCCACACAGGTGCCAGACCTTTCTAACCCAAGACTTTTTTTAGCCCCCCCTAAGTAAATGGGGTTTCCTTTTGAACAAGTTACAGAACGTGTTAACACCTGGAAGTTAGGTATAGTTTACTGAACAATATGTATATCCTGACCAATACACGGAGCCTAAAGACTCCAAATGGCTGAGGGAGAAAGCTATCCAAGTGCAGATCAGAGCAGTGGCTGTGGTGCCAGGGCACTTCAAGTTCAGTCTTTGTTGCCTGCCTATGTGCATATTAACAAATAAGGCAAGTGTGGTTGCACCACATGGGAACACATGCAGACTGTGAGCTACAACAGCAGACTAAAGGCTCCAGTGTGCTGGCTCTACAGGATGGTGCCAGACTGTCTGGGTACAAACATCCTGAAAGGACTAAGTCTGTTTTCAGGGACTTCTCATCTGTAATTTTGTGTTCTGGATAGGTAAGAGGGCCTGATATTATGCAAAGGCCACAAGCTCTGGTATCTGAACAGATCTAGGTTAGAGTCCTAGCCTGTTTTTTGGTAGTTGTGTGATCTCAGAGAAGTACTGGGGCGGAACACTGAACAGTGCCTGGAAAACAAACAGAAACCACACTTGTCACAACCGCTGTTGCCAGCACAACCACCTTCTCAGCTCTGCCCTTCTGCCAGTGAGCAAATGTCAGACCCTCCAGAGCCCAGAAGGAACAGGAGACTCACTGAATTGGCAGGGCAGAAGGCCAAGCCATTGAGCACAAGCACAGCCTACACCAAGCTTGTCTTAGACCAGACATTTCCCAAGTTGACCCATGACTTCTGAGACATAAAGCTGGATGCATGTTTTCTTAGTTGAGGCCTGGCCAAGTTCAGGTCATGGTGTAGCACTCAGGTGTGTCATTTACCTATGCCATGTCTTTTTAGTCAAGAGTAGTTGTTCCCTTCTTTGCAGATAGGAATAATTAAAGTCCTTGAGTCATTTCTTGGCATATGTTTTAGGTTTTACTTTTCCCTAGCCTTGTAATTTTGTTAATTGTGGCCTCACCAGGTGTTTCTCAGCCAGAGATCTCTTGAAACAATCCACACCACCATGGGGTGGGGCGGGGAGCAGGAGCTGGGGGGTGGGAGGAGACAGGAAGAAGGGTGGTAGTTCTTAGGACCTCTCTTGTGAGCACAGCTGTCCAGAAGCAGTAGTAGCAAGAATAAAATCTTAGTGTGTGCACAAAGCTTCCCTCCACTGCTAAGTTGAACCACCTTGTCCAAGAGCTCACCAGACTCAGAGGTGTGGCAACCCTCAGCTGCTGTTTAGTGTTGGGGATGGTCATGTTTTGGTTGACATCTTTCTCACTGCAGCACCGTGTGAGCTAAACTGATAGGTATCCCACAAAAGCACTGACAGCAGAGATAGAGGAACACTAGGCACCAGAGTTTGACTTCTGTAACACATGATAAACTATAGGAATTGAAAACACAGACCAGACCTATCTAAGGGCTCCTGACACATAGTCCCACCCCATTCCCCACCTCCACCCCTGTCCCCTCCCTCCTCTCTAACTGCGTATTTCTCTGCAGCCCTCCCTGACCTTGGAGCAGCACCTGTGTATGGCAGCTGGGACAGGTGCTCTACAGGAAAGGACTTCAGTGACACATCTAGCTCAGGTATTTCTGTGCTGAATTTTGTTCCTAAAAAGCGAACAAAATACAAGAATTTGTATTCCTCTATTCTTTCTCTTGTCCTAGAAAAGAAACCTAAAGTATTATTAAACAGAAGATGAAGTCAGTCAAGGACAGGTTACTGCCATGAGCCTTGGCCCTGCCCTTAGATCACACAGGATAGCATGTGTAGACTGGCTGTACATGCTGTGAAGAACTTAAATCACTACACCCCTAAAGAATCAAAGAACTCAATTAAATTTTGGAATTAAGTTTTATAAACTGTTCTAAAACAAACACCAAACCAAATCTAATTCCTGCAAGGGCCATCTTTTAGTGCTATAATTTCAACTAAGAAACATGGAGAGTAAGAGGAAGGCATAAAAAAATCCCTATTGCTGTTTTCTTGAACATGGGCTCTGGTAAAGATGGCCCTGGAGCCAACTCCAGAACATGTAGCATGAACAGCTCAGTTCCAAAGACAGGGGAGGATACAAGCTGGTATATGAGCTGCCCGTGACTACAGACCCACATCTTCTACCAGTTCTGTAAGTCCATGGACAACAGCTGTATGCCAACCTTTTGCTTGCTGACTTTCTCAACACCTTGCCACTCCTGCCCACTTGTAGCTCCATCCACACTTACAGTAGTTGGCTGCCACCTCTCTGGAATTCACTGAAGAATCTTTGGTTCACTACATGCTGGCTGTACCAAGCAAGGGCTTATACCAACAACTCATGCTTTTCCCAGAACCTGTATGTTCATCAGTGTGAAAGGATGAGGAGTCCTTTTTATTTAAATAGCATCTATTAAACTGTGCAAATAGTGGTAAAGAAGATAAGGGGTTAGTGGGGAGGTCATGCCTGGCTTACTAAAGATAAATAAGACAGTTACAGATAAAAACTTAAACAGCAGGAGAACAAATGCTGATCATGTATGAGGCCCTGCATTCAATCCCCAGCCTGTACCCATAGAAAAGAAAGACAAAGAATTCTTACCTTTTAGTGCCCCAGCAACTGTGAAGAGGAAGAACCTTGTCCAGCAGGAGGCAGACTTTCCCACTTCAGGAGTGTCTGAAGGGCAAGGTGTTGTGTTTTGACAAAGAGAACACTCTGTCAGCAGTGTCCCAGCACCTGATTACACAGCGTTGATGAGAACAGAAACAGCCCAAGTTTGCTCTGACCTTTTTGGGCAGATGATCCTGTGAATACAAAGTTGGATAAACTTCTGGAAGACAAAACAAGTTTAGTATATAGTTATATTTTCTTAAAACTGAATTTCAGCTACATAAGTGTATATAGGAGAATGTCTATCATAATAATGTTTATAATCCAGAATGGAATCAAGAGCTGGAGAGATGGCTCAGTGGTTAAGAGCACTGACTGCTCTTCCAGAGAACCTGAGTTCAAATCCCAGCACCCACATGGTGGCTCCCAACCATCTGTAATGGGATCTGATGCCCTCTTCTAGTGTGTCTGAAGACAGTGTAACTCGCATACATAAAATAAATAATTCTTTTTAAAAAAAACTGGATCAAGATAAATGCTATTCTCAGTGGCCACAGTGTGGAATTACTACAGACAGAACTGTGATCAGGCCCAGCAAGGTGGCCCAGTGGCTAAAGGTACTTGTTGCCAAGCATGATGACCTGAATTTAGGACCCATGAGGTGGAAAAAGTTACCTTCTCACATCCATGTGTGTCATGGCAACCTCCTCCAGCAGCAAGCAAATCAAACTGATGTCAAGCCCCATCATTGGCATGGAGAAATAATCACAGTATGTTAATTTTTTTAAGCTATGAAACAGCACTATTTAACAGTGGTATTCAATGGAGAACATGATTACATATTGTTTTTGTAGTCTATTTCTTTTAGGCAGAATCTGAAAACCCAATTTAAATTTAGAAAGGTAAATTTCTGTTATTGATAAATGTTGTTCTCAGAAAAACTTTTGCACCAAGCCAAATAGTAAACATATAGAAAGGAAGTTACCTGACAGGAGGCATATACCTAACAGCATTAATGTGAGCTCTCTCACTCACTCACACACACACACACACACACACACACACACAGAGAGAGAGAGAGAGAGAGAGAGAGAGAGAGAGAGAGAGAGAGAGAGAAAGAGAGAGAGAGCGCGCGCGCCAAAGCACCAAAACTAATTGGACCCATCAGAGAAGAGCTGGAACTCACTGACTCTGTGTTGGTCAATTACACATCTTCCACACTGTCAAGCACAGACAGACTTAATTGTAAACTAACATTTAAATGCTGGTAACTTATGAATTGGGTTTTCAGGGTTGGTGGTATAGGCACACATGAACCCTTGGGTTCTATCGATATGCCTGTAACTCCAATACTCAAGTAGAAGGACCAAGAGTTCAAGGTCATTCTTGGCAACATAGGGGGTTTGAAACCACCCTGTGCTTCTTGGGACCCTCAAACAAAGAACTGACAGTCATTCTCAGTGCCAGGACAATAGGTACACCACACTACTTTTTTCACATGTGATAAAACTAGGGTCCTTTGCTCGCCCATCAGGTCCTTTGCCACCTGAGCTAATCTCCCCAGCTCCTTAATTGGTTTTAAGATGCTGCAGGTTACCAAATGCTGTATGAATGATGAATGTCCAATAAGCACACAAAATGATGCTCAGTATTATTTCTATTTAGGGATGTAAGTTAAAACTGCAACACGACTGCCATACATGTTTATTAGGATGGCTAAAACTAAAAACAAACTCACAGGACCAGTAAGAAGGCTCAGTGGGTAAAAGGACTTTCTAGGCAAGCCTGATAACCCAAGTTCAGTCCTGGGAACCCTAAAATCCCAGCACTCCTATAGCAAGACGGGAAGCAGAAATAAAAGAACGTTGCTTGATTCAATGGCCAGAAACAGTGAGATTCTGTCTCAACAAAGTGGCAGGAAAGACCTGACTGCTTTAAAAGTCATGCTCTGACCTCTGTATGTACATTGTAGTTTGTGTGCTCCTGCACTTCCATACAGTTGCAATAAGAAGAGAAACTGCACTACCAAGTGCTGCACTTTTGAGTACAAATGGCATGGCGCTAGGAGTTGGTCACACATTAGATGTACTTACTGTAATGTATAACCCAGCCACTCCTAGGTATTTGGCTACTTTAAGATGAAACTCTAAATTTTAGGAGGCACAGTAACACATGCCTGAAACCCAGTACTTGGAAGGTGAACAGAGGAGGGTGATAAGTCAGAGAAAACTGTCTAGGCTACATAGTGAGATCCCATCTCAAAATAACCAAACTTGAACATTTGTAACAAAAAACAGAACAACTCAGGCCAGTTGAAGAAGAATGCATTAATTGTAGGACATCTGCACAATAGAATATTTAATTTCAAAAAAGGGAGTGAATTATAGATGCACTTAGTAATAACCCATATTAAGTGAAAGAAGTCAAAAGTACAGATGCTCCTCAACCTAAGTGTGGCTAAATCTTTATCAAATCATTCTAAGATGAAATACATTAAAAAATGTTTTAAACCACCTACCTCTGGAACATTATAGTTTAGCTACATAACCATGGTATAGGCTTTGACCTTCAAGCCTGTGATGGGAGGCCAGGGGTCACCATGCAGCCAGCATCTCCAGAGTAGAGCTCTTATGCTGCTGCCCAAGGACAAGTCAAGTGCTGAAGGACAGTCTCTACTAATACATACTACTTTTATTTCACTGTCAAGTCAAAAAAAAAAACCAAAGGACTGACTCCTTAAAGGGGGTCTGTACAGTATGATTTATACATGACATTTTTGAAAAGGCAAAGTGAAGACTGAAGAAGAGATTCATAGCTATCCAGTCCAGCCTTAAGAATTCAACTACAATCAACAACATGAGAGTTTTAGGGCATCCTATATTCTTGATTATGGGAAAGGCTGCATGTCTCCGTCAAATTACTCAGATGGCCACTAACCAAAAAAAAAAAAAAAAAAAAAAGCATGATTTTTGTCCTTTGGGTGGCCAATTACAAAGACCACCTCCTGCCACCCCAGCCCTGTTTCTTTAGCGATGATAAGGATCAAACTCTGCACTTCAGTCACACTATGCCACCAAGCTACACCCCCAGAATCCAGCTTCCATAGGAAGAATGTTGTTATAATAGTATTGTTAACCAGATCTCAACTTTAGATACATCAATATTTTCTTAAAGGTCCAAGTTTATCTCACTGTCTATGTATGTCCAGAAAATGTAGAGCTGTGCCTGGTAAGTAAGTAGTATCTGACTACAATCGAGGCATTTGGGATGCAGGATTGTACCTGGAGGACCACGGATTTGAGATTAGTCTGTGGTTTTGGGTTGGATTTTTTTGTTTGTTGTTTTCGTTTTATAATTGGGGTTTGGGGACAGTGACAGAATGAGGGAGGGTAAGAATACAGTGCTCCAGAGTGAGGTAGATGAAGGAAAGAAATTGTAGGCACAGAATTATAAATGTGAAGCCTAAGTATAGAAAAGGATTTTTGTAAAGACAGTAACATTTTATGTTGTTCTAAATTTCAAGGCAATGTTTTCTGTGTTAAATTATCTGGGATCACGCAGTCAACCCCTCTGGTCTTTTGGCACCCCTGCAGTCTATCCTGGCACCAGAGAAGCTGACCCTGGCTTACGAAGGATCTTCATGGGGAACAGAAGAATTGGGCCCTTTTCTACGCTTATGCCTCATGGATCAAAACTTCCCAGCATTTGTAGAAGAGGTGGAGAAGGAACTTAAAAAGATCACAGGATTGAGAAACTAAAGTCCTACACATGTATGCAATTAAGGAATTGAAGGTATCTGAATAAAGAGTATTATTCCAAGCACCTTTTATCAATGTTTTATTGTTAAAAACAGGTGAATCAATTTTTTTTTGTACACCATTGCACTTCAATAATTACACAGAACACAAGTACATGCATCTACAGTTAGTACCGCATGAGAACCCAGTCAGGTTATAAAATCTATAATCAGTCATGAAATCAATGTGAAAATACAGTGTCAAACCAAAAGGTATAACTAGAGTTGCATAGAATATCACCATGCTATTAACATTTCAGGGAAACAAATGGGAAATTATAAAAGTTGCCTTGATTGAATATACAAGAATAAGGTTTGACACATCAGTGCAAAAGATTTCAGAATTTACATGATTTGACAAAAGGAAAAATAGTCACGTAAAAAGCAATCATACATATATACTGCAATTCATTCTAGCCATTCATTGGACTATTCCAGGTTCTTAAAGTTATAGGGTAAGCCCTTAGAATGACAGACTTAAGTCTATACTCTCATCATTTTGTACCAGAACTGCAGCTTCCTCATCTGACGACAAATAATAAGGAATGAGTATCAGCAGCTTAAAAATGAAACAAGCGTTGACTTTATTTTGGATTTCTCCCACCCCCAAAAATATAAATATATATATATATTTATATACTGTATATATCTGTAGGTTTTGCTGTACTTTACAAAATGATCACTAGATGGCAGCAGTGCATTTAGAGCTTTGCCAATTTAACAGCTGCATAAGTAAAAAATGGCGCATGCATGATCTGATCCTCCAAGGACCTTTTACTTCTATTTAAATATTTTAACAAAGGGAGGGAAAGCAACATTCACAGCACATCAAGCCCAAAATAGTTTACACCTTCTACACTGAAGCATTGTTTAAAATGTACCTGGCTAGGTCACCCTTATAGGAGAGGCTAAATAAGGCATGCTTTAGACGGTCATTGTGGTGTTGCTCACTTGAAAGGGAGAGAGACCAAAGAGGTCCAAGCAGAAAACTTAGCAGGTCATGTTGCCATCGTTTTTCAGGAACCTAAAGAGCTGTAAAAAGAAAGATAACTGGAAATTAAAAATATGCAGTTAGTCCATCACAACTATGTCAGTGTCACATGAGATACAGCTTTGGTTCAAACAGCATGCTCAGGGATGTGGTAGGAAACTCTGATCTCCATGTGCCTCTAAGCATTCTGGCCCTGCTCCCTATGGCCACCATGTCTGTCTTGCCTTCAGCAGAGACCACACAAAGTACTAACAGGCTTTTGGGTATAATCTGCTCAAGAGGGTAACAATTTATTTCTTTTTACTCCTTCTAAAAATATGTAAATAGACTGCAAATACAAGGTATTTAATATGAAATGAACCTAGTATAATATGTGGGTCGACACAGCTGAAAGGCATTCTTTTCCATCCACTGCAGTGAACAGAAAGAACTTGTTCCTAGTATCAGCTAGTCTTAAAGTATCTATGAAGTCTTAACATGTAACACCAACTACTGAAGAATTTGTAGCAAGGTGAGCAGAAGCACAGTTCATTTAAAGAGAACTTTTAAGTCTCTAAAGAAGGCATACTTACATTAAAAGCAGTACTTAATTTGTGTTTCTCTGGCGCAAGTTTTTATCTTTATGATTGTTGGTAGAGTTGGTTTTCCTTTGGAGGAAAAAGTGGACTGTGTGAGTTCAACTAGTCACATCATTTGAAAAGGGTAACACATGGAAACAGGCTTTTCACTTCCTTCCATCCCTGGTATAGCAGCAAACTCTACTCCTAAGAGTGCATAACAATATTCTACCTCCTTTCAATTAAAGAGATCCTTCAGACTCTCAAGGCAAACAACACACATGTAACTTTCCCTTAGATTTCTAAACTATTAATTACTTACAAAAGTGAGAGACTTAATCCTTTGAACACCAATTTCTTAACTGATAAAAGATGACCAGCAACTAGCTATGCTGAGCCCTCTGGCCATTAACCTGCCAGCTACCAACTACCCCTCTTACTTCCTATAATCTCCAACTCTAGGAACAATGGCAACCTTAGACTCATTCCACTCTTAGATGTCAGCAATTGTTAATGGAACCAGACCATTTATGTAATTCTGCAGTCCAGTTTGAAGTTAACTTATACTGCTTACTCCATTATTATCAGCTTAAGCATGTCAAATACAAAAACTTTGATTTCTTTTTCATACTGTTTACTTCTATGGCTAAAACAAGACCTGGCCTAGGGATCCAAAGGTCACCAGTCAGAATTATTTCAGGCTTTAAAACTGTACATTGCAGCTTTAATTGTAAGGGAATTGTCTTCTCTTACAATCTTTAGTATCCATTTTGACTATACTGCAAACACAACACAATTCAATCAGAAACTGCAAAGATATATCAATGAAGTACTCACATTGGCCCGGCTGGTTCATCATCTATATGAGGTGTTCAGTTTTTAATAATCCATGAGACATAAGAAGAAAGGAGAAAACCATTAGACTCTGCCTAAGAATGAACAGAACAGTAAACTGCAAGTGGCAAACATGGCTATTCATAGCATTTATTAAAAGGCCATTCCATCTGGAGGTGCAAAACACTCATGAAGTTATTTCTAAATTCAGTTTTAATGGTGGATATGCTGTTTCAATGGTTTTAGTTAACACTTTGAATGCTCATCATGAAAAACTGCAACTGTAGCGGACAGATAGGCTGCAATACCATTGTACTCATCTTGTCCCCAAGTTCCAGTGGTTCACTCTTATATAGATGAGAAGACAAACCAACATTTCAGTTGTAAAATCCTGCTGTTTGTTTTCTTGTGGAGAATGTATGCAGTTCTTCGATGTAAATGGATGTGTACATTCTATACATTTAACCACACATCCTTACTTCCCCAGAGAGGAAGTTTTTTTCCTATTGTTTTATAATCTTTATGAGGTCATTAATCTGAAGAATGAGACTGAGGAAGAGGAAGCCATAATAGTTCAACCTAATCCTTGGCTACCCATGCTCAACTGGGCTGGCAAGATACCTATGAGAAGCAGAGGATGTTCTGTGACATCACAGGGAGAGCTGAACTGCGACAACCCTCTAAAAAGACTCCACACAAAAAGATGGGCTCACGATTGTGCCCTGGCCAAAACAAGAGCCATGACATAGTTGTTTTTGTTATTTGTGTTTAGGAGCTTTATTAGTACTTCATAATTCTGACAACTTGGTCTCTCCTCTTAGTAGATATGCATACATTGAGAAAATGTTATTAAAATCAAAAAATGTTATTTAAAAAAATCCACAAGGGGAGGAAACAAGTCAGCACCCTTTGTTTTTACTGTACGGCATCTAGAAAAACTGTCAGCAGGATTCCACAAGGGGGCTTGGTGCACATGAAGCAGTTATGGAGATTACAATCTTGGTGTAGGCATCTGCAGGAGCACATGTCAGGAGGAATGTCTGTCAGGAGACATTGCTCCACCTGTTCTTTCAGGCAACAACGGAGAGGCAAAGCCACCGCCAGCACACAGTGACTGGAGCAAAACAGGATTAAAAAAAAATAAAAGAAAGAACGAACTAACCACAAACCGTGACTCATCAGCAAAACAATAGGCTAGCAACATACCAGTGTCCACAGGAGTCCACTACTAACAACAGTACTATTAAAACAGGTACAGAGAACAAACTAGGACTCAGGACACCCAAGACAACTGTTTGCTGTGTATGCAGTGGAAAGATACAAGGACATATCAGGGAATAAGACACACAAGCCCAGCCTGACCCCTCCCCTCATCACAGCCTACTGCTCAGCACCCAGGGCAGGCAAATCAGATAACATGCTAGAAGCTAAGCACCCTGGGAATTTAAAGAAGACATAGGAACAAACTGATTAATTTTAGTGTGCATCCCAAAATACAAAATTCTAAAGCAAGACTCCCAACTTTAAAAAGCAGGTGGTGGGGGAAATCACAATAGCAAGGTCAGTCTTTCCCTGTACTGCACGCCACAGGCCTTTCTCTTGGCATGGGGCATACCCTGGTGTCTAGAAATAGCACTTTCCAACCAAACAAGCTGGCCACATGCAAAGGTCGGCATGTGAATATGTGAGCAACAGTGTTTCTGGTACAGCTGCCATGCCTCAAAGTGGGAGCCGCTGTGACTCAACCCAGCTGGGTCTAAATCCCAGGAACCCCCTTTGATTCCCAATCCACTTGCACACCACAAAGAAGAGGACACCCACCCCCTCCTCTCCTGCACTGAGCCACTGTCTGCAGCATCACTCTCCCATACAGGCCAGACAAAAGAACAACTTGACCTCCACAGGAAGGTCAGGAGAGAAGAACAGAGCTACAGAGAAAGGCACAAAATAAAGTAAATGAAGACTAAACAGCAAACTAAAAATCCAAATTAGTTGTGAAAGTGAATGAAGTAAACTTGAAGAAAGTGTTAACATTATGAACTGTGCATTGTATAGACTGAAGCGGAGATTAAACAAACTCCAAAAGCATGCATATCGCTCACTTACCACCATGTTTTAAGGGTTTGATGCAATTGAAGGGGGAAAAAAAAGAAGTCACAGTAACCGACAAATATCAACATACCCCCAAACCCTCAGGCCAAAGCCGCCTTAAACAAAGACTGTTCTCTCCACCTAGGGATTACTCACAGCCACTGGCTAGATGAGAGGAAGAGGACTGAGGGGAGAATGAAACAAGATGCTTCTGGAATCCATTTGATGAGTGTGAAGTTCCTGGTGGAGAGGTGCACACACTGATTTGCCTGAATGCTCTGTCCTCAGTGAAAGTGTGGCTGCCCTCAATGTCTCCCACACTGACACACACCTTATTATAGGGAGGGCACTCTGAGATACCTAGTAAGTAACATACTGCCCATTATACAACATAAAAATGATGGCTTTAGATTTAAAGCAGCCAAGAGCTGATTCTGGTTCAAGTCCCTATGCTACTGTAATCTCACTGAGAAGCTTTTGTGGTAGTAGGATGGAGCAATAGGATCTTCTGTCCCACGCTGACCTAACCCTCTACATAGCTGAGGGTGACCTTGAACTTACGGTCCTGCCTCCACCTCCTAAGTGCTAGGATTCCAGGCATATACTGTCATCGTTGTTTATAGGTTGCTGAGGATCAAAGTTAGGAACCATGCCTGCCAGGCAAGCCCTCTACCAAGTAAGCTACATCCTTTCAGCCTTACCCCTCCTCACCCCCTCTCTCGTTAGCCTAAGCTGGCATCAAATTCAAAATGCTCCTGCTTCAACCTCCCAAGTGTTCCAGTTACATTTTGCCTGATCTCAGGAGGATTAACACTAAACCCAAGAGAAATGTAAGTTATTTCAATCATTTCCCCTTGTTTCACCTAACTGTATTTCCTCATAAGATGCTTGTGACTGACCCTAGTTAAACACACTGAATGTGTTTTCAGTTCAGTGTATCTAAAAGAACTCCAGATCAGTTACTAAACAGTGCTCTCCCACTTCTGTCCTCCAAACTTGCAAGTACCTTCTCCACCAGTAACTTAAGAAGAATCCTTTGACTAACTTACAAAATTACCCATGTGAAAACAGAAGATTCTCTAATGTTAACATTTTCTTTTCTAAATCAGCTATTTAAATTCAATGAAGCACTAGAATATTTAGTTGAACTGAAGGTCCAAGACTGAGTAGGTTCACTACAGCCTCCATCTCCCAGTGGGCAGAAGAAATCCTGGGAGGGACACACCAACTGTACTCTGAGCTGAGTCAGAAAGGGACTAACACAAATGTGGCTCCAAGTATGAGTCCGGCTGCAACAGAAGGAAGACCACAGTACCTAACATTCAGGAGAACACTCTCAGTGAGAAAACAAAGCTCTTACTTGACTATTACTGACCTGTTACTAAGAACACTAAAAGTGAAAATAGGTGTGTAAATAATCTACCTATAAGATAAAGTACATGGTGCTGATTCCTCTGTGAAGTGGTCAGAGTACTCAGGAGATAAAAGGACCAAAGCTGCTTTTGAAGAAAGCAGTTAACATCAACCATATACATTTTCAGTGTGACAAATCTAAAGAGATGCATATTTTTAAGTTAAACTCTGTATTTGTCTTCTTTTATACTGTTGGACTGTTCGCTTAGTGCTTTCCTACTTATGGAGATAAGTTACCAATAACCAGAGACTACTGAAAATCAATTGAGTTCACTGAGGCTCAACCATGAGTGTTGATAATAAACAGCCTATTTGGTAAACAAAAAGCACACCAGACCTACAAACACTTCCTATTTTCATAGTGGCATAAATAGGCTAACAGACATTATAGGTAAAATTTCATCACTGAAACATTCTTAGTTTGTATCAGACAGAGTGCACCTCTTCATCCTTAATGACTGTAAATCGACGTATCTATCTATCTATCTATCTATCTATCTATCTATCTATCTATCTGTAAATTTAGACAGGAGCAAATAGTAAGAAAGCATATTAGTGAGTTTGCCGTCTCTTAACAAAGGAAAGGCCACAACATACAGAAAATTCACTTAAGACCAACACACACCCCTCTTCCAGAAGAAAAGCCAAAAACAGAAGAGGGAGATGGAAACAGGGAGGCATCTGAGAATGCTGAAATGGGGCAGGGATGTGGAGATGGAAAATGGGCCCTGGACAACGCTGGCTGTCAGGAAAGGAGAGAAAGTGAACTGCAATCATTCCAGAATCCCGTATGATCACCCAATCCAATGACAGGTAAAAGCTGCTGGCATGGTAATACCCTCCTAAGAGACAGATACTGCAAGCAGGTTTTACTTTGCACTTACCCTGGAGTCATCTGTTTTATGTAGAATTCATTTACTGTATACAGTAATTCAGCTTATGATTTTTCCACCCAGGAAGTTGTTAGAAAACTGCTCCCTGCCCCCCATTTCAATTTAACCACCAAAGAACTCTTAAAGGATAGCTACCTCCATGAGCAGGCATCTGCTCATCTGTCTGATACAGAACTACCACTAACCATTTCTGAAGTCTAACCTGAAACATGCTGGGACAGAAACATTAACAAAAGTGGCTTTATAAGACTGGGACCTCTGATGGGGACAGGCTAAGCCAATGTATAAATACTGTAAAAACAGAAACCATCTGTCTTAAAAACCAGGCTTTGGGCTGGGCGGTGGTGGCGCACGCCTTTAATCCCAGCACTAGGGAGGCAGAGGCAGGCGGATTTCTGAGTTCGAGGCCAGCCTCGAACTATAGGTCTACAGAGTCAGTTCCAGGATAGCTGGAGCCACACAGAGAAACCCTGTCTCAAAAAAAAAACAAAAAACAAAAAACAACAAAAAAAACAACAAAAAAACAAAACAACAACAAAAAAAACAAAACAAAACAAAAAAAAACAAAAAACAGGCTTTGAAACCTATCTCTGCCTTTTCTTAGCTGACTTTTTGGCTTCTTGGCTTTATAAAAGTTGAAGATAGTCTCTCTCTCTCTGGTCTTTGGGGTATTTTTTCCCTTTCCAGGAACAAACTCAAGGTCTTGTGCTCTAACACTGACCTAAATCTAAGTCCCTAGGCTCCTAACTGGCAAGGTTTAAAACATTCTGAGTAACTGTTCCAAATATCCAAGTTGTAAACATATGGAAGGAAGGCAATACTCTCCTCCCTTTACTCTCAGGTCTGAGTATGTCTAAGTGCTCTACCTTGGGAACATTTAACAAGAAAAAAGAATAGTGAAGGAAAGGCATCAGGGGCACACGAGAACCCCAAGAGTGAATTTCCATTTCGTAGAACAAGAAAGCAAAACTGGGGACATCCTTTGTTGCCAAGGACCTGGACAAAGGCCTCTCTGCTTCCAGCTCAAGTCCCCAATCTTTCCATCCAGCTCACTGATGAAAAGTACATCGGGAGGGGAGCCCACCAAATCTTCCCGCAGAGATCAATGTCAGGAGACGCCTCACCAGTGTCAGTACTCACTCTAAGACTCTACTGACTCCAGGCAAGAGATTTAAGAGCTGCTGAGAAGAAAGGAAAAGAAAGAAAAGTGGCTGTTGCTCTCAAATATGTTCTTTCAGAGTCTAATGCCATGCTATGCCTTTGAGGATTTCTCTTTCCAAGGGAGTACAAGACTTCACTTAGTGCTGAGAAGTGTGGTATGTTGTAGAAAGAGGGTAATATACTGTAGTCCTGCTGCTTGGTGAAATGGAGCCATCAACTCTGGGGAAGGACACTGTAGCACAAGCACAGATAGTAGCTAGCACCACCACCACTGCCCCAGGCCTTCTGCACTGAACTTGGAGCACATCCTCTAGTCTAGTCAGTGATAGGCAAAGGCATGGCTGGTTGACCAACCAACTTATATTTGCCTATACAATATTATAGCCCATAGGGGTAAAGAGGGGGGCTTTTTAAGAATCTGGAACATCAGCTTTCACAAGTAGGTTCTCTGTTCTATTCATAGAAAATCTATAACCAAATACACAAGACTTTCACAAAACTTTCCCGATTTTAAGCATATCCTACAAGTAAAACTTCCAGTCTTATTATGCTTCCTAATAATGATTCAAAGGTAGTTCTACTCCTGTTATATCTTCTGTCACTCTGGGCCAGCTGAGGGACATGTCCTAGTATATGGGCTAAGGAGTTGGTACTTACTCTTTTAAACCTAAAAAGTAAGCTACATCCTCCCTACCATTCTTGTCTGTAAGACATAGAGGAAAGCCAGAAGGTAAGAGACCCTTGAAAACCTTTCAAAGGGACCAAATGAACCATAATCTGGCTTCTTCCAATGCTTTCTGAACACAGTCTAAACTGCACCGGGGCAGTTAGGTACAGGGACTATGTCAGGTAATCATGTGACAACCAATTAGATACCTTAAATCTGCCTGAAAGAACAGGTGGCCTGTGATCTTGGGGTGGCTTCTAGGCTTGACTTGAATTCTCCTCAAGCTCAATCTGCCTGATGATCTGTATTTGAAGGAGGACAGAGCTGAATAAAGAGTTTGACAGCTGTCCATTCACCACATGGCCTGAAGGACAAGGCCTAGGGTTTGGAGAACACCTAAACAGGGAGAGAGCTAATTATATCTCTAGGTGGCTAATACAAAACAATCAGGGAGTAGGAAGCATAGATTAGAAATGTTTTCTTTCTTTCCTTTTGGTACAAGTCCTTATATCCCTCTTTCAGCAATTAGAAACTACCCAAGTAACCAACCCCAACTTTACTATTTTGTTGGGATGCTCTTACCATCAGGAACCTCATCTGGCCTCTTCCTCTTCTCATACACAACAATGATCACCACAAGGATGATGATTTCAGCCAGAATTCCCAAGAAAGGCCAAAGTGGGGCAAGGTGGCTCCGTACCCTGAGGACGGTGGAAACGGAGGCAGAGCCAATGGAGTTGGTGGCATTACATTCATACTCTCCAGGATCTTCTGTGATTTGGAGATTCACAATATTCAATTCAGTGTAATTCTCTTTGTTGATGATGAAGAAGCGACCAGAGCTATTGGAAATCTCCTGGGGAGGGAAAAGGCAGGTCAGAGTAGATAAGCTACCCAAGGGAGGATAACACTGTCCTCCATTGTCATCAGGATACTAGCTGGAATAAGATATCATCTTTGTTCAAAGGATTTTGAGCACTTAACTGATGACTTTCTTCAGTGTTCAATATATTTCTTACAGAATAGGGTACAAGTTTCCATTAATGCTACTCTTCAAACTTCCAAATTGAGCCAGGCGTGGTGGCGCATGCCTGTAATCCTAGCACTTGGGAGGCAGAGGCAGGCGGATTTCTGAGTTTGAGGCCAGTCTGGTCTACAGAGTGAGTTCTAGGACAGCCAGGACTATACCGAGAAACCCTGTCTCGAAAAACCAAAAAAAAAAAAAAAAAAAAAAAAAAAACTTCCAAATTGAGTGGAGGCCTATTATTTGCCTCACAGACAAACAAATTTAACAAATGCTGCTTCTAAAGCAGGAGGCAGGGCAGAGGCGCACCACACACTAACAGTAATAAGCTGAAAAGCAAAAGATATCCATTGTTGCGCATGTCTGAGAGCCCCAGGCCTGTCTAGTAACTTCAGAGCCAGCACATTTACTTTTTCACTTGATCAGTCCTGACAAGTCTTTAAAACTTCTCTCAGAAGTAATGGTAAAAACTTACTCTCAGGAGGGAACAGGGAGAAAACCCTAATTTCCCTTCCAGGACTCTGGGATTAAAGAAAAAGACTATTCAATCAACAACTATCTACTAGTTAGTATATACCTATACATCCCAAATCCTACCAAAGTAAATTTAAGGTACATATGAAAAGTCCTGACACAAAAGTATAGAAGAAATCTAGCTTCAAGAAGGGAGTGCCATAGGCAAATGCATTTGTTATCCAAGCCTGTCGACCTGAGTTCTGTTCTTGGAACCTAGGGTGGCAAGAGAGAACAGACTCCCAAAAGTTGTTCTCTGACTTCAACATGTGTGGAATGGTATGAAAAAACAGGATAGACATCTACAGGGACAAAATGACTTCAGGAAATTTTTTAAAGCAAAAACCAATACAGGATGAAGAACTGTGAGATACTGAGGAGCAGGACCTGACCTTAGCACAGGGTCATGAAGGAAGGGTAGCTGTGACAGGTTATGAACACTCTAGGCAGTGCATGTCTCTAAAATAGGAGTACGACAGCACATGAGCAGAACTGTGCACTGTTCTAAAAGGACATAAGGGAAATAAGGTATATGGAAGACTGCATCGTCACCCTATACCAGCAAGAATTAACAATATACAAAAATAGTAGAGGACAGAGGAAGACTATCCTTCATATTAGAGTAAGAATACACAGTTGAAATGGGGACCTTGGACGGGCGGTGGTGGCGCACGCCTGTAATCCCAGCACTTGGGAGGCAGAGGCAGGCAGATTTCTGAGTTCAAGACCAGCCTGGTCTACACAGTGAGTTCCAGGACAGCCAGGGCTACATAGAGAAACCCTGTCTCAAAAAACCAAAAGAAAGAAAGAAATGGGGACCTTGGCCTTCATAGTGAAATTTCAACTTCCATCTCTCAAGAGATGAAAATGCCAAGTAATTTCCATCAATTCTGGTGAAAGCCAGAGACTTCCTTTCTAATGACCAGCAAAGAAACAGGTATTCCTTCCTAGCACCTTAGAGAACACAATGACTGTCTATAAACACACTCAGGTCAGCATCTTCACCATCCAACTCTTCATCCTGGCCTTCTTACTAATGGACTTCTAAAATCACTATTGACACTGGCATTATCAATACTTGACATTTTTCTGTCAAAAGGTCATAAAGTGGGAAATATACAGGACCTGAAATAAAACTACATATTATCCTTGATTTTGCCACTAATTTATGTTTGCTAATACACCGCTTTTCCAAAAAAGCTGGATTAGATGATTTGCAGGGTTCTCAGAATCATCTGAGGGCTGGTATTTAAAAAAGGATGCCTACAAGGTATAATCTGGGCATAAAAAGTATGAAAACGCCATTGGAAAAGAAACCTGGTTAGAAATCACTGAGTCAGAGAATAAAAGACTCCAAGGCACTATTTAAACACCATCAAGAACCTCTCCACAGGAGCTCAAGGATGGCTCAGCAGTTATGAGCACTTGCTGTGCAATTATGAGAACCAGAGTTCTGATGCCAGTGCACATGTTAATAAGCTAGGCATCCTGAACACATCTGCAACCCAGCTCTGAGAAACAGTGGAGACAGAAGGATTGCTGGGGCTTGCTGGTTTCCAGCCTAACCAAGAAAACATGAGCCCCAGGTTCAAGGAAAGGCACTGCCTCACCATGTGGAAACTGATAAGGAAGATACCTAACACCCTCTTTGACCTCCAAAAATTCGCACTGGTGAGTGAATCCCACCCCCACACAAATAAAATAAAGCTTAAGAATTATTTAGGATCACAAAGATGGCTCAGCAGTTATACACATTTGCTGCTCTTACAGAGGACTAGAATTCAGTTCCCAGTACCCACAACAGGCAGCTCACAACTACCTACCTGTATTCCTACTCCAAGAGATCTGACACCCTCTTCTGGCCTCTATAGGCACCCACACAAATGTGCAAACTAACACGAGAGCACTTGCACGCGTGTGTGTGTACACAAACACACACACACACACACACATCTTTTAAAAAATTCTTTCACAGACTGGAAAAATGTTCTTTGACCTTTTTTGAAACAAATTATTATCAGATTACAAATGCCTATGTCTGCTCTTTCTTCTCTACAGAGAACCCCCTTATTTTTATTCAGTATTTTCTGAATTTTAGGAATATGCTATACTTCCTTTTGGTCCCTTTTCTTCTGAAGAACAAATGAAAACAACCCATTATAAAATCATAGCAAAACATTTAGATTAGCTTTAGCTCTGTATTCAACGGTAAAGGCAAGCAATCTATTCCCTTACCAGACAGACAGGAAAAGCTATGTACAAATCATGTACACAGTCAATGCTGAACAGAGATTAAACTCTATATTCACAGTATAAACTGCAATTCACTTCACAATGGCCCACGCCATGCCTACCTCAAAGAAACAGTTGTTGCTGTAACTGGTCCAGATGTCTGAACCTCCTCAGGAAAAAACTCCATTAAGCACAGAGGTCTAGGTATAGGTATGAGGCTGCCTCTTACTCACCTCGAACACACCATTCTCCTTCTTGCGCCATATCCACTCTGGGTGGGGGTAGCCAACTGACTTGCAATACATCATAGCATCCTGCCCTTCGTTTTTGTTTTCACTTCGTTTATGGCCAGTAATGTCAGGAGCAGCTGTGAGAAAGTGTTAAAGCGTTACCACCTGAGACACCAAAGGCCTCTAAGGGCTCAAGAGTCCTGCTTCTAAAGCCATCAGTCTTTATCAAAGCTGAATATGAAGGTGTGTTGAAAGAGTCTTTTGGGTCACAAAAGGGTAAGAGGACCAATTTCACTCCCTACCCTTACTTACCAAAGCATCAAGGAAATACCAAGGTTAATACAGTAAGAATTTCTACCAAAGTAGAACCTACTGAAAAAACACACAAGCTGAATTGTCCTAACTGCCCAGACATTTTCCTCAGGAAGCATGTAAACAGAAGCACTGTCACTTATGTAGGCCAAGTTTTCTTCTTCAAACACCTACAATAAACTGCATTATGTTAAATGGCATGTATTTTCATAAGAAAATGAAAGTTCCTTGAAATCTAGATACATAAAATCAAGCCTAATAAACGATATATGAAAGTGTATATATGCTGTAAGAGCTATTGAAAACCAAGGTCCAGAACTCTTTCAGGAAAACCAACATCGAGCCCACTGGGCTTAATCAGTGAGGAAAAGAATAATCAGGAAACTCAACTAACATCCTCAAGGGTTTTGTAAACAGAATAAAAACCTGACTTGAGGCCTGGAGGTGGTGGCACACACCATTAACCTCAGCACTTGGGAGGCAGAGGCAGGTGGATCTCTGGGTTTGAGACCAGCCTGCTTTAAAGATTAAGTTCTAGACAGCCAGGACTACAAAGAGAAGCCCTGCCTCCAAAACACCCTGACTTGAGACAGGTGGTGTCATGTCTACTGGGAAGCAGAGGCTGTTATGTAGAAATTTCAAGGGCAGCCTAGGACTACACAGCAAGACCCTCTCTCCAAAAAGGAAGCAAACAGGCTGCCAAGTTGACAGCTGATTTAGATCCCTGCAACCCACATAATGAAAGGAAAGAACACATTCATTGTCCTCCAACCTATACCCCTCTCTCCAACAAAGAAACAAAGTCCTAGCATTCATATGGAACCACAAAAGAACTTGAA
Organism: Apodemus agrarius; assembly: GCA_964023405.1. Lineage (NCBI taxonomy): Eukaryota > Metazoa > Chordata > Mammalia > Rodentia > Muridae > Apodemus > Apodemus agrarius. The sequence continues at coordinate 61,658,544 of OZ030012.1, read as the reverse complement.
TGGCCAAAATAATAATAAACAAAAAGAACAACACTAGAAGAATTACCATTCCAGATCTTAAACCATATTATAGACTATAGTAATAAAAACAATTTGGTACTGGCACGAAAACAGACATGAAGATCAATGGAACAAAACTGAAGGGCCAACTACACATAACTTCTGCCACTTAATAATCAATAAAGATGCCAAAAACACAAGCTGGAGAAAGACAGCGTCTTCAACAAATGGAGCTGTGGAATGGATATAGAGGAATGAAATTAGGTGTGTTGTATCTATCACCTCAAACAAAAACTACCTCCAAATGGAACAGATTTGAACTTGAACTTGCAACACTGAAACTGTTACAAGAAAATGTAAGCATCCCTCATATGACACATGACTTCCATGACAGGACATGAGAAGACTTTGTGAATAGGACTCCATTTGCCTACCAATTAAGGGCAACAACTGACAAGAGGAACATTCCTAAAACTAACTTCTGCACAGCTAAAGAAATAATCAATCGCTAAAAAGGAAGTTCAAAGAATAGGAAGTAATCTTTGCCAGCAATACATCTGACAGAATTAATATCCAAAATATACGCAAAAGACTCATTCAAAAAAAAAAAAATGGGCCTGGGACCTACAGAAAGTTCTCAAAACAACAAAACAGCTAAAAAAGGATAACTCAAAAACTATTCATCATCTCTAGCAATTAAGGAAATTCAAATAAAACGCCTTTTTTTTTTTTTTCTATTTGGGATTTTATCTTACCCAGGCAGAATGGCAAAGATTAACAAAACAAACCTACAACAAATTTTGAAGGTGAGATAGGGCAAAGGGGGAACCCTCACTGTCCACTGGTATTACAAACTAGGGCAGTCACTATGGAAATCAGTGTGGAGAATTCTTAACAACAAAAAATTCCTTGGCATATGACCAAAGAACTTGACATCCCACTCCACAGACATTTCTCAGCCATGTTCATTGCTACTGTATGCACTACAGCTAAGAAATTTAAACAACCTAAATGTCCTTCTACCAACAAATGGATAATAAAATGTGGTGCATATACACTACAGAACATACATTCATTCAGGTGCAAAGGAAAATGAAATCATGAACTTTATGCTAAGTGGATAGAACTAGAAAAGATCATAATGAGTGAGTTAACCCAGATCTAGAAATACAAATATCACATGAGCTCTCGCACTGAAAGATCCTAGAACTCTAAATCTTCCAATGTTGAGTAGATCCACCACCAGAATGGGTGCAGCAGTGGCACACAGCATAACACTTAGTGGTAACCAGCAGCTCTCTAATTAAATTTTAGAACTGCTCAACAAAAAGATACCATACTTGGAATTGAAAACCTAGTCAACCAAACCAGTGCTAGTGAAGTCACAGGTCTTGGAGGAGAATCTACAACCATCATTTTACTAAACCAATATTAAGTCCTAACTAAATACTTGTCCTTTTACCTACAGATAAATGTAGTCCTCACCCCTCATCAAGGAAACTTCTATTTGCAAGAGATAGAGACCATTATAGAAAACAACAACTGATGAAAATGCAAAGCCGTGAAGCTCAGTAACAAATGGATACATGTACAAAAAACCCACGCACTTAAGGATCAGGGATTATTGAAGAAGATTCTAAGAGCCAAAGGATCTGGGAGTTTCCTGAGACTGTCTCTCTTAGGAACCTGCATCTACCTACAGGTGCCACCTCTACCACCCAACTCCACACCCAGACTTCTGACATATTCCTCCAGAGTATAGCCTTATCTGTGTAGTCTTCACCCTCACCAAGGACACCTCTTTATTGCAATAGATAGAAAGTCCTACAGAAAACCATAACCAATCAAAATGCATAGTTGTAGAGCCCAATCTCAACACATAAAACACTCCCTACACTTAAGGCTCAGGGAACATTGCAGAAAAGGGGGTGGACTGATTCAATGAGCCAGAGGGTCAGAAAATTTGCTGTGAGATTGTACCTTCTAGATTGTGCCATCAGAAGCTATAACTGTAAAGTCACACATAACTGCCCAAACTTAAGCTGAACAAAGATAGTGATACCAACAAACATGCCAAACTGAACAGGGAAAAGCCCACAAGGCCTCATCCCTACACAAAGAACCACAGGGAAGGCTCCCAGGAACCAATGGGGGTGACCTTAGCTGAGACTCACAGCAGTGGGAATATAAAAAGCAAGTTTTGAATTTGGAAATCAGATACCTAGATGCTATCAAGTCTCTATTAGTTTACCAACTAAGCAATCTAACACCATCCATTTAAAAACCTTTAAGGTTAGTGATTTTTTTTTCTTATTCTGTAGGTTGCTATTTTGTCCTGCTGATGTGTCATTTCCCTTATTACACTTTTCGGTTTCATGAGGTCCTATTTATAATTGTCAATTTTAGTGTCTGCAAGACTGGTGTTCTGTTCTAGCCTGTGCCACTGTGTTCAAGACTATTCTCCACTTTCTTTTCTATTAGGTGCTATCTAGCTTTATGTTGAGGTCTTTGATCCACTTGGACTTGCAGGGTGATAAATATAGATCTACTTGCATTTTCTACATGCTGACATCCAGTTAGACCAGCACTTGTTGAAGATGCTTTCTTTTTTCCATTCTAATTTTGGCTTCTTTGTCAAAAATCAGATGTCCATTAAATGTGTGAATTTACCACTGGGTCTTTGATTCTACTGAATTGATCAACCTGTTTTTATGTAAATATCATGCCAATTTGTAAATTCTTCTATTATACAAGATTGTTCTAGATATCCTGGGTTTTTTTGTTTTTCCATATGAAGTTGAGAATTGCTCTTTTAAGGTCTGTAAAGAATTGTGTTGAAATTTTGATGGGGATTGTATTGAGTCTGTAGACTACTTTTGGTAAGATGGCCATTTTCACTGTTATTCCTACCAATCCATGAGGATGGGAGATCTTTCCACCTTCTGGTGTCTTCAATTTCTTTCTTCAAAGACCTGAAGTTATTTTCATACAGGTCTTTTGTTTTCTTGGTTAAGTTACATCAAGATATTTTACATTATTTGCGGCTATTGTGAAGGATGTTGTTTCTCTAATTTCTTTCTCCGACCATTCATCTTTTGTATATAGGAAGGCTACTGATTTTCTTACTTAATCTTATATCCAGCCACTTTGCTGAAGGTGTTTATTAGCTGTAGGAGCTCCCTGGTAGAATTTTGGGGGTTTCTTATGTATATTACATCATCTGCAAATAGTGATACTTTGACTTCTTCCTTTCCAATTTTTTAAAAAAGATTTCATTTATTTTATGTATGTGAGTACACTATAGCTGTCTTCAGACACACCAGAAGAGGACATTGAATCCCATTATAGATGGATGTAAGTCACCGTGTGGATGCTAGAAATTGAGCTCAGTGCTTTTAACCAATGAGCCATCTCTCTAGTCCTTCCTTTCCAATTTGTATTCCCTTGATCCCCTTCAATTGTCTTATTACTCTAGCTAGTATTTCAAATAGAATATTGAATAGCTATAGAAAGAGTAAACAGCCTGTCTTATTTCTGATTTAATGAAATTGCTTTGAGTTTCTTTCCATTTAATTTAATGTTGACTATTAGCTTGCTATATATTGCCTTTATTATGTTTAGGTGTGTCTCTTGTGTCCCTGATTTCTCCCTGATTTTTATCATAAAAGGGTGTAAGATTTTGTCAAAGGTTTTTCAATATTTAAAGAGATGATCAAGCTAATTTCCAAAATATATAAAGAACTCAAGAAACTAGACCTCAATAAACCAAATAATCCAATTTAAAAATGGAGTACAGATCTAAAAAGAGAATTCTCAACAGAGGAATTTCAAGTGGCCAAGAAGCACTTAAAGAAATGTTCAATATCCTTAGTCATTAGGGAAATCAATCAACACAACTCTGAGATTCCATCTTACACCTGGCAGAATGGCTAAGATCAAAAACACAAGTGACAGTTCATGCTGGTGAAGATGGTGTGAAAGGGAACACTCCTCCATTACTGGTAAGAGTGCAAACTGTACAACCCACTTTGGAAATCAAGACGGCAGTATCACAGAAAATTGGGAATTGATCTGCATATACCCAAAGGATATTCCAGCCTACCAACCTAGATGTCCTTCAACTGAAGAATGTATAAAGAAAATTTATACACTGGAGTATTACTTAGCTATTAAAAAATTAAAATCATGAAATTCCCAAGCAAATGGATGGAATTAGGAAAACAAAAACAACAACAACAACAAAAACAAAACATCCTGAGTAGGGTAACCCAGACCCAGAAAGACAAAAGAAAGTATGCACTTACTTGTAAGTGGATATTTGCTGTAAAATAAAAAAATAACCATGCTACAATCCACAGACTCAGAGAAGCTAAGAAACAACTAGGGATCAAGTGAGGGATGCTTAAACTTCCTGGGAAGGAAAAATAAATTTGGTATTGTGGGTGGATGTGGACAGGTGGAAGAGGGAACAGGTGGGGGAAAGATGGGGGAAAAGAGTACTGGAAGAAACAACTAGAACTGACATGTATCTCAGGGATGAGCTAGAAACCTACTACAATGCAAACTCCCAGGAATCTATGAAGATGTCCCTAGCTAAGACTCCTAGTAATTGGGGATATGAAGCCTGAACCGGTTATCTCCTTAACTAGCCAAGATGTCCAGTGGAGGGATTTGGACACTGACTCAGCTGTAAAACCTGACTACAATTTGCCCTGCATACAAGATGTGCTGGGGTAAAGGTGGCTAATCAACAACTGGTCCACCTGAGACCTGTGCATGAGAGGGAGCCTGCTCTGACAGTACCTGGAGGGCCAGAAACCAGAGGCTGGATATCCGAGAGACCTGAGATAGAACCAAACACATCTGGGGAAGGGAGGAGTCAATGAAATAATTCCGAATGATAGTCTGCTATTCTCATTGACTAGTGCCTAGCCCAAATGTCATCATCCAGCAACTGACAGAAACAGATGCAGAGACCCATAGCCAAATATTAGGTGGAGCTCAGGGATTGATAGATACCTGAAAAGGAGGAAGGATTGTAGGAGCTATGGGGGTCAAGGACACTACACACACACACACACACACACACACACACACACACACACACACACAAACCAAAAACCAAAAACCAAAAACCAAAAACCAAAAACCAAAAACCAAAAAAACAAAAAAAACAAACCAGGATCAACCTGGGCTCAAAGGGCTCACAGAGACTGAACTGACAATCAGGGAGCCTACATGGGTCTGACCTAGGCGCTCTTACATATATGCTATAGTTGTGTGCCTTGGTCTTTTTATGGGATTCCTAACAGAGGGAGAAGGGGCTGTCTCAGACTCTTTTGTCTTTGGGAGATCCTTTTCCCCCTACTAGGTTGCCTTGCCCAGCTTTGATATGAGTGGAGGTACCTAGTCTTACTGCAACTTGATATGCTGTATTTGATTGATATCCATGGAAGGCCTGCCCTTTTCTGAAGAGAAACAGAGAATGAGTGTAGCAGGAATGGACCAGGAGAGGAAACTGTGATTAGGGTGTAATATGTAAGACAGCTATTAAAAACAATTAATTCATGAAATTCTTAGGCAAATGGATGGAACTAGAAAATATCATCCTGAGTGAGGTAACTCAATCACAAAAGAACACACATGGTATGTACTTGCTGATAAGTGGATATTAGCCCAAAAGCTCAAAATACCCGATTCCATTCACAGACCACATGAAGCTCAAGAAGAAGGAAGACCAAAGTGTGGATACTTTATAATCTTTTTTGTTTGTTTGTTTGTTTGTTTTTTGGTTTTTCAAGACAGGGTTTCTCTGTAGTTCCAGCTGTCCTGGAACTCACTCTGTAGACCAGGCTGGCCTCGAACTCAGAAATCCGCCTGCCTCTGCCTCCCAAGTGCTGGGATTACAGGCGTGCGCCACCACCGCCCGGTACTTTAATCTTTTTTTAGAAAGGGGATCAAAATACCCAGGGCTCACAGCCAACCAATAGACTGAGATAGGGTCCCCAATGGAGGAGCTAGAGAAAGGACACAAGGAACTAAAGAGGTTTGCAGCCCCATAGGAGAACAATAATATGTACCAACCAGTACCCCCTGAGCTCCCAGGGACTAAACCACCAACCAAAGAGTACACATGGAGAGATCCATGGCTTCAGCTACATGTGTAGCAGAGGATGGCCTTTTCAGACAACAATGAGAGGAGAGGCCATTGGTCTTGTCAAGGCTCGATGCCCCAGTGTAGGGGGATTACCAGGTCAGGAAAGTATTTGGGGAGGGGGTTGGTAAGCAGGGGGATGGGGGATGGGATGAGGGTTTTTGGAGGGGTAATGAAGAAAGGGGATAACACTTGAACTGTAAATAAAGCAGAAATCTAATAAAAATATATATGAGAGTTGGGCGCACACTTGTAACCCCAGCACTCTGGGAGGCAGAGGCAGGCAGATTTCTGAGTTCGAAGCCAGCCTGATCTACAGAATGAGTTCCAGGAGAGCCAGGGCTATACAGAGAAACTCTGTCTCGAAAAAACCAAAATCCAAAACCAAAAAATAAATAAATACACACACACAGACACAGACACACACACACAGACACAGACACACAGACACACACACACACACACACACACACACACACACACACAGACATGAGAGAAGAAAAAGTTTAAAAAATTAAAAAATATAAAATAAAGCCAGGCATGGTGGCGCGTGCCTGTAATCCCAGCACTTGGGAGGCAGAGGCAGGCGTATTTCTGAGTTCGAGGCCAGCCTGGTCTACAGAGTGAGTTCCAGTCCAGCCAGGACTACACAGAGAAACCCTGTCTCGAGAAAAAACAAAAAAAAAAACAAAAAAAAAAAAAAAACAAGAAAGAAAGAAAGAAAAAAAAGAAAAAATATAAAATCTTTTAAATTATAGTGTTTCCTCCTATAAAATAGAATCAATACCTACACGGTATTACACAGAGGCCTTGAAAAGATTAAATTACATCTCTATACAAATCTAACAAAAGGTAGGAACTCAGGAATAAACACTAAGGATTGGTATAATGGTGTATGCCTATAACCCAAGAACTTGGCGGGGAGTTGCAAGAGGATTGTACCATATTTGACGCTAGCCTAGTCTACACAGTTAAGATCCAAGCCATTAAGGTACAAAACCAAAAAGCAAAAAACCACTTAGACTGGACTATCATTGCAGAAAGGAAAGAATTAGACTTCTAAGTTATTAGTAGCAGAAATGAAAGAGATGCTCGTTTTTATGTACTCTTCCTGCTTATATAAACAAGACTTTCACTATAGCTTAAAGCTTACTCAGGCCAGACACCAGCAAAGTATATTGATTAATGGTCTATTGTAATATTGTAATATCTTAGTTTATATAGGCTTGCCATTTACTAATACTTAATTAGGTCCTGTTGGTCTTAGGCAGCTAATCAAACTAATCTAGGGGCTGTGTTGTCTTCAGTAACACCACTGAGAAAGCACACTCGAGACAATGGTTCATAAACTTGGCCATAGACAGAATTACCTGGATGCTGGGTTTTCTGGGAACTGGTTTCTTTTTTTTCCCCCCTTCCATTCTCTTTCTTGCTTATTTTTTTCTTTCTTTCTTTTCTTTTTTTTTTTTTTTAAAGAAAGAGTCTAACTATGATGCTTAGGCTACTGATAAACTTGAGTGATTCTCTTACCTCAGCCTCTCAAGTAGCTAAGACTGCATGAGCTACTGTAACTGACTACTTGATGTGCTTTTAGACGTCTGATGTCCAGGCATTTCAGATTAACTAAATTAAGTTTGAGAATACTAGTCTAACTACTTCTTATTAAGAGTTATTGCTCAGTAGACTGCTTGTTCAGCATGCATAAAGCTCTAGGTTCAATCCCAAGTGCATTAAAACCAGGTACAGTGATACATGCATGTAATCCAAACACTGCTGAGGTAGAGGCAGGAGAATCAGAAGTTCAAGGTGGTTATACTTCACTACACAGTGAGTTAAAGGCCAGTTTGGGATACATGAGACTCTGTCTACCACCACCACTACCCCCAGTTAATAATTAAATTATTAACTTCTGGCACCAGTGTTAGATGTTGTAGAATGTAAGAAAGAACTGTCCCATTAGATAGGTAAAGATATAAGATACATTAAGGTTCCCCATCTTGAGAAGCTGGTTGTTGCCAATGAGAAAAACAGAATTCAATTTATTCAGTATTAAATTCTCCTCTCTGTCCAACCAAAGGCAAGACAGGCTTAGAACCATGAAGGAACCTTAAAGATTACTGTCTTAATTTTACTTTATCTGACACTAGTGAAAACTGGGGCCCAGAGGTGAAATATGGACTAGTTAAGCTTGTGATATAAAAGGACAAGATTAGAATCCACTTTCTCTCTCAGTGGAAAGCCTTTCAATTATCCTGTGCTGAACATAGAGCATGGTGCTAGAGTGCCTAGGTGAAAATCTGGCCCCAATAGTTAACTCAGCCACACTAGGTCATTTAACCCTATAAAACCTCTATTTTCTCACCTGACTAGGTCAGCAGCAGCCTATACTAACAGTGGAGCAGGAATAGTTATCTGAGCTGAAGATGATGACCATTAATGCTCCAGAGATACCATGATTATGTTTTCAAAGAGCTCTCGTGTAGACCCAACTTGAAGTTCAAACCAGCCTTTACATAAGGTGCAACTTAAAGGATGCTTCTGGGAAGCCTCCTGAATGAATGAAATGAAAATGCCACTTTTGTTCAAGGTGCTGTACAGATAGATGTGAGATTATATTACTCCTTTCAATAATGACACCTCATATTATCTTGTCCAGCTGCAAGCAGAGAACATTCTTCCAGAAATCCTAGGATTCCATCCTAAAAAATATACTCACATGTAAGGAAAGTTAAGTAGGGAAGAGAGAACAGCTGTTTAGAAACAGAGGCAGGTCAAGAAGAGAAAAGGGCAAAGGATTGAAAAACTGCATGAAGAAAAAAATTCAACATCTATTAGAGTATCAATGAGTCCGCTATATGTATAGTTCCTGGAAGCCACAGTCTCTACAGTAAAGAAGCTAGAGAAATGTATTCAATTCTGAATAAGCTTGGCAGAACCCAGGGGAGAAAGACTTTGGGATATTATCGCAGCTCTTTCTCCTCTCCTGGCCAGTCTTGTTCTTTCTTCTATCCCCACAAATGCTAAAGTTACTTATGAAATATTTAAGGTGTATGTGGATGGGATTCTGAAGCAGGGGAATCACAAGGCCAGTTTGGGCTACAAAGAGGAGGATAAGGAAAACAAATATTACTTTGGGGGATTCATATGTATGTGTATAATCTATACATGAATGTGTATGCCCACATGAGCATATGTGGAGGTCAGAGGTCAACACTGAGTCTTGTCTTGATTAACTCTTCATCTTATTTTTTGAGGCAGGGTGTGTCTCACTAAACCTAGAGCTCACTGACTGGTTAGAATTGGCAGCTGCAAGCCACAGGGATCTTTCTGTCTCCACCTCCGTTGTTAGGGTTACTGTCCGAGCTATCACACCCAGCTTTTATGTGGGTGCTAGGGATCTAAATTCAGTCCTCATGCTTGTGTAGCAAGCACTGTACCCACAGAAGCGATCTTTCAGCCCCAAACTATCCAAATTCCTAAGGAGTTTTAGCTTTTGTAATCTCTCCTGTAACATGGATAGAAAACAGAGTGTGTAGTCTTTAAGATTGTTGATAGTTTAGTTTGGTAAAAATTAGGAACAGTGAATTTTTTGTATGTAAAGTTCAAAAAGCTTTGAATAAACCCAACCCAGGATCATATTCTAAGCTAGTTTCTAATTGTGGTTGGGTGTGAAAACTGACTTAAATTTAGAAGGGAGTGTGTTTGAATTCTAAACCACTGTCATGTATATTGGCAGTACCTCTGGGGTAGTGTTAGAGTTAGTTGCCATTTTATAGCTGCAGAGATGTGAAATCTGCAGAACAGTAAGAGGTTATTATAATTGAAAAATTCAAGATTTTTCAATAAGTAAGTTCAATAAGTAAACAAACAAATCAACTTATCCTGTCCTATATCACTTAGAACTGTACCAAGAGCTCAGCAGGAATGAAACAGGGCTTCAACTATGGAGTCAAAGCTTCCTCACACAACTTAGCTCACTTACAGTTAGTTGGGAGGGTCCATTACTGGCATAGAGAAAATGTCGCCCAATGCTTTCTATCTTCAAGTTAAACATATTTGGCATTCTCCAAAAGCAGAAAGGAATCAAGCAACAAGTCCTGGCCTGTTGTGATCTATGTAAACACTGGAACGTTACAACTCAGAATTTAATCTAGCAGCAAAAGGTGGCACTAACAGTGCCTTTATTACCTCATAAGTCAGGACTGTATCACCACGACAGTTCTTTCTCATCATACATGGAGGATGCTGAACATGACTAATTCCTCAATTTGCATTTTAATCTTCCAAATAGTTTAAGGAAGAGCTAAGTAACTGTTTGCGCCTTTCTTTTCCCCCAAATCTGTCCTTCTAGCACGTTTGTCTTTCCTTAGTCCTTTCTCAACAAAATAAAATATAAAAACCTTGTTTCCAAAGCAGTACCTTAAACATCCTCTTAGAATGGAGGTACAACCTATAATCACAATGTTTTCCTTAACAATGGAAAAAAAAATACTGCATTAAAGAGTCAACACCTGGGCTCTAGGTTAGCCCTGACACAAGCTCATTACAGGGCACATGGTTTCACTTTCAGGGGTCTCAGTTTTTCCTGGAGAATAATGCATGAAAACTTAAGATTAGTGTTATTAGGTAGCTATAATTTGTATAGTTCTATTTGATTGTGAAACTCTCTGCTATAGACTCATCTTTAAGATGCCACATACCCACAAGATTTCCTTAAAAACAAATAGCTTTATATTAACCTTATATAATGTACTTTCACAAATGTGGCCAGGCCCACCTAAGACCTAAATAGTCATACCTATAAGATTTAAGAACTTAAACAATGTTGGATCATATAAGATGCTACTACTTCAACATTTTGACACATGAAACAGTAATTTTATATAATAGATATACTATAATTAATGCTCCCATCAAATGTAGCAAGTAAGTGCTATTGATGTTCTTGTTTTACAAATAAAGGAATGGAAGCATAGAAGTGGGGAACTTGACAAGTTATACAGTTGGTACACAATGGAATTGGTATTTAAAACCAGGCAACCAGGCTTTTAATCCTGTCTTAGCTATAAATTACATTGCTACTCAAAATGGAAATAAAAATTTTTAAAAACCAGACATCCAGAGTAAAGAAGGAATCAGAGGCTAACACTGAAGCCTTTGATAGGTTGTACCTTTCACTTCAATGGTGGCATTTGCTTTAGGAGCGCTGACAAAATGATATACACAGTGGTATTCGCCTGAATCCTCAGCTCTTGGCTTATTGATCCTGCAGAGATAAGGGAAAAGAAATGAGTTAACTGGGCAACAGAAGGCAAATCAAACAGGCAACAAGAAGGGACTTCTAGCTTGACTAGGCACTTTGCATTATGACAAACTTGTTTCCAACTCAAAATCTCCATATAATGCTCCTATATTGTTCCTCTTATCATCCAGCATACTTAAGTCCTTTTCTGTCACATCTGAGCGCACATGTCACACCATTTAAATTTCCTCCTCTCCCATTATTCTCACACTGTGGTTCTTCATAGCATTTACCAGACTCTGTAACCATGTATTTATCATATTGTTCGACTGATATGTCTCTGCAACAGACCATGTTGTATGGAAGTAGGCACTGTTTAACTGGCACACAACTCTATACTCAGCCCTCACGTGGTACACATACTGTAGTGAAGAAATGAGGAAACGAATAAGTGAATGAATAAAGTCAGACCAAACAACTGGGTATGAACCCAGACCAAGTTAAGAAATTAATGTAAGAAGAATGTGTGGCCAGGATAATAGTTCCTTTCAAGCCTTACAGATGATTACAACTTCACAGTCTCAATACACTCCCTCCTGTGTGTGTGCGTACGCACACAGACACACACAGACACAGAGAGAGAGAGAGAGAGAGAGAGAGAGAGAGAGAGAGAGAGAGAGAGAAAAGGAGGAGGAGGAGGAGGAGGGAGGGAGGGAGGGAAAAGAAAGGGAGGGAAGGAGGCATTGGTAGCTGCAGAAAGAAAAAAAAAATCAACTGCCCCAGATTAAAGGATACAAAGATAGTTTCAAAATTTCTTCTGAACACCATTTAAAAGATCTACATCTCCACTACAGAAACTAATGTTTAATGAAAACTCCTAATCTTCACCACTTACTGGCCCAATGAATTAACCCATTATATTGTTCATTATTAAAAAAAAGAAACACAAGCTAAGAAACCACAGATAAGAACTGACTCAGCATTTCTATGTCCTCACAACATTCTAAAAGGGTTGGACTGTCTTTTCAACATGACACAAATATCCCACCACCTTGAATCTATGCTCTCAAAAGGAAAACACACACAAATCAGGTGTTCTTAAGTAGTCCCGAGTTTGATCAACAGCCATACACTTTAGGGTTTGCCTAACTCTATGTTCCATAAGAAATACTTAGGGACAAAACAACAACAACAACAACAACAACAAACAAACAAACAAACAAAAACCCTCCTGAATTGAGGACATGCCTATGTGTTTACAATTTCCCAAAACCATTTATTCCCTTAGACTAACTACTGGAAAAGAAATTGAAACAAACAGAAAATGTTTCCTACAGAGTAGGCAGAACAGGCTTCTGAAGCTTGTTCAATGGCCAGCTGCCAGAGTAGCCCAAGAATGTCTAAACTCTAATCCATAGCCTGGAGAGCATCAAATAAATGGGCAAAAAAGGGAGCAATGGCAAAGACACAGTAAATAAAGTTAAGCAGACTGGATGTTTGCTTCCTTGAAAGAGATATTATTTAAGAAAAAAAAAAAAAAAAAAAAAGCATGGGGGAGAGGGGCGCTGGAGAGATGGCTCAACTGATAAAAGCACTGACTGCTCTTTCAAAGATCCTAGGTTCAATTCCCAGCATCCATAGAGCAGCTCACAACTGTCTCTAACGCCAGTTCCAAGGGATCTAATACCCTCACACAGACATACATGCAAATAAAATACCAATATACATAAAGTTTTTTAAAAATTAATTTCTAAAAATTGGGGCTGGAAAGATCTTCCAAAGGTCCTGAATTCAAGTCCTAGCAACCACATGGTGTCTAACAACCATCTGTAATGTAATCTGATTCCCTATTCTGTTGGCATTAAAAAAAAAAAAAAAAAAGGAAGCATGCATATATATTTTTTAAAATCTGTAAAATGAATGGATAGACCAGAAATAAAAGCAAATACCACCCAACAACTCCAACCCATTACCACTTTCCAAACTATGAAAATACTGCTGAGGCTACCTTCTCAATTTAGCATCAGAAGAAACCACAGTAGAAAAGATTAAGTTGCCCCTTTCTGGTAAGGTATAGAAGGGAAGGAAGGCATTACAGAAACAATTCAAAGTAGTTGTAGAATCTAACACTAGTGATGAAATATACTATAGTATTTGAACTTAAAGGCAGCCAAGACTAATTTCCTGATCTGGGGATTTAAAAAAAAAAAAAAAACAAAAAAAAAAAAAAACTCATGTAGATCAATGAAATAAGGGGCACAAAAATTCTAATGATGTTGCAGAATGTCTTGCTGCTAAGTCAAAAAGCTTTCCTGGTCTCCCTTCAGTGTAATTTCTTTATATTATATTATTCTGCCAAGCAGGATCAGCTGATCTTTTTAAAGATCACTTTGCAACCCAAAACAAACTTGTCTAAAAGATGAGATGCCAAATGTTCTCAGCACTCTAAAAAGTACCATATCATTGGAGTTCCAGAAACTTAGACCAGCAAATATCCTCCTCTATTCAGAGACTATGTCTAGGCTACGAACCTCACCCCCAGATCACTAAAGACCACTGGTCCTGATTAGATTATGGTGACTTTACTTTTAGAAGACAATTCATTAGGGCATCTACCCACAGTTAAGATCCCTTGTCTCAGTTTCAAAGCTGACTTCAATTTGCTTCTCAAACTACTGAAATAAGTCAAAAGGCCTGTATTCTGTGACTCAGTTATTAACTAATACTAATTCCATGAGCAAATGACTCCTCCTTATTGTCAGTTTCTTAATTATAGCAGATTCAGGATCATCTATGGCTCTTAACTATGACTGCCCAATAGAATTATTAAAGAATCTTTGACAGATTCCTAGTTTTGCCTCAAATACAGGAGACTAGACTACTGAAGAGAAGGCCAAGGCCAAATGTGGTGGTGCATGCCTTTGATCCCAGTCCTGAGGAGGCAGAGGCAGGAGGTTCTTTGTGAGTTGGAACCCACCCTAAATATAAAGTATACCAGGACACCAAAACTCCAAACTACATAAAGAGACCCTATCTCTATCTATCTCCCGCACCCTACCCCCACCCATGCACCAGGAGAGGGCCAAATGCATCTCAAATCATCAAAGTACGAAATTTGGGAAAGAGTTCAGTTCACTGAAATGAGATCATACTGAATTTTTAATAGAAACATTCTCAAGTTCATCTTTTCAACATGTACATGTAAATTCCTAATGAGGATAAGATGCATTAATACGAAAGACCTTTAGAAAAAGCACAGAAACCAGTTTAGGAACCAGTTCAAGTTACTGTAGCAAAATAATTCATAATGTATCTGTGTATGTATCTCTCTATCTCCCACCCCACCCCTCCCTTCTTTTTGTTTGTTTGTTTTGCTTTTTGAGACACTGTCTTTCTACATGATTCTGGCTGTACTGGGACTCATTATATAGACCATGCTGGTCTTGAACTCAAGAGATCTGCCTGCCTCTGTCTCCCAAATGCTGGGATTAAAGATATACACCATCACACCCAGCATCTCTCTTTTGTAAAAACATTTATTTAGTATATGCACTTGCACACAAGCAGGACAACCCCTGCCACAGTTGGTTCTTCCCTTCTACCATGTGGATTCCTGGGGGCAAGCACCCTTACCTGCTGAGCCATCTCACTAGCTCCACAATGTATCCTTTAATTAACATTTTCATACTCATAATTTTATCACATAAATGTGAATTGCTAATGATGAAGGATTATAAACATACTCTCTCTGTTCCCCAGAGTGTTGGTTCTCACCTGTACTCCATGTTGCTGGCATTCTTACGGGTGGCAGTGAGTTCTACCCCATTCCTTGTCCAGTAGCTGTGCATAAGGGTGTGAGAGCTGGAAGTGAGGTTACACTGCAGGGTGAGAGGAAGGAGGCTGTCTCGAATAATGACCTCTTCACTGGTGACAATTCTTGGTTCTGTAATTAGAGTACATAATGACAGAGTGCCATAGTTTTCCATTGTTTAAAGCCCTAGCCTGAGAGTTAAATGGGGTAGGGAGGGGAGACTAGAAGAAGAGGGAAGGCAGACAGGACTACATTGGGACTTTCACTTTACCACTTTGGTGGAAGTTAAAAAAAGGAAAAACAATGATTATAAGCAAATGACCACTAGCGCAGACAACAGCCTGAAGACCAGCTGGCCTAGACGTGAAAGAATGGGAGTATTACATGTGCTTGCACTGGCAACAATCCACTTACAGTTTTCAATACCACAATTTAATGAAGTAAGAACCATCAGCCAATTCAGCATCTATAAGAAAATGTAGTTCTGCCTAGCAGTTCTGAATGCAAAGGCAGTGTGTCACTTATGTAACAGACTCCTTACGGAGCCACTGGACCTTGGAAAAGCAACACATAATACATATATGGTTGTTCCCACAGTGGAATCTGCTAAACCTACAACAAACCGACCACAGTCATTTCATAGAAAAGATACTAGATTTAAAAATAAACCTCCCATTGGAAATCTCTCGCATTCTTTAAAGTTTTGAGGAGTGTAACTTCTTAAAGAACCACTGACTCTTTTCTCCAGCTCATATTTATTCCCAAAACAACCCTTTTAGAATTGTACTTTAAAACACATTGCACTGCAAGACAATACAATTATACTAGAGTGTAATATGTCTTGGTATATGGGCTCCTAGAAACTTAGAACTGCAAGGTTTACTCCTCTTTTATAGGCTAGAAAAGTAAAATAACATGTCCAAGGCCAAAATTACTATCAGCGGCAAAATGGCCCTATAAAGTACATCTAAGTTCCCTGTTTCTGTCCCCCAATTCCCAATACCTCCTAGCCCCTAAAACCTTCACCTTAATGCAAGGTAAAGACATTTCTTTTTGGTTCTATTGTGGGCTTGGATAACTTAGGATAACATCTGTCTACAAAAATAACCTACAATTAGCTAAATAGAATCCATTAAGCAAAAAATTTATTAATCACACTGAATCATTTCTGGTAGGCTTATCTTCAAAGAAGATTTAAATTTTCATTTCCATATTATAATCAGGACTATGTTGCTTGAGTTTTTATCTTTTCCCAGATTTAGGTTTTTGTTTTTGGGGGTTTGTTTTTTTTGTTTGTTTGTTTTGTTTTGTTTTGTTTGTTTGTTTGTTTTGACTTTGGATCAAATGTTGTCTTTCAGGTGAAATCTCAATCAATCACCTTTCCCCATCCACATTAAGAGGTATGTGCCTCTCCCCACCCCCCAACTCCCTTCTCTCAGACACCCATGAATGATTTCCCACTTCCCTGTATCTGACTACTTCTAGTATACATTTCCACAGCAGCTTCCCTCATCACTTTATAAAGAATAGTTCTAACTCTTGAGGATAGAACTGTCTCCCTCTTCTGAAACTGCTTCTTTTTATATAGTTCAGAGGAGGGAAGAGGATGGATGGAGAAGTCACGAGATATTTGGAAAATGTAACATCTTAATGACTTTCTAATCCATGAAACATTTCTGCTTATAAAGTTAGTGTCTTTATTATCTTATGATAAAGCAAATCTTGAAATTGCCTCAAACTGGTTCTAACTAATTTCCAATT
This sequence comes from Apodemus agrarius, assembly GCA_964023405.1. Classification (NCBI taxonomy): domain Eukaryota; kingdom Metazoa; phylum Chordata; class Mammalia; order Rodentia; family Muridae; genus Apodemus; species Apodemus agrarius. Next base: position 61,641,576 of record OZ030012.1, on the reverse strand, counting down.
CTGATAACAGGACAATAGTTATCTTCCATTCAGTACTGGTCCTATTTAGTAACAGCAAACAAGGTCTCTATATACAAATAATGGAGGCATAGCAGCCACTAAGACAAAAGCAGATGCATGTAAACACGTTAGCGCATTGGTGTCCCATGATTTCAAGACACACTGGACAGAAGCCAAATCCCTGGACTTTAAGAAGTTGAGCAGAACAGCTGCAAACCCTGCAATGGAAGGCGCACATACACCATCAGCAGAAAGCATCACAATTCCAAGAAAAATTAAAACCAAGCAAAAACAGAAGAGAAAACCAGTACTCCACAGAAGAGAAATTAAAAATATATCAAAAGCAACATTAAACCCAAACACACTTTCAAGTTTTCACTGAATTTTTATTGTCCAATTTCATATTCTATCCCACTTGGGAATCTCCTGGTTCTTCCTCTCAGATTGCACTAAGAAAAGGTGAACTCTGAGAATGAGGCCAAGAGTTTCCAGATGTTTATATACAAGGAGGCAAAGAAAATGCTACTCTTACCTGTGACGGTGCAAATGATCATTGCAGCTCAGGGAGATTAAGAAGGTGATGAGAGCAATCTGGTAGACTTTCTGCTAAGAAATCTTAGAAGGCAAAAGAAAGTACTTTTTCCCTTAAATGTTAAGGATCCAGGAAAGAGTCATCAGGGAGCAAGTCGATTCTGTGCCATAGGAGGACTGTAGTGCAGGGTAACCTGACTTCTGTCATTACTGTATGTGACACTAGCACTATGCTGACCTCCTTTGGCTACAGTACTACATCTGTGTTCTACACCAGGATGAAGGTGAGACATTTATTTCTGTGGCCCAGTGTTACACCAAGGGAAAGTCCAAGAGAGATGAACAGTTAGAAATTCAAATACTTTTACTTGTCACTGACTTCTATTTAGAAGCAATAGGTAGGACCCTTACCCTAACCACCATGTTTATGTAAAGAACATATTATGGCAAAACAAGCCTAAAAACTGGACCTATTTCTCTTCTGGTTTACATTATTCAAAGAGCTTTGGGGAAAGCACTAGTATGTCATTCTTAGAAAAATTCAACTTCCCTCTAGAGGCAATGTTTCTAAGGATCCTAAGATCACAAAACAATTCAATTAAAGTTAAATTCAGGTCATTACAGCTAACTAGTGTTAACCAACTGATATGGATATCCAGGGAGAAAATGACTAGCCAGGCTATGACTCAAGTATATGCAGATACCCATAAGTTAAGAAATTTGTTTCTAAGTAAACTGGGAAAGTACTATGTGCTCTTAGGAACTGATGCATACTTAACTGCAAAGCCCTACACTCTTATACTCCTTACATACAGTCTTTTTAGCTACAAGTTATGATTCTTGGAAGTGAAACTACCTAATACCCAGTCTATAACTATGAACTTCTAGAGACCTTTGTGGCCATTTGGATAATTCTGCCTTTTGTTTAAGGAAAGGAGCAAGGGGGCAGGAGAAAGAGGCGTGCAAGGGGAAAAAAATTATTAAAAGAAAGAAAAATTGCTGGGTTAATGTTCCCCATTTTCACAGACAGGTTTTCTTTTCCCCTGCACAGAAGCAGGTTCTCTGATTCAGCAGTACCAACTGCAACAGCCTCTCCTGTCTCCCTTTCACATCTCCTCCTCCAGTTTTCCAAGTGGATACAAAACAAATACTAATTTGTTATTTTTTTTTCATATATACACATTCAAGTATAATACATTCAGTTTTCCAAGTATACAGATGTGGGGGGTCCCTCTCATTGTGCTATCACCAAACTGCTCACAAAAATAGTGTATTTTATTATTTAAACTTTATTCTCTAAATCAGTCAGGTCTCTCACTGAACTATTCAAAAGCATGCAAAAGTATCAGAGGCCCCTCCATTAAATTGAGAATGCCCCTCAGTCATAACTAAGTCAAATGCAGGACTAGAACCCTTCCTGGTGAGAGCATGGATTTTTGTGTTGGGCTCTGCTTCCTACCATTCAGGTTTCAGAAAGGGAACTGGCCACCCAAACCTAACTTCTACAGCAGACACAGGACTCAAGAGGACTTGGATTGAGATTTAATTTACTTTTTTTTATATATATATAAGACAAAGAAACAGTGTGAATGATTTACAAACTATTTTTGAGTTTATCATCCACCAGAAAAAGGAATTTTGTAAAAACATCAAAGTCAAGCTGTCTGTGGCTAGAAACCAGATATTCTAACTTTCAAGCAGCGTGCTAAGTTTTTAAAACAACTTAATTTTCAGCTTCCGAGCACCTAGCTTTTGATAGCAAGACTAAGGGAGAGACTCTCAGGTAGCTGCTTTTAAGAAAATAGGCCCAGTAAGAACTGTGCTGTTGCATTGGAGGGCTGCTGTCAGAGAAGCACATGCCACTGCTTTAGAAAAGAAAAAGAGCTGGAGCTATGGAAATGTCCAAGCTTACATGCCACCCAACAAAACACATACTACCACACTGCACCATGGCAACATTCCTATCAACAGAACAGGATGACACCAAGTCACAGCGAGGGAAAAGGCTAGGCAGACACAAACTTAAAACCATAGAGGTAAAGGCAGCTAGCTATTCAGAGCGAGCTTCCAACAGATGAACAGAGGAAATAAAAAGTAGTTAGAGTGGGGAGAAAAACAAAAATAGAAAGGCACCAGAGAAGCACTCAGCAAAAGGATAGCAGGAAACCTACTACAAAATTAAAGAGGGAAAAAAACAGTTTCAACACTACCCTCATTCCACTGCCTGGTATTTGTGCTTTTAAAATTTTTTTTGTTTCCCCAGTTCTCCCCCCCACCTCTTCCCAGCGAAGCTGACTTTGGACAGTCATGGATGTCCTCAAGTTCTTTGTTCCTGAGGAGAAAGACACAGAGAAGGGTTGGGAGATAAGGGAAATAGAAAGGAAGGCAAAAAGAAAAAAAAAAAAAAAAAAAGCCACAAATGTTTTCATACACTACAACCAAAAGGGTCGTGGATTTGAAAAAACAAAGACAAGGGGTGGGGTAAGCGATCATATTAGGGTAGAGGGAAAGGAAGCAAAAGGGAAGGGTCATTGGGCCACCTCTAAAGACTACAGTACTACTACTGTAGGGTGCTGGACTCACTCTGAAGGACGCTTATGGTGGCCTGGGCTCGAATCCATGTTATGGAAGGGTTTTGCCTCAAGTCATTCCTCTTGGGGTCGTTGCTGGCCCTGCACTCGTAAGTCCCAGAGTCCTCCAAGGTGAGCCGGGTTATTCTCAGCACACTCACGCCGTTTGACCCGTAGGCGGTGTTTACGGTGACACGGCGCTTCCGAGCACCGTCCCACAGCTGTCTGAAAGACTCTGCCCGGTTGACTTCTGCGTACCACCACTGGATCTCTGGCGTGGGACTCCCGACCACGTCACAGTACAGCTCAAAGGCGTCCCCCGTGAGCTTAGTTTCTGACATGGGCGACTTGACAAACCCAGCTAGAGGGAGGGGGAGCAGGAATGCAGTGACAGGCCAATCAGAAAAAAAAAAAAAAGAATCAACAGGTGTTAATAATTTAAAGGAAAGAAAAGAAAAGAAAAAAGCAAATGAGTTGCAGAGAACAAAAAAGGATTCATTTTTAAACTATAAAGAGACAGTAATAGCAATTCATACAAGCTTTTAGAAGAAGAACCACCCTGGGAAGCTTATGAAGCAAAGGCAGGCCAATTACAAGCTGGGGCAGCCCAGGTGCTGGCCAGGCAGAAGCAAGCCCACTGGAAAGCATTTTAGCAATGGGCCCAGCTGGTAGGAATGAGAAAGCCTTAGGTCTTGGGAAGAACATCCTTCCATAGAGCACAAAACCATTACCTTTCCAAACTCAGGCAAATGATGGAAGATAACAGGAAGTGGTAATGGGTTTTTATGCCAAGTCAGGATCTTTTTTGAATGGGCAAACATTTCATTAGAGATGCAGTATCTTTCCCTAAACCTCAACAAGAAGTACATTAACTAATCCAGTACCTTCTCTTATTATTCAGAGTCCAAATTTCAGCTAAAGGTCAGAAAATTCTTGTATGTAAGATACTATCCTTAGTTTAGACTTCTCCATCTCCTAATCTTCCCTGAGCCCATAGTAAACAAACAGCCCAGCTGTCTATGCATCTATCTGAATACAGATCCTCAGGAACAGAAAAAAGGCACAGTCTGTCCTTCACATCAAAGTGAGAACTATTGTGCTCAGCTCAGGAGCTCAACCAACACTAACAGCAACCCAATCAATGCCAGTAAAGAGCCAGTGACACTGCTCTTCATGATTCTATAAATCCTACTAGTAAAATCTCCTGAAAAGCCAGTCTTTGAAATAATTGTGGCTCCTGACAGGATCTTCCTACAAAGGGTAATTTGCCTGGCTACTAGCAGTCAATTCAAAGAGGATGAGAAATGTATACTGATGAATTAAACTAATCTGCTGGGTGAAGGTTTATGCCTCAACTTGCATTTTAGGTACTGCTCAGAACTAAAGCCGATGCCTACTTCTACTACCTGCTCATAACTTGCTTTCTATAAGACAAGTTAGGTTAGTAATAGCAGAAAAAGTTTTTTTTTTAAGTCATTATTATCGTCTAGGCTTATTTTAAAAGCTGGAGTAAAGCCTATAGTGGGAAAGGTACCACAGGACAAGTATTCACTCATTCATTCCCCAGGTTTTTCCCCCTCCCCCTAAATTACTACCATTAGGCAATGCCCTAAAGTATAATAAGGCAAGAATTTAAAAGAGGCACTCTGAGTGGCTTGGCTTATGAGCTAAGTATGCTCACCTACAGTGAACAGATTACTGGGTCAGAATCTGCCAATATTAGATATAAGAACACTCCAGAGAACAGGCAAACAAAATCCAAGTTTTTCTATCATCTAGAAGCCAAGGATGTAATTAGCAAACTGAAAATGGATGTTGCTAAGTAGAAATGTTACTGTTTATAAGCAAAGCAGTATCTGCCTTTGCAGACAAATCCTACTCTGTGGATCTAAGAATACTAAGGAGGTACTGACAATCATATTCAAGTAAAGGTCAAGACCTCTAAATTCATACTGGCCTTTCAACTAGCTTTCAGAGTGAATAATACAGAAATACAGTAATCGAAGGGCTTAGACTAAATGTTGTGCTTGAATGTGTTATTTGAAACTTCCCCTTTGACCTCTAAGACCTTGTATAAGATCTTTCTTACAAGATCTAGGATTTTGTAAGAAACATACAAGTCCAACCAGTCAAACAAATGTCAATCTCAGACACAGAATTTGTTTAATAAATACAGAAAAGAGCTCCCAAGGTCCTCTATAGAACCTAGCTTGCTGCTAGGTAAAATGCTGATCTAAAGGGCTGTGTCTCAGTTATGCTCATAAACTGCTACCAACTGCCAGAAAGTGAATGCCTACAAATAGGAGAGAGTAAGGAAGCTGGTTTTAACTATCAGTCTAATTGCCAGGGAAAACTAGTTATCGGGAAATTCTTGAAAACACTGTGAAGATTATTTTAATCATATTCCTGAATAGTTAACAGAAATCACATTTCACTCTAACACTGTCTATGAAGGTGGGGCTCTTATATCCCTCAGATGCTGTACTTATGTACTTGACTGTGTCCTAGAAACCTATTAGTAGACTTGTATTTTGTTCTACTTTCTTCTGAATAGCAGTTATTAGACTAAAGCTTGCTTACCAATCTGTTGACTATGCCAATATAAAAAGGATGTTTCAAACCAACAGAAGCCATGAAATTCCAATGGAACTCCAAATCCCAGTATTACACAACTCAAAGGAATAGAGAAAAGGATCTAAACATAATTCCCACTGCATAAAACAAAACAAATTACTCAACCTAGAGGAAAAAAATATGTTAATCTAATAGGCCAGGCTTAGGTCAGGCATGGTGGTGCACCTTTGATCTCAGAGCTCAGAGGCAGAGGCAGGTGGTTCTCTGTGAGTTTTGAGGCCAGCCTGGTCCACAAAGCTAGTTCTGGGATAGCCAGGGCTACACAAAGAAACCCTATCTCAGAAATAAAAGCAAAACAAACAAAATTAAGACCAAGTCAAAATTACTATTTTAATTGGTAAATTATAAGATCCAAATTTAAACTTTTTAAAAACAAAATTGAAGGGGCTGAAAAAATGGCTCAATGGTTCTGAGCACTCATCCTTGCAGAGGACCTAAGTTTGGTTCTCAGACCCAAATGGGTCTAGTTCCAGAGACTCTAGAGAGTCAGACTCCCTCGTCTGGCCTCTTCAAGAACTGCACATTCATATTGCACAAACATGCAGGCAAAACCATCTATACACATAAAATAAATCTTTTTAAAAAAGTACTGAAACTGTCTTTTAAAAAAAATTATTAGCTGGGCGTGGTGACGCACACCTGTAATCCCAGCACTTGGGACGCAGAGGCAGGCAGATTTCTGAGTTCAAGGCCAGCCTGGTCTACAGAGTGAGTTCCAGGACAGCCAGGACTACACAGAGAAACCCTGTCTCCAAAAACCAAAAAAATATATATATATTATATGTTTATATACACCTGCATGCCAGAAGAGGGCATCAGATTCCTTTATAGATGGTCATGAGTCACCATATGGGTGCAGGGAATTGGACTTAGAACCTCTGGAAGAACAGCCAGTGGCTCTTAACAGTCAGCCTGGTCTCTTAACACTGTACACAGCTGCAATCATTGTGTCTTACAAGGCTACAAAAGTAAAAGAAATGAGCAGTCACTTAAAAATAAATTAAATAATAAAATAAAAAATTAAAGACATACTTTTTATCATTTACTTTAGTAAATTGGTAATTCTTAGACATAAGTAGACATCCTCCACTAGAATGATTTAACCAAGATAACTTAAGTGGCTAAGCCTGAGTATACCTGGGACTAAGGTGTCTTTAATTCTTATTTGGGGGCTTTTTCTCACAAACTGTACTGTCTCTACAGAAACTATGAGATTCCTTGATAGCTGAACACCCATCAAAAAAAAAAAAAAAAAAAAAAAGCATGTAAATCTATTTCCCCTCCAAACTGGGAAAGAACTCTATAAAGCACTATGAAATAAATCACAATTGGCAAGGAAGGTTATTAGCAATCATCCAGCCTCATTATCTATCCAAAATTAGCTCCAATTCAGAAGAACCAGCTTTCAGCAGCAGCTCAGAACCTGACTCATTGCCCTGCCTTTCATCACCAAGGGCTTTCAAACAAACTGTGCCCTCAACATGAAAGTACACCACTGCCAGAAGTTAGGAGACCACCAGAAGCACTTATTTGATAGCACAACGATACAGGGCTTTTAGGGGAGTAGGGAATATAAGCTGTTCTTGAAGGGGGGCGAAAATAGAAGCATCAAACCCCAGAAAAGTGTAATGAAAAATTGCATAGCTGAGGTTGGGGGATGGGAAGCAGAGATGACAGCTGGGGCTAGCAGCAGGGAAAAGGAGGAGCTCTCTGGCAGGAGAAACTGGATGTGTAGATAGGAAAAGAATGCAAAGAGAAAGGGAACACAGAAGAGCAAGCTGTAAACTACCTCCACATATGCCCTAAAGAAAAAAAATTTTACCAACAAACCCTCTCTTGCCTTCAAGGAAGCCACCACAGTACAGGTAACATTAACTGCTGTCCCTCAGCTGACTACTGCCAAGGTCAGACCTCCAAATCTCCCCAACACCTGCCACTTTCTTTATTTAAAAAAAAGGGGGGGGGGTTAAAGAAAGAAAGCTGTTCCCTTCAAGCCCCCTCTACAACTGATTTCTGTGGGTGGTTCATGCTGTCCTTTCCTTCATATCTCAAAATAAAGAGATGACAACGAAGATGCAAGAAAGTGTCTATTCTCTTTCCCTCATACATGTCCACAAATTCAAATCAACTACTTCAAAAATAAGACTCAGCACAAGACCTATTGCTCAAGGTGGTTACGGGGAAAGAGTATTTTAAATCTGCATAGAACTTCTAGAAAATGTCAGACTTGAGCCTACACATCTTCTGTTAATTAAGCAGACCATGTTTCACTATCACTTAATAGCAAACTAGTCAAAAGTCCATAGGTAGTCATTCCATGTATACCAACCAAGAGTAAGGCAGGCTTTAAGATATGGTAGTAGTAGAAATAGGGCAACCTCCGTTCTCTGCAACAGAAGATGCTGAGGGCAGGGGATGGGATGGGGATGTTGGTGCTGACCTATTGGATCATCCTGATCACTAGCACTAGATAGAGATGGCGGCCATCAAAAAGCATTTTCCAAAGTCAAACCTGATCCTTTCAATAAAACAAACGCGTCAAGAGTGTGGGTATTAAGGTCATTATAAGCCAAATTCCACCCTTGGTTATGAAATTATGCCATCTAAACTAGCAATAAGATTTGTTAACCTAAATTAACTAGCTTTTCTGCTTTAGAAAAATAGAGAAATCTACTTGATGCCAAAAAGTGAAAAGAAAAAAAAAAAGTCTGCAGAGTTTAGTGATTAAATTTAATGAATAAAATCAGATTGCCTGGGTTCACATGAGATTCTGTTACTAACTGTATGACCTTAGGGAAGTGCCTAACCTCTCTGAGCTTCATCTGCTTAACCTGTAAAAAGGAGCTAATAATAGCAATTTCCTTAGAGGGTTATTGTGAGGATTACATAAAACAGCACAGCTTAAAACAGCACATGGCACATACTAAGCACCCAGTAATGTTACCTATTATCTTATGTCTCCAAAGAAATAAATATTAAACAGACCACATACAGCAACCTTTGGCATTGATTTACAACAGCCTGGGAAACAGAATTTCACACACAAAATAAATTTAACTTAAATTCCATGTTTAAAAAATAACCAAAAAGCCGGGCAGTGGTGGCGCACGCCTTTAATCCCAGCACTCAGGAGGCAGAGGCAGGCGGATTTCTGAGTTCGAGGCCAGCCTGGTCTACAGAGTGAGTTCCAGGACAGCCAGGGCTACACAGAGAAACCCTGTCTCAAAAAAACAAAAATAAAATAAACTGTAACTTTTCTAATAAAACAAGGACCATTGTGGTAATGTGTGGCAACAGATACACATATGTTGACACAAGTAGTTGGCAGTTGCTAAAAACTATAAACCACTGAACTGAGAGAGATTATTAACAATTGAGGAAGCACAATAGAGTACAACATTCTAGACCAGCCCAGACTACAAATAAAACCCTGCCTCAAAAACACAGGGGAAAAAAAAAACAATAAACAAAAAATGCAGAATTATTCTTACAAAGAAAGAATACTTATTTTTAAAACCAGCCCTCTCTTTCCTCCCCCATTTATCCACCTCAGTATGTGTGGATACGCACGTGTTCACACTTCTGCATATGTGTTGGCGGTCATGTCCCAAGTAAAGGTCAGAGGACACGTTACATTAGTCAGTTCTGTCCTTCTATGATGTAGGTCCCAGAGATCAAACTCAGGCATCAGACCTGGAAGCAAGTGCTTTTACCTACTGAGGTGAACCATCTCACCAACTCAGAACAAGGCCCGTTAATTACAAGTTGGCTTAACAATAGTGATACAGGAAAACACTGGTTATTGGTTAGGCTAAACTGTAAAGTCACAAAAACTTGAGATAAAATTAGAGTTGTAAGATTTTTATTTAGATCAAATCAGTTAACTTCAGTCTGAAAATAGTGTGAGTCTGTATCTCCACAACTTAAATTCTCTGCACTTACAACAGTTTCTTCAAATAGGAATGATGTTATCAAGATCATATAACATGTGTGGAACTGTAAAGGACAATCCACATGTTAAATAACTACTGGAAAGACTATATATATATATATATATATATATGTATATATATATATACACACACACACACACACACACACACATATACACACACATATATATATGCATATATATGTATATATACACGCACGCACACACACATACACATACATACATACATACATACATACATACTGGAGAGAAGTATCTTCAACAAGCATTCTGATTTCAGCCTTGCTGCCAATTCCCACTGACAAGTCAAGCATAACCTCCAGAGTTGTGTGGGCTTAAGGCTAACCAACCAGGCCTGGTGCAGGTCTTTTATCCAACACTGAGAAGACAAAGACAAGCAGATCTGTAAACCTAAAGCCAGCCTGATCCACATAATGAATTCCATGGTAAGACCCTTGTTGTTTTGTTTTCTTTTGTTTTTAAAAAGTCACTAGCAAAGAAAAAGTTTCCAATATGACTAAAAGGCCACAGGATTCTCTATCATCCCAGAAAAATACAAGCACCAACTTTCTGTAGGGCTGCAGATCCAAGGCTTGACACCCTGAGTCTACACTGTGCTACTGTACTGTTAGATATATAGATACCTAAGGGTCTCTCTACGGGAGTCTTCCATTTCTTCAATCACAAATTTCCCATCTGAAAAATGGGAACAATAATTCCTATCTTAACCATGATGGTAATGTGAAGTTCATATGAACCATGTATATAAAATACCTGTAAACTGTGAAGCTACATATACAGTATTATAAAATGCATATTATACAAGAACTCTACTTTATAACTTTTAGCCCTAATCAGCCCTAGGTGTTCTATGGAGATAACTTTAAAAGAAGCTGAAATAATGCAGTCTTGACTCACTCGTTGCAGGGGAAAATTATTTAGACTATCTATCTGACCATTGTGTGGAGGATCCTCACCACCACGTATCCCTACCTGGCCTGGAGCTTGCTATATCTACCTGGTTTTTAAAGTCTCCCAGTAAACAAACAGTTTCACAACTAAATATAAACCCTGAAACTAAGAAACATTTCTTCTTTAACCCAGAGAGCAAAGAAAATCAGAACAAAGGGAGATCAAATATAAATCAGGTCCTATTTGATGCTGATCTTGCACCTTTTAAAACTAGAAATATGCCCGGGTGGGAAAATGCAGCAGCAACGAGCAGTTGTCAAGCTAGTTTTCCTTGGAAACTTTAAGTAACCCACTTTCTTGGGAGGTTTAATTTTGTGTTATGTAGTCCAGGCTGGCCATGACCTCACCATCATCCTACTCCCTCAGACTGCTAAGTGGTAGGATTATAGGTGTGGTACACCAGAAAACTGATTCACTTTTTAATTCCACTAATAAATAATAGTCAAGCTGCTGGTACACTTGGGCCCAGCAGAGCTTGTTTTGTAATCTGTTTGTAAGCCAAGAATGTTTTGGCTCCAAAAGTAAACCTTCACATATTTCTGTAAATGCTTATAATTTTTAATCCCAAAAGACCACCAATATAGCTATGGGCCAAAATGGTGCTCTTTGAGAACACACCAATTTAAAAAAGAAAAAAACTGTAGACACACATTTTAGAAATGTACTTCAGCTGGCCCTGTGGTTAGACATTTTTGCAAGCAAAATATAAATGATATGCTATAACGGTTGAATATACCAACTGACAATTTTCTGCTTGGCTAAAATTAATTCATGCTTCTGATTGTTCTGGGATCATCTATGTGTGTCCCTGTAAGATTCACTTTTAGCAAAGAATTCTGCTATATCAGTTTAACAAAAACTCCATCTATCTTCAGTACCTGTCAACTCACAGTGTATGATCAGGCATCCTCTACCAGGCCTCAAGTAAGGTCTGATCACTCTGGTCTTTCTTCCATGAGAATTCTGTTAGAAGATGGGCAGGGTGACATGTCTTTAACCCCAGCCCTGGCAGGTAGAAGCAGGCAGATCTCTTTGAGTTCCAGGTCTATTGAGCTAGTTCCAGGACAACCAGAGCTACATAGTGAAACCCTATCTCCAAAAATATTCTATTAGGTTGGTTTGACCAGAATCATTCACTGACCCTTATCCTTCACCTTAGCTTAATTTAAAGTGGGAATTTACCCACTTGTCTGTGTTGTATTCAATATGGAACCTAACCCTTTGTTTAAAGTGCCACTGAAGTGTAGTCCCTATAGTTCCTGTCTGAACAAATCATCTTTATTATACTTTAACAAATATCACCACATAAGTTTTGTAAATAAACCATTTTCAGAAACTATGAGTAATTAAAAGCAAAAGCTACTTTCCACTACTTTTCCTGTGCAGTGTAACGGTCTATACTGTAGCTTCTGATAACAAGCTCATTCACTGTCTCTGACAACTATTTACAATAGGGATTAAATGTTAAAGAATTCTGATGACTGCGGTAGGATCACTGCTATGAGGCCAGTTGGAGTTACAGAACTCAGAAATAAACAAAACAAAAAAACCCAACCAACACAATTCATCTCATTCTTCTTCCATCATGACATGTCCCATGAGCATAAGTTGTTCAAGCTGATCATCTAAATATAGTGTACAAAATATTTTCATTCAAATGGGTGGCAAATGTCCTCTTTTTTTCTGTTATTAATGTTTTTGTTTGTTGGGGATTTTTATTTTGTTTTCTAGGGTTTTTGTCTGTTTTTTTTAAGACAGGGTATCTCTGTGTAAAGCAGGTGAATGTATGTTCCAAGGCCAATAACCAAACTACACTCCAAAGCCATGACTTTTGCTACATATTTTCATAGCTTTTCTATTTGGTTTTGATAAAGGGTCTAAGGCAGCTCAGATGGTCCCCAAACTTATGTACCAAGACTAGCTTTAAACTCTTGATCTTCCTCCTTCAGACTCCAGAATGCTAGGATTATAAACAAATGCTACACTCTCTGGTTTATCTTGTCTTTTCAATTTATTAATCTATAAACTGAAAATATATCTCCAATCCAATTTGCTTACTGAACTATTTCCCAAGTACTGTACATAGTAACAGTTAACTTAAAATCTGAGATACAGCATCTTGATAGATTCAGGGGAAAAAAAACAGTATTCCATCCTGTTGAAAGCCCTAAAAAGGATAGGTGTGGTGGCATACTCCTTTAATCCCTGCACTGAGGAGGCAGATCTCTGTGAATTTGAGGCCAGTCTGGTCTACATAATGAGTTCTGAGACAGCCAGAGCTACACAGTGAGATCCTGTCTTGGAAGGGGGGGAAAAAAGGAGTCCTGAAAAAACTCAGAGTAAAAGGAACACATCTCAACATAATAAAGGATATATAGGACAAGCCTACAATGTTTGATTAAATGGGGAAAAAACTCAAGTATTTTCTCCTCTCTTACTCAATATTGTACTTGGAAGTCTAAGCTGGAGTAACAAAAGAAGAAAATCAAGCTATAGTGATACAAACAGGAAAGGGGAAAAAAAATCAGAGTATATCTATTTTCAGAAGGTATGATTCCATACATAAGATTCTAAAGACTCAAAACTCTTAAAAGTACACTTTACACAATATAGCAGAACACAAAATTAATACACAAAAATCAGTAGTCTTCTTACATACCAATGACAACCTGAAAAAGAAACCAGGAAACAATCCCATTCATAATAGCCTACCAAACAATGACAGCTATAAAATAAATCTAACAAAAATTATAAGACTCTATAATAAGAAAACATTGAAGAAAAACTAAGACACTAAAAGATAAAGACCTCTCATACACACAGATTAAAAAGATTAATCTCATGAAAATGGCTATTTTACCAAAAGCAATGTGCAATTTAATGCAATCTTAATCAATATCCAGTGACATTTTTTACCAAAACTGAAAAAAAAAATCAATCTTAAAATTCATATGAAAAGACAGGAGATACAGGATAGGCAAAACATTGTTAAAAAGAACAATGCTGTTGGGGGGTATCACTATACCTGATTTCAAGTTTTACTACAGAGACATACCATGGTACTCACATAAACACATGGGTCAGTGGAATAAAGAACCTAGATATAAGACCACAAGGCCAGCGCCACCTGTTTTTTGGTAAAGATACTAGGAAAATCATGTATGTACATGTAGATGAATGAAATTAAATCCTTAACTCTCTCACATGGACAAAGTAAACTCCAAAGAGATCAAGGACCTCAACAGAAGACCTGAAACTCCAACACTCCTAAATGAGAAAACGAAGTAGTACACTTCAAGATACAGGCACAGGTAAGGACCTTAGGAACAAGACTTAAATTGCGCAGGAAGTAAGGCTCAGGAAGGGAGGGAAGAGTTCAGGTTCCTTCAAGACGTCCTTGAAGACTGCCTTTGAACAGAAAGTGGAGGCTGACTAAGGATACCACTTCAAGTTGTCCTCTGGCCTCCACATATATGCACAAACACATGAACCTGCATATATATGATATGTGCACCCCACTCACGGAACATACATACATACATACATACATACATACATAAATATATGCCCCCCCCAGTCTGTCCTAGGCAAAAAACAAACCACTGAAAAGGATGTGACACAGACATGTGACCAGGAGACTCTCCACTTCAATGATATAGAATGAAGAGTTTCCTTGCCTCTCCTAGGCTCCCATGGTCTCTCAATTTTAAAGACTGAGGCTACACAACAGAACTTTACCAATTTTTACTTTGAGCCTGATTAACAGGCTTTCCTTGAAACTGCTACCCTCCTGCCTCAGCTGCAATTACTAGCCTAGTTTATTCTGAATGTTTAAAGTAAGTTATGATGAGCCAATAAGAAGGCACAGCAGGTACAGGTACTTACTATTGAAGACCAGCAATCTGAATTCAATCCTCCATAGTAGAAAGAACCAACTTCACAAAGTTGTCCTATACCTCTACACATGTACCCCTCTAAACACAATCATGCTTAAAAATACAGTATTATAAAATGAAAGGAAAATGTCTCCTTTATGTGTAAGAGCACATTAACAAGTATAACAAAATATCAAACTTTACCAACTTAATTTGTAATAGTGCACCAATTTTTAGATAGTGAAATTAAACAAGATTCCAAGAAATATTCAGTATAGTACACTATTTATAAGTAGTGTATTTATTGACAAACTATATTTCTTCACAAACTCTCAACAATTTATAATTACAGTTCATTAAGTAGCATGGTAAGTCATGCTTGAATAAAGCAATTTCACCCTCCTTAAATACAAATTTATCATATATTCTTATTCCACTGTCAAAAAGAATCAAACAGATCCTACTTGCAAAATTTAGTATTCAAATCTAAAATCAATCAGTAGCACTTTCTTAAAATTAAACACACTTATAGAAAATTAAATGTTATTCAACAAAGAATAGAAATAAGTTACCGTGTCATAAAAAGACATGGATAAATCTTAAATGTGTACTGTTAACTGGAAGAAACCAGTCTAGAAAGACTTACACAGAATGATTTCAATTATATGACACTGTGAATAAGCAAAACTATGGAGACAATGAAAAGATCAGAGGTTATCAAGAGGTAAGCAGAAGGGAGGTATGCAGATAAGGTATAGAAGACTAAAGGAGTGAACCTACTCTCTGGTACTATAATACTGAACAAACACACACATATATATGTATACATATATAACCAGTATACATATTTGTATATATAGTAATATATTCATAATAAAAGTTATATTGCTGCTATATTTTGTGTGTGGTATATTCACAGGTATATGATTATATATATATACGTGTGTGTGTGTATGTGTGTGTGTGTGTGTGTGTGTGTGTGTTTATACAGTCCTGAAGTGAACACTGGATGTCAATACCAATCATTCTCTCCCTTAAACTTTTAAGACAGGGTCTCTTGATAAACCTCAAGCTTTTCTTCTAGTCCATACTGGTGTATCTCCCTGGTAGTTGCTAAAACTACACTTGGAAGATATTCTTCCCATTAAGAAGGAATAAAAATATTTCTTTCCTTTTCCCAAGCAGAGACATAATAGTATGTGTCTGTACTGTCCTATCATGTGTTATTCTTAGATTTCAAAGTCCGAGAAAGACAACTATCTCTTTCCTATAAGGGTGACAAGCTTTAATAATAGCATTTACTTTATTGTTCAGTCCTGATGGCACAGGCCTGGAATCTCAACTACTCAAGAGGCAAAGACAGCAAACTCAAGGCCTGCCTCAGTAATTAAGCAAGACCTTTTCTCAAAAATAAGAAGCAAAATAGGGACTGAGAGTGGGCATGATAGCTCACACATGTAATTCCAGGACTTAGAACACCAAGGTATCAATGTGGGTTACAAACTAAATTTGGAACCAGGCTGCGGCCTAGGCTAAGAATGGGATCCTGTCTCAAAAACAAATAAGGTTGGAACAATGGCTCTAGCAGTTACAGGCAATGGCTGTTCTTCCAGAGTGCCCAGGTTGGAATGGTAACTCACATTTGTTAGTTCCAGATTCAATACCCTCTCCTGCTCTCCTCAGATAATATACACATGTGGTGTACATACATACATGTAGGCAAAACTTTCATACATACAAAAGAATGTTAAAAAAACAAACAAATAGTCAGATAGATGGCTCAGTGGGTAGGAGCACTTGCCAGGCAAGCCTGAGTTCAATATCTCCACATGCCCAAGCCCAACCAAGCACTCACTTATTCCAAATGGTTTTTGAAGTTTAAAAAGAATAAGGAGGGAAAGTGGAGGGATACAGGCCAGATAGCATGTAAAGGCCTCAAATTAAATCTACAGTACCATCAAAATTAAAAACAAATGTATCGAATCCATTTACATTGGGATTATTTCCATGCTATTTTATAGGTTCTGCCTTGGCTTAAAAAAAAAATTATTTATTTATTATAAGTACACTGTAGCTGTCTTCAGACAGTCCAGAAGAGGGCATCAGATCTTGTTACGAATCTGTGGTTACTGGGATTTGAACTCAGGACCTTCGGAAGAGCAGGGATATGATGCCCTTTTCAAGCAGGTGGCTGTAGATGCAGCAATGCACTCATATATTAAATAGTTTAAAAAAAAAAAACAACAACCCAGCACTGTTTTCTCTCCCCCCCCCTCTTTGTTTTGTTTTGTTTTGTTTTGTTTTGTTTTGTTTTTTGAGACAGGGTATCTCTGTGTAGTCCTGGCTGTCCTAGAATTCACTCTGTAGACCAGGCTGGCCTCGAACTCAGAAATCCACCTGCCTCTGCCTCCCAAGTGCTGGGATTAAAGGCGTGTGCCACCACTGCCCAACGCCCAGCAACATTCTTATCCAAAGGCTTTAGAGGTAAGTTTGCCAAGGAGTTCTCCATTTCTACAACTAAAAAATCCAACTCCTCAATTTCTAACACTGTAACACCTCAGATATACTTTTACCTAAGTAAAATTCTACTTACTATTAAAAAAAAAAACCAAAACAAAACCCTTTTTACTCTAAAGGCTTATCTAATTAACAAAGTGAAATTCTACTTAATATCAAGAAGAAAAAAACTTGTTTTCTTAAAATGAAACATTTCTTTTTTTCTTTTTAAGATTTTTTATTTATTATATGTAAGTACACTGTAGCTGTCTTCAGACACCCCAGAAGAGGGCATCAGATCTCATAACAGATGGTTGTGAACCACCATGTGGTTGCTGGGATTCTTACAGGAACTCTGTAAGAGCAATCTTAACCACTAACTAAGCCATCTCTCCAGCCCCAAGACAAAACTTTTTACTCTAAAGGTTTAGCATTTAGAGAAAACAGTCTTTGGGTTTTAATTTAGTTGTAAAACCCTACCTGATACCTAAATACTTTTGTTTACTAATATTCTAAATGCTAAATGTACTAAAATGTGCTGCAGCCTCGTTAGTTCCTTGGGAATCACTCGACTATCCAAGTCTATTTTTCTTTCATAATCACTTGTTTGCACTCGTTTTGGACCTTCATTAGTTCATTACTGAACACAGACTCTTTACCTCTAATGAGGTGGGGGTTGGGGGAAACTGTATGTCACTGTATTCAAAAGACTATATATAATAGTATGAACTGTAACATAGAACAACAAACTGAAAGGGTTTATCCCACAGAAGGGAGAAGGGAGAAATTCAATGTTTTACTTTAAAGTACTTGAAGTTTCCCTGTTCAATTCCATGTCGAATTTTTCATGTTTGCCTTAATAATTTTTAGAAATCAAGTTTTATAACTTACCCAATACCTCACATATACTAAAATATATACATATTTGCTATTAAAATAGAAATACCAAGGAACTTTTAGTTCTGATCATTTATGACCAAAACTATCTGCATAAGCAAAATATCACTCTTTCTCATGTAAAGGGACAGAAAATTTTTCTAGACTGCTTTTGCTAAAACCTAGCTGATATCCCAGAAATTATTCACATAGCTAAGTTGTCAGATGTGTGAATAAACATTCAAAATTTCTGTTCAAAAGTACAACTAAGAATAAAAATTAGAGTACTATATTTTTTTTCTCCACTAAATGAAGCCTTTGTCCTTGGGAACACTAAAAGCCCTCTCAGTAGGCCAATTTCAGTTTGAGAATGTACTCATCATCAACATAATTCCTTTTCAGCAATAACAACAAATGTATTCTAGAGCTGCCCTAACTTTATATAAATGGAAATGTCACTATATTCAAAAGACTATATATAACAGTATGAACTGCAACATAGTTAAAACTACCATTTATATACTGATAGTTAAAGTATCAGTAAATAAGTGACATGTCTACAAAACAAGCTTTGAATGTATACACAACAAACTAAAAGGGTTTATCCCACATAAGAGAGAAGGGAGAAATTCAATATTTTACTTTAAAGTACTTGAAGTTTCCCTGTTCGGTTCCATGTTGAATTTTTCATGTTTGCATTAATAATTGTTAGAAATCCAATAACCTTTTCCCTTTGTTTCATAAAGTGAAATAATTCCATGTTGAAAGTTTGTTTCACCACTACTCAATGCAGGAGACTTCATCCCTGTTGTCTGCTAATATTTCCAGTTAAGTCTATGTATTCTAAATATGTAGCCCGGTGAAACCCTTGAGTTACACAAGCTTGAGTTGGCAAGCTTGTGTATCTGGTTACCTAAAGCTCACCTATTACTGCCAAGCCTGTCAAGTTTTCCAGTGGTATTATTTCAAGAGTTTAAGACTTGATACAATTCTTGAGCTCTTTCAGTGACAAACAGATATTATGTTACAGAAGGGTAAGTGACACCTCACTACCACTGAAACACATTCCATATACTCTTTCATTAGGGCTTTGAAAAAATGCTTAAATATACGTATTTGTTACTGAGATACCAAATGCTAAAGAACTCTTAGCTCTAATTATTTGCATTAGTACCACTCTGTAAACTCAAGTAGATTTTTCTTTTCTCTAATGCAAATAAGAATTTGCCCTTTTCTTCTTCCAGCTGTAAAACTAATTACTCCCTAATATCACCCTATCCCATAATTGAATTTTTAGCAAACTATATGCTACATGGCAGACAGTTCACAGGCACAGTATAGGATAACCTTACAGAAAAACTCTAATATGAGCCCACAGCTCATATTAGTACCACATAGCTCACAATCAATATTTACTTCTAGCGACCTGTCTGGAATTCTTTCTGCCTTGATGTTCTTAGTTCCATCAGGAATTAATTTTCTTTATGCCTAGGCCTCAAAGACGAGCTGAGCTGTTTCTGAGAAATATGAACATTATGACCCTGTGGGAATTAAAAGATTAAAAAAAAAAAAGTTAGAAGCCAGGCGGCAGTGGTGGCGCACGCCTTTAATCCCAGCACTTGGGAGGCAGAGACAGGCGGATTTCTGAGTTCGAGGCCAGCCTGGTCTACAGAGTGAGTTCTAGGACAGCCCAAACTACACAGAGAAACCCTGTCTCGAAAAAAAAAACAAAAAAACAAAACAAAAAAAAAAAGTTAGAAAAATATCTACCAAAAAAAGAAACCATAAAAACCCATTGGAAAATAGAAAGTATAGTGAAGACTCAATGCCCAAACATTCCTGCTCAAAACACTAAACACCTGTTAAAAGTATATAGTACAATGACACCTTGTACTCAAAACATCCAAAGAGGAAAACTAAATGTTTGTTACAAGTAAAATACAAACTAAATGTTTGTTACAAGTGTAAATACAATGTCTCCTTCTAGCTAAAAGGATCAACTAAAATAAAAAATGTACCTCCAAGTGCTTACCTATCAAGGAAAGAATCACTTAAGTATGGAAAGGGGAAATAAAATCAAAATTGGAAAAACAAGATAAAAAAATACATTATAAAAATAAGAGATAGCTTGGTGGTTAAGACTCTTCCAAAAGTCCTAAATTCAATTCCCAGCACCCACATGGCAGCTCACAATTATCTGATGCCATCTTCTGGCATGCAGATGTGCATGCAGACAAAGTACTCACATACATAAAATACATAAATAAATCTTTAAAAATAATAAGATATACATATAACTAAGGCTCTTTAATGCGACTCAAGTCACACTCTGGAAGAAACCAAACAACAGACAGAGCTATGAAAACAAGGATAAAGACTTTTATTGCTTTCATCATTTATCTTACTGTCTTGTTTAATAAAGTAAAACTTTAAAAAATCTGCTGTCAAAATCTGAAAACACAATGGCTACATGGGAAATTCAAAGCATGGAAGTTTAAAGCCAATCTAGTCTATATTAGACACTGTCAGGGGACTAACATTCCTTATATTAAAATTTCAAATTTTCTTAGTAATTTCTATATAACACATAGTTAGCATTCAAAAAATAAATTAAAAAATAAAACAATTTAAAAAGCACTATCTGTGCCAAAGAGAAATTCTATCAAGCACTATTCCTGTTGGACACTGTGTACTTTATATATACAATATTATTTTTATCATCCTTTAAAAGTGTACATTATTTTAAAAGTGTACATTATTCCCTAATAAATGACAGAAAATAAGCTGAGTTTATAAGATTTGTCAAAAATCAAGACTAAATCTAACCTATACTTTTGATTCAAAGTGAGCACTTTCTAATCTATCAAGTGACATTGGTGATTTGACCCCAAGGTAAATGAATTTGCAATCTCTACTTCACTGCAGTTGACAAAAAGACAAGTAAACAACAACCATCTTTGTCTTTCTGTTCCTAGAAAAGGTAAGGCTCTAACGAGTGGCAGTACATGGACTAAGTGCTATGGTTTTACACGTGCAGACTTAGAAAGACGGGAAAATAGTGATTCTCAACGGAAGCCACTCTGCCTTTTACAGTTTTCAGAAACTTGTGGGGTTTTTAGTTTCTTGTTTTTAATTGTGGACAATGCCCAAGAACCCTCAATATACCACAAAGCAGAAAAAAGTCTTACACAACAAAGAAAGTTGTAGACAACTTTCAATGAAAGCCAAGAAAATGAAAACTTGATAGGAGCCTAGAAGTTAACCCTGTCTTAAAATAAATACAAGTATTCTTGCTTGGTTTTAATAATCACTCAAATTTCCAAGAATAAAATTCCTGTGCGAAGTGAGAGCAATACTGGCTGTTACCCAGAATTATTCATCGTGTCTATTCAAACACACACACCTGTAGAATCACAGCACAACTTTATCAATTAGCACACACCTGATCCCAATCTTGGTTTTCCCACACATGTATTTAAGGAGGATTTATCTAAATATTTTAAGTTATTTTTCCTTATGGAATATCATATAGTTTGGAATTTTTATTCTATAACAAAATGTTTATGAATTTTACTTCAAGATTTTAAAAGGGAATTGTACACTGATTAGCCATAAGAAAAAAGAGAGATAAATAAGAAATACCTGAGACTTTACTTTTGTCTGTACTTGGGGGATAGAGGAATATGGGGAGAAAAATAACAGTGTCTCTTGAATTACATTTATTTTAAAATAAGAGCTGCAGCCATACTTTGAAAATTATGGAAAATTCATATGGGCTGAGGTGGTGTACACCTTTAATCCCACCACTTGGGAGTCAGATCTCGGAGTAGAATGGCAGCCTTTTTTACACTGACATAGGAACTAAAGTGGCAAAAGGAAATTTCTGACTCCTACCAAGCCCAGTGCCTTTTCTACTCAAGCTCACCACCTCTCAGGTTGATCTTTCTTGACAGAACCCAATAGATTTCAAAGGAAACATGTAAGTTCAGCTGTAATTAAGCTTCACTTAATGTTACACTTAATTCCACTCTTCCTGGGAAGTTAATGTTACTTATTCCTATACTCATCATCCTCAATTGTAAGAGGGTAAGATCTCTTCAACTAAATTACTGACATATAGTGATAAGCCACTCACTACTCAAAGACCTTATTAACCAAACTCTTAAGGGCTGGAGATATAGCTCAGTGAAAAAACAACTATACAGTATGAGCAAGCCCTTAGTCTCAATGCCCAACACCACAAAACACCTCAGAAACCAAGGTTTCTTACTGTTGATTTTAACTGCAAAGAGATTATACCACTCTTCTTTAACTCATTTTTCTCTGATTCTTTAGAGCAGGTGGTTATATTTCAGCAAGTAAAAATTACTCTGTACTCATCAGAAGGGATGTTATCAGCCCTGTTTGTACAAACCTTTCTTTCTGCAAAGTCAATAATAGCACATTCCAACCTCTAAACAAAATGTAAAAAAGGACAAGCCTGGATCCCATGGTCCCAGAGTGCCTTGTCACTTTTTCAGGCAATACTACTCTAAGTTTTAAAAAGAATTTTAGATAGGCAAAAATCAGAATCAGTAGTAGGGTGTGGGTAGAGCTCAGTGAGATCCTCTGCTTATCTTCATGAAAAGTTTTAATTTTCAGTTTTAATTTTAACTGTCAAACAAGATAGCTGAAGAAAACACATACTGAATTAACATGTAATCCAAATAACTCCACATATCTAAGCTGTGTTTTCTCAAAGCATGCAATGTAACATAATTTTGCCCATATTAATCTACTTTAGAAAGCTTTCTGTATAGGTTTTGGTTTGGTTTGGTACCTCTAACTCCATATATGTAAGTTGAGGATAGCCTTGATCTTCTAATCCTTCTGTTCCCACCTTACAACTGCTGAGACTAGAAACAGGACACATGGACACGGACACACACCAAGTTATAAGCCTATCTTTTTTTTTTTTTTTTTTTTTTTTTTTTTGGTTTTTAGAGACAGGGTTTCTCTGTGTAGTCCTGGCTGTCCTGGAGCTCACTCTGTAGACCAGGCTGGCCTTGAACTCAGAAATCCACCTGCCTCTGCCTCCCAAGTGCTGGGATTATATGCATGTGCCACCATGCCGGGCTCTAAGCCTATCTTTAAATTTTTAAATGGAAAGGCTAAACAAATGGAAATTTAAAAGGAAAACAGTTCTCCTTTTGGATGGTAGAGCTTTCCTAATAGCACATTTTTGCCACACGAAAGAAAGACCTAATTCCTAACTGCCAAAAAAGAATTTAGTAGATCCCAAATGAGGTTCAGTGAACTGGTTAAGCTACTGTACATTCAACAATTTAGACTGTGTTTCTTGGTAACTGAAAAAAAAAAGTTGCTCATAAAGGTTATAGTTAAACAAATCCTGTTTTACTTGCTACCAATTTTCCTAAAAACTAATAAAAATTTTATAGCTGTAGAACTTTAGAACTAGCAATGATTTATGATCCTTTACAATCTGGGGAAAGCCCATTTCATTTCATATTCATAGCTTTTATTTTTACTGTTCTACTAAGCTCCAAAACAAGTACTACCTGCAATAGGAAATTTTGTTTTGTGTTGCCCCTTCAAGCAGCTCTTTGCCCTACTTATGAGAGTCTGACAACGATAAGTACAAATAACTCTATTCTGCTAGTTTCATTAAAAAACCATCAAATACTAAACCTCTGTTTTTCTTCCCCAAGCTCTAGGCCTTTGCTCTTTCATACAGCCCATCCATCTTTGGAGACTGCCTAATTCCCTTACTTCATTTACACTGCTACCTTGAAGGTATTAATAGACAACCACATCCTCCTAGTGCTCCCTTTTCCTAAGTTTAGCTCCTGAATCTTAAAACTACCATCAATGTAGAATTATCCACAATGTGGATAGAAGGTATTCTTATTTGTAGTTCAATCTTAGTAAGAAAACAGTATCAATGTTATTATACGGTCATTTATTATGTGGTCACTATGTTGCTTGTTTAAGGGTAATTCAATGACAGTTCACTGACAGCTATTTGAAACTGCTTTGTACTTGCTCTTTTCCGGGTGGCAGTTTCCTGGTTTGCATTAAGGCCATTCACTCATCTCCCTTGGTAAAAGACTTGAGATACAGTATTAATGAATATAATTTCAATGCTGAAACTGCTGTGCTTTTTTTTTTCCTACTGACCTGTAATGGTGCCCAAATTTGTACAATTTCAAAATATGAAGTTAAATGTAACACATACCTTCAAATTATACATTGGAAAGCATTTCATTGACAGCTACCAACAGAAGGAAGGACATCTTAACATGTCCTACTAAAACATATTTCTCCCTAGAAGTAGCAACACCCAAAATGAAAACTATCCTGCACTTAGACCTTTCATAAAAGATGATTCTTCACTAACAACAGGAAGTGCACCTCCCCACCCACACCCATCTACAGCCCCTCAGCAGCAGCCCAGTGAGCACACAGCTCAGAAGATAGCAGTGCTTCCAGGCTTCCAGTCTGCACTCAATCACTAACAAAAAGGCAGAAGGTCTAGAGAACAAGGACCACAAATCCTTATTTAAGGACAACTAAACATTCTAGGAAAGTTGTTTTCATTACAACAATACCTTAAAGTATTGTGGCTTCACTTTACCACTACCCTCCCAGTCCCGGGTTTAAATAAGGAAGGGTGAAAAACCTATACTTTGCCAGTAACATACTTGTAACAGTATATGCTGACAGTACTGATAAATGCCTCATGAAAATCACCAGACTGTTCGAAACTATGATAGCATACAGGACCCCAGCATCTACATGGCAGCTCACAACTTTAAGTAACTTCTGGTCCAGTGGACTCCCTCTTCTGACCTCTGTGGGTACCAGGCATGAGTACAGTACAAAGACATACATGTAGGTAAAATATACATACACATAAAATAGAAATAGAAAATCTTTAAAAATAAATAAAGTTATGAAGGGCCATCCATGTAATCCCAGCATTCAGGCACAAGGATCACTGCCATGTTTGACCCCTGCCTAAGTTACACAGCAACAGTCTACTTGCTGTCTGAAAACAAAACAAAACAAGCAAACGACTCACAAAACCGAGTGGGGAAGCATATTTCTGTAACTCCAGCAGAGGGATAAGTGAGGAGGAAGAAGGATAGAAAGTTCCAACCCACGGAACTAATACGGCGTGGGGGTAGGGGAATGGCATGGCTTCTTACCTGAAAATATTTTAACATTAAAAAAACTTTATTTCATCTAAAACAGTGATTCTCAACCTCCCCAAGGCTTTGATCCTTTAAAACAGTTCCTCCTGCTTTAGTGACCCCACCAACTACAAAATTATTTAATTGCTATTTCAACACTGTCATTTTGCTATTGTTATGAATTGTTATGTAAATATCTGGTATGTAGGTTATCTGATATGTGATGCACAGGTTGTGAGCCACTGATTTAAAAGATCCAATATATGAAGCCAAATTACCCCCAAATTTACATCTACATTCAGACATTTCCTAAACTAAATGACTGTTCAAAGTCACCTATCATCATCACTATCTTCTCAAAGTTGTTTCTGAGGAAAAGCTGATATTACTGTAATACACTTACCTCAGATGTCACCTTTCCCACAGAAGTTAAAGGCCTAACTATAAATTAACTTATGGTGTTGTAGTTTGCTCCTGTATTTATTCCAAATACTGGTGCTGGTCAACACTTTCTGGGACAGTACTTCAGAAGTTCCCTCTTCAGGTGCACATTAGAGGAAGTGGGTTTTTCATGCCAGGGACAAACTACCACAAAGCAAAGGAACAACTTTCCTAGTTTATCAACAACAGCACAAACCACCTCCTGATTGTTTTCGGTTATGGCTTCATTTATATAAAGTAATGCAGGTTATCTCTTCTACATACATATTAAAATTAAACTAAAATTAAGATTATACAAATTAGAAAATGAGTTTGTTACTTCATAGTTTGGATTTCATTAGATGTGGAGACAATTATGTCTAATGAGTCCTAAAAATCACTTCAGCAAAGAAAAGTAATAGTGTAAGATGGAAGATTTATCCTTCCTTCCAACACTCCCTTGGAGGACAGAGCTGGGCCCAAGGACAGAAGTTACCAGGAGGGAGGCTTCAACTCCCTTAAGGAGACCTTCCTAACAGAGCTACAGTGAATGGACTGCTTGTCAAGTAGTCACTGCAAGTGTTCAAGGTGGAAAGATAACCGTGGAGAGGGACTACTGTGTTTGTTAAGAGTTTAGACTAAGATTCTAGAAAATTCCCTCAGGGAATTCAGAAGAGAACTCCTAAAAGGAAAGAGAAGCACACATACCCTATATTTTTAGTATCCCTCTTGAGTTTTCTTTCTTTAAAGATACAATATAGGCACATATATAAATACATTATTCATTAAAAACAACTCACATCTGTTTTTCATTATACTCTAAAATATAGTAGGAATTTTGATGTACTAAAAGAATACAAGAAAATACAGTGTTCAAGCAGTCACTATTTCTACTAAGAAGACTATTTTCAAACTGTCATAGCCCAATAATGAACTGTTAAATCAATTGAGGTGGTCACTATAATTTTCTTACACTGCTTCACCAGATGTTAAATATAGTGCATTAGCTGTGAACTTTATTATTCTACTTATGTGAGTCCATGCATTGGGGGAAGGAGGCAGGTGTGCCACAGTGTACCTTATGTGGAGGTCAAGAACAGCTTGCAGGAGGTTGGTTCTGGGAATTTAACTCAGATTACCAGGCTAGGTAGCAAGCAACTTTACCCAATGAGCCATCTCACTGGCCTAATAAACTATTCTTCCATCTGAGTCACAGACATACACGCACACACGCACTCACTCACACACTTTGAAGAAAGAGTCCTGCTATATAACCAAGGCTAGTTTCAAACGCTTTTCCTTCCCGTTTCAACCTCCTGGGATTACAAACATACCATCCTGTCTGCCAACAGTAATTCTTATAATCTTAAAAGTTATTGTAACATCTTATGAATCAAATACACTGTTGTACTACAAATATATCCTTCACAGTG
Organism: Apodemus agrarius; assembly: GCA_964023405.1. Lineage (NCBI taxonomy): Eukaryota > Metazoa > Chordata > Mammalia > Rodentia > Muridae > Apodemus > Apodemus agrarius. Next base: position 61,614,624 of record OZ030012.1, on the reverse strand, counting down.
TATTTTAGATCATGAGAAATTCTAGTTTGTAATGCAAAAATTGCACTTAGGTTATTTTCAGTTAATAAATAACCAAGAGTTGACAACTCCTGAAACTACACGTTTAAAACGGAGATTTCTTTAGGTTTTGGATTGTTTGTTGGATTGATTTTGTTCTACTGAACCCAGGCTGGTCTCCAATTTGTTATGTAGCCAAGGATGATGTTAGACTCTTGATCTTCCTGCCTCCATTTCCCAATCACTGAGGTTACAGGCATGTGCCACCACTTGTAGTTTATTTGCTGTATGTTTACAATTCTAACAAAAATAGAAAAGAAGAATTGGACACAACAAGCATGATAACTAAACTGATAAACTGTGGTTTGGTTTGGGTAGGCAAGATGTCTTAGTGGGTAAGGATACTTGTGCCAAGCCTGATGACCTGAATTCAATCCTGGGAACCCACTTGGTGAAATGAGAGAATCAATTTCTACACATTGTTTTCTCACCTCAAAACATACACTGAGGCTCATTGAGTGTCCATATATGTACATTATACATATATACATGTGTGCACACAGAAAATATTTTTTATTTTATGTGTTATTTCCAGGGGCTATTAACTTAGTAACTTTTCTGGATTTAATTCAGATATTTGGACTGCCTTCTTTACCCACAACAAAGAAATTTGGGAGTGTATTTTAGAAATATAATTAAAGTAAGTCATATACAAAAACAGATTTCCTCAAAGGATAACATTTAAAAAGTAATAATAGTTAAGTGTTATTTCATTGTCTTTTCATTAACCAAACTGTTCAACCAACAGGAATACAAATACCTTCCTGGCAAAAATATTTATTCAATTGTTTTTAATTCACACTGGCAATTTCTGCACTGAGCTGCAATCTCTGTAACAGTTACTGTTCTGTCCTCCTTAAAACAAGAACTGCAAGTACTATTTGAAGAATACTCAGAGAAAGTCAAATTTCAAAACAGTACATGTCTTAATATTTATCATCGTCCCTAAAGTAGGTTTCTAAAAGCTTATAAAAACAGAAGCTTATAAAGACCCATTGGAGGCAGAACCTACACTGAGTCTAAGAACTAAGTCATTTTTAGAACTGGAAGACAGTGGAGATATCATCAAACCCACCCATCTAAAAATATGGCAGAAGCCAGGCGTGGTGGCACATGCCTGTAATCCCAGCACTTGGGAGGCAGAGGCAGGTGGATTTCTGAGTTCGAGGCCAGCCTGGTCTACAGAGTGAGTTCCAGGACAGCCAGGACCACACAGAGAAACCCTGTCTCGAAAAACAAAAAACAAAACAAACAAACAAAAAAAAATAGCAGGGAAGGAAGAAAGAACAGTCAATAACATTAACCTACTCCTGCACTGGACCTAGTCAGCATTCTACCAGGAAAGACCTTAAGGGTACTGACATGTATTTAAGTTTAATTGTTTTTAGAATAAGAGGAAACACTTGAATGTGATTAAAACTGTTGGTGTGGGCTGGAGAGATGGCTCAGTAGTTAAGAGCACTGACTGTTCTTCCAGAGGTCTTGAGTTCAATTCCCAGCAACCACATGGTGACTCACAGCCATCTGTAATGGGATCTGATGCCCTCTTCTGTGTGTTTGAAGACAGCAACAGTGTATTCATATACATAAAATAAATAAAAAAGATTAACAAAAAAGCCTTCAAAGGCCTCACAAGTGAGTTTTAAAATGTACTATCTAAGGTTAAAATTAAACTCTACATTATCAATGTCATTTGTCCATTTATGTAAAATGTTTTGGTTCACAGTCATTATCAAAGTCAAGTTGTTCACAGGAAGTGCTTTTGTACCACTTTTGCAATTTTGATGTGTCAAGTTTATTTAAGTCTCTACCATTTTTGTAAAGATTTATTATTATTTGTAATTATGTGTCTACATGTGTATGTGTACAGAAGTACAAGTACCCATGGAAACCAAAGCTGGAGTCAAAAGCAGCTGGGAGCTACTACCTTCATCCTCTGGAAGAACAGTATGCGTTCTTAACCACTGAAAGTAATTTCTCTTGCTCCATCCTACTATTCTTTCTAGCAGCTTCTGTTCCTCCAGATGTTTCTCAAATGAAGATCCACCCATTCCTTATTCAAACATCCAGGTTTTCTCCTTGTCCTACTACAACCTTCTGGCTTTCCCTTTCTCTCAAAACTTCATTTATTATGTTTGATCCTGTCTAGATTGTTCTCTTTTGTAAACAACAAGTTAAAACAGAATAAGTTAAACAACAGAAATTATTTTTACAAAATCCATTTTCTAAAGCTTTTGTGTGTAATTTTATTATCAAACTATGAATACCTTCTGTATGGTATTCAACACAGTCACTCATTTGTCTATATATTTCATTTTAACAGCTAACAGCACCCTATCTCCTTCCCAAAGCAAAAAAAAAAAAAAAAAAAAAAACTTTATACATCCTAGCACTCAGGGGGAAGTATGAGGATACAAGTTCAAAGTAAGAAGCTGCTGAGCAAAAAAACAAAACAAAAAAACAAAACAAAACAAAAAACCTGTCTCAAAAAAATAAAATATAGCCAGGCGGTGGTGGTGCACGCCTTTAATCCCAGCACTTGGGAGGCAGAGGCAGGAGGATTTCTGAGTTCGAGGCCAGCCTGGTCTACAGAGTGAGTTCCAGGACAGCCAGGGCTATATAGAGAAACCCTGTCTCAAAAAACCAAAAAATGTAATATAATGTAATGTAATGTAATGTAATATATAATAAATATAATATAAATATAAAACAATGGAGGAAACAAACATTTTCGTAGTTCCGAATTCCAAAGAACATTTTATTTAAAAACATACAAACTCACAGAGCACCTTTGTAAGTCACAGGTAGTCATCTTTGCCACCAAATCACCAAGCCTGACAACCTGACTTCAATCCCCACAATCTACATGGTAGAAGATAACAGACTGTGAGGTTTGTCTTCTGACATGCACAGGTGTACCAAGAAATGAACCCCTAGTCACATATGCACAGAAACACATACACATGTGTTTATAAGGTAAATAAGTGTGAGAAATTTTTAAATAACAAATAAGATCGAGAGATAGAGCACTTGCCTAACATCTGAGAAGCCCTAAATTTAATCTCAGCACTAAAAAAGATATTTTTAATAAAATTAAAATGATAGTACAGTAGCATGTTACTTTAGAGCAGTGGTTCTCAACCTTCCTAATGCTGTAACCTTTTAATACAGTTCCTCATGTTGTGCTGACCCCCAACCATAAGCTTATTTTTGTTGCTACTTCATAACTGCAATTTTGCTACTATTATGAATCATAACATAAATATCTGATATACAACATATCCAATATGTTACTCTCCTAAGAAAAAGGTTGTTTAATTGGTCACAGTCCACAAACCACTGCCTTAGAGCTTACAAGGAAATGTTTTACAGAAAAACTATATTGAAAAAGCAAAAAAATTCTTTTATAGTCTAATTTCTCAAGAACATATAACTCATGGGAAATCAGATCTACAATGAAATCAAATCTTAATTTGTGGCAGGTAAATTAACTGTGGAGTACATCTATTTAAATTTTTTTCTTTGATTTTTTGTTAGACTTTGGCATACTTATAGGTTAAGCTGTGTTTGCATACACACACACACACACACACACACACACACAATATTTGTCTCTCAACATAGACTCAGTAACTATAGAACAAGCCAAGAAATAGGTTCTTTTGTAGTCAAATGGCCTTTCCTACTAGATCCCTGACAAAAGTGTGTGAAGAGATTAAAGACATCCAGTCTCCTTAGGAAAGACTTTATTCAAAGGTAGTTTCCTTATCCTAGTTATATAGTACTTTAATTATGCTTAAATCTGTTGCTTGGCATTTCTGCCCTGGCTATCACTGATAGTTTTATCTTTCAGATATTCATTTCAGTTCACTCTAAGTTGAAAAATAGTCTAAAGCAAACTGCCAAACAACTTAAGCAAACAGCACTTGACAAAAAGATTCGTGGATCACCTAGTGCAGATACGAGCATTGTGAGCATAATGTTCACAGCTATCTAGAGTCACCTAAGCAAAATGGTTTCTTCAAATGAAGCTGTTAACAAGAAAACTCATTAGATTCTCTATTTTCCCCTACAGTATTAATTATCTAATGTAGTAAGATTCAGGATGAACATATTACATTTTACATTCCATCCCCACATTCATTCATTCAGCTAACACCTGTACGACTCTGGAATATCTTCCAGGTACTACAGTCTACTTCTCTTGCAACAATGGTATTCTATAAAAAGGCAATCCTGACCCTTATTAAAATATACTCATTTGCAGGCAAGGTCAGGAGAAAAGAATACCATGAAATCTCCCAATTAAGCAAAATATGAACTTCCTCACCAGAATTTGAATTGCAGAAACATGGTTGGCACAAATCTCTATAAAGGACCTTCAAATGACCTATTTACTTGTATTCATGATGACAGAAGCTTTAATAAGTGTTTAATACACATAAGAAAAGCAATCATGATATTTTTTAAGGATAATAGTTATGGCTAACCCTAAGACTTGCAATATTATCAGAATAAAATTCATCTAGACTCATTACCTCATTTAATCCTTACATCCTCCCTATAGGAATAACACCGTAATCCCCATTTCACAGATCAAACTAATGCTTGCCTTACTCAGAGTCACTTGGCTGTAGAGAATTAGAATTCAAACCCAGTTCTTGGGAAGATAAAGCTTGATGGTACATGCTTGCCTAGTATGTGCAAATGTTTGAGCCCTAGTCATTCATTCATATGTGTGTATACATATACATATGCAAAAAAACAAAACACCAGTTCTGCATCCCTGTGCTCTAGATCACATTACACTACTTGGTTTAATGTTCAATTTTAACCTAAAACCTTTAAGTATCTTAAAATTTTTGAATTGTTGGTGCGTGATATATACAAAAAATAAGGGGTTTTATAAGAAACTGTGACCTTACAAGTCTGAATATTTATATGAAAAACAAAACGTACTTGAATCCCTATGCCTAATCTAAACTGCCACATTTTCAACACAGAAAGTTGATTTTCCAAAGCATTATTTTTATAATCAATATGTCTAACATTTAAATATCACGTGGAACATGGTATCTCTTTCTGAATCACTGTATAAAAAAATAAAAACACTTGAGGACACAAAATCAGACTATTACAGGAATATAATCAACAGAAAGCTTAAATATTATCACAGAGACATGTTGCAAAAAACTTTAAAATGGCATCCTTGCACATATAAACTCAGAAGTAACCATTTCTTTCTTGAATTCAATTTACATTTAGCTCAACTATGGGTTCATAGTCACTTTACTAGCTCTGTCATGTGACTAAATCCAAGCTCATTTCAAGAGAAAGGCTGCACTATGCTGTATTTAGAACATATTATCACTAAGAGCAGATGAGTCTTTACAGGCCTATCCAAAAATCTTGCCTTAGTTGCTAAGAAACTACAATTTACCATATTATAAATCATCAGAAACAACTTATGCCAGCAGAGATTAAATATCTAAGATCAGGAATCTCTCACTTATAGTGCAAAATGAAACTATGCTATTTCCACAAATAATGGAAATCAGAATTAAACTCGTATTATTATCACATCTATGATAAATGATACATACACACACACATACATACATACATACATATATACATACCAAGCTAATCAGGCTAACTTTACCCTTTCCCTTCTATAGCTTCATACTTAAAGGAAAAGGAGATGGAAGTATCCATATCCTTAGGAAATTTATTCAATGTAAGAAACAAATGTTTCCTTTCTGACTCATGCAGTAATAAAGTCACAGAGCATAAAATTCCCTTGTATAATTTGATTAAGTGACTTTTCCCCCAATACCAAATGTGATACATTTTCACTGTATCCTCTAGCATTTTAAGCTCAGTTTGTCTTCAAAATATTGAACTCCACTGGCTCTGACTGATTTTGTTTTAATGAAAGTCATTTCAATTCTAGACAAGTACAATTTTAATTGTTTTAGCATAACAACGAAGAAATTCACATATTAAAACTAATGTATGGCTCCCTATCCCTAACCAATGTCTCATTAGTTTTTTCATGTTTAAAAAAATAACTCTTTAAATCTCCTAATAGTTGTTTCCACAATAGCTCATTTTGGTTCATTATCCTTTTAGGTTTGTAGCTGAATGATCGGTTCAACAACAGACTGTGGCAATGCTGTCCAGCTGAATCTGTCATGTTTAGCTCCCCCAAGCCTATTATCTTTTACCACCTTCTCTAAAAAGCTTCAGTTCAAAGCCCAATTCACTCACTTCCACTATACCTTAAAAACATCCCAGAGACCACATTCATATTCCTCAGAAGTAACATCTTTGCAGTCTTGAAACTTTTAGTTCTAAAAGCCCACTTCTTCCATCTCCCTGCCAGCGGCTCTCATTGCCCTCAATCCCACCACTGCAGATGTGGCTGTGTCCCAGCCCTCCCCAAAGGCCGAACTAACATCAGACACCATTTGCCACAACTCGTCCCCTCCCTAATGTATCCGCCGCGCTACAGAGCAACATCACACCCCCGACTTCCTGCATTTTACTCTCTTCCCTTATTTTTCGTCTTCCTCCACTCCTACCACAATACCCGGGCACCCTTTACTTCCCAGATATTTCCTCTACCTCGGTTTTATAGCTTTCCCCGCATCCTCTGCTCATTTTCCTCTCCTTATTTAGAAACTCCCTTTTGCTTTCCCAACCGCTACCCTAGTATGCCCAGCACTCCACCCTCTTTGGCAAAACCCAGCCCTCTTCCCCCAGCTCGTTTGGAGACACTGCTGCTTCTCTTTTCCAGGTCCCCCTACTGCAGTCAACCCACTCCATCATCTTTCCGCCCACCTTCCCTCTACCCCCAAATCCAAGGTTCCCCGAATCTCTTACTAACCCCTCTCCTTAAGAGACTCAAGCAGTCGGCTGCTCCTAGGTATTCTACGGGATGCTTTTGACCCTAGCTTCCCCCCTCCTCCCATTTTGCAGAATGTCACCCGGGTTCCAGGGCCCCAGTCGAATCCCGGCCCCAGTCGAATCCCGGGTGTCAGCGCCCGCGGAAACCGGTTCTCTCGCCGACACCACCCCTCCGCCAGCTCGAACTCGAACGCCTGTCTCCCGCCGCTTTCTCCAGAGCCGCCCCCGCTACTCTAGCTCCCGGTGCGCGAAGAGCCCCACGCCGCGGACCTGTCTACAGAGCCCCGGGCTCGCACCAAAGCGACGCCTCCACCTCTCAACGAAGCACCTCCTCGCCTCAGCCCGGCCGCCCGCAGCCGGCTCTGGCATCCCCTTCAGGCCTGGTCCCGGCCCCTCTGGTTGCCAGAGCCGGGCGCCCCCGCCCGACCCGCCCCCGGCCCCTCGGCTTACCGTTCTGAGCAGCGCCTGGCCCTGGAAGGAGCGAGCCAGAGACCAGCAAGAGCGAGAGGGCCAGGGCGCCGGGGAGCGATGAGCCCGACATCCTCCCTAGGCGGAGAGCGCGCAGCGAATGGGCCGGGGCCGGGGCCGGGGAAGGGAGGGGAGGGAGGGAGGGGGCGGGCGAGCGCGCGAGGGAGTGAACGAGGGAGGCAGCCGCGGCCGAGCTCCGTCCTTCCCCGTCCTCCTCCTACCGCCGCAGCGTCCAAGCCTCGCGAGACCTCCGCTGGCGGCCGTGGGCGGCCCAGGAGCGCCGGCGGCAAGGCTCGCGAGAAGAGGCCCTCGCCCGAAGTCCCCGCCCCTGCAGAGGCTGATTGGCCTAGCGCAAGAGAGGTCACGTGCGAAGGGCGCTTCTGTCCACGTGATGGGGCGAGGCGGGACTCCACCCGCTCCTTCACTCCACCCGCTCCTTCTTCCACGGGGGAGGACGGCAGAGTACAGTTTTCCCTTCTGTGGAATCCTAGCGCCCATAAATTAGAGGAAGCCATGAGAAAACAATGCTCCCCCACCCATCCTGTCTTTCATGCGTTACTGCTCTAAGTTCCGAAATGGATACACTAGACCCTGCTTGTAAGTTTCCTATTATTGCCCCTTATCAAAAACCTGCTCTTCCTTCTGGACTTTGACCAGAGACCGCTGGAGGTATCTGGCCACAACCTCCCTGCTTCGTGGTTTTTGTTTTTGTTTTTTTGTTTTTTTCCCCTTCCAGGCAGTGGTATCGCTGTGCTTTCTTGCAGGGACATCTGTTCCCTCAGCCTTCAAGTGTCCTCCTTTTCCTCCCTACCTGTACCCTCCCCACCCCCACCTATCTTTGGCCTTATTTTAGCTTCACAAGCTCTGAGAGCCTGAAGAACTAACCTATGCAGGGCCGTAGATACAATTCTACAAGGAAGTCACAGTGTGTCCAGTAATAGGTAGACTCTTTGGTAGAGGAAACCAAGAAGAAAATAGTTTCCACTCCGTTCACAGTTCTGCCTAGTGTATCAGAGATTAAGGAAGAGTCAAACGACCCATAGGAAAGGGGCCATCAAAAAGGAGTTTAGCTGTGTTGCATGGAAATTTGAGAAACGCCTTCTTTTGCGAGGAGGGAGTACTGGGGAGATGTCATAGTCCTTAAAAATGCTTGGTACACAAGCCGTGAAGGCCGAGTTTCCCAGCATAAAAGGGAAGAAGATGGCCACCAGGGCCACCGCTGTAATCCCAGACTGAAGAAGAGAACTCTCCAGTTTGCTGACTAGTCTGCCTTACCAATCCTTGAGCTCTAGGTTCAGTGAGAGACCCTGCCTCAAAAACCGAGCATTCTCCCCGCCACCCACCCAAAAAGTGAAGACTAGATAAGGGAGATACCCAGAAGTTGACTCTGGCCTCCAAGCGCGTGCAGGCTCTCTCTCTCTCTCTCTCTCTCTCTCTCTCTCTCTCTCTCTCTCACACACACACACACACACACACACACACTCACAGGTTTGGGGGAGTTGGCTTATTTATCTTTCCTGTACCACCCTCGGCACTTGTGGTTAGCCAAGGAGTGTTTTCTGTGGCTTTGCTCATCTCTGAGTCACATCAGATGTCCTCGACTGTCTCTGTGGCTTGAAAATGAGAAACAGTAAACTGGCCTGCTGACCTGACTACAGTCAAAGGTTTTAGAAAATCTGGAGGAAGGAGATCATCACAAACTCTCCAGAACCCTCCAGGTTTTCCAGGAACTAGACAATGGATCCGCCACAGACTACGCTTTCCAGCGAGGGCTGGGGCTATATCTCTGTGGTATGTTCACAGAGGAAAAGCTGTTCGAAACCTCAAATCTGCATGTGTGATAAAGAGGCTGGCAGGTATTTTCATCTGAACAAAAACTGTTCCTCTGACATCCCATAAGAACAACTATAGAGCTTAGTACAGGCAAGATTCTCAGCTGCTGAAAGCCGTTGTTGAATGCAACCGTTCTGCCTCCTAGAAAACCTGACAAACTTACTTATACTTGCAATGAGGAATCCTTTTAAAAGTATTCATAGAAGGGGAAACTGAGGCTAAGAGATGGCAGGTTTTGCTCATATCTCCAAGCATACGGCAGACAGTCTGGCTCACTTGCCTCTGGGCTTATTTTAGAAGCACATCTTGCCCTCTTGAAGTTGAGAGTAACGTGTGGCTGACTCAGCCAATGAAATTTGAGAAGTGGCATGCATCATTTTCCAAATGAAGCATTCATTCATTTCCAGGGTTTCAGACTCTTGCCTTGGTAATAGTGAGTAATGGCTATGATAGTAAAAATACATGTCAACAGGAAGGGGATGGCCACTTCGATCCTTGAGTTCGCACAAACCGAACCCTTCTGTCCACCACACAGAACCCATGACATCTCTGAGTTACGCTATTGAATGCTTGCTCTTTTCCACTTTTAGAAAATTTTATTTTATGTGTATGAATGTTTTTCTTGCATGTATGTTTGTGTTCTGTGTGTGCTGCAATGCCTGTAAAGTCTACAAGGGAATGTTGGAAACCCTGGAACTGGAGTTACCAATGGTTGTGAGCATCCATGTGGGTCCTGAGACCTGAACCTAGAAACTCTGGGTAGTTTGTTTTTTGGGTTGTTGTTGGTGTATTTTTTTTTGTTTTTTTTTTGTTTGTTTTTTTTTTTTTTTTGTTTTGTTTTGTTTTGTTTTGTTTTGAGACAGGGTTTCTCTATGTAGATCTGGCTGTCCTGGAACTTACTCTGTAGACCAGGTTGGCCTCGAACTCAGAAATCCACCTGCCTCTGCCTCCTGAGTGCTGGGATTAAAGGTGTGTGCCACCACGCCTGGCAACCTGGATCCTCTGCAAGAGCAATAAGTGTTCTCAACAACCGAGCTGCCTCTCCAGCCCCCACCCCCGAGGATAAGAAATGATGGAATCCAAACCCACCCCCACCACATCGCTAGTATCTATGCGTCTTCGTCCTCGTGACCTAATAATCTCCCTTGACATTATCTGTCAAATAGGGACAATGATCACTGCAGTCTTGAAAGACTGTAAGAAAAAAAAGTGGATACGTTTATGTGAAATATTCTGAACAATTTCTGTTACAAGCACTTTTTTTTTTTCAGTATGGGTCCTTTATTTCTGTTTTGTACATTAGGCCATGAACTTGCGCTCCAGCTCAGGCTCCTCCCCATTAGTCCTCACAGTGTGCTTCTCTGGGTGGCGCCGGCTAGTGCTCCTTAAGTGCTTGATATGCTCAGTCCCTCTTGGCCAGAATCTGCCCTTAACTGGCTTGTTTACGATGATGCCCACGGCATGCTGGGAGGCATTGTAGACTTCCGGTTTGCTATGGTAACACAGGGCATTCCTTTTTGAACAGTACCCCTTCCCTTGATGTCTACAATATCACCCTTCCTGTAGATTCGCATGTATGTGGCCAAAGGAACAACTCCATGTTCCCTAAAAGGCCTGGAGAACACACACCGGGTGCCTCTCCTCTTTCCCTTTGTGTCTGTCATTTTGGCAAGTTCCTGGAAGATGGCTGCTGCAGCCGAGTGTTGCAAGCACTTCAGTGCTGATCATGACACCACCACAGCCCAGACTCCAGCTTACATTTCCCCTCCCCAATGGTACAATGTCATGATTAAAAAGCTGACTGGGGAGCAGTCTTTTGCCTATGGGTATTACCATTCAACTCTCAAAGCACTCAGTTATGAAGAACCCTTTTTACCTAGTGGAAACATCAGTGGCTCCCACATGATAGTCACAGTACTATTGGGTTCTCTCTGCTGTTAAAACACACAACTAAAATCTCCTATTGATGTGGGGGACTTCTTTAAAGGAATTTAGAAACGGCGGGGGTGGGGGGAGAGGCGGGGTTTATTGTTTTAGGGCTTACCAGACATAGTAGCTCACACCAATACTTAGGAGGCTGAGGCAGAAGGATCCAGGTCAGGCTGGGCCACATAGTGAGATTCAGGTCGTCAGCCTACGCTACAGGGATCAAAGTCCTGTCTTAAACAAAACTGATTGTTATTTACACACACTAAGAAAACTACAAATTAGTCGGGGCGGTGGTGGCGCACGCCTTTAGTCCCAGCACTCTGGGAGGCAAAGGCAAGCGGATTTCTGAGTTCGAGACCAGCCTGGTCTACAGAGTGAGTTCCAGGACAGCCAGGGCTATGCAAAGAAACCCTGTCTCGAAAAAACCAAATCCAAAGTGTGTGTGTGGGGGGGGGGGGAGGAAGAAAAAGAAAAGAAGAGAAAGGAAAAGAAAAGAAAAGAAAAGAAAAGAAAAGAAAAGAAAAGAAAAGAAAAGAAAAGAAAAAAGAAAAGAAAAGAAACTACAAATTCAGATGTGCCCAAGCATTGTTAAGCTCCTTGCAATGCATCAGAAGAGCCCTAGGGGTCCTCAGAGCTCAGGCTGAAACACTTTCCTGGCCTCCGGGGAATCCCTTGGAGGTCGTGTTTCCAGTGTTGGTAGCGCCCCCTGGTGGTAAGACCTGTAATTCCCAAATGGAAAGGCTTCCCTTGGTTTGGTTTGATGTTGTTCAGTTGGCCATTGGAAGGTCAAAATGATAAAGTTGTAGGGTTCCTAGAGATGATCTTAAACTTCCTAATGGTTTCCTGTCTTCATCCTGCAAAGATCTCTGCACTTTAAAAGAGCTTTCTATTCATATATATTGCTGCACTCATCTTGACTGCCATCATCTTGACTGCCAACCTTCCAATCAGTGTAATCTTTGCCTCACCTCTTTCCAGCTCCTTGCACTGTCTTTCAACTCAGCACATTAATTTAACATCCATGCTGCTATTCAGTACCTTGACGTGTTATTTCTTTTATCTTTTCATTTCTAACAATCTTCTCACTGGAACCAACCACTCCCTTAAAGGGACTATGAAAGTCTCCTCTACAAACTGACACCTACTCTTTTGTTGCCTTGTACTAGTAACACATTTGCTTTAATTCCTCAACCTCATTGAGACTGCTGATCCACCAGTCCTACTAAGTGCTCTTTGTTCCATTCTACTTTTCCCTCTTGGTCAAGTTTGGAGCACATGGATTCATCATCACGTGACCACCCACTCCCCCCCCCAATCTCCAGCAGCATCCTGAGACAACCACAACCTGCCTGAGATCAGGTTTCATGCCTCCTATTTTCTTTCTTTCTTTTTTAAGATAAAGGTTCTTTTATAAATATAACTTTTATTTATTTTTATTTCATGTGCATTGGTATTTTGCCTACAGGTATGTACGTGTGAGAGTATTGGATTCCCTGGAATTGAAGTTTAGACAGGTGTGAGCTGCCACATGCGTGCTGGGAATTGAAGCCCGGGTCTCCTGGAAGAGCAGCCAGTGCTCTTAAATACCAAGCCATCTCTCTAGCTCCTTACTCACTTTTCTTAAAGGAAAAGTTTTTAAAAAAAAAAAATCTTTATGGAGCTGGAGAGATAGCTCAGAGGTTGAGAGCACTGACTGCTTTCCAGGTTCAAATCCCAGCACCCACATGACAGCTCACAATTGTCTGTAACTTCAAGATCCGACACCTTCACACAGACATGCATACAAGCAAAACACCAATGCACATAAAATGGAAAATAAACAAATTATTTTAAACGTATTTTTATTGTATTGTGTGGGTGTTTCTGTTGCAGCATGTATGCCTGTGTACCATGTGTATGCAGTGCCCATGGAGGCCAGAAGAGGGTGTCAGATCCTCTGGAACTCCGGCTTTAGACTATCGTTGGCCAACAAGTCAGTGCTGAAAACCAAACTGAGGTCCTCTGTGCCCTTAATGGCTGAGCCATTTCTCCAGACCCTGAATGACTTAATTTTCTATGCACAATCTCATACCTTCAAAGGGCACTTACCCTGTCCAGCAAACTTACTCTGTATGTGGTAGCCTGAATTTGCATCTACAGTAATCACACACAAGGAACGCCTTATTTTTACCCCATTCCAAGTCAGATTTAATCAATCATGAGTATCTGTTTGCCGAGAGGACAAGAGATTCTATTTTGGTCACTATGAGCCTTTGTCCCTGTTTCACAGGGTAATAGGAAAGTCCAGAGTTTATGTTTGATTATTTGTTCAATTGGTTTGCAGTTGTCAACCAGTTTTTTGTTTATTTCGCTTGGTTTGGTTTGGTTTGATTGCCTAAAATTCAGTCTTGCTCTGTAGTCCAGGTTGTCCTGGAATTTGCCATATGACTGCTCTCAAACTTTCAATCCTCCTGCCTCAGCCTCCCCAGTGCTCATTCACACAGCACCACTCCTGGTTACCCCTTGATTTTTGTGCAGTCCATAGGATATTTGCTTTTATTTTACGTATATGGATTTTTGCATAATTTATGTCTAGGCACTATGTACATTCAACATCCACAGAGGCCAGAAGACAGCTTTGGATTTCCTGGGACTGGAGTTACCGGGGACTGGGAGCCGCCGTGTGGGTGCTGGTTTTCAGACTGCGGTCCTATAGAAGAGCAGCATTGCTCTAAACCACTGAAGCACTCTTCAGCCCTGGCATTTATTTTTTGTCATTGTTAACTTTGGTTCCAGCTGGTGTGTGCACGGCCCAGATCCACACAATCCCTTGAAGGCGAGTGGTTCGGTGCTATCCATCACTGCCTGTGAGCTGCCTCACCCCATACCCCACTCCCTGTCAGTTCTTTTGTTTTGTTTTGTTTTGTTTTGTTTTGTTTTGTTTTGTTTTGTTTTGTTTTGTTTTTCAAGACAGGGTTTCTCTGTGTAGTCCTGGCTGTCCTGGAACTCACTCTGTAGACCAGGCTGGCCTGGAACTCAGAAATCCGCCTGCCTCCGCCTCCCAAGTGCTGGGATTACAGGCGTGTGCCACCACTGCCCGGCGCCCTGTCAGTTCTTAGTGATGGCTTTGTACCTTTAAACCTTGAAGCCTTAGTGTATTGGGGGGGGCAGTTGTTTGGCCTGGTTTTGCACAGAAGTCACACCACTCTATCTTCAGCATCTGATCTCCTTACTACCTTTTGTGTGTGTTTGTGTGTGTGTGTGTGTGTGTGTGTGTGTGTATTCCCAGTTTTAAAATAAAAATGGAACAATTTTTCTTTTAGATTTATTTTTATTTTATGTATGTGAGTACACTGTAGCTGTCTTCAGAAACATGAGAAGAGGACATTGGATCACATTAAAGATGGATGTGAACCACCATGAGGTTGCTGGGAACTGAACTCAGGACCTCTGGAAGAGTAGTCAGTGCTCTTAACCGCTGAGCCATTTCTCCAGCCCCACCCCCACCCCCTGGTTTTTAAATGGAACAATCTTGTAATGGGAGTTTTTAGCTACACTGCTTTGTGCTCCCAGGTGTACCTGCCCAGGAGCTATCTTTGGATCTGTGAATGAAACACACACACACACACACACACACACACACACACACACTAGCTTATTTTTAAAATGCCTTGGCTACCTCAAAGGCTGAGCACTCCTAAACTTTCCCCGGCTACCCCAGACCCAATCAGGGAAGTGGCCAGTGGCCACTTACCTGAAATCTCACATGGATGGTTGGCTTTCTCTCATGTGTCCCATCTTCCTTTCCAGAGTCTTGGCGACCTATGTCTCCTCCCCACTGCGTCCTAGACCTCACAACTAAGGGTCCCACCCCTTCTCCCTTTGCCCAGTCATTGGCCATTGGCATCTTTATTGAAATGATCAAAAAGCAATTGGGGACAAGGACTTTTAGCATTTGGACACACAGATTCCCGATTGAATCAAAGCATTAGAACCAATCTCCAACACAATCTCATAACCAGAGAAACCTTTTCTAGCCACTCTAGCGAGCTAAGCCTCACTGATGGACATAGCTCATCGCTCCTAGCTCTTCACAGCTGGGCTCTGCTATTCATTCCTGTGCCAATGTCACTTGCATATGGCTCTTCTCTAAACCTCCATAAGGATGGAATATTGACCCAGTGCCTAATAAAGTGCCTACCGTGAGATAGCACTGTATGAGATGCTTTTCCTGGGGAGACACAGAAAACACACACACACACACACACACACACACACACTCGGCACTTGCACATTTGTGTATAAAGGTATATATACCCTGAAAGGCTGGGGAATGGCTTTATGCTGGTATTCACAAATCAGTGGATTCAACCCTCAGCACCAGAGAATTAAATAGTACAAGCGAAAATAAACTCTGATAAGTTTGCTTCTCAGCAATTGATCCTGGCATGCTTCTTAAGTCAGAATTACCAGCATCTGTGATCTCCTGTGCACATATTCTGTATTTTCCTGATTCTGTGATCATCTCAAGGCATTGCAACCATGATGATGGACATAGTTTTAAGTTGATTTGCTTGTCTTCTTAGAGGTCACCACCTTCCTTTCTCACGTGAGAGAAGGTCTCAGCCTAGAACATGCAGAAGACAAGACAGTACAGGAAGTTTAGAATCCAGAGTTTTAAGTACCAACTGCCTCAGTCCTCCTACCTCCTAGAGCTCTGCCTGCAGCTCCTACTGCCTGGTGCAGTCACTAGCCTTCAGTGTGCTCTCCTAAAGCCTCATGGTGCGCTTCTCCAGGACACCCCCTTTTACCAATAGCATTTTGTTTCCCTGTCTTCTGCAGACTCAGACTCCAGGAATTGAGAGAAGGGACACTTGTCACTTGGGTTAAAACATGTCTTCTCCCCTGAGGCAATGATATAGGGGCTGCTGTCTCTATAGGGAACGGGGATAAAATACAGAGGGAGGGAGGGATGATTCTGCCTCCACCTAAGATGCTAGTGATTGGCAGGTTACCAGAGCCTTCAGTGTCTCCTCCCTCTTCTCTGTACCATGGAAAACTAGTACCAAGCCATGAGTGATATGGGTCAACTTTACACGTTCCCACTTCCAGTCTCCCCATCTAGGACATCAAGTTTATTCTAACAACTTATTATCTGCTACCCCCTTCCACAGCTTAGAAAGCATTTCCACACTATCCCATGTGGTTATCATAATAACCATTTTCATAAGACAACCGGGACTTAGAAAAAATAACTTCTCAACTCCCACCTAGCAGTCAAGCAGGACAGAATTTGAATCCAAGTCCTTTTGAACCCAAACAGAATATCCTGAGGATGACTGTGATACCATATAGAGCAGTGGTGAGGAAGGCTCTCAACCTTCCTGATGCTGTGACCCCTTAAAACAGTCCTCATGTTGTGGTGACCTCCAACCATAAGATTACTTTTGTTGCTACTTCATAACTGTAATTTTGCTACTGTTATGAATCATAATGCAAATATTTGTATTTTCCAATGGTCTTAGTGGACCCACAGGTTAAGAACCACTGATCTAGAGGAGGACAGTCTCTTACGGTGAATGACCTTCTTCATGCAACGGGAATCTTTCTCTGAGTATACTGGCTGGTTTCGCGTGTCAACTTGACACAGGCTGAAGTTATCACAGAGAAAGGAGCCCCAGGTGAGAAAATGCCTCCATGAGATCCAGCTGCAAGGCATTTTCTCAATTAGTGATCAAGGGGGGAGGGCCCATTGTGGGTGGTGTCATCCCTGGACTGGTGGTCCTGGGTTCTATAAGAAAGCAAGCTGAGGCCGGGCATGGTGGCGCACGCCTGTAATCCCAGCACTTGGGAGGCAGAGGCAGGTGGATTTCTGAGTTCAAGGCCAGCCTGGTCTACAGAGTTAGTTCCAGGACAGCCAGGACCACACAGAGAAACCCTGTCTCGAAAAACCAAAAAAAGAAAGAAAGAAAGAAAGAAAGAAAGAAAGAAAGAAAGAAAGAAAGAGAAAGAGAGAAAGGAAGAGAGAAAGCTGAGCAAGCCAGAGGAAGCAAGCCAGTAAGTAACATCTCTCCATGGCCTCTGCATCAGCCTCTGCTTCCTGACCTGCTTGAGTTCCAGTCCTGACTTCCTTTGGTGATGAACAGCTGTGTGGAAGTATAAGCTGAATAAACCCTTTCCTCCCCAACTTGCTTCTTGGTCATGATGCTGGTATAGGAATAGAAACCCTGAATAAAGCAAAGTTTCCCTTGGGCAAACTCCCCACTCAGGGTCTGCTAAGATTAGAATAATGTTTGTTCCCTTGACAGTAGCATGGGATGCTTCTCATTTTTTAGAAAGAACATTGGGTCCCATATCCATTTTGCTGACTAATATAGGGATGAGGATGAGGCAGACCAGCCTAACAGCTAGGTTATGCTCTCTATGAGTGGAGCTGGATCGTAGGGGTTAATCCTTGCTCAGGTTTGGAAATAATTGAATGAAAAACCATGAATATGCCTATAGAAACTAAAGCATCCTCCTTATAAAGTTTATACTGAATAATCTCCAGTAGTCTGCTAGCCACACCAGCTTGGGAACACTTGCTCCTGAATGCTGCAGGTATGTGTAGCACAGGCAACAGCAGTGAGTGAACATGCTGTTTCCCAGGACTACTGGGGAACATAGGGTACAAGGGAGGAGCAAAGTCAGACATTACATGCCTTCTCTAAGTGGCACATCTCAAACTCGCTCAATTCCTTCCCACAATGGCTCACCAGAAACCTCACTCTTGAGCCCTCAGGGAGAGGAGCGAGTAAAGAGAAGCTGAGAAAGTTAGAATAATAAAATGATCCTCTGTGGCTACACATTAGAATCAACTTGGGAGCATGAATAAAACGCAGCACTAAAAGAGATCTGCACACCACCATTCAGATCCCAGACTCTGGAGATTTCAACCCCATCGTCTGGGGTGGGGCCTGGTTGATGTAGATACATAGCAATCTCTAATGTGCTGTTGAGTAAATGCTCTGAGTTTCCAGCTTTAAGATATCTTAAAACAACCAGAGAACTATTAAGCAAACAATTCAATCCTGGGGCAGGGGCAGTAAGCTCGGTGGGTAAGAGTGCTTGCTGCACAAACATGCGGATCTGAGTTCAAATCCACATAAAAAGCCAGATGTTGGATGCCTGTAACCCTGTGAATGACAGAGACAGGAGGATCTCTAGGACTTCCTTGCTGCCATCTTTGCTCTAGTTTCAGTTCAAGGCTCTGTCTCGGGAGATTAGGACTGAGAGTAATGGAATAGGGCATTAATATCCTCCTCTAGCTTTTGCACATACATACATGAAAATGTGTATCACATGCAAACATACCACCACATACACACATAAATGAATAAATAAATAAAATATTATCTATGTATTTAAAATAAATCTCAATCTCTAGACCTTATCAGTTAAATCAGAATCTTGGAAGGAAGTGCCTGGTTAAGTTTCTCCAGTTGTGGCTGGAGAAATGGCTCAGTAATTAAGAGCTTTGGCTGCTCGTGCATTCTGTTCCCAGTATCCACAAGGTGCCTGAAAGCCATCTGTGTTTCCAGTTCTAAAGGACCCAATGGCTTCTACTGATCTCCACAGGAACCAGGCACACACATGCAGGTAAAACACTCATAAACATAAACTTTTTTTTAAAAGACCCTAATTGATACCAATTCATAGCCAAAAATTGAAAATAGATGTTTAAATGGATTTGTATTATCATTCAAATATTTTATGCAGTGCTAATGATCAAACTCAGGGCTTCACACATGCGAGGACCCTGTTGCTTGTAACTTCTATAGGATTACGTGGAGAACTGTTCAAAGATGGATTGCTGGGTCTTGCTTCCTGAGCTACTGATTCACCTGACCCAAGCATACACAACAAGTCTCTTAGCTTGTTGATACTGCTGAGATTGTAGGTTTGAGCCATCATGCCTGATGTGTGCCACTGAGAACCAAATCCCGGGCATTTCATGGGATCACAATACTTTTTAGCAAGAGTAAGTTGGTGTCCACGTTTTTCTTTAGATACCTTTTCTGTTAGGGATGTATAGTAACAATTTTGGCATTTTAGTTTCTATTAAAAACCACAGAAATATTATAAGAATATGTTTTAGTTTTAATCTCAGGTATGGGATATGGGGCTGTTTCAGGTTGTCCACAGCAGCTGACTATGATTTGCCTCATGCTCTAGCAGAGGTGTGATTTTGCCAGTAGTAGATAGTGTGATATTTGGAATTCTGGGGACTTTGCAAAGGGTGTATAAATGCTAGGGCCCTGAGAGACAGTGTGGGTTGTTGGTTGCGTTTGTTAAGTATTCATGCACAAAGAAGAAAGAAGAAGAAATTAGATATCCTGATGATGAAGATCAAACCTGCCTCAAGGAACTTGATGCCCCACTCAGCAGGAAGTGGTATAATGATAACATCATCCCCTTTACTTTCTATCCTTTTTCCTCTCCTCTCTAGTGTTAGAGTGTTTAAAAGGTGAATGTAGGGTGAAGGGTGAATGAAAGAAGAACTCACAAAGTCATAAAGACCAGCTACAGGGATGGGCACCTGAGCCTTAGTTTGTATTTGCCTTGAAATAGCCTTATTTCTCTACCAATTTTAAAGATAGCTTTGCTGAGTATAACAATCTCAGTTGGTACTGATTCACTTTCAGGGTTTTAAACATATTGTTCCATGCTTTCTTAGCTTTTTGGTTGCCAATAAGAGAGATAATATTGCTCTAATATGCCAGCCTTTGTAGAGGAGTTGGCTCTTTTCCTTATGGCTTTTAATATTTTTGCCATGTATGTTTGATGTTTGATTATACTATGTCACAGAGTGGTTCTTCTCTGGTCATGTATATTTGGAACTCTAAATGCTTCTTGTGTTTAGGAGTCTATTCTCTAGATTTTGAAGGTTTTTGTTGTTTGTTTGGTTTGGTTGGTTTTGGCTATAATTTAATAAAAAAGATTCACTATACCGTGGGAATTTTGTTTTTCTTTCTCTTAGCTCCTCCTTCTATTCCATGGATTATTAAGTTTGGTCTCTTGATTCTGTTACCGAGTTCTTGGATGTTGTAGTCATGTTCTTTTTTTTTTTTTCCTTTTTTTTGGGGGGGTGGTTTTATTTCTTTCTTTTATTTTTTCTTTCTTTCTTTTTTTTTGGGGGGGGACAATGAAGTCCAGGCTAACTAGAACTCACTTCATAGCCAAGGATGCTTCAAACTCCCTGTCTTACCTGTATCTAATCTCTAATTGGCATTATAGGCATACACCAGTGAATATAGCATTTTTCTTTATTGATGTTTGAAAGTAGTATGTCTTTGACCTTGTCCTCCACCCCTGATCTTTTTCTCTGCTCTCTCTGCTTTCTCGGGTCTACTGATTATGCTTGTGACTGTGCTTTTTACTTGGCTCACTATTCTTGAGGGCTCAATCTTCCAGACTACTCAGAAAGGAGACAATAAACGACTGTAACAGCAACAACATCCAACTATATAAGATCTAGAAATACACTTAAGAATGATAAATTATGGGCTGGAGAGGTGGCTCAGTGGTTAAGAGCACTGACTGCTCTTTCGGAGGTCCTGAGTTCAAATCCCAGCAACCACATGGTGGCTCACAACCATCCGTAATGAGATCTGATGCCCTCTTCTGGAGTGTCTGAAGACAGCTACACTGTACTTACATATAATAAATAAATAATATTTTTTAAAAAAGAATGATAAATTATTACCAGTGAACACAAACCAGACTATGGTAAAAACTAATGTGGAATATTCTGTGAAGCTAGGCATGTTTGCTGGCTGTACTCTGCGGTCTTGGCAGGCTCTCTCACTCTCCCAAGATTTCCAAGATCATAAGCACTGAGGTGGCTAATGTTCTGGCTGAGGGTATTTCCTGAGTGTGTTGGGAGTGGGGAATGCAATGGCCACACTGCAATCTCTATAGCATGGACCTTTCTCCATGTTTTCAAACCCCTCAGAACATCAATCACCTGTTAGATCCATGCAGCTGTGGATATCAGGTAGCCCACTGCAGCTTCTGAGTTTTTAGGTTCTACATCGGGGAACAGAAGTCGGGGCCTCCAGAGGCTGATCCACCTGCTGACCTGAGGCTCGGGACCATCAAACTTCAAGCTCATTGTCAGTTGATGAGATCCCTTCCTGGCCTCAATAGCCACCATTTCTTATATGCATCACTGATTGATGCAAGCTTCCTATGACCATCTGCCTGGTCTTCTCTCTCTTTACAACTGCTTTCCAGAGCTGTCTTTCAGCTTGACAGTTCAGCAGGTTAGGCTCAGTTTCGTATTCTCAGGACAAGAGGCCAGCTCAATTTTAAATAAGTTTCTCTATCAAGATGACCCTGACCACTGCCCCCCCCCCCCCAGAACACAAAATAGGATTCTGACAAAATAGGATTCTGATCCATCTGTTGGGGCAGAACCTGGATCTGTGGGCTTTTCCTGTGAGGTAGGACTTCCTGTCAGTTTTCCCTGAGACCTGCCTGCTTTACTTTTTAGATGAGGCTTCTGCTCCCCACCCTCTCTGTGGAGGTGTGCAGCTGCAGTTGGATGTCTTGTTTTACATCTTTTTGGTATATCACCTGATGAATTTCCTATATTTCCCAGGTATCCTATTACCTTTGCTATTTTTTTTTGTTTGTTTTGTTTTTGGGTTTTTCGAGGCAGGGTTTCTCTGTATAGCCCTGGCTGTCCTGGAACTCACTCTGTAGACCAGGCTGGCCTCAAACTCAGAAATCCGCCTGCCTCTGCCTCCCAGAGTGCTGGGATTACAGGCGTGCTCCACCACCGCCCGGCTTTTGCTATTATTTTTTTAAAGATGTTTTTGTTATTATATCAAAGTACATTGTAGCTGTCTTCAGACACCAGAAGTGAGTGTCAGATCTCTTTACAGATGGTTGTGAGCCACCATGTGGTTGCTAGGATTTGAACTCAGGACCTTCGGAAGAGCAGTCAGTGCTCTTACCTGCTGAGCCATCTCTCCAGCCCCTACCTTTGCTATTCTTAAAGATCTTTCTCACTTTCTCTCTTTGGAACAAACTTTTTTTTTTAGAGATTGATTTATTTATTTTATGTATATGAGTACACTGTAGCTGTCTTCAGACATACCAGAAGGGAGCATCAGATTCCATCACAGATGGTTGTAAGCTACCATGTGGTTGCTGGAAATTGAACTCAGGACCTCTGGAAGAGCAGTCACTGCTCTTAAACACTGAGCCATTTCTCCAGCCATGGAACAAACTTTTATATTTATTATTATTCTAACTCTCCTTTATTGGGCTACAGAGAGGCAGCTTCTTTCTAGTCCTCTGCCTTATCTGGAAGTCACCCCTCTTTAAATTTAAATTTGTTTGAGTATCAGGTGAGATGGCTCCGAGAATAAAAGCACTTGTTGCAACACCTGACAACCTAGGTTCATTCCCCAGAACCCAAAGGTGAGAGGAGAGGATCAATTCCTGCAAGACAGGTCTCCACCCCTCTTGTGAACACACACACACACACACACACACACACACTGGGGCACACATGTGCCCACACACAGACACACAAAATAAATACAAATGTGAATTAGCCTGACTAGCCTTCAGATTTCTTTATTTATTCTGTTCAATACTGCTGGGATCCATTAATCTGAAAATTAAAGTCTAATACTCAAAATGGATCCTGACATTCTGCATTCTTTGTTCTCTTTCTGAAATGTTTGATTTTCTGAATTTGTTCTCTATTTTATCTTTTATCTAACAATTCTCATCCCTTTTATTTTTTTAATTTATTCTAAAAGATTTTCTTTACCTGCCAATTCTTCTATGACATTTCTAACTTCAGCAATTATACTTAAAATTCTAAGAGCAATTTTTTATGCCATTGCTGTTCTTTTATCATAAAATTTGTACCATTTTCTGGATTTGCTACCACTTAAAAATTATCCTAGAAATAGAAACTGTAAAGGGTTTTTGTTTTGCATGTTTTTTTCTGCTTTCCATATTCTTTACTTCTCTTGGGCTAGAAGTTTTAAAAAATGGTTTAACATGATGTTTCTCTTATATTTGTCTGTGTGGCGGTCTGCTTTTGCTGTTTCATAGCTATAAAGAGGAATCATGTTGATTTGCCTGTTGAGAGTATGCATTGCCTGTGTGTTCTGCAAGCATAGGTCTGTGTCTCTTTCTCTTTTTTTCTTCTATTTTTCTATCTTATGTCACCATAAAGAAAATGCTGCCCAGGGGTTCTGTGAACCAGGGTTGTTATTTTTCAAAGAGTGGCACTGGGGTTGAATGATGGTGGTGTAAGGTGTGACTCTGGGGTCTGAAGAAGATGATGACACAGTTCAAAGGCAAGATGTTTTGTTTCTGCAGAGCAGTTCATGCCATACTCAAGCAAGCAAGAACACAAGCACATAAGGGTCCCTCTGGAGTCCCTATTTACTCCTAATGAGAGACGTTGTGTGCCTCTGAGTAGTCAGAGCTTGGCTTACAGTCTTATGTGACTGACTATACAGTACAGTGCAGATTCTAGGAAAAATGAAGGAAGTGTGTTCTGATTGATTCCAAGAACTTTCCCTGGAGAGATCTGAATTTCTGCAAAGTGACTTCTTCACAAATATACTTATTTTTATTTTATTTTTTACATATGTGCACCATGTGAATGCCTGCTGCCTGTGAACTGGAGTTACAGAGAGTTGTGAGCTTCCACGTGGGTGCTGAGAACTGAATCAGGTCCCTGGCAAGAGCAACAGTGCTAACCTCTGACCCACTTCTCCAGGCTGCTGCAATGGTTTAACATGGAACCTTGTCTTATTTAACTCAGAAAGGAAAGACTGCATTCTGCTTAAGTGTCCAGCAGGGAATGCCTTAAGAAGGAGGAGGCTTTGTTCTGAGATATTTATCAACTGTGATGAGTAACATTAATTGTCAGTGTTGAGTTAGCCTGTGTGTGGGGCAGAAGGAGAAGTTAATTGTTGTTGGAAGACCCAGCCTGGTGTGAGCAGCACCCTAGGAAAGATGCTCTGGATTGTAAACAATAGGAGAAAGCTAGTTGAACACAAGAAATAGGTGGGCATACACTTATTCTCTCTCTGCTCTTGGATATGATATGACTAGTTATCTCAAGTTCCCACCTTGACTTCCAGACAATGATGGACTACTACCTGGGATTGTAAAACAAACAAGCCCTCTTGTACATAAATTGCTTTTTAACTGGATATTTTATCACAGCAACAGAAATAAAGTCAGGACACCCACCTAGAAACCTTTAGTTTTTTCTTAATGTCATCTGCTTGAGCTCTGTGTGAGAAAAGGTAGCAAGGAGCAGTGGCCATCAGGGACATTTCAGGAAGATGTTTATGGGATGATGTCTACATCATCTCTTCTCTACCTCTTCACGTGCGACCCGGCAACCGTGTGGGCAACCGTGTGGGCTCTGCCAGGACTATGGCCTCCTCCTCAGCTGCCTGAACTCACCTCATTCTCTTTGTGATAAAAAGTTCATTTGCTTTATTATCATGCTAATGCAGTTTCAAGTAGAAGGAAAAGACAGACTCCTATGTCCTAATTACCTCACTTGTGCGCAAGCCCGGATGCCCTGTAGCTGGATTTACAAGCAGCTGTGAGCCACCCTATGTAGGTGCTGGGAATTGAACTCAGTTTCTCTGCAAGAGCAGCAATTAATTACTGAGCCATCTCTCCAGCATCATTTGTTAATTATTTCTTTTGTAATTTTTATATGTCTTTTAAAATTAGAGTGCTTGGGCCGGGCAGTTGTGGTGCATGTCTGTAATTCCAGCACTTGGACGGCAGAGGCAGGAGCATTTCTGAGTTCTAGGCCAGCCTGAACTACAAAGTAAATTCCAGGACAGCTGGGGCTATACAGAGAAACCCTGTCTCCAAAAAAACCAAAATAATAATAATAATAATAATAATAATCTTATTCATTTTATTAATAATAAATTAAAATTTATTATAATTTATAAATAATAAATTATAATTAAAATTAATAATAATAAATTAAATAAATAAAAATTAGAGTGTTCTGTAGACTTTGTTTTTCCTTTATGGCAGTCTTTCTTTGGTTCTGAGGTCATGGTTATAGTAACCTTACAGAAGAATTAGCTCTCATTTCCTGTTTTCTTGAACTTTGGGATAGCCTGAAGTTATCTAAACAGTGGACCAAGAAAGTATAGCATTACAACCCCCTGAGAATAATCTTTCAAATGTAGATTCCATTCATCTTTTTACAATCGAGAAAAAATATGGAAGGATAGATATAAATTGGCATATTTACATATAAATAGATACTTATGTCTATTAGACAGATTAGGGAGAAAAAAGCTTTATATTTTATATGTATCTACATTGTGACGTGTTTATTAAAAGATAAAGAGAGAGGGGATATGTTTTGGTGGATGTGTAGTCAGGTATGGGGGAGGGGGGCCTTGGAGGGTCCATGCTGAGGCAGCCCTTCCCCCTGAGGGACCAGCCACAAGACAATACAGTACAGAATAGAGGTTATTCAGGGCATGGGGAGGGGGTGCTGAGAGAGTAGTAGGGACAGAGGAAGGCAGAGAGAGAGAGAGAGAGAGAGAGAGAGAGAGAGAGAGAGAAGAAGAGGAGGAGGAGGAGGAGGAGGAGGAGGAGGAGGAGGAGGAGGAGGAGGAGGAGGAGAGGAGTAGAGGCCAGCCATGAGCTTGTGGATAGAGGGGAGAAGGGGATGGGGAGAGGGGGAAGGGACAAGGGGACAGAGTGGAAGCGGGAAGGCAAGAGAAGAGAGAGAGGAGGGGCGAGCAGCCCCTTCTATAGTCAGTCAGGCACACCTGGCTGTTGCCATGTAATTGTGGGGCAGAGCTGAGACAGAATGCTAATACATTGTTCTTTTTTCTATTTTTCCCCTTTGTTTTTTTGAGACATGTTTTCTTTGCATAGCCCTGGCTGTCCTGGAACTCGCTCTGTACACCAGGCTGGCCTTGAACTCAGAACTCAGGATGCACCTGCTGCTGTGTCCTTAGCTCTGGGATTAAGGATGTCTGCCACTATCACCCAGCTCACACTGTTCAGTTTTTAAAATAACTTCTGAAACAAAAAGAAAAGATCCTATGGGAAAGATTCCCAGGCCAAATTTTTGGAGACTTTTAGTTCGCTGAGTTTAGGAAGCCAAGAAGTAGATATATTTTTAAAACATTTTCTAGGAAAAGGTTGGTAGAATTTATGTCTTAGCATATGCAAGCTTTGAATTCAATCCCCAGCACCAAAAATTAAAAAATTAGTCAACCAGTAAACAGATAAATAAATGTGGATTCAGATAAATCAGGTTTGTAGTTGAGTTTGGAAGGCATTAGTATAAATATTATAGGGATTATCTTTTTTCTTTTCTTTTCTTTTCTTTTCTTTTTTTTTAGTTTTTCGAGACGGGGTTTCCCTGTGTAGTCCTGGCTGTCCTGGAACTCACTCTGTAGACCAGGCTGGCCTCGAACTCAGAAATCCGCCTGCCTCTGCCTTCCAAGTGCTGGGATTACAGGCGTGAGCCACCACGCCTGGCTTATCTTTTTTCTTTGAGTCATGAAAATATTTGCCTATAATACTTTATGGACCTGAGGGTTCATGGGGAGATCCAGACAAACAGAGGACATAGAGTTCTTGGAAATTTTCTGTTCTTTTTCCTCTCTCTCTCTTCTGCCTTTTCCCTCCCTTGACTTCTGTTTTCTGAGATGGATTGTTTTTCTTTTTAAATTTAATTTTATGTGTATGGATGCTTTTCTTACATGCATATCTATGAATGGCATGCATGCCTGGAGCCCACAGAGACAAGAAGAGGGCATCAGAACCACTGGAACTGGAGTTACACCGTTGTGAGCCATTCTATTGGTGCTGGGAATCTAACCCCAGTCCTCAGCAACAGCAGCCAGTGCTCATAACTGCTGAGCCATCTCTAGCCTCTAGAGATAGATCTTACTTTATAGTCTCAGCTAAGTGGCACTATTTAGACCAGGCTGGCCTCAAACTGGCTATGAGGCCAAAGATAATCTTAAACTCCTAGTGTTTCTGCCTCCATCTCAAAACTGCTAGGGTTGGACATGTTCATTACTCTCTTTTGGCCTCTTCTGGTATTACATGCATGTGACACACAAATATATATGCAGGCAACACACCCATAAACATAAAATAAAAAATAAAATCTCAAAAAGGATGTGTGTGTGTTAATCTTTACATTAAAAATACACATACAGAGCTAGGTGGTGGTGGCGCACGCCTGTAATCCCAGCACTTGGGAGGCAGAGGCAGGCAGATTTCTGAGTTCGAGGCCAGCCTGGTCTACAGAGTGAGTTCCAGGACAGCCAGGGCTACACAGAGAAACCCTGTCTTGAAACACCCCCCCCCAAAATACACATACATATATATTGATTTATAGGCTTGGATACACACACACACACACACACACACACACACACACACATATACATATATATGTATATATATGAAATTAGCAAAAACCACATAGTTTATAAAATAATATGATAAAATTAGTTGAGTTTGATTTGCTTTTTATTTATATAGTATGACATTATGAGAACTAACACATTATTAGTCTTGAAAAGTATAATATATATATGTATATATATATATATATATATATATATGTGTGTGTGTGTGTGTGTGTGTGTGTGTGTGTGTGGAACATATATATTCCACAAATCAGTGAAAACGCGATATCTGAGGCCAAGTTGTTTCATTTAACATGACAATCTTCAGTTTCATCCATTTTTCCAAAACATAATTTTGTTCTTCATCGTGATTGAATAAAACTTCATTTTTATATGTAAAACAAACAAACAGGTGTAGACTGATGGGAGAGCCGCCTGCTTGGGCAGGAAGCACTTTCCCTGCTGAGCCATCTCCCTGGTCCCTTGTGACCTTCATCCTGAGAGATGTCCTTAGCTTTACCACCCAATATTTAATAGGTCTTCAACTGTGCCCAGTTACTTTTGTTTGTTTGTTTATTGTCTGTTAGTTTTGTCTTGGAATTCCTAATCTATGGCCTCCACCTCTCAAACTCTGTGGGATTATAAATCTGCACCATCAACCCCTCCTTCTTATATTGTTGACCTCTCATATTTAACCTTAAATTTTATCTGTTAATTACTTGTGTGGGGTGAAGGAGTTGAGACAGACTCACCATGTAGTCTTGGCAAGTCTGTAACTTGCTATGTGGGTTTGTAATATTTAACATTTTTTTTTTTTTGGTTTTTTGGGTTTTTTTTCGAGACAGGGTTTTTCTGTGTAGTCCTGGCTGTCCTGGAACTCACTCAGTAGACCAGGCTGGCCTTGAACTCAGAAATCCGCCTGCCTCTGCCTCCCAAGTGCTGGGATTAAAGGCGTGCGCCACCACGCCCGGCAATATTTAACATTTTAAGTTTAATTAATATTTATACCCATAAAGGGAAGCAGGAGTTGAGGTGCAAATCTGCTAGCTTAGCAAGTTAAACTTCTATACAAAGATATAGACAAAATATCTACTTACAAGCCTGATTCTACAATAGATGGCTAGCTCTTTAGTAATCTTTTTCTCTGTGTGTCATTCTATGGAGGCCATCTACCTTTCTCTTAAGCTCCTCCAAACCCAAGAGGGCTCCTTTGCTCTCTTACCTAGAATACTGTTTTACCTGTGCCTGTCAGATGCTTCTCTGTGGTTTCTGCAAGCCCAAAGAGAAAAATCCCTGTCTCTTATTGGGAGCTCCTTCCATGAAGCTCTTCCAAGACAAAAGAGTCAGCTCCATCCAAGGTCCAATTGCTTATAAAAGAAGTCTCTAGACCCTCGGCAGGCTGAGCCATGTCCCCTTCATGGTGGGCGGCTCCAAGCCAAGTCAGTAGGGTTGAACTATTTTACCTTCGTGGTGAGTGGCTCGACTTTGCCTCAGATCATAGAGCGAAGACCACACGACTTCTCCTAAGCAACTTGCCTTAGAAGAGGCAGGAACATTCCATTCGTGATTGTGATGGTTTGTATATGATTGGCCCAGGATGTGAACCTATTAGGAGGTGTGGCCTTGTTGGAGTGGGTGTGTCGCTGTGGGTGTGGGCTTAAGACCCTCCCCCTGGCTGCCTGGAAGTCAGTCTTCTACTAGCAGCCTTCAGATGAAGATGTAGAACTCTCAGCTCCTCCTGTACCATGCCTGCCTGGATGCTGCCATGTTTCTGCCTTGATGACAATGGACTGAACCTCTGAGCCTGTAAGCCAACCTCAATTAAATGTTGTCTTTTATAAAACTTGCATCGGTCATGGTGTCTGTTCACAGCAGTAAAACCCTAACTAAGACAGTGATCATTCTTATCTTTAGGACCTTTCGGGGCACCCCAAACTGCATCTCTAGAGGACACTTGGCTCCATTTGACAACGCTTGTATATTTTGCTAACAGTTAGGTTTTCTATGTACAATAATCAAATATCTTGTACCGTGAACTAGCAGAGGCTAGCTAGTACTCTTTGTGCCTGCCTCCCAAATTCTGGTATTACAGGTATATGCCAGCTAGGCAATTCATTTTACAAATGTCAATATTTCCTGTTTCCCTATTACTACCTTTTCATAACAGCAAGCTCCTCTTACTCCTTCAAAGACACAAATTCTCTTAAAAATACTTTTTTTTTGTTTTTGAGTCAGAGTCTCATGTGTATTGGACTGACCTCAAATGTAATATGTAGCTGAGGATGACCTTAAACTTCTCATGCTCCTGTGACTACCTACTGAATGCTGGCATTACAGGCACCTGCCATTACATCTGGTATATTTACTGCTAGGAACTGGACCTAGGGCTTCATGTAAGAAAGCCAGGTGCTCTGCCTCCTGAACTTCCAACCTCAGCTTTAAAAATAAAAAAAATATATATTCATATTTATATTTCATATAAACAAATATGAATAGTAAATAAACAAATATGTAAAGATGATATATTATAATATATAATTATGATATAATATGTAAATATATAAATTTTATATAAATATAAAAGTATACAAATAGATTTATGTATATGGGTGCTTTGCCTGCATATATATATTCAGGCAATATATATATTTTTTATATTTTTTTTAGTTTATATATAGATACACACACACATATATATGTGTGTGTGTGTGTGTGTGTGTGTGTGTGTGTATCTATATATAATTTTTAAGTTCTTCTATTCACTGAATTAACTCTGGGTCTTTCCAGGCTGAGTCTCTACTTGTTCACCTTATTATATTGTTGCTTACCTTAAAATGTCTGCTGCTTGTTTGGTTTTGTTGTTCTGAGACAGGACCTTATACAGTAGCCCAGGATACCTGGAAACCCACCGGGTAGTTCAGGCAGGTTTCACACTTGGATCAATCTACTTGCCTCAGCTACTGGATACTCAGATAACAGCCGACCACACCCAGCTCCCTGATGGTCCTAGCCCATTGTGTTTCCTAAGTGTCAGACTAGGCTGATAGTTAACTCCATTCACTTGTTCTCACAGTTTAATTTCCAGTTCCAGAGAGGGGCATTTTCCCTTAATTGCAAGACTGAGGGAGGGCTGTCAGTGTGAAGTCAAAAGCAGTTGTTACGCTCCCAACAGGTAAGTAAAGGAGAAGGCCTCAGAGAGATGTTAGTTTAAGTTAGTCAGAGGTGGAACTGTCTCCCTCCCCCTCCCCCTCCCCCTCCCCCTCCCCCTCCCCCTCCCCTCCCCTCCCCCTCCCCTCCCCTCCCTCTCCTCTCCCCTCCCCCTCCCCTTCCCCCTCCCTCTCCCTCTTCTCCTCCCCCTCTCTCTCCCTCTCCCTCCTGTCCTCTCTCTCTCTCTCTCTCTCTCTCTCTCTCTCTTCCTTCACTTATATTTCAAAATCACAGAATTGTCTCGGTTTGATCTCAAGAGCTAATAATGACTCCTTGTCTTTTTGTCAGTCAGCCAGGAAGTGGTGGCACATGCCTTTAATCCCAACGTGGGGTTTAGTTTAACTCAGGAAGCAGAGGCAGGCGGATTTCTAAATTCAAGGCCAGCCTGGTCTACAGAGTGAGTTCCAGGACAGCCAGGGCTATACAGAGAAACCCTCCAAAAACCAAAACAAAAAAACAAAACAAAACAAACAAACAAACAAACAAAAAACCCTGCTTGTCAGGCAGATTCTCCAATCTGAGTAGGGACTGCCAATCATCCTGGATCCTGTAGTCTTGGTCACACTGTGCAACTGGCTGCCAGTCGGGTAGGAGAGAGAATGGCTGGCCAGCTCTTCAGAATACATCTCTAAGTAATGACTACTCTTGTTTCTGGCCCTTACTGACTCTTCAAGTTCTTTTTGAGAAAAAAATAATCTGGGTTGGAGGAACGGTTCAGCAGGAAGGAGCACTTGCTGTTTCTGCAGAGGTCCCAGTTTAGTTCCCAGCATCCACATGGCAGCTTAAAACCACCCATAAAGCCCGGTTCCAGAGAATCTAACATCTTCTTACCTCCATGAATACCAGGCACACGTGCGCATGTGCAGGCAAAGCATTCAAATATATATATAAAAAAAACAATCTACAAACAAAGAAAAAAGTCTCTAACTTATTTAAATCTCTGCTATATCTATTTAGCACACAACTGCATCTTCATTAATACCATCTCCTGTAACTTTAATTTTTTCACATCTCATTTTGAACGATGGTTCTTAAATACTTTAACCTCCCTTTTAGCCCACCACGAAAGGTAGTGGGAAAGAAAGGATGGGTGGGGGTGTGGTGGGGGGCAGGGAGTGGACCTGTTCAGAAAGGTTCTTTGGAGCAACTCCGGTCTGTGTTATCTGGAAATTGGCAGTTCAGTTCACGGGTCATCGGTGGCAGCTCAATCCACTATAAACACTTCACGGATACACCAGTAGTCCAGTTTGGTAGAGCTGGATTAGCAATAGTGGTGACATGACCTAGTAGAGACAGCCAGGCCTCAGTCCTGGCACCAATCAGCAGGAGGGACCAGGGCCACCAGGAATGTCAGGAGAAGTTCTCTGCTGTGCCTCTCTCAGGGAAGCAGAGATCAGAGAAGACTTGAGACCCACAAACGTTGCACAGCTAGCTCTATAGACAAGCCAAGCTCAGCTTTCATCACTGGCCTTCAAGTCCTATTTATACCCTCCAAACATCACGTGTCCTCCACGGGTCTTGCCTCAGCCCATGCATCTGTCTCAGCTGACATCACTCTGCCAATCAGACTGAGTCGGCAGAAGCAGCAAGAAACGGCAGCACACCACCAGAAGTTTGCGGTGCATTTCTCTCTATGGAGTCCCAACAAATGGAGCTCAACTATGCAGTGTAAGGTGGACTAATACGTGCGTGTTGTTAGCAGAGACTCCTTCATCGCGTGTCCTTTCACATGCTTGCAGAACATCTATCTCTTGTGTCTGCTTCAGCTAAACATTCTTTGGCAAGTCTGCCTTAGTCTTTCACCTGTGTCCACTTCAGGAAAACATTCCTTCACATGTTTGCCCCAGCAAAACACCATCCAACCAACTTTCCAGAGAACCCTTAAGTTTCCACTTCAATATCCATTAACTGATTTTTGCTTTGGTGGACTTCTGCTGCACTGGATTCTATTAATCTTCAATTTATAGTAATCAAATTTCAGCCTGCAATGTTCCCTTTTCATTATTGTTACTAGTGTTTTCATCTTCATCTATTACAAAGTGTCCTCCACTCCCACTACCCCCTTTAATGTTGAGATTGAGTTCAGGGCATTATGTTTCTTGAATGCTAGGCAAGCAATCAGACCATTTTGGACACAATGCATGATGAAAAATACAGACCTCTAAAACCTATATACCATGGGTGGTTACCCATACCACGAGATGGGGCAGGATTACATGTCTATCAACCCAATGACTTGAAAGACTTAGGTGGGAGGAGAGCCAGCCTTGGCTACACTGCAAGATTCTGGGTCAGAAAACAAAACGGATATGCTATGTATTGTGGGAGATCAATTCCTTCTACTTCTTAGAGCTGCTACCCAAAATCTTCATGTTTTCCCAATCTCAGCCTATGTTTTCTTTCCTTTCGACAGATGATGACCTTGCCTTATGTGTAACAAAGGAAAAAAGAGAAAGCAAGCTACCAACCTCATCTATCAATTTCCCTTGCTGCAGACCTATCTTCTGTCCTTCTTTACCCATCTTCTAACCTACCTTCTAGTCTATGTATGGAGTGGTTCTCCCCAGCCCTGGGTCATGATCTATGTAATAATCATCCTCCCCTGGCTCCACTGGGAGTCTTACTGCAGCGTGGGAGATGTGGGTTTGCTAAGGAAGAGAAAAAGCAAAAATGACTACAAAGAGTTTGGTCGGAGCTGCTGGAAGAAGCAGCAGCTGCCATCACCAGGCAGGGAAGACTCATTGCAAATGGCTCGTTATGTTTGTGAACGGTGGTTGGGGTGTGAAAGTCCTGGGAAACAAGTTAAGCAAGGACATAAGTAGGCCTCTGGTCAGGCAAATCTTAAGGACTCAGTCTTAGCTAGAGATTTTCCTTAGACTAGTCTCATAGTGTGGATTTCAGTCAAAGGCATCAGACAGGATGATATGACAGAGGGGTGAGCAAAGCCCCAGAAAAAAAGAGATCTGAATACACTCAGTCCTGGGAATCCCCAGTGTTAGGGGGCTGTGGCCATGGAAGTCCTCCATAGCAGGACTGGCAGGTGAGCCTAGTAGTCTGTTCTCCAGCCTGTTGAACCTACCCTCCAGCCCATTTTCCCCAGCCAGGGGTAGGGCATTCCCTGCAGAGTTTGAGCTTTCAGGCAGCTACAGTATTAGCAGCAGGGGAAGAGTACAGGGGGTCAAGGAGATGAGCCAGAATCCCCATCTTCAGGGGATTTTTTTTCTTCCTTCAAACATCCATGCATTTATTTAGTGTGGGGGTTGTGTGTGCACATGTGTGCTTGAATCAGAACAGATGCACTACTGTGCATGTGTGTCATGACACATGTGGAGGTCAGAGGCAACTTGCCAGAGTCACTTCTTCCCTTCCACCATGTGGGTCCAGCAGGAGATCAGACTCCAGGTAGTCAGGCTTGAAGTCAAGCACCTTTACCCACCAGACCGCCTTGCCAGGAGATTATTAAAATGCCCAAAGGTATATTAGCACATGCCTGTAATCCCAGTACTCAAGAGTCAGAGGCAGTAAGATCATTGTGAGTTTGAGGTCAGCCTAGCCTATATAGTGTGTTCAAGATCAGCTTGAGCTATTTATCCAGACCCTGTCCCTGCCCCCTCCTAAATGCAGAAAGGTAAGTCACATGAATACCACAGAAAGCCCTGGGCAATACACATCTCAACAGAGCAGGGGTAAAGTTGTCAGCTGTGGTGGTCTGAATGAGAACAGCTCCCATAGTCTCTCACGTTTGAATGCTTAGTATAGAATTGGTGGAAGTTTTGCAAGGGTTAGGAGGTATGGCCTTATTGCAGGAGGTGCTTGGGCTTTGGGGTACTCCCCCCCTCCCATACAACACCATTGCTGCCTTTGGTTTTCAGATCAAGATATGAGCTCTCAGCTGTTCCTGCCAACACGACTTTGCTTGGCCATCATAGACTCAACAGTCTGAAACTGTAAGTCCAATTAAATGCTTTCTTTTACAAGTTGCCTTGATCGTAGTGTTTTGTCACAGCAATATGCTGAGACAGAGCCTGTTCTCGGATGTCTGGGAGGGAAGTGAATTTAACTAACTAGTGAGCCCACCAGTGAGACTGCCTCCCTTAGGGGAGAGGAAGTGGTTTATGGGCTAGGAGTGTTGAGGGATAATGGAGAAGTCACACTGTATAGCAATACAAACTCTGAGGGCGTATCAAAGGACTGAGTAGGGATTTTATTTTTAATAAAAGGGATTGGCCTTGAATTCCATATGTAGCTGAGGATGACCTTGAACTTTTATCCTCCAAGAGGCAAAGTTAAAGGTGTGCTAGAGATCTTTATGTAGTGTTAGGGGTTGGATTCAGGGCTTCCTGCAAGCAGTCCTCCATCTAAGCTGCCTCCCTTTCCCTAATTGGGAGATTTTTAGAGCTAGGGAAGAAGGGTCCAACACACAGTTAAAGTTCTCCCTGCGAGCCGAGCGGTGGTGGCACACGCCTGTAATCCCAGCACTTGGGAGGCAGAGGCAGACAGATTTCTGAGTTCGAGGCCAGCCTGGTCTACAAAGTGAGTTCCAGGACAGCCAGGACTACACAGAGAAACCCTGTCTCGGGGAAAAAAAAAACAACAAAAAAAAAAAAACAAAAAAACAAAAAACAAAAAAAAAAAAAACAAGAACAACAACAAAAAGTTAGAGGCCCACCGCTTACCTGGGAGAGCTGTGTTTCCTCTGAAAGAATGACTGTGAGAATTTCTTTAGAAAGAATGAGCTCATGGGAAACAAGGAAGGAGGAAGTGCCAAATCCACTATTGTGCTAAACGTTCTGGTTTAAGAAAATAAACCTAAGATTATATCCATTCCCAACTGCTAACCACAGAAGTGGAAGAAGCAGTTACTCAGTAATGCTCCACATCTATTGTGGTAACTTTGGGTGACGTGGCCAGTGGGCAGAGACCCCCCACTTCTGGTGGTAGGGTAGGAGGGAGAGTGTGTAACTGACTGGCAAGTCAGGAGTGTTCCGGGAGGACTGGGCATGTTCTCCCTGCTGGGACAGACTGGTGCTCTCCTTGGAGGGCCAAGGACGCTCAAAGATGCTCCAGCAGTTTCTCAAACCTATCTGCAAACAGGTAACACAAACGACCTTGTGATTCTGCACATAGCAACATTAGCCCGGCAGCTTCAGCACCTGGATTTCTGAATTTCCTGTGGTTTATTCCCTGCCTTCCATGAGAGGATTGTCACTGTCAGCATTATATGCCATCTCTGTCTCCAGGCTACTTGTTCTTAGTCTTGTTCTGGCCTATGCTGTCTTTTGGGATCCTGTCATGCACCAAACCTAAGAGAAAGGTCAGGACTACTGTGAAGTAAGTGAGACCCCTAGAATTCAAAGTCAAGGAAGGTACTCTCTTTCAGGTCGGACCAAGGAAGAAGCCTGTTTGAATAATGTAGTATCCACACACGGAAGCTACTAGAACTGACAGGAGTAGAAGGGGCTTCCATTTTTTTCTGGTTGTATTTGGTTGTGCACTCTGTTTATATACGTATGTTTGTGCATGTGGCTGTACATGTACATGTATGCACATGCCTGTGGAGGCCAGGGATCAATATCAGGTATCTTTTACTACATCATCATCATCATCATCATCATCATCATCATCATCATCATGATAGGGTCTCACTATATAGCCTTAGCTGGCCTGGAATTCAGGCTGGCCTCAATCTCATAGAGATCTGCTTGTCCGTGCTTCTCCAGTGCTGGGATTAAAGGTATGTGCCACTATGTCTGGCTTACAACCTTATATTTTGAGAGTGGGTCTCACATTTAACCTGAAGCTCAGGGATTAGGCTATCCAGCAAGCCCTAGGGGTCCTTCTGTCTCCATCTCCGAATCACTGAGATTTAGGTGCGCAGTGTTGACCCTGCATTTAATGTGGGCGCTGGGGATTGAACTCAAATCTCTGTGCTTGCTCAGCAAACTCTCAGCCAGCTGAGCCATCTCTACAGCCCCTCCCTGCTCTTCTGTTTTTTAAACACCGTCCTCAGCATTTGATTTGCAGGATTCCCTAACCCTTCAGCAGTAGAACCTCCAAGAAAGTCTAAAATAGATCCCTAGCAGTGAGAGTGTTGTGAGCCTGGGCTCTGGAAAGCTCTTGGGGGATAGCAAGGGAGGGTTGGATGGCTTCATCAAGGATGGGGAAGGACAGATGTGGGAGAGGGAGAACGAGAAGCGGCGGGGTAGTGAGTCAGGTGAGGCAGACGGCTAGCTACTCAAGCTGGGTTATAGTTGGCTGTTTTGGGTGTGCTGAGGCAGAGTAGAATGTCTCAGATGACCCTCTCTGGGTGATCAATTCTTTTGTTTTGTTTTGTTTTGTTTTGTTTTGTTTTTTGAGACAGGGTTTCTCTGTGTAGTCCTGGCTGTCCTGGAACTCATTCTGTAGACCAGGCTGGCCTCGAACTCAGAAATCCTCCTGCCTCTGCCTCCCAAGTGCTGGGATTACAGGTGTGCGCCACCATGCCTGGCTGGGTGATCAATTCTCTCTCTCTCTCTCTCTCTCTCTCTCTCTCTCTCTCAAGATTTGGTTTTTTTGAGACAGGGTTTCTCTGTATAGCCCTGGCTGTCCTGGAACTCACTCTGGCCTTGAACTCAGAAATCTGCCTGCCTCTCCCTCCCAAGTGCTGGGATTACAGGCGTGCGCCACCACCGCCCGGCGGGTGATCAATTCTTAAGATCGCTTCAGCTATTTTCCTTACCAGCTGCTTCCAGCTGGAAGCATTTCGATCTAGAGACTTGAAACCTGTTCTGAGACTCAGTTCCCGGGAGTAGAGAGTCAGAAAGAAGGAACCTGCAGTGGCCACTACTTACCGTTTCCAGCCCTGCACTGGTCTTGGTCATTTGCTTGCCTCAGTCTAGATTGGATGTTGGAAGGCAGCCCTGTCAACCCTACGAGAGTGGTCAGGGTTGAGTGGTGGCCCTTGTCCAAACTCTAAGGACATGGGGCCTACAAATGTAAACAACTCCAGGCTGAGCTTGGAGGCCAGGGCCAAAGTCTTGGCTAAGTGTCACAGTGATTCTCTAGAAAAATGTCCAAACAGGGTTTTGGGCTCTGGTTCAGCCAAGGCTTGATTTTTTTTCCTTATTGACGCAGAAAAAGCAAATAGATTTTGAGTATTGTTCTCAAGTGAGGCAACTGATGTCTCAGCTGCTTTCTAAAGATGAGCTGCTTTGGGGTTGGGGTGTAGTTCAGTACTAGAGTATTTGCCTAGCATGTATACAGCCTTGGTTTGATATCTAGTTCTGCATAAAACTTGGGATGGTGGCACATGCCTGTAATCCTCATTCACAGGAGGTAAACGTAGGGGGATCAGAAATTAACAATCATCTCTGGCTGCATAGCAAGTTTGAAGCCAACTTGGGCTATATGAGACCTTGTCTCAAAAAAAAAAAAAAAAAAAAAAAAAAAAAAAAAAAAAGCAAGCCAGCATGCCAGCATGTCAGCCATACCTCCTAATCCTTCCCAAGCAATTTCAGTAATTGGGGACCAAGCATCCAAACATATGAGCTATGGGGGCAAGTCTCATTCAAACCACCACAGTGCTGGTCCAGGAAACAGAGAAGGAGAATGGCAGGACCCTTGTCCAGACAGAAAGTGTGGAGAACACCTTTCATCCCAACGCTTCTGCTTCAGATAGGACTCTGTTGGATGCATCCCTGTGGTCAACTTCCTAGAAATACCAAGCCAACCTCTTCTAAACTAAGAGACTCTTGTGTGCAAGACCAATCATGCTAGTTTCCTATGTCTGTGGCCAACTGATTGACTCTCAGCTGAATGGCCCTTTAGGCACTCCACCTACTTCTTATTCAGGTTGTTTCCCTTTCTTTGAACTAAGAACCAATGCTCATAATTTTCTTCCCTCATGGACTGTGCTGTTGGGCAAGGATGAGAAAAGCCGTCGCAGTGTAAAGTGTTCCTCCACCACCTATCCTGGTTGAGTTGGCAAGCACGTGGACCAGCTAGCCTGGTGCACACAGCAGAAAAAAATAGACATCCTGTTTTAAGCAAGATGGAAATCAAGGACTGATACCCAAGGTTATCCTCTGACCTCCACATGAGAGCCTTGGCTCAAGGGCAGGACCACGCGCACACGTTTAAAAAAAAAATGCCAAATTTATATTTAGAAGCTCAGCACACAAATTCAAGGACATAAAATAATTCTGGCTCTTCCCTTAATAGCTGGGTGCCCTCAGGTGAGTTACTATAAAATCTCTTTGTGTCTGAATCTCCTTATCTGCAAAAATGAGAGTAACAGCATTCACTTACTTCACTGAATTTTGAGGATTAAAAGAGATAAATTGTGAAGAGCTTAAAATAGTAGCTGGTACAAGCAGAGACCCGCATGGATTCATGCATATTTCCTAAGCTCTCTCTGACAGCTGCTGTCTCTTGGTTGCTAAGTCCGGAAGCAGTGCAAGGTTGGAGTCCCTTGCCTCGAGCCTCAAGTTTTTCATTTGCAAAACAGAAATAATATCTGCCTGGTGGGACCCTTGGAACCGTCTATGGAGCCAGCGAGGAAAGCATTCTGCTTGGACTTGGGCGCACAGAAGGTCTTCTACGCTGCTGCTGTTTCTTGTCTGTGCGATGGACAGATAAAAGCACAGGTGTAGGGATGTTGGCAAATTCCAGACAGGCTTAATCATCCCTTTGCCCTCCTCCTGTCGCTGCCTGCAGCTAGATTTTTTAAGGACATAGTGCAAGGGGATGGGACTAGATAGGTGGTAAAGAAAGGGGTCAGGGTTGCGGGCATCCAGGCTTACTCTTCTCTATGGAACCTGGGCTGGCCAACAGCTGGCATGCGGCTGGGACAAAAGGGTTGGGGGCAGCGTTAGTCTGGTTGCTGTGGGTGTAAGAAAAAGAGGAAAACCATCTCAGTGGAAATTGCCCTATGGTTGGCTCAGGCGCCCACGACACTGTATTTATAGAGAGCTCCCAGCAACTCAGAATTCTTCCCTGTCGAGTTAACCCTTTCCGAGCCGCGGTGCTGGCTTGGTGTCGAGGGGCGAAATTCTGGACTGAATGGGACAGCTGGATTGCAGCCGGGCTTGGAGCCAGCAGTTCCCAGGGTGGGAGTGGTCAATGGCCGGTCACCTGTCCCCTCTCACCGAAAAAGAAACTTCGGCTCTTGGAAGTGCTAGGATCCCTGTGGGGGATGGGCAGCGAGTAGCCCAACACTTCCTCCTCGGTGTACCAGGTCTTCCCCGCGCTGGGGTCTAGCAAGGGTCTGGGGCGGGGCGGGTCCAGACCCGGGGCCCTGCCCAGCAGGCGGGCTCAGGCCTCACCCTCGGATCTCCGCCGCAGGGCCAATCCAGCCTCTGGGGCGCACCCGGGCGGCCTTTCCGGGCCCTCGGCTTCCTCCGTCCGTCCCGCCCCTCACCTCCCGCCCCCGGCCCCAGTCTGGCCTCGCGACGGCGGCACGGACGGTGGCGGCGATTGGGCTGCGCCCCGCCGCGTCCCCAAGCCCTGGGAGTCGGCGCGGCGCGGTGAGTGCATGCGTGGCGCGGGGGCGGCGTGGGCTGGGGCCGCCTTTGTGTGCGGCCGCGCCTGGACCGCGCGCGCTCAGGCATCGGGTGCATGGAGCTGGGAACTCGGCGGCCCTTATCCACAGGGCACCGGCAGCCTGATCCACGGTCACCGCTCGGGCTCTAGGGCCCGGAGGAGCTGGGATCACCCCTGCTTGGCCGCTCCCTCCTTGGGGGCTGAGACCCGCTGGGATTTGTGGGATCTGATGACTCCCAAGTCTGGGACTTGTAGGACCCGAAACGGGGCGGGTGACAGATTATTCAGACCCTGGGTGTGGAGTAGGGATGCAGGCAGGTAGATCACTGAGTTGATGGTTCTTGAAGCTTAAAGGAAGCTGCTAGCCAAGACTGGGAGGGAAGCATTCTCCAGACTTTGAGGAGGAAAACACCATGAATGCCAGCTCTGAAAGGGGAAGCTGCGGGGGGAGGGGAGCACGAGGTTAGGTGGTCCCCTGTTCTTGGCTCTGAAGGGCGAAGAGGGGCCAGGTCTGCAGAAGAGCACGAGGGAACAGGTTCTAGGAATAGCTTT
Organism: Apodemus agrarius; assembly: GCA_964023405.1. Lineage (NCBI taxonomy): Eukaryota > Metazoa > Chordata > Mammalia > Rodentia > Muridae > Apodemus > Apodemus agrarius. The sequence continues at coordinate 61,573,726 of OZ030012.1, read as the reverse complement.
AAAGTCTCCCAAGAAAAACTAAAGGTTGAAGAGGAAATAGGGATGGGACAGTTTGGGCTCTCTTAGCTAAATGGAAGTGGATAGAGAGGAGGTCCGAAGGAAGGTAGAGAGAAACTGGAGGACCAGGGTGGGACACAGAGACAAGAAAATTGAATCCAGTTCTCCAGGGCCCTTCCTCACTAGGCCCCAGTCAACCAGTCGTAGATTTCAGAGCTTAAGGCCATGAACTGGCAGAAAGGGAGCTTTCTCTCTAAGCCAAACCTGTCCTAATGAGAAGTGCATGGTGGATGACTCAGACCTGAGAGCTTATCATTGAAGGGAAATAGTAAGCAAATATTAAACCCGAAGTTTGTATGTGTGTGTCCGGGGGTTTTATAAAAGTATGTGTCGGGGAGGCATCTACTTAATTGTGAAAAACTATTTCCCTTCAAATTGATTGTGGACGATCTGTGAATGAATATTGATGAAATTAAAACCCAAATCCTTAAAAAAAAGTTTGGGTTTTTGTTTTTGTTTTTATTTTTGTATTGTAAGAAAGGATCTCACTATAGATTTGGCTGACCTTGAACTGACAGAAATCTACCTGCCTATGTCTCCCAGATGCTGGGATAAAGGCACGCACCACCATGCCAGGCTCAAAGGCCTTTCCTTTTCTTTTTTCTTTTTTCTTTTAAGTGTCTAGTAGTTGCTTTTAGTTTGAGAAGCTACTGAAAGTGTTTGAGAGCCATTTATTTAATTGAGCCTCCTTTCTCATTCCCTCTGTCCTAGAAATTCCTGGGATTCCTACTGGTTAGCAGCCACATTCTGAGTAGTTTGGGGACCTGTAAATAGGTGAACCTGTAATCTGTACTTGAAACCTAAACTGTCCTGTGGGCTCGGCTGCCTGGACGGCTGGCCCGGTGTGGAGGGCTGGGGTGCTAAGGGATATGGAGCGGGGCCTATATTGCCACCTTGCCCGGGAATGGGGATATTCTGGATTTGTGCATTTTCCCTGTGAGCTGGCCTTCTCACACTTCAGCACTGACTCTTGGCTCACTGCGGTCGTCCCCCCCGCCCCCCCTCCAGCCTCCAGGGTCCTGATATCACTGAAGTTTTCATCATGTGGCTGGGGATATAGCTCAGTCAGTAGAGTGCTTGCCTAGCACCCAGGAGTCCTGACCTGGATCCCCAGCGACCAGCAATGTATAAACTGGTCGCGGTGGCTCAGTGCTTACGGGTAGAAGCAGGAGGATCAGAAGTCATCCTAGTTCAAAGCACACCTGGGATACATGAGACTTCGGTCAAAAAAGTTACACCATCACTTTAGGTTAGCACTGTGAACATCAGTTTTGCCTAAAGTGTCATGAAGCAAAGAAAGCATAAAGAGGAGAAATGTGCTGGGCAGTGGTGGCGCACGCCTGTAATCCCAGCACTTGGGAGGCAGAGGCAGGCAGATTTCTGAGTTCGAGGCCAGCCTGGTCTACAGAATGAATTCCTAGACAGCCAGGGCTACACAGAGAAATCCTGTTTCAAAAACAAAACAAAACAAAAAAAGAGGGAGAAGGTTTGCTCATGCACAGAATGGCTCCAGTGATAAGTTTGTTGGTCCCGTGACTGGTCCACAGAGTTCTGTGCTGTCTGGCATACGTGGTGGCTTCTTCCTGCGTGCAGAGTATTGCTCATGCATTCCAGACTTCGCTACAAAAGGACATCTTGTAAGGGAAGAAGCCTAGTTTCAGAGGAGTTGGGATTTTTAACCCAGTTCTCTTTCCCATCTCTGTCCTCTTAAGCTCTGTCCAGGCACCTGATGGGAACAGGGCAGTTGAATGTCCAAGATGCTCAGATGTCTACCAGCTGGGTGCCTGGCAGCTGGGCTGGATGCTTTCATGTTTATCTTCAGAACAGTTATAGAAGTGGTGGCCTTTCAGAACAGTCCTCTGGGGAGCCAGCATCCTTATTCTGAAGAGGCCACTCCTGACGCTTTCTGCAGGAGTCACCCTCCCCCAGTGCTGACCTCTAGAAATCACTCTTTTTGGTGGGATTTAGGTTGGACACCAAGACGAAAAATCCAGTTAGGGATGCAGTGAGATCCCGGAGCTGTGAGGCGGCGTTCTGCATCCTCAGAGAGACGCCTAGAAAGTGTTGAGTGAATGTCTGACCTCTGGCAGGATGCTTCTGGGTTGGGCTCTGTGCAGAGAACAACCCAAGTCCTCTGAGATTATGACCACACGGGGGCTGTTGGATCTGAGTCACAGGGCCTGGAAAGAAGGAAGAGGGATAAGGAGGATGATGTCACTGCCCAGAAGCTTATCCTCTGAGTGATGTCCTTTTCCCCACGCCCTGGGACAGGAGTGGCAGGGAAATGTACCAGCAAAAGGCAGGGGGTGGGAATGGGGGAATTGGTTAGGGAGAGGGGCTCGGTGTGGACCACACACTGGGAGAGAGCCTTGTATTTTGTTATTACAGCCTTTGTCACCACCGTAGGTCAGCCAGCTATTCTTGCAGTGTTCAGGGTAGGACAGGGTTGGGGCTGTGCCAAATGACAGTCATCTCGCGTGATTGTCTTTAACATCACTGAAGAGAGGGAAAATCCAACCCTGCACGGGCAGGTCGCATGCCCAGAGACACAGAATGGGCAGGTGGTGAGGGCAATCTACTGTCTGCCTTCAGAACTGGCTCTTTCTGCCACTCAAGAGGCAGCCTCAGGTTTGACCTCTCAGTTTGGACCCTGGAAAATGTGCCAAGGGTGCCCTTGGCCAGAGCCAGGGAGAGGCCAGACCTGACCATGAGATTTGTGGTCCCTGATTCTTGTGCTGCCAGAAGCCTAGTCTTTGTCACCTGACCCCTCACTCCTGGAGAGGAGCTCCTATACTCTGCAGTTCTGACTAGTTCTCACGTTGGCAGACCTACGCCCCTTCTCAATTTCTCTATGGCCCTGGGAAAGATGCCGCCAAACCTTCATACCTCTGGGCTTCCCAGGGGAAACACTAGAATATTTTCCTGACCCGGGGGTGACAGCATGGGCCGTGGGGACTGGAACTCTTGATGCATAGAGCTAATGACCCAGTTTCTGGGACAAGCAGAGAGTAAGGAGCATAGAAGGAGCCAGGCCTAGAGGCTGAGCTATGTGTTTGCTGCTTTGGAGTCCAGGTGGAAAGGGGAGCACTCAGAAGGCTGAACAGTTGCAGAGACCTACAAGGACAGCTCTGCAGGGAGGTCATGGCTGGGAGAGGTGAAGGAGCTCGAACCGAAGGACAGAAGGCTTAGGCCGTGCCTGTGGCCAGAAGAGCAGTAACGACAATAATTACCTCTCTGAGACTGGGAATATGATACAAAGCTGTGGGACTGAGTCCTCTGCTTTCTTTTCAGGGTATTCAGATGCAGCTGGGAGGATGAAGTGGGGGTCCGAAATGGGCCAGATCCTGCTCCGGTTGGGAGGGAGTAAGGGTGGGGGTGGGGAGGGAAGGCTTTCTCCGAGGATCTTCAATGAAACAGCTCCTGAGAGGAACTTAGCTTGTGCATATTTCTTTTTTCAGGGTGAGTTTTATGCACACACTTTATTTGGGGCGAACCAAGGGTTATATAGTTTGGAGGAAGGGGGTAAGAATATCCAGGGTGGACAAAGGTCATGAAGGCTTAAGGCTACTGAGATGCCTCATTAGCATGGGGAGGCATTGCAGGAATCTCAGGTGCAGGACTACAGGAGATCCTCAGGTGTGGGGTCCAGGATACTCCAGACAAGAGGAAGCCCTGCTGACAAAGGGAGTCCACATGTTGTGCCAAGCTCAGGGCTGTCCAGTAATGTCAGATTTCCACCTTAGCAGAAGGGCATCCTGACACTAACCTATGATTCCAGTCACTGTGAAGTGGAGGTAGGAATATCAGGGGTTCAAGGCCAGTCTCAGCTACATAAGGAGTTCAAAGCCAGTCTCAGCTACATAATGAATTTGAAGACAATCCTGGCTATAGGAGACCCTGAGTCAAAACAACAACAACAACAACAACAACAACAACAACAACAACAAAATGGACTAAGGAGATGGCTAAGAGGGAAGTGAAGCCGGAGGGCCTGAGTTTGCATTCCCACAATCCACTAAGATGGATGTGTTTGCAATTCCAGACTTGCTGTGGTGAGGTGGGGATGGACACAGAATAATTCCCAGAAGCTAACCTCAAACAAGGTGGAAGGCAGAGACTGACCCTCAAGGCTGTCCTCTGATCTTCCCATGCATGCCATGGACTCCAGGGTTCCTGCGTCACACATGAACACACACTACTCACACACACACACACACACACACACACACACACAACAGTGCAGTTTACCACTGATTTGGTATTAAACACTTTAATTGGTCTATATTCTCATAGCGGCTTTGTAGGTTAGGAATTGTCACTCCTTTTGTATAGATGAGTCTCAAGTAGGTAGCCACAATGACTGGTATTTGGTTGTGACTCTGGCAGAGCTTCTGTGTCAGGACTTTAAGCCAGGGCTGCTCCTGAGCCTGTGCTGCGCCCTGGGCAGTTAAAACAGCCTGGCAGTTCTGGCTGATAGGTGAGGACTCCGGGCCTGGGTGCGGTCCTGAGCTAGTTCTAACCCTCATTAGCCACACTTGCTGGTTATGAATGACTGGGCCCTAGGGCAGCACTGTCGCTCCTGGGCTCACAGTCTCATTTGAACCTGGCATGAGCCCCAGGCCAGGTGTATTTCAAAAGGCCTCCAGGCTCTGAGGACTGGCAGAGCCTGTTACACTGCTGAGACCTGTCCCTGGTAGAGGCCGTGGGGCATGTGAGGGGGGGTGAGTTGGGTATCTGCTAGGCAGAGCCTCCACAGGGCAGAGAGGCATTGAATAGAATGCATCTGAGCAAGTGGACCCTTCCATGAGACTGGCATGCCTTCTGGCTGGGCTGGCATTCCCAGGCATGTTTGATGGCCACTTGGCAGAGCTCAACAGATACTGAGTGAATTCAGGTGTATGTGTCGCGATCTGCTGGGATCTGCCCTCTGATTTGGACTCCTATGCTCCTGTTCTTTCACGTCTCTCCATTCTGGCTGGTCGTCTCCTGAGCCTCTGATGATGTATGTGTGCAGGTGTGTGCACCCCTGTATGCATGCCCATGTCAGCTTCTACCGCTTCAGGTGACTCGGACTTCAAGATGGCATCTCGCTGCTTTAAGTGTCCTAGAAGATGCTCATGGGTTTGAGGGCCTCTCCCTGAGCGGAAAGGAGTGAGAAAGGAGGAGCAGCTCTGTAACACGTGTCCTACTGTGCACAGCTCTTGTACCACAGCGGCCTGCGCTTTGCCCTCTTGGGGCTTGGAGTCCTGACCTCTGTGTGGGAGGCCAGTCACCCTGTCAGCATTCTGTTTCCCTTCTCTGTGTACTTCCTGCAGGCACAGGGGAAACAGCCTGAGGCTGCTGGGAAGACCCCCTGGGCCACAGTGCAGGCTCTGCAGATGGTTCTCAGAACTGGCCCGCAGCTCTGACTCACACCGTCATTTTGAGAGGAAGTTGGGTTACTCTGTTGGGTGAAATCACAGGGCTGGAGCATGATATCTAGTGGGTAACCTTGGACACAAAAGGCCTGAACTGACTCAACTTGTCAGGAAAAGAAAACTATCTCGGAGACATCTCCCCAGAGAATGCATTCAGAGAACTTCTTCCCTTTCCCAGGCCCCTCATCCACTTACTGGGCATCTAGTGTTTGTTAGGTCAGTTCAGATTATTATTCCCATTTTATGAATGAGCAAACTGAGGACCAGCATATATCCCTAAATCATATGCCTTTGTCAATAGCAGAGTGTGGATTTGAACCTCTAACTCCAAAGCCACCTTCTTAGACATTAAGAGCCACGTCAGGCAGACCTTCAGTGATGTTGCCAGGCCAGCATGTGATTATGATCTCAGCAGGGGCCCGTGGCTGGGATCTTTCTTAGGGACTAAGAATGAGAGGCTAGCAAGTAAGCAGGGGAGGCAGGGTGTAAAGCCCTGTACATCTTTGATATGGCTGCTTTCACTTTTCTATTTGTTTATTGCAAAAGGGTTGCACATCCATTGTAAAACAAACAAGAAATAAAACAAAAAACCCTAGACCGTATTAAGTAGAAGACAAAAGTGAATTTGTCCTTCATTCCCACATTCCAGGAGTGGGTTCATGACCAGGCTTCTAGATCCTTTGTTCATCAAAACCATCTGTCAGTTCATCCATCTGTCCATCCACTCATCCACCACTGAGCAGGAAGCCCTGAGCTACCTATGGGTCAAGTCGTCTTTGCTAGGATTACGAATGTTAAGAATTAATGGAAGAGTACATGGTTGCTACTCAGGGAGGTTCTGAGATGTTCGGTAAGGCACACTGAATAGCAAGTGGCAGACTTTGTTCTGGCTTTGCTGTCAAGTGTACCTTCAGGGTAAAGAGGTGCTACCATGTCATCTCAGCAAAAGCGACTGTAATGGTAAAAACAATTCCTTATGAGCTAGGAAAGAGGGTCTTGTGCTGTAGAAGCTGGAGCAGCTCACTGTGTTGAGGGGCAAGTGCAAGGTGGGTAAGTGGGTAAGTGGGTAGAGTCAGCTCAGATAGGAATCCCTTGGAGCTGAGCTGTTATTACAAATGGATGAGCAGGGTGTGTGTCGACATATGTGAGTGTGTTCATCCAGGTGTGTGTGGTGTGTGTGGTGTGTGTGTGTGTGTGTTCTAAATAGAAGCCAGAAGTCAAACTTGAATATCTTCCTCAGCTGTTGCACCTTGCTTTTTTGAGACAAAGTCTCTTACTGACCTGGAGCTCACTGATTTGGTAAGCCTGACCGGCCAGCGAGCCCCAGGGAGCCACCTGTTAGCCCTTTCCTAGCACTGAGATAATCTGTATGCCCCCGCACCCTGCTTTTCTGTAGGACAGTGGTTTTCAACCCTCCTAATGCTGTGGCCCTTTAATACAATCTCAGTGATTTTCGTTGCTTCTTCATCACTGTAATTTTGCCACTGGTCGTGACCCACCGGCTGAGAACTGCTAGGGTAGGTGCTGGGGCTCTAAGCTCAGATCCTCACGTTTGATATGCTTTGATAAAGTGGCAGTCACTTTATCCACCGAGCCATCTCCCCAACCCCTGGATCAGTTCCTTTAGATTGCCGATAACTGACAAATTGATTGCTCACAGCCCAGACCATATCCGTCCTAGGAGCCTCAATAAAAAGGGCTTTACCGAGGGTTTCTGCAGAGAAGCTGAGCAGAGGCTGATTGGCTGTGGCCTGGCTCGCTTCCCGTCTCTGAGCTGGGAGCTGGACAAGGGTTTATCCCTGAGTCAGATCTGGTCACAAGCCCAAGCTTGAGGTGGAGTCGCAGCCTCCCTGCATCATGTCGGGTAGATTCCCTGGGGCGGGGGTGGGGGAGAGGGCTGATCCGTGGAATCAGAAGAAGCCTTTGAAAGTAAAAGAGGAATTCATTAAGAATTGTGGAGAAAATAAGCATCCATGTGGAGCCTAGCCCCTCAGGTGTGTGTGTGTGTGTTTGTGTGTGTGTGTGTGCGCATGCCTGGAGTATGTGTTACTCCATTGCCAAGGAGGAGAAGCACAGATGGCCGAAGAGCTAAGCAAGTCAGGTGAGGAAGTGGTGATCTGTTTTAATTGCATCTGGCCCCTGGGATTGGCTGTCCTTATGCTGAGTGAACTTAGAATCATTGTCTCCAAGAAGCTGTCAGGGATATTTCAAGACAGTCTGGGGTAGAACACAGAGAGGGGGTGGAGGTGTGGGCCCCCCGTGTCCCAGCTCCCTACTGCACAAGCAACCTGGGATCCTTACATGACCTCTGCCTCATCTTCCCACAGCATCTCTTTCCCAGGCGCCGTCTTCCCAGAATATCCAGTGACGTTCCTTCTTCACTCCATCGCTTTCTCTGCCACCTCCTCTCCCAGACAGAGGAATGGCCCCTTCCCTGAACAGTCCTTCCTAAGCCTCCTGAAAGTTGTCAAGAAATTGCTAATCCTCCTTTCCCATGTTACCAGTATGCACTGGCACCAAAGGACTGGTCATATTATACTTTCATTATACATCTGTTCTCCAAGCCTTTCTCCTGTATTTAATATGAAAATGTGTGATTTTGGGGGCTGAGGAGATGGTGCTTGCCTTAAAAACACGAGGACTTGTGTTTGAATCCCCAGAACCCAAGTGAAAGCCAGGCACAGGGTTCCCCTATCTCCCCAGCACTGCGGGAGGTAAGATAGGTAGATCCAAAGGCTTGCGGCCCGTCAGCCAGCATAATCGATTATGGAAGTTGGGGGATGGACTTGGATGGGCCCAGTGAACCCTCAGAACACATGGAGCAGCCTGGAAGCTCCAGTCCTCCCCAGCTTCATCAGAAGCAGGCAGCAGAAGGGGGCACCGAGTTCAAGGACCTACAATTCTTGAGCCACACATTTGATAATCTCTTTTTTTTAAAGTGAACTACGTGACATAGTTGCCTGGTGGTGACCTTGTCAAGGGATTACAAATACTTGCAGGGCCCCAGAAAGGACACATGCTTGTTGTGTGGTTGTAGGGACTTCATGAGGACCAATGCAGGCTGTCCTGAGAGACAGAGTTTGACTTAGGGTAAGGAAGCATTTTTCACCAGTGAACTGCTTCAAAGCAAGCAGACTGCCTAGGGGTAGCTGGTGCCCATTCTCAGAGAGCGCATACAAGCTGGTAAGGGTGGCCAGGGAAGGTCTCCTGACACCTAGTTACTCCAGACTTTGCCCTGGGGCCTCTTCTCATTCTGTACTCTCTGGTCTCTGGTCTCTCGGCAGCAGATCCTAGCTTTGGTTTCTGTGGTCACTTTGTGTGAGTGACTTCCCCCTGTCTCTCACTTTGCTGGGTATGAACTTAGTTTAATTTCAGTGCGTTTGTTGTTGTTGTTGTTGTTGTTGTTGTTGTTTTTTCTCCCCTGGAGCATGCCTCGCTCCGTTGTCTCCACACCCTGCTCCTTGGGCCCACATTCACCCTTTTGTTCTAAGCATCCGGCTTTGCTTCTTTCAGACACGCCCTGGGTCACCTCCATCCTTGAAATCTCTCCTCGCTGTGCTCTGTCATCCACTGGTGATTGTTGAGACTGTCTGTAGCTCAAATTTTGAGACACCTATTTTAGATGGTTTCTTTTGTGGCTCTGAGCACTAGCAATTTTCCTAGGGTGGAGAGAGAAGGAAGAGATAAACAGAGAGGGATGGCTCCCTAAATTAGTTCATTCAGATGCCATAAGAAAGACCAAAATAACAGTGACTTATGCTAGAGCAGATGCTTTCTTCTCACCCATGTGACCATCCGGCTGTATCCAGGACTGAAGTCACAGCCCCAGGGACCCTCTGTCTTGCTGGTCTGTGATGCTTGGGTGTTGTCCTGGCAGTGAGGTCCTACAAGGCTTGCTGCATCTCTGCTCCATGTGTTGGAAGGGGGAGGAGAAAAAAAAAAAAAAAAGGAGCATGCCTTCCATCTTTAAGGACATGACCCAGAAACTGTGCATGTTAGTTCCTCTGAAATCTTATTAGCCAGGAAATGATCCCGTGGCCACACCCAGATGAAAAGGAGTCTGGGATCTGTAGTCTTTAGCTGAGCAGCCCCATGCCTGACTAATAATACCTCAGAAGAAGAGAGCAGATTTAAGGAAATAATTGGTGTCTTCTGTGGTGACATGGCTGTATGTATTTCAGTGTCACTTGCGTGATAGTACTAAGGACTAATATGTTAAAGACCCAGTAAGCTTAGCGAAGGTTTTCTTTTAGAAACATTGAGCTCAGAGAGAGGAAGTTGAGCTGGTAAGATGGTGGCTCAGCAAGGCAAGGTGCCCATTTCCAAGCCTGACAACCTGAGTTCAAACCCCGGGACCTACGTAGTGAAAAGAAAACTGACTGGCACAGGCTGACCTCTCTCCTCTGTGCACGCGCTCCGTGCACGTCAGTGCTTAGACATTAAATATTAAAGACCTCAGTAAATGGATGTAAATAATTACAAATTAAAGAAGAGCCGTTTATTTTATGTACGTTTTGCCTGCATGTATGTATTGTACCATGGGCGTGCCTGATACCAGAGGTCAGAAGAGGGGGTCAGATCTCTTGGAACTGGAGTTGCGGATGGTTGTGGCCCACCATGTGGGTGCTGCGAACTGGGCCTAGGTGCTTTGCAGGAGCAGCAAATGTGTTTAGCCACTGGGCCATCTCTCTATCCTCCTCTCCCGGCTCCCCCCAACTCCGCTCCTTTTTTTTAAAAAAAGAAAGGTTGGTGTAGTCACTTATTTGATTGTGGTAAAACACCATGACCAAAGGCAACTTATAAAAGAAAGAGATTAAGTGGGCTTACAGTTCCAGGGGTTTAAAGTCCATGATAGCAGAGCGAAGGCATGGTGGCCGCAACAGCTGAGAGCTCACAGCTTAAGCTGCAAGCAGGAGGCAGAGAGCACTTTGAGAACAGCACCAATCTTTTGAAACATTAAGCCTGCCCTTAATGACACCCCCCCCTCCAACAGGGCCGTACCTCCTAATCCTCCCTAAACAACCAGAAGTCGGGTGTTCAACTGTATGAGTCTATGAGGGTTATCCTCATTCCAGCCCCCACTATGGGGACTTTAGTAAGACTGTACAGTGAAGTGGCAGAGCCCCAAACCTTGGACTCATTTTCTGTCAGTGTGTGTGTGTGTGTGTGTCTGTGTGTGTGTGTGTCTGTGTGTGTGTCTGTGTCTGTGCCTGGGTGGGCACTAGCTGTGGAAGCCAGAGGACAACCTTGGCTTGATCCTCGATTGTTGTCCGTCTTGGTTTTTTATGTGGTTGGTTTTGTTCTGAGACTGGCTCTCCCACTCTCACTAAGAGGCTGGGTTGGTTTGCCAGTGAGCCCAAGGATCTGCCTTTCTTCACTCCCCAGTCCTGGGACTACAAGTGAGGCCTACCATGCCTGGCATTCCCTCTGAGTTCTGATGATCAAACTCAGTTCCTCCTGCTTGAGAGGCAGCAGATGGGGCTGAGATGAATCTCACCTTTCCCGGTCTCACCTGGAGAGCTGCTCCAGGTCCTCAGGACACACTTGGAGGCTATGATGACTCTCAGATGTCACCAAGCAGCCCTCATGGAATCTTAAAGTGGGCTTTAGTGAAAGGCATGTCCACCTTCTGTACTGGGTCTGCCATTTGAGAACATACACACAGATTAGTCTCCACAGTTTCTGCTAAAGCTCTTCCGTGCATTATTAAAAGAATTGTCCAATGCACAGTCGAATCTACATGTATAAGGATTCCTCCAGTTGCACAGGACAGGAACTTAGCTAGACCTGGATTAAGGGGGAAAAGATTGGCCCATCTAGGTCTGCATCTTGCTTCAGGCATATCTGGATCCAGGAACTGAGCTGATATTTCTAAAGATCTGCAATTCTCTCACCTTTGTCCTCGTTATGAGAGGTTTGGAGGTATGGAGTAGACTGTGGGGTGGAGATGGAGGGGTGGCTCTGTGGTTAAGAGCATGTGTTGCTCTTGCAGGTAACCTCAAGTTTGGTTCCCAGCACTCACATGGTGGCTCACAGCTGTCTGTAGCTCCCATCTCAGGGGATCTGACGCCCCGTCTAGACCCTGGGCACTGACACTACATACTCACACTTGTACAGACCCACATACAGCAGCACATAATCAAAAACAAAGAAATCAGGTTGGAGAGATGGTACCTGCAGTTAAGGGTACTGGCTGCTCTTGCGGCAGATCAGAATTCAGTTTTCAGCACCCACATGGTGGCTCACAACCATCAGTTTCACGGGATCCAATATCCTTTAAATAATGGTTATGGTGGGGGTAGAATCCCTATTGAGTATCTTTAGGTCCAGGGCATCTTGGTTCAGACCCCACTGGCAAGTCCAGTTTGCTGTTTTTACTCTTTGGGGTAAGGAGTCTTGGGTGATGTCTTGGGAGTGTCCTTGGGTCCTAAATCTTTTGGGATTGATAGAATATGTGTACAGTACCTTCAAAGTAAGAGTGGCTGGCTCTTACCTACAGTGTCTCTACAAGAGGTCAAGGCACTCTAGTCTTTCTAGGGGAGGCTGGATTACAAGGATGGGCTTCTTGAGTCCAGAATGGAGTAAAGCAATCAGAGGGAACCAGGCTAGTGTCCACTCTGGAGCCTCTCATGGACTTTCTGGAGCGAGGAACAGCTGTGCTCTGGGAAACTCTGCTAGCCTGACCAGGAGAGGGTCCTTGATCCCACACATTCAGCAGACATTCACAAGTGATCCTAGGGGTAAAGCCCAGTAACAGGAAATAGCTTGAAGCATGGGAAGGCATCCTAGGAAGAGCCTGGAGTGTCAGGTAGAGGTCTGTAGGTCTTCTCTTGTAACTACTGGGGAGCTGTGGGAGATTCCTAAGCAGAGCTTATTCCTGTCTTAGGTCTTAAGGCACCTGAGAGAATGAGTTTGGTAGGGATGACATGTGGGACTTACAGGATCAGTGAAGAAGGCCCTGGTGGCCCTAAATGGCAGACCCAGGCAGCAGAGTGGGAGGGGCGGAAGATACAGGGCCCAAGAATCACTGACAGACTCAGGGTTTGTTTTTTTGTTTTGAGACAGCCTCTCTTGTAACCCAGGATGGCCTTGCACTCACTCACTATGTAGCTGAGGATGACCCTGGTCTTCCTGCCTTTATCTGGGAGTGCTCAGATTACCGATGTGCGACCACACGAGGTTGAAGAGGGCTGGGAGGAGGCTGAACCGGCCGGGAGCTTCATACTTGCTCCGACAGTACTCCACCCACTGGGCCGCATCCCAGCTTCCCTCTCTGTGGAGAAGTGAAAGAGGACAGAAGACTGCAGGCTGGCAGCTCTGCAGGCTTAGCTTCCTGTGGTGCGGAGCCAGTAGTGCAGGCAGCTGCCTGCTGGGTTTGCCTGCAGGCTGACGGTGCCCTTGTTAGGCAGGAAGTGGTGTCCCCAAGGATCCCTCTATGAATTGGAGCTGCTGACTCAGGACCCAGACAGCGAGGCTTCGAGGCTACCAGACTTTGGACCGGAAGCATCTGGAAGGGAAGTGGCTGCCCAGGGCTTCCCCGCAGTGAACCATGGAGAGCCAGGGAAGTGGGTGGCTGGCCAGGAGGCAGGCTTTGGCTGAGGGACTCCCTCAGTGCAGCTGCCTGACATAGGGGGTGGGGGAAAAGGTGTTTGATAGGGTGGAAGGACTGTCCCTGGGTACCTGAGGCTAGACCAGACGCTTGGCAGCAGGCAGCCTTAGCTCCATCTGAGGTAGAAAGGAGTGCTGCAGGATTGGGTTCTTTTCAGCTCTTGTGTTTGGGTTTGTCTATGTATGTATGTATGTATGTATGTATGTGTGTGTGTGTGTATGTATGTATATATGTATGTATGTATGTATTTGTTTCTTCTGCTAAATGTGACCAAGGCATACAGTCTGTCTCTAGGGGATGCCATGAGGATATATAACATGTTCATATTCTTGCTAATTGTCCCACAGATAGACACGGGTGTGCCCAGGTTACTTTGGCTGATGGGAGAGTAAAGGGGTAGGCTTTAGACAGACAGACTTGGGGATCAACTTGAAAGGCCTACTCAACCCTAAAGGTAACCAGAAGCCACTGAGGGTTTTGGAATAAAGAAACAGACTGTCAGGGATACTGTGAAAGCATGTGCAGGGTAGATGAAAGAAAGGAGCCAGTCAAGTGATAAAGCAGGTGTGCATCACAGTGACAGCATCTGAGCGCACAGGACGCGAGAAGGCAACCGTCAGGACACTTGGTTCTGAGGCCTGGCTATGGGGCAGGAAATGTGGAGCATTTGGTCTAAGGCATGTTAGGTTAGGAGCATGTGTGCAGAAACCCCAGGGCAGAGTGCTAGGAGCCGCAGAAATGTAAGGATGTGGAGTCTGGGAGAGGCATCTGCTAGTTTAATACACGTGTACCAAACAACCAAGGCCCAGCAGAGAAGAAAGAGGCCAGGGGCAGGGCTGGGGTCAATGTCAGGCCTCAGCAAGAATTGAATCTGTTGCAATAGACCAAGCCTGGCCCCGGACGAGGAGCAGGGGGCTGAGGGATGTCCCAGACTTCCCTGGGTTTAGCCTGCAGGTGCCTGACTCAGGCCGCAGGGGCCACCTGTAGGCTTATCAGCCTTGGCTGGCTGGCTGCCTGGCCTCTTCCCACTTAGATTTGGAAGGTCCTGAGGACTTTGGAGGAACTTTGAGACAAAGGCCCCTCTTCCTCTTCCTCTTTCACAGGCAGGAGCAGCCATCCACCACGGAGAGCCCAGGTGTCAGCTGCCTCACAGGAAGATGCTCCAAGGATGGGGTGGCCCCGGCGTGGGTGCGTGTATGTGCACGGCGCTGGGAGTGCTGTGCCTCTGCCTCACAGGTGAGGGGAGGGATCATGGTCATGGTGGTGTGTGGGGACACCTCCTCCTTGCTGGGCTCCACAGGCAACCAACCTCCTTTACCTTAGCCTCTGCTTCTTCATCTGTAAAATGGGACTTGAGCACGATGTGCTATGATAATACAAGTTCCTGAACACACTGTGTGAACTCTCCTCAGGACCTCTGCCCAGAACTTTCTGTCCTCAGACACAGGCAGGATTGCACCCTTTATTTTGTTGCAAACCTTTGCTCAAATGACAGCTCCTCAGCATGCTTTCTTGACTTCTTTGTACAGAACAGCAGAGCACTCTGCCTCCCTCCCTAGCCCCCTGCTTTTTATTACATACAGCCTTCCTAGCCTTTATCTCTACTTGACATGTGGTTCCTTTACTTATAGCCTGTTGTTGCCCTACTCAGAAGGCAGGGTCTAACCTTAGGGACTAGATGGATACTTGCTGCTTACACAGTGCTTGGTCACCACCATGAATAAATGAAGGTACTTCCCTCCTAGTGCTTGGCTAAGTCAATGCCCTGTTTAGGTAGTTATCCACCCGATGGAGAAAACAAAGCCGAGTGTCTGGTTCCATCTAGTGGTCACGAGAGGCAACACCATCTCTACATGGGAGTGTTCTGACTTCTTTGTGTGTGTGTGTGTGTGTGTGTGTGTGTGTGTGTGTGTGAGAGAGAGAGAGAGAGAGAGAGAGAGAGAGAGAGAGAGTGAGAGAGAGAGAGAAAGAGAGAGAGAGAGAGAGAGAGAGAGAGAGAGAGAGAGAGAGAGAGACAGGGTCTCACTGTGTGTCCCTGGCTGTCTTTGAACTCACGGTGTAGAAAGGCAGGCCTCAAACTCACACAGAGATCCACCTGTCTCTGCCTCCCAAGTGCTGGGATTAAAGGTGTGTGCCACCACACCTGGTTTGGTTCTGACTTCTTTAGAAAGGATTTTGGGTGACTAAGATGTCCTAGATGTTCCCTAAAGGGGGACACATAGGTCTAGCTGGCAAAAATGAAAACTGGCCTGAGTTTTCATGGAATTACTGAAAGATATCCAGGGCCAGCTTCAACCTCTAGACATCACATTACTGAGAAGGAGTATGTGTAGAATTTATAGTAAAAGACCAATCACAAAACAAATACAAATTTCCTAAACCCTCTTTGGGTACTGTATTCAGCTGACTTCATTTGAAGACTATTTGTGCTGGAAAGTTTATAGGACAGAAGGCACAGGGGCCAACAGAGGAGCCTGTTCCAAGACCCATTTTCTTATAACTTATAAAAGAGTTCCTTTGGGGGCTTGCTTAACAGAGTCAGAGAGTGAGTCCATGACCATTATGGGGGAATGTGACGGCAGGCAGGCATCGCTCCAGAGCAGTAGCTGAGGGATTGCATCTGATCCACAAGCACAAAACAGAGAGGAGAGCACGGGCTTTGGCAGCCTCAAAGCCTGCCCTAGTTACACACGTCCTCTAACAAGGCCACACCCCCAGTCCCTTCCAGACAGTTCCATCAGCATTTAAACATACGAGCCTCTGGGGGCACATTCTCATTTAACTCACCACGCATTCCTTCCTCCTCACCCTTCATCAGCCAGCAAACATTGATAGTTCTCTGGGCTGCATCTCAGATCTGGCTGGTTCGCTCAGTCCCTGCGGCTGCTCTTCACTCCAGGGCCTAGAACTCGCTGAGATCCTCCTGCATCTGCCTCCTGAGTGCTTAGCCTCTCACTGACAGCCTCATGTGTCCTTCCCACTGCTGTATCACCATCACTTCTTATGAGGACCTCTGAGCTGGTCTCCAGACTACCCCCTCACCCTTCTACAATATAGTCTCTATAGACGAGCTTCAGGCTTTGCTACCCAGATCACATCTAATATTAGTGCCCTCCATAATGGCATCCTCTCAAAGGTGGGAAACCCCAGGCTTCTTCCAGTACCTCTCAAAGCCCTGTCTGGCCGGCCTCCAGTGGGCCTTCCCATTGGGTAGCCTTCCTATGTGCTCTTTCTGGCCTGCACCTCAGGGCCTTTGCACCTGCTGGTCCCTCTCCGTGGTACACACTTACATGCACTCTGTGTTTCATAGAGCTCCTGTCTCAGCTTATTTAAAGACATGAGTAGTCTTTCTTGCATAGAAGTTAAGTATGTTTATTCATGACGAGAAGAAAAGAAAAGGCACCCCTGAAGTTCTCTCATCCAAAGGAAATCACTAAGAACAGTGGGTGTATACTTTTTGCAGGCACCCTTCTTATGCAAATTGTATGTGTTTGTAGGAAAACGCAAAGGCCCTGGAAGGTGGAGTGAACCTGCCAGGTTCGGAAGCTGCCTCTTTGCTTTTGAGTCCTTGGCTTCTTTGGCTCTTTCTCCTCTTTCTCCTTCTCCACCCCTCCCTCTCCCAGTTTTGGATCATTGGATCCAAAGCTGGGCAGTACTCTACCACCGAGCCACATCTGCACACACACCATAGTCTAATCTCAACATCGTGGTCCATCACAAACTGCCTGTCTTCCATTCTGATGTAAATGAGCTCTAGGGTACGACCTGGGTCTTGGTCCTTGTCGCATTTCTAATTCATGCTGACACATAGCTGCTGGCAGTGAGGAGCATAGAGAGGAACTTACTCGGAGCCTCGGACCTAAAAGGAATCCTGTGCAGAGCCTAGAGGTAGCTAGAAAAGGAGAGAGACCCTGAGAAACCCCATCTTTCCTGACTGCCTTGCCTCTTCTGACTCACCCCCAGGAGCTGTGGAGGTCCAGGTCTCTGAAGACCCCGTGGTGGCCCTGGTGGACACGGATGCCACTCTGCGCTGCTCCTTTTCTCCAGAGCCTGGCTTCAGTCTGGCACAGCTCAACCTCATCTGGCAGCTGACAGACACCAAACAGCTGGTGCACAGTTTCACTGAGGGCCGGGACCAAGGCAGCGCCTATGCCAACCGCACAGCGCTCTTCCCCGACTTGCTGGTGCAGGGCAATGCATCCTTGAGGCTGCAGCGCGTCCGAGTAACCGACGAGGGCAGCTACACCTGCTTCGTGAGCATCCAGGACTTCGACAGCGCTGCCGTTAGCCTGCAGGTGGCCGGTGAGTGTGGACGGGGCACCCTCTGCTTCTGCTCTTCATCCTCCTGCGTGTGGCCTCTCACAGTGCTGCACCTCAGAGGGGCCACCTCCTGCACTAACAGCTTGTGCGCCTTCACTATCCCCTGCTGTCGTTGAGCCCCATCCTCTGCCACCCTCCAGCCTTCTTACTCAAAGCCCAGCATGACTCTGGAGCCCATCAACCTGGGGACAAGGTGACATCATATGCCTCAGCTCCCAGGGCTGCCCCGAGGCTTCAGCAGGGCTCACCAGACTGGCTTTGTGACCGCATCTTAGATGGCCAAGGGGCAGGGCTTGTTTGATGTCCACAGCATGCTTAGGGTGGTCTAGCATGCTAATGGCACCTACAGATGCCTGGTACTCAACTTGGTGTCACAGTAGGATTGTTACAATCCACAGAAGCCCCACAAGCTTTTACTTTTGGCACCTTAAAGGGGAGGTTAGAGGGCTATAGTTAAAGGAAGTTAGTTCCTTTTCTCCAGTCTCCAAACAAGTGAGATGCTTGACTGTGGTAGGATGCAGTGAGGAGTCACTGATCAAAGGCCTTCTTGACTCCCCAGACTCTAAGGCTATAGAAATCTCCCGGAAGGATGGAGATGCATCTGGGTCAGCAGGTCATGGACAGGAGAGGGAAAGGAGCTCTGCTGGGGAAGGGGTTTGTTCTTGAGGGACTCTTGACGATCCTATCGCCCCAAGTCTGGATTCCAACGATGGCTTTTGTCAGACAAGACCAGCCTGCAGTGAAAAACCAGATATTATCTGGAGACAATATGGGTCTGTCTCGAGAGAGTAAGGAAGAAGGCCTGGGCTTTGATGGAGAGGAGGCTGTGAGGCGGCTGCAGAGGCCCTGTCCCTCCGTAATGCTTTGTTCCTGTGATTATGACCCAGGAGGCATGGAGGTCCAGGTCTCTGAAGACCCTGTGGTGGCCCTGGTGGGCAGTGTCACCACCCTGTGCTGCTCTTCCCCCACCCAACCCCCTCCCAAGCCTGACTTCAGCCTGGCCCAGTTTAACCTCATCTGGCAACTAATAGACACCAAATAGCTGGTGTGCAGCTTCCCTGGGGGCTGGGTCCAGGGCAGGCCTATCCCAGCAGCACAGCATCCTTCCCTGCTGGCCTAGGGCAGTGTGTTCTTGAGGATTCAGTGCATGTATGTAGCTGATGAGGGCAGCTTCCCCTGCTTCGTGGGCATCCGGGACTTCCGCAATGCTGCTGCCAGCCTGCAGGTGGCAGTTGAATCACAGGCGGGAGCATTTCCCCCTCCTTGTCCAGTTTGCATGCAGTCCACCCCCTGTCCCACTGCTCATACCGCCATCATAGATAACCCCAGAGCTGGCTCCTGACCCTCGGCCTCCTGTGTCCTTCCTCCACTGGGTTCCCTCTGCTGACTGTCATGCTCTCTGCCACCCTCCAGCCCCCTACTCGAAGCCCAGCATGACCCTGGAGCCCAACAAGGACCTGCGCCCAGGGGACATGGTGACCATCACGTGCTCCAGCTACCAGGGCTATCCCGAGGCTGAGGTGTTCTGGAAGGATGGGCAGGGGTTGCCCTTGACTGGCAATGTGACCACATCCCAGATGGCCAACGAGCAGGGCTTGTTCGATGTTCACAGTGTGCTGAGGGTGGTGCTGGGTGCTAATGGCACCTACAGCTGCCTGGTACGCAATCCGGTGTTGCAGCAAGATGCTCACGGCTCAGTCACCATCACAGGTAAGGGCGGACGGTCCGCTGAGGGAAAGCTGAGGGAGCAGCTACCTCTGCCCTAGGCCCTAAACTGGAATGTCAATGAAAAGTACTTGTGTTCATACAGATTTCAGGTATTCCAAAGCCTCCCCAATGAGAAGTCTTAAGGGACTTTTTTGTTTGTTTGTTTGAGCTGATAGATCATTTGCCACATTAGCTTTCCATGGTATTTGTACCTCTCACTTGGACCACAAAGTACCTGGGAAGAAGGGCAGCACTTCTTCCTGCAGACTAGAGCACCACGGTTGGATTAGTCAGAGTTGTCTCTACTGCCCTCATGTGGTCAAACGCTAGACTGAGACTCACACTGGAGGAGTCATTCACATCTCTGGTTTCCAGGTCAGCGCAAGTCCAGGTAGGAACCTTCTGTGCTTGGGGACGTAAAGAGGGCTCAGGCTCACCTTCATGTCAAGGTAGACAGTCCCCCTCTGTGTCTGGCCTTGACATGTCTCTGTTCAGTCCTTTGGTAGGTCTCTGTGCTGGGTCTAGCTCCCCAGTGCCTCCCTCTGGGTTGTGTGAGCTTTCCCAGGGACCTCTACATCTCTGAGATCAGGGTGTCTGTCACCGGTACGTGTCTTTTCTCATAAATTCTGCTTGACACTCCCCAGCCCACCCAGCTTTCTATTCCAGTGGTTGCCAGTGTCTGTGTAGACCTTAGGCTTCACGGCAGCTCACCTCTGCTGCTGAGCTGCTGGGCCTAATGTGGGTTTCTATCCAGATGAACTCAGAGCCGGTGGCCACCATCTGTGCTTGTCTCCCAGGGGTAAGTCTTGTTCCTCCTACTTTTAAGGTGTCACCCAGATCTCCCCAAGATTGAACCTACCTTCTCTGTAGAGAGCCAGTCTACGCATCCTCTAAGAGAGTCCCCTTCCTCAGCTCTCTCATATTCTGAGGTACCACCATGCTCTTACAGAGAACACCATAGGAAAGCTGTGTTTCACTAGGATTGGAGAGATAGCTTAGTGATTAAAAAGACTTGCTGCTCTATTATTGAAGAGTCACACATATATCATGTGGCTTGCAGACACCTATAATTCCAACTCCAAGGGATCAGATGATCTTTTCTGGCCTCTGTGGGTTCCCTCACATACATGTGTTAATGAACGCGCGCGCGCACACACACACACACACACACACACACACACACTTGCACATGCACACACAATCTTTAAAAAAGACCCCACAGGTGTTTGTTTTGTTTTGTTTTTATAAGAAAGACCAAGGAGTCTGGACTGAGATGGGCAGTTTTGTTTTTATAAGAAAGACCAAGGAGTCGGGACTGAGGTGTGGAGGTTATTAGGAAGGACAGAGGTCTCATGACCAACACGCACAGGTGGGCTGGGATATCTGCATTGTGCTCACTGTGAAGCAAGGGTTTGTATGTGGAAAGAACAGTTGCCCTGCTGCAGAGAGCACTGCCTCAGAGCTAGCCCCGACTGAAAAGGATTTCATTTGAAAGGCTATGTCGTCAAGTACAATTCAGACAAGAGACTGAGGCCTGGGGAAAGGGACTCTCCCAAGACCACAGACTAGCACAGTGGCTCCATTGATTTTGGGGTCCAGGCCCCACTTTGAAACTGACAAATGCAAAGGCAGCGGTTTGCCTACAGCTTGGCAGGTCCCCAGCTTCTCTGAACTCCATCTGAGGATCCCTTGGATCCTTTAGCCGCATTCTGCAGCGAGCAGGTGAGCCGGGATGTGAGTCCAGCTTGGCCTCTTAGCCCAGTTTCTCCCCTCCCCGCCGGCGGGCCTCCTGTTTCTATTAGAGCAGAGCTGCCTTACCTTGGAGCCCTTGGCCTGCATTTGGCTTCAGGAAGCTCTGCCTTGTACAGCATTCTGGGATTTCGCTGCTCAGTCCTCTGCCTGGTCTCCCCCCACCTGAGGGGGGTTAGTGATGTTGAGTGTGTTGTGCCAGGCATCTCTGGAGAGAGACGGCTTTCTAGAGCAAACACTGGAGATGTAGGTCTGAGCCCCAGCTGACTGTGTCCTTGGCCAGGGCAATGAAGGAAGTCTCACCATGCTTTAGGTACAGTGTCAGGATGAACTTTCCCTTTGAGTATTTCAGTTTTTTTTTTTTGGTTTTTTTTTTTTTTTTTTTTTTTTTTTTTTTTTTGGTTTTTTGAGACAGGGTTTCTCTGGGGAGCCCTGGCTGTCCTGGAACTCACTTTGTAGACCAGGCTGGCCTCGAACTCAGAAATCCGCCTGCCTCTGCCTCCCAAGTGCTGGGATTACAGGTGTGCGCCACCACGCCCGGCTCAGTTTTTTTTATTAGCTTATATTAATTATATATCAATAGAGTATATTTCATATATGTGTACAATATATTCTGGACATGCTCACCCCAAAAGCATTTCATATCCCCTTTCATGCCTACTGATCTCCTTCCTCTGCCCAACTAGTCACCTCCTATTTTCATTATTTCAAAACCTGTGTGTGTGTGTGTGTGTGTGTGTGTGTGTGTGAGAGAGAGAGAGAGAGAGAGAGAAGGTCAGAGGACAACTTTTGGGAATTGGTTCTCTCCTTCCACCATTGGGTCTGGGGCTAGAACTCAGGACCTCAGGCATTCTCAGTAGACTCTTACCAGTTAGTGTCCCCCTCCCATCTTAATGTCTCTCTCTTTTATTTATTTTTTTTTATATTTTATTTTGTTTTTTTGAGACAGAGTTTCTCTGTATAGCCCTGGCTGTCCTGGAACTCACTCTGTAGACCAGGCTGGCCTCAAACTCAGAAACCCACGTTTCTGCCTCCCAAGTGCTGGTATTAAAGGCATGTGCCACCACTGCCCAGCTTACTGTCTCTATATTTTGTGACACTATGGCTTTCATTAGGACTGCTTACAGGGGCACAAGTGAGGGGTCAATTATTGGGCACTTTATCAGGCAGCCTTACCACAGAAGAAAATATCTTTCCTTCCCCCTTAGAACCATTAGCTGCCTGTAGTTCTTCAGGGAGGGTGGAGTCTTGAGTATTTCTGCTGCTCTGCCCTGTTCACTGCTACAGGAGCATCTTAGACACTTCCAGAGAACCCTCACATGGGCTCTAGACTGACCTAGCTACCCACCTCAGCTGAGGCCTTCTGCTCCTGTGCTGGCCTCTTCAGAGTCCAGAGCAACAGTGTGCCCCCACTCTCACCCATGTCTGTGGAAGGCATAGCTACTGCAGGAACCTCCCACAGTTCCTGGGTGCAGCAGGGTGCTGGGTCCCGCTGCCTGTGTACTCCACTGCAGCTGCTGATGCCCTGACTGCATGCTGATTCCAGAGAGTAGAAGGAATCAGCTGTCTTTGTCAGTCCCCCCCCCAGTCCCCATCCCTGCACCCGTGGCTCTGTTCTGGACCCAGTGTGGCACTGGGGTCAGGGTGGTAGCTATGCTGGAGCCATGGGGGGATGTGCTCAGAACAGATGCTGGCCTCAACCCCACCTGGGGTTGCCCAGCCTCCACTCACTCCTTGACATAAGGTATCCAATGCGGAGGCTCAGGGTTACACGCGAATATTCTCTTGGTGAGGCTCCCCCAGATCTGTATGGATCCGTGAGTGACTTAGACTCTCATTCCAGGCCCTTATCTACATTCAGAACTAGGCACACGTTCTGTGCAGTGAGTGACAGAGAGTACTTTATGGGCTACGCCCCATCTCTCTGCTGATGATTTTACTATTCATTGACTGACTGATTGATTGGCAGGATGACATTGTCTCAGGTGACCTTGAACTAAATATGTAATGAGGACGGCTTTGAATTTCTTCTCCTCCCACCTCTGTCTCCTTAGTCCTGGGAACCCGGGGGCTCAGGAAACAAGGCCCAGTTCATACACTGCTGGGCATTGAACCTAGAGCTTCACGTGTTTCAGGCGAGAGGTCTACCACTGAGATACATCTCCAGAGTACTGTAGCTTTTCTTTCTGTTATTCTTTCTTTCTCCTTTCTTTTTGTAGCCTTTCCCAAATATAAAAGCTAGTTGTAGTTCATGGATTGTCAAAAGCAGGCCACAGTCTGGCTCATGGGCTGTAGCTGGCTGATGTCTGACCTTCAGGATGATGTAAACCAGGTAGGACTGCAGCTGGGCAGGGAGGCCGCTGGAGAGGTGACTCTGCTAGGAAGGGAAAACGACAGTGACTGTGTAGATCCTGGATGGAGTCCGGAGTGATTCTTTAGAGGACAGCTGAAGTAGGGTTTCCCATGGTGACATTAGACAGAAAAGCTGGGAGCTGGGTCAGCTTAGAGCTCTTAGAGGTCCAACCATGCATGCCTGCTTGTCTTGGGGCACATCACTGTTTTAGTTTATTTGGTGTAGCTGTAAGAGAATTCCTGAGACAGAGTTCTGTAAATAATGGACGTTTGGGCTGGAGAGATGGCTCAGTGGTTCAGAGCACTGGTTGTCCTTCTACAGGTCCTGAGTTCAATTCCCAGCAACCACATAATGGCTCACAACCATCTCATAATGGAATCTGATGCCCCCTTCTGGTATGCAGGTGTACATGCAGATATACATTAAATAAATAAAAAAGAACAGCCATTTACTGGCTTGTGCGTCTCTAGCTGGGAGTACCATATCCAGGCAGCTGGGGGAGCAGAGAAACACTTGGCACAGAGAATGAAGGCTGGCATTGGAACTCCACTCTTAGAAGAAAGGTTATCCTAGGTCAATGAGGCCCTATCCGTGGTTATTAGTCACCCGTGGGCTTCTTAGCTCCCCTACTCCCTTCTGAGGCAAAGCCATAGCCACAATGCCAGGGTTTGGTAGGGCATGTAGAGCCATGGCCACGGGTGCCCCAGTGAGCATCATTTACTTTGGTGGTGTACAGTGAGATTGGGAGCCCCTGTTCACACTGTAGAACAAGATGGTCTCAGCTTCTTTCTTCCTCTTCTAGGGCAGCCCATGACATTCCCCCCTGAGGCTCTGTGGGTGACCGTGGGGCTCTCTGTCTGTCTTGTGGTACTGCTGGTGGCCCTGGCCTTTGTGTGCTGGAGAAAGATCAAGCAGAGCTGCGAGGAAGAGAATGCAGGTAAGGGAGAGCGACTCCTGTGTGCACAAGTGCACATGTGCACATGGGTGTGTGCATGTGTGTGCGTTTGTGTGTGTGTGTGTGTGTGTGTGTGTGTGTGTGTGTGTTGTACATACATGCCTGCATGTCTTGGGGCATGTAACTATTTTAGTTTTCTGGTGCAGCTGTAAGAGAATACCTCAGACAGGGTCATATAAAGAACAGAAATTTCCTGGCTTGTGCTTCTCAGGTTGGGAGAGCACAGAAACCACTTGCCACAGAAGAATGAAAGTTGGAGTTTGGAGCCCTAGCACCTACTTAAATGTCTAGTGGGCATGGCAGCTTGTCTGTAATTCCAGCTCTTAGAAGGAGGACACACAGCTTCCCCAGATCAAATGGATCTGCCAGACCAGCCATATCAGTGAGCTCTGGGTTCAACTGAGAGACCTGGTCTTAGTGAATAGACATGGAGAGTGATCAAGGAAGACTCCTGACATTAGCCTTGAGCCTCTGCATACATGTGCACCCACACACATGTTAGCAGGCGTGCACACATGCACGGGTACCACACACTCAGCTGCATGCACAAAGTAAGTCAATACCATGTCCAGGCACCTGCACCTGGAGAGACCTTGCTGGTGATTAGATGGTAGAAATCAAGAGGGCAAAGGCCACAGCACCTGTCACGTCTGCCAGAGTGGCGTGGTTAGAGCCCAAGCACCCTTTAGAAGCATTGCCTCTTTAGGAAACAAAATTAATTTAAAATTTAAATTTAATTTTTTAATTTAAAGTTTTTTGTGTTATGGGCGTTTTGCCTGCATGCGTGTCTGGAACTGGAGTCGCAGGTGATTATTAACTGCCATGTGGGCTGAGAACAAAATCTTGTTCTCTGTAAGAGCAGACAGTGCTCTTGAACCACTGAACCATCTCTCCAACCATCTCACTCCTTGGTACTGTTTGACAGCAGCCAATGTCATGGTGCATTTGGGAGGGAAACAGAGGTTCAAACAGTTGCTGTGCCTGTGACAGAATGAACAGGAGGGGTCTAGCCTTAGACCTTCAGGTTAAAGTCCTATGTGAGTGGGTGTGGACCTGCATGTCAGTGTATAAGCATGGCAACTGAGTGTAAACAGGAGTGTAATATTTCATGAAGGTGGTGGTTGTGTAAGGCTCTTGTGTGGCTAGGAATGAGTGTGTCTGTGGAAACAAGCGTGAAACTGAATGTATAAGTCTTGTGGGTATGTCTGTGAGTGAGAATAGGTTTCGAGCCTTGTGAGCATTTAGTCCATGTGTCACTGGGAAGAGTGTGTCTTGGAGTGTGGAGTGGGCAGAGCCTCCTGGCGCCATCATCCGCTGGAGGCGAGCGCTTATAAATTGGTATCGGTGATTGTAGCCGGGTGAGTGGATGTTGGTGGGTGTCACATGAGTAAACTGAGGCCTGAGAGCAGGCAGGCAGTGGAAGCCGGAAGTTGACTAGGTATGAGGAGAACGTGAGTGGAGTTTGGTGGATTGTGGGTAAGTGATGCTTGGGTCATAGATGGTTAAGTGGGCTGTGTGCGGCAAATAGAGGATAGGTGGGCACCCTAAAGTGGGGTACAGAGGGACTGGGAGATGACTCTGTCAGTAAAGTGGCCCCTGGGCAAGCATGAGGACTTGAGTTTGGATCCCCAGTACCCACATAAAAGCCTGATGTGGCCGCTTGCTTCTGTAACGCTGGGGTTTAGGGAGACAGAAAGGTCCCCGAAGTTCACTGGCCAGCCATTCCAGTTGAATCAGCAAACTCCATGTTCAATGAGAACCCTATCTCAAAAAAGAGGGTGGAGAGTCACTGAGGAAGACACCCGATGCCAGCATCTGACCCTCACATGTAGGCACACGTACAGGCATGCACACGTGCACATACCCGTACCATACACATGCGTGCACACACACATAAAAATAAAAGAAGTGCAGTGCAGATGTGGTGATGTGGGCTGGGTTGTGAGTGGATACACAGCTGGGCAGTGTTGGGCTTCCTGCTGAGCCCTCCCGTCGCATCCTAGGCCCGGCTCTGGTCTGGTCTCAAGCTCCAACCTTGAATCCAGCATCAGACCAGACGTCAGGTCTGTTCAGTCTCCAGGTGTGGGAGTGCGGGGCTGAGAGACTGAGGACGCTTGTTATTCACCCTAGGTGCTGAGGACCAGGACGGGGATGGAGAAGGATCCAAGACAGGTGAGTCTGGCCCTCCTACCTGGGGAGGCAGCAGGGGCAGGAGAAAGACTTCATGCTCTGAGGTTTGAAGCACCCTCTGATGGAGGCCCCCGACCCACGGTCGACTACCACTCAGGAGTCTCCTGCCTACCTTGGCCCATCCAACTGAGAATTTTCCAGGGATGGAAGGAGGGCTTCAAGAGAGAGAGAGGAAGTCTCTTATAAACAAAGGAGCCTTCAGCAAATAATTGTCCCTTTGATCTATTTTCCCATGTGCAAGAAAGGCATGTGAGAACAGGTCTCTAGGTGTTTCTACACTGGATTAAATGAGATAGTCTATATGGAAGACAGTACCATGCCTGGTGTCTAGTTAAGAGCATATGGAGGTGTGTATTGTGATAAAACAGACAACTGTGGACAGCCTGGTTCTCCTTAGAGGCTGTGCAACATTGGCAAAGTGCTCTGCTCCTCTGGATTTCCATGTCTCACCTGTAAGATACCATCCTGGCCCTGTTCTAATGGCACCTGAGAGCTACTTTGAAGCCCTCTCCAGAGATTGGAGAAGCTGTTGCTTTGCAGAAGGTCTTGGGCTGAGATCAGGTCTCAGGGTGATTGCTGAAGTCCTTGTGCCCCACAGCTGCAGGACTAGGAACAACCCGGCTGAGAAAGGCAGATTTCTGCCATCTCGGACTGGCCCGGTTGACGACAGCTTCCTCCCCACCCCCACAGAAGAAAGAGCAAGAAACGTGCCTGGGGACTGCTATAAATCACGCCAATTAATTTGCCACCTGTTGGTGCCTGTGTGGCCAGCATGGAGATGGAGCTGGGATCAGGCCTCATTTCTCACACTCAGAGGCAGATGTTGGCAGGGGGAGGGGTGGAGGGAGGCAGAGGAAAGGAGAATGGGCTAGGGAGTCAGCCAGCCACGTGACCCTGGGCTCGGGAGGCATCTGTAACCATGCCAGCCACCCTGATCCTCATTTCACCTCATTTATGGCCTGGGCTCTGTGTGCTGCCACATCTCCAGCTAGTCGGATGTGGGTTCTTGTCCCTATTCTGTAGAAAAGGGAGCCTGAGATTCAAGGAGGAGAGACATGTGGGACTTATTCAGAGGGGGTGGAGGTAGGACTTGGGAACTGAGGCTTGGGATGGCTCTGGGGCTCCTCCCCTGGTACTTCGATGGTGCTGAGCTCCGCCCCTCCCTTCCACAGCCTCACCCTACATCTCCCTCCACCTGCCGCCCTAGGATTCTTCTCTTATCACAAGCTCCGTCTTTTTTTTTTTTTTTTTTTCAGCTCTGCGGCCTCTGAAACACTCTGAAAACAAAGAAGGTAACGATATAGTGCCTGAGATTGAATGTGTGTGTGTTTGTGTGTCTGTGTAGGAAACTGGGGAATCATCACCCTTCCACTGCTGACCTGTGCTTCCGCTGCAGAAGAGCAGCATCCGCTCACCCACACGCCCTACATGGGCATTTCTATCTCTCCTGACTGATGGTCTTAAAGCTGCAGGTAGCCTAGGGCCTGGGTACTGTCTCCTGCAATCTGGAGCTCTAGTCCCTGGGTCTATGGGGTTGCTGTGGCCGCCATGCCCCCTCCAGAGGCAAGGGATGAGAAGGAGGGCAGTGAACATCTTTCTAGGGCTTGGCCAAGAATAGCTCCTGTCACTTTAGATACATCCCATTGGGCAGAACTTAGTCACATGACCTGCTTTTCCAGGTGAGGCTAGAAATGTAGTTTTCATCTGGGCAGTCACATTTCTGGTGCATAGGAGGGAGTTAATCAGTCCAGCGGCCCTTGTTACTCACGTGGGCAGGCTAATTAGGAAACAACGGCAGCAAGCACAGAAAAATGGAGAGAGCCCTGCTGCCAAGAAATGTCAGCTGGGTGTCTGAGGAGAGTTGCTACACAGAGCAGCCCTGTAGGTGAAGCAAGGGCTTTCCTGCTCCCCAGGGAGGCATCCCGGCCATAGTCTGTGTCCGAGATGGATGACTGCAGAAGCAGGCTATGACAGCTTCTTTTCTGGGGACAGACAGATCCCAAAGGAAGGGAGAAGAGCAAGGCCACAGGTGGCCTTCTAAATGGCTGGTGCAAGCTGGGGCATGGAGCAGGGCTGGGAGCGGGGGCGGGGGCAGGGGCGTCAGATTGGGATGCTCTTCCACAGGGCCGCCCAGCATGATTCTTCAGGTCATTAGAATGGGAAGGGGTGCCCTGCCAGGGGAGGGAATTGGGCCAGGCCTTCAAGGGTGAGTCAGATGAATGGACCAAGCAGGCCAGTAGGAGGGAGCGTGTAGGGTGAGCAGACTCACTCTACACTGGCTCCGGTGTGCACACATTGTAGCAGTGTAAGGAAACGCACTCCTTAGCCCTGCCTATCCTGCACACACATAACAGCCTCCTGGAGAATGGGCAGGGTGGGCACTCCCAGTTGGGCATGTGACATCTGATGTACCACCAGGAGCAGAACTTTTAGCTTCTAATGCATTTTTTTCCCTTTCCTTTCATTCCACCATGAAATGCAGATGACGGACAAGAAATAGCTTGACTGGGAGCTGCTGCCCTTCCCAGGTCGGGGGCCCACCCCTCTGGCTGTGTTGAGCCTCAGTGTGAGCCCTGCCACCACTGAATGGGTTCTGTTCCACATATCTACCCATTCTTCAAAGGACATGGTTCATAGGCCACCCACAGCCTTATTTTTCCAATGGACTCAATTCCCACCGTCCTGCAGCCTCATTTCTCCAGTGACATGACACACAAACCATCCTGTGGCCTTATTTCTTATGGACACAAAGAGCACTCCACCTCGGTGTTCCTCCAGAGTCATTCGGTGGCCTTGTGATACCACACAAACCTTCTTCCTTCTGCCTTATTTCTAATGGACACACACAAACCACCCCCACGTCCTTGCTCCTCAGAGCCGTGCAGACTGTGTAACTGCTATTATTTTCCAAGGTACATTCTGTTCAGATGAACCCTGCCTTACTTCTCTGAAGACAGCTGCACAGTTACCTCTTGGTTATTTCTCCCGTGGCCCTGACATATCTCAGTGTCGGATCCTCAGCCTTAGTTCTGATGAGGGTGGGATCCCAGCACTCGGCAAGTCTTCGTCCCGACTCCCCTGCCCTAATCTGGCCCTGGCTTTGGTTGTCTCCCCCTTGACTAAGTGAGATGGGGCACACTGCCCGTCCACACACTTGGGTCACAGATACCTGCAGTTGTGCATGCTGGATCGTGTACATACTTGCTTTGCATGGTCTCCTCTGGCTGCCCTGGGCTGTGCCCTTTCTCCCCACAGGAAGCAGGTGCTGGTCTCCCTGGCTCTCATCTCCTCAGGGGGTCAGCCTTGAACCTTGTGCTCCTCATGTTGGGAATCTTTGTTACCTTTCCTTTCTTAGTAAATTAACATCTGTTAAACAACCACCGGATCCAACGGGACTTTCACAGACCTGCCAGCTAGATAAATAATGACACAGACGTTTATTATTTTAAAGCTTAGGCCTTTTGCTGGGCAGTCTCCCAAATACTCTATCCCAACTAATCCTAGTACACTGTCCCGCCACATGGCCAGGTCTACCTCTCTGCTCCCTTCTTCTGCTCCATCCACCTTCGTGTCCATCAGTAAATTTCCCATGATTCAGTTCTTCTCCCAGAGTCTCTATTTCTGCCGGAAGTACCACCTTCGACTTCCTGCCCAACTATTGGCCGTCAGCTCTTTAATAAAGCTGATCAGATGTAATTCTAGATTGCCTTAGGCAGGTGAGGAAGAAACAAATATTTATAAAATATGAGACCATCGATGGGCTGTAGAAATGACAACACCAGATCCTGTCAGCATATAGCCCTCTGCTGGTATAAAATTAACAATTGAATATACAGAAACACACCTTCACAGTGTACCCCAACAACCAGGGTGAGCATTGTGCTGGATACTAGGGTCCTGCAGGAAAATCAGAGGCCTTACCTCCAGCTGGGAAATGGCCTGGCTCCCGACTGCATCCATCTGTACCCACAGCCTCTGGCTACCTCACCCCCAGCCCACACTCTCCCTGAGCTAGGGCCCAGGGTAGGGGCGGAAACCTGGAGAACACATAGCCCCTTGCCATACCTGGAGAACTGGGTATTTTCCAGAGTCTTTATAGAAGTGGCTGGAAGGCAGGTGGCCACAGCCATGCAGACATGCCATGCCGGGACCTCCTCAACAGTGGAGCCTGAGGACAAGAAGGGCCTTCTTACCGTGGTGCTATTCTGGAGTTGGGGTATGTACAGGCTGTCTCTGACAGCCCTGGCTTCTGGCAGAACTTCTGATGTCCTCCTGAAGGCCTCTCTCCCACCCCAGTACTGGAGAACCTGAGGATGATTTAAACATGGTGACTCTGGCCAGCACCTGGGGGAGACAGGTCCCGGAGCCAGCCTGGTCTACAGAGTGAGTTCCAGGACCACTGGGGCTACACAAGGAAACCGTCTCAAAGACTAAAAATAATAAAACACAGGACTCTGTAAACTGGGTATATTTGGAGAGAAATAAATGCCTTTTTCTTTCAATAGCTTCTGGCCTGTGATGTCTGTGAAACTGGGGTGGCTTGGTGCTAGAAGAAAGGAATCTGTCCTGGGCGTTTCCACCCGGGGAAGGGTTACCTATCTCTCCATAGCCCGGCGGTCTCCTTAGGCTCCTGGGTGCAGTTTTCCTTTTAGGAAAGTGAAGTTGGTTGACCAAAATCAGGTTCCTTTGCCAGTGGCTCCTCCTACTGGCGTGCATGTCACTTTTCTTTCTTTCTTTTTATTGGATATTTTATGTATTTACATTTCAAATGTTATCCCCTTTCCCAGCTTCCCCTCTGGAACCCCCTCTCCCATTCACCCCTCCCCCTGCTTCTATAAGAATGCTCCCACCCACCCTCTCTCACCTCACCGCCCTGACATTCCCCTACACTGGGACATCCAGCCTTCACAGGACCAAGGGCTTCTCCTATTGATGCCAGACAAGGCCATCCTCTGATACATATGCAGATGGAGCCATGGGTCCCTCCATGTGTACTCTTTGGTTGGTGGTTTAGTCCCTATGGACTCTGGGGGTCTGGTTGGTTAATATTGTTGTTCTTCCTATGGGGTTGCAAACCCCTTCAGCTCCTTCAGTCCTTTCTCTAGCTCCTCCATTGGGGACCCCGTGCTAAGTCCAGTGGTTGGCTGCGAGCATCCACCTCTGTATTTGTCAGGCTCTGGCAGAGCCTCTCAGGAGACAGCTATAACAGGCTTCTATCGGGGCAAGCATTTCTTGGCATCCACAATAGTGTCTGGGTTTGGTGTCTGCATAGGGGATGGATCCCCATGTGGGACAGTCTCTGGATGGCCTTTCCTTCAGTTTCTGCTCCACACTTCATTCCTGTATTTCCTTTAGACAGGAGCCCTTTTGGGTTAAGAATTTGGAGATGAGTGGGTGGCCCCATCCCCCAGCCAGTCTTACCTAACCTCTGGATATGGTCTCTGCAGGTTCTCCCTCCCTTTTGTTGGGCATTTCAGCTAATTCCATCCCTTTTGCCTTCCTGGCATCTGGGACTTGCTGGTGGCTGACCCCAGTTCCTCATCCCCCATTGCTACACACCTCTGTTCAAATTCCCGACTCTGTATATCGTCCCTCCTCCCATACCTGATCCTGTTCCCCTCTTTTCCCCCTCCCCCTCCTCTCTTCCTCCCAAGTCCCGCCCACCCTCTACCTCCTGTGAATATTTTGTTGTCCCTTCTAAGAAGGACCGAAGCATCCACACTTTGGTCTTCCTTCTGCTTGAGCTTCATGTGGTCTGTCAATTGTGTCTTGGGTATTCCGAGCTTCTGGGCTAATATCCACTTATCAGTGAGTGCACACCATGTGTGTTCTTTTGTGACTGGGTTATCTCACCCAAGATGATATTTTCTAGTTCCATCCATTTTTGTCTCCAAATCTAACCTAGTTTAGGGCTTCTGCTAACATCCCCACTTCAGGATGAGAATATATTAGGGTTTTTATTGCTGTGATAAAACACCATGACCCAATTGACCTGGGGAGGAAAGGGTTTATCTCAGCTTGCATACCCGGAGCATAGTCCTTCAGGAGGTGAGATCAATACGAGAAACTGGAGACACGAACTGGAGCAGAGGTCATGGAAAAATGCTGCCTATGGGTTTACTCCTCTTGGCTTGCTCAGCCTGCTTTCTTGTACAACTCTGGACCACTTGCCCAGGGATGGTACCGCCCACAGTGGGCTGGGCACTCCCATATCAACCGCTAATCAAGAAAATGCCCCACAGGCTTGTCCACAGCTCAGTCTTACAGGGGCACTTTCTCAACTGTTGCCTCTTCTCAAGCTTCTGTCAAGTTGAGAAAAAACAACAACAACAACAAATAACAAAAGAACGCCAACAAGCAGAAAGGCAAGACGAAGCAGATAATAGGATGAGTTTACACGCTACTCCTGCCTGACCCCGGGGAATCTGGAATGGGCCCAGGGCTGCCTCTGCTCTGATCTTCAACAAGGCATTGTCCTTTGGGTATCACTTCAGATGACCTTCCTCTAAGACATCTGAGAGACAATGAGCTTGGTGGACAAACTAATTTGTAAAGAACCAGATTCAGGGTTGGGGAGTCTGTAAAATGTCCCACGTCCATTTTCCTTGGGAAATAGCTTCAGAATTCGGCCTGAGACCATAGCCAGCTTTGTTGTTGTTGTTTGTTTGAGCTGCGGTGGGGCTCACATGACCTCATCCCTCGGTACACTGATGATTTCTTTACTGAATTGCGGTACAGAGTCCTGTGTGAGACGTGTGTGACATTCATTACAAACTGGGTGGTTTGAGGCTGGGGATGTGGCTCACGGGGCGGAGGGCTTCTTGCCTAACATGAACAAAACTGTGGGTTTGAACCTTAGCCGTGCATCAGTGGAACAGGATCGCATACATTTCTATTCTTAGCACTTGGGAGTTGGAGGCAGTAAGACCAGCGTTCAAGGTCATCTGGCCTATGTATTGAGTTTGAGACCAGTCTGGGCCACATGAGATCCTGTCTCAAAACAACCAAAACGGAAGGGTTTGACGACACCAGCAACAGAAAGATTTTCTTTGCTTGCTGTCTTACTTTTGGTGCTATTCAAAAGCGCTGTCTCCCCCTCCCCCACAGTCAGTGCCCTGTGCCCTTTGCTCCCCTCTATAGACCTCAGTCCTCACCAGGGATTGGACAGCTTCAAAGGTTTGTTGTGAGACTCAAACAAAACTAACAGGGAAAACAGGAGGGGGCGCTGGCGAGGCCAAGGCCTCCCGCCCTGCAGTCAATGCAACACTGTTGCTGTTTGGATGATTCTGTGGAATGTGCAGTAACCCTAGGCCAGCAGTCTGCACCTGTTTTTCCATCTGTATTAGAGAGACACCTGGTGTCTTGTCTTCCAGTCAGGTTGAGGTGAGCATCAGACATGACAATATCCAGTGCTTGAGAAGAGACCCAGCAGGTGTGGGACTGGCCTGGAAGCTGAAGGGTGAGGAAAATGGCCACCGTGTCCCCTGATGACAAGTGCCTTGGAGAGCAGTATTTTTAGCTGCCCTTCCTGGGCAAAGCTCCAATTCCTGCATTTTAATGGAGAAATAATTCTCACAGTGCGACAAGCTGTAGCCTGCAGGTGTCACATTCATATGGAAGAGAGGACAGAGCAAGGGTTCATTTGCTTGGTTGGAGGTGTGACCGGAATTCGCCCCTACCACCATTTGTAACCTGGCCGGGGAAGACCAATTAGTGGATCTGGCCACTCAGTCATTCATGGGGAGGAACAGGAAGGGTAGGGATGGCATGGACAGACGTGAGTCCCCTGCCTCTCCTAAGGACTTGTTACAGATGGTTCTGCCTGCATGTAGAGGTGAATGATGGGTTGGGGTGGGGGAGGAGTACCTGCAGCACCCGGCCTTGTTCAGTTTCAGGATGTAGATGCTGAATGGGAAGCCCATACCTCTGAGCCAATGAGCAGAGAGACCCTGGATGTTTCCAAAATGAGCAATTTCTAAAGCTCCAGTTGGAAAGCCTGTCATTTAGATTTTTTTGTTTGTTCGTTTGTTTTAAAATGTGTGTTTGTGTGTGCATGTTCACATTTCTGCTCCCTCACCTGTGGAGACCTGAGGTTGATATTTGCTGTCTTCCCCAACCGCCCTCCACCTTACACTCCGCAGCTGGATCACACCCGGGAAGAGACTCAGCTCATCGGTTTAGCTGGTTAGTTCTTCTAGGAAGTTTGCTCCAGGGAGTTTATAGGCAAGCCTTCTTTCCACAGGGTTCTGGGGCTTTGAGCCAGGCTGGGGTCCCTCATATGAGGAGCACTAGAAGGCACAGATGTAAATGCAGAGAGGTAGAGACCGTCTGTCCTTTCACTGTCCCTGTCCACTCAAAGGGACGTTCTTCCATCTCTACTGGAAACATCTAGCATTTACATTTTGCTGCTTTTTGGTGTTTGGGTTCATGAATTTTTACATGTGTCACTGTTACTTTGATCAAGATCTAGAACAGTAATGGAATCCCACAAAGTTCCCTTATGTCCTTCCCCAGGCAACAGCCCCGCCCAAGGGTACCATCTGGCTGCTTTCTAGGTGGATTAGCTCTGCTTCTTGAACCTGGTCGCTGAATACTACAGCGATACTATGTCATGTATCTAGCTTGTAGCAAAGACTTCTCTTATTCTTTGTAAGTGGAGTGGTAGCAGCTCATAGTGCCTCTTCTAGAGCTGTCTTATTAGTTCCTGTACTTTGGCCGAGGCTACTACAGGTTTTCACACTATGAGGGGATTTCCACACAAGTGGGATTTCTAGGCATATTTTATTTTATTTGGGTTGGGGGGGGCAGGGAGCAGAACAATTTGTATCCCAGACAGAGCCTCGAGTTCACTATATAGCCAAGGATGACATCACACTTCTGATCTTGCCTCTACCTCCCAAGTGCTGACACCGCAGTACCCAGCCTGTGCAGTGCTGGGAATGGGACCCAGGGCTCCATGCATGCTATGCGAACGGTCTATCAACTGAGCTACATCCCTGGCTCTCTGAGTTCACTTGAAATGCAGCTGGAGTTGGCAGCTGTTTGGGCTGCCTTTTAGCTGGGCCCACACAAGAGGGTCACTAGCAAAATAGATTCTAGAAAGTGCAAGGACAGTGTTGAGAATCCAGGCTCCATCTGGGCTCTCAGGGACTCTAAGGGATGGAGTCCCAGTTGAGCAGTGGCTGGGACTAGTA
Source organism: Apodemus agrarius (assembly GCA_964023405.1). Taxonomy (NCBI): domain Eukaryota; kingdom Metazoa; phylum Chordata; class Mammalia; order Rodentia; family Muridae; genus Apodemus; species Apodemus agrarius. Next base: position 61,538,175 of record OZ030012.1, on the reverse strand, counting down.
GCCTTTTCTTTCTCATCTCTCTGGACTCTTCAGCATCTCCCTGGGAGCTGTGTGCATTTCTGGGCTCTCAATCCTGGAGAGATATATCTCCCGACCCACTGGATATGTGGAATGCAGACCTGTGGACACATGCCAGGCTGAGCGCTGCGTGCAGAACTCTTGACTGTGACTGATGGGAAGACTCGTCAGCATCTTGGATTCAGGTGCTTCGGGGCAAGGGCACTGCCTGCACTGAATCCCAGGGCGTTCATAACCTGCCATTTGGTTCCACCAGGTCCGGGTTATTATGATGGTATTTTCTTACTAATGAGGCAGTACTATTTGGGAGCAGGGCAAAAATCTGGGTCTCATGGGCTACACAAATCCCAACCCTGAGATTGAAAGTTGGTGACCCTTGCCTCCCACCTTTTCCTAGCATCTGTGTTGCAAAATATTTCCACCCACTGCGCCCCCGGCTTCCCTTAGCTAATACGATCTTTGGTCCTCCTCTGAACATGTTTCATTATTGTTCTTTCCGGACTGAGGTCCTGGCTGAGATCATGCTGCATCCACTTATAATAGATTAACCTTGATCCTGCACACTCTGCTCCCAGTGACAAGGCTCCAGGCTCCGTTTAGTCCAGTAGACTCTGACTGCACGTTAAAATCACTTAGGGAGTTTTTAATAATACTGGTGTTCGGGCTCCCTCCCCAGAAGTTCTGATGCAATTGGTTGAGGTCATTGCTGAATATTAGATGCATGTTCTCCAGGGGCTCTAACCAGACTTTGCAAGTTAATGCAAAACAGAAGAGAGAGAGAGAGAGAGAGAGAGAGAGAGAGAGAGAGAGAGAGAGACTCTCTCCCCTCCCAGCACAGAACTTTGAGGAAGGCACCAAAGCAGGCAGCTACTCTGTTGTCACTGTAGAAGACCAAGGGATTCTTGTCTTTTAGCTGACAGAAGCTCAGAAAACTGAGCTAAGGAAGGCCAGAGAAGGGGTTAAATGTGTTGTGGGACCCAGAGGTTAGTAGACACCCCGCCCCTGTCATCAGTTAGATCATGCACCAGGCCCTAGAGAGAAGAGGGACCTGGTGTCACATGTGCTGGCCGAGTCTCTCCAGCTTTCTGATAGCCAGTGGGGGTCCCCTTCCCACTTCCACCTTTCCCTCTGTGTCTCTCCCCTGTTACCCCACCCCCCCCAAACCCAGGCCTCCAGCACCATGTGCTCAGTGTGGAGAAGAACAATTTGTCTCCTTCCTGTAAGCAGCCATCAGCCCTCCAGCCTGTGCCAGATTATGAGGGAAATAACCTTCTCTCTCTTCCTGTCCCTTGTCTAAGAGATGTTCCTACCCCAGAGTATCCTGGGGTCCCGACCCTACGATGCACACTAGCCAGAGTGACTGAACTTAGCATCTCTTTTCTCCCTTGGCTCTCACCCCTGTGATTGGCCTCCACCCCTGCAGCAGTATCCTGAAGGCCCCTAGTTCCTCCTCAGGCTCCAGACTTGGCTCCAAGGCCCATGGTTCAAGGTCAGCATGCTCCCGGGTCCAGGTGTGTGGCCTATTTCCATCTGATCCTTATGTTGCTATATCCCCTCCATGAAAGTCCCTGTAGTGTGCTGCTCCTAATGTTGGCGATAAGGAGGAAGGGTCAACATGTTTGCAAAGCTTTATTTGGTAAGATAATGCCACAGAATTGTTGCTAAAGAAATAATGCACTCAGACCGGAGAGATGGCTCAATGGTTAAGAGCTCTGACTGTGCTCTTCCAGAGGTTCTGAGTTCAATTCCCAGCAACCACATGGTGACTTACAACAATTTGTAATGGGATCTCATGCCCTCTTCTGGTATGTCTGAAGACAGCTACAGTGTACTCATATACATTAAATAATTTAAAAAAATGCATGTGTGTGTGTGTGTGTGTGTGTGTACACACGCTTGTGTGCCTGTGTGTTCTTGTGTTCATTTAAGTGTGTTTAGTCATCTGTACATGTGGCAGAGGGTGGTTTCAGGTCCTAGGTCCCAGGCTCTGAGACAAAGGACAGGAAGAGAGAAAAGGCTATTTCCCCCCTAGTTCCTACCTTATTCTTTGAGGCAGGATCTCTCACTGAACCTCCTTTAGACTAGACTGCAGGCTCCTGGGCTCCACCTGTCTCTGCCTCTCCCAGAACCACGGTTATCGGAATGCTTTGACGCGTTCAGCTTTTTATGTGGGTTCTGGGGATCTGAACTGAGGTCCTCCTACTTAAGGCACACTACCCATTGAACCATCTCTCCAGTTAGGTGGATGCATTATTTCTTGTTCCTCTGGCATGTATGTCTGTGTACTGCTTTCATACCCGAGGCCCATGCAATCCAGATGCTGCAGGGAACTCAAAATCCTCTGAATTCGATCCTCTGTGAGAGCAGCCTGTGCTCTTAACGGCTGTTCCTATGGTTTCTGCAACTGCATCAAGTTCCTTGTTACTGCTAATGATGCTGGCCAAGATTTAGAGGTGGCTCTGCCTCCTTTAGGAGACTAGACTCAGGACCTTCGTGACCTGGAAGGTGTGGCCAGAGTGCTGATTTCCCTTGGTGTCTGTCTTCTGTTCTCCTGAGTGTCCTGTGAGCTGTGTCCAGGAAGATATGGGTCAGCCCAGCAGGAGAGTGTGCTAGTGGCCTGGGTTGAGCACTTTTGGGCATTGGAGGAGTAGACAGAGAGATAGTATTCCATTTCTTCTTGGGGACAATACTGAGGGAATAGAGGGGTGGATCATGAAGGACAAGAGGACAGGGTGGCGAAAGCAGCCTAACTCATACCCACCCCCACCCCATCCACCCAGGCTCTCCTGTCTCCAGCGTCTGCCCTCTCTTCTCTTTTTCTTTTTTCTTTTTAAATCCTGTCCTCTCTTCCCACCCTCTCCACCCCACCTCTGCACTTCCTGTTTCCCAGCCACACAAAGGGCTGGCTATTGTTTTCCCAGAGACATCCTGCATCCCCAGCAGCTGGTCTAGACTGTGCACCCCCACCACCCCCACTTCCACCATTCTCTGGATAGATCCAGACTACATTAATTCAGGTTTCTAAACTGATTGACCGAGGCTGGAGTTTACTCCTGCAATCTCCATGAAAAAAAAAAAAAAGGAATTTCCCAGCAAATGAATAATGCAAATGAGGCTAGGCCCTTAACCTATTTAAAGGAATAAGATGCTTGAGAAATCTTTTGGAAGCCCCTATTTACCCAGGAATAATTGATATGGTAATTGCAAGTAATTCTTTTTTTTTTTAAATTATTATTATTTACCAGAGAAGGCTCCAGAAGGCTGATGGCCTACTCCCGCATCCTTTGATGGGATCAGATACCTGTGCTATTCCTGTGGGAGCTGAGTACCGAATGTTCTGTGTCCTTGTAGGCTGCAGCTGAGAAATGGGGTCAGCAGCACCCCTCTTCCCAGATGACTGAAACGGGCAGAGCCTGCATGGGCCACATGACCTGCATATTATAGTATAAATGGACAAAATCTGCTCTGAGAGTGTCAGGCAAAGCCAGGACAGAAAGGTGAGGTGTTCCAGAACTTGATAAAGGGAACATGCCTGGTCATATGGTGGGGGTGGCACAGCGACAGGGTGCTGCAGAGAGCTCACTGCTTGCTCACCCAAAGCTGACAGTCAGAGGTCTGAGCACCTGGCAGCCAGGTCAGAGTACCAGCACCCAAGATCAATGTCATTTCTTGACCTGCGGATCGATTCTACACTCTAAGTTTAATTGCTTTGTTGGCTCTGCCTTGGGGAAGAGATAGCTTTCTTGAGGAAAGAAGCATCGGGGAAGATGGCCTTGGGCCCCCATTCCTGTCATCCCTCCAAGGAAAATGGAGGCCTGCAGGTTATTGACCTCTCTAGGCCCTAGGCAGGATCTTCCCTGCCCATGTGTGGAATGAGGCAGGCCCAGGCTGAGGGCCTTCTAAGGATGGTGCTCTGGCAGGTGAGGCTGCTCCTGGCTCCTGTGGTGGGGCTTGGGTAGGGGTGTGCACTGGGCAGGGAGTGTGAGAGAGAAAGGACAGCATAAAAACTCTGGAAACATCAGTCTGCTGTGCAAGGACACCCTGTCTCTCTCTACTCTCATGGACACTGGAGACAAGACTGAGAGAAGGACCCAGGAGAGACCCACCCCAGCTCAATACTGTGTCCCCGAGACTCTATTCTGATCCCAAAGAACAAGAGCAGAGGTCTCTGAGATGCTGAAGCCCCTGCAGATCAGTTCTTTTTTTTTTTTTTCTTTCTATTTTCTATTCCCCAAAGCCAGCTCCTCCAAGGGAGTAAACATGTCGTTGGTGGCAGCAACAGTTGAAATCCCATCAGCCATCTCTCCCCCCAGCCTCACCAACCTCTTCTCCGCTCCTGTGGTTTTCTTAATAAACACCTCTGAAATATTTATGAAGGCAACTTCAGTGAAGTAGCACAACATCACTTTAAAATTATTTTCTTCTAATAGGCAGCTTGAGCTTGTACTCCCTCCCACCACCCAGGTCTAGAAGGTGGCCCATTGCTTGAGGCCCTGTGTGGTAGGCAGACACTCAGGTCTCTCCATTACTGAGGCTGGCAATGTGGATAGGAGTCCAGGCCTGGAGTGTGACAGTTATGAGTGGAGAATTAGGCTTTGGAGCAAATGGTAGAGGGGGTTGGAGGGGGGACAAGCTAGGCTTCTGGGAAAACTGAAGGTTGTATTTTAGAACAGTGAACGCAGGTCCCGGCGATGGTCCTTAGCGGGTGAGATAAATCGCCATCCATAGCTTTGGTGGTTGGGACTCTGGATTCTACAAGGAAGTGGTGGGGGCTGTGGCTTGGTGGGGAGGGCTATGGATGGCTTTTTACTCCTGAGGAGTTGGTGGCTGGGCTTACCTACCTTCAGTAGCCTTGGCTAGAAGAGTCCTGTGTGTGGGTTGTGGTGCTGGCTGGAATCTGCACATCGGCACAGATTTGTCTCTGACCCATGCAGTCCCTCGGTACCCTCTTTCTTGCGTAACTCTGGAGTTTGGCTCTCAGATCCATTTAGGATGGTATCTCATGAAATCTCCAGGGACAGGTAGAAACATCAAGGTCCCTTACCTCTCCCCAGCCAAAAGGGAAACCTCCTCATCTGATGTATCCGGCATGTAGCAGGAAGGATGGCCTTGTGAAGAAGCCATAAAGGAGTTCCACCCTCGCCCTGCCAGTCTGCAGGAAAGTCCCTCTAACAAGAGCTGTTCTCATCCCCCGCCCGTCGCCTGAAGCCCAGAGCTGCTCTAATTATGTGTCAGGCTGGAATCTGACAGGAAGCATTTTAATTATTAATTTGAAGTGTACTGAGATGAGGGAGGAGGGGGGCTGGTGCTCCCAGCTCATGCACAAACCTGTCTGCTGGGGCCTCAGCTCTGACACCCCCCACCTCCCATCTTCCCTCCCCAGCTGGAGCCCTTTCCTGCCCCGGCCCTGGATTCTATCTCCCACTTCCTTAACCTTCCTTGACCGTCCTCATCTCTCACTGTGTACCACTCTTTTTCCTTACTTCTCTATGCTCATGGGCACAGATGCCCCTGTTCCCGTTAGATAGATAGAGAGGCCTACGGAGGGCAGAAGTTGGGCTGATGTCACAGTGTATGTGAACAGGATCTTCAGGTTTTCTGATTTAGGGTTTTTCTTCATCACTTGCCCATCAGAGGAGGTGGCCTTTGAGAGGTATGGCCTTGCCTATTAGATGCCACCTGTATATCCATTTTATCTAAAATGACAAAGTGTCTTCTGTTTGCTACGTATATCTGACATCTCTGTGAGTGTTCATATATATGTGCATCTATGTCCATGTGTAAGTGTGTGTGTGTCTATGAGTGAACATGTCTGTGTGTGTGTGTCTCGGTATGTGTGTTTGCGTGTCTGTGAGTCTCTGTGTGTGTGTCTGCATGTGTCCCTGTCTGTGTGTGTGTCTGTGGATGAACATGTCCATGTGTGTATCTGTGGGTGAACATGTCTCTGTGTGTGTCTGTGGGTGAACATGTCTTTCTGTGTGTGTCTGTGGGTGAACATGTCTCTGTGTGTGTCTATGGGTGAACATGTCTGTGTGTGTGTATCTGTGTATGTATTGGCCTAGGGCTCACCGAGAAGGCTATGCTTCTGTTTCAGTTTCCTAAGCACTGAGATTCTGTGGGCTCTGGGGATCTAACTCAAGTCCTCATGTCTGCAAGACAAACATTTCACTTACTTGAGCCTTCTTCCCAGCTCCATCCAATACACTGAAGGAGCAGTCTCTCTGTTCTATTTACACCCAGGCTTGGGTATGTCCTTCTGGGTTCTGGGTCACATACTGTTTGTTTCAGTTGATGTACACTCAGGGCATGATGTGATACAAGGGGGCAAGGACATCTTCCTGTCAGTTTCTTTTCCTGGTCTCAATCACAAAAATTGTTATCCTGGGGCTGGGGAGAGATAGTTCCATTGGTAACGTGTTTGCCTTCCAAGTATGAAGACCTGAGTTCAATCTCCACATAAAAACATGGGGCATCTTGGCTTAGAGTTGTAATCCCAGGGCTGGGAAAACAAATAGGTGGATCCCTGGGTCTCTCTGATTAGCCAGCCTACTTTAATTGGTGACCTCCAGGCCACCAAGTGACCCTGTCTCAATGGAAGCAGGCAGTGTTTCTGAAGATGACACCTGAGGTTGTCCTCTGGCCTTCAGAACACATGCACGCGCGCACGCGCGCGCACACACACATGCATATGGGCAAGCCTTAAAGAAAAGAGCCCACATGCTGATTGGTTGTTCATAGATGTAACCTCTGATAATCTTCTATCAGGTTCTGTCTCTTCTGTCACAAGCTGTTTCTGCATTTTGGGTACAAGCCTAGGGGCTGAAGAGCCCATGATGTGGTTTATGTCCAGCCTTGTGGATATTTGAGGTTGAGATGGCTTTCCTAGCCCAGGCTAATTTCCTGCTTCTGCTACACCAAGAGCTTCAGACTCAGCCAAGAATAACTATAAGCCAATAGCTTCTTCTATCTGATTTCTCCATGCAGCCTTCATTTAGGTTGGTTCGGTGCTGTGGTGGAGGATAAGCCATGAACCAGTAGATGATCTATATATTTATGTTCATTTGATCAAGGAGGATCTGTGGGTGGGCCTTGGATGTTGAGACAAAGAACTTTGGAAGAATTAAGGAAGACTTTCTGGGCTTGGTGATATTTGAGTTGAGTGTTGAAGGTCACTTGACATGTCAGTCATAGTTGGGTGGAGTGAACAGAAGCCACTGCATTTCAAATAGAAAGGTCTCTAATATATAGGGTTTTGGATGCTTTGGATGAGAATAAATAGCTCAGTTGGTAGAGTGCTTGTCTACCCCACACAAAGCTCTGGGTCCAGTTCTTAATAAGGAATAAGCTGGGCACGATGGCTTGGCACTTGGCAGGTGAAGGCAGAGGATCAGAAGCTTATGGTGTCTCTTGGCTACATACTAGATCTGAGGTCAGCCTGGGCTACATGAGACCATGTTCCCCAAAAAGGAGGAGGAAAAGGAGAATACGGAGGTACAAGGAAGAGAGAGGAAGATTGTTAGATCTCAAGGAGCTTGAGGCTGGGTCTCTAGCAACACTTTCTGGAGCACAGAATATCATAGAATGGACCAGTTAGTAGACTACTATCTTGGTGCTGTAGTAGGTTGAATAACAGCCCCCAAAGATGTCCATGTTGGAAGTCCTAGAGCCTGTGAGGAATCCAAGCCAATCTGTGACACAAACCACCGTGCCCCAAGATAGCTGGGAATGGGGCCAGCACAGGAATCGTAGACTTACTTGAAATAGTATGAGATATTTTTGCAGTATTTTTCATAAGTCAGTTATGCGGTCCTTGAATGTAAACTTCATGGATGGCAATGTTGTGTGATGTCAGAAGGTTGTAAATGCCTGCCTAGCAGTCAACATGTAGAAGAATGCAAATTAATCTATTCTTATCTCCTTGTACAAAGCTCAAGTCCAAGTGGATCAAGGACCTCCACATAAAACCACATACACTGAATCTAATAGAAGAGAAAGTGGGGAAATCCTTGAACACATGGGCACAAGGGAAAAGTTCCCGAACAGAACACCAATGATTTATGCTCTAAGATCAAGAATTGACAAATGGAACCTCATAAAATTGCAAAGCTTCTGTAATGCAAAAGACACTGTCGATAGGACAAAATGGCCACCAATAGACTGGGAAAAGATCTTCACCAATCCTACCTCTGATAGAGGGCTAATATCCAAAATATACCAAGAACTCAAGAAGTTAGACTCCAGAGAACCAAATAACCCTATTAAAAAATGGGGAACAAAGCTAAACAGAAAATTCTCAACTGAGGAAACTTGAAGGGCTGAGAAGCATCTAAAGAAATGTCCAACAACCTTAGTCATCAGGGAAATGCAAATCAAAACAACCCTGAGATTCCACCTCACACTAGTCAGAATGGCTAAGATCAAAAACTCTGGTGACAGTAGATGTTGGCGAGGATGTGGAGAAAGAGGAACACTCCTCCATTGCTGGTGGGATTGCAAGCTGGTACAACTACTCTAGAAATCAGTCTGGTGGTTCTTGGGAAAATTGGACAAAGTACTACCTGAGGACCCAGCTATACCACTCCTGGGCATATACCCAGAAGACGCTCCTACATGTAATAAGGACACATGCTCCACTATATTCATTTCAGCCTTATTTATAATAGCCAGAAGCTGGAAATGACCCAGTAGTCCCTCAACAGAGGAATGTATACAGAAAATGTGGTACATTTACACAATGGAATACTACTCAGTTATGAAATTTGCAGGAAAATGGATGGAACTTGAAAATATCATCCTGAGTGAGGTAACTCAGTCACAAAAGAACAAACACTGTATGTACTCAGTGATAAGTGCATATTACCCCAAAAGTTCAGAGTACCCAAGATTCAACTCACAGACCATATGAAGTTTAAGAAGAAGGAAGACCAAAATGTGGATGCTTCAGTGCTTTTTAGAAGGGTGAACAAAATACTTGAGGGGGAAATATGGAGACAAAGTGTGGAGCAGAGATTGAAGGAAAGGCCATCCAGAGACTGCCCACCTGGGGATCCATCCCATAAACAGACGCCAAACTCAGACGTTATTGTGGATGCTGGGAAGTGCTTGCTGATAGAAGCCTGACATGGTTGTCTCCTGAGAGGCTCTGCCAGATCTTGACAAAGACAGTGGTGGAAGCTTGCAGCCAACTATTGGACTGAGCTCAGGGGTCCCCAATGGAGCAGCTGGAGAAGGGACTGAAAGAGCTGGGGGGGGGGGTTGCAGCCCCATGGAGGAAGCAACAGTGTCAAAAGGCCAGACCCCCCAGAGCTCCCAGGGACTAAGCCACTAACACATGGAGCGACCCATGGCACTGGCCACATATGTGGCTGAGGATGGTCTTGTTGGACATCAGGACGAGGAGAGGCCCTTGGACCTGAGGGTGTTCAATGACCCAGTGTAGGGGAATGCCAGGCAGGAGGATGGGAGTGAGTGGGTAGGTGGAGGAACAGCCTCAGAGAGGCAGGGTGAGGGGGAATGGGATAGGGGGTTTCCAAAAAGAGGACCTGGATAGGGGAGAACATTTGAAATGTAAATAAAGAAAATATCCAATCAAATTACACACACACACACACACACACACACACACACATACACACATAAATATGAGAAAAAAAATGCTTGCCTGGTAGATGAGAAATCTTAAGACATTGCTGGATTATCGAATGTGGGCCCAATCACATAGGTTATCATAGGTATTTCTAGAAGAGGGAGGCAGGAAAACAGAGTGAAATGCGGTAGGGCTGGACTGAAGACAGAGGCAAAGGCCGTTAGCCAAGAATGAAGGACACACCTCTAGCCTGCGAACATGGATTCCCTACCTCCTACACACGTGAGCTTCTAGAAGGAGCACACCTCTGCTCAGACCTCAACATTAGCCCAACAGAACTGTTCTGAACTTCTGGTCTGCAGAGTCGTAAAGGTTCATGGTAACCACAGTAGCCAAAAGAATATGGGTTATGTGCGAGAAATCACGAGAAGCACTGAATTTAAGAACACACCTCCAGGGTGGGTGTGCAGCTCAGTTGGTAGAGTCCCTTCTGTGGGTGAAGCTCTGGGGTCAGTCCCCCAACACTTCATCAAACCAGGCCTGGTGGCACATGCTATCTCAGCACTCCAGAGGCAGAAGGCTTCCAATCAGGGATGGTAGCACCCACCTCGATTCCCAGTGCTGGGTAGGCCACAGACAAAAAGAGCTTTTGCTGATCAAAGCACTAACGATTCATTGCTCCTGCCTCCCCAACACAGGCTTTTGAAGACTCAACAAACACTGCTTCATTTCTGTGGTCAGGTTTGCTGCTTGAAAATAGCCCAAAGCAGCCATAGTCAGTCTCCAGCTCTAACTTCCAAATTTCATTTCGATTTGTATCTGGTTGCTGGAACCCAATTCACACACAGAACACCAGCTGCCTGTTTAATTTTCCAGCCACTGTCTGGCCATCTAGGGATTCGTGTGGAGATCTTGCAGTAGCCTAGCCACAGATGAACACAACTCCTGGGCTAACCTATTGGCCTAAAGTCCCTTAGCAAGAGAGTTATGGGACAGACTTAGAATCCAGTTTTTGGTTCCTTTTCTAGTTTCAGCTTCTAACTGTCACACATCACAGCAGAGGGCCAGGGGCAGTCCCACCGGAGCAACTGGTCACTTTGAGAGCAGTCGGCAGCCCAGAGGCTGTGCACAAAAGGCTATGTGATAGAGGTAGCCAGAGGGACAGAGACCAACAGAGACCAGGTTAAGGAAGGTAACGGTGACCTACCAGATGCTGTGATAAAGGCCACACGGGGCCACTGAGAATTCTCTCTTTCATTCTTTTCTTCCGTAGGATCTTTTGAATGGAGGGAAGAAACAAGCTGTTTTGCATTTTGTATGTGAAGAATGGTTTAAAATAAAAATTGGAGAGCTGAGTCTGATGTAAGATTGAGGCTTGGCTCTGGTTTTACACTATGACTGAGGTCATGTGGTGAGCCCTGATTCTGATCACACCTTGGCCTTGACTCTGGTCACACCCTGACCCTTGAATCTGTTCACAGGCTGCCCCCCCCATCTCACTCTGACCCTGATGTGGATACACACCGAGTTCTGATCCTATGTTATACACTAAGCCTCGATCTCATCAAACTCTCAGCTTGGACTTCTCATGCACAGTGTCCTGATCATGTCCCATGCTGAGCCTGGCTTTTACCCTAGGCTGAATCTCACCCTTGGACCGACCCTGAGCACTATGGCTATAGACAAGAACTGAACTCTTGTAACTATCCTGATGGCCCCTAATGATGGGGGCTGTCAGGCAAAAGAATGATTCACACAGCACAGCCTCTGCTATTGCTGTGTCTGCAGCCCAGAGCTCACATCTTTAAACAGTTTAAACAGTGTCAGCTTCTAGGAGGTGAAGGATGACTGGACGATGCTTGCTTAGCATTTGATAAATGGAGGTGGAGTTGAGGGAGTGGGAGGAGCATGGGGTGAGGAGAGAGAGGAGATGAAGGTGAGTTTCTAGAATGTTCCACTTCCCCTTCCACCAGGATGGGAGCCCTGCAGCTCTGCCCAGAACAGGTGGGTATTGGGAAGGATATACTTACAGCCTGGGTGGTATGCACTCTGGCCTGCTGCCTGCAGGGCCTCCAGGAAAACTCGTGCTTCAGGACCTCAGCCCCAAGCCAGTGAGGTCTTAGTGCTGAGCAGGGCCTGCTCAGCAGGGTAAACTAAGCCTGTCAAGCACTGGCACCTACAGGCCAGGCCCTGGGAAGCATGGCAGAGGCAGCAGGATTCTTCCTGTCCAAGGAAGCCGAAGGTAAAGTTGGACTAGAAAGTATTCTATCCAGTGGCAGGCAGGTACTATGTTCTTCAAACTGGGGCAGCAAAAGTGTTTGGAGTCGTAGGTGCTTGAGATGTCCCTGGCTTTCTCCGTCCATCACTCCTGTTTTCCCTTCCAGCTTGGCTCACTTGAACTGTGACTGCTCACCCCTGTGTAGATTCCAGTCTGTTATCAGTCCAGTGGGTTCCTAAGACCTCAGGGATAAGAAATGGTTCCACCCAATACCAGTCGTAGCCACCTACAGGAAGATGAATCCTCTCTAATGAACAACTAGTTACAGTCCTGGAGCCCACTGTCAGCACAGCTCAGCCATCCTGGGAGACTGCTCCGCTCTCGCCCTCCTTCCCTCTGCTCTGATGATTCTCCTCACTGAGCTAAACGGCAGCCACAGGAATGTTCTACTGGGCCCAGAGCTCAGGACACTTCCTGGGGCCAGTGTGCCAGGGAAGACTCAAGTCCTTGAGCTGAAAGTCCTCCCAAGGGTCTTTGCAAGTATCTCGTCATTGAGCCTCTTTGTCACTGGTCTCTTGTCATTGGTCTCTCCGCAGGCAATGTCTGGGAACCTGGCTGTGGGTCCCACGGAGGCTCGAGTGTTCTTTTCTTTTTCTTCTTTCTTTTTAAAGATTTATTGATTTATTATATGTAAGGACACTGTAGTTATCTTCAGACACACCAGAAGAGGGCATCAGATCTCATTATGGATGGTTGTGGGCCACCATGTGGTTGCTGGGATTTGAACTCAGGACCTTTGGAAGAACAGTCAGTACTCTTAACCACACTGAGCCATCTCATCAGCCCCAGGCTCTAGCTTTCTTATCACCTGGTCCAGGCTATAGGCTAGAGCCTGCTGGACCTGCTCTCTGCATCCGGAAAACTTGGATGAGCTCTGTTTGAAGGCTGTGGAGGTGGGGAGGTAACCGTGGTCCTCTTGGAGTCAGTCTGAGGTGAGAGTGCCGGCCTTTTCAGGAGACCTTTCTGTGATGGTTACTTGTGTTGTCAATGGGAAGTCTTAACGAGGAACTGTCCAGATCAGGTTGCCTATGTGTCTGTGGGGGATTGTCTTGAGGTCAGAACGGAATGTGGGTGGCACCATTTCCTAGGCTGGGCTCTGGATTGTATGAGAAGAAGCAGGCTAAGTGCATAGCAAGAAAGCAAACCAGCAAGTGTGTGTTTAGTCTCTGCTCCTAGCCGTGGATGAGAAGATGTTTTCAATTCCTGCTGTGTCTTCCATACAGTAGTGGCCTGTGACCTGGAAGTGTAAGCTGAAATAAACCCTTTCTCCTCTCAGTTGCTTTTGTCAGAAAAACTTATTCCAACAACAGACGTGACAAGAGAAACTGCCTTCTTCCCGCTCTATTTCCTGTGCGGGGTGAGGACACCAAGGACAGCTGAAGCTCTGAAGGATGGGGTATGAGAGCACCCTGACCTCACATCCGGGGGTGGGGGGTCTGTAACATCAGGTCAGATGTCTACGGCTCTTTGCAGGTATCCCCCAGCTGCTGGACTGCTGAGGACATCATTCTGTGACACCCAGTGGGGAGTTGCATTGAGGGCCATTCTCATGGGAGCTGTACCACTCCCACTGAGGGAAGTTCTGATAGGGTTGGGGCAGAGGCATAGGGGAAAGAGATACAGAATCTTCTGGGAGGTGGCTCAGAGGGCCTTGGGAACAGCCTCCCAGGCCACCAGCACTGTGGAGTGGAAGGACGCTGTGTGGACATATTTAACCAGCGTCTGCTCATCTGGACTTCTGAACAGACAGCTCATAGGGCCAATGCACTGGATTCAACTCACGGTCACTTCACTGCATTCTATCCAGTCCCTGATGACTGGCAATTGCTTGGGGAATACCCCATCTCCATAGCTGGCGTTCTAGTAGACGGCAGAGTAACAAGGCTTAGAAGTGAAGCTTTGTAAAAAAAAATTATTAAAAAGTGTAAAACCATTTCTCAGCCTTCAGCTGATGCTCCAAAATTAAAAGAAAAATTAAAAAGCCAAATAAGGAAAAAGCAAAAAACCAACCAATCAAAACTCCAAACTGGATGAGGGCTTCTGAAATTCCCACCTCAGAGCAGGAGATTCAGGCAACAGGGCCTCACATGCTCCACCCCCTCAAGCCTCAAGAAGCACTTCCTTCTTTTCAGGACGTCTCCTGGAACCAGAAAACCCTTATGACCCTGCATGGACCGCTGGAATCTTGGCAAGAAGGGGTACTTACTTCCTGTGGGCTCACTGGGAACCTGTCAAGTTCCCAGAAGCACACTGAATTGTCCTGCCTTCAGAAGGCTGTGACCTAATAGAGACGATAGCTGTGGTGTGGGAGATAAACTTCAGTGCAGTGAGGACGGAGGGTGGCAGGGATGCTCAGACCCAGCAGGGGCAGAAAGCAAGCTGGCAGTGAAGGAGAATCACAGTCACATGGCCACTGTGCTGGCATCAATGAATGAGTTACCAGGCAGGACAGCGATACTGGTGAGTATTTGCTTCACCCACAGGGGACCTGCTGTTCCACACCTGCTGACTGGCTCTGTGTGAGAATGCCACCCCAGTGATGTCATATCTACCGATTTCCTCCCCACATGAAATCTAAATTTTATATAAAACTGTCTTTAAAAACAATAATAACGCCGGGCGGCGGCGGTGGTGCACGCCTGTAATCCCAGCACTTGGGAGGCAGAGGCAGGCGAATTTCTGAGTTCGAGGCCAGCCTGGTCTACAGAGTGAGTTCCAGGATAGCCGGAGCTATACAGAGAAACCCTGTCTCAAAAAAACAAAAACAAACAAAAACAAAAACAAAAACAAAAACAAAAACAAAACCAAAAAACCAAACCCACCCCCTCCCAAAAAAAAAAAAACCAAAAAACAACCCAATAAGAACAACAAAATGGCCAGGCAGTATTGGCACAGGCCTTTAATCTCAGCACTTAGAAGGCAGAGGCAGGTGGATGAATCTCTGAGATGGAGGTCAGCCTGGAGCCAGGATAGCTAGGTCTACCAGGAGAAATCCTGTGTCAAAAAAACACAACACAACACACACACACACACACACACACACACACACACACACATCAATGAAACAAAAAAACAACAAAACAAAACAAAAAAACAAAACAAACAAAAACCCATGAGGAATTAAAACAGCTATGCAGGCTTCCAGTGTGTGAGCTCTGACTGAGGGGAGGGGCAGTGCTCAGGGAGCAGAATTAACACGGTTCGCTTGACGATGGACTGGCTGAGTTCTAGGGGCTCTCAGATTCTCCTGCCATGAGCCAGGGGAGACCACCACCCGATGCTGCTTCCGGATCCATGGGGTACCAGATGCTCTTAAGTATGTGAAGAAGCCTGAGGGAAGGGCCTCTTTGAAGATGAACCCCCAGGGGCAGATGTGTACACTGAGCAGGCCCTGAGGATTCCATGTCTGGGGATCTACCCTTGCCCATACCAGGCCTGGAGGGAAGTCTCTATGGACAGTGGCTCTGAGGACAGTTCAGCGGGTCCTCTTGTTACGATCTCAGTCTTGGAGCCACGTGAGAGTTCCCAAGCTGAATTCTTGTCCAGTTCCTGACCGTGCTCCCCTTGGAGTCTCTCAGGCCAATGGCCACCCTCAGCTCCTGCAGCCTGCTCTGTCACTCTGCAGACTCACCCATCCTCACAGGTGACTTCCCCTCTGCACTCCTGAGCGTTGGGGCAAATGGGTCTCGCCAGGCATTGTTCGTTGTTAAGGGGACAAGGAATAGTGATAGTACCTGGATTGCTGACTTTGGGGGTGGTTTACTTCGGTTCTATCTGAGGCAAACAGAGAGAACTTCCCCAACTCCTGGGTCACCTATTAGCCTCTTATTACAGTTTGGATATGATGTCCCCCCTTCAAAAGGATGGTGTGTAGAAGGCTTGGCCCACGGGTGATGGATCTAATCATTGAGAGATGACTGAAACATGAGAGTTCTGATCTAAACAATAGATCAAGCCACCGATAGACTCATTATCTGATGACATTACTGGGGGTTGCTGGAAACCAGGAAGTGGAACCTGGTCGGGAGGAAGTAGGCTGAGGTGGAAGCATGGGTGGAGATTGCTTTTGAAAGCTGTATTTTGTGTGTGGTCCCTTCCTGCCTGTCTCTCTGCTCCCCAGATGCCATGAGGTGAACAGCCCTGCTCCCTGTCTGTTTGCCTCAGACAGGAGTGATGGACTGAAGCCTCTGAAACTGCTAGCCACGGAAAGCCTTCCCCCCTTAGGCGGTTGACTCAGCAATACTGTCACACTGGCAGAGAACTGGTCAACCTTCTTTGACGTGGGCTTAGTCATCACTACCACCATCTGCCTGGGAAAATTCTCCATTCTTACAGGAGCATTCCCGACCAGGATGAGTATAGAAAACCCCACAACGATTGGGGGAGGGGGTCCCAGAGGGGTTCATCCCTTAGAATCTAAAAGCAGCTAATGGTTGGTAAGAATATTTTTAGTGGTATAGTCATGGGTAAGTGTCCCGTGGTCTTGTACATAGACCTACTAAAACTGAGTCACCAAAAGTAAATACATAAAAACAAATAATAAATAACTATTTTAAAAGGGAAGAAAGGAAAAGGAAAAAAAAGTCACGAGAGTAGAAGGAGGATTAGTTGAGATGAGTAAGGGGGTCAACAGGACAAGGTGGGGACAAGAGAGGATAATGAGGGATAAATACATTTTATATATATTATTCAAAATACATTATGTAGGTGTAAAATGTTATAATAAAGTCCACTATTATTTATAATTAACACAAGCTAATTAAAACTTTAAAAATGAAATTATAAAGAATCAAAAGGCATCAGGGTCCAGACCTCTTTCCAAATCTCTTCCATGGCTTCTATGGGTTGTACCTTGTAGTGAGCCCCAAAGTCCTGGGGAGCAGAGGATGGGCAGGGTAGCCCCTGAGACTGGGTTCTGTAGCACTTCTGAGATGGCCTGTCACATGGGGAACCTGTTTCACAGAGTTCCTGACCCCTGCATGTTCCAGCAGAAGCAGGAGGAACAGCAGAGCCTCAGGCAGGTGTATGAGCTTGAGTCTTCCTGGCAGGGAGTCAGAGCCCATCAGCATGGGGCCCAGGCCCTAAGCAGTGTTGGCCTGAGGTCACTCGAGACCCTTTCATCTTTTCAGTTTTTTGTTTTTGTTTTTGTTTTTTACTGGAGACCAGTGAAGGAGGAGAGGTAAATGGTGATTGTGGCTGCGCTGGACGGAGGGGGAAGGGAGAGGGGAGGGGGAGACAGGGCAGGCAGGTGGGCAGGACAGGTCACATGGAAATCCCAGCTGGCTCATGTGTATCAGAAGGGCACAGCCTCAGCATCCTGCCTAGCTAGCTTCTGGGGGACAGAATGGTTTTCGAGGGCTTTAGTATACTCAGACTGCCAACCGCTGGCTTCATTTACGCATTGAACGAATCCCTCCCTATCTGCTGTATCACTGACTTGTCTTAAAGACAGACTCTCATCTCAGACCAGGCAGATGTTCTGCTCCCCTATCTCCACCCTTGTCAAGAGAACAGAGTAAATTGGTGAGAGCTGGGGGGGCATCTAAAGTTCCTAGCAGAGAGTGCCCCCCAGCTGCTCCATTTTACCCTGGTTTTGCTCCAACATCTTCCCTCTGCTTCAGTAAGACCTTACTCTGTTGCCCAGCATATGGTCACTCCAGCCATCTTTGTTTTAAGGTCCCAATAGCCCCAGATGACCTTCACCCCCACTTCTAGGTGCTCAGGGATACCCCATTCCAAAGGAGGGGAATAAACACTCGCTTCACAGGTTTCACCAAGGACAACAACATCAGTTCCTGCTTTGTGACTCTAACAAGTTTTTCTTTACTCACTTGTTTCCTTGCCTGACCTGTGAAATGGTGGTTGTGGTTAATCCATTTGCTCAATAAATAAATATTGAACAACCTGTTCTGTACAGGGCCCAGCTGAATCTGTTATTTGTTGTTGGTTAAAAGACATGGCCTGGCGCCTGGCATGCACAAAGTTGTCAATAAACGCCAGCTTTCTTACACGAGTCAGTTTTGGGAGAAGAAATGGGTCATGTGTGGAGATGGGGAGAGGTGGGGACAGAGAATGGGAACTCAAGAGGGGGTGTGGGGGCTGGGCCTGCTGCTTCTTGGATTCCTACCCCAAAACCCTTCTCTTGTTAACATGGCCTGGCTCTGTCTAAGGACAAAGGATAGTGTGTGTGTGTGTGTGTGTGTGTGTGTGTGTGTGAATGGTGTATCCTGCTTTCTGCCCTTAGTTTCAGCCAACCACTTTTGTCGACTACATAGTTGGCCCCTTGGTTGCATGTGTAGAAAACAGAGACAAGGGTCCTCCTTTTTCTCAGGCACTCAAGGACACTGCAGTGTGCCTATCCTACCAAAATGGCGACGGCTGAGGAGCCTCCAGCCCTGAGCACATGACCAAACTGGGCCCTCTGGCTTCTGGCGCTTTTTTCCCCCCTAGGCATCTTGGCAAGGCTAGACCCAGTAAACACCCTGACTTGCCAAGTCTGAATTTCACATTCTTCATTTCTGTCCAGCTTCAAGACCCCAAACCAGGCTCTCACGGAGGAGAGACAGTTTATGTGCACACGGGCGTAATGCATGGTAAGTCTGTGTACACATGCACAGGCAGCAACATGAGATCTGTTACACTGGAGGTCTCCAATAATGGCTGACTGACTGAATGCACAGTGGACCAACCTGGGAGACTCATTAATGCATTTGGGGACTCATTAATACAGTTGACAAGCACTTATCAAATCTATGATCCATTCAGTTTTGGGCTGAGACAGGGGCTACAACATACAGGTTGACAGTAACCAGGTTCTCTCCAAACAGAAGGCTCACTGGCTTCCTCCCTCCAACACATTTCTTACCCTCCAAGGTTTGTGTGGTTCTTGGGCCACCTAATGTCTATCTACCCTTATGCCAGGACACATGTGAGTGCCAAGAAACTGAGCTTGAGTTTGAATCCTAACTCATATTGTATGTCCTTTAGAAAATGACTTGACTTCTCTCAGACCTCGGTTTTCCCATCTGGGAAATAGGCACAAGTAAAACAACGTATCTTGTAACTTCTGTGAGGAATGAATGAGAAAGGCACATGCTTACACAATTCTGGTGCATAGTATGTGCTCATTGGTGGAGCTATTTATTATGCTTAGCCTCCGTCTGCTATGAAGGCCGGCTTCCCACCTCCTCCAAAGCACCTACAGCACTAGGAAATGCACATAGCAGGTGGCAGGTGAAACCCTACTTCCTAGAAGCAGATAAGCTCCTCGGGGGCCTAGTCAGACCCCAGCAGAGGCCTGGAGGCAGGGAGGCAAGAGGAGGAGCCCAGGATTTCTTTGTGTGCTCTGAGGATGGGAGCACCTGTTCTGATGGTCAGAATGTCTTTTCTCCCTGGGTGGACGTGGTCTGGGTTTCAAGTCTTTCTTAAGAAGTCTGCCGCACTGCTGGTGAGGTTTGGATTTGGCAGGCACACCAAGAGCTTTCTGGGCCTTCACCATGGTGGAGCCATATCTACTTCAAAAGCAGGACACACTCACTCCATGCCCCAACTGGGCACAGGTGGTTGAGGTTGTCTGTGACTAAACACAGTCCTGTGAGCCTGAGTCAGAGAGGCATTTGAGAAAGGAAAATCCCTTACTCAGGGCTCTCAGAGACCCTGGTGTTGTGCCTCAGTTTCATCCCCTGTGAAATGGGAACTCTCCATAATGGTTGAAAAGATGAGAAAAACTAGCTCATCACTGATGAGGGGAAAAACAGTCTCAGAGAGAAGGGATGAGTGGTAATTGTTCAGCTCAGGGAGGGCAGGACCTCGTTGGCCCACTGGTATGAGCTAGCCCCAGCCGGCCCCAGCTGACTATCAATGGACTCACATTCTGGTGGTTGTACCACACTGGCTTTGTAGGGCACTGACATCACCGAAGTGGGGACAGATCTCATCCTGTGATACCCTTGGTAAGCCAGATTTCCCAGTTAGTGTTCTTGTATCTAGACCAGCCTGCTAGTCCCCACTCTGGGATTACACAGCACCTCCCAGACCTGGGCAGCGGGTACCGGCAGAGCACAAGGCCCTCCTGGCAGGCTGTGGTTCTGTGTTAATAGAAATGTCCAGGGCTGAAGCTCTCACCAGTTCACTGACCGAGCCTCTGCTCCGGGTGGGGGTAATGAGTCACACTGTGGCCATCTTCTAGCCTCAAGCTGTTTGTAGGGGCAAAGCCACGTGACACTTCTGACTCAGGAAGACTTCTGACCCCGTGGAAATGGCTTCCACTCAGCTGCTGTACCCTGAAGTCCCTGGATATGTGGGCTGGCCCACACTGACCACGGTAACCACATAGTGCTGCCTTCAGTCTATCTAGAGTGCATACACTCATCACCCTGCTGGATCCCTGTGACTGCTACTGAGGTGTTAAAGACTACCAGACACATCGTACAGTAGAAAAGGTCAAGTGGCAAATGGATTGGCCCGAGGTGACATGGTTGCTATAAATCAGGGCCAGGCATGGCCTGTAAACTACTAGTTCTTGGGGACAGGAAAGCAGAGGCTCTGTGACCTTGGGTCAGTTTACTTCACCTCTCTGAACCTCGGTCTTCTCATCTGAAAAATGGGGCAATGAGGTAATGTTATACGGTGTGTTGGGCAAAGGGACCTGCTCAGTAAACGTGGACAGTGGACGTGTGGAGTCACCCTCAGGACATTTCAAGGCCGTGGCGGGGAAGATCAAAGGCCAGCGAAGCTGTCGCTGCCATGCTCGCCTGCTGTCTCTACTCAGGTGAGCTAAGGGCCGGGGTGTGAGGAAATGGGAGCCAGCTAGAGACACTGGGTACCCCAATTCCTGCTGCCTGCCTAGTGCAGATGGCCAAGTGCTTCTGTGTCCCAGTTCCCAGCACTGGGACAGCTGCCGCCACTGTCCACAGACCTTGGGTCTGCTCAGGGCCAAGATCTGAAAATTCTGAACTCCAGAGCTAAGAATGGGAACTGAAAGACTGGCCTGGCCTGGTCCTTCGGGCTTCCCAACTGCCAGTCTCCGGGCAGTGCAGCCTGCCCCACAGCGGGACATCCTTCTCTGCGTTTGGGGCAATCCTAAGATGCAGGGGGTGAAGGCGGGCTTGTCTCTCCATGTAACTGCCTCAGGGAAGACAAGGGACAGGCCTGCCCAGGAGGGCAGGGGTGCTTCTGGGTCTAGCCGGAGTGATGCCAACCCTGGGCTCTAAGTTTCTAGTTTTCCGGGTGACCCCTGGCATACTGTCACCTCAGTGTGCCTCCAGCTTGCCTCCAATTGCTGAGTTCCCTGGAGGAAATGGCCCAGGTTAGTAATCACAGACTTCCATGGCGGTGTAGCGTTGTAGTGGGCATGGTAGGAATCAGCTCCCTTCAGGGAAGCCTGCCATACAGAAGGAGGGTAAACTCTGGGCATCTGATGAGCTTTCTGAAGGCTTTAGGGCCTGTGGGCCCTGGATCCTTAAGTGTTTATGAATTTTATTATGACTGTGTTTGTTTAAATATATATATATATATATATTTATAGCTCTATGCATCCCCTGCCCCTCCCCCCCCAAGCCCCTAGTTCTTGCCCTTAGCCTTCTGCTTGGTGGACGTGTAGGGCAGCACTGTCTGCGTGCTCTTGTCTGATACTGTCTGAGTGCTGCTGTTCCTTGTGACCCTCCGGGTCTGTTCCGGGGCCAACGTGGGGCCCAAGCGTCGGGTGGTCAACGGAGAGCGCTTGGTCTTGTAGGGGGCTGTGGCGGGCTTGAGGGGGCCTGTGTGTGGCTCCACACGGGGCAGCTCTGGGGCCAGGCCCGCCTCCTCCTCCTCTCCCTCCTCACCATTCCCCTCTTCATCGTCACAGCATAGAGCGTGGTAGAGCACTTTGTCACTGAACCGTACCCTCTCCCTTGTCCCCGGGGTCCGCTGGGGCACCTGGCCCTTTGCAGGGCCAGCACTGAAGGCCTCTTCACTGGAGGAGTCTGGTGTCTCCACTCGTGGCCCATTGGGGATGGGCAAACCACCATTCATGAGCTGGTAGTCAGGGCCTGCGCCTGGCCGTGGTGCCTCAGGACCATCCACCGAGTCTGATGGGGTAGAGACGTCCAGGAAGGAGCAGAACTCCCAGCTGTCTGAGAGGATATCAGCCGTCATGAAGTCCAGGTGGCCCAGGTCAAAGGGGCCACCCACACCTGCCTTGTCACTGCTGGAGGTGCTGCTCACAGTGGCCGTGGTCCAGTCATCTGGCTCCAGTTCAAAGTCAAAGTCAGAGGTTAGCTTGTCGATCTGACTCACCACCTGGCCAGGGAAGGGAGAGGAGATAAGAGGGGCTAGGTGGGACTCAGAATTACCTAGGGGTGTGTGTGTGTGTGTGTGTGTGTGTGTGTGTGTGTGTGGGAGAGAGAGAGAGAGAGAGAGAGAGAGAGAGAGAGAGAGAACGCTCCTGGCCCATTGACTCTGAAAGGTGAGAGAGAGAGAGAGAGAGAGAGAGAGAGAGAGAGAGAGAGAGAGAGAGAGAGAGAGAGAGAGAAACGCTCCTGGCCCATTGACTCTGAAAGGTGGTGCTTGAACTGAAGTCACATGGGTCTGTTTGTACTGTTAAGAACCCAAATTGGAGCCTGGCAGTGGTGGTGCACACCTTTAATGCCAACACTTGGGAGGCAGAGGCAGGCGGATTTCTGAGTTCGAGGCCAGTGTGGTCTACAGAGTGAGTTCCAGGACACCCAGGGCTACACAGAGAAACCCTGTCTTGGAAAGACCAAACAAACAAATAAACAAAAACCAACCAAACAAAAAACCCTAATTGGGGCTGAGAAGACAGTTGAACTGGTGAAGTGCTTGCCTTGCAAGCATGACGACTTGAGTTTGACTTCTAGAACCCATCTTCAGAAAAATAAGAAAAAGGAAAAGAAGCTGAGCATGGCAGTGCATGCTTATACTCCTAGCCTTGGGGAAGCCAGGGGTGTGGAAACAGGAGGATCCCTGGGGCTTGCTGGCCAGCCAGCCAAGCCTACTTGGCAAGTTACAGACTACTGAGAGGCTGTCTCAAACACACACAAGGCCAAATGGCACAAGGATGGAACACTTGTTCAGACCACCCCCTTAGTGCCCTGGAGGGAGGCGTACCGCCTTTCACCAGACATCCCTGTCTATCCATATAGCTTTCTCTCTCTCTCCCACAGCTGCTATCTGGGGTGAGGAAGGTATAGTGATCAGGGTTTAAGCTTGTTCTGATTGAAAGGGGATCCAATAAAAGAGGTCGAGGGACTCCAGCAGGCCCTGAAAACCCTGGGGACCTCCTAGCTGCTGACCATAATAAGTCAGTGGGCAAAAGACAAGGGACAGTCATAAAGAAGACCCTGCCCAGCATCTTGGAACTGTCACGGCCACCAGTTAATGACTCATTCCGGGATCTCTTTCCAGCACTGGGGACTGGAGCAACAGGTGTGTGGCAGCAGCTGAGTCACCTTCCTTTCTTGCACCCTCACGCTCTGGAGCCTCCTCCCTCCTCGCCATCCCTGTCCATTGATGAATGGAGATCAATCCAGGCTTGCTGGAGAAAAGAATAAAGCCAGGATTCTTTGGAAGCAATAAGAGAACAGCCACCATGGCCCAGAGATGAATGTTAAAGCCACTCAAGGGGCAGCTCATCGGTGGAGGTCACTGTACCCCGCTCTGCCTGCCCACCTCCCACCACCCACCTCCCACCCACCCACGGGGAAACCCTCGGTCTCCGAGCAGGCAGCCCTTCCTGCAGATACACGGTCACCTGTGCTGTTGTCCACAGTGAGGGAGGGAGGCAGTCAGGCAAAGGCCGGGGAGCGGGGGGTGGGGGGAGCACAGAGCGTGAGGATGGAGAGGGGAGAGTCAGGCCAGGCCCTGAACAATGGAAACCAGTGGAGGGAGGAAACAAGTGTCTGAGTCACAGAGACTCGGGGACAAAGCCATGTAGGGAGCCACCAGGAACTGCGTCCAGCTTCCAGCATCTGGCTGGCATTATCTGCCTGGGTTCAGGCAGGTCAGTTAAGAAGTTAACTAAGTAAGTCCTATGCCATAACTCATTCCTGGGAACTGCTGGAATTCCTGGGATGCTGCTGTTCAAGGCACAGCGAGGTGTGTGTGGGAAGAGGCCCAGCGTAAAGCACAAAGCAAAGACACTACCCGCAGCACCTGGGCCAGTGGGAGGTGGGCTCTAGATACAAGTGACCTGACCGTCCCTACCCCTCTTCAGGTCCGTTTTTCAATCTCTACGTGGGGTGAACTAGTTTACTTCTAAGGAAGATTCTAGGAACCTGTAAGACTCAGTATGAGCCCCGTATTTAGGCCTGCAGCAAACCAGAGGAATCAGAACTCCTGGGGGACAGACTTAGGGCAAGCTACCTAAGCTGGCTGGAACTCAGTGTCATTTACCATTGAGTGTCTCTCCGACCAATGTCAGCAGAGCTTCACAGGGAGGACTCAGAGGAGCCCCAGGATCAAAGTGATGTCATTACATACCTCAGATCAAATCATTAGCGCCAGGCTTTCTACTCTACACCCTTGGGACCATAATGCTCCCAGGTGCTGCCTCTTTGGCCTGGTGGCTGGGAGCTGGGGCAATCTTAGGAGCGGCTCTGCCGTTCAGACAGCCGCATGCTCAGATGGGACACTCCTGTCAGTGAGGGCTGTCAGCAAGGCTGGGGGTGCCAGGAGGAAGCTGGAGTTGAATGGCTTGGCTGAAACCCCACAGCCTCGGCTGAGGCCAGGCTGATTGAAGCTCAGCAGGAAGGGCCTGAGGGACAGCAGGGACGCCCCAGGGACAGCCAGCAGAAGCCTAGCCCGGAACCCAGACATGCTCTTTCACTGAGGAAGCCCTGGCTGGCCACCTGTTCTAGTGGGCCCCTTCCCGCCTGCATTAGCATCCTCTTTTGGTTCCGCATCAGGGTGTGGAGGAAGGGAGTGTGAGCGGGAGGCGGTCTTGAGGTCTCAGGTCTGCCCCCTCTTGGCAGCGGAATTGAAAGAAGATGATAATCCACTTCCAAGTTGTATCCTCTAGCTCTGACACCCCTCTCCTTGCTCAGGGAGATGAACATGGAGGAGATATAAACATATTTTAAACTACAGTGTTAGGACAGTCAAGCTCGTTAGCACCTGGGTTCTGAAGCCAGAGCTGGACTCTAGCCCTGACTTCACTGCTTATGAGCAACCTTAATCAAGTTACTCAACTTTCTTCTCTCTGCCTGAGAGCTGCAGTGAGGACGCAAGCTCATGCCCCTGGGAAAGCATGCAGAACAGTGTAAAACACCGACAATCCACCACGCACCAGTGAGCAGGAGCACACAGCCAGGACCAGGAGCAGATGGGAATCAGGTTTTTACCTAAGAAATGCCACACTGTTGGGAGGATTTCATAGCCCGTTCAGAACGCCAGGATACCGTAGTGTGCCTTCCATAGCCCGTGTGCCAGCACTGCCCATTTTGCCTGAAGTGTGGGCGTGTCCATTCAGAATAGGACTAGGAGAGGTCCCTGAGGCCCATGGCTGCGAGGCTCACAGGCCGAGCTGGCTTCCCAGCTACTTAATGGATGGAAGTGAGGGTGAGAAAGGGAAGAAGCCGAGTGCCTGCAGAGCCCATCTTCTGACGAGGCCATGATCAGCTCATAAACCTGCTAATCCTTCCCTGGTGCCCTGTTTCAGAGGTCAATGTGGAGAGCGAGTGTGGAACAGGCCCGTGCTACCTGACTCTCTGATCCGGCTGTCTTGAAATCAGAGATTTCTCTCTGAGATTTAATAATCATTTTGCCTACATGTAATTTGGGATTGTCTTGGAGTGCAGAGAAATAATTATATACACAGAAGGAAAGAGGGGGAGAAAGAACCAGAAAAATCTCAGAGCTGGGGCACTAGAGAGACACTGATGGATCTACCTGCGCTATTGTGCTCGCTGACAGGGAAACTGAGGCTGAGCACGTGGAAAGAGCTGAGGAAAAGCCAGGAGTACTGACTCCTGGGTCCAGCATCTTACAAACAAGATTAAACTGTTCCAGAGGGGCCAAGAGTGAGCAATTTGGAGGGAAGGTAGAGAGCTGAGGGCCGAGACAGAACCCAGCTGGTCTCAAGGGTGTCTCTCACCTCTGTCTTGATCTCAGCCTTGCCCACTTAATCCTCCCCCCAGCAATAATTTCCTGCTCATGCTTGTTCGTGCTCTGCATTAGGGCTTTCCTGATCAGCATCAGGACCACACCACCCCTCTGCCTCTAGCCCTTCCCCTCTCCAAAAACCTCCTGAGCTTTCCAAACTCCACCCCCTTTCCCCTCCAGCAAGTGGCCTCCCCCTCATCTCTGCACATTTCACAGAGCTGGAGCTCCAGCTGCCACTAGGCTCACCTGGCGTGCCCTCCCTCCCACCATCATCCTCACTTCCTGGAGGAAGCCTGCTGGTCCTCAGCTGAGCGCGAGATTGGTCACAGTTATACATCTATATTGTGATATGGCTGGTGTCTGCCTCCCTGCTAGACAGGAAGCCTAAGAAAGAGGAACAAGGTGGGGTCTGCCTGTTTCCCCTGCCACGGCACTCCTGGTTCGCTACAGATACTGGTCCACTCTACACACACAGCTGAAAGGAGGGGGGAGGCACGAGTGCATGTGTTCATGTGCACACATGTGTGTGCACTCCTGCTTGCGTGTGTGTGCACACACATGGGTGCACATCCCCTGAGGCTCAAGAGTCAGTGCCGAGGGACCCAGAATCACAGGCCTGGTGTCCCACTCCTTCCCTCCTTCCCAGCTCCCTGGGCAGTCAGTTACATAACTGGGGATCCTGCATTATTTATGACCACTGATTATTTTTTAATTCTGTGATTACATTGTTTATTATCGTCCTGGGGGGCTGTGGCATTGGGGAGACAGGGAGTGAGCTGACCAGGATTCATCGCTCCCTTCCTGCAATCTGGCCTAATTGGTTAGGGAGCCTCTCTGAATCTGTCCAGAGCAAGAGAGAGCAAAGGAGAAAAAGGAAGAAGGAAAGGCATGGACAGAGTGATAAGAAAAAGATCCACCTAAGTTTCCCTGAGCTGCGGGTGCTAAGGGGACCGCAGCCCTTTGGTCCCCAGTTTCTCCTGCTCCAGCTGCTTTCTGGTAGGCCACATTTATTTATCCCTTACTAGCAAGGCCTGTGGCTTTCCCTGCCACCTTTATACACGGTACCTGGCCGATGGACAGCTGGGAAACAGGCTGCCACAGTGCCTGCTTCCTATGCGAAGTGGGCGGTGGGACCCTCCCCTGCCACCTCAGGCTGAGGAGGGGCTGTGCCTACCCTATTCTCCTGAGGCTCTTTGGGACACAGAGGCGACAGCACACCTACATTATTTCCTACTCAAGATGCACGGGAGATGTGGGGGTACAGGTGGTTAATAAAGGATCGCTTTTGAACACCCACCTCTCCCCTCGCCCCCACCATGGAACAGGAAGAAGCGAGCCCATGTTCAAGGTGAGCTCAGAATCTGGTGGGCTAAGGGTGCAGACCCTACACCCTGCCGTGGGAGCTCAGCGTCTGTGGGCAGCAGGTAGAACAGTAGGAAGGCGGAAACATAACCAAGATATATTATTAAAGTGTGTGGGCTTCTCACTGACAGCAAACTTTGAGTTCCACACTCTGATGCACAGGTTCCACGGGATGCCCTCCCCTCCCCCACCCCAGACCCTTGCCCTTCTCTGCTCCACTTCCCACTGGCTTCCTGATCCGGCACACTCCCTCCTCCAGATCCTGGTATCACAGCTCCCACGACCTGCCACTCCCTTCCACTGGATGTCTGCTGACCCTGCCCCTCATCTCTACGCTGAAAAGCCACTTTATAGATGTCCCCTTAGTACCCTCATCCCTGTCAGTCACTGGCTAGGGGGCGGAACTGCCTACTGCAGGTGACCTATTAAGAGCTCCCTACCAGAGCCAGGACCTGGCCCTGACCTGCCTGCTTTTGGCTAAAACGCTGATGACTCTGGGAAATAAGGACAGTGCGTGGAGGTGCTAGACTCATTCAGAAACAATACCTTGTGGGCAGCTGAGGCCTAGCTCCATGGGAGAGCACCTGTCTAGCATGTGTCACTGGGCCCTAGGTTTGATACCTAATACTGCAAAGCAAAAAGAAGAAGAAGAAGAAGAAGAAGAAGAAGAAGAAGAAGAAGAAGAAGAAACAAAAAGGACGTGGTTTTGTGTCTGTTCTACATGATTTATATAAGGGAGCATACAATATTTGGTATCTTCCTTTTACAGATGGGCCAACAGAGGCATAGAGAAGCAAAGTAACTTTCCCAAGCTCATACAGCTCAGGACGGGGAACACTGAGGCCAGAACTCTGGCTGCCTGGCCTATGCTCTTTGTCTCTTGGGATGGTCTGTCTCTAATGGAGATCCATGGAATCTGAGTAGTTTAGGAAACCTGCTGGGATCAGCCTGGCATCCTGGAGTATGAGGAACTTGAGAGAAATGAGGGCTAATTAATGTCTGTGGGCCACGCCACATCCCTGGACACTTCAGTTCCAGCTTCCAGAGTGCTTTCCCATTCATTCCTCACATCCCTTGGTCCCCCATCCCGACCCAGGGAGCTCATGGCAGAGCTGTGGTAGGGTGGACAGAGGGAACTCCAAACCCTCTGTAAGTGCGAGTGCATGCTACGCCTCCACTGTCACCATGTTGGACAGCTCTCATTTGCAGCACCCCTGTGAGGGACAAGACGTCAGTGCCTCCTGTTCAGAAGGGAGCAAGGGAGGCTCAGGGCCTTAGAGCAGAGGCTTTGGTGGCTTTCATCTTTTGGTCAATTTCAGGCTTTGTGCTCAGGAATGTGTGTGTGTGTGTGTGGGTGTCTCCCAGGGCTAGTGGTGACTGGCAGGGAAGAGGAGGTACAGACAGGAGGATGGTGAGCAGAAGACAGAGGAGAACAGCAGAGCCCTCTTCTCGCTGCCTGGCTCCTTCGACAAGGCTCCTGTGCAGCACCTCTGCCAGCCCTGATCTGCAACACTTGTCTCCACACTCATGTATTTGGTCTGAGCTGGCAGGTGCTGCCCCTGACATCGGGTATGATGAGGGAATAGGGTCTTGTTCACTCCCCCATGGGCCCACCATAGATAACCCTGATAGAGAAGCACCTCAGAGGGCCTGAATGGAGTTAGACAGATCAGCTTTATGTCCTCCTGAGGGACCTTGAGCTACATCTAAGTTTGAAACCAAGACCTGAGATCCATAGATGCTCCTGCTCCCAACAACCTCTAGCCCACAGGAAGTTGTTTATGACATCTCAGCTCTGTTTGGGTCTCCCTTCCTCTCTGCCCTGCACCCTATGTACACATCCCCTTTCTGGGGGACCAGGGAGCTCTGAGGCTCAACCCCCACCCAGCTGGGTATCATTGGCAGTGGGCAGGCAGTGGCATACGGGGTAGACTCTGGTTTCCATAGCAACCTGCCAAAGTCTTGGGTGGAGACACATGGCCTACAGATGTGGGGGAGGGGACTCAATACTCTGTCCTGGCTCAGACCTCTGGGGTATACAGACTATCACCTGGAGTGCTGGGGGGAGGGGCATGGGAATCAGTAAGTATGAAAGGGATGATGGAGGCATCTAAAAGCTCCATAAATTAACCCTGGCACTTGGGCACCACAGCTCAAGCATCAGGCATCTCTTAGAAGCTGTCAGAATGCCGAGGTTACACAGTAGCCTGCCTGCTGAAGCTTCAAATAGGCATTGGGAACCTTGAGTTCTAGGCTCAATTTCGCAATGGATCGGCTGTGTGGCCTTGGGCAAGCCCCTATTCCTCTCTGGGTCCCAGTTTCTTCAATAGTAAGTGGACAGGCTTGTCTGAACTACCTGTGAGATCCCTCCAAGTTCTGGATGACTGTGCTGAGGGGGAAGAGGCAGGGGTCTGGAAGATGCCCCACTGGGAGCTGTACTGAGGCCCACCCCCACGTTTATATGACAATATCGGCTCTTGTTAGGGTCTCGTGTCCCTGCTTGAGACTGAGACTTTGGATCGTTCCCATGGCTCTGATAAAACTTCAGAGCATCCAGGAAAAGGCAGAGTAGGAGAGGGCATCCTAATCCTTTGGATTCATGAGGTCAGAGGAATGGTTGTTTAGGGGCTGTGGTCTTTGGCGTCCAAATCGTATCATGGAGCCCAGAGCACAGCAGCCCAGCCCATGGGCAGGAGCACCATGGCCTCTCAGTCCAGTCTCTGGAGGAAGGATCTCCTGGCAGTTTTCATGAAGCTGACTTGGACCCCCGGCTGCGCTGCTCCTCAGAGGCCCGACTCCAATTCCCGGCTTCCTCCAAACAACCCCTCTCCCTGGCTTGGATTCAGGCCATGCAGGAAAGCCATGTGGCTCAAAGCTTGCCCATCTCCTCAGCTTCCTCCAGCCTCCTTCCCCAAACAGGGCTGGTGGGGGGAGCTAGAGCCCATAACTCAGGATGCTCCACTCTCTCTCTCTCCCCGCAGGGGCCCTGGTATACAAGCAGTTGGAAGTTGCCCAAAGCCCACCTGGCGGGTGGAATGGCACCCAGCGGGCAAATTCAGGCCAGCAGCTCAGAATGCTGGTCATGCATTTTGGACTTGAACACAGCCCAGGGGGCAGGGTGGAAGACATGTGTACCTCATTACTCTAGCAATGTAGGAAGCAGTAATTAAACTAGGCTCTGCTTAGAAAGACAGAGAGGCTTTCTCCGTGACTTTTTGGTCTTTGCAAAAACCACCCAGAAGCAAGTCCTGCAAAGGGGGGCGGGGACTCAGCTCCATAAAAAACAAAACAAAACAAAAAAAAAAACAAAAAAAAAAAAACCACAAACAAAACAAAACAAAACAAAACAAAAAAACACCGATTCATCTTTTCTTCAGTGGACTGAAGGACCTCTGATCCTTACCAGCAGCTCCCAGCCACCTTTTAACCCCAGGACAGGGAGGCTACAGCTGGTCTTAACTCCTCCCTGCCTTTGGAAATGAAGAGTTTGGGATATCTGATCCCTGAAGTAAATCTTTTTGAGCTGGGCCTCAAGCAGTGAGGAGTGACTGAACAGTCACCCATGCTCTCCTGGAGTCCTTGCTCAGAGTCTAGGAGGTAAACAGTGGGGTCAAGGGACAGCTTGGGTTTCAGAACAATGTGTCCCGTTAAGAACGGAGTAGGGCAGATTTAGTCCCCATTCAGCACCCTGACTGCTAACTTAGAGATGGGCCACTGCTGCTCAGTCTCTGCCATACCAAGGCCCCATTACCAGCTCTGGGGATAGGGATTTAAAGCAAAACAGATTTGAGGCAAGGAGCATAAAGAGTGGTCCTTAGTGGAACAGCCCATGTGCATGTAGCGTTGCTCAAACACAGGCAAATGCTTCACTGCTGAGCCCAGCCTGTCTGGGCGAGGGTCTGCGTGGCCCCTGCCGGCCTCTCACTCACCTCCCTCAGCTCCTTAGCCACTTCTTTGAGTTCCCTCAGGATGCCTTCAAGTTGCCCGATGACCATCTTCATGCGCTGTCGAATCCGCTCTCTCTCTCCACCACTGTTGGGGTCGTCACTGGGCTGCCCGAGGTCCGGGGCACCCCGAATGTTCATCCTTCACCACGTGGCTGCAAGCCTGCCCATACTCGCCCCAGAGGGGCACACGCTTCGTCTGCCTCCACGGAGCCCCCCTCGGCCGGGCAGAGCTCCACATCTTAACGGCCCCCCAGCCTACCCTGGCCTTGGGCGGCCCTCACCCAGCCCCTGCAGCCTGCCACTCCACCTACTCGCCTCTGGGTGGGGGATGGAGCACCCAGAGGGAGACAGAGTCTAACGGGGTGGGGGGGGGTGTCAAGGTGAGGACACAGGAGGGCAAGGGGAGGGGCCTTAGGGCCCAAGAACAGCTTCCAGGACTTGAAGCGCCTTTGGTGTACAGAGCTGATCTTTGCCTGAATCTGGATGCGGAGGCAGGGGGATGATTCTGCAAGGACTAAGGGTAAGAGGTGCCCTTGGGATGGGGGAAGGCAGTAATCCCCTCACAACTCCCAGGCAGTTACAAAGGCAGAGGTCTCTAGATGCGGCCGAACCAGAAGGACGGTGGTCAGGGTCTTCCAGATGTGGAGGGGGCTCCAGATGTGAACAGCACTGGAGAGGGAACTGGATTGGAGGAGGGCAGCCCCCTGCAGAAAGAGCGAGCCTGGCGTCAGCCCTCCCAGGCTGCTGCACCAGCCTGCTGCTGCTGCCTCCCTCTTCTTCCTGCCTGCACCCTCCTTCCTAGCTGGAGATTTATTTATTTATTTATTTTGTTTGTTTGTGGGGAGGGGTGGTAGAGGCAGATGATTTTCAGCATACCCCTCTTCGACAGGAAGAGTGGAGGGGCTCCTGTTTTAGAGGCATGAGTCCTTAGCCTCCTCTGGGGCACTCTAGCCGTGGTGTCCCCCCACCCCGGCCCCCAGCCACCAACCAAGCTTGGCCAGATGGGTTTAGCACAGGGCCTCTCCAGCTCCCCATCCTTCTTTCAATGCCCACAGGGTGCCCTCCTTCCCAGAGGACCCTTCCTCCCCCAGACCCGCCTTCCCTCCGAAACTGGACTCCCCTACTCACCGAGGGTGGGGGTAGTGGTCTTTCCTCTAAGCAGTGTCGGGGGCCGAGCCCCAAGACGAGGTTAGGGGGCCCCCCAAGGCTCCCTAGGGCGGGCTTCTCTCTCTGGACCCTTTGGCTCCTGGCCTCAGGAAGGTCCTCCGAGCGGTGACCGGAGACATCTGGGCGGTGGGAGGGGGCGGGGCCTCCGCGCTCCGGAGAAGGGGGCAAAAAAAAAAAAAAAAAAAAAAAAAATCTCCCCACCACTCTCGCCAGGCTCCGGGTCGCGAGGGTCCGGCGAGCTCGGGGGCCCTGAGGCCACAGGTGACCCGAGCCGAGGTGACACCGGTCCGGTCTAGGCGGCTGAGCCAAAGTCGGAGGGCTGGGGAGGGCGCCGGGATCCCCTCAGCCCACGCCCGGCATTCCCCGGGCTCCACAAGGTTCGCGATTCTCTCTGTCCATTCCAGATCGGCGGGTCTGAGCCTCTCCGGGGTCTGTCCTGCCCCTGCCTTGCTCTGCCCTTCCCGAGCTGGCACTGCTAGGCGTCCGGGATGCACTCAGCCGGGACCTAGAATGTCCGTGCTCCGGCCCGGGCGTCGTCTGGAGCGGCTGCAGAAACCGCTCAGCCCAGCCCGGCAGTCGGCTCCATCTACGGTGGGGAAAGTCCGGATTCCTTCGAGTCTCGGGGGAGGGAAAGCGGCCGTGGCCAGAGGGACCTGGTGTCGAGCACAGCGGAGATGAGTGCACGAGGTCGGGGGGCCTCAGCACGGCGGGGCTGAGCCGATGAAGCAAAGGAAAGCAGAAGGGGGCGAGCGAGACGCCAGGAAGGCGATGGAGGAGGCGCGCCGGGCCCGGCCAGGCACACGGGGCGCGCAGCCTCCGCTCGGCTCCACCGCCTCCAGCGCGCTCGCTCACGGCTCCGCGCCTCGCGGCCCGGGGCGCCGGGTGGCTGCTGATGGGGCAAGCGAGGCAACGGGGCTGCTCGGGCCTCTTTCCCCGCCTGCTTCGCCCTCGCCCTGCCCTGCCCTGCCCTACCCTGCCCGCCCGGCTCCGCGGGCCTGGCCGGCTTACCCCGAGCGCCGCCGCGCCCTGCCGGACTGGCCGCCCGGCCGGGCGCAGGCTCCCTCAAAGGCCGCCGGGCTCGCGCGGCTCCGCTCGCCTCGGCGCTGGCAGTGAAGGGGCCGGCCCCGCGCGCCGGGAGGGAGCTTTTAAAGCGACACACACGCCTCCCAGCGCCCGGAGCCGAGCGCGCGAGCCGGGGGGTCTCGCCGCCCTAGGGAGCGGGTTGGACTGGGAGCCAGCGGGGCGGGAGGAGAGCTAGCCCGGCCGCTGTCAGCTGTCCTGGGCGCACAGAGTTCCTTCACTTCCTTTTCACATAATCTCTTGACCCTCCTCCCCTCACTATGGTGCGCCCCGGGGTTCCCCTTCTGGCTGTTACCCTCCTCTGCCATCATACCTCAGACTACCCCAAATCTTGAATCAGTTAAGTAACTAGGATCCAGCCAACCTTTACTGAACACCTATTGTGTGCCACGCTCTGGCCGAGAGGGAGGCTTGTCGGAAGGTTTTGTTCTCCTAGTTCTTCATCCAAGTTTTCAGCGATTTGATGTCTCTGTCTCTGCCTTTGTCTCTCTGTGTCTCTCTGTGTCTCTCTCTCTGTCTCTGTCTCTGTCTGTCTGTCTGTCTCTCTCTCTCTCTCTGTTGAGGAGGAAAAATGGAGGAAATTTCCCCATGAGGATAATCTTGAGCAAACTAAAGGGCAGTGTGCAGTTCTAGGAGCTTTGGTAACTTGACAGGTATTGGGGTAACAAGGAGGAAGCACAGCCCCCCCTTCTTCCCAGGAATTCAACCCCTGAGCTGTATCTTCACAGAGAAGTGGGAGTGCCCTGGGCAAGGCAGGAACCAGCTTCCTAAGGGGGAAGGAAGGTGGGTGGAAGGAACGGCTCCGGAGCAGATGTGGGGAGGGCAAGTTTCAGTCAAAGTGGCTCTGTTGACACCACTGGGGAGACCTGTGAAGTGGAACAGAGGAAGACTGGATGAGGAAACAGGAGGCTGTGGCTAGAAGCTTGGAATTTAGACCTGGTGATAGATTAAAGGAGCACACCTTTAATCCCAGCACTTGGGAGTCAGACAAGTGGATCTCTGTAAGCTCCAGGCCAGCCAGGGCTTTTACACAGAGAAACCCTGTCTTGGAAAACAAACAAAACAAAACAAAACAAAACAAAAAGCACTTGGAATTTATCCTTTGGCAGAAGGGGCCTGTGCGGTTGGGGGGAAGTCAGGTCCTATCTGCCCTCCTAAGAGAACCCACTAAACTCCCCAAAGCCAATGGTGGGTTTGAGGAGGCCAGGTGCTCAATTAGGAGGCCCTGATTTGAGCTGAGGGAGGCTGGCAACAGACTTGTGGGGGAAAGGGTGCTCTTGGTGAAATGACTCTGAACTTTGAGAACTAGGGGGAGGCAGACTTGTACTTCTGGTATATAGCTTATTAGGCTGAGTAAATTGTTGCATGCGTCTGAGCGGTCTGGGGTGAAGAGCAGAAGTTTGGGTCAGGTAAGAGAGAATCAGAAGGAACACAGATCCCTGCTCACGGAAGGGTGTGGCTCGACAGTGGTGGTCGCTTTGGCTCCTCCTCTGAGAAGACGAGATTCTAGGCAGGTTAGCTATGCAGAGTAACAGTAGCAGCATCAGGACCGGGCTGGCTGCCTGGACTCCAGGACTGAGATGGGGAAGGAGTATTCCGAGAGGTGGGCGTAGAGCCCAGGGAGTGGACATGTGTGTCTCACAGAGAGAGGCTTGCCTCAGTGCTGTCAGAGGCTGCTCGCGAGAGAAGGAAAGCAGAGTGCTCATTGGCCTTCGCACTTAGGAAGCCATTGGTGACTGGCAAGGACAGGTTTCTCTGTGTGTAGGTGGGCATAGTGGTAGTGACAGGAGCCGAATCGTTGGGCATTTAGGACTGAGTGGCTGGCGAGGAAGACATTTCAAAAGCTGGGGACAGGAAGTGGAGCTTCTGAACACACAGGGAGGGAGGGCTGGGGACTTGGGGCCTGATGGAATTTTAAGGCAGCCTAAGGAGTTCTGGATTCAGGACAGTGATAGTGGTGAAGGTATCAAATGTTTCAGTGAGCCTCTGTCCTCTCAGAAGTTATATTCCCAGGGTCTTCTATAACTCCTGGGGAGTTCCGCCTCCGCTTCCTTTTGAGGGGACCTAGCTGCCTGGACTGGGGACAGGTTCACCTGAGGAGGTGACTCCAGAGATCCCACCAATCACTTGGTAAAACGCACACGGTAGCACATGTGCCATTTTATCTAGAGTCTATAGTCCTGTGGCACTAGGTACATTGCGTGGATGTCAGAGTCCCAGTCCTGCTTCTGCAGAAGCTATGGTGCTGGGGACAGCCAGCAGCAAGCATGGACTAAGCCAGAAGGAGTGACATGAGGGTCTCATCTTAAGCTTGGAACTGTCTCCTCTCGACCACAGTGGGGGGCAATGCCCTGGAACTGAGAGTCTTGGGACCCAGTGAGGTTTCAGGCTAACACTTACTAATGGTCTTGGGCTTGCTTGGAAAGGGGGAGGTGGTATTTCTTCTGTCTTTTGTGTGGCTTGAAGGGAAGGAGTTTCTGACTAGAAATCTTAAAACATCTGCCATGGCGTGGAGGAGACAGACAGATGTGGGTGTGTTCAGACTTGCTTCTTTGAGTTTTGGGGATTAACACCACCCCACTTCTCTGGATACATACCCAAATGTTCCATCCTCCAGGCTCTGCTTTGGCTCACCCTAACACTGGTTCTCTTCTCTGGTAGTCTTCCCTAATCCTTTAGTCTACAGGAAGCATTCTTTTCCCCTTAACCAAATACGCCCCACAGTGTTTATTTGTGTGCTAGCTGTGTGACCTTGAGCAAGTCACTTAGCCTCTCTGAGTGAGGATAAGGGAGTCATAAACATTTTTGTATCTTTCCGAATTGGCTATCATGGAGTGGAGGTGTGGGGAGCATATTTTCTACTTTTTTACTGTCTCTCAGACTCAGAAGAAGGTGAGATGACAGCAGTTCCCACTTTGTAGGTTAGCGTCTGGGCCCCTAGGTGCTCATAGACAGTCACTGCCATCAGCTCTTATCAATGTCTTCATGCCTATAAACGTATTTCTCTTGAAGGCTGTAAACATCTCGTGGTGATGTCTGTGTGTGTCCTCCCATCTCGCACAGGGGCCAGTGTAGTGGGCTGTGACAGTAAGTGACTCTCACCTCTCTTGCCTGATTTCCATCATTTCACTTCTGACAGCCCGTTCCTTTGGGAAATGTCTCTCGATTGTCACACCGTCATGGTGGGTTGTCAGTTAAAGGACCAGCTCCTTCATCCATCCCTGCTCTACTGCCATCAGGTGGACATGTGACTCATGTGCCATCAACCATAGGACCTCGTCCTCCAGGCACAGTGATTGGGGTGGGGGTGGGGTAGTGCCAGTCAGACTCCATCCATGGGATGGATGTGTTAGTGATGGGAGGAAGAAGGCTTCTTCCTTTTTAGACGCAGGTCGGATGGTGTGAGCATCTTTCCTACCCTGTGTAGGAAGGTAAGCAGAGCTGGATAGAGTGGGTAGAGAGAGGATGCTGGCAGCATCGGACTCCAGCTGTGGGCCTCCTGACCTAGGCTACACTCTTCTTTCATTCTTGCAAGCTGCAGCATCTTACCCTCCTATAAAATGTCTCCTATCATTCATTCCTCATAGTGGATTGTCCAGTGTTCCTGATGTCAAAGGGCTAGGAACAGATGCCTATGGCCTTGAGGGGAAGCATTGTGTCAGGCCACCTTGAGTCTGGGTTCAGGCATCCCATCTGCTAGCTGTGTGAGTTTCTTTGTCTACAAGATGAGGGATGGGGAGATGGCTCGGTCAGTGTACTGGCGATGCTTGTCACACAACATAAGGGCCTGGAAGCCAGGCATTGTGGCTAGTGTTTGTCATCCGGATGCTGGGGTGCTCAAGATAGACTTACTGGGTAAACCAACCTAATTTAATTGGTGATTGCCAGGCCAGCGAGACACCCCGTCTCTAAGGATGCGGGTGGCATTCCAAATGCCCGCCTTCCACTGACCACATGACTAAGTAGTTCTTGAGCCCCAGTTTCCCTCTCTCTATCAATAGTTCCTGATAGCTGACTTGAGGACTAAGTAAAACAGTCCATGTAGTATACTCAGCAGAACACTTAGACATTCAGTAAATATTAGTTGTGTTGGATTGGGATCTGGGGAATTTTTCAGAAATCAATGCTTGGAATGAATGGATCACACCAAACTTACTAGAAAAATCTCTCCTAATAAAGGGTCTTAGAGAGCCACCTCCAGGTCTTTGGAAAAATCCACTTCAGACTGACAGGGTCCCTCCGGCCCTCTTTGGCTAGACAACAATGAGGATCATCTCATGAAAGCCATATTCAAGGCACTCCCACCGTCGGTCTGCCCTTCACAGTATCCCCAACAAGCTTCTGCAGAGCCCCCACCCACTGCCCTTGCTCTGCACCCCCACTTGCCCCTTAACCCTGCTGACTCATCTGCACCACTGAATCACTGGGACCAGGCCCGCCAGCAGAACCTGGTCTCCCCAGGACCAGCAGGTGCTTTTATTCTTCATCTCAGGTGATGGCGGTGTGTTTCCTGAACCTGGGGATTGTTTGCTCCCTGAACCCCGCCTTCTGTGGAAAGGGCGTGACACTGCTTTCCTGCTTACCATCTTGCACATCCGACTGCTATTTCTACAGGGCCCGAAGGTCAGTGGTCTTCGGTTCTCACTGAGTTCTCTTCTCGTGTCACTTACCTTTCTGAGGGCTGGACCATCCGTGCCCTTTAGCCCTTAACTGCATTGCCTTCTTCGTCCTTTGTTTGTTTAGAGACAAGGACTCTCTATGTCACCCTGACTCTCCTAGAGCTCTCTATTGTAGAGCAGCTTGGTCTCAGACTCACAGAGATCTTCCTGCTTCTGCCTCCCAAGTGCAGGGATTAAAGGCGTGTGCCACCAAGCCTGAACTTTGGCTGCATTTTCAGTCTCTCAATGAAGCTGTCTCTGCCCACTAGACACTTCCATGGCGATGACTTGCAGCTGCTTTCAACCCAGCGTGCCAAGTCTGAACCCGCTATCTCCCAGATGTCCAGTTTTGTCTTACCATCTCAGGAATGGCTGCCCCTCCAGGAGCACCACAAACAAGACGTTTCCAGTCTTCAATTCCTCCTATGTATGGAGACACCCTGTCTTCTTACTTTACCCCCTTGGCACTGGAGGCTGCTTTCTTCTCTCTGTGGATGGCAAACCAGCTCTTGTGTCCATCAGCCCCTGCTTGAGCCTCCTACTGGATCTTCCTGCTTTCAGACTTACCCTGAGGAGCCTCCCTATCCTCGCCACGAGCGCCAACCCCCATGCCGGCATCACCTGGCTTTCTTTCATAGTTATTTTCCTTTTATTTCTACCCTTTATCTCCTGAGAGTCTCATATAGTCCAGGCCACCCTGGGTCCCTCCATGTAGCCCTTCAATGTGGATTCCCTGTGCTTCTGCTTCCATAGGCCTGGGATTATAGGTGTGTGCCACCATGCCTGGTTTCTGCCATGGAGTGGGTTGGACCCAGGGCTTCATGCATGTTGGGTCAGCCATGTACCCTGAGCTACCTTCTCTTGGTGTCAGCTTTCTGGCCTGCCCATTTACAATTACCTCAGACTCTCCTGTTCACACAAGGTAAGTTCATCTCCTTAACATTAACATCCTTTCAGAAGTTTGATATCTATATCTATATCTATATCTATATCTATATCTATATCTATATCTATATCTATATCTATATCTATATCTATATCTATATCTATCTATATCTATCTAT
Organism: Apodemus agrarius; assembly: GCA_964023405.1. Classification (NCBI taxonomy): domain Eukaryota; kingdom Metazoa; phylum Chordata; class Mammalia; order Rodentia; family Muridae; genus Apodemus; species Apodemus agrarius. The sequence goes on along the minus strand of OZ030012.1, from coordinate 61,498,915 downwards.
TTTTTTTTAACGACAAGATCTCATTGTATATTCCAACTGACCTGGAACTTACTATGTGGAAGAGGCTGACCTCAAACTCACAGAGATCTGCCTGCTTCTGCCTCCTGTGTGCTGGGATCAAAGCCATGTGCCACTGCGTCCCTAAGGAGCTTCCTGGAACTCCAGTCTTGTTACCCTCTTTCACCCTTTGCTCTGTGCTCCTGAGGATGGAGCTACTTGCGATCTCTTCCTATTCACTGCCTGAAATACGGCCCTCCTCTTCTGCCAGCTCCTCCTGGAACCTTCTTCCTGTGTGTGAGGACCCTCTTCTGTGCTACTGTAACCCTTCATGCAGCATAGTACAGTGCTTGTCATATACTGACAGAGCAAATCTACTTTTTCCACAAGACTACAAGCTGCTGAGAGCAGGTATCGGGCTGTGGTCCCCAGGCCCCCCAAAGGCCAGCAGAGTTGGCCGATGCATTGAACAATTTGCCCCATGAGCCAAGACCGCTGGTTCAGTCATCAATTGAACATTCTGTTGCTGTGGGTCAAAGTCTTCAATTGAACATTCTGTTGCTCTGAGTCAAATCTTTGTCAGAAAAAAAAAAATCCAAATTTTTCCTGGAAATGTGGCTTTAGCTTCTGGTTTATAAAAAATTACAGAGAAAGTAGCTGCTGCTGTACCTAGAAATTCAGTTTCTACATATATGTTGGTAACCTGATACTTCTTTTTCTTTCTTTTTTTCCTTCCTTTTCTTTCTTTCTTTCTTTCTTTCTTTCTCTCTCTTTTTTTCTCTCTCTCTCTCTTTCTTTTTTCTTTCTTTCTCTTTCTTTCTTTCTTTCTTTCTTTCTTTCTTTCTTTCTTTCTTTCTTTCTACAGGGTTCTATGTAGCCCTGGTTGGTCTAGAACTCCATACACAGACCAGACTGGCCTCAGTCTCAGAGATCTGCCTGCCTCTGCCTCCTGAGTGCTGGGATTTAAGGTGTGAGCCACCTGCTCTTTCTTCATCAAGTAGACTAGCATTGCTCTGAAGGCCCAGGTCATTGCCAATATTTGAGTCTTGTTTTAGCCACCATGCCTCAGAGAGGGAAATGCAAGGTTTGGTATTTCAGCTGCCACTTATCCTTGCAGTTAGCAGGCATTTGGATCCTGCCAGCAAGCGTTCACACCCCAGCTTTGCTGCCTGCTTTTATGACTAGTTCAGCCAGGTTCTGCCCCTTTCTCCAAAACACCCAGGTCAGCTGTAGTGATCCCAACTTCTTTTTCAAGTAACCCGTTGGCATTCATGTCCCCAAGCCTCAGATGCTCCTGAAGGACTTTTTCCTCAGAGATCACGGTCGTGCATCGGATTCCTGATTGGCTGAATTGTGTGGCCTGAGGAACTGGGAAGTCCATGCTTTCTGTTTTCTTCATTGTGTATTTCACCACAACTTTCTGTTAAGCATAACAACATTTTGACATTTGGATTTAATATGTTTAGATACAAATATCTAGAGACAACCTTTGTCATCTAATATATCTGAGAGACAAATTGCTCAATTGATCTGAGTTGACTATTATCAGTTTCAAGGTGTGTTTTGTGACTGTTGAATGAATTGCTAACCTATTTGTTTTAAATCTTTGTTAAAAAATATGTTTTTTAGATAAACTAAGATGGAAAAAGCCTGAAGGCAAGAGCATGGTTCATATCTCAGGAGAACCCCTCTTCCCTGCCCTGTATAGCTCCGGGGAACCCCCTTTCCCTGTCCTGTAACTCAGATCCTATCCCAGGGGAGTCCTGCATGCTGAGCCCTGCCACATTACTGTGCCTCAGCTTCCCCTTCTAAGAATAGGATGTTCAGACACTCCAGGAAGACAGTGGGACACAGCCACACACATCTCCCCATCGGTCTGCCAGGAGCACAGGGGAGCTGGGTAGATGTCACCCACGCTCCTCTCTGGGCCCTCTTCCCCTGCTTCTGTCACTTAAATCTCCTTCTCTGTCTCTAGGCCCTGCCTCTTTTCCATCTGCATTTGAACCAGCTCTCCAGGCTCTTCCATCTTGGAGCCGAGGTCCCGCCTCTCCCCAGGCTCTTAGCTTCCTGCACAGTCAGACTTCTCTGCGAGTTATTGCATCTCTGCCTTTCTCACTCTTTCTTCGGCCGTCCCCATCCAACCTCCGCCACTACCCTGAAAACCCGTCAAAGCTAAGGTCACCTTGACCTCCAACATGCTCCACCTACAGGCACATTTGAGCCCACATCTGGCCTTTCTTCCTGCTGCATTTGGACAATCAGCCTCCCAACCCTGGTCATCCATCTCCTCTCCCGCTGCTGGAGGACACTTAGGCCTGCTGGGCTTCTGCTGGCTCAAGGCTCACAGCTAATTGGCTCTCTACCTGCTCATCTTTGAACTCTAGGGTTGCTTAGGGCTCAGCTCTGCATCTTTCTCTCTTCACTGTATTCTTTCCACATCAGCAACTTCTTCCCTGGTGATAGCAGATCCCACCAACGTGGTTTCTTATAAGTCCAGATCTCCAGCCTTGACTCAAGCAAGCTTCATGTGGTTCAGTTATTGTAATGAAGGTCACTGCTTTTCCTGTTGAACTGACCGATTCTGACTGATAAAATTCACACAGCTAATCTGTATAGCAGGCTTCATTTCAAATACTTTTAGTTTCGGTGCCTCTCTTACCATATATATACATGTGTCTCTATTAACGGTAATTATACCTTACTATACCTGGCTGTTCAATGATGCTCCTTTTCTGCTAAACCACAATCTGTTAAGGTTAGGACCATTCTGTCTTATGCTCCCCCTTTTGAGTTCAGTCAACATTGGATGGGGTTGGAGGACTGGGTGTGTGTTGATTGACTTTTGGTTAACAAGGCTACCAATGTCTTTTCCAAATCTGATTTCCTATCAAGCACAATAGAATTATGCTATGGATTATGTCTCCTTTTAATTTTCATTCCACCATAAGTCTTTGGAAGAATTCTACTAATAACAAACAAGCCGGGTGGTGGCGACACACACCTTTAATCCCAGCACTTGGGAGGCAGAGGCAGGTGGCTTTCTGAGTTGAAGGTCAGCCTGGTCTACAGAGCTAGTTCCAGGACAGCCAGAACTACCCAGAGAAACCCTGTCTTAAAAGAAGAAGAGGAAAAAGAAAAAGAGGAGGAGGAGGAAGAGGAGGAGGAAAAGGAAGACGAGGAGGAGAAGGAGGAAGAGGAGGAAGAGGAAGAGAAAGAGGAAAAGGAGGAAGAAGAGAAAAAAAGAAAAAATGATATTGTCACTGATAGAAGCACATAAATTAAAAAAATTAAAACCCAGAGGCTAGAAATGATCGCAGCAGAGACGACTGGCCCTGCCAGCACGGCCTCGGCCTCTGCCCAGCTCTGCCTTTTGCTCCTTCAGTCACCTGCTCTTGCCACTTTCCCATTGTGGTTGGCATGACCTGGCTAGGAGAGTCCCTCCCTGCTACTCTTTATGAAGCCCCCTTGAGGGAGCTGGAGATGTACCCCAGTTGGTAGAGTACTTTTCTGGGGTGGGAGGAGCTGGGAGTTCCATCCCCAGCACAGTATAAACTGAATGTGAGGGCACACACCAGTAATCCCAGTGCCAAAGAGGTAGATGCCAGAGCTTAGAAGTGCAAGACAGCCCATTGTTGCATAGTGAGTTTTAGGCTAACTTGGCCTATATAAGACTGTCCAACACAAAAGGAAGACTCCCACTCAAATCATAGTTGCGTATCTAGGAAATGGTCTCATGGGTCCTAGCAGTGGTGGGGAAACAAAGGCCTAGTGATTTCAGAGTGATAACAGTTCTGTGTTGCCGGTGCTGGCCAAGCCTGACTGTACTTTGCACTTCTCCAGAGAGCCCGGCCACCTGCTCACTTATATCCTCTGGCTGGAAGGGGAAGAGCAGGGGCTCCAGACTGGCCTGATGGGGAACCAAGGCTTCGCTTGGGTGGATGTATTGAGAGTGGGAAGGTGTGAGACTGAAGATGAACTCTGAGAGGAAGGGCAGGAGCCACCGCATGGAACAGCAGGTTCTTGTCAAGCACACAATTTAATTCTGAGGCTGTAGTCCTTGTGCCTGGGAGATTTTCTAGCTTGCAATAGTGTCATTTACAGATGGATTTGCAGCGGTGAATTACGAGTTTGTAAGCAACAGCTTCTCTGACGCCTAGAAGAAAAAAAGCTTATCCCTCTGCAAATTATAAATTCATAACTAACACTGTTATCCAACTGGATGCAAAACAAATTCATTACTGAGTACATTATTCCATTGAGCATCAAGTGAATGAACCAGGCAGGGTTTGTGGGATGAGGGATGTGACGGGAGATAAGAACTAAACAGTCCTCTCCTATATAAAGAACAGTCCTTCCTGTTCTTTGTACCCTTTGGGGAACCTCTCAAGGTAATCCAGAGTGAAGGTTCTGAGGTGATGACTGATCCCAATATCCCATCAGTGACTACCACTATGACCTTCATACCTCTTTTCTATGATGGTGATGCAACCACTTCCGTGTTAGCTTACAATTCCCTGGTGAGAACTCACATAGGAAGTCCCAAGCAGCCAAGACCCCAAAGAGGCGCTGTTCCTAGATTCATCCATACTGAGAGGCATGGGGCTGCCATACCGAGAAGGGAGGCCAGTAGCTGGGTCTGTGGTTAAGAATCAGAGCAGGGACATTCCCCGTGTCTTTCTAGAACATTCCTCCCAGAAATCAGGCTTCAGGGTGCTGAGACACCTCTCTGGTTACTTCTGGGCGGTAGGAACAAGGTGAGTGCAGCAGCGGACTTCAGGATCCATGGGGGAGGGGGAAGGCATGCTCTGTAACCCAGATTATGTGTTCTGATGTTGTGATCAAGGTTGAGTTTGTAGGCCCTGGATTTTACTTCTTGTGCTATGCTTATTTTAGAAAACAAGAAAATGCAAGTAAGTAAAACTAACATATCAATATTATAAATATATAAGAATAATATATGTGTAAAAACTATATATCTAAATCACCCCTAATTTTCTCTGTTGGAGAGAGTCAGCTTTAGGGTGGATTAAACCTGAAACTCTACTTGTGCCTTGTTTCCCACAGGAGAATCATTTGTTCAGGAACTTGGGGCTGGGGATTCGCTTAGCTGGTAGAGTTGCGTGCCTGGCATCCACGAAGTCCAGAGCCTGATGGTACAAGCTTGTGAGCTCAGCACTCGGGAGGTGAAGGTGGGAGAATCAGACGTTAAAGATCGTTCTCAGCTACAGGCAGAGAAGGGCAGCTGTACCCTGTCTCAAAAGAAGGAAAGAAAGAAAAACAGTCAGCATCTGATAGCGCTAAAATTTGATGTGGGAGGAAGAGATAGTCATTCTCAGCTATACAATCAACTTTTTTTTTTTTTTTTTAAAGACAGGGTCTCACTATGTTACCCAGGCTGACCTTGATGGAGCTCGCTATTTAGATCAGGCTGGTTTTGAACTCACAGAGCTCTGCCTGCCTCTGCCTCTTGAGTGCCCAGCCACAATCATCTTTTAAGAAAGAGTAGGTACCCAGTGGTTGGTAGCTTCCCAAACTCCTCCAGCCTTCCTGTTTCCTGACATCTATCCCCGTCTTGGTTTCCCCTCTTCTCTCTTCTCTGATAGTGTCACCTCTCTCTGCCACCTTCCTCAGGAAAAGAGCAAAGTCCCTTCTTTTCTTGGGCTGAGAGTTCTGATATTGGCATATGTCTAAACAATTGACCTAAGAATCATTATTCCCCTGAAGAGTTCCCTGCTGAAGCAGAAATTTCATTGCCAGCTATTAAGATAAAATATTTTAACAATGATCTGTGAGTGCATCTGTATTTTTAGGAATAGATATTCTACACAGGAAATGTACCTTTATTCGCTGGCACTATAGAGTCAGCACTATAGGAAACACTATGTTTTCTGTTTTAATGGCTGCATATTAATCCATATGGTTTCTTTAACTTTTGTTGCTATGTATTTAGACTGTTTCCAATTATTGCTATTGTAACACCCACACATCATCTTTGCACATTTATCTAATTATTTCCTCAGGGTAAGTTCTTAGAAGTACAGTTTCTGAGAATGCACTTTCCAGAGGATTTGCCATATTGTTATTTTTCAAGAAGTCCGTGGCAACTTATGCCCTTATCAGCAACTTCTGTCATACCCACTGTAGTCATATCCCTGTGGGTTTAGTAAAGAGCACTTATGAGCACTGCAGTGGAATAGTAAGTGGTAAAAGATTCCTGTAAGGATGTAGGGTCTCAGGAAGCCGGAGTGGGAGCCACAAGGCCCAGCTGCTGTCTTCCCAGACTAGGTTCTGCTCCCCTGGTTCTTCATCCAAATTGTCAATGTGTTTTTATCTATGTTCTCTCTCTCTCTCTCTCTCTCTCTCTCTCTCTCTCTCTCTCTCTCTCTCTCTCCTCTAGGATTTATGTATTACATGTATATTAGTGCTCTGTCTGCATGTACATACCAGAAGAGGTCATTACAAATGGTTATAAGCTACCATGTGGCTGCTGGGAATCTTAGAAGAACAGCCAGTGCTCTTAAGCACTGAGACATCTTTCTACCTCTCAAGCCTAGGTTCTTACATAGTATCCACGAGAGGGTTGGCATTGGACTAACCAGCTTTATGGAGGAAGATCGTTTCATTCATATGTGGAGGGCAGGGGTGAGTGAGGCATAGTGATGGTGGTGACCTTGATGCTGTGACAGTCACACAGGGGAGAGTGGTGCTAACTATGTGGCAGGTGGGAACAGGTCACTATGGTAGATATCACAAGTGCAGTGTCGTTGATAGCAATGGTGGTGGTATTGACCATGATTGTGGATATGGAGGTTGAGTGGTGACATGGTGGTAACAGTAAATGTGGCGTTGCTAAAGGAGATGAGGTGGTGGTCCTGATGTGATAGCAGTCATGATGGTGTAGCTGTTGTTGGTGGTGGTAAACTATGAGATACTGAGATTGTTAGTGACAGTGGTGGCTACAGAGGTGGAGGTGTGGACACAACAGTAGGCTGTTGGCTTTAGTGTGAGACATAGAGGAGACCATGGTGCCTGGTCACCTTGGCAGTGAGGAAGGAGTGGGGAGATGGGCATCACACAGTCGTGTTCGGGAGAATTCCTAGGGTAGGGTCGGAATGCTGTGGAGGTATAAGAGTGGCTATGAACCAGGGCTCATGCATGGTCCAGACTCTGGCTCCCTTTCTTTCCCCCGCGTCTGCCTCTCAGCAGTTCCCCGAGTCTCTTCACTTAATAGCATTGCTTGGGAAGAGCCCTTTCTCTGAATCCCCAGGTACAGCATAAAGCCTGCTGTGCATGAGCACAAAACTGTAGGACTCTCTCCTCTGGCAAGGACGTCTGGAAAACTTCAGGATTTGGAAGGCATATGTCTGAGTGGCTAACATCCTGGGCATTGAGGGGTTAATCCTGTGCCTGGAGATGGACTCAGGCTCTCCTCCCAGACTGCCCCCTGCTCCTGAGCAGAAGCCACTGGAGGAGTAGGGGTTCATTTTGGGGGTAGGGAGAGACTTCCCCCTTTCATTTTAATGGTGCTAGTGACCTCATAAGGTTTCCATGGTGACAAGACCAAAAATCCAGGGGGACTTGGTGAAATAGGTCAAATAACCACCCTCAGAACATTATCGTAGACACTGGGGTTGGAGAGGACTCTGTAGTCATGGGAGAAGGGTAGAGCTGAGAGCATGCTCCACTGGGGTACCAAGAAGGGCCCACAGAAGGGTCCTGTGCCCAGCTGACCCTCTCAGCAGGCTGCCTGCGGTGGAGTCTCGGAGCTGAGTATGGCTCTCCTTGGGAGAGCTGACTGCCACAGGACACCTGCAGAGGGCAGTTCCCAAGAGGAAGAAGCACGAGCTGGTTCTTAGATGAGAAGACAAGGCTAGCAGGAAACAGAACGCAGGAGTGTGACAGACAAGGGGGTTGGCCTCTAGTAGGGTCGGGAACGGATACCAAAAGCTGGGTGTTCTGAAGAACGGCTTGGGAGCATAAGCAGTCGAATCCCTGTGACCAGGTTTGATCCAGATGTGCATACTGCCTGCGCCCTGAGTTGCGAGTTCCCCGGTATGTGATATGCAACATCCTGGTCGCTCTCAGTGTGGTCTATCCCTCCCCTTTCCTTCTGTCTTCCCTACACGAATCAGTGGCCAAGGCCTCCTGACGGGGTCTGAAGCCCTCTACTGTCCCTCAGTAATTTCTGGCTTTCAGGCTGAAATGCCTGAGGCTATGGACTCTCTCTGAAGGTAAGGGATAGAAAATCCAGGATTAGTCAGCTTGTGAGAGGAATCATGAGCTCAAGCCAGGCCACTCTCTGCACACTGTGGGTGAGTTAGGGTCTACAAACTTTGCTTTCTAAAGTCAGGCCCTAAGAATTAGACAGCTGCACCTTTGCAGCCCTGATGGCAGGAGAAGCATGATGCCCAATCAGGGCCCTCTGCCAAGAGCCTGGAGGCGGAGGGTGGGGAGTGAGTGTCTGCTACCCGGAAGCCTGGGTGTTGGTTAATTGTGTCTCTCTGCAGAGGACAAGCACTCTTGGGAAAATCTGCTTCAGTGAATACAGGGAGCAAGTCCTGGAGTCATGGTCAACCCATGGATGTTCCAAGCCACTCTTAGCTGGAACCTCAGTTACCAGGGGTCTGAGCCATGCTGGGGATGACAGGTCCTCGTTACAGTCTGTGGTCTAGAGCCCCTAGTAGGCATGCACTGTCCTTCAGTGATTACAGGCTCAGTGGGCCATCTGGACTTGCTGCCCATGTCTCAAGGCCTGAATTGTTGTTTGCTGAGGCTGCTAGGAGCCAGGCATGGGTCTTCCCTCAGGGCAGCGCCAGGCCAGGCCAGGAAATTGGTCCCCAACACCCTCCTCCTTCCCACTGGCAAACCTTCCTCCACTCCTTTCTTTTCTTTCTTTTTGGGTTTTAGACAAAGTCATATATAGCCAAGGCTGACCTCCAATTCATAGTATAGCTGAGGATGACCCTGGATCCTCTAATCTCTGAGCAGTGGAGTTACAGGTTTATGTCACCATGCCCAATGTGCCCCAACATGGGAAGGTCGGAGGACAATCTTTGGTGGTGTTCCTCAGGTGCCATCTACCCTTTTCTTTTTTGAAACAGGGTCTCTTCGCTAAACAGAACTCACCAAAAAGGCTAGGTCAGCTGACCAGTGAGACCCAGAGACCTACCTGTTCTCTGGGATTACAAGCCCATGAGCCACCGCAGTTCTCTCTCTCTCTGTCTCTCTCTGTCTCTCTCTGTCTCTCTCTCTCTGTCTCTCTCTCTGTCTCTCTCTGTCTCTCTCTCTCTCTCTCCTCTCTCTCTCTCTCTCTCTCTCTCTCAACATTGGGTCTAGGGATCAAATTCGTGTCCCCATACTTGGAAGGCAAGCACCTCACTAAGCTATCTCTATATGCCAGGTTTTGGGGTGCTAGGGATTAGCCAAGGCCTTCATGCATGCTAGGCAAGTACCCTGCCGACTCAGCCATATCCTTACCTTATTATTTCTGTTTCTCTTTTGGTACTGGATGGACACAAGGCCTTGTGCAAAGGCCAGGCTCTGCCACTGAGCCCTACCCCATCTTCAAGCACCAACCAATACCCCAACTTCCACCACTGAGCTGTATCCTAACCCCCACCACTGAGCCATATCCCAGCCTCCACCACCAAGCTGTACTCCAGCCCCCACCCTTGAGCTATACCCCAGCACCACTGAGCCATACCCCAGCCCCCACCAGTGAGCTGTACCCTAGCCTCCACCACTAAGCTATACCCCAGAACCCCTGACCTATACCCCAGTACCCCTGAGCTGTGCCCCAGCTCCCACCCCTGAGCTGTGCCCCAGGCCCCACCCCTGAGATGTGCCCCAGCTCCCATCCCTAAGCTGTACCCCAGCCTCCAAGGGCTTATTCTTGAACCTCAAATACCCTTTAGCCATTTCTACATTCATTCTGGAACTTCTTTTTTTCTTTGGCTTAACGTTTTCCAACTGGGTTTTGCTGGTGTATCATTTTGACACTGGCCATCTTCCTGACCTCTTCCCTCCTCTGTTATTAGTTCTTCAGTTGATTCTCTTGAGTTTTCTGAATAAACAATCCTATCATGTACAAATAATGATAGCAATTTCTCTTCCTTTTCAAATGTTACACTTCTTTTTCTCTTTTAATGTAATAATGTATTGGCTTAAACTTCCAGAACAATATAACATAATTATGGTAATAGCAGGCTTCCTTGTCCCACTGTGACTTGAATATGAGGGCCCCCCCCGATAGTGTTTTATTACGACGAATGATGCTGATGTTGACTGCAGATGTATTTTTTTTATTGTGTCAAGGAAAATTTTATTTGTATTTTAGCAGAATGGATGTCCAGTCTATTAAATTCATGTATGGTGTCGGTTAAGACGATCACATAATCTTTCTCTTTCTGATAATCGATGTGATTAATTACATAGAACCTGCTTTCTGATATGCCTCTCTCATCATTTCTGGTTCAAATGTTTGTGGAGTAGCGAGGCGACTGGCTAATCCAGGGTTGTGGTAGAGACCTATATTGTGCCTGACTCCCCGGGGCTACACTGTTCTCTGGTTCCAGAGTGGAATCTCAGGCAATTCCACTGTAGTGCCCAAGGGGTTGAACTGGGGTTCTTGAGGGCTGGATGGGAGAGTTAGTCCCAGAGTGATCTTTCTAAAGACCCATCAGACCAGACAATTTCCTCCAGTGGCTCTTTGCTGCAAAAGACACAAGCTCTTGGCATATTGCCTAGGCCCTTTACAACCAACCTTTTTACCCATATCTCTCTTCTCATCCCCTGCTTGTACCCCTTAGCTGTACAGAACTCCTGGCAGGCGGCAAACCCAAGCTTCCTCTTTGATGCTCTGGTCCTCTTACAGAGGACCTTCCCTGTTGGAATACCCTCCCTCCCTGCTTCCTTCCTCCTCAGGGAGGACTCAGTGTCACTACAAGGAGGGGGCTCCCCAACCTGAGGTTGTCAGGCCCTGTACCACAGGCCTCTTGCTTACCTGGGTAGGGAGGCCCCTCTGTTTCAGGAACCTTAGGGTGCTGAGGATCAGACTAATCCCTCCCAGTCCCAGCTCTGAGCTCAGAGTCATCCCCAGGACAAATGCTCAATGAGCCCCCCAGTGGAACACATTGTTTCCAATAGCAGGCACACCCTCCTTGCATCCCCTCCACAGAGCTGTGACTGGCCATGCTCACTGTCCTAGCTCCAGCATCAGAGGATCCTGGGAGGCCTGAAACCCTGGCACGCAGCTGCGGCTCCCTGGAGCCTCTTTAGAAAACGCAGCCGGCCTTGTTTCCTTCTCATAAACAGCGACTGAGCACAGCATCAGGCCCCAGGGGAGACTGTTCCCCCAAAGCTGCTGCCATTGGAGATGCAGGAAGGGGGGACAAGTGGGCCCAGGAGGAACCAGATGATTCTGGATCATGTCAGGAGGAGCAGGAGGGGGTATAATGGCTGTGTCTGCGTCTAGGTTTGCAGCACATTATGTAGGCTGGTACCTGATCCGGTCCGTTTCCCTTCTTCACATCTGGACATCCAGTCCCGGGCTCGTACCCTGCCACCTCCGTCCAGGGTCCTTTCACTTTTCTGTCTTTGCCATCACTCAGTTGGAGCATGCTCAGTTTTGGGGGCAAGCCGATATCTAGTGGGGGGCCATTTGGTGGCTAAACCTGGAGTGGGGTAGGTTTGGCTCAGGCCAGCACCCTCCTTACAGCCCCCACCCCTAAATATGATGGCTTCAAGGGCATCATCTTTGGTTGTAGGTTGAGGCAGACCTTAGTACAGATTCTGGCTGTGTGATGTTGGACAGGATTTTTGTTTTTCTTTTCACCTCCCTGAACCTCTCTCTCTAGAACAGAATAACCACCTCTAAACTTGTAAGGGTTCCGTGACAAGTAAAGCACTTAGCAGAGGGTCTGCCTGGCACATAGTAGGAGCTCAGTTAACTTATTGTTCTATAATAGCTCAAGGAAAGCTGGTTTTCTCACATCTTCCATTGCCACTGAAAAAACTGAGGCCTACAGAAGGGCAGGAGATGACATCTCTGTGTCCTCTTCTCCACCAGCCAGGACCTAAGTCAGAGAGATGATCTTCTGGGAGTCAGAGCATTGGACCTAAAGCCCCTGGTATGTAGGACCTTGAGTTTCTGGCTTCATCTTGTGTATATCCAAGCCATGCCTAATTTATCTAATAAATCTTTACATTGTGACAGCAAGTATCAGGCACAGTTACATGCTCTTCATATATAAGAACTTTGTATAATCAATAGCATTCAGTACATATTAATTTTAACCCTTCTTCCATGCTCTTAGAGGAGATGCAACCATTAGTCCATCTTACGGATAAGAGACTAGAGCAGTCAGTGGCTTCCTGAGGTCACACAGTGAATGAGTGAGGAGTGAGTGAGTGAGTGAGTGAGTGGGAGGTCCTCCATGTTGGATAGAGACCTCAGTGATCAGGCTCCGTGATGTGAGTGTCAAGGTCTTCTAATGTGGGGGGTCACGGGGCACATTCTTGGGTGTGCTTGGCGGCCTGTTTTAGGGTAGGGTGGGAACATTGGCTTCATCTCTTTTTGGTAAGAGGCCTGTGTGGCTCAGGCTGCCCCCAGACCTGCTGTATTCCTGAGGATGGCCTCAAACGTCTGATCCTCTCGCATCTCTCCATATCCCGAGTGACTCACTGTCCTGCTTTGTGTGACGCTGTGGATCAAACCCAAGCTTCAGTGTGTTAAGAAAACACTACTGAGCTCCATTTCCGTCCCTGCTTCGCCCTACAAATGCCAATCACGGAGGCCACATCTCAGGCCATCACAAGTGTTTCCCTGGAGAGAGGACTGTAGGAACTTGGAACAGAAGGGCTCTTTATTATTCAGAATAACTGCACTATTTAATTTACTATTAATAACGGCTCTCCAGTCAACCTTCTCTTAAGTGAGAACCGGAGAGATGCCCCTCTCTCCTGCGCCTCCTCCCTTCTTTTCACAGAGTACTGTGGACTCAGTCACGAGAGCATGAGCTGTTTGGGGGGTTGGTGTGGGCGAGACGGAGGCCCAGATGAGACAGCAGCCCCGCTACCCTCCTCCTGCCGAGCGTGCTTTGTTGCTCCTTCCTGGTTGCGAGGGGAGCATGCGCGTCTTGTAGGCTGAGCAGGAAGGTCAAGGACTGATCTGGACGTGACACAGGCTGAAGCTGAGAGAAGGCTATTGTCAGCCATCCTTTCCCTCCTAAACCCAAAGGTGACATGCACACAGGGGCCACAGGTAGCAGAAGACCAAAGGGGCTAGGTGTCTTTTGGGAAATCACACTCTAACCTGACTCTACTGAAGGCCCAGTGTAAGAAGGAACAAGTCCAGAGAGGAACAGTCTTTGAGGAGAACTGACCCCAAGCCAGACAAGTTCTTGGTCAGTCAGAAGACTCACAGGGACCAAGAATAACGCTCTCTGAGGGGGATGCCTGTCCATTTCACCTGCAGCTCCATGCAGAGTCTTATTGTCCAGGTGTTGGGAACATGTAGATCTCCCAAGTTTCAAAGCACAGTTGTTACTACCATAGGGCAATGTTAGGGCAGACACTGTGTCTGGACGGACATCTTGAGGGTGAGGTGGAGATTCTTCTGCAGGGCTGGACTTGGCCCTTGCATATTCCTTACATCTTCATCTAAGGTGGCACCACAGCTCTCAGAACTTACTGAGCTTGGCTCAGTTTCCCATATTCCAGCTCCATTTAATCTTTGCTATGCCAGGTGGCCGACTGGTTGACCTACAGGAAGATGAAGGTCCTCCACTCTCTCTTCTGACTTATCCTGCTGTACAGAGCTAGAGGACAATAGCCGTCCCCAGGGAGAGTTGCTGTAGCATCCTGCCTCATGCCTCATGTCCTCTCATTCCTGGGATATAGCCAAGCATCCTCATATCCTCTGTTTTGGACCCTTCCTTGCCCTGGCCATCTGTAGAGTGGGTGAATCCTAGACACTCTTAGGAGGGGGTTGAAGAGTGTGCTGTCACACCATGCCGTGGGCTGGTTTCAGTCTGCTGGATATAACAGTAGCTTTTTTGCCAAGCCAGAGCCAGGTTTCATATACCTGCACACACACACACACACACACACACACACACACACTCCTAACTATACATGCTTCCAAACAGGAAGCCTGGCTCATTGTGAGGCCTCACTCTTTATTCAAGGAGCAGTCTCGGGTGTCTGAATGGATGCTTGAAGACTCCGTCTTTGCAATTAACACACTGCTGCAGTATTATTAGCCTCTGATAGGCAGGTCTGCCTTCGCCAGAGACTATAAATATGTGGGGCCAATGACTCAGCAAATCTGTTGCTATTTTTCTTGCAGGTCCGTGTGGATCTGTGTCTGTGTACACCATGGCCCCATCTCCCTGCAGTTCCCATGGCTAGTAACCATGGAAACACAGTCCTCCCCAATACCATACTCTGCTGACAAACACTGGGAGTCCCCCCAGCCCCCTCCCCACCTCAGGGAAGCAGCAGGGGCCTCACTAGTTCCCAGTAAGCAAGTGGTGGTGGGGACGAAGAAGGTGGACATTTGTTCTAGGGCTTTGAAGGCCCAGGCCAGGCCTCCAAGTCCGTCCTCTGCCAGTCTATGGTCAAGGCCTGGTCACTTACCTAAGGTGAGAGCTCTGTGTCCTAGTGGAGTTGAGGGTGGCAGGGCAGTTCACAAATGCAGTGGACAGTGCAGCATGGGAGCTGGGGATCAGGTGTAGCAGTGGTGGTAGGGATTGAGGTTAATCAATGTGGAGTAAACACTCGGGGCCTTGTTTCTCTGTTGAAAGAAGCTATAGAAGAGAGTATGGGCTGCTAATCCTTCCTCTCTTCCTTAACTCCATCCCGCCTTTCCTCTCTCCATCCCTGTAGTCCTTCTGCAAATGTTCTCATTCACACTTACTTGTGTTTGTGCCTGGCCCTGTACTGGGTGTGGCTCCCTGGAATAAATCAGATACATCAATTGGATCCTTTGCCTTTGAGACTTGCTGGCTTGGAGACAAGAGAGTTCCGTGAATGATGCCCAGGAGTCCTGGAGGTCAAGGCAGAATAGAGCAGTGGGCATAAGACAGTGTCTTCCTAAGGGCCTGAAGTGAATGGTGTATGACTGGAGAACATGGGGTCCACCAGGGTCCACTCTGTTAGGAGGTGCAGTGTTGAATATGGGTGTGAGTGGGTAAGGGATCCCTGAAGTTCTAATTCTGCCTCAAGGCAGGGGCCTCCCTTGAGGAAGCTGCCTAAGTTTGCTGACTTTTAATGGGGACGATGGTACCTACCTGATTGGTCTGGGTAAGAATCAAGGCAACTTATGTATCTAAAGACATGAACATTATTGTACTAAGAAAATGCCAGGACTGTCTTTATATGTCCCCAGCTTTCTTCCCTTCAGAGCCAAAAAGAGAATTGGACTAGATGGTATGTTGAGGCTTTCTTTGTCCTCAGCTTCTCCATGTTCAAAATGTAAGACGCATCTTCTAACAGGCAGGAAGGCGCAGGTAGTTGGATTAACTCTGGGAGTTGTTGGGACCAACTTGCTTTTCCCTGCTTTAGGGAAAGCGGGGGCCAGACCTAAGCTGCTATCTCTAAGGATACCATCCTTTTCTCTAGAGCTTCCCCAGTGACTGAAGGGCCCCAAATCCAGCAGCCACAACTGTGCTGGCCTTTCCCTTTCTACTCTTCTGCCTCAACAGGGGAGAAAGATATGAGCTCAGGGGATGTGAGGACCATCCAGTCTCCAGATGACTTAAATCCCAGGTCCCAGATTCCCTATGTGCACGAGGATCTGGTACACTGAGTATCTTTTTGTCAGCTCATAAAGGAGTCTCACGTCAAGCCAGGACTTCTCAATCTGTGGCTCGCAGGTTGAGAAACACAACAGAAAACACAGAAGTTTACATTATGATTCACAACAGTAGAAAAATTACAGTTATGAAGTAGCAACGAAATAATTTGATGGCTGCGGGTCACCACAACGTGAGAAACTGTAGTAAGAGGTCACAGCATGAGGAAGGCTGAGAACCTCTGCACCAAGCTGCTGCTGAGTGCCCGGCTTGTTGTTTCCAGATAGGGAGTCAGAGACTCAGCGAGCTTAGGATCTGGTGCACGGTTGCACAGATACAGGACTTCAGACCATTAGTGACCTTCATACCACTCTGCACAACCCCGGCTCCATGATGGACTTCTATGGATGGGCAAGAGAGACCCGGTGTACATACAGGGCTGGAAAGATGGCTCAGTCAGGAAAGTGATTGCTTAACAAGCGTGGGGACCTGCATTTGGAACCACAGAGCCCATATAAAAGCCAGGCAGAGCAGCCTACCTCTGTAATCCCAATACTGGCGAGGCAAGGACAGATGATCCCCAGGGGTTTCTGCCGAGCAAGCCCAGCCTAATCAGTAAGCTTCAGGTTCAGTGTGAGACTCTGTATCAATAACCAAGTAATTGAGGAAGGTACTTGGCATTGACCTCTGGCTTCTACATGGATTACACAATCACACAAACAGAGAGAAGTAGTATGTATGTGACCGTGAACTGAAAGTAGGTTGTAGGATCCTATCTGCAGGAGGAGTGCAGGTATTCAGAACTACTCCAAGATGATGCCTGAGTGGTGTGAGTCAGGGCACCGGATTAGAATAGTCTGTTTCTCTAGTTCAGAGAGGAGAGTGAGGTGGGTTTGGGGAATCTGTCAATCATGAATATTTTGAAATAAACATGTTTTGGAATTGGGTAAGTAGCTATTACAGAAGGCTGTGTCTGTGTTCCACTTATACAGAGAAAGTGCCATGCACAGGAGGTGGATTCCAGTCTCTGTGAATGCCAGGTATGGAAGGCAGGGATCTTTGGAGGAGGAAATTCTTCAGACAGATGTGACTGTTAGGGCCAGGTCACTCCAAGTTCTTTCTATGACCTTTGGTGTCCTCACAGACCAGCTTCACTGCCTGTCTTAAAGATGGGGGCTCTTACCTCGAAAGGCAGCCTGGATTATAAGGTCAAGCCTTCCGTGGCTGTGGTCTGGTTGGTTCAGGTACCTGCCTAAGGAGCAAATGCAGAGAACCTTCAGCTTTATCTTCTGATGGCCCTGGCTCTGTCTTAATACAGTCAGTTCCATGTTCTCAGAACTTTGCAAAATGTCATGGGTGCAGCTGCCTTGAAGGGCCTTACTGAGAGCTCAGTGGGACCCAGTTGGCCAGGTTGCCCCTAGGAGTTGAGGCCTCTATTCAAGTATCATAGCTCACTTTTTACTTCCCCTTCTTGGTCCTAGGCATGCCGTTGTAGACGTCTGGTTCAGTGAAAGAGAGGCTCCAGCCTGAGTGCTGGTGCGACCATGTAGAACAACTACCACATATGGAATACATAGCAGTCATGTTAAATACCATGCGCACGCACGCAAGGCCCTCGATGCCACCCTGCCAACCTATTATTTTTTCCACTGTGCAGATGCGTGAAGTGGAGATGAAAGTTTTGCTGGTTTCACAAAATGACTTAGAAAGATATCCCCCCTTTTCTAGGATATAAAAGATTTAAACATAAATCAATTCCTGTCTTTCTTCCTTTCCTTCTCTGCCTCTTCCTCCTCCTCCTTTTTGCAAATTAAAATTGACCAGATAAATCCTCTAGGACTGAATTATTCTCTGTGAGAAGACTTGATTAATTCAATCTGAAAGCTGGGTGTGGTGCCCCATACCTTTAATCCCAGTGCTCTGGAGGCAGAAGCAGGGGATTCTGGAGGCAGAAGCAGTTTGAGGCCAGCCTGGTCTACTGAGTGAGTTCCAAGACATCCAGGACTTCACAGAGAGACCCTGTCACAAGAAAACCACCACCACCACCACCACCACCAACAATAACAACAACAACAACAACAACAACAACAATAATAATAATAAATTATTCTTATTCAATCTGTTATGAGTTTTGGGGTAATCTCTGTGTTCTATTTCTTTCTGTTTGGTAAGTTTCCTTCTGTCAAGAAGGTAAGAAGAGCTCCTACCTGACAGGTAGTTAGAGACCCTGGGTTTATGCACTTGTACTACTCTATGTGTTGTAGCCACTCTTCCTGGAACACAGTAGGTCTCTCTACACTGCTAGTACTGCTTGCCTCACTGTTGGAACCAGAGAGGAGCAGAATGCAAGGCAGGACCTCCCTATTTGTTACAGATTAGGAGTTTGTGTCCCTACAAAATTCATATTTTAAAATGCTTATCCTGGGGCTGGAGAGATAGCTTGGCATGTGATCAGCATCCACTTAAAGAGAAATCCCAGAGTTGGCAAGATGGCTCAGTGGGTAAAGGTACTTGTCACAGAGCCTGATGATGTGGCTCCTCCCGGGTTCCACATGGTGGAAAGTGAGAGCCAACTCCCTCCTGCCAGTTGCCTTCTGACCTCTACATGTGCTGTATCAGGCTTGTGTTCAAGGGCCTGTATGTTCAGAGTAGGTCTTCCCATGTCAGTTACACCTTTACTGGCACACTTAGAGTGCATCTCCTAAGTGACTTCACATCTAGTTGACAAGATTAACCATCACCAGGAGCTTATGGCCAGATTCAACCGGAGGGGTGTCCTCTGCCCTTGCCTCCTCCTCAGTGCTCAGCTCCCATATCTGAGTCCTGCAGATCTCCATGAACCCCGTGATCACTTCTGCAGGGGCCAAGCCTAGGTTACATAGAGCCTTCTTGTGAGTCAGCCAGGAATGAGAAAGTCTAAGGATGAGAACCTGCTTGGTTTTCTTGCCTCCAGGCTCCCTTCCTTCCCCTGTTCTGTTAACCTGATAGTGCTAGGCACGTGGCTAGAGAACTCATCCCTAAGATCAGCTTTTGGAGAATATTTCTAAAGAATCACGAGGCAAGGTTATAGGCCCATCACTCTACCTCATATTGGGAAGTCTAAGAAATCCTTCACATACTCCAAAGCAAGGCTTGTGAACCTGTATTGACATGCTAATATGGTGGTGCCCGTATAACATGCAGAACCATCAGTAAACCAGGTCCTAGTCTTCTCTTCTTCAGTCAACTGATCATAGGGAACACCCCATGATCACAGGAAGCTATAGGTACATGCTTGGCAGCAGACAGCATTGTATAAGGAGTAGAAACCATAGGCATTTGGGCAACTTCTTCATGTAACTTGCTTGTGCCTTCATGACCTGCTTGCTTGTCTGATCACTTATATACCACTTTCATTTGATAATAGACTGATGCTGTACATGACCTACTTTATGACGTGGTGGGTCCAATAACACCCAGCTCATGATGGGCAGTTCAGGTCTCATGGTAACTTGGTGTTCTATTGTCAAATGTTCAGTTTTCACTAAGGCTCAATAGCAGGCCAAGTGCTGTTTTTCAAACAGAATAATGTCTACAGATGATGGTAGTGCTTTGCTCCAAAATCCCAAAGGTCTCTTCTATGATTCACCTACAGGGGCCTGCCAGAGGCTCCAAACAGCATCTCTATCTGTCACCGGCTCCTCAAGTACCATCGGGTCTGCTGGATCATATGGTCCAAGTGGTAGAGCAGCCTGCACAGCAGCCTGGACCTGTTGAAGAGCCTTCTCCTGTTCCTGGCCCCACACAAAGCTAGCAGCTTTCTGAGTAACTTGGTAAATGGGCTTGAGTAATACATCCAAGTGAGGAATGAGCTGTCTTCAGAATCCAAATAGACCCACTAAACGTTGTGCTTCTTTCTTGGTGGTGGGAGTGGCTAGGCGCAATAACTTGTCTTTTACCTTAGAAGGATTATCTCGGCATGCCCCACACCATTGAACGCCTAAGAATTTCACTGAGGTAAACGGTCCTTGAATTTTGGTTGGATTTATTTCCCATCCTCTGATATGCATATGTTACCAGTGAGTCCAAAGTGGTTGATACGTCCTATTCGAGTGGTCCAATCAGCATAATGTCATCAATATAGTGCACCAATGTGATATTTTGTGGAAGAGACAGACGATCAAGATCCCTTCTAACTAAGTTATGATGCAGGGCAGGAGAGTTAATATATCCTTGAGGCAAAACTGTAAAATTATACTGCTGGTCTTGCCAACTGAAAGTAAATTGCTTTTGGTGGTCCTTATGAATAGGTACTGAGAAGAAGGCATCTGCTAGATTAATAGCTCATACCAGGTACCAACTACTATCCTCCTTAGGGTTTTAATGCTGTGAATAGAACCATGACCAAGGCAACTCCTAGAAGGACAACATTTAATTGGGGCTGGCTTACAGGTTCAGAGGTTCAGTCCATTATCATCAAGGTGGAAGCATGGAAGCATCTAGGCAGGCATGGTGCAAGAGGAGCTGAGAGTTCTACATCTTCATCTGAAGGCCACTAGAAGACTGGCTTCTAGGTAGCAAGGACAGGGGTCTTAAAGCCCAAGCCCACAGTGACACGCTTCCTCCAACAAGGCCACACCTATTCTAACAAGGCCACACCTCCAAATAGTGCCATTCCCTGGGCCAAGCATATTCAAAGCATCACACTAATCCTCTAGTGTCTATAGCCCAAAGCTCATCTTGTGGAAGAGGTGGACATGCAGGTGGGTCTGTATCTTTGGTCATTAGCAATGCTATAAATGGTCAAGGTAACACAAGGAGTTAAATAACTAATCCATTCTGGGCATGGGGCAAGAGCTAGAAGTTACTCCTTAGGTTGAGTCTTGAAGAGTACACAGAGCTAGGCAGGTGGTTAGGCACCTCTAAGGAGGGGGAGGGGACCATGTGGCTCTTGAGTTCAATCTGTTAGAAAAGTCCCCCATCACTCATGAGAAAACAGGGCAACTCTCGCTTCAGGGGTTGGCAGTCCTGGGCTACCATGCTGCCAAGGTCTCTCTCCAACTGGCACTGAACAAATATTAGTGGGCTGAGCCCTGGAGCCCAGCAGAAGGGAGACCAGAGCAGAGAAACCCCTGGGTAGACACAGCAGTGAGCCCTGTCTGTGGTAAGTGCTGTTCTAGCTTTGTCAGAAAAGATTATAACTAGGGTGGTGGAAGCCATGGTCACATTGTTAGACCAATGTCTGAAGTGGGCTCCTCTAGGGGCTGGATGGAGGTGTGCAGATAATTGAGAACAGAGGGGCTACCCCATAGCCACTCCAGAAGGGCTTGGGCACAGGGAGTGAACTGCTGCTTTCTGGGCAATGTTAGCCTCATAGTGTCTGGGAATTGGGCCTGAACCTCATGTCCCACTAGGCTTTCCCCTTTCTCTTCATGGATGTATTGGCCACATCCTTTGACTTCCAGGCTTGGACTGCAGGTGTTCTCTGCCCATCCTGTCGCTAAGCAAGCTCTTTAAGATTCTTGTGAACCTGCCTGTGACTCTCCCAGCCAATTTCAGAAGCACTGTAGATCAATTCTACGACCAGTGGGAAATTGTCAGGAATGGGACTTTAGAAAACTTGTGTGGGATTGGTATACTCTGCTTTCCTCCTGCCCAGCATGCCCATGTTATCTCCCTGGTTCACAGAGGGCAGCCTGCAGGCACACTTCTTGTCCACTGGCTTTCTAGTCCTAGTGTAGGCAGTAAAAGATCATCTCAAGGCAGGGATTATATAGCTACCTTCCAGTCTTAGGACGAACTCCTATTTTACTTTTATCAGCTCTGGGACAAGGACATGGAGAATAAATGTGATCACATGACATCAGAAAAATATGCAAAAAGACAGAGCCTACACTCAAGCAAGGCCTGCCCTGGTCTCTCTTTTTCTGATGACTGTGGCATCGTGGCCAGGTCAGAAATGCCAGGAAGGGTTCCCTGCTTGCTTCTGTGTGTGCCATGCTGTACACCTATGCATGTGGCTTGTCATAGGGAACTTTTTCTTGGTGTTTCTATAGTAAGGTCTTCAACCCAAGCTCCAGCTGGGAGGAGCACCTTCCTCCCCTGACTTCGAGAAGACTGCCTGGCCTGCTTGGTTGGCAGCAATCTGTGCCCTCTGCCTTGCAATCCCACCATGAAAATCTGCTCCTTCCAGAGATCTGCTTGGATCTAAGGAAAGCCCTCTTCCAGAAAGTGGTTTCTGACTCACAGGGGCACCTAGAGACTTGTGGATTAGGAAGGGCCTTCCAGGCCTCCAGCCAAATACTAATGGTGAAATTTGAAGCCAGGTCTTTGAAATTCAGAATATCTCTGATCACCACCCCACCCCCTAGAAGGCAGTAGGGTAGGAAGGACATATCATCCATGCCACCACCAGCCATCTGGAGACTTCGAGGGGAGGGCTGTGGCAGGGTAATCTGTGACCAGGGCTTGGGGAATTGGTTTGGGACCTGCAATGCCTGGCTGGGTTCCACCTCATCAAGAAGATTAAGGGTAATTGAGTAGCGGCTCTCACAAGGCTACTTGAAAGTTGGAGGTTGGCCCAAAACCTGCCCACTAGGATGCACTCATGCCAGGATTATGAGAGCTCCCATCAAAAACCAGGAGAACATCCAGGCATCCTGTGGCTGGGGGAAACCTGTGGCAACCAGAGCAGGTCTCTTCTGACACAGAGAAGACACTTGATGCTCAGTCTGTGAGGGGCACTTCACCATTACTCTCCTCATCTTTGCCATCTCACAGGGGGAAAAAAGAGGCCTCCAGAGGTATCCCAGAATCCCTGTGCCAGGGAAACCTTTTGAGGTCAAGTGCCATAGCCCAAGTGACTCTGGGAAGAGTTCCTCTTACTAAGCTCCAGGAACCACCCTACCTACTGAGTCAGGCAGAGCCAAGAATGAGGGCCTTGGGATGGAGGGATCAAGCATTTTTGCAGGCACCTGCAGAGACCTGAAGGGGGCATTGGATCTAGATCTGGAGTTTCAGGAGGTTGTGAGCTGCCCAGCCTGGGTGCCAATAACTCTGGTCCTCAGTAGCAGGAACTAGCGTAAACACCGAGCCTCCTCTCCAGCCCTACACATGGGGCCCAGTTACTTCTGACCTCTTAAACTTTCAGTGACTCCCACTCCCTCCAGGACCCCCTGCAGACCCCGTGCTGCCTTCCTCCCATGTCAGCAACCTCACCAGCCTCACCGTCATATCCCTGTCTCCTCTCTCCTGTGCCTTCCTGCCATTCTCTGGTCCTTTAAAGCTCTTTCTACGAAGCCTTCCTGTGTTCATTTTGTAACTGGGGCAGGTCGTAGAAAGCAGTGTTAGTTTCTTAGCCTTCATCTTCTTCATCACATCCTTTTGGAGAGATAAAGAGAAGAAGAAAGGGAACTTTGTCCCTCTTCTGAGCTCTCAAAGCAAACCTGGTCCCGGTCCTGTGTTCTGTTAATCACAAGAAGAGCTTACAGCAATACTCTTCCTTTGAGCTGCCCCACTGGGGATCCTGAACCCCCAAGCCCCAGGACCAGAACACCAGGGCTCTATTTTCTACACCCTAGAAGGCTCAGATTCTTTCTTTAACCCTGAGGAGAACAGAATGTTAGCTCCCAGATTTGCGTGACGGGTGAGGGTGGAGTCAACTAAGCCCCGCCCCCTCCAGACAAGGTGAGAGCGTTCATTATCTTCCTGCCATGCCAGCCAGGCCTTGGGGTAAAGCCAGCCTCAGCTTTTGATGGGAGACAGATTTAATTACCTTCTCAGGCAGAGGGCGAGGATAATGAGGAGCCGATAGAAGCTTGGCAAGGCAGGGCCTTGAGCGCTCGGCCTGCCTACCCCTACATGCAGCCTCTGGGGACCTAGGGTGAGCAAGAGTGTGGATTCCCAGGCAGCTGTGGCCCCGTGTGATGCCACCGTGCCTGAGACGGAGTCAGCACTCTGTCTGGGTTACACAGAGCACTCCCACCCCAGTGTAGGGGAATGGTCAGTCTTCTGCAGCGGTGCGGAGTTAGTCCCAGGACAGATGGGAAAAGAGACCCAGGCAGACACTAGGGCTTCTGGCTTGTATGAGACTTGAAAGTTCTGATGGAATGAGACACTAAGAATAAAGATCATGGAGAAAGAAGATCCTGTGTGGGGTGTGGCAGGATTTGTCACTCTCAGGATTAGGGCTTTTTTTTTGCCTTTTCCAGGTAACTCCGCTGACCTGGTGTTTTCTTTTAAATGCTTATGAAATTGTCCCGGAGCTTTCATTCTTAAATTCTTTTATTAATGAAACTAGGAATCCTGAGAGGAGACCCCATTTTCCTGGCTCCCCGAAGTTTTCAGTAACATTATGACTAGACTTAGGAACTTTACAGAGTGGCTAGGGCACGGTAATGTTCTTGGGTTCTTGTTGGTGAGGATGAGGAGAAAGGGGAGGTGGGGAAACAGAAGGGGGGTGTCTGCTTGAACAGGACAAGAGAACAAAGACTAGGCGAGAAGAATAAGTTGGGCAGACAAGTGAAGAGCATTCTTGTGGGGTCCATGCTGGATTCTGGGTTCTTCCCTGAGGGTGACACAGGCTGCTACACAACCTAGGTGGGGATCTTTTTGCTCCCGGACTTTTCTGCCTTCCCCCTTAGAAATGCCAATCATGCTGAGCTCCAGAGAAGAATTGATAGAGAAGGCCCGAGATGAGGTTCTTCTGCTTGGACCTGGTTCTCAGAGTTCATGCTAATGAACAGAGCATGGGTTGGGAGGACCTGAAGGAGAAATTGTCAAACTATCCCTTCACTCCGCTCTGCAGGCTGCCCCTTCCCAAAGGGACAGTTGGAAGGGCGATCAGGAGGTGTGGATCGTAACACTGTAGCCCATACTATAGATAGGAAAAAACTTCCCCTTAATCCTTGGTAAGTTAACACTATCCTCCACATCATAGTTTCCTGATCTGTAAAGTGAGGCTTGAACCGGTATCTCAGGATCGTGGCATGAATTTTAAAAAGAGATACACACAGAGGATAATGTATGTAAAATTCCTAACGTGATGCCTAGCAGGGGGCAGCTCCCAGCCGCTAGCTATAACGACGGTTATTATTACTAATCCCACTGGGCAGTGTTTCTCCACCTTCGAAAACTCCAGGTTCCTTTGCGAGAAGCTCACAAGTCTCAAACCCCTGTCTTCTTCCACACAGGATTTAAAGTGTCAAAGAAATAAAGGGTTGAGTGGTGGGGAGACATTTCAAGAACTTACAAGAGAGCTTTCTCCCACATGCAGTGATGGCTTGAGGTAGGCTGGGTTAGGGGAGGTATTCTGGGCTGCATTTCTGAGTGTGCTCCCTGTGACTCGTGGCTCGGGGGCGACCACTTGGGTAGGACTCCCCTCTTTTCCAGGCTGCCCGCAGAGTGTGCTGGATCCCCGCCCAGCCTCGCAGCTCTGGCTGCAGTGACTTTGAGCCAAGAACAGAGGAAGCTCTTTCGAATACAAATACCTTCGGACCCTCAGATCCCAGCCGGCACTCCATTCTCATGCTAATGAACGGAGCGCCAGTTTGGGTTGTTTTGAAGGGGAAATTGCCAACACAGTTCCCCAGCCCAGCCTTCTGCGCTTCTCCTTTTGCCAGGACTAAGACCTGGGGGGTCATTTTTATCCCAGCCTCCAGCACCAGCACCAGCACCAGCACCAGCTCTACCCCAGTGACTCTCTAGTTCTGCCAGTCTCCTGACTGGCTGGGCTCCATTATTTGGGGTTTATGAATTGGACAGATCCTTCTAAATCCATTCACTTGACGGTGATAGCTGCCATTCACAACCCCTCCCTAGTCCAGCTGTTTGGGAGTGTGCTCAGAGCACTGTAGCTATCTTTCCTGCACGTGCCATGGCTCAGTCTGCAGAAATGAGGCCCAGAAAAGATGGCAAGGTGCCCCAGACCTTACCACTGTGATGCCAGGCTCCAAATTCAGATGCTGCACAGGGCTACACGTGTAGGCTATAGGCCTTGAAGCTCTGGGGTACCTGATTACATCACCCTATGGTCATCAGCTTGGGATTTCTGGGCTTGTAAATGTTCCTCACTGAAGCCCCATTCTGTTTTCTGGTGTCTTATCATTGCCCCCTCCTTTTATCGAGACCTGGACAATCCCTGTTTTAGCTCAATGAACTCCTACACACCCTTCAAGGCCTCAATCGCTTGTACCAGATCTGCTACATAAAGCTGTCCGAGCAAGCTCTCTTCATTCTGTCCCCAGTGTGCAAATCTCTAGGCTAGCCCTCAGGTGTGATTCCACCCCTCTTCCCTGAGCTGGGAAGTACTTGAGGGAGAGTGCTTGCCTGGTTGTCTCCACAATGCCAATGCTCAGCATAGAGCCTGGCACTCAGCATGCCTCAAGGAATGTTCGAAGGATGAGCCATTGAATAAAAGGGATGGTTCCAGTGGAGAGGGCTCTGGGCACTGAAGGGGGGAGGGCAATGAAGCAGAAGTGTCATGAGCTCGGCATCATGAAGCCCAGTACCTTGGCTTCATTGTTCCCATCTGTGCTGGCAGTGTCTCCTCCAGCACATCCTAAGACAGGTCACTTTGTACCTCAGGGCCTTGTCTAAGGCCAAGGAAGCCTGGGTTCAAAAGTAATTTTAGCCTAGATAGGCAGGGTATCCGCATTGCATTTGACACCCTTCCCCTGGCGGGCCCCAGCTGCAGCCTCCTGCCTTTTGGAGAGAGCATGTGCTCTTCTATTAGGGAGCAGCCAGACCTCTAGGTAATCAGGCTCTAAGCCACATCCCTGCGGCTCAGAATAAAGGCAGACAGACTATTGTCAGTTCACGTGAGTCACACATTAGCCAAGCGTCCTGGGCGAGTGATCCTCTCCATGAAGCCTCAGTCACAAACGCCCTGCTCCCACACCTCTGCTACAAAGCCCAGACATATTAACTAAGCCTGCTTCCTTGAGATGCAAGCCCTTCCACCCCCAGACACCTTCAAAAGGAGACATGTTCCTTGGCTGATGAGCCAGCCGGAAACGCTCTCTCAGACTCTGTCCCCCAGTGCCACCTGCAGCACTGATAAGCTTCTACCCTACAGGACAGTTTGACTCAGCCTCTCCACCCCCTTTTTTCTCTTCCTGCCTAAAATCTAACACTCCTCAGACGACTTCTGAATGGATGCCCACCCCCCCACCTTGGCCAGTGGCTAAGCTGCACATTCTCTCAGCTTCTTCTAGAATTTTCCACCCCACCTTGGTCTTAGCCTAGAGCAGAGAAAAGCCTTGTCAAGACAGTGAGCTGGCAAGCAAGCTTCTGGCTGGACTATTCCTTTTTCAGCTCTGACCTGACTCCTGTCCTATAAAAGCCCATCCTGGCTCTGGAGGGCATATGTGTAGGGGGGGTATGTGTTATGGGGGGTTATTCAGGAAGTCATGTCCTGGAATTCATCTCCATAGCCCAAGAGGAGGGAGCACTACCCAGCTAGTGGTGCTGGGGTAGGATGAGGGGAAGAAAGTCATCGGGGTGATGGGCAGCTCATTTTGCCTTAATTGTATTGTGCACATTAAACCAGAAACTATGAGAGTGAAGGCAGAGCAGAAAAGGTGCTGGAAGGAGTTTTCAGGGGAGGAGCAGGGGCTCAGGAGGCATCCCAGACTCATACCGGATGAAGGATGGGCCTTTAAGGTCCTCTGGGCCAGACGGGAACCGTACCACCCTACTCTTTTACATTTGAGATTTTATTTTCACACATATGTGTGTATGTGGTGTGCATGCATATTTGGGGTGTGTGCTCAGGCAAAGGTGTGTTGAGGCTAGAGGTTGACATTGTGGGTTTTGACTGTTCTCTATGCACCTCATATGTTGAGGCAAGGTCTCTCATTTGTACCCAGAGCTTGCAGATTTGATTAGTTTTGCTTCCCATCTTGCTTTGGGGAGCCTCCATCTGCTTCCCAACACCCCTTAGAGGACGGGGCTTAAATAGGTGTGCTAACTTCCTACCCAGCATTTATATGGATGCAGGGATTAGGACTCAAGTACTCAAGCTCATACAAGCGTTTTACCCACTGAGTCCAACCACAGCCCCTCCAACCAGCTCTTGCCAGTTGAGTTTAAAGAAGCTGTTGGGAAGGATGCAAGAACCAGGTCTCTGATCAACTGACGGTCTACTAAGTGGCAAGCATGGTGGCAGGCGCTCGGCTGGACCTTCTCACTTACATGATGTTCCTCATCAGAACCCTTGAAGCAAACAGTTGAGGCAGACATGATAGCTACAATAACTACCTCAGTGCCCCACAAGAGACCTGTACAGAAATGTACATGCCATTCCCATAGTGATTTAACAACTTTGCACAGTCCGGGGAAACCTGAAGCCAGGCCACTGGGGAGGATGGAGAAGCTGTACACATGGACCTAATATATTGATGTAAGCCCTATCCATGCAGTAAGCCAGCTACCCAGGAGGAAGGGCTTTGGTTGATTCTTATATCCCTCTACTTCCCCAGCGTCTATTTACCTGGCGGAATAGACAGAATGTGGCCTGGTTCATTGAGAAGGACAAGGAATGCTTCCTGGAGAAGTATGTTGGGACCCTTGACTGGGCTTCTTGCCCTCTCTAGAACCAAGATGTCACCTCTGCACACCCGGAGCTGCCCCTACCTTGGAGCAACACTGGAGGCCATGGCTGGAGAAAGCAAACTCCTCCTGAAGGTGACAGGTTCTCCTGGGAAGGGACTTAGTCCCACAGTCAGTAGAATAGGCCACCCCACTACCCACCTATGTTCTGCACTCCCAGAAAGAAGCTCTGCCTTTTTTCTGATCCAGTGGGGTGTCCAGTGGGTGGAGCTACAGAATGGCAGGTAGATAGATATAGCTTCCCCTGCCTGTTCCTGTTCTGTGCCAAAAGCCTCACCAGAACCCTCAACCTGGCTCTGCCTTCTTGGTCCCCAGGCCTGTGTTCTCAGCAGCAGCTTGGCTGCTAGAAGAGGTACTTAGGGATTCTGGGCCTCCAGCTGAACTCTGAATGGCCCCTGCTCAGCATCTCACAATGACCTAAACTTTCCAAGCCTTTCCTGGAAAAGTCATGGTCTAAGCCTATCTCAGAAGGCTGTCAGCAACTCTTTGGTTAACAAGCGGTGGTATGGCCGTGCCTTGATTTTGAATATAGACTTCATCAGGCCTCAGACTATGGGTGGGGGTGGGACTCATTCTGTGAACAGTACCAGGGCTTAGGGTGTGGTCAAGATCAGGGCTCAGTGTATTCATGATCAGGCTCAGTGTGTGGCCAGGGTCAGGGCTAGATATGATCAGGATCAAGTTCAGGTGTGACTATGTTTGCTCCATGTGTGGCTAGGATCAGGCTCAATAGGCAACTGGGGATCAGCAAGAAACTAGGATCCAGGCTCAGTATAAGACTAGGATCAGGACTCAGTATGTTACTAGAACCAGGGTTTAGTGTGTGATCAGGTTCAGGGCTTGCTCTGAGACCAGTGTCAGGGCTCAGAGTGTGCCGGGGTAGGGAGTCCATCTGTGGTCATTCAGCCTGCAGCTGCCTCCAGCAGCCAACATTTTCAGGGAACTGACTTTCCTTAGACCCAGTAGAGGGTTTTGAGCACTGCCTGATGTAGCAGGGTCAAGATAACCCATACATAGGAGCAGCAGTTCTCAACCTGTGGGTCGTGACCACCGCCCCCAACCCAGGGGCCCGTTTCAGATATTCTGCATATCAGAGATTTACATTATGATTCATAGTAGTAGCAAAATTACAGTTACGAAGTAGCAACCAAATAACTGAGGAACTGTATCGAAATGAAAAAAACACGAGGAACTGTAACAAAGGGTCGCACCCAGCATGGGGAAAGTTGAGACCCGCAGCGGGGCAACCCAGCTTGGCTCACACTTGCTAGCTCTCGCTGTAAGCAGCGTTGTGAGCCCTGGTCCACACCGTGAGGTGCTCACCTGTAATAAAGATGGCGTTTTGCAATGCCTTGGTCCACTTTGTGTTGCCCTGAGACTAATTTTGAACAGTTTGAGAGGCTGAGATATCCAAAAGCAAGGGTCTGGCATCTGATGAAGCTTTTCCCAGCTACACTGGCACTCCATTTCAGTGAGAGGGAGGGAAGGAGAGAGGGAGGGAGAGGACAAAATGAGTCATTTTGTTCTGTTAAAGGGACCTGGAGAGATGGCTCAGCAGTGGAAGCTCTGGCCCTGCTGAAACTCACAGAAACGCCATGTGGGCTTGGGCCTTGCCTGTAATTCCAGCCTTGGAAGACAGAGGATCCCCAGAACAATCTGGGTAGCAAAATTAGCCAAATTGGTGAGTTCTAAGTTGAGAGATCCTGCCTCAGTGAGTGAAAAAGGGAGGGCTTGTCAATATCAATTTTAGGCCTACACATGCATTCACACACACTCACATACTCACACCACATGTTTTTTGTTTTTTGGTTTTTTTTTTTTGTTTTGTTTTTTTTTTTTTTTTGTTTTTTTAAATGCATGCTGGGCAGTGGTGGTTTATGCCTTTGATCCCAGAACTCAGGAGGCAGAAGCAGGCAGATCTCTGTGAGTTCAAGGTCAGCTTGGTCTCCAGAGCTAGTTCTAGAACAGCCAGGGCTACATAGTGAGACCCTGTTTCAAAAAGCAAAAACAAAATTAAAATGACTAACTACTCAACAATAGCAACAACAAACCACGTGGACACACATTCACACCACACACAGAAAAATTGTAAAAAAGAAAAATAAATAATAAAAGGAGCCTAACCCCAACCCTGTAGAATCCGTGCTCTGGGGACAGAGGTAAACTCCAGTGAGCTCAGGGCTCCACCCCCTCCCACACTTCTCAATAGGCCTCAGACTCAGCCTTGCAGCTTAAGCTGTTGGAGATGCGTGTGAAAACCACACAGTGCCTGGAGGCTGGAAAGACATACGAAGGTGAAACGCTGAGGTTCCACCCCAAGCTCAGTGTGTGCCTAGCCAGAGTCCAGGAGAGAGCAGACCATCTCTTACTGCGGGCCCTGGGTCTTACCTAACACTTAACCAGCCCTAAGGCTGCCTCTGCTCATTGCAGTAATAGCTAGAGGGCCAAAGGGACCCGCTTCCTTCCTCTGCATGCTGACAGGTCCTGGGAGACTTCAGCGGGACGCAGGAGGGTTAGAGTCGAGGAGCACACAGATCCAAGTGTCCTTTGCAGCTCTGAGGCCCTGACTCCACAGAGGCAGGTGCCAGGCTTCCCCGCAGGTCCCTCCAACCCCTAGGCTTCGGGATTCTGTAAGTGATTTTGGCATCCTCTAGCCGGCTGCTCTTCCTAATTTGCATGCTTTTCAAGAGTGTGGAATTCCAAGCACCAAGCTGTCCTCCCTGCCCCATCCAACGCAATGAGCACCTGTTTTCCAAGTCCCTCAGAAGAGAAATGAAAACAAGTAATCGAAATAGCAGTGATCCTGACAGCGATGGCAATAGGCCGTTTCTCCGCTGTTGGTGAATGAGCCGATTCAAGCCAGATTGGATTATATTAATGGGAGGTTTATTGGAAAGCGGCATGGGAGGGGGGAGTGGGGAGGGGGGGCGTAATTCACTGGCCCCAAGGACTAAGGCCATGGATGTTACCATGGGAAAAGGGGGAGGGGGAGGGGAGGGAGAGAGAAAGAAAGGGGTACTCCAAGAGAAAGAAGAGAGGAGAGAAAAGGGAGGGTAGAGAGGGGGGAGAGAGGGAGAGAAAGAGGGGAGGGACAAAGAGGGAGGGAGAGGGAGAGAAAGGGAGGGAGGAGGAGGAGGGGAGTGCAAGAGAACACAAAATGGCTGGATTATATAGGGAGGAGCCTTTAGGGGAAGGACAGCCCAGTCCCTAGGCTGGGAAATTCAGGGTTTGGGGAAGGGTGTGCCAGGGATTCTGGGAGAACCTGGAGGCCAGGTCTGCTTTGATATGTAGAATATGTACCTCAGTCCCTTAAAATATATAATATATATACATATATATGTATATATATGAGAAACCATGTCTATAAAATCATTATTGTAAAAGGATAAGGAAAAAAATAAAATACAAACAGAAATTTTAGTGAGTGACCCTTTTGGTGGGAGGTGTCGAATGACCCTTTCACAGGGGTCACATAGCAGATATCCTGCAGACCAGATATTTACATTATCATTCATAGCAGTAGCAAAATTACAGCTACCCACTCCAAGGGCTCCTCCTTCTCCATAGACTAGTGAGTAGTTTGGATAAATTGTAGAAATTGTGCCAGGGCAGATGGGAGAGAAGTTGGGGACAGGAAGAGGGTGGGGAAGTCAACACGTGGGAGCCAGGGGGTGCTAATGTAGGTGATTAAGTCATTTTTAACAATCCATTTGGAACGGCAGTGGTGTCTAACACAGGGCGTGATGACAGTTCCACAAATAGAAAGGTGGCCAGGGAGGCAGCTGGAGGAACCCATTCCCAGGGCACGGGTGGGCACCTGAATTACTTCCTCCTGCCGCCCAGGAAACCCACCAGGCCCTGCAGCACCCGGCACAATGATCAGAGTTGCCCTACTGGCCCAAGGATGGCATCTCCTATACCCACCGTACACCACTTCTATCATTTGCCACTTGACTTTTGTTAAATGCAGCCGAATTCTGCAACCCTTAAATATAGTTCCCCATGTTGTGGTGACTCCCAACCATAAAACCATTTTCGTTGCTCCTTCATAACTGTGATTTTGCTACTGTTGTGAATCATAATGTAAACATCTGGTATGTGGGATATCTGTTGTGCGACCTCTATGAAAGGGTCATTCACGTCCCACCAAAGGGGTTGCAACTCACAAGTTGAAAAGCGCAGCATTAACTGCTCTTCCCGTTACTATTCATTAGCCAGCCAGCTAGGACACCAGCACAGGGCAAGCCTCTGCTGCGTCTACTGTACCACTCCAGGGTTCAGGACCCAGCCTGACTCATTATGTGGCTGGTAATTGTTGGTTCTGTGAGTGGGCTTCTATTCTGTTCCTGAGGCTGACCTCCACTGCTTTCCGATCTAGGCCATAGGTGAAAGGTTAGGGCCCCTATTGTCCCTCCCGCCTATTCTTCCTTTTCTTCCCCTTCCTTCTCTCCCCTCCTCCATCCCATTCTCCACTTTCCCTCCTCCCCTTCCTCCTTCCTCTTTTTCCTTCTCTTCTTCATCTTGCCCTTCTTCCTTTTCTCACCTCCTCCCCTTCATCACCTCCTTTTCTCCCTCATCCCTTTCTTCTTCCATCTCACCAGTTTAAAGGCTGATCCCTGCCACCTGGCCTTGTAATGCTTCTTGGGAGGGAGCCTGCTTTCCTGTCCTCAACCTTGCCTGACCTCGGAGCAAGTCTGCAGAATGAAGAATTCACAGGGGGCCATTGAAGAGGGAAGCAGGAAGGCCTGGTAGCCACAGGTAGCACCTTCCATGACACCCAAGACCGCGTGGATGGAGCAGACAGTTAATTTGCTCCCTAATTACTAGCTTCACCGTGGACATCCTCCGAAGATGCATCGCTTCTAATTGAAACAGCAGGGTGGACTGCAGGCTCCAGGCAAGCATCCTTTGCCTCTCCTGGCAGGAGCCAGAGGCAGGCAAAGGTGTTTCATTAGAAGAGAGTGGGGGGAGGAGGTGGTCACAGTGCCTACTGCCTCCTGGAAGTGTTATTTGGAGACCTGCAATTTAGAAGCACAATGAAACCGCTGATGGGAGATGACCTCATCCAGGAAGGAGAGGCTCCACGCGGCTGCTCCTCCTTCCTGGAAGAGAGTATCTTGGCTCGTGCACCCAAACTCGAAGTCTTAGGGCTTACTGGGCATTATTGGCAAAATTCATACTACATCCCCTATTTAGATATCCCCATTTCCCACTTAGTTTTCTAGACTGCAAAATGGCCAGTTAAAAGACTACATTTCCCAGGATCCCTTCCAGATGTGTGACAAATGATATTGTAGGGTGTATTTTCAAGGAGATGTTGTAGTAGGGATTTGAGGGGAATTCCTTTTAGGTGAAATATGTGCAGATGACATTATTATTATTATTATTATTATTATTATTATTATTATTTTAAGCCTTATTTTATATATATAAGTACACTGTATTTGCCTTCAGACACAACAGAAGAGGTCATCGGATCCATTACAGATGGTTGGGAGACAGCAGGTAGTTTTTGGGAATTGAACTCAGGTCCTCTGGAAGAACAGTCAGTGCTTTTAACTGCTGAGCCATCTCTCCAGCCCCTGACATATTATTATTTTTTCATGTTTTTATTTCTGCTTGTCCTAGATATGATATGGTGGTTGGAGCTTATACAAACATCTTGGGGCCCTGAGGTTGAAAGTTGTCTACTGTGAGGTTATCATTCTAGACATCTATTTAGAAGGAACCTGAACTCCCTCCCCTCCTGGTTTTTTGAGACAGGGTTTCTCTGTGTAGCCCTGGCTGTCCTGGAATTCACTCTGTAGACCAGGCTGGCCTGGAACTCAGAAATCTGCCTGCCTCTGCCTCCCAAGTGCTGGGATTAAAAGCATGTGATACCATGGCTGGCATAGATCTGATTTTTGTTTATTTGTTTATTTGGTTAGTTTCTTTCCTTTTTTTTCTTTTTTTCTTTTTTGGTTCTAGAATAAACTTTTTACATGATTAAGTCACTGCAGCTAGGTTCTGTCACTAGCCAGTTTACTTAAATCCTAGAAAGTGCACTGACCTTTTGAGAATGTGGAAGATGGGTCTGGAGCCCCTATATATGCACTGCACATGGATGGGCATGCTGTTTTGCATATGATTTTAGTGTGGAGAAGGCTGGTCATCTCTGAGTAAGGAGATTTCACCACTGTCTTAGTCGGCAGCCCAAGACCTGGGTCACTGTTGCTTACTGCTTTGGGGCCTCTGGGAGCAAACCCATGACCTGACCTGTGGTGTCTGTTTTATTGACAGCCCTTTTGCTTTTATTACTGTTAAATTAAAATTCTGCACTGCATAATAGAAAAGATAGTAGACTGTGTCCTTGCCAAGTCCTGGGGGACACTGGATTCCCACAGACTAGCTTGTCATCAGTATGGACGACACCTCTCTGGGCTTCAGAATGGGCTGGACAGAGGCATCTGTACGGAGAGAGGATGGACAGCAGGACATGGAGAGGTCTCCATGGGGGTGGGAGGAGCCATAAGTCCAGAGGTGTGGTCTGAGTGCAGCAAGCTTTGAGAGAAGCTGCAGATCACTAGGGCATGAGTGAGGAAGAGGCTAAGGGGAATTTACCTGTTTCCCATGATGGCTGGACAGGAGGCACGGCCTCATCTGAAGACGTAGGTACCATAGCATATCAAACCCTAATAGGAGATGGAGTGTGAATTCAAAATCGTTTCCCCTTGTCTGTGGGGATTACTCCCTGACCCCCTCCCAGATCCCCAGGTTCTGTGGCTATCAGAGATGTCAGGGATTGAGGCTGTGAGGACAGATGATCGGTACTATCTCTTCCTGCCTCAAAGAGAAATTGCTCGGATGCTGCTAAAGGCCCCTCCTCCCATGGTCAACCACTCTGAAACTACTCCTCCTGTCACCTGTCCTCCAACCGCCCCCCTCCCATCCCCACAGTGACAGAGGTCAGGGAGATATAAACAACCCACGGTTTCCAATTAATTTTTAATTGCCACTTGAAATTCTTAATTGCAGCTGAAACAGTATCTGTAATGGAGGCCTGGGGTAGGGGTAGGGTGGGGGGTGACCCAGTTAGAGGTGCTGAGCCAGTAGGGGAGGGCCAGAATGCAGCCTGGCCAGTGACCCTAGGAGCCCCTAGAGTCGTGCCTCTGCCTCTCAGGGACCAGAGGCCTAGGCGCCAGCCTGTTCCCTGAGCAGGAAGTCTGTAGCAGCACCATCTGTCTGTGTCTTATTACAGTAGTAGAGGGTCCTGACAAAACAGTGCTGCAGGTTCTCCTTGGCCAATTATAACCCTTGTCAGAGTGGCCCCAGTTCCTGGGAACTCTTATAGGAGATCTGAGCAGTTCTCACAGAGTCAGCTTTACACAGGAGGTCCAGGCTCCTGGAGAAGCCTTGGGGTGACAGCAGGGTTGGAAGAAGGATGAGCAACTGTCTGGTCTTCCAGGGGCAGAAGAATTTCCTGTGTCATGGTATTTCTGGAGCTAAGGCCAAGGCAAGTCCCAGTAAGCCAAGATGGTTACCCTAGTTTGGATCAGCTGGCTCCTTGACACACAGTCTGTTCTGGGGAGTGAGGAACAGCACTGCTCAGAGGCTCTTCAGCCTGGCTAGAATCTGACCACAGGCGAAGCTGCTATTCTTCTTGTCCACACTGCCCTCAGCCTGGGCCTTCCCAACTAGATGTGCTGAGGCCTGTCCAGTCTTCCATGTCACCTTCCTGCTGCAGGACGTAGCAACATGAATTCTACTCCCAGCTGCACAGATGATACCATTGTCCCACAGGGCATAAGGCCTGATCTGGGCCTCAGTTTCCCCTTCCTCTATCTAGTGGTAGCCTGGGTCACATAGCAGTGTGGGCAGGACAAGGAGTTATTTGAACCAGGAAGGGGCTAGGGATAGGTCACCTGTCCAGAGGTAGTAAGATCTAGCCTGGCTACTGGCTGGGGTGAGGTGAGGCAGCCACATGAATTGCTGGAAGCAAGGCCTGTTGTAGTCCTCTGTCTGCTTTCCTCTTCCAGACACGCATTTGCAAACTTTTGGTTTGGACAGCTGGTTCACCATAGGTGCCAGCACCTGAGACGTGACAGCTAGCGACAACAGAAGCCTGTGCAGAACAGCTTGAACATCTGCTGGAGTTGTGGGGCAGTTGGAGTGGGGGCTGGGGTCGTGGTGAGGCAGGGGCTGTGGCTGCAGTCAGGAGAGGATCTGGCCAGGGTCAGGGCCTGGAAAAGCAGGAGGATTTGGGAAGGAAGGGCTTTCCTGGGGATCTGGGGAGCACTCTGTGAGTGAACCTCTGTTGAATGAATGAGTGAAGGAACTTGGGAGCAAACAGAAGCCAGAGTTGGGTTACTAAGCAGAGTTTAGTAAGCTACGAGGCATAGTCACTGTTCTGACTCTTGGGGCTCTTAGAAACAGATCACGGCTGAATGTCCCTCCCTCCTCTAGAAGTTGCCATCACCCTAGGGACATGATGACTATAACCTTTCTTGCTTGGATCCTCTCTGGCAGACTCCCTAACCACCACCAGTCAGCTCTATGGGAGCCCTAGAGGACTGGATTCCAATAGAACAGCCTTGAGTGAATTGGGGAGATATTGCTAAGAGATGAAAGGACTAACTTCAGCTCCTGCCTGAGCTGCTGGAACCCAAGTCTCTCTAGGTTAACAGTCCTGTCACTGAGACCAAAGCATGGGCAACTCACTGACCCGACCCCTGGGCACAGGCTACTCTGGCTCTCCTCTCTGGCTGTGATTCTTTTGTCTGAGCAGTGTGGCTGCATCGCCCTACTTGCCTGCTCCCAGCCCTCCCTCTGTAGGGCTCCTCCCTCTTCCCCCACTTCCTTGGATGTAAGGATCTCGTGAGTCACTCCCCTTTGAGCTGCCAGATGCCAGATGCAGTTGGACTCAGAGAGGAAGCCAATTTCCCCCGGTATTTAAACAGAGCCCTGGGCCAATGGAAGCCCCTAATGCTGCCGTCCCCGCCTTTTTCAGTAGGGCGGGGATAGCTGCGTAGACCATGCTCGCTCGCCACCTCCCAGGTTCTGTCTGACTGCCCTCTGCCCCCTAAGCTTGGCAAGCTTGTCTTGCTGCCAGGAGACATGGCACCGGGTCAGCTCACTGCAGCCCAGGGCATGCTCGGAGAGGACTCCCATCACCAGGGCACTCTAAGCTTTTTTGATCAAAGCCCAGGTTAATTCCCCAGGGCCGCATCTAAGGAGTTTTCAGGAAGAGCTTCCTCAGTCCCTAGCGCTGTGCTGGTGTTGTGGGGGAGACAGGAAAAAATAAAGATCCTCGTCTTCAAGGAATCGTCTGTTTAGACAGAGAAAAAAAAATCATACAGAATAGTGGTTCCTGTTTCTCTTCTTGGATCTCCTTCCAGACACGACCTCATTTAATTACCACAGCTCCTCCAAGTGAAGGAAACTCTGAGGCATGAGGGGGCTCTGAGAGACTGACTCATCCAGGGTCTCATCTGGGGTAGTGGGCTGGTCCTATCCCGACGCCATCAGAATACAGAGCTTCACTGAGTCTTCAATGAGTGTAGGGAGGAG
Source organism: Apodemus agrarius (assembly GCA_964023405.1). Lineage (NCBI taxonomy): Eukaryota > Metazoa > Chordata > Mammalia > Rodentia > Muridae > Apodemus > Apodemus agrarius. The sequence goes on along the minus strand of OZ030012.1, from coordinate 61,460,990 downwards.
ACAAGAGACAATTCCTAAGAGAGGAAGCCCAACAACCTCTCTTTCTGCCTTCCTCCAGTGAGATGTGGCCTCTGGGCTGTCCTGGAACTCGGGCTTCAGCCTCCCTTGGGCTGAGATTACAGGTGTACACCACCATGTCAGGCATTGTATGTGATTCCTTCAACCCAGTTCAGGGCGTGTTGCTCCCATGGAAGGCCCTGCTTCAGTGACTAGTCCTGGCAGAGTCCTTTGGAATCCAGTTGGGAGAGAAGGGAAGAGAAGGCACCACTGACTACACTCTCACCATTTGGCTCATGGGCAGCATCACATGCTCAGACATCTTTTTCTGATGGCTCACTGGCACCTCAAGGCTGACAATCAGGTGCCATCCATCTGTATCCTTGGCTCCAACACAGAAGCTGGCACACAGATGCCCAGAGAAACTGCACTGAAAAACTTACCATGTGATGACCACCCAGCTCAGACCTTGGCAGTCTAAGGTTGAATGCAGGGGCTCTGGGCCAGCCTCAGACAGCTCCAGGTCTTCAGTTTAGATAGAAAATGAGGAGGGGTGTGCCACCTGGTCTCTAGCTGAGCAAGGTCTCTACCTTGTGAAATTCAGGGTCTCTTGCACCCCCTTCCACTTGATCACTCATCTCTGGAATCAAGTGACTGCAGCCTGTCAAGTGTTTGAGGGAAATATCCTGCTCTAGAAAGACACATTTCCCCCATAAACTTGCATTGTGTTTTTGATTGTCACCTATAAAGGAAGAGATGCATCTTTTAGTTTATGTTTACAACTGTGTGACTGGAAAAAAATCTATTCTCTCTCTGGAAATTTTCTTCAGCCAGACTCTTCCCCTCACCCCTGGAGTCTTTGATCTGGGCCAAAAGGCTGATGCCGAGAACTTAGGGCTCGAGGCTCCTTGGACAGGTGGGAACGGCCCCAGCTTTAAGCTGGCTATGGGTCTGGCATGGACTGACATAGGAAGGGCCTTCGGATTCCTGTATGGTTTCCAAGCTGTCAGCCAGAAGGCAGGGAGGGACTGGCTAAGAGAACATGGCACAGCTCTCCAGGCTGTGGAGAGGAAGCAGGAGCAAAACCAATCCCACCACCCTTTGTCAGACCCAACAGACCACTGATGGTGGTAGGGGGACCCTCTTTTAGCAGCCCCCAAGATTGCTGCCTCCTACACAAAGCCTCCTTTACCACCCATGGTAAAGGTGGCTCTTCCCTCTGTGGGCCTCCTTGTTGGCCTCCTGCCTGATTGATGTCTGTCTCTTAAACCGTAGTGTGGAGTATAGTCACCAGGCAGCCACCCTCAATCCCATGAAAATACCTTGGCTCAAATCTTAGCTCCTTCCTTCTTCACTCTGTGACCCAGACAAGTTGTTTGACCTTTCTGAGTCTGGGTGTCCCTGGCTGTCACATCAAGGGTATTTGAATGTAAATGTAGACCATTTGTTTTAAAACCATGCCCTCCCCTGCCTGCTTTCTTCTCCATATTCTTTCCCAACAGGCACTGTGTTACACTGCATCTGGCTTGGTGCACTGCAGGAGGACCTGGAGCCTGTTTCTTCTGTTGCAGTCTGCTGGCACACCCAGGAGGCTCCGCAGAGCCAGCTGGACTGGTAGCACAGAGCGAGCATGGTCCGCCAGGCTGATGCGCGGTCAGGGCCAGCTCTGTTCTTTCTCATCTGGGATTCCAGGCTAAAGAAATACTATTTAGCAAAATCCAATTCTGAAGGTTGTCTAGAAATGTGCTGCCAGCACCAGGCTGGAAATCTTAGGAGTCAGAGATGTCATGTCTTACATTCCATCCCCAGGGTCCATCAAGGGGCATTCATCAGGGTTCCTAAATCCCTTTGTTTAAAAAGACAGAGCGCTGATGAGATCCACGTTAACCCAAACTGGGCTGGCAGGTGCAGGACTGGGAGCCTCTGTCACCGAGGGGATTACCTGGGCAAACCAGACCCAGGTCAGCAGTACACTGGTCCACCGCCTCAACCCATGGGACAGTGGATCTTAGTCATCTGTTTTCATTCACCAAGTAGCTCTCTGGATATAAGGTGATACCCGGTAGCTGTGCTTCTTTGTCTGCATGCTTGACTGATTGATGCAGTGACCCTGGGCTAGGGCTAGCTGCCTTGAGTTTCACTTGATTTTTATTGTATGCGTATGAGGGTTTGCGCGTGGTCTCTCCGTGTTGTCCAAGCTTGCCTGGTACTCACCATGTAGACCAGGCTGGCCTCAGTGGGAGGTGATCCTCTTACCTCTGCTTCTCCTAGTGCTGAGGTGATAGACCGGAGCCACGTCATGCTGCTAGTATGCTTATTCTAAAGATGAAGAAACTGAGGCAAAAAGAACAGAACCAATCCTGGAGGTGCCTCAGCAGAGAGCCTTGGGGGCAGAGAGCCCTCTCATCTGTCTGCTCACTCACTGGCACCAGCATAGAGGTGCTGAGGGGTGGCAGTCGGGGATCAGGGGTATGTGCTGGCGGCTCCCCACCTCCCTCCTGCCCATCAGAGGCCTGCTGATCTCTCCTCCCTCTGCCTTTTAATTGCTTGGAAACAGAGCTGACGGCAGTGGGAACGGCTCAGCCACCGCGGGTCTCATGACTGGAGGCTTTTGTTTGTTCGCAGAATCATATTTTTACACTCCGGCTTCCGCTAATTTATGCTGCAGACCGAGCTCTCCCTCGCTGAAGATGGCGTGCTGAAGAGAGGGGAGTCAATTCCTGGCTTTATTTAGCCATCCTGGAGCCTATCAGAAGCCAAGCAGGGGATAAATGAACAACAACAAAAAGTAATAATAGCTGGGCTGGGTGTTTATTTTCTAGCGGCTTGCCTCCTCCAACGGGCCTGCCGCGTTCCCTCAGCGCATCCGCCCGTGGAAGCTGTGCTGGGAAAATTAAGCGAGTCCTCATTTAAGATGGAGCAATCAGCCCCGCTAGTTGCTGCTCAGCACCTAGAGAGGCTCAGTTTGGCTCAGCTCCAGGAGGAGAGGAAAGGGAGGTGGGGAGGCCTTGGAGCAGCCCCCAACACACACACACACACACACACACACACACACACACACACCCCTCTGTATGTAATGGTGAATCATGGGTGCAGAGCCATAACATCCCATAGGTAAGTGGTCTCCGCTGGTGCCAATCAGGGAGGGCTTCTTAGAAGAAGGGACTCAAAGATCCAAGAATGAGAAGGAGCCATTAGCCTGACTTGCAGTAGGTCAGAGGCACAGATGGAGACTGTGCTGTAATGAAAGCAGGGGCGATGGGTGAAGGCTCGCGGTGGGACGGGACTCCATTCTGGAAGCCCAAACAAGAGAGAGCTCTCTCTTGTGCAGAGCTCTGGACTTGCAAGGGGGACTTGGGGCACTTAGCACTGATCATAAATAAAAGCCGGAGGCTCCCTCGCTTGAGAGGAGATGCCCACGTGCTCCTGAAAGGCCAGAACGCAGAGAATTGTATTGTAATTAATAACTGAGTCAGGGAGGGCCTGAGTCAGGCCTGTGAGGGTCAAGCACATGAACGTGAGGTCCCGAAAGCAGGGAGAAAGGAAGAAGAGTGAGTCAGAGCTGGCACTAGGCCCGAAAGCTGGCATGCACTGGGCACTCACACGCTCGAGCTCTTAACCCTTTCTTCCCCCCACCACCCCCAGGACATGTGTGGCTATCTTGTCACCAGCCGTGTCCACCAAAAGTACTCTAACCAGCGGGCACAGACGTACTGATTATGCTCACTCATCCTGGCCCCCACCATCACCCCCTCATTGATCTCCCCATCCACCCCTGATCCCTCTCTCCACACCTGGGCACCAGGCTAGCCCACCCCGCCTGCATCATAGCAAGTTGTTGAGTAGAGGCGGTGAGAGTTGGCCAGCAGGCAGCCTGGAGGCCTTTAAAGACGGCATCAACCTAGAGAAAGTACGGAGGGCCCGGCTGCTAGACTCAGAGGCTTGGGAAGCTGCTGTGTGAGCTGCGTGCTAAGCAGATTCCTCTTCCTGTGGCAGACGCATGTACCCAGCTCACGGGGACTGATATTTATATACGCAGCCGATGCCAATTTATTAATTTATAATAAGATGCTACTCAAGTGCAGCGGATGTTTGTCTTGGCAGAAGAGCGTCTCTCCCAGTGGGCAAGCTACATGGGAAGTGAATTGCCATCAAAATGCTGCGTTAGTGATTTGCAAGAAGAACTAGAACTTCTCAAGGCCCTAGATGCTGGTATACGCTTAGCTCTGGCCTCTCTCCCTAGAGAGCAAAAGCTCCTTGGGGGACCTGAAGCAGAGGGCTGGGGGCGGCTATCTATCTGATAGCTTCGATACCATGCAGAGGCCCGGTTCTGCCTCCCACTCCTATTGGCCAGAGACCAGCAAGCAGAGGCCTCCACTCCCCATTTTTATTCAGCCTGTGAATGAAGAATGGATTTTACATTTTTAAATGATTGAAGAAAGAGTCAAAAGAAGAATAATATTTCATGACATGAGATAATTTTATGGCATTCAGATTTCAGTGTCCCCATATAAAGTTTTATGGTACACAGACACATCCACTCATCACCTCTGGCAGGTTCATGCAGCATTAGCAGGATTGAGTCACTGCAATGTCTTCCTGAGTGTGGGACACCTAAAATCCCCACTTCCCTGGCCTTTATAGGATTTCTGACCCTGGCCCAGTCTTTATTCCTTTTTGGAATAGCTGCCACACCTCAGCTCTGAGGCTGCCCACTGATTACCCAGACCATAAGTGCTGCCCACGTTTGCCCAGAGATGGATTTAGGTAACCTCTAGGTTTATATACACCTCTTGTGCAGCGTAACCACCACTGGTCATCAGCTCAGCCTGCAGCTGGCAGACACGCGGTACCTCCACACGCTGACAATGTGAATACTTCCATCTTTACCATCCTTCATTTGCCAAAGCCACCCTCCTTTGTCTGCCAGAGGGCCTCCCATCTTCCTACCTCTTGAACACATCCTTAAGCCATCTATGCAGTCTCTGACCTATTCAGGAAGGGAGTGGTAATGTGGACATGCCTGTATATATGCCTGGATGTATACATATGCGCTTAAACCTTCAGTGGAGGTGAAGGGCTGGAGAGAAGGGCGTATCCTTGTGGATAGAGGTTGGGGCACCCTAAATAGGGTTGTCCAGTTCCAGGGAGAGTTTTCACTAATGGAAAAAGAACAGTAAAACTGTAACCCTGCGGCCTTCTGGTGCTTTGGGACTAGAAAGCAGTGAGACACCATCATCTGGCATTCTTAAGAGGCAGCTGTGTGGGAGAGAGAGAGAGAGAGAAAAGAGAAGAGCGAGCTAGGGAGGGAGAGAAAGGGAGAAGAATCAAGGAGAGGAGCTAGGAGCCCAGGGGAGGGGAGAGGCGGGCAGAGGCGGGAGATGGCATTCAAACTGTAGTGCTCAGGGCCATTGATTCATTCTTATTTCTTCTGTTTTGTCCGGAGTCTGGATAGCGTAGGCAAGCTTGTCTGGGAATGCCCAGGGGTGATGTGGGCACAGCTGGGCACTCAGGCAGCCAGTGCCCAGGGCATGGCTTACCTTAAGGTCCTACTGCCCAGCTGGGAACTCTTGGCTTAAGCTCCCCCAGAGGGCAAGGGGGAAGCTGAAGGATTCTGTCCAAGCTTCACTGACTATCAGGGTGACAAACCTTGTCACATGGAGAAGCCACTCTGTATCAGGTCTGGGACCCAACAATGGCTCCCATCCACCTTAGCTGGCTCCCATTGGCTGGGGACATCCGACCCAGGCTGGGTATGGCAAAGCACACACAGGTGCCTATGTGCGCAGGAGAGACCTGAATCCCAGTCTGAGATCCTCCCGCTCCAAACTGCCAGGAACAAGTAGGCATGCCCTGGTAGTTTCATACCTGCCAGACTCAGGCAGGGTCCTTAAAACCAAGGGCAGAAGGCTGGAACAAAATAAAGAGAAGCCAACTTCCACAGCATGAGGTCTCTCAGGAAGCCTCGATTTTCCTGCAGTTTATAGACTTATAACTCCAGCTCCAAACTCTCCGGTTTGATGGACATTGAATTGAAGCATCAGACTGGAAAGAATGGAAAACAGTGCAGGGGCTCAGGCTTCCTGTGGGTCTAGAACTTCCATCCATATAGAGAGGCGGCACAACTTAAGATAACCTTGGGCTCTGGTGTCAGTCGAGAGTCCTACATCTACCTCGCTTCCTGGGCAGTGTGAGTGACAATCTCTCCATGTTCGGAAAGCCACCAGGGATGCAGCTCAGTCTGTAGAATGCCTCCCTGGCATACACAGTGCCTAGGAGAGGTAAGGCCCAAAGTGACAGGCATGGCTCTTCACCGGGTTGACAAGGGGAGGGAGAACATTCTGGAGCAGTGGGTCTCAGCCCTCCTGATGGGGCAACCTCTTCATACCGTTCCTCGTGTTGTGGTGATCCACACCCCCAACCATAAAAATTATTAAGATTTTGCTACTCATAAATGTAATTTTGCTACTGTTATGATTTTTAATGTAATAGCTGTGTTTTCTGATGACTTTAGGAGACCCCTGTAAAAGGGTTGTTTGGCTCTCCAAAGGGTTGAGAACTTCTGCTCTAGAATATTCCAGGGATGGGGCATAGCCTAGGCCCAAGCAGAGAGGTCTTCTCAGATGGGCAGTCACAAGAGAGCTCTCCCTGTTGATGCAAGGCCATAGCTGCCCAGCACCCTCCCTCCTGTGGGAACCCTCGGGAAGTTGACTGGCTCAATATTTGCTAACACCAAACACCATTTTGTCTCATCAGATTTCCTGATGGAAAAAATAATTCTGTAATGAGGCCCCAAGTTAAATAGACTTGGTGTTTGGAATTGTCTGGCTTCTTTCTTTGCCAGAGTAGATAGGAATGAGACAGGAGGCTGAGGAGGGTTAGCTCGGAACCATGCACGCAGGAAGCTCCTTTACCGGCTCCCCTTCGGGAATCTTCTCCACTGCAGACACACACACACACACACACACACACACACACACACACGCACACACGCACACACGCACACACGCACACACGCACACGCACACGCACACGCACATGCACACGCACACGCACGCACACCAGTTCTGACATTTCCCCAGACCATTGCTCTGCTTCTAACAACCTTTCGGTTGCTGGAAAAAAGTTTGGGGGCCAAGGACCAGGAATGATCCCAGCCTGCTCTTTGCCTCTCCCCACTTCTCCAATCCTGGGTTAGGAAGGGAATGTAACGGCCCCTCTATTCCTGTTCATTTGCTGAGCCCAACGAGCCATGGGTACCATTTCTGACCCCAGTTTTACTCAGTGACTTGGGGGGGGGCTCTCTTGATTCCCCTGTGTGACCAGAAGCTAGGGTCATCCCCGCAGGAGACAATGGGGACTGGCATGCATCAGTCAGAGGGGCCTGTGGACTAAATAATGCTTCCACGGGCTCCATGGAGATGTAATTGGGTCTGACAGACCTTGACTAATCTGTGTTTGTCTTACTCAAACTCCTATAACTCTCCCTCCTGCCTGCCCAGCCACCTGCAGCCTTGGGCACTACCTCAGCGAAGACAGATTCAGGAGGGAGGACAGAAGTCAGGAAGAATAGACCTAGAGACTCAGTTCCAAGGCCAGAGGAAGATGATATATTAGACACACAGGCCTAGAATTAAATCTGGGAAATCTGAACTCTGCCTATGTCTGCCTTCCTGCCTTCCTGGTCCCTCCCAACCTCAAACCTCTCTAGATGGGTGAGCAGAAGGCGGGGTGTCACTTAGCCAGCAGATGCTGACAGGCACTCATCATCTGTCATCTCAGGGGGCAAGCTGTGCTTGGCTGCCTCAATGTGCAGATGATTTCTGGGGTGAATGTGTGATGTCACAGGTACAGAGAAGGGAGTGCAGCTAGGAGAAGGGCTATGCTTGCTTAGCTCCAGTGTCCCCCCTCAGTGCTGTTCTTCAGTGTCAGAGACAGTGCCCTCTTTCCATCGACCTGCCTCTGCTGCTGAGGAAGGAGTCAGGCCTGTGCCGGTGTGCCTAGACCTTACTCACAGTACTCCGGGGAGAGTCAGTGCCAGGGCTCAGCACTGGATGGCTAGGCACGTTTTCTTCTAGGGGATGTTGGGCAATCAGATGGCTGGTTTAAGGGCCTACAGGAAGGTCTGTGCAGTGGCGAGGTATATCAGTGGGGGAAAGCTGGGGAGGGGGACTATTTGGACAAGAAGAGAGCATCTTAGCTGTGAGACGCTGCCAGGACTTATAAACCAGAAGAATGGCTCACACTTCCTGAGGAGTTAATGGATGCTGGGCTCTGTTCCAGAGCATGTACATGGATGAGTTTATTAAAACCAAGGCGCAGGGAAGTCAAACAACCCAAGGTTTGGGGTTACACAACCCACAGAATGAATGGATTTGAACCCAGGATGAGCTAGCTCCAGAGACCATGCCTAGAATTGCTCTGCTCTGTTGGCGCAGGAGGCAGGAGTGGCAAGTTGATGGGGCAGGGATTAGAAAGGGACACGCTCCAGAGGAACTTCGAGAGTGGGCTTGATGTTGGAGGAGTAGTGACGGCTTCCGGATGTCACTTGGACTCTTTTCTCACCAATATAGCTACAACCTCCAGCTGCCGTGAGCCCAGGACAGATGCTGAGATAAAGTGAGGAACTTGCCCAGCCCTTCTCCTGTCATTTTGGCGATGGAGTTTCCTGTCAGGGGCTGGCTATGTTCCAAGCCTGCACAGCTAGCATCCTCTCAGAGATGGAAACATTTAGAACCTGGGAAGCATCTCCTTCCATGCAGGCAACCATGCATTGAAGTTGCCCAGTGGCAGCCAGTGGGCTCCTTGCTGGCCTGGAGGGAAGCCGAAGGGAACACAGAAGCCAACAGCTCCAAGAAGTCAGCAAGAAAAACCAAGGGAGCTTCGGGGCTCAGCTGCCTCACTTCTGATCGAGTTTCCTGTCCCCGGCCTTCTCCACCACTTGGCTTTGTGATCTACTGACATCCCTTGGGGTCTTAATTGGTTCAAATTGGGTTTCCATTATTTTCCAGGATGAAGAATCCTAAAAAGCAATGTCTCTTGGATGTTGGAGGAGACAGGACCCTTGGGAACATCTAGCAAAGTGCGTGTGGAGCAGAGATCTCTGATAAGCGCCCATTCAACTGCCCTAGGATAAGGGGCTCCTGGCACCCTCTATGTCCAAGTCTGGTCTGAAATGCTTGGGGACAGGAATGGATGGGACCATCTGGGCCCTGGCAAGGGAGCCACACCCACAGATAATGAACACCCAGACTTGTGACCCCACTTGCTAGAGCCTGTGTCTGCCACCACCGTGGGAAAGAGTCTGTGCCATCTTCATAGCCAGGCCAGCCTGGACCAGGCACAGTAAATGCCATTTCTTGGCTTTCCTATGTCAGTCTAGCCTCCTTTAGTGTCTAGCCTCCAGACACTAAAAAGTCGCCAGTCGTATAACAAGCCCTCAGTCCCACAGCCAGTCCTCAGCTCTGAATCGTCATAACTGACCTTCCTTTCCCTGGAGCTGTCCCTTCTAAGTTGTCAGCTGAAGATTCCGCTGGTGGTTGTAGCCCCAGAGGTCAGCGCTGATGTTGGCAGCTGCAAGCCAAGGGACCAGGGGCTCAGCTGTGTCTTCTTTTTCCTTCTATGTCCGACACTGTAATATATACGGTACTACTAAACTGTGTGCTATTTGGGTTCACTGAGAAGGTGGTTCTGGAGGTGGGGTGAGCACCCCTATTTCAGAGCCAATCATACTTGTCTTAGTGTTCTCAAAGACTCCTTATCTAGGGGTGGGCTGCCCTAGTAACTCTGTGACAGGGAGGAATGAGAACAGAAAAAGGGCCCAGGAACAAAAACATCGTGTCATTAAGAACGGCTAGACGTCGGGTGGTGGCGGCGCACACCTTTAACCCTAGCATTCTGGAGGCCGAGACAGAAGGATTTCTGTGAGTTCAGGGCCAGCCTGATCTACAGAGCGAGTCCCAGGACAGCCAGGACTACACAGAGAAACCCTGCCTCGAAAAACACAACCACAACAAAAAGAATGGCTAGAAGATAAACCATTTCCACCAGAGCTTGCTGTTATTTATCCCGTGGTATGAAGCTGCCTGCAGTGGGGGTGGGAAGCTGGAAGCTCACCCACGGGAAGAAAACTCAGCTGTGCCTTGCCTCAGCTTCCCCAGTTGGTTTCCGTGGCTCTTTCGGTCCCCGATTTGACGATGTTTTGCTCTCTATTTGCTGCTCCTCTCTACCTGCTAGCGATTCTTTTGCTTTTGCTTGCTATGTACTTGATGAATTCACACATGCAAAACCCAAGACATAGCTACTGTAGATGGCTCTTTGGGATGTACAGGACACGGACCCTTCTCTGCTCTGATGTCAGGCTGATTTCCCACAGTGCATTATGTCTCCTCTGACTGCAGGGAGTGGTCTCTCTGGGCTAGATGCTAGAAACCGAACATCAGTGGTTGCCTCAGACCTTTGAAGCTCAGCATCCCTCTGCTTAGCAAACACTTCCTGAGTTATGGATGATTCACTGAGAAGGAGCACCGCTCTCATGCAGCAGTCCAACAGCAGGGGTAATGGGGGAGGCCGGTGGAGTGAGAGCCCATGGAAGGCCGCAGCGGGAGGGAGGCCCATGATCTGCTGCCATGTTGCATTTCATGCGAGGGATCTGGGCTCATTCGACAGCCACAGTTTGGTGCCAAGAGAGCGCCCTGTGGCAGCATGCTCCATTTGGCTTTTGGACTTAAAGTATAACCCAGAGGGCTACTGACAAATTAGGAACAGCTCTTCCTGGCCACTTGGGCCTGGCTCCAGCCTCCTGCATGTGTACCTCTGGGTGGACATGTGCACGTGAGCATGGCTATGCATGTGGGTTCTTGGCCTCATGTGTGCTTCCGACCTTCAAAAGGGAGCTGAGCTAATGAGACCCGGCAGGGATTGGGAGCCCAGTGCTATGGGGCTGTGACCTGAGGGGGGGAGGGGGATCCAGGACTGTGAGACGCTCTGGCAGTTGTCCAGCATTTTTGGAGGCCCATACACGGTCCTTAGATGCCTCTCTGTTGGGACACCCTATTTCCCTGGCATTCAACACCCACATGACAGGCAATGTAAAAGAGAAGCGCGAATCCCTCTAGTAGGCACTGTAGGTACGAGGAGAAGCCAGGCTGCCTGTAAGACCTGGAATGGGTGGCTCCGGGTTGCTCTGAGCAGTGCAGACCAGGTGTCTCCTTTCCCTAGCCAGGGAGGCTAGGGTGTGCCAGGAGGGCTCTCTAGGGGGCCTTTCTCCAGGACTCTCTTCCGGCTCACCTTTATATGAGCTCATGAACAGCCCGTGTGTGTGTGTGTGTGTGTGTGTGTGTGTGTGTGTGTGTGTGTTAGAGGAGTCGGTCTTAAGTCCTTTGTTTTGGAGGGAAGGACATTTCCTTTGTGTTTGGAAAGTGTAGCTCCTGCTAGAGGTTGGTGTTACTAGGCTTTCTGCTCTTGTTCTCAGAAAGGCAACCGGAAGGGTCCTCCAGCCCAGGAAGCACAGGGGGAAAGGAAGCTTGTCTGTGCAGGCTACTGAGTCGTTGGCCAAGAGCAGAGGCTGTCTTTGAAGGGTAGTGGAGTCTCCCCGAGGCCTTTCATAGCTGGTGGAGGCGGCTTTTCCTTCTCTCCTGGGACTCCATCCTAGCTTACTTCCTGGGGCTGCCGTCTGAAGTTCAGACTCTCCTCTCCAGCAGCAGGAGAAGAGGCAGGTGAGTGCTGCTGGCAGTGGGCCAGAAAGCACCAGGGTGGGATGGGGTGGAGAGAGTGAGACCCCGGTCAGGGTCTGGCTCAAAGCAACCTCTGAATTGTCCTCTAGGAATAAGCCCTGGAAATAAGTCAGGTGCCTCAGGGCTCCAGGCTCCTCACAGTGGAAATAGAACTCCTCATAGGTGCAGCTCGGCCTCTGGGTACTGGCTGGTTTTCGCCCTGTAGCTGGTCCACAGAACAGGCTTATAAGATCTCAGCTGCATTTCTGTGTCTCTCTATCTCTCCTCTCTCCATTTTCCTCTTATCTCTGGATATCTACTTTCTTCTTCTTTTTTTTTTCTTATCTTTCTCCTGGACGCATGAAATCCTTGCCATTCTGCTATCAATGTCTTCCCTTTTCCCAGGTTCTATTTCGACTCTCCCTCTCTCAGCCCGACTGTCTGTAGCCTACGAGCTCCAGCATCTGATATAACTGTCTGAGAAAACTCTCTCTGCTGCCTCTTCAGTTCACTGTCAAGGCTGCCGCCATCTTCAGACTTCAAGTGGCCTTGGTCTTAAACTACCACAGAGCTCTCCAAGTGGTTGCGCTCTCTTACTTGACAATGCTGCCAAAATATTTTCTCCATACCCTGCTTCTTTCTTTCTCTCTCTTTCTCCCAGATCAAAACCGATCCCAGTTCCCTGGGGCTGTCACCGCAAACCATTTCTCTTACTGCTTGGCTGTTCTTCCTGGGGGTGGATTTGCCCGAGCCAGGGTGAGTGCAAAGAGATGACGCACGGCCTACCTGAGATGGGGGTGCTGCGTACAGGGCGTCTTCAGGTTTGGTCCTAGGTTTGAGAACATACCAGAGGTCTAACCAATGTGTATCTCAGGCTGCCGAAAGCTGGAGACCAAGTTAGCCCAGGAGAGCAGCAGGGCTTCTGGTGTTTGTAGACAGCGTCAAGCTGCGTGTGATGGCACGGGAGATGCTTGATCACAGTATCCTCTTTCTGTTGCTAAGGGGTTTCCTACAGATCCTGGCTGCTGGACATAACCCAGTGGCCATCGTTCTGGCTGGACTCCACCCCTACAGTCACCTGACTACAGCCAGGTTTTCCCCACCACACAGTTACCTGGCAACAGCCAGGAAACCCAGCCCACTATAAAAGGGGATGCCAGCCCCCTCCTAACTCTCTTGCTTTTCTCTCTGGCCCTTACGCTCCCTTTTTCTCTTGCCCCCTGGTTCCCCCTCTCTCCCCGTTCTTCTCCTCTCTTTCCATGTGGTCATGGCCAGGTCCCACCCCTCTATCTTTTCTTTCTCTCTTTACTTCTCTCTTTTTCTTTTCTTCTCTATAATAAAGCTTTGAAGCCATGAGCTGTCTCTTCTTATCAGAACCCGCCATGTAGGAGCAATGGAACAGGCCTCAGAGTCTCCAGACTTCAGACCAGACCAAAGACCTTCCTGCCCAGCCAGGCTTCCTCTACAGGTACATGGGCTGCCAGAACGGCCCTGCATTCTGAGCAAGGACCTTCCCCACTCTAGCCGGGCAGCCTCCCTTCCGCAGGCACTTGGGAGCCCACCATCCCTTTCCGGGTATGCAGCCCCACTTGTTTTTCCTACACCTGGCCATCAGGTGTAAAGCCCTCAAGTTGGAATCACACTAAAATTGGTAGGTGTTTACTGACCTATCCTGGTGCTTTGGACTTTACACTGAACACCATGCTCTAAAGGTAGCAAAGTACTCATGGTCCTTGTATTCGGTTGAAACCTATGAAATTGTCCACTTTGTAGTTTATATATTGTCAAATATTGGAACGCTGTGTGTGTGTGTGTGTGTGTGTGTGTGTGTGTGAAAAAGCATGTGTGTCAGGGAGAAGGAAGCAGATAGGCAAAGAGGCCCATGGCCAGATACTGTGGCAAGCTTACTGGGTCTAAGTGCAGGGGCCTATGGGAATGCCAAGGAAAGAAGGGGCCTGAGCCAGGCCATCGTGGGACACTTTACATTGGGAATGGCATCAGTAGGAGCTGAAGGATGGGCAGGGCAGCCAGGCAAGGATGGGAGCAGGGGGGAGAGTTTGGGGCAGAGAGAAGGAGCACTTGGAAAGTTTCAGAGGTGGAAGAGAACCTGGAGAATAGAGAGCCTGAAAGAAGTTCAGGTGTGGCCAAATGCTAAACTCAGGGAGATGGTGAGAGGCACGCCGGGGAGGAGCCTGGCAGGATGATAGAGCACGCCAGGCAGTGGTAAGGATGCTGGATTGGACTTCCTCTTTAGTGGCACTGGAGACAGGGGTTGGGGGAGAGGTATAGACCAGAGCCGATCTTGACAACCTTGGTTTTTGAAACAAGGTCAATTCGTTGGCCTAGAACTCACCAAGTATGCAGGCTAGCCAGCCAGGGAAACCCCAGGGACCTGCTTGCCTGTGCTTTTCCATAGCTAGAATTACATGGGCTACAATATTTGTCTTAAACAAAACAAAACAAAACAAAACAAAACAAAACAAAAAACAAAACAAAACAAAACAAAACATCATGTTCCAGGGATTGAACTCAGGTTCATAGGTTTGCATAGCTAGCTCTTTACCAACTGAGCTATCTCTGCAGGCCTGGGGCTTCAATTTGAAGGCAATGGAGAGTCATTAAACATTTTAACAATGATGGGAATAGAAGCTTCCAGAATGAGGGCAACAGATGGAGGGGGAAGATACTCCAGGCTGAGGGGGTTCTTAGGAGCTCTAGGGCTCGGAGACAGTGCTGAATTGCCTATGGGCAGTGTGGTAGCAAAAGGCTGGCCGAAAGGGCTAGAGGGCTGGAGCACTCAGCCCCCAGGCCACTCCTGCGACCCCATGGCTCTCCCTCAGGGTGTCTGCAACTTCCCCGTGCATTCTGGTCAGTTGGCAAAGGAGGATCTGGAGATGTAGCAGAAAGCTTATGTCTTGGGGCTGGGAAGATAACTCAGTGGATAGAGTGCTTGTCATGAAAGCGTGAAGGTCCTGAGTTTGAATCCCCAGTACTCACGAGGTGCGCTGGGTGCAGCAGTACACAGCTGTTTTGTGATCCTAGCTTGGAGAGACAAAGGCAGGCAGATTCCTAGGGCTAACCAACCTAGCAGAATCAGTGAGCTTCAGGGTCAGTGAGAGGCCTTGCTTTAAAAAACAATGTGGTAGGCAATTGAGGGAAACACCTCTACACATATGTGCATATAAACGTGCACCCTCCCATGTATGCACATGTGAACTATATACATGCACATACAAGCAACATAATCTAAAAAGGAAAGAAAACATGTGCTATAACAAAATGGGCCTGGGTTCCACAGGACTCAGCCCCCAGGCTCACTCCCTCAGGTGCAGAAAGCTACCTCATTTCCTCCTTGAAGTCCCTAGTCTGGCTTCAACCATTAGACTTGACACCACAGCTCAGGTCTGAATTAGAAGGTTCTTATCTCATGCCTCCTGTGAACTTACACGGAGACGCGGCAGCTGGGGCTCCTGATCTTTGCTACCTCATCAAGCCAGGCCCTGTGCTTCTCCAGTCTCAGCCAGCGCCTCTGACTCTGCTCCTGTTTTATCTAAAACAGTTCTGGGTCTCCCATGGCCTCTCATGTCTGACTTAGCCATGTCTGTGCTTTTGAGCACCCATCACCCCACAGAGAGCTCTCTATACCAAGTAAAACATGCTCTTTACTTGGTGGCGGCAGAACCTTCTAACTCAGACCCAAGCTGTGGTAAAAGTCTAAGAGTCTAGCCTCTGGCTCTGTGCTCCCTACTGTGAGCTCTAACTCAGCTCTCCTTAGGCAAGGATCCTCAGAGTCACGGGCTCAGTCCTCCATTCTTGGCCCAAGTGAGAGTAACTATTTCTTTTAAAATGCCAGGGAGCCGGGCATGGTGGCGCACGCCTTTAATCCCAGCACTTGGGAGGCAGAGGCAGGTGGATTTCTGAGTTCCAGGCCAGCCTGGTCTACAAAGTGAGTTCCAGGACAGCCAGGGCTACACAGAGAAACCCTGTCTCAAAAAATAAAATAAAATAAAATAAAATAAAATAAAATAAAATAAAATAAAATAAAATAAAATAAAATAAAATAAATAAAATAAAATAAAATAAAATAAGACGCCAGGGATCTGTGGGCGGGGCCTGTAAGAGGTAGGCGGGACCACATTTCCCAGCCGGCCCTCTCCCACTCAATCTCAGATCAGCCTTTCAGAGTTAGTGGAGGATTGGCTCAGCCCTGTGGGGCATCCAGGTGAAGCCGTGAAGGAGGATGGAGGGCTCTGTGGGGAGAGATGAGGTGAGGTTGCAGTCCCCTCAGTCACCCACGACAGCTGAGTCTGAGGCCAACTGATCTGAACAAGTTCACTGGCTTACCTAACAAGCACGGGCTCCAGGTGCTGTGAATCAGGCCTAGCTCTTCTTTCCCACCATCCGCTTCACATTATTCTTGTGAGATGTAACAGTTTCTGTGTGTGCCTTGTCGGTGTTTTTAATCGATGTGAGATCATTATTCATGCCTCCCAGATGTCTATCTCTTGAATCTCATCCACAAAAATGGTTCGAATGGCTTTTCTTAGGGCTGGTGAGATGGCTCAGCCAGCAAAGGCACCTGCCACTTAGCCTGACAACATGAGTTCAATCCCTAGAACCTACTGAGTAGGAGAAGACTGAATCCTGCAAACTAGATGTGTGTTGTAGTCTGTGTGCACAGGTACCACCACAAGCATACTAAATATAATATAATATAATATAATATAATATAATATAATATAATAGTAGTGGCTATTCCTGGTTATAATATAATGTAAATTTAAAACAAACCAATACTTTCTAAAATAATTGTCAAGGGCAGCAATAACTGTGGGCACCCTAGTACAGCCCTTTACCTTTCTGGAAGATGATTGTATACACACATGGTCTGGACCCCAGGCATACCCAGTTTTTGACATGACAGCACCTTATTTTCATCTACAAAGTTCACACATACTTCACAATGTTTTCAAATACATTTAGGATTTTGTGTGGGTCCACATTCATATCTCTCTTTAACTATGTGTGGTCCCCGGTCCACTGAACAGCAGGTCCTATGAATGGAGGAGGTCCCTGGAGAATCATGAGGGCTGAGTAAGTAAGCAGCAACATCCATAACGGCCAGACTGAGACTCCCTCTCTTTGTCTCAGTGTTTGTTCTCATCGCTTGGAAAGAGAAAAGTGATTATTTTTAATAATAAGGAAGCAAGAGGTGAGAGTCCCGGCTGGTGGGGCTGGCTCGGCTGTGTGGCCTCGGCTCCCCCACCTGTGTTTTCTGCTGCTCACAGCACTTTTCTATCCCTTGTCTTGTCCAATCATCATAATGACCCCGTGAGCAGGGCAGGGAGGTAATTAGTGCTTCCAGTTGACAGCTGAGGAAGAGGAGATACCAATAGCTAAAGTGACGTTTTCAAGAGCTGGTCCGGGCACTCCTTTCAGCCACACCGCCTGATGTGCCAGTGTGTGATGCTGTTTATTTTCAGGTCCCTTAAGAAAGAAAGAAGTTCACAAGTTACATGATCCAAGGAGGTGGCTATGAAGCCCAGTGCTAGGGACTCAGAAAGCATCTAAGATACCCACCCCCCACCAATTTGTCTTATGGAAGTAGATACAAAGACCAACTTGCAAACCTGTAACACCGGCCTTTTCCCTCTGGCTGTTTCTTCAATTAACCTTGCTTTCAGGGTGGGCCGCAGTGCTCGGGTCCAGCCGGTGCTTCCATATCTGCTTCCCTTCTTCTTCCTCTTTGGCACAAGGGTGGATTCTTTCTCTTTAGTGTGTGTGTGTGTGTGTGTGTGTGTGTGTGTGTGTTTGTGTGTGTGTGTATACCTTTGAGTCATGCTGTCCATATATTGGTCAGAGGACAGCTTTGGGAATAAGTTTCCATTTACCACCATGGGTTTAGGTCCAGATCCATCTTGCCTCTTTAAATTCTACTCAGACACAAACTCTGGGAGGTACTCTGGTCTTTCTGCACAGATGTTTCCCCAAATCACCCATCATAGGACACAAACAGCACCAGGACAACTCACAACAGTCTTCCACTTCAATTCCTCAACCCAGCCTGTTGTCTAGAAAACACAAGCAGTAAATTAACAATTTCCCCTAGAAGACTCCAGCACCTCTAGATTTTTTTTTTCTCAGTTAAGATTTTTTTTCATTCTCAAATAACAGAATCATGAAACTTGATCCAAATTAACTTTAAAAAAGAATTCCCCAGAAAATTCCAGAACTGGATCACATTGCTCTCAGAACACAGGCATATGTACATAACTCAGTCACACAGCAACTCTGGACTTCACATTCCTCAGTTCTGGCTTTGTTCAGGCAGGTGTTTATTTTAAGCAGAGTGCTACAAATGTGTCAGCGCTCTCAGCAGAAAGAGATACGCCCCTTTGTTCTAACAGGGTAGCTCAGAGGGGCTGGAGAGATGTGAAACACTTGCCAGGAAAACATGACAACTTGAGTTCAATCTCCAGAACTCATGCAAAAGCCAGAGTAGTGTGATGTACCTGTAGCCCGAACTCTGGGACCCTGGGGACAGGAGGACACTCAGGGCTAGCCACTCTAGTTGTATCAGAGAGCTCCAAGTTCAGTGAGTGTCTCAAATATGGTGAATGATTGAGGAAAGCATGCTCAAGTGGAAATTTCTGATTTCTTTGGAGACTCCGTTATGTCACGTGATGTTTTTCTGGAAGCTGTCTTAGGAGAGGATGTTTTGCTGAAGCAGACACGTAAGAGGACACATGATGTTTTGCTGGAGTAGATGCTTGAGAGGGTATGTGATATTTAGAACGAATATAAATAGAACCCCACGAACAATGAGAGGAGGCCTTTGCATTGGTTCTCCTTGCAACACTTCACTAGTCTTCGCTGATCTTTACTTGTCATGACTTTGTAGAGAGAGATGTGCCAAAGAACTTCTTGTGGTATTTTGGCTGCTTCCCTGGGACTCAGTGATGATTTGGTGGGGCCTAGTGGTTTCTTCTGGACTGAGCAGCTGCTACTGATTCACATTTGGTGTTTGCTGATTGGATTGGACTGCCACTACTGATTCATGTTTGATGTTTTGGACTGGGCTACTGATATTCTGACAATGAAGATTGGTATTGGCTCAAAGAACTATTTCTAAATAGGTCCACTTCCTTGTCCTATTAACCATCTTTTTCCCCTACCTTTGGTTGGTGGGCTAAAAGGGAGGTTGAGGCATTTATGAACACTTATTAAAGTAGGTTTTAAAAAATCAAAGCCTACAGCATGCTCACACATGTGCATACAGACCTGAACATGTATATGCACACACACACACACACACACACACACACTTGCTCCAGATCTCAGCCCCAGTGGATCAAATGAGAATACATGATCATCCTAGTCAACAGTAATGGCCAGAAGAATGGTTATTGCGATTGACCAACTCCAGCCACACAGTAAAATGGTTATCTAGGAAAGCAGGCCTGCTTGACAGAGGGGTATTGCACCAAGAGGAAGATGTCCATACTGACTGGAGAGAGAGGGAGTATTGGTCAGGAAAGAAGGATCGATAACCATCTAATGCATGCTATCTTTGCATTACTTCATCCTCATGGCTGGCATTTTCTCCTCTGCTGTGTTTTCCAGGGTCTAGGACAATCCTTGAGTCCCTCCCAGCTCACGTGCTCCTTCTTAGGCTAGAACACACCCTTCCTCCTGTCCACTTCTAGCCTACCACTCTACCATCTTCTTTATCTCCAGAGCATGGGCAACATGGACCCTCCACTTCGCTCTCTGCAGCTCTACTCTTCACCAGGGGTTTGCACTTGCCTTTCTTATGTGCTCTCAGGAGCCTACTTACTCACTGTCCAGATCAAGCGTTCTCTCTTCCAGGACTGGGTACACAGCTCAGGCGGCAGAGCACTTGCCTAGAAAGCATAAAGCCCTGGGGGTTGAGCCTCAATAATGCATAAAGCAGAAGTGCTAGTATATTTCTGTAATCCCAGTACTTGGAAGGCAGAGGCAGAGCATCAGGAGTGAAATCCAATCTCAGCCACAGGTTCAAGACTGGCTTGGGCCACAAGAGACCTTTTTCAGTTTGTTGTTTGTTTTGCTTTTTGTTTTGTTTTGTATTTTAGAATCCTCTTCTCTGGGAAGAAGTCTCCTCCACATCTCTAGAACAGAAGAAGGTATCTCTTCATCTGAGCCACCAGAGCCTTTCCACAAATGTCTCGTGGTCCCTAAGCTTGCCTTTATCCCACAGGGAGTGTTCTGCGTTCTCTCCTAGCTCTCTCTCTCTCTCTCTCTCTCTCTCTCTCTCTCTCTCTCTCTCTTCCCTCCCTCTCTTCCTCCCTCCTTCTTTCCCTCCCCCCCTCCTTTCTCTTCCCTGAGCTCCTCAGGGGCAGAGATGTTTAGGCCATGATCATTGAATAAAAACCTCTTCTCAAGGCATTTGGCTTTTGTGTGGCTTCCCTGATTCCAGCCTCACAGCAGCCTTGAGTCCTCTCTAATTCTGCAGAGCTGGGGGTGGGGTGGGGGTGGTAACCACAGGCGAAAAGGGGCATGAAGGCTGATTAGATGCACTCCCAATTAATTCAGTAGATGCTTGATGAATATTTTATGTGCCAGCAAGATAAGCAAGTGAGGGGACAGAAGTGATCCAGGCATGTCTTCCAAGTCACTGTGCTATGGAGAAACGAAGCCATCTAAAGCGCTGTCCTTCCTCCGTTCCTCTCCAGTTCCTTCCCTCCTACCTGACACATAGTCAATGCCTAATAAACAGTTGCTGAACAAATAAATGAATAAATGAGTGTGTGAAGGAGCTAATACCATGGCGGGAAGAGATAAGGTGCTGTTGGTGTGGGGGAGGGGAAGGCCGCCAGGGAAGGATCATTTCATTATCTCTTACTTACTGAGGCACTGTGCCAGCTTCCAGGGTTCTGTGAAGGGGCATTTGTCTCCTGTTCTCAGAGATCCCCACAGCCTGGGGGATGAGACCAGATGAGAAAAATCAATACCTGTAAAGAGAGGGTGGGAATTACCAAGCGTAGATATACCGAGAGCCGTGACTGGAGATGGGGCAGAGGGGCAAGGAGAGAAGGGTATGGATTTATTGGCTGGTCAATTGGTGTGCTTTAGAATGGAGAGATGTATGCTCTCAGGCCTTTCCTCAGTTTTCAATGGGAGCCCTAAGAAAATATGAATCCAGCTGCTCAAGAAGATTATGATCAATATAGGAGAAGGCCACTTTTGGGACACTATAGGATCTAAATATTTGGTGACATAATAAATCCATGGCCAAAGAAATCATACAATAAAAATAAAACTTACGCCGGGCGGTAGTGGCGCATGCCTTTAATCCCAGCACTTGGGAGGCAGAGGCAGGCGGATTTCTGAGTTTGAGGCCAGCCTGGTCTACAAAGTAAGTTCCAGGACTGCCAGGGCTACACAGAGAAAAGAAAAAGAAGCTGGGCAGTGGTGGTGCACACCTTTAATCCCAGCACTTGGGAGGCAGAGGCAGGCGGGTTTCTGAGTTCGAGGCTAGCCTGGTCTACAGAAAAAAACCTTAGGTCTACCATGGGCCCAGGTGGTCAGGGAGGGCTTCCTGGAGTAAGGGAAGGCCTGTAGTAGGAGGCCAGGAACCTTTTCTGATGGTATGTACTTAGTAGGCAGCAACGAGTGCCGGGAGGGAGAGTGAGTGAGCGACATGGTGGATGGACAGTTTGGCTCAGCTGCTCTGACTGTAATGCAGAGTGAGGTGAGTATCGAGTTTCAAGGCAGGGCACAGCACTCCAGCAAGAGGCTTCAGTATGCGGCCAACCATGAAAGGCGATGGCCTCAGTCACATGGTTCAACTGAGGTAACCTAGCTCCCAGAACTGGAAGACCATTCAGACAAGTTTCCTCGGGAGCAAGAGAGATGACTGAGAGGTTAAAGGGGCTGCCGTTGTACCTGAGAGGACCTGACTTCAGATTCCCAGCATCCGCATGGAAGCTGGGCCTGAGGGTGCACATCTGTGATCCCTGCACGGGGTCAGAGGAGGCAGATCCCCAAGGTCTGCTTGCTCACCCACCGTTGAGCTCTGGGATTAATGAGAGAGCTTGTCTCAAAAAGTAAGGGGGTAGAGCAGTACACCCGAGGTCTACCTCTGGCTTCCACACATGTACATCACACACACACACACACACACACACACACACACACACACATGGTCGACCTCTGGCTTCCACACATGTACATCACACACACACACACACACACACACACACACACACACACACACATTATTGATGCACCACAGACAAACTGGTAAGAACCCTTCAGTTCATGGTCAAGTGAAGGTTTTGGGAGGTTTCCAGATTTCTTGCACATTCAATAATATTTGTTGAGCTAGAGTTATGAACAAAACACTCCCCACCCCCACCTTTCCTGAGCGTTCTTTACTGTCATCTCAGCAACTGTAGATTGCTCCTAGGGGAGAGCAAAGTGGCTCAAGAGTTGCCTATCAGGATGACACATCTGGAAGGTTCTCTTGGCGGGAGGGCGGACAGCATCCCCACTTTTCCCACAGCCCCTTGGCTAATAAGCCATGATCCTCTTCCATTTGATCCCCAGCAGAGCCTAATGAAGTGGATGGTGGTGCCCATTATGTAATGGCAATGTGTGGGCAAGGACTCCCTGGAGTGCTACTGACAACTCCTTTCCTTGGATGGACTGAGGTATCTATCGGGCAGCAGGCAAGACACTGCCATGGATTAGGTAGGCAGAGCATAGGGAGACCCCCATCCCAGGCAGGGGGTGGATTCTTGGCTGCCTGACAGTAGCCCTAGGACTTCAGGGTGGGACGTATCACTCATCAAAACAGCACGGAGAGCCACAGAATGCTAATCAGATGCAGGATTCAGGATCTAAGACAATCGCCACGACACAAAAAATACACAAAATAACCAGGCAGCCTTTGTAATTAACTTCCGCTCCCTTCCAGCAGTCATTTAGAGTTAATGGTTTCTTAATTCAGAGCTCATTTGGTGACTTTAATTTCCAATTAATTTTGCCGATTTTCCTCCAAGGCGTTCATGATGTGATAGAAAATTCCTGCACGGTGAAGTCCCCACCCCAAGGGACCTGGAGGAGGGGCAAAGGGAAAAGCAGAGGTCAGGGAAGCCTGGACTCCTGCCTAGCTGTCTGGAATCTAAGGCTGCTGGGTTCTGAGGGTCTTTGGGGAGATCAGGGCCCTCAGCCCTCTTCCAAAGGAAGCCCAGCAAGAGCTGATAAGGTAATGCCGGTACACTTGGATTTCTCTTGCAGAAAGATCTGATTTTTAAGAGTGGTGCAGAGAAGCACCTAACCCTGAGGAGAGGGTACTTCCCTTCTGTCAGGCTGAGGGGGAGGGGTGGAGCAGTCTTGATCTGGGCCGGCACCATTGGTACCTAGCAGCCTAGGAATGTGAACCCACTGTGGTTCCACACTCTTCCTTAAGTCCTCTGCTGCCCAGATATGGCACCACCGGCCTCAAAACGCTGCCCCGCTGTCACAGACCATGTCAGCGTCTGATGTCCGATGCCTGACAAGTGCCTGAGTGGGCAGGAGCTCTGAGGACCAGGGGTACCTCAAGCTCTGGTGCTGTGGCTCCACATGCCGTGGCTCCACATGCCATGGCTCTTTTAGGCTAGTTCCCTCCATCCCCTCTGCGGGTGATCCTAAAGATTAAAAGCACAGGAGCTGGAGAGAGATGCCACAGACCT
This sequence comes from Apodemus agrarius, assembly GCA_964023405.1. Classification (NCBI taxonomy): domain Eukaryota; kingdom Metazoa; phylum Chordata; class Mammalia; order Rodentia; family Muridae; genus Apodemus; species Apodemus agrarius. The sequence goes on along the minus strand of OZ030012.1, from coordinate 61,437,559 downwards.
AAAGAGCACTTCCTGCTCAAAGTTTGGTTCCAGAACCTACTGCTGCCTGCAACTTCAGCTCCAGTGGACGCCTTCTGACCTCTGTGGGATGTGCATATGCACATGTACACACTCAAAAACACACACATGCACACATGTACACATGCACACACTTGTTTTTTTTAAAGCATGGTGCAGTGGGACAGTGCTGGGGGGCTCAGTCATTAGCAAGGACCATGCCTTTGACGGCCTCATCTTCCCCCATTGGCTTCTGCTTCTCCAGAGAGCTTTACTATGCACAAGATGGTGAGTGCCAACATCTTTCTGTGTTGTTGTCTCTTCTGCTGCCGTTAAGTTTTGGAACAGGGCCTCAGGTATTAGGTCCCAAGGGTAGGCAAGACTGACCTTAAATCTCTGGCCCTCCTTCCTCTACCTCCCTAGTACTAGATTACTGGCACAAGCTACCATGCCTGGCTTTTTTTTTGGGGGGGGGGGGAAGGGTCTCATGGTGTAGTTCATATTGGCCTACCTCAGGCTGCCCTTGAAATCATGGCAATCCTCCAAGCGCTGGGATTGCTGGAGTAAGTTGCTACGCCTGACTGTGACAAAGTCTTGACAAGTTCTCACATTGTGGCTTCATAATGTGAAAACACTGTTTTCCCAGGAGAGCTCCCACTAGAGAGAGGGACCACAGAAAAGCAGGCAGTCAGTTCCTACAGTCTGTAGGCGTTGATGGCTCTATGCCCAGGGGCCAAAGAGCTGCTAAAGAATCTGGGTCACAGTGACCCCTCCACACCCACTCTTGAAATATTCATTCATCCTCAAGCATTGATGGGACGCCTGACTTCTACTGGGGCTCTTCACATGCAATTTGTGTCCGCTGTCCCAGTTAGCATTAACCGTCAACTTGATGCAGCTTAGAATCACCTGGAGAAAGAATCTCAGTTGAGTGTCTTTATCAAGCTGGTCTGTGGGCATTATCTGTGAGGAATTGTCTTGATTATTGGGTTGTTTAAGAAAGCTAGTTGAGCTGGGCGCTGGTGGTACCCACCTTTAATCCCAGCACTGGGGAGTTGGAGGCAGGTGGATCTCTGAGTTCGAGGCCAGCCTGGTCTACAGAGTGAGTTCCAGGATAGCCAGGGCTGCACAGAGAAACCCTGTCTCGAAAAAAACAAAAAACAAACAAACAAGCAAAAAAACAAAAAGAAAAAAGAGAGAGAGAGAGAGAGAGAGAGAGAGAGAGAGAAAGAAAGAAAGAAAGAAAGAAAGAAAGAAAGCTAGTTGAGTATGAACAGGAGTGAGCCAGAGCATTAACCCCTCTCCCCACCCCAGTGACTTCCGATCCAAGCTCCTGCTTGATCAAGCTCTTGCCTTGGCTTTCCTTGATGACATGGAAATATAAGCCAGGAAAACACTTGTCTCTCCCAAGTTGCTTTCGGTCAAAGTGTTTTGTCATAGCAACAGAATGAAACTTGCTCATCTGCAAATCCTCAGAGGCACAGTCACAATAGCTTTTAGCAATTCATCATCCCTTGTCTTACCTGATATTGAGGGAACAATCCCATAGAGACATCCCACCTCCAAACATGTGTAACTTGGACTGTTCTAGAGTTTCAGAATTGTACGTAGGGAAAAGCACTTGCTACTGTCACATGATGATGTGCCCTTCTCTGTAGTGACAATTTTGGAATTTTGTTTTCTTTAAAAAACACAGAAATTTTATAAAAATATGTTTTTATTTTAATTTCAGGTGTGGGATATGGGGCTGCTTTAGATTATCCACAACGGCTGATTATGATTTGCCTAGTGCTCTAGCAGAGGCATGGTTTTGCAAGCTGTAGATAGTTTCTGCAATTGTGTGACATTTGGAATTCTGGAATTCTTTTCAGCGGGTATATAAATGCTAGGGCCCCAAGAGGCATGCCAGCTTGTTGGTTGGTTGCAGTTTGTGTAGTCATGTGCAAAGAGGAAAGGCAACACAAAGAAATCAGATATCCTCATACTTGCCCCAAGGAACTCAAGGCCCCTTATCAGCAGGAAGTAGTCTTAACAATAACTTTTGCCTACTTTCTGACCCCTGACTTTATTCGGGGATCTCTTTCCTTTCCCTTTATTTTTTTTCTTCTCCTATCTAGTGTTAGGGGTTGAAAGGGTAGAAGAAAAAGGGTGGGAAAGGGTGGACAAAAGAATCAACAACGTAGTCAAAGACAGCTACACTCCTCTCGGAGACCCTCCCTGTGTGGCAAGGGAGGAGTAAGAGAGTATGCTACACCCCTTATGCCCCCGAAGCTGGCGGTACAAAGACAATGATGCTCTCTCTGATCTCCATTGCTCCTCCATGGTTGAGAGCAACCTGGTGCCCTGAAACAAGGCAGGGCAAGGTGGTAATGGAGGGTAAACAGGCATGAGATACATAATTTTCCTTTCTTGGACCACCTGCCTTTCCCCCTCCATATCTCTCTTATCAAGACCACATTCAAGGACTTCCTACTCATAGGCCAGAGAGACAAGCCAAGGTTAGGGTGACAGAGACCACCTGCCATTATCCCCTGGTCCCATCCACCCCACCTCCCACCAAATCTCTCAAAAGTGTTCACGACAAGATCTGCTTCAGATCCAAGCCCCAACTGGAAATCTCTAGGCACAAGACCTTGCCAAGGGTGCTGTGAGCACCTGTTCTTGGCTGCCAACTTCAGGGAGCATGGAGCTTCAAGGTCTAGTCAGCCATTCACCCTGAAGGGAGAAGGGAGGTGCACAAGTCTCACAGGGCCCCAGACACTTGGAAGCTTCAGGAAGCTCAGAAAGTTTCAAGCCTCATAAGGTCACTCCTCGGTGTAATAGAAGTAGTAATCAGCTGCTGTCGACAGGAGACCCTCTTCGGTAGAGCTGCCTGCAGATTGGCAGGAGCTTCAGAGGTACAGCTTTCATGACTTGTTATCCATGCTGAAGTAGGCTTTTTAGTGATGTTACTGCCTTTGAGATACCTGTGCCCTGTGAGTAACCCCAATAAAACTCAGGTTCACAAAGCCAGACTTTATTTTGTCATCATCTGGGGTGAATGGATCATGTAACAGTAGAACCAACTTTACTATGAAAGCCAAGGCTCTGAGGCAGCGTGCAGTGTAACCACAGGGCCCACGCCCACCTCCATACCTGGAGTCAGCCCTCAATGAAGCCTCTGTGTTGGGGTCTCAGCTCTTCTACTTCTCAAGCTCAGCTCTGACCATTCCTGCTTCGCATCAGAAACCTTCCTAGCTTTCAAACCCTGATGTATGAAATGCAAATGGATCCCTTGGTGTCTAACAGCTGCTACTTTCTGATTCTGAACTGTCTTTCCTCCTATTATAGATTCTGGCTGAACCTTTGAATCTACTTTTTCAAATTTGCCCCCTGATGTCAAGCCCCAGGACCTTGAAAAAACTGTGTGTGTGTGTATGTGTGTGTATGTGTATGTGTGCACAAAGAAGTGTTATGACATAATGTATATGTGGAAGTCAGAGGATGATTTGGGTATTGGTCTTTACTTTCTACCTTTGGAGACAGGATTTGTGTTGTTCACCACTGTGGATCCCAGACTATCTGATCTGCAAGATTCCAAGAATTTTCCCCGATCCCCTCTCTCTCCCATCTTGCTGTACAAGTGCTGGGATTATAGGCACGTGCCTGTACATTCAGCCTTACCTATTTCCTGCAGATCTGAACTCAGTATCTCATGCTTTCATAAAGCATTTTCCCCACTGAGCCATCCCCCAAGACCTTGGCACTCTTCCTTGCTTTGTCTGGTGGAAATTCATTGTCAGTGTGGATACGGAGCCTGAAGGAAGGCATTGACAGTGGGGCCTTGGCACCAAAGCCACCCACCTCTCCAATATGTTTTCCTCCAACCCCCTTGCTCTGTCCCTCCAGATACTGATGAACACAGTCCATTGGTAGTCATCTCATCAGAATAGTCCATGTCCTCCAGAATCCAACTAGATGACGGATCCCCCAACCCTCGAGACAGTCAAATCAGCAGCTAGCTGGCCACCCTCAGAGCTTCTGCTATTGGTTTGACTATCAGGAATCCAAGATTTGTATTTGTAATCAGCACCCAGGAGGTGTCAACACTGTCGGCCCAAAGACCATGCTCAGGGAAGTGCTGCCCTAGATGTGGGAGGAGGAGCAAACCTTACACTTCTGTCCCCCAGAAATCGCTAGCACTAGCACTAGCACTAGCACTAGCACTAGCACTAGCACTAGCACTAGCACTAGCACTAGCTCGGGTCCCTTTCTGGTTTCTGAGGGAAAGGCGGAGCCTCCAGGAAGCTGTCACTCTGAGCCCTGGGGAAGGGTTTGGGTTTCATTCTTATAATAAAATCACTGACAAGAACATACAATTCTCTGCAGGGAAAATAATCACAGTGATCCATAGAGTGGTATACTGTAACAATATCAACAGTAGTGATAATAATAGTAATAACGTGATTATTATAGAATGTCATCGGCACTAATGTGCTAAACCCAGATGGATATGAGCAATAGAAAGGAATTACTGACACATACAAATAACTGCAAATGCCTAGCTTGGCTGTGTTTGAGGCCATTGGAGTGATTGCTACATCTCTCCCAACAGGCACGGTTGCTTACTGGGGCCAGAGTCTGAAAGAACTTCTTGCTGGTTTTATTTTAGCAGAAATGGCAGGAAGCAGGCAAGATGGGCAAGCCACTCTGATTTATCACCAAGGCTCCCATTTGCTCCTCCAACCAGCCTTCACTCAATACGTGTGTTTGAAAGACCTCTTATGGAGTCAGGGTCTTGACAGGGGCTGGGGGAGGGTTGTAGAAAAAACACAAATTAAATGTAACTCTACACAAATCACGATGTAAATTAAATTTGAATTTCAGGGCAACAACTGATTTGTTTATTTTTTCAGTGTAACTATATTATCAATATTGTATAAGCCATATTTGAACTTCCCCTCTCCCCACAAATTTATCCATCATTCACCTGCAATTTGGGTCTAATGAGACGTCCTGCGTTTTTATTGGCTACATCCAGCAGCCTTATTGGAGAAGGCCGGAGGCATGAGGGGAATGTGAGAGCTCTTGTGCTCTCAGAACAAGCTCACACACAGTCCTTCCAGTGGGAAATCATCAGACAACCTCATTGGTCTGCATCTTCCTACTGGGAAGGTCCTGGTTGGGCCAAGAGGCTGCTCCTTCAACCTGTTCTGGTGTCTGCAGGTCCCTATGATTGATATGAGGGTGATAGAGAAATCAGGGAGGCTGAAGTGGGGGTGAGAAGCCTCTGTTCATTTTCAAGGGGCAAGGGAAAGCTGCTAGGGGGAGGTTCTAGCTAGTGGGGCCTGGCCAGGAAGGTGGGGAGGAGGATGTGTCCCAGGAGGAGCACTGTCTGTGGAGTCACAGAGGCAGAAAGAAGCCTGAAGATCTGAGAAAGGCTTGTTTGGAATGTGGTGGGAGGGTGGGCTTGGGACGGAAGCAGTTGACAGTGGCATTTGAGAGTCTATGGGACAGACAGGGCCTCAGACAGACTAACCGAAACCCACCTGGCCAGGGTCGAGTTGAATGAGAGTCTGAGGGGTAGTTCACTCTGCCTGGAGGTCTGGGAAGATGTCCTACATTGGGCTTCAGGATCTCAGAGACAAAACATGTCTGTGTTCAGAGGGGAGAAAAGCCAATAGCCCTTAGCAGGTATGCCTGACCTTTTAAAAAAATGGATTATTTGGGTCACAGGGTGGGGGTGAGGGATTGCACGTGCCATGCCGCTCTGTGTGTGTGTGTGTGTGTGTGTGTGTGTGTGTGTGTGTAGGTCAGAGTATAGTGTTCAGGAGTTGTTTCTCTCCCTCTACCATGTGGACCCTGGGAATGGAAGTCAGGAGTCAGGCTTCATGGCAAGGGCCTTAATCCATTGAATACCATATCAGGACCCCATCATCTATGAAGTTCACACCTGAGAACACCGTGTAGTAGAGTTCATGGAAAGAGGATGCAGTTTAAACATTCATATTTTAAGTTTACAATTTTATAATTTGGGCCACATTCCTAGGCATTTTTGGCTGCATGCATCTAAGCTAAAGGGCCAAAAGTGGGTCTGTGTTTGGGAAGGCTATGAGTTTCTGGGGAACAGTGGCCTATCTGAGCTCTCATGGCATTCCAAGTGCCTATCATAAGTCCTTGTTAGTACAAGGCAAAAGGACAGCCCAGTGGATTAGTGGACATCTCTCCCCTAAGTTCCTCTCTCATCTCTCTTATATATCCACATCATGGGCAGAGCATCAGTAGCCGAGAAGAAGCTGGCGATGTGGGCAAATATGGGCTTCCAGTTGGGATTCTGGAATCATGGGACCCCAGTAGCTGTGCAGCCTGGGGTACTGCAGAGCCAGTGGCAACTCTCACAGGCTTCTGAGTAGAGTTTATCACCTGAGATGGTGGCTACTGTTCTTCTATGGCCTTCCTTCCTTCCGGAACTAGTCTGCCTACCTGTCAGATGAATCCATGTCCTCTCAGAATAAAAGTCATTTCCTGGCCCCTCTGGAGATGATCCTGAGCTGCGTTCTGGACAGGAGGGCAGGGCAAATGCCCCCTGAGAGTGTGGGCACAGGACAAGAAGAAAATCTTGTTCTAGGTATTCCAAGCAGAAAGGGATTTAATATAAAGGATCAAGTGCTCATGAAATAAAATGAGGAGTCAAGGAGAACCCTCAATGGGTAAAATGCTTGCCCTGTAAGCACAAGAATCTGAGTCTGCATCCCCAGAACTTACATAAGGCCAGATATAGAAATGCACATGTTTGTAGTCCCAGCATGTCTTTGGTGAGATAGAAGGTGGAGACAGGAGAATCCCCAGAGGCTCAAAGGCCAGCTAGCCTGGCATGTGCAGCGTGGAGGAGCCCTGGCTCACAAGACAGAGTGGAGACCTAACATCTGGCCTCTACACATGTGTCATGGCATGCATGTGCCCACACTCACACGCATGTGTGGTATCACACCACACCCCCACACACCCCAGGTTAAAAAAATAACAACATAATCAGATCATTATCCAGGTTAGAAGCATAAGGTTGTGGGAAGCCCTGGAAATAGCTGCCCTGGGTGCAAGGTGGCCAGACAGGAGGCTGAAAGAGGTAACACCTGTGGAACCTGCCAGGAGCAGTAGGCTGGGGTCATATACTTCCACTGCCTAAGGGAAGGGGGCCTAGCCTTCTGGTCTTCTGCAGAGCAGTGAGTGCAGCCCATGGGTCAGAGCCTTGTGGCAAAGGGGCCTGAGCAATGCAGCCCCGAAGCTCCCAAGCTTTGCAGTACATCGGGAGCATGACACGTATGTGGAGAGAGGCCATGCTGAAAACTCCTGATAGTAATCACAGCTACTCCTTCCCGCTAGCTGCTTGATAAGGTCAGGTCATGTCAGGTGATCCCAGAAAGGCCGCAGCACCTGAGATCTTTGTGCAAATGAGTGATGAACTTCCGCCTCGTTGAGGTCACTGTTTGAACTGCTGAGCCACTGTCCCGAGGCACCTCTGAGAAGTGTAAGATAAGGTCTGAGAGGTGTCACTTCCAGCATGTGCAGTATTGATGTCACCAGAGGACCAATTTAGCCCAGCCATCCATAGCAGAGAAATAGTTCACGGACAGACAAAGCAGTATTTAAAACTGCAGGAGGTCTGTGCCAATAGATCTGCTCAAGACAGCAGGACGGAGCTGAGAGGGGGTGCAGTGTTAGGGCCGACTTCCTGGAAGAGAGAACGCATTGCAGGGGATGGAGAAGAGGAGAAAGGCTTTCCAGGGAAGGTCTCTTTTTCCTCTGTACTCCAGAGCCACATCAACTCACCAGCCTGCTTTGCTCCCAACCTTAGCCACTGCTGGTCAGTACTGCTGGCCGCTTGTGGTCAGGAGAAGGAAGGCACAGGAAGGCAGGGCCTTCAGGAAACCAGGACTGTGGGTGCTGTGGTCGGGCCGCTTGGAGACTGGCAAGGTGGCCTGGGAGATGGGAAAATGGGGTTAGGATGGTTTTACAAGGCTGTGCTGAGGAAAGTAAACACATGCAAAGGCTTGCCCATTGTCCCAGCCCTGCCTCCTCTGCCCTGTGGCTTCTCTCCTTCAGCGGTGCCTCTAGCTCACCTGTAGCCTAGGAACTGAAGACTACCCTATGAACCCACATGCAGACCCAGGGGTGGGCCCACACTTGATTATCTGGGTCTCTCTTGATCTGTCACTGGTCAGTGCAGACGTTTGGATGTGCATTCAGAGGCCAAGGTCAAGGTTTGATCAGTGGGACTCTCTAGGGTATAAGAACCATCCTGGGCAGGATAGAAATTAGCTCAGCATAGTGACCAGCTTGTGACAAGGTTGGCTTCAGCCTTGGGTCATAGCTTAACTTAGTCTGGTTCATCGCTCTATCTAAGCACCAGTGCAGAGCTCAGCCCGGGGCTGGAGTCTGGGTGGTCTGATAGCAAAGAGGGCATAAAGCGAACACTGGCTGTGCTCCTTTGACTTCTTACAGGTTTATGCTCTGCTCAAATAACAAAGCAAAGTTTGGGGCTGTGCAGATCCATGTGTAATTTCTTCCTTTGAGTCACCTTTCCCCTTCATTTGATTTCTGGGCCCTTGTCCTTAGTCTCCCCTCAGGCCTGTCATCTACACCTACAAGCCCTCGGGTAGAAGAGGGTGCAGACTTCAAGGCTGTTAGTATTCTCACAGAAGTTCAGAAAGAGCTGAAGCCAGGCGTCAGGCCAGCTGAGCAGGTGCCCAGCACAGGGCAGACTGGTAGACTCCCAGATTCCTGCAGCGTGTTGGATACACATGCCAGGTCACCCTGAAACCCAGGGCCAGTCAGCAGTCGGGTGGACTGCCACCAAGCCAGCACTGTTGAGTTGGGGTAGAGGGTGGGGATGGGGACTCGAACAGTTTGTTATTCATCGTGCCCCTGGGCAGCTGACAGCAATTTACCAGTTCTCAGTGATGGAGTAGCCCAGGAAGGGCAGGGAACCCCCGCACCCAGTCCCTCATGGGCATTCTCAGCTGTTAGAGGAAACACAAGTTGACAGTAAGTGACAAGATTGAAAATGTAATTAAGGCAGATGGAACTAACTGGCAAGGATGAAAACCATTCCCTAGGCTCTGATATTTAAAGTGAGGTCACAGGACGATCCTATCCTGGCCACACATCCAGCAGAGAGGAGACCAGAATGGATTTTCTAATAGTGGCCAAGATGTGTGGGCGGACAGAGAGCAACGGCTTCAGCAGCACGGAAAGAGATTTAGGTCAGATAAAAGGATGAACTTCCTGGAGATGAGAGGGGTTCAGTGTTGGAACAGGTATAATACCCTCTCATTTCCCACAGACATATGCATTCCCTCTGTAAGGATTTGACACAGCTCTGGGTAACTTGACCATTCCAAAATCTGTGGAATAAGAAGTGACTCCATCTCTAAATGAGAATGCCATCATGGTAGAAGTAGGTGGAATTCAGGCAGTAGTCAAAAGGAAGGGGCTCTGGACTCCCTGTATCACAAGTCCCCAAAGTCTTCCTGCTGGCCAGAACAGAGGTGTCACGCTCAATGAAAGTGGATGTACATTCTTAACCATGGACTCTCTCTAAGGGATGCCCTCTCTGCCCCTCAGTTGTCCAGGAGCAGAGCAGATGTGAGCCCACAGAGGAAGCAGACAGGCTGCCTGGCCCTGGATCTTGGGTTAGAGGGAAACCCAGGGGCTGTGGCTACAATCTGTCTGGAGCGTCACAGGAGGTGTGGTGAACACAGTTTGGGGGTGGCTCCTTTGAGAATCAGGATTGGGCTCCAACATCTGGGCAGCCTTGCTTTGCCAACCCCTGCTGAGAGCCATCCTAGCTTTGCTGAGATGGATGGCACTGGCCAGCTTGATTGCCCTCCATTCTCCACAGATCCCGTGCCAGTTCTCTGTGCTGGACAATGGGGCAGGCTGAGTAAGTGGCTTCTTTGTGTTTGGCGAGCTCTCAGATTGGCTCCTATTTCAGTCCACGGCAGTAGTCCAGTCCCCACTTACTGAGTATCTACAAGGAACAAGCAGGGCACCAGCTCACTGAGGAGCCTGAGGATATAGTTTGTGGTTTTCTTGAGGGTAGAAACCTGCTAAGCAACTAGACATGAGCAAAGGCACCGTGTGGCCTTGTGCAGCAAAGCACAGGGAGGAGGAACTTAGCACGGCAGGGAGTGACCGCTGCAAGCTGCTTAGGAGAGGATCTGACTGTACAGGTGTGAGAGAAATGGCTCAGAACTGAGGAGATGGGGCTGGGAGGATGGCTCTGTGGATAAGGTTCTTGCTCTGCAAACACAAGGACCTGCTTTTTGAACCTCATCAACACTCAATGGAAAATCCACATGTGGTAGTTCATGCGTATAACCCCAGCTCTGGGAAGTAGAGACAGGCAGATCCCAGCAGCTCACTGGCCAGCCAAGCTAGCCAAAATAGTGAATTCCAGGCTCAATGAGAGGTCCTGCCTCAAAGAGTAAGATGGAGAATATATGACACAGGAAGACATCCTGATGGCAACCTCTAGTCTGCACATGTGACTGCTTGGACAATTACCCCCTTCAACACACATGTGCACATATACATATACCACCCCTACATCTCTAACACACACACACACACACACACACACACACACACACACACACACACACACACACACACACACACACACACACACACACACACACACACACAGAGGAATGTATGTATCCTGGTGTGCTTGACTTTTGATTAATATAGAAGCCAATATTCAGAGGTAGGAAGAGTTGAAATAGAGTTTTTCTAAACATTAGGACTTTACTGAGGGGCCAGGGAATGAAGACTAGATCCTTGATGGCTTCAGCAGATATGAGGTGGCTATGAGTCAAATGTTCTCTGGGGGAAGACCTTAGACCTAGACATAAAGTCCCGTCCCCAAGTGGATGGTCCTGTCTCCAGGAGTTTAGGTCACGTCTTTGCACATAGGACGTGGTTCTCTGATAGCTTTCACTCTTGGATGTGTGGAGCTGCAGAAAAAACCCAGACTGGAATAAACTGATAAGTCTCTATTGTGGGGATAGTAAGAGATCAGTCGCCCTTCACGTGGCTAAGAGGCGACAAGATGCACAAGGTGGGTGAGGAGGCCTGTGAACCGGTCCCTCCATGCACTGGGCATTTGGTAGAGAGTTCTGAGACCAACTCTATTCTCTGGTCACCAGAAACACTGTAATTGGGACAGGTTGGTACTGACAATTGTTGGGCATATCCTTGTAAAGGATACTGAGCATAAAACAAGTCAGCGTCACTCAGGAGATGAGAGAAGCTCTTTCACTTCAAGCACCCCATCCATTCATCCATCGCGGGTCTAGCATTTACACCTGCAGCCAGAACTCAGTCTATAACGGCGAGATTTACTGGGGACATGAAGTCATAGCTTATGTCACCCTTCGTCTCCTTGAGGATCAGTCTTTCTGAAGTGTCTCTATCTCTGACTCACTGTTCCTCATGTCCCTAGATGTGTGTGTGTGCACACTGGGAGCCCTCTTTGGAGAGACCTTCCCCATTGTCTTCACAGTGCCAGACTCTCATTTGGGAGAAGCCCTTCCCTCTGACCTTGGAGAAAGGACCTGGGAGAATGAGCTACAGTACCAGGAGACAGAGAGCCACGTCAGACCTTTTATCACTGTGACGAGTGCTTGACAGTACCTACTTAAGGTAGAAGGGTCTGTTTTAGCTCATAGCTTTGGCAGCTTCTGCCCACGGTTCTTGGCACCATGGATGGGCCTGTAGTGAAACAGAGCCTGGTGGTGGCAGGAGCGAGTGGCAGCAAAGGCTCACCTCATTCATGATGCAAGGGAAGCCGGGAGGGGCCGTGGACAAGAGGCACCTGAGGACCTGCCTTCTCCAGCCAGGCTCTACCTCCTAAAACTTCCAGGACTTCCTCCAATAGCCGGAGTCTCACTGCCAGTCATGAGCCTCTTTATATCCGAACTGGAACGGGCCCTGTTCTGATTTGCTGTTGGATACTGGAATCTGAGCACCGCAGGGCAGCCAGATGGCTGTAAGGAGCCAATGGCAAGTCCGGGTGCCAACCATGTGGCCTGAAGCTACTTTCTTCATTCAGGACTCCCCCCCTCCACCCCTTCCTCCAGGGGGTTCACTGATGAGTCCTGCCACCTCATCCTACTCTAAATCTGGGGAGCCAGGTAGCAATGCATCAACCACTTCAAGGTGTAGCCGAGTAAAGTGTGGGCATCCTGGAATTGCACAAAGAAGTCAAAACTAGGTAGCAAGTGAGCCATGGGAAAGCACCATTACTTGCTCTTCACTCTGAAGGGATCTCACAAGAGCTGTTGTTTCAGGAGGAGGTGCTGGTCCCCCACCGTTTCTCCCGTTCACCAGGCCTCTTCCTCCCTTCCCCACCCTGCTTTTCTTCACTGTGTATACTGACTGTTCTGTGCTACCTAAGGGCATTTCCAGACATATATGTTGAGCACATTACCCCATACCTCTGCCCTCCATTTTTCTCTTCCGCCTTTTGCCCCTTTTAAGATAGTCTCCCAGACAACTTCATTCCTTCTCTTATGTAATACATACAAACATGATTTTATTTTATTACTGAGCCTGGCTTAATTCACTTAACACAGTCATTTCCAGTTGCATTTTCAACTTCTGCAAATGGCCATGTGCTCTTCTTTCAGACAGAGGAAGAGCCTACTGTGTGTATGCACCACATTTTCTTTACCCGTCCCTCTGTTGTTGGATGCCTGGGTTGCTTCCATAGCTTCACTACTGTGACCAGTGCTGCGGCCAGCATTGATGTGGGATGTGCTGACCTGGTGTTCTTTGGGTCTCAGCACTGATTTGGATTTGAGCCAAGGTCTAAGTCTGGAACTTCAGGCCCCAAATTGATAGATCTTGCTCACTGTGATTGAGTGGATTGTGTCATATGTGGGACTCAGTGTCCTGAGTGCAGCTGTGGGTGCCAGAGCCTTCAGAGCGGTTCTCAGTGTAACACGAAGCCACGGGGCGGGTCCTAATCTGTGTGACTGCAGGAGCTACAGGAAGAAGAAACTTGAGCTCACAGAGACACCAAGATGAAAGGACCTGGGAAGACTACAAGAGGCAGCAAGAGGGAGCTACCTGTGAGGTAAGGAGAGAGAGAGAGGCCTTGGGGAAAACAGTCGCCAACACCTTTGTCTCCTGTCCCCAGACTGCAGAACTGTGGTTGAAATCCATGTTTTTTCTCCGGTGAGGCAACCCTACCAGGCCAACACCTGACGTTTAACGGCTTCAGAGCCCATCTCAGGAAAGGCAGAAGTGATGGAGAATGGGGGCGGGGGGGGGGCGTGGATTGAACTCTAGCATTCTCAGATCGGGGGAAGCATTTGCACTTGAATTTCCTTGGTCTGTCTTGGTTGCTGCCCAATGCCTTTCAGCACAGGTTGTTCTGGAATAAAGTGGTAGGAGGTCAGGACTGATGTGAGGAAAGCTGACTGGCTCTAAACGCCTAGATAAATAGAATGCTTAATGTGATTATGAACAAACTAAAGGAGAAGTTCCCCTCCTTCTTTCCCTTCTTCCTTTGTAGTGAGGGAAGCCATGTACTCAGTAAGTACTCAGTAAGCACTGTACTGTTGAGTTCAGCCCCAGCTTTGTGTTTTGATTCTGGACCTGAAATATATTCACATGGTTCAAAAGTAAACAAATATAGAAAGCATGTTTTAGTTCAACATAAGATCCACCCGAGTCTCACTAGCACTCACATAAGCAGCTGCTAGTTCATCACTAAGTCTGTCTAAGCAGCCAAAATCTATATCCATTTCTCGTTTTCACAAAAGCTAGAATCCTACAATGCTACTCTGTTTTGTTTCTCTTTTTTTTCTTTCTTTCTCCTTCCTTCTTTCCTTCCTTCCTCCCTCCCTCCCTCCTTCCTTCCTTTCTTTGTACTGAGAGAGGGTCTCTCTCGACGCAGCCCAGGTCCTTCCATTTCTTACCACCCTCCTGCATTTGCCTTCACAGCTGCAGAGCACCCCACTGCAGAGTTTGCTTGGCATTCAGAAACTTACCCCGACGTCCCTGCAGACACGCATGGACGAGACAATGGCTGGCACAAGGACCGCCACGCAGAGGTAATCACTTAATAACATGCTGTATCTTTTACTGACTTTCTGTAAACAGCCACTGTGATTTGTTGAGTAATTTTTTCCAAGTAACTGTTCCCCATTCTCCTACGACTTAACAGAGTGAAAAACATATCCTCGTTTCTTCTACCACTGCTGTTCACCGGCCAGGCTCAGGAAGAGCTGCCTGTGCTAACACGGGCTCTGGTTTGGTTGCTGATGATGATCAGTTTTTGCTTCTTTACTTTAGGTACCTACGTACCTTACTTTTAGAATTACTTTTAAGTTTAACCTTATCAGTCTTACTCTTATGGTGATTTTTCAACTAGTACGTACAAAGGCCGGTTGCTACCATCTCAATTTTTCACATCACACAATTAAATGCAATATCACATGTTATTGTGATATTGCAATAAAAATATCTTTCCGTGTCCGAATAGGTTTGAAGTGGTTTTACAGGAAAGCAAAGCTTTGGCGGAGAACTGTTTGAGATAAGCAGCCACGTGACTCAAAGCAGCTGCTCTCAGACTGCAGAGATGAGGGGAGGCGCAAGGGCTCGGAGCAGCTTCCCGGGGCTCTTCCCCATCAGGTCTGAGATAGGACAAGAGAAGCGAGAGCCGGCAAGACGGTTCTTTCACGGGCTTTGACCCTCCTCTCTCCGAGGAGGCTGGGTGAATGGGAAAAGGAGAGCTGCAGCCCGCACTGAAAATATTGAGCTGTGGCAATTAATCACTCACTTTAGCTCTGAAGTCCTGGCAGCCCAGACCAAAGTAGAAGCAAAAGGATATAGTGTTCTCCTTGCCAGAACAAAAGGCCAGTTTTCAGGGGACATAAACAGGCTCCTGGCATTAAATTCTAAGCAGAATTTATCATGGGAGCTATTACTTAAGGAACACTGAGCTACGAGCTGAGGAGCAATCTTCCCGAGTTCCATGGAAAACAGACGTGCTCTTCACAATGCCTTGCAGAAGCGGCAGCATGTTCCAAAGCACAGCTGAGGACAGTGTTAGTGAAAGCCAGCCAGCCAGCATGAGCTGGAGGGGTAAGAAAACCTGGACACTGGAGAAAGCCGGCATCCCTGTGTCGTGGGAAGAAAACGCAAGTGTGTGTTCAGGGTGGGCGTGGAGAAGCGGCCCTGAGCCCCGCGGTTTCCAGACTCAAGGACAGCCAGCATTGCTGTCTGTAATGATGCTTAGTCTGAAGGAGCCCTTTTATCTTAAACTTCAGAAGCTTCTGAAACAGTATGGTAGGAGGAAGAAGGATAGTCAGCCGCCCCTCCCCACCTCAAGTATTCCTATTTACAGATGTGAGCAGTTGGGGCCACTTTCTCGTTATCAAACAGCTCAGGGATGGACTACAGAATCTCAATAAATGGTAAAGATATGCCCAGAGGGGAGGGGTAGCCACCAGTGTGCCTCCTTTTCTGCAGTCCTTAAGATATCGAGGAAATGTCCAGTGTTTTATGTATTCTAAAGGGTACATGAAAGTGAAATGCCCAGTCTCTTAAGCTTCTCAACCCAGATCCTTCTACTCATGTGAGGGTGGAGCAAGGCCTCATGTAGTCCACCCCATCCCCTCCTTAGTCCATCCTCATCCAGTTAGAGAACTGACCTTGTCATCCTGAGCACCCACCAAGATGTCAAGAAACCATGTTGATCAAGGTGAATACTGAGTCTGCTTTTGTTCTGAGGCAGGATTTCATATAGCTCAGACTTGCTCTGTATGGAGCTGAAGTTAGCCTTGGGTGCCTGCCTTTTCTTCCAAAGCACTCTGAGATTTCAGGCTTGTGCCACCAAGCCCAGCTTAGACCTGATCTAGAATTGGTGAGGACAAACTTCTTGATTCGTTTGGCTGGTGAGCTGAAGTCCATGATTCAGGGCAGACATGCAAAATCCTTATTCCTCTTCCTCACTGGAAGACACCTTAGGCATCATGAAGATCCCTAGTTAGAGACCAAATCCTGGCCTTCCTTTCCTCCACAGTGAGAGTCACAGCTAGGCATGGGGCTGCTCAGCTATGGACTACATTTCCCATCACACCTTGTAACAAAGTTCCATCCCAGAACCAAGAGTTAAACAGAGTAGGTGCAGTATAGATTTCTTCACACTAATTGACACTGTAGTCACCTAGTCTGTTCTTTTCATTATAGCCAATACTGGAACTCTAGAGGGAAGAGACTCACCCCAGGCACACACCAATGTAGGGACAAATTTGGGAAGCTCCTGGATCTGCAACTTTGGGTGGAAGCACAGATTTCCCCTTGCAGATGCAGAGCATATGCAATCTCTTCTTGGTGTATGAGGCAGAGTGGTCCCTGCCTCAAATGCCCGCCCTCTTATCCTGAAACCCATGAATGTGTTACCCTGATATGATCAAAGGGAGCTGAGATTGCCAATGGAAGGAAGCTCATTAATCTGTTGATCTGGAAACTGGGAGATGATCTTGGATTATCCTGCTTGACTCAGTAGGGGCACAAGGTTCTGAAAAGGTAGACAGAAGTTAATGTCAAAACTACCTTTATAGTCTCAGAAGCCTTTAGTCTATTGAAATAAACAATTCATAAACTTGAAACAGCTTTTATTTTAACATACTATAATGATTACATTTAATTATTAATTAGTATTGTTAATCTCTTGATGTGTCTCATTTTATAAGTACATTTCATCATAGATATATTTATATAAAATAGTATAGATGGGCTTTGGGACACTGATATCAAGCATCCCCTGAGGGTTTTGGGATGCAGTCCCCACAGAATAAGAAGTACCAGTTCAATCCTCCTTACTGGCTCTGAAGAAAGAAGGCCTCAGTCCCCCAGAGATCCTGGATGACTGACAGGGACCTTTACATCTCTGAAAAGCAGAGATTCAGAGCAATAGGGAGAAATGCACTATGAGTTCTAATGAACCCTCTCCTACCCACTTCTTTGGAGCTGCTGACTCCTTTGTACATATTTATTTTGTGGGAGAACACCAGTCTGCAGGCCCAGCCTGGAGCTCCCTCTCTAGCCCTTTGGAAAGGGACCCAGATTAATGGTTTGTCCTGCCTTCCCCTGGCTCTGGCCAGCCTCAGGCTGAAGGCACTTGTCCTAGTTAGGTTTCTATTGCTGTAATAAACATCATGACCAAAAGTAACTTGGGATAGAAAGAATTTATTTCAGCTTCTACTTCTAGGTAATGAACCATCATGGGGGAAGTCAGGGCAGGAACTCAGAAGTAGGAAGTGACACAGAGGCTATGGAGGAGTGCTGCTCAGGGGCTTGCTCCTGCTTTCTTATACAGCTCCAAACCACCTGCCTAGGGGAAGTACCACCCACAGTGGCTGGGCCCTCCAAAATTAGTCATTAATCAAGAAACTGCCCACAGACTTGCCTGCAGGCCAATCTGATGGAGGCTTTTTCACACTGGAAGTTCCCTCTTCCTAGAGGCCCCATGCTTCTGTTAAGCTGATCTATACATATAGCCTGGATATATATCCAGAACAGAGATCTACCCAGGGCCTGGCTCCTCCATCCTCTGCCCAGACTCCTGAAACAGCAGGTGACACATTGTCCTTCCTTTCCAGCAGAAGGCACTGGAAGCCTCTTCACTGCTTGGCACCGTTTGGATGGGGATGCATGCCAGAAAGGGCAGGGATGAGATGAAGATGACAAGAAAGGCAGGAAACTAAGAAGGGAGCTTGGCGGAGCTCCCGCTCTGAACCCAGGCGCTGCAAATGCCAGTTCAGTCCTTCAGGTATCAATCGACTCACAGACTGCTTCAGAAGCACACAGGAAAGGCTCAGCACCATCAGCTATGGTCCTGCCTCCGAGGAACCCGCCAGATAGCAAATGCTTTGAGGGTTCCGTTCGCCTTCCACAGAATTCCAGGTGCTGGGCGTCCGTCTACGCTTTACAGGTGAGGACAAACCACGAGTTGATAACCGAGGTCAGGCAATGAGACTGCGCTTATGCTCGCTGTTAGGGGGGAGGCTGGAAAGCAGAACCATCGCCTCCTCCAGGGTGTCTGTCTCCATCTGTAGAATGCAGCCCAGTTTCAGGGTGGACATTCTGTCAGGCCCCGTCGGGATGCACATTCTTAGTACCTGCTTCATGGCACGGACGCTCAGGCGTCTGTGGACAGGCTCCTGCACCTTTCCGTATCCTCACATGAAGCCAGGTCACCGTGGCAGTGGAGTTAGGATCGTGAAGAGCAGGCCGATTAAGGACTCTTTAGAGGTGCTGGATGCCAATGGGAGGCAGACTACTGTTATCAAGTAATAATTGAGCGGGCCATTTGTGTTTCTTAAGGATTTGAGGATATGGAAGAATGCTTGACCTCCCCCTCGAGGAATTCTGAGCATGGGGGCAAAAAGACATTTGAAGCAAAAATAAAGACTGGCCTGATGCTGAGGTCACAGCATGGTGCTTCGGAATATGGATGTATCCCAGAAAAGGAATGTCTTGAGCTAAACCACCAAGGGACCTAGGTGACTAAGGAAGAAGCAGCTGTGAAGAGACTCTCAAGCAGGCACAGACACGTGGTGGCACACGCCTTTAATCCCAGCACTTGGGAGGCAGAGGCAGGCGAATTTCTGAGTTCGAGGCCAGCCTGGACTACTAGGTGAGTTCCAGGGCAATCAGAACTATACAGAGAAACCCTGTCTTGAAAAACCAAAAACCAAAACCCAAACCCAAACCCAAACCCAAACCCAAACCAAAACCAAAAACAAAAAAATAAATAAAAGACATGAAGCTGGAAGAGAGACTGGGGGAACTAGGAGGAGTTGGGGAAGGTAATGGTAGATAGATATGATCAATATACATTGTATAAGTGTATGGAACATTCAAAGAATAAAGAACCTAGACAGTATTGTTGTGAAGTAATTATAGATTTTAAGAACTAGGGGCTGAGGAGATGGCTCTATCGGTAAGGTTACCAGGACCTGAATCTGATTCCCAGTACCCATGAAAAAACAGATATCAGCATGGCAGTGTATGCTCGCAATCCTAGCACTGGGGAAGTGGAGACGGGGTGGGGTGGAGAATACCCAGGACTCGTGGGCCATTCAGCCCGGCAGTTCAGTGAGCTCCAGTTCAATGAGAGACTTGCTCTCAAAAGCAAACAAACAAAGGTAGATGGTGCCTGAGGAATGACACCTAGTGGTTTGCACACACACACACACACACACACACACACACACACACACACACATGGGGGGGAGAGAAAAAGAGAGAGAGAGAGAGAGAGAGAGAGAGAGAGAGAGAGAGAGAGAATACAAAGCATCCTAGGTAACTGTCCCCTATCCCCTGGCTTCCCTCTGTGATGTGGGAGGATAACAGAACCACAATTATCAAACTAGGAAATGGAGCTTGACACACTTAACTGACATCTACAGACCTTACATGGTTTTTGCCACATTTACGTGAGTGCTCTTTGCATAAGCGTATGTGCCTTGTGCAGGTCCCAAGGCAGGTCTGCCTGTCCTGTCCAGCTCTGCCCGGTGAGGCAGGTTGGGGACTGGGTGTCTAGGAAGAGGTCCCCTAGGACTAACTTCTGTGAAGAGGCCCATCCTGTTGTGTTCTTGAAGAAGGGAAGCAAATCCTGAAGACTTGGTAGTTCCAAGAGATGGCTTGGGGGAACAAGACTTCGGGAATTCAGCACCATGGATAGGTCCGGAGCGCCAACGCAGAGGGTTTATGGATCAGGACAGGTGCTTTGTGCCTCTCTGGGTAGACTCCTAACCCAAAGATGGACTGAACTTGGGCGATCCCCGCAGGGCTGCAGGGCAGGGAAATGAGAACATTTGGAGAGGGCAGATCCCTGCTTTCCATTATTCAGGTCTCATCCCAAGTCTTCTGTTCTGAGGTTTTCTCCTTGACTTTCCCACCTTGCCGGCTTCCTCTGAATTAATTTCCCCTACCGTCTGGCAGAACCATCCAAGGCAGCCCAGAAGCACACCGTGTGCCTTTCCCTGCATTCTCCCACATACAAGGCTGCACCCCTAATAGAATTCAACTCCTGCACAACAGGGCCATCTTGTCCTTCACTCATCGTTTCCACTGTCTCCTTTTCTCCCACTCAGTGCAGGACTAATCAGTCAGAGATTTTCTGGGGGACATACCAGCCATGGCATTTCAATTGTGATTCTCCTCCTACTAGGCACATCACTGGGACAGGGGGCACAGAGGACATGGTCAAATGTCAAGACATCTTCCAGAACCCCAGCCTTCATTTTCCTCCACCATAATAAGAAAAACTCTTGCTTTCTCAAGCTCTTGTTCGTGGGCTTCTTCCCCCTGTGTATTGTGGAGTTGGCCTCATCAAGCTAGGGGACAGCTTCCCCAGAGAGCTCTTCATTGGCATCACTGAAGAACCTTGCCGAGGATGCTGATGGCCCCTCTGGGGCTGAAGGACTTATTCTCCCAGCTGCTGGAAAATAGTTGTTTGACAACTCGCATCTGTCAGACTCACTGGGGTTGCCTCAGCTGAAAACAGCATCTTTGCCCCAGGTAACACCCCCACATAGGTCACACCACATCCACAGACCAGCCAGTGATAGGGTGGAAAGGCCCCCTTTCCTCTCCCCAGCACTGCACAGCTCTCCTGCACAGTCACCTTGTCTTTGGAGATCCTGTGGAATAACCTGAAACTTCCACTGACACTGCCCCATCTTCCTTCCTCCCCTCTCACATAAGCCTCGGTCTGAGACCACGCTTGGATGAACGCTGCATGCTAATCACCTCAACGGCAGCTTCCATTTGACTACCTTATGGTATCTCTGCAGTCTTGGCCCTCTGGGATTTAAGCTTCGTGCTAACACCTCCGCTCACTAGCTGGCTATACAAACCTAGGCATACCAAGGGAGAGGAAATCCACCCTCCACATCTATCTCCTCAAGTCTTCTGGAAGATTGACTCATGTGATAATGATTAGTTTTATGTCTAGAAAATTCCTAGGGCCATCTGTGTAGGGAAATGGGCTTTAAAGATAAGCATACTGGGACCTGAACCTTAATTCCTTAACTAACCAACTAGGTGACCTTGGAAAGTTATCTAATCTCTCCATTTGGAATTCCCTCCTTTGGAGCCTATAACGATTACAAAAGCATTGTAGACTGTTTGTGAGGAATAGATGATCTAGTGGAAGTTAGGATGCTTATTATACAACATGGTGCCTGCTGTGCCAATGTGTATCCAACACATATTTATGTAGCTCTCTTCTTTTTTATGTCTGGGGTAGCCTAACTAACTGCCGATTTATGTTGTTATTTTTAATGAATGTATAAAATATAAATTAATTGAACAAATAAATTAATTTTTAGACAGGGCCTCTGAGACTCACTACATACATCAAACTGGCCTCAAACCCACCCATGGCCAAGCTGTCCTCAAACTCATGCAAGTCCCCCTGACTTAGTCTCTGAACTGGCAGACTTACAGTGGTGGGCTACCTCAGCTAGCCAGCGGTCATCTCATGGAGAGCACGGCTGATTCATGGAAACAAAGAAGCATCTCAAGTCTATTTACATTCTTCTGCCTCGTCTGCGCTTTAGTGTACAGAGGACTGGAAGATCCAAGGCCATGCATCCCAAAAAAGTAGTTGGGTCACTTAAGAGACAACTTTTACTTGCTCATAACTTTATAAGCAGTGAGGACTGTAGCACCATGCTGAATCCTTATTTTCCGTACGGCATTTATTTAAGGGATTCAGTTCAAAACTTTTAATTGACTCATTTTTGAGACACACAAACATTAGGTCTACAGAAAAAGTACAGAAAAGACTTAAAATTTTCCTTAGGATGGATGAGGGAGATGGAGTGGAGCTCATTCAAGTTCGTTTTCCTATATATTTAAATATATATTTGTTTTATGTGTATGTGTGTGTTCCTGAGTGCATATGTGTCTACCATGTATGTGCAGAGGCCAGGAGAGGCACCAGAGCCGCTGGAGCTGGAGCTTCAGACAGTTGTGAACTGCCAAGTGGGTTTTGACTTCCACTCTCTCTCCCCTGCTCTCCCACCTCTGGTCCCATCTCCCCCGACCCCCTCCCCTGACCACCTCTTCTCCCCAGGTCCCTTTCTCCATCCACCGCTGAGATCTTATTTTATTTTCCCTTCTGAGAACGATTCAACCATCCTTCCTTGGGCCGTCCTTGTTACTTAGCTTTTTTCTATGAGTCTGTGAATTGTAGTGTAGTTATCTTGTACTGTATGGCTAATATCCACTTCTGAGTACATACCATGCATGTCCTTTTGGGTCTGGATCATCTCACTCGGGCTGATATTTGCTGGTTCCATCCACTTGCCTGCAAACTTCATCATGTCCTTGTTTTTTAATAGCTGAGTAGCATTCCATTGTGTAAATGAACCACATTTTCTTTATCCCTTCTTCAGTTGAGGGACATCTAGGTTTTTATTTATTTAAAAAAATTTTTAATTTGTTTCCTTTTGCAGGGAGGTTGTAATGGTGGAGGTGGAGATGGAGGAACAGGGAGATGAGTGGGATTAGGGTGCATGATGTGAAATTCACACACACACACACACACACACACAATCAATACAAAGCACAAGGCCAGCCTTTTTCTTATGTAATAGATGAAGGCTGGAGAAGAGGAAGTTCCTTAAGTGAAGACTACTTAGAACCTGTAACTGGAAGAGATGTGAGCAGATGCTCAACCTCTGAAGAGAGTTTTGTGGGTGTAGGGAGATGGCACAATAGTTAAAGCACTTGTCTTGCCAGATCAAGGACTAGAGTTCAGATCCTTAGAAACCCACTTAAAGTACAGAAGGGACATGCTGGCCTACCCATAATCCCAGCCTTGTGCAAGCTAGCCTTGGGCTAGTAAGACTAGCCCAATTAGCTGATTGCTTTAAAAGACAGAGGCAGATGAATCTATATATTTGAGGCCAGCCTGCCCAACATAGAGAGTTCCAGACCAGCTAGAGTTACATAATGTAACCCTGCTTTTAAAAACAAAAGCTAGTTATATTGTCAAGCTCTAGGTTTCACTGAGAGACCTTATCTCAATGACAACATGGAGGTGGTAGAGCCATGAGGATGATTTGGGGTGGGAGCCGCACACAGTACTCACTCTACTCCAGCTGAGTCTCCTGACAGCCTCAGGTCAGCACACACTGTCCTCAGTGACACCAACAGCCAGGCTGGAGAAGGCTCAGTTCAGCCCCCTTGAAAGGCGGGTCTCAGGGCAGGCTGTCGGCCAGCAGCAGCCGCTGCTCTGGGGCATGGTGGGAGCTTTCTCTCTCCGCTCCATTTTCACTACCTCATTTTCCTGTTCTCTCCATCTCATCGTCTCTCCCCAAGTATGTATTTCCTTTCATCTTTTCACTTGTCTGTCTTTCCTTATCTCAGTGACCGAGTCTCCTAGCTCTTTCCCTGAATACATTTGACAAACACTCATTCCTCCCTTAGCGGAGATGGCTGCGCTCCGGGCTGTGCAGGCTGCTGATGCTGCTTCTCTAGCTTATCTCTGTACAGGCCATGTTCCCATCACCCAGAAGCCCCAGTCACTGCTTTCCAAGGCAGAGGAGATGCCCACTCTGCATACCCCATGCCCTGGAAGTTACTATAACCTGATTTTTGTGTGACTTCAAGTGCTCAGGTTCCCAGTCCCATCTTAAAGATGTCACGACTTCTCTCCCAGTAGGTGAGTCTATGGCAGCAAAGACCAAGGTCATGTTACTCATCTTCCTGGCCCCAAGAATATTTGGCAAAAGGCAGATGGGACTGTTTTCCCTGGGTATTCTTATTTATGATAGGTAGGTAGGTAGGTAGATAGATAGATAGATAGATAGATAAGTGTTGTAATTTATTCTTTTCTTAAGACAGGGTGTCACGTAGTCCAGGCAGGCTGCCCTCGAACTTGCTATGACCTTGGACTCCTGATCTGCACGTCTCTACCTCCTGAGGACTGGGATTACTGGCCTGAACCACCATGCCCTAGTGTCTGCCATGCTGTGGCTAGAATCCAAGGCTTTTGTGTCTGCTAGGTAAGTATTCTATCAGCTAGACTTGAGATCTGTCTCTTGAGAGTCATAAGCCAAAATAACTGCTGCATAAGGGTGCCTCAGTGAAGGATGTTAGGCTTGGGGGGTGGGTGTCAGGTGGGATAATACCAATAGGGAAATCAGAGGCCACAGAGAACTCAACCTCCACCCTCACACACACCCATCCTGGTGTGTGTGTGTAAGGGGGTGGAGAGAGGAGAGAAACAGAGACAGAGAGAGAGAGACAGAGAGAGAGACAGAAAGAGAGAGGGGGGAGGGGGAGGGGAGGGAGAGGGAGAGAGGGAGAGGGAGAGGGAGAGGGAGAGGGAGAGGGAGAGGGAGAGGGAGAGGGAGAGGGAGAGGGAGAGGGAGAGAGAGAGAGAGAGAGAGAGAGAGAGAGAGAGAGAGAGAACATGCCCGCATGCATACCTCGGGGGCTGTGTCTCTGTTAACGTCCGCAGGCCTCATCCTTTGGGCTTGCTTTAGGTGAATACAGATTGGCTAAAGAAGCTGAGAGCAAAGGGCAGAACTTATTTATTTGACTTTGGAATCGGCCACTAGGTTTTTACCATATGGGATGTACTGGTTTTTGTGTCTGAGGTGAGGAAGCAGGCAGCATGGCACACAACCCCAGGAAGAGAAAGTTTTACATAGGCCTGAGAATGCATGTAGCTGCGTTCAGTTAATAATGCAGGGTCGACCAGCAGGCCATGCTCAGGACATTTATGATTTGTGGCTCTGAATACCTTTTCCATCACTGCCCTATTGTCTTCCTTGCAGACACAGGGTCCCTGAAAGTCCCACGGCAGGGACACGCTGGGCTTGTCGCCATCTTCTCTGCCTTCCCAGTATTTATATGAAGTCAGACCTCCTTCCTGGCTCCTTGCCCACCCTGACTTCTCTGGCCCCATTTCTTTTGTTTGTGCTGCTCTGCCGCGCTCTCCCCTGTACCGCCTGCTGGCTGTGTTTTACCTGAGCTCTGGGACACTGAGTGTGGAGTAGGAGCATTGATCAGCCCTCAGGCGCTTCCTCCCTACGACCTTCCTTTTCCCAGGCTTATCCTAGGAATATAAAATCTGCGTGGACTGCCGAATGAGTTTTTGAAAATGAGTTCCTATTCCGTGCCTAGCATTATGACGCAATTTCAGGTAGATGCATTATCTTATTGAGTTGGAGACCAGACTGTTAGAGTAGAAGTACTTGAACCTAAAGAGGTTTCCCAAAGCCACATCACCAAGGTAAGTCTAGGAACCTGGTGCCACAGCTGGGGCTTGTCCTATAGTTCCTTCTTGTAAATAAACAAGGGAGGGAAAATACTTCCATAGTTTTGCTCAGGTAATTAATGGGCTTACTTGTTTATGGTACTGGGGATCAAACCCAGGGACTTGCTGCTGCAAGGAAGCACTCTACTGCTGAGCTACATCCCACCCCACCCCCACCCCCAAAATCCTTCCTTCCCTTAGCAGCTGCTTGCGATCTACATCCAGCTTTTCAAGGCCTGAAACATACTGAACCAGACTCTTAGAAGCAGAGTTTGGCATGAACCTTGACTCTTAGAGCAGAATAGCCATGCTCTGGGCCAGGTGGGCACAGTGGGTAACGGAGCCGTAGCCAGGGAATGCCTGGAGGTGACAGGAAGTCCTGCAGCAGGAAGGATGCCCCTTGAGCTGGTGTCAGCCAGAGGCTCAGAGGTGCAGAGACCAAGGACTTCCAGGTTGCAGGCAGGATCCAGCCTCCAGCTCCTGGCGGGAAACAGGAGGCTGGCTCATAAGACCACATTTGAAGCTCTCTGGGGGAGGGATACGTGACTGAAGGCCTTCCTAGTGAAGAGCGCGCCCCTCAGGCCACCAGCTTGAGGGAACATCTGAAGCCAGTTTGAAGCTGGGGCGAACAAGCTGGAGAGTCACTTCTATGCCACCTGTCTTTGTGCCTTTATCAAGTTCCCTCTGCTCTCTGTCCTTGAGCTGTGACATCAGGCTGTATCTGATGGAGAGGCAGCAGGTGGGAGCAAGGGCTGTGTCAGGTGGCTGGAAAGAGAGGAGAGCTCCCGCCCTGGTGCCAGGGGGTCTCTGTGGCCACTGACAGCAGGGACCTCAAGCCTTCCCAGGTCCCAGACTCCTCGGGGCCCCTGGCTCTGAGGCAAACCTGCCTGGCTGCTGTGCTTGGCCTTCTCTGTGTCCTGTGTGTCTGATCCTGGTACTTGCCCTGCTCGCTTGTCACTGCTGGTCGGAGTGTTTCCAAAAAAGAACAAGATTTTCTGGAGAGTAGGGACCACACGTGAGGCAGCTCCAGTGCTCCTGGAAGAGACTGGTGAGGTCAAGGAGGAAACAGGTGGCCCCCACAGGTACACACACACACACACACACACACACACACACACACACACCACTACCACAATCACCACCACCATCACCATCACCAGGCCCAGGCAAGGAAGGATCTCCAAAGAAGTCAGAATTTCCACTGAGTTCCAGAGGCTGGCTCTGAACCTGTATATTACACCTGAGTCATAGCTGGGCGGCAAATGACCAAGGACTGAGCGATTGCCTTCAATTCTCTATGGTCTCCTCCAGGTCCCTCCTGTGCAACATTGCCTTGGTCTCCTGTTGTGAATCAGGTGACCTACCCACTCCTTGACTCTGGGTTCAGCCACGTGACTTGCTTTGGCCAATAAGCACCAACATCCAGCAGTCAGCAGAAGTTTGAAATGGGCTTGTGTTCAGGAGTCTGGCTGCCTGGACTTCTGTTCTCACTAAGAACATGACTGAGATGACCTTCCCATGGATGGATATAAGACCACGCAGAGAAAGCCAATGACCCAAGTCTCCCAACCTAGCCAAGGCTAACCTATCCCTAGATATGAGAGAGCACAGTTGGAGCCTGAAGAGCCAGCCAGAGGAGCTGGCCTCAGCTGCTGACCTGCAACTGTGGAGAAGAGAGGGAGTCCTGCGTGAATGAGTGTGTAAGGAGCAGCCAAAGTTCAGAGCAGATGTGAGTACCAACAAGGAACTGACAAGGACCCTCAGAGCAGTGGGGACGGCAAAGCTTTCCAAAGCCTTGCTCCGGTCAGCCTGTGAACGCTGACTGTGTAGAAAGCATTGCCCCTTGTTCCGGATGTGCGCACCCTGAGACTCCTCCCTCACCTGAGACTCGCTAACTTCTCCTCATCTGTTAGTCATAAAAGTGTTGAGGTCCCAGGTTGTTGCAGTAGTTGGTACACTGCCAGGGTGAGCACCGACCACCCAATCCCAGCTTGTCTGTCTGTCTGTGTGTTCGTCCTTTCTCCATTCTTTCGTTGCTCGGCCAAGTTTTTAGGACCCAGCCATGTGGGACATGACATTTGGTACTATTTTAATCCACTGTACCTGGGACAGTCTGTGACACAGCATCAACATGACAGTATAGTGACTAGGTAACCAGCTTCTAGAAGGACAGGTTTGTCCACAGTGCTGCTCACAGTAGCCTGACGTCTGGCAGTCAAGAGAGTCATCGTCAGGGTCATTCCAAGGCCCCTCCACTTGATGCCTCGTGTATATCTCATAGCTCTGCCCAGGGTGTGCCCTCAACACCTGCCCCTATCTTGTCCTCTTTGAATTCCACTCACCCTTAGGACCAGGTCATGCCCTGAAGCCTTCATGAGCTCACAGTGTCACAATGAGTCCTTTGGGAATGAAGCAGGTTATAGGTGAATGAGATGTCCCCTTTTGTCCCCTTTGCTGTCCCATGTCTCATTGTGCTCTGCCAGCAATGTTATCAATGACGCTTTTAGAATGTGGTGTTGTCCTTTCTCAGGAACAACAATTATTTCCTGGCTACTGAGGGAGAAGCCCCATGCAACCCCAGGTCTCTCTAAGTCTCCACACAGGGCTTGCTGCCCCGTATGGGGCAAGGAATGGAGATGAACGATTCCCAGCTACTGATTTTGGCATAATCCATCCTTAACAGCCACAGTGGAAACCCCTTCGAGGTTTGTTTTCAGTTCCTGATTGCTCTAAAATATTTGGCAGGAGCCTGCCCTTCTCTGAGCCTCAGTTTCCCCCTGTGTATAATGAGCTGCTTGCCCCACTCCCTGCCAATGTTGAGCATCTGTGAGGCACACATTTATTTCCAGTCCTCTGTGCTCTGGCCTGGTTCCTCCCACCACTCCTCCTTGGCCATGTTGTGTGTCAAAGTTTCCCACCTGCTGACTCTCCCCTGCATAGTTAGCGGTAGCTAATGAGTTGGCCTGGCTTCTTTTGACAGTCAGCACCTTCCGTTTCCAGAACTGCCAGTCAGATAATGAGGCCTAAACATCGGCAAGAATCTCTTCTGCAAGCTCTCTCCTAGGGCAAGGCTGGGTCCCTGAGTGTCCTGGGAGCGGGGGAGGATGGCAGGGCAGGGGGCAGGGCAAAGGCCTATCTTCAAGAAACACACACACACCACATATACTCACATTACACACACATACACACATACCACATACAAACACACATATACACATATACACATACCACATATACTCACATACCACACATAACACTCACACTCATCACACATACACATACCACAAACACACATACATACCACATACACATACTCATACACACCACATATATACACATATCACATATACCACATATATACATACTCATCACACACATATATCATACATACTCATCACATGTACACACATACCATATATACACATACTTATCACACACATATATCACACACACTCATCACATACACATACACACCACATACACACACCACATATACACACATATCACACACACCACACATACACATATTCATCACACACATTCACATATATCACACATACTCATTATACATACACACACTCATCACACATACATTCATCACACATACATTCATCACACACACACCATACACACATACTCATCACATACACACACCATACATACACATACTTATCACACACATATATCACACATACTCATCACACATACATACACACCACATACACATATCATATATACATACATATCACACAGACCACACATACACATATTCATCACACACACATATCACACATACTCATTACACATACACACACTCATCACACATACATTCATCACACACACCATACACACACACACTCATCATATACACATACCATACACACACACACTCATCATATACACATACCATACACAAACACACACACACACCACATACATACACACTCATCACACACATACCATACACACACATACTCATCATACACAAATACCATATACAAACACACACACACCATACACACACACTCATCACACACACACCATACACAAACACATACACCACAGACACACACATACACCATACACACACATACTCATCATACACAAATACCATACACAAACACACACACACCATACACACACACTCATCACACACACACCATACACAAACACATACACCACAGACACACACATACACCATACACACACACACTCATCATACACACATACCATACACAAACACACACACCACATACACACACACTCATCACACACACACCATATATACACATACTCATCATACACAAATACCATACACAAACACACACACACCATACACAAACACACACACCACACACACACACCATACACACACACTCATCACACACACACCATACACACACACTCATCACACACACACCATACACAAACACACACACCACAGACACACACACTCACCACACACACACACACATATACCATACACACACACACACACACACACCTCACACACACACACACACACACACACACACTCACACTCACAAGGCTCTGCTCCCTGATGCTTCTGCTCGGTTAGTAAGAAAGAATGCTGACTGGCTTCCTTTTCCCCTCAGAACCCTCTAGAGGCAGATGAGAAGAGGAGAGGAAAATGGGGCAGTGCAAAACTAGCCAGAGAAGGGAGCTGTCTCCACTGCAGCTCACACAAGCATGGAGGCAAGACCTCAGGAGCCAGAGGCCAGCCTGACCCGCATTTAAAGGGCGGGGCCGGAGCTTCGGGACTCGAACCCCATAGTCTCCACACCAGCATAAGTACTGATAGCTCACTCCAGCCTCAGCTCGAGGACCTTATGGAGTTAGGGCAGCTCCAAAGATGCGCACAACATGCCTCCTCTCCCTGGGACACCAGGCAGGAGCCTGGGATGGGAGTCACTGGGGTCCCTAAGGCTGGGGAAGGGCTCTAGGATGTAGGAATGATAGTTGTTCAGGGATCCAAATACTTTCTATCTCAGGAGGGGCTCAGATTTGTTGTTTCATCCCCCTGCCCCCAACCCCGCCACCTCCCCTTTTCCCTCAGCAGAGAAGGCTTAGAGAAAGTAGGGAAGGATTGTGGGTGAAGGCAGAGGGGCCGGTAGTCTCTGCTCGGCTCTGGCACCACTCCTCCCACTCCCTGCCCCTGCGAAAGCTAGACACACAGATCGAGAGGCTGGAGACAGACTAGCTATCTGCTTATGACATGCTTGAGACCTTGGGAAGCCCGGCTCTTCTTTGGATGCTGGATGTTCCTTCTGCAAGTAAGACGATGAAGCCTACTCTGTGAAATGGCCTGAGGCCTGGGGATGACCTTCTGAAACCCTAAGACTCAGATCACCCAGAAGATAAATTCAATCTTGAGAGCAGAGAGGGTTCTCTTCCTCTCTAGGGCCCAGTGTGCCCAAGGTCTCATTGTAGGGCCTGGTGTCTATCTTTTGTGGGCTCTGTGGTGGTGGGCTTTAAGGAACACAGCTAAAGCCTGGCTTTTCACCCCCACCTTGACCCTCCTGTTCTTATGTTTCTCAGCCATCAGTCCTTCTTGGGACATAGATGTCAGGGAATTAGAGAAGACGGTGTTCCTGGACTTTCTACTTGGGTAAAAGCCTACCCAGAGAACAGTGAGGGGCCCGAGCGTGGCAGAGCACCAGCCAGAGCAGGAGTGGAGCACCAGCCAGAGCAGGAGAGGAGCACCAGGCAGAGCAGGAGAGGAGCACCAGCCAGAGTAGGAGAGGAGCATCAGCCAGAGCAGGAGTGGAGCACCAGCCAGAGCAGGAGAGGAGCACCAGCCAGCGCAGGAGTGGAGCCCCAGCCAGAGCAGGAGAGGAGCATCAGCCAGAGCAGGAGTGGAGCACTAGCCAGAGCAGGAGAGGAGCACCAGCCAGAGTAGGAGAGGAGCACAGCTGCTCAGCAGTGGGAGGGAGGGGAGAAGGCTAACGTAAGGGAAGAACCCCATCCCGTCCTCACCGCCACAGTTGCGGTGGCAGTGAGCATGAACCCAGTGGATTGAGGTCCCAGGGCTCCAGAGGCGACAGAGCCAGCTCCAGGGAACATTCTCACTCCCACATCCTAGTTCTTAGGACCAGAGCCCCGTGCTCAGAATCCCAACAACAGGCAAGCAGACAGCAGCTGGTGAGGACTCAGAGAGGACATGGGGGTGGCACTGAGAGCCCCAGAGCCTTCTGCTTCTGTCACAAAAGCTCTGAGAGCAGGAGCATGGGGTTAATGAATGGGTGACTCAGACGCAAGCCTGTGAGCATCTGCGTACTTCTGCCAGGCTGGACGCCATCTCTAGGCCTTCAAAGCACAAGGCGCCCGAATTCCTGCCAGGGTGAGACAGAGCCGAGAGCTCTGCCTGGCAATCCATGCAAACTGATCTCCAGGACTAAGGTTTCTGCAGCCACGGGCAGCCTGAGGCGTGAGGGGCCTGTGGAGAAGGGAGATGGTCACATCCAATATAGGGACGGAGAAACTGAGACCCAGGCAGGAGGGAGGGCTTTGTTTAAGCATTGGTGTTCAGGTCAAAAACTCCAGCCACCTGCTCCTCAGATGATTCAATAGGAGCAGGCTAGAAAACCAGTGTAGAGGT
The DNA here is from genome assembly GCA_964023405.1 of Apodemus agrarius. Taxonomy (NCBI): domain Eukaryota; kingdom Metazoa; phylum Chordata; class Mammalia; order Rodentia; family Muridae; genus Apodemus; species Apodemus agrarius. Next base: position 61,405,604 of record OZ030012.1, on the reverse strand, counting down.
TAACTGCATTCCCCAGGCCACTGGTTCCACTGTGAAAGAAGACAGCTGTAATGCAGTCACAGCTGTATCCTGTCCAGTGCCTTAGTCACTGTTCAAATCCACCTCCCTAGTTACATGACCTGAGTTCTCCATGCATGGAGATCTAGGGAATGTTTTTGTTTTTGTTTTTGTTTGTTTGTTTTTTCCCAAACCTCCCAGGAGGAAATGGTAAAGCTTCAGAACAACATGGGTCTCTCTGAGACCAAAGCTCTCCATCCCAGCCACCACCTGAGGACAGCCACCTGCACCTTTAGGAGCAGCTGGACCAGGCAGGAGGCTGCATGCAGCAGGGTCAAAGAGTGGGCTCTGCTCCCAGACTTTCCCTTCTGCCCGGCTTTTTTACTGCCTCTCACAGTGCCCGTTAGGACCCGACTCCCCAGGGTCAGAAGCAGCCACTCCTAACTTCCACCACTACTTCCTGTGCCTAACACTTTACATGGACATGCATTTCACAGACATCTCATTGGACCTCAGTATAGCTCATTTGGGAGGAGGGAGTACTTGCCCAGCACACACAAAATCCTGGGTTTGATCTCAGACTGGGTGGGTGTGGCGTGTATTCCTACCCTGTAGCCCCAGGATTTATGAGATGAAGTCAGGGGGATCAGAAGTTCAAGTCCATTTTCAACTCTACCATGAGCCCAGGGCCAACCTGGGCCATCCACAACCTTGTTCTCAAAACAAAACAAACTTCTTCCAAGTAGGTCTCCTTTTCTATATTTTAATTTGTATTTTATAGATATGGAAACTGAGGCATGACAGTAACTTCTGATGATGGTCTCCAGAAGGTCCTGCAGGCTGCATGTGGATTCCAGATGGAAAGACAGCCACCTTCCCAACCGTGGGAGCTGCCTGAGAGCGGAGGTGGTTGAGCCCGTCAAGAGACTTTTCCAGTATGAGGGGGAGGGGGCGTGCATATAAAAATACTATTTATAGTTACCTTTTCAGAACTAATATTCAATTTAAGAATACACATATTAAAACACAGCTTTTTTTTTAAGGAATTAAGTTCTGTATACCCGGTCTCATAGTTCTATTTATAAATGTAATAAAATAAGAACAAGAGACCTTTACTTCTCTTCAATTAAAGTTTGATTAACTTGAGTTGAAAAAACTATACTCTTTTAAACAATCAGCCCCATGTACAACTTAATTAAATTTGCTTAAACCATTTCAACTGCATTTAAACATTTAATCTGTTTGATTTTTCCTAAGTAACTTAAATGTCTCATTGAACAACCAAACCCCTTTCATCGTGTGCTCAGAAAAGTGCTGTAAAATCTAATAAATTAAATGTATAAATAGAGCGACTTTCACATCGCTGTAAATACTGCAATACAGCTTGCAAAATTAGTCAAATTCTCCCGTCCCTTTCAGCTTGAAATCACCTCTCTATAGTCTTGTGATTACAGCTAAGTTGGAGTAAGTACACTTCTCTCTCTTGCTCCCATTTCTTTCGAATAAGAACTCTGGCATAAAACCCAGGAGTAAATACAGCACAGTCTACAACTCAGGAAAGAAAACAGTGGCTGGGGGATGCAAGATAAACACTCAAGAAAAAAAAAAAAAAACACCAACAAACCAGTGAGTTTTCCAGGGAGTGTTTTTTATTTTTGTTGTTTGTTTTCTATTGCTGTTGTTCCTCTCGTATCCACCAGTTTAGATTTTAAGAAGCCAAAACCCTGGACCTTTATAGCATAAGAAAAACTGCTCCAAAAGAATCTTTCTAACCAAGGGACAGAGGACAGGGACCTGCAGGGAGAGGAAGTAGTAGAATTGCACAGCACTCACTTCCTCCCCTGCACGGGCTCTGCTCTCCTATGCTCCGCTCTCCTATGTAAATGTTAACTTCTATTCTCCTGTAGTAATTGGCATCTCAGAGTTTACTGCCTCTGTCTGTTAACCTAGGCCTAGTCCTTGAAGCTTCTAGTCTCTGTAAAATCTAATCTAGGCCTAGAATGTTTTCAGCCTCTGAGGCATCTGCTGAATAAACTCACCCTTTCAGGTGTTTTGTTTTGTTTTGTTTTTTGTTTTTGATGGCTGTCTGTCTGAATTTAGCTGTCTGGCTCAAACTCTTCTTCAAGATAAATGAGTTAAGCTTCTCTCTCTCTCTCTCTCTCTCTCTCTCTCTCTCTCTCTCTCTCTCTCTCTCTCCCCAGAATTGCTCTGCCTGGCTAAAACTAACGCCAGCAATCTGTTCTAATCTTCTGGCTCCTTTTCATTCTTTGGCTTGTTCTGTCTTCACCTGTGTCTAGCTTGTTCTCTCTTCAACCTGTCTGTAAAACTCTCCTGGTAAAACTGCCTCTTTTTTTCCGCCGTGTTGCCTCTTAAGTAGCTTCCCTTTCCTTTCTCTTCTCTTGAGAGTTGGACATATCCTATTCTGTCAGATCTTTCTCTGATTCACTTTGTCTGCCACTCAATTAGACATCACTTTCAAACATGAGTGCTTCCTTCTACAAACTAACTTTACCTTCATTGTTTGGGATTAAAGATGTGAAAGGGTGTGTCTGTATTCCATCCAGAGGGGTTAAAGCTGGCTGCTAAGGCTAAGCCACACCACCACTAGAAATAATTCTTTCCAGTAAACAACACAATCTCGGGGTTCACAGTGTGATCAAATATCCCGCCACACTCCTGAGCCTGCCCCAAGGAAAACTCCAATCAGGAGCTACATTCCATCCTGTCCTTGAGTTTTGTTTGGGAGAACCACCCTGGTCTCTGGTCAGAGAAACTGGAAAAGGGATCTGTGTTAGTTTGAATGAAAATAGCCCCATAGGCTCACATATTTGAGCTTGGTCCCCAGTAGATGGAACAGTTTGGGAAGGATTAGAAGGTGTGGCCTTGTTGGAGGAGGTGTGTCACTGGGGGAGGGCTTTGAGGTTTCAAAAGCCTGAGCTATTCTAGCTAGCACTCTCTGCCTCATGGCTGTCTCAAGGTAAGATCTGTCCTACTGCTCCAGCACCCTGCCTGCCTGCTGCCGTGCTCCCTACCGCAATGATCATGGACTCATCCTCTGAAATTGTAGACTCCAAATCATCTCTTTCTTCTGCAAGTTGCCTTGGCCATGCTCTCTCATTACAGCAATAGAACAGCGACCAAGACAGGGGCCCTTTGGAGTTCAGGGAAATTCTCTTAATTGTCTGTGTTCTTTGATCTTCTTGACTCACCGTGGAACTGGACCAGGGGGAATATGAGGAGGTTAAACGATGAGGCTTCTTCTGGCTCAAGGATCCTGAAAAGGGCATTGGAAAGCCTGAGAGTGTGGGGAAATCCACAGAGAGCTGGAGACAAAAATGCTGAAGTCTGTATGTGACATCCCTTCAGCTACGGATGTCGACTCACTCAAAACAGAAGACGGGGCCGGTCTTGCAGAGCGATTACATACAAGCCAAAATGTCCCATCTTAGTCCAACCTTAACCGCTCTCAAAGAAGAAGACACCTAACAAGTGTGGATCCCAGGGAGGCCCAGGTAATGGAAGTGTAGATGCAAGTTCTAACATGGCTATTAGCAATGTGTACTCGTGCGTGTGCACATGTGTATGTTTGTGCCTGTGTGTGTGTGTAACAAAAATTTATAACTAAAAAATTACAGTAACAAGCCAGGAGATGTGGCTCAGTGGTCAACAGTGCTTCCCGAGGGCCTGAGTTTGGTTCCCAGCACCCACATGGAGTAGCTGACAAACATAACTTCAGCCACAGGGGAGCTGATGAAAGCTTTGGTCATTGTGGGCACCTGCATACATGTAACACACACTCACAGAGACACGCAGGCAATAACCGAGAAACATAACTTGTTCCATGGCTGTGGAGCTAATAGAACAAAGAGTTAATAAAGTTGATGTACAGAAATAATCTAACCTGAGCAACAAAGAAAGATAATTGGAAGGATGGAACAGAGCGCCAGGGCTGGCGCGGGTCTGAAGGCCTGGCACCCCAGTCGCTTTGCCTGACATAGAAGGAAGCTTGGTACAGGGAAAAAAAAACATTTGATGATATAATGGTAAAAACTTCTCAGCCTTAGTGGAAAGATATGAATTTATAGAGTCAAGGAGTTCAGCCTCAACAAGAATAAATTCAGAGAAAATCTGAGCCAAATATGTCTTAAACTACTGAAATTGGGGAAAAAACTGTATCAGAAGCTGCAAGAGGAAAACAATATATTACATACAAGGGGAAAAACACTTCAATAACTGAAGATTTCTCTTCAGAACCCCAGAAGCCAAAGCTGGTGATAACATCGCCCATGCTCAGACAAAAAGAAGTGTTAACCCGGAATTCTGTATCAGTGGAAACATCGTTTCTAAGGCCACGTAGAGTCATTTTCAGATGGAAGAAAATGAAGAGAATTCTTTGCCAGCACTAAAAGAAATGCTAACAGAAATTCTTCGGGGGAGAGAGAAACATTATCGTTGAAGGAAATGTGGAACCTTGCAGGAAAGAAAAGAAAGAAAGAAAATGAGAATATCTGGTGCTAGAGTTTAGATCTTGACCCCCAAGGACTGGTGTACTGTGGTTTGGTCTCCAGGGTGGGCCTGTTTGGACAGGATAGAACCTATTGGAGGCAGGGAATGGTCCTTAGGTCGTTAGGGATGCCCTTAAGAGAATGGTGTGACCCTTATCCCTTCCTCTCTGGCTCATGATGCAAATGGTTTTGCTTTATCCACAGGCCCCCTAACAATAGTGTCACCCAGTCATGGGCCAAAGCTTCCAGAGCTTCAAGACAAAATAACCTTCTTATAATTGCCTCATGTATTTTGTCATAGCTATGGAAAGTTGGCTCATACAACCAGGTACCTCTAAATACATAGGATGGTTGAGAGTAGGCAGTAAATGTTATACGGTAAGGTTTTAATTAATGATATACATGTAACAACTACAACATAAAGAGAGGAAAATGTTCCTATATGGCTTTAAGGTTTCTAAATTCCACTTAAAGAGTAAAACTAACTCCAAGTATCCCATGAAGTGTCGGGTATGCATTTTTTTAAGAAAATATTTATTTATTTTATTTGTAAGAGTATACTAACAAATAGCTGTCTTAAGACACACCAGAAGAGGGCATCAGATCCCATTACAAATCGTTGTGAGTCACCATATGGTATGGGAATTGAACTCAGAACTTCTGGAAGAGCAGTCAGTGTTCTTAACTGCTAAGTCATCTCTCCCCAGTCTCCAGGTATACATATTTTAACCTTAGAACAACCATTAAAAAATGATAAAGATGACCCAGTGGGTTAAAGAACAAGCCTGGAGACCTGAGTTCAATACCTGGAATCTGCATCAGGGTAAAAGGTGAGACCTGACTTCACAAAGTTGTCCTCTGATCTCCATTATGCTTTGTGGCATGTTTACTCCCCACTCCTGCACACACGCGTGCGCGCGTGTGCACACGCCACACACACACACACACACACACACACACACACACACCAGTTACATTTTTCTAGTTGAAGCACTTGGGAGATGGAGGGAGGACAATCCAAAGTCCAAGTCCCACCCCATCCCCCTGACTCCCAGCCGCATAGAGAGTTGAGGCCAGTCTGAGATACATATGAGACAGTCTCAAACAAACAACAAGCTAACAGGGAAATTTAAAAGGTGATGCTATAGTCAAATTCAAAATAAGACAAAAAAAGAGAAAACAAGAATTAAGAACAGAAGAAAACAAATAACAAATTTGGAGAACTGACCCCAACTATGTGAATATATTAAATATAAATGGCTTAAATTCATAAGTTTTTAGGATTTCCAGGTTAGATTTTTTTAAAGACCTAACTCACCGTATGCTAGCCATAAGACATGTACTCTAAATCTAGGCATGGTCACCTTTAATCCCAGTGCTAGGGAGACAGAGGCAGGTACATCTCTGTGAGTTCAAGACCAGCCTGGTCTACATAGTGAGTTCCAGAACAGCTAGAGCTATATAGAGAGATCCTGTCTCAACAAACAAATGCATTCTAAACATAATGATACAGGTAGGTTAAAAGAAAAAGGACAAGCTGGGTGTGTTGGCACATCCAAGGACTTGGAAGAGGGAGAGAGGAAGATAAGTTCAAGACCAGACTACATAGTCACTTTGAGGTCACCCTAGCAACATGAGACCATGCCTCACCATAACCCATTCTCCATACCAAAAAAGCAGAAAAGTAAGAAATATATTGTGAATTGTTACAAACTTTTTAAATGCTAGAATGGTTATTTTATTGTCAGACAATAGATACCACAGGAAAATTCATGTTGAGGGATTTTACACAAGGATAAAGGAATCACTTCATGTAGAAGACACACAGTCACAGAGGAGCTTGTCTAATAATAGAACTTCAAAGCATGTGGGAACTGAAAGAGGAAGTAAAAAACAAACCAATCTCCCAGAACTGGGAGGCGTTCAGCCCTCAGCTCAAAAGTTGATAGAAAAGTCGAGGGGAATTGGTGGGGACACAGAAGACGTGAACACACCATCAAAGCGCAATGGGATTGACGTTTGGATCTGACAAGCAGAATGTGCATTCTTTACCAAATTCTCCATTACAGAAGGTGTTCTGCGGCATAACACAAACCTTAGCTTAAAATCAAGTTAATAGCGAACATAACCATGCTCTCTGTCGAGAATGGAAACAAACTAAAAACACATCACGGAGAGTTATAATCACCCTGTCCTGTCTCTGGGGATATGTTTCTAGTGGGTGCTGGAGCTGTGAATATACTAAGCTTTCCATACAATGATTTATAGAAATACATTATTTTATTAAATCTTTGAGAATTTCATACATGCATACAACATATTTTGATCACACTCACCTTCATTCCTCTCCTTTACTTCTCCCAGATCCACCCCACCGTCCCTACTCTCAGCTAACTTCTTGCCCCCTCCTCTTTTTAATAACCAACCTATTCCAATTTGATGTCCATATACCCATGGATATGGGAACACACTGTAAAGCCCAGTCCACCTACAGGGGCCACATCCTTAAAGAAAACTGACTCTCCTTACATCAATCACAAGCTCCTCGCCTAGGGATAGACTCTTCAAATGCTACTGGCTTGATCTTGTTCAGGCAACCACAGCTGCCAAGTTCATCAACGTGGGGGTCCTGTAATGGTCCTGTTGTAACTGGAAGGCAGCCTTCGACAGTTGGTTCTCTCCTTTGCCTGTGTGTGTTCCAGGGGTGGAATGGATGTTGTCAGGCTTTGTGACAAGCATCTTTGTGCACAAATCCAGCTCACCAGCCTTACATAGTTGACTTTTGTAAATTAGATGTGGTAAGATCCTATTTGCCTGTCCTGGAGAAACAGACAGTCCTGTCCTGTGTGGGGTGGTCCAGGACATGAAAAAGAGTTCATGGTACTACTAAGAATGCTGCATGATTTCAAATGCACAAATTGGTTTTTTTTTTAAATTTATTTAGTGTTTTCAAATCACGATTAATAAAACATAGCTGAAACTATGCAAAACAAAATTGCAAGAAGTGGGGCACTCTGTCTGGAAAGTCCCCCAAAAGAGTGTGCACAGTCAGGAGTACAGTCAGAGAAACATGCTGTTAAGTGGTTGTCACCAGGTGAACTTAACACTGTGCTCACAGAAACCAAGATGGCTCTCATGTCACTGGGAGATAGCATCTCATGGGGGCAGCCTTTGTCTATGCAAGCAGCTAATGACTACAGTGTAGGTATGTGGAACAAGACGGTACTACCATGGAATCCCAACCTGTGAGCTGAGGGGCCTGAGACACTCCAAGGTTTGACCCAGGAACCCGTGCTTAGCCACAAGATTGCAGGCCTTTCAGGGTTTCCAGATCTAAGGACTTTGGGATTTGCACTGCTGTGAAGAATACTTTTTCTACAAAAGGTAGAGAACACTATTTGCAAAAGATAAGTCTGGTGTGATTTTTGCAATGTCTGGAAAAGACAGGACAAAGGAGGCAATATAAAATGGCGAAATAGGGTTTCTCACAAAATAAGAATTTGGGAGGCTGGCCTCAGTAGTTAAGAGCATGTAACGCTCTTGCAAGGAGACCCATGTTCCCAGCACCCATGTTGTGTGGCCCACAACCACCTGTAAGCTTCTTTCCAGGAGGATCTGATGCCTTCTACCTCTGTGGGCTCAGGTGCATGGATTACCCCACACAGACACACGCTCATACACATAAGCAAAAATAAATCTTAATCTGGGCATGGTGGTGCTCACGTTCAATCACAACACTCAGAAGGCAGAGGCAGAGGAATCTCTGCAAGTTTTCAAGGCCAGTCTGGTCTATAAAGAGAGTTCCAGGCCAGTTAGTACCACAAAGTGAGACTATCAAGAAAAGGAGGGGGGTTCTTTTACAATGAGAATTTCTAAAAGAAACTATCCTAGAAACAGCCCCACCCTTCTTTTTCCACAGGTTAATTCTGTGGGTGTCGGTGGTGGTGGTGGTGGTGGTGGTGGTGGTGGTGGTGGTGGTGGTGGTGGTGGTGGTGTCGGTGGTGGTAGTGGTGGTGGGTGTATGTACATATGCTTGTTGATCCCACAGCCTCTGAGAAAGGAGCATGTCTCCACTACCAGATGGGCTTTCTGAGAACAAATCCAGAAACGATGGGTCTTTCGAGTGCTGGAGAGACGGCTCAGTTGGTCAAGCCCTAGCCTTGTAAGCATGAGGATCGGAGTTCTAGCTCCAGAGCTCACTGAGGATAATCCGAGTGTGGTGTGCTGTAATCCCAGCCCCGGCGAGTCTTAGGGCTTGCTGGGTATTCAATCCCATCTATTTGACAAGTTCAAGAACAGTAAGAGACCTTGTTTCAAATCTCATTAGGTGGATGAATCCTCAGTAACAACACCCAAATTGTCTTCTGGCTTTCACTGACATGCATACACACACCACACATGAACACATGTACATACAAACACATGCACACAAGAATGGGATCTTCTGGCTTTCACTGACATGCATGCACACACACACACACACACACACACACCCCACACTCAGAGAGACACTGAGAGAGACACACACACAGACACACAGAGAGAGAGAGAGAGAGAGAGAGAGAGAGAGAGAGAGAGAGAGAGAGAGAGAGAATGGGGTTTTCCCTAGAGATGGTTAGCATGTGCCTGTAGACAAGTCTCTTGACCTCTTTTTGCCTCACTTACTCATCTGGACAATGAGATGTTTTCATCATTCATTGACTAGGAAGACATGACCCAGGAGACACACTGATGGGACCTGGAACCCTGGCTTTTGGTGCTGGGCTCCTGGGCTCCTGGGCCCCAGGGCCCCTGATTGGAAGGTAGGGGTTGTCCAGTTTGAAATAGGCTGGAGGAAGGTCTGGGGCATAATAGGAGCAGGGCTTTTGCCAGTTGAGCCCTGGTGGGGGCTGGGCAGGCACACAGACATCCTTTGCAGAACTTTGATCCGTGGAAAGGACAGGGCCAGCTTCCGTTCTCTTTGAAGCAGCTGGAAGATCAATCCTCCCTCTTCTCTCAGCCAGCACGGTGCAGTGTGTCACGTGCTGCTGCAGACCAAGAAACCCAGAGAGGGAGCAGGTAGAACCCAGCCCTGCCCTGCCCCGCCCCACCCTCACCCCACCCCTGGGGGCAGGGGCAAAAGTATTATCTGACACTTTCTGACCTCCTCTTGGATCAGTGCCGGACACAAGGAGAAGGTAATGAATGCTAAGTGCTAAGAAACTAGACCCTGGGAGGGAGACTCTCCTATCAGCCCCTCTCCTGGCTCCCGCCTTACCCAGAGGCACTCCCTCTTTTCTCTTCAAAGTCTGCTTTCAAACTTCACCTTTTGCTGAGATCTAAAGTTGCCGGGCCAGGAGGCAGGAGACTGGCTTCTAGTTACAGGTTTGCCTTTGATATAGCTGTGTGACCTTGAGCAAGTTACTGCCCTTCTCTGGAGCTTCTTTTCTCCAGGAAGTACAGTTGCCTTGAATGCTTTCAGGGCACAGTTTAAAACTCGGTAGTGCAGACGGCCTTCGGACAGGGCTGGGGCTCTGGGTAAGTTCAGGCTGTAGAACCATCTTTCTCAATTGCTGCTGCAAAGTAATTGCCCCTGTAATCTTGGCCTGGCTGGCTCCTTTTCGTCTCCACTGAACCTTTTCCAGCATAGTCTCACGAGTGCAGAGGGCTGCTCTGCGGGCTGAGCTGTCCCCCGATTCTGAAGGTTCTGTCCTCTGGGGAATGGCAGGAACATTTCCCATCAGTACTGCCTCTAGCTGGTTCAGGGACTGTGAACTAGAGGTTTACAGGATCACTGCATTCTGAAAGGCTGGGGAATGGGGGGTGGGGATGGAGAAGGGACTGGGTAGGTGGGGTGATCTGGGGCACCAGTAGGGACAGGGCAAATATCCTTCCATGGACACTGGTGTGTGCGTGCGTGCGTGCGTGCGTGTGTGTGTGTGTGTGTGTGTGTGTGTGTGAGTGAGTGGGGGGGGTCACTCTCCAAGATACGGAGTAGAAGCATTTCAAACGTAGATCAAGTCAAGTCCCCTACTTCTCTGCTGCCTCTCAGAGAAAGGACCCCACCCCCACCCCCTGCCAAAGAATGGCTGAGAATCCCAGCAGCACAATTGCTATGTGTAGGCAATGGGGCATCTCAGCTCCACTGGCCAGATGGTGGCTTGAGATGAGCTCCAGGAAGATAGGACTGATGTGGATTAGAACCGCAGATCTGGTAGCCGCTGAGCTCCTGGCTGGATGCTGAGGTCTTTATAGCTTGTAGTGAGGCTCAGTTGGTCTCCTTACGTCACATGGGTTCTCTCCCAGAGCTGGCCAGGCATGAAGAATAAAATGTTTCCAGAAAAAGGAAAGCATGAAGAAAGAAGCAGGAAAGAAATCTCTCCTGTGTCTCAGCTTCTGCAGTATGCCTGGAGGGAGTCAGCTCAGCTCTGGAAGCTTCTTTGTCCTCAGGTCCCCAAGGTGTCATTGCTGAGTTTCAGCATCCTCCTCGACCTCTTCCAACCCCAACAGTAGTCCTGGGGTCCCCCTGCTCTGTCCCACATGAACCTTTCTCCTGTTACTCCTTCCTTGGCCCGTGAGAATTTCACTAGAGATGGCTTCTCTTGGGAATTGCCACGATGACCATCAAGGTTCAAATGTGCTGTCCTTGTAAAGGGAACTCACTGGGGTACCTGTGAGTTACCCTGTATGTTGTGTCAGTGTGTCTGTGTATCTGTGTCTGTGTGTGTGACTGTGTGTCTGTGTGTCTCTGTGTATGTCTCTGTGTGTATGTGTGTCTGTGTCTGTGTGTGTGTCTGTGTATGTATGTGTGTGTGTGTCTGTGTATGTATGTGTCTGTGTGTTTGTGTGTCTGTGTGTGTGTGTGTGTGTGTGTGCGCGCGCGCATGCACACATGTGCATGTTGCTAGCACTGCATGAGTATAGGCTCTCTGCAGAGGGAACCATCTGTCTAGGGAAGAGGGAAGTGCAGGCATGTTGCAATGTGTAATGTGCAGATCTGGGGACATATTTTGTGTCTGTGCTCTGAATATGTTGAGGAGTGAACCGGAAACACAGCATCCTGACTTTTAGGGGTGCTCATAAACTCCTAAATGTTACAAAATGATAGAATGCCTGAGGCCAATGTGTTTTGGGTTCCTATGAGTCCCCGAGTACATCAACCTCTTTATTTTCAGGGGCTTCCTGCTGGTGCCAACCTTTGGACTCCTAAGCACTGAAGCAAGAGCTGAGCCCTTGACCATAGAGTCTGTCTGAGGTCGAGGGCCAGCAGCAGCTTCAGTGACTCCCTAGCTGACCCAGTGTTCCTTGCTGCCCACCCCGGGTAACCACTGACAGGCTGGAAGTCTCACAAGTTTCATGAAGGGGTTCAAGGCACACACTACCCCCAAAGAGCCACTGTTTGCTGCATGCTTGCAGAGTGCTAAGACACTGCTGTGGGCTGAGTGCTGTAAGCTGGGGACTTTATGGAGATGACTTATACCACACAGCAAATCTAGCAAGGGCCCCATCCCACAGGCAATGATGACTTGTCCTGGACCATATGACAAGTCCGCTCTAAGACTAGGATGTGAGTCGAGTTGTATCAGACTCTGACCCTCTAGCTTCCCTCTCCATGTTCGGATCTACAGACTGTCTCAGAGAAGGGAACCAGGGCTCATTTCCTCCCAGCCTCACTTACTAAACAAACATAATAGCTTTCATCCTGAAAGAGAGTTCATTTTTATACCTGTATTTAAGATCCAGCCCTCCCTGGCGGAGAGGCTGGAAGAGGAATCTGGAAGGGTCCCTTCCTGGAGGAGGCTCAGCACAAGAAGAGCCCACACACCCTGAGATGCATGGCGTGAGGGAGTCGCTCCTAGACTGTGTGTGAATTTCCTGTGGTCCATTCCTGAGGCTTCCATGGACCCCTGCCTTGCCTGCCTGCCAGGGCTGAAGACACCAGGGAAATGACGGGCAAGGACATCGTTGCTCCGAGACACACATCGCTGCTCTTGGCTGCCCTGGGAGGCTCGGCGTCTTCCCTTCTCCACCAGATTTAAGTTGCAGGGAGCATGCATTATTTTTTCATTAAAAATTTATTTTGGAATGGATAGCCTTCAGAGACGTAATTAGCCACGTTATTTCCCTCCATTAGCTGTCCCTGGTGTTCTCAGGAATGTCTTGTCCCTTTTCCTCTCCATTTCACTCTTTCCATTCTCCGCACAATCTGAGCTGCAGCGTTCACCACCCTTCCACCCCTCCACCCCTCCACCCCTCCACTCCTCCACCCCCCACCCGCCCCATCATGACCACGTGCGGCTTCCAGAGGACTGTGCCAACAGCCCTCCCCATGGGGCTGCAGGGAGCAAAGTGTCCTCGGGGACAGCACGGGATTCAAAGAACTGTCACCCCAGCTTGACATTATCTGGAGTGGGCCCTGTGGGCCATTTTTAGTGCTGGAGACAGTAAGCTGAAAGGTGGGTTCCCCCATGAACTGGGAGGTGACCCAAAATGCAAGAAATAACTCCTAGGCACCCCAAGTAGTACAGTAGACTCACAGCGTGGGTGGGTTGCTCTGGTTCTAGGGAGACCCCAGCCATCTCAGTGCTCAGAGGAACACTGCCGCCTCCTGTTCCACCCTCGCCCTGTTCCTATCACAGGTGACACATGACACGCAGCCATCTCCAGCACTGTCAGAAATACCCCCACTCTGTGGGAGTGAGGGCAGAAAGCCTGTCACCCCAAAATCTAAACTTATCCTAGCTCCCTACCAAGAGGGGCAAAGAGAAAAGTATAGCAAAACATCTTTAGTGTACATGATTTATATGGAGAACCCTGACTGTCCCAGATCCCAGGGGTCCTGGGAGGTATACTTTGAGGGGTCTGGTACTGGTAACAGAGTTGCGGTGAGTGACATTTCAGAGTTGTGTCGTGTGGTATTGGCACGAAGGACACACAAGTCAACTCCGTTCCTCACATTGCTCTTACTGCTGTGTGTGTGTGTGTGTGTGTGTGTGTGTGTGTGTAATTTTAGGTCCCAAGGTACATGCAGAGGAGCAGAAACTGACAGGCTTGCAGGGTCTTTGAACATGGGCACAGACGTGACTACAAGCCTCATGGAATCAGGCGGCGTCTTGACTGTCTTCATCACGGTGATTTTTGTGAACAATCCCTGGGCCTAGGGAATAGCAATGGTGAAGGTGGGGGTGAAGTAAGAGCTGGGTGCTGGTGCCACCGTGCACGTCAGCCCTGCTGGACTCTTTGCAGATACTCCCTCAGTTATCCTTCAGGCCCAACAGGCATTACCACCCCTCCCCTCCCCCCAGGTGCCAGGAGAGATTCACACAGGGTAAGAAGAGATGGTGTCAAACGAATGACTTCTGTTCTGCCTCCGGGAGGAGTCTCATTGTGTGGAAGATGGTAAATGGTACAACAATGGCTGCTGCCAGGAGCAGCAGGCTCAGGGTATCAACCCACTCCACGGCTGGCGGGTGTCGCCAAGAAACACGCGAGTCACCCAGCACCAGATGGAATCACGCTTTAGTCACACAGATGAGAGGGAATAAGAGCGACTTCAATCGTGGGTGTCTGTGCCCCCCCTGTGACCAGGGGGTCTGGGGCTGCCACCAACAGGATGATGACCTTCACATAGCCTTCTGTGCCACAGGTAAAGGCCCCCACTCTCTCCACCTGGAAGGGATCTAGCAGGGAGGCTGGCTAGGAGCCATATGACACACAGGCTTAAACAGAACAAAGGCACACTCTTCGAGCCTGGAACGGGAAAAGGCGACTCTGCTGCGGGGAAGTGATGGGTCCTGCAGAAGCTTATTGTGACCTTTCTCTTGGGAGAAGAGGGTTTTAGGACCAAGCCACTTTCCTGAGGCTGAGCAAGAGTCAAAGGTGACATGTACTGGTCACTTATCCCCACAGATGGGACCAAGGTCATATTGTTGGTGAGACTGCATCTGGATTTAGACACAAGCCTGCCTAGCACCACAACCCAAGAGCTTGCTTATCTGAGCTCAGTCACTCCTCTGCAAGCCCAGGTAAAGTCTAGGTACCATGACATACACCTACATTCCTGTGCCAGGAAAGCAAGAGATAGGCAGAGCCCTGGGCATGCTGGCCAGTAAGCCCAGCCTACTTAGTAGATTCCAGGTCAATGACATACTATTTTAAACCAAAACCAAAATAACAAGGCAAAAGTCTGAAATGTCTGGAGGTAAGAGTCCCCTGATCCCGGGAAGGCCCCTCCCTCCTCACCAACGTAGCCTTATCAGCTAACAGCCAGATTGCTAAGGGCAAAGATGGCCCGGGTGGCCTTCTGTGATGCCAACCCCAAGCATGGCATTCCAAAACCCTCGGCTCTCCTGCCCTGAAGCATCTCCATGCATAGAGACTTAAAGCAAAAGTCTGGAGAGAGAGAGAGAGAGAGAGAGAGAGAGAGAGAGAGAGATCAAACGAAAGTAATAAGCTGGTATCCAATATCTTTGCAATTATATACACAAATGGAGCAGGGACTATTCAGCCCCAGGAGACCCAGGAGAGGCGAAATGCTGGTAAGAATCTGGAAATGCGACTGGAGAGGTGGTTCAGCAGTTAAGTGTTTGCAGCACAATCATGAGGACAGGAATTTGGATGCCAGTACCCACGTAACAAGCTGGGCATCTGGTGCACACCCGTAACCCCAGCTCTGAAGTGGAGGAGGAGGAGGAGACAGAATAGTTGGGGCTTTTAGGCTAGTGGAGAAACGGGGAGCCCCAGGTTTAAGAAGAGAAGCTACCTTAATGGAGCAGATGGGCAGTAAGAAAGGAGAGTCTGAACATATGCACACACACACACACACACACACACACACACACATGCACGAACATACACTCACACCCACAAATAGATACATTTCTTAAAAAGTATATGAAAATATGTGGGTCAGATTCAGGCCCTTCGTGCTCTGTGGAGTTCCTTTAATTCAGTTTGAATATTAAGCCTCTGTATTGCTTCTATGAGGTTGCAGTAATACAAGTAGACGGGGCTGGCTAATTTGGAGCAGAGTTACGACCCAGCATTTGCACCCAGGGAGCCGAAGGTTAAAGGAAGTTCAGCAGATGATCTACGTCCACCACACTCGGTTCAGAAACCCAGTTGCATTCTGCATTCGGATTGTTCCAACTCGTCTCTGCCCAATCTTCTTCTTTTCGGGGAAGCTTGCAGTTAATTCTGTGCAAGGTGCATTGCTAATGTGGAGGAACAGAGGCATCCGTCACAGTCTCTGTCGTCAGCGGTGAGGGACGCCCACGCGGTGTCTCCTGCTCCCCACGTTTGGCTTGGAAACCTCACAGACCTCCAAATGAAGCTGCTCTGACGCCCGAGGAGTGGGCTCCTATCCCACCCGGCGCCCACTGCTACCCTCCCCTCCAGCTCTGCCGAGACGAGGACAGCCGGCTAAGGTGCAAAGGCCCTCCGTGTCTTCCCGTAAATGGATGGGGAAACAGAGGGAGGCAAAAGGCAGGTGCTGCCGGACTGTCAGAGACTTCCTGTCATACCTCCAGCCAGCAGAACAGCATCAGACAGCGAGACAGTGAACTGTGTCTTCGCAGGACTTCCATACGGACAGCTCGGTTAATGAGGTTATGGAGGTGGAGGTTGGCTGTGTCCTGATTTCATGGCTGGGGAATCCGGGGGATTGGTAGATTTCAGATTTGAGGTCAGACTTCAAGTTCCACCTTGGATCTCCTGACTGCAATTTGGTTTGTGTAATGACTAAAGATGCTTTCCAGCCAGGGCAGACCTGAGTGGAAAGGCAAGTAAGGCTGGAGGTAGAGACCGTGACTCTGGAGCCAAGAGGCGCCCGCCACCTACTCAGGTCCATTTAACAGCAGCACCTACCAGGCCCCAGGAAGCTGGGGGTGGGGCATTAGAAGACTGAGCACAAAATAATCTGACGTTGACCCTGGTGTAATAGAAATCAGGGTAGGAGGGAAGGTGGCATGTATGAGGTACTGAAAGGGGTGCAAGAGGGTGGCAGTTACTCTACTTGTTTGTTTTCTTCAAGAGGTCTCACTGTGTAGCCTTGGCTGTCCTAGAACTCACCCTGTAGACCAGGCTGGCCTTGAACTCACAGAGCTCTGCCTGCCTCTGCCTCCTGAGTGCTGGGATTAAAGGCGTGCACCCCTACACCCGGCAGCGTCAGTTATTTCATTAAATTATCTATCCAGTTGGTGTTCAAACCAACTGTCTTAGGTTGCCCAAGACCTAGCTCTGGGTGTTCAGGTAAATAAAGCAGAAGGTTGGGGAGATGGCCCAGTAGACCAAGTGTTTGCTGAGTGTGGCTCTCCAGCACCCCTGTAGAAAGCCATGTGTGCAGATGAACGCATCTGTAGCCCCGGTGCTGGGGACAGAAACAGGTGGGTCCCTGGGGCTACTGGGCAGCCAGTCTAGCCAGGTTGAGAAACCCTGTTTCAAAAAATAAGGTAGAGAATCACACACACACACACACACACACACACACACACACACACGAGCCGCTATTCAAATACTAAATCATAGCCCCCTAGGCAGACTCACATAAACCTAGTCTTGGTCTCCAGACCAGATATACTGATTTGGTGTTTTGGACAGTCCCCCCTAAACCTGAGGCTCTGACTGTAGTTATTATGAACTCTGGTACTGGTCTGGTAAAACAGTCAGAGATAGGGAGTTGTAGCTCACCTCCTCCAGGAGGCCGCCCCGGCTAGCCCAGCCCACTGGATCCATTAACTCAACCTCCAACGTGTATAACCTGTGTGCACTGTAATTTGGGGAGGGGAGGTCTGTAGATTTACTTCCTTGGCTTCTGTGTGTGTTCCAAAGTCATTGTGATGGCAGTTCCAGGGCCTTGTGACACATATCTAGCTGTATTTGTTCAAATGTGGGAAGTCAAGAGACGCCCAGTTCCTTTGGGGAATGCAATTCATCTCTTAAAAGGAAGTCCCCTTTCCCTGGTTCCCTAATCACTAGGGAAGAGCTGGACACAGGCCACTCCCAAGGCAGCAAGAGGGGAACATGACCACTCTTTCTCCAGAAAACAGCCTCTCTGCCAGGCGGTCAGCCACCTTAATTCTGGTAGGTTCTTTGATTTGATTTGAGATAAGGTCTCTGTGCTGCCCAGCTTGGCCTGGAACTTGTGATCCTTTGCCTCAGCTTTCTGAATGCTGAGATTATAAGCATATGCCACCATACCTGACTGATGCATGCTCTCCATCAGCCCCAAGTGCCTGCCTCCCATCCTCCGGTTTATAGTGGGACTCTTTGTCCCTGCTGATGGGAAGGCAGGCCATGGAAGGGGGAGCAAGGGTTAGACACCCACATGCCTTTTTACCTTATTTGGGTGTGTGTGTGTGGGGGGGTGGTCTTAGAACTCAGTATGGCTTCCTCCCCAGCTGTGTCATTCTAAATTTGTTGAGTTTTAGAGTTGCAGCCTCTGGCTGAGTTTTCCTTGGCGCTTTTGCCAACAATTTTGGTATGTTGCCACCAGGTGGCAGTAGTGCTTCTGTTACTAAGTCCCGAGCCCAGTTAATAAACTATTCCAGTCCACCTAACTCATGAAAATTTTCCATGCACTATTTTTCAAAATCATAACTAATTACAGTGACCTTAACCAATCTCAAGACCCATTTGTCATGTGATTAATAGGGCAATACATAAAAATGTAAAATGAGCACTTGAGGTTCAAATGTTACACGTTTACTGCAGATGATCACTAAGCTTTGAATTTTTTTTCTATGTTTCTCCTGTTCTCCAAATTTAGAGAAGGCTAATACTAATAATAATGAATAAGGTGCCACACAGCAGTTGGTGTGTACATATGGCGTTGTAAATGCTTTGTTTATAGTCATTTCTTCTTATCCCAGCCCTCTGAGATGGGATGTGATCGGGCTATTATCATTTGATGAGTGAGAAATAGATCTTGGAGACTTCAAATCCTGACAGGCAGGTATCCAGTCAGCAGTAGAGGTGCTCTCCAGACCCAGGCAGTGGGCTGACCAGTCCTCCTCACTGATTCGTGAACACCCAAGTATGGAGCTGATTGCCAGTGTCAGAGAGACCTTGCTTCCCAAAGGCAATCCACTGTTAAAATTGTCTGTAACTCCTAGTGCCCTGTCTCTCATTGTTGGTCCAGCAGATAAAGTGTGTGTGAGTTATTAAAGAGGAGTGTTCAGTCTAGGGTGATGGCTCACATTGAAGCACTTTTCTTATAAGCGTGAGGACCAAGTTTGTATCCCAGAACCCATGTGAAATGTTGGGTGGATATGGTGGTTCCCCTGTAATTCCAGTCTCAGAAGGCAGAGACAGGGGATGCCAGGAGCAAGCGGACTAAGGGAACTTAGCCACATCAGTGAGCTCTAGGTTTGATTGAGAGACCTTGCTTCATTGGAAAAGGTTGAACAGGTAGTGGTTCCCAGCATCAACCTCAAGCCTTCATGTGTACTCATAATATGTGCCTACACATGTGCCCACATGCCCACATATGTGCACACATGCACACACACACACACACACACACACACACACACACACACACCACTGACAAACAAAGGGAGCTCTTAGCCCACCTGACCTGTGGGATAGGGAAACTGAGGCTCACTGTTACTTTTAGAGTCAAATGTTTTCCTACTTCCTGACACTGGGCTCTCACTCAGTCTGTAAGCCACAGCCTCTGCCACCCAGGAAACTGTTAGGAATGCATCTCTGTAGGCAGTTTCTCCGAACTTTCTGAACCAGAAGACCCTCAAGTGATTTGAATACAGATTTAATTTACAGTTCTGTGTCTACATATCCAGGTGTTAAGAGAAAGATGGGGGCAGCTCTGGGCAGCTGCTGGGTCCTGTCCAGGAACTCAGGTCCCTCTGCAATGCGGCATTTCGAGATGCCTCTTCTCTTCAGCAGACGCCCCGGGGAGAGGGCCTGGTGTGTGGGGAGAATGTCAGGTTCAAACTGAGTACTCTGCTTTTGTTTCTGTTAACATTTGTATGTTTCTGGATTATTGTCCATCCTTGTGACTTCATATGCCGCATAGGATCCCACAGTATATGGGATTCATTACTCCCTTATCGCAGAGCATTGAGAGTACTTAACATTTTTCATTCGGGTGAGTTATGTGCAGAGAACATTACTGTCCATCCTGGATTTTCGTTTCCCACTTATTTTCAGCAATTTCCTCCGGATAGAGTATTCTAGAACTGAGTCCAAGACTGTGAGTTTTGATCCCTCACAAAGCCCAGAGACTCCAGCGGAGGGCTAATCTGGTTGTTCTTCCCAGGAGAAGAGAAACCCCGCCATTGACAAGGCAGAATGGGACGGCTTCTTCGATGAGAATGGTCACTTGGCCAAGTCACGAGACTTCATTTGTAGTAACATCCTGGAAAGGGTATGGTCCCGAGGCCGCCCGAAGCCACGCCCTGGCACTAGGGGGTGGCACAGAGGGGCAGAGATTAGGCAGGGCATTGGGCAAAGCCCTCTGAGTAGGTATCTTGAGCGTTCATGGCCTCCATGCCCAGGGACTGCATCCCTTCGTGAGGACGGAAGCCTGGAAGTTCCTCACAGGTTACTACTCCTGGCAGAGTTCCCGGGATGAGCGGCTCATGGTGGACAGCAACAGGAGGTAGCGCTTCCAGATCCTTTCACTGGCGAGCTGTTGGGGCTTCGGGTGGCAGTGGGGGTGGGGGTGGGGGGTGGGGCAGAAGCTGAGCTCAGCCCCGAGGCATCTCCCAGCCAGGACGTGGAAAAGACAACTCCACAAGGGACCAGCAGAGAATAGTCCAGGACAGAAGGGATGTGAGTGTCAGACCAGGTACCAAGCCCACATGACTGCCGAGGCAAAGTGGTACAAATGCGTTTCTCTGGCCTTCTGGAGGCAGAAGACAAGGTTGAGTGCTGGCCTCCTGGGAAGGCGCTGAGAGACAGAAGGTTCTTCTCCACACCTCCCACGGAAGCTTCCTTGGCTTGTGGCTTCCATTCACTCTCTAGTTCAGTGGACACATGCCCCCCAACCTTGTGTGTGTGTGTGTGTGTGTGTGTGTGTGTGTGTGTGTTATAAAGACAGTTGTGATTTATAGGTCCCCTAGAAAATACAGAACGATCTCATCTTGAGATCCTAAAAGACCTCTTCTATAAATAAGACTATGTTATAGGTTTTAGGAGTTGCATTTAGGATATGACTTTTAGAGGCCACCAGTCAGTTATTGTAAACAAATTTCAGTCTTCAGCATGAGTACTTCCAACTGGGGGTGTGTGCACGCACGCGCCAGAATTGTCCCCACTCTGCAGATGAGGAAACTGAGGCTTAGGGAAGAGAGGGTGACATCCCTCTGCAGATACTCGGTTGTTAAGTGGCGGCTCCAGGGTTCGGGTGCTACAGGGGGGCCATAGAGCCCACCCCACATTAAGTTGTCTCCACATTGTGCCAGCTGCATGCTGGGAACTCTTGCTCAAGGCCACTCAGGCTGAGATGGGCGAAAGCACTGCAGGTTGGATTAACCTATTCCCTTTGAGCTCAGCGGCTGCTACCGCCAAACTGTCCCCTCCTAGAAGGGGAAGGCCACCTTACTCAGCCCCAACGCTGTTCTCTCAGGAGGAACTATAACTCCTTGTGCCAGATGTATGAGAAAATCCAGCCCCTGCTGGAAAACTTACATGGGAACTTCACAGAGACTCGGAACAATATCGGTAAGCAGAGGGAGGGAGGGAGGGAGGGAGGGAGGGCTGGGCAGGGGAGAGGGCAGGAGCCATTCTAGTCTTTTCCTAGTCATTTCCATAGGTGACTCTGGGACTTAACAACTGCCTTGGTTTTGGCCTAGGATTTTCCTAGCCAGCCCTGGGTCTATCCACCCGCCCATGCCCATGGGTGCTCCTCGGTGTGCTCCTCGGTGTGCTCCTCGGTGTTACCTCAGGGTGCTCCTCGGTGTGCTCCTTGGTGTGCTCCTTGGTGTGCTCCTCGGTGTGCTCCTCGGGGTGCTCCTCGGGGTGCTCCTTGGTGTGCTCCTCGGTGTGCTCCTCGGTGCTCCTCGGGGTGCTCCTCGGCGTGCTCCTCGGTGTGCTCCTTGGTGTGCTTCCCTGCCGCATGCTATCTCTGTTGCTTTGTCTGCCTCTCCCCACCCCTATGACTTTGAACTAACTCCATCCAGATTTGAATTGGATGGGAGGCACATTTGGAGGCAAGGAGAAGCCCAGAACAGCAGGGTATGATGATGAATTGGGGGAGTGGTGTGCTGACATGCCTTTTGTAGCCCCCTGCTAGCGTTTGTTTGTTTGTTTGTTTGTTTGTTTGTTTGTTTGAGACCTGTCCTCTACTGAGGGAGATGAAGTAATCCTTGCTTTCTATGCTAGAGATGGCTGACTGTCACTTCCTGCCCCTTGCTCTGATCTAGCATATGACATCCAGAAGCTGTATGATAAAGACCCCCTGGGCAACGTGCTTGTAGACAAGAAGAAACTGGAGAAGACCCTGCTGCTGAGTTATGTCTGCAACACAAAGGCTGGTGAGCTGGGGTGGAACCCCAGCCCACACCTGCTGGCTTTTTCCTGGACCCTGGCCCTGGGCCCATTAGCTCCTCCTCACTGGTGCCGTCTCCCGCAGAGTACCAGCGAGGCTTCCACGAGATGGTGATGCTTTTCCAGCTGATGGTGGAGCATGACCATGAGACTTTCTGGCTCTTCCAGTTCTTCCTGCAGAAAACAGTGAGGACTAAGCCGGGTCAAATCTCCTCCTCCCCACCACCCATCAAGCCACTGACAGCCCCATATGCTTCCTTCAGCCCCAAACACACTGTAGGTCAGCTCAGTGTTCAGGAGGGCTGTTCTGGGCCCTGCTCTTGCCAAGCCTAGAGGTGGCGCCCTCTGCTGGCCTTTCACTCCTCACACAGGTCTCCCTCAGATCCCTCATGGCTCCACAGGACTCCAGAACAGTCCAGTAGCCTTCTCAGGCCTCCAAGGGCACCTTTTTGTTTCTGCCTCCTCCTCATTCCTCCTCCAATGACCTATAGTCCAGACCCCCTGAAGGACTCATAACCAGATGCATCCTACTCTGCACCCAGGATGAGGGTATTGCTATCTGAAAAGATTTTGCCACCTTCTAGAAGCTTCTTACAACCCGGCCTTTCTTTGCACCCCTGCAATAATATGCTTGCTGAACTTTCCCTCCCAGCTCTGACCTAGTCACTGGGGTCACTGACACCTGCTGGACATCTTTGTGGCTCTACCTCACCCCTATATGTTAAGATGCACATGAATACATGGCTACCCAGAGATGATGTGCACATAGCAAACAGGCAGGTGCAGGGGCACACACAAATCAGAGCCAACACAGTCTCACAGACACACACACACACACACACACACACACACACACACAGAGAAGTAGATGAACCAGACAAGTGGCCTCTCAGAGTTAGGACTGAGAGGTTGACTCTCTTCCATCCTGTCCTCAAGTTGAACTAGGAGGACTGATCCCTGGTCCCATCTTGTACAGGAGCACAGCTGCGTCATCAACATCGGTGTAGGCAAGAACCTGGACATGCTCAACAACCTGATCACTTTACTGGACCCCGAGTTTGCTGAACACCTCAGTGAGTGGTCCGCAGTTACTAATACTCCTCGCACAGCAGGTAGGCCGTGGGAGGGTCAGGGCCCAGCCTGGCAGACATCCTCAGGAGGGGGGAGGACCTACGTGGAGGAGCCTGGGTCTGTGATGCTAAACCTATGCCCCAAATGGATTCCGTGGGCTGTTGGGAAAGTAGCAGATGACATTTTCAGGTTTCCTATGTCTCCCGTGCTCCGCCGTGTGGTGGCGTCAGCACCTGCTTCTCTCCCCACAGAAGGGAAGGGCTCAGGAGCTGTGCAGTCCCTCTTCCCGTGGTTCTGCCTTTGCTTCCAGCGTGCCTTCAAGTCCTTCGATGATGTCTGGAGGCTCTGGGAGGTGAGGCGCGTGAAGCTGGGGACACCCAAGGTAGACTGTACGCCTCCTGCGTGTGGAGAGAAGCTGCAGGTTTTCCTGCCTCCCTTTCTTCCTGGCTTTGGATGGTGCTCTGTGACTTGGAGTTTAATTAGGTTGTCAACCCTACTCCCACCTTGCTGGAGAACGCGGGAGCGTCTGTCCATCAAGTGTGAAGCCAGACCTTCCACGGGGCAGTTAGCACCGAGGCGCCCGCAGCTGCTCCCACCCTCCCGTGCTCTTTGCCGTTGTTTACTGCCCTTCCCTGGCCTCCCCCTCCTCTAGAATGCTGGCGTGCTTCTCTTAGAACCTGCCTCCCTACAAGGCAGGCCCCAAGGACACCAAGTCTTCCACCAACAGTCCCTCGGGCCACCAGCAGACGATCCTCCTTAGGAACAAACCCACCACCTGTCGCGGTCCTGCCTCGCAGCTGTTCCTAGCTAGAGGGCCCAGCCCAACTGCCAGCCTGGCATGGACTGTCCCATAATGCAGAGCGCTCCCACCTGGCTCATCCTCTCATCCCGGATTGCCAACCTCCAAGTCCAAATCGAATATAGCACCCCTGCCACAGATTTTTTTGGGGGAAGCCCTGAATTGCTAAGATCCCATTCAAATTCTGGCTTTTCCATCTCCTGTTCTGAGTAGGTGGTTTGTGGATGCTTGCTGCCCCCAGGGTGTCCTGGTCTCAGGCAACAGCGCTAAAGCCTGCTGGCTGCCCACAGGTCCTGCTGACGGGGAAGCCCTGCAGGAATTTCCAGGTGCTGGTGGCCTACAGCATGCTACAGATGGTGCGTGAGCAGGCGCTGCTGGAGTGTATGAGCGGCGACGCCATTCTCTCGGTGAGCCTGCCCTTGGCCGGATCCCCCGCCAGCTTACAGCCTGATCCCCGTACCCATCTCACGGAAGGCAGCAGGCCCATGGTGCTCCAGTTTACGGCTGCCTTTGCCTCCAGTGGAGAGCAGGTGATGAGAGGGAAGTATGCAGCACCACGCTGATGGGTTTTAGAACAGCCTCAAAGGCCCCGCCGCAGTGACTGAGGCCGTACTGGTTTACCATCCAAGTGAGCATGTGAGGAAACTGAGGCTTTGAATGGTCTAACCACTAGACACTACTGCCTTGACGTCAACCTTTGGCCATGTCACAAAAGGGCCCATGGTTTTTAGATGTGCTTTAAAAGCCTGCTGAAGTAGCAGGGAAAAAAAAAAAAAACACCTTAGGCGGTACTCCAGTTATAAAAGCCTTCCTCAGGAGCCTAAGACATGTAGCAGAACCCCGGGGTTTCCTAGACACCCATGCAAAGGCTATGCTTACCATACCCCCAAAGCATAGTCTGCAGATTGTGGAGACCTCGAGTGCTCCCTAATAACTGTTGTGAGTAGTAGCTTCTTACCTTTGTGCTGCCTGTGCCCAAAGGCACAAGGAGAGGTGTTTGCTTACACACACACACACACACACACACACACACTCACACTCACCATGCACATGTATCCGCCTCCAGGCCTGCAACAGCCTTATCGACCTTGATGCGGATGAGCTAATCTCGGCTGCCTGCGTGGTTTATGCTGAGTTCATGCAAAAGGAGGTAAACTGACCAGTGGTTTGCCCTCCTCCCTTGTCCTCCTCCTCTTCTTCCTCTTCCTCCTCCTTCCTCCTCCTCTTCCCTTTCCTCCTCCTCCCCCGCCTCCTCCTCCTCCATCCCTCTTCCAAGAAGCCTTCCCTGCCTACAGCAGTAACACTGGCTTCAGAGCCACTCTGTGCCGTGCTCCCTCCCACCGTCCTATAGCAGTCGCTCTGCATGGTCTTCTCACTATGGAGATCCTCAGGCAGTCCGATTCCTGGGCTCACACCCTTCATTTCACATTCTCTACATCCCTTCCAAGAAGTCCAAGGACAGACCTGGACCTCCAGGGACTCAGGGGAATGTCACCAACTAGACAGAACGGAGTGAGAACAAAATCTGTTATCTATATGACACCTTCCTGGCTCTCCTCACCCCCAGATTCCTGAGACATTAAAGGAGTTCTTTCTCTAAGGACACCGACACTCACAATGGACACATGCCCTCAATGGACTGGACGAAGGCCACGCTTCAACCATGGGGTCAGGACCAAGTCCAATGAGGACATAGCCAATACAGCACCATAGAAACCACCTCTGGACTATTGGTTTGTAGTGGTCACATGTTTCCTTTGACCTTGGACTGCAAGATGGCTGAGACTGTATAGCAAGTGGGCAGACTTCTGTGAGGCTAGGGAGAAGACACACTGAGACAGGACGCAGGGACCTTCAGAGGTGCAGCCTGAAAGCAAATGTGCAGGGTAGGATGACTTTGAAAGCTTCCCAGACACGCGTCACAGACAAGAGAGAGGATACAGGGATCGCCACGCCTGAGCCTCGAGCTCTAAGGGGAGAGGAGCTCTGGCCTTTCCATCTGTCCTCATTTCCCCCTTTCTCTCAGCATAGTCATCCACTTCTCTCCCAGCCCCAGGCTTCTCACCATCTGTGGAAGAGCCAACCCAAGACCCTGGCCATTAGGTGGTTCCCCTCCTGGTCTCAAAGTTCACTTCATAACTTCACCTTTATTCCTCTACCCCCAAGGGTCTCCTGATCTAAGCTGAGTTTCCCAGACTTCCTCATCCTCTCCTGAGACTGCATTCTATCCCTTGCTCAGGAAACTACTCTCTCCTGGAGCGAGAGCGACTTGTCTCCTAGGCCATAGTCCCCTTAAGTTCCATGCCCAGCCTGCCTAGGCTCTGGTGAGCCTTCATGCCAGTGAGCATGGAGAAGGACGGATCTACAGAGGGGATGGGGTTGGCTGGGGCCTCAGAGTTGCACATTGGCACACGTGGGACACACACACACACACACACACACACACACACACACACTTACAGGTACTATATTTTTCAGAGAGGCCTGTGGGTTCATTGGTTTTTCAGCAAAAGCCGGTTTCTGGGTAAAGTACAACCATCCTTCTCCCAGCTCCAGCTGACAGCACCTCTTTGCTGATCCTGAGGTGTCAGTCCCAGAAACAGTCTCTCAGAGACTGCCCTTCTGTCCTCCTCTCAGACGACAGTCCCCCATCCGTGCCCAACTCTGTCTCTTAGCTGTTGCTTTTGATAGAGATGGAGATGCTGAACAGGGGAGCCCTGTCGGAGCAGCTGGGTTTTCTTTGCATATTTAAGAACATAACATTTGCTAGCAGCAGAGCACGTGGGCACATTCATGTGCTGTGCGTGCTCTCCTTAGCTCTGTGTTCTCAAGACAAGACAATGTAGATTAGCATTGTTTTGTTGTTGATGATGTTTTGTTTTGTTTTTTTGTTTGTTTTTCCAAACAACATTGGTTATATGAAGTAAGACATTCTCCTGACTTAGCCTTGGCACTGGAACAGCGGTTTCACTCTCTCCCGCGGCCCTCTGGCCTGGTGGCATAAGTTAGCTCATTACTTTTAGTTTGAATATTCACACAATACTGCCCAGCTCAAGAATACAAAAATAAAAATAAAAAACCCTCAGCATTTCTAAGATATGACTCCAGTCTGTCTTTCCTTTTTAATATTTATTTTATTTTTAATCGGTGTGTGTGTGTGTGTGTGTGTGTGTGTGTGTGTGTAAGTGCTTGTATGTGGATACATGCCCGTGAGTGGGAGTGCCCAGGGAGGCTGAAAGAGGACATTAGAACCCCTGCAGCTGGAATCACAAGCAGGTGTGAGCGACCCAGCGTGGGTGCTGGGAACCAGACTGAGTCCTCTGTAAGAGCAAAGTGCACTCTTAACCACCAAGCCCGAGCCGTCTCTCCAGCCCCACAAACCTGCTTTAGGCATCACTAGAGGTGTTGGCAAGAAGGACACTGACCTTCAAATCTGATAGCCTGAGTTTGGTCCCTGGGATTCACATGGTGGAAGGAAGTTAATGAGTCCCAGTAGCTGTCCTTGACACACACACACACACACACACACACACACACACACACGTACACGTACACTCTTAAATAAACAAAATGTTTTTAAAAATTACTGGAGTCCCATGGTTAGTCTTTTCCCTCTTGGCTGAAGTTAGGGGCGCTGATCCCAGAGCCTGTCTTGCTATGATACATTCCCCTTGAATTTCACATCCTTCTTTATGGCTCCTTCAAGGATCCTCTGACCTACTGGAGACCATGTTTGAAATCTCTGTGATGTCTTAAAGATGAGGGGGTTCAAGTATGGATGGTGAACAGTCCAGGTATAGATGAAGCCTAAGTTTGGGGGTAGGACATGAGTTCAGAGCCCCCACTCATCTGCCACACTCCTAGGGGGCCAGCAGGCCATGGCTGAGACCTTCCTCTTTTGCTTGTTATATATAACCTGAACCAGGTATCTGTGAATTGAATCAATTATATTACCCAGTGGGCTTCCCCTAGTAAGGTCTAGTCTAGCATTGAATCAATTATATCACCCAGTGGGCTTCTCCTAGTAAGGCCTAGTCTAGCATTGAATCAATTATATCACCCAGTGGGCTTCTCCTAGTAAGATCTGTGGAAAAGTCCTAGTGTCATCACACCCAAAGTCAGCACCGTTAAAGGGCCTGTATTTGACATAAGGTGACTTCAGTGCATACTGAGTCCTATTATTGATGTGTTCAAACTTCAATAAAACACCTCATCCCAGGTCATCTTTAAAGAGAGATGCTTGGCTGTTCCCCTAGAAGCTGGGATGCTCCTGATGAACCAGCCTGCTTCCATCTTGGACTTGAAAGCCATCTTATAGTAAAGACAAATCCTGTTTATGATTAAATCTGTTTCTCAAGGATTGGGCTGTGCCTCACTTGTAACCTTAACCACAATGGTTCGGCACTGCCTGTTCCAGGAATGGCAACCTTGTTGTTTCAACCAACTCTGTTGTCATGACTATCTTGTTTCATTCTGTTTCTACAATCCCATCTACTTGCCTGACAACCCCCAACCTTTGGAAACCCTCTACCCCTGAGCTATAAAAGCCCTTATTTTCCCCATGTTCAAGGCTGAACTCTTGAACTCTGTCTTAAGGAGAGGCAGCCTCTGTACATAAATTAAAAAGCTTGCTTTAACTAATTTGACCATTGTTTTAGTCAGGTTTCTATTCCTGCACAAACATCATGACCAAGAAGCAAGATGGGGGAGGAAAGGGTTTATTCTGTTCACACTTCCACACAGCTGTTCATTGCCAAAGGAAGTCAGGACTGGAACTCAAGCAGGTCAGGAAGCAGGAGCTGATGCAGAGGCCATGGAGGGATGTTGCTTACTGGCTTCCCTTGGCTTGCTCAGCCTGCTCTCTTATAGAACCCAAAAATACCAGCCCAGAGATGGTACCACCCACAAGGGGCCCTTCCCCCTTGATCATTAATTGTGAAAATGCCCCACAGCTGGATCTCATGGAGGCACTTCCCCAACTGAAGCTCCTTTCTCTGTGATAACTCCAGTCTGTGTCAAGTTGACACACAAAACCAGCCAGTACGACCATGATACTTTGGGTTGGTGGTCTCTCTCCCTGCATCTTTGGTTTTTTTTTTTGTTTGTTTGTTTGTTTGTTTTTTGTTGTTGTTGTTGTTATTTTTGTTTTGGTTTTGGTTTTTCGAGACAGGGTTTCTCTGTGTAGTAGCACTGGCTGTCCTGGAACTCACTCTGTAGACCAGGCTGGCCTCGAACTCAGAAATCTGCCTGCCTCTGCCTCCCAAGTGCTGGGATTACAGGCGTGCGCCACCACCACCCGGCTCCCTGCATCTTTGGGATTAACAGTTCCAATACAAGGTGCTGGCTGATTAAGTATGCAGTGTGTTCCAGATGTGGCAAAGGGGGGTAAAGGGAATCTCCCTTCAAACTCTGTTTAGCAATTTATTTTTTGTTGTTTGAGACTGTCTCCTGTAGCCCAGGCTGGGACTGGAACAGTTTAGGATTTCGACACAGGGTTTCTCTGTGTAGCCCTGGCTGTCCTGGAACTCACCCTGTAGACTAGGCTGGTCTCAAACTCAGAAATCCACCTGCCTCTGCCTCCCAAGTGCTGGGACCCTACCTCCTCCGTGCTGGGATGATGGGCTTGTGCCACCATGCCTGGTTTATGCAGTGCTGAGAACCAAACACAGGGCCTCATGGATGCTAGGAAAGCATTCTACCAGTGAGCTGCACTCCCAGCTCCTCTTGTAATTAAGGTGATAACCCTACTCATAAGGGTGGAGCCCTTATGACAATGACAATCATGTCTCTGGAGCTCTACCTCCTCATACTTCCTAAGTCCCACTATGTGAACTTGAGGGGACATCAACCCAGATGATAGTATTAATTGGGAGCTGCCTGTTGTCCCAGTTGCAACTGTTTGGATGAAAGCAACACAAACACTGTTCCCGTGGCCCTCAGAGTTGAGTGGGGGCCAGGTATCACTACAGTGACCGTCTTATAGCTGTTTCTGGGTTTACCTCGGGGTCTGCTAGCCTCCATTAACAGTTCTGGTCCTCTTCAGGCCAGTCTCTCATCTCAAAGACCACCCTGTGTTCAATAATTAGGGACCCACACATAGGCTGAGATGCTGAAGAGCCAGTCTGTTGGGTATCAGGAGGCTCCACCCATCTTCCCCTTTCCATCTTTCAGCCAGTTATTCCTTCAATAAATTTGGGGGAAGCCCCCCCGCCCCCACCCCCCACCCCCCACCCCGCCCCCGGTAGCCATAGCCATTAGATCAAGTTCAGGCTCTCTGGATGGGCAGGGAGGAGTTGGGTGGATACTGGGGGCAGGGCTAGGCTGGGGCCCAGGACTAGGTGGGTATGCATGACTAACTAGCTGGAGAGGTAGGGTATCCTGTCAGAAGACAGCGGGAGCGTCAGTGTGGCAGACTGTTATTCTCTTCTGACAGACGCTGGAGCCTCCCCACCCCTCCACCTAGAGAACTCCCCAGGAGCATTCTAGAAATAAGCATTCCAACTTTTTTTCTGAACTGCCACATAAAAGAATCTCTTGGAGATGGGGGAATTAATAAGTACCCAAGTCTTAAAGGCCTGATCCTCACCTGCAGTGATGTGCAAAACACCCACAGTGTAGTATTCAGAGGCTGGAAGTAAATAGATGCAAATGTATGCAACAATTATGCAAACAAGGGCAGCCCCAGATTAATGGCCCCCATCCTTCAACGAGGCAGCAGCTGTCTCCTTAGGGGTAAGCATGGGTGGTAGGGCCGAATGAACTCCTGTTAGAAGCATCCTGAGGAAGGGTCAGCTCTCAGGTCAAGAGGGTGGATTGTTCAGGCACCTGGCTTGCTGATCCTCTGCTCTCTGTATGTTTATCATCCTGGCAGGATGTTCTCTGAAGGGTCCTGGTCTTAAACCTCAGGGTTTGTTTATTTTTTTTAACTTTTTATTGATTCTGTGTGAATTGCACATTATGCACCCCAATCCCACGCATCTCCCCATCCTTCCATATCTGCCTTCTACCCTTGCAACCTCCCTCACCCAAAGAAAACAAAAAATAAAAATAAGTAAAAATAAAATAAGATCTCCCCATGGGTGTTGCAGTGTGTTCACGGTGTGTCACACAGAACACCCTTTAGCCCAAACAGCTTCCCTTGCAAATGTTCACTGCAATGACTCATTGGTCTGGTTCCAGGCCTCGGGCTTCTGCTACATTGTCAATACTGGATCCTCACTGGAACTTCTCTCAGATATCTTGTTGTTGCCCTGTGTCATGGGAGATATCAAGCACCAGCCCCTTCCCACTGTAGTCCAACTCATAGCCCTGGATCTGGGCCTGGGTGTAGCCGAGTTGGTAATCCTGCCAGCTCTCCTATCCCGGGACCACCAGGACCAGCTTTTGCTTTGCCCAAGCAAGGGACAGGACCAGCTCTGAGGCTCTCACATCCTTGGGACTGGTTCTCCTGTGCCCACTCCATCAAAGCCAGGTCTACCTCACTGTCCAGGTGAAATGTGGGGCCCAGTTTCCCTAGTTGCTGCAGCCAGTGAGGAGTGAGGCCAGCTCACCAGCTCTCATGCCCTGGCCAGCTCTCCCAAGCTTCTCAGGCAGGGGGCAGGGCCAGTTCCCCCTCAATCGTGCCCTCAGAGAAAGTTTACCTTATCCACACCACCAGGACCAGCTCTTCTGCGCTGCCCAGGTGAGCTGCAGAATGGGGTGCAGGGGAACACTTCCTGGAGTGCAGCCAATAAGGGGCAGGGCAAGCTCTGTGCAACCCTCAGACATCAACATGGCTCCAAGGAGGCAGCCCAGACCAGGGACATCCACAAGACCTTTGGTGGTAATAGAGGCCATGGATTGTGCCTGGTGGTCCATAGGATATCCACAGACCCTAGCAGCTGCAGGGCCACAGACCCAGACATGACCAGGGTATCACCATGGCCACAGATGGCAGGCCAGGCTACTCCCATCAGAATCTTCCTCACCACCCTCCTGTCTCTAGTTCCACCTCTCTTCATGGTGCACTGACCATTCTGCTTTTCCTCTCCCATCTCTCTACCACGTAGTTGCTCATTATGGTGGTGGGCAGGGGGCCTCTAGGGTGTCTTCTGTCTGCCTGTGCCATGTGGTGGTAGGCAGGGGCTTGAGTCTCAGTTTCAATGCTAGACACTGTTGTGTGACACTGTTCCTAGAAAGCCAAACAAACCTATTGACCACAGATAGGGAACTGTTGACACACAAAGGAAAGATACCACAAAAGTCCAATCGGTGTTCGGAGGGAGGCACGAGCAAACTCGCCCTCAGTAAAAACCCGATGGCAGACCAAAGGTGAACCAATGAGTTTATGGGGAGTTGCTTACGGAAGGAAGTGTGGGTGAGTGGTTACTTATAGGAGCAGAAATGACTCAAGGTCAGCCGTATCACAAGTTCACCCAGCATGGGTGAAGAACTCGTGAGAACTGGAAACCTGGAGCCCACTGCACAACGTGCAGGCAACTCAACAGACTGGAGAGTATCTCTTCCAGGTAGATTAGTTGCTCTGAGTCTCTTCCTGGCAGCTCAGTTTATTTAAGGGTCTTTTAGCAGTCTCTAATCTCTACAGAAGCTTGGGGAGAGAGGGAATCTAGTACTTCTGAACAGTTTCAGGGACTTCCTAAACCTTCTGAGTCGTTTACTTCAAGCTTCCGTGCTAATAAGGTATTCCCTGGGTATCATAACGATCTTCTGTCTAGGATGGGATGTTTTATCTGGGAGGAGACTGCTGCGCAGCAGGCTCTGGACTTCAGAGGAATGGTGGTGATGCCAGTGCTGGTGACGGTGATGGAGGTAAATGCAGAGACAATGGTGGACATAGCAGTTGGAAATACAGATGGTTGTTGAGCATGGTCATGCCATTTCATAAAATTTTTCCATCTTGGTTAAACGATGACAATTGCTGAAACCAAAGTAATCTCTTTTCTGGAACTAAAGGAACCCATTAATCTAGATTCTTTGTTTGTACCCTACTGACCACGCCCCCAAACCCAAGCAGCCAACCACAAGATGTGTTTCTCGATCACCTGACATTCTTTTCTTTTTCTTATCCCACATTCTTTAACCCGCCTTATTTCCCTAGGTAGTCCTAGTAACAGCCAATGTGGGCCCCAAGTGAAGATTTTCACTTCCCTTTTCCCACTCCCTCTTTACCCCTGTCTGTAAGTCTATACCTCAGACAACGGGTTTGATTTTCTTACAGCAGAGACCGCTCGTTGCAGGTCTCTTCCCTGGTACAGCCTGTGCAATCGCAGAATTGCCCACTCTCTTCTCTGTCTTTCCTTCTCCCCAAGCTTACGAGGCCCTTGATTTAAGATGGTTCAATACAGAACATCTCCGTTTTACAGTGGTGCAAATGTGATGCACACGCTGTTGGAAGCATAGCTCTAAATATTGCTTTTTCTACTTTTGTTCTGTTTTTCCAGGCACTAAAGAGTGAACCTGGGGCTTCATTCATGCAGGGCAAGTGCTCTGTCACCGAGGTGCATGCTCAGCTTTCTTTTTTAAGATTTACTTATTTCATTTATATGAGTATACTGTTGCTGTCTTCAGACACACCAGAAGAAGGCATCTGATCCCATTACAGATAGTTGTGAGCCACCAATGTGGTTGCTGGGAATTGAACTCAGGACCTCTGGAAGAGCAGTCGGTGCTCTTAACCACCAAGATAGCAGGTGAGAGGCAAGATGCTATGGGCAAATGTGCCAGGGCAAGACCGTGGAGAGGTTCCTCCACCTTGTATTATGGCTGAGGCCAGTTTTGTTTTAACTTGAATCTGATCTCTTTGATGGAGGAACCCCATGGAATATTACCCAACTCTATTCTAGGCACCCAGGATTGAGATGCACCGGCTAACTTAGCTTCTGTTAAAATGTTTGCTTGCCAAGCAGGATAGCAGGATGTGCTCTTTACCCCTAAAAACCACTTACTGGAGACTAGAGGGAGGGGGAGATGGAATGAAGAACTGTTGGAGGACAGAATGGGAGGGGAATAATGACTTGAGTGTAAAAAAGATTAAAGATACACACACACACACACACACACACACACACGCACGCACGCACGCACGCACGCACGCACGCACGCACACGCACACGCGCGCGCGTGCGCGCGCGCGGGGCACTAGATTTGGGTTCCTGAATACCTGAGTGTAATCCCAACTCTCTGGAATAAAGATTTCCAATTGGCTATAAACTGTTTGAGTGGTCATCTCTAGTGGGCTTCCTCAACACAAGGAAGAGATGAGAGAGACCATGTTAATTACCACCATCATGAAAAGGATGCCACTGTAAGGGTGAGGAAAGGCATGGTGAGAATGGTGTGGCACCTAAGTCTCATGACGGGGGTGGGGGTGGGTGGGGGGGTGGGGGTGGGTGGGGGGGTGGGCCCTGAAGCCCCTGGGACACTGAAGATATGGCTTAGTCAAAGCTCAAAGGCCTGAACCGTGGAAGTTAATGGTGTGATTTACTCTGAGCCTCTCAGGCTGGAAATCCAAGCTCATGGTGTAAGTTCTAGAGACTGAAGACCACTGTGTCTGCAGTTCTAATGTTCAAACCAGCAGGAAGTGTCTAGCTTCAATAGTCTGGTTGCTACCTAAAGCTAACCATCACAGCCAGAAGACACTCAGCAGTGTCTCAAAAGCATCCCAAATGCAATAGCAGAGGACCTCTCCAGAACTAGTAGATTCCCACAGTAAGGAGGTACTTACGGGCTCTCAATGATCCAGCTCGTTTCTGAGGAACCCGCCTGACATTCTGCGAAGGGTGGTTCTCCACCACAAGCACCAGACTCAACCAGAAAAGAGGGCCTGTCCTCCTCACCTCTCACCCTCTGCACAGAATTTTTGAGAGTCACTGGGTCATCCTTACACTCTCTCCAGTGTAGAACAGATGGGGAGGAAATCTAATTGCCTGAGTAAGAGCTGCATTGGGGGTGGAGGGGAGAAGAAATCTATTGGTGTCTGACTTTTAGGAGGACTAAACTTGCTTTGGCTGCAGACGTGCTGGGAAGACTGCTTAGGGGAAATGCAGCTTAGGGATCCCATGGACTGTTCACAGCCCCAGAGCCATGAGTAGGTGCAGTGAGGACCACGTTTCTATCGACATGACTTCTTTCCCTAACACTCCTCCTCCTCCTCCTCCTCCTCCTCCTCCTCCTCCTCCTCCTCTTCTCTCTCTCTCTCTCTCTCTCTCTCTCTCTCTCTCTCTTCCTTCCTCCACCCCCCCCCCATATTTTCACTGTGACAATAAACTTTATCTTAATGGCTCAAGTGGTGGCCCACTTTACTGGGGGGTGGTTTGAAGAGAGCAGGACCCCAGGGAAGGGGTGCTCTCCCAGGAAAAGGGAGCCACTACAACAACAGTCTTACCCCTGACCACAGGGCCGTAGGGAGATGCCGGCTACTGGCCACAGTCAGATCAGTGTGGGTCTAGAGAGGAAAGCAAGTTTCTACGACCTGTTTCCCACTATGAGAAATCATCCAAAGGCTTCTCTGACGCCCTTTGAACCTAAGACCAGCTATGCTCCACAGAAACAAATATGAAAAAATATAGTTTAATTGTAATATTTAAAAAGTAAAAAGAGCCAGGCATGGTGGGGCAGGCCCACAATCTCAGCTTTTGGAGGACTGGGGCAGAAAGAATATGTCAGCCTAGATCAACAGCAAGACCCTGTCTAAACAAAAAGTAAGGAGAAAGAAGTGGGCACATGTATTTAATCCAGAATATACAAAATATTACTTCAACAGGTAATTAATATAAAGTCACCTATAAAATGTTGATAATGTTTTTGGTATTTTGTCTTCATAATCCACACCTGTCATCTTCTGGTTTCTGGTGCTCATCCTGACCGTACTGACTGTCCTATAGGCTGGTGGCTCTCTCACAAGTCCCATAACAGCTGTGGCCAAAGGGTTTGAGGAACTTGAGGTTTACGACCTGAGAGCTGATCCCTTAGTTTATCTACTAAGGTTGTCCTAGGACCTCCTGGGGAAAGAACATGCTGGTTCTAGGGCCCGAGCTCACAGTCAGGTACAGTCCTACAGAGGTTTCATCTTACATCTTGTCTAAGCTCAGTCCTGAGTGCCATCCAAGATGCTAATCTGCACCCCTAGAGCTCCTTGACATGAACTGCACTCCTGCTTAGCAGGGAAGACCCTTGGCTCTACAAGAGGCTAAAAGGGAAGTTAGGTGGTGTGAGGGTTTGAATAGGTATGGCTTGCATACATTCATTTATGTGAAAGCGTGGCCGACGGAGAGTGGCAGTATTAGGAGGCGTGGCCTTGTTGAAGTAGGTGTGGCCTTGTTGAAGTAGATGTGGCCTTGTTGGAGGAAGTGTGTTACTGTGGGCATGGGCCTTGAGGTCTCCTATGGTCAGGCTACATCTAGACAGTCTCCTCCTTGCTGCCTGCAGATCAAGATGTAGAACTCTCCGTTCTGTCTCCAGCCCCATGTCTGCCTGGGTGCTGCCATGCTTCCCACCATGATGATAATGGACTGAATCTCTGAAACTGTAAGCAAGCCCCAATGTTAGCCTTTATAAGAGTTGCCTTGGACACAGTGTCTCTTCACAGCAACAAAACTGTATCTAAGACAGGTGGTACCTGTGGCAGAATTTTCCCTGTCCAATTAGTTTAAATATTAGTGTATCAGGAGGCATGTGATTGGACAGGGAAAAGGGAGGCAGAGCTAAGAGTTGGAAAGGCAGGACAGAGGAGAGAGAGAGGAGAGAGGAAGATGGAGGGAGAGGAAGAAGATTCAGATTCTGCATGGCATTAAACAGCCACAGGTAGATATGATCTCATAAAGGACAGAATAATTGGGATAGCTTGTCTAATCTAGGTGGGCAGCTTTTATCATTATCAATTGGCTCTGAATTTATTGTGTGGGCATCTTGTGAATTGAGAATTTATTGATATATAAATCTGACTAATTATAAGCTTCTAGAGTTTTGTTTCAGTGGGTTATTGGAATGTGCAACTGCCATCCACAGGGGGTTTACGGCTGAGGCGGCCAGACGGCTGCCTGGGCAGAGAGTTGCCAGCAGTAGCGCAGGAAGCCTGCCGGGCTTCTAGAGTTCTGCTTCTACCCCGCTGCTGGGTGCTGCGGCGGCTGACCTCAGGGTGGGCGGTTGTTGTGTAGGGCTGCCCGTCATGGGAACTTAGCGAGTCGGGTACAGACATTTCAGGAGCTCTGGGTCTTCCCTGCTGGAGCCATGTGGCCCACTAGTGCCCGGTGTAGTTCGGGGACTTGATGGTCCTTTTTAATATTTCCCGCAACAGCTACCAAGAAGAGGGTAAGAAAGAGACTGAGAGCAGGACCATATAGCAAAGATACAGATATGGGATGTAGGAGACAGGAGATGATGGCCAGAGGGAAGCCTAGAATGAGAAAAGCAGAAACTAGGTGCTCATTCACCTTCTCACACAAACACATGTGCATGGGTGTGTACACCCACATACACACACACACACACACACACACAAAGACACACACCAAATACACACACATACATACACCACCACACATACCACACACACACACACATCACACACACCACACATTACATACACACACACCACATACACACATACCATACACACCCCACATATACACACACATATACACTATATACACACATACTACACACACCACATACACACATACCGCACACACAGCACGTACACATATACCACAAATACACCACACACACATACCAGACACACACCACACACACCACATACACATATACCACACACACCACATATACACATACCAGACACACACCACACACACATACACACCACACACACCAATACACATATACCCTACACACACACCACACACACACACCAGACACATACCACACACACCACATACACAGATACCACACACACCACATATACACATACCAGACACACACCACACAAATATACATACCATACACACCATATACATATCACACACACACATCACACACATACACATCACACACACACCACACACATACACTGCCACACCACACACACACACACACACACACACACACACACCACAGAGAGGGAACGAGAGGAAGGGGGAAAGGGGGTGTCAGGATAGGGTGTAGAATAGGTTTGTCTGGGCACATAGAGCCAGGACAGGGAAGGGGAGCTGTGGGGATCTGAGTGGGAGGAACCTGCCCTGGCGTGGCTGGAGATGCGGGCAGCAGTCTTCTGCAGGCGGCCTGCGGGTGCTCAGCCTGAGGCGAGGCCTTTGTGCCAGAGGTCTGTGAAGAGAAGAGAGTCAAGGACTCTGGGGTGGCCAGGCCAGGAGCCGTAAGATGGCAGCCCTGGCGGGGTTTGCTCGGTCCGTTGCTTCTGGGTGGGAGTGAGTCGGATGTGGACCTGGTTGTTGTCCCACGCACTCCTTACTGTCCTGCTGTGCTTGGCATGACAAGGGCTGAGGGCTGAGTGGAAAGCCCTCGGCCCCTGCAAAGCCACCGTAGAACTCACAGAGCCCTAGGAACCAAAACAAAGCTTGTGTGAGAACTAAATCTTTGTGGTGTGTGTGTGTGTGTGTGTGTGTGTGTGTGTGTGTGTGTGGTATGTGTGGTATGTACCCTCTGGGCACAAGCAGCCCCTGGCAGACAGTGCCCTTGTACCAAGCAAAAAGCGCCCAATGCGGGCCGAGGTGGACCCTCGCTTCCTCACAGTGGCGGCCGGGCACACGCGCACCATCCTTCCTTCAGGTCCCAGAGGTGAGGGAGACTGTACACGGAGTACGAGTCAAACTTGAAAGCCACAAGCCGCCAGCACCTTTCCCTGTTCCTCTCTCTTCCCCTGCACCAGCGCTGCGGAGCTAAACGCCATGAGGCAAGGGTGGGATCGCACACACGCTGGGCCAAGGAGCCCAGAGTATCAGGGGTATCAGTGATGGCACAAATCCGCCATCACTGTTAGCTTTTACGGGAGTGTAGGGGATTTGAACTCAGGTCCTCACGCTTGCATAGCAAGCGCCTCACTCATCTCCCCAGCACCCCCTTGCCTTTTCTAGCCTCTAGACGCA
This sequence comes from Apodemus agrarius, assembly GCA_964023405.1. NCBI lineage: Eukaryota > Metazoa > Chordata > Mammalia > Rodentia > Muridae > Apodemus > Apodemus agrarius. The sequence goes on along the minus strand of OZ030012.1, from coordinate 61,366,689 downwards.
TTGATCTGTTATCTGTGTCTCTGAGCCACTTCCTTCTGTCATCCCAACCTCTCACTGTCATCCCCATGCCTCCCGATTTCTCCCTCCACCTTCTCGCTACCGTCTGGTGAGAATTCTTGTGATTACATTCAGGACTCTCAAATTACCCAAGATAATCCACCACTCCGTTCTAAGATCCTTAACATCTGAGAAGTCTTTTGGCCGTATCAAGTTCTGGGAATAAGGATGTAGCTGGCCTCCTATGGTGGCCTTTCTCATCTCCTGCCAACCATCCTGTTCATACTGTCCTACCAGGGAGACCTCATTCTTTGCAAAGGCACACGGAGGGGTTTGACGGTGTGTGCGTGCCTCTCTCGCTACCTGATAACTCCTTAGTCCTGATGGTACGAGGCACCCCACTACTAGAAAGACATAAGCAGCCTGTCTCTTCTTTTCTCCATCTCTAAATATAGTGGCTTTTCAAGACCTTGCTGCTACAGGAAGCCTTCCACAGCACAGACAGAGCAGCCGCCTCCCCTCTGGGATTGCTCACTGGTACCTCTGCCGGGCACACCCCACAGCCTGCTTCGTTCACAAGCCTGTCAGCCTTTACACGCCACCATCTCTTCTCTACCTTAGGTTAGGTCTTTCTCATACCCCCTCCCCCTCCATTCTCCTCACCTCTGCAGCTGCAAAGCCTAGTACGGGGTCTACTCCCCTGGAGAGCAGGGACCTTGTCTGTGTCCAATCAATCAAATAAATGTTTACAGAACTGGGTCATGCCTAGCCATTCCAGGATTCCCAAGGAAGAGGACAAAAGTGCAAGGTGGCAGCCGAGCGCTTTGACTGCTCAGTCTGACTCAGTGTAGGCTGGGGTGCTCTGGGGGCCACCAGCCAGGCTGGCAGTAGGTGGGGTGGCACAAGGCTGCTCCTGCAAGGCCACCTACTCGCTCCCCCTTGCTCAAAGAAATGGCATGCCATGCTCCCAACCCGTCTTTTCTAATACCAGGTTGCTTTAAGAAGTTTCCCGTCTTCTGCACTCATCAGAATGGCACACGGTCTCTGGGTGGCCTTTCCTCTGATTCTCTCAGTGTCGCATTGCTTTCTGCTTTGGTGCCTTTCCTGCAGATCACCAGACGACTCCATGATGCTCAGTCCAAGCGATTCTGCTGGGCCCTAACTATAACAGGCTCTCCGCTGTTCCTACGCGGCACCCTCGACCCCCAGCCTCTCGGCCCCTCTTTGTGAGGCCATTCTCTGGTCTTGGCCTGAATGTGGCCCATGTGGAAGTTTGACTTGGTAAGTCAGGGAGAGATTAACTCACAGGAGGCCCTGGATGGAAGAGTCAGGAGCTGGTACATAAATACTCCCTGCTGCCCATCCCTGGGTGGGACAGTTCTGAGGCCTGCTCTGCAGTTAGAGACCCGTGAGGATGGAGTCCCAGCAGCCCGTGGTGGCGGTCCACTCCTTACCACACTCTCGTCCATCACCTTTTCCCTGCCTCACTTCCTTGCTCCCTCAAGCTCCCTGGGACCATCGCCCAAGCCTATGTGCTCACAAACCCCTTGGGTGCTGGGATTGCAGGCATGAGCTAGGACACCCGTCTTACTCTCCTGGCATAAGACAACCTGGGAAAGGAGCCCAGGGGACTTCAGCAAATACTCGAGGTTGGGGTTCTGCGACTCAGGCCCTTTCCCATTGCGTAGAGTATGCAGATATCAGTTTGTCTTGACTTGACAAAACAATCAAATGCGCACATCTCTTCCCAAGCACGCATTCGGTTGTATCATGGCGAGAGCCTGAAGTTCACTTTGGTGGGAATATCACACCATAGGAATCGGCAACAGCTACACCTCCTCTTCCTAGCATGCAACCAAAGCCTTTACTTACTTCCCATTAGTTTTCAATGTTTGGTCCCTCAATCCCCTTACAGCTGTTCAGGTCCTACCTATGAGGGTGCTTCAAGGGACAGAGCAGAATCCTGTGCCTGGGGCAAGATGGATGTTCTGACAGATGTCCCAGGAGTCCTTGTGCCTCCCACCCAGCTAGTATGACTGGAAAGCGGCTCACCTGTCCAAATGCTGGGAAGGAGCCCGTGATCCTGGACTCATGGGGGGAAGTGACTGGTCCCTGGGCGCTAACACTGTGGATGGGAGGCCTAGGCAGGCTCCTGGCCTCTGACACTGTGGATTGGTGGCCTGTGTAGTCTCCCAGGATCTGGCACTGTAGGTGAGTAGTCAAAGCCTTTCTCTCAGGCCCCAGCTGAGCTCCTGAGAGTCTCAGCTACTCAGATGCAGAGAGCCAAGGGCTTGCAGTGTTCCTTCTGTAGATAGGAAATTTTTGTTGCAAATTTATAATTCTCCACCACTTTCTCTGGGAAGCTGAGTCCCAGAAGCCCTTGGCTCTGTCGCTTTGAAGGATGACAAGGCAAAGAGAGGGTGAGGCTGGAGAATAGGGAATTAGGTAGAGATTTCACAGATTAACATTTGACAGGTAGCAACATCAGCATCAAAAGACTAGAAGATCCAGTCCCACCTGGGCTTCATTCAACCAAAGAAAACGCTCACAAACTCCCAGCTACTTTATATAAACTTGGGAAGGGCAGGTACTATGTAAATGACACACAGAAGGTTACGCCAGGCCACCCCCTGCCTCCCCTCTCTCCCTGTCTTGGAGCTGGTCCACAGGCTGCATCTGATGCACTTCTAAGTTTGTCTATAATTCTCCTTTAATAAATCATCTCCTTTCCTGCAAGGATCCATGTGTCTCTGGACAATTCCTTCTAAATAGACACGAGAAACCGGCATCTGGGAAGGTGAAGGAAGAAAAGGGAACTGGGAAGCCTCAGGAATGTACAACTGAACGCAGCAGCACAGGAGATGCTAGGGTGTGGTGATCCCCTGGGACTCAGTGACCTTGGGGAAGTTAAGTTGTGTGAATACTGCCAGTTTGTCTAATCATCTGTGCGCCCCAGATTCAAATCCACACTTGTAACATTAGAAAGCCAGCTATTACAGAAGACAGAAGGGCAGGATGTCCCTGGATACCTCTCTCTCTCTCTCTCTCTCTCTCTCTCTCTCTCTCTCTCTCAATAAGGCCACTGACCTATCTCTCCCCCAACCCCCACTCCACCTTTTTAACATTTGGACATGAGAGTCAGATTTCTGAAGGTGAATTAATCACGGACTGTGGAAATTAGATTCAATTTCTCTCTGTCTCTTTTCCCTCTTCCCAGCTTATGGCGCTCCATGGATGGGACCCAAGAGAGTCCCTAGATCCTCTGAGAAATGCATGCATTGACAGCAGCTGCTGAGCCCAGACTTGAGTGGGAGGCAGCTACCAGGTGACTGTCCATATATAATCTGTGAGATGCTTGGATTCCACAGGGACTTATGCCTTGAAGTAGATGGCTCATGTTATCATGGGGTTATCTGCTTCAGGAAATAACCCTGTGCTATTGTCACGATCTTACCTAGTGACATCACTAACACGGCAAGTTGAAATTGCAACCATCACATGACTGGACAAAATGGCGGTGCTCACACAACCGCTTATATTCCCAGTGACACGCATTCCGTGGGATCATCATACTCTAGAATTCCCTGTGCTGTCAGCACCCGTTTGTACATCTCTGTCTTCTCCCAGTTTCTTTCCTTCTCCCTTTTACCTTCCAGATGCCTACAAGGATCCAGAAACCAGTGACCCAGACAGGATCCCAACACAGGCACTACGACAGCTCTTTCCTGCTTCCTCCTTGAGACCTCCCCAGAGACCCGCCCCTGCCTGAAGGTTCCCAGTATGAGGGGAAAAGTGATGTTTGTAAAGTGAGTATTGACTCCAAGACCTTACTAGCCTATAGCGTTGGGTGCTAATACCTCCTGCTACCCCAGGCTTCATGTCTCTTTCCCATAGGGATAATCCTTAATGGGACAAAGGCTTGAAATCTGAGGTCCATCCATCCCAATGGACCTAAGTGTTAAAGAGTGAGACACTCCAGCAGGACAGCAAAAAGTCCATATCTAGTGATGTCCTGCTCCCCTCCCTGAGACAAAGAGGGCTCAGGTGAGGCTAAGACAGTGGGTTCTTTGCCTCCTCAAGATTCCAAAGTGCAGTTCATGCTTCTGGTCTGTTACATCCTAACTGTTCTCAATTCCTTGTTATTTATTTACTGTACACGGTCCTGTACCTATGGGGACACAGATAATTCTCCAGGGAATAAGCATTAGAGTCAAAGGAGGAAACCCCACCCACTTGTTTTTTTATTTGTTTGTTTGTTTATTGTGTCTGAGTATTTTGCCTGATATATGCCTATGTACCATGTGTGTGGCTGGGGTCCTTGGAGGTCAGGAGAGGGCATCAGATCTCCTGGAAGTGGAGTTATATGGTTGTGGGTGCTGGGAATCAAACCTGAGGCCTCTGGGAGGGCAGTCCCACTGTTCTGAACAAGACCTATTTTTTTTTTGAGACAGGGTTTCTCTGTGTAGCCCTGGCTGTCCTGGAACTCACTCTGTAGACCAGGCTGGCCTCAAACTCAGAGATCCGCCTGCCTCTGCCTCCCCAGTGCTGGGATTACAGGCGTGCGCCACCACCACCCGGCAAGACCTATTTTTTTAAGACTTATTTTTACATGTGTGAGTACACTGTTGCTGTCACTGTCTTCAGACACACCAGAAGAGGGCATAAGATCTCATTACAGATGGTTGTGAGCCACCATGTGGTTTCTGGGAATTGAACTCAGCACCTCTGGAAGAGCAGTCAGTGCTCTTAACTGCTGAGCCATCTCTCCAGCCCCGCAAGCCCCATTCTTAAACACTATTAATCTGCATGACAATTTTAAACAAAAGGACTAAAGCAATTCATACAAGCAAGTTGTCTCTTGTCCAAAACTAATAGCCTTGTAGCTCAGGCATAATGTTTTGTTTTATGCTATTACTCTTTTGGATGAGGGTTGTTGGTTTTTGCTTTTTTTTTTTTTTTCTCTCTCCAAAAACTTCTTATATAGAGATGTTATTCTACCAAGATGAAGGAAATGCCTGAAAGAGACTGATGGCAGGGACTTTAACACAATGTTTCAGGACCCTGGGTAGGGTGGGGAGTGGTGGTGATAGGGAGAACCCTGGTTTAAGGGAGTGTAAGCTCAAGACCACATGGAGCACAAACCCGTGTGTGGAATCCATTTGTGCCTGTGCTCCAGACACCCCCAAGGGTGTTTAACTGTAGAATCTGAAGACAGAAAGGAGGGATCTCTAGCTGCATGGTCTTGGGCGCCCATTTCCACTCTAGTTGCCCTGGTCCTTGCCTCTTTCTCCTTAGGATCATGTTAGGAATGTCCCCTTCAGTTTCCTTGGATTTTCTGATACGTTATATCCTCAAGAGTAGGGGCAAGTTTGATACTGAGAACCTTAAAAAAAAAAAAAAAAGAGGCCAATATTTTACTGTAATGCTGCCTGGTATCAATACAACTTGGATAATATGGGAGCCTTTTGAATTATAACAGCATCCTACAGCTGAATCTATTTTATAAGAATCAAGGAAAAGGGGGCTGGAGAGATGGCTCAGCGGTTAAGAACATTGACTCCTCTTCCAGAGGTCCTGAGTTCAATTCCCAGCAACCACATGGTAGCTCATGACCATCCGTAATGGGATCTGATGCCCTCTTCTGGTGTGTCTGAAGACAGCTACGGTGTACTCATATACATAAAATAAATAAATAAATCTTTAAAAAGAAAAATCAAGGGAAATAAGTGGAAGTGTTGTATGCTGCCTTTCATGGCTCTCCACCAGGAAAAGAAAAACCTAAAGGGAAAATCCAAACCTGCCTTATCTTAGAAGATCCTTGGGTATGTCCAATAACAAACAAAAAACTCAGACAAACAAAAAAACAAAATAAAAAAAACAAAACAGGTAACAAGCCAGGACAAAGTATCTCCTCCCACTCTCCAGAGCGCCATCTCAAACTCCCTCATTCACCCCCAGCTGCCAGACCAAAGGGAACCTAACCCTACAAGGCGTCCGAGAACTGTGGTCACCTCTCTGCCACCCTCTCCTGTGCCTATGGCACTCCTGTAAGGGAAGTGCCTGGTCCCGTGGAGCCAGTCCAAGCCCGCGTCCCCTTTTCAGTCTCAGACCTCGGACAAAGTAACAAGGCCTGAAGCTTCTTGAGGACCCGTCCGAACGTACCAGTAACTTACTGCCCTTAACTTTAGCCTATGAACCTAAAGAGAAAAGCGCCTTGCTGTACTCCTGAAGGGACACGGAGCTTCTGAGAGGAAGCTAAAGAACACGCAGATGAGATGCTTACTCAAAGTCCTAATGTCCACCAGTCCAGTGCACAGGTCATTCTAGATCAAGAGCCCACTGATTGGAATTACAACATCCCAGAAGGGACTCATAAGCAGAAAATGATGATAGAAAGCTTTACTGCAAGCATGAAATATTGTATTAAGATCTGATAATCATGATAAAATCAGAGAAGTCACTTGAGGAAGGGAATGGAATCCTCCTGCCTTGTTTCTCAGCAGGCTCTGTGAGGCTTTCAGGAAATTCACCACCTGAGATCCCTAACCCCACAAAGGACAAGACCTTTTAGAGCAGTCAGCTAACAGCCACAGATAGCTTCAGAGCTTGGCTGCTGCACATTACCTTCTCAATGTCAACAACCGAAGTCTGGGGTAAGACTAAAAGAAATGAGGAGAGAAGGGGACCTAAAGGATTATGCTTGTCCTTGACAGAGAGCTATTGGCCAGATCTGTCTGCCAAGGGATACCCATATTAATTCTAGGAGACCAGAAGTCCACACTCAGAGTTGCCTCAAGTACAAAAGCCAAGGCATGTAACTGCTTGCCCCTATAATCATGTCCAGTGAGTAAGAACTTAAAGGCCTGGTACTGGAAGGCAGATCACACCCATTCTAAAAGAAAACATCATCCAAGCCCCAACATCATGATCTCCATACAGGACTGAGGTCCAGGGAGCAGGCTGGCTTATGATATTTTGATCCCTGTTGAAGAACCTCAAGTTACCCTCTGCATAGAACGTAAGAACATTACTCTGTTTTAGATCTTGGGGCCAGCTCCTGAGTCCTTCCTTGCTTTTCTCCCTAGAACTCTTTCCTCCTGATCCATCAGTATGGTAGGGATAGAGAGAATTCCCCAAAGACATATCTCAGGGACCTAGTTATGCCAGAAGGAGTCATTCTGAATAGTGAATGCTATTTTAATATATATTGATACGTAGCCCCACCATGACAAACTCAGACCAAACAATCATCAAAATCCTAGACTTCCTATCCATGCTAGACTACCAAGTCTCCCAGAAAAAAGGATGAGATAACTCATAATTGAACTAGGTCCATAAAAGATAAAACAAATATCTAGAATTCTGCATCCTTTAATGGAAACGATCCTTTATTTAACAGATAAGTGGAGTCTCATGGAGGCCCCACCACTGGGCATGCCCAGTATCTAAAAACTTTCTTGTTATTTGTGACAGGAAACTAGGCCTTGCCTCAGAAGGTTACCTCAACAGTTAAGAACAGAGCTGAGGCTCGTCGCATATTTTTTCTTATAGAAATAGGGTGCTGCAGCATCAGAGTGAGCCCCATCTCTAAGAGCTGTGGCAGCCACAGCTCTGCTAGTTAAAAGGCTTCTGAGCTATCTTTGAGGCAGCCATTAGAAGCTTTCATAGTCCATTAGGCAAAGGCCGCACTAGAATTAAAGGGACAAGTATGGTTAATGGAAGTACACCAGCAAAGTGTCAGGCCATTCTTCTACACAACACAAAGGTAACCAGCAAAATCTGTAGCACCCTAAATCCTGCCTCACGTGGGCCCATGGGAACTTCAGATCTGGCACACTTCTGTACTGAGAACATCCATTTTCACCCATCCCTGGCATAAACAACTAGCCCCTGAAGAATCCAAAGGGGGTCTGACTTACTGATGGCAGCAATTATGTTCTTTTTTTTCCTTCTTTTATTTTTTTTCTGAGACAGGGTTTCTCTGTGTAGCCCTGGCTGTCCTGGAACTCACTTTGTAGACCAGGCTGGCCTCGAACTCAGAAATCCGCCTGCCTCTGCCTCCCAAGTGCTGGGATTAAAGGCATGTGCCACCACTGCCCAGCGGAGCAATTATATTCTTAAAGGACAACATAAGGCAGGCTATCCACTGGTCACGAAGAAAGCAATAGTTGAGGCTTTCCCAACCCCCTTCTATCCTAGCACAAAAGAAGAAGCCTATTCTGGGGAAAAGGAAAAGATTCACACGGAGGCGTGCCTTCATGGTCTTACATGTCTATGCACCATCTATAAAGAATGAGGAGTAATTTTTTGGATCATAGTTATTTACCTATTTTGTGTGTGTGTGCATATACCATGGCATATGTACAGAGGCACGAGGATGCTGATGGGAGTTGGTTCTCTCCATTTTCTGTGTTGGATCCTAAGATTGAACTCAGGTTATAGGCTTGGCAGCAAATACGTTTACCTGCCGCGCCGTCTTCCCAGCTCTTAGAGTGAGGGCTATAATAGCCACCAGCTCCCTCATAAAACCTGGACAAGAAATTCTAGATCTATTAGAAGCTATTCAGCTCGCCAAACAAGTGGCGGTATTCATTACAAGGGCTACCAGAAGAACATGGTCCAAGAAAATAGGCTGGCAGACAAAGAGACAAAATCGGCAGTCTTACAGATCCCCCGAGAACTATCACTGTCCCTCCAAAGAAGGATTATATAAATCCAAACTATACTCCTGGGAGAGACAATGGGCTCTAAAACAAGGGGGCAACCAAAGGGGACGCTGGATCTGTCTAGAGAATTAAACACGACTCCTCTTGCTCTCCAGGGGAAAATAATTAAGGGAATACATGACTCAGTTCACTTGGGGAGAAATGCCATCCTAGAAATGGTAACTCAATTGTTCCTAGGGCAGGGACTGACCCCTACAATGGAGAGAGGGAGAGAGGGAGAGAGAGAGAGAGAGAGAGAGAGAGGGAGAGGGAGAGAGAGAGAGAGAGAGAGAGAGAGAGAGAGAGAGAGAGAGATGCGCTATTGCATATGTTACAACTGTAGCCATACTCGTTGTCCTGGCTGGTTTTGTGTGTCAACTTGACACAGGCTGGAGTTATCACCAAGCAAGGAGCTTCAGTTGGGGAAGTGCCTCGGTGAGATCCAGCTGTGGGGCATTTTCTCAATTGGTGATGGGGGGGGGCTTGTGGGTGGTGCCACCCCTGGACTGACATGGCAAAGCCTCCCCTCCCCAAAGGAAATAATTCCAAGGTTTTGTCTTTTTTCATACAGAGCAATAATGGACTGTCCTTTAAATCACAGGTGACCCAGTCTATACCTAGGGCTCTAGGGATAAAGAATGTATCGGCAGCCTGGCAGTGGTGGCGCACGCCTGTAATCCCAGCACTCTGGGAGGCAGAGGCAGGCAGATTTCTGAGTTCGAGGCCAGCCTGGTCTACAGAGTGAGTTCCAGGACAGCCAGGGCTATACAGAGAAACCCTGTCTCGAAAAAAAACCTAAAATCCACCCCCCCCAAAAAAGAATGTATCGACACTCCACTTAGAGGCCACAGACATTTGGCAACGTTGAAAGGACTAACTGAGCCATTAAACAGATCCTAACAAATTTTTTGTCAGGAAGCTTCTGAAAAATGCCTGACACTTTTGACCATCACCCTTATGAGTGTTAGAACAGCTCCGCTATCAGACACTAAGCTCAGTTCCTGTGAGTTATTATATGGGTGACCTTCCCTCACACTAGAGCTGGTCTTTGACTCTAAGGTCAACCAGATGACTCAATATATAATGAACCCAGGCCAAGTCTGGCAAGCTTTACAGAAATACAGGAACAAGGTTATGCCCAGTCCAACTGATGGGGCTGTAGAGACTGTAGATCTGGAAACTGGGTCCTCCATTAAACTAGGAAAGACTCACAGAACAACAGGATCTTCAGTGGGAGAAACCTTGTCAAGTGCTTCTTACCTGATAGCTGTGGAGCTGTGTAGAGTCAACAGCTGGATTCAGATCTCCAAGATAAAACCAGTGACATCAAAATAGGAGATCCCACTGTAAGACTTGGGAGAAAGTCTGCTCCTGTGAGCCAGTGGGAAACCTTAAAGGTTCTTTTCAAAATTCAAAATTAAGTGATACCTTTGATGGCCACTGACTTGGATGTTCTGAAACACTCCTCCTTGGGTTCCTCCTGCTTCTCTCTAGGAATTGTATACCTAAAGCACTATGCGAGAGCTTGCTGTTCCTGAACTAGATAAACTCATTTATCCCGCTTTTAATTTTCTTCCTCATTCTTAAAAAAAAAAAAAAAAAAATCCAAGGTATCCACTGGTTCCTATTATAAACAAGATGGACTTCATTGACTCCTCTGATTACTGGCTTTGCCCTAAGATGCAACAACTATACTAAGAACAATTATCTCTCAGAGACCTCCTAATCAGTATGGAGAAAATAGCTCATGTCACGCATTAGACTCAGGCTTTAAATACACCCTATAAAATGAAAACATCAACCATGGAGGAGGAGGCAGCCCAAGTCCCAGGTATCCACATGGGAAGGCTGCTTCTTTGGAGTATATCTCTGAGCCAGAGGGCTACATGATACTCTCAAAAACAGGGGGTGGGGGGTGGGGTGGGCGTGGGGTTCTGTTTTTCTCATTTTGACAGAACTGGCCCATTCACAGGGACGCTAAATGCCCCCCTGTTCAATTTCAGTGTATGCAAAGGCAAAGAAGAACCACACAGGAAACCAGAGAGTGATGAGGACTTAGAATGTGATCTAATCTTCGCTGTGTCCTGGGGCAACAGATGCTTAACTATTCTCTTAATAACAATGCTGAGTCTGCCACAGTAATAGTGGCACTGGGAGCCTGTGCTTGCCTCTGTCAACACAATGGGTTTTGTTACTGTATATTCACAGTGAAGGTGACACAAGCTATTCCCTACAATTCAGTTTTCTGATCTTTGTCACCCGGCATGTGGCTGAAGGTCCCTATGGCAGCATCTTTTCTCCTCCACTACACACAGGCGGTCATTTCTTTGGAGACCATCCTCCTTCTATTGGCCTTGGGAAGCACGAGATCACTCTATCTCTCCTCTCGCTTTAAACCTTTCCTATATCTACCATTTACAAGTATAGTTGGGTCCAGGAGACAACTACTGCTGTAAGTTAACAGAACACTAGGTCTTATGTGGAACAAGAATATTTTCTCTCCTTTCTCAGGATGGTAATGTTGATGAACCACTGGATCCACTTCCCCAGGATAATAACGTATACCTGAGAGGCTTTTCCAACTTTCATATATACTAGTTACTTGGAGTGATTTATTAAGACTTCCCTCCCTGTTACATCCTCTTTATAGAAAAAGGAGAGATAGTTCCACGGGTACCAAACCTTCCTGAGTGTACTGGCTTAATGTTGGCAGTGCAGTGTTGGAATAACCAATAATGGGTTGAAGTATATTGATAAGCTTGTTCTCACCTATGGGAGTTTTACATTTCAAGAGATCAGTCCCAAACCCTGCTCTTTGCACTATGAGAGACATAGGAGGCCACTGAAGTTGCTATTGAGGCACAACAAGAAAGTCTTGACTCTCTCACAAAGGGTCCTGGGTCTTAGATGCTTTGGCAGCTCAGGTAGAAGTTTGTGAAAAGCTTAACAAAGCATGTGGCACAGGCAATTGAACAAAACCATATAAAATTAAAGAAAACGATTTGAGTACACTCAAATCTAAACTCTACGATCTATCAAAAATCAAAATTAGTCTCTCTCGTGGGTCCCATGGAGAGCAGCCAACCAGGAGCCCTGATGGCTTTGTGCTCATACTCTTTGTTCTTCCTTGTATCCTAAACCCAATAGCTTGATTTGTATATTTTGCAATGCAACACTGACTATGAGCAAAAGTACTGACAGTTTGATGATACCAACCAGTTGATAACCTGAGAAGACCAGAACTTGAAAATGGAGTCTCCCTTCCAACCCATGGACAGAAAAGGGAGAGAATTCTGTGATCCTTTTGAGACAGGGTCTACACCCATGATTAACATGCAAGTATCTATAGAAGGTAGATCAGCACTCCTTGGCACCCAGAAGTTTTTGGGAGTATAACTCTCAGGTAAACTGGGACAGGAGAGTAGGGAATAGGGTGTAGGAGCGTGCCAATGCAATGCTATGAAAATATCTCTTACATCCTAATAGACTGGAAGGTTTAATGGACTTCACAGCCAAAGTACACCTTCAGGTCACATCTGTTCCATGGGCAAGAACTAATCCCTGACGCTATTAATGATACTTTGTTATGCTTGCAGACAGGAGCCTAACATTACTGTTCTCTGAGAGGCTCCACCCAGCAGCTGACTGAAACAGATGCAAAGACCCACGGTCAAACATTCACAGAGCTCTGGAAGTCTTATGGAAAAGTTGGAGGAAGGATCGAGGAACCTGGAGGGGATACAGGCTCCACAAGAAGACCAAGAGAGTCAAGTAACCTGGACCCTTGGGGGGTTCCAGAGACTGAACCACTAACCAAAGAACATACAAGGGTTGGGTCTAGATCCCCTGCACATATATGTAGAAGATGTGTAGATTGGTCTTCATTCTGGTCTCCCAACAACTAGAACAGGATCTGTCCCTGACTCTGTTACCTGCTTGTAGATCCTGTTTCCCTAACTGGGCTATTTTATCTGGCCTTAGAGGATTACCTACTCCTGCAGTGACTTGAAGTGCCAGGATGGGTTGGTACCCAGGGGGAACCTCTCCCTTCTCAGAGGTAAAGGTAAATGGGGAGGGACCATGTGAAGGGGGACTGGGAAGGGGGCACTATTGGGATGTAAAGTGAATGAGTAAACAAATGGGGAAAAGACCAATATGTACTACTGTGTACTCAACCTATTTATTTAACCTGCCTTTAAGAAAAGAATGCAACATCCAACCTTACTTGCCTTGGGTGCCCCATGTAATTAACTATTACAGCCCAAGCCACTGTATAGCTTTAGTCTTAAGTCATAATGTACTCTTCCATTCCCTGACACAAGAGCAAAATGTGTGTTTGCATGTGTGTCATGATAATCATTTGCTGGGAAGAGCAGGTTGGCTGAAAATGAATATCCACCATAAATGTTAGAAGCAGCATTCTGATATTACTTGATAGTGTTTGTTATCTTGGTCATTTGGGGTCAGTTGGAGTCAGTGACTTAATACCTTGTAAAACTCTGTTAGAGATTTCTGGAAAGTCTCCCTCATTCCTTCCCCCGTGTGATGCTTTCTGTGCTGTTCAATAAAAGAGAGCAAAGCCCTTTGTGAAGAACAGACACACAGGAACACACAAACACAGACACAGGGACAGACTCACAAGACAGCCTTCAAGTAGGTACAATTCAATAGTTGGACAAACAAATAGAGGAGTACAGAAGACAAGGGAGAGAAGCAGTGAATTCAAATATGGGCTTACCCTTGGTTAAATGACATAATGGAACGTGTTTTGATTTGTTTCATTAATGTAACATTTACTGTTCTGTTGCTGTGAAGAGACACCATGATCACGGTAACTCTGATAAAAAGAAAGCATTTAATTGGAAGCTTGTTCATAGTTTCAGAGGGTTATTTCATGATCATTTGGTGGAAAGTGTGGCAGGAGGCAGGGATGGTGTTGGAGAAGTAGCTGAGAGCTTTACATCCTGATGTGCAGGTAGGGGAAAGAGATAGACAGAGACAGAGAGAGACAGAGACAGAGACAGAGACACAGAGAGAGACAGAGGCAAACAGAAAGACAGAAAGACAGAGATAGACACAGAGAGACAAACAATGGGCCTAGTAAGTCCACCCTTGTGATGAACTTCCAGCAAGGCCATATCCCCAGTCCTTCCCAAACAGTTCCACTAACTAAACAGAAACCAAATGTTTAAATATCCGAGCTTATCAGGGCCATTCTCATTCAAGCTACCACACACGAAGATGCATTATTAATAACTTTGAGTTTATTATTAATGCTTTCAAACTGATGCAGAGAAGGAGATTCTAAAGATTACATATGAAAGGAGAAACAGCAAGCAACTGGAAACCCTCAGCCTACCTTGGCTTGATTTAGCAAAGGGAGCATGCTCAAAAATCCCATGAACTCACTGGGTGGGTACTGTGTAAATGACCTTCAAGAAGTTATGCAGCTCCTGCCCTGGCTCTCTAAGAGCCAGGGGCGTAAGCCAGGTCTCAACCATCTCCCAGTTCCTCTATATTTCTCCCTCAGATGCCACCTCCTTTCCTGTAACTATCCATGTGTCCCTTGTACACTCTAGCAGGTGCCCCGTGGACTCAAATCCCGTAACAAGAGGAACCCAGAGACAGGAGACCCAGGAAAGGGGTGGAAGGATATGCTAGAGAAAAATATCCGAGGTTTTGTGGTCCTCCAGAATCCAGCCAGAGTTGTTGGCCTTCTCCTTCATGTCTTCTAGGGGAAGGAAGAGAAGCAATAGCTTAGAAGGCAGGAGGAGGGACCAGATCCACAAGGAGAGACAAAGCCCACCGAGGAGGAAAGGACTGAGTTGGGGGGAGCCACAAAGCTCAGTGGGAGAGAGGCTGCCTTGGTTCTCCGTTCCCCAGGCAAGTTCCTGATTGGGCCAATGAACCCCAGTTGATATAGAGCAAGTGTCTTGCTCTCCACTTGTGAGGAAGGATATCCTGGCCCACAGGAAGGGAAACTCACCAGACAAACAAATTTAACCCTGAGCCTCCTTGAGAGTATGCTTGTAGTGCTGAAACATCGTTCCTCGTGTCCTGACTGTGTTAGCCCACAGGGTCACAGGGCCCATCATACAGCAATGTCAGATAAGTGGAGAAGAGAATCTCAGATCTGGAAGAGGCTCACCTGCCTCACTAGCCTGGTGACATGGGGAGGTGTGTCCCTCCTCAAGAGGTTCCTGACCATTACTGTTCCATGCAGAACTCTGGGAGCTAGGGCCTCAACCACTCAGCCAGGCAGCAGAAAACTGGGTCCCATTCCCTCTATGTGCCCTTCTCTTGTCTGTTTGCCTGTCTGTCTGCCCATCCGTCCATCCATCCATCCATCCATCCATCCACCCACCCACCCATCATCTATCTATCTATCTATCTATCTATCTATCTATCTATCTATCTATCTATCTATCTACTTATCTAATCCATCTATCATCTATCTATCTATCTATCTATCTATCTATCTATCTATCTATCTTATCAACCTATCATCTATCAATCTCTTCCTCCTTTTTATTCTTCTTTCTCTCTCTGTTCCTCTCTCTCCCTACCAGCTAACTAGCCTGCAGCAAGCAGCTAAATATAGTCCCTCATTCTTTCACTCCTAGGAACTGTCCATCAACATTAATTTCTCAGTTCAGTCATTCTAGCCACAAGCAGCTGCTGCTTTTGGAATGCTCTGAGCTGAACTCAGGCCATCTTTGCTGGGGTGGAGAAAGCACATTCTTGAAAGGACAGCCTTTTGGAGTGTGAAACCCACATGGCCTTTGCAGCCAGAGACTAGAGTTTGAGTTTTGGCTTTTCTATTTCCTAGCTGGTCAACCTTAGGCAAGCTCTCAGACTTCTCTGAGCTTTATTGTCTTCATCCACGTGGTGGGGCTCGTAAGATTGTTAGGATGATCAATCACAATACTAGATATAGAGCTTCCAGCTGAGCCTTGGAAAGCCATTCTTGCCTGCCCCACAATAGCTCAGAGTCTAGAATCAGGTTGGCTAAGGTGTTTCACTGAGATCGGCGATCAGGTATACACATACTATCTGTCCCTGACTTCCTCTTTGACACTGTGTAGCTGTCATATGTGCTTCCCAGAGAACCAGATTACTACCCCCTCACTGCTACTCTCGCCCCACCACCCACACATATGAGGCCAAGCAAACTCAGAGATAGATAGTTGGAACATGCAACATACAAACACCCACCATGTCAATTCACATACAAGCATTCCAAGATATTCACCTACTCAGAGGCCCACGTACATCCAGCCACACAAAACAGCACGCATACTCATACCTGAGCACACCAGATGGACACAAATGAGGCCACTGACATAGTGGACTCACAGAGACACGACAAGTGCAAAAACACACAGGAAACCATGTACATGTGCAAGATTACATGCATATTGGCTGGCTTTTCGTGCAAGTATACCACCCCCCACTGGATGACAGAAGCCTAAGGCATGGAGGCAGACCTGCATGGAGAGCAGAGAGAGCCCTAGCGTGGCTGCCTGAAACACAGAGCCTTTGCCTGGGTCCTACTCTTCAGCCCTGAGCCAGACTTGGGCTCTGGTGTGTAAAGAGGCTTTGGCGTCCTCTGCTGACGACAGTGTTGCCTGCAGCCTGCATCGGCCTTGGGGAGAAAAGAACCAAGACTGCAATTAGGGTAGGAAGAGAGGGAACAGAAAGGAGGTGAGGAGTGAAGAGAGAAGAGATGAGAACCTGGCAGCGTTCTGCTGCTAAAGTCGCAAGGATTAAGATCCACTTACAGCTATCAACTCTGGAGACTTCCGGGTGGCACACTGGCCAGTGTGACACACGGGCTTCTGGAAGCATCGCTGGCTGCGAATCCCCAAACGGAGCTGTGCCCAGAGCCAGGCACCTTTTGACTTCTTCCAGAAAAGCCGAAGCCTGGCTAGACTGTCAGTCCTGATGAAGCGTGAGCAAGGAGTCAGACAGACACGGACGGCGTCCTCACTGCCCTCCATTAGCGTCCCAACTGTGGCCTCATCTGCAGTGACCAGGAAACATGCAGTTGCCATGAGTGCAAAACAACAGTCACGCGGTTCTTGTGCCGGAAGTGGGGATATTATTAAGGTCATGGCCTTGGCCATGGGCGTCACACAAGGTGAAGGGTAGAGCTTTGTCCCAGGCCTTGCAGGTGCCATGACACCCTGGGAGGTGGGTGACAGGTGGGGTAGACAGTATCACATCTCTGCAGAAGGCCACAGTGTCACAGATAGAATCTGCTGGGAGCACAGTCATGGCTGGCTAACCTGGCTTCTCTGTGGGCTTTCCCTCTCGCTCTCAGTTGAGGCTGCTGCCTGGGCTATGCTGCTGACCTGTAGCTGTTCATCTAGCCCAGGCTTGACCAGAAGGCGGTTGTGAAGAGGCACTTCTTTTCCTTGGCAGGACTTGGAAGTTACTTGGAAATAGCCAGTGGTCTGTCTTATGGACAAACGCACTCTGTAAAGAAAGACAGCAAGAAACAAAATGAAGAGGCTGACAGGATGTGCCCAGTCCCCCGGTCCTTCTTGCTGAGTGATGGGGGGGGGGTCCTGATGACATCTGATATCATGGCTGCATCTCACAACTCTGTTGTCACCTTAAACTATCGCAACAGTCTCCTCTCAGTCCCCAAGACTCCTGTCATTTTCCTACTAGTGTCACAGGCACTGTCTTAGTCACTGTTCTATTGCTGTGAACAGACACCATGACCATGATAACTCCTATAGACAAAAACGTTTCATTGGGGCTGCCATACACTTTCAGAGGTTCAGTTCATTATCGTCATGGCAGGGAACATGACAGCAGGCATGCTGCTGGTACTGGAGCGATACCTGAGAGCTATATCCTGATCTGGAGAAGGGGGGGGAGAAGGGAGGGAGGGAAGGAAAAAGGGAGGGAGGGAGAGAGAGAGAGAGAGAGAGGACAAGGAGGAAAGGAGGAAGGGAGGGAGGGAAAGAGGGATGGAGGGAGAGAAGGAGAGACACGTTGGTATGTGTGAGCTTTTGAAACCTCAAAGCCCACCCCAAGTGATATATTTCCTCCAACAAAGCCACACCTGTTAATTTTTAAAATCCTCCTGTTGAATAAGTAATCAAATCTATGAGCCAGTGGGGGCCATTGTTATTCAAACTACAACCTGTACCTTTGCTCACATTGGAGCTGGTACCCGCCCCTGCCCAGGCTGCACGTGCCCCCTGTCATGGCATCCCGATCTAGATCATCCTTCCTCTCCCCCTAGGCTTCTCTGAGACTGGAAACGGAAGTCACATGGCTGTCTTGTCTTGGATAGAGGGTCCCTGCTTCCCTGGCTTCCTCCCTCTCTGTTCTCTCCTCTGTGACTTGTGAGGGCCCACAAGGGAGACCCCATGGTGAGGACACCCACACTCAGCTCCAGCCAATGACTGCACCCAGCACACTCTCCACTGACCATCTGTCCCCTGTTTCTTCTTTCCCCTGCTCAGCAAGCTCAGAGGTATAACACCAAGCCCCCAATTTAGTAGCCCCATCCAGGGAATGAAAAACTTGTCTCTCCCTATAGGAAATACCCTGTGACTACAGGGAGCCAGTTCTACTCACACAGCAAGGGGAGCAAGTGGCCACCCAAGCCCTGTTCTGCAGTCTCCATGTGTCAATAGTAAACATGGTTAACTAACTACTAAATACTGTTAGGTGCAATGAAATACTATCAGGCTGTGTCCCATGCCTGCTCCCTTCCTTGTCCTTTCAGAAGTGGCACCAGGGGCCCCTCTAGTAGCCTGTAGGCCACGCTGAGTGTGCAGCACCCTATACCCCAGGATTTTGCAGCTTCAGTACTCTGCTTTGAGTCCAGCTGTAGTTCTAGAATAGGAGGAAAGTCCAGCAGAGCACAGAGACCCTTCTAATGCCTACGTTCAAGCCCACAGAGTCCTCCACCTGCTCTAAGTGGTGTGAAAGAGAGGCCTGAACCAGGAGGGGAAGCCAGTGGGCTTGGAAGCCAGGGTGAGCATTCCTATGCCAGGACTGCCAAGATTCTGTAAGATGTGCAAGGCCTGGGCTGGGATGTATCTTCCACTGTCCTTTATGGAATCATGGGGCCGGTTTCTGAGACAGAACTGTGTCATGAGTCATAGGTGAGATGCTGGTTTAATGGTTGTCCCTGAGGTAAGAGGCCAGATGGTAGGCTACTGAGCTTGGAGAGAGCACCTCACCTGGCAATCCCTTTGGGGAATGGGCTCAGTATTGTGAAGGAGCTGACTGGGAATCTGAGCGGGATCCACATGGCCGACACATCACCACAGCCATGACTGAAGACCTGCTCCCATCATGACCACTCCAGACCATCCCAGAGACAGGTTCCTTCCAGTTACCGAGTTTCTCCTTCCCCGAAAAAAAAAAAAAAAAAAAAAAACATTTTATAAGTTCTTATCTTTAAAGAAGGGTTGTACAAAAGAGCAAACATATCTGCACACATGCTCAACACACACACACACACACACACACACACACACACACACACCTACAAATGCTGAGGACCTTTGCAAAGATTCTGCAGCATGAAAGGAGATAGGCGTGTCTTCCCAAGTGAAACAAACCAAAGGGACCCACTGCCCCCGGGCCAGGGAGTTCGCTGAGGACTGTTAAGCACGGCCAAATGCTATTAAAAACTATGAAATACTATCAGTGTTGTTAGTTCTGGGTTGGATTTCCATTAAATCTTTATTGTAACACCCTTTTAATGTTCTCTGTGGATGACTAACCTTGTCAGAAGCAGGCATTTGACAGGGTCTTCCTTTATGCCTGGTAGCCTTGAGTGAGGAGCTGTCAGTCAAGTGGCCTCTTTACTGGCAACCAGCCAGACTACCACAAAGGCAGCCCAGTGGCTTGGGGCTTTTGCAGTCCCTCTGAGGTTGCCCCAACCGCTACAGAGGACCCCTGAAGGCATGCTGCATCGTGACCACTCCAGACGTGTCTATAGGCTTTTAAAGGAAGTGCTCTTAGCAAGATAAGTCTGTGCGAACTCTAAATACCCCTGAAGCCATATTCTCCTAAGCCAGGGTGGCGATACTTTCCCCGGTGGGCCAGGAAAGAAGGCCTGTGACCAGTGCGCATTATAACCCTTTCTTTTCATGAGAGCTGTGGCATGATTGGTATAAAAATCATTGCCTTGGCCTCCTTCTTCTGTGCTCTTCAGTTTGCTTTATTTTTTTTTATCTATTCGTTGTGTGTGTGTGTGTCTGTGTGTGTGTCCGTGTCCATGTGTGTGTGTGTATGTCCGTGTGTGTCTGTGTGTGTCTGTGTGCGTGTGTCCGTGTGTGTGTGTCCGTGTGTGTCCATGTGTATGTGTGTGTCTGTGTCCGTGTCCATGTGTGTGTCCATGTGTGTCAGTGTGTGTGTTTCCTTGTGTGTGTATCTGTGTCCGTGTGTGTGTGTCCGTGTGTGTGTGTCCGTGTGTGTCCATGTGTATGTGTGTGTCTGTGTCTGTGTCCATGTGTGTGTCCGTGTGTGTCAATGTGTTTTCTTGCATGTGTGTGTGTTTGTGTCCATGTGTGTGTCCGTGTCTGTGTATGTGTATGTCCGTGTGTGTCCATGTGTGTCAGTATGTGTGTGTATGTGTGTGTGTGTGTGTGTGTGTGTGTGAGTGTGTGTGTGTGTGTGCTTATGGGCATGTGTGGAGGTGGCAGCTGAGGCCTGAAGAAGGTATCAGGTCCCCTGCAGCTAGACTTCCAGGCGGATAGGAGGCTCCCCATGTGACTGCTGAGAACAAAGCTCAGGTCCTCTGTAAGAGCATCAAGTCTTCTCAACCAAGAATGGTTTCTCCAGCCCCTTATCTTAGCTTTCCAGTCAGCTGCAGACATCTTCCCAGGCTGCCCCACGTTGCAACATTAGGCTCATTAAGAGGCTTCTCTGGAGTGTTTTTTTTCCCTTTGCCTAATTTTATCTTTATCATTAGTAGAGCAGGCTGAGCTCCAGCACAGAGAGGGGCGCTGCAGTGGCAGCTGCAGGGGGGGAGGGGAGGGGGGAGGGGGCGGCAGCGGAGGTGGGGGTAACACCACTGGTAACAGCAGGAGTTTTGAAAAGGCAGCAGGAGAGCTCCAGAGTGGGGCAGTGATAGCCAATGGGGTGGGAAAGGGGGAAGCAGAGGTGAGGGGTCCCAGAAGCAGAGAAGGGACGGGAGGGCTGGCAAGAGGGCTCAGTGGATAGAGGTGCTTGCTGCCAAGTCTACCCACCTGAGTTCAATCCTTGGGTCCACACGGTGGAAGAAGAGCACTGACGCTCACAATTTGTCTTCTTGTCCTCTGATTCTATGTGTGCCACCCCCATATACAGTAAATACTCTTCTTTAATTATGAGAGAAAACATGAGAGGCAAAGGGCCAGGGTTTAAAGGGTGTGTGTGTGTGTGTGTGTGTGTGTGTGTGTGTGTGTGTGAAGGTTTAGAGATATTTTGGTGTCCTCCAGTCACTGGAAGGCAGTCTTAGTAGCTGCCTAGGACTTAAGGGGTCAATGATCCTTACACTGAGGCCTAACAATCTGTAAGAGGCTGTGGGGGCCAGGGTTGCACCGCCCGAGGCCCGCCAGGAGCTGTGACACCCGCGGGACCTACCTAGACACGACAGCCAACAGTACAACAGTTGCTGGTAGTTAAAGGCTCCAACCTGAGCCAAGAGGGCCCTGATCAACGCCGGAGCTGCCGGCCTAAAGCTCTCAGGGGTTGGGGGTGTAAGCCCCTCCGTTGCTGCCTCGCCCACAGACCCTGTCCTTGAGGGCCAGAAATGGGCAGAGCGAAGGAGCTTCTGCATGCATGGCCACGATTTCTCCGTGGGTGGAGCAGAAGGCCCCTGCCAACTGACTGGGGACCGACAATTTCAAAGGATTTATCATGAAAATATAAAAACTTTCAGATGGCATCTGCTTTGTGCTTAATTCACTCTGTGACATCAGGAATAGGAGATGAGAAGGCAGCTGGCCTTGAGACAGGTAGAAACCTAAGGCAGGGGAGGGGCAGGCAGCAGGGGAGGGGCAGGCAGCAGGGGAGGGGCAGGCAGCAGGGGAGGGGCAGGCAGCAGGGGAGGGGCAGGCAGCAGGGGAGGGGCAGGCAGCAGGGGAGGGGCAGGCAGCAGGGGAGGGCAGGCAGCAGCGCTGTAAGGAAGTGGAAGAGGCGGCGGTGGGATTAAAATTTCTGTCACGATGGCAAAGAGCAGAAAATTGAATCTGGGAATGTGGAGCTCTGATATGAAAAATTCACTGAGAAAACAAAAGAGAAGCCCAAAGGGATAAAAAGCAAAGAGAAAAATCTGATAAACAAAGCGAGAACCAGGAAGAACAGAGAGGGGGCGGGGGCGGGGAACATTCCGAGCTGATGGGAAAAGCCAGGCCTGTGCACTGAAAAGTTTCTTGTCTTCCTAACCAAACTGATCAAAAAGTGAACACTAGCTCCATGCAGTGGGCAGTGCTTATACTCCCAGCACTAAAGAAGCAGAGACAGGAGGATTGCTGCAAGTTGGAGGCTAGCCTAGCCTACACAGTGAGTTTGGGCCAGTCAGGACTTCGTAATGGGACCCTACAAAAAAGGGGGAGGAGGAAGGGGCAGAAGAATGTGCCAGAGGAATTAATTTTAATGGCAAAGAATGATTCTGCCTGCGCCCCCGTAGCAGGTAACATGGGGGGAACACTTAAAGATTTCTTTTCTTTTGGGGGTGGTGGGTGGACAGGGTCTCTTACTCTGTAGCCCTGGTTGACCTGAAATTCAGTAAGTAGACCAGGCTGGCCTCAAACTCGCAGAAATGCACCTACCACCCTACTTCCCCAGTGCTGGGATTAAAAGCGTGCCTCACTGTGTTTGGATCTGTGACATCTCTTTAAAGCGTATACAGTTGGAAAACAGATTCCACAGAATGAATTTGAGTAAATTAATCAAACAAGACCAAATTCTATACTGAGGCTTTCTTGGGATTGTTGTTGTTGCTGTTGTTTTTTGTTTTGTTTTGTTTTAACCCCAGTCCACATGTTGCTAAATTGTCAGTATAAAAGAGCAGTCCTCCAGACTAAGTTCACTATAAAATTTGGTTTTACAGTTTAGGACCGGAGCTCAGGGCAGAGCGTTCTGGCAACCAGCCAATTACAAAAATTTGAGAATTTACTGCTGAAATGTAAAATGTTAACACTTTACCAGTTGTATTGATGAAGACCACAGAGCAGGAATTTCCGACATCTTGGTATGTATAGTATATGCCAAGGATAATTTTGTCTTTAATGGAAGAAAATACAGCACCATTCTTAGTAACAAGAAAGAATCCAAATAACAAACCCACTGTGATGGGGAAATTACTATATAAAGATCAAGAATAACTGTTACAAACCTGTTCTTAAGGATTTATTTATTTATTTATTTATTTATTTATTTATGTGAGTACACTGTCACTCTCTTCAGACACACCAGAAGAGGGAATCAGATCCCATCCCATTACAGATGGTTGTGAGCCACCAGGTGGTTGCTGGGAATTGAACTCAGGACCTCTGGGAGAGCAGTCGGTGTTCTTAACCGCTGAGCCATCTCTCCAGCCCATACAAACCTGTCAAACACAGAAGTTTGTCAGGAGACGAAAATCACACCAAAGCCACATCCCTTGCCATCGGCCCTGTGCCCCTGGAGGCTGACACCACACCTATGAACAGTGGTGTCTGCCCCCTGAGGCTCTGGATGAATTTAACAGGGGAGAGAGAAGGTTCTGCCTGCCACCTTGGGTGCCCTGCCCTTTGGACACTCTAGCCTTTTCCCTTTATAGCACCAGCCCTTCCTTGAACCCAGTTCCAGCTGCAGCTTTCCCTGGACTTTAGTCACACTGGCTTCCCCGCGGGTCGCCGAAACCTTAGTCTCTGTAATGTGCCCCATTATTGCTGGTCTCTGACTGTCTTGCCATCTCTTCTTTGCTCCCTTAGCCCGAAACACATTAGTACAACCTGCCCCTTTGTTAAGGTTTTGTTGGTTAAGCCATTTTTGGTGGATATTTCTTGACCAAACTCTAGATTTCCTGGTTCTTTCTATTGTATCTGAATGAGTCTGATGCTAAAACCTAATAAATGGCACAGAATGAATGATTAAGTCACACAGCCATCTCACCCACCAGTCTCATTCACTGGGATGCCAAGTTCTAATAAGAACCCAATCAGATTAAGTCCACCCTACATCCAACAATACGTGGAGCAAATACACTTAGCAAGCATTGCTGTGAGCATAATGATTCCACAAGGGACTGCAGCAAACTGACTTATCTCTGTCATAAGTCAGAAGAGAAGAGGTGATCTCACACGCTGAATACAAGTTATATAATCTTAACTATTTCTTCTCGGTAAGTCAAAATATACTTATCTTACAAAACATGAACCATAATAATAAATCTCTAGCAGTAGAGATGTCTCAGTCAGTAACAGGCTTAACTGTGCAGGTGTGAGATTCTGAGCTTGACCCACTAGAGCTCATACAAAACAGCCAGCCACGGCAGTGTGAGCCTACAATCCCAACACTGAGGACACAGAGAGAAGAGGATCCTCAGGGCTTGCTGGCCAACTGTGGTGGTCTGAATATGCTTGGCCCAGGGGGTGGCACTGTTAGGAGGTGTGTACTTGGTGGAGTAGGTGTGGCCTTGTTGGAGGAAGTATGTCAGTGTAGGGGTGGGCTTTGAGACCCTCCTCCAAGCTGTCTGAGAGTCAGTCTGCTTCTGGTTCCCTTTGGATGAAAATGTAGAACTCTCAGCTCCTCCAGCACCATGCCTGCCTAGATGCTACCTTCTTTCTGCCATAATGATAATGGACTGAACCATAGAACTTGTAAGCTAGCCCCAATTAAATGCCCTTTTTAAGAGTTGCCTTCTTTATGTATGGAATGAAAATCCTAACTAATACACCAACCTAGCCAAATATGCAAGGCAGGTGGATCTCTGAGTTTGAGGACAACTTGATCTATATAATGAGTTTTGTGTCAGAGACCTACATAATGAGGTTCTGTCTCGATAGATAGATAGATAGATAGATAGATAGATAGATAGATAGATAGATATAGGTGGGTGGGTGGATATTTAGATATGGCTAAAGAGATGGCAGTTAAAAGCACTGACTGCTCTTTAAGAGGACCAGGGTTCAATTCCCAGCACCTTCCTGGGTTTACAATTATGTGCAACTCTAGTTCCAATGAATCTGATGCCCTCTTCTGGCCTCCACAGGCACTGCAAGCACATGGTGCTCAAACATACAAGCAAGCAAAAACACTCATACATCTGAAATAAAAATACTTAAATCTTAACAAAAAATGAAGTTGAAAGTGACTGAGGAGGATACTGGACAGAGAACTCTGCCTTCGCATACATGTGCATGCATACACACATTACACACACACACACACACACACACACACGTACACAAAGGAATACAGTAAATTTCAAACTATAGCTAACAGCAACAGAATGAGAAGCAGGAAGGGTTTAATTAAATATGAGACACTTTCTGCTACCTTGTTATGTAATACTGTTCTGAAGGTCCTACTTAATGCAATTAGGACATAAATGAAAAGATTGGAAAACAATTATCTGCAATATGGCTGGAGTGGTCTTGTGAATGATCTCCCTGTTTCCTGCCTCAGAAGCCCCAAGACCCTCACGATCTCCCAAGTGACGTTTTTGGTGTGATAATGAGTTATTGATGGTTGGGTCTTTAGGTATCTTAAGGGTGAGAATTGATCACTGGAAAGACCTAGCATGATGAGCTGTGACGTTCAGCCCCACCTGAGGAGAGGAGTTGAAGGCTGAGCTGATCACAGATGCTCATGCCCACATAATTGAACTTCCATGAATCCCCAAAATGCTGGTTTGGGAGGGCTTACAGCTGGTGAACATGTAGAGGTTCCCAGAGGAATGTATTGGACATAACCCTGTGGCCATCAGTCACTAGGGCCACGCCCCAGGCTCCTAGTGTTCTGGCTGGACTCCACCCCCACAGTCACCTGGCTACAGCCAGCTTTGCCCCGCCTCATAGTTACCTGGCAACAGCCAGGTAGCCGGCCCACTTTAAAAGGGGCTGCGTGGCCCCTCCTCGCTCTCTTGCCCACTCTCTCCTCTTCTTCACTCTCTCCCTTGTCTCCTGCCCTCCTGATCCCCCTCTCTCCCCATTCTCTTTCCATGTAGTCATGGCCAGTTCTCACCCCTCTTCTCTTCTTTCTCTTTTTACTTTCCTATAATGAAGCTTTAAAATAATGAGCTGTCTCCTCTTATCTAAACCTGCCGTGTTGGAGCAATGGAACGGGCCTCTCAGCGCCTCCAGCCGCCAGACTGGACCAAGGATTCCCCGCCTGGCTGGGCTTTCTCCACAGGCACATGGGCCCGCATCAGAAGGGCCCGCAAGAATAGATCGTGGGAAACCTGTTCTAGAGCCTGGTCTGTGAGAAGTTCCAGACCCCAGGCCTTTTGGCTGCTGTTTGAGGTAGGAGACAGTCCTGCAGCAGAGACCTCCACTTGTGGGACCTAACACTACCTCCAGGTAGAGAGCATCCGGCTTGACTGGACCCAGAGGACAGCTGGCCTCACTGCAGAACTGCTGGCTCACCTGGTGCTCACACTCCTATACTGGAGAAACTGATTTGTTTTCCTCCTGTATGCTCAAGTTTACCTTTCTAGAAGGAAGAAAATAAAGGCAACATAATGAAAGCAGCAGAGTTGGCTCAAGTGGTCAGTATGAAATAGAGTGGCTACTAGCTTTTTTATGTTCTACAACTTGACAAAGTAGATCGAATAAAAAAGGGCAGTTAGTTATTTGTTGCTGTATAATAAGTTACCACAAAACCAAGCAGTTTAAAACCCCAATGCCAATAATTTCACTGTGCTCCTGGGTGGAGCTACTGTTTTGAAGAAGCCGATCAGCACTAAATTAATATACAAATCAACCCAACCGAAATACCCAGAGATACTTGTATGTGCTCACGTGTACAGAGAAAAAAATCTAAGTCAGGTATTCTGTTGTACACATAGAATTTCAGTATCTCAGAGCCTAAGGCAGGAGGATTGTGTGTTATAATACTCCACTGCAAAAACAAATAAACAAGCATGTAAAAAAAAATAACAAGACAAAACAAACCCACCTCATCTAGGAGCTGGAGAGATGGTTCAACTGTTAGGAGCACTGGCTGCTCTTCCAGAGGACCTGGGTTTGATTCCCAGCACCCACATGATGGCTCACAAGCAGTGCTAACTCCAGTTCCAGGAGCTCTGACACCCTCTTCGGGCCTCCTCAGGCACCATGCATGTGGTCCACTTACACACTTGTGGGCAAGACACCCATACATATAAAATAAAATAAAATTAGCAATAAGTGAATATTATCTTTAAAAACCAAAACTCATCTAAGAAAACTAGTTGAGATGTATCCAGGTGCCAAGAACAACTTGGACCTTCTCCCTAGAAGACGCTAGCTGAGCCAGGGCAAGAGCTCAGCCGGGCTTGCAGGCCTGAGGACCTAACCTCAGAAGCAAAAACTTATTTACCGTGTGAGTGCGCAGCCCCAAGTGTGATCCCCCAGAACTCATATAAAACCGCCAACATGAACAGGTCAGGCTATGCCGAGATCCCTGTGCCCTGGGGAGCAGAGAGGGGAAGATCTCGGGTCTGATGACCGGCCAGGACTGGCAAATCCAGCAGCTCCGAGTCCAGTGAGGAACCCTGTCACCTACACATGGCATGAACATAAAGAGAAACATGAACAGAAATGAGGGACCGCAAGGGAGGGGGTGGGAGAAGAGAGGCTAGTGAAGGGCAAAGGAAGAAAAGACAAAGGTCGCCTCTTACTTCGGGGTGGGGCATGGAAGCAGAAGGGAGTGGAGAGAGCCAGGAAATGGTGGTGAGGGGTGGGGGGCAGGTAATGAGAGAGGGGTAATGTGAACAAGGTTCAGTGATGTATGTATGGAAATGCATAATGAAATTCATTATTTCTTACTCCAGCAGGAAGAAGAAGAAGAAGAAGAAGAAGAAGAAGAAGAAGAAGAAGAAGAAGAAGAAGAAGAGGAAGAAGAAGAAGGAGGAGGAGGAGGAGGAAGAGGAGGAGGAGGAGGAGGAGGAGGAGGAGGAAGGAAGAGGAGGAGGAGGAGGAGGAGGAGGAGGAGGAGGAGGAGGAGGAGGAGGAGGAGAGGTGAAACAGGCACCTGTCTTCCCCCCCTTCCCCCACCCCCAGCTCCGCAGAGCCCAGCGCAGACAGCAGCCTCAGAGACTGGGCAATGGCCTGCAGGCTCAGGACCTGGTCCTGCTGACTGAGCTAACCCTGAGCGCCCCCTCCCCTCATGGCCCCCAGCAGGGGCATCTGTGAGAACAAAGGCTCAACCTCCGCTTTATCTGGGCAGCTCTGAGCCCCAGCGACGCTGACAGAAGTAGTGTTCCTTGGCTATTGCCACACAGGCTATAAACTAACCCATGGCTGATCTAACGAGTGGGAGAGAGCCTAGAACAGAAGGAAGTGTGGGGTGTTTTGTTTTGTTTTCCTTACTTCTTACTTAGGATTTGGGTTTCTTTTGTCAGAAATAAAAATTTAATTAAAAAAAAAGATAAAGGGAAAGAGGCTGAAGAGAAGGCTCAGCCAGGTGCTTGCTGGGCAAGTACGTGAAACACCGGCAGCTCTCCAGTGCCCATGCAGAACGCTGGGCGCGGCGGAACACATCTGTAATCCCAGGCTCCAGGTTCAGGGAGAGACTCTGCCTCAAACCGGACAGCGAGATGACTCAGGGTGTAAAGGTGTCCGCTGCTATGCCTGATGATGACCTGAGCGAGTTCCAGTCCTGAGACCCACATGATGGGAGGTGAGAACTGATTCCAGCAAGCTGCCCTTTGACCTTCTAAAACACACCGTGGCTCACACACACATGAAATAAATGTAATTAAAACAACAAGATGGGGAGTGGCTGAAGAAGACACCCAGTGTCAGCTGCTGTCTCTACACACCAGAGAGCCAGCGCAATGCCAGCCTCACCTCTACCCAAGACCCTTACTTGAATCACCCATAGACCAGGGCTCTTTGGGGACCTGGTGGGCCGGCCCTGTTTCTGTAATTCCTACGGCTAGCACAAAGGCCTGGCACTGGAGAGCCACCCAGGGGACACACTGACTGAGTAGAGTAGGGAACATGGGAGAAATATGGGCACACGGAGGCAGTGAGGGGAGGGGATAGGGACAAGCGGGAACAGATGGAGATCACAAGATACAAGGAGAGAAGAAAAGGAGACCACTAGCAAGTAAGTGGATGGATCTGGGGTTGAAGGCTTAAAGATGGAGAAGCCAGAGAGAGCCCAGGGAAAGTTAAAGCCACAGAGACAAAATAAAAGGGAGGGAGGGAAGGAGGGAGGGAAGGAGGAAGGAAGGAGGGAGGGAGGGAGCTCGAGCCTGAGCCCTAGTTTCTCTGCTCCGGGATAGCTCTGCCTAAGGGCCTGGCATCGCGTTTGATTTTGCCGGCTCCTTGGGCAGGGAGCTCCCGGGCCTCCACTGCACCCGTGTCCACCCTTGCTGGCTCACACCCATCCCTAGGATTTTGAGGGATGAGGCTCTCCCACCCAGCAGACCCCAGCAATCACACGAAGTTCCTCAGCCAATACAGGCTTCCCGGAAGTGAACCCCCTCCTCACCAGTCTCCTTTCTGCAATTCTGGGTGGGGTCAGAGGTGAGGAATGTCACCATTCTATCCCTGTCTACCAGGGGAGAAGCCTCTGGGGACAACCAAGGCAACTTCCTGCCTCCATGGAGTCTCCCCTTAATGCTCATTCCATACTGTTCCAAGAACCCTCAGGGCAGGGCAAGGAAAGCTAGGACAGAAAACGGAGCGGGGAGTGGCCAGAGTCACAGAATCCTCTTGGTTCCTAGAGAAGGGTGGGTCTCCCCAACCCCATCAGCCCCTTGAAAAGGCTCTGCCCTCACCTCCCCCACTTCTGTTCCAAAGCTCCAGCCCTAAAGAGAGATTTCCAAACCAAAGGGCCTCAGCCCCCTCCCCGGGCCCCCTCCATGACTGCCTTGGCTTTGGGGACCAACCAAAGTTCCCCCCACTACCCCCACCACTGCACCAGATGTGGCTGCGGGGGCTGGGTGGGCGCAGGGCCCAGCTGGCAGTGGTCACTTGGTGGTCCTCTCCCTGCAGAGTCAGCGGTTCCTGCGCCAGCCGGCCCGCCTGGCTCCTCACTCAGCACTTCCTCCAGACCACTTTCCAAAGGCAGCAGATGGGGCAGCACAGTCCCCAGCCACCACCTCAGAGTCCCAGTTCAGCGCAAGCTCCATCAGTGGTCTTTTCTGAGCGGTCTAACCTGAACCATCAGTGACAGGGAGGACAAGAGTCCCAGCCAGGCTGGTGTGAAAGCAGACATCTGCTGGCTCCTGAGGCTTGCCCTCACTCCTTCAACCACAGAAAATTCTGATGCAGGGTTTGCTCCCTGGTCCCCTCTTCTTCAAAGCAGTGGGACATCACACAGCTTCTGCCCCTCTCTGCTTTCTAAACCCTCTGCTGAGCAAGCCTGCTGTGCTTTCTTGTCCCCTCCAACGGATTTTCCAAGGCCTGGAGTTTCTAAGTACGTGTGCCTGTGCACACATTCATAGGGAAGCACATGTGCGCACTGTGCTCACACATGTGCAAGTATTCGATGATCACACATGTTGTCCACCTTTTTTAGGATCAGGGTCTCTTCCTAGCCTGGAACTTGCCAGTTAGGCTAGGCTGACAAGCCACGAAGCCCCAGGGATCCTCTCATCTCCTCCTCCTCATCACTAGGACTACAAGCAAGCGCTGGGTTCTGGGCACTGAACTCAGGATTACAAAGCAGACACTACTGAGCCACCCCCTCAGCCCCAGGTCCTGGAGTTTCGTCTCAGAGTCACAGGGTCAATGGTGTCCCATGGGAGCACAGGCATGTAGCTGAGCACACAGTAGACGAACCTCTTTTAGCCTTCCACCAGCCCTCCCAGGGCTGAGATGAGCTCCTCGTGCCCGGAACTGGCAGTATGCCTCAGTCACTCAGTCACATGCATGGGAACTGCAGTGGGATCTGGACTGCCCAAGAAGCTGCCTCCCCACTTAAGAAAGCTCCATCCCAGACAAGACTGATGATGGGTCCAAGCCCTCACCTGGCCTGTGCGCTGCACCTTGCATACCTGCCTAGGTCTCCTTCAGATCCCCACGCTGCAGGTTTCAACCTAGGAATGCTGAGACACTGGCAGCTTCAGAGTCAGTCCTACCCCTGCGTGTGGAGAGGTAGAGGCACACTGGCCTCCTAGACTCTGGGAAAGGGGAGAAAGGGAAAGGACAGGCCCTGCCCTGCACAAAATAAGATGAGTGGATCCCCAAGGCTCATGGTTAGCTAGCTTAGCCTGACATGTCCCACACCAGAGAGAGATCCTGTCCTTAGGAAGGAAGCCCAGTGGGCTGGAGAGATGGCTCAGCGGTTAAGAACACTGACTGCTCTTCCAGAGGTCCTGAGTTCAATTCCCAGCAACCACATGGTGGCTCACAACCATCTATAATGGGGTTCAATGCCCTCTTCTGGTGTGTCTGAAGATAGCAATATGTATAAAATAAATAAATCTTGAAGGAAGGAAGGAAGGAAGAAAGAAAGAAAGAAAGAAAGAAAGAAAGAAAGAAAGATGGACAGTAACCTTCCCTGGGAAAGAAAGAAAGAAAGAAAGAAAGAAAGAAAGAAAGAAAGAAAGAAAGACAGTAACCTTCCCTGGGCAAGAAAAGATGAAGACAGATAAAAACAAGAAAGGGACAGAGAAAATGAGGTGCAGGCTACCCTCCAGAGATCAACCCCTCCCTTCTCTCACAAGTCAAAAGGAAGAAAGCAGTGGCCATATGTCTGGCGCTGTGCTGGATACTTTTCATAATCCCTCACTTCTCCCAAATCTGCCACAAAAAAAAAAGGTTTTATCTGCTCCGCTTCCCCCAGGTCAGAGGCAAGACCTCAAGGTTATAAGAGAGCTTACAGCTTCCCTAGGGAGTGGCCAGCTAGGTCAGGCCCCTGGCTCAAGCCATCCTGTGGACCCCTGGCTGGTAGGCCCATGGTCCTGGCCCAGGGATTCTGTGCAGAGGCCCAAGCTCTGTTCAGAGCAGTTTATTCAAACACAGTCTAACAGGAAACTTGGCTCTTCTGACTCACTCTGATTCGACCTTATTAAGAAAAAAGAAAAAAGAAAAGAAGCAGAGCCAACTCCAGCTAGGGTTTCGTGCCAAGTGCTGGCTCCCAGCAGAGCGCTGAACACCATGGCTTGTGCCCTGATCTCCCCACCCCAAGACCCTGAGGCAGCAGAGCCTGTTCCCTGCCCCCCACCCCACCCTGCCAGCCAAAAAGGGTCCTGTTAACCCCCTTCCCACCTCAAACCCTTCCCATATCCTCCCTCAATTCGTCCTTCCTTCCCCTCCAAGCCCAAGGTACCCTAAGGCCTGTTTCCACTTCTCTGCCCATCTGGCTAGCTGGAAAGCCCTACAGGACCCCAGGGATTCTGAGCAGCTGAGGCCAACGCTGCAGGGGGCAAGCAGGAGAGAGAAGGAAGATTTAACCCTCCAGGTCCCAGGCTTCAACTGAGCCAAGACTTGCTTCTTCAGCCTAATCAGTCACTGTTGTAGGAATCCAGACATCACTCTGGATCTAGGGTGTCATGGGCAAGAGTGCTATTGCAAGCCGCCCCACATCTCAGGCTAGATGATATCCAGTGTCCCGAGACACATAAGTGAAGTATCAGTCCTGAAAAACAGTTCAGTGGGTCAATCAATGTTTCCTGGTAAGGATGGAGGGCAGAGGGGTCCTGGTTCCCAAAGAGTATCATTCTGACTGTTTCCACCTTAAGGAATTTACAAAACAGAGTCATCTGGCATTGAGGGCAGGTCCTTCCTGTCTTATTTATGAGTCTCAGGGGTGATCTTTGCCCTCCAGCATCCAAGGCCAAACAGAAGGCAGCCTAGGGGAAGCCTGTGGAGAGGGTAACTTCTTAGGTACCAAGGAAAAGTTAAAATTTACCATTCTTCTCCCTGCCATGCTCAGAGGGAACAGACAATCGGCCAGAACAAATGGAGCTCCGTAGAATAATCCCCCAATGATCAAATGTGTCCACTCAATCAGGGTTGGGAAGGAGCATAAGATTCCCAAGCCACGGTTCTCCCAAGGCTTTCCTCTCCCTGCCTTATGCTAAAGGTCCCCTGCTCCACAATGGCCCTATCCCACATCCAAGGCAGCCACCTGCTAGGTTCATTTTATCCGTGTGTGTGTGTGTGTGTGTGTGTGTGTGTACACTCAGATTATTTCTGGCTATCAACTCAGGAAGCACAGGACAGAAGCCACTGGGGTGTGTGTTTGTGTGTGTGCGCGTGATGTCAGTATCTACCATGATGCTCCCAAGTCCTGTTCAGCCCAGAGACATACTAGTCTTCATGCTTGTAGACTGAGACCTAGTAGAAGTGCTGAAGGCCAGTGACTTTGTACTCAGGACCGAATGCCAAATGTCTTTGAGGGTGGCCCCAGCTAGAGGTAGGCATCTCCCCAGGGAGGCTCCCCAACAAAGATGTCTCTTAGCATTAGCTTTGGAGAAGGGAGAAGGCATCCCAAGAGCACTAGGAAGAGGTGAAGTCAATGAAGAAAGTGGAATTTAAAAAAAAACCAAGAAACAAAAACCAAACAAACAAAAAACTGTATCCAGAGCTGAGTGGAACCAGCAGGGTACTGCCCACATCTTAATCCTGCTGTGCTTGCCAGAAACCCCACTTACCAGGCCTGAATCCCCAGGGGCCCCCTCCTACTCCCTGCCTCATTCCCTTCCTCAGAGGCAGGTCTGTGGCTTGGCTGGAAGCTACAAGGACTGAGGGAGCACGGCTCTGTGGGACAGGCCACATAGCTAAAACCCGGCGGGCCATAGGGCCCCGCGGAGGAGGCCCCAGCAGGCGGACCAGGTTTCTGAAACCTCCAGACTCTTCCAGCCTGTTGCTTATTCATTCAGAGTGGGAAAGCGCCAGCCTAGCGAGCAGCCGGCCAGTGTGGGGCTGGCCATGTAAGGGCCCCAGGAGGTCCTGCCCGTCCCGTGCCCTGCGGAAAGCCTCGTGCAGCCCTGGGCACCGCCCCTGCCCTGCCCTGACCCCTTGGCCTCGAAATGCTGTCATCGGAGGAGCCGTCCCGCTCGGGACAAGGCCAGGATGGACAAAGCTAGAGCTTGGGCAGGCGAGGAGCCATCCTGTCCTCGAGGCCGTGGGAAGAGAAGTACGCACCGGGGCCCACTCCTGAGAGCCTCTCTGCCCACCCGGCCTCTGCAGAAGGGCCACTATGGCTCTGGCCGGAGCCGGCAGCCAGCTGGGGACCCTGGTGTGGGGCGCCTGCCTGTGCGTCCTGGTGCACGGGCAGCAAGCGCAGCCAGGACAGGGCTCGGACCCAGGACGCTGGCGGCAGCTGATCCAGTGGGAGAACAACGGGCAGGTGTACAGCTTGCTCAACTCGGGCTCTGAGTACGTGCCCGCGGGGCCCCAACGAGGGGAGAGTAGCTCCAGGGTGCTACTGGCAGGCGCGCCCCAAACGTCGCAGCGGCGCAGTCAGGGGGGACCCCGGCGTCGGCAGGCGCCGTCCCTGCCCCTGCCCGGACGCGTGGGTTCGGACACTGTGCGCGGCCAAACGCGGCACCCGTTCGGCTTCGGCCAGGTGCCCGACAACTGGAGAGAGGTGGCCGTCGGGGACAGTACCGGCATGGCTCGGGCCCGCACCTCCGTCTCCCAGCAACGGCACGGGGGCTCCGCCTCCTCCTCGGTTTCGGCCTCGGCCTTCGCCACCACCTATCGCCAGCCATCCTCCTACCCGCAGCAGTACCCCTATCCGCAGGCGCCCTTCGTGAACCAGTATGAGAACTACGACCCCGCGTCGCGGACCTACGAACAGGGCTACGTGTACTACCGCGGTGCGGGCGGCGGCATGGGCGCGGGGGCGGCGGCTGTAGCCTCGGCTGGGGTCATCTATCCCTTCCAGCCCCGGGCGCGCTACGAGGAGTACGGAGGCGGTGGCGAGGAGCAGCCCGAGTACCCGGCGCAGGGCTTCTACCCAGCCCCAGAGAGGCCCTATGCACCCCAGCCTCAGCCCCAGCCCCAGCCGCAGCCTCAGCCGCAGCCTCAGCCCCAACCTTCCGACGGCCTTGACCGTCGTTACTCGCACAGCCTGTACAATGAAGGCACCCCGGGATTCGAGCAGGCCTACCCTGATCCCAGCACCGACGTGTCGCAGGCCCCCAACGGGGCCGGTGGCACCTATGGTGCCGCTGGCGATCCCCGCCTCGGCTGGTACCCGCCCTATGCAGCCAATGTGCCGCCCGAGGCCTACGTCCCTCCGCGTGCAGTAGAGCCACAGCCCCCATTCCGCGTGCTGGAGCCACCTTACTTGCCTGTGCGAAACTCTGATGCGCCCTCCCAGGGTGGGGAGCGGAACGGCGCCCAGCAGGGCCGTCTCAGCGTGGGTAGTGTGTACCGACCCAACCAGAATGGTCGCGGTGAGTACAATCCACGAGCGCCTCGGTTCGACATTTTGGCCACTGGTGAATTGGATTGCTGCCTCAGGGGTGCAGACCCTGAGTTTCTTACTAAAGGCCTCCCAGTAATGGCTGAGCAAGGACCGTGTAGCTGACAGCCTCAGTGTGCCACCCCTCCAGAATCCACCCGTTAACCATGAGGGTCAAAGGCCTAGCTGGTAGGCTTGTGTTCTGACTCTGGCTTGGGGAAAATTGTGGAAGGACTAGCCAGGTTTTAAGAAGTACTGGGTCATCTAGGGACAAGTGGGGAAAGTCTTTTCCCCCTGCTTTTCCCTCTTTCAGTCAGGGAGTCTCTTAACACGCTTAGAAATTCCCCTATGCCTGCACACAGAGTGAGGCAAAGGATCATGGGAAACTTGGACCTTCAGGGTCAAGAGGCCTTAAGGATGCTTCTGGAGGTGCAGCAGGGTCCCCGTGCCTGGACTTCTGTGAGCTAGCTAGCCATTGGTGAGGTAAGTCAGAGAGCAGCACTTGAACAGACAAAATGTTCAGACCCCCGAGGAGATCCCACAAGGTTGGAATGCCAGAACCCTCTGGCCAGGGCATAAAATTGAGCACCAAAACACCTGAGTAATGAAGATAAGTACTATTTCAGCGCATTAAAAAGAAATCTCTTATGAACAAATATGTCCAAATTTTAAACAGACTCAGTAATATTTCCATAACCTGAGGCAAACTAAAAAATCAATAATGGGCCCTTTCTTTATTTGAAATGGGATATTTGTTCATTGCAGATTTTTTGTATTGATTTTGTTTTTAAACACATCACATTAAATATTACTTCTCTTGGGCACTGTACTTCATGCTGTTCTGTAAAACATTACCCAGGCCAGTGCTCCACTACCTCACTTTCGTCTTGGCTCTGAGGGAGAGTCCCAGGAAATGTCTGGAGACAGGCCACCCTCTGGCTTTCCCTGGGGATGAAGATATGACCTATTCTTGGGAAGGCCATGTCATCTGCACACAAGGGTCAGGGTGGGGCGGTCTTCCTCTGCCAGATGGGCAGCTTCCACATGTGCTGTTATTGTGACAGGGGCCAACTGTTGCGTCTGGCCAGAGCTGGATGGCCATCGGCCAGCACATCCTCGGCTGTCCTAGAATCCCCTCGCTGGTGCTCTCCATGCAGGGCTGTCTGCTCTCTGGTCAGGCTTCCCACTGAATTCTCAGGGCTCACACAGCACACCCTGGGGCAGCACCCTCTGTCCACAATTCTGTCCACCCTCTGTCCCCTTCTCCATACACCAGAGCTGTCGGGTGAAAATGAGCCTTTGGGACCCAAGGGTGCGGGTGCTCAGCCTGGCCTTGGCTCCTCCGTCTCTGTCAGCACTGAATAATGATTTCTCCAGCCAAGATGGCCTGATTGAAGGGCTGCTGGGGGGGGGGTGTGCTCCTGGAGCTGAAGACCAGAGCAAGGAGAGCAACTACTGTGTCACTGCACGGGCTTGAGTCCAACTCTGAATCCCACTTTGAAAACTACAGGAGCTGGGGGTGAATTAAAACGGTGTGTGTGGGGGGCTCCTATGAGACAAAGCCAAACACCTCCACCGAGCCCTGCCACCAGCTTGCCCCAGCCTGCAGCAGGCTAGCATAGCTTTGGGCTGACTTGCCCTCCCGGGGAGCCCCTTGTAGGAGGGTGTGTTACCTATCAAGTACTTGACTTTAGTGGGCTGCTTTTCTTAGGATGTAAGACCTCAGCTCAGCGAAGCTCAGCCAAGAGGGCCCCACCTCTAGGCTGAGGCACAAACAGAGGCCCCAGATGGCACAAGGCTGGCAGAGGCAGGCCAGGCAGGACTGTACATCTGGGCCTTGAGCCAGCGTGTTTCCTAGGGACCCTCTGTGGCCTGTGAATTGTCAAGGAAGTCATTTCGTTGAGAGGAGGATAGAATAGGGCAAGGCCCGTGTTTGGAGTGGGGTTCTTGACACTCAGCAGGCTCTAGCTACTGTGCCTGAGCCCCACAGTTCATTTTGGACCAAATGTGCTGCTCCCCTGAAGGCAGTGTTCTCGGGACCCAGATGGGTAGGTTTGCATGCATCCAACTCAGGCTCAGCTCAGCAGAGAGGAGAGCACAGCAGAGAGGAGAGTCTGACGCTGTGAATAGGTCGGCATTGAGAATAGGAGCTGGGGTGGGGGTACAGTGCTCTATCAGCTTGGGGGACTACTCACTCCATCATATGCATAATTTGGCCCAGAATGGGGTTCTGAACTCCACTTCAAAAGTCAAAGGAACTGGACCAGGTGGCGGTGGCGGCATCGCAAGACTTTATCTCAGTATTTGGGAGGTAAAGGCAGGCTGATCTCTGAGTTCAAGGCCAGCCTGGTCTACAGAGTGAGTTCCAGGACGGCCAGGGCTACACAGAAAAACCCTGTCTCAAAAAACAAAAAGAGACAGCAAATGGAATCGCAGGAGCTGGGAGTGAGTCAGACTGGGGAGAGGGAACATCTGTAATGCAACGCTGAGTGCCTCCAATCCAGAGGCTCGGAGAGAACCTCTCAGAGGAGGAGGCGCTGTGCAAGGGAAGGTGATCAGCGAGCCTCCTCTAAGTTTTCTCTACAGTGATCGTGGAGAAAATAGGGGATGGGGAGGGACTTGGGGTACATTCTAGTTTAGGGTCCACAACAAAGCCAGAGAAGGGGCATTAGACTCCCCTGCTATCGGCCCCTCCCTCCCCACCCTGCTAGGCTAGGACCATGGAAAATCCCAGCCCAGTGAAGTCCGAGCCTTGTACTTGAGATCAGCCCCCCAGGCCTGGTGTGGGAGCCCAGGGCAGATTCTCCGAGGCTGACTTCATCCCTCCTGGCCACATACCCAGGGGTCTGAGGCCCAGCGCTGGCAGCCTATGCTTGTGTGTGGGCGTGTGCATCTGTCCTTACAACACCAAACACATGTGAGCACCGCCCACGTCCCCCCTTGTGTGTGTGGCTTCCAAGTGTGTGTCCTGAGCTCAGCCTCTGCCTCAGCAGCCTTCTCTTTCTTCTCGTGCTGGGCGCTGGGCGGCCCAAGACTTCTGCAGTACCTTTGTCTCCAACTCTTGGACAGGTCTCAAAGGTGAAGGAGGGTGTGCAGAGGCCCAGGGCATTCACAAGCCTCATTCATCCCTCACAGCACATTCCACTCTGAGAGGCCTGGGACGTGGCTAGCTGCCTCCCAGGGCTGCTAGGTCCCCTGCCCTGTGCCCACCCCTATGTCACCTCTCCTTGAGGCTGCTGCCAGAACCTCCTCCCCCAGCACCCTTGCTCTGGCTCCTGCATATCACAGCCTCGCAGTTTTTGAGTGGATGGTCTCAGGGTAGAGATGCCCCCAGCCCCGGAGACCCACAGCTCTCCTCCCCGTCTAAGTTGGCCTGCCTCATGAGCCTAGACAACCTGTGAAAGGCATAGCCACTGACACTGGAACAGGTCACAAAGATGGCTGTGTATCAGGGCATCCCTGGTGGCTGTGCCAGCACTGCCTGGCACGTATCACCCATCGTTGTCCTGACAGGGCAATTAGATGTGGACACTTCCACCTGACACCTCAGAGTCTAAGGTACTCCCTTTCCTTTCTCCTCCTTTCCTCCTCCTCCTCCTCCTCCTCCTTTGCAGGCATCCATGGCCACCATTGTGCTGTTCCTGCAACCATGTGTTCCCCTCACATCGAAGGGTGTCTCCAGGATAGTGCGCTGCGGAGGCCCTCAGTGCCTGGGAGCCGTCCTGGCTTCTTGCCCTCACACCCACTCATCACTCAGCTAGGCCCCTCACTCATCTGAGGCCGGTTCCCTCTTTCCCCAGCCTGCCTCCCCCCTCGAGGCCCTTTGTTCTCCTCCTCAATCCTTTGAATAGATACACAGAAAAGGCAGAGGCCTCCACCCAGCCAGCTTCCCCAACCAGAGCCTTACAGCCGGGATGGAGTGCCGGCCGAACTGCAGCATCATCTCCTGAGCCTTGTGACCTACATGGGGGATGTCGTGATTGCGTTTGCTCCCACAAGCTCTTAGTGACACAGGTCACAGGCTCTAGGAATATGAGAAGAGGAAGCTTGGTGAGATGACTCAGAGACACCACAGATAAGCTTTGTATTAGATAAGGGGAGGCAGGACTAGAGCCCTGCCTCTCTGCCAGCTGGGCTTCTCCCTCACAGCCTCCTCACATCCGGGGAAGGTTCCAAGTGACTTCCCTCTCCATCTCCCTTAGTCCCCAAGGCTCAGCCTGGTACTGTCAATGGTTCCATTCCAGAGACAGGCTGAAGGGTCACTCCATGACTTCTGCTAGGGATACCGGGACTTCAGTCCATGTGAACTCGTCTGTGTTCACAGCAGGTTTAAATTCTTCAGCATTTGTGGCACAGCGCACACACTTCGTTTACTCACCCGTTCATTCGTTCATGTAGTCAATCACTCTGTGGCTACTTAGGTACTGGTTGTGACAGTAAGGTGGCGTGGGCGTAGCGGGACACATCCCTGTCACCACAGCACTTGCTGAGTGGCTAGCACTCTTACAGACTCACGGTTAAAGTCACTTGCTCAGCGACACGCCCAGAGTCAGAATCACCACTCAGCGTCCCTCTTCCTTCCTTGAAGTCTCAGTTGCTCCTTCAGTGAAAGTTGTAGAGGGTCACTCGGGTGAGAGAGGTGTGGATGTTTGAGGGAACACCACAGTTCTGAGCAGCCTCTCCTCAGGCAGACTTCCTGGCTCCTGGCTCAGTACCCTCTCATGTGGCCTCCACTCCCCTGCCCTCGGCCTGGACGGCTCTGTGGAGCGGGCTGCCACTGCTTATAAACGAGTTATGTTCTGCCAAGCACTTCCTTCCTGTGTTCTCATCTGAGCCACCTAACAACTCTAGGTACAGCTAATAGGATAGGATGGCGTTATCAGCTACTTTATACAGGAGGAAACCGAGGCCCAGAGAAGCCAAGGCCACGGAGTTAGGAGCGGTGGACCTGGACTAGGAAGGGTGCCTACCTTCTCTCTTCCCCATTCTTGCTCTGCCTTGCCCCTTAGGGAAGTGTTTTACCAAGTGGCACCTGACTCAGTGTTCATGCCTTGAGGTTACAGACACTGTCCCGCTCCCCACCCCCACTGCTGGGACTTTGCAGAAGTGGGAGTAGGGAGGGTTGTTAGTGTCTTTGCTGGCAGCAAGCTACTGCTGGGCTTAGTTAGGAATTCTGTTCCCTTCTTTCCTTTCTCTTGATGCCCCTGGGTGTATCTTCTGGACTCAGGAGAGGCACCTCTCCCCAGGAGCACCCTGCTGGAGTCCACCCCACTTCCTTTCCAAGCCAAGAACACATGGAAAGCTCCCCAGGCGGTGACTAGAACAAGCAGGAGAGGAAGGGAACAGGAGGCCCGCCAGAAGTCCCGCCAGGCAGCCCACACCTGCTTCCAATTCCTGTGCCCAGCATTCCTGTGGAGGAACAGCAGGGGGCGGGGGGGGGGCAGGGGACTGGAAGGAGAGGCTGAACCTTGTTCCCACCCATGGCCTGACCCAACCGCCTCCTCCCTGCAGCTGGACCCAGGGGCTGTTTTTGTATAGGTTCGGGATTACAGAGTAAGGGCTGGGCTTGGGTCTCTCGCCCCTCCCCCTTGTGATAACCGCCTAGAAACCCGGCATCTGACTCTTTTCCAGGAAGTGGGAAGGGAGTCAGAATGCCAGACAGAGAGGAGAGAGGCCAGTGCTGTCAAAAGTGCCAAACATTGGGAGACAGCCTACCCTTTCCCCTGCTCATGGGCCGACTGGAACCATGGGTTTCCCAAGCCCAAAGTAAAGAGGCTTAGAGAACTAACAGTAGCTTTGCTTCATAAGAAAGAGGGGCTTACAAAGGCAGGGGACCCCAGAGTCTTTGTGGGTGCAGGCATCCATACACTCGCTCCCTGTGTGTCTGCAGGTGCTGGCCCTGAGCACCTGGGCAGGGAGGCAAACAGCACCCTAGACTCATCCTTGCCTCCTCTCTCTGCCAACCAATAAGAAAGCGCCTGGCCAGTGCCTGGCTCCCAGCTTCCTACTGTACATATGGGATCCCCAGGCTGGCAGCCCAGTGCAGGCAAAAGATGACAGTGCCCATCAACCCAACTGCTCCCAGGAGCTGCTGGCCAGCTGAGGACTGTGGATAACGTTGTCGCTTGAGGAAGTGTAGTCACCTGGCGGGGATGTTAGTACCTTACTGTGTGCTGAGCGCTTACAGCTGGGCTGTTAGTGAAAAGAGACATGAAATGTTTGCCCTTTGGACCTTGTATTGTCATTTACATACATAATTCATAGGGAAAGTAGTAGGTTCTGTGGCTAAAATGGAGGTATCTAAGGAGATGAAGAGCAGGGGGGAAGGGAGCAGGTCACAGAGGTGACCCCTGCAGGCCTCAGCAAAGGGATATCAGAGCCAAGACTTGAAGGAGGCGTGAGTCAGCCATCCGAGGAGCATTACAGACAGGGAGAACAGGGGTGCAAAGATCCAAAGACAGGAATTGCCACGTGTGTTCCGGTGTGCTCACATGGAGTAGAGTAGAAATAGAGATGGAATAGGAGACAGGGCAGGGCTCAGACTACAGGGAATTCCTGGGGCTGCTATGATGCCTTTGGCCTTTAGACTGTGTACTAGGGAGTGTGGAGTTGGGGAGTTAGGTGTGAGTGTGAGTGCTGTAAGAGAAAGCAGGGTGCTGGGGAGGATGTTAAAAGCTTACCCCCAGCGTGGGTACAACCGACCAGGAGAATGGGGGAGGGGTATGCATGCACAGAGGGGCACAAACTCATATGTTAAGTAGCTGCTTACTGATGCGTTACACTTCAGAGTTCCAGAGTGGCAGGAAGGATCAGGACAGACCACAAAAGGCCTTTGTAGCCATCCTGGGCTGTCTAGGCACCACTCTTGGCAGTTGGGAACCTCTGAAGGCTGTAGACCTGGCTCTGTAGCTATGGTAGCCCCTTTCCCCAGCCTGGAACTGCCCATCACCATGGGACAGAGTGCTTTCTGTAGCTCCCTTGTCTGTAAGCTAGCAAGAACAGGTGGAGCACCTCTGGGTGGGTGCTGACAACTTAATGTTTCAATTATTAGCTAATAATTTCCTGGGTTTGGGAGCGGCCAGCTCTGCCCCGCACTGGCTCATCTCTATTCAAGTCTGAGCCCGGCAGAGCCTTCTGCTTTCCCCACCTAGGGGCTCCTCTGGAGTCTGGCTGTGTTCACTTGCCAAAAACATCCCGCTCAGCACATATTTCACAACTGGCTGATGGATTTCTGCTGGACTGTGTTTATCCTCCAGTCCTGGGCTCAAGAGATTAGGGGTGTGCTGGATTCCACTTCCCATGAGAGCCCCAGCAGCAGGGTCTTAGGGAACACAGATGCGGGGTGGGGGGCATGGGGGCGGGGCTATGGAATCCACAGAACCTGCAAAGCGTGGGGAAAGGAGGTGGAGTGCAGACACGTGCAAGGGCACATGCTGGGCAGGAGGGAGCAGGTTTCTAATGAGGCAGGAAGGATTTGGGTCAGCCAGTGGGATAATTTCCTGACTGTTGAAGCATGGGCTGCTGAGGTCGTGAGAGGTCTTACCCAAGGCTGGAGAATGGACTGAATAGCTCTGAAAACGTAT
The DNA here is from genome assembly GCA_964023405.1 of Apodemus agrarius. NCBI lineage: Eukaryota > Metazoa > Chordata > Mammalia > Rodentia > Muridae > Apodemus > Apodemus agrarius. The sequence goes on along the minus strand of OZ030012.1, from coordinate 61,323,881 downwards.
TTTTATCTCCAAGTGTTTATGGATCCATGCAACCTGTGCTCCAGAGCCTGGTAGCTCAGGCTTTCCGGCATCTCTCGGACAGAGAAACTGAGCCTCAGATCGGGTAATGGGCCAGAACAGTGCGGAGATCAACACAGGGGTGAACTAACCTCTAGGGGTAGTTGCCTAGTAGACCACACTTGAATTATGTCCAGGAAGATGCTCCTGGTCATTGTCCTCAGATCCCCAGAGGCCATCATGGGAGTGGTGCAGCAGTATCAGACCTAGCCCACCACAGGAGGACAGGGCTTACGCTGAGGCCATTGGTTACAAGATTCAGTGTGGCTGGTCCTTGCGAGGAGCCCTGACTGCCACAGAGGACTCTGAGGACAAAGCTGACACAGTGTTTGGACTTCCCCAGGGCTGGTTCTTCACTACCGTGGCCCAGAGGCCCATCATGGCAGGAAGCTTTTTGCCTGATTGCTTAATGGCTTGGGACCTGTTTCACTCACATCCAGGCGCTCCCCAGCTGAGCCCTGGGCTTCAGATATCCCCAGGGTCTTTGCTGTCCTCTGACTCAGTGTTCCCAGTACATTGGCCCAGGCTGAGGACAGCACATCCTTCCCTAGAGAAGAATGAACACAGGGGCCTGGCACAGGGATCCAGGCTTTGGGGACACAGGGATCAGAACAGACACATGGAGGCAAAAAGGCCTGGAGAGGACCACATACAAGTCTTCAACGCGAGGAGTCAAGCCAGTACAGCAACAGGACCCAGCCACCCTCAGAATGGGCAGTGGGGTAAAGTTGTCACACAGTCTTTGGGCTCTAACCCACCCCCAACCTGTGAGAATGGGTGAGGGAGGAAACTGAACAGGGCTACAGATCCCCTGTGGGTTCAAAAGGGAGCTGGTTAGGCATGCTTTGCACGCTGGTAAGAACATGCATAGGAAATAGGGCTCAGAGGCCACTCCCTCCCAGGAGCCTGGTCAGATGGGATGCTGGGGAGGCCCTCTATAGACTCTTCTTTAGAAGTGTGAAGCCATGTAAGAGATCCTGAAGGTTTACAGTGAAAAAAAATGAAGACACAGTATAGGTCTTGTAAGACTGTCATTTTTATTTTTACATATATGAAAGTTTGGTGGACATGTATACATGTGCACCATATTCTTGCCTGATTCCCAAAGATATCAGAAGAGGGCATCAAATTCCCTGGCACTGGAGCTACTGATGGTTTGGAGTTGCCATGTGGGTGCTGGGAACTGAACCTGGGTCCTTGTAAGAGCAACCAATGTTCAACCACTGAGCCATCTCTCCAGTCCCCTCATCTATGGCTTGGGTTTGGTTTTTTTTGTTTGTTTGTTTGTTTGTTTGTTTTTGTTTTTGTTTTGTTTTGTTGTGTGTGTGTGTGTGTGTGTGTGTCTTCTTCTTTTCCTCCTCCTCCCTTTTTTCAGGTGAGATTTCTCTGTGTATCCTTGGCTGCCCTGGGACTTGATTTGTAGATCTAGGCTGTCCTCAAACTCAGAATCAGCCTGCCCTGCCTCTCAAGTGCTGGCTGGCATTAAAGGTGTGAGCTGCCATGCCCAGTCCTAATTTGTGTTTTAAAACCATGGCTCCATCTGACATGGACTCAGTCTGTGCAGATCCGCAGGTGCTCTAGGATATACCTAACACGACTGGAGGGCTAAAGGGAAAATCTGAGAAGTTGTACACAGACCATGGATCAGTTTTCTCTGAACTAATCAGACATGAAATTGATCCTATTCTTCATAGTTATAAAAACATGACACTCTCACAGAAAAATACTCACAGGAACCTGTTTTTAGTCTCCAGGTCCAGGCCTGAGAAATGAGTAACAAACTCTGTGTTTGTTGGAAAATACATGCCAATCCCCACCCTACCTCAGAATTATTACCCATAACTGATGGTGCCCTTGAATTTGACCCATCTAGGAACGGAGTGACCACACTGATAGTACCTGGACTTCATTCTATATTGACCACCCTGCCTGTGCCCTACAAGCCAATGGCAAACCAATCCCCCCTATCCCCGAGCCTGCTGATCTCTAGGCAAGGCCTCCTTCTCCCTTCAGTCACCATCCAGCCTTCCCTCATACCCAAGTCCCACAAAGGGCTTGAGAAGCTAGACTGTCCTCCTGAAGCAGGAGGCTTTGTTCCCACCTGAAAAAACAAACCAGCTAAGGGAGGGCCCTGCACTCCCTGGGACCTCAGTAGGGGTTCCTGAGGCTGAGGCAGGAGACCCAGCCTGGACTTCCAGGATAGCAAGGGGTTGGGGCACAGAAAGGGAGGGAGGGAGGAGCCAGGTGAGTCACAGGGACTTTCGACTTTTGTTGAAATTAAAGACAATGCTGAACTCATAACAGGAATGATTTCATGTAACTACCCAAGAAGACAAAAACAATCCACAGTGCTTCAAAAGTGGGGACACTTCCCTACCTCTGTTGTGGTGGTGGCTGATGACATTATACATCTGTCAGAACCTTGCCAAACTGCACCAAAAATCTGTGTCTTTGTGTATAGAGCATGCTTCAAAAAGTTCGTTTTCTTTTTTTAATTGAATATAATCTTCATTTACATTTCAAATGGTAAAACCTTTTCCAGTTTCTCCCCTCCCTGAAAATCCCTAACCTCTCATCCCACTCCCTGCCTCCATGTATGTGCCCCTCCATCTGATCCACTCCCATCCCCCCTTGATTTCCCTATGCCGGGGCATCTATTGAGCCTTCACAGAACCAAGGACTACTCCTCACACTGATGCCCGACAGGGCATTCCTCTGCCACATTTTTGGCTGGAACCATGTGTACCCCTTGGTTGATGGTTTAGTCCCTGAGAATCCTGGGGCATCTGGATGGTCAACATCGTTGTTTTCCCCATGGGGCTGTAAACCCCTTCAACTCCTCTGGACCACCCTCCAACTCCTCCACTGGGGACCCCACACCCAGTCCAATGGTTGGCTGCTAGCATCTGCCTCTGTATGTGTAAGACTCTGGCAGGGCCCCTCTGGAGACAACCATAACAGACTCCTTTTGGTATGCACTTCTTGTCGTCCATAATAGTGTCGGGGTTTGTTGACTGTTTATAGGGTGAATCCCCAGGTAGGGCAGTCTCTGGGTGGCCTTTACTTCAGTTTCTGCTCCACACCTTGTCTCCTTTATTGCTCCTGTGAGTATTTTATCCCCTTTCTCAGAGGAACCAAAGCACCCTCACTTCAGTCCTCCTTCTTCTTGAGCTTCCTGTGGTCTGTGAATTGTAAAAAGTTCATTTTCTTGTATTTATTTATTGATTGATTTGAGTTGAGTTCTGTGAGTGTTTTGCCTCCATTTACTTTTGTGTATCATGTGTGTGCCTAGTGCTTGTCAAGGCCAGAAGGCGGTGTCAGAGCCCCTGGGACTGGAATGACAGATGGCTGTGGGCCACCATGTGGGTGCTGGGAGTGGAACCCAGGTCCTCTGCAATAGCAGCCGGTGCTCTCTCTTCAGCCCAAAGGGTTTATCTTTATAAAAACAGAAGAATGACAGGAGAGAGCTGAGACATGGGGTTATGGGGCATATCTTACTCTCTACTGGGGTTTTCCTGCAGTTGGATTTCCTCATATTCCTCTGCGTGTTCCTTCTGTTCAGGTGGGGGCCTCTCTGAGGGCAGGACCTGCATCCCACACACTGCCAGCAGACCACATCCTCTGCATCTTTAACAGTTGATGACTGAATACAAGACTGTCCACATCCGTAACTGTGGACCTATCACTTTAAGACCGGAGGGCATACCATACCTCGGGAAGTGTGAGGGCCCCTGTCTCTCCAGTGTACCCTCACATAACTCCTCCCAGCAGCCCCTGACCCTACACCAAAGCTCCACCTCCATTAGAATCAGAAAGGATTCCTTTTGAAGGGTCTTTTCTCTTAGTCCTTTGCTTCTGTTTACTATGTGGAGAAAGAAACCAAGGATAACAAGATTAAGTAGCTCAGAGTTGTTGATAGACCAGGGCTCAGTGTGTGACTCAGCTCTGGGTTCTATGCGTGTACAGGGTCGGGGCTTAGTGTGCGGTGAGAATCAAAGCCCAGTGGTTAGGTCTCCATATGACCAGGATCAGGGCTCAGTACGTGATCAGGATTGGGGTTCAGCATGTGACCACAATCAAGGCTTAGCGTGTAGAGTCAAAGCTCACCCGTGAGTGACCACAGTCAAGTCAAAGTGTAACCAGAACGCATGCTCGCTGTATAACTTGGACAGGACTTCCTGTGTGGTCATTGGGTTCAGCCCTGTGGCCAGGGTCAAGCTGTCAGGGAACAAGAACACTGTAACTGGCTGTGGGTGCCCCTAGCCCTGGACTCTGCCTCTTCTCACTGTCCAGGACTGCACAGCCAGAGCATGAACAGCTAGAGAGGAAGGGTCGGGCCAGGAAAGCCCTGTGGAGGCATCTGTGTAGTATTTATTGAAACAGGGCCTGGGCTGGAGCGGCAGACTGTCTGGTGCTGAATGCTCGGCCCATGAGGCTTAGGCCCGGCTGCCACACCCACCTATTGCTGAGTTGCTAGAGGGTGGGGAAAGGGGACCCCTCCTCCCTTCCTTATCGTCTTCCAGAAACTTCTGGGAATCAGTGGGTGAGAACCATCTCCCAGCTGGTTTGAGGTCCTGAGGGTCCCTTGGGGAAATGACTGCAAACATTCCAGGGGGCTCATGTCACAGAGCCTAGGCTGGCCAAGACGTCCCCCATCTGCCAGCAGCCGCCTCATCCTCACCCACCCTGCACTCTAAGCTTCTTCTCCATTCCAAGTAGGTGAGGTCACCCTGGCTTCCCAGACCAGGCTGCCCTGAGGCCCAGGCCCCAGGGAGAACAGGTCCAAGGCAGGGGGCCCGAGGGATGTATGTAAGTGTGAGTGTGTGTGTGTGTGTGTGTGTGTAAGAGATTGTCTCTGTGTGTGAGCATGTCTGTAAGTGAGTGTGTGTATGTGTTTGCAAAATGTGATTGTGTGTGTGAGAGAGTCTGTAAGTGTGTATGTATGTGTAAGAATCTGTAATTATGTGTGTATGTGTGTGTGAAAGAAATCATCTCTGTATGTGAGCATGTATGTAAGTGTGCGTGTATGTGTTTGCAAAAGTGTGAGTGTGTGTGAGTCTGTAAGCGTGTATTTATGTGCAAGAATCTGTAATTGTGTGTGCTGGACAGGAGGGAGCGGGAGGGGGGAGAGGTATGTAGACATATACCTCAGTCAAAGACTGTGAAGCCAGGCTTCCTTTGTCTGCCTCACCGCCAGGACCTTTAAGCTGTTGGAAGGGATTTTCAACCGAAGAGCCTCGATCCCCCCCCTTTCCATGACTCCAGCACCCTGCCTTGCCTGCCTTTACCCTTCCCTACCCCCCAAGAGTAAGGTCTGAGATGCTAAGAACTTAGAGTCTTTTTTAAGCATTTGCTGGACAGAATTTCCAAGGCTCTAGAGAAGAATTTAAAGCCCCAGACACGCCCCTGTAAGCTAGCTGTGGAGAAAGGATCAGCTCCACCACCTGAGCCCTCATCCCAACATAAGCCCATCCTGTCCGTAGTCCACTGAGATGGTCTGATCCTGCCTGTGGTTTCTGCTTATCGGTGCTAATTAACCCAGACTCTTGCTGGTGGAAGAATAAAGGAAGGCTCTGACCGACCCTGGTGTAGCCTAGAGAACAAGTGCCATCTTCAGACGTCCCCTGGACCTGCAGGGGTAGGAGCCAGGCCCTCCCTTATGTTGGGCCCAGAGGTTGCCCACAGGGGATGGCTGTGGCTTGGTCTGGAGTCCGATGGCCAGAGATGGCAGCGGATGCCAAAAAGAACATATCCTGAGCAGCTCGGCTGGCACCGGCTTCAAATCCTGCTGGCTCAGGCAAAGTGTTGTCTTCCTGCCCACCCCTCCTACCAGTTAACACCCACCTATCTCTGCCCATGATCCTTCTGGGGCCCACCCTGGGCCATAAGCCCAGGCTGTCCTGGTGGTCTTTGAAGAGGGCGCGCTATGGAGGTGAGAGGGGTGTCTTGGCTGGTGTGCCGGGCCTGGGAGCAAGGACAGAGGGAGTGGCTCCGCCAGGAAATCCCTTGGTCTCGCTGGTCCTGTTTCTAAGCCTTTGCTCGTGGCACGCCAGTCCAGCCCCCAGACACCCTTTCCCTCCAGCTCCTGGGTCTTGTTCTCCTTCCAAATCTTCTAGGGTGTCTCAGTGGCTCCCACACCACCAAGCTGTAGAGGCAGTGAGCTGCCCCTGACCTCCTTGAACCCAGCACCCCCTGACGGGGGAGGATGGCCAACAGTTTGGTGGAGGAGGTCCTCGGAGCCAGCGGTAACCAGCCTGACCCTCTTGGTGCTGTGTTTTCCCCCCTTCTCTCCAGGCCTCCCTGACTTAGTCCCGGACCCCAACTACGTGCAGGCTTCCACCTACGTGCAGAGAGCCCATCTGTACTCCTTGCGATGCGCGGCAGAGGAGAAGTGCCTGGCCAGGTAAGGTGCTGGGGGGGGGGGTGAGGCAGGGTGCCTGGGGATAGTCCGTGGGAAGAGCCCAGAGCCTGGCAAGGTAGCTGAGCCTCTCCGAGCCCTGCCCTCCATATTGCCTGGCTCAAGGGGTGAGGAAAAGGGAAGGGATGGGGCCAACCTACACTGTGACGTCAGTCTTAAACACCAGCCCTGGCAGAGTGGACTGCCCCATCTGGAAACTAAGGCACAATGAAAGGAACTAGAATTGATCCCGTCTGTGTTTCCAGTGGTCAGTGTGGGGGTCAGGGAAGTCCTGGAGGGCACAGAGCGGTAGGGTGAGGATGGGTGTGGCTTTGTCCGGCCCTGGCAGCCCGTCCTGGCCGCAGGGAATGGCTGGGCATGGGTGACAAGGGGCGAGGAGGAGCCCATTCCCCTGCTGTGCAGAGCTCAGCTTCTGTGCTTCGGGGCTCTCTGCCTGTGCTGAAAGGCCTGGCTAAAGGGGACTCCATCCTCCGCTCCTCTGGGCAGAAGCATATTTTTTTCTCTTTAATTGTTCACTTTTAAAACATTTTTAAAAAAAATTTTAACACGAGAACTCTCTCAGCTTTTACTCTCTAGGAAACCATTCGGAATGTCAACATTTACTCATTTCTAGACCTTTAGCCCTGCGCCCCTCAGAGTAGTTGACCATAAGCTCTTATCTCTCTGTGGTAAGATAATGAACTTTCATCAGCATATAACTCAATGTAACATTTCTTTCGTAAAGCCATCTGTTTTTAAAGTGATACTGATCAGAGTGGGGGTAGAGAGAGCAGCTGATTTACACTCTGATGAAAGCTCCTTATATTATCACAGATGGGCAAAGTGTCCCTATCCCGTCCATGGACAGCCACTCAGTTGGCCTGACCATTCAGGCCTTATCTTGTGTCCCTTGTCCTTGGGAGGAGAAAACACCACTTCTGCCGACATCCTTCCAGTGGTAAGGATGTAGTCTCCATGGCGGCCTGCGTGGGTCTGAATCATTTTTGTCAAAGCCAAATTCTCACTACATCTTCTTGGACCATCTCAGGGGCCCAGCCCTGAGCTCCCAGCCGGGTGAGGAAAAGGCGGCCTTTCTTCCCTGTGCCCCGGGTGACTTCTTCCTCAAGCTGGAGCGAGTGTCCTGTCGTTCCAGGCTCTGATGACAGAACGAAGCAGACAGCAGGACGAGACTAAGAGCCAGGATGCACAGCTCCGGGGCTAGAAGCCTGGAGAGCTGGGGCCCTGTAGTGGGAGGATCAAGGGTGGATTGGAGCCCTGGGCCAGGTCCCACACTGCAGACCGAACCCAGAGAAGGGAGGGGATTTGCTTCAAGTCTTGCCATGAGCCTGGGCCAAGCTAGGCCTAGAAGCTAGATCCTGTTGCTTTCCCACGGATGTTCTGAGACGAACAGCAGGGCAGGATTTTACCAAACAGGCAAGGAGGATGTTTTGCTTCAACCCAGACACAGACAGATTCCAAACCTCCCCCAGACAGGGCCAGGGCCTTGCGTCTGAGCCGCCTGCCGTCCAGACATATTCTCAGAGAGAACTAATCCCCACGACCGGCCACCTCTCGCCTCTGGCCTTCCAACCCATCCCAAATGAGGCCAGCCAGGACAGCTGTCAGCGGTCAGCTGCAAAAAGGAGAGCTGGCAGCCAGGCTTCCTGGTGTGTGTGTGTGTGTGTGTGTATGTGTGTGTGTGTGTGTGTGCGCGCGCGCGCGCGCGCACCTTTCTCTCACAAAAGATATCCCTCTTTTCTCTTTCTTCTTCTGGGAATTTAAAGTCACACAGGGGGCAAGCTTCCAGAAGACAGAGTGCCCATTGCTGATCCTGAAGCTGTGCCGTCAGGGCGAGGTGGTCTAGTCACACCGGCACCAGCCAGGAGACATGCCACATCAGGATGACCCATAGGCGGTGTCTCGAAAGCTCACAGGCAAACAGGGTGCTTCTACCTGCAGCAATTGTGGCAGACTTCCTGGAGGAAGGAACTTCAATTGGACCTAGGAAGCTTAGTGAGCTCTAGGCCTATGGGCATGCAAACAGCACAGGAGGAAGGGGAAGGAGGGAAGTCTATGAGAGAAAACCCTTGGAGTCCACTCTCAGTCTGTGGAGGAGCAGGGCACAAGGGACCAGGAACATGAGGACTTAGCTCAAATGCTCAGACTTGGCTTTCATTCGCACACACAGACAAGGCACACCCTTTGGCCACCAGTTAAGGCTTTGTCTAGAAGAAGGAAGAGTTTATAAGCTCCTGTATGTGGCCCTTAGGATCTATTTATTTATTTATTTATTTATTTATTTGTGTGTGTGTGTGTGTGTGTGTGTGTGTGTGTGTGTACATGCCTAGATGATGGGTATTCATGTACAAGTGAGGACCAAATGACAACCTTTCAGGTTATCTTCCAAGATGTCACCCACCTCTTCGAGTCAGGGTCTGTCGTTGGTTGAAGTCTTCAGTTAGGCTAGGCCGCTGGCCAGGAAGCTCCCCGGATCCCCTGTCTCCACTCCCTCAGTCTTGGCATTGGAAGCACACGGCTCATGACTGGGTTTGGACAGGGCTCTGAGGATTCTATTCAGAATCCTCATCCAAATGCTTCCAAAGCAAACGCTCTACCAGCTCAGATGTCTTCCTCAGCCCAGAACCATTTGTTTTTAAATTATCCTCCGAAGATTTTCATGTGACCCTAATTCCTCCCAGGGTGGTGGCAGGCGCTGTCCCTGGAAACTTGTGGTCCTCAAGGTTGTGGTCTGAGCCCATTAACAGCTTCCAGTCACACAGAGAAGGAGAGAGAGAGAGAGAGAGAGAGAGAGAGAGAGAGAGAGAGAGAGAGAGAGAGAGAGAAAGAGAGAGAAAGAGAGAGAAAGAGAGAGAAAGAGAGAGAGAGAGAGACCAGGTCTGGGTGGTGTCTGGAGAGAAGATGCCAGACCTCACTGTCATGCAGAGATCAAGGGATCTTTGGGGCAGGAGGGAGCTGGCAGGACAGTGACCAGGGCTGGTCCCAGGGACCTGACATAGCATTTGCTGACTTGGGGGGGGGGTCACAGCACCATTCCAGGCTCCTTCCTTGTCTCCACAGCACAGCCTATGCCCCTGAGGCCACCGACTACGACCTCAGAGTGTTGTTGCGCTTCCCGCAGCGTGTGAAAAACCAAGGCACAGCCGACTTCCTCCCCAACCGGCCTCGCCACACCTGGGAGTGGCATAGCTGCCACCAGTAAGTGAGACTCCCAGTAGCCTTTGCTTCTTCCCCTTCTGGTCAGGGCTGTCTCTCAGTGCCTGAATTCCTTCCCAGCAGCACTGGGAGACAAGGGTACTCGTTCCCGCCCTGGAGAGGTTCCTCAGGGGACCCTCAGCAAAACTGAGTAGAAAGATGGGCCATAGGTGGTCAGTCTTGGGAAGGGATGGAAATGTCTAGATACAGGATTTTGCCCACGGGAGACCAGAACAGAAAAGTGAGGCACCTTAGGAGGTGTCATTCTGAGGGGACAAGCGTCAAGATGCTATCCTGCGGGACTTGGATCAGAAGGGCCCCATGATTAGGAAGCAGGTCATCTGGGTCACTTCATGAGGGGACATGAAGAAAAGCCCTGGGGAAACTAGGCCTTCTTGTCTCTCCTCCCCAGACATTACCACAGCATGGATGAGTTCAGCCACTATGACCTGCTTGACGCATCCACGGGCAAGAAAGTAGCCGAGGGGCACAAGGCCAGCTTCTGCCTGGAGGACAGCACCTGCGACTTCGGCAACCTCAAGCGCTACGCATGCACCTCGCACACGCAGGTTGGATACAGGAGTGCATGGATGGGGCGTGGGCCAGCCAAGCGGAGAATGAGCAAGCGCGGGGCTGCGCCCACTGAGTTCTGGCTGAGGATCTTCTTGCCAGACCCGAGACCATCAAAGGCCCCTGCAAAGCCCCTTCCTCATTTCAAGGGGTGTCTGTCTTGGAGATAAAAGAACATTGCTACCCCGGCCAGTGGTAGCCCATACATTTAATCCTAGTACTCAGGAGGGAGAGGCAGGTGGATCTCTGTGAGCTTGAGGCCAGCCTGGTCTACAGAATGAGTTCTAGGACAGCCAGAGCCACACAGAACTAAACAACTAAAAAACACAGTTTTTTAGTTGAAAAACTAAAAAAGAGCCGGGCGGTGGTGGTGCACACCTTTAATCCCAGCACTTGGGAGGCAGAGGCAGGCAGATTTCTGAGTTTGAGGCCAGCCTGGTCTACAGAGTGAGTTCCAGGACAGCCAGGGCTGTACAGAGAAACCCTGTCTTGAAAAACCAAAAACCAACCAACCAAACAAACAAACAAACAAACAAAAACAAAAAGCAAAAAAGAAAAAGAAATAGAAAAAAGAACATTGCCATATAGTCTAGACAACGCCATGTCTCATTCACCTAAAGTGGGGCAAAGGTCTATCCCAATCCGCCTTTCAACTGCTTCATCCACAAAAATATCCATCTGCCCATCTATTGCCCCAGCCCATCCTCCAGCCACCCTTGTCAAGCGTCTTCAAACATCTGCCCTTCGCTTCCTGCCCCTCTGCCTAAGGAACCTCCACCTTCTCCTTGGCTCATCACCCAGTGACTCTGGGAGGGCTTATGCCACTGTAGGTCCAGGTCTTCGAGGAAGCACAGAGATAAAAGGCCCAGACTGCCTTAGGGGTGGTGGTGGTGGAGATGGAGTGGCTTTGAGATGCGACTCCTAGACTCCTATTCATTCCTTTCCCCAGGGCCTGAGTCCAGGCTGCTACGACACCTACAATGCAGACATTGACTGCCAGTGGATCGATATCACTGATGTACAGCCTGGGAACTACATCCTCAAGGTAGGGCTCCCGCTCTGCACCTTCCTCTCCAGCCGGCTACCCATGCTTACTGCCTCCTGCTTCTGAACGGCACTCCTTTCTCTGACTGCCCCCACGGGCCTTGTTGCTCAGCCAGGCTGCCCTCTGCCACCTTATCTGAGATTATGTTCCTTTCTGGTGTGTTGTCTCAGGCAGACATCACTTCTCTTTCCCTAGAGACCCCAAGGGATCTCTAGCCCAGCTGTAGTGACAGGGGAGGTGATGACACCATCCCCTCTAAGTGACAAAGACCCAAAGAGCCATTTCGCCCATTCTTCCATGTTTGGGATGACAGGCTCTCAGCTCCTCGAAGGACACGTGCCGAGCCCCAGGCCATCTGTGACTGAGATTCCTTCTGGCTGGAACCAGAGTGGTGTGAGCTTACCCATCTACTGGGGCAAATAGAAAAGCATGCTGGTTGATACCCTGCTCAGCTTGGTACACCCACACGTGCAGCGTAGGGCTTTGTTCCCACAGCCTGACCTCAGGAAGTTAAATCTTAGTTCCTCCGTACAAGTACCTGTAAGAAGAGGCTGGTAGAGAGGTGGCCCTCAATAGCCTGGTCTACAGAGTGAGTTCTAGGACAGCCAGGAATGCTCAGAGAAACCCTGTCTCAAAAAACAGAGAGCCAGAGACAGACACACAAAGGTAGTGAGGGGGAAAGGAGGGGTGGCCTTCAAAACACAAGACAGAGGCAACTCACTGGTGCGCAGCCTGAGCTCTGCTCCACAGGTTCCATGTGTGTGAATCCTGCCTGGTGAACTACTCATCAAAGTCTAAGGAAGCGCCATCTGAGCTCCAGGCAGTGGGCAAATTAACCACATAAATGGTACCTAGTCCAAGCTGTGAAGAATGCACTAAGATTTCAAGTAACATCTGTTCTTTTTAATATTTTTTTTAATTTTTTCTAATTTCTTTTTTTTTCTGTATGGTGTCTTACCTGTGTGTACATCTGTGCATCCAAAATGGCATTGAATCTTTTGGGACTGGAGTACAAAATGTTGTGAGATGCCTTGTGGGTGCTGGGAACCAAGCCTGAGTCCTTTGGAAGAGCTGTCAATGTTCTTAGGGGTTGAGTCATTTCTCCAGCTCTGTTTTCTTTAAGTATTTTGGTTTTTCTTTTTTCTTTTTGGTGTGTGTGTGTGTGTGTGTGTGTGTGTGTGTGTGTGTGTGTGAAGATAAGGACCATCCATGCGAGGCAGGTGCTCTATCATAGGGTTGCGCCCCAACTCCTCTGCACCCACTCTTAAATGTCCTTCAGTGGCTGCTAATCCAAACTGTCATGGCTTGTCTCTGTAGCTCTTTCAGACAAAGAGCACAGGGCATGCTTGGCCATCTTCTAAAGAAGTGGTGGCTTCAGGGCATGGTAAGTACCCTGCAGCACTGGGGCCCTCAACAGCTCGCCTGGACCTGTTGTGCTAGATAGCTGTGATGCTGAGTCAAGGAGGCCCAGTGTTGACTCCCTGCCCCACCCACACCGCCAGGATTCTCGGGGGCAGAAACTGGCAACAACGCCTGTGCAGGGCCTCCTGGAGTGGTCCCTGGCTCTGCAGGAGTTCCCAGTTTCCTGCTGAGGAGACAGATGATGCTTTCTTGGACCACAGCTGCCCCTTCTTTCCCATCTTTCTCTCTGTGTCCCAGATCTCTGTCCCTACATCTGTCTCCCTCTCTCTCACATCTGTTTTTACCTCTCCACCAGTGAGCAGGTGAGGTGCAGCCTCCTAACAGGCCCCTTGTCTCCATTTCTCTTCTCTAGGTGCATGTGAACCCCAAGTACATTGTTTTGGAGTCTGACTTCACCAACAACGTGGTGAGATGCAACATCCACTACACAGGTCGCTACGTTTCTACAACAAACTGCAAAATTGTCCAGTACGTGTTTGCCCAGCTGCTGACTCCTACCCCAACCACATTCCTGCCTGAGGAGCAGGACTCCCCAAAATACCTAAGATTCCTGCACTTTGGGGCTGAGTCATTGATGGTTGAATGCACATGTGTCCCAGCCCTAAGCTGAGTACCCATGATGAAGCTCTCAGGCTATGGGATATTGACATGGGTCCAATCCTGTAGTCCCCTAGGATTTTCAGATAGACACTGGCAGAAGGCAGGATGGTCTGTTAAATGCACACACAGGCTCTGCAACCCTAGTGTGTGTGCGTCCTCGCTCTGATAACACCTTTGCTCTCAGAGCTACCTTCTTCACTTTGCACATAAGCTTGGAAGGAGGACCTCAGGCCTGACGCCAGCATGCTCAGGTTCCCAGCTCATGGAGGAGCACGACAGCAGGCATGGCCATCGGTGTCATTAGCAAGTGGACTAGGTTAAATGATCCCAGATTAGGAGTAATTCTGGTATGAGCCAAGTTCTGTTCCTGGGTCTTCATCATACAGAAAGTTAACAGAATCTGGTCCTGGGCTTTTGGCATATGGTGATTAAACAGAGTCTTTAGGATCTGCTGTCCCAGGCCAGTTGAACTCGTTCTCCTGAATCTCTCTTTCCAGGAAGCACTTTATAGTGAACCCGATGCTTACAGATTTACGACTTCCCTCTACTCCCTGTGAATTTAAAATTTTTGCTTAGACCACAGCAATATTCTTCTACTAAAAATGTCCCAGCACTTTAAGCTTAGTTCATCTATTGTGGTCAGGCTGTGAAAACTCCACATTCCTGGAGAGGTATTGTTACCCCAAAGATTGTGCTTGTCAAAGGATAGCAAGTATGGAAGTTTAAGCCTGTGGGATCAGGGCTCACTGTGTGACTAGGATCAGGGCTCAGTGTATGACAAGGATTAGGACTCAGTGTGTGACCAAGATCAAGGTTCAGTGTGTGACGAGGATCAGGGTTCAGTATGTGGCCTGGGCCAAGGCTCAGTGTATGACAAGGATCAGGGCTCAGTATATGACAAGGATCGGGGTTCAGTGTGTGACCAGAATCAGGGCTCAGTGTGCAACTAGAATCAGGCCTGAGTCTATGACAAAGATTGGGGTTCAGTGTGTGACTAGGAACAGGGTTCAGTGTGTAACCAGGGACAGGGCTCAGTATGTGGCAAGGATCAGTGAGTCCTGACACACACACACACACACACACACACACACACACACACATAGTGTGTGACCAGAGCACATTTAAAGGCAGCTCTTCCTTCCATTAACCTATTACTCCCACTCATATGCGCATGCCTGAAAGAATGGGTCCTGCCATCTCCACTTGAGTACAGAGATCAGGTGACTTAGGAGTAGAATCAGGCTTCTGTCACCCAGGACATGCCAGTGGGTGCCCCGACTGACTCCTGCGCTTCACAGGCACTTTAGCTTTCATAGCCTGAGTTTCTAATGCCTGCTTACTCTTCATGTGCCTTGGAGCCCGGGGACCCCATCAGCACCATCAGGGCCCTCTCAGAGGGTCGACATCTGGGCTGGCCTGTGCTCCCCTGAGGCCTGTGGCTGTGGAGGCAAAGGCCTTCCTTCCAAGACCTCTTTACATAAGTGCTTGGAAAGCCCCAGGTCTTATTAGGGTGTCCCTGTGACCCTGACCACAGGCGGGCTGCTGGGCCAGCATACACAGGAAGCTGCACGGAGCGTTCCCAGAAAGGCCACGGGTCTGACCCATGTGGGTTTCCATCATATTTCTGAAGAGGGGAAAGGAGAACATTTTTCTCCTTTTTAAGGGAAAAGGGGGGGGTCAGACTTAGAAAATAACAAGCACGAAAGTGTTTCTCGACGAAAACAGCTAGGACCTAGGGCCTGGGGCAGCCAGCATGCTGAGACTGTGCCCAAAGAGGTAAGAGGCCCTGAAGGGGAGATGGATGCCCACCCTTGCACCACAAGGAAGCTGATGCATCAGAGAGGTGGGCCCCCTTGCAGATGTCACACCACTGACATTCTCTCTCTCTCTTTAGGTCCTGATCTGAGTGGATGGAGCCCCCGTTGTCTCTCCTTGAAAGCGGGACCTGCTTCCAGGCAGCCTCCCCCAAGAAGCTCAGCCGTCTAGCCGAGGGCGAGGGCAGCTGGCCACTGGGGCATCCCTCCCTGCCGGCCTCAGGGAGTGAACATGGACCCAAACCACAGGGATTCTGGATGCCAGACCCCACCCCGTCTTGTACCTACTCCTCCTTTACAACACTATGGTGTCTGTTGTTGGTTCTAATTTTTATAGTTTGGCCATCCCACACAGCAAGATTGCCCGGGTGCTGAATAAAAAACAAGGGTTTTCTAGTCTGGAGCTCTGCTGTGCCCTGTGGCTTGGCGGACCACAGCTGGGTCAGGCCCAAGAGATATTCTGGGGTTTCAGCCTTTGTGTAGGAAAATGTTGGAAGGGCAGCTGCTGGACGGCCAGGCTCCAGCTACTTCCGTGTCGCCAGCCTCAGCCATCATGGAAATGCTGAGGGGTTTAGGCCAAGGCCACGCTGCCTTCCTGGGTAGAGGACCCCATCTCATGGAATGAGGGCAGAGGGCTAGGTAGTTCCAGCTCCTAGCCTCCTTCCCCTACCCAGTCTTCTACCTGTTACTGCTCCTTCTTTCCTTTTCAGACTGTAGCTCACTACTACCACCTCCCCACCACCTCCATCATCACCTCTGCCACCACCACCACGACCACCACAACCACCACCACCACCACCACCTCCACCACCACCTGTACCACCACCACCACTACCACCACCACCACCAGCAGCAGCAGCCCTGGGCGCTAACCACAGCTTTCACAGTTCTGGGCACCCTTGGGACAACTGGGGAGAGGCAGAGAAGCCTTAAAGTGGGAAAGGGCTACCTTCCCAAAGACAGAGGACACATGAATTCTTGCCAGAAGGGATAGCATGGGTTAGGGTTAGGGTTAGGGTCAGGGTCAGGGTCAGGGTCAGGGTCAGGGTCAGGGTCAGGGTTTAGGGTTAGGGTTAGGGTTTAGGGTTAGGGTTAGGGTTAGGGTTAGGGTCAGGGTCAGGGTCAGGGTCAGGGTCAGGGTTAGGGTTAGGGTTTAGGGTTTAGGGTTAGGGTTTGGGTTAGGGTTAGGGTTAGAGTGAGGGTTAGGGTGAGGGTGAGGGTGAGGTTGAGGGCGAGGGCTAGGTAGAGTAGTGGGCCTGGAGGCTATAGGGAGCACAGGATGGAGGAGCTCCATTGTCCTTCCCTGGATATGGTATGCTAGAACTCCTGGACACTAGTCCGGATCAGGTGAAAAGAAACTGTCCATTGGTTTGCTCCTCTCCCGGCAGCTCTCAAGACTTCTTTCCACCCACGTGCTGCTGCCGCCGCCCTGGAGCATTCCTGTAGGAACGGGGGAGAGTCTTGGCTCAATCTCTAGTGCTAGTGTCTGACTCTGGGCCAGGCATGCCATACCTGGGCCTCAGGTTTCATCAATAAGATGGAACTGCCCTCTTGCCTGACAAAGCTACTGTCATGGAGACCCAACTGTCACTCCATAGGGCAGGCACTAGGTGAGCTACAGTGTCAGTACCTGCCCCTGAGCCCATTTGGACTCAGCTCCTTAAAGGCCACCCCGCCCCACCCCCAACTCTGGGCTTTGTTGCTATTCTTGCCTCTGAGTCCCTGGCAGCCAGGAGATCTTCTGGTGGGTTGGTAGGAAGACCTCCCAGAAGGTCCCTGGCCCAGACCCACTGGAGTGGTTAGGCCAGGCATCATCCCTGGCAGCAGGACCCAACTCTCCTGGCATGAGGGAGGTGTTCCGGCCAGCCACTCTGCATCTGGGCTGGACCAGGAGGCTGAGCAGGAACTCAGGGGCAGTCTAGGCTTTGGATTGCTGTCCTACTACACCCTCTGTGCCCACATGACTCTATCTATCTATCTATCTATCTATCTATCTATCTATCTATCTATCTATTTTTTCAAGACAGGGTTTCTCTGTATAGCCCTGGCTGTCTTGGAACTCACTCTGTAGACCAGGCTGGCCTCAAACTCAGAAATCCGCCTTCCTCTGCCTCCCAGAGTGCTGGGATTACAGGCGTGTGCCACCACCGCCCGTCTTATTTATTTATGTGTGAATACACTGTAGCTGTCTTCAGACATACCAGAAGAGGGTGTCAGATCTCATTACAGATAGTTGTGAGCCACCATGTGGTTGCTGGGATTTGAACTCAGGACCTCTGGAAGAGCAGTCAGTGCTCTCAACCGCTGGGCCATCTCTCCAGCCCCCTGCCCACATGACTCTTAAAGATGCCACTCCAGACCTGCCCCTGCCATTCCTCTCTAGGTGCCCCGGAGTGAGTCAGAACCCCCAAAATGTTAGAAGTTCCCTAGAAGGTAGGCAGAGTTAAAGGTCCTCAATTCCTAGGTCAGAATGGGAGCTTATGGGAGACCACGGGTCAACAAAACTGAAACCTAAATACCTGAGCCCCGGTCAGGCTAGATGGCTGGTGTGTGCGGTCTCTGGGGAGAAGATCCCTATCCTTGGTGATGCTAAAGGAGGCTCAGGCCAGAAAACTGGAAAAGGAGAGGGGTTGGGAGAGAATCTCCAAGGAGGCTCATTTCAAACCATGGGGAAGGGACACAGGGTTCCTATGTGCACACGAGCCCTAACCCTGGAGCCCAGGCCGCAGAAGCTGGGTGAATAACTGCAGCTCTGCCCTTAAAGTGGAGCGGGCATTGGGGCTGGAGAGATGGCTCCAATGAGTGGGCGGGTAAGAGCATTGGCTGCTCTTCATGAGTTCAAATCCCAGCAACCACATGGTGGCTCACAGCCATCCATAAAGAGATCTGACATTCTCTTTTGGTGTCTGGAGACAGCTACAGTGTACTTATATATAATAAATAAATAAATGAATCTTTAAAAAAAAAAGTGGAGCGGGCACATGGGCCAGTCCCCACGTTCTGGCGGGACCTTCTGAGATGAGCATTCTGGAGCAGAGGCAAAAAAGAAAGGAAGCCTCCACCTCACAGGAGGTCGACCAGCTAGGATACACAGGGGCTGTGGGTGGCCACTGCTCTTTCTGAAGAACTGCCATGGTCTGGGGGCTCTGTCAGCACTGCTCCTCCCTCTAGAAAAAGAGGAGTGCTCCACCCACCCAGACAAGTGGCTCACAGGGCATTTGTCTGTGTGGGTGTGGCAGGGTCTGTGGCCAAATGGGGCACAAAGAGTCCTAAGTGGCTGAGAGTGTTGTAGTGGGTGGGGGGACAGAAGGGGTCCCTCGAGGTTTATCTCAACATGTCACTTCCCTTGACTTTCTGTCACCTGCTCCCACCCTTACCCAGGGCTCACCTAGTGGAAGATGACATGGACCTCATCCAAGCTTCACTCAGAGTTCTGTCAGACCCACACGACAGGCCATGAGGCTCAGGGATTTGGTCCATTTACCACCTCAGTCTCCCACATGTCCCTTCAAGGGCCAGCCTAAATCCCGTTCCTTGGAGCCTGGGTCTTCCCTTCTCCCCTCTGAGTCTGGGGAGCACTGAATGTCTTTGCCCGTGGCTCTCCCACCCCCTTGCTTGGACAGGTGTGGGGGAAAAGAAAGTTCCTTAGCCTCCCTCAGAAACAACCAAGGCGCACGGGTATCATGTCCACTCCAGGCCCATGCGCTTCATTGAATGGGAGAGATAGAGCCTCAGGGTCACCTGCCCAGCAACCCGCACTATCTACCCCTGGCTCAGTCCTGGTACTGAGGGCTCACTACCTCTCCCAAGGCCCGCTGGAACAGTTTGGCTTGCACTGGGCCCTGCAGCCTCCCTTTGGTCTAACCTGTAGGATCCCTTATTTGGTGCAGTGGGCATGGATATGAGAGGAATTCAGGAAAAAATAAATAGAGCAGAAGCTGTAACTACCCTGTGGTGAGCCTCCGTCCTTCTTACTGAGGGTCTGGCTTCATGGGCCTCAGTGCTATTGGACTCAGATCAGGGCAGTGACCAGAAAGACTGCAGGGCTTGTAGCTGCACAGGTGCGGCATTGCCTGGCTTAGAAGACACCATACTAGAGGCCTGCAATGGGGCATTAGACCTCCAAACCAGGGCCTGGGCCTGGAAACTTCAGAAAGACTCCAACCAAGGCCATGGTGCTCAGGGGCCTCCTGAAAGGTGGAGAGGCTACAAAAGCCAGCCAAAGGGTGAGGTCAGTCAGACCCCGATGCCTCTTCTGTCGACTGTCCTGACTGCGTCCCGACCTTACCCTGTCCCATGCCCAGGATGCCGATAGTTCCAGGCTCCACCCCCACCCAAGGGAGTAGCACCCTTTCCACAAGACCCCAGGCTAATTTACAAAAGCATCTTCCTGTCTTCACCCACTCAACAAAAACCCCTGTGAGGGACCCAGTGAGACGTGATAACAGCCGTGACTGGGAGACACAGATCCAGTTTTGACTAACTGTTAGGGTCTTGCCATCCTGAGTGTCTCCAGGGGGCTTTACTAGGCTGCTTGACCCTGGCCTGGGGGCTTTAAAGATGCCTACAGATTCCACACAAACAAAGCCTCTGAAACCTAACCCTAAAGAAAGGGGGGCCCACCGGGCAGTGGTGGCACATGCCTTTAATCCCAGCACTTGGGAGGCAGAGGCAGGCAGATTTCTGAGTTCAAGGCCAGCCTGGTCTAGGACAGCCAGGGCTATACAGAGAAACTCTGTCTTGAAAAACCAAAAAATAAAAAATTAAAAAAAAAAAAAAAGAAAAGAAAGAAAGAGGGGCCCAGGGCCCCGATTCCTTATCTTCTGCTTTGGAGGGGTCTCTGTTTCCAGAGCATTCTCTAACAACCCACAGATGTGTCTTACTCTTGACATCTGCTCCTTGGGCCAGACAGAGTTGAGGTGTCTCAGTGCCTGTGAAGACTGTCCTTACCATCCACCTATCCAGGGTAAGGACTCCCTTTCCAGTCCCTGCCAAGCTCCACATTAATGACAAGGGAACTGGATGCCCCTTGGCATGATGCCCACACATGGCTCTGAGCCTCCCCTGATCCCTGCAGGGATAGACTCTCCCTCCCAACAGCCTCCTCCATGGCCACACCCTGGTGGATCCCACAACCACAGCACATGTTGGGAAGCACCCACACTTCCCTGCAGCCCGCAGATGGAGTCATGTAGGTGGTGCCTACGGACAGGCCGGTGAGGTTTGGTCCCAGCTGGCCAGAGAGAATGTAAGGCATTGCATAGCTGGGAAGCTCACTGGAACACACACACACACACACACACACACACACACACACAATATAATTTTTAAAAAGTTAAGATTTATACAGGTTTATAAGTTAGAGTGTTTCAACATTCAATACTTCCCTAGGAATAAGCTTTTAAACTGCCAAAAATCAATACTGAGGAGTAAAAAGCACAAAAATGACCAATTACCACAAAGGAGTTTAGAATTTGTCACCTCTAAATGACTGCCAGACTTAAGAGAATTCTAGAATGAGTTCTTTTGAAGTGGAGAAACCGGTAATGCCTGTGTCACTTAAACTCTTCCAGAGCTGGGTTGATTTTATGTTCCTTGGCCAATATTATGAATTAAATCCTGACACTGAAACTATGACAGAGACAGCCATCCTGCCCACCTGTGCTCACATGACAGTCACAGACTGGGTTAACTCGAGATGGCGGACCTCAGAGTCCTGGATGAATTGCCAGCAGACAGAGCTCAGAACCATAGTATGGTCTGACACGATCGGTATTTGGCTCGTTCCCCTGCATCTCAGATCTATGCTACAGCAATGCAGGGAGCCAAGGTCTGAGTCCAAGCAATTTGGACACAGCATCTACTTTGTGTGGTCCTAAATGCCCCCTCAGGAAGCAGAGAAAGCCAGCAAAGCCAGTGTGCACAGCTTGTAAAAATACAACATAAAAGGCCTGCCATTTGGACCCTGCTGTTTGCTGGCAGTTTGTGGTTAGCTGGACAGGACCACTGGGTTGATAATTTGACATTTCTCTACCTTTTGGAGAATTTTTGTTGGTTTGGTTTGGTTTTTGAAACAGCGGCTCTCTAGGTAGCTGAGGCTGGCCTTGAACTCATCACGTAACTCAGGCTGGCCTCTGTCTCTCTATTTCCCTGCTTCAGCCTCCTAAATCCTGGGATTATAGGACTGAGGCTACCACACTAGCCTGATGAAGCTCTTGGTGTTTTGTGGTAACTGGGATGGCCCCAGGATCTTGGGTATGCTCTATTGCTGAGCTATATTTCCAACCATTTTCATTTCACTGTTTTATAAATAAATAAATAAATAAATAAATAAATAAAAACGAGAACACGGTCTTGGGGCTGGAGAGATGGCTCAGCGGTTAAGAACACTGACCGCTCTTCTGAAGGTCCTGAGTTCAACTCCCAGCAACCACATGGTGGCTCACAACCATCTAGTAATGAGATCTGACACCCTCTTCTGGAGTATCTGAAGACAGCTACAGTGTATTTACATATAATAATAAATAAATTAAAAAAAAAAACAAGGTCTTACTAAGTTTCCCAGTCTGACCTTAAGCCCACTTGCAGCATAGGCAGGTCTTAGAACTTGTCATTTTCCTGCCTCAGCCTCCTGAATAGCTGGGATGACAGACATATGTCACCAGGACTGTCTTGTTTTTTGTTTTTAAATAGCTTGCCTGTTCTGCCTTCTTCCTACGCGGCTTGATTGCAGCTGATTTTATAATTCAGAATCCTGACAGGAGTCTGTTTTTCCTCTGTCAATATGCATAGACCTTGTCCTGGTTAGTGTCTTGTCAGATTGACATAAGCTAGAGTCCTTTTAGGAGAGAGAACCTCAATTGAGAAAATTGCCCCACAAGACTGGTCAATGGGCAAGCCTGCGCAGGCGCGGTGGGTGCGGGTGGGGCATTTCTTGATTGATTGCTGATTGACGTGGGAGAGCCCAGCTCTTTGCCGACCCTGGGCAAGTGCTCTTGGATGGTGCAAGAAAGCAGGTTGAGAAAGCCATGGGAAGTGAGCAAGCCAGTAAGCATCGTTCTTTCATGGTCTGTACTTAAGTTCCTGCCTCCAGATTCCTGCTTGAGTTCCTGTCCTGAGTTGCTTCCGTGATGGCGGGAGACCTGAGAGCTGTGAGCAGAAAGAAACACTTATCCCCCCACCCCCAAGTTGCTTTTGGTCATGGTGTTTGATCACAGCAATAGAAAAGTAATTAAGGCAGCCCTCCAAACTTTAGGACAATGCCTGTGGTACGCTGACAACCACTTTGTGGCCGCAAGGAGCTCCGGTCTCTGGCAGCAAGGAGCCTTAGCCTAAGCTGGAGTCCCAGCAGCTTGTCCGGGAACAGACTATAAATACACATGGAGGCCACCAGGGGGCGCAGGGCTTTGTTTCCTTAGGGCTAGTTCAGAGGTAGGGTTTTGTTGTTAGTTTTTTTTTTGTTGTTGTTTGGTTTGGGGTTGGTTTTTTAATTTTGTTTTGTTTTTGGATCTATGACATCATTTCTGAGTCACACTCATTGTCTCTTGCTTTTTAAGTATAACTAAGGAACAGTAACGAATAATTTGCATACGGTTACATTCACCTCCTTTATGGGTAGAGGTTGACAAGTTTTAAAACTGTAAATAAATATAAATACACTCCCACAGTAAAAATGTGCAAAAAGTCCATAGCCCTCAAAATCCCCTCTTGGGCTCAACAATTAAAAGCACTAACTTTTCCAGAGAACCCGGGTTCGATTCCCAGCACCTACATGGTGGAGCACACTATTTGTAACTCCAGTTCCAGGGACCAAGGTGTCCTCCACAGACAGCGTATGAACATGGCGCTTGTATACTCAGGCACAACACTCGTACACATAAAATGCAAACAAAACCCCCACTCCTCTCTTGCTCCTATTATGGGAATCTTTCTAGAATAAGCACTCTGACACCAGTGGGAGTGGAAGAGAGAAGACATCTGGACAAAAGCCAGGACAGTTCCCAACAGGCCTTGGTATTGGCCCAGTCTGTGTCCCCATTTTATATAAAACCACAAGGGGGAGCTAGTGGGCTTTTACTGATACAGGGCAGTCAGCCAGAAGCCTGTGTAGCAGTCGCAGGTTGTCAAGGGCAACAGCCCATTGTTTCAAACTATTTCTCAGGTAGCTCTGCTCGGAGCAGGCAAGTGAAGCCATGTTTGGCACTATGCATTCTAATGGTGCTTTAAGTGAATCACTAAATCAATCAATACATCAGCATCTAACATTGTTTTTATCTCATCCTGTGGCATTTCTGTGTACTCAGTCTCACAGTCACAGACCCCTGGAGTCACTGAGCTGTTCTCTGCCTTTCATGGGATCTCCGTGTAGAATGCAGCCTTTAGTTTCTAATTTCGTTTACAGAATATGCCTTTTATTTTTATTTTTAGATTATAAATTGAGATAATCTAGCTGTATATATTATGGGATACAAAGTGAGGTACTTTGTGATTTATGAACATGACAGAACAATTAAATTACGCTCATTAACATAGCCATCGTGTCAAGCACTAGTCTTTTGGGGGTGAAACCATCCAAATGCAATTTCTTGGTGACTTTTGGTTGCTGTTTTGGTTAAGGCCTCTAGCCTAAGCTAGCCTTGAACTTGCTACTTAGTTAAGGATGACAATGAACTTTAGTCCTTGTGCCAGCTCTTCCCAAATGGGGCAAGTACAGTCTCAAGCAGCCACGCCCTGCTTCTGCAATGCGGGGTACTGAACCTAGCACTTCATGCATGCTAGGTAAGCACTCTGCCCACTGAGCCCCAGTTCTTCACGATTTTGGAGTGTGCATTCGCCCAGGACCAGCCTCAGCTTAAAGAGGGGTTCTGAGAAGGGGTGTCTAGGAGCCTTGAAAAGATCGACTTGAAGTCAAATTGTGGATTCAGGGTGTCAACCGTGTTCTGCTTGATACAGCTTTTCCAGTCTGCTTCTACGTGCTGCTTCTCTCTGCAGGTTTCTCTTCCATGTCCTGCTTGCTTGTGCGCTGACGCACGCACGTGCATGCGTGAATGTCAGTTCTCCGAGCAGCTCTCTTTTTATCCTAAAAAAAGTTTTCCGGATAGCTGGTCTCCTGCATGGCACAGGTCCAGTCTTTTATTTTAAAGTTAATCCAGGTTTCCTTTTGATTATCTTATGAGTCAGTATCCTGTGACCTAGCCCTTTTGATTTGTAGGACAGCAAGTGAAAGGATGAGAATTACAGGCTAAGAATCCCCCGTGCCTAAGTTTTAAATGACCCCAAAAAGCAGTTTAGTCCGCTCTTTGTTAGCCCAGGAGTGCACACAACCCGCCTGCAATGCAGTGTCCAGCCGCGACCCGCAGGCCTGGGAAGGTCCCTGGTGTCCTTTCCCATCTCGCCTCTGCAGAGCAGCTAGGGCGAGGGCGAGGGCGAGTGCAGCTGGGCTGGCAGGATCACCGCGGGCTGAGGGGCTCGTGCCTGGAGGGCGCTCAGGTCTCCAAGCACCTACTGCTAGTTGGGGGGCCTTTGAATACGTAATCCTGGCCCCATAACAGGAAATATGTATGTGACCCTGTGCATGACCCTGGCCCCATAACAGGAAATGTGTACGTGGCAGCCACGTAAGCGGAAGTGAGCTAACTAGTTTCTATCTGGCCTTCTATAGGAAACTGATTGGTTCCCAGAGCGCGGGCTTGGATAATTTAAACGGATTGGCTTAGAAGCTATGGAGTGGTATAAATCCATTGGCTCGCACTGCGCGGGCTCTCAATGCTAAGGAATGATTGGTTTGCATTAGGAGGGTTCTGTTGTAAGCCTGCAAAAGCTGTCCCGATTCTGCACTCGTGGTTCACAGTCCTCTACCCCTGCGTGGTGTACGGCTGTGATCCCCAGAGCCTCTGGAATAAAAATCCTCTTGCTGGGGGTTGGGGATTTAGCTCAGTGGTAGAGCGCTTGCCTAGCAAGCGCAAGGCCCTGGGTTCGGTCCTCAGCTCTGCTAAAAAAAAAAAAAAAAAAAAAAAAAAAAAAAAAATCCTCTTGCTGTTGCATCAAGACTGTTTCTTGCGAGTGTTTTGGGTGTCGCATTCCGAGGCGTGAGGCACTGGGGTGCCCCCGTTTTTCTTTCGGTACTTACACAAATACATCTTTCTTTCTTTCTTTCTTTCTTTCTTTCTTTCTTTCTTTTTTCTTCCTTTCTTTTTCCTTCCTTCCTTCCTTCCTTCCTTCCTTCCTTCCTTCCTTTCTTTCTTTCTTTCTTTCTTTCTTTCTTTCTTTCTTTTTTTTCTCGAGACAGGGTTTCTCTGTGTAGCCCTGACTATACTGGAACTCACTCTGTAGACCAGGCTGGCCTCAAACTCAGAAATCCACCTGCCTCTGCTGGGATTACAGGCGTGCAATACCACTGCCGGCTTTACTTTTGAACTCTGTAGACCAGGCTGGCCTCGAACTCAGAAATCTGCCTGCCTCTGCCTCCCAAGTGCTGGGATTACAGGCGTGCACCACCACGCCCGGCCCTTTTACTTTTGTTTCTTAACATTGCAAACAATTCAGAGATCAGCCTGCCTTTGTTAAGCTCTAAAGATAAACTAGTTGGGTGGGACCCAGCCTTGAAATCCTGAAATTACCATTTCCCCTCCGCCTAGGCCTGGACTTTCTAGTGTTCCAGGCTGACCTTGAACCCAGAAATCTGCCTCTTTTTTTAAAAAAAGGTATTTGCTTTATTTACATTTCAAATGGTATCCCTTTTCCGAGTTACCCCTCCGAAAACCCTCTATCCCATTCCCCCAACCCACCCAATTTCCTGACTTGCATTCCCCTATTCTGGGGAATTGAGCCTTCACAGGACCAATGGCCTCTCATTGATGTCTGAAAAGGCCATCCTCTGCTACATATGTAGCTGGAGCCATGGGTGTACTCTTTGGTTGGTTGTTTAGTCCCTGGGAGCTCTGGGGTTACTGGTTGGTGCATATTATTGTTTCTCCTGCAGGGCTGCAAACCTCTTCAGCTCCTTGGGTCCTTTCTCTAGCTGTTCTACTGGGGACCCTATGCTCAGTCGATTGGTTGACTGTGAGCCACGGGTATTTTGATCCACTTTCCAATAAGGCTCAAAGTATCCACACTTTGGTCTTCCTTCTTCTTGAGCTTCATATGGTCTGGGAGTTGTATCTTGGGTATTCCGAGCTTTGGGGCTAATATCCACTTATCAGCAAGTGCATACCATGTGTGTTCTTTTGTGATTGCATTACCTCACTCAGGATAATATTTTCTGGCTTCATCCATTTGCCTAAGAATTTCATGAATTCATTGTTTTTAATAGCTGAGTAGTATTCCATTGTATAAATGTACCACATTTTCTGTATCCATTCCTCTGTTGAGGGACATCTGAGTTCTTTCCAGCTTCTGGGTATTATAAATAGGGCTGCTATGAGCATAGTGGAGCATGTGTCCTTATTACATGTTGGAACATCTTCTGGGTATATGCCCAGGAGTGGGATAGCTGGGTTCTCGGGTAGTTCTATCAGACCTTCAAAGAAGACCTAATACCAATATTCTTCAAACTATTCCACAAAATAGAAACAGATGGAACACTACCCAGTTCGTTTTATGAAGCCACAATTACTCTGATACCTAAACCACACAAAGATCCAATAAAGAAAGAGACTTTAGACCAATTTTCCTTATGAATATCTATGCAAAAATACTCAATAAAATTCTTGCCAACCAATCCAAGAACACATCAAAATGAACAGGCGTGATCAAGTAGACTTCATCCCAGGTATGTAGGAATGGTTCAATATATGGAAATCCATCAATGTAATCCACTATATAAACAAACTCAAAGAAAAAAAACCACATGATCATTCAATTAGATAATGAGAAAGCATTTGACAAAATCCAATACCTCTTCATGATAAAAGTCTTGGAAAGATCAGGAATTCAATGCCCATACTTAAACATAGTAAAAGCAATATACAGAAAACCAATAGCCAACATCAAACTAAGTGGAGAGAAACTTGAAGCAATCCCACTGAAATCAGGGACTAGACAAGGCTGTCCACTCTCTCCCTACCTGTTCAATATAGTACTCAAAGTCCTAGCCAGAGCAATTAGACAACAAGAGAAGGTCAAAGGGATTCAAATTGGAAAGGAAGAAGTCAAAGTATCACTATTTGCAGATGATATGATAGTATACTTAAGTGACCCCAAAAATTCCACCGGAGAACTCCTAAACCTGATAAAGAACTTCAGCAAAGTGGCTGGATAGAAAATTAACTCAAACAAATCAGTAGCCTTCTTATACTCAAAGGATAAAGAAGATGAGAAAGAAATTAGGGAAGTCACAATAATTCTTCACAATAGTCACAAATAATATAAAATACCTTGGTGAGACTCTAACTCAGCAAGTGAAAGATCTGTATGACAAGAACTTCAAGTCTCTGAACAAAGAAATTGAAGAAGATCTCAGAAAGATCTCCCATGCTCATGGATTGGCAGGATTAATATAGTAAAAATGACCATCTTGCCTAAAGCAATCTATAGATTCAATGCAATCCCCATCAAAATTCCAACTCAATTCTTCATAGAGTTAGAAAGAGCAATTTCCAAATTTATCTGGAATAACAAAAAACTCAGGATAGTGAAAACTATTCTCAACAATAAAAGAACTTCTGGTGGAATCACCCACCCTGACCTCAAGCTATACTACAGAGTAACAGTGCTAAAAACTGCATGGTATTGGTACAGTAACAGGCAGGTAGATCAGTGGAATAGAATTGAAGACCTAGAAATGAACCCTCACACCTGTGGTCACTTGATCTTTGACAAAGAAGCTAAAACCATCCAGTGGAAAAAAGACAGCATTTTCAACAAATGCTGGGTCAACTGGCAGTCAACTTGTAGAAGGATGCAAATTGACCCGTTCTTATCTCCCTGTACAAAGCTCAAGTCCAAGTAGATCAAAGACCAACACATAAAACCAGATACACTCAATCTAATAGAAGAGAAAGTGGGGAAGAGCTTGGAGCACATGGGCACAGAGGAAATTTTCCTGATTAGAAGAACACCAATAGGTTATGCTCTAAGATCAAGAATTGACAAATGGGACCTCATAAAATTGCAAAGCTTCTGTAAGGCAAAGGACACTGTCAATAGGACAAAATGATAACCAACAGATTGGGAAAAGATCTTTACCAAGCCTACTTCCGATAGAGGGCTAATATCCAATATATGCAAAGAACTCAAGAAGTTAGACTCCAGAGAACCAAATAACCCTATTAAAAAATAGAGATCAGAGCTAAACAGAGAATTCTCAACTGAGGAATACTGGATGGCTGAGAAACACATAAAGAGACATTCAACATCCTTAACCATCAGGGAAATGCAAATCAAAGCAACCCTGAGATTCCACCTCACACAAGTCAGAATGGCCAAGATCAAAAACTCTTCAGCAGATGCTGGAGAGGATGTGATATGGAGAAAGAAGAACACCGCATAGCACTACCTGAGGTCCCCGCCTACATTTGTATCTGCCTGTCTTTGTATCTTTCTGACAAGTCGGCTCATAGTAGCTACCTCTGTTCCTTTAGATCCATGGAGCCCCTCATAATTCATATTGCATCCTTATATTTTTGCATAGCTGAGAAATTATATATTTTCAAAAAGTATTTAAAGCTCTTTCCCATAGCCTTAAGGGCTGTCCTGAAGGTCCCAGTGTTTACCATTTTGCTGAGACATAGCCACACCCTGGACCCCTGGACAAAGGAGCCCTACACCCACAGCAGCCGCTGACACTTGTGGAGGCTCACACCTGGGCCCTGACCCAGGGACAGGAACCATGTCACTTTGTCCCCACAAGGCTCAGCATAATTCAATTTACTATATTAGTTTTATTATGTAATTGTCACAAAGCAAAACCGTATTCCTTCTGGTCTTACTGCTCTGAGACTTGGTCATGTCCTTGTGTGGATCAGGGCTTTGTTACATTGTTCTCTTGAGTACTAGGAAGGGACCACGTGACTTTCCCCACACTGACTGTGGTCTCAGTCCCAGGACTTTCTTTCCCTTGTTTCCTCATATTCCATATTCTTAGTTGTACCACAATTTTCATGGACATACCACAATTGTTCTTCCATTTACCAGTGGATTCATGTTTGTTTGTTTTTGTTTGTTTTCTCCCCAGATTTGGGCCCTTATGGGAAAACTGCTCTCAGTATTCAAACACAAGCTTCTGGGGTGGACATATGTTTCTTTCACTTTTTCCTGTTAAGTTAGGAATGAGGTCACTGAGTCACACGATGAGGGTAGATTTCCCTGTCTTAGAACTACCGAGCTTTCCCCAGAGATTCTCCAGAACATGGGCTTGTCTTTATAAAGCCTTTCTAGTAGCTAGGGAGCAATATCTCACTGTGGTTTTAAACTTCTGTACTGACTAATATTATTATGTATGTATTTATGTTCTCATGGACCATCGTATCTCTTCCTCAATGAAGTCTCTGTTCAAAAATTCCCATTTTTAATTGGCCTATTTGTACATTGTTGTGTTTATTTGTTATGCATTGTGTGATTATACCAATCCCTGTCTGTCAGTATGTGGCTTGGCTTCCTCATTTCTGAATATAATTGTGGGGGGGGGCTTGGTTGTCCCAAAACTTGATCTGTAGACCTGGATGGCCTCAAACTCTCAGAGAGTCACTTGCCTCTACCTCCTGACTGCTGGAACTAAAGGCATATGCCATCACGGCCTGGCTACCTGACTATAATTCTTAAAGAGCAGTGATTTTAGTTTTAGTGAGAGGCATTGTATCCAGATTTTTTTTTCTGCTAGAGACTGGGGGTTTGTTTTTGTTTTTGTTTGGTTTGGTTTTTTTCCTATCAAAGAAACATTTATTTAAACAAAAATCACAGATGTTTTCTTTTGTTTATAGATTTATTTTAAGTGGGTTTCTTGCCTGAATGTAATGTCTGTGCACTCTGTGTGTGCAGTGCCAGAAAAGGCCAGAGGGTATCAGATCCTCTGGAACTATATGTAGTTAGAGATGGTTGCAAGCCCCCGTGTGGGTGCTGGGAACCAAACCGAGGTCCTCCAGAGGAGCATACGTGCTCTTTAATGCTGAGCCGTCTCCCCAGCATCCTGTCTTTTCTATTTTGAAAATATGTTTCTTAAACACAGCTTTAAATTGTGCTCTGCACATTTTGACAAATCATGTTTTTATTTTCACTTAATTAAAATATTTCTAATATTCTCCTAATTTCTTCTTAGAACCATAAGTTCTAAGAAGAACTGTTGTTTGATTTCCAAATCCTTGGAGGTTTTCCAGATATTTTTCTGTTACTGATTTATAGCTTAAGTTATCATGATAGAACATATTTTAAACGATTCCAATTATTTTTAATTCACTGAGGTTTGATTTATGGCTCAGAATGTGGTCTTAGCGGAGGCTACACATTCACTTGGAAAGAATGTGGACTTCGCTGTTGCTGGGTGGAACATCTCATGGATAAATGCTCATCAGATTAAGTTGGTTAGTGTTCTTCAAGTTACCCAAAGACCCATAATCACTCCAATTTTTCGTGCTTGCTTTTTACTGTGCTAAGAGGACTCTCTCCATTCCTTCTCTTAGCTCCATGGTCTTAACTGTCCGGCTCCTGATACGCTGCTCTCCAGTGCACACACCCTTGGGAACTGTTGTCTCCTCTGACGAGCCCACCCCTTTATGTTCTGCCCTTCTGTCACTCCAAAGCCTGCTTCTTCTCACTGCCTTTGAATTGCTTTTCTTTTGACTATTGTTCATATAACTTTATCCTTCTTTTTAAAAAAGATTTATTTGCTTATTATATGTAAGTACACTGCAGCTGTACTCAGACTCACCAGAAGAGGGCATCAGATCTCATTATGGATGGATGTGAGCCACCATGTGGTTGCTGGGATTTGAACTTAGGACCTTAGGAAGAATAGTTGGTGTTCTTACCTGCTAAGCCATCAATCCAGCCCCCTAGCTGTTTCTTTCAAGACAACCAAAACTGACCTCAAACTTCCAACCCTCCTGCTCCAAGTCTGAGGTTAATCTATGTTGCACTCGTATCCTGCTCTCCCACTAGTGGTAAGTGTGGTTACCGTTACTCTCTTGGGCAAGCCTTGTAGATGCTGAACATGGATGTGGGTCACTGTGTTTGGAGCCAGTAGGGCACTTATGGGTGCTGCTGGCTCCTTCCGGCCCAGACTCCTAAGAGCCTATGTTTTTGGTCTCAGAAGGTGGGCTTCCCACAGTGTTTCTGTCCCGTCCACCTCCAGTGTGCCTGGGACAGAGTCCTGCCTCACCTACAGGACAAAGATGTTAAAATTTTATCTTGCATTGAGAGCAGAGAGTCTTGGTTCCTGCCTTGCCTGCTGCAGCCTTGTGGCTGGGGAACACAGTGTTTTGACAGCTACGCTAGGGAAACCAGTGGGGCATGGGGCCTGCGTGCAGCGGGCAGGAGCACGTGGTGGTTCCTGCCTCCCAGCCTTTGTCCTGCATAGCCAGGAAAGGCCCTCAGACGAGAGCTCACAGGAAGGGCACGGTCTTGCACCACCCCCACACTTCCTGCCCAGGAGAACAGCTGGTCTTGTCTTTTTCAGGAAGAGCTTGCCACTGGAATTCGGTTTCTAACTTTCCTCTGACCTCAACTCTGACAGCTTTAGTAAATCATGCTTTCATAGTTATCTGCTTCCTGTTACATAGTAACCGACAATTCTCCTGTGGCTTTCTCCAGGCTCGGAACGACTCCCCACATATGCAAATAATCAAAGGGTTTTCCGCACACCACGTGTCCTCTGCCTGACTCTGGACACCCTCTAAGGCAATGTCCCCAGCTAACAGTGTCTTGTGGCTTTTCACTTCCCAGCAGCTTGAGTCACAGTGGCTTCCTCTGGGGTGGCTGGCTGCCACCACCTCTGTGCACTGCTCCGTTCCTGTCCCATCCAGGTATGTGACCATCCTT
The DNA here is from genome assembly GCA_964023405.1 of Apodemus agrarius. Classification (NCBI taxonomy): domain Eukaryota; kingdom Metazoa; phylum Chordata; class Mammalia; order Rodentia; family Muridae; genus Apodemus; species Apodemus agrarius. Next base: position 61,291,792 of record OZ030012.1, on the reverse strand, counting down.
GGTCAAGCCCCACTCTTCTCTTTTCTTTCATCCTATCTACCCTGTTTGACTCAAGTTTCAAAACATAACCAGTTCTTTTTAAAACTAAGAATGAACTTACTAGAAGGCCCAGCAGTTCCAATGTCTCACATTTGTCCCAGAGAAAATGACATTTATTTTCCCAGTGGGGCCTGTCATGGACGTTCATAGCAGATTTCTTTGTAATAGGCCCCAGTAAATAAAATTCTTGGATATTTTCCCAAATGTAAGTAGGTAAGCACGCTGGTTGGTCCACATCCCAAACTGCCACTCAACAACAGTGGGTGGACCTCCTGAGAAAATGCTGAGTGAATATATCAAAGGCGCGTGCGGGCAGGAATCTATTTATACTGCAATGGGGTGAAATAACAGATTGACTGACACAGGTGAGTTGCTCTCAGTGGCTAGGAATAGTAGAGACTGTGGTAACCCCAGCCCGAGGGAGCTGGTGAATCATCTTTGCAGCTCCTGGCTGTGCATGCGAAATGACTGCACAGGCCAAGAGAGCACTGTCATTTCCAACAAACGATCTTCGCATTCTCAGACAGCTCATTCCGGAGCTCAGTTCCATCCTAATGCTAAGTACCTGGAGATAGTTTCTAGCTTCGAGGTCTTAAGGGCCTGGCCCCACCAGGCAACCCGTTTCAAAGGCCAGGCGCAGATACCAGTTCCCGCATTTCTGCCTGGCCAACCGCAATCCTGCTTCTCAGACTTGGTGATTTGCTAGACTTGTTCACAGAAAACAAAACGTGCTCTTTACCGTTTACCAGTTTGTGTATAGGATGAGACTCTGAACAGTCACATGGGAGACGCACACAGGCTTCCTTCTCTGCTCCCTCAGTTGTCACAGGAGTTTCTATGGCTGTGATAAGCACCATGAGGAAAGCCGTTCGGGGAGGAAAGGGCTTACTCGGCTTACACTTCCACATCGCTGTTTATTATGGAAGGAAGTGAGGGCAGGAACCCAAGCTGGGTCAGAGGCCATGGAGGAGTGCTGCTTAGTGGCTTGCTCAGCCTCTCTTACAGCTCCCGGGACCACCAGCCTAGGGGTGGCCCCACCCACAATGGGCTGGTCCCCCCACATCAATCTTCAATTAAGAAATGCCGTGCAGGCTTCCCTAAAGCCCGGGTCTCACGGAGGGGCTTTCTCCTAACGGCTGTCTCCTCTCAGAGGACCCTAGCTTCTTCTGCCAAGCTGACATATGACTAGCCGGCACACCTGTTCCAGCCACAGCCTCCCAGCATCGCTACTGTGTGGCTTCTGACGGAAGTTCTCCAGACCTCATTATGCAGAGGTTTTTTGTTTTTAGAGAGTTCTATACTGTTTGCACGATCACATAAAACATTTGTCACTGACAAGTCAACTCATCCCTGTCCCTCTCCGTTCCCTAGAGGTCACAGAGAAAGTCCCAACTTATAACATTTCTTCCTGGTGAGCATCCAGCGTCACTGCATTCCCTTAAACGCCAGTGTGAAGAGGCTGCTTATGAATAAGCAAAGACACTCCTGGGTTTGAAGAGCTCTCTCCCAGCATCTGGAAACAGAGGCCATATATAGACAGATGCTTCTGGCCTTACAAAAGGATTGTGTGTGTAGTCCTAACTGCTGAGCCCTCTCTCCAGTCTCCTGTATCAGCTCTTCGCACAACCTCTCTGAACTCCGCAGCCTTTCCAGCCCTTTCTTAGCCATTCTGAAAACTGCGCATTTGCGTATTATTCTGCGAAGCATTAATGTGAGATCTGAGAGTTCATATTAGTACCAAGCAGGCTGGGGAGCGGGCCCAGTAGGCAGAGGAGATTGCTACCAAGAATGATGACCAGTGGGACTGGAGAGATGGCTCAGCGGTTGAGAGCGCTGAGGTCCTGAGTTCAAGTCCCAGCACCCACATGGAGGCTCACAGCCATCCGTGATGGGATCTGATGCCCTCTTCTGGTGTGTCTGGAGACAGCTACAGTGTGTCATATATAATAAACAAATAGATCTTTAAAAAAAAAAAAGAATGGTGACCAGAGTTTGATCCCTGAGCCCACATGGTAGGAGAGGACGGACTTCCACAAGTTGTCTTCCAACCTCTGCACGCAGTGTGACGGATGCACGTGTGTGCGCACGGTGAGTAAATAAAGCAAGTACATGGAATATCAATTAGCAAGTTTGGAATACAAGGATTCCTGCTTGCCAGTGGCTGGCCAGAAAGGGCAACTGGGACTATCTGGCTAATAATAACCAATAGACTATGTGGCTTGTGAATTTATTGGCTATCCAATAAACTCTGACATTGTGCAAAGGCAAACATACCTGTTTCTGATATTACATAGTCACAACAGGGACATATTTGTCTTTCTCTGGCTTGCCCTAACTCAGAGGCAAGGACATGAGAGACCTGTCAGTTACTAACACAGCCCCAGCCACCGGGCTCACTGAAGCAGCTGTTTTCCTTCCTGGGTAGTTGCTTGGGCTCTCAATTTGGCTTCTAAAAGCCTGGCTGACAGCAAGCTGGCTTCTTGACTGTTGATTGTGACAAAGGGAGTGGTTTCTGGGCGAATGGCTCAGGCTGTGGGGCAGAGGTCTACTTTACATATTGTTTTTGTTTGCTTGCTCTCCCCAGAGCATCTCCGGAAACTCCCAGTGTACACCCAGTGGCCTCCCATGCTCCCGACCCAGCCGGCCCCACTTCTCCTCTGACCTCATCTGCCTCTTTCCATTAAAACCCTGCATATGGGGCAGGAGAGATGGCTCAGCGGTTAAGAGTACTGACTGTTCTTCTGAAGGTCCTGAGTTCAAATCCCAGCAACCACATGGTGGCTCGCAACCATCTGTAATGAGATCTGGCTCCCTTGTCTGAAGTGTCTGAAGATAGCTACAGTGTACTCACATATAATACATGAATAAATCTTTAAAATCCTGTGTATTCCTTGTTGCTCTGAAATGCACCAGGCCCTCTTCCAAGACATGCTCAGCCTTCAGTACTATCACTCATGTCTAGTTTTCCCAACTACAATGGAACTTCCATAGGATTTACATCTTAGTCGAGTTGGCTCGCTATTTTAACAGTGCCACCTAGAGCACTGGGTTACCCAGCAAAAAGCCAGTGCCAGTAAAACGTTTAATTTTTAAAAAATATATGCCATAGGATTTACATCTTAGTCGAGTTGGCTCGCTATTTTAACAGTGCCACCTAGAGCACTGGGTTACCCAGCAAAAAGCCAGTGCCAGTAAAACGTTTAATTTTTAAAAAATATATGCCATAGGATTTACATCTTAGTCGAGTTGGCTCGCTATTTTAACAGTGCCACCTAGAGCACTGGGTTACCCAGCAAAAAGCCAGTGCCAGTAAAACGTTTAATTTTTAAAAAATATATGCCAATTATATATAGTGGGTTTCACTATGACACTTTCATACATAGAAACAGAATATTTCAATCACAGTCACCCTCCGGTACCCTCCAGTCCTGTTTCCACTTCCCCTAATTTTTTGGGTTTTCCTAACTAACACTCCTTTTACTTTCGTGTGTGTGTGTGTGTGTGTGTGTGTGTGTGTGTGTGTGAGAGAGAGAGAGAGAGAGAGAGAGAGAGAGAGAGAGAGAGAGAGAAACAGAGCAGAGAGAAAGGTTAGGTTATGTCAGAGTTATTTATAAGAAGGTGAGTAAAATTTAGGGTCCCATTAGTCCCTTCCTCTCCATGACAGGTGCTGGCAGGCCCAGTCCTGCACAGGTCTTGTGCAGGTAATCACGTTGCTGTGTGTTCTAGCATGCAAAGCCGTGACATACCCACGAGTGACTGTCCCGTGCCTCACTTTACCCTCCTCCAGCATTTACATCCTTACACCCCTTCTTCCAGGATGTTCCCTGAGCGTGGAAGGGGTGACTCTCTTGTTCCATTTACGGCCGAGCAGGCAACCGTCACGTTAATCTCTGCACTTTGACCATCACCAGTCTCTACGGTCACTCCTGACCAGTGCAAAGAGAAGGTTTTCTGACAGTCGACAGCAGCACCGTCCTGTGGACACCAGCCGAGTGCTTTAGGAGGGCGTCTGACCGGCTCCTCGTACCCACTTATCAAGAGAGCAGCCGTTTGCCCAGCCGTCGGCATGGCCAAAGCTGATAACGAAAAGCTGAATGAGCGAATGTGCCCTGGGTACGTTTAATACAACAACTGCTTTTTACGGGGGTGTGTAAGAGTACACCAGGCACCAAGCCGTCCTCATCTGGTATCTACTTTTATTATTTATTTTTACCTTTAAAGATTTATTTATTTTTATGTGATGTTTACATGTGTGAGACTATGGGCATCACATGCATGCAGGAGTCCAAGAGGCCAGAAGGGAGTGTCAGAGCCCCGGGATAGGAGCTGGTGGGCAGTCGTGTGCTGGCGTGTAGTTGCTGGGAGCCAAACCAGGTTCTCGATAAGAGCTGTGAGCACTCTTACCTGCTCAGCCACTTTTATTCCAGTCTGTTATTTAGACAGGGTCTCACTACATAGCTCTGGTTAGCCTAGAACTTGCTATGTAGACCAGGCTGGCCTCAAAACTCTGAGATTCATCTGCCTTCTGTCTCCTGAGTGCTGGAATTAAAGGCGTGCACCACCATATCCGCCTCGCTTCTATTTTGTATGACTTTCCTAAGGGTCCTCTCCCACCCCAGGGACATGCACGGAGCCCTTGGGGGTGTCAGGGACCCAAATATATGGTTAAAACCTAAGATAAAGATTTGATCGTAAAAGTGGGAAAACTAAAGAATAATACAAATTAATTAATATTTAATCAGGTGTTTATAAAATGTCATCCATTATTAATGTATGCCATTAATTTCGTGTCAGCTTCTTTCATTATTAAATATAGCAATCATGAGTTGCATTGTATTTGGAGATGATTTGTAGGGTTAGAAGATTTTTTAACTCTGTGAATGCATCAGGAATGGAGGGAGAACTTAAGGAGACCGAGAACTGCTCTTAGCCTGATCACTCCCACTGAAAAACCTGCGAAACTCACATTGTATTATCTTACAGGGTGTTACATTTGATGGAGGAATCCTCATAACACATGGGGAGATGACCTTTGATATAAACAGCCCACTTCTCAGATTTAATCCACAACCTGCAGTTTCTCCATTGTACTAGTCAACACTGTCCAACAGCTGCTGGCTAACCTCCTGGCCACTTCCCTTTCTACCCTCAGCCCCACCAAACCCATCCAGGCCCAGGTATAGCAGGGACGTTTGTTTGCTATTAACATGGGAAGTGATCAGGCCAGGTGAACTCTCCTGTGCCCTACATTTTCCCTCCACAGAAGGGCCTCCCTAGCCTTAAAACGTCCGCGAAAGCCCAATCCGAAAGAAAATCTGTTGCTACTCAGGTACCACTAGGTGGCGCCACACACTGCAGACTGGTTTCTTCAGCTTTTCTTAGACTCTAAAGCAAAAGGTAGGGCAACCTCTGGGTATCCCTCTCTAGTTTTTTTCTCTTCTAGGTGACTCTGGCCACTCCAGGGTGACTAGGAGGCATTGCTTTCAACTCGGAGGCAAGCCTGGTGGATTGGGTACACACAGGGTCTGAAGCCAGTTGGATGCTATGCTATGCTCATTCACAGCTCCAAAGTCAAAGTTAGGATACAGTCTAAGTGCGGACAGAGTTGTGTCCATAGAACAACTCTGAGAGCACCAGGCTCCTCCCCTTCCTGGGGTCCTGCTCCTGTCCACATTCTTCCCCTGCTGCCTGTTCCTGTCATCTTCCTCCTCCGCCCGTTGTCTTCTATGCTACCTCCGTATTTCTCTGCCTCCCTTCTTCCTTCCTTTCTCAACACATTCACATTACTCTTTTGCATATGTATGTATGTTTGTATGTGAGGGGCAAATATGTGAGCATATGCACACCTGTGGGAGTCCACACTGGGTGTCTTCTTAAATCATTCTCCACTTTATTTACCGAGGCAGGGACTTTACCGATTCTGGCTCGTCTAGGGATATTAGTGAGCCTGTTTCTTTAATTACAGATGGGCTCCACCCATACTTGCCCAGTTTTTAAATGAGTTCTGGAGACTCAAATTCCTGTCCTCGTGATTGTATGACAGAGATTGTCCACTAAGCCATCTCTCCAGCCACAAGATTTCTTTTCCTTGCATTTAATAATCTAACGTTCAAAGCCAGCTGCCGGTGTCCACTAAAGTTAAACAGTGGCTGTCACTGGAAATCCCGTCAACGTGGGCTGGAGTTCCAGCTGCAGACAGGCAACTCCCACTGGCAGGAGACTGTGAGAGGAGACCCCTCAGTCTCTCTGCTCTTCCGTCTCCTTCCCCTCTATCCAGTCTCCCCTCTCTGCCTCAGTCCCTTTGTCTCTCCCTTGCTTCTCTTGTGCTAAGGAGGATCTAGGTTCATAGGATGGGTCTCTGTCTGTCCCACCTCCAAGTCTGTGTGCAGCCTTTACCATAGAGTCAGGCCTGACAGGACTATAAGCCCCAGGGTCTTGAAACACTGTTTTGAGACAACCCTTGTCTCCTTGGGAATAGTAGCCAGTCCCCCTCCATCCCTGTATGAAATGCCCATGCAAATGACTATAGCTAACTTTACCTTCTGCTGACTGGTTAGAACCTGGGGGAGGGGCTGGACTGCACACGTCTTCCTGCCTGTGCTCAAGCCACCCCCCACCCCCCACCCCCCACCCCCGAGCCTCCTGTATTTCCTTCCCTCCTTCTCCGTTACTCTGATGTTCCTCCAACTATAGATTTTTTTTCTTTCTCTAGAAACTACCACCAATCCCAGGCTCTTTCCTCTGGGTACAGAAACCTCTTAAGCTGCTTTAATGGAATACCCTCCCCGCCCTAGTCAATGCAGTGAAACAAGAGAGCATTGTAAAGTACCAGGGACTAAGGCAGCCGCTGGGCGTGGCAGCATACGAGTGAGATTACAGCATTTGAAATGCTGAGGCAGAGCCGGGCGTGGTGGCGCATGCCTGTAATTCCAGCACTTGGGAGGCAGAGGCAGGCGGACTTCTGAGTTCGAGGCCAGGCTGGTCTACCGAATGAGTTCCAGGACAGCCAGGGCTACACAGAGAAACACTGTCTCAAAAAACCAAAAAAAAAAAAAAAAAAAAAAAAAAAAACCAAGTGTGAAATGCTGAAGCAGGAGACCCCAGGAGTCCAAGGCCAGCCTGGCTACATATGTAGTCTGTCTCAAACGAATAGAGAGTGTGGGTACCCGGGGCCATGGCAGTGAACACTGTAGTCCTCTGGAGTGGAAATAAATCTATAAACTTATTTATAGACTTAGGCTAAGGGCAAGACCTATGATAATAATAATTACCGTCATCATATAAAAAGCCTTCTGGAAGCCGGGCGTGGTGGCACATGCCTGTAATTCCAACACTTGGGAGGCAGAGGCAGGCGGATTTCTGAGTTCGAGGCTAGCCTGGTCTACAGAATGAGTTCCAGGACAGCCAAGGCTACACAGAGAAACCCTGTCTCGAAAAACCAAAAAAAAAAAAAAAAAAAAAAAAAAAGCCTTCTGGAAGAATAAGCTAGAACCAAGAGCTGTGTGGGGGAAGGGAGGTAAGAGACACACGGAAGGAGCCATGCTCATTAGGGACAATCCACAAGTTCTCCTTATTCCTTAATGATGTAAGCTATTATTAATCTTATAGTATTAGTTTAAGTGTTGAGGTTTTCGTTTTGATTGTATGTATATCTGTGTGCTGCGTGCATGCTTGGTGCCCAAGGCCAGAAGAGAGTGTCAGATCCACTGGAACTGGAGTTAGAGTCGCGTGCCATGTAGGTGCTGAGTATCCTCTCAAAGGATGGTCAGGGCTTTTAACCTCTGAGCCATCTCTCCGTCCCCTTAACTTTTTTTTAAAAACAAGGTGGACAAATTAGTTATTGTGATGGTTTAAATGAGAACTCCCCCATGGGCTCATATATTTGAATACTTCATCCTCAGTTGGTGGACCGGTTTGAGAAGGATCGGAGGTGTGGACTGTCAGGAGGTGTGTCAATGAGGGTGGGCCGCACGCCCAGTGTCTCCCTCTGCTTCCTGCTTGCTGATCAGATGCTCAGCTGCTGCTACGTGACATGGCTCAAACTTACAGTTCAGTTCCCCACCATGATGGTCACGGACTCGCCCTCTGAAATCATAAGCAAGCCCCCCACTAAATGCTTTCTTTTATAAATTGGTCATGGGTTCTCTTCACAGCAATAGAAAAATAACAAAGAAGACACCTATTCAAAGTAAAGACTGACAGGCACTCAAATAGGCCTAAGGGCCCAGGACAGGGGTTGATGCAGCAGGAGGGAAAGTGGGGGCTCAGCCTGGGATGCATACTAAGTTATAAGTCAGGTCTCTCTCTCTCTCTCTCTCTCTCTCTCACACACACACACACACACACACACACACACACACATGTGCACAAACATCCACACAGAGAAAGACCTACTTTAAAATGACACCAAAGTACCACATATTTACATATCAATTATAAAGAAATAACCATTATCATTACTCACTAGGTTATTTTGATGGGAAAAAAATAGAAATGTCTGCCTTGTGCACACCAGGATATAGTAGGTGAACAGTTAATACTGTGATCTCTACCACTCGGCATCCCCACACACAGCCCTCACATTTCAATTCCATCTACTCATATAGAGGCGTTAGCCTGCCTTCCACTTGTGCGCCATCAGGGGTGTCTCCTGTCCTGCCTTTCCCTTAGCACTCTACCCACTGGCAGTCTCAGGGAAATTTTATGACTGACCCTTTAGCTACTTTTGTGCTCCCTCCCATGTGGACTGCCCCATTTTCCTAGCCCAGGGGCGCTAGAGCCTGTGAGACACGCCTCTGGTGTGTTAACCACACCGAGAGAGGTGCCCACTTAGGTTACACTAAACGGTTGGTGTAGGCCTTACCTACGTCTACAGACACCCACTGGAGTTTCCATTTCCCGGAACAGGCATACTAATAAGAAGTTCATAAAGAAAAAGGGAGTTTCAGTTCTCCTTAAGCTATGCTCTCATCTTTCCTGTCGACACTTTCCCAGGGTACAGTGCCATCTACCACGGGACTGAGCATGAACATGCAAGAAGACCTGGCTTCCCTGGGGACAGCAGCCCTGCAGGGCACTGGCAGCTGAAGAGGTAGCTCATGGCCCAGTGGGAGAAAGGGGTAACATAGATTGATGACAGCCAGAAATTGGAAACAACCCAGATGACCCTCGACAGAAGAATGGACAAAGAAAATGTGGTACACTTACACAATGAAGAATTATTCAGCTCTTAAAAAAATACGGGCATTGTCAGGCATGGTAGCACACACCTTTAATCCCAGTGTTCAGGAGGCAAAGGTAGGAGGGTCTCTGTGAGTCTGAGGCAAACCTGGTCTACCAAGTGAGTTCCAGGACAAGCAGGGCTGTTACACAGAGAAACCCTGTCTTTAAACCTGTCCCCCAAATAAAGTAAATAAAATAAAAAAAAAATCATACACTTTGCAGGCACATGGCAGGAGCTAGGAAAAAAAAATTATCCTGAGTGAGGTAACCTAGACTCAGAAAGATAAATATGGTATGAATTTACTTATATCTGCATATTAGTCATTAAATAAATGATAACCAAGTCACAATTCAGAGAGGTAAGGCATAGAGGAAGGAACCAGGGTGAATGCATGGGTGAATGCATATATTTCTCTGGGAGGGGGAGGGGAAGATAGATTTTTATGGGTGGACTGGAGTAGGGCTTTGAGGGGAGGAGAAAGAGAGGAGCAGGTAAGAAGGGGGAGGGGAAATGGTATGGAAGGAGGGACCAAGGGGAGACACAGCTAGAACTGAAGGCATCTGAGGAGGCGTATGAGAACCAGTGCAGTGGAAACTTCCTATAATATGAAGGCGACTCTAATGAAGTCCCTAGATGAGAAGGATGGAACCCCAACTGGCCACCTCTTGTCACCAAACAAACCTTCTAGTGCTGGAACTGGGTTTCATTCAGTTGAGTTGTTGGCCAGAAGGGGTCCTTGGTATGGTGGTTTGAATACGAATGGCCTTCCTAGATTCATGCGCTTGAGTGCTTGGCCGTAGGGAGTGGCTAGATCAGGAAGTGTAAGTGACCTTGTTGTAGGAAGTATATCATCGTGGAGGAAAACTTTGAGGTCTTATTTACTCAAACTATGCCCAGTGTGGTTGTCACCTTCTGCTGCCTGCAGAGCCAGATGGAGAACTCCCAGCTCCTTCTCCGGCATCATCTCTGCCTGCAGGCCGCCATGCTTCCCACCATGATTATAATGGACCAAATCTCTGCACTGTAAGCCAGCCCCAATTAAATATTTTCAGTTATCAGAATAGCCACGGTCATGGTGTCTCTTCACAGCAATGGAACCCAATCTAAGACACATGGAAATCCCCAAATATTCCAAGCTGTTGCCAAGACAACGGGTTGCTCTCCACAAACTGATAACTGATCCCCATTGTTGAAGACAATAGCCACATTACTCCTTGAACATGAAGAGGTCCAGCTGGTGCCTTCGTAGAACCTTCGCCCCTGCCGCACAAGTTCTAATGCGTATAACATGAAAAGGTGCCAACCAATCCACAAAACCATTGTGGAGCCCATACTGGCCCTGAGGGAAGTACCCAGGCCAGAGAGCAGAGCTACAGCAATACGAGTCAGTATCTGGCACCAGAAAAGACAGAGGAGCACACTATAGGCCTGGGACAGTAGAAGGGCCCTGAAGAAGGCAGAACACAAGCTAAGCGCTGTGGACTTGCCAGTTGTTTTGGCTTTTCTCTATAAGCCTCTCCGGGATGTGAGATTCACCTCCTAGCCTTGAGTTGGGGTCTATCGGAGGAGCAGAAGCCAGCTGAGTCCAGCGTCAGGCCTTCAGCTGTCTCTCTCCTCACCCAGAGAAGCCACAGCAGTCAAGAGCAGGAACAGGGCTGCTCACAGTGGTTCAGATTCCTCTCATCTTATTCTTCAGTAAGTTAATATTTGCAGTCATGCCCTGCTTTGCTGGAAAAATCTGTTCCCCCACTATAAAAGAAGCATAGAGCAACCCACAGCTACCTCACCCTGACTTTCAGGGCCATAAGACACCCCGGAGGAAGGGCTCTGCATGCTCTGAGGGCCTGTGTCAGTCCCTGGCGGTGGCCCTTGGCTGAGCACAGGGCCTTGCAGACCCTCCTTGGCCCCCCACACCCCACAGCCGGCTGAACTTCTCCCTTCCACACTATAAACGCCACATTTATTTGTTGGAGGCTCCAAGCCTCTAGTAAGCACAGAACAGCAGGGCTCTCTCACATGCTGCCCTGAGCCCAGCTCCTCAAACATGCAGGATGGAGCTGGTGGACAAGGCCCGCTGTCTTCAGGAGCAGACCCACAAGAAAAGCAAATTGTTCTATCCCATGCCCTCCCCACCTAGCCTGTTCTGGCTTGCCAATAGGAAGGCGGGACCGCCTGGATCCACTGCAGTAAGCCCTCTTGAGGGCTGCCCTCCCTCTGATCTCCCGGAATGTCAGAGCCACAGTCCACGTACTCTGATCCCTCACGTGGCTGCCCTTCAGGCGGCCTCTGTGCTTCGTGTCTCTCCAGTCAGGTTGTCAGCTGGGTCAGCAGGCCAGGCTCTCTGTCTTCACTCTGGGTGGCCACTCAGGACAAAGCATTTGCTGGGGATTGAATGAGCAAAGGCCTGTCCTGAGAACTACCACAGCTAAGGTGCAGTACACAGATTCAGCTGTGACCACTCGCAGATGTCTCCCAGCCTCCCGGGCTCCTCGTTGGGCCTGAAACATCCTCAGGCCTCAGTTTCTCCGTGGCCCAAGCCAACGCCTCCTATTCCAAGAGGCTTCTCTGGCTTGGCACCAGGTTTAGGGCTTGGTGTTGGACGACCAGCACAGCTACTTCAAGGCCTTGAGGACGGCCTCCAGCTTCATGACCACGGCCAGGTCACCCTTCACCTTCAGCCGCCCACTCATGTAGGCCCCCAAAGGCCGAAGTTCCTTGCACAACAAGGCTTGTAGGTCTGCCTCAGCCATCTCCACCACCACGTCAGGGATGCCATCCGGCACTCCGTGTCCCACTCGGCCTTGTCCTGTTGGGAGGTAGTGTTAGCATCAGTAGGAGGATGCTGCGTGCGTAGCACATCCCACTCACAGTAGCAAGCGCTGGTGAGTTCAAGTCCTAGAGCTGGGGATGTGGGCTAGACTTCACACACACACACACACACACACACACACACACACACGGTAGAGGTGGGTCAGGTTCTAATATAGTAGCCTTAAGCCTATCTGACTGCGACTATGTGTTGCTTCTGTTTGCAAACTTAGGAATGACAAAGTCCTGCCTCCCAGGTTCACAGTGACAAGCAGGCAGACTGCTCAGGGCAGAGCCTGGCAGGTGATAGGCCCTGCCATATACGAGGGCTCCTGGTTATCAAACTGAGCTGTACTGCTGATCCCAGCGAGACCAGAGCCCAGGTTGTCATTAGGGATTCATCATTCCAAACAGCTGTCGGGAGCGGGGGACAGTTTTTAAATGACCATGGGAGGAGGGCACAGGCAACCTGAGTGGAAAGGGAAGGGAAAGACAGAGAGGTAACCACACCTGTAGTAAGGTCCAGGAAGTAGACACTCTGGGTGCCACTGGGCAGGATGACGTTGAACTGATAGCAGGCCCCAACCTGGCTGACCAGTGCCTCTGACAGGAAGGGTTGCAGGGCGGCAAGGAGCCCCTCAGCTACAGGCTGCTTCGGGCTGGCCTCAGTCCCAGCCCCAGCATGAGAGGCAGGTGGTTCCACTTCATTTATCATTTCCAAGGTGTCTACACAGGAGGACAACAGAGTTGGGGAGGGTGACAGAGAGCAGGTCAGTGTTCTGCAAAGGTCAGGTCACTCTTCTTTCTTCTTACAGCCCTTCATCCTCTGTGAAATTGCATCCTCTTGATTCCCAGCAAATAGCCCAAACCCATGTGTTTTGAGCTACTCTGGCCCGGAACACACAGCGCTCTGTCCAGCTACTCTTGCAGGACTGTGGCTTCCTCTCACAGAGGCTACCAAGGGCCTCTGCACACTTGCACACTTGAGCTCTTCCCTCAGCCCTCACTCTGGTCAGCTCTAGACATGGAATAGACTATTGGCTAAGCCAAAGGGGCTAGAAGAAAAGAGCATGCCACCCTCCTTACCTGGCCCTGGGGACGGAACATGTCCAACCGCCGAGTTCTTACTTCCCCCTAGCAAGTGGAGGGCCAGCTGCTGGAGGGTGCTGTCCAGGCCGGGCATGGCTAGGCTGTCTTGGGGAGGCTGCAGCACTGCCTCTACTGCCAACTCTACACGGTCCACCTCCAGGCCCCAAGCTCTGGTCACATCGTTGATCTCCAGCTGAGGGCAGTGAGGGAAGAGGGGGGAGCCCCACCTAACCATCTTCTCTGGACAACCCTCTCCAGGCACACACAGACATGGAGGGCCCATATCCATGCTGGAGGAGCTCCCAGCTGGGCAGCAGCAGGAAGTGCCAAGCGTTTCGCTAGGCAAGGCCAGGGTCAGGGAGGGAGGGGGGGGACTCTAAGTAGAAATAAATAGAACCTTCTCGGCAAACACCAGACTATAGGCTCTAGAAAGTTCCACTTAGATTCTCAAGTATGGATTGGGGCACTGGTGAGAACTGAGGGTTCCCAGTAGCCTCTTTCTGCTCAGTTGGGTTTGTTCTAAGACAACAAGGGACCCCAGAGGGGAGTATATAGACATGGTGGTGACCACCAAGCAGACTCTCCCTTTTCGGAGAGAGATCCTCCTGGCTGCTGCATAGAGACTGTGTTGGAGAAAGTTGGGAGAGAAGGGATGGTTTCACACTGAGGGTAAGAAGTGAGGAGGGACTGGGCAGGGGTGCGGGGGGGGGGGAGGGGAAGCGGGAAGAGGACAGACGGGTGTGCTAAGGCAGATGCGGCAAGGGAGGCCTGCCTTGAAAACTCTTGTAAAGTCACAGGAGGACCTAGAGAGATGGCTCAGTGGTTAAGAGCATTGGCTGCTCTTCTGAAGGTCCTGAGTTCAAATCCCAGCAACCACACGGTGGCTCACAACCATCTGAAATGGAATCTGATGCCCTCTTCTGGGGTGTCTGAAGACAGATACAGTGTGCCCATGTGCATAAAATAAACAAATATGTCTTTAAAAAAGGAAAAAGGATAGCGGCGAGCAGGATACACAAGCATCGGACTAGAGCAGTATTGCTGTGAACCCTGGAGCAAATTCTGCTGAGGCAGGGGGGTGCCCAAAATTGGGTCAATGACAGAAACCTGGTCACTGGAGGGCAGGATATGAAGCACGTTGGCGGAAGGGCAGATTCGAAGTAGAATGTTGCCACTAGATGAAGTAAGGGAGGGGCTGGGAAACGCCCACTGCTCAGACCAGGCGGGTGTGTGTGTGTGTGTGTGTGTGTGTGTGTGGAGGGGGGCACTGTGGTGACAGCAGAGCTACCTCATAAGTCTGGAGGAGAGGAATAGAACCTTCTAGAAGTCAGGGGAGAAGAGATGAGAGCCCGAGTAAGGAGGTAGAGAGACTCCTTGGGATCCCTGGGGGAGGAGGATCAGGTCGGATCAGGCCGGGGCAGCAGCGGCAGCAGCACGGGGAGGGGAAGAGCCTCCAGGAGGGAAGCAGGAACCACAGAGGTGTGAAGGCTCTGCCTGAAGTCTCTCCTGACGGGCAAGGCAGAGCACAGAGCAAGAGCTGGGGAGGCGGCAGGGGAGCCGTGGGGGGCTGAGAAGCTGTTGGTCAGAACAGCCACTGGGGAGGAAGAGGGGAAGCGGTGGCTGGGGAGGGGGTAGAAGGGGAAAGGGGCGAGGGGAATGCTCGGGCCCCGAGAATACAGAAATACAGCTCCTGAGACTGCCTTTCCGCTCTACTGTCCCAGGGGTCAACTCATCCTGGCAACAGACCCTAGAGACTCTCACGGCTTAGACGGACTCTCTCCTCACGGTCTCACACCCAGAAGATCCATTTTATCCTCCTAAAAATGAGTTATAATGGGCTGTGCTTGTGTGAAGAAAACTTGGTAGCACTGTCTTACCTGAGCTATACTATCTAAACACTGGATTATGGGTAGGAGCAGATGGATGGTCGGGCTCTGGCCTGGCACTGTTACCATGAATGGTTCTCAGAACCGAGTGAAATAATTTCTGAGCCTTGGTCCCCCTCCTCCACTAAAATGACAAACGTGGGCCATCTCACAATGAAAGGGAAGCTGAGGTGCTGCTGGACAGGTACGGTGAGCCACAGAACGCTGGGCCCGGGGCCAGCGCCCTCCATGTAGGACATTTGTCTAGGATGCGCACAGCCCTGGGTTCCGTTCCCTAACTGGCTTCACTGCAAAACAACAAAGCAAAGCAAACACTGTGCTACAGGACCACTGATAGGGCTGAACCCTGCTCAGTGGGGGTGCTCGCTGCAGGTGGTAACCTAGGCAACCTAGGCAACACAGGAGGCGGGGCACAAGCTGGGTATGATAGGGTCATACTACCACATGTGTAGCATACAGGAAAGATGATAAATTCCAGTGTACCTACTTTCTCATGCATAGAGCAGGGACAGGACAAAGACTCAAATGTTCCCATGTCTCTGTTCTGTTCCAAACAACAACAACAACAACAACAACAACAACAACAACAACAACAAGCCAATAGAACTGCATGGACAGGAATACCAAGCACTCGGCTGTACGCGGAGGGCTGTTCCTGCCAACTACCAGAACAGACACTGCGGAGGGCTCAAGGCCCAGAGCCTCATCACAGCAGCAGTGAAAGGTAAAACAAAGCAGTCAGAGGATGCGGCCGAAGAGCTCCACTAGAGCATTTCTTTTCAGGACACATGCTCACAATGTGCATGACCCGGGCCGCCTTCTGTTCCTCCGCTTGGGGGCTCACCTAGATTCTTTTCAGGTGGTTACAGTGGTGAGACGCAGTGAGCCAAGGCCCAGAGAAATCCGGTCCTCATTCAAAGTGACCTGGCAGAGAAAGCCAGGCCCTGCTGCCAGCCCCTGGGCCCCACCTGTGAGAAGCCACCTACCAGCAGCTGCTCACCAATCTTGAGCTTCTCCATCTGGATCTCCTGCAGTGGCCTTCTGAGCAGGGCCTTGGTCATGGCGTTGTGGGCTGTCATGCGAGTGGCTGTGTTCAGGTCCTTCACGGCCATCACGGATAGCACTGGGTCCCAGACGCGGAACTGGACATCAGCTCCCACAGACAGCACAGCCCCGTCCTTAGAGGCCAGCTGTTTCAGAAGACCACGACAGAGATAGCATTAAAAGGGCTGGGGGCTATGGAAGGTCTTACCCACTGAGACTATTCAGCTTGACCCACCAGCTTGCAGCCAGCTCTTCAAAATGCAAAATGTTACCTCCGAGAAGGTGGAGTCAGGTACAGGTCAAAGCCCTGGTATGCCCGCGATTCACCATGCGCATGCCTCATTCCTTTTGTGCAGAGCAGCCGAGAAGCCTCTCACCTTGCAAGGAGGAACATTGAAGGCTCTGGTCCTCAGATCCACCCTCTGGAAGGAGTCAATGAAGGGCAGGAGGAGAACCATGCCAGGCCCCTGGGGGTTACGGATCCGGCCCAGTCGAAATACAATCATCCTCTCATAGGTAGGCACGATCTGGTCAGGATGGCAAAGGAAACGGTTGGGAAAGCCTTGGCTGGCTAATGTCATTTGCCAAGTCCCCCTCTGTCCTCTGCACTTCGCCCAGCTAGTCAAATGCCCTCCGGTGTATATAGTGTAGGCCAGAAGTCAACCCCGGCCACTTCCTGAGGTGAAGGACTTCCTGTGGTACACCCTCACCCCTGTGATGCTCTGACCATACACACTGGGTCAAGCAAGCAAAGGGTGACACTTGTGAAGCTGAGAGCCAAAGCCCACCTTTATGGCTCTCTGTCACAGTGACAAGAACACTAACACACTTAGCTGGGCTCAGACGAGAGACACTGAGCTCAGAGACAGGCTCAGCCATTACACAGCCCGTCAGTGAGAGGGGCATGATCTGAAGGCAGAGCTCAGCGGTGGGCCATGGCTTAGTCAGCACAAGTACTGACTTGATCAGAGAAACTTCACCTCTTGGCCTGAAGCTAGACGTGACTCATTCCAGGCAACTGTTTGCTCTTGGATTAGTTGAGGAAAAGGCTGGGCTGCTCTAACAAATGCCCTGAGCAAAAGGATTCACTACCTTCAGATCCCTGGATCCCCTGATAAATAGTTAAGTCTAAATTGAGAACTAAAGGCCACAGGGGCCAGGCCACACACCTGTGGCTACAGGACATTTGCTTCAGTGGCACTGTGGAAGCAGGACCCAGGTTCACCTCAGTGCTCCCTTCTAGACCCACAGACACAGAGGTTTTCTAGGGACTTCCCTGCCAAGGGCCATGTGACGGGGAAAGCCAGTCTGGGCTTTGCCTACCCTGGAGCGCTCAGGCGTGTTGCTCAGCTACATCTGTGCCTCTCACCTTACCTATAAGCACCAACCCGTTATGCAAAGTGAGACCTGAGTTTCATTATTCTGTGCTTGCTGGGTATGCTGGGCGCTCTTCTTTCGATCGGACCTGAGCCAAAGGGAGGATGATTTTGCAAAAGAATGTATATGTCCAGATTCCAGGACTTAGAAAGCAATTTCTGCGCCTTTCTGGCTCCCAGGGTACCTCTGGTTCAGTTTATTCATCTGAAGGATGGGAACTGCCCTAGGTTCTCTTGTTGCTCTGAGAAACACTGTGATCAAAAGAGACTTGGGGAAAAAAGGGTTTATTTGGCATCTGGGTTACAGACCATCACTGAGGGAAGAAACTGAGGCGGGAACTCAAGCAGAAACCTGGGGCAGAAGCGAAGCAGAGACCACAGAGGACCACCCTGCCGCCTGACCTGCACTTGCAGGTGCTCAGTTAGCTCAGGCCCAACTCTCTAGAGACGCATTCAAGCAACCAAAACACACTCCAAAGATGTGGCTGCAGGGTGGGGGCCACCCCTCAGCTGAGGCTCCCTTTTCACAGGCATCATGTCAAGTCGACAACCAGGAAGAGCCATCAATAAAAGGAACAGCCTTTGTCTTACCTATTTCATAGAGGTGTGATAATGTTTAGAGGCAAGGGGCCAAATACAGGGGAATCCATTCATCGACAACACGTTCATTGTGCCTCCCAGCTCCCCCACGGCGTCCAGCCAGCCTTACCTTCAGAGCGAACCAGCCAGAAATGGGGAAGGTGAGCAGCAGCAGCAGGAACCCCAGGAAACTGATGAGGCCATGGCAGAGGCAGGAGGGCCAGCTCTCCGGCGCGTCTGGGGACAGAAGAGCAGAAGCAACCTCAGAACGCCAGCTGGGCCTGGCAGGACTACTTTAAGTACCGTGTACCAGAGTACAGTGCACCATGTGTATGTTTTGCATGTGCTCTGCTCCAGAGGCTCCCCACAGCTAGTTAGGGGTCTCCATCATAACTAACCCATGCACCACCCTACACACGACCTTCCTCTCCCAGGTGAGAGCCACTGAATCTGAGAACACAATCCGTTCAATTTCTCTTTGCTGGATGCAGCACGAATCAACACGCCCTTGTCTACTGTGCACCGTCCACCTAAACCTGGAACAGAACCCTCACGCTGGGTGGAACGGACACTGCTGGTGTTAACCGGCTCTACCAGGGGCCCCGCACGTATGCTTTCAGGGGGTCCTTACAAAGAAAATGCCTCAGCTACCCAGGGTAAAACTAATGCTCGTCAGTGACAGCCACAGTGGGACTAGACTAAAGTGTCCCTTTCTAGTTTAGTCTTTATTCCCACTTCAATACCCTGAAAAAATATGTATTTTTTTAAATGTGTATTTCAAGTCAAGCTGTTTGGAGGGAAAAGCTGGGAAGATGAGACTCAAGCCAAGGATTTTGACGCCCAAAGAACTAAGAACCCCGAGTGGGTGTGGAGCAAACAGGCCCAGAATCTGAGGGTGAGCTTGCTATCTGCTGGCTCCTTCCCCAGCCCTAGACAGGGAGGTTACAAGAGCGTCTGTTCTATCCTTCAAGAAGCCCCTGCCAGCCGGGCGTTGGTGGCGCACGCCTTTAATCCCAGCACTTGGGAGGCAGAGGCAGGCGGATTTCTGAGTTCGAGGCCAGCCTGGTCTACAGAGTGAGTTCCAGGACAGCCGGAACTATACAGAGAAACCCTGTCTCGAAAAACCAAAAAAAAAAAAAAAAAAAAAAAAAAAAGAAGCCCCTGCCTGCAGGACAGTCTAAGTCATAAACTAATTCCTGGCCTCTCCAGGAAAGAAGGGATTCTTCGTCAGAGGCAATCCTAAGAACAGTGGCAGAAAATGGGGGATTCATTCAGCAAAGCCAAAGCTTTCAATGCACTGTCAATACAGGAGAACCACAGACGACCGGAACACTCCAGGGTCAGGCTCTGGAGAGAGAAAGCCAAGGCAAGCAAGCGGGCAGCCTGCAGGCCCGGCTTTTTGTTCTGTGCATCTTCACCAGGACACAAGAGACTCCTGCTCCCTGCGCTGCTACCCTAGGGTGACTCTTTTTCCATTTCTCTATAGATGCCTTGTGGGTTGTGGCTACCTCTGCCTAGGGCTCTGTTTTCTTTCTAAGCAAGATGGGCTATCCTGGAAATAGTAACAGGATAGGCTAAAATGGGGCTGCTGGGCTTCCAAAGCTACAGCTGGTGGCCCTAGGAAGAACAAATCAGTAGTAGCATCCCGACACCTTGTCCGGCACCCTCTTCATATCCTATCCTCTTCACTCCCCTCCCTCCTAGAGGCAGAGAGTACAAGTCTTGGGGGTACTGACTAGCCCCTCTGTCCGCCGTGCTGGGCAGCCACTCACCGGCCCCCGGACCCACGCCGCCCGGCTCTGGGGACAAGCAGCCCTTCTGCGAACCCAGAAAGCCGAAGCTCGACTGCTGGAAACGATCAAAATCCCCTAAGGGCAGTGCCCGGTAGCCAGACCTGCCAAGCATGACTTCTAACCGGGACACGCCCCGAGCCTCCACCGGGAGACTACCCTGCCCAGCCCGTGGCAGCTCCGCCCCTCCTCGTCCCCACTGCTTCCCGCTTCACTTGTCCTACCAACAACAGTGGCTGAGTAGGATCAGGAATCAGGCCGGGACCATGCCTGCCGTCCCACAGCACCCCCTACGCTGGGAGGACCGAACAGCGGGCGCACAGTTTGGGAATGTGGCCTTGGTTCTAAGGTAGAGAGAGAATCTTCTGGCTTCCTGACCACCTCCTTCCTGATCTCTTACCTGGCCTTAGGAAAGGAGGCAAGGAAGTTTGGCTTTAAAGGAGCATTACAGAAGCATTCTCTCTAGAATCAGGGAAATGTTTTTGACCTCAAACCACTCCTCCAAACTCAACACACTGAGGGATGATGTTCTTATCCAGATTTAGGCTTTCTTCTGGTGTGGTCAGCAAATTGCTCTTGTTTGTTTGTTTCCCCACAGCCAAGAAAACTGAGCCAGTCATACAGAGTCCTGTCCTTATCTGCTTAATGATGGTAGATCCAAGTCACTGTGGACAAGTTGAAGTCAGAAGAAGTCGAACGTTGGTATAAAAGAAAAATTTCACATGCAGACACTCCAGGAGTCATGGCAGGTGGTGGTGGGTATAGCACAGAGTTATAAGATAGAAGGGCTACCACAGCATTATATCAGACTCCTTGATCCAGGCACTTGAGGTAACTTTGTCTTTCCATGGCTTCAGAAAGCCCAAATGAAGGTAGAAAATGTACTCCAATGGGAGGCTGGGAGGCTGGCAGGAGGCCATTGTACAAAGCAAGGAGAGAATGCATCTTTCCCAGGATGCCGTAGCCCATTTCTAAGTTCCTCTGCCTATGACTGCTAGACTGGCTAATTTATGTCAGCTTGACACAGGCTAGAGTAATCTGAAAGGCGGGAACTCCACCTGAGAAAATGCCTCCACAAGACTGTGCTGGAGGCAAGCCTGAAGAGCGTTTTCCTAATTTACGACTGATGTTGGAGGGCCCGTTCCATTATGGGTGGGGCCAACCCCGGGCTGCTGGTCCTGAGTTCTGTAAGAAAGCTGGTGGAGCAAGCCAGTAAGCATCCTCCTCCATGGTCTGTGTAGCAGCTCCTGCCTCCAGTTTCTGCCCTATTTGAGTTCCTGTCCTGGCTTCCCTCACTGATGGACTACCATATGGAAATATAAGCAAAATAAAGCCTTTCCTCCCCAGTTTGCTTTTTGGTCATGGTGTTTTGTCAAAACAATAAACACCCTATGAGTTGGTACCAGGAGTGGGGTTTTAGTAAATTTTAGATGTAGTCAAGTTAACAACCCAGATCTGCCTTGTAAGTCCACCCCTTGTCAACTCGACACACAATCATATCTTCTTATTAATTTCCAAGTGAAAACAATAAGCAAATCATAATAATGCCTAAACACAATATAACTATCTGACATACACTTGCAAACACATTATATATTTAACCATGTTATAATTACACCTAACAAGATATAACTATCCTTCATACAACTGCAAATGCATTATAAATTTAGAATAGGTGACAATGTTCCTTGAAGAACATTCTTTTTTAATTAATTAATTAATTTAATGTATGTGAGTACACTGTTGATGTCTTCAGACACACCAGAAAAGGGCATCGGATCCCCATTACAGATGGTTATAAGCCACCATGTGGTTGCTGGGAATTGAACTCATGACCTCTGGAAGAGCAGTTGGTGCTCTTAACCACTGAGCCATCTCTCCAGCCCCCTAGGGACATTCTTTTAGTATCTCAAACTTCAATATGACAATCATTGATATTCTCTTAATAAATGTTACATCACATAATAGAGAAATTAAGGAAAGAAAACACAAATATTTGTACACAATATGACTGACACAACTGCCCACCACATTTGGCTGATCTTAGTTTGATGGCCTAATTTTAAAGGCCAAGGGATACTGGTCAGCTTGGAGGTGTGGCATATTTTCAAGGCCGCTCATAGTCTCCAGGATGTTGGGTCTCCCTTTAGCACCCACCTCACCCCAGCTCTAAGTTTACAAAGCAGGGACCTGTCACCATCCCATTCTAATCAGTTTCACATAGGAACAGAGAGTAGGATAGATGCACACAGGGCCCAGAAAAGTGGGTGGGAACAGACTGAAGTCAGAAGCCAAAGGCGCTGGCCAGTGAGAGTGTGTGCAGGTGTGTGTTTTCCTCTCCCACTGTTTTCTGAATTGCTTTTCGTTGGTTGAAAAGCTAACTTTCTGCTTGTTCTCTTCACTCCTGCTGGCCAGCTCCCCAACCCACCCTCACCCTTAAACACACACACACACACACACACACACACACACACACACCCTCCCTGTTCTCTACCTCTGCACAGTGCACATTCACCAGACCTATTCAACACATCGTCCTGTTCTGACACCACTGTCTCAGGTCTAACTCTGCCTCCCACAGTTGCTTCTCACAGGCCACCTGTCTCAAGGTCATCTGAGAGACAGAACTGACACATTGTAGCAAACCCTTCCCCAACTCTCTGGTCATGTATAGAACTGGCCCACCTCTCACCTGATGATTAATCTCATCTTCTCTGGTATCACTTTGCAGGAGCCCCATCTCAAATCTGAAAATGGCCCTGACGACTTCCCAGACTGGCTCTCCTGTATCAGACCTCCACTCCTTTCCAGGTGTTTGTCTCTCTTTAACGTGTCTGAGCAACTCTGAATCCCTGGTAATTTTCTACCTCATGCTCCATTCATTCTAAGCTGAGAGATGCCTTTCCAGGCAAACCCATCCCAATACTGGGTCGAAGTCTTCATTTAGGGTTATTTGGGGGCTATCAAAGAGGGGTTTATTTCTCTATTTGGCTCTTAATAGAAAGACACATAGCTGTGAAGTGAGTTGAATAGCTCACAGACAGGAAAATGCCTCTCTGCAGGTCAACTCTGTATCCCTCCTGGCGAGCATGCTGCGTACGGGGCAGTATCTTTCCTTGTAGAGCGGTCAAGCTCGCGATCGCTGTGCTACAGAGCCGTGCCAGCATGCCGGACTTGTTTATTTGCATGTTTGGTTAACCTGTCTGGCTCTACCGGAGTTGCTTCCATTGATCCCAGTCTTTCTCTTAACTTTAGAAGAGAGACTACAGGTTCCCAGCCTCTCCGCCCCTAGACCCGCCCAGTCCTGTCTCACTTCCTATCGGGAGGCGGGCCCTCCGCGGGCACCCTCCCGCCGCTCAGTTTTCTGGCTCAAGTCTGGGAAGCATCTCCCGCCCTCACAGACCCAATCCAGAAATCGAAACTGAGACTGTCTCCATGCAGAAGGCTCTTGCACCCCCTGGATCTCCTTGTCGACAACCAGACTCTGCCCTGACTTCCACGCCCACCATGCCTCCCCCAGAGGAGCCCACCGAGGACCGTGAACACAACCAAAGCCCTGCGGAGGTACTACTGGGTTAAGAGATGAAGGGCTATTAGGGTTTTCTATTCGTTTACTTTGGTGGAGAAGTTGAGAATGGAGAATGTCGTTATAGAGAAGTGAGTTAGTGTCCTAAAGAGACACCCTCCTGGCTGGACAGGGATAGAACTGATATAGCATAGTGTAAAATAGGAACGGGATGAGTTGCAGTAGCCCTGGGGATAGTGGATTTGCAACTCCTACTCCCTGAAGCCTTGCCTTTTAGCTCCTACCGCAGATGAAAGACCCGGGAGAAAGCCTGGTCAGGTGTCTTATTTGACCTGGCCTGGAGCTAAAGGCATGTCTCAGACATGGCAAAACTGTAGTCCCCTGCCCCGACCCCCACACAAACAGTTGCGATTTTCCAGCGGTGTTTGCACGTCCCAGGAGCGACTAGCACTTGGGATGTGGGAGCTGGAGGAGAAGACAAGTTCCAGGCCAGCCTAGTCAAGACTGCTGAAGGTGGCACAGCAAGACCTTTTTCAAAAACACACACACAAAAAAAAACAAAAACCTGGCTCAGACCAGAGTGCCTGCCAAGAGCAACATGATTCTCTCTTTTGAATTTCATAGATCTATTTTATGTTCATGAAGTTTAGGGACTCTTTTATTATTTATTTATTTTTATTTTATCTTTTTGAACACGAGGTCTCACTTTGTAGCCTTGGCTGGGCTGGAGCTTGCTTTGTAAACCAGGCTGGCCTCACGCTCATAGAGACCACCTGCCTCTGCCTTCTGAGCTCTGGGGTTAATGTGTGTAACACCAAGCTCGGGTGTCTTTTCCTAATGGAGCCGAGTCCATGGTCCTCCTGGAAGGATTGCCCCAGCCTTCCAGACGTACCCGGGAGGAACTGCCTCCACCCCACTATTCTTTATTCATTTTTTCCTTCACAAAAGCACCAAAAGGGCCACACTGCCATAACTTTTTATTATTAGCATTATATAGTTAAGGATTAAAAATACTAGTTGACATTTATGGGTACTTCTCATGTGCCAGGCGCTGTATTGAGCACTTTGAACCATTTACACATTAGCTCTACCTTCTATATCTGTGAACTAACTGTTCTTATTATTTTGTATGACTGGAATTACACAATATTTCTCATCTTATGGCAGACATATTTCACTTACCATAATGTCTTCAAGGCTCATCCACGTTGTTGAATGTATCAGAATTTCATTCCTTTCTAAGGGTGAATAATATTTCATTGCATTCGCAGACACATTTTGCTCATGCATTCATGTGCTAATGGACACCTGGATTGCTGTGACTTTTGTGGTGGTGTTGCTAGGCACATTAGTATATAATTATATGCTTGGATATTTTTTCCAGTTCTTTTGAGCATATATGAAAAGTAGAAATCCAGCTCATATGGTAGTTTAAGTTTAACTTTTTGAGGGCCCATCCCACCAATTGGGAAGCACTTTATATGAAGTTGATACTTTTCCAGTTGAGTCCCTTAAATGCAAAGATGTATCCTATCTTGTATCCCAGGACCTATTAGTGAATCTAATGATAAGTAGGCGAGTGCCCAGTAAATTGTACTTTGAGAACTGCAAGGCCGGAGTAAATGAGGAACTGGGGTGCCGATAAGCCAGGACATGATCCAGTGACTCCCTGGAATGGAATGTGAGGTCCTACCCATTCCAGCCTCAAGCTAAAGGGATGGGCGGCCAGTGGAGGGGACAGGCCTTCTGGGCTTTCTGTAGGCCTCACTTCTCTCCTTGATTCACCAGCAAGCCATCGAGGAGGAATTTCAGTTTCTGCGGTGCCCGGGCTGCCAGGCCCAAGCCAAATGCCCCAAACTTCTGCCTTGCCTGCACACGCTGTGCTCCGGATGCCTGGAGGCGCCTGGCCTGCAGTGCCCCATCTGCCAGGCGCCCGGGTCGGCAGGTGCTAATGCGGAGGCTCTGGATAATGTGTTCTTCGAGAGCCTGCAGCGGCGCCTGGCGGTGTTCCGGCAGATCGTGGATGCACAGGCTGCATGCACCCGCTGCAGAGAGTTGGCTGACTTCTGGTGCTTCGAGTGTGAGCAGCTCTTGTGCGGCAAGTGCTTCGAGGCACACCAGTGGTTCCTCAAACATGAGGCCCGGCCCCTGGCCGAGCTCCGTGACAGCTCGGTGAGCGAATTCCTCGACAATACGCGCAAGTCCAATATCTT
The DNA here is from genome assembly GCA_964023405.1 of Apodemus agrarius. Classification (NCBI taxonomy): domain Eukaryota; kingdom Metazoa; phylum Chordata; class Mammalia; order Rodentia; family Muridae; genus Apodemus; species Apodemus agrarius. The sequence goes on along the minus strand of OZ030012.1, from coordinate 61,266,219 downwards.
CTGCTCCAATTCCAACCATCGTACCCCTGCGCAGACTAAGTAAGTGGAGCATCCTGGAGTCAGGGGGTGAGAGCATCAGGGAACTGTCACTCAAACTGGGGTCCACTGACTTGCAGTCGTTTCAACTGCCTATATACGGCTGTGGAGTCATCCTTGCACCCTTACCTAGTTTGTCTTTAGGGCAAATTTTTTTCAGAGTGCCATTGCAAGTGATATGTAAAAACAGTAGGTTTTAGTATGTGTCACCACAAACTTTAGGTGTCTTAGGCCCCAGGGAATCTCAGTAAGGCTGGATGTTATCATTGGGACAGGAAAATAGTGTTTGAAAAGTTGAAACTATGGCATCGGGGAGGGCTATCTGAAAATGATTATGTGCAAGGAACAAGGAAACTCCTTATAATTATTTTTGTTAAGCAGCATATTTTCTATTTATTTAGGGACTATATGTAGATGGCTCACAAACAAAATTTATACTAAATAAAAGAGAGCGCCATCTCCATTCCATTCCCGTCTGCCTAGTTTTCAACATTTTCCCTCCATTCAGAGGCCAGCTGCCATTTGTTGTGCTTATAAAAAGATAAAGGGTATAAGAATATGTTCTATGGGGTGTATGGTAAGGTATGGGGGAGAGGGGTGCCTCGGTGGGCCCATGCCAAGGCATTCCCCACCCCCACCCCCCAGGGACCAGGCACAGGACAGTATAGTATAGAATAGAGCTTATTCAGAGTGTGGGGAGGGGAGTTAAGAGGGTAGTAGAGGCAGAGAAAGGCAGAGAGAAGGAGAGAGTAGAGAGAAGTAGAAGCCAGCCATGACCACATGGAGAGAGGGGGGAGGGGAAGGGGAGAGGGAAGAACCCAAGAGGGCAAGAGAAGCAAGCTGGAAACAGGAGTGAGAGAGTGAGAGAGAGGGGAGGGGACAAGCAGCCCCCCCCCCCATAGAGGGCCAGGCCTACTTGGCTGTTGCCAGGCAACTGTGAGGAGCATACCTGGCTGTTACCAGGTAACTGTGGGGTGGAGTTTAGACAGAATCCTAACACCGTTCGGAATGCTTCTTTTAAGTTTCTTTGTGAATAAAATGCAGATCTGGTAACCTTATCTGGGCTTGTTTCCACCCTTTCAGCCAATAAGGTAGTGTATGATAAATGACCTTTTGGCCACTCAGGAGTAGATTGCTTGCATAGGAACTAGAAGTTTTTGAGGAAACAATAGGAACAGAGACAGGTTCCTCTTTTGGGACCTCTGCCCTCTAGAAGGCAGATCTGCTTCCTGCCAGATTCCCACCGGGAGTCCTGCCCCCACCTTTACCCCACCCCAATCCACCGACCTTCAAACAGCTGCTTAATTTGCATTTCATGGTGCACTGTTAAGATCAATTGGCTTTTCTCTTTATTGGCCCTGGTGTTTTCCCTCCTTTGTGACTTGCCTGATTGGTGCCTTCTTTTCTTTTCCTTTGAGGAGTTCTTACAGGTCCCTCTGTAAGAATCTGTTGTGGTACTATTTCACTTAGTTTGTGGTATCATATTTAAAATAACTCTTTAGTTTTAGGGTATAAAATGTGTCAGTCCCTCTCTTATAGTGTATGACTTTGAATCAGTCCAAGGAAGAGCTCACACCTATGTATAAAATAATCTCTTATATGATCTTTGGTCTTTTAGTATGATGAATTAAAATCAGTGTCTTTTCTTTGAAATAGATTTTGGATCCTAGGAGGAAAAACTCAACTCGGATCATATATTATTAATTTTGTTCCTAGCTGGGTTACGTTTTGAACTATTTTAATTAGACTACTCTCCGAAACAATAAGTATAATCAATATCTAATGTAGTTGTGTGGGTTTTGCATTAGGTTTTCCTGTCTGCTTTATACTTTATATCTCTTTAATTTTAAATCTTTCATTTCTTTGAGCATGATAATGCAGTAGTTCTCCATCATAATAGAGGCGATGATTGACACCCCCCACCACAGGAAGTGATGTCTTCCTACAAACGCTGAGCCAGGATACTCATAAGTCAGGATGCCTTCAATACTAGCATTGGGGTGGCAGAGGCAGGCAGATTTTTCTGAGTTTGAGGACACTACTCTACATAGCAAGTCCCAGACCAACCAGCACTATATAGTGAGACCCTGTCTTTAAACAAATTACTTATAATGCTAACAAATATAAATACTGTGTAAATAGTTTTTATACTTTAAATATTTGGAAATAATGAATAATCTGTACAGGTACAATACAGACTGAGTGTGTATGTGCATGTATGCATCTGCACATACAAGTGCGTGTGTGCTCATGTATGTAGAGGCCAGGGGACAATTTTGGCTGTTGTTCCTTTGTCATCATTTTTGTTTTTTATTTTGTTTTGTTTTTAAGCTGATGGTTATGAAAAAACTTATTTTTTTCACCAACCTCAGTGCTATAAATAACCCACAATTTGCCTCTGGCCACAAGTCAAAATAAACCACTGCGGCCTTTGTCATTGAGCTGACTCGTACCTCATGCTGGGGAGTGGCACAGGAGCTGGCTTTACCCTGGGGTTAGGGTCTGCCTTCAGGTCCTTGGCATTTGATCACCATGCCTGAGGTGTGAGTTGTTTCACTGTCAGGTCACGCCTGGTGTTGGCGCGTGAGTACACACGGATTCAGCCTTGCCCTCTTGGGAACCTGTGGCAGACCAGCAGGGAACAGTTAAGGTCATGCAGTGACAAGGTGGAGCCTGTCTTACTAACCGCCCAACTGTGTTTCCACGGTGACTCTGACTACACTGCCTCTTTTGTTGTGTTCCCTCGACACTGTCAGCTGCTCTGGACGCTGATAGCTAGTGTGTGGGCAGAAGAAGGAAGGCACATCCGCCTAGATTGCAGAAAACCACGTGCGCAGCCTGGACCGACAGGGAGAAGCTTCTAAGAGGGTGTCATCTTGACTCAAAGTAGCAATGCCCCATGGAAGGAAAGAGGAAGGCCAGAAGGAGGGAGTTTGTGTGCAAGGCAGAGAGAGAGTCTAAGGCTCTGGAGAGTCTGAGAGCCTTAGATATTGCTCTGTACAGGAACAGGAAAGGTGAACTGGGTTTGTAAGAAGTTACGATATTTTTTTTCCTTTTATGATTTTTTTGTTGTTGCTGTTGTTTTTTGGGTTTTTGTTTGTTTTGGAGACAGGGTTTCTCTGTGTAGCCCTGGCTGTCCTGGAACTCACTCTGTAGACCAGGCTGGCCTCGAACTCAGAAATCCGCCTGCCTCTGCCTCCCAAGTGCTGGGATTAAAGGCCTACGCCACCACCGCCGGCTCCTTTTATGATTTTTTGAGACAATGTTTCTTTGTTTAGCCCTGGCTGTCCTGGAGCTGGCTCTGTAGATTGTTCAGCCTGGCCTTGAACTCAGAGAGATCCTCTTGCCTCTTCCGAGTGCTGGGATTAAAGGTGTGAGCCACTACACCCAGTGAAGTTATGATTTTATTCCACATTTTCCAGAGCATTGAGCCTGCTCAGCTTGCTCCTTGTTCCCATGCACGCAGGCATGACTTGTCGTTGACCAGCTACTAGAGCGCTGATGGGACAAGGGACCACACTGTTGGACACTCCCTGCTTGAACTCACGGCTATGTCCTCTCCCTGCACTCTGGTTCTTTGTCTCAAGTGGGCAGTGTTGGCAGCTTCAAGGTCAACATTTATTCACTTAGCTGCATTCTTATCTCTGTTTTACTCCTGTTTCATAAAGATGTTGACAGGACATATTACCATTTGTTGGATATATTTAGAAACTAAAGTGTAGGATCTGGAGGGAAAAGGAAAACCCTTAGGACATTGAGGTCTGCAAGAGTCGGGTGGGGTTGGGGAGACAGGCCATGACTGGGTCTCACACTGAAGGACCTGGAGGCTCACCTGAGAGGCCTTCCACTCCTGAGTGATAGGGATTTGGGGTTCTTTGTGTCTGGATATCAGAGCTTAAGGTTTGGCTGGGGTGAGGGAATTCATCCAGGCCATTGACGTCTGTGGGCAGATACTATAGCTGTATAGAGAAAATAAAAGATTTGTTAATCAAATTGAAGACGTGTGTGGGATGGAAAACCTAGGGGAAAGTCTTCCTGATGAGAAGCTGGAATGGTTGGTAAACGGTGACAAGCCAGCTCCAGGCAAGAACCAGTGACACGGCGGCTGCAGCAAAGCCATGACAAAGCCTGGAAGGGTCGGCTGCCGTTGAAGGGGGATGTGCGGATGGCTCTGTTTAGCATTGAGACTGTAGTGGGGCAAGCAGGGGCCAGAGGTGCAGACTGGGAGGAGACTCCCTTGCCTGGCCTGAATTAACCCTCTGGGAGAATCTACCGCAGCTTTGCATCCTGGGTGCCTAGTGGCCACTTCCTTCCCAGCCCTGCCTGTCCCCACCCTACGTTCCCACCCACCCACACCCTGTGCAATTTTTAATGCGTTGCATCTTCTCGGGGCTCAGTGATGTTACTAAGATTGATTTCTGGGCATGCCACTGCCACGTGGCAGAAGAGAGGTTGCTGCCCGCAGTCCGACAACGTAACAGAAAAGCTCGGACTCCTCTCCCGGTTTTCATATGTACTTACCCAGGAGACTTGTTTCAGACCCAGTAATAACCATGGTCCATTTGGTAGGATACTGTGCGTATAAAAGAGATTCCCCTTGTGATGTTTCAGAGACGAAACAAGGATTTTAAAATAACTCAAGGCAAGATTAGGGTTAGGCTGTAAATCCTGGAGAGGCTGCTCTCTCCTCTCCAGCAGTGGCCTTGGACTTAGCTGTGCAGCAGAGGTGGGAGGTGAGACCTTGGCCAGTGTAGAAGAGTGGTTAACAGTGAGATCTAATGTTAATTAAGTTTATGAGTTAGGAATCAATGTTGAACCATAAAGTGAAACTAACTGGAACAGGATCTGTCTCTCTGTGCAGCCACTGAACAGTCAATTAGGGAGGGGACAGTTGACTTTGCTCTGGGCACTGAAACAGCTATTGCCAAGCAGATGAGAATTGGAGTCTGACTTTGATCCAAAGGCTGTGCTAGGTCCACACAGTGTGGTGCTCCCTGGCAAGGAACCAAGGCCCCTGGAGATGGCTTCAGATATGGTACCAGGCAGTTAGAAGGGGGGAGGGGGGAATATTGTATCTGATTGTGAGGAGGATTAAGGGAACCTTGATAAAGGAGTCAGTCTTTAAATCATGCTTCGGAGAAGTATGTTGAGTTCTATGAATTTCATGAAAAACAATTTGTAAAAATGATCGAGAAATGTTCAGTTAGCTTCTGGAGTGTAAAATGGTTAATAGCCCACTTAAGCCAGGAAGGTGGTCTGGCTCAGGCCTGACCTGGGCCCGGTTATACACACCTAGATCCTGCTACCAGGACGGCTTTGTATTTCTGTGGCCTGGCTTTCTGCCCAGGCCACTCCATTTACAAAAGGCTCTCTCCTCAGGGTTGCCAGAGAATTGCAGGCGCTGAGGATACTTATAGCTAGCCTGGAGTCCGGGGTTGGGGTTGGGTGTGGGGGATGGCGGAGTGGAACGGACAAGAAACTGTTGTATAAATTCAAAGCTGAGTCTTGGTGTTATCTCCAGTTTGTCAAAAGCTGCTGGGGATGCTGGGGCCACTCAGCTTGACCTATGCTAAGTCCTTCTTTCTCAAAGTTCAAAGCTGTATCCTTCTCCAAAGGAAGTCTGATTCCATCCTGTTGTCAGAAGGGGAAACACCTTTAATGTGTCTCTGAAAAATGGCTACTGTAAAGGAATCAAAAAAAAGAAAGTATGGCCAGGTATGACCAGAAATGTGGGCAAAGGACAGGTTTGCGGCTGGCGTCATGGAAAGCACCCTGACTCCTTGGGAGCCCTTTCCTGTAGTGCCACACGCAGAGTGGGGTGCTGTGATTTGCTCCCATTTTCCTTCCTCCTGCCCATCTTCTGAGATGCTCTCTGCATCCCTGACCCTCAGCTCACACCGTTTCCACTGCACTGGGAGGTTACAGGAGCTAACCCAGAAGGAGGGCAGCCCCACCAGGGACAGACGGGGATGAAAGGTCCCTGACTGCAGAGGTTGGGCTCCTGCCCTGCCAGCCTGCAGCTAGCAGAAGGATCCTGCAGGTTGCTTATTTAGAACTCAGACTGGTTTCCCTTTAGAACTGTACTATAAAAGGAAGCATGCTGCTAAAGCAATGTAGAGTTTCATTTTCCTTGAATTTAACAGAAAAACAAATTAGACTTGCTAACTTCAAAGTATGTTTAGGGGCTGGGGACTTAGCTCAGTAGTAGAGTATCTACTGAGTTGCATGAGCTCTGGGTTCAATTCCCAGTCACCAGAAAGGGGAGAAAGTATGGAAGGAAGGGAGGGAGGGAGGGAGAGAGGGAGGGAGGAAGGAAGGAAGGAAGGAAGGAAGGAAGGAAGGAAGGAAGGAAGGAAGATCACCCTTCCAAAAAGATTCCTTCAAGATCACCTATTTTAAACTTCAATGCCTAGATTTTAAAAACTTATTGGAGGGTCTGGGAAGATGGTCCAGTGGGTAAGAGCACTTGCTCTCAAAGTCTGGTGACCTGAGTTGATCCCAGAGACCTCACGGCAGAGGGAAGTGAGTCCTGCAAACTGTGTCCTCTGACCTGCACACACACACACACACACACACACACACACACACATAGACAGACAGGCAGGCACACACACACACACACACATACACACACACACACACACACACACACACACACAAATACTTTATTAAAAAAAAACTATCAAAGTCTTACAGTTTGTTTGTAATGAAGCACTCCATCTCAGCGTTAATGGACTCTCGACTGTGGGCGGTCTGCTGTGGTGGTCAACCCAGGGCGGTTTGCAGTAATAGCATTGAGTCTCAGACAGGAAATGGGACTCAGGGCATGTGCTCTCTGCCTCTGAGCTACAGGCTGTCGATATCTAGATTTTTTGTTTTGGTTGAGTTCCTGACTGAAGAGATGTTGTCGGTATATATTTTCCTACAAGGAGGCCTTTTGTGTTCCAAGTTGCTTGAGTCTCTTGGTTTCGAGAATATTCATAGCTGCTCTTATACTTGAGAGTTGTCTTAGCTAAAATGTTCAGGGGTCACTCTCTCTTTCCTTCTGAATGTTGTACACACTGCTGCATTTTGTGCATCAAAGAAAGCAGAGGTCTAAGGGAAAACTGATTTTATTTTCCTTCCTTTCTTTCTTTCTTTCTTTCTTTCTTTCTTTCTTTCCTTCCTTCCTTCCTTCCTTCCTTCCTTCCTTCTTTCTTTCTTTCTTTCTTTCTTTTTTTTTTTTTTTTTAGTTTTTTGAGACGGTTTCTCTGTGTAGCCCTGGCTGTCCTGGAACTCACTCTGTAGACCAGGCTGGCCTCGAACTCAGAAATCTGCCTGCCTCTGCCTCCCAAGTGCTGGGATCACAGGCATGCGCCGCCACGCCCGGCTGATTTTATTTTTCTGTCTTCGTTTGTGTGTGTAAGCCTGTGTGCAAATGTATATATGTGTGGGGTAAGCGTGCTCAGACGTGTACATTTGGTGACCAGAGGTTAACACTGGCTGTCTCCCTTCGATCTCCACCTTTTTTTTTTTTTAAGATTTATTTATTGTTATATCTAAGTACACTGTAGAGGGCATTAGATCTCATTACAGATGGTTGTGAGCCACCATGTGGTTGCTGGGATTTGAACTCAGGACCTTTGAAAGAGCAGCCAGTGCTCTTAACCACTGAGCCATCTCTCCAGCCCCTAAGCTATCTTGATGGTAAGCATTTTGTATCAAACTATTCTAGAACATGACAGACTCTGTCTAAAACTTTCTGCTTATTTCAATGACATTTCCCTCCATTACTTGATCTCCTCCTTTTCTTCCTTCTTGTTTTTTTTTTTTTTTTGCTTTGCTGCCACAAATACCATACCTTATGCTTTATTACTTTTAAGTGTTTTCTTATTAATAACCTAACCATTTCACTATGCTTTGAAGGGAACTTTCTTAACATCATTTGCATGTGTAACTAAGATTAAAACTACCATATACAGACAAAACTACATAATAATCATTTTTATAACTTATTTGATAATTCCAGAGTTGCTTGTGTCACAAGGAATCACTATTTTGTATATCACCAGATTCTGTTAACGTTTGTTTAATGATGAATTTTGGTCACTGAATTTTGTAACAAATTCCTGGCATAGCATATCTTATATTTTGAACATATTCTGCCAAAGCTGTTAAGATTGGCATGGTAACTCAAGAAGGGCATAAATAAAGGGCAGAGTTGGCTGTTTTATATGTTACTTATAGAATAGGGATGCATGCTGATATTATTATCTTAGTCTCTTCCGGAATACCCACCCCCTTTAAAAAAAAAAAAAAAAGAACAAACTCATGGCCTTAACTAATTATTTGGATATTCTATTTTGCTATTTTGTTTAGTGGAAATAGAACAAATTTAAGAAAAACAATTCAATCACTGTTATTGTCTATAGAATAAAGCTTGTCTTATTTTTTGTCTGCATGACTGTGTGTACATGACTGTGTATGTATATATAACTCTGTGTGTACATGACCATGTGCGTGTATGCATACTTGCGTGTGTATATGTGTGCGGCTGTGTGTGTATGACTGTGTGTACATGATTCTGTATATGTGCATGATTGTATGTGTGTGTGTGTGTGTGTGTGTGTGTGTGTGTGACTGTGTGTTTGCACAACTATGTATGTTTTTGCTGGCTGGAGTTGATGTTACTGTCTTCTCAGTAGCTTTCCTCCTTATTTTTTGAGATAGAGCTCACTAATTCAGCCAGACTGATAGGCTGCAAACTCCAGGAATCCACTTGTCTCTGCCTCCTCAGCGCTGGGATTACTGATGTGGGTCATTGTGATCATATTCTCTCCCCTCTCCCAACTCCTCCCATATTTCCCTCTTCTCCCTCCCTCCCCCCTCCATATATGTATGTGTATGTATTTGTATGTGTATGTGTATATATCCCTCCCTCTCCCTCTGTCCTGCCTCCTTCCCCTCCCCCTCTTTGCTTTCTCTCTCACTTTGTCAATTCTGGGGTAATCTAGTAATTTCGGCTCAACAATTTCTTGTTGGCTCAGTAGTGTTTTAGTCCATTCTTTTGCATATTTCAGGAGCAAATAACTGTCCTTTTGCCCTTCTGGAGACCCAGCTGTCTGCCTTGTCTGAATCCCGGTTCTTGGCGCTGGCCTCCTGTGTAGGTGCTCATCTTAGCTCCGCCTCCTTCATGGTGCCAGGCACATAGTATGCACTCAATGAGTGTCCTGCAGATGAAGAGGAAGGAATCATTTGGCTCAACAGATCATTCCTGGGTCTAGGTGGCAGCCCCTTGATGGATTACCCCACTTCCAGGTCTACCCTTAGCCTTCTCAGAGCATTCGAGGCTTGGAAGTTCATTGACCTCCTGCAATGGCGTGGACCCGAGGTCAGGCCTTTATCTGTGCAGCCTCTCCTGTGGCCCATTGCCATTCTCCTCAGGCAGGCACTATCTCCCTGGCTAACAGAACTCTGTACTCAGATCAGACCCCTGCGGCTGGGAGAGCTGCATGCTTGGGGCCTATTCTGTGAATCCAGCTCTCTGGGAATCCAGGGTCTGAGGCAGCACTGAGACATTGTCACTTTGAGTGACCTGGGGAGGCTGAGAGCTGGGGAGGCTGAGGACCAGAGTCCGACCAGCAGCTCTCTGTTGATAGTTTCAGGTCATGCTGGTCTTAGTAACTTAGGCCAAATGATGCCAGAAAGACCTTTCCCCAGATCTCAAGTGAGCATTTTCATAGCATGGGGGCTGGGGGGTGGGGTAAGAGTCACTTGGAGAATATCTGTGGAGAAGAAACCGGAAGTACTCTCTAACATTTCCTCTAACAAGCAACAGGCTTTACAATGGTTAAGAGCTTGGACCGAGGCTGCTACCTGGTTTCTGTGTTAACTTCCTGTTGCTGCACTAACAGTCACCACAGTTCAAACTCAGGGGGTTAAGACAGTACAGCTCCCTTATCATTTCTCTCTGGATTCCAGACATCTGAAACGGTTCTGAGACTAAATCAAAGTTCCAGCCGAGCTTGGCTCCCTTGGCAGACTCCTGGGGAGAATCTTCTCTCCATTCTGTGCTGCCCCTGCGCCCTGGTACATGTTCCCTTCCATCTCCAAGGCCAGGAAGAGAGCGAGAGCATCACTGCAGCCGCTGCTCCTCTCTCCACCCCTGCCTCTCTTCTTCCTCCTGTTATAACTCCTGATAACACTCAGATAACTCAGGACAATCTCTCAACCTTAAAATTCTTTTAAAACATTTTTAGACTTTTTATTTATTTATTTAGTGTATGTGTTTCGCCTATGTGCATGTATGTGTACCACATGTGTACTTGGGGCCGACAGAGGTAAGAAGAAAACATCAGATCTCCTGGAACTGGAGTTTCAGACTGTTGTGAGCCACGGTGCAGGTGCTGGAAGTCAAACCGGGGACATCTGCAAGAGTACCGAGTGCTCTAAACTGCTGAGCCATCTCTGCAGCTCCTGCAGTCTCAGGATTCCTAATTAATCACGCATGTATTGTCCCTTGACTTTGTAACATACTTAAAAACTAGATAGAATGATTACAATAGATGCTGTGAAAGTCTCTGTTAGCCTATATGTATATTAAGTTGACTAGTAAAAATTATATATATTTACGCATACACTATGATATTGTGAAATACATTGTAGAACTGGAAACACCCAGCTAATTAGCATATTCATGACCTCACATTATTAATTAATATTACATGCATAAAATATTAAGAGAGATATACATTCATTGATCTAGAAGTCTATTATTTGTACTATATTTCATAGAGAAGGGCATCCATATATTAGGCTGCCTACCATGGATGCTGTCTTATTAAATGACTGTTCATATCAAAAAAATAAGAGAGGAAAGGAAGAAAGAAAATGCACAAACAGGAAATCATAGGAGTGTTTGGTTAAAGGAAGCCTGTTGAACTAAACAGTTGTCTGTGTAGCTGTAATGGAGCTATTAAAAAGAATACATTAGGGGGCGCTGGAGAGATGGCTCAGCAGTTAAGAGCACTGACTGCCCTTGCAGAGGTTCTGAATTCAGTTCCCAGCAACCACATGATAACTCACAACCATTCGTAATGAGATCTGATGCCCTCTTCTGATGCGTCTGAAGACAGCTACAATTAGGTTTGTCCCTATGGACCTAAAGGGATGTCCTGTATGAAAGATTAGAGAAGGAAGTTACCAGGTTATTGTACTTTGTTATTTATTTATTTGTTTGTTTGTTTGTTTGTTTATTTAAAATATTTATTTAATGTATATAAGTACACTGTAGCTGTGTTCAGACACACCAGAAGAGGGCATCAGATCCCATTACAGATGGTTGTGATCCACCATGTGGTTTCTGGTTATTTCTCTTGTATGTGTCTGCATTGCTGCCGTGTGGAGGAATCATTGCTGTTGTGGTTTTTTTTTTTAATATGTATTTCTTATGTATATATGTGTGTGTGTACGTATGTATGTGGATACACATGTGCTGTGGCACACATGGAGAGCTCAGAGGACAGCTTGTAGAAGTTTGTTGTCTCCTTTCTCCAGATAGGTTTTGGAGATCCAACTCAATTTGTCAGACTTGGCTGTGAGCACCTTTACTTGTTGAACCATGTCTTTTTATTGTCTGGTATTTTTTTTAATATTTATTTATTTACTTATATGTAAGTACACTGTAGCTGTCTTCAGACACTCCAGAAGAGGGCATCAGATCTCGTTACAGATGGTTGTGAGCCACCATGTGGTTGCTGGGATTTGAACTCAGGACCTTCGGAAGAGCAGTCAGTGCTCTTAACCGCTGAGCCATCTCTCCAGCCCCTATTGTCTGGTATTTTATGGATAGATCCGGAACTGATAACCAAATCTATAGACACTGAGTGGGGAAAAGCAAAAACCGAGAAATAGTATGTTTGGTCTTATGTCTCTGCAGCATCTACTGCCGAGGCTGCTCCAAGCCTCTGTGTTGCACATGCGCGCTCCTGGACCGCAACCACAGCGCTCTCCAGTGTGATATTGGTGAGGAGATCCAGCAGAGGCATGAGGAGCTGGGCACCATGACGCAGGCTCTGGAGGAGCAGGGCCGACTCTTCGACAGTGCCCATGCACAGATGCGCTCAGCCATAGGCCAGCTGGAGCACGAACGCGCAGACATTGAGAAGCAGATCCGCGCGCGCGTGCGCCAGGTGGTGGAATATGCGCAGGCTCAGGAGCGTGAGCTGCTCGAGGCGGTGAATGTCCGCTACCAGCGCGACTACCAGGAAATAGCTGGCCAGCTGGGCTGCCTGGAAGCTGTGCTGCAGCGCATCCGCACTAGTGGGGCACTGGTCAAGAGGATGAAGCTCTACGCCTCCGACCAGGAGGTGCTGGATATGCATACCTTTCTGCGCAAGGCACTCTGCAGCTTGCATCAGGAGGAGCCCCAGAACCAGAAAGCCCGGCTGCTCACCAGCGGCTTCGAGGAGTTCAAGTTGTGCCTGCAGGACCTCATCTCCTGCATCACCCAGAGGACAAGTAAGGGTTGAGGCCATGCTCATAGGCAGCTAGTTTGTCATTTAAAGGCCCCATGCTTCACTGCTGCCCCCAGGAGAAGGCAAAGCAGAAAAGATGATCTCCATTTGATAGATGAAGGGAAAGTGTCAGGTCTGAGGATCCAGGGGACAGAATAAGAGGATATGCTGATCTGGTGTGGCAGCCACCTGGAAGAGGCACGTTGCACACTTATAAGACTATGGAGTAGATGTGGCTTTGTGAGTCTTGGGGAACAGGTGGAAACTGAGGAGCTAAGAACCAGATGTGGTATCATTGCAGTCCACTCTTGGCGTCAGCCTCCTATGCCCAGGAAAAGAGAAGTCAACCGGTCTGTAAGGTTAGGAGAGGAGGATGCTCAGAAAACCTATAGCTGTGTGGTATTTGGTCAGACACCAAAAGGAAGAATTCCCCTAGAACAAAGCAGCCATCTGCCAGCCTCTAGGTCCTAGAGCCTCTGTTCCTGGGCTTCTATGATATACAAAAGTGACAGACTAGTTCCTGACCTCAAGTTCTGTCTTGTCTAACTGGAAGGGAGAGGATCCTGGGCCACATGGCATAGCTAGAGACATGGCTTGGCTCTGAATCAAAATCCAGGAGCTGTGTCCTGAGTGAGTGGGTGGCATCAAGCGGCTTTCCAGACAAAGACGATGAGTACACATTTACACCTTCAGAGTGTTTGCTGAACTCTTTAAGCTGGGACTTTAGTTCTGAGCATCTGTGCCGCTTTTGGCTCCAGGCAGGTTCCAAGGATAGGAGGGCTCCCTTCTGGACCACATGAGCCATGGCTTATAAAGAAATGGCCCTAGAATAGAGATGGACTTCCATCGTCTCCATGTAGGCAGTGAATGGTTCCCGGAGATGCCAAGATGTGCACTTGGGGTTTAGAGCCAAAGGTATCAGCCAGTGCTACTGCTCCCCCACGCCCTACACTCACCCCATTCTATTGGGTTCATGCCTATAGCAGGCAACTCCAGCTCCCCCTGTGGGGGTGTGCTCAGTAATGAATACCCAAGAAAAGCATCAAGGACCTCCTGTCACTGTCCCACCTAAGAATTCTTACAGAGCACTCTTTGTTTTGCTTTTCCCCCAGATGCAGCTGTGGCTAGGAGAGCCAGCCCAGAGGCGGCCAGCACTCACCCAGAGGCGGCCAGCACTCACCCAGAGGCAGCCCGCACTCCTGAGGACTCGATTGACCTTGAGCAGGTGAGCAGGGCTTGATGAGTGGGGAAAGGTGTGGGATATAGCAGGCAAATGCTTGGGAGTCCTGATGTCCTAGACTGGAGGGAAAGTGCCCGAGAGAGGACAGCAGGTGGCTGGGCTGGAGCTCTCAGGAGGACAGGGTCAAGGAAGGGTTGGCTGTCTGGTGCAAGGTTCCTAACTGCCCGACGAGCTCCTGATGGGCCACTAGCCAGTTCAGGAGGGGTCAGGCCCAGGGTGGGCGGGCAGTGGACGTAGTATATAATAAACAGTGGCCCTGTTGGATGTGACACAGGATACATCTCGCGCTCACGCGGATTGTCAGCCATTTCCTGGGCTGGACCTCCACTCCCACACACATGGTTCTTGGACTTAAGGCTAAGAGTCAGAGCTCAATCCCACAGATTCCAGGGCCATCCTATACCTAAAAAACTAGTTTCTCAGGGTTGGAAAACACCCTTAGATGATCCCATGTTGGCATTCCCTCTGCCGTATCCTTGACTCAGTGGCTTTCACGCACATGCCTTTGGGACCAGGAAGTTCATCTGTTCTTGAGGTGGTACTTCCTGTTCTGATTGCTCTGACTGAGCTCCTCTCCGGGGAGAAAGGCGCAGGCCTCCTTTCCATTCTCCTTCGTCAACACTCAGAGGCATGGCCCCCCTGCAGCAGAGTGAGCTCTCCAGGTTCCTTCCTGCGCCTGGCATCTTTCCCCTCCCCAGCTTGGTCACTCTGTTGTGTGTGGCTGCATGTCAAGATGTGGGCCCAGAACCAGGCAGATCTTCTGGTGGGCAGCAAGGGTATTAAACCTTTTGGGCTTTGCCCTGGGGTAAGCCATAGAAAAGAAATTGCTGTAGGTTACAGCACGGGGAAAGGCTTCTTGGGGGAGGCAGGACGTTTGAGAATTTTAGAGCTACAAGAGAGCTTGGAGTCTAAAGCCTCTGGCAGGGGTATAGTTAAGACCCAGAGACTCTGCTGTGAGGTAGTTTGAACTTGACCTTGGGCAGCGGTCTTTTCCACAAAACTTCCTCATTTTCACTGTGGTTGTCATGCGGGGGTGCTCAGGCTAGGACTCAGGAAAGAAGTGGGTAGCAGTGTGTGGGAGCAAAGATCATATGAGGCTGAAATATGGCCGCATAGCCAGCTCAGGCCGACACAGCACTGCCCTCTCCCGCCCCACACACCTTACTGTCCTCTGCTTCTTCAATGCTGGCGAGTGTTGTTGAGGGAACAGAGGCAGAGGCAGCCAGCCTTGCCTACAGGGAATTCCCGGTCAGAGCAGAGCTAGAGCCTTTTATGTGCCAGCAACTGCAGAGCCATAAAAACAAAGATAAGATGGTTTCACTTCCTACTCCTGTTCTAAAGATGGAATATCTAGGGCTCCAGTGCTTCACCACTGAGCTTCCTGCCCAGCCCCAAGCATAGTTTGCAGTTGAATATCTACCTTTAGTACTTTTTGTTGTTGTTTTTGTTTTTATTTTTGGTTTTTTTGAGACAGGGTTTCTCTGTGTAGTCCTGGCTGTCCTGGAACTCACTCTGTAGATCAGGCTGGCCTCGAACTCAGAAATCCACCTGCCTCTGTCTCCCAAGTGCTGGGATTAAAAGCATGCGTCACCACTGCCCAGCCCTTTAGTACTTTTGAGGTAGTACCTAGGAGTAGAACTTGTAACCCACGTGTGGTAATTCTTTCGTTAAAAAATATTTATTTACTTTTATGTAAAATGAATATTGATTTTATAATGAATTATGAATGTTTCGCTTACATGTGAGTGTACCATATGTGTGCAGTACCTGCAGAGGCCAGAAGAGGGTGTCAGATCCCCTAAACCTAGGGTTACAGATGGTTATGAGCTGCCGTGTGGGTTCTGGGACCTGAACCCGGCTCCTTTTGCAAGAGAAGCCAATGCTCTTACCCGCTGAGCCATCTCTCCAGCTCCCGTTTCACTGTGTGAAGAGCTGCCCCTGCTTCATTTAGAGATAGAGGCACAAAACCCTGAGCACCAAGTCCGACGCGGAATAGTGATAACGTGTTATTTCCGTTAGCCACCCTCATCAGCCTCACTTCTGGGTCTCTGTCAGTACTAGATACTCTTCTAGGCAAGGGCATGGCATTCGGCAAGTGTTATCACTCAGCTTTACGGAGGGAGACTGAGGCCCAGTGAGTTTTAAGTAATTCCAACTTGTGTAGTAGCTACTAGATAAAGTGAAGACTCTTGGGTAAGGCAAGCTCCTAGGAGACTGGCCTCCGAGGTCCTGACTGCCGCACCTCTGTCACTGGCGAGGGCAGTGCCGCCTTCAACAGCAAGCAGCTCTGTCTCTAGAGGCATGCAAGCTAGGCTGGTTGTCAAGCATGTTCTGAGGAACCATGGCCCCTGACGTATCTTCCTGCCCTGTCAGGACACATGCGGATTGAAGTGGTGCCTGGGTACCAGCAACCCAAGGTCAGAAGGAGGTGACATCATGGAGGGTTTGGGAACAATCACTTGCCCCAGTGAGCTCTTTGATTGGGACCGAGAAGCTTACACCTGAGGCAGGTTGTAGGCCCAGGATCACTCGTCATTTCTAACTTTCTTGTGACCTGACTTTACAGCCCAAAGAAGTACAGAGGGTACAGACTCAGGCCCTGGAGCTGTCTGAGACCCAACCTGTGGCTATGGTAAAGACAGTGCCTGGAGCACACCCTGTACCAGTGTATGCCTTCTCTATGAAAGGCCGCACCTACAAAGAGGTAAGCCCCCTATTCAGTCATGCGTCAATCTAAAAGGCTTAGACTCCAGCCTACAGTGAGGTGTAATTGGATAAGAATCTGCGTCTTCCTAAGGTCTTTATTTGCTCCACATTCTCCACTGCTCTCAGATGCTCCCCTAGGAAGCTTGAAATAACCTTGAGCCACTCTCAGCCCAGCTGGGATGCTGAGACAGCCAAGGCTATGAGACCAGCTGAGACTGTTGGTTAGTGGCCATGACCAGTGTGCATGGCAACCCGAGAGAACCTCCTGTTTGCAGAGACATGCTCAGTATGACCCAAAGAACGGGAGTAAAAACATGCCTCAAACCCCTGGCACTCAGCTCAGTGTCTCAGCCCAGCAACCCCAGAGGCACCAGAGTCACCCCTCTAATTCCCCACTCCTCAGGAGGCTTCTCAGACTGTTAGCCCCATGAAGAGGAAGTGCTGCTACAAAGATTGCTCCAGAAAGATCATCAAGATGGAGTCTACAGAGGAGAATGAGGACAGGTTGACCACAAGCTCCCCTGAGCAGCCCAGGCCCAGCACTTCCAAGACCCCCTCCCCTCTCCTTCTGGATGGGACTTCCAGCCCTGAGAGCACCATCCCTGAAAAAGAGACCCTCCTGCCCATCAACAATCATGTTACCAGCAACACAGGGGAAACAGGTAGGAGGATTAGGTGGGGAACGCCCATATAAGACTGCCATGCTGCCCTCAGACATCTGGGACACCCCAGGCCCCACCTCAACATTCTGATCCCACTTGGGCACTCAAAGCCACCAGGACTCCCCTGCCTGAGTTGCTCTGAGCAGCCATTGAGTATGGCACCGGTAGTTTACCCTGTACTTGCTATGATTCCAGTGTGGGACACTCGAGGGGCTATGCCTTAGCTCTGCCTTCTTCCCTCCAAAACTGCCAGTGCCAATCTCTGTTCTCTGGGGACATAAACACTCCATCTCCCCCTTGCACACACAGGGCAGGGCATCCATCCTCCCCAGCCCACTGGCTTACAAGGATTCTCCTGGATGTCTCACCCCAGCCAGTGGACATCCCAGGAAGGATTTAGTGCTGCCACCCCACCCCTCTCCATTTCAGAGGAGCGAATCGTGGTGATCAGCAGCTCAGAGGACTCAGATGCCGAGAATCTGGTGAGTAACTCGGAGTTCAGCCTAGGACTTCCGCCTCCCCTTGTTCAAGGTTCCGAAGGTCACAGCCACAGCTGGTGACTCTCAGACTCACCTGGCACCTGGGAAATTTCCCAGAAGGCCAAGCCGTACCGAGGACAGCCTGCATGCACTAGCTGTGCTTGTTGCATTCTGGCCCTCTTACTGCACCAGACAAGAACACCTCTGCAGTGCTTTCTGGGCTGCTTGCTCCAGGCCCTGGCTATCCTCTGTAATATCTTCTCATCGGGAAACTTCTCTAGAGCTTCTCTAGAGCTTCCTTGTGTGTTTTCAATCTGCTAAGTACTTCGTGAGGAAAGCTGGAAAGGGGTCATTCCCTGGTTAATCAATGAGCTGGGCATTGTGGTGACACACACCTTTAATTCCAACACTTGGGAGGCAGAGGCAGGTATGAATCTCTGTGAGTTCAAGGTGGCCAGCCGGGTCTACAGAGTGAGTTCCAGGACAGCTAGGGCTATGTAGAAGATTCTGACTGAAAAACAACAACAAAGTCAGACAGTGAAGGTTAGTGATAGGTCAAGTGTGCCCATGGGTGACAAATAATGGACATGGGATGTCTCATTTACTTTTCTATTGCTGTGGAGAGACACCAATGCAAAGGCATCTTAGAGTAGAAAGAGCTTATTTAGCTTTGTAGTTTCAGAGGGTCAGTCCATGGTCATCATGACAGGGAGCTTGGCAGCAGGCAGCATGCATGGTGCTGGAGCCAGAGCCAAGAACTCACATCTGATCCACAAACACAAGTTACAGAGAGAGAGCTGCTAACTGGGAATGACATAGACTATTGAAACCTCAAAGTCCACGCCTAGTGGCCCACCTACTCCAACAAGGCCATGCCCCCTAATCCTTCCCAAACAGTTCCACCAACCGGGGTCCAATGATTCAAGCATAAGAGCTCATGGGGAACGTTCTCATTTAAACCACCACAGAAGCCCTATGCAAGCTTTTACTTCATGTTAGAAAACTTCTTTGAAGGCATCTGATAATGAAACCAGTGACTCTTCTGTACCTGGAGGCATGTCATCAGAGACTGGGTTGTTACATGTCCAGGGAAAACAAAGCATGAGGAGAGTAAGAGGTTAAACTGGAGGTCCCTAGTGTCCCCAAGCTCACAGCCTGGGATTCCATGTTGGAGCGTGTATGGAGTGTGTGCAGAACCCTCATTACCAGCACACACCTCCCTGCTGAGCATCTGCAGAACCTCCCACCTACATTGGACCTCCCACCCCAGCAGGACCTGCAGTCTGCACCAAGGCACCTGCCACCCACCGACTGATTGGACTTCCCATCATTCCACTGAGCAAGCTCTGACTCTGATGCTTCCCTCCAGCCTCCCACTTGCCAGAAGTATGCTGCCGTCCTCTCTCAGATCTGCATGTTCTCACACAAAGCGAGGAGAGCCACCTGCCTTCATCACACCCTTGGTAGCCTGTCCTCCAGGGGTCCTGTACCCCGACACAGGCCTCCTCTTGTAGCTTAGGCCACCACTCCTGACACCACAGGCCTTCCCAGGCGTCCTGCTGACACCCGCACACAGAGGGGCATCGGCACACGCTGCTGCATGCACAGAACCTGCCAGTCCCTTGGACGCTCCCTCCGGGGCTCCCCCAGGTTTCACCAGTGGCTTTGCAACTTACACTCTCTCCCTTGCTTCTCCATGGCTTCTCAGCCCAATGCTTCTTCCATGGGTGGTGCTCAGGAAGCAGGTCCCCTACGTCAGAGATGCTAACAAAGCCCCCATGGAGGATCCCCAAGTTCAAGGCCCTCCTTGAAGTCTTTGAAATTTTATTACCACCACCCTACCCAACCAAGAGGCCGCATTTCTGCCGGTCCAGGCATGGGCCTCTATCAGCCGGGCCTCTGAGAACCTGAGTTCTTCCTTCCTCCATGGTGCAGCCACCACATCTCACTCCGCAAATCTTCTGGCCAGATATCCCTGCCCGTGAACGCAGAGATTCTGCCCATCCCGAAGCCTGGCAGGTATGACTGCTCAATAAATACTGCTCAGTAATTTCCGTTGTGAACCCTTTTCCCATGGCCATCAGATCTCATGCGGGATCTTCCCTGCAGGGCCATTTGTCTTCTCCCTGAATGGAACTTAGCTCCTTCAGGGAAAGACCATGGCTTCCTTCCCTCTACACTATGAGAATCCAAAGTAGGCAGGGCAAGGCCTCTATTATAGTACATCGCTGGTGGCTTTGAAGTCCAGCCCTTACTGCCTCAGACATCTGCCCACCTCCCCTCTCCTGGAGAAAAGATAGGACCATCTTCCCTCCCCCGCCCCCAGATTTCTTCTTCCCCTTCATGTCTTGTTTTCTTCCTGATTTCAACTCCCACCATCTGGCCACTCCTTGACAACTCAAAGATCTTCCGCCTGTTAGTCACGTCAGCTGACAGCCCACCACATGACCCACACTGTGTGCCTCGACACCATCTCTGAATGGACTGCTCCGATTCAGACCACAGCCTCATGTTTTGTGAGCTCTCAAATGTGCCATCACCTCCTACCAGTTCTCCCTTCTTCAAGCATTATCTCCTAGAGATTGCTGGCAGAAACAACCACAGGAAGATCCCTGGGCCCGGTTGACTCTCTGCTGCTCCCTGGAGACATGTTAGAGAAAAGCCACACAAGAAGGCAAAGAACTAAAGACTTCTGATCTCCTCCTGTTCTCATTTGGTTCCTGGGGACAGTTCTTCTCTGAGCTTCATCCTGATCCTCCCTCTAACCTGTTGACTGTACCTTCTGCTCCTGGGAGGAAACAGAAGCCCTTTTGGCGGTGTGGGAATCGTGAGCATCTGCTACCTAATTACAGATTTGCCTGCTGTTAGCACTTCCCATCATCTGCCACTCTGGTTGGCGGGGGGCAGCCTGTCTGGCCTCTAAGACACACACCTGAGTCCTGGCCCAGCCCCTGCCCTGTGGGAAGCCTCACTCTATCTCCTGCTCAGCCCGTGTCCTCTGATTCATCCACTTCTTCCTGCCAGCACTGCCCACTCCTGCTTCCCCCTTGGCCTGTGTTTCCCATCCCACGTTCTGTATCTCCACACCATGCCTACACCCTCTACCTGTTGACACCAGGGAAGCTCCGGGCCTCTCGGCACCGTGGTCCCAGATAGTCCATAGCATTCTTAGCCAAGGTTGGCCTCTCCCAGACGTCTGATTCTCTTTGCAATCCTCAGTGCTCCATTCCAGGTCTCCTTGCTCTTGTAAAGGTTGGCATTCTGGCTTTGGTTCTGGCTTCTTTCCTGTATACTGTGTACAGTCTCTGGGTAAGGGCAGCCCACTCTGACTAGTTAATGCCTAGAAGGAGCCGCTGCCCGCGCTTGCTCCTGCCTGCTAAGCAGAATGCCAGGGCCTCCCAGCAGCTTTGCCCAGAAGCCCCCTGTGCCCATTCTCCCTGTCTCTCCCCTTGCATTACCTCTCTACCCTCTGCAGAGGCGTATTGCCGAGGGCAGGGCACCCCCTGTAGCTGTTTCTTACCTGTAGCCAAAACTTAGTCCTTGCCTTTCCGTTGTTGCCTATAGCCTTGTGTTAGCTGGACGTTTCCTTCTATCTCATCATCTTTGATGACATTCAAGCTACTGGCCCTAGATGGGACTGGAAACCTAGGAAGGACAGTGGAGGAAAATATACCAGCGGTTTCCCCAGACATGTTCATGGTTGAGCTCAGGAGATGCCACAAGCGCTATAGCAGGTGGGAAGAGGACAGTGAGATCCAATGTCAGTGGTTATCAGCATCACCGAGGGAGGAGGGAGATGCCCCCTTCAGGTTAGGAAGAGGTGACCATTGCTCACTGTGCAGGGTAAGCCTGGGGGGCAGAAGAGTCCATTGCTTCAGTGTATATGTGTCAAAACTAACCGTTCGAGAAGTCCCAAATTTAAAAATAAACTGAACCCTTCATGCCTCTCACTGCTGTCTTCCAGGACCCGTCCAGACCCCTGAGGCACTATAGCATACCTCCCCATAAACGTGCACTTTGCAGTTTGGAGGGACAGTGTTCCAGGGTACCTATCCCTTTCTCCTCTCTGCAGGTCCTTTGTTTTGCTTTATAATGAGGGGCTGTCCTATAGTATTGTCCTGCTGAAATATCACTTTTCCAAATGAGACAGTAGGGATAGACCTCAGCATGGCCTGCCTCTATGTCGGTTACAAGACTTCCCTGTCCCAGAGGAGAGACTGCACAAGGAGGAATGTTTCGGAAGAGCTCATCTCTTGCTGGCTGAGGCAGCAGGATCTCAGATGGTGGAGAGAAGTCAAGTCCTAGTCTCTTGTAGAGTCCATGGCAGGAAAGCTGTGCTTAAGCCCTGGAAAGATGGTAGGCCCCGCACCTCACCAGGGCCACTGTTGGAAGAGTCTTGAAGCGGAAGAGAGAGGTATTCTTGCTCATTTTTGTGACAGATGACCAGAGTCCTTGCCAGTGTCAGGACCAAGCAGGAACAGGGGCAGCCTGTGGCAGGCCCAGCAGTGATGACTGGCAGAGGAAGGAGGCCCAGGACGAGCAGCAACTAGTGCAGAGATGCCACCACAGTACTGATGAGCGTGCCTATCAGAGAATGCGGGGCGGGTGCTTGGCTGAGGAGGCGGGAACTAAGAGCAGAGCTACCTGCAGAAGGGCTGGAGCGGCAGGCAGAAGCATCCTCCGGAAGCTCCGTGTGCCCTTCCCGTAGACTCTTTAGAGATGTCCTGCTCAGCCGTCCATTCCTGCCAAGCCGGTTTGAGATTTAAGAGAAGAGGCAAACAAGGAGTTTGCAGCTGCCTGGCTTGAGTACATGGTATTGCAGTGAGACCAACCTCTGCCGTAGTGCACAGCAGTTCCTGGGGGTTGAGGGTGAGTGTGGACTAAAGGACAGACCCAGCCTTTCCTCCAGCCACGGCTTAGAGGAAGGAAAGGGAGCATCTTACCTCAGAGGAGGGAGATCTAGAAATGAGGTTTCCCGCCCTAAGAGATGTGGCGTGAAGACGAAGGCCAGAAAGTAGAGCTGTGTGGTGCTCCAGGTGTCCTGCTCTGAAGACTGCCTTCAAGGCCTGAAGGGACATCGCCAGAAGGAAAGACTCAGGTGGAAGCCCCTGGGACCACAAAGGGGCGTTTGGAGTGATGTTTTAAGTGAGAAGGAAGCCCATGTGTCATGTCACTGGTGGAGGAATTGACTGGACCAGTGAGGCGGCCCTTCAGCATCTGGCTAGGGTGAACCCAGACTAGAGAAGGACGCAGCCAGGGTGGCTCAGCCCTGCCTGCCAGTCCAAGTGTGAGGACAGACACTGCGAGTCTGAGGACAGAGACCCAGAGCCAAAGTAGAGACTCCGGGGGCCACGCCAGAAAATGACTGGATTCTTCCATGGAGAAGAGAACACTCTGCTGCTCTCAGCTCGCAACTAGGGAGATGCCTCCAGGAAGGTCCGCACAGGGAAGGAGAAATAACGTGGGGTGTCTGGGTGCAAGGCAGGCTGGGAGAAAGTTGGGGTGCCTGATGCAGGACTACAAAATGTAAGTTAAATGAAAAGCAGCCTCCTTTAGGAGAGCCAAGCCCTGGTCACCTTTCTAGTGAGCATCACAACGTCTCTTGGCTGAAAGCAAGTGTTTTTGGACGGGTGGGTGAGACAGGCCATGGCCAACAGCTACTTATTTCAGGTCACAGCTTGTAGTCCATCATCCAGGGATGTCAGGACTGGAACCCAAGGCGGGAACTGATTCAGAATCCTGGAAGCTGTTTACTGGCTTGCTGCTCCTCCTGGCTTGCTAAGCCTGCTTTCTTACCACCCAAGGACCATGTGCCCAGGGATGGCACCACCCTGCGTGGGCTTTGCCCCTCCAAATTGATCACTAATTACGAACGGAGGCATTCTCCAGCATTGTAGCTCCTCCTTCTCAGATGACTCTAGCTTGTGTCAAGTTAATAAAAACAGCAGCTAGGGCAGCAGGGCTGTTAATTCTCTAGTCAGAGGTGTTTGTTCTCCAGAAGCCACAGCCCTGGCCCATATGTGTGACCCTTAAATGTGCATACACATTTGTGCATCCCCGCTAATCCACCCCGTCCTGTGCACCCCTTACTGTGCGCGTGCGCATGTGCGGGTGTCATCCCTACAGCTTCTGTGCGCACGCTTGCCCTAGAGCGCTGACTCGCCTTGCCTTGGTTGGACCTTCAAGGCCTCTGAACTCCTGACCTGTTGGCTTCTTTGTGTTGCAGTCTTCACACGAGCTGGACGATAGCAGCAGTGAGTCCAGCAGCGACCAGCTGGAGGGCCCCAATTCCCTCATGGCCTTGGATGAGAGCCTCTCTGAACCCCGCTTAGAAGACAGGACCCTGGTTTTCTTTGACCTCAAGATTGACAATGAAAGTGGGTTGCCCAAGATCTACCCTACCTCTTTCTAGCTTAGTCTCTGAGCCCCCCAGGGAAAATGTAGCTAGAGCCACCTCTGAGGCTCCAGCCAGCCCCTCTCCAGCCATGACAGCCAGGTGGGCAGAGACTCTGACACACCTGTGATGCCAGGCATTGCCACACCTGTCTGGAGTGGAGCCCGGGCATGGGAGGAAGACGTGAACTCCACAGTTTCACTTCTGACAAAACCTCTGTGGCGAGACTGGGAACAGTGTATAGGCCATTGTTGATAAGTAATCTGCTCTTGCCCGCTGGCTGTGACCACACATTTCCCAGAACAGGGCCCAGATATATGGGAAGGCCTGTAGGACCCAGGTGAGGAGAGTTGTGACTCCTCCTCCTGGAAGCCCCTAGTCTTCCTCTCTGGCGTCCTTGCCTTGGGCCTTAGCTCTGGCCCTTTCCTCTGGCCCTTTCCTCTAGCCAATAGTTATGGGCCCTGTATCAGGGCTCGCCCAGCCATCAGGTATTTCCATAGCACAAAAAAAAGCCATCTTTGGGCGTCAGGAGAAGTCTCTGGGCCATGCCCTTAAGGGGTGCAGCCCAGGGCTCTGATCCAGCAGGGACTGATGGGGTTGGAGGTAGGAACAGAATAGAAGGTGGATAAGAAACACTCTGGGGTCTCTGTTGGAGGTGGAAGCTGAGAAAATACAAAATGGGCAGAATTCTAAGGGGCAAACTCCGGGGCAGGAGGGAGAGGAAGAGCCCACCAGCTGCAAGACGGGTGAGCCGTCCTGCCCCCAGTCAGAGCCAGACAAGAGCTACAAATGGAAGAAACATGGTTCTGCCAGCAGGCTTCATGGTGGGATTTCTAGACAGTGGATCAGCACCCGATCCCTTGCACCCACCCCAGTGCCTCCTGAACCCTGAACCTTACCCTGCCCTTCTTTCCTGCCTAGCCCAGAAAATTAGCCAGCTGGCGGCCGTGAACCGGGAAAGCAAGTTCCGAGTGCTCATCCAGCCCGAGGCCTTCAGTGTCTACTCGAAGGCCGTCTCCCTGGAGACGGGGCTGCAGCACTTCCTGGGCTTCCTCACCTCCATGCACCGTCCCATCTTGGCATGTCCTAGGCTGTGGGGGCCCGGACTCCCCATCTTCTTCCAGGCCCTGAATGATATCCACAAGCTGTGGGAATTCCAGAACGCCGTCTCAGGTTTCTTGGCCGTGTTGCCCCTCATCCGGGAACGCATACCCGGCGCCAGCAGCTTCAAACTTAGGAACCTGGCCAAGACGTACCTGGCGAGAAACATGAGCGAGCGCAGCGCCCTGGCTTCCGTGCTGGCCATGCGAGACCTGTGCTGCCTCCTCGAGGTCTCCCCAGGACTGCCGCTGGTCCAGCACATCTACTCCTTCAGTAGCTTGCAGTGCTTCGCGTCCCTGCAGCCCCTAGTTCAGGCCAGTGCCCTGCGGCAGCCTGAGGCCCGCCTCTTGGCCCTCCACAATGTAAGCTTCCTAGAATTGCTGACCTCATACCGCGGCCACCGGCAAGAAGGCTTGAAGAAGTACATCCGCTACCTGAGCCTGCAGACCACGCCCTCGTCGGCTTCGACCCAAGCTGCCCAATTCCTGCAGAGTCTGAGCACCTACATGGAAGGACTGTTGGAAGGCCATGCCCCTGCTGGGGCAGAAGACAGTTCTGCCCCTCTCTCTGGAAGACCTGAAAACAAGGGGTGCCTGGTCTAGTTGCTCAGCACAGAGGGAGGGGCATCTCTGAGCCAGCCCCCCACCCCCTTCAATACATTCCCAGATCCTGTCATTTAATTCAGAACAGGTATCCTTTCTCTGGGACCAAACTCCCTCTCTCTAAAATTCCTGCAGCAGACACCAAAGGTACCCCAGACCTAGACCTCCCTTCTGGAAGCCAGAACCAAGAAGGCTTACATAAAGAAGGCATGGTCTCTGGGCTCTCAAGGACCCCAGTCATCACCTACCACCATCATGTGTGGCCTTGCGGCTCCCCCTGGATGCTCAATCCATGTCCCAAGTGGCCTGCTAGTGGCCCACAAATAATACTTTAAGGTGGCACTGACCCCATACCAGCGGCCCCGTAAGCACTCAAAGTGCCTTTCGAACCAAAATGGCCTCATGGATTTGAGTTCTCTTGGCCCCAACTGACCAGAGGCCAACTGTGTTCACTTTTATTTTTCTTAAAAGTACTTTTGTTCCAACGGGGCCTTGCAGCAGCAGAGAACCAGAAACTGTAACCGTTGACACCCGCTTCCACACACTCACCCCTCAGACTTTGTTCATCAGGCCTCCTGACTGCTCCCTGCACTCAGCCCTTCCAAGGGACACCCAGAGGAGCACTGGCATCTCGACCGTGGGGAGGTCTCCGGAATCAGGCTCTCTGGAGCAGGGCCTGTGGTGTTAACACGTTCTCCGGGGGGCTCTGTATGCTCAATTCTGAGCATCAGTGTTGCCCCAGACCACACATCCCCACAAAGGGAAGCAGAGAAGCCCCTGGTCATGCACATTGAGTATGGTCAGGAAAAGGTCAGAATGTCAGTGTTCTGTGAGACCACCTAGCCTGCGGTATTATCTCAGTCCTCAGTCCTTGGACTTTGAGGGTTGGGCCGCAGGTTACTGGAGCAGCAGATAAGAAGCATCCTTACCCTTGGGCCCCAGCTCTTGTTCTGAGCCTTTGGTCCCTGACCCTATGGCCATCTGGAGGTCGGCTGTTCCCCTGTAGTTGGCTGAACTGCCGTTCCCCGTCTACCCTGACCCCTTCCCTGCTTGCTCCTAGGGTGTTTCCAGATAGCTCGAAGTGCCCATCTTGACAGCCTGATGGCCTCTGCTTCCATGTGGGTGATGCCTGCACGCCCACACCTCTGGCTCATCCTATGGGTGTTCCAAGGCAGTGGTTCTCAACCTTCGCAATGCTACAACCAACCCTTCAATATGGTTGTGGTGACTCCAACCATAAAGTTATTTTGTTGCTACTTCATGACTGTAATTTTGCTAGCTAATGAACCTGGTATGGAGACCTTCTGATATGCGGCCCCTATGAGGGTCCTTTGACATCCCCCCCCACACAAATGGGTCATGACCAGCAGGTTGAGAAACTGCTGCTCTAAGGCATTCTGTAGAAGCTCATTCCTACCATAGTAGGGATGAACTCTGAGAACTATCCATCAGAGCTCTGGTTCTGGGTGGAGATAAGGATGGGAGGGGGAAGGAGGTTGAGACCCTCACCTGGCTGTACTGGCCAGGCTGGGCTGGGGCCATGTCTCATACGAGTCCCAGCCTCACTGGGCTACTTGTCTTCAGCTGATGATGGTTTAATGACAGAAGGAAGCCCCGCCCCATCACTGCTGTCAGACTTTAGGAAACATGTGAATCCTGAAACCTTAACGTTCCAGTCACAAACTTTACTCATCCCTCCTTCCCTAAAGGAGTCTTTGAGGCATCTCTTTTCCTGGGGATAGACGGTGCCCCCAGGCGAGGGTGGGCAGGTTACTTAGCTTTGGGGAGAGTCAGAGTCTGGCAAGCTGAGCATCTCCTGTTCAGAGCTAAGGACATGACTCTTTGAAGTAGGGAGACCCAGGTGGACTTACCTCAGGATGGTTTCCAAAGGTGAGAGGCACCAACTTCAAGAAGTGCTTCCCAGAGGGAGGCACGAGCCAGAGACCAGGCCCGGCAGGCCCTTCGCTGCTGGGTCCGCTCCCGTTTTCAGGTTTCTAGAGCTGCCAGTAAAATCCCATGAATTGAAAGTGAGGAGCAGCATAGGAAATTGGCAACATGTGTTTCATCCATTGTCTTTGATGTCCTGGGGGAGCTTAGCCTAGAACTTTCAAAGTGCCAGTGCACAGCGTTCTAGGGAATCGTGCTCCTTGGCTGGGCGAGCTGCCAGGTTTGTTCAGCAACACCACCTCTCTACCCACTTTCTGTCCCGGGTGCCCAAATTCCACGTCCAGAGCTTTAGTCGCTCGGCTTGGCCCTTTGACCAAAATATACCAAAGTTCAAATACACTGTGTGTGGCACATTCTAAAATTTTGTCAAGGTTTATCCACAGACACCCAAACCAAAACCTTATTTTCTGGGAGTTGGGATTCGGGTTTTGGTAGATTGTGACCCTGATCTGGTACTCCCAACTCCTTGGTCCTCAGGAAGCTCCTCTGTAAAATGAGATAACGTATATTATATTTTTTACTTCGTGAGACCTTTGCTGGAATTAAGTGTTTGTGACTTAAGGTCTTATTTCATAGACAAGATGAGAGTTACCACTCTTTAAGGAAATAAATAGCAAGTCTTAGCAACATAACAAGAATACACACTGTGTTGGGGAGAGGCTGGGGGGGGGGCGGGTGCCAAGAGTCAGGCGCCACCACGGCATAGGGAGCGAGCAGTGGTTGGCCCTGTGTTGACACCAAATGAGATCAGGCCTCCTGGGGTTGTTCGGCGTATTTCTGCCCCGGCCTCTCTTTTGGGAACAAAGGCTAGCTCAGGCCCTTGTGAATGTCCCTTGAAAGCACTTTACCCTCATTCCAACCATGCTTCTCCAGCCTGCACGACATCCAAATGCCACCCGGGTGCCTGCTGTTCTGTCACCCCGGACCCAACCCCATTTCACCTTCAACGTCTAACCTGGCCCTGCCCCTCTCAGCAGATCTAGGTCTTCTGAGACTCCCTGCCAACACCCTAGGATTGTCTGGCTCCCCTACTTTCGGAGTTTCTGCTTCTTTTGTTCTCTACTAAGGGCACAACTAGTTAGCGTGGACTCCCTGGGTGTGGCACACTATTAAGTCAGGACTCTGAACCATCCCAGGTAGAAGAGGAGCCAAACTCACAGTGCTCCCAGTTTCTGTCAGCAGAGGGCGCCACAGCCCACATGTCTGGCCAGAGGTTTGGCGGACCATTGTGCACAGCTCTGCTGAGGTTGGTAGACATAATGTATCCCAGCCCTTTGTAATGTGTTGGGCATTCTGGGACTACAGGAGACAGCTTTAGGTAGCTGTCCCATGGAAAACAATTTTCAAATGTCGAACTCTTTTATATTTAATTGAACACCTATCAAGAGCAAAATTACCAATCTTGCTGATTTCTGAGGTACAGTTGCAAAGAATGCCACCAACTTGGAATTCTTAAAAGGTTTGCTTATCACCAATATTAAGTAACCATAAGCCCAGCAGGGACGCAGACACAGCAAACCTGAAAATGTGGAAGCGTTTGGGAAATGTTGGATAATCACTAAAATTAGGACAAGGACCGTGGGAGAGTGAAAGCTGAGCCAGGTTAGGGCCCAAGTTAGAATCGGGGGTGGGGTGCGTGGGTTAAGCTAGCTGTGAGTGGGAGGACATGTCCTACAGTCTAGCTGGGGGTAATGGTAAGATGTGGGGTTAGATCAGACTCGGGGTCGCTTCTGGAGTGAAGGTTGGGGATCCAGGGAAACCCCAGCCACGGACTCTCTAGTCTCCAGGTGTGGCTTCAGCAATGAGGAGGCCCTGAGGCTTCTGAGGAACTCCTGCTCACGTGGGCCCCAGTGCATGCTCTGTCCCAAGCCCTGCTACAGCTCACTGAGCCCCAGCGGGGCCAGGTCCACCCAGTCACTGGAAAGACTGAGGCATGTGCAGATCTCTCTAGGGGCAAGAGCCCAGGACATCAGGTGTGTATCTTGGTGCACAGTCTCCCAGCTGTCATATTAGGAGGAAAACTGCATATCCGATGTGACTTGGCCACTAACGCCAAGTAGCTTCAACCCTTCCTCTCAGCTACACCATTTATTTTACTTTTTTAAAAAGATTTACTTATTATTATATGTAAGTACACTGTAGCTGTCTTCAGACACTCATGGATGGTTGTGAGCCACCATGTGGTTGCTGGGATTTGAACTCTGGACCTTTGGAAGAGTAGTCGGTGCTCTTAACCGCCGAGCCATCTCTCCAGCCCCAACTATACCATTTAATTGCACTTTTGTCTTCTTCATCACCAGTGAACACAGGGACCAGCAAGGCTGGTTTCTTGCTGGAGGTCAGCTCTCTTGCCTATGCAGGCAGAAGTAGAATTGACCCCAAGGGAGCCCAGGCCTAGGCCACTGCACCAGGTGTCTGGCTTTGGGCTTGAGGGAGGTTCCTGTCTCCTTCTACTGGTGTCCTGATTGCCCAGTCAGGGTGATGAGAAATGGAGGCCCTCGAAGCTCCTGTCTCCCTCAGCCTGGTACCACTCACTGCTCAAGCTTATCCTCATTTTTTTTTAATTTTATGGCAGTGTCCTCAAACCTCTTTATATATATATTCCTGCCACCCCCTAAGGAATCTTTTAAGATAATTTGGCACTATTTTCACATCCTCCGACTTATGTGTCAATACCAGTTATACCGGGCCCTCTCTGGGATGTTTTCGATTTGTGACCTCTGAAAAGAGTGTTTTCTTTCGTTCACAGCTGTCCTTATGGAATGCAGCTGTTCGGACAGTGAGAAGTCAGGTGATGGTTTTTGTCAGCTCTCTGCCAGGGATCAGTTTCCCTCTCCTGGGGGTGAGGGTGCTGCCTTTGTTGAGGATGTACATCCCATCTCCAGTTACAGTGCAAGTCAGAGTGGAGTGCTGAGCCTGATGTGGGGGCGGGGACATGTGAAGAACGACGGCAGAAGATATGGGTGACACGCCCATAAAGGACACGCACCCTCAGAGTAGTGGAGGGCCTGGTCATCCAGGAGGGTCATGCTGAGGCCACACGGAGGCTGGGACTCGAGAACGGGAGGCAGGACCATCATTAGCTTTTGTCTCTGAACACAATATCAGCTCCAGATCCACTGGGCCTAAATGAAAAAGATGCCTGTGAAGAGAAGGATCTAGAATTTCCACTCACTCTCCCCATTACACACACACACACACACACACACACACACACACACACCTAGGAAGTTTGAAAGTCCTTATCCAACCATAAAAAATGTCGTCAAGTGAGGGGGAAAATTCCTTCAGTCTTGGCTCAGGGAACTTCCTTAAACTCAGCTCAAAGGAATTCTTTCCTGGACCAGCTGCCTAGAGGACAATTTAATCCATACATATTATAAATATCCTCAACTTGATAGCCATATTGATTGCAAAAACCAGCTAGCTAACCATAGAAAAATTCCAAAGAGCAAGCCAGTAAGACCAGCATGAAAGTATCAGAAAAAAAGGGTTGTTTGTCTGATTATCTAAAACTGCACTCATATGCAGATTAAGCATGATAATAAATATTATATAACTTTTAAGAATTAAACAAGTACGCCGGGCGTGGTAGCACACGCCTGTAGTCCCAGCTCTTGGGAGGCAGAGGCAGGCGGATTTCTGAGTTCGAGGCCAGCCTGGTCTACAGAGTGAGTTCCAGGACAGCCAGGACTACACAGAGAAACCCTGTCTCGAAAAACAAAAAAACAAAAAAACAAAAAAAAGAATTAAACAAGTACTAACCCTTGGCAGATCAGCTAAAGAACAGACAATAAGAATACACCTCTTTTCTCAATAGACAAGCCTGTGTACTGACCCCCCAGAACAGGCTTTTGCCCCCCAATACCTCCACTCTCTTAACCCCGTCTCTTATTATCCCCTCTCGTCTGATCCCAGTCCACTGAGAATTTAGGTTCTGTCCCACCTTCCCAAGCCCCCTCGACAATGTCTTTTACCCTGATGGGGTCACCCCTTGGTGGCAGGCTGAAGGGATTTATAGCAGTCCCCACCTCCCTCTGGCCCCGCCTGGCTAGTAGACAGCCATCTGCAGGAAGGTCACTTTCTCACAGTGCCGACAGACTTGTGGGTTGGATGGAGCCCCACCCCCTAACGCACATCAGAGCAAATAAATACATCAAGTTTGCAGCTGGGTCTGGAGATAAGGACCAAGGGAGATGAGGCGCGGCGTACACGCTCACAGGATGGCTACACAGGAGCTTCCCCCTTTCCAGCCCTTTGCTGTCTTTCCAGCAAAGCTTATTTAGGGCTTTTGAAAATGGGCTGTGCCTGGGGCAGGTTGTCTCTTGGGAGAGGGACTAGGCTGAGGAACTCTTCCTCAGCTTGGATTTTGTAGGGACTGACCTGAAGAAAGAGTGAATCTGTTCAGGTCAGAAGATAGGAGGAATACTTAGCACAGGAGGGGAAGTCTGAAGAGGCAGACAGATTTCCCCAAAGCTTCACAGGAGTTCTGAGGGGAGACTTGGGGACCTTAAGGAAGACCCCCAGAGCCCCCTTCCAGAGGCAGCCTTCCTCACCCCTGGAGAAAGCCCATCTGTATAGGGCCTCCCAAGTAGAGAGGGCTTACCCTTGGCCACCAAGCTCAGCATATCTCTGACATGGACTGGCCCTGGAGAGGGAGTGACTCAGCCACCACATGCTGTGCATTTCCCAGCATCCTCTGCTGTTCTCTCTCCAATGTCTCCTCTCCACTATAGGAGATGAAGCAGGGACAGGGGACCCCAGGCCTCTGATGATGTTTGGTGACACTGGGACTGCTTCAGCCTGTCACCAGAGCTCCATGGCACCCTTCTTGTCCCCCCTCTTCTGATCCCCTAGGGTGGCACAGGCCTTACCCAGACTTTCCAAGCTATTAGAACTGTGTGCAGGCACAGAGGGGGAAATGCATAGGAGCTTCTACCTCCTGGCAGTCCTCAGCCATGTCAGATGCCATAGTCCATGGAAGCCAGGTCCCCTTGACTGGAGGTGGGAAGAGCTCTGAGGGGTTGATTTGCCTGGGAGCTCCCTGGGATGCAGATTCCTGACACCACACCACTGACTCCTCCCTCCTTCTCACCCGCTT
This sequence comes from Apodemus agrarius, assembly GCA_964023405.1. Classification (NCBI taxonomy): domain Eukaryota; kingdom Metazoa; phylum Chordata; class Mammalia; order Rodentia; family Muridae; genus Apodemus; species Apodemus agrarius. The sequence continues at coordinate 61,233,457 of OZ030012.1, read as the reverse complement.
TCCCTTCTTCTCCTTTACTGCTTTCTACCTGCACACAATACATCAATGGTGCTTCTAGAAAACCAGATCCAATGATAATGAAAACAGCAAGAGCCTACGGGAACCAAGAGGAAATGTGATTTTGTCCCACTCGTTCGTGTGCTCTGCCACGCCCTGCTCTGAGCTTCAGTGGGGCAGTGGGTGGGAAAGAGCTCTGAGGCTGAGGAATAGCGGAGAGGGAGATCCTCCCTCCCAGGTCAAGCCTTGGGGAATCTACAGGCGAAGAACTCGGAGACCCTGTGTACTGTGGTCCCTCTGTGCTGTGAAGATCCAGGCGACATCGAGCTGCTGAGCAGAAGGAGGTGTCCCTGTTTCCCCCGCCTTTGTGGAGGTCCCAATCAAATATTCACTGACCAGATTCTAACCTCTAGGAGTGGTTGCTCCGACCGCCTTTGGGACTCTATGTCTATAGAGCAATGTGCAGTATTTGGGGGGAAGGAATCAGCTCCCCAGGTCCAAGTGTTCCAACAACCTTGAGAGAGAAAGCATGCTACAAAGAGAAGTCAAGAGAAAGGCCGGGCCTGCTTGGGCACCAGGGAAGGGATTAGTTTTGTTGGACTTGCCCGGGACAGCCTCCTTGCTATCACAGCTTGCCTAAGAAGTCCCACTCAATCTGAAAACCAGTTGCTCCTAAGCCCACAGCCCCCTAGAAACAGACCTTGGTCATGGTGGTGCTTGAGAGACCCTGGATGCATCCAGTCCGCTTTCCTTGTTAGATTTCGGAGAAAAAAGACCAGACTGACCTCTACAGAAGAGACTTTATTTCAAATCAGTGAAGGACAGACACTCTTCTGGGGGAAAGAGGCGCCCTTGAAAGGGACAGGGGACACTTGAAGTTCATAGAGGATGTGGTGATGGGACGTGGAGTGCAGCGGCTGGGCCGCTGTGCAAGCACACAGTTATGTCCTCCCGGTACTGTCCACTCTCGGAACTATCTCAGCAAAAAAGGAAAAGAAAAACTTCCTTTCTGGGGCCCGCTGGTAGCAGTTTTGAGCAGAGCCAGCTAAACTTCATAAGAATTTCTACTTTGACAGCTGAGACACTCTGTCTCTCTTGAGAAGACTGACCAGGGACTGGGAGCATAGCACACTTGCTAGTGTTTGCCCAGCAGGCACAAAGTTCCAGGTTTGATCCCCAGCGCCTACCTAAACAGTCATAATCATGGCCCTCTAGAAAGCAGAGGGAGGGGGATCAGAAATCCAACATCATCTTTAACTTAGTATAAAATTAATTTGCCAGGTGGTGGGGTCTTTAATCCCAGCACGTGGGAGGCAGAAGCAAGCAGATCTTGAGTTCAAGGACAACCTGGTTTACTGAATGAGTTCCAGGACAGTCAGGGCTACACAGAGAAACCCTGTCTCGAAAAAAACCGAACAAAAGAATTAAAACCCTTAGTATAATATTTGAGGCCAGAAGTCTTAATTACTTTTCTATCTGTGATAAAATGCCATAACCAAGGTAACTTATAGAAGAAACAGTTTATTTTGGCCTTAGGTTCCAAAGGGTTCAAGTTAGATTTCTGAGACCACATAGATAGGCCATGGGTCTTGGCCTCACAAATATTTTCTTTCAAACAGTGAGGGGCAGGCACTTTCTGGTGGGGGGGGGTGCTTGGAATTTGTATAGGAAGTGTGGTGAAAGGAAAGTTAATTGTAGGGGGTCACATGCCCGGCGAGTCCACAGCCTCTGCTTCCCGGAGCCGTGTTGCCCAGACGAGGCTGACCTATCTTTAGAAACTGCCTCTTGGCAGTTGTCTTGGCTATCAGGATGCTGGTGATAGAGGGTGACTGGGCTAGGCGTGACAGTGAGGTGAAAATGGCTGTATTTTCTTTCAACATAGGGATGGAGGATTTCAGCAAGCCTTAGGGGACCAGAAAGTTCCTTGGTCAGGGTGTGGCATGTGTTCAAGGCTTATTCTGACAATTAGGATCCTCGGTGGCAGACGGGAGAGGACAGAGGAATGAGCGGGAGCCCGGAGTTCACACCTTGAACTGCAAGCAGGAAACAGAGGACACTGGGAATGCTGTGAGTCTTTTGAAACCTCAAAGTATAGTCCCCAGGGACATACTTCCTCCAGGAAGGCCACACCTCCGAATTCTCCCCCCAAAAGCCACCAACTGGGGACCAGATGCTTGGGAGGTAGGGTGGCATCTGATTTAAACCACTACAGACAGCCTGGACTGCGTGAGACTCTTTCAAACGAAAACAAAGGTCAGCCAAACAAAGAGAAGAATGGAAGCCCAGAAGTAGCAGTGGCTCCTGACCCAGCGACATCTTCACGACCTTCTACTTCCTCCAGGTTCTTCTTGTGACCACTGGTGCCTTTGTCCTCTTGTTTGCCAGCCAATGGTGTGATTCCTCTTTTCTCGACCATGGATGGGTGACAAACTCAGGATATAAAGTCACTCAGGAACATCTTTGAGCTCATAAACATATCCTGCTCATAAATATACAGTGTCTGCTGCTACCAAAATAGCTTTGGCTCCCGGCACAGGCATTTCCAAGAACAGACTTATCCTTTCAGGAATTCTGTGAAAGCAGAGGTTTCTCTGGTCTGTGTGCCCAGCAAAGAGTCCCTCAAACCTGGTTATGCACACTGCCCTGATTGAGACCCCTACCTAAGTCCTGACATTGATCACAGAATGGGCAGATCAGCCTCATCTCCATGTAAATGAGGTACTGACTCTAGCTCATTCTGAGCAGACACTTCGATTCATTCTGACCTCATCTTAGCTTTCTTTGAATATGTAAAGCCCCAGCTTGTCTAATAAAAGGGGATCCTGCTTGTGGGGAAATTTGGGATTGACTCAAGACTAGATTACTCTAAATTGATCACCCCATCTCCTTGGTCAGGATTGTTTTAGAGATGGGGAATCCTAAACCTCTGTGTGCCAATATAATCCAAAGAAAAGCATGGCTTTAGGATAGAAAAACTGGTCTTCTGTCCACTAACCCAAGGCTTCTGAAACATTCTAGTCATGGTGTATGTACAACAAAACATCATTCTGATAGCTCCAGAAAGAAATTTATTTTAAACAATGCATACACACACACACACACACACACACACACACACACAAGCACACATACACACATATAATTATTAAAGATGGAAGCAAACTTTCACACAGATATGTGTGTGCCTTTTTATTTTCACATAAAAAGTTAAATCTTGACTGAATATTTAACACTGCAGATAATAAAACATCTTCAGTGTTTTTCAGAGTTGAATGTCATTTTGATTTATGACTAATGCTGAGAACTCACTTTGCATAAATACACAATACTAGAGGCAGAAGTATTTTCAGGAACATTTTTTCAAATTGTTAGAGGAGCTGTTTTAATCCCAAGCTAAAATTCATTTAGCATATTATTTTTAAAATTTACTTATTTATTTCATGTATATGAGCACACTGTAGCTGTCTTCAGACGCACCACAAGAGGGCATCCTCTTACCTGCTGAGCCATCTCTCCAGCCCCTACTTAGCATTTTTTAAAATACTAAGTTAGGAATTTGAACAGCAACCGAAGAAATCAAACAGTCTAATTCGACACAATTCAAAGATATACTAATTTGATACTTATACACTGGGGAGTGACTATAGAAAAATATTGTCTCTGTCTCTCTGATTAAAATAGTATGTTTCTATAAGAGCAGGAAACTTTGTATGGACAGTAAAACCCCTGTCATCCATGACATAAGACAGTCCTCAATGTGAACGGAGGTGTTTCTGGGGGCTTTTGTTCTCCTTGAGTGTCATGATGGTCTTCACAGAGCAAAGCGTTCATGGTGTGTATTCAGAACCAAGCCTGTAGTGATATTGCAAGCTACAACACGAGCAAGCACTGCTAGAAACACCTCTTCCGGTATAGATCTATTCTGAATTAACTTTGATCACTGTTCATTCAGAAGCCTTTTACTGTTACCAAAGTTTTCATAACCCACACATCCAGCTATACAACCCCACGTGATGTCACAACCTACAGCTCCAGAAACCGAGCACTGGTCTGGTGGGCACTTGTCTGTGCCGCTGTCTAAATCCTCCAACAGCCTCAGTGAGCACAGCCAGCCATCCTATTAAGGGAAAGAGAAGAGAAAGGGACCAGGGGCTGCTGATACGGCAGAGGCACAGAGTCCACCAGCTCTGCAGCCTGCTTTGCTTCCTGCTTTGCAAGATGACAAGGTTACTGGTCTCTACCCTTAAAGGTGGGATATTACCACTGGCAAATGGATCTTGCATGATACCCCAGCATCATCCTGCCCCTAATTTCCCTTTAAGAAAATCTATCATAAGATCTGTCTTGGAGCTGGAGAGATGGCTCAGCAGTTCAGAGCACTGACTGCTCTTCCAGAGATCCTGAGTTCAAATCCCAGCACCCACATGGTGACTCACAACCATCTGTTAATGAGACCTGATACCCTCTTCTGGTGTGTCTGAAGACAGCGACAGTGTACTTATATATAATAATAAGTATGTGGGATGGAGAGAGTGGGGCCAGAACAAGCAGAGGTCCTGAGTTCAATTCCAGCAACCACACAATGGCTCACAACCATCTGTATAGCTACAGTGTACTCATATACATAGAATAAACAAAACAAATCTTTAAAAAAGAAGATCTATCTCAATTACATGTATGTTTATGTGTCTGTGTGCGGGATTGTGCACATGAGTCACGGATATCGGATCTCCCTGGAACTGGAATTATATGTGGTTGGTTGTGACCTGTCCAATGTGGGTACTACGAACTGAACTCAGATCCTACTCTTTTTTTAAAAAAAATTTTATTTATTTATTATATGTAAGTACACTGTAGCTGATTTTGGACACACCAGAAGAAGGCATTAGATCTCATTACAGATGGTTGTGAGCCACCATGTGGTTAGTGGGATTTGAACTCAGGACCTTTGGAAGAGCAGTCGGTGTTCTCAACTGCTGAGCCATCTCATCAGCTCCCTCAAATCCTGCTCTTAACCTCTGAGTCATCTTATCAACCCTTAAATTCCTTAAGATTTTAAAATTTCTGTGTATATGTGGGTGTGCATGCTAGTCACTGATGTATGTGGAGGCTAGGGGACAACTTACAGGAATATATTCTGTCCTTCCGTCCTGTGGCTCCTGAGACCCAGGTCATCTAGCTCAGTGAAGACTGCCTCTATTAACTGCTGGACCATCATCACCTCCTCCATCACCCCTCCTGCCTTTCCCTACACTTGACCACACTGAGGCCTGCCATGGGGAGGCTGGCCACTCCAGGCCCTCTCCTTGGGGAGCCAGCCTGCATTGTGGAGTGGGGCATGTTGCATGAAGAGCACTGTGCCTTCCAGGAGTCCCCAGAATCAGCAATACAGATGCACACCCAGACAAAGTACATGAGCTGCGGCCAGAAGAGCCGTCGTTAATTTTCATGACAACGCCAGCATTTTAGGCTAATTTAATGAAAGCCCTGGAAGGAAGGTCGTGGGCTAGACCTGGGTCTGTTAATAATGTCAGGCTTCACGTGACCCACTCCAGGAATCCCTCCCCACTGCCTCCAGCTACCTGCCACAGGTTGCTGTTTTCCTCAGAAATCAACAGTCTTCTCACACACACAAATGTGGGCTTGCTTTTGTTTTTCTCTAGAAAAAAATAATTAAAGTCCCAGAGCTCGATAAATACTTAAAGAGAATGTGGTTTTAATTAAAAACCTTCTGCCGATGCCGTAGTGGCAAGCGTTGCTTCCCAGGCAGGCACGCTGGTGGCCGCCACATGCATCACAATCTGCTGGGGATATGGAACCAGAAAACCTGTACAAATAACAACGGGCAATCCTGACGCGTTACAGAGGGGACAGGTGGTGAGGCAAGATGTCCAGGGGCAGAGCCAAAGTCTTCTCCCTGTGGGGCAAGCGGGTCATAAGCACCAGGAATGCGTGTGCCAGCGTGTTCATCCTATCGAGACCCACATCTTTAAGACAACAACGGCGGCTGATTCTATCCAGCAGTTGGCGAGAAAATGTGCTTCACCAAGGACCACAGACTGAGTGCTTTACGGCGCCTTGGCTCATTTAATCCTCACGGGGAAATCCTCTCATTCGTATTCGTTCTAAAGATTTACTTATTTTTATTTTATGAGGAGGAGTGAAAGGCTGCACGGATATGTCTGTGTACCACTTCCACCTCTGATGCCCGGGGAGGCCAGGACGAGGGTTGGATCCTCTGGAACTATACTTACAGATCGTGAGCTGTCATGTGGGTGCTGGGAGTCCAACCCAGATCTGCTGAAAGGGCAGGCAGTGCTCTTAACCGCTGGACCCATCTCTGTAGCCTCTGTCCTTTATTTCCTAGAGATGCAGAGAGGTTAAGCCAGGGCCCTGTAGCTGGTGTGTGATAGGGTCTGGTGCTGGAAAGAGAAGTGGTGGCATAGAAACAGGCCAGGCTTCACCGGGGAGGGACCGTTCTCAGAGAAATTAGGAAAGGAAAGTGGAAATGCTTGCTGGAATCTCCTGCCCCGCTACACGCGCTCAGGGTGTGTGTGTGTGTGTGTGTGTGTGTGTGTGTGTGTGTGAGTGTGTGTGTGTGTGTGTGTGTGTGTGTGTGTTAACTTGCAGGCACTGTGAGGCAGTGTGTTCCAGAGCTTCTGGATGTAGGGCAGCTGGAGGGACGGTCTCCTGAGCAGGCTGCTGATGCCAGGCTATCTTGTTCTTGGAAGCTCTTCCCACACCCTTGGCAAGCCCATCAGATCACCCACGTGCCACATTAAAATACAAGGGCGCATGACTGAGCAGTGGCTGAAGAATAGGGCAGACATTACCTGTCCTAAGCCTTTAGTCAAACTCCTATTCCTTCAGTTTTCTTCCCCCACTCCCGCCCGGCTTAAGGCCAGTAAGTTTCCTTTGTCGGCTCAGGGACTCGATAAAGGACTCTCGCAAAGTAGCGAGAGGCAGGGACAGGCCTGCAAGAGAAGGCGCTCCCAGTCAGGGTCAAGGAGGTATGATGGAAGCTCTCTTGCCAATGCGACTGTGCTCACTGATTAACTCGCAGGAGAATGATGCACTGTTGGATTCTGGGCACTGAGAACCCCGTAGACTACAAACTGGCCAAACCTGTTAGAGTAAGGAGGGCCGATTGTATTTTCATGGGGGCGCAGGCTGGGCACAACAAGAGAAAACTCGAGGATTTTGGTTAAGCATGTCCCTGGTGATAGCTTTTCTCAACAGCACCCAGAGCCCCGGGCATAGCTCGCTTTGGTGCTCAGGCGCTCTCTCGCACCATTCCTTCAAGGTCAAGGCCTTGCCTCTGCAGTCTGCAGGCAGCATCCAGCAGGGGGCGCGCGGGGACCAGGGTTGAACCCCAGATCTCCCCGAACCTAGTGCGGGGAGCAAGTCGGTTGAGCCTTCGGTTTCAACGCTCCCACCACCTGGACTATCTGGGGCCTCAAGATTGAAGTTTGTGGAGGTCAATGCACAAAACAATGGATTGTGGGGCCTCTGCGTCTGTCTAGAGTCAGGATTGCAGCTTGGTAACAGCTTGTCCCTGAACTGAACAGATTCTGAATCTGGAGCCCTCTGTTTTCGACCTTGGCAACTTTCTGTCGCTCTATTTCCCCCACTTTTACTGCACTCACCTGATTAAACACTTGTTTCTTTAAAGATCAGAGACTTAGGGCAGGGGTAGGAGGTGGGAAGTGTTTCAACGCCCGGGTTCTCCTCCCCTTGGTCATAGTATTATTAACAGTAAAAACAATCGACGGCAATTCTGGGCGGCGCCAGGGCTCTGCTCTGCCGTCTTCTAGCAGAGCTCAGTGGTTGAATCTGGAATTGCAGCTCCTACCCGAGACCCTGCGGACGCTGCTAGAGGCGACTCCTGCTAGCCTTGTCTGGACCGGCACTAGGTTGGTTCTGCAGGGTTGAAGATGGGGTAAGGGATGTCTTCTCCCTGGTGCAAATTCGGGCAACAGAAGTATTTTTAGGGAGAGTGGGTGGGAAGCCGGGGTCCACGGGAATCAGTACCCCAGTCAGCGTGGTCGCCACACCCTTAAACTAGTCTGTAGATGCTGGAACCGCCTTCTCCACGGGGAGTCTCCTGGCCTTGGCCTCTTTGGGGAAGAAAGCCAGAACTGGGAGAGCTTACCCGAGACACGCCTGCACGCCCGCGCGGTCCGAGAACGCACATGAGCCCATTCTTCCTTCCAGCCCTCCGCCCTTTGCTCCTCCTAAGTTATCCCTCGGCAGGCTTGCGTCCCTCCAAACTCAAAAAAGAGCTGATTAGAAGTGAAAATGGGATGAGTGGGATGTCCACTGGTGGAGGAACGCCCACGCCTTGCGTCTTTCTCTCCCCCACCAGAAAAGTCCTCAGGACTCTCCATCCCAGAGCACTGAGTCTTAGTCGCTCTGCTGCCACGCCCTCTTCTAGTGCAAGGCACCCCACCCCCCTCCTCAAGGTTGCTAGAACGTGAACAATACGACAAGGCATTCCTCTTGCTTTGCAGACAAAGAAGTCGGTATCTGGCCGCTGTTCCAAACCTCTGAGGCCTTGTCCCAGGTTAGAGCGTTGCGCTGGACGGTCTCGGACGTGCAGGATTCCCGGCTGGGAGGAGTCAGAGTTCTCATCCCTTCTCCCTTCTCAAAGACACCTTCCCTGGACCGCTCAGGCACCCTCTTCCTGGTTCGGTCTGTGTGGTTGTTAGGCACGAGCAGGTGTGAAGAAGTTCTAGATTCTGAACTTGGCTGAGCTTGTGGGGGTCCCAGCAGCAGGCGTAGAAAGAGGGAGGGGCCGAAGCGTGCACACACCAGTGTGTTCATATTTAATTTACAAAGGAGCCTCAGAACCCCTGCTGGGTGGTCTCTTTAGATGCAGTTTTCTTTCAGCACCTCTCTGCGCCCCCTCCCTAGCTCATTAAAATGCTTAACACTCAAATCGGGGTATTGATCTCTGCAGAGGCCCTAAACGGCTCTGCCATCCAACCAAGACAGAAGGCTGACTCTGTTGAGGGCCAGGGGACCACGGGCACCCCAGTATTACAGTGTATATGAAAGAGAAGGGGGAGGGGACTCTACGTGTGTCTCAAACCCATGCCCCTGACTAGTTCTGGCTGGCAGCTGTCTCCTGGGATGCCATAGGCGGGGGAGGGGGGAGTGAGATGATGCATTTTGTCAAATGCCTAGACATCCCTTGAAATCCTCCTGCTTGTCGCTAAAAGAAATGTCCAGGGTTTGCCAAAGAGAACAGCGAGTCCCCAGTCTGCTGAGGCCAGCTGTTACTTGAGGGTGTGAGATGGCAGGGTGGTGGCTTTAACGAAGTGTGTGTGTGTGTGTGTGTGTGTGTGTGTGTGAACATTCAGGGGTTGATGGCAAGCTTGCTAGAGATGCTGAGAGGGAGGTGCAGGAAATGCTCAGGGGTCATAAGTCCCTAGTCCGCAGCACTCCTGGTCCCTGTCACCAACTATCAGTGACAACCTCAGTGCCCTGTTAGCTGCAGCAAGCACCGGCAGAGTGAGACACTTGGGTGAGTTCAACCTAGTGTTCTAGGAGCTCAGAAGACACCAACCCCACTGTGAGCACTAGGTACACCCCTGGCAGTGGACTGCACGCACTGGTTTTGCCACAAAAGACCTGAGCGTGGAGTTCAGGAGAAAGAGGCTGAGCAGGGTCCGCGACCGGCTGGGGAGGTGGGCGTCTCCTCTCCGCGCACCCTGCAGGCTGCGCCTACTCAGCTGGCGAGTTAGTCTGGCGGTGATTGGGGGTGGAGGGGAGCTAGGATTTGTATCTGCCCAGATCCAGGAAAAAAAAAATGACAGAGAGGGTGAGGCGTTCTGCTAACACTATCAATTATGCATCGTGTTGAACAAGGCTTCGGGGAGGGGGAGGCTAGCAGCCGGCAGGAGGGAAAGGGTCCGGGAGAGCCAGGCAGCGTAGTTCAGCAGGTCCCGCTGAAGGTCTTTCTGCGCCACTGCTTGCTTTGGGAAGAGAAAAAAAAAGTGTTTAAAGGCGAAGACACGCCCCTCCAGTCCTGTGCTTTTCTTTCTCCCAAATTCCTCAAAGATGGTTTGTCTCACGTGTTGCGGGACGTAGAACGGCTCGCGTTCAATTAGAAGCGAAGCTCGCGGGCGCTGGCGGGACGGGCGGCCGCGTGAAGGTGAGTGAGCGTGGATATTTGTGTGCGCGCAAAAGACAACGGTGAGTGTCGGAGTGAAGGTGTGCTTGTGAAAATGTGTGTGAAGGGAGAACTTGGCGCGTTGACACGATTATTGCGTGTTGATGGGTAGTTCTAACCTGTGAAGGTCATGTGGAGAGGGTGTGTGTGTGTGTGTGTGTGTGTGTGTGTGTGTGTGTGTTGGGGAGGGGTTTGGAAGCATAACGAGGAATAGTGACAATGTCATCGAAGGTGTAAATGTTGGGAGAAATAGAAAATGGATTATAGGGGTACAGTGGGCTGGGAAGGGTGGAGCCTAGTGCTATGGGCATATGGAGCCCCTTGGAACCGACAGGTCTCAGCCTGGGATGAGTAGAGGATCTCTATGGCTTTAACAAATGTAACCGCAGCACGAGCCTTGCATTTGCAGGGAGACTATGCTCGTTCCTGCGGAGCCCGGGAGGGGTGGGGGTGGGGGTGGGCGCGAGACAGCTCTCAAACCTACAATTATCGAGAAGTAGGGCGAACAGATAAGAAAGGAAAATATTGAAGTAGGACTTCGGGGCCAAGGGGAGTTCTTTCAATGTACTGCCCCTTTCTCCCCACTGCCACAGCAACAGATGCCAGGAGCTCACTTAGACTGTCACCTGAGTCTGGAGAAGAGCTCTCAGCCCGAAGACAGCACACTGCAAATCAGAGAGCCGCAGGTAAGCAGTGGAAGGACCCCACAACCCCAGCCCACAAGGTCGGTCCAGCCTAGCCAGGGTTGGGTGGCTATCTGGGAGGAACAGGGAAGGGAGGTGCCTCCCTTAGGCACAAAAGCAAGAAGGGGGACCCGCTAATCTCAAAGACAGGGTGTAGGAGAGGTTCTTCCAAGAGTGACAGGAGCCTCAGGTTGGGACAGGGAGTCTGTGCTAATGTATTTGTGTATCTAGAGACAGGGGAGGCACTCAGGCATCTTGGGGCTCTAGAGAGAGGTATAGAACCGTGGATTGTCTCCAGGTTTTTTAGCTAGAGACTGTCCCCTAAAAACCCGTGGGCAAAGAGACTCACCTGGGCTTTGTGAATCCAAAGAGGAAGCCTGCTTTAGTGGGGGGGGGGGGAGAATTTTCTACTCAAATGGAAAGGTTGAGCAGATGTGACTCTCCCCTGCTGGGAGCTGCAGCCCAGGGCAGGGAGGCGAGAAGGCATAAGTGGGTGGATGCTGTCTAGGTCCCCACACCGCACCTCACAAGTTCTCCATGTTAGGGGTTCGGTCTCAGAGGAGGGCCGTGCAGCACCTATGTCTCCGTGTGGGCTGGTTCACATGAGGACTTGTGTCCTTGTGCCTGCCTGCTCTCACTGTACACAGGAAAGTGCTTTGCTTCCCGCTGAAGAACACTGTGGCCAAGCCGCATTGAGTTGAGGGAACAATGAGGTCCCCAGGGTACATTGTGTAGATGTCTGGGTGCCCGTGTTTTTGTATCTATATAACTCATTGTGAGCCTCCTGCCAAGACTCGGTGCCTTGTGGTGGGAGGCGGCAGGGAGATGCCTGAGTTTTTGTTTGCGTTGTTGTTGCTTGTAAGGAAGTGTGTGCGAGTGCTGTGCGTGGGACAAAGGATTCCAAAGAAGACAGTTACTCATGAACGAAAATCTTTCTGCACCTCCATTTCACCACCGAGTTAAATGAAGATAGAGAAAGGGTCCGTGTGGGGCCCATTGCAGACCCCAAGCATTGGATGCTTGGGGCGGGGGAGGGGAGCTCCGGCTGAGGGGATAGCTGGGGGCTGGGAGAAGGATGCTTCGTGCCCTCTGGAGAAACAAGACAGTTTCTGAAAGCAAGCCTCCATGGAATCTGCCGGCTTTCACCGGGCTCCATCCAGTACCCAAGGGGTCTGGAGCTTACATAGGTTTAGAACGGAAAGTCTGTTGGGGAAGGGAGAGAGGTGTGACATAAGTGACCATTTCCCCCCTCACCTTGACTTCCCTCTGTAGGAGCCATGATGGGGCCCTTTGGAGCCCTGTGTTTGGCCTGGGCTTTGCTAGGAATGGCCAGAGCGTGTCCCGAGCCTTGCGCCTGTGTTGACAAGTACGCCCACCAGTTTGCAGACTGTGCCTACAAGGAGCTGCGCGAGGTCCCAGAAGGACTGCCAGCCAACGTGACCACGCTTAGTCTGTCTGCCAACAAGATTACCGTGCTAAGGCGGGGGGCCTTCGTCAACGTCACGCAGGTCACTTCGCTGTGGCTGGCTCACAGTGAGGTGCGCACCGTAGAGTCAGGGGCATTGGCAGTGCTGAGTCAGCTCAAGAACCTCGACCTAAGCCACAACCTCATATCCAACTTCCCTTGGAGCGACCTTCGTAACTTGAGCGCACTGCAGCTGCTGAAAATGAACCACAACCGCCTGGGATCCCTGCCCCGGGATGCACTCGGCGCACTCCCGGACCTGCGCTCTCTGCGCATCAACAACAACCGGCTGCGTACCCTGGAGCCTGGCACGTTCGACGCACTAAGCGCGCTGTCTCACCTGCAACTCTATCACAACCCCTTCCACTGCAGCTGTGGTCTCCTGTGGCTGCAGGCTTGGGCGGCGAGCACCCGGGTCTCCTTACCGGAGCCGGATTCTATAGCGTGCGCCTCACCTCCTGAGCTGCAGGGCGTGCCAGTGCACCGCCTGCCCGCCCTGCCCTGCGCACCGCCCAGCGTGCGTCTGAGCGCAGAGCCGCCGCCTGAGGCGCCTGGCACCCCTCTGCGCGCAGGCTTGGCTTTCACGTTACACTGCGTCGCCGAAGGCCACCCCACACCCCGCCTGCAATGGCAACTTCAGATCCCTGGCGGCACTGTAGTCTTAGTGCCTCCGGTTCTCAGCAAGGAAGAAGATGGAGGAGATAAGGTAGAGGATGGGGAGGGGAACGGAGATGAGGACCTGCCTACGCAGACTGAAGCGCCAACCCCGACTCCAGCACCTGCTTGGCCAGCGCCTCCAGCCACCCCGCGCTTCTTGGCCCTCGCAAACGGCTCTCTGTTGGTGCCCCTCCTGAGTGCCAAGGAGGCAGGCATCTACACTTGCCGTGCACACAATGAGCTGGGCACCAACTCAACGTCCTTACGGGTGACGGTGGCTGCCGCGGGGCCGCCAAAACACGCTCCTGGAACAGGGGAAGAACCTGATGCGCAGGTCCCGACCTCTGAACGCAAGGCCACCACTAAGGGCCGCAGCAACAGCGTCCTGCCCTTCAAACCTGAAGGCAAAACTAAAGGCCAAGGTCTGGCTCGAGTCAGCGTCCCTGGGGAAATCGAGGCAGAGCTGGAGGAGACAGATGAAGGAGACCAGATGGGCAGTCAGATCCCAGCAGATCCGATGGGGGAGAAGCACTGTGGCCACGGGGACCCCTCTCGCTATGTGTCTAACCATGCATTCAACCAGAGCTCAGATCTCAAGCCTCACGTTTTTGAGTTGGGCGTCATCGCGCTGGATGTAGCCGAGCGTGAGGCTCGGGTGCAGCTGACGCCTCTTGCCGCACGCTGGGGCCCTGGGCCAGATGGTGCTAGCGGAGCGCGGCGGCCCGGGAGGCGGCCACTGCGCCTACTCTATCTGTGTCCTGCGGGGGGTGGCACAGCAGTTCAGTGGTCACGAGTGGAGGAGGGGGTCAATGCCTACTGGTTTCGCGGCCTCCGGCCTGGCACCAACTACTCCGTATGCCTGGCACTGGCGGGCGAGGCGTGCCACGTGCAAGTGGTGTTTTCCACCAAGAAAGAACTGCCATCCCTGCTAGTTATCGTGACCGTGAGCGTTTTTCTCCTGGTGCTGGCCACCGTGCCCCTGCTGGGTGCCGCCTGCTGCCATCTGCTGGCCAAACATCCGGGCAAACCCTACCGGTTAATCCTGCGGCCACAGGCTCCGGACCCAATGGAGAAACGCATCGCAGCCGATTTCGACCCGCGTGCCTCCTACCTTGAGTCTGAGAAAAGCTACCCTGCCCGTGGCGAGGCCGGAGGTGAGGAGCCAGAGGAGGTCCCGGAGGAAGGCCTTGATGAAGACGTGGAGCAAGGGGACCCAAGCGGGGACCTTCAGAGAGAGGAAAGCCTGGCGGGTTGCTCATTGGTGGAGTCTCAGTCCAAGGCCAACCAAGAGGAGTTCGAGGCTGGCTCTGAGTACAGCGATCGGTTGCCCCTGGGGGCGGAAGCCGTCAACATCGCCCAGGAGATTAACGGCAACTACAGGCAGACAGCGGGCTGAGCCCCCAGCACGGCTGGCCTGCCCACCTCCACCTTGGGTACCTCGTAGCCTAGGGATGGCAGGACTTTACGACCCTCACGGGACCCCGCCCCACCCCCAAGCCTTCAGTTACTCTGCCTCCTTAGCCCTCCCCAGGGATTACTACTAGGGATTTCTAGGAGTGGGCCGAATTCGATGGTCATTCTCTTGGCGGGCTTGAATCCCCATCCCCACCCAAAGCACAGAGTCAGCTCCTACCTCCTTTAAGACACCACCCATGGGCGGCGAGAACCCGTCTACGCCTTCCATTCCACCACGAGGGTCGGCGAAACCCGTCGCGCACCCCATCCGGTGGAACTTGGAGGCAGGGGGAATGCGCCAGTCAATGGCCGCATTTGATGATAATAATGGGGTTGGTCCCGTTTGCCCGGGACCCCCAGGACAGGTCCCCAGCGTGGAGCGCTGTGGCTCTCACCTTGATCCCACTCTGCCTTTTCAAGGTTGCATGTGCCAGAAGCCCGTCAATTTTTACTCTCAACGCTCCTTTCCTATATTGATCCAAATCCGCGCGTTCCCCTATCCCTACCCCCACCCCATTTCTGTCTAGTTGGAGTCAAACTGGGGTCCTGGTAGGCCTTTCAACACAGCGCACTGATTTTCTTATTTTCGTTGTTTTAAAAAAAACAGCGACATTTCTGGGTCTGGTGCTAATATCCCCTTCCCACATTCTGGGAAATTGGGTGTGAGTGTATCAAGTGTGAAAGTCGGAATCTGTTTTCTTCCGGCTCTCTCCTAATTTCAAGCGCTCCAGGACTGTGCACCCCTTTTCCTCGCAGGGTGCCGCCTTGGCTCCGGGGCCAGTTTCGTTGTTAGTGTCTTGCAGATGCCAGAGGTTGGTGCAAGCCACAGTGGCTCTTGCAATTCTATGGGGTCCAGACCCCAGCAGGAGCGTGCTGGGGGCGCAGGGAGCTGTAACTCTCCAGTCGCACCTCACGAGCGGGCCTGCCTCAGACCTGAGCGAGGCAGCAGCGGCATGGGAAGTCGGGGAGGGACATCCTAGTTCCCTGCGTCGCCCCTCCCTCCAGGAAAATAGAGTTTGCCCAGTGTGTAGTCCCCGCCGAGCGTGGGCTATAGACTTCTGTGTCCTGTAAAGTGTGACGGTGTAGTGTAGGGGGACGGGGCGGCGGGGGGGTAGGGGAGCGGGCGGGCAGGTGGATGAGGAAGGAGGGAGGGAGAGGGCGGGAGCGGCGAGGGGACTCGGGTGGGGTCAGGTTTTAGTTCTTTTAGGAAAACGTCAAGGGGTAGGGTTTCAGTCGTCTGGACCAAGGCTCTGGCTCTGGCTCTGGCTCTGGGCGAAGTGCAGCACAAGCGTGGGTGGCCTGGGGCGGAGTTGACCCCGGAGCCCACGTCCTTTTCTAAATGCTTCTGTATGTAAACTGTCAATAAAACAATCAATTTGAACAGGGCTCCGTGAATTTTTGGGGTTGGGTGGGAAGTCAGGGGACAACAAAGGAAGGAGGCTGAGGGTTGAAGGCGGAAACCACTGAAGGTGCCTTTGGGATTCCTTTGGCATTTCCTGGTGGTCAAGTGATTTTTCCGGGTGTTTGCCCCTAGCCCCAGGTCTGGAGGCTTTTCAGCTCCTGGCTGGAGAAGTGAAACCGCTTGGGATGGAAGGAATCTGTCAGAGAACAGGCTGCCTCTCAGGGAGCGAGGGGGGCTGCCATCACTGGAGTAAGCACACTGTTCACTGTTCTTTTTGGGTTGACACTGTTGTGTACTGGGGTCTCTCTCTCTCTCTCTCTCTCTCTCTCTCTCTCTCTCTGTGTGTGTGTGTGTGTGTGTGTGTGTGTGTGTGTTCTGTTTCTCAGCACCACCTTTTGAGTTCTCTGGGAAGGTAGGGGGATGGGCAAGGGAGAGATTGGGGAGGAGATTCCCTAGAGGTAGGACTGTTGTGGTACGCAGAGAGAAATCACACCGCACATTTCAGATCAGGCAGGTGATTGCAGAAAGTGAAAGGTTGCCTAACGCTCACTCCACTGGATAAGCTGGTGCATTAGTCTGAAGTCAGTGTGTGTGTGTGTGTGTGTGTGTGTGTGTGTGTGTTTCTAGGGTGGTTGGCAGTGTTCCACCAGTGATGGTAATGTGTGGGCAGCTGTCAGGGTTGCTGAGGTGGTACAACACAGAATCAGGTCTGAAATCACACTGGCTTAATTGTTCTACAATTGTTCTACAAATGGGAGACTTGGAGACAAGGGGTGGGGATCAAGATGGGATATTCTGCTCCTGACCAGCCAAAGTGTGGAGGGTGAGTATTTGATCAGTACCTGGAAAGGGCAAGATGTGATTGGAAAGGGGGATGGAAGGAAAGAAGAGACGTGAGGGGTTAAAAATACCATCCTTCCTCCTCCTCCTCCTCCTCCTCCTCCTCCTCCTCCTCCTCCTCCTCCTCCTCCTCCTCCTCGCTTCCTTGGGTATCAGATCTTGGACCATGGAGGATGCAGAACAGGCCCAGGTCGGATACCCAGCATTCCATCCTAGCCTCAGGCTCTACTAACTCCCACCAAATCCCTGCCCACAGCCCACTCATTACCAGGAATGCCATCTTTCAGGAAGACTCATCCCACACCTGGGTAGGGACAGGGACTGGCCTGATTCCCAGGACTGGCTGAAGGATGGCACACAGGAGACCACCTGGATCAGGTCTGGTCATGGATCTGCAGTCGGAAAAGGGCTACTTCCTGCTCCTTCCCACCTCAAGGATTGGGAGTTCTCTTAGGGCCCCCCAGAAATCCCGAATGCTCAGTGCAGAAGGAGCAGGAGAGGCTGAGAGTTCGATCCTTTGCCTGGGGCCAAGCTTCCAGGGACGCTGCTCAGCTAGACTGGGCGTTCCCTGGGCCAGAGTTCTACAGGTTCTGCTCATAGAACAAGAGAGAGCTGCGAAGCCAGGGGCCAGGCTGCTGGGGCTATCTGCTGACACAGATACGGGCCCTCGAAGGAGCTCTCTATTTTTCTGTTCAAATATTTGCACATGCACAGAACGGCCCCTAGCCTCTGCCTTCCCTCTAACGCTCCACACCAATTTAATTCTCTCGTTCCTGCCTCTTCTTTCCCCTTGTTCTCTCACCAGCTGTTTTGACTCAGCTACCCACTTGAGGGTCAGTTTGTAGACCCACCTGTCTTTATCCAGAGCTGGGGAACTCACTATTTCCCCACCATCGCCACCAATGAGCCCACCGTTGAGCTTTTAAAGTGTGTCTTCTTGCTACCACCGGCCCAGCTTGACTTTGCCACTGGCTTTGCCCCTTTAAGGACTTGTAAGACATTGGAGATATAGTCCTCATCTCTATCCCCAACTCCAGAGCTCCTCAGCACCTCATTCAATCCAGCTCCTTTGAGCACCTCTGTGTGCTTTGGGTGCTGTGATAGCTTTGTTTTTCTCAGTGTGTATGTGTGGTCATGAAATGTATAAGGAACATCTCTCTCTCTCCCCCCACCCCACTCTGTGTATGTGTGTATTGAAGGACCTGGAAAATGGTCAGAAAATGCAATATGACAGCAGTAGCCTCAGAACTCAGAACATTATATCAGGAGCAGTAATTCTTTGTGCTATAGAAACCAGATGCCCCGGATGTGGCCTTGAATTCAATCAGAAGCCTGTCTGCAGAAAGGTGATTTGAAAGGATGGCTTCCTCACAGAGTATTTCCTGAGGACCAGCTAGAATGAGAACCATCCCGAGGACCATTATATGAAGAAACAAAGGAAGGTGGGGCCTTTCAGTTAAGAAAGGAGCTGGTGTGGGGACCTCTGCTCCCAGGTCTGTGTCCCCTGTGTAGCCCTCCACCTGTGATAGCCAGACTGCAACCAGAACTAAGCGAACACCTTGACAGAGGAGGCCAAAAAATGTGGAGGCTGCTACTTCCTGACAGTGATGGGGAATGAAATTGCACTTCGGAGTTCTCAGAGCAATGCTTTTTGGTTCGTAAAGTGGGGAGAGGCGTCTCTCTGCGACTCTCACTCAAGGTTCTTAACCCGAGAACTTGGGTATGGCACACTCTTCAGGGAAAGAGGGAAGAGGCATAACTTGCAGTGGGGGTGGGGTCAGGGGGCATACCAAAATGAGCACTGAACAGGGAAACTGCGAGGCCGTCTCGTCTCAGACATTACAGTGCCTACTGGGGGGAGGCTGTGCCCAGGCGTCAGGACAGAACAAAGGCTCCGTGTGGGGACCAGAAAACCGCCACGTTTGAAGGAATGGACGACTTTCTCTTATACACTTGCAACATAAAGATATTGACAGACCAAGCTGGGAAGCTGGGAGTGGAGGAAACAAGGCCATTCCATCCGTAACATGTCAATTCATTGATTGTGTTTGAAACACACCCGCCCACACCTGTATGTTTAAGTGACATGATTTTCCCTCAGGGCTCAATAGGGAATAGTGTCACACTGAAAAGGAAAGATCTACTGGGACTGGCCTGGAGAGCAGATCCCATTATGACATGTCTTGCAGTATTAACATTTAGTTCAAAATAAGACCAGCATTCTTAAGAAGAGTTGACATTTTTAAAGCCATTCAAATACCCAGTGCTAAGTAGAAAAAAAATTTTAACCTATTGGGTTAAGTCAGTCAGAAAGGTTTTACGGCACCAGTCGAGTGAGTGAGAAGTTAGGAGATGCTTTTGAAACTGCTTAGTGGGTGTCCATTGTTTGGATGTATAAATGTAAGCTTAATAACAAAATTTTAGTCCATGAGGAGCAAGGAGAATATATATATATATATATATATATATATATATATATATATATATATGTGTGTGTATATATATATATATGTGTGTGTGTGTGTGTGTGTGTATATATATATATATATATATATATATATATATATAGCAACTGCTTATGGACTAAACTAACTCCCTTGTGTATGTATGGACTTAATTTGGTTTTGGCAAATTAGATAAATTTTCTCTTAGCAACACTCTATTGAACTCGCCCTCAAATTGAGTTTAGAAACCATTCAAAGTATTCAACCATTTGAGAGAAAAACTACCAGGGTCAGAGAAAAGAGGGAAGAACTTCTTAAGAATTGATCAGGGTTAAAAAAAAGAATAAGAATGGGAATCAATTATCAGGTTTTTTGTTTTGTTTTGTTTTGTTTGTTTTTTGTTTTTTGGATTTTGGTTTTTTCAAGATAGGGTTTCTCTGTATAGCCCTGGCTGTCCTGCTCCCAGAGTGCTGGGATTAAAGGCGTGTGCCACCACCGCCCGGCCAGATATGTTTTAATAACAGTGACTCATTAATCATTTAGACTGGATACTCTAGTGATCACTACCTACTATTAACACAAATAATAACATCATTAATAGCCAAAGCTGGGTGAATGCCTACCATATCCTCATATTCCAGACCCACATTATGCTTTAAAATAATTATGTTATCAATCCTTATGGAAATCCTGTGAGTGACAGTATTTTTATTCCAACAGACATGCAAAGAAACCAGAGAACATAGAGGGTTAGTAACTTATTGAAGGTGATCACACAGCTGGTGATTTTCAGAGTTCTCTGATTCAAGCAGAATCCCTCCTAGTTCCCCCATTCATCTGATTTTACAAAGGTACTGTGTTCTATATGTTTTAAATTTACTGATAATTATGGAGTTAGTCTTTTTTTTCTTGGTTTTTTTGAGAAAGGGTTTCTTTGTGTAGCCCTGGCTGTCCTGGAACTCACTCTGTAGACCAGGTTGGCCTCAAACTCAGAAATTCACCTGCCTCTGCCTCCCAAGTGCTGGGATTAAAGGCATAAACCGCCATTACCTGGCTTGGAGCTAGTCTTTAAAAAGAGATTTACTCTGCTGTCTTTTATTTCTCAAAGTAGTATTCTATCCATGACAATAAAAGCTCATTGCTACGGGTTAACTAGCTATTTTCTGGTTGGATTTGAGTCCTGCTCCACAGAAGGGAATTTGTGCCCGGGACCTCAAACCTGCCCAAACTCCCATGGCTGCAGAGATCATCGGCCTTTGAGTGAGGGTGTACTGTTGTCACTTTGCTAAATAGACACGCTGTCAAACTGTCCCCAATACTTACATTTGAACCCATAGGTTAGTGCGGGGCTTACCCTTGGTCAGAGAAACTGAAGTGACCAGTGATCAATAGAGTCAAACTATAGAGAAAAAAGTGACTATTGGGTCTCAGCCCCAGTGAGACATCTGTCTCAAACCCCAAGTCTCAGAGAACATTCCAGAAGAGGGGGCAGAGAGAATGTAAGAGCCAGAGGGTGGGGAGGAGTGTCCCAAAATGCTGCCTGTGGACTGGAAAAGTCTGTCGCGCTTACAAATGGACTACAACTGTGGTTACCAGCACAAGCTCTGGTTAAACCAGTCAATAATTCCAGAATGGGTCGGGGAGGGATTCATGAGGCTCCATTCCTAGCTGAGGAGTTATAGACATTTGATGCCTAAGGGAGAGGGAGTTATTTTTCTTCAGGGGTGTGGTCACAGGTAGGTTGTCCATGCTTATGCATACAGCACTAGCTGGACTCAGTGGATGATGATGAAGAGGAAGATGAAGAGAGGAGGAGAGAGAGGGAGAGAGGGGAGAGAGGGAGAGAGGGGAGAGAGAGAGGGAGAGGAGGAGGAGGGAGGAGATAGAGGGAGAGGAGGAGGGAG
Organism: Apodemus agrarius; assembly: GCA_964023405.1. NCBI lineage: Eukaryota > Metazoa > Chordata > Mammalia > Rodentia > Muridae > Apodemus > Apodemus agrarius. The sequence continues at coordinate 61,212,436 of OZ030012.1, read as the reverse complement.
AGGAGGAGGGGAAGATAGAGGGAGAGGAGGAGGGAGAGGAGAAGGAGGGAGAGAAGGAAAAGGGAGAGGGAGAGGAGGAGAGAGAGGGAGAGGAGGAGGGGGAGATAAAGGGAGAGAAGGAGAGAGAGGAAGAGGGAGAGGAGGAGAGAGAGGAGGAGGAGGGGGAGGAAAGAGAGGAGGGAGAGGAGGAGGAGGAAGAGGAAGAGGAGATGTTGAAGAAAGTTCAGGGAGAAGAAAATGGGGACTTGGGATCAGATAGTATCAATGATTAAATGCAAAATATTCTTTTAAAAATTAAATATGAAGTTTCTGTTTAAACTAGTTCCCTTGTGTAGTTATTGAAGATGGGATAGTCACCCCTTAGGAAAATGCTTGGCAATATACAGAAGTCAAAGAAACCTTACGACTTGCCAGTTTCACTTTCAGATATATACCCAGCAGATAGGGCCTTTTAGACTCATCAAAAGAGTCTTTTGGGGGACATAAGCACACAAATGCTCATAGTGTCTGTCTTTGAAATAGTTCCTAACAGTAAAGCAGAGAAAATAGCCTGCAGTCTACAGTGGGATACTACTCAGACATGAAAAAGACCAACCGCTGCTGTGCGCAGCATTGATGGCGGAGCGACAAAAGGAGCCAGCCACAGAGGAGAAGGCAGTGACGGAGTCACCCACGGCAAACTTAAAAGCAAGTAAGGTCGGTGGAAGAAGGACACCGGGGACACTGTGCAGTAGGAGGGGCTCCCAGGACTTCTGAGGTCCCAGAAATGTTGCAGATCTGGATCTAAGTTGACAGTCACCCACCAGGCTACATTGAAGATGTATGCCTTTTCTGTTGTGTTTATTACATTGCAATTTTCAGCGTGTGTGTGTGTGTGTGTGTGTGTGTGTGTGTGTGTTTGCGTGTGTATGGCACGTGTGCACATGAAGACGACCAAAGCTGATGACTAGCATCTTTCTCCTTTCCTCTCTGCTTTGTCGGCGGAGGCAAGGCCTTCCAGCTGAGCCCTGAGTTTGCAGATCGGCTAGACCAGCTAGGCAGCTTACACCAGTTAGCCCTGGCTTTATGTTAGCTGGGGTTACCACGGCTACCATTCCCGCCCAGACATCTTAGTGGGTTCTAGGTATTGATCGCCAGTCCTCAGGCTTCTGTGTAGCCAATGCTTTCTCTACTGAGCCACCTCCCCAAACCCCACACCTCGGCTTTTAAATAGTGGAAAAACAATGCTTGGGTCTAGATGGAATGGTGTATGCCTTTGATTGATCCCAGCACAATGGATGCAGAGGCAGGGAGATCTTGGTAAGTTTGAGGCCAGTCTGGTCTTGACAGCAAGTTCTAGGCTACCCAAGGCTACCTAGTGAGACTCCCCCACCCCATCTCAACACAAAGGAAACAAATTAAAACAAAAAAATCCTTGGGAATGAGCAGCATTAATTGTGCTTATTTTTGATCTGGCTTGTCTAAGACAGCACCACCAGTCACTTGTGGCTGTTTTTAGCTTTAGTTAGTTAAAATTAAATACAATCAAAATGCCAGTCCCTCAGTGTCAGATGCATGTCACCTGAGCAATAGCCACATGCAGTCAGTGGTTTGGACAGAAGGGACAGAGAAAACCCATGAAATATACAAAAATGTAATAAGAATAATTTATTTATAACTTCTCCAGCCAATTAAAACCATATTTACCATGTTACATTTCTTCTAGATGCCTTCTACAGTATTTTGTTATATCACATGAATGGTGTACAGATACATCTTCGTCATAAAATAGATAACACTCCTACCCCAACTCATGTGACTCCATTCAGTCTCCCCAAGAGCACCTGAAAGCATCCTCACCCCACCAGGTCCCTAGGGTTTCTCTGTTCCACATCTCTAGCTACAGTGGTCCTAGGATATTGTGAGACAAATCAGATTGGGACCAACATAAAACTGACAGGTGCCACCTTTACCAAGTGTCCCAGTGCAAGGTACCAGCTATCAATCCAGAAGAGTTGTTTTTGTTTTATGGGCTTTTTTTTTTCCTTCTGAGTCAGGATCTCACGAGGGAGCCTAGCCGAGCTCTCTGTTCCCCGGCTTCCTGAACACTGAGAGCGCAGGCACGCACAGCCACGCCTCGGCAACCATTCTTCTCTGAAGACGCTATGGAGAGTCAGCTCGCAGCCCAAGCTCAGACTGAAGGAGAACCCAACAGGGTGGGGTTTAGGAGGCTTAACCAGCTCCTGCCGGGTGGGCTTAGAGGCCTCTGGCTACCTTCATGAAGCCACAGGAGAGTGCGGGAGCTTCTGGCTCCTGTTGTGCCCACGTGGCAGTTCTGTCTGAGGTTAGTCCTGCAGAGATATAAGACAAGGACTGTCTGGCCAGTCCATCCTCCTCTCCTTGTTTGCCAGTAGAGCTCTGTTTTTAATTCATGAATTTTTAAGCTTTCTCCATCCTAATATACACATGTAGAACTATTAACGCTCTCCTAAGCATACTCCTACAGTCCCCTAAGTTTTGATAGCTACTGTTTGCGCTGTCCTTCAGTCTTAAATATTTCATTCCTGTAAGATTTGTTCTTGGGCTCATGAATAATTTAGATACATGCTTTTACATTTTTAAATGTATATTTTCCTGTCATTTTAAAATCATGTCTTTAATACTAATCTCAATGCATTGCTGTCAGAGAGTAGAGGTTGCATCTCTCGTTAAAAGGTTGGTGATCGTTAGAACCTATTCCAAAGGGTCAGATGTAGCCATTCTCTACATGTCTGTTAGAGTTTGATAAGGATGTTTGTCTTGGCCCAGAGAAGAGAGCTAAGTCACTAAAGTGTTTGGCATGTAAACATGAATCCTTGAGCTTAATCCCAGAGACTGCATGCAAAGGCCAGGCATGGTAGTGTGCCTTCATGGTCTTAGTGCTGGGACGGCAGGGACAGCCTTGCCACTACCCCTATCCCCGGACAGCTAGCCAATGATTTTTGTGTTATTTAGCACTGTGTGTTCTCAAGGTCCTATTATAAGGTGCATGTTCCTTAGACCAGTGTAATGTGAAAAAAAAAAAAAACCAACCAACCAACCAAACAAACAAACAAACAAAACATTGCCACAAGGAGAAAAACAGACACAGCTTGCACCCAGACCAACAGAAATAAACTGACCAGCCCCAGCGGATGTCCCATCTTTGATCTATTTCCCTTCCCGACTCCCAGATTCTGCCCGCAGGCCCTTGGCCTGTACTGGAACTTCACATAATGCAATCACACATTCCTGATCCTATTTTAATTCTAACTCTGTGGTTTGAAAGCATCATCTATTTTCTATTTTTCATACCAGATTTGGTATTGACTTTGTACCTTAATTGATACAACATTCTTTTTGATGTTTGAAATGATAAGGATATCTGCATTCCAGAGTCTCACTCACATATTTAGAAAAATGCAAGTAGTTAACTATTGCAGCTGCAGTGACTGACTCAAGGAAGTTCTGTCCTCAGTTCAGCTTCCACTGCACAGCACGCAGTGCGTGGGACTCACACGGCTCTTCACTCCAGCTGTTGTGATGTTCTAAGAACACACTGCAACTCATTTCCCCATCCTATTGTTGAAGGACATTTGGGCTATTACAAGTAACACTGATATTAATGTTCTCTTTGTGTCTTTTGGGAAACCTATGCACCTCTGTAGGAGTAGAATATTGAAGCTAAGGGATGTGCCTAAGCTCGGCCTTGGTAGAAATTCCTAGGGTTTTTGTTGGTTTGTTTGTTTTTGTTTTTGTTTTTGTTTTTTTCAGAATATCCTGGTTTAATTTGCACCAACCTTGAGGGTCCTCACTGCTCTGCTTGGAGCTTTAGGCATTCTGTTGGGTTGGCATCAGTACCGTGTCATAGTTCTAATCAGCATTAACTAACGACTAATGAAGCTTGAGCCCTCTGTTTACTGTCCATCCTGTTACGCATAGTGTCCGTTATAACTTCAAGGCTATTTTGCAAGAATCTGTCTCAAACAACCAAATATTAAAAATGTTTTAAAAGTATCTTTCTTCCTTTGCTGTTGGATTGTATCTGTCTTCCCCTTTTCGTATTTTCACATCTATTTAGCACCTGCATGATGCGCAGGGGGTGTCAGAGGACAACTCGTGGGGGTCTGTCTCCTTCTACCGCGGGAGTTCTGGAGATCAAACTCATGTCCACAGGCATGACCACAGCTCTTCTGTACCAACGAGCAGTCTTTCTTTCCTTTCCCTTTCTTCTTAGACACAGTTTCATGTACTACAGGCTGGCTTCACGCCCCCCCCGTGTAGCCAAGGCTAGCCTTGCAGTTCTGATCTACCTGCCTCCAGCTCACTCCATCTCCCAAGTACTAGGTTTGCAGGCATGGACTACCACACCCTACTCAGTACTGAAGATGAAACTGGCTTTTATTCACAGGGCTTGGTACACTCTGGGCTGGCACTCTACTGGCTCAGCCACATCTCCATCCCTGGGTTATCCTTTGCTTACTGTAGGAGTCAGTTACCTGCTCTGGTTATGAATCCTTCGAATTTAAAATGCTCTATTCCTGTCTCTCTGGTTTTCTCTCTCTCTCTCTCTCTCTCTCTCTCTCTCTCTCTCTCTCTCTCTCTCTCTCCCGACTCTCTGTATTTTTAAAATATAATCTATCTATTTATTTTGTTTTATGTGCATTGGTGTTCGCTGCATGCATATCTATGTGAAGTATGTCTGTGTGAGAGTGTCGGAGTCCCTGGAACTGGAGTTACAGACAGTTGTGAGCTGCCATGTGGGTGCCGGGAATTGAACCTGGGTCCTCTGGAAGAGCAGCCCCTGCTCTTAACCACCAAGCCATCTCTCCAGCCCCTCTTTTCACTTTCTTAATAATGACATTTTATGAATTCGATTTTTATTTTAATGTATTCCAATTTGACAATGTTTCCTCCTGTGGTTATTGCCTTTTCGGCCTGTATTTAGGAAATCTTTGCACATGGTCTTCAAAATATTCCCCTATTTTATCCTAAAAGCTTTACTTGATACTCATATTTGAAACCCATCTGGAAGTTGTTTGGTGTTCCCCGATGAGAATACGAAGGTGACCCAACCATTTTTTAAATTGCAAAGATCACCTTTTCCCAATCTGAACCCCTTTGCAAGGTTTAGGAATTCTGATACACATTTTTGTTTGTTTGCTTGCTGTTTGTTGAGAAAGGATCTCCTGTACCACTTTTAAACTAAGGATGGCTTTGAACTCCTGATTCCCTTGCTTCTACCTCCCAAGTGCTGAGAGCAGAGCATGTGCCACCATGCTTGCTGGCTTGTGTTTGTTTGTTTGTTTGTTTGTTTGAGACAGGATCTCATTGTGTAGCCCAGGCTGACCTGTAACCTACTATGTAGCCCAGGCTAGCCTCAGACTTGTGATCTTCCTGAATTCTGAGATCACACGTGTGAGCCACTACACTTGGTGAGGATATGCATCTCTTCTGAGGGTCACTGTCACACCCGCTACAGTGGATGTGATCCAGTGTCTCTGTGTCATCACCAGCATTTGAGATTGTCACTATTTTTTTTTTCCTGAGACAGGTAGTTCGGGCTGTCCTGGAACTCACTCTGTAGACCAGGCTGGCCTCGAACTCAGAAATCCGCCTGCCTCTGCCTCCCAAGTGCTAGGATTAAAGGCGTGTGCCACTACCGCCCGGCCACTATTTTTATTATAGGCATTTCAGTAGGTGTGTACTGGTACCTCATTGTGGTTTTAACTTTCATTTGACCAGTGGTTCAAACTGTTTGATATCCCTTTCATGTTGGGTTATGTGCTTATAATCCTCAGTGCTCAGGAGGATCTTGAGTTCAAGGCCAGCCTAGGCTCTGAAACAAACAAGATCCCATCATTTTAATTTTTAAAAAAATCTTGTTGTATATGTGATGTATATTTCTGTGTGGATGTGTGTGTGTGTGTGTGTAGGTGGGTGGATGGGTGTGTGTGGGTGCGTGCACACGTGGAAGTCACAGAACAACTTTTAGAAACCGGTTCCATCTTTCTGCTGTTGACTTGACAGGCTTGCTACACAGAGCTGAACTTTGAGGGCTACCTCGCTGGCCCCAAAGACAGGTCCTAAAGTAAACTGTGCTTATGCCTGTGGTCATTTCCTAATGGGATTGCTTGTAGTGTGTTCAGCCTGATTCTTGGGGAGCGTTTTACAAACCCTAACCCATACCTCTTAGCCACGCGGATTGCCAGCAGCTTCTCCCAGTCAGGAGCTTTTCTTTGGATCCCTTTGGCCAATCTTTCACAGGATAAGCCCTTGACGACGTCTTATGAGATAAAAACTGACCGAGTTTCCTTATTTTTGCTGTTAAATCTGAGAAGTCTTTGCCCAGCTCTAGATCCTATAGATTTCCCTTTTGTGGTATGATGGTGTGTGGTGTGGTGCATTTGTGGTGTGTGTGTGTGTGTGTGTGTGTGTGTGTGTGTGTGTTCAGTAAAGCTTTAGAGTTATAGATTGCACCTACCTCCCTGATCCGTTTCCAGTTGGGTTTTGTGTTCCACTTGCAGTGTGGTGGAAAGCATTCTGTTGAAAAGCTGTCTCTCCCCCATCGAGATGCTTCCTGGCCTTTGTTAGAAATCAGTTGGGCACATGTGGGTGGACCAGCTTCCGGATCTCCAGTCTGTGCCACCCAGTTCTGTATATAATCCTTCCCACTGTATTGATTGCTGTAGAAAGTAAATCCAAATGTCAGGTGCAGCGATGCCGCCCACTTTATTTTGCCTGCCACGAGGCTATTTTAGCTCCTCTGAAGACTGCGTCTGCTCTATGCACTGTAGAACAAGCAGTCTGTTTACAGAGGCCTTGCTGCGATCTGCACAGACCTGTGTTAACCCACAGACAGCCTCACCAGTATAAACCCTGGAGCCTAAAGCATGATGTTCTCTTTCCATTCATGAAGTCAGCTTTGATTTTATAATTTTTCATCGTTAAAGACTCTGAATATAGTTTCAGTTGTGTACATACATACATATATAATTTTCTTTGGTAGGTGATTGTAAAATATATTGTTTGAAATTTTAGTCTCTGCATGTTTATTATTAGTATATAAAGGTACAATTATTTTTGCACGTTGACCTTATAGCCTACAACTTTGCTGAATTCACTACTAGTTCCAAAAATAGTTGTTTTTTTTCCTTGATTTTCTAAGATATTTTAATTAATTCTATCACGTTGATTTTGACTATTATTATTACTGCTTTACTTTTGAGACACCGTCTCACTCTGAAGCCCAGGCTGGCCTTGAGTTCCCTCACCATGTGACCCATGCTGAGTCAAACTCACTGCTTCTGCCCTCCAAGGCTGTGGTTCAGGCAGGAGCCGCAGTACTCAAGTGTTAGTTTTAGAGACAACTCTTAATTAGTTTTTGAGACAGGATCGTACACTGTAGACCAGTCTGGCCTTGACAGCACAGTAGCACTTCTGTCTTCCTGCGAGAGTGAGCTGGTCTCACAGGGAAGAGCCACCATGCCTGGTCTAATTTTTGTTTCCTTTATCCATGGGCTCTGTGCTCATTATCTCTCCTAATGTTGTTAATTTGCATTTCCTCTCTCTTTCTTTTCTCTCTCTCTCTCTCTCTCTCTCTCTCTCTCTCTCTCTCTCTCTCTCTCTCTCTTGCTTTTTATTCTTTAGTAAAAAGATTCTCATGTTGTACATTATTTGAAAGACCCAGCTTTATGTTTGTCAATCAATACTCTTCCTTATCTAGACTATCAATGTCTGCCTTTTATCTTCATATTTTTTCTTTGAGTTTATTATTTTTTTCCTTTCCCTCTTTTAGCTCCTTGAGAATACAATTACTTATAAAGACTTTTATTGCTTTGGAGCAGAATTGTTTAAGGCTACTTATTAGACCTTTGAGTTATTTATTTTTTAAAAACATATTCTGGCTGGGCAGTGGTGGTGCATGCCTTTAATTCCAGCACTTGGGGGACAGAGGCAGGAGGATTTCTGAGTTTGAGGCCAGCCTGGTCTACAGAGTGAGTTCCAGGACCGCCAGGGCTATACAGAGAAACCCTGTCTCAAAAAACAAAGAAAAAAGTCTGTTTTATTATTTTAATTATGTGTAAGTGTATGTATCCACATGTGCAAGTGTGCACATGAGAGCAGGTGTGCACAGAAGCCAGAGGCATTAGATTCCCTGGTTGCTGGGGTTACAGACAAGTTACAACCCCTGACATAGGTGCTGGGAACCAAACTCAGGTCTGTTGGAAGAGCAGCAAGTGCTTTTAACACTCTGCATATTATTTTAGTAATTTGTTTGAGTATGTAATGTTTTAAGTGTTCTTTCAAAAAGTCTGTATTTAGTATGTGGTGACCAATGAAGATGTTCTGGAGATGGACAGAATGTATCTATCAATGTGGTTAAAATTGTACTTGATGAGCATTGCTCAGGGCTAAAAATTCTATGAGAACATTTGAAATAATCTGAAGTTAGTGATTTGGACTCCGATTCTAAATAAAGTACAATACCTGAAAATTATCCCATGCATGTTTTACTACAAAGTTTTATAATTTCTTCCTGAAGCCAAGATTATTTTTAGACTGCATTTTATGTTGAATTATCTGGTTTTTGTGTGGATCTGTGTATGTGTGTGGATGCCCTTGAAGGTCAGAGGCCTGAGATCCCCCTGGAGCTGGAGGATCCAGCTAACAGGTGGTTGTGAGCTGCCCAGCGTGTGTGCTAGGAAGTGAACTCTGGTCCTCTGCGAGAGCAGTATGCACCTTTTAGAAAGAATAATTTCATGAATGTAGCTGCATGCTGGCTTTGGATTCCCCCGGAACTGTGGTTAAAGATGGCTGTTAGCCACCGAGTGGGTGGAGGGAATTGAATCCAGGTACTCTGCCTGAGCAATAAGTGCTCTTACCCTCTGAGCCAGCTCTCCGGCCCCACACCATGCTGTCCCAACCACTGAACCATCCCTCCAGTAACTAAGCCAAGGACTTTTACAAGTATATTTTTAAATTTTCCAAGTAGATGATTTTGTGAACCGTTGCTTTTGGTACATCTAATCTCTCCTTTAAAAAATAAGTAAATTAATTAGTTAATTTGTGTGTGTGTGTGTGTGTGTGTGTGTGTGTGTGTGTGTGTGTGTTGGGGAGCCAGTCCTCTCCTTCTACTAAGCAGGTCCCTGGAATTGAACTCAGACCAAGCTTGGCAGCAAGCACTCACTCACCACTACTCAGCCATCTTGCTGGCCCTCCTTTGGCCTTTTTTTTTCCTTAAGAAACTTGTTTTAATTTCACGTGTGTTCAAGGAGGATAAATACTTTCTAACTATTGGATAAAATACATCACATGACCTCTAAGGTCAAGTTAGTTATTACTGAATCACTCATACATTTGCTTATTTTCTACCTGACCTGTGGACTTCTGGGAATTTTGCTTTAAATCTTCCACTTTCGCCAGCCTGGCAGTGCAGATCCCAAATTCTAACTACTCGGGAGTCTGAGGGAGGAGGACCACGAGTTCAGGGCCACCTGGGCTACAGAACAAATTCAAAAGCTACTTGGGCAAAATGGAAAAGTTTTGTTTGCTTTTTTGTTGTAGATGGTGTTTTGTTTGGTTGTTTGGTTGGTTGGTTGGTTGGTTTTGTTTTGTGATATTGAAATTGGGTAGAGCGTTTGCTATGCAAACATAAAGACCGGAGTTTGACCCACCGAACCCCTCTGCAAAGGCGGAGCGTGGCAATGCGTGCACGTCAGCTCTGCCTCTGTCATCTGGCTCAAGTCAACGAGAGACCCCGTCTCAGGGGAGTCAAAAGGAAAGGACGGTGCTGCAGAAGGGCCTCAGAGGCGGAGAGCACTTGCTAGCAGAGGACCAAGGGTCAGACTCCAGCACACTCATGGCACTCACGACAGTCTATAACTCCAGTGCAGGAGACCCAACACACTCTTCTGGGAACATTAATACAACAAAATAAAATGAAATAAAAACATTTTATAAAAAAAGCTTTAAAAGGAAAAGATGGATAACATCTCTGAAGTTGTCCTCTGAGCCCTACACAGAACACCCAGGATTGTGTACACACACACACATACACACACACATATACCACCCAAACATGCATACACACATATATACCATATACACACACAAAATACACATACACATAAACACACACACATGCATACCACATGCATATACAGATGTACACACACCACACACAAACACATAAACACACATGCACATCACAAACAAACATACATAAACACACACCATATACAAATGCACACAGGACACATATAAACACACACATATGCATATACACACATGCACATACCACACACAAACACAAACACATACAATTTACAAACGCACATACACATACATATAAACACACATATACACACATGCACACAAACACACATAAACACACACCACATATAAATGCGCACACGCGCACACACACACACACACACACACACATACACACACTGTGGTTGCAGATGTGCTTTCTCTCTCATTTCAGCATGGTGGAGCTGTATTGTGCGAATGCCTGGGTCTGTGACATCCCAGGGTGCCACAGCGTCTGCTCAGGAGTCATCACCTTCTGTGTGTGATTTTAGCATAAATCTATTCTTTTTTCCTGATGTTAAGGTTGCAGTTCTCGTTTCCTTTGTTTTATAATTTATGCCTAATATATCCTTTTCTATTATTAAAATTTATTTCTAATCAAATATTTCTCTAAGGAAAAATCCAGCCCTTGTACCTCGCTTCTGATTTCAGTTCCCCAGGGCAACCATCACAACTTTTCTCACTTCTGCTATTTGCTACCATATTAAAAAATGACATGCTTTCTGGGATTTTTTTTTTTTAAATTTGAATGCAACATACTGACTTTCTGTGGGGCTTGAATTAAATCTCTCTCTCTCTCTCTCTCTCTCTCTCTCTCTCTCTGCCTCCCTCCCTTCTAGTATAATTAAATTGCAACTATTGCTTAAATCGGTGTTCAAAGCTGTCATTATGATAATTATGCAAACATTCCCAGCTGGTCCATGTACAGACTCACACTCCATTATCTTTTCTTATACAACTTTATGTTCTTGAAGTTGGTAGTTACCTTGTTTGTTTGTTTGTTTGTTTGTTTGCTTATTTTCTATTACTGTCACCAACTTACTGTGGAAGTAAGAGTGTCCTGGGTGCTGGGTGTCTGGCAAACTTCAGTCCTCAGGCTTGTGTCGTCTTGGGTGTAGCTTTTCTTTTCTTTCTTTCTTTTTTTTTGCATTTCTTTTTTTTCTTCTTAAAAATTTATTAGAAAGGGAAGTAAAGAGAAGTAAAAACACTTTATGATAAAATTAAAGATTTGCATGGAAAATATTTCAGATAAACACGTTAAAATTGACAATTTTCAATTTTTTTTTTTCCGAGACAGGGTTTCTCTGTGTAGTCCTGGCTGTCCTGGAACTCACTCTGTAGACCAGGCTGGCCTCCAACTCAGAAATCCTCCTGCCTCTGCCTCCCAAGTACTGGGATTACAGGTGTGTACCACCACGCCCGGCTCAGACTTGCGCCGTCTTACCACTGAGCCACCCATCCCTTCAGTCCCCACCCTGTCTTCTAATGAAACAGGTAAGAATCCTGGGTTTGCAAAATTTAAAATGTGTGTAATTACTAAACAATCAATAGTAGAAAATTATACATCAAAAAAAATGTCCTTATTGTGAATAGAGAAATAACAGAAGATTACTAGTTTTAAACATGTGCAATGAACACAAATTTTAGAAAAATGAACATTAAACTGCATGATATACCTTTATAATAATGTAATTTTCCCCAAATCTTATTTATAGCCTAACGGCTTCAGTGTTAGTCAAGGTTCAACTAGAAGCAGATCCCACTGGGTGGACATATATTTCTGACTATCTACCTATCTATTTATCCATATCCATGTATCTGTTTCTAGGCTCTGACCTTTCCAAATTGTGGAAGCTACTTCTGTGTGCATTTCAAGGCTCTCATGCTAGAGCCTCGTGACTGCAGAGAAGCCTGGGTAGAAAGAGGTGTACATGTAAACTAAAGGGAGCAAGTGTCAGCTGGAACCCAGGAGCACACACTGGGACCCGCAGGGCAGACGAGAACGTCCCTCTGGCTCTGCCGATGCAGGCCTCTTGCTGGAGAAGCTGGTGCCCACTTCACATAGCTAGACGCACACCTGGCCCAAGTGTCGGGGAAGCTGAAGGAGGATCCTGGGAGAGAGTCGAACACTCTCAGACCTGCTGCTGCTTGCACTGAGGAGGCCACCTGGCAAGGAAGCACCCAGACAGCTGCTACCTCTCTTTCATGGCCTTCCAAAATGCCACTGTGCCCGCTCCAACTAAAATTATTCCAGAGGAAGAGCTCTGAGAAACAGCTCAGCCTAGTAAGTTGGCAAATTACAAAATGGCCTCTTAGTGGTATTGACTCTGACCTGCCGTTTTGTTTTGTTTTTCCTCGAAGTACTAGGGATCGAACCTGTGACCTTGAACATGCTAGCTCAGCGCTTCTTCACTGAGCTGCATCTCCAGACTCCACTCCGAGGCACTTTCCATAGTACAAAATAAAAGACTAATTTAGGCTCTTCCTTAGCGTGTTTGATCAAAATCTGTTATTAGCTGAGATCCACAAAGTGTATGACGTCATGTGTGTCAACTTGAAAGGTTTTTTGTGTGTGTTTATGTGTGTGTTCTGTTGATTTTGTTTTTGTTTTGTTTCATGTAGTCTAGCTTCAAACTCCTGTATAACCAAGGATGGCCTAGAACTCCTGATCCTGATGCCTCTAACCCCTGATCCTCCTCTAACCTCTACACACTGAGATTAGAGGTGTCTGCTATCACACAAGACTGCTTATAGGCAAGATTTCACTGTGTAACCTTTGTTGATCTGGAATGTACTATGTAGACCAGGCTAGTCTTGAACTCTCAGAGCTCTGGCTGCTTCTACCTCCCTAGTTCTGGGACTAACGGTGTGCACTAGCACCAGCATCAGCACCAGCACCTGACAAATTGGTACACTTGGATGATGAGAAGACAAATTTTACACCTCAAACTGCATACATTGATGCCCTGTGAGTTGATCCAATGGGCAGGGGGACACTCTAAAGCATCTTTTCTTTTTTTCTCAATAGAACAAGGGACCTATTACCAATGGCCAGGTGTGTCCCAAGGACATCTGAGACTCTCTGGCCTGCTGAGTGGTCAACTGACAGCAACATTATGGCCAGCCTGGCAAGACCTGCGGAATTTGCTAGATGGCCAACACATACAATTTCAAAAAATAATAATCTACTTCCATCTGGAACGCCAAGTCTCGGGAATGTTTGTCAGGTAGCAATAAACAACAGAACACTACGGACCATATCTAACGGGCCTTAGACATCCAGGTGGACTCCTTTTCCTGCCGTGGCTCACGATAGAGCTATAATTTAATGTCCTTAAAGATATGTGTGCTTGGATTGGAACACTTTGAATTTCCTGTCTACCATGCCGCTCTCACCTTTTGCAAAGATTTATTGCGTTCTCCCTCGGGATCTGTATCGGTACAAATCTTCTTTTTATCCTTTTGGCCCCCTTTTTATTCAAGAAACAAAGGGAGAGGTTGGAGCTGGTTTTCCCATTTTTCTCTGGGTATTGGATGTGCTTCAGATATAATTAGGTTCATTTTTTCCCCCACCATAAGGGAACTATTGCTGAATGGCCTAGAAAACTATGAAATACAGAATAAAGCAATCAGAATGTCAGCAGGAAGGGAGCCCCATGGGTCCGTCTGTACGTGGGTGTGTGCGAGGACGCTTCCCGGAATAAGGCTGAGGAACATCATCTATCAGCAGTCACTTTGTCTAATCAGCCACCAATCCACCGAAAGCATCAGTTCCCAAGGCTGTTCACAGCCTCCTTCCTCACCCTCTGCGTCGCCCTGATCTGACTTTCTGCTGCATCCCCTCTCTCACCCAGGCCCCCAGGCCCTGCTTCCTCCTAGCCAGAGCGAGCACGTGGAGCACAGTGGAATATGACCCCTTATCGGCTTCCCTCCAATGGTTTTGCTCCCCTCCGCCCACCCCTCCTTCACCCTACAAAGGAAACCCCTTTTCTCATTTGACTTCGGAATGTTCTCCGGTTTCTAAGATGGGAGTGCCCACCGTATTGCAAGTCTCTCTTTCTGATGATGTCGTCCTGTTTAAGTACAGATTTGTTTTTAAGTTGACAAATGGTGTTACAGTCACTATTTTCTGGGAATGAAAGTGTAGATAACTTCAGAAAGCAGCAGCATCTAAGCCTTATGGTCGGAACTGCTGCTGGGGTCCCGTTCTTTCTTAGAACTTAACCGTGCCATGGGCACAGACAGCCAGTGTTTAATATGTATTGGAGGGAGGAAGGGAACAATGGAGAAATAGAGAGAGGCGGGGAGGGAAGGAGGGAGGAGGGGAGGGAGGGAGGGAGGTGGGGAGGAAGGGAGGGACGGAAGGAGAGAAGGAGGAAAGGAGGGAAGGAGGGAAGGAGGGAAGGAGGGAAGGAGGGAAGGAGGGAAGGAAGGAGGGAGGGAGGGAGGGAGGACTTGCTGGATTTAGGAGACAGAAGCTGGGAGAGATTGTGCCTGGTCTATCCTTGGCCAAGTTTGCAGCTGTCACCACCAATGATTCCAGAAATAAATCCTGCTCTATTCAGAAACGAATGCAGTCACTATGTGGACAAACTGAAGTTACTTCTGAGAGAGTCACGAGAGTCATGCCCTTAGATCTCTCTCTCTCTCTCTCTCTCTCTCTCTCTCTCTCTCTCTCTCTCTCTCTCTCTCTCTCTGTCTCTCTCTCTCTCTCTGTCTCTCTCTCTTCCCCCAGTACCAGGGACTGGGTAAGTATGAAGCCCTCGCATATGCTAGACAAGTGTGTTCTACCACTGAGCTACACTACAATGAACTTGGTTCAATTTTATTTCAAAACAGTCTCACTCGGTGTCCCCCAGGCTTGTGGCCTTGAACTCACTCCGCAACCCAGGTGGGTCTTAGAACTCTGCACCTCCTGCTCACCCTCTGAGTAGCTGGTGTTACAGCCCAGCTAAAGCAAAGCTCTAACACTGCTGCACGGCAGCTGCTGACTGGTTCACAGTAACTGAGTCCATATGGCCAACTGTGACAGCATCACATGAAGCTAAAATAACTGCTCAGAAATAAAAAAATATATGCTGCAAGTGACTCAAGGTCCCTGTCTTGCTTTCTCATTATGTTCATTACCTCATCCAGGTTCTTGCCACTGTGTGTGTGTGTGTGTGTGTGTGTGTGTGTGTGTGTGTGAGAGAGAGAGAGAGAGAGAGAGAGAGAGAGAGAGAGAGAGTCTCAGCCTTTGGCTTATCCTGGTGACAGGCAGGAAGCTGAACTATAAGCCTCAGCGTTCTTGAAAAAGCTAAGTCAACAAAAATCCAGACCCGCTCCCCCTCCATCCCCTCTCCCCCCAGCCCCAGCAGGCAGGCTGTTCCCAGCCCTGGCGGCTTAGCTCTATCGTGTTATCTCTCCATCACTCCTGACCAGCTCTGCACTATTTCTGGATTGGTATCTGCCCTCCAACAAGACAGCCGTCTCTGTTACCTTTCTGGTATTCCCAATTATGCCCTAGAAGCATGGAAAAATGGCATTACTCAACAGAACCAACATCCTACTTAGGGGGAAAAAAATGAACAAAACCCCAGACTGGGCAAAGCAGATTGGGCACACATGAATGTTGCTAGTCAATTGTATCACATGCCCCAGCCCTGATCCTCTCCACCCAAGTAGCTTAGTCTTTTTGGAAAGCTTTTGCAAACATGTATGCATCTTTAAGTATTGTTATAGTCTGATCTTCTTAATATTGATGGGTGACTCCCCCCTTTGGTTGAGAAATCGTTTAAGTTCATTTTTATCTGATTACCCCTTCTCTGGCACGCCGACCAGCTAGGACCCATGCAATTATCCAGCAACAGGAAGCACAATCCCCTGTAGCTGGATGATCTTTGGGGTTTGGGCTACAGGCCAAATATTGCTAATATCCAACTGGCCTCGCTGTGGCTAGCCTGTGGTTTGGTGCCCCATCTTTCTCAGAAAAAATTTCCAAAGGCTTGCTTTGCCTGCTTGTTCCCAAGCTGGTGCGTGGTACAGCACCCTTGCTAGCCTAGCAACTAAAACAGAACAGTTTTCTTCCATGGATAGTTGACAACAGGAGTCATCAGATCTGTGTGGCCAGCTGGTTCCCTCTGTCATGATCTAGGCTCATCATAGGGGCTGTAGCTGCTTGCCTTCCCCACCCCCACCCACCCCCAGCATGGAGCTTTGTGCCAGTGAAACCCTGAGGTCACTAATAGCCTCCAGGACCCTTTCTCTCAGTCACATGTCAAGCCTGGTAGGATGATTACATCACCGCCCACTTTCTCATTTGCACGGCTGAATAGCTGTGCATCAGTCTAGGAAAGTCACCCTGAGATGGCTCCCGTCTAGGGAGGTGGCACACTCCTGCTTTTCCCCAGAGGTGCTTGTCTGCCATCCTTGGAGTGGGAGGAGTCCAACCCGGGCTTGTGCTGCAGCCTTGCCCCTGACAGAGAACAGAGGAGTCTGTTCTCCAATATGAACCTGGATCTCAGTCATCTAGGATGAGATGGTTACATCTAAACCAACAAACAGGCATTCTAGAATAAATCAAGGGGTTTTGGTTCTGTCATTCAGAAAGGCACTGATGAATGCCCTGTTGAAAACATCAGGTATGTCCCTGGGAGGCCTGCTCTCTTCTGGGGACTGGGGGGTGGGGTGGGGGGAGATCTGCAGCCAGGATGTATGGTATGAGAGAAGAAACATTTTTAAAAACTTAAAGGAAGGAAACGGGTGGCCCTAGTGTCTGAGAACATCCCACCGGGGACCTCTTTGATCTTTAATGCTCTAGAAAATGGAGTATAAATGGGATTCACGGCTTGTAACTGAAACACTGCAAGGGACTAAACGGGACACTTGGCTAACCCTGGGTCCAGCATCGCCCAGTTTTTGAGTTATTTCAACAATCACACACATGCTCTAGCATAGTCAGCAGTAGGTTGGGTTGCAGCAACACTTATTTCATAGCTCCTGGGTTTTTTCATTTGAAAAGTAGTTTCAAGTTTGTGCTGGATTGTTGTTAGATACAACCTGAAGTCTCCTGGGAAGAAACAATGTCAGTTGAGGGATTGGCTCCATCAGACTGGCCTGGGGCCTGTCTATGGGGCAGTGTAATTGTTAATCCGTGTAGGAGGGTTGGGCTCCCAGTGGGTGATGGCAACCCTACAGAAATGGGCCTGGGTTGTATAAGAATGCAGGCTGAGCAGGCCTGAGAACAAGCCAGAGAACAGAGAGGGGAGAAAGACTCCTCCAAGGTCTGCCTTCAGCTCCTGCCTCCAGGGTTCTGCCCTGACTTCCTCTCTTATTTTGGTCAGTGTTTAATCTCAGCAGGATCCTCACCTGTAAGCCCAGCCCTTGTGAGGTGGAGGCAGGGTCATGCAGAGTTGCAAGTTTGAGACCAACCTGTTTCCAAAAAAAAAAGTTGATGACCTACCCTATGAAGCTAGGATTTGCTCATCTATCTGTATTTTTGGCAAGGGGTATAAATATAAACTAAAAAAATGCCATTTAGTATATAGACTGCCACCCAAGAAAAATTTAAAACTCACCTGCTATCTGCTGCTCCTTTTACAAATCCTGAAAAGACTGCTGACTTTGTTACCTGTGAGATAACACTTTCCTGATGTGGTCTGGGCTCACTTTTCAGCTTCCCCAAACCATGCAGAAGCACTTGGTAAGGGTTTGTTTTTTTTTTTTTAAATTATTATTTATGGAAAGGGAATGAGATAGCTTTCTCAGACATATGCACACAAGATGTCTTGTAGGAAAACTGCTAAAACATTGGCCTCCCATAAGTCAGCTCTTCAAAGTGTAGGATAAGGGAAATGTCTCTCTAGTGTGGAGCTCCATGGGGGCTGAGACCAGAGGGAAAGGCCACTGCAGAAGCGCGTGGAAGCGATGCGCTCTCCTTGAGACTGTTTCAGTCATCTGAAAGGCCAGACAAGAGAAGAGCCAAGAGCACCGGCAAAAACTCATCTGCTGGGGAGGGGGAGGGGAGACAGAGAAGGGGGAAGGGGAGAGAGAAGGGGGAGGGGAGAGAGAGAGCAGGAAGGAGAGACAGAGTCAGAGAGAGACAGAGGGAGGAGCGGGAGAGAGGAGGGAGAGGGAGAGATAGACGGAGACACAGAAGAGAGGCAGAGACAGAGGAGGAGAGAGAGGGAGAGAGAGAGAAAGAGAGGGGAGAGGGAGAAAGGGAGAGAGGGGTAGGGAGAGGGGAGAAAGAGCAGTAAAGAGGGAGAGAAAGGGACAGAAGAGGGAAGAGAGAGAGAGAGAGAGAGAGAGAGAGAGAGAGCGCATGAGGGAGAGAGACAGAGAGGGAGAGGGGAAGAGAGGGGGAGGGTTAGAGGTAGAGAGGGGAGAAAGAGAAAGAAGGAGGGAAGGAGAGAGGGAGGAGGAGAGAAAAGACTGACTCTTGGAAATCAGACTCCTTTGGAACAAAAGAACAAAATCAGCAGAGAAGAGCAGCTGAGTTAAATAGGACCTTTTCAACTTCCTTAGAAAATCTGTAACTTAATTAAAAAACAAATCAGGATACAATGTTAGGAACCACTGTGTGATCTTTAACAGTGTGTCTTTGAGAGTCTCCTCCTGCTCCCAGCCCCCCTGCCCTGTCACCTGTTTCTCCCTCATAGCTGATGCCAGATTCTGTCTCCTCTCATGTCCCACGTGTCCTTTCGCTCTCCCCCCATCTTTCCGCATGACCTAATTTGGTCTTTCTTGGTTGCTTTTCAAGATTTTTTTCTTTAAGATTTTACCTATACTCATACCTCGTAATATATTTACATTAAAATCCCTGTAAAGGGAAGAACACCTGGTTTGTCTTTCTGAGTCTGGGCCACCTCTTGGAGTGGTTGAAATGATATGTTCCCCAGCCCAAAAAAGTCTCGGGCATTTGAATATTTGGTTCCCAGGCGTCCGAGCTGTCTGGGGATGATTAGAAGGTGTGGCCTTCTTAGAGGAAGTAGTCACTGGCCTTTGAGGTTTCAAAGACTCCTGCCATTTTGAGCTAGCTTTCTCTGCATCCTGCTTGTGGTTTGCGATGTGAGCTCTCAGCTGTTCCTGCCACCATGAATTCTAGCCTTCTGGAATCATAAGCCCAATTAGGCACTTTTTAAAATAAGTTACCTTGGTCATGATGCTTTATCATAGCAATAGAAAAGTCACCAAGACACCTCATTTAAAATTACATTTTCTGGATCCACTCAGTTTTCTTCAAAATTCATTATTTCATTTTTCTTTACAGCAGGATAAAATCCCATTACACAGTGGAATATATTTACTACATTTCATCATCCATTGGTAGACACCAGGCTAACTCCATTTCCTTGTTATTGTGAACTTGGGAGCAATGAACACGAATGCACAAGGGTCTCTGTGGTCGATATGGAGTGCTGCAGAGGCCAAAAGTAGAGTACCTACCTGGGCCACGTGGTAGTTCTAATTTTAATGCTTTGAGGAGCTTTCATACTGATTTCCATAATGATTGTACTAATATGCACTCCCACCAATAGTGAGTAGAGGTTCCCTTTCCCCCACATCTTCCCCAATATATTTTTTTTTATCAGAAGGAAACCTGTAACATATTTCAAACCCAATTTCAGTTTCACACATTCAAATGGCCCCATGTTTCACATCCATCTTCCTGACCAGGGGGCTTGCCTTGGAAGACACCCAGGGTCCTCTGAGGAACCTGATGGACAGGTCAGCCATGGAGAGCTTGAATGATGAATTTATGGATGTGGAAAAAAATCCAGTTGATAAGCAGCTGGTCTACTAATGAGGGTGGCCTAAAACTAGCGTTAGCTCCAAAGAGACGTGACACCATGTATGGAGAGACCAAATGAATGGCCGCGGGTCTAAGAGCCTGGTAGACAGAAGCCAAGAATTGCATGCTCAGATGCTGCTGTTGCAGCATCTTATTTAATTTCATTTTATGTGCATTGATGTGAGTTATGGACAGTTGTGAACTGCCATATAGGTGTTGGGAGTTGGACCGGGGTCCTTTGGAAGAGCAGACAATGCTCTTAACCACTGAGCCATCTCTCCAGCCCCTGAGAGGATATCAATTTGATGTCATTACATGTAACACCAAGAATCTGAGCCCTATGGGCCCATGAAGATAAGAGCTGCATATGATAGTGAACGTTGCATTTGCCTCTTGTTGTGGTCACCACTACATAGAAGATTGATGTCCTGGGTGCCATAGCAACAAAAGACGTGCGGTTAGACAAGGGAGTGGAAGACTGGACGTCTCTTGAAAGAAACATGGGGTTTTCCTTTATCAAATGTATATTTTGTTTATTAAATGGAAGATTTGTTCAAACTATCACATTATAGTTACATTTTTCTTTTTAGAAGACTCACATTTATGTATTTTAATATTATAAGAATTAGTCTTTAAAATTTAAACATCGACAAGGAGTTGTAACAAGATAAATGAATTGCCATAGAGGGTAGAAACAATATCAAAATGCAGTATTTTTCTGGTCTGGGGAAACGGCTTAAGCAGTTAAATATTCATTTGCTCTTCTGCTCTAACATAAAACTTCCAAAGAGAGTCAGAATGTCCTGTGTCCCAACAGACCTATATTCCTCAGTAAAGCACCAGCTACTCATACAGAGGACCTGGTTTTGGTTCCCAGAACTTACACAGTGGCTCTTAAGTATCTGTAACTTCAGTTCCAGGGACCCAATGCCCTCCTCTAGCCTCTGAAGGCACCAGGCATGCATATAGTACACACATATATGCAGGTAACATTCATACACAAAAAATAAAAAGTCTTTTTTTAAAAAATGGTATTTTCTCAAATATATTATTCAACTGGCTGTAATAATTACAACTGACAGTCTCTGCCTGGCCCCATTGCTCTGATTAACTAACAGTATGCATAGTATATTATTAATTTATAATCATGAATACAATATATGTATTATTTGCTATAATATAACATTCCAAATCAATTTCTATCTTCACATTTTTATGAGCACATCCAAAATATAGAAAGGTCATGGCATGGATTTTTATGGATTTTCTTTCTTTGAAGAGAAGTAAGATTTTTTAAATTGCATTTTAAACATTTGTGTGCATGGGCCCACATAGGGGGGCTTTGGGGAGTTGGCTCTTCATTCATCTTGAGGGTCTCAGGGATCAAACTCAGGTCATCAGGCTGGGCAGCAAGTGTCCTACCTATTGAGCCCTCTTGCTGGTGGCCCTGTTGCTGAGACAGGGTTTCACTATGCAGTGAAAGTGCTGGCGCTCCAGGGGTGTGCCCACACAGGCTGTCCCTAGGCTGTCATTTTCCAGAGTCTACCCTATGTGCCAGGCTTCTGAGGAGTCCTCAGGCTGTCGTGCAAGTTGGCAGCTTCTGCGTTTCTTCACTGCATCTTTTATCCATTTTCTAACTGAAGGACATTCATGGTTTCTAGTGTTTGGTGATTAAGAATATGCTACTATATGCATATGTACGCAGGTTTTTGTGTGTGCAAGCCACCTGTTTTTATTTTTCTTGAGTTAGTAGATTTAGTGGATTGCATGGTTAGTGTATGTTTTGCTTTTTGCAAGTCTCCCTCGCTATTTTCCGGGGTAGCCAGACCATTTTGCATTCCCACCACCAGTGTACCAGCATCCCTGGATTCTGGCCATTTCAGAGTTTATATTTTCTGCGGTTGTTCTTGGAGTTTTACAGGGTCTTTTTGATGGGCATTCACAACTGTCTGTCTGTCTCCCATGGAACTGAGACATAAAGAAAACAAGAAAAAAATTTCCCATGAAATTGAAGAGTGGGAACAGGTGTGGAAAAGACCCAAGGAATGCGTGTGACATTGGCAGGCAGCGTCGGCTGAGCAGCAGTGTGGGTGGTGGACACAGACTCCCCCTCACCCCCAAGCTCCTACTAGAGCCTTCCAAGTTCCTTTGTGTTTCAAAAGAAAAGAAAGGAGTTACAGGGGAGAGTCTTGCTGGGAAAGTTCTTCCCAGGGGGTGACAAGCTCGCTGAAGGGCTTGTCTAGCCCCTGCTCCACTCACCCCCTTCCCCCTTAACCCACTGACCCCTTAAAAGCAGCCCACAGGTGCTTGTGGGATGGTTGAAATGAATGCATCAGTGAACGGGGCTGTGTGAGCAGCACCCCCACCACACCCCCCTGTCTGTTAGTGGAAATCATCATGTCCTTTCTCTCAGTCCAGGGAACGTCCTCTTTGCTCGCCCTGCCTCTCCGGTTGCACTGCCACCATCTCTCGCATCTGTTTCTCCACACATCACCCCTTCCTTTCTGTCTCCTACACTTCTCTTCCTTTTGCAGGCCTCTCCTTCCTTCTCCAAGCCCTGCCCCCCACTCTCTATCCATTATCTGCCCTGGATGGCAGATGCTTAAGCTCTAGCTCTTATCCCACACCTAAGCACCCTGTATTTTCTCCTAGACACACAAGAGGAAAGCATCAGACTGTCTGACCTTCTGGCTTTTCAGCTCCCACTGACCCTCTGAAGAGCCCAAGGTTTGGATCAAGTCTTATGACCTTGATCTTGCCCTTTCCAGCAGAGACCAGTCCAGTATGTATGGCCCCTCTTCAACATGGCAGAGTAAGAGCTTGAGAATCAGAGACATGACTTAGGGTTCTGGTCCCACTTTCATTTGTTGAAAAAAAAATAATGCTTTTATTTATTCTTTGGGAATTTCACATAAAGTATTTTTTTCATATTCATTCCCCCTCCCCAGATCCTCCAGTTTAGCTGGTGTCTGAGTTGCTATTATTCTATTGCCATGAGGAGACACCACGACCAAAGCAGTTTATAACAGAAAGCACTGAAATAGAAGCTTGCTTATATGATCATGGTGGCAGGGAGCATGGCTGCAGTCAAGCATTGTGCTGACACAGCAGATGAGAGCTCACATCTGATCCACAAGTTGTAGGCAGAGAGAGAGAGACTGGGCCTGGTGTAGGCTTTTGAAACCTCAAAGACAGTGACCAGTGACCCACCTTCTCCAACAAGGCCACACCTCCTAATCTTTATCAAATAGTTCCACTAATTGGGCACCACTGCACTTTCAAACAAATGAGCTTAAGGGTGGGGGTGGGGCAGACATTCTCATTCAAACTCACACATCAGGTGATACTCCACTGGGGGCAAAATGGACTTTCCCTCCTCCAGCAGCTATCCAATGCTGAGAGCCTCTGAGCTGGGGTGAGAGTTGCTGGGTTTTGTCTGGCTTGAGGTTTTCAGGTCTGATGCATGCTGTCTCTATGAGTTCGCCTGTGTATTTGTATCATTGTGTCTAGAAACCACAGTTTTGAAGTCATATGCCATCTCTGGCTCCGATGATTTTTCCACCTTCCACATAGATCCATCCATAAGCCCGGAGAAGAGGGAGGAATGTGACATAGGCATAGATGTCTTTTGTTCTCTACACATTGACCAGTTTAGGTTTCTGTATTAATTACCATCTACAGCAAGAAGAAGTGTCCCTGAGAAGGGCTGAGGGATGCATTGATTTATGGGTGTAGCAATAACTCATTAATAGTTTTATTGTTATGTCCATTTAGTAGAATAACAGTAATAGGTTTTCCCCTCCTGCCCACTAATGCTTCTTTTCTTTTGAAACACAACAGAAGCTTTGGGATTCTAGTAGAAGCTTTTGAGGGGTAGGAGTTGGTCTGTGTCACCCCCTAACACACACACACACACACACACACACACACACGTTCACATACATACACATTCATTCACATACACTGACTCACACATTCACACACACTCACACACACATTCACATACATACTTACACATTCATTCACACACACACACACACACACACACACACACACACACTGTTGCCCATTCAAAGCTGACTCTACCCAACATCACACATATTCTTCGAATCTTTCCTGACCTGTTCCTATTTAGCCTCAAGATCGTGGTCTCATTAACAATATTGGATCAGGGAACTATAGGACTTTTGGAAAAAAGCATGTGGTCCCTGTTACCTAACCAAAAGGAAGCTGAGGAATTCTTTAACCTAAACCTCGCTGTTCTTTTCTGTAGAATGGGCAATAAATGGGTTTGGTTTTGTGGTTCTAAGTTATATGCACAAAGGACCTAGCACATAGTAGACGTGAAAAGAACAAAAGATATGATGTTGGGTAATTCCCACCGTGAGTGAGAATGGACAAAAGGCTGGTGATGTGGCCCGGTCAGTAGCTGTAAAATAAACTCAGGTCATGAGGACCCAGGTTAGAGCTACAGATCTGACCTACATGGGAAAAGAAGGAGAGAGAGAAAGAGAGAGAGAGAGAGAGAGCTAGGTGTGGTTGGTAGGTGTATTTACAAGTCCAGTGCTGGGGAGGCTGAGAGACAAGCAGATCTCTGACATTTGCTGGCTAGCCACCCTAGCCTCCTTGGTAAGTTCCAGGCTACTGAGAGACTGTGCCTCAAAAATAAAAACAAGATAGATAGACCTGAGAAACTACAGCCACTATTCCTCTGGCTTCTACATGCACACCCATGTATACCTCCCTCCTCATATGTACACTTGCACACACATGAATACACACATATACACAAAAGTTACAAATATGGATGCAATTAGTAAATTGTTTTCTAATCCTCTTCTGTCAAAATCAAATAAAAACAAACAAAAAACAAACCTGTAAGGATTCCAAAGGCTGATAAAGGAACTGCCTGGGTATAGTCAGGCATCTAAGGTAGGTGTCATTTAGCCAGCCCAGTGGGTCACGCGCTCTAAAGAGACAGTGGACAAGCATTGTGTAGTAGTTTATAATCTTAGTCCTAGGGAGATGGCGGCAGAAATTCCAGGTCATCCTAAGCTAAAAATGTAGTCTGAAGCTACATGAGGGGGAGGAGAGAGGAGGGGGAGAAGGGGGGGTGAGAGAGGGAGAGGTATGTATTTCTTGGCCTTCTAAAACACAGAAGGCTTTTACTAAAACAAACAAACAAAAACAAAAACCTCCTTTTGGTGTTTGAAAGCATTTACAGATCCTTGAGGAGCAAAAACCAACGTCTGCAATGTTAATACAGCAATCACCTAGGTGATTTTTACACCAGGTGAAGTCAGCACAGGGCCTGCGCACAAAGCCAGGGTTATTTTTAGCATCTGGTGAAGGCCCGTTCATTATTCTTTTGACAATAAGAATAAAGAAAGCAATTAGAACTCCAGGTAGCTCAGAAGCTCTCCCAGAGAAGCCACAGCCCCAGGATAAGGCAAGTAAGGCTCTCATGCCTCCCAGCGACTGATGGAACCTAGACAACAGAGTGTATCTGACCTAGATGGTGTCCTGACACTGGGTCAGGAGAGAAGGAAACGTAATCCTTACATAGTCCTTAGCTCAGCATTGGCATAGACAGTACTTGCGTGGACATGAGAATGGGAGATCAGGTTGGCAATAAAACAAACAAACAAACAAACAAACAAAAACAACCTTTTAGAGTCTGGGAACAAAGTGAAAACATTGTTTTGCAGGATAGCTGATCACTCTGTGAACCTCAAGATTGTGCTGGTGGCTAGAAAAACCTATTTGTAGTTGTGGTGTGGTTCAGCCTTAGCACACACCTTTAATCCCTCTGGCTGGAATACAGACCCACCCTTCGTACATACCTTTAATCCCAAACAATGAAAGTAAAGTTCGTTTTTAGAAGGAAGCACTCATGTTTGAAAATGATGTCTAATTGAGTGGCAGACAAAGTGATGAATCAGAGAAAGATTTGACAGAATAGGATCTGCCCAACTCTCAGGAGAGAAGAACGAGAGGCAACATAAGAGGGGACAGTGCAGAGGAAGAGAGAGGAGGTGGTTTTACTGGGACAGTTAAAGAGAGACAGGTTGCAGAGAGAGAGAAAGCTAGACACAGGTGAAGACAGAATGAGCCAGAGAAGGAGCCAGAAGATTAGAACAGAGAATTAGAGTTAATCTGAGGCCAAGCAGAGCAATTCAGAGTCTGAGAGAGAAGTCAGATTGAATCAGTCAGCTTGGAGAGCAGTTTTGAGCTAGAACAGCTGAGTTACATCAGCCAGGAGGAGTTCAAAAAGAACTAGAAAGGGCGAGTTTGCTCAGCAGCAAGTCTCAGAGACTGAAAACATTCTAGGCCTACACAAGATTGTACAGAGGCTAGAAGCTTCCAGGACTGGGCCTAGATTAGAAGACAGAGGCAGTAAGCCTCGAAGACGACAGAACAGGAGAATAAAAGTTACTTTTACACCAATGTACTTACAATTTCCGAATCATATAAATATCGTTTACAATGTACAGATGTGAGACTATGCGAGAATTAGGGTAGAGTATAAGGGAAGAAAGAAATGAAAGTTATCCGGAGTTTCCCGCTTACAGCAGTATGTCCTTAAAGTACGTGACAGCTCTGTGCAGTGGGAAGTCCTGTTGCACACATCTGTGTCATTTAATGCTTAAATGTAACCAACAGAACAATTATCCGTTTGTGTGTATGCTGATGCACGTGTGTGCATGTGGACTTGCCGTGGCTCCAGTGTGGAGGTCATGGGACATATTGCTGGAGCTGTTCAATCTCTACCATGAGGGTTGAGGGTTGTGGCAATCAGACTCAGGACATCAAGTTAAGCAGAAAGTGCCTTTATCTGCCTCCTCATCTGCCCCAAGAATATTTTTAAATGTTTAACATTTTTGGGGGCTGGAGAGATGGCTCAGTGGTTAAGAGCACTGACTGCTCTTCCAAAGATTCTGAATTCAATTCCCAGCAACCACATGGTGTCTCACAACCATCTGTAGCAGGATCCGGTGTCATCTTCTGGTGTGTCTGAAGACAGCAACAATGTACTCACATAAAATAAATAAATTAATCTTTAAAAAAGCATTTTTCATTTTATTTTATGTATATGGATATTTTACCTACACATATGTGTCTATGTACTACACACATGACTGGTATTCTCAGAATTTAGAAGAGGGTGTCTGACCTTTTTTAAAATTTTTTTTAAATTAAGATTTGTTTGTTTGTTTGTTTGTTTGTTTGAGTACACTGTTGCTGTCTTCAGACATACCAGGAGAGGGCATCAGATCTCATTACAGATGGTTGTGAGCCACCATGTGGTTGTTGGGAACTGAACTCAGGACCTTGGGAAGAGCACTCAGTGCTCTTATCCGCTGAGCTATCTCCCCAGCCCCCTTTTTTTAAATTTTTAATTATTTGGTTTTTCAAGACAGGGTTTCTCTGTGTAGCCCTGGCTGTCCTGGAACTCTCTCTGTAGACCAGGCTGACCTCAAACTCAGAAATCCGCCTGCCTCTGCCTCCCAAGTGCTGGGATTAAAGGTGTGCGCCACCACGCCCAGCTGTGTCTGACCTTCTTGAACTGGAGTTACTGACCGTTGCGAGCCACCGTGTGGGTGCTGGGGAGTTGGACCTGGGTCACCCATAAGAACAGCCAGTGCTTTAACCACTGCACTCTCTCTCTCCAGCCCCCTGCCCCAAGGATATTTTAACTAGCAAAATGAGAATGGTTAGGGAGAGAGGAAAGAGGACTACATAGATGAAGTGAAACCTTACTTTTTCAGAGAATGGAGTGATTAGACCCCAAACTAGGTGGCCTAAATGACATGGATGTGTCGTATTTACCACAGGCCAGAATGTGACGTCTATGCAGGCTAGAAGTCCTCCAGGCTGGTTCCTTCTATGGGCTGTGGGGGGCTGGGGCCTGCTCTCTGCCTCCCCCAGGGGGTCTGCAGGCAGATGGCCGTTTTGGGGCTTCTTCCCTTATAGCTGCATCCCTCTACAGCCGCCTCCTCGTCATCTACTACCCCTACCCCTGTGTCTCCACACCGGCTTCCCTTCCATTCAAATGTCCCCTTTTACAAAAGCTGAGTTTAAACTTGTTCTTCTAGGTGGTTGTGGGGCTGTACTTGTCAAGGGGGGAGAGCTGAAAACTACTTGGCAGCTTGCAGGGGATGTTGCATGTATGTATCCATAGGGTGTGAGCCTCCCACTGGAGCCTTGCCAGAGCCCTATAGGGCGGTGGCATGTGACCACAGTAGAAGTAAATACAGACATCATGGGAAGCTAACCCCCGAGGGAGGTGAATCTCAACCCTTTTGGGGTCAAATGAACCTTTCACAGGTCACTGAAGACCAGATATTTGCATTATGTTTCATAGCAGTAGCAAACTTATAGTTATGAAATAGCAGTGAAAATAATTTTATTGTTAGGGTTACCATAACATGAGGGAGTGTATTAAAGGGTACAGCATTAGGAAGGTTGAGAACCACTGTCCTGGGGCATTCAGTTGTACACATCTCTTATTTGATTTCTCTTTTAGCATTAGCATGCTCTACTTCCTCCAACAAGGGCACACCCACTCCAACACGGCCACACCCACTCCAACACAAACCACGCCCACTCCAACAAGGCCACACCCACCTCCTAACAGTGCCACTCCCGAGCGTATTCAAACCATTGTGTCACTTGGTGACTATTTACTGAGCATCTTCTAAATGGCAGGCCCTTGCCAGGTCCTGAGGGACAGTAGTGAACAGAATCATGTCTAAGGGCTCACACTCAGATTAGAGAGATAGACAAGAAATATGTACAGAATTGGTAAAGAAAGGTTGGGAAGGACAGATAAGATGCAATGATGAAAGGCCATTGTCATCAAGGGCTTGCATTTGAACAGATCTTATCAAAGGATACGAAGTAAGCATTGTGACAGAAGTGTACAACAACTGAGGGGAGGAGTACCCAGGAGCTGGCCAGCCACAGGCTCACTGTGTGAGTTTCACACTGAGGTCAGAGACCATGAAACAAAAGCCAGGAATGGCGAGGAAAGTGGTGGGAAGCGAGGAGGCAGTCTCAGCAGTCAGCTTGGTAAGGTCATCGGGCGTCTCCAGGTAGAGGCAGATGCAGTAGAGAAAATTAGGTGTGCCTTGCTTCCCCATCTGTACGTGGAGTGTGCACACCACGGGCTCGTGCTGGCTCTAGCATGCGCTCACATGTACATAGGAAAGCAGTCGGAGAAAGTCGATACCGGCTCACCTTTTACATATATGCCAAACGGAAAGAGCCCTGCTTAAACACGGCACCACGCGTCATGGACAGCATGAACAGTGTCATGGACACAGAAGCTCTGTCCATACTCCCCCCATCTTTCCCCCCTAGACACCCATTAGTAAAACAAATCGCTGTGAGGGTGAGCCGACTTCCTCCCAGGGATCCTTCCAAGCTGTATGGAAGACATTTGGTGTGAGTCAGAGACCAGCTCTGCCCTTTGCTGGGGCAGTTCAGTGTGTACTGTGACAGCACACTGTTTCTATTTCAGACTCCAGCCCTTTCTTCATCTCTTTCCAGGCCTGCCTCCTCCTGGCTTCCTTTCTCCCCCTGGGTCACGGCCACTCCACTCCGCAGACATTTACCCTAGGCCTCACTGCAACAACCTCCTAGCTCACTGGCTGTTACTTCCCGAGTTTCTGTTTCTCTCCAGCTTTCTCTCCCTGATGATTCTGACCCTCTCCCCCACACTACGCACACACCACACACACACACACACACACACACACACACACACCCCTCCGTGTTTGGGGTTTTTCTTTTCCTGCCTTCCAGGAAAAGCTGACGTGGTCTGGCGTGGTGCAGAGGCCTCTTACAGGCCTCCCTGGGCTGGGGGGGCTTCCAGCTGAGCAGCCAGCTGGTGTGGGACTGGCCGCCTTAGTTGGAAGTGTTGGGACAGGAGGAAGGGGAGGGGTGGGGAGAGAAGACTGAGTCTACAGAATGAGAAAGGAAAAAGAAGGAAAAGCTGGTGGCAGGGGAGTGAGCACCAGCCCCTCCTAG
Source organism: Apodemus agrarius (assembly GCA_964023405.1). Taxonomy (NCBI): domain Eukaryota; kingdom Metazoa; phylum Chordata; class Mammalia; order Rodentia; family Muridae; genus Apodemus; species Apodemus agrarius. The sequence continues at coordinate 61,182,540 of OZ030012.1, read as the reverse complement.
GAGGCCAACTGTCACCATCTTCTAGGTCTGTTAGATGGAGCTATGAGGATCTTTGATCTTAGAAAGGCCAGCAGGCAAAGCAGGGCAGTTGGCTGACCACTCTGCAAGCTGTCAGGGAACCCTGGGGGCAGGGACCTGGGCTGGCAGAAGAGGGGTTGCTTTTTCCTTTCTTTCCTCAGTGCCCCTCCTTTGAGGACTGCTGAAAACTGAGATTGCTCAGGGGCCTTGAGGATCTGAGGTCTCCAGCCTCTGGGTGACAGCCAAGGCCTCACGTATGCCTCCCAGGGCCTGCTCTGACCTGAGCAAAGATGGCCCCAGTGGTGGGCAGGGAGTTGGCAAGAGGCCGGGAGATCGGGAGCTCTGCTCCTTTCCCTTCCAACCTGCTACATTGTATCCTCTGGAGTGGCCTTTGCAGGAAGAGCAATATCTGGGATCACCCACGGGACAGGAAACAGTTGCTTGAAGAGACTGTGTCCTGAACACCTATGGACTGCTCCTTGTGCCCTGCTGGGGGTGATCTATATGTCCCACTGTGAAAAGGGTCACGAGAGGCTTGGAAGGTCAGATGGTGCCTGCTCTGATCTAGCTCCTGTTTCATTGTCTCCCTGGTCACCCAGGAGGCACCCTGTGCCTTGGTAGCCTTAGTTGGACCTGGGCTGATGCTGATATTTACCAGTGGCTACACATACAGCCTGCTCTGCTTGGGTGGGCCACTCCCACTTGTTTCTCCTGCCCTTAGCCTTCAGGGATGTTCCGAAATGGAATTCTAGGGACTGGGATTTGGCTACCATCAAGAGCTTTGCTAGTAGGGAATGAGGAGGCCAGGCCTGCTGTTCCTGGAACAGCTAGTGAGGGCCTCCCATCCATGAAAAGTTTGGCTCCCTGGCATTGTACACAAACGTCCCTGAAATGTCTTCATCGTAGGGAACTTTCCTTGGGTACATCCCTCTTCCCACTTAGCCTAGAGTCCTCATTTGTGCCACAAGGAAGAGAACAGATGAGTCCTAAAACACTCCTTTGTGGCATCTGATGACCCAACAACTCATTCATATACCCAAGGACTTCTGGGTACCAGGTTCAACAGCAGCCTGCAAGACAAGGCGTCTGTCTACCCATGGAAGGACAGACGGCCGCCGGTCAGCACAAGTGTGGGAAAGGGAGGGCTGGGCAGGCAGTGAGGCGAGGAGTCAAGCACAGACTCTGGGACCTCAGAAGGTTGCGTGGTGAGGTAGCTTTTTATTCTTTTCTTTTCTTTTCTTTTCTTTTCTTTTCTTTTCTTTTCTTTTCTTTTCTTTTCTTTTCTTTTCTTCTCTTCTCTTCTCTTCTCTTCTCTTCTTTTCTCTTCTCTACTCTTCTCTTCTCTTTCTTCCCTCCCTCCCTCCCTCCTCCTCCTCCTTCTTTTAGTTTTTGTTTTTGAGACAGAATCTCTCTCTACACAGCCCTGGCTGTCCTGGAACTTTGTAGACCAGGTTGGCCTGGAACTCACAGAGATCTGCCTGCCTCTGCCTCCCTAGTGCTGAGGATAAAGGCGTGCTCCACTTGGTTTCTATCGTCTATGCTGGAAGGAAGCCGGCACAGCAGAAGGGGTTGAGGGGCGGGGAGAGTGGCTGATCTGTCCTAGGGTGAACTGTAGAAAAGTGGGGAGAGTGGGCACTTTGAGCTCCTGGGAGGGCCCTGTGGGTGGGGCTGATGGCATGCGCTGTGTAGTGAGTGGATGTGTGTGGCTGTGTTCTGAGAAACCTAGAGAGGCCCTAGTCACAAGTAAGTTGTCCCTGACAAACACCGGGGTCAGATCCCCCCTGCTTTGTTGAATCTTGATGTGTAGACCTCCAGCCTCTGCTTGCCTGACCCAATTCAGGACCTGCCCCAAACTCTCCCACACCATAAGCAAGGTGCAAGAGAAGGCTTCCTGGGGGGTAGGAGAGGAGAGGAGGGCACAGCTAAAGGAATTTACAATAACCTCCCTAGCTTCAGACTTGGTGTCTGCAGGCAACACTCTGAGATCTTCGACAGCTTCATGGCCAGGAGGGGATATGAGGAACCGGGGTGGGGCTCCTTGTATGACAATACCCACCTCCCCTGGGCCTCTCTGAGAGGGCAAACCTATCAGGTTTACAGACAAGAAGAGGAAGCACGGGCAGCTAGGGGGAGACAGACAGGTACGTTCTGTGGAGGGCGGAAGGGTCCTCGCTAGGAAGTGTCCCTCTGGCTCCCGTGCCTCTCAGCTCTCCTCCAGCTCCTTCGACCTGGACCTTTCCCTCCCTCCGTTCCTACCCATGGTCCTTCATGCTTAGAAAGGTCTCGCATCCGCCCCACAAGATGCACCGCCCCTTTCACACAGTGTGGGCTGGTAGACTCCAGAAGTGACAAAGCTCACCGCACTGTCTAGCATCTCTTACGGGACTTCAACACCAAGGGACTGAGCCACAGGGACCGTTGCTCTGAGTGCTGCTGGGTCCTAGACCGTGGAACCTCTGTGTCTGCAAGCCAGGGCGTTCAGAATCCCCAGACAGTGACACCTCTGCCAGGGCTGGTTTCTGCTCTCTGTCAGGGATGCTGTCATCGCTGTCATATTGCCTGCACATACAGTCTGCTCAGTGCGGGGCTGGGCCGGTGCCTTGGGAGCTCTCTGCCCAACAGCCTCAGCCTTCAGGATATATTTACTTAAAAGAAAAAAAGAAAGAAAGAAAGAAAGAAAGAAAGAAAGAAAGAAAGGAAGGAAGGAAGGAAGAAAGAAAGAAAGCCTAACACCACTTTGGCTTCTCCCCCAGGACCTAGAGCCTGGTGGCTGTTTCCTACACTTTGGCCCTCACAGTTTTTCAACGAGAAGCCCCAGCACACACACACACACACACACACACACACACACACAAATACACACACTAAAAGAGACACACAGGAATACACACTCAGGAAGAGACTAATTCATGTCCATATGCAAACCACCATCACACAGACACACACAGACACATACACAGTGTGTGACTACTGCATGTCCCCAATATACAGTCACCCACACACAGTGACATCCACTCCCCACCACCACCAAACCAACAGCACACACTCGGCTGCACACACAAACACCAACATAGCCAGGCAGGAGGAAGGGGCTGCGGTTTTTTTCTTGTTGGAAGAGAGGTTAGAAATTTCCCACTTTCCATGAGATCTAGTTTCTCACCCTTCCCCCACTTAAAAAAGAAAAAAAAATGAAAGAAAAAACTTTCTGGCCTCATCTTTTCTTGGGTCCTACCCAGATAGTGCTGTGACTTTAAGGAAGTTAGAACTTGAGAGAGAGAGAGAGAGAGAGAGAGAGAGAGAGAGAGAGAGAAACACACGAACAACCCCACATTTGGCCTCTTTCCCTGTCCAGTTTCTAGTGTGAGCCGTGAAGCAGAGTCCCTGTTGCTGAAACTCAGTTTTGTTTTGTTGAAAGGAGTCTAGCAGCACAGCGCCTTCCCTGCAGCCCTGCTCAGTGCTGCCCCAGTACCCTGTTCAGCAGGGTCTGCAAACCAGCCAGACCCCTCCTCCAGCACCCTGGACCTGCCCCAGCAGTCCTGATCCTGTGGACGAAGCAATCCGGTCCTTTGGTTCCATCTTAAAAGCTGTTCAGCTTGACTTCAGAAGAACAGTTAGGAGGTAAGTCAGGAAAGAGGGCCCCCACCCCCACCCCCGTGGCTGGGGGTGAGGAAGTTAGGGGTGTGTTCTTAGCACATCCCTGTGGGCTTGAGGGACTTGGAACAGACTCCTGCTCAGAGCCGTTTGGAGAGCATCTGCTTGGACAATCTCAACCCCAGAACTCCCAGCTGCATTTGGGCTAAGCCTCTGTATCACACACACACACACACACACACACACACACACACACACGCCCCTCCCAGGCCTTAGCTGAGAGGTCCTAGCTGGTTTATTTAGGCAGCTGCCTGGAGTAGTTTGAACAGAACAGGCCACAGAGTGGGAGGGGTGGAGGGTGTGTGTGTGTGTGTGTGTGTGTGTGTGTGTGTCCGCGCACGCGCGCGAGGATTGCACAAGGGGCCTTGTCTGGACCAGGGCAGCAAAACATACCTATGGGGGGGCTCGAGTGGGAGGGGCTGTAGTCAGGATATGGGAGGGCAGAAGGGAGGTTCTGTGAAGTGCTGGGGGAGGGGGTGGCTGGAAAACACATTTCAAGTCATAAAGTCAGCTAGGAACAGGCCGAGGCAGAAAGAGCTGTGTGCAAAGGAGAAGCTGGGGTCCACGTCCATCCTGTCTTCACCCTGCCTGCCTGCACGACCTCGGCAAGTCCCAGCCCTCCTCTGGGCATCGGTTTCTTCTCCTGTGGGGGCGAGGGTGGTGGGTTAGGCGGTATTGGATTCCGGCTGGGTTATGTGGAACAGGGCCTTCTAATGGGGAGAGTCTGGGCAGGGATCTGAGGAGGGACAAGCCCTTTCTATGAATCCTTAGGCTCACCCGGGCGGCATGGCCTTCCCCATAGGACGTACCATGCAGGCACTGTGCCTGCTTTGCTGGGCTGTCCTCCTGAACCTGGTGCGAGCTTGTCCGGAGCCCTGTGACTGTGGGGAGAAGTATGGCTTCCAGATAGCAGACTGTGCCTACCGTGACCTAGAGGGTGTGCCACCGGGCTTCCCAGCCAATGTGACCACACTGAGCCTGTCGGCCAACAAGCTGCCAGGCCTGCCGGAGGGAGCCTTCAAGGACGTGCCCCTGTTGCAGTCGTTGTGGCTGGCACACAATGAGATTCGCTCCGTGGCTGTTGGTGCTCTGGCCCCTCTGGGCCATCTCAAGAGTCTGGACCTCAGCCACAACCTCATCGCTGAGTTTGCCTGGAGCGACTTGCACAACCTCAGCGCTCTGCAGCTGCTCAAGATGGACAGCAACGAGCTAGCCTTCATCCCCCGGGACGCCTTCCGCAGCCTCCGCGCCCTGCGTTCTCTGCAGCTCAATCACAACCGCCTGCACACGCTGGCCGAGGGCACCTTCGCGCCGCTCACCGCGCTGTCCCACTTGCAGATCAATGACAACCCTTTTGACTGCACCTGTGGCATCGTGTGGTTCAAGACGTGGGCCCTGGCCACGGCGGTGTCCATTCCAGAACAGGACAACATCGCCTGTACTTCACCCCACGTGCTGAAGGGTACCCCACTCAGCCGCCTGCCACCCCTGCCCTGCTCAGCACCCTCGGTGCAACTAAGCTACCAGCCCAGTCAAGATGGAGCAGAGCTCCGCCCTGGCTTCGTGCTGGCACTCCACTGCGACGTGGATGGACAGCCAGTCCCCCAGCGTCACTGGCATATTCACACCCCAGGTGGCACAGTGGAGATCACGAGTCCTAATGTAGGTTCTGACGGACGTGCCCTGCCTGGCGCCCTTGCAGCCAGCGGGCAGCCACGCTTCCAGGCCTTTGCCAACGGCAGCTTGCTTATCCCTGACTTCGGTAAGCTGGAGGAGGGCACCTATAGCTGCCTGGCCACCAACGAGCTAGGCAGTGCAGAAAGCTCTGTAAATGTGGCACTGGCCACCCCAGGGGAGGGGGGAGAGGATGCAGTGGGGCGGAAGTTCCACGGCAAAGCGGTGGAGGGCAAGGGCTGCTATACAGTTGACAACGAGGTACAGCCATCGGGACCAGAAGACAACGTGGTTATCATTTATCTCAGCCGTGCTGGGCCCCCAGAGACAGCAATAGCAGCAGAAGGGAGGCCTGCACAGCAGCTCTCAGGCCTACTCCTGCTAGGGCCAAGCCTGCTTGTTCTTGTCCTTGCCTGCTTCTAACTACACCCTGCCCTGGTTGGCTAGAGCAGCCCCAGAGTCTTCCTAACCCCTCCCCCACCGCATTCCTGCCAACGTTTCTTCTTAGCACCACGAGGTCTGGACTTGGTGAGGCCTGAGGTTAGCCTGGGGACTTCACACGTTCCTACCACCTTTCCTAAGTGCTTCCAGGCCACTCATTACTCCAATTTGCAGGTCTGCTCAGAACTAGCAACTAGGATAGAACTATATCCCAAAACTCACGTCTCTAGTGCTAATTGCTGCTAATGGCCATTGCTGTGCCCCTAGCAGGGGCAGCGTGCTAAAAGGGCAACAACGATGCCCTAACCTGACCCACTTTCGGAGTTCCAGATCACGGAGATAAGGAGTGGGCGGGCACTGGGGCTGGGTTGGGAGGGGCTCTGGAGTGGCCAGTACAGGATCTGGGAAGGATGTGCCACAGGCCATGGCTGGGGAGGCTAAAAGCTTTCCCTGTCCTCATGGTGCTCTCTGATGAGATGTGGAAATCATCCCTCACTAGGCCTTTCTCTCTTCTCACCCCAAGTCCCACAGCATGTGCCTGCCTCTGGAGACACTGCTGTCCTGTCTTCCCAAGTATGCCCCAGTAGCCTGCCCCTTCGGAAGAGGCTAGCTGGTCTGGGTAGCAGAAAAAAATAAAAATAAACAGCATTCCTGATGCCCCGCTTTTGTCTGCTTGGAATTCTGTTGGGATCAAAGAGTCTTTATGAGAGGATGGGTTAGCCATAGGTGAGAGTCGGGCCAACACCAGACAAGGACCCAAGGACCCATGTGGAGTGTTTCAGGTGGGCCCAGACTCATTACTAAGCCTCAACATGAGCCAAGCTGCAGATTTTCTGTCTTCAAGTTAGCCCATGGGACGGGGAGATGGAGACCTGAGCGCTGCCTTCTGCATTCTGGAAAGGTTTTGTAAGGTGATGGGAAGGTCTGGGCTGTAGCCCTAAGAAGAGCGTCAGGAATAGAGATTATGGTTGGGGACAGATCGGGCAAGAGGAAGGAAGGAGACTGAAGGAAGGACGGGGAGGTAGGGCACGGAACTCAAGGAAGAAGCTGAAGACAGGAGGAAGGAGGCAGGGAATAACAGTGCGCCCGGGCTCTCTCTTCAGACAGATGCTCCAACAGAGTAGAAGTCTCTGACCTGAGGTAGGACTGGGAGTCGGGGGTTAGCCATAGTTAGATAGTTGGGCCAGCAGAGGTGCTGCAGAAATCCAGGCCTGGGCTGGGTCAGAGGTGCCTCCCTACCCCCCACCTTTAAAACTGGATTGTGCTCACAGGGGTGATGACCTTCAGGGGAAGGCCTGGCCTCTTTCCAGAGCCCTAGGACTGCTGAGCTCAGCAGAATGAAGGCAGGAGATTGAGTCTGGAGCAGCAGCTAGCGTCTGGCAGCTGCCCAGCCTCCCCCCCCCATCCTGGGGCCCACACGTGGGGCCTCCTTTTTCCCTCATCCTCCTCCAACTTCCAGCTCATGTCGACTCCTTGTGAGCATCAACCAGCCAGGGCCAAGAATGTCTTCACATCTGAGAGAGAGCGCCAGGATGGAGTCAGATTCCACATACTGGGTTTCTGGGGTGAGTCACTGCCCACCTCTGGGTTTCAGGTGTGTCAGAACTCAAATGACACAGGGCCAGCCAGGAACGTAACTGTGTTGGCAGAGGACTAGCCTGGCATGCGTGCGGCCCTGGAGTAGTGGTGTATGCCTCAGGGAGTGGGCCCTCAAGACACAGCCAGGAAGATGGGATTCTTATTCCACACAGCAGATTTGAGGCCAGCCTGGGCTATGTGAGAGCCTATTTCCCCAAAGCATAAAGGCAAGGTACTGTTTAAAGGTCTAATTGACTGACCATCTAGACTGGACAGTTCTGACTTGGGGCCCAGCGTCCGTCCCCACTCCACTCACGGCTGAGCAGGTGGGATCCCATCTAGCATCCGGTTCTAGCACCTGGCATCCACCGCTGAGGCAGAGCAGCATGGGGACTGTTGTGTCCCAAGTGAGCTAGCGACTCCTTTGCTTAAGTCTTTTGGGGCTCCCACTGTCCGTCGAGTGTGAACTTCCCATCCAGTGACAGATCCTCTGACCAGCTCCCTCGTGTGGCCCGCTCCTACCTGTGCCTTCTTGCATAGCCTGTGAAGCGGCATCGTCTTCGTCTTTACCTACCCTATGCCCACCCTTCTCCCAATATAACCTTTTCTTCCCGTAGAATCAGTTTTCTACATCCTCCTCCAGGAAGTTTTCTTGGATCTTTTCCCACCTTCAGAGTGACCCAGCCCCTTTTCGCTGACACACACTTTCCTAGGGGCCCTAGACAGATGATTATATTCCCTCGAGACTGTCTCCTTGTTAAGGGCAGAGGCAGAATCAGAGTGGTCCTCCGGTGACTGTGTGAATTACTGATAGCCTACATAGAGGGAATTTTGCAGCAGGCTAAGGGAGACTTAGAACATACTTTTTCTGGCCCCTGGGCAGCCGAGATCATGTCTAGGAGGCACCTCTGGTGACCTGTGCATGGGTTTGACCTATGGTTGGGAATAAACAGGCATGATTTTGAGGCTCCCTAATCCTAACAGGGTGAACCCCATCAACAGCGTCCCTCTGATTCATGCACCTTCCGTCTCTCCAAGACCCCAATGTCTGTATCCCTGCTGCCCCCTGCATGCTTGTTCCACTGACATTGGCCTCCTCTGACCGGAGCCTCCCCTCCAAGCCTTTCTTTATTCCAGTCTCTGCCATTCCCACAGACTCCTCTCCCCAGATCCTGCCTGTTCTTTAAAACATCTACACTCTCCAGGAATGGCGTTGTAGGGTCCCTAGACATATCACCCCAAGCCAGGGATTCTCTCTACACTTAACCATTGTCTAGCCCAGCACTCTGTTGGAATACCCCAAGTGCCCCTAAGTGTCCCAAATGGAGCTCAGATTAGCTTCACAGACAGTGTAGGTGGTTTCCCTGAGAGCCCTCCTCCAGTGAGGAGGAATGCTCCTCAGAGGTACATTTATTACAGGAGCACACTAACTTCTTTCATGACAACTAACGGTATTAAAACTACAAAAAAAGTCTGGTTTTTGGAGTGGGCAGCTCAGTGGGGCCTCTTGGAGTCTGATTTGGCTGCACAAGAAGAAGCGGGAGTGGTAGGAAGAGAGAGGAAGGAGAGAGCTGGGGCAGAGAGGAAGCCCACACAGGCTCCACCTTCATGGTGGGAGGGCTGGGGCTGAGGTGGGGCCAGCTGGGATGGGAGATATTCCGACCTTTCCTCACCAGCAGGGAGCAAGAGGGGCCTCCCTGAGGCCCAGCAAGCTGATGGCAGAGCCAGTGTGAGGAGAAGAGGCCTGAACATGCCCACCCTCGCCCTGCCCGGTCCAAGACCAAGAACCCGCTAGCTGTTTTCTCTAGAGCCCTAGCTGGTAGTCTGGTGGACAGGCACAGACCAAAGTCCTCTGGAAGCTGGTGGTGTAGACACAGTGACTCCAGTCCCCTGATCCCACAGGGATCGGCTGGCTGGCAGAGCTGCTGCTGGGGGAGGGGGTTGCAGACATGAATGGGAGGGAGGATGGCGGACAGGAATGTGCCTCAGCACATAAAAGCAGGGTGGTGTGGTTTTCTTCACCCTCAGGGCTGGGTGCCATTGGCCTTGGCACTAGTAAGGGCTGCCTTCCGGAAGGCCTGCAGACTTGGATTGTGGAGCAGTGTGTAGGCCAGACCCCAGCGGGCCCTGTTCTGGCTGCCTTTGGGTCCTGCTCCTTTGGCCATCAGGTCCTTGGTCTGTAGCAACTGCATCCCTGAGAGAGTGAAAAGGAGAGGGGGGGGAGGGAGAGCTTCTATGAGCCCCAACATGTCTGCAGGCCACAGACCTGAGAGGGATCTAAAACCTCCAGGCACAGCCAAGGTTCTAGCCACCAGCTGGGGCAGAAAGCCGGGCTGCAGAGGCTGGTCACCCTGCAGTAGAAGGGCAGAGAGGGGATGCGGGCAAGAAACTAGAGGCTGTCAGGCAGACGGCAGAAGGTGGGAACCAGCCTCGTATCCCCTACCATAGACCTCCTGGGCAGAAGGAGCTGGTACCTCACTCTTGGAGGAAGCCAGGGAGGAGTGTCAAGACAGCCATTCCAATCTCTGGGCACACATAAGATAAGTGTGTGTGTGCAAGTCCATGTTAAAGGCAAAAGTACCCTGAGACCTGATCAGGAGGGTGTCAACAGGAAGCTGACAGTCAACAGACAACAGACTTTTCCTGGTTCACTATTTTGGAAGGGGCTTCCCATGACTGGAAACTGGAAATCTATTTATATGCATGTGCAGCTGGGGTAAAGAAGTACCTTCTTCTTCTTCTGGCGGTCTGAGGCTGTCCTGGGGGCCCAGTGGGGGCCGGGGCTGTGAACTTGGAGCATGAAGGAGCAGGGTACAGAAGGCTATGACTCCTGGATGTGACTGGCTGGCCTCAATCCTCAGGAAGTTTCGGTATGTGTGATAGCCTAGGATGGTTTGGGGACAGAAGGCTGAGGCATAAGGGGCCCTTGGCAGACTAGAGGTACACAGAAACAGAAAGAGGCACTGGGGGGGGGTATGTATACACACTGACATCAAACAAAGCATGGCGCACACAGGCGCTGGCACCCTTTCTAGAACACACCACAGCCACCCCTCCGCCCAAGCTCGTCCTGCACCAAGCAGCTCTGGCACAGCTCAGCGCACGCATACTGCTCACGCGCCTGTGAAGTGCTGGCGGTACGCACACATTGCACACACATGCCTCGCACCACAGAGCCCTGACCATGCTCACACACCTGCTGCACAAGGACACAGAAGCCTGCTCACACAGATCGGCTCGGAGGTCCGGGTGCAGCAGCCGCTTGGACAGCTCAGTCCCCCAGTCCCTGCCTCGTGACCTTACCTGGATCCAGGGAGGCGGCTCTCTGCGGCAGCAGGCTGAGGTCCATCTGGCCGAGGTGAACAGTGTTGTAGAGAGAAGAGAGCAGCACCCGCCAGACAGCCATTATAGCTCCCACCAGCACGTTGATGGGGAAGAGAAGAAACGTGGCTACACAGAGCATGCGCCTGGGGGTAGGGAGGAGAAAGGCTGAGGTGGGCCTCACCCACAGTCCTGTGCCAGGCCAGGGTCATACCTCCACTCCCTCAGGCTCTGTGTTATCCGCTGACACTTACTGGGCCTGCTTTTGTACAGCCCAAGGAGACCGGAGTTTAGTTTCAAGAGTCCGCCTCTATCACTTGTTTTTTGAGACAGGATCTCTCGCTCAACCTGGAGCTCACTGATTCAGCAAGACCAAGCTGGCCAGCAAGACCCAGGGACCCCCAAGCATGTCCTACCACACCCAACATTTTATGTGGGGGCTGAGGAGCAACTGAACTCAGGCTCTCATACTTGCATGGCAACGGAGTCATCCTCTCAATCCTCCTGTACACAGTCCTGTATCTGTGTGACCCCGATGTTCCCACCTTCCTCTTCTGGGTCCCCTGTCCACAAACTCCAAGCTCCTTTTGGGAGCCAAGATCTTCCCACACCCTTGCTCCACAGTGAGACATCTGATGGAGTAGGATGTCAGTGATCCTCAAAGCACGAATGACTCTTGGTAGAGCTGGGCTAACAGCTCAGTAGTAGTAGTAGTGTGTGTGTGTGTGTGTGTGTGTGTGTGTGTGTGTGTGTCTGCCGTACACTAAGCCCTGGGTTCTCAGCATCCCAAAACCTCCTGAACAAAGACTAGCTCTGTGACAGGTAAGAAAGAGGCGTTTTTAGAAGGCAAAACCTACAAGAAAAGAGTCTGGGGTCTGAGAGAACCACAGACTCAGGGACCATCTTACCGGTTGCTCAGCTCTGGGTATCCATGGTGAGTCTTCAGGAAGACCCAGTTGGCTGCTATGTTCTGCAGGATTGCAGCCAAGACCAAGGTCAGCCAGAAGGGCCTGTGTTTGGCGGGATGTGGAGAGGGCTGCTGTAAGTGGGCTCTTCAGAAAGTCCCAAAGCCCCTGTCCTTTGCATCACTCACCATGTGGACTCCAGGGATCGGAGGAGCAGGAGGTTCCTGCCATGGAGTAAAGGCACAAACACCAGGAAGGCCAGGGCTGTGGTCCCCAAGAAGAAGATGACCTGCTGCACCAGGAGCCCTGCAGGGGGCAGAAGGAACAAGGGGACAGACAGAAGGTTCTGTAAGAGCCAGTTAACTCAAGGAAGCCAAGGGTTTCTGTGCTACCTCCCTTCTATGTCACTGCCTGAGCCTTGGTTTCTTCGTCTATAAAATAAGGAGTAGTCCCTACCTCGGAGGACTCTTAAAAGACTCAGAATCCATGCTATCATCCCCAGCTTGATCCTGAGTTCTTGGGCATAATTACTGTTTAAATAAGCATGTGTGTGACCGTGAATCAGAGCTCAGCACCTGTAGGTGCTGAGTGTGACAATGGAAACCATTGGGCTACACAGTCACCTGAGATGGTGTATACAGAAGGGCTTGGGAGGTCTAAAGTTGACCAAGAGGGGGAACAAACCTTTCAGTTTTACTATTTCTTCCAACCCCCACCACACCTTTCCTCCTCCCTTGGGTGAGAATGGGAGATCTGAGGACCAGGTGTGGCCTCTGGACTTCTGGGAGGAGCTACATACTTGAACTCACAGTTCAAGTATGTAGTATACCATGGTGTGTAAGGGGAGAACTTAAGGCACAGTCTAGAAGAGTCCTTAGGGTCATCTGAACAGACTGTCTTAGGGCAGCACACTTATGCAGCCCTCACATGTCCATAGAACCTTGCTGGCATCTCCCAGGAACGAGGAGCCCCTCACCTTGAGGCAACCCCCTATGGCCAGCCTTCTCCCACGGAAGCATCCACATGCTACCGTAAATGTGCTTACAGTCAGACTCGTGTCTATCCTGTCCACGCGGATGTACCTTCCTCTGAAGGGTCCCTCTTTCTCCGAACTCCTAACCACCATCCAGGGCAAGCTTACTGAGAGCAAAGAGGACGGGTGGGCTCCTCCTACTGCCCAGCCCAGGAAAATCTTTGTCAAATACCCGTACCTCCCACCAAGGCCCAGCTCGGGAACGCATCAGGCAGGCTCACCAAGGCAGCTGAAGGCCGTCTGGTAGGCACTGAAGCTCATCCAGCAGACTATGGCTTTGCGAGAGGGCTGAATCCGCTGAAGAGGGGGGCCCAGGTCCAGGGCAGCCCCTCGGTGTAGTGCTTGAAGATTGGCCCTGGGTTGAGAACAAATAGTGACCTTGGGGAACAACAGCACCGTACCCCTAAGTGGTAATCTAGGTGAGCATCTGGCCATCAGCAGGCAACCTCAGGGCTTCAGGATCCAGTGGTTAACTCAATCTGGGGGTGGTCTTCCTGAGGAGGTGAGGTTAGTGGAATCTTGGAAGACCCCAGAGGGCACAACCTGAACTACCACTGGGAGTGGAACGGGCACCCAGCTGGGTCACCAGAGAGTAAGGCAAGCCAGAGAGCCTCAAATGCCAGGGCAAGCAGGACTAGCTCTGTGGTCTAAAGTCCTTGAGTAGGAACACTGAGGCCTGGCACGTGCCCAGATTAGGTAGACCAGTTTTCTGCACCAGTCATTTCTCAGAACAACTTCTCGAATGGCCCTCTACCCTCCACGGTACCTACTCACCTTCCATCTTCCACGAATTGTTCATCTACTTCTCTGACCTTATTCACGCAGTCACGCCTGTCTTTGGTACCCTTCATCCCTGGGTCCCAGCCTCTTCAACCACTGGAACTGGGGTCCTCTACCAGCCCCCCCAGAACCCCTTCTCACAGGCAAACTCTCCAGCAATGTATTGTTCCCTGTACCACTCACACAATTTGAGGACAACCAGATGTGTCCCCCGTGTCCCTGGGGGCAAGTGAACCCTACCTTCTCCTCCCACCACACACAGCCAACCTGGGGGCAGCCATGCACTCTGTGGCAGCCCCACCTACAGTGGCTTCTCCCTCCCTCCTGGATTGGGGTCCCTCAAGTCCTCAGGACTTAGATCCCTGCCCTATCTCTGTACCTGAGTGTCAGGGCCTGTAACTGACCTGTGTGTCCTCAGGGAGCGGATCAGGAGCAGGAAGGTTAATGAGCAGGACAAGACCAGAGCTGAGATGTAACACGCTGGATGGGAGAGAGCAGGGGAGGGCAAGGGCTATAGCATCTTCCAGAGCCTCAGACCCCTGTACCTTATTCTAAGAGGGGCCCAGCTCCAGTTCTTAGGTCCAACACTGACCTGACATCGTCTATGGCTCCATCCTGCCAGAAACATATGATAGCCAAGAAAGGGAAAGGATAGCTTTGAGTCACAGGTGTGCCCTTCACCTTGGCTTTGTTGCTTCCATTGCTATGACCTCTGTAATGAGAGATCTGCCTGCAACTCCTCTCTTCCTGCCCATGTAGCTGGCTTCAAGGGGGCCTTGTGACAAGCCCAGGCTTCACTCTGATGGCCATGCTGCTGTGGCCCACTTCCCAGAATGACTCTGGCCATAAATCCATCTGCACTTGTATCAGTGGCCTTCGTTGGGCCACTTGGTTGTGTCTCACTACCTACCATAATGAAGCAGGTGCTAACTGCTACCTATCTCCTCTGGGTGGGGCCCTTCTTCTCAGCTCTCTCCCTCACAACCCTGACCATATACAGAGACAGACAGTCAGGGCCACAGTCCCTGTAACGGTGAATAGAGAGCTCTGAATATATGTATAAGAATGTTGTGGGTACAGCTGACATGCTCCAACCCCCCCCCATGCTAACCAGCCTCACTCTAGACCCTCACAGCAAGCCTACAGGGTCTCTCACAGGAACTGTTCAGGGAGGGCTTGGCAGCTCATGCCTCTGTGCCCTCCCTGCTCTGCCTTACACTGCCAGTATGTCCTGGCCTGTGGAAGAAGGATGATATCAGGAACCTAGCTGCAACCATTACATGCTAGTCCCCAGAATGTCCATTTCAGCAAGGGAACCTCAAGTGGGCCAATGGAACATGTCCTCATGAGTCGTGACTCTCAGACTTTGTTACAAAGTGGAAGAAATCCCTAACTTGGACTTCAGGGATCTATATTCTATCTACCATGCCCTGTTGTATATCCTGAGGTCATCCCCGCCCCATGTGTCCCACACACGCTTCTGGGACAGGCTAGAGGGGTGAATAGGATGGTAGCTATAAGGCATATGAGACCCTGAAGGGGCACATGGTGGTGTTTACAGTCTTGAGGCTCATTTCACAGCAAGTAGGAAGGAGGAGATGGTTCAGACAGACAAGGATTGGGAAGAGAAAACAGGTGTCCTACCAGGCTGAAGCCTGTGCCAAGAGGGACTTATTACCCATAAATCCTAGTCCCCATCCCACCTACTAGCCTTCTTCTCCTCCTTCTCTACCTTGAGGTCACAGCCATGAGCTTCTCTGTCACTACAGCTAGAGAGTTAGTCAAATATTCTAGGACTGGGAGAGAGGAAGATGTCACAGAGGTTAATTAGGACCATAGGCTGCACAGACAGGGAAGCTCCGACTGACTCCATTTTGAGATGAGGAATGGAGACCCAGAGCAGGAGGGGACATCCCTGTATTCATGGCAGGCTCAAACCACGTCCAGCAGCCTGTCTCCCATCCCCACTGTGGCTTTTAAGGGCATGGAGCAATCTCACCTTCCACAGCCCATAGGTGGTGCTTCACCAGCTCTACCACCTCCTGCCTGTCTTCAGAGAGCACGATCCCAAAGCCAGCCAGCAGGTAGGAGACATCCGTGTTGATCCCCGCCCTCACCTTCTGCATGGTGGGCACCACACTCACCAGCAGCAGCAGGGCCACCTGGAAAAGCCCCACTGTGAGGACGGAGGGGACTGGGTGTGTGTACCACCCTGGAAAAGTATTTCCTAGTCTGCTAGGGGAGACTCTAACCAGCTGCAGCCACATGCCCCTGAACTGCCCTGAGAACAGGTCCTCTGCCTTCAAACAGAATGTGACATGAATGTATGACTTCAGTCCAACAGGTCAAAGATAGGCTATACCTATTTATTTACCTCTACGTGTCTATATATGCTTTAGAACATGAGTACTTCCAACTTTGGGCTGGGCTGATAGTTAAGTCAGTAAAGTGCTTGGTGAACCTGAATTCAGTTTCCCAGAATAAAAAGCTGGGCACGGTGGCTCCTGCTTACAATCCTAGCACTGGGGAAGCAGAGACAGGCAGATCCCTGGTGCTCAGTAACCAGGCAGCCTAGCCTGCCTGGCAGGCTCCAGGCCATTAAAGATTCTATCTTATAATACAAGGTGTATGGCAACTAAGGAATGATCCTGGGAGCTCTCCTTAGGTGCATGTATGCACATGTGCACACACACACACACACACACACACACACACACACACACAGGTAGGTGTGTGTGAGAGAGTCCAACTTTTCTATGGTAAAGAAAGCAAATGAGTATTAAAGCTTGAGATTCCTGGGTTCACATTTTGGCTGCTCTAAGACATTAGCTACAGGAACTTGGCTGCTTCAGGTTCTCTATGCCTCAGTTTCCCTGATTGTAAAGTGAAGATAAACCAGACCTACATCACCCCAGGCGTTTGGGTTGTTGTTGTTGCTTTGTTTCTTATTTGTTTGTTTGTTTGTTTGTTTGTTTTTCTTTTCACACAGTGTCTCCTCTAGCCCAGGCCAGCTTCAAACTCCCTTTTGTCACAATCTTGAGCTCCTGAGCCTCCTGTCTCTACCTCCTAAGTGCCGGGATTACAGGCTTCTGTTTAAGAGCCGCTGAGGATTAACCCAGGGTTCCACACATCCTAGGCAGACACTCTACCAGCTAAGCCGCAGCCCCTGTGCTAAAGGTGGTGGCGATTTATCAAACATGGCAACTCACAAAATCCTCCCTAGGTAGAAAAGCGATTTATCTCTTCTATTTTACAGATGAGCTAATAGGCTCACGGAGGTGGAAAAATCTGTCCAAGGTCATCCAGGAAGTGCACAATGGAACTACAATTTAAAAGTTACATGTTTATATGACTTTGAAACTTATGAATCATTATATAAGCCTGCTAAGGGCTGGCATCCCTCCTACTGGATAAGCTAGTGTCTCCAAGATGCAGAACAGCTGACTGGATAAGGGGGCACACCTGGGGATCTGATTTGGGCCTGAGCTGTCCCACGTTTGGAGGGCTGAGGACAGGGGTTCAGGGACAACGGGCTCTGCAAACTGCAGGACACACCTGGTAAGTGGCTGTTCCCGTGAGGGTGGCCGAGATCATCAGCTTCAAGGGCAGGCGGAATCCTACAGTCACCAGAAGAAGGCATGTGGAGAAAAATGTGACCCAGCCTCTGGTCCCATCCCTTCCAAGTCAGGTCAGTGTGTCCCCTGCCTGAGCTGTCCTTATGAGGGTTCTGAGGAATAAGCTGACTCTTCCCACCAGCTTCTCTGGGCAAAGGCGCTTCCTAACCCTGGGCCTCCACTGCATCACATACCTGGCTGTGGCGTGTAGATGCACTGCTGGGAGAAGGCCCAGGCCCGAGACAGGAGGCTACGCTTGGAGGCAGGCTGGGAGCTGCGGACAGATGCGGGTAGGTTGAGCCTCAGCAGAGAGGCCTCTGCTCAAGGCCACATTCAAGCCGTGTGCCAGCACAATGGCGCTAACAGGACCTCCTCCACAGCACTCGGCCAGCCCTACCCACCCACCCACGCGGTGCTTCCTAAGCCCCGTCTCTCTGCCTGCCCAGGCATGCCCAGACCTTACCAGCTGTCCAGCTTCTTCGGGCAGAGGAGGGTTCTCAGATACTTCTCAGAGTAGCTGGTCTGCAGCCCCTGTATGGACAAGTGTTGCTGTCTGAGGTCTGCCACCAACAGTCCCTGGGGCCCTGGCCAAGGACACTGGATGGATGATCAAATGAACGAGGGAGGGAGTGGACACCAAGTAGTTTCTGAAATGCCTCCTGATTAGGACAGCGGTGGTGGAGTGTGGGGAGGCTGATCTACGTGGGGACAGGGTCACACCCTGGAAAGCTACATCCTCCACAAAGAAAGAGAGTCAAACTCCTATCACAGAACCTGAAATGCTGGGAAGTTCTTCCCAAGATCCCCTCTTAGTCAGATCTCTCTGTCCTCTTCTAGCCAAGACTGGGGCCAAGGGAAAGCCTGGGCCCCGTGGCTCGCTGCTGCTCAGGACACAGGATGGTGCCAGTCTAGGGCATATGCCTTAGGCCCCCCCTCCTGCTATGGCTTACTCTAGGACGATCACAGGGCAATGGCATTTACCCAACCCACATTCCAGGCCTTAAGCTGCCTGCACAGTGTCAGAGGCCCATGGAAGGTGGGATGAATTTCTGTTGCGATCAGTGGGAGACTACAGGTCAGAGTCACATGTTGCCAGGGCAACCTGGGGACCCAGGGTAGGAATAGGTCACCTCAAAGCTTAACTGAGCCCCTTGTGGCTTAAATCTTGCTGACTAGTGTCCAAAAGGATTTAATTCTCTTGGAGGTATGAAGGACAGGAGGTGGAGCAGAAGAAACCCTGGAAGGTGAGGGAAGTCCCTAGGGACATGTACCTGGCCTACTGTGTCCTCTGGGAGGGGGGAGCAGGGGGGGCTAGGCTTTGCAGAGATAATGTAAATCTCATGAGAGCAAGTAATGAGCACTTAGGACCCTGCTACGTGTGGATAGCAGACCTGGAGCCAAACCATGAGGCAGGGCTCTCCTAGGCCCGACAAGCCTCCTGAGTCTGCAGGCTTTCCCTCTCCAGGCCCTCCATCTCTCCTTAGCTCCAGCTCAGTGCCTGCCAAGGTCCAGCCTATCTGTGACCTGAGCAGCATGCACCCCAGAGAACACCACCTTGGGTGGCCCTGCTCCCTGACCCAGGTCAGCTCGGGAGGAAGGGAGCTGTGTTGTTCAAGTCCATGCTTGTGCCCAGAGACATCCAGCCAGGCTGGGTCTGCACTGGTAACTCACTTATCTCTCCGCCCTTGCTTTCCCCCTCCGCCTGTGCCTTACTCACCCCATCTGGGCCCTCTCCTTGGCCTCTCACTCCCTGGGAGGCCTCATGACCTCTGCGCCTACAATCCTATGACTACAGACTGGATGGGTCACTAGGTCTGTGGGGGCCCATCTCCCAGCCAGTACAAGGCACTACCTGCAGGAGGTCCAAGTCAGTTCTGGGTTCTGAAGTCCCAACATCCAGCCAGCGCCTGACGTGTGGGAAGCTTCAAAGCCTTCTTGATAAGTTCTTAGTATTTTTCAAGAATGTTCTCTTATCATGAGACATCCATTTATAGTATCCATGCCTCCAAACAATTCACAATACTTTCTTTTTAAAAAGTCATTATCTTTTGTAGCCTACACTGGCCTTGAAATTCTGGTTCTCCTGCCTCTGCCTCCCATGTTCTGGGAGCCACGATGCCCAATTTATACTTGGTGCTTAGGACCAAAAACCCAGGGTCTTATGCATGCTAGGCAAGCGCTCTTCCAACAGATAAAACCTCTGCCTTGTAGAGCATCTCTTACGAGCCTCACTCTGCCCGGGCACAAGTACGGGATAAAGAGCGCAGCCCCAGCACTGATCGGCTCGTTCCTTCGCCTGCCCTTCCTCCACTCCCCCTGCGCTCTGTCCTTCAGACTCACTGACTTCTGCCTCCAGGAAGCCCCTTCCCCCAGTCAACACTCCCTTGCATCTGACATCATTTCAGACCAGTTCAGAATGAGCTTCCTGGACCAGCCCGACATCTGCAGAACTCTGCAGATTCACAGGACCCTCGGATAACTCATTGCTGCGACCCTCAGGGGTTTCAAAGAACTGAAACCCTGATTTTAGTTCTGCTTTGCTGAGTCTCCACTCTGCATACTCCTGATACCCTGGAGACCTTCAAGAACCCGGCTCAGCCCTGTCTGCCTGGGGAGGACAATTCAAATCAGTTACTCTGATTTTTGTTTTCTTGAGGCTTTCGGTGAGTAAAAGTTCTTGCCAAGCCTGACAACCTGAGTTTGATCCCCAGGACCCAGATGGTGGAAGAAGAGAGCTCACCGAAGCTGTCCTATGACCCAGGACGCTCTCTCTCTCTCTCTCTCTCTCTCTCTCTCTCTCTCTCTCATGCACACACACACACACACACACACACACACACACACACACAGAGAGAGAAAGAGAGAGAGAGAGAGAGAGAGAGAGAGAGAGAGAGAGAGAGAGAATTTTGAACCTCAGGAGGAATAGCCATGAGAACAGGCCCTGCCCACGCCTTTACCTGGGAGCCTGCTCCTGTCTGGTAACGGATACTCTGCACCAGTTGTACTGGATACCAAAGGCTCAGGAATCCAAGACCCAGAAACAGAGGTAGGGAGGCCAGCAAGGAGTAGTGCTTGTAGATCTGGACAGACAGACAGACACTCAATCAGCCCTGCCTTCTGCCTTCTGCCTTCTTTCCAGGACCCAGTCCCATCCCACAGGGCACTGGGGATGGCCCAGGAACCATGGCAAGCCTCTGATTCTAGGGCCTCCAGACTAGGTCACCTCCCCATCTTATGGCCCAATGGCCTAAGCAGATCCCAAAGAGTGTGTCACAGGCTCTTCCACGGGCTTCTGTGAACCTGTAACCTGCCACCTACTTTCTCAGCTTCTGTGCTCCCAGCATGTTAGAGCACATACTATTAAAAACTAGACAAAAAGGGTGTGTGTGAGCGCGCGAAGAGATGGCTCAGTGGTTAAGACTATGGCTGCTCTTCCAGGGGACATGGGTTTGATGTCTGCAACTATAGTTCTGAGGATCTGGCGCCCACTTCCGGCCTCCACAGTGCTACACGCATGTGATGTATATGTATGTATATGTGTATGTATACGTATATATGCATACATACAGACACCCACATACATTTTAAAAAATAAAAGTTAAATCTAAAAATAAACCAGACAAAAGCCTAATTTTGTGCAGTACAGTTTATCTAGTACCTGCTCCAGCATCCATGGGAGACCTCCCTGGGCCGGCTCCTTCCATATTCACTCATTCAATTTTCAAATCAGTATGGGTTTTTTGTTTTTTGGGTTTCTTTTTTTGTTGTTTTTGAGAGAGAGAGAGAGAGAGAGAGAGAGAGAGAGAGAGAGAGAGAGAGAGAGCTCCGTGTATACCAAATTCTAAGTGCTAAACAATATCTGGCAAAAAAAGACCAAAAAAAAATTCTTAGGTTTTATGTTGGAGGGCAGTGGTCTTTGTTTTCTATTTTGAGGCAAGGTCTAGCTATGTAGCTCAAGTTGGCCTTAAATTAGTGATCTTCCTGTCTCAGCTTCCCAAGAACTGGGATTACAGGTGGGATCCATGATGCTTGGCTTTAAAAACAATTCCTAATCTTCACCTTCCTGGAGAGATTGATTGGTGTTACCAACTCCATTGACAGGTGGGGAAACTGAGTCTCAGACAAGTGCCACTTCTCTCGGAGCACTTAGCTCTAGGTAGTGCCACCTTGCTGGGTATCGTGCCTCTACTTCTGGAAGGTCAGCTCCTAGAAAGCCAGGGACTTATTTTATTTTGTCCACAGATATAGTTCAAGGCCTGGAAATGTTTGTTGACTGAATGAAGGAAGTGGTGAAGCTATGAAACTAGATTGTCTGGCTAGAAAGCTGAGGCGCCATTTCCTTTTGGGTCTGAACTAGGGGGCTTCATAGTCCCTTGTCAGTGCCAGTGAAGCACTGGGGTTCTGGGGTTCTAGAATTCTCCTTTAGACCTCTGAGGTTATCTCCCCACTCAGCACTTGTCTCTCTCTATTCTTCCTGTCCCTCCCAAAAAGACTCAGAAACCAGGGGAGGGGCGCTGCAGGCATCTTCCTCCACTCTGCCCTCCGAGGCTGAAAGCTGCTGGGAACAGAGCCCAGATCCCTGCCCCACCCGGGTCTCGGCCTCAGAGCAGCCACGCTTGGTGCAGACATGGGTTGTCGGGCATGAGATCCTGAGAATGTCTGAGGAAAGCCAGGAAGCCCCGAGTGTGGACAGAGGTGAGAGTCAGGCAGGCGCACCCTTCGCGCTAGGCCACTGGGAGTCAGGGTTACCTTGGGGTCATGAGGACACTCTGTTCTCTGCCAGACCTGAACGCCAAAGTGGGCCCAAGATAACACAGTACCCACTAAGTGTGCGGCTCGGTGCCCTGCCGTAGCACAAGCAGCCAGAGGGTAGTAGAGGGCCGGATAATAGAGCAGACCCAGTAGCTTCCAGGGCCCTAGAAAGAGAAACACATGCAAGACACTGAGAGAGAGCCTTACTCAGGGCCTAGACCACACCCATGAGAACCACTTTTCTGTCTCCATCTTCCAAGCCCCTTGGTGTTCCTGTGTGAGAGAGCTCACTTTGCTTGGGTCTGAGCAAAGGCTCTGTGCTCCTAGCCAGCTTACCTCTTGATGTCTCCGTCTCCCCATCTGTAAAAAGGCAAAGGCAAACCAAGAAGTGCTTAGTGGGGCACTCAATAAACTAAGTACTGCTTTATCGCTGCTTTCTTCTCTGACCCTTAGTTCTCTCTATTGTAAACTAGAGCTATTGATATATCCCGCCCTTTGTGGAGACTGTTGATCTAAAGAGGTCATTCTGCGGCCAGCGGTACCCCCTGCTGACAGCTGTTCCTGTTGCCTTCACCTCCCCCAGCCAACCTTAATAAACCAGGGACCCCACCCTGCCCTGTCCCATCAGGCCAGCCCCAGGATCTCGTGCTGGCTACCTGGACGGGATGCTGCGGTGATGTTCAGGAAAGGCAGTGGGTTCTCATCAGGGAGCAATAGGCACAGATTGCTGAAGAGGGCCACAAAGACAGCAGCAGGCACTGTCCAGGACAGGTTCCCAGCCAGGAAATCCACAGGGCTGCCGTAGACAGGGACAGGATGGCAGGAAGGCCATCAGTCCCTGAGCCTTCACCCCCCAACAGTGTGCTCCCCAAACTGTCAAGTCTACAGCCCAGAGGGGAGAAGGGAGATGTCTTCCCCATCCATTCATTCATTGCCAGCATGTTTGTGGAGAGCCTAGAACCCATCCTGAGCTGGGCCCTAGGGCACAAGGCTCTGAGAACAAGTTCTAGATGCTCCGCCCACCAGGGGAGCTCCAGGAAACAGCCACCTCCTCCTGAACAGATCTGTCAGTCTGGGGCTGGCAGATCTTCAGAGAACACAGAAAGTCATAACATCCTGGTGTAAAGACAGC
This sequence comes from Apodemus agrarius, assembly GCA_964023405.1. Classification (NCBI taxonomy): domain Eukaryota; kingdom Metazoa; phylum Chordata; class Mammalia; order Rodentia; family Muridae; genus Apodemus; species Apodemus agrarius. Next base: position 61,159,641 of record OZ030012.1, on the reverse strand, counting down.
CTCCCCGGGCTGGGTGTGGACCACAGCAGAGGGCAGACAGCGGGCACGGCAGTCCCAGGCTTGGCTTCTCGGCTTCTCTACTCTCGCTTGTCCTGATGCTCTGAGAGCCCGCCCCATCCTGCTTCGTCTGCTCCCCCAGCAAAGCAGACTTCTCCCTGCACCAGGCAGAATCTCAGGGTGCTTCCACAGCAGCCCCAATTCCCACAGGACTTGTGGCTGGCATCTGTTCCAATGTTTGCTGTCTCCCTCTCCAGCCAGCCCAGTCCTGTGCCCTCAAGATGACACCTAGCTCATTCCCTGGAGCTGCAAAGCCATGGGGAAAAAAAAGGAAAAGAAAGTTGCAGTCATGGAGCCCGCACAGAGGTTGCTCCCTACCCACAATCCCAAGATGTTCTCAAGAGGAACTGTTGAGACAGCATTGGGGGTAACCCTGAGAGCTACATACCAGAACCTACATTTCTCTAGAATCCTTTCCTCCAAATCCTGAACTCTCAATCAGGTAGATGGAGTAACCTCGTCACCTCCTTCTGTTATACCTGCCTGCCTACGCCAAGAAAGCTGGGTAAGGAGGGCTCCAGACTGAGAAAGACAAGACTGCTTCTAAGTCTTTAAAGCATCTAAGAAGTCACTCAACTTTCTAAAGGGTCTCAAATGGGGATTTCCAGAGACTAGCACAAACCTGGGCAATCCAGGTCTGCGATGACCACAGCGTGGCCAAAGCCTGCGACGTCTCACCAGCAAGGCCAGCAGCACCAGAGCCAGGAGCTGGAGGAAGAGAGAAGCACAGGGCTTGGATGTCAGGCTTCCCAGAGATCTGAGTCCCAAGATGTGTCCCTGTCAGTCTCAACAGCACTCCCCACCAGCCAATTGCATACTCGGGAGATATCTTAGAGGCTGGCTAAAAGATGGCAGAGTTGTGTGTTCAGCACTTCTGGCTTGGGAATGCTGTAGGGAGAACTCCTAAATAGCCTTCTCGGGGGGGGGGCACTTAGGTTCTAGCACCACCCCAAATGGGAACACAGATTCCTCTGTCTGGACTGGTAACAGGTAGTAAGGCAGGCTGGACTTACCGACAGTGAAGCCAGGCAGGCGTGGAGCAGGGCAGGGGGCGCAGTGGGCTGGCAAGGGGGAATCACCCTGTAGAACAAATGATCCACAGGTTTAGCTATATAGCTAGGGTTTAAGGCATTGCACACAGAGGGGGCCTCACCAGCATCTCCCTCAGCTCCCAGCCTTTTCAGTTCTGTTTTTCAGGTGAGTCTGGACTATCCCCCTGACACACACACACACACACACACACACACACACACACACCTTGTGTTGTGCTGGCCCTGTGTCATGCTATAGGGCTAGAGGAAGGAGACTCTTGGGAGACACAGAGCATGCAAGCTTGGTCTAAATATCTATTCTTGCTCTCCCAAATAATTCCTATCCTCCAAGGATCCTCCTCCTCGTCCTTTCGTCCTCAGGGCTCTCCCAGCTGCTCCTAGTCTCAGACTCCTTCACAGGGCAGGGGCTGAACATACTACGGGAATCAAGCAATCTAGCCTTTAGTCCTGTCTTACTTGCTTCTGGTGCCTGGTTGATCCAGGACTGGAAGGATCCTCTCTCTTCTCCCATTCCATCTCATTAAAAGTGTTAATGTACAGCGAAACCATTTGCACGCTGCACAAGGATGCTTGGCCAAGGAAATAAATAGTTCTCCATGTCCTGTGTCTGCTGAGCTGAACACACTAAAGGAAGTTTTCTTGCTCCTGATCACCACAGAGGCTCCCTGGGGGCTGGCAGATGCCCTGCTCTGACGTTAGCTTAAGCACAGAAGGAAGCCATTGGAAAGAAAGAGTCCGAGAGGAACACAAAAGCAACTTCCATGGCTGGGTCACAGGGCAGAGAAAGCTTGGGACTACAGATGGGTAAGTGAGGAGGCTGGGTACCAGGGCTGATCATTTTCTAGCCTGCAAGGCTTGGGTCTGAGAGCCAGGGGGAGGTTTCCAATGTGAGTGAAGCCTGGGAAGATGGGACTGTGGCATGTGGGGTGGGGAGGGGGGAGGGGAGTGAGGAGTTGGGAGGAGGGAGGAGGGAAAGGCTGAAGCTGAAAGGAGTATGCTGTGGCTTGGTTTGCCAGCCGAGAGGCTGGGCCGCCCCATCGTAGGCACCTGCCTGCTACATAGGGAAGAGCAAAGATGTGTGCTGAGTCCTGGGAGCACCTGCACGGCCAGCCCCCTTCCTGAGCTCGTCATTCGAGGTGGAGGAGGTCAAGGGGTCTTCCCCATACCAGTTCTAGCCCCAGCAAAGCTGCTCCCACAGGCAAGGTGCCGGCCAAGCAGGAGTGGGGGGGGGGATGGGTATCTTGTCTGAGCTTAGGTCTTGTACCCACCCACACCTAAGTGCAGTGTGTGGGAGGGGGGATGGGTGGAGCTCTGACCAGCCCCAGGGCCTCAGGGGGATCACTCAAGTCCCTAAAACCTTCCCGGTGTCTAGTTCCTGCTCAGCCCAGTGCTCCAGCCTTGCCAGGACAGGGACGCAGACCACTGACCCTTACGTCGTTTGGCTACTTTCTCACAATCCCACATCAAACCAGAAGCCACCCCGAGCCTGGAAGCCTTATTTAGGGCCCTGTCCTGGGAACCTCTGGTCCTTACTGAACATGGACACCTCATTTAGTGTGGGTGGGGACTCAGCCTTTGTATGATTGGTCAGAGGATAACAGATATTACAGGAGGAGCTCAGAGAATTCTCTCCCGGGAGAGATACAAACAGGTACTAAAGAGTGTAGAGGGGAGAGAGCGTTCTATGTGGCTTCTGAGAAGTAGTTGAGAGGGTCAGTCTTCACTGTCAGCTTGACTGCATTAAGCAATGCCCAGGAATCAGGGAGGCAGCTCTTGCTATGTCTTCGAGGGTGTTCCAGAGGAAAGGAACGGAGAGGAAGAGACCCTTCCTGAACATGGACAGTACCACTGCTTGGGCAGAGTGCTAGCATTCATTCGGCTGCTTCCTTACTGCCCAGATGCTGGCAAGTGCCGCTTGCCCTGCCAGTGCCGCCGCGATGCACTGGGCCCTCGGACCACGAGCCACACAGCCCCTTCCTCCCTCAAGTGGCTTCTTGTTGAGCATTTGATCACAGCGACGCAAACGTGAACTTTAAGGTGCTTTCGGGCTTCAGTTGAACAGAAGGTCTGCATCTCCATAGGAAAAGAAGGGAGGAGGAGGAGTCCTGGGCTGCGGAGAGAGCCCAACGAAGGAGAAGACAGTGTGGCTGGCACTAGATAAGTCTCTCGGTTGGCCCAGAGGAAGGCCAGGGCAAGGTTATAGCTGGCATGGGAGGCACTAAAATACTGTGGAGCCTGCCTATGCAAGAAGTCTTTGGCTTAGTCTATCCTGACCTGGGGGGGCGGGGGGGGGAGTGGGGGTGGGGGGGCCCACCCTAGCTCCATCCTACAGCGAGCACACTAAGGTACAGAAAGTCTGCATCCTGGAACTCTTCAAAGCTTTGATGTAGCACACCCCTGGGGTGTCTGACTCACACAGGGGAGGTGAACTCAAGTTCATCTCCTAGGGAATCCCCTGTACTCCCTCCTAGCCTCCCATTCTCATCTCTAGGGGAGGAGGGAAAGAAGTGGGGTGGTGTCTAGACTTGTTGTTTTATTGTTTTTTCCTAAAAAGGTAAATTCCAATAATCCCCTTCACTTTATAGACCCTCCTCTCCGAAGACCCAGTCTCCACCATATACTTACTCTTTCCTGAGACTATGCACAGAGATCCCAGCAACCGTGACTGACGGGCACCTGGCTTCCAGGCCGTGCCCAGCCTGGTCCCTAGTACTCACAAGGACACAGTTTCTGATTGGGTCCTTATCCCAAGTTAAGAGCTTGGTTTCCTTGGAGAGCCTAGGCCCCTCCTCTAGTCCACCAGTGCATAGCTGAGCTGGGGAGCCTGGGAGAGGGGGTGTCATAGCCTAGCTGACCACCGGCTTCTTCTGCAGATGGCCAGAACCCTAAGTCCTCCAAAAAACAGCTCTTTCCCTCCCTTAGGCCTGGGTGGGGCCTCAGTCCCTGCTGGGTGACCCCAACCAAGCCAGGCTGTGTAGTCCTAGCCTCTGGGGAAACACTTGAGCATTTTTCCTTCTCCAGTTTCAAATTTTAATGGTGAGCAGATGTGCACACATCTGGCTTAGTTCCACCCCTCCACCCCATCTCACCCCACCCCCACCTCTCTGCCTCACCTTTCAGGGGAGAGCCAAACTCAGGGTGCCCCAGAGGCAGGCAGTCTTGGGGGAGAGCAGTACTATGCCACAGAAAAGCCCAACTCTTCTGCCAAGTGCCCAGACTGAACACAGATAGGAAGGGTCCAGGCCAGGAGTTCTCGGGACAGCCATGGGGGGAGGGTAAGCTGACCTACCTGCCCACCCTCCTGGGACTACCCTGTACACTTGCTTCGAGAACAAGGCCTCCTCTCTCTCCACACCTCCCCAAACTCCCTCCCTCTACTCAGAGTGGTCCAGAGATAATGGCGGTTTCCCAGGCTTTTCTCCGACGGTTCCTGACTCTCCCCTGCCTGTAAAGCCCCAGGGACAAACCCAACACCAATCACCACAGAAGACTGTGACACCCCCACACACACACACACACACTGCTCCCCAACCTGGCTGGCTATGGGCCACATGACTTCAAGCCCTTCTTAATAATAGTTCAAGAACTGTTGCCCCCAGGTTTTATAGACAGTCTGAGGTCCAGAGAGGCTGTGAGTTGCTGAGAGGTCACACAGCACATAAATGAGAAAGCCAATCTTAGACACTTGCCCAGGGTCTCTCTCTGCCTCCATCTTGGCAACCTCTCTACCCTAACCTGCTCTGAAGGCTGCCCCAGCCAATTGCCACACTTACCCCTCTGGCTGCGCCTCCTCAGCTCCTAGAGGCTCCTCGATGTACCAGCTGCTGTAGTCATCTGTCACCCCAGAGGAGGTCTGGCTTCCATTCTCAGATGCCTGGGACTCCATGCTCCAGCTCTTCTTCCTTGACCCCAGACTAGGGGGGAGGGGCATACAAATGTGAAAAGAGGCTTAAAAGGGGAAAAAAAAAAGAAAAGAAAGAAACAAAGGAACATTTCTTTTTAATCCTAAAGGTTACTTTCTTGCTTTTAGCTCTCTGGGAAAAGTCGTCTGAGACTGCAGGTCAGGAGAGAGCTGGAGGAGGGATGGCGGGACTGCGTGGGGGCACCCAGGAGTCTCCTCTTGAACTTTCAGAGTATTCTGCACCCCTGGAGGTCCAGGCTCTAGCTGGGAGCGCCTAGTGGACCAAATGACCTGTTACCAGCTGCTTCACTTTCAAAGATTCCTCTTGTGCAAACTGCCCGCAGAGACCCCTTCCTTCCCCGCCCCAAGCCCACCCAGATGGACCCACAGACAGAGTAGAAAGGGGGACCAAGGAGGAAGGAGCCGCAGAGATGAAAGGGTGGGCGGGCTGCGGCCGGCTCCACTTGGTCTGTCCTGCAGCTGCTCTCTCCACCCCTCCTGCTCTGGGGTCCAGCCCAAGCCCTCCCCTCTTCACCAAAGCTCCCTTGAGACCATCCCCCAGTCTCATTTGCCTCCTGCCAGCCCCTTTACCTTTTCGGCCTCAGTGCTGGGAACACACCATAATTCTTGATGAGACCCCGGAGATGGATGGCTGCTGACCACGCGCATGTCTACCTCTAGCACCTGCCCCAAGCTCTCCTGCCTAGGCATAGCCCCTCTTCAGGACCCAGCACCGCGGCATCTTAGGGCAACACCCTACTAGGGCTCGCCACAGAGACAGGGAGGGAACCTATCCACATGGTCTCCTGAGTGTATATGAGGGAGAACGCACGTGTTACACTAGTAAAACCTTTTTGTTCTTACGGCTTGATTTCACAAGAAGATAACTCACCCCCACAGGCGGAAATGAGTCCTTCAAACTCAAACCAGACCTGCGAGAAGATGAACTTCGCCTGCCTGCTGCCGTTCTTGGTGCAGCCCTGGTGAAGGGGTGAGGGTTTTCCTATCCTCCCAGAGGAGCTGGACCCCTGGCTGCCCCCTCCCTTCCCTGGCCCAGCCTGTGGGGAGGAGCAAGACGCAGACAAAGCAGAGAGCTGTTCTCAGCTCGACCTGACATTCTGAGGCTCTCAATCCTTCAGTACTCCGCAGGGGATTTGGGCCATGGCCTTATCCAGATAAGCTCTAAAAGCATTTTTTTTTTGCATTTATTTATTTTGTGGGTGTGTAGTGGGGGGGGCAGCACATGCCATGGCAGAAGACAGCTTATAGAAACTGACCCCCTCTCTCCATCATGTAGGTCCCCGGGGGGGGGGGGAAAGAACACAGGTCCCTGGCCCCTGGTGGGGAACGCCTTTACTTGTGGAGCCATCTGACACGACATTCCCCACCTCCTTATAAGAAGACATTCATTCATTTATTCTTTCAACAGGAACTTACTGACCACCTGCTATGTGCCAGGACTACTCCGGATGCTGGGACCAGAGAGAGTTCAGAGGATTTACCAACATACATTATATAATCTCCAGAGCCTGGGTTTTGCAGTGGGGAGGTTGTCCCAGCCAGTCCCATGGGAACTGTGTTTGCAAAAGAGCCGTGGGAGGAAGGAGAATTCCTCGGGAAAGTCACCTTTGGGTGGAGCTCTGAAGGACACCAGCTGGTCCCCAGGCCCAGATAGCAGAGAGGAGCTTACTTGTCCACTGTAGAAGGAAGCTCTGGGGTGAGCGTTCAGAGCGGACAAAGCCTCGGTCTCACAGGCCTCTGAACTGCCAGCCAGACCCATGAGGCCAGGTGGGGCCTGAGCCCTGTGAACCTTCCCTGCCTCCTTCCCAAACATCCTATCTTCCAGGAAGAAGACTCTGCTTTCTTCCCCATCCCACAGAGGAATTGCAAAGATGGAGCTTTCACAGACACAACTCAGAAGCTGACACTGGGCCGTCGGATATCAGGGGTCAGGCAAACCCTGCCCCTCAGGCTCTCTGGGGACAGGGCCCGACCTTCCCCTGCTCTCTTTCTTCCTTCTCTCTCTTAGGACTGTGCCTGGCTCTGAGACCCCAGAGACTTTAGATCCAATCTGGCAAAACACTCCTTGTGTTAATAGTTCTTCACTCAGGGTCCTTTGTCATAAGGCTGCTACGTGCCAGGCATTTGGAGCCCTCTGCTCCAGTGCCAGAGCCCAGCATGCCCTTCGCCTCTCAAGGGTCACAGACACTCACACAGAGAGCCATCGACCCGTATCAGCTCTGGCTCTCGTGATACCTTTAACAAAGAGCCCAGTCCTAGACTACCGTCATTGCCTGAACGAGACAATGGTTGGATACCTCTACCTGTCAACTTTGTCCTGCCTTAGAGGGGTTCCCTGCCACCTCCCAAGCCTTGTTCATTCATTCATTCATTCCAAATATCTTATGTGATAGTTCTGTCTCACCTACTCATGTCCTAAGTAGCTCCGTGAGGTTTAACATGTAGAGAGGTAGAGACGGTTCACCATAAACCATAAGAGCTGAAGAGAAAATACAGTGGGGGAAGGAAAGGAGAGATAGGCGGTGCAGAGCCAGCTATATGCAACCTAAACCTGAAGGGAAGGAGGAAGGGGCCCTGTCCTGCTACCCAGAGGAGCTTCTGTCCACTCAAGGTTGAACCCATATAGACAGCCCCTTGCCAGAGCCAGGTATGCTCATCGCCTCACCTCCCTGAACCAAGTCTTCTCCGCCAGAGGACTTCCTATAAAGCCCGAGATCCCCAAATATCACCTCCTTTTCCCTAGGGAGATGCAGCAGCCACCTTGGTGGTGGCGTCCCCTACCTCCCTGGCAGGGAGAAGGTAAGTATAAACTTTGTCTCTCTCTGTTCCCATGGACCCAGAAGCAGCACTGGGGCCAGTGCCTGGGGCAGAGCAAGAGAAGCAGGGCAGGTTCCCACATGGCAGAGGGCAGGAAAATTTAGGGAGAGGCAGACTACCTGTGGTGAAGTGGTGATTCTGTCCCCGCAGCCTTGAGTGACTCCTTACTCAGGTTGGGTCTTAGCCCCACCTCTGTGGCAACCAGCCTACAGACTCTTCTCTTGTGGCTTCTCCCCCAAGACTGTCTTCAGTGACTTCACAGCTCGAGAATGTGGAGGCACCACACCAGACATTGTTGTAGCAAGCATATCAAAGCATATCAAAGCCACAGAAGCCAGGCTGTGGCTGTTCGGCACCCTGCCCCTCCCCTTCTCCCCCTCCCCCTCCCCCTTGCCTTCTGTCTACCCTCTGGTTCTTCCAGCCACTCTGGTGGGAGCAGGGGGGAAGATGCATAGGTAATGAGTAACCATGCACCTCCATTTGAAGACAAACCCACTTCTTAAGCCCAAGGTTCTTCTTCACCCTGAAATAAGAACAGCATGGCCGTCCCGTCTGCAAACCAGGGGACTTGCTCGGAGGATGAGAATTCATTGCCTAGCCACATGGGCAAGCTGGTAAGGGGGTGCAGGGATGCTAAGATAGGCTCTTGGAGGATTTCTGCAAAGTTCTAGGCAAGAGGACCCAGCCTGCCCCTGGGAGCTGGCTCTGCAGTAGCCCGTGGGAGTTCTGCTCTCTGGGTGGCATGCTGGAGAGAAGAGGCGATGGATGGATTGGAAGAAAGAAACACTGAAGCCAGAGGAAAGTGGAAGGCAAAGGAGAGCAAAGGATCGTGGGGCCGTCCTGGCAGAGGCGAGAGGGAACTCGACCCTGAGATCAGAGAGATCAAACTAGGCATGATCACAGAGCTGAGTGTCTTAGGAAGCTGAGAGGCGGAGGCAAAAAGTCCAGAGGCAGGGATGGCAGAGCCACCCTCCCACTCCAGCCTGTGTGAGCCCTGGTGACAAAGTGCCAAGACCCCATCCAGCTAAGGCCCTTGGCTGTCTAGGCTTGGTAGAGAGAAACCTTGGAATGGAGCTGGTCCTTAAAAGCTTTGGGATAAGGCTTCCTTCCTCTTGATGTTTTTGTTCAAGTTGATTAAACCCGAGGAATGTTTGTGTCCAGGAATAGAGGCCCACGTGGGTGCCTGTGGTTATCAAAATCTTCAAAGGACAAAGTGCTAAGCTCAGACGGAGCCAATAGCAACCTGCAAGGAATGTGGGCACAGCACCCCAGAACCCCCAAACACCCCCAGAACTCTAAGGCATGGGCAGAATCCAGCAGTATCTCCTACGTGTCAGCAGCTCCACGAGAACCCCCAGAGCAGCAGTGACTCCCCTGGTCTCTGCAGAACTTCACAAGCGCACAAACTCATTTTAAAACCCCAGGACTTCAACCTGGGGGTGGGAAAGGGGAAGGTTCAAACCCCAGTGAGCAGCAGCCACCCCACAGACCCCCATCACTACCACCCTATCCCGGCCTGTACTCTAAAGCCAGCAACATACCCTGAGTCCTATAGCACCCCAAACAGCTACATCCCAATCCCACAGAAAGATACAGGACCCAGTGGGTGCTTCTTCAGTCTACCCTGGAGCTGGGTGATACCTCCCCAGCCCCCGCCCCCAGAGATCATGCACGTAGGCAGAAAAACTTCTGTAGCTCCAAGAAAGCAGGGGATTGGTAGTCTGCACACCTGTACATCACACACACACACACACACACACACACACACACACACACAGCCATCAACACTAGTACACCCAGCACATACGGGAGCCAAACTATCTTGGCCCCAACAGTGGGCCGGGAAGCAACCTGTTGGCTGCCAAGCTTGAGAGAAAGTACTTGTGGGTGTTCTTCATCTTTCTTCCTTTGCCAAACAGGAGGGTCAGAGCACCATGGGATGCCTCCCTGGAATTCATGCTCCCTCGCCTGTAGCACCATGTGCCGGGTCAAAGGAAGGTGAGGCAAAGCAAGGTAGTTTGCTATTCCAGGGGAGGGGCGTGTTCTTCCTCTCCCAGACCATGGGAGAGGCGAGGGTCATGGAAGGCTCCCTCAACTTCTGCTGGGGCAAAGGCAACATTCTTCCTCTGGTCGTTGTCGAGTAACGGGTGTCCCTTCTGGCGAGCCACTGCTGGTGGCATCTACATGCTGCACAGACTTCAAATGTGGAGTGCCACAAATCCCACGAAGGCTGCGGGGCTTTAAGGGTCTCCTATGTCCTCCGTGGGTGGTACCACCACGGTGAGGCCCTGAGAAGCAGGCTTGAGCTTTGTGCGGACTGCTCAAATATCTCCTGCCTACCCCAGGGCAGGGCCTTCTATCCATCTCTTGTCACAGACCATGGGTCCCGCTCTGATGTGACTTTTGTAACATTCCCGCATGTTTTTTGCAAGCTCCCACTCACTTCCCGGTCCCCTGCACGCCCACGGCTGCAATCTGGTCCCTCCATGAGTAGGCCCTCCCCTTGCTCCCACCCCTTCAGGCATTTGGCTCTGGGTCACAGTCCTACCTAGCTTTCCCGGTTGGTTGGCTCCAGCCCACTTCACCTTGAAAGCTTCCTTGGTTTCCCCTTCTGGAAACCGATCTGGGGAGATGCAGCTGATGCTCCTGACCAACTGGAGCCTTCTTTTCTGGGTCTCAGCCTTGTCAGAGCTGGGATCCCGGAGCCCGGCTGGTTGTGAGGCCACGGTTGTTCCGAACAGGGTCCCCACACATTCTTTAAGAGCCACTGCTTGATCTCCTGGAAAGCAGCCTCCTCCCAGCCCTAAACCTCTGGGATCAGGGGGCCTACCCTCTTCTGTCTGTTCAGCTCTGTGCGCCAGCCTGAGCTGCTGGGCCCCCTGCACATCAACCTCAAAACAACTGGGTAGGAGCGAGTCTCCTGCCATGGAGTCTCTCCGCCCCCAAACCTTTTGCCAGAAACTTGATCCCCCTGGCCCTCAGAATCACCCCCACTGGAGAAGCCAGGACTTTGATGGTTGAATTTCCCCAGCTGTGACCATGGGTAGCTCAGGAACCCCCCTACCTACCCTCATTTGTCACTACCCATCACTCCCAGGGGGCCTTCGCCTGATGAATTGTACTGAGCCCAGCCACCAGCTCAGCTTTTAATAACTGATCAGCATCCTGCTGTTGCCCAGCTGCGCTGAGGGCCCTGACCAAGGTAGGGAGGAGGGGGACCACACTGGATGAAGCTGGAATTCCTGGTATGAGCCATTCTAGGAGGAAGCCAAATAGCCCCTTAGAGACCCTCCTCCCCCACACCTCACAAAGATGCCCACAGCTCTGGGTCACACTCACTCGCCATCCTAGCACACTTGTACACTCCCAAGGCAATGGTGACAACGTCAGATGCCCGGCACTTGTGCAATGCTCGCTACCCTCCCAGTCCTCCTCCTTAAAAGGACGCCCTGCAGGGAAGCAGCGGCACGGGGAGGTTAAACCATTTGTTGTGGCAGCTTGAGTAAGGAGAGAGAGGATGCTGGCTAGGACAAGAAAGGAGCCCTACTTCTCAGGAGCTAGACCTAGAGAGGGCAGTCTCTCTTTTATGAAAAAGAAAGTTGCTGCAGTCAGTTAGTGTGGGCAGCCTGGAACCATCAGCTCTCAGTGGCCCCAGGAGAAGAGAGCAGGCTATACCTAGGTGTGAGGCATTCAGCTGCCCTGCAGGAGGGAGGTGGAGAGGGGACACAAACAGCCCAAGGCTGCTGCTGGCTGGGAAGCTGTCAGGCAGCTGGGCACGGATGGCACTTTCTTGGGCAGAACTGTTTTTAGGTAGATGGGACTAAGCCATAAGCCAAAAGTTCCTTTCATAGATAGGTAGACGAGAAGCCCAAGGTTGTTTATAATAGGAAAACACACACACACACACACACACACACACACACACACACACACAGAGAGAGAGAGAGAGAGAGAGAGAGAGAGAGAGAGAGAGAGAGAGAGAGAGCAATAAGCCCCACACACATCAAGGTGCTTTGATAGTCTACAGTGATGAACCCTATCGCTGTAATAAAGAAGGTCCCTCCCAATGTAGCAGATTCCAAGACACACTCACTGTCCAGTCCGTGACAGAGCCGTACAGAAACCACTAGCCTGCTGTATGCTTGAGATGAGAAGATGTGTGCGTGTGGGCGAGAGCGTAAGAGGTGAGCCTGGCAGGCATACAGCAAACTGTTCAGAGTGGGCCCCCTGTTGCCTGTGATGCAGGCAAGTTTTTGCAGGTCCTGGGTCTCCTGGATAAAGGGATTTTTAGAAAGACACAGAAGGGAACTTGGGGACTATTTGTTGGAGTCAGAGGAAAAGAGGGTTCCCTGGAAGCCCAAGCTTAGCAGCTGCCAGGGTATGGGGCTGGAGGGGAAGAGAGTAGAGATGTTGGGCTTTGTGAATTTAGAGATCAGCCTTGAGTCTGAACTTCTGCATGGAGGGGTGGGGCTTTGAGGTACGAAGGGCGGGTCTCCCTAAGGGACAGTTGTGCTCTTATTTCCTTCTCTGTTACCTTTTGTCTTACACAAGTCTCCTTTGGGTTGCATATAAGATTTTACTCTGTAACACAGGAGAAGCAAACAGTCCCAACCGGAGAGGCACCGGCTATCTTCTACTGACCACCAACTAAGGCATTTGTAAAGAGATCTAGCAGCCATCAGACATGCTAGTTCAGATGCTAAAGGATGTCCTCATGTCTGTGTTAGAGATCCTAAATGGTGCCCGAGAAGCAGATGGCTGCAGGGAGGCATGGGGGAGGGGCCTTTCTTGTTCCCTTTCTTCCTGCCTGCTTCACCCTCAGCACATGGGGGTGAGGGGTGAACACAGCAGAAGAAGTTTTTCTTCTTATAAATTAATGCTTCATACTTTCATCACACGGATAATCCTTCAGTAGGTGACAGGAAACTAAGGATGTGCTGAAGCTTGATATAGAGAAGGAGCTGGAAGGCAGCACGGAGCTGCACAGAGCTGACTCCACTCTCAGACAGCATTGCTCATCCCCCAGACTCCCTTGCAGCTAGATACACGCAACCCTGAGACTAAGCATTAGTCAGTGAAATGAAAAAAGTACTCTTAGGACATGTTCTTAAAAGAGAGGTGCTTTCTTTACCTCTTCCTGTTTCCAGAAGACTAAAATGGAGTTTTGAAGGCCAGATCTCAAGAACTCTTCTGGGACTATAAGGCAAATGTCAAGTTAAGGAGAGCAGTAAGTTGGCTGCAAAGATGGAGCCTGAGCTGAGGATGGACCATAAGGTGAATAGTCTGTCATATGGTTCCATGGTCTATCACAGCCAAAAGAGAGCTAACCACGGAGACTGGACGATGTGGCCGGATCAGTAGCTAAGGGAAAAGTTAGGTCAGAGATTCCTACCCAATACTTCCCCATCCCTATTCCACTCAAGCAACACTGCTCTGCCCCAGAAAGCCCCCTTCCTATGGTTCAGGCATGCTCCATTTTGGAGTTATGAGACCCACTCTGGGGTAAGGTGAAGAGCCCTTCAGTTCACTAATCCTAGTAGCAGGCCTGGGCCATAGCACTCAGCAGCTTGTCTTCCCACTGTCCGTGTGCAGCTGTCTGTCCACCTCCGTTTTCCATCTCATTGTCCTGCCTGGCTGTCTGTCCCTGTCCATGAGTCCCTCCATCCTGAACATGAGCACGCTTTGTCTCCATCTTTCTGTCTTCCCTCCTTTACACCTTTCTTCCCTCTGTAAGAAATGCCAAATATGAGCCTTTGCTATCAAACACTAGAAAATGTGCATCTATGACAAACAATGCAAATCCTTTTCTCTTCCTCCCCTTATAAGACTTCTATGAGAATGTTTTAATCCCCATAAACACTATTCAGTAAAACCTTTGTTTACACAAAGGCCAGCTGCTGTATTCCAAGAATTTGATGGCCTGGAGCAAGTGACTTCTTTCCCCTTCGATTATTTTCAGTGTGCCAATTCTTTTCAGACTAGCCAATTGAATTACGACTGTGAGGTCAGACCCCAGCCGAAGGGGAAAGACACAGTCATCACTGATTAGGATAAAACCCAATGCACCTCCTGTCTCAGGGTGTTTGATCTTCTGAGCCCACCCTCTTGATCAAAAATAAAGTTTGCTTCGTCCAGAAACTTCAGTTGGAGTCTCCTTCTTTGTTCCCAAACTTATTTCTAACCCTCCCTCCTTACTTTAGTTATAAATCCAGTTGCTTAGGTTAGCCTTGAACTTGTATCAATCCTCCTGACTTTGCCTTCTTAGTGCTAGGGTTACATGTATAAGCAATTATGCCCAGTTTAGACTATGTTTTTGTTTTTCCTTTTTTTTTATATGCATGTGCTTATGTGCACATCTCTCTCTCTCTCTCTCTCTCTCTCTCTCTCTCTCTCTGTATGTGTGTGTGTGTGTGTACATCTCTGTATGTGTCTGTGTGCTCTGTGTATGTATGTCTCTGTGTACAAACCTCTATGTGTGTGCCTCTGTGTGTGTGCACATGTGTGTCTGTGTGCCTCTGTGTGTGGGTGCACACAGTGCGGCCTCCCTCAGCACTGAGATAGTGGTTATCATTGGCCTGAAGCTCAACAATTAAACTACGTTTGCAGGGATTCTGCCACCTCTATCTCCCTGGTGCTGAGATTACTGTGGGAATGCTACCACGCCCACCATTTTTATGTGGATTCTAAGGATCAAATTCCAGTCCTCTCGATTGCAAGGCAAGCACTTTACCATGCTCCCGTCCACCATCTCACACACACACACACACACACACACACACACACACACACACACACACTGTTCCTCCTTCCTGGCCTATGAAATCTGCTTCCTCCTCCCAAAGGTTTCAGGCAGGACCTTTCTTAGCCCCCACCTTCCTCCATTGGTCCCTGACCAGGTTCACTTTCCCCCCCACCCCTCCACCCCCCACCCCCCCACCCCTGCTACCGATCCCTGTTCTTGCTCCATTTTACAACTTACCCCCTCAGTCTTTTGGGAGTTCCTGGACGCCTGGAGTCTATAGAACCCCAGTCTACAGGCATGAGCCAGCTAGCCACCCCTGGGTACCAGGAGCTTGCTGGGCCACCCAGCAGCCAGCAGTCAGACTCCCAGAGACCAATGCTGTTGACGCTGCCAGTGAGCTTGCCTCCACCGCCGCCCCCCCCCCCCGCCCCGGCCGCCCCTGGAACTTTAGTCTTCAGAGGCAAAACTGATGAAGGGACTTGCAGGGGTGATCCCTGGGACCCCTGTGAGCCCCAGCTTGCTCCCACAGCTTCTATCCTGCTAAAGCCAGGGTCAGAGGATTTCAGTAATGGCCCTGTCACTCGGCTTGGTCAATGTTGAGCTTGGGGCTTCTGTCTGAGGGAGACAGGCTCACAAGTACCACAGAGAAGACAATTTCCAGGGAGCCAAGCCTTCCATGTTGGGAAGGGAGCATGCTTCTCTAATTACTGTGCCTTTGCCACCCACCTATAAGCTGAGTGATTTTAAGTTCCAACCTGGGCTTAGTTTCTGAGTCTGATGTGGAGCAGATTAGTCACGATGCTTCACTTTGTAATCCTGTCACCCTGTGGCTGGTGACACTCAGACCTGGAGGGAACAGGAGGGGCTAAAAGGAGGGAGGAGATGGGTGAGGTGAGGGGCAGGATGCAGGCCTATGGGGAGATGGGGACCCCACAGCCTGGACATCAGGAGACTTAAGTCTACTCTCTCCACCCACCTGTTTTCTCTGACCTGTTTCCTCTCCTGTGGAAGGGAATGAGCGTCTCAGAGACAGATCTCAGCAACATCCAGAGGACTCTCGGATATCCCTGCTTTTGGTGAGAACTCAGCTCTATGCAGAGGCTGGGAGTGGGTGAGTGGAGAGGGAGTAGGAGTTAGGTGCCTGGAGATGGGGGCCTAAGAGCCCTCAGGAGCCCAGGGGTGCTGGCAGGCAGGATGAAAAGAGCCATTGTGGAAAACAGGAAGAGGCCCTCTGGGGTGGCTAATTACAGACCCAGGCTCTTCCAGACCCCAGCAGCCTCTGAGTGGCCATTCTTCTACAGAAGAAAGGAGAGTCCAGCGCCCCATTAAGGCTTTCATGCTAGGACTGCAGAAGGTGTTTTGGAAGCCAGTCATCTGTGACCACTGATTCCCTAGGCCTTCCTCCATACTGAAGGCGAGGGTAGGTTCTGCAACCCAGGAGAGCCTCACCTGAAGTCTGAGCCTTTGAAAGCTGTTAAGAATGAGAGTCCAGACCGTTCTTTCTATGCTCAGTTGGACTCAGTTTCTCCAAGTGTATAACATGGATGTTGTCCAGTCCTGGCATGCTAAGATGTTACAACCATCTCTGCAGAACTGAGACTAAGACTCTTCTGGGAAGTCTAAGCAACAGGGGGTCCTGCCTCTGCTTCATAGTCTGTCATGGCTTCCCTCCCTTGTGGGTACACCAAGACACCTCAGGTTGAGTTTAAAAGCCCCAAACACTCGTAACTTCTCACAGATTGGACTCCAGAGGAAAAAGTCCCAAACAGAAGATGAGTTCTGTTTAATTTCTCCTTCTTATTCAATGTGCATGGGTGCATTGCCTGCACGTATGTCTGTGTATCAAGTGTATGCAGAGCCCACAAAGGCTAGAGAGGATGTTGGATTCTCTGGGGCTGGAGTTATAGAGGATTTCCAGCCACTATATGCATGCTGGGAGTCAAATCTGGGTCCTCTGGAAGTGCAGCCAGTGCTCTTCACAGCTGAGCCTTCTCTCCAGCTCTGGCTGAGCTGTCTTTATCAATGAATCATTCATTCACTCCCTAACGCTTTAATCACCACCCGGATCGCTATTACCTGTCCTCATCTGGGCACACAAACCAGCACATGCTCCCTAGAGAAGCTTTAACAAGGAGTAGGGAGGTCATCGGTTACAACAGGACAGAAAAGGTACAGGGTATCCGAGGAGAGCATCCCTGGAGGGGCTGCAGGAGGGGCTGCAGGAGGGGCAATCTTGCTCCAGAAAGAACAGGGCAGAGTGGGCAGAGGAACCATGCCAGCAAAGGCAGGCAGCGTGAAGTTGCAGGATAGACCTGGCCTGGTGCAATATGAGCCTTCTCCATCATGCCATCCTGTGGGCAGTGAGCCAGTCTGAAAGGACAGTGCTGAGAGGCTCATTCATAGGAATACCTGGAGAGGCCTGTCCAATGAGCACGCAGACACAGGAAGCAAAAGGCAAGGTTGCCAGGGAATGAGCGCTGGGGGAAGGGAGCTGTTATTTAATTGCGGGTGTGGGGGTGGTGGGGCTGGGGGCAGTTTCTGTTTTACAAGATAAAGAGTTCTAGAGCTTGATAACATCAAAGAAAACATACTCCCAAACTGTACTTTAAAAAAACATGATCTATCTGCTTATATTTGTATCTGTAATTTTAAAAAAATAATTGGTATTTTGGTGTTACTTCTTTTCTTCTTATAGCCCAGGCTGACCTCAAACTTGATATGTTGTCAAGGATGACCTTGAACTTCTGATCTTCCTCCCTCTACCTCCTGTATTATAGTCATATTTATGTGGGTCTGAAATCAAGCTTGGTGTATGCTAGGCAAGAATCCTAAAAACTGAGCTACCTCCCCAGATCCATTTTGTTTTGTTTTGTTTTGTTTTCTTTAAAATTTTTTATAACCATCTATCTGTCTTCTGTCATCCATCCATCTATCTATCTATCTATCTATCTATCTATCTATTGTGTGTGTGAGTGAACTTTTGCTCCAGGGAGCTCCTATGGAGCTCAGAGGACAATTTTTGGGGAGCTGGTTCTCTTCTACCATGTAGGTCCCAGGAATTGAACTCAGGTTGTGGGACTTGGTAGCAGAAAGTGCTTTTTCCCCACTGAGTCATCCCATCAACCTAATTTTTTTGTTTTTGCATGGGTTTTTTGTTTGTTTTATAAGTACATGCAAAACACACACAGGGAGAGAGAGACAGACAGACTATCCTAGAGACAGACTAGGGAAGGAATACTTGGAAAGGATTGGATGCCAGATAGTGGAGGGTCCTAAACGATACTGAAGCTAAAAAGCCACCTCAGAGGATTTGTGACAATATAGATCATCAAGGAGAACAACGGTTCTGAAGGGACTGGAAGAACCAGCTGAGAAGACCCTCAGTTCTTCCACCCACAGGCCTCACCTTCTGGAGCATTGTGGGGGGCAGTGCAGTGTGTAGAGGTCACTGGGTCTTGGAGCAGGTTGGACGGATTCTCATCTATGACATCTCTGGAAATGGCTTCAGACACACGAAGGAAGAGAGCTGGTGAACCAAGCCACCTTCTTTCAGGACAGAGAGGCAGAGACAAATCACAGCCTCCAGTCTGTGACTGGCCACATGCAGGTTTTCAGGTAGCCTTTGCCATCCATCATCCCCCCAAAACAGCCATTCTGTGGCCTTTTTCCTGTGTGACTTACAGGGTTCCAAACCACTAGGACTACAGGATGGCTTCTCCATCCCACTGTTGCCCATCATACTGAAGGGGCACCAAAAGCCAGGGAGAAGAGATCTGCTGAATGTCAATTATATGTTGGGTGACTAGAACTCTTCCTCAGTGTCTCCTTGGGGGCCTGAGGGAACTGAATTTGATAGTTGTAAAAGAATCTTGCCACATGCACTGGAGCCCTTAGCTGGGCTTGCCCGTAGCAACCTTCAAATCAGTGCCTCTTCCTTTATGAAGATTTCAGCTGACACAGCTAACTGCAAGAGAACTGTTCTGAATGCAAGCTACACTGTTCACAAGCATCCTCTACAGACTCAGAATGGCCCTTCTACAACTTCAGGCTAGAGATTCTCCAGTAGAAGATGTCACGTCTCTGGGTCGACCTAGGACATGTCTTGTAGGGAGTATGTAGCTTGACTGCACTCCTTAGGTTCAGAACTCAGTTCTCATTGGCCGTTTGACCTGGGAAGAGTGCCTAAACATTCTTTCAGCCTTACGTTGTCCATCTAGAAAGCAGGAAATAGTTAATTCTACCTTATAGAACCACAAGAATGTCTGGTGCCCAGAAACAGCCCACGGGAAAGCCACCACCAATGGTAATGATATTAGCATTATCAGACAATGAGGATGGTGGTGGTCATGGTGCTAATTCTTCAGGTCTAGATGGTCTGAAGTTCCTTCCTAAGGCACAAACCCTGACCCAGATGTGTGGTCCCATGACTGTGAAAAACAGCAGGCAGGAAATAAAACCAGTGCAAATGTCCCCCAGTGGGAGAAAAATTAGTTCACAAATTCAAGGAAGTACAAAAAGACCTCAGATAAGAGGGTCAAAGAGACTGTGCTTGGGGCTGGAGAGATGGCTCAGTGGTTAAGAACACTGGCTGTTCTTCCAAAGGACCTGGGTTCAATTCCCAGAACCCACATGGCAGCTCCCAATTGTCTGTAATTCCAGTTCCAGGGGCTCTGACATCTTCAATCAGATATTCATGCAGGAGAATACCAATGTATATAAAATAGAAATAAAAAATTATATGTATATTAAAAAGAGACTGTGCTCAAGGTCAGTTTGCAATGCCATCTCTAGTAGCTAGATAATATATAAACAGCAGTGGAAAAATAAAATGTGTTCAATCTTAAAGGGAACCCAGAGTCTTGTGTCTCTTTCTACCATTATCCTCCTTTCCAGGTCCCTGAACTGCCCAAGACAGTTCTGGACACAGTAGGTAGTGATGGTGGTGGTGGTGGGGGGAGTAGGGGTGGCTGCAGACTTTGTCTTTTTTGAAGAGTTTCTAGGAGCCTCTGATTTCTATTGAAACCCAGGACTAAGAAGCACAGACTCTAGATTGACAACCTTGCTTTGAGAGGCCAAGGTCTCTATAAAGTTGTCTTGTATAAGGTAAGCTGACTGCCGAAGCAGATATGGATCCCCTACCCTAGAGACCTCTCCCATATCCATACTAAGGACTCCTGGGTAGAGACAGGCTCCCCAGAAATGGAGAGTTCTGAATACCACATACCCACGTGTCCCTATTTTTCTATGGAATGTATGAAGTATATCATCTCTTAGCACACTTGATAATTTAGCTGTGTGTGCATTTGTGAGTGTGTGTGTGTATACATTCTGTGTGTATGGTTTAAGAATGTATGTATGTTATGAGTACAAATGTGCATACAGGTACACATGTGTGCATTTATGTTTGTGTATGTGTGCATAGGTATACATGTGTGTGATTATATTGTGTTTGTGTATTCGTATGCACAGGTACGTGGGGGGGCACTCACATATAGAGGCCAAAGGTCAGCCTTGGTATTATTCCTCAGGACCCTTTTACATTTTTTTGAGACAGGAACTCACTGACTCTCCTAGACTGACTGACCAGTTTCCGGGCTCTCCCTGCCTGGGCCTTCCCAGCAGTGAAATGATGAGCATGCACCGACATTCCGAGCTTCCATGGGTCCCGGGAATCAAACTCATGGGTCCTGTCTCATGCTTGTGCAGCAAGTACATGACTGGTCGAGTCCCAGCCCTAATCATTCATTTCCCATATTTCTTGTTTATCTTTGGCTTCTCTGCCTACTACCTTCACTAGAACACAGGCTTCAGGAGGGCAGCAATGTGTTTGGTTCACTGCTATATTCAAAATGCCCAAGACAGCGCCTCATATACAGTAGGTTCTCAATAAATATTTACTGAGGGATCAAATGCTAAATGGGAAGAATTAATCGATGCTGTTGTTCTTCAGTTCAGGCTCAGTTTCCTGGCTTGTTGCCTGGATCCTTCTCAAACAAACAGAGAAGGGTGAGGTGTGGCCCCAAGTGCCTAATCTGTCTGCTTTCAGACTGGACCCAGGATGGACCTGTGAGCAGGAGAGGGCAGGGCTCAGCCTGGAGTTCTGGCCTTGGCTGAAGGCATGGCCTTCAGGGGTCCTGATCCTTACCTCCCTGCATCCCTGCTGAGCCAGAGACTGAAGGCAGAAGAGAAGACACTGGACCTGGAGTTTGAGATCTTGAGCGTGGGATTTAATGAGGAGGGCCGGTACGCCCTGAGACTGTCAGCTGAGAACCCGCTGCAGGCAGGCTCCAGCACAGGAGTGCAACTGCGAGTCAACAATGGGGACCCCCTTCCGGCCTGCTCAGCCCTCACGGAGGCCATTGAGCAGCAGGATCCTGGCCAGAGCCTCACCTTCACCAGGAACAAATTCATCTTTACTTTGCCCAAAGGTACAAAGTAGAGTCAAGGGTTGGGGGAAGGAGGATCCTTGGGACTTCTGCCCTAGACCTGATCAGGGCCCTGGGGGACGGCAAGGGACCTGGGCAGCCAGAGGCAGAGCTCCAGCCTCCGTTCCAAGCTCTGCCTGTGTGACTCTGTGGCCTTGGGCAAACGCTGGTCCTGTAAAGCTCCTGCTTCTTTCAGCGTGACATGGATGCTGAAACTGTCCTTGTGGAGGGCAAAGGTGAAGAGGGAAAAGGTGAAGAGGAACTGAAGTGGGGTGTGAATTTGGTAGAGGCAAGCCCAAAGCGTTTAGACCTAGGCAGTGGACGTTACATGGATGGCATGATGCTAGACGCCCCCTGAGCTCCTGATTGTAGGAATGGAGACTGGACAGACGTGGATGGACAGAAAGAAGATCCTGGTCTTATTTTCTGGAGCTTCCAGACTGGGTACAAAGAGGCAGGAATTTTAAGTCAAAACTAGCTAAGTGATCTAGAAGATTCAGGCTTAGAAGAGGACTTACCAGGCAACAGTCCTAGTGTAAATCCCAGGCTAAGGTTGGCCAAACTCTTCCCTGGCCCAGAGTGGTGTCAGGACCCAGAACAATGCCACAGGTTATAAGCCTCCTCACTCTGGTGTGGTCACATGAGACATAGGTAAACAGAGGGAATCTTGAGTGAGGGCTGAGAAGTCACCCACAAGGGAATTCTTAGCCAAGCTCACTTGGGTTCAGTTCAAGTTGCCCCAAGTCCCTGGCTGTCCTTCTCACCCCTGGGAGGAGGGAGGGAGGTGCCAGAGACCACACCTGAAGCCATGTCCTCCTCCTAGGGTTCTGTAAGAACGATGGGCAGAGCGATGCGCGTCTGCGTGTGGAGGCTCTGAGGCTGGATGCATCCTCAGGACAGGAGGCTCAGAGGGTAGGTGAGGCCATCTTCCCCATCTACCCACGACCAGATGAGCCCCGAATGAACCTCACAGCACAGGATCATGAAGACCTCTACCGCTATTGTGGCAACCTGGCTCTTCTCCGAGCCAGTGAGGACTCTACAGCCCGCCATTGTGGGGGCCTGGCTTACAGTGTGGCCTTCCATGTGCACAGGGCCCCTGGGTCCTCTGTCTCAGACCGCCCTCAGGAGCCCAGCCAACCAGAGCTACAGGTGAGTGCTCCTGGACCCCAGCTCAGGACTCTGCCTCTGATGAAACCGGCTGTCTACAGCCCCACAGTCCCCAACCCCAATCTCCCACCTTCTCAGCAGGCTTCGAGGGAGGTCCCGAGTGACAAGGCAGAGGTCTCTTCTGTGAGTCCATCCATCACCGACAGGGACCAGGAGGGGCTCAGCCGGGAACCAGGACCCTGGCAGCGTTGGGCTCAGGTGAGGAGTGCCAGCCCTACTCTGGCCAGGTTCTCTCTCATCTAGGCATCATGTCCAATTAAGAACTCACAGAGCAAGCAGTAGTCCATTGCACAGGTGGAGAAAACACACCTCAGGATTCTGGATTCCACTAAATCTCAACAATTATTGGAAACCTCAGAACACAGGAGCGTGTGGGAACCCAATGCTAGGACAGCCACTAAGCAGGGAGTGTCACAAGGGCCGATGCAGCTGGATACAATGTGGGTTTTGCACATGCTCCTCAATACTGTCAGGGAGGCTCTGAAGCCCAGGGAAGGCTTTCTCCAGAGAGGTGTCATTCTGAAAGGGCTCTCTGCTTCCTTCCCTACTCAGCTCTGGGCTCCTCCATCCCATGGTTGACTGTCAGACCCACACTAGGTGAGTGAGGCTTAGAGGGAGCCATTCGGAGAAGGTTCCAGGGGGGGAAGGTCTGGTATAAGCTAGCAATAGAGGAGAGGGTGGTTTAGCGGGCAGCAGAGGGACAGGCTGAGATGGAATCTCTCTCTCTCTCTCTCTCTCTCTCTCTCTCTCTCTCTCTCTCTCTCTCCTGGCACTGAGATGAGGCAGGGAGGGAAACTGAGTTCGGTCATGGAGAGGTTCAGTGGGGGAAGAAGTGGGAGGAACCGACGCTCTCCTGGTAAAGAGCAGAGGGAGGTATTCAATTCTGGGGGCAAAAAGCGAGGTGTGGGAGGGGCCTGCGAGGACAGGGTTTTAGGTGAAGTAAGCAGGCAGTGTGTGGCAGGGACCCAGAGGCGCTGCTCTCATCCAGGCCTCCCGCCTACTAACATGGCCCGCTCTGACCTTCGTCCATTCATTTCTGAATCAACGAACACACCTCTCTGACCCGCTCCTGTGCTCATCCCCATTCTGTTCTGGAGGCTGTTCATGGAAGAGATGGACAGCCCAGGTGAGGCTGAAAGCTCCCTGTGTTCTGAGCGCGGGCCCGGCCCCTCTGTCTAATGGTATCATCTAGACACAGGACACTCCGGGAGGAGGCCAAGAACTCGGGAACAAACGGTCCCTGCTCTTTGGGTCTCGGCCTGGCCCGGCCAGCCTGAGCCACATGGATGGTGTGCTCAGGCTACAGTGTGAAATGTGGGTGAGGGAGCTTGGGCGCGCTGGGGGAGGGGGCTGGCGAGGCGGCTGCAATCGACCTCGGCAGCTCTAATTTCTGTTATTTAAAGCTATCATCTCTGCGCCATACTCCCTCTTAAAGTGTCAGATGTCTGCTTCTACCGAGACAAGAAAATAGCTTTCAAGGGAGAGGAAAATCGCACCCTTTAGGGGGGATGGGGGGTCAGCAATCACAGCCCTGATGACAGTGCCAGAGCCACAGACAATGGAGGGTTCCCTGTGAACAAGGGACGTGCTTGTAGTTAGACAGACTCAAGCCAGCAGCTCAGCCTAAGGAAAGCAAGCTCCCGTCCCTATAGATACCTGGAGGCCGTGGCAGGCCACAAAGTGGGGCTCTGTTGCTCTTTGGACGTGTATCCTGGAACTGTAGGGACACTAGCAGTCATACTGTCTCCCTGTCTCAAGGAAAGGGACAGGAAGTCCACTAAGAGTATTTCATAAGAAAGGGGACCTTCCCGGGAAAGGAGGGCTTCCTCTGGCTTTCTGACTGACAGCTAAGCAGAGAGGAAGGCGGGGAACAGGAGGACTAAAGGAGACACGAGAACTTCATTTTGGGGTTCCAGCACAGCCTTGGCAACATTCAGTTCAAGTGTAAGAACAGATTTCTGGGCTCCAGAAACAAAAGCTTCAACCGGAAGGTATTTCCCCAGGAAGCCTTCCCAGCACAGGGTTCACTCACTCCAGCCTGCTCTGCCCTGCTGGCCCCAGAGTCCCCACAACTGGTTCAGGGTAGAACTCTGGTTCCAAGAGTGCTTTGGTGTGCGCCATTTTCTCCAAGCATAACAGGTGAGGGTCACGGGGCGGGGCAATAGAACAATGGGGTGAAGGGCGGGTAGGCACCCAACTGGGTTGCAGGGGAAAGGGCTCAGTATTCATGTCTGCTGACTGAGTCTGAATCCCTTTGCTTCCTGGCCATGACACACTTGGTTCTAAATGGCCACATCAAATGTTGCTCTGAGCTAATCCTTTCCAGGGGGTGGGGGCGGTTAGCAGGAACTGTTCCCAAGAATATTTCCAACATGAGCAGCCAGAGACTGAGGGTGGAGGTCCCTCAGGGGTGCCCTGACTCACAGAAGGAGGACCCTAGGAGCACACTGGAGGAGGTCCCTCAAGCCCCCTGCAGCCTGTGGCTGTCATCTTCCCTGGGGGCACAGGGGCTTCCTTAGGTGCCTGCCCTTACCGGATACTACCTGTAGTCCCTTCCTGGAAGCTTTGAGATCCCAAGACTAATCATCTGTCTTTGCATAAAACACGGTTCAGTCATGAGAGAGGAAGCAGGGCTGGGCAGTGGGACCCTGGGGGAGAAGGGGAGAAAGTGTAGGCCAGTCTGCGCTAGGACCAGCTACTGCCCCCCCCCAAAAAAAAAACCCACTGTGCCTCCTGGTGGGGTTGAGGAGGGAAAAGAAGACTGGTATTTTCAGTCCCTGAGCCATTGTGCCCTCAAAGATCACTAGTTCAGGGGCATCTTCCCACAGGCCGAGCTGTTGAAGAGGGAAACTGAACTGGAAATCCCCAGGTATGGGGTTTCTGGAAACATGATTTGAATTCCTTGCTCATAGTTCCGGGGACCATCTTGGGGATTCCTACGATTTTGAACCTTAATTTCTTCCCGAAAGACCCTGCCGTCCAGGGTTCCTGAGGAAGAGGGAGGAGGGTGAGATCGTCCCGCAGTACCTCTTCCAAACAATCGTGGTTTTGTTTCATGGAAATGATTCTGTTTCCCTGGAGTCTTTTAAAAGACGCTTTTAATTTTTTTTTTTAATTTCTTCCATTTAAAACACCTTTTCATTTATTTATTTATTTTTGCCCCAGAGAAGCAGGGAAAGAAAGAAGAGAGCTAATAAAGCAATCACCAACTGAGAAGCGCCTGGCTCCCAGCCTGTGGACGCTAACTGTAGCTCCAGCACTAACAAGCTGGGGGCTTTTATTAAGGAGTGGAGGAGAACCAAGCGGCCACGGGGAGGGCTGAGTGGCTAGCCTCACCTCTACCCTCTGTCCCTACGTCGTCTCGGTGGTAACCTCGGTCCTTTCTCTTTGTTCCCTCCCTCTCCCCACCCCCATCCAGCCTGTTTGTTCCCGGTCGCGATTCTGGGTAGAGCCGCAGGTCTGCACTTTCGCTGCCCCAGGACCCCTCCAGCTTCGAGCCCGAGCGCTGGCAGTCTTCGCTCTCCCTCTCCCGACTGCTTTTAAATTCATTACGCCTTTTATTGCTCGCTATTGCGTGCTCTATTCCCATTGCCCTGGAGACTAGAGTGGTTCAAGCGGGAGAGGCGCACGATGCGGATTTCATTAACTCCACTCTTTACTGCCCATTCTCTCCCAGGGGGCTGGCCTGGAGGGGCGGGGAGAGACGCCTGGGCACCTCTTTGTTGTCGGGGGCCCCTCATTGCCGACCTGCTTCCCTGGTCTTTCAAAGCCTCCACCAGCTGCGGTCCTGGTAGAGAGGAATGCTGTGACCCATTTCACAGGTTGGGAGATAGGTTTGGGGCTACAAAAAGGAAGTGGTTGGAGGTGCAGAACGAGAGCGCAGGTTAGAACGGAGCTGCCAGCCCCTTCCCTGGCTGATGTGGCCGACCCTCCGAGAATCCACTCTGTACCGGGATCCCAAAGCTGCCCCTTCTCCTGTCTGTCTCGCCTCCATCAAGTCTGTGGCCTGCAGCAGGGGCAGCTCTTCCTTGCAAATGAGGCAGTTTTATGGGCTTTAGAAAAACACTCCAATTGTTCCCTCAATTACCCTGGAGCAGATTGAATATATTAATCTCTCTCTTAACTCGAGTTAGAGACTCAGCTGCCACCCCTCCCCCCAGCCACCAGCCCCTTTCTGCAGGCACGTGCCAGGGATTGACTCCCAGCCCCCACCTTTCTGGGCCTGGAGCCTCAAGCTGGTCAGTTTAGGCCCTGGCAAATGCCCCTCCCCCATCCCCCCTCTCCCTCTCTCTCTACACACACACACACACACACACACACACACACACACGGGAGGGCGGGGAGAGAGAGCCCTGTTTTACATTTCCCTATCAATTTTCATTGATTTTTTTTTCTCTCCTTTGCCATTATTTGAAAGGGCTTTTTTCTTGAGTAAACGTGATCGTGGGGCCATCCGCCCTCCCACCCCTCTTCCCACACAGGGACTGGGCGGGGTCTGAGGCTCCCCCTCAAGCTCCAGTGACAAGTGCCTCCAGCTTAAACACACTCTGCCCCAGGCAGCTGAGCCCTGCTAAAAGCTACCTGAGGTTTCCCTTTGTACCTCGATTTTCTTTTATTTCTGAGGAACAAAGGCACTGTCAAGGCGTTCTCAGAGAGTGCTGTCACCCACACAGGGAGGGGTGTAGCCTGTCTCTATGGCGGTGTGGCTGCGGCTGGCGGAGCAGTGGAGTAGCCAGTTCTGGCCCTGGGGAGGATAGGGCAGAGAGTATTTCCAAGCCCTCCCCCAACACACACACACACACACACACACACACACACACACACCACATACACCACATACACCACATACACCACACACCACACACACACACCACACACATACATACACACACACACACACACACACACACACACCAAGGGGAGGAGCCAGGGGCTGCCTGGCCCCATAATGGCCTGTTGGCCACCTGCAGTGAAGTACTTCCTATCCAAGGAATCCTCAAGGGGGCATCCAGGGGTCCCACCCAGAGTGGCTGTCCTAGATGAGCATTAGTTGTAGGGGTCCCGTGTTTATGTCCCTTCACAAGCCTGTGCCTGTGCCTGTGCCACTGCCTCCACACTGCCTGATCTTTGCGCTGTTTCTATAGGCCCTTGAAATCCTGTCATGGAGACCCCTGCTTTATCAGCTTGGTGGACAGAGCAGTCAGCTTTCGGGTGACAAGCAGGCACATGGATCAGAATGACCTGGATGCAAATTTATCTAGCAGCACCTCAACCTTGTATAAATTACAGGACTTCCTCAGCCTCTGCTTCCCCACCTGTGAAATGGGTGAGAACGACTCCCGTGTCCACTGTTGCTGGGGAGATCTGAGTGGAAGTGAAGTGGTATACAGCCCAGCATGCCCTGCAGCAGGCCTTTAACGGAAGCTTGCTGTTCTAGCAACGAGTGCGCAGAGACAGTGTTGAACAAGGTATAGTTCAGGCTTCCGTTTCTGCACCAAGAAAACAGGTTTGGGGAAACCTGACTGGTTTCCCCAAAGAGGAATGCTAAGGACTTGTGAGTCCCGCTATCCCTGAGTCAGATCCACACTGCAGGATAGAGAGGGCCAGTCTGGGTGCTAGTCTGGGAAGTGGCTCCGTTAGCAGATTGTTGTAAGGGAACAGAGCAGATGGCCCTGCTGGCCCGCCTCCTCTCTGCCTCTCCCCTCTCCCACCAGCAAGGACTGGTGCTGATTCACACCTCCTGGGTGCCTGTGTGTGTGTGTGTGTGTGTGTGTGTGTGTGTGTGAGAGAGAGAGAGAGAGAGAGAGAGAGAGAGAGAGACTGCATATGTGTGTGTATGGGGGGTACCTGCATGTAAATGTGTATGAGTGTGTGTGAGTGTGTGAGTGTGTGTGTGTGTGTGTGTGTGTGAGAGAGAGAGAGAGAGAGAGAGAGAGAGACTGCATGTGTATGTATGTGTGTGTGTGAGAGAGAGAGGAGGATACCTGCATGTAAGTGTGTGTGTGAGTGTGTGTGTGTGTGTGTGTGTGTGTGTGTGTGAAAGAGGGGGAGGGTAGCTGCATGTGAGTGTGTGTGAGAGAGACAGAGATAAAGACAGACAGAAAGACAGAAATAGAGAGACAGAAACATAGACAGAGACAGACAGAGAGACAGAGACAGAGAAAATCCAGTTGAGGGAAATAGAGAGGAAGGGGGTGCTTGCTTCTGAAGTCCTCTTAGCCGAACCCCAGCTCCAGGGAACTGAGGACCCACCTACCTGTCATCCCCAGCAAACACAGTCACAGGTGTTTAGGCTCACAGGAGCACACATGCACTTAGTGATTATGTGTGTGCAAAAGCACACCATGTCCTCTCCCAAAGACAAGTTCATAAGAAGCACACATACACGGGAAGCATGCCCCACACCTAGACCCCTCCTCCTGGCTTGCCTCTATACAGACCCCAGAGCTAGTCTCTACCAACTGAGTAAGAGGCTCTGGAACATGCCATGTGTGATGTATGAGGTGAGATTACAGCACTGTGTGAAACTGATATTTAATTCAGCTCTGGCAGCAGGTGGGGGCGGGCAGCAGGGACAGCTGGCAGTCTGCATGCTTCGGTCTCCATGATGGTTGGCCTGCTGGGGTCAGCACAGCCACCCTCAGCCTAGGCTAGATCTACAAAGTCTCAGGGTCAGCAGACACCAAGGCCAGCACAAAGTAGACCCTTTCCTGTGATACACCAAATATCACACTAAGGGCGTGCTTCCCCCACACACCTGACTCCCACAGCCTCCCCCATGCTACTGTGGTCCAACCTCACTTGACAGAAGGTGGCACCCATCCACTCATCCGTCCACCACACATACCTTCATTCTATTCAATTTCCCAAGCAGCAGCCTGAGTGTCTGTGTGTCCAGCCCTTGGAGGAATGCCCAGCTAGCCACAGGGAGGAGATAGAAGGTACACACGGTAACTTCCCAAACTCACACTATCTATGAGCGAACCCCAAGGCCTCAGATCACTGCAGAACAGTGGCTCTGGGAGGATTTAGAAGACGGTAGCTTTGAAACTCAGTTCCCAGCTCCATCTGAACAGTTAGAACTCGGTTGGAGTCCCCGATCTCCTTGGGCCTCGTAGTCCTCAGCCAAACAATGGGCACAGTGATGTCTAGGGAGGAAGCTATGGGGCGTGGGCGAGGAGAGGGGTGGGAACTTATATGGTGTAAAGCCCTCCTCACAGACATCAGGGTGTGGTTGAGCCATGCCTCTAGGAGAGATGGGTCAGAAGAGGGCAGGGTTCTAATGGAACTCTCAGAAAGAGCACAGTGTAGAGGCAGGATCTGGAGCCTGGTAAGGAGAAATCGGGAACTGTAGAGACACCAAGGGGATGGAGAGGAGGTGGCGCCGCCACAGGCTCTGGGATTTCTGTCATGGGAGCTGCTCTGAGCCAGACTGACAAAGGCAGAGATCATACCGCACTGGGCACCCACAAAGCCCCATTAGAGCATCACATTGGTCTCAAGAGGAGGGCAGGGTAGCTTGACAGTATTCAGTTTTTGTGGAGGAAACTAAATTCTAGAGAAGGCAAGGTCCTGCAGAGTCAGTAGCAAAGCCAAAATGGAATCCTGCTCTCCACAGCACGGTCCAGACTTTCTGCTCTAGCAGTCAGGGCCAAGGTAGGGTGAGGAATGACTAACTGCATCCCTGGCTAGGCAGACTCACAGTTTGCAAGCTCTTCCTCAGTCCCTTGGAAGGGGACCCTAATGCTTCACTTCTTGACCCCTTGGACAGGACCAGGAGGAAGTAGTTCACTTCCTGGTGGCATTTTATAGGATAGGATAGGATAGGATAGGATAGGATAGGATAGGATAGGATAGGATAGGATAGGATAGGATACCAAGACCAGCTAAGACAGGTTACCCAGTGTTCGGCAGACCATCACAGCAATGGGCTCATGGACTGGGTGGTTTGGGATCAAGGCTGGAGTGAAGTTGGGGATGTGCAGGGTTCAGGACAAACTCTGTGGCTCCCTAGAACTGGCTGTTGAGACGTAGAGGGGAAATATTGCATAAAACCCCTAGCACATGAGTAAACTCTCCAATACGCTGTCTGAAGAACGACTGTTGTACCCCAGCAAGCACCACAGTCAGACTTTACACTCAGGCCTGAGCTCCAGTTCACTGCCTCCTGCCGCCCCCGCCCCCAGGGAGTCATGTTACTTCTCTGACTCTATTTCCTTCCCTGTAGAGGGAGCATAAGGCCTCCCTCACAAGATGACTGTGAAGATTAAGAGTAATGCTGGCTTTCCTGCAGTCCAGACGGCTTCTTGGAGGAGATAGGAAGGATCCCCCAAACTCCCTTAAAAACAGATGGCTTGGAAGGCGCCCTGGATTCAGCCCTGGAGGCAGGAGGAGCGGCTGCACATCCTTACTTGGTGCCTGCAGGGAGCCTTAGCTCCTCCATGCTGTGCTTGTGGGTCCCTGATTCTGAGCCAGGTCTGGCCTCTCAGAACCCCCCAGAGAGACAAGCACAGCAGAGTGAGATTGGGAAGTCACTGGGTAAAGGATGGAACACAAGCTGGCCCACTCGGAGAAGGCTAAGGAAGTGGAGGAGAAGACGGTACCCTTGCCCTGGGTACCCTGAGAACTGACTCTCAGGACTCCTCGAAGGCCCGATCTGTAGGTACCCAAGTTCTTTAAATGAAAATGACATGGTTTTTGCATAGAATCTATACACATCTTTCTGTATATTATTATTATTAGTAGTAGTAGTAGTAGTAATAGTAGTAGTAGTAGTAGTAGTAGTAGTAGTAGTAGTAAGAGGTAGGGTCTAACTAGACATCTCAGGCTGTCCACAAGCTTGTGATCCTCCTGTCTCAGCCTCCTAAATGTTTGGCTTACACGAGGAGCATGCAGCTGCACCTGGCTCTTCCTACACACTTTAACTCATCTCTAGATTCCCTGTAAACTCTAATGGAATGCTGGAACATTGTAGATAGTTGTTGTGCTGTATTGTCTGGAGACTCATAGCAAGGAAAAGTCTGTACATTCAGTTCAGATGCAATTTTATTTTATTATTCTTGAGATGCCAGAGATCAAACCCAGGCCCTGAGCATGCAGAGCATGCCAAGCCTAGAAACGATTGTTTTCAAATATTTTTAATCTAAAGTTGATTGACTCCATGGCCACCGAATGAACACACACACACACACACACACACACACACACACACACACGTATATGGAGGCAGAATGTATTGAGTCAGGAGAGTAAAGCAGGGAGGTAGATAATTGAAAGTTCTTATTCTGCTGACCTTCAGCTGTGGGACTTCCCCTGTGCAGTTCCATTCCTGGCTCATAAGGACTGGGGAAGCTGTCCCGACAGAACTGAGGATCAATGTGAATTGCATAAAAGCACATAGCAAGAGCTCAGGAAGCTGGGATCCTCAGAGGCTATATTCTAAGTAGAGGATAGCTAGGACAAAGACATGGGGCCTGGGACATGTTGGTTTCTTTGGAGGGACTTGGAGACTACTGGGGAGGTGGTGATCTAGGGACAGGTGAGGGCCTGGTCATGATTTCCTCTCTCCCCTCCCCCAGAAGAAAGCTTGTTCCAAGCCATTACAGGCTGGATGGTGCTGAGGCCCTTGTGTTAGCATGGCGAGTATAGACATTGTTTTAATCTTCCTCTTAGAGCATAATTGCTTTCTGTCTCCTGGTGTTCCTGAAGAGACTTCCCTCCCGGCGAGATGGCTTTCTAGGCTCCTCTCTCTGCCAGGAGACAAGACAGCTGGGCCAGCTCCATGCTGCATCAACACACTGCAAATGTGATTTCATGGCCTCAAATGAGATTAGGGCCAAAGGCTCTGCTCTCTGGTGGAGGCAGCAGGCAGTGTGAGCAGGAGTGGCCAGTTCAAGCTGGAGGTCTGAGAGAGCCACCCCAGGTCCAGGCAGCTTGAATGAGTGGCTTCCTATAACTGGGGCCCCTCAGACCTTCTGGCTCACCCTGGCTGCAGAGCCAGTTTTGAGACTTGTCCTGGGATGGGTGCTCCGGTTTCTATTGTCCCATGATTCCCAGGTCACCTATATGCACTTCAGTAAGGGAGGATGCCGGGATCATTACAAATTCTTCAGTGTGGCTTCAGTATCCTTCCTTTTCTCCTCCTCCTCCTCCTCCTCCTCCTCCTCCTCCTCCTCCTCCTCCTCCTCCTCCTCTTCTTCCTCCTCTTCCTTCTCCTTCTCCTCCTCTTAACATGTAACCCAGCCTTGGGGTACACATGCTATATAGCCAAGGGTGACCTTGAACTCATTACTCTCCTTGGCTCTTCCTCCTAAGTGCTGGGATTACATGCCTACTCCACCATGCCCAGTCTTACGCAGTGCTGGATAGAGCATTGTATAGGCTAGGCAAGCACTCTACCATTGGGCTACATTGCCAGCCATAGTTTTCTTGTCTTTAAGATGAGAACCACAGAATCTGGCATGGTGGTACACTTCCCAGAGCTTGGGAGGCAGAGGCAATAGAAGCTCCACACATTCAAGGCCAGCCTGGACCATGTAGGGAGTTCTAGACCAGTCAATGCTACATAGCAAGGGCTTGTCTCAAAACAACAACAATCGTTAATAAATAGGAACTATAGAGAAGATTAACCTCTAGAGTTACACACATTATTCTGGGACATACTAGGTACCCACTAAACGCTACTCACTCCTCTGAGATTTGCAGATGCTATCCACCTTTGTGGGGAGAGAGGCACCAAGAAGTATCACACTAGAGAAACAGACATCACCATTCCAGGCTAAAGCGGAAGAGGAGAGGGAGGCATTCCGTGCTGACGCTCCTCGCTTGCCAAGCACGTACCTGATACAAACTTTGCTGTGCTGTACTGTGCCGGCCCCCGGGACACAGCTTTGTCAGGCCTGGTCCCTGCCCCTCAAGGAAGACAGACCCTGTCCTAGAGGAGTGAATGGTGGTTGCTCGTGAGGTCTGGGAGGGGGATGGATGCCATGAGTTGTGGGTCTGACGCCTTTATGTGGGAAAAGGAGTGGGCAGATTTCAGGGAAGATTTGGTGGCGGTCAGCTGTCTATGACTGCAGCTGTAGAAGGACCAGCAGGCAGATAGAGCGGCATATAGAAAGTCCCCGTGGTTGAAGAGACCATTGGCTACTCAGAGGGGCCTGGAGCTCGGGTATAAAGTAGAGATGGAGTGAAGGGAGACAGAAATTCTTGGGACATGCAGGCCAGACTGTTAGAAGAGTTGGGGCTGAGAAGGCACAGGCGTAATATGCTGGAGACTGGTTGCTCGACAACAGCCTCGTGCTTAGTAACCAGACACCGTCCACCTTGGCAGGGTACCTGCCACCTCCGCCCCTTCCTAATGGACGGGAAGAGCAGGCGGCTTCCTTGCTTACCCTTTATTCAATCGCTTGTTAACGAGTTATCGATTCTTTCAGAAGAAAAATGTTCAAAAGCCATGCTGCATCTTTAGCAAAGTGATTTATGAGTTGACAGTGGGGCCTGAGCTGCCTCCAATGAGAGCTCTGGTTACTCAACACTGAGAAGGGTCTTCCAACAGGGCAATCAATCAGGGTGCGTGCTAAGCAGATGGGAGCAGAGCTAACCAACATATCCCCCCCGTGTCTGCTGGAGACAAAGCCAGGGCCGTGGGTGCTCTCTATCACATAAGCTGGTAGAAAGGGGAGGGAAACCATCTCTGGGCTATCTAGTTCCTCCTGGCCCTATGAGGAAGTCAGTCAGCCCAGCTGCTTAGCAGAGGAGGCCACTGAGGTCAAAGGGACTACAGCAGGCCAGGGCTGGAGGTGAGCCCTCCACATTCCAAGGCATCATTAACTTCGTAGCTGAACTTTCTCCTGCTTTCTTGCTACTGCTTGCTGGACTGTCCTGGGGACTAGAGGCTGCAAGAGAAGGCAGCCATGAGACACAGTCGCAGAGATTGTCGTAGACACACCCAGACAGCCCACTATCTACTTCCTGGGGTTCCCGAAGGTTTCCTTTGTATACTAAGGCTGGACTACTACTGTTAACTGTGGCCAATGTGGCCGCTGGGTCCTGTCACTGCGGCCTGTAACCCCAGGGCTTGGCCAAAACCGGACCAAGACCACATTAATACTAGCGGCCACAGCTCAGATGTCCTGACGCTCCCAGCTGGGGACAGGGGCAAATGATCTGTTAGTGGTGGGTAGCAGTGGCCTCCTCCAGATGCCATGCATTCTGCTCAGACGAGACTCCAAGACACACCGCTTGCTCATTTTTGACACCGTCATCTAGCTTCAAGGTCACAGAGCCATCCGCCCGCTCTCATTCAAAAGGCTAGCCATGGCTGGGGTGGGGGGTGTTCAGTAGTAGAGAGTCTGCCTGCCGTGCTCTCTGATCAATCCCCAGCACAAAACAGTAACAACAAAAACAACCCACAGATGGTTGTGTCTGGTCTTAACCCTGCCCATGTGACCCTGGTTTGGGGAGAGAAATAGGAATGTGACTCCTTCTCCTAAAAAAAGGGGGAGGCAACAGGCCTTGCCACGCATGCTCAGAGAGTCCCAGCCATCAGGCCTGCACTCAAACCCCAGCTCTGTCCTCAGAGATGGTGATCTTCAACAGGTCTATTTCCTCAGAGCACCTCTCTCTCATGGCAAAGAGAGTGAGAAGGATCATAACATGAGGCTTAACCGAGACAGTGTTCTTAGAGCCACTGGCCGGAGCCCCCACTCATAGTATATGTTCATTAAGTGCTGGGATGTACAGAGGTGCCGGGGGAGGGTGGTGATGTAGGATTTCAGGCAAGAGCACAGGCCTACAGGAAGGGCTCACAGAGCAGCGGCCTCCATGTAAGAGGAACAAGGTAGGATTGTCATATCAGTCATCCTTGTGATCCCTGGCTTGAAAGGCAAGAGTTTGGAACATGAGTTTAGCCCAAAGGGCAGCTTTCTGGGACAG
This sequence comes from Apodemus agrarius, assembly GCA_964023405.1. NCBI lineage: Eukaryota > Metazoa > Chordata > Mammalia > Rodentia > Muridae > Apodemus > Apodemus agrarius. The sequence goes on along the minus strand of OZ030012.1, from coordinate 61,124,523 downwards.
CAACCTGGGTCGCCTTGGGTGGAAGGATTCAACCCACCACAGGGATGGAGTTTTCCAGATCCCTGCAGGCACCTCAAGGAAGCCCAACCTAAGTAGAACCCAGTGTGGTCATAGCTGAGAATCACCTACTGGGGTTCAGAGCAGGGTGGGAAAGAGGAAGGAAGGATGCGGGGTTCAGATGAGAGGCACCCGCATCCTGGGTGACAATAGCAAAGACTCAGACTGCCTTGCAGGATGCTCGCCTGCCCCTTGCCAGAGCTGTTGAGGAGGGAGTGGTCCGTGCATTGTCTTCAGGTGAGAAGGACCAGGATACCCTGCAAAGGGACCCAACAGTCCATCCTCCCCAAAGACAGAGGGTGGGCAAAAGACAAGCCGGAACCACAGGCCACCCTAACAGGATGTCCCTAGCACAGTGCAGGGACTAAAGCATAGACTCCGAGGACATTTTAATAGAGAATATGAGCCGGCCTCCCGTGACCCTGTTGAAGCTATAACTGAAGCGGAGGAAAGGCCAAAGCTCTCCACGGAAGTGCAGAGCCTCAGACTCCTGGGCGATGAGGTCAGGCAGCCCCCGGGGCCTGACCAGATGACTGTGGAATCCGCACTGGGTCAGAGCACGGGATTTTTGCACCATCTTACTTTTTTCAGCCACCAAGGGAGCACCTACTGTATACACCGTCAGGAGCACCTACTATATACACCATAAGGAGCACCTACTGTATACACCATCAGGAGCACCTACTGTATACACCATAAGGAGCGCCTACTGTATACACCATCAGGAGCACCTACTGTATACACCATAAGGAGCACCTACTGTATACACCGTCAGGAGCACCTACTGTATACACCGTCAGGAGCACCTACTGTATATACCGTCAGGGCTGGGGGGAATTAATGCTTTCAGGAAACTGCCTGAGTTGACAGCTGTCAAAATAAAAACCTAGAGAGGAAGGGTGCTGAGCCCCTAGCCCTCTCTCCACAAGGATTAACACAGTGTAAGGGCCGCCCACAACCACACAAACTGAGGCGGCTGTTTCCATACACAAAGGAGGCTGCTTTCCTTCTAAACCTCCTGGGTGGAGGGTCCCGAGTGAGACCCCACAGATGAGCAAGGGGGTAGGGGTGCTGTGGCCATGGGAACAGGCCTGGAGATGGAACTGAGTGGGCTAGGGTATCCGGGGGAGGAGGTGATGGCCAAGCCCCGGGTGAGACGTAGAAGGCTAGCATCTGCAGACATGTTACTTCTCTAGCCTGTGTCTGTGAGGCAAGACCAAGTCCGAGCTCCAGAATGAACACTCGGGCACTTTATCTTTGTCTCACTCCATTCCTAGAGCTGCCCTGATTCCTCATCATATGAGGGAGGGAACTAAAGCCCAGAGAGGTTAATATTTTACCTGCAGTCACAGTTATGAGTGGTTTGCTCCAAAAAAGCACCCCACCTGTGTTTTCTACCTCATCCAACCCTGTCACTCAGCAGAAGGGGAAAGAAACAGAGATGGTATCGGAGCTGGGTACTGAGGGGAGGGAGAAGGGAGGTCTAGCTGGTGTCTCTAAGACAGTCACTGTTCCGGGATTTGTACGGGTAGATTGCCCCTGGGGCTGGGAAGACCCAAGGAGGAATAGAGCCGGACTTCAAACCACATCTGTCTACTGGAGTCCTCCTGTTGCCCACTGCATCCAGCTGGCCTCTGCAAGCCGTGTACACAGGGTGCCACACAGCTGTGCATGAGGACGATACACATAAAAATGTCAGTGAATCTTTTTAAAAATGTGTCACCAACAATGTACGTTCCAGTCCTTTCCCCATTCTCGTCCTGCCATCCGAGAAGAAACCACCCCTTGAGTTTTGTAATGATTACTTTGTGTGGGGTACACATGTGAACATGTCCGTGGTGAGAGTGAGGGGGAATTGTGTACACGTGGTGGGCATGCATGTCCACACTTGCACACATGGAAGCGAGAGGTTGAAGTCAGGTCTCTTTCTCAGTCTCAGCGGAGGTGGGTTCTCTTGCTGCGCCTGGACCTCCCCCATTGGCCTGGCTAGCGGGTGAGTTCAGGATCTACCCACCACCGTTTCCCAGTGCTGACTACAGGTGCACGCAGGCATGCCCTGCTTTTTACATCTCAACTCAGGTCCTATGTTTACAAGGCAGGACTTTACTGAGCCATGTCCCCAGGCCAATGCTTATTGCTAGGCAGAAGGAAGACATCAAGTTCCCAACGAGGCTGGGTGACTACTTAGGGAACTTCGCTGTAACATCTCTGAGGGTAGTGATTGGGTCTTCTATGCTGTGATAGGAACAAGGGACCGGACACACAGTGTGGTGGGCCAGTCACCGTCACCCAGAACAGGATAGTAGGGACTGGTCACCAGGCAGTTCAGGGGGGAAAGAGAAGAGGGCTTCTGACTCCACCCTGCTGCACTGTGCCTGGGTGACTGATTCTGTCCTGTGATGTCATACAGTGTTGCCTAGGTGATCCAGCTAAATGGAAAACTCTGTACTTTCCCAGGACTGGGCAGAACAAGGATCACCCCACTTCACCCTCCTGAGGCTGCCAGGAATCAGTTCCCTAACTCCCTGCCTAGCTGGCCATGGCCCAAATACTCCAAGGCGCCTCCACCCACAGAATCTCTCACTTCTGAGAAAGATCCAGGTTGCACCCTCCCACTCAACCTCTCCAACCCAGGCCAGCCCCCAGAGCAGTGTGTGGCACTCGTGAGACCACATTGATGGGTAAAGACTCAAGGCACCTGGACCTGCTGGCTGTCGAGGCCCATGACTGATCTGCCCATACCCAGGGCCGATACTAACCCCCAAGATTGCTAAGTGAACACTCTGCCGCCAAGAAGATGGGACGACAGAAGACAAAGGTGAGGCTGGCGGTGACAAAGCGCGTGGTTCTTCTCTGGGTCTCAGTCATCGCTGCAAGATGAGAGTGGTCATGATTAAATGTTCTGTTCTGAGGCTCTCAGAGAGGAAATGCAGTACCCCAAGGTGGTGGCTGACCTGGCCTGCCCTTGGCCGAGAGCCCGCTGATAGTGCCCCTCAGACACCATGCAGCCCTCGGCTGTGTGGATGTCCCCTGCCCTTCCTCTCCCCTCATTTTTTGCCCTCATCTTGAACACAGATCTTGACTCTGCAAAGCAGGGATTTGGGGGGAGTCTGTTTTGATCACTGCTGTATCTCTCCCTCTCCCACACTTAGAACAGAGCATAGGACAGAGTACGTGCTCAGTAAAGAACTGTGGAGAATGGCAAGCACCTACGGGGGCGGGGGCGGGGCAGGGGCAGAGCCAGGAATGCCAGCAGTTCAGCCGAAGGGGGTCACATACCTTCCCCTTTCATTTGGTGGCAAAACCAAACCTGTGACTGTGTCATTTACCTACAAGGACAGACCAGAGGCAACGGGTGCTTGCTAAGGATGCCCCTTCACAATATCATATATTCATATATGATGTGTGTGCACAAAGGCCAGAGGCAGACATCAAGTGGCTTTGTCACTCCCCCTCGTAGTCTTTGAGGCAGGGTCTCTCACCGAACCTGGAGCTCACTGATTGGCTGCTCTGGCTGGCCAGTGAGCTCCAGAGCTAGGGTGCCCTTGGACACCCTCCACCCCCAATCGCAGCCCGGGGAACAGAGTCAGGCTGCCGGTACCCAGCTTTCGTGTGGGTGTCGGGGATCTGAAACCTGCCCCCTCCTCACCCAGTGCTGGGGCCCTGAAGTCAGCTCTGACCTTTTGGGGTGTCTTGGGTTAGGAGGCTGGGGGTAGGGTAGAGGAAATGCCTGTAGCAAATGGGGGGGGCTGTCTACAGCATTTAGAGACCTCCCCTCAGCTCTGCTTTCTGCCTCTGTCTGGCTCAGTGTCCCCTCCAGCGCCTCAGCTGTTCTGCTTGCTGAAGTCACTTTTCTTTTTCTTTAAGATTTATTGAATTTTATGTGCATGGGTGCCTGCATGCATGTTGTGTGAGGGTGTCAGATTCCCTGGGACAGATAGCTTTCAGTTTTTCACTCTTTATTTTCTTAGATTATTTTGGTTATTACTGTATAATATAATATTATACTGCTGTATAATACGATGCCCAGCATATAGTAGGTGCTCAATAAGGTTCTGCTAGCAAGAACCTCACCCACTGAGCCACACTGCCACACCTGCCCCTCAGTTTGTTTCTCTGGCCATTCCTCAGTTTGTAACGTTTTTATTGGAGTAATATTTCTAAATTCCAGTACTATTAGTGCATTAGGAATATTAATTCTGTTTTATTTGTCATCTTTTTTTTTTCTCTTTGCTTTCTGATACAGGGCCTCACTATGTGACTCTGGCTGGCCTGGAACTCAGTATGTAGACCAGGCAAGCCTTAGAGTTGTGGTGATGGGCCACCAAGCCAGGTTAGGTGTGCACTTTAAGGAGCCCCTCTCCACTCCCGCCTCCATACTGAGGACTGACCTCCAGGGTTTGAGCATGCCAGGCAGGCTCTCTACCTCTCAGCCAGCTCCCCGGCCTGAATTTTTGAAAACTGTAATCAAACCTACCAGTTATTTTCCCCGTGGTTTCTGACCTTTTACATATGTTTCTGAGAACCTCAGAAACTGAGAAGCCAGCCTGGGGCCTTGTACGTAATAAGCATGTGCTCTCCCACTGAGCTGTATCTCACGCCTGTGTCATCGTGTGAAAAGGCGCTAGTGCGTCAGGCACTGTAACTTCTGCCATTATCAGTAAATCCTGAGGCTACAAGCCCTAGGGTAGGCACAGAAACCCAGGAAATGAGCCCAGGCAAGAAAGCATGAAAAGGGTGAAGAGGTCTCATAGCCTGAGCCCTTTCCCTCAATACAAAGGGGCCTTACGGGCTTTCCTAGTGCCCAGGCAAGGTCAGCCATCAAAGCTACGTTGTGAAGTATTGTATTTGTTGGTGATGGTGGAGGTGGAGTGTGTGTGTGTGTGTGTGTGTGTGTGCTCACACGTACATGCGCACATGTGTGTGGAGGTCACAGAATAACTCTTGGGAACTGGTGTTCTCCTATCTTGTTCTGAAGCAAGATCTCTCTTCTTGTTTCTGCCCATCCCACATGCCAGGTTAGTGACCCGTGAGTTTCTAGAGAGTTCTCTTGTCTCCACCTTCCATCTTGCCTCAGCAGTGCTAAGACTATAGATGCGTGCCCCCGGTCTGGCTTTGTATGTAGTTTATGGGAACCGTCTCAAGGCAGCAGGCTTATGCAGCAAGGACTTTTCCCTGCTGAGCCATCGCACTGGCCTGAGACACCGTTTTTGTTTGTTTGTTTGTTTGGTTAGTTTGTTTGGTTGTTATGTTTTGCTTTTTGTTTTTTCGAGACAGGGTTTCTCTGTGTAGTCCTGGCTGTCCTGGAACTCACTCAGTAGACCAAGCTGGCCTTGAACTCAGAAATCTGCCTGCCTCTGCCTCCCAAGTGCTGGGATTAAAGGCGTGCGCCACCACGCCCGGCGAGACACCGTTTTTTTAAGTCTAACACCTGCTAGGGTCTAATAATTTGCCCAAAAGGCATAATGGAGTCACCAGACCCTCTGAGTCCAGAGTGTCTCTGGAAGACTCAGTGTGGCCTCTCTAGCTGGTGCGGACTCTTCTGGAAGAGAGATCTGGGCTTCATAGCTTCCCAGATTGCTGGGAAGGAGATAGGAGAGGAGAGGAGTCTTGTTTCTGGCAGAAGCCTGCCCTCCCCACCTTCCCCCACTCCCCCACCCCTCACCCCTGTGAGCCTTAGCTTGTCTGCTGCTCCTCCCCTCCTGTTCTCACACTCCCTCACACATCCAATGCTGCCCCAAGCAATGAGCATTCTGGGATTCCCAAGGACATCTGCCGGCTAGCCATGGCTTGTGGAGGGCAAGTTTACCTTAGTGGATGGGCAAGGCGGTGGGATCAGCATCTTTCAAGCCTGCCCAGGGCCCAAATCCTGTGGGGCTGCTGAGGGAACTCTGCTTGGGAATTGAGCTTACCGCCAGCCTGCGCTCTATAGTCTGTGAGACTGTAGTCTGCTAATTTCCGCACCTTAGTATCATTGCACGCGTGAGGGAGAGTGGGGCCTGAGGGCTGTGGTGAGCACAGAGCTCTGCTTTCATAGAAAGAGATTCTCTGCCCAGGGTCAGCAGTTTCACTCACAGTTTTCTCCTCACTTTGTAACCTAGTGTGTAGGTATAGGTATCAGTATCAGTATTGGTATCGGTATATAGTTATCCTATTCCTTTACAAATTCTTCGATGTGGCCAGGGGCAGAGGCAGGCAGAGCACACTGGTTCTGATGCAGGGACCCATGAGGAAGGACAGTGGCAAAGGTGAAGACTGGCAGCCCTCGCTCGCCGCCGGTCCCCTCTACAGCGGGGAACAGGAGCCCAGCCTTTCAGGCCCTAGGCCCAGCATGCCCACGGGGTACCTGCCTACAGGCTTCGCCAGGAGGTGACTAACAGCTGGTACACAAGTGAAGCACAAGCAGTTCCCACCCAACTCTCTGCAAGCTAGGTCTCCTGGAAGTCTGTCCTGAGAGAGAGGTATAGAGACAGGGAAGGGAGACATCCAGTCTGTGGACCTGGCAGAGGCCTGGTGGCCTGCAGGGCTGCCAAGGAGTCAGGGAAGCCCTTAGACAAGCGTCATGTTAAGGGGCCCCCACTTCTGTACCCCCGGAGTGCCACGGCAGGCTTGTGCCCTGCAACATCAAGGGTGTCCGTCCGTCTGGCAGTAAAAGGGACATCAGTTACCTCTCCTGGCCTAGCTTCCGGGAACCTTAGTCACACCAAGCCCTGGAAAAGCTGAGTCACGAATCACTCTAGACGTTCCCACTTACGTGCAGGGAAACGGCTCTTCCTGCGGCTCAGAAAGGACAGGGGTGCTAAGACCTAGGTCTCCTGGCTCGTCAGCTGCTGTCAATCCTATACCAGAACAGGAAAACAAACCTACTGGGTGACCGCAGGTTATGGTGGGACACAGTGAGGTAGTACACTAGGAGAAAGTCCTCTGATCTAAGGGAGGCAGTGGTCTGTGAGAACTCCCCTCCTCCACCAGCAGGGCTCCCCTCCCTCCCACCTACTCTTGCCTCTGTGTGTGTGTGTGTGTGTGTGTGTGTGTGTGTGTGTGTGTGTGGTGGGGGAGGTAACTCTCATCAACACCTCTGCAGATGGTGACAGGCCCTGCTGGGTCCCGTTGGGGGGAGGGAGAAGGTTCAATCCTCAGTCATAGGAAGAGGAGAAGTCTCTACAGAGCTGGCGTGCCTAGGGCTGGGAAGCTCTGTTCTCACCTCCTAATGAGACAACTTGTTAGGCAGGGACCACAGCCTGCAGCAAGTGAGGGTTTGAAGTCTTGAAGAGCTACCCAGGTGATAGAAATACTAGGACAAAGGCTGGGGTGGGGAAGGAGTACTAGGGGTGATTGAGGGAGCTGTGGCTTCTGTTGTGGTCATCCATGCAGGACCACGGTCCTGAGAATCTGAAGGAAGTAGCATTTCTAGATGTACCTCAGGCTAAGCCATGCGGCCTCCTCTTCCTGTGCTAGGAGTCAGGAGCGTGGGGCAGAGTGGTGCTTCCTGTCAGGTCCCAGCCCTCACTGTCCCACAGGGTGGATATGAGATGACACCGGTGGTCTGAGGGAAAGGTATAGGAAAGAAGAAAGGTAAGGTCACTAGGACCTGAGGAGCATGTGGCACGGAGGAGTTACAGACAGAGGTATATGCAGGAGCAAGGCCTGCCGACAGACAGACAGACAAACAGACTGCTTGCGAACTAAGGGGGGGAGAGCTGACGTCTGCTGCAGGAAGAGGCACATCGAAGGCTAAGGAAGAAATGAGAGAAATCTTGAGGGATATGCGGTGTGTGAGAAGAAAATGGCTTCCTAGGCTACTGTTCTGTAGTTGGGGGAGCAGGGCGATGTTACAGGGAGGAAAAAGTATTGGTCAGCCAGGCCTATCCAGCCTGGGGCCACGGGCCACATCCAGTCTCCTGCAGGCAAGACTGACTGTGAGCATAGCTCAACACAAAATCAGACTGGTCTGAAATGTAAACTTTGTATCTTCCAATCGTATTATTTTTATTTTATTTACTGTTATTGTATATGTGTGGGTGAGTCCAAGAGCACGCACGCCACAGCACGCATGTGAAGAGCAGAGAAAACATTTTTTAGAAGTCAGTTTTCTCTTCCCGCCACGGTTCCCAGCATCCATCTCAGACCATCGGGCTCACAGGGCAAGGGTTGAGCCAACTCACTGACACATTTGCTGTTTTGTAACAAGGTCTCTTGTAGCCCAGGCTGGCCTCAAACTGGAGGAGCCAAAGATGACCTTGAACTTCTGGTCCTTCTAATCTTCCTGCCTCTTGAGGGCTGGGTTTGTGTAGTGTGCACCACTATCTCCGGTTTTTAGGAAATTTCTTCGTGATTTTTGTTTTGTTTTGTAAATTACACCGTCAAAAGCTTTGACCTGCCTGGTAGAGGCTACTACTAACAGTGAAGAGAAATGTTCCATCAGAAGAGTCCACTTAGCCCTGGCTCACCCAACAGGTTCCTGAAGAGCCACAGGACCGCCTGGATACCCCCCAGAACCCATATCCTGACAGCAACTACCTGGCTCCCTGTGATAAGGAGACTGTCACGGTCACTCTGTATGGGGCTACCAACCTTCCTGCCTGCAGGGATGGCTCTGACCCGTGGCCCTACGTGGTGGTGTAAGTAACCGGGGAGCCTGGGTAGGGCTGGGGATGGGTCTGCGAACAGAAACCATCTGATGAGCATTTGGAAGTGGGTGCAAGCCAGAGGCCTGTCCTGTCCCCTGCTGTGTGGTGACTGCTGCCAGGGCTGAGCAGGGCCTGACCTCACAGGGGGCAAGGCCCTTGCCTGAGATGTCCAGGCTGTGTTGGGAGTGTTACCAACCGGGATCTGAGTTCCAGGGCTTTTGAAGCAAGTCGGGACACATAGATAGAAAGAGAAACAGCACCCAGAAGACTGGGTGAGAGCTAGAAAAACAAACAGAAAAACTCAGCAGGTGCTAACCACCCTTCTCCTGGTCATTTACATATCACCTCTTACATGGAGTTTACTGCTTTCCCCCTGGAATGCTCTGAACCGGGAGCCTGGGTGGGGAAGGACTTCTACTCTTTCTCCTTCACTGGCTTTCTGCCTACTTCTATCTTTATGGAGCTTTCTCAAGTCCTCACTCTCCCGTTACGGAAAGACTTGGGGTCTGCTTCTCCTGGCTTTGGGGGCCCCAAGAGATTATGCTGCTGCTCGTAGCTACCCCCCTGTGGGCCCTCGCATCTTCCTAGCCATTTCTGCCATGGAGTGCAGAGCTTAAACGCAGCTGCCCTGCACATGCTCCTTTACCCTGGTGGATAGGACCTGTCCTACTGTGTCTTCTGCCCCTCTCATGAGCCTCAGCTCTCCTCAAAGAGCGTATGACACAACACGGCAGCCAGCCAGCCCTACGTCTGGGGGCTGAACATTAGCATTGTGCTAGAAAGCAGACTTTGAGGCATCTGCGACCTTCCAGCGTTCCTTCCGACACCTCCCTACCTGCACCCTTGCCTGCCTGCCTCAGGTACTTCCTGCCCACTGCTTGGCCCCTTTGGAGAAACAGCCTGTCTGAGCCCTCATATGCACAAACCCTAAAACTCCACCCTCAAAGCTCTCCCCCTCCCGGCAGCCCCCAGAGTAGATCCCCTCACCATGGCAACACGCGTGTTTCTTATCTGTCCCCAGAGCTGAGGCTTCTTGCAGACCCCAGGTCTCATTCTCCATTTCTCCAACAGTGCACCCAGCACACACACACACAGACCAATGGCCACGGAAACAAAGGTCTGGCTACGATGACAGCAGCCCTCTCACATCTCCTCTCCCACACGGAGAGCGAGCGGGCATGCAGGCTCTGCCGGAGAACAACAGGTGCCAGTCTTGCCCGGTTTGTCTAGAAAAACCTCACCAGCGCCAGTCTAGCTTCCTGCCCTCCCCTCCCCCAGCTCTGCTGGGAACCAGGGAAGGACAGGTGGCAGAAAGCTGGCTTGGCGGGAGGCTGGTTTCTACTGGGGAGCATCCCTTGGCTTCTTAGCTATTTCCATAAACCAATTATCACTGATCATCTCAGGAGATTGAAGCCCTGCTTGTCACCAACCCAGCCTGGGCTGTGGAGGGGAGGGTAGCTGGGTGGCTGTGTTGCTCCAAAGACCCCTGCACCATCACCCTGTTGCTATGGGAACAGGCAAAGGGAGGGAGCCCAGGGAACATGGGCCTGGGAGTGTCAAGAGCTGAGAACACCCTGGTCCCTCTGACCAGTGGCTCAGCACGTGGGGTGGAAAGTGGGAGGTGTGCACCCCTACTCCCCCTTTCAAGATGGGAGCGGGGCCTGTGCCAGGCTACAGCCTGGTCCCAGAGCTCCAGGCTGAGCTGCCAGCAGCTCCAAGTGGTGCTAATGAGATGCAAATGAAAAGAAGAAGGGAGGGCTTCTGGGAAATGAAGGCCCAGCTGCCAGGACCCAGAGATGGCTTTCAGTGTAAACCCCAAGCCCCAGGTAAAAATCCCAGAGGGAGGACCAAGAATTCCCGAGACCCTAAAGCTGGTCCCTAAACCCTAGAAAAGATTTGATGCCTTCCCAGGTCTGATTACAATACAGAACAGAATAAGCAATGAAGGGGTCCACTAAAGCATACAATAAAGAAGTCCACTAAAGCCTTTCCTCATATGAATATTTCAATATGTTTCTTTTTAATTATAAACATTCAAATGTAAAATCTTAAACTGTTAAGATCTAGGAGTAAACAGTTTTCCCTAGGATCTTTACATTGGTCTTGGCAATGATTTTTTTTTAATTTGACATCAAAAGTATAAGCAACAAAAGCAAAACAAACAAGTGGTGACAAGAAGCTGAAAAGCTCCGTACAGCAGAGGGAAGCCATCACTAACGTGAAGAACAGGAATGGTCGGACGCGCGCACAAACCACGCATCGAATGAGGAGTTGACGCCCCGAGCATATGGAGAGTTTACACATCCCAGGAGCAGAAAATCAGCTCAGTGTTTAAAGGCCCTGCTGTGGTAGCACACTTTAATCCCAGCTTCAGGGAGGCAGAGGCAAGCAGATCTCAGAGAGTTTGGGCCAGCCTGGTCTGCAAAGCAAGTTCCAGGCAAGCCAGGGATAAAAAACAAAAACAAAAAAATCAAAATGGGCAAAGGGGCCTGGGAGTATAGCTCAGTGGTAGAGTGCTTACCCAACATATACCAAGCCCTGGGATTGATCCCCAAGCACCAACACTATCACACCACATACACACATACACACAGGCATACATGTGTGGACACAGCTCATTCACACAGCCTGGCACACACCCAAAGCCCCTGAATAGAGAGATACTTCCCCATAGACGTCACACTAGCAGACCGGTTCCAGTTTCAAAGCTCAGTCGTCACGCTTGCTTAGCATGCACGCACAAAGCCCGGGTCTGATTCCCAGCACGACGGAAACCCGGCATCGACGGTGCACACCTGTAAGGTCAGCACTTGACCGCTGAGGAAGATCAGACGTTCAGGGTCATCCTTGGCTACATAGTGAATTCAAGGTTAGCCCAGGCTGCATGAAACTGTCTCAATAAAATAAAGTAGTAAACTAAAAGGCATACAAGTGGGAGCCAGGTACAGAGATAGGAAAAGGTGCTCAACACTACTAATTCCCACAGACTCGCAGATCAGACCCTGAAGGCCATCCCTCCCACACCTGTTGAGACAGTTGTTACAGGAAGGTAAGAGGCAGCCAGCTCTGGAGCGCTTGAGATGGCTCAGAAGGCAAAAGTGCTGGCCCGACGATCTGAGTTCAGTCCTGGAGCCCACATGTGGAAGGAGAGAACTAACTCCCACACACACCTGGTACACGCACCACTCTACCCTGTGAACACACAAGTGATTAATTAATTATATATAATATATATGCGCTTGTTCACACACGCACACACGTACACATGCCATATGTAATTTCCTCTAACATGGAAGACACTAGGCTAAGTGAGATAAGCCAGGCACATAAAGACAAATACCACATTATCTCACTTAATTTGCAATCTCGTTGAACTCACAAAACAAAGAGTTAAAGGGTAGTGCCAGGGTCTGAGGATGGAGAAAATTGGGAGACGTCAAACAGAGGTCTGTCAGGGAGGTCAAACGTCCATCTATAAGGTGGATACATTTGGGGATCTGCTGTTTAGTACGGCAAGTATAGTTAATTTTATACTATAGACTTGAAATGTGGTAAATCTTAAGCATCCCCACCACATACACACAAAAGGATAACCGTGAAAGGGTGGATGTGTCAACTTGACTACCTGGTATCATTCATAGTAGGTATGTCAAATCCTGGTATACACTCCAAACATGTATTATTTTTATTTCTCAATTATACATCAATAAGACCAGAATACATATACATGCACGCATATGTAACTCCGCACTCTAAGCATTTTTACCCTGGCTCTGATGTGAGTTTAGTCACCCAGCTTGGCCTACTCTGTTCCGCACGGCCATGTTGGCCCACCTCAGATGGGGATTCTGGAATCCTTGTTTCAGCCTCCTGTCCTCTTTGGCTTTGCTGCCTTCTTGGCAGGCCGGTGTATAGCCGGGTGGTGGGTGTGGCAGGAAGCCCCAAGCTACTCTCTCATCTGTCCATTAGCAGGAGCCACAGAAGATTCAGGCCATTTCACTCCTCAGCAGCCCCAGCCAGCCCAGGCACAGCTGCCTAGCCCAGGGGTTTGTTTTGTGGTTCTGCCAGTCTCTGTCCAAGCCACTTCCAATCCCACCCACTTCTATGGCAACAATTCTTTCTTGAGTCCTCATGGGCTACATCCTGTGTGTAAGACAGTCTCCCGATGGCACTAGTCCCTGGTGATGAGTCGCTGTCTCAGAGCCCCTTCTCTTGGCTTCCAGGATACCCTACTCTCACTTTCTCTCTGACCTTGCTCCTCATGTCCCCCTCACAGCATTAAGTCTGTCAGTCTCCAAGGCTACACACTCCTAATACTCTCCATGTCTTCTCATTGCTATCCTGATATCAAGAATCACAACCTGAGTTTGAGAGATGGCTCAGCGATTAAGAGAACTGTCTGAAGACAGCTACAGTGTACTCACATAAAATAAATAAATCTTAAAAAAAAATCACATCCTGCCCTATCCAATCTGTGTCTAGGAAAGCCAAAGCCCTCCTCATCTCTTGAATTTGACCTCAGGTCTCCACCTCCTGGTAGGCCACTGTATTGTCTACCCACCTACTCTTGGTACCTCCGATCTTCTACCTTTGCCAACCTCCCCCTAAGTCAGGTGTCCCTTTGCTACTGTGACACTGAAGTACCACAGCAACCCATGTCCCCCTACTGCTCCAGGATAGAGACAACCCCAGGCCCAGCATGCTGGAATCCCTCCAACTTCTCAGGAGCGTGACCCCCCTTTTCTACCTTTGTTTGCCATAATGGACATCCCCCAGTTCTTTCAGAACCACTGTTCCCTCCTACCTCAAGGGTTTGCATCCCTCTTCCAACCTCCTCAAAGAAGAGCCCCTGATTTCCCAGGCTAGCGTCTCTCCCTTCCATCCTCCATTGGATGATAGACTTCCACAGCTCTGTCTTTATGGGATTATTCACTGCTGTTCATCAGGTCCCACTGATTCTACAAGCAACCACTAGGTCTTTTGTTCACTGTTCTTTCCCTATTACAAAATGTAGGAAGCTGAAAGCATGTAATGGATGGATAGATGATGGATGGATGGATGGATGGATGGATGGATGGATGGATGGATGGATGGATATGATGCTGTTCTCACTTGCTGTGCAACTTTGGGAAAGTTGCTTCACCTCTCTGTGCCTGAACACATCACATGGAACATTTGAAGAGCCTTGGGTGATGTTGGCAGATCTAATGCAAGACACAGGGTGAGGGAGTCCTCAGCCAGCAGTCACACTGGGCACATGAGACCCAGCAGAAAAAGTCACAGGGCAGTGGAAAGATGTCAAACTAGGGTCAGGAGAGTCAGAGTCTGGCCCACTGCCCCGACCTGGTGTGACTGCCAAGCAGTCCCCTGGCTTCCAAGTCTCAGTCTTTCCATGGACATGATATGAGCTTTGGACTTGTACTTCATGATGGTACAAGTCTGGTAGTCTGGCTTGCTCTCTAGCCCGGAAACCCTCTGTTCTTTAGAGCCCTAGCTGTATTACACAAGGCAGACTCCACACCCAGCTCTGCTGGGTCAGTGCCCGGGCCCCAGGACTCCCTAACTTGTCCAGTGTCCAGCACCTATCTTCCAGCCTGGCACAAAGAGACCTGTCAGTCACCGCCCAGCAGGGACCAGGAAGGCGGTGGTCCTGACAGGTGGGGATGCCCCAGTGGGCCGGATGGGGGAGCGTTAGGAGATGGCCTACAGATTCTGACCCCTTGCCAAAGTCTGGGGAAGGACTGCCCGTGTTGGCAGCTGCTACCTTGGCTGCCTGCTGCCCCGAGCTAATGAGTGGGGACAGGGCCAGCCTGGGTGGTTCCTCTGTGCATGTGGCCAGGCCTGCCTTAGCTGGGCTAAGGGTGAGAAGCAGGTCAGGACCAGACAGTCATAGTTAGGATTGAGCCCTGACCCTGGTCCACACTGAGCCTGGTCTTGGCTCTGCCCTTGTGGCTAATTTGAAAGGACACCAGAAGTAAATGACAAATGTGCCCAGAGAGTATGTAGGCTTCAGATCCCATCTTACATACGGTCTTCTAGAAGCTCAGAGCATCTCTAGGATCTTTGAGGTCACGCAGCAGATAGGTCCCCAAGCGAGGATACAGGATGCCAAAACCCAATACCCATTCAACCTCCCAGCCGCACCAGCCTTTTATGCAGCCCTTGTCCCTCTTGGAAGAGGACCATTGCCATCAAAGCCCTAACTCAGCCTTCCAAAGAGGCGCAGTGACCGGCCTAGAGACCTAGCCTGTGCCTTAGACCACCCTGCTCTGCCTTTGGCCAAGGAGCTTCAGAGGGAAACCATCTAAGCAGAGAAGGTAGAGGCTGCCTCACAGGTGACCTGCCTCAGCAACTGTGGGGTGCAGCGTGGTCAGACTAACAATAATAATGACCATGCTTGAGGGACAGTTCCAGGGGAAAGGGGACCCCATGTGTAACTTTGTCTTGTTTGAAGCACCTGCCATCCAGGTCCCCATACACTCACAGTAGCAGGGCCCCGAGAGGGAAGTGACATCATCCCCTGGCAGTAGGCAAGAAGACTGAGGCCCTGCAGAGTGAAGGACTGGACTGAGGGGATGGGCTGCCGTGGAGTGGGATAAAGATGACAGGCCCCATCTGACCACCGACTCTAGCAGAGATCAAGGCTCCTGGTCTTCCAGGAGGATGCCCCTGGGGAAAGAGACAAGGCTGCAGAGTAGGTCCTGGGTGGGCCCTGGGACTCTGTCATCCTGCAAGGCCCCAGCCATATGGTTTTACTCACGAGGCTCGGGGCCTCCAAATTTTTGTTCGGTGAGAACCTCCCTATGTCCCAGAGCTGTAAACACAGCTGGTGGCGGTGGTTAAAGTGGGGCTACCCTGAGACACCTCCACCCTAGACTGTAGTTACAAGCATTCTTTCCAGATGTTCCCCACATCAGCTCAGCACATGTCCCTTGAGGGCCCCGACAGCATGAGCTCTCTCCAGGGCACCAGACTCCTGAGACACAGCCTGGAGGAAAACGCTGCCCAACGGAAGCAAGCAAGCCTGCAGGAGGGCCGCAGCGGGGCAGGAAGGGCTCTTTCTCCAGTGCGTCCTGGCACACGATGCACAGGCAGGCCTCACAGCTCATTTTTTGGCTTTTAAGATGAGGTCTTACTATGAAGCCTTGAGCCTAGAGCTTGCTATTTAGACCAGGCTGGCCTCGAACTTGTAATCTTCTCCTCCCAAGTGCCAGAATCACTGGGAGGCACCGCCACACCCAGCCTGACCTTTAAGGAGTTTTGGCTTGACCAGATGCTCTTTCTTGTCTCCAAAGCTAAGGCAGAGTTAGGTTCCTGTTGGCAGGGGACTCCAGCCACCAGCTTATAGTCTCCTGGCTCCAGTCAGCTGTTCTGTGAGGGGAGGCTCTCCTAGCCTACTTCCACATCGCCATAAACACCATGACCAAAGACAACTTGGAAAAGAAATGGCTGAGTTCAGCTTACGGGTCAGGTCACAGTCCCTCAAGAGGGAGCCAAGGTGGAAGTCAAGGCAGATGCTTAAGCAGAAACCAACGCTTGTTACCGGCTTGCCTTCCCTGGCTTGCTCTTATGCAGCCCAGGCCCCTCTGCCCTAGGATGGCACTGCCCACCGTGGAAAGTGCTTAAGATTCTCTCTTCCCAGGAATGTCTAAGTTTGTCAGACTGACAAAACCTAGCCAGGACAGAAGCCCACCAGGTGTAATTAGTCATCAACACAGAGGCCTACCAGGTGTAAGCAGCAATTAGTGATGGTTCTTTAGTCTGCAATTAATCAATAAAACTCAAGATGAGAGCCCATCATTTTGCAGAAGATAACAGCTCTTTTATGCCCTACATGACAGACTCTGGTTATCCGGGAGTCCACAAGGACTTGAGCAGCTTTGGAGCCGGAAGAGAGATGAGCAAAGCAGAGGTGTGACTGTCAGGCCACGTCTGAAGAGAGACGGACAAGGGGGGGCTTTGGGCTGGACTCTCCCGCTTCAGATCAGCCCCCCTCTCTAAGGATTCCCTGGGTGCAGCTTTTTGCCCAGCAGTTGAATGGGGCTTAGCGGAGTTCAAAAGAATCAGGGATTTCCCTTCCTCTATGTGATTTAGGACCCTGAGTGTGGGTCTGGGTCCTAAAGAATAAAGACAACTCCAGAAAGGGCTCATTGCAGAGGTCCAAACACCTGACTGCCCGAGCGTGCCCACCCTATGACTTGCCGTGTTGGCTTCTGACCTCCAAATCTGCCAGCCTTCCCTGTGGAAAGGATACCGTTCCTGGGGACATCTCTGTAAACCCTGCCTCCTCCAGGCACCTCCCCTTGCTAGCCATGGTAGGTAAGCTCAGGGAAGAGGCTAGCTTTGTAGCTCCTTGACCTTGAGGAGAGGTCTTCAGGCTGCTAAGTGCCTACAGGAGGCCTGGGGCCTGGGAGTCTGGCTGCCACTGGCTTCCTAGATGAGGACGCTGGCGTCCGTGGCTCAGGGGCTGACTTTAGAAGGCTGGGGGGTTGGGGGGGGTCGCCTGGTCCTGGAAGCTGACCCCAAGAACATCTAGTCTGAACCTGTCTTCCTAGTTGCTCCAGGCGAGCCATCAACAGAATCATGGTGGACCACTTTGAAGGGTAGCAGAACCTTTGGTCTGCCACGTACCCATCTAAAGCTCTGTCCTTCATTTATTCTCAGAGCCTGCTTGAGCACTTCCTTCTCCAAGTTTCTGGGAACATTACTTTGGTCCTATTCATCCTACGAAAGTTCTGAAAGGACTGTGAGGCCCAAAGGACTGTGGGGCAGATGGAGCAGATGGGTTCCAATGGGCCTGGAGAACAGTGGAGGCAGCGGGAAACCAGCAGACTGCCAGGGACGTGAGGAGAGGGGTGGGCGTGGCTCAGTGAAGTGCAAGTGGAGCGGCCATGAGGTCCTGAGTTCAGACCAATCCCCAGTAACGTAAAAAGCCATGCTGCCTGTGCCCCCAGAGCTGGGGACGCAGAGATGGGAGGACGCATGGGCCTTATTGGCCAGCCAAGTCTTTTCAGAAAAGGGCCTGTCTCACCAAAGATGGAGATAGAAGCTACCTACAGTCAACTTCTAGCCTCTACATATATGTGCATGTACATACATATACACACATACACACACATGCACACATATGCACACACATACACCCAGTGGGATCAGTGTCAGGGGAGAGAATGGGTATATAGTGGGACATACAAATTGAAACAATGTGTATGTACATATATGTCATTTCATGCGTGTGTGTGTGTGTGTGTGTGTGTGTACATGTGTCGTGTGTGTATGTGTGTGTATGTGTGCGTGTGGGCCTCAGCTTCCATCCATGTCTGCTGATTGTCCATGCCTCCAACCCTCAGCAGCAGCCCATGGGAAGCAGATACTGCATTATCCCTAAGTTGTGACCTTGAAGAAAAATAAGAAGACAAGACGTTCCTCATTCCCTCCCACTCACAGCTGCGCTTGGACCTGGTCCCGCTCACAAGTCTGGGGTGGGAGCCCCAGGTGATACAGGCTCGAGGCCTGCAGCTTATCAGACACACTCCTCATGCACCCTGGGGGAGGTGTAGGCCTTGTTGGAGATTACATTTTCCTACAGCTTGGGGCTCAAGGCTGCTGCACCCCTCCTCTGCATCGAACCCCAGTCCTATCCTGCTGAGACTGGACTAGGTCTGAGGCCTGAAACAACAGGCACCAGTTCCCTTAGCCCATGACTGAAGCTGCCAGGCTTTTTAGCAAGGGTGGGGCTTTGGAGACAGAGACAGAGAGAGGAGCCTAAATCCTTGCAGACAGCTGAAAGGGAGGAGGTCTTAGAACGTCTGGGCTCTGAGGTTGTACTGGGAGGCCTGAGCTCCCTCTGAGCCCATGGACCTAGATCTCAGCCAGGTGCCAAGATCACAATGCAGAATTGGGACTGGGAGTCAGGAGTCACCTGGTCCCTGACTTCCATCCTGGAAGGAAGCAGAAGGCTCTCCCCACCCCCAGCTCCGGTTCTAGATTCTCATCAAGGCCCAGAGGAGTCAGTCAGCTGTGCCAGGAAAAGCCATTATCCTGAAAGACTCCCCCACCTGCTAAAAGCTTCCTCCTGCCTCCCCCACCTCTCCCCCCATACCCCTCCCCCCCCCCGCCCGCCTCCCTGCCTCTCTTCAGCTAGCTCACCTTTCCTGTCCACCTCTTGGCTAGGCTGGGGGGGGGGGGAACTTAACTCTTTCTGGTCCTGGGGGAAATCTCCATCTAACTTCTTACCTCTCTTATCATCTGACTACAAAACCCCCAGAGCTTGGATAAAGGAGGAGAGAGGCCAGGCTGGCAACCCTGATGAACCCCGATGAGGGTTCCATCTCCGTCCAGTCCCGACTTTCCACATCCTTGGTTTTTATATTTTCTATGCACATAGAGTCATTTGAAAAATCTCTAAGAGGCTCCCAAGGATGAGCCTGTGAGGGGGCGGGTTTGTGACATGTGACATGTGGGAGGGCCTGCTTTCCTTCCTGCGTGTCCTTAGTGCGCCCACATCTCCATGGCCACCGCTGCTGCTGCTGCTGCTGCTGTCTTCCCCTTCCTCTGACAGAGGTGCAGAGAGCACCTGCGTGGGAAGCTGAGGCGTCTCCGTGCATTTATACCAGCACGGTGGGCTGACGGCAAAGCCTGGGCGCTCTCTGCGCTACGGCTTTGCAGGTATGGCTATAAAGGCAGAATGGAAATATAGAATGAGCTCATGTGGCTCCCCTCAATCAGCCACGGTCACAGAGAGAGGACAAAGGGGTGGGGGGGGATGCACCAGGCGCCCCCTGCTGGGTGTGTGGTGTAGCTCCCTTTGTATGGGCTGGGTCAGGCACTGCTCATCTGTGATCACTATTGTCAATGTAGCAGCACCATTTATAGCCTGTAAATAACACAAGGGTCTTCATTCTTTGATCAAGCTGTTAGTGGCCCTGGATCACAGGGACAGCCGTCCCCCACACCTACTGCCTGTACTGAAAACCCTTCCTCACCTACACAGCCTGCCCCGAGAGTCTGAGTGTTCAAGGGCTGGGAAGCTCTCTCTTCTGTCCTGCACCCAGCTCCCAGTGTCCAGCCCCGGGTTCTGAGCACAGCGGGCATCACGGGAGGCAGGGAAATGGGTATATCCCTCTGAAAGGATTCAGAGCTGAAGCGTCTGGGCCAGCCTGGGACTCTGGGCCACACACTTAGAGAATGGAAGCCAGGAGTGAGCTGCTTAGGTGGGTGACACACAGCCAACTGTCACCCAGAAGCATGCTCCCACTGAACAGCCCCCAGACAAGAGGGTCCACATGGGGCTCGTGCATACAGGTGCCTGCCAGGAGCCCTCTTTGGCAAGGGGCGGGAAATCCACAGCTATAGCATCTGTCCTAGCCGGGCAGTGGTGGCGCACGCCTGTAATCCCAGCACTCTGGGAGGCAGAGGCAGGCGGATTTCTGAGTTTGAGGCCAGCCTGGTCTACAGAGTGAGTTCCAGGACTGACAGGGCTATACAGAGAAACCCTGTCTCGAAAAAAAAAACCAAAAAACAAAAACAAAAGCATCTGTCCTGCTTTCACTGTGAGCTTCTGGCTTCTGCACCTAAGCAAAGGCCCCAGCAGGGGCCAACAAGACAGTGTGGTCACCAAACAGGACAGCTGAGGGGAGAGGCCGGGCACCCATTAAGCTCAAGATGACATGAGTTTGTGTGGGGAGAGCAGCCCACTTTCTGTCTACCCTGTCCACACAGCAAAGCCCAAGAAGAAGCCACTCTTAACTCAACTGCCCCTCCTCCCTAGAAAAACCACATCAGAGGAAGCCAGCCATCACAGCCCTCAAGCCGTGACCTCTGTGACCTCAGAACCTACCAGAGCCCCAGTCTGGGGGGACACAGTGAATGTGGAGATCAAGGCAGAGGACACAGGACGGGAAGGTGAGGCTGGGGGCTGGGCACTGGCGTGTGGGAGACCCAGTGGATAGAGCCCCACCTGCCCTGGAAGGCAAAGGCAGGCTCTCAACACAGCTGGAGACCAGCTGAACGCCTCCCTGGGCTCCGATAAAAGCATTTAAAAAAAAAATCATAATCCCATCACGCCTCATCTCCCCAGCCTGCTGGAAAAATGAGTTGTTCCACATAAATGAATTTTCCAGACAATGTGAGCTTATCGTTTTTTATGACGGTTGTGATTATTTTCATGGTTGTTATTACTGCCATGTCCCACTGAAATGGCACGTTATAGTTTTGTAGCATGTCCCCACGCATCCATTACTTGAGTCGCCGCCTCCTAAGAGGAACTATGCTACTTAGAAGAGAATACCGAGGCTTAGGGAATTTAAAGAACACAAGTCCTGGGTTATGTCAACAGAGCTCCGGGGTCTAGCTGAAATTGGGTTTGTTTGATTAGTGCCTCTAGCTAGAACAGATCTTTATCCCTGCCTAGTCCCCCCTGGGTCTTGGACCAGGTACCAGTACACGCACATGCAAGTGTACCCTGTGTGTTTCTCACTGTGGGAGCATCTATTGTCCCCCCTCAAGTGGGAGGTTGGATTGGATAGTGAAGTATGAACTGCTGGTGTCCGATGTGCTTGGGAGCCCTGGCATCGGGCGTTTGCAGAACAGAGCTGAGGACGACTGCCGTGTCCCGAACTCAGTCAGAACATCATCCTCCCTTCTTGCAGGTGGCTCTAGTAGAGAGGGCAGACTTTTACTGCTCCCCTTGAGGTCTCCCCAGGGGCTTAGGCGGGGCTTCGTTTTCATTTCACAGAGCAAAAAGCTGGCGAGAGACTGTGAGAGGGAAGGAGATAACCCAGTGGGCTCCCACACTGGGGAGAAGGCTAGCCACAGTCAGGCAAGAGAATAGTTTTTGTTTCCTGTAAAGAACGTAGTGGAGCTGTGGAGATGGTTTGAGAAGTTACAGAAGGGGGGGGTGGAATTAACCTGGGATTTTATACAGATGCAGATGTGTGCTTATACATTCATGCCTCTGTGAGGGCCTGCGTGCTGGCTCGCTCATGTGCATATCATTATCTGCGCTGTAGCCACCTCTCTCTCTCTCTCTCTCTCTCTCTCTCTCTCTCTCTCTCTCTCTCGCGTGTGTGTGTGTGTGTGTGTGTGTGTGTGTGTGTGTGTGTGTGGTGATGTGAGTAGACCCTCCTGCCAGGCACGACTGGGGTGAAATGAGGAAGGCTGTGGCAAGGTCAGTAGTCATGGGTCTTTTGTGTAGCAGGAGGCAGGACTAATTACAGGAGAGAGACAGAAGCCACCACAGGGTGAGGAGCGCACAGGAGCAGGGTATATTGGCAGGCACCTCTTTGCAGATCTAAGCTGCTCGTTGGAACCTAGTTGGAACTGGTTGCTGTGGTGCTATCTACAGTGGAGGCAGGGAATGGGGGCCAGGCCAAGAGGCAAGAGAAAGGTGGGAACTAGCTCAAGGCCAGAGTGGGTGGGGAGCCGAAATGCCGTGGTGACCACACGAGAGGAGTGCTGGAAGGAGGAAGGGTTCAGTGCCCAAACAGCAAGCCAAGGAAGCGTGTTTGGAGCATGAAGACCAGACCATAGTAGGAATGGCTGACCATTACCCCCAGCTACAGCTCAAAGCTGCTTTCCTACAAAAGCAGGCTGTTCTAAAACAGGCAGATGCAAAGTCTCATAAAATCTCAGTTGGTTTGGGGGGTTCAAAGGGGGTATAAGTTTACAGCTTCCTTGGCTGGGAGTACTGAGATGCCCCAGCAGATTCTTCTCAGGTCTGCTCAGAGATGGGTGAGTGTGAAGAGCTGCGGAGGTTAACAAGGGAAATTGGTGGGGTGGGGTGGGATGGGGTGGGGTGGGGGGATTGCTCATTCATATGCACACAGTCCTTCCTCAACAGTCTTAGGGATTGGGTAAGATTCTTCCTGTTCGGTTTGTTTAAAGCATTAATGTTATACAGAAGCTCAGATTGGCTAAGTGACTTCCGAGAGGAAACAAATTAGCATCTTGATCTGGGAACCCAGACCTACTGACTTCAAATCTGCAGGTATTATGCTTTCTTCTGGTCAGCTGTGAGACTTTCTGGTGCCTCTTTCCTACTGGGTATGAATCATGTAGCCTGCTCTTGGCAAGTGCTGTCCCTTCGCTCTGGGTAGCTGTAATGAAGAAGACTGAGAAAGAAAGAAGAGCTTCTTTCCTGCCCTCTAGTCACTCAGCTCTGCGGGTGGGAGGGGTGCACAGGGCGGGGCAGCCGCCATTTCCGGTGCTGAAACATCCTTTGGGGAAGGGTACCCTTCAAGTACCCTCGTCCGCCCTCGCCCCTTTTACTCTGGATCTCTTAGCTTCATCTTCCCTTCTTCCTTCTTCCCCCCTCCCTTTATCCTTCTTCTCTTTCCTCATCCCCATCTCTTCCTCCTTTCAAATCACAGATTTCCAAGAATGAGAAAATGCATTAAGAGTCGCTGATCCAGCCTCCTCGCCGCCCCTCCCCCATATCCTAGTTGTAGGGCGTTGCTCCGGTTCTATGCCCCCTCTAAGTGCCATTGATCTTACTTTAGAGAGAGAGGTGATGATGTTTGCCATAAAAATTTATGGGGATGATAGTACTTGCTATCACCATGCCTGGGCTACGGCAGGCGCCTGTGAGTAGGTGCCGCGGTTGTTTCCAGGACATTTGCTTTCTCCTTAAAGTTTGTCCTGATTTTATGAGACAGGGTAAAAGCGTCCACTAAATGACCTGTTGGTGTTAATTTTAATGTCTTTGGAGGAGAGACTGGAGAAATATCTCAGTGCTTAAAAGCACCTGCTACTATTGCAGAGGGCCTGGGTTCAGTTCCAAGAACCTGCATGGCATCTCACATGTCTGTAACTCCATTTCTAGGGAACCTGACACCTTCTTCTGGCCTCTGCAGACACAAGTCTCTCACGCGGTGAACATACACACATGAGGTGACGCTCATCCACAAAACAATAAAAAATTTTACTCCCCAAGGAATTCCGTGTACTTGGAATATGCTCTTTAAAATTATTTCTTTTTATTTTATGAGTGTGGGTATTGTGTCTGCCTGGACATCTGGACATCACACGCGTGCAGTGTCCATGGAGGTCAGAAGAGGACAGAACTGGGGTCACCAGTGTGGTGAGCTGCCATGTGGGTGCTGGAAATTGAACCCAAGTCCTCTGGAGAGCAAATGATGCTCCTGACCGCGAGCCATCTCTCCAGCCCCATGGGGAGACTTTTTACAGACACTTACACTGAGCGTGATCTTGAGTGAATTGTGTTCTGTACTGAGGCTCTGTTTGCCTACCTGAGACATGAGGGGCGCCCTCTTTCCCATCCCACAGGAGGAGCTGGTGGGAACGTGGGCGACGACCAAGGGAAGGGGTTGGTCCTGGTCCTGCACTGTTACTGCTTGCCTGTAACCCTGTGTTCGTGCATGCTTATAGCCTTGTCCTTTCCTGGGCTCGGAGGCTAACAGCGCCTGACATGAAAGCCTTGCCCTGTATAGGAATGCCTGGGGTGAGGGGGGAGTCCTATATATACACATATTGTGTGACTTTCCTTGGGGGAACAAGTGTTTATCCCAGGTTGTGTACTGTGACAAACTAATTAGTCTCAAGTCTAGCTTGATGGACCAGTAAGCTTGTTTAGGCGACTTCGAAGAACGTGGGTAAGGACTTACTGCATTAATTTCCTTCCCTTGCTGCTGTGATGAAACACTGACTGATGACAACTTGGGGAGGAAAGGGTTTATTTGGCTTACAGGTCACAATCCATCACTAGGGAAGCCAAGGCAGGAGCTTTAGGAACTTAGGGCAAAACTCAGTGGAGGAACTCTGCTTACTGGCTTCCTTTCTCTGGTTTGGTCAAGTACTTTTCTCATACAGACCATGCCCATCTGCCCAAGGATGGTACCGCCCACAGTGGGCTGCCCCTCTCCCATCAATCAGCAATTAAGAAAATGCCCTC
The DNA here is from genome assembly GCA_964023405.1 of Apodemus agrarius. Taxonomy (NCBI): domain Eukaryota; kingdom Metazoa; phylum Chordata; class Mammalia; order Rodentia; family Muridae; genus Apodemus; species Apodemus agrarius. Next base: position 61,099,926 of record OZ030012.1, on the reverse strand, counting down.
AGAGGCACGCCTACAGTTCAGTCTGATGGAGGAGGCAGTTCCCATACTGTTGATGACGCCAGCTTATGCCAAGTTGACAAAAACTAGCCATCGTGGTTACGGGAGCGCAAGTGACTCAGAGACAGCTGTATCGCTGGAAAGCTCACCCTCAGCATGGGTGGCAACCCACGAACGCTGCTTCGTGGAGCTTCTGGACCAAGTTTCAGGCCACTCCACCACAGTCTCCTTTTGCCAGGTGTCGGCTGCTGTTTTGATCGTAGGGAGGGACGTGTGAGTCTTGTCATTTTCTAAGCCTTTTCGTTTCGTACTCTTCCTGAGTTGTATGAGTCTCCCTCCTCCCTGCTTCCTCCTACCTCTTCCCTTCTCCCTCCTCCCGCTTCCCTCCTCCCTCCTCCCTCCAGAAGGGAGTGTTGCAATTCTAAGAAAACAGCTGCACAAGGAAAGGCCTGCAGCCCTCCACGTGCTCCATTCTCTGGCCTCAGCAAGGTCGAGTTGCCCCTCACTGTCTCACGTCACTGGAAAAGCTTCCTCCCCCTCTCCAGATGTGATCCTCAAGGTGATGGACAACAATAAGAAGGAGGAGCTGCTGTCCTACGAAATCCCCATTAAATACCTGCGCATCTTCCACCCATACCACTTTAAGTTAAAAAAGGTAAGCCCAAGCGGGCGAGCCCTAGCTCGACCTGACCTCCAGCTGGGTAGGGGAGATCGGATGGGAAGTACTTTGATGTTCCTAGTTCTCTGACGATAGCTTTAAGGGGGTGGGCCTAGGTGAGACTCCTCCCAAGCCAGAGATGTGGAGTATATATTTGACAGGCAAACATTCCCCAGAATGAACCCTGCCAGGGGGACAACTGAGCATCAACCTGAGAGATTCCAGCTTCTCGGCCTTGGACTAGATTCCTTAGTACTGATTGGTGAAGGAGAAGATTCACTCTGCTTGTTCAACACCGACTGTGTGCCTGGTGCTGGGCCATGGAGGAGCAGAAGCCTCCTCCCTTTCGACAGGCACTCCAGAGTCCTTCCTTTCAAAGGAAAGCACAGCCTGAGATGGGATTGTCTGGGTTTGTGCAGCTCTGCTACTTTCTGGCTGCATGCCCACTTTCCCCTGGCCCTCCATTGCGCCACAGCTAGGATGAGACAAGGTGCCCCTCACAGGCTCCAGTGTGGCGCTGGCTGCAGTGCCTGGCACACGGAAGCACTCGGCATGTGCGGTTCCCTTCCCCGGGCCTCCCCCAGCCCCCGCAGGGCACGAACCTTCTTGCCAAGCAATTCTTCAACTATGGTGCCAGACAGAGGTCATTATCTTCCCTGGGCTTCAGGACTACAGAAGGGGCAGCAGGGCAGGTAGGGAAGCAAAGCCCCCAGAGACCCTGGAGCTCGGCCCGAATCTGGCCCCCTGGAGCATCTGCCAGGCCCCTAACCCTGTGTCCACTTACAGCCCAGGCCTTGTTATCACATCTTCACCAGGAGAGCAGGCGAGCAGTGGTCCCTGCGAGGGCAATGAAGTGTTCGAATGGAAAGGGGGAGATTTATTGGACGATCTTCTTGGAAGGGCTCCCAGGGACCATGAGCTTTAATTACCGCTGGAGTCCCAGTGGAGTAGTGCTAAGCGAGTGTCCGCGCGGGGGTGGATTTATGACCAGGCTTTGTCCCTTAGACGCTCTCCTCCCTGCGCACCTTCTATCCCTGTCCTGCCTTCACCCCATGCAGTCTGGGAAAGAGGATGAAGCCACTGCCAAGACCTGCCTGTATGCCACTGTGGTCCGGAAGGGCAGCTTACTACCCCGCTACATTGGCTGCGACCATACAGCTCTGGAGGTACCAGCACTGGGGTACCATAGGGACAGCTAGAATCCTTAGTCGCCTCTAAATGACCTAAGTGGGTGGAGCAGAGGCATCTATGAAAGAAATCAAACAGGGAAAGGGCAATGAGACCTCCCCGGATTAGCTTGTGGGGTGGTGGGATAGCTCAACGGGTAGAGCTCTGCTGTGCAAACCTGATAAGTTAATAGAGTGCTGACGCCACAGGGTTGTTCTCTGGCCTGCACACACACACACACACACACACACACACACACACACACACCACATACGCATGAATACATCATGACACAAGCATACCTCCCACACACAAAGTAAGAATGCACTTAAAAATATTAACTGTCAACAAAATAGCCTGAGTTTGTAAAGACAATCCCTGACTGGGACAAAAGTGGCCTGGCCTCTTCTCCCCATATTGCCCTTGGATGGAGAAAGAAGGGCTAAGTGGCAGCTGTGTCCCTCACATACTTCAGGAAGCAACATAGATTCCCATGGATTTTGCACTCCTAGGAGCAAGGAAGAGCTGGTCTCCCATACCCTTGTCCAGCCTTGGCTGTGTTCAGTCCTGTTCTTCCCTGTTGAGGTAATAACCCTCAACCTAGGGCCTAAGGCTCAGAGACAAAGCTCTCCCTGGCCCTTCCTGAGGTTTGGCTCATCTGGTGCTTGAGTATTTGCAACGTCATTCACTCACGCATTCTCCCGACAGCTCTCCACACACCCTCGCACACTGGCAGGCCAGGCATTGCCCCGTACCATGACCCCTTCCAGCTCAAGGACCGCTTCAGGAGGAATGATTGATGCTTGAGGTACACATGGCCCAGGGAGCCGGGCCCTGAGCCTTCTTCCCCTAAGCAACAGACTCACATCCACAAACATCCGTGTGCAATCCACAGGACTCTGACTCAAGCCTTCTCCCTACCCCAGCGGACCTGATTTGATCCCTTGCCACGTAACACCATAAGTCTGGCAAGTTAGTAACTATTCTCTAGTCCCCCGTCACATCTGGGGACACTGAGACACAAAATGAGTCTGATATAAGAAGCCGGAGATCCTGAGTCACGGAACTGACAGCCAGTTCATCATAAAGAACAAGAAAGACTTAAACCAGCCAGGCGGTGGTGGCTCATGCCTATAATCCCAGCACTTGGGAGGCAGAGGCAGGCGGATTTCTGAGTTCGAGGCCAGCCTGGTCTACAGAGTGAGTTCCAGGACAGCCAGGGCTACATAGAGAAACCCTGTCTCAAAAAAACCAAAAAATTAAAAAAAAATTTAAAAAAATAGATTTAAAAAAAAAAAAAGAAAGAAAGAAAGAAAGACTAAAACCAAGATGGCCTTACTGTGCCCAAGCGTCATCCAGGGAAGGGGCCACATCCCCACACCTGTGGACTTGCCCACCCCGCCTCAGTCTCTGGCCTGTCTAATAGAGTCTGAGCTCCCGTGCCGCCAGCAGCCCACCCACCCACCCCCTCCCTTTTCTAGCACAGACCTTCTCCCAGCTGTGTCTCTGGTACAGCCGCAGGACCTCTTTGCTGATGGTAGACTAGGGGAAACGGTTGGAAAAGAAATCGCTTCAGCTACACACACAGTCACTAGGCTGTGACTAGCACCGGTGCCGGCACTGCTGTCTCGTTCACGCCTGACCAGAGTCAGCACACTCCAGATGTAAATTATCCATCCCCTAAAGACACACCTAGATCATCACCTTCAGCCCTCATACCTGCTGGCGTTCTCGTGAGCAATAGGGCCTGACAGACCTCCAGTGACATCAGAGGCTCCCTGGGAGGCTGCTCCGAGAGCCGAAGGCACAGATGATTTACCTACTTATCAGATCCCACCGGTGTGGAGTTAGCCACCAGCAGCCCAGCAGAGATGGGTGCAGGCAGAAGGGAAGGGTGATGAGGTGAGGGTGGTACCTTCAGTGTAAGCCCCTACCTTTGGGCTTCTTTTTGCACTGGAGGTTAGAGCCAGAAGACCCCAAATTTCAATGTATAGGTTGGAAAACTGAAGCCTTAAAAGGTTCTGGGTCTGGGTCTGGGTCTGGGTCTGGCCAAGGTTTTCCCAGCTGGAGCAGACCCAGAGAGGAAATGACCCCTCAGCTGTGCCTAAGGGCCACTGCCCTTCCTGCCTTTCTCCTTAAGACATAAGCCATCCCTTGAGGCTGGTTCAACTCCACCCTCCCTAAGGCCACTGCGTCTTTCCCAATCTGTCCCCAGGTCTCTCTCCCTGCGTCTTTCCCCTTAACACTCAGAAGCCCAGAGGCCCCTCGCCCTTTCTCAGTCTCCATTTCCTCTTCAATTGCCCCCAACCTTGCCAGCGTCAGCTCTGTACCAGGCTCTATGCTAGAAGCCGGGAAGACAGCAGTCACTGAGACACTTGTGTCTGCCCATGGCAATCATCAAACAAGGGCTAAGTTAGAAGCTCCAGTTCTGATGAGTGCTATGAAGGAGGAATGCAGAGGCCATGGGAATGACTGCCCTAGTGACAGTGACCAGAAGGAAGCCAGGAGTGCCGTCACAGAACCTAGTGGCAGACAAGCAGCTGCCAGGATGGATTGGCAGAGGGCGGGGGGGGGGGGGGGGACACCCGGGAGGAGAAATTGGTTTGTGCAAAAACAAAAGCAAGAATGGGTTACCATAGGAGAGAAAGAGATTTGTAGCAAAAAGAAGGGCCTGGGGGAGGGGGGCTGGCAGGAAATGTGTGCAGAGGAGCAGACAGGCAAACACCTACACTACCGGCGCTGGCAACACGACAAGAGCCATGAAATGAGAGATGACCAGACAATGCCCATGCTGAGGGCTGGCTTCCCAACCACCCTTCACTGGGAAAAGCCCTGCAGCGACCAGACCCCAGAGCTAATGAACACCAAATCAGAAAGTTTCCCATATGACCAACACAGTCGGAGAAGCCTGTCCCGGGCTTAGTGCCCTCGGTTTACAAAGTGTCCTCTCGTCTCACACTCTCATCAGAGAACCCCCCTCTTGAAACCCGGGAGGCTCCATGACCAGAGTTTTACCCCAGAGCACATAATTGTCTGGACCTCCTCCCAGTCCTGGACTCGAGCTCGGACACCTTGTTCTTCAAGGCAGCCGAGTTCCTGTAATGCCCTAGGAAATCAGGGGCACTTGCCCCAGTCAGACCCGCAGAGGGTGACTTCCCGAGGTAGAGAAGCTTTGAGCAAAGGAAGAAGCAAGGGGAGCAGAGGCAAGAAGGACCAGGTCCCAGGGGTAGGCAGAGGCGTGATGATCACGTGATCATGGCAGGTGTGGGGATGCGGGGGTGGGAAAGATGTCAGGGATGGAGGGGGGCTGGCTGTGCCTCTGGGCGGGTCACAGCCACAAGCCTTCACCTGCTTCTTCTCTTCTCTAGGTCTTTCTTCGAGGAGTCAACGAGCCCTTAGTCAACAACCCCAACCCCATGGTGGTGATTGCTCGGATAGTTCCCAACTACACGGAGTTTAAGTGAGTCGGAGCCGGTTGAGGAGGGCGGGGGTTGAGGGGGTGGGGTGGGGGCTGGGATGGGCAAAACCTCCCCTTCTCCTAAGCTCCCTCTGTGCTCCCCACACTTGTTCTGAGGCCCTAGTGAGCTCCCCACAGAAGACTTCGCCTTTCTCTTCCAGAAGACCTTGAGCCCCTGGAAAAGGAATGTGGGGCTCTCTCCTGAGACTTCTGAGCGTGTAGGAGAGTGCAGCCTAAAGAGCAAGGAGGCAGTGTTAAGGAAGCCCAGAGGCCCTTTTCCTGCCTGGGGCGCCTCTGCCCTCCAACAAAGCATGCCACTGCAAGACCACAACCTCACAGTCCCTTCTACCTGTGAGGTTCAGGGCTTAAGGCTCCTGCTGCTGGTTGTCCCCAAAAGCAGTGGCATGAGTCCTGCCTCAGTGATCATACACCAGTGGACCAAACTGCAAACACCATATGCACGCATGGGCACGTGCATGCAACTTCCCCCAGAGTTTCCCTTTACCCCTTAGGCATAAGCCAGGATTCCCAAACTCTGCTAACATCTTTCAAAGATGAGATGGGAAGGCAAGAGCCATGTAAAGACAGTAACCCTGACTTACTCTGATATAGCCAAGGTACCTCAGGCCCCTGCTAAGGAAGCCTGGGAGCTTCAGCTGGATAGCTGTCCTCTCCTGACCCAAATAAGCCTTCCCAAGGTTTGGGTCAGAGCTCACCAGCGTGTCACAGGTCCTGGTCTAAGTTGGGGGGGGGCACTGTGCTTCCCTTCTCCTCAGCCCAGAGTCTAAGTGTGAGTCACAGATGTCAGGGTGGCCATGGGTCAGAGTGCCAACCATTGTCTCCTTGCCTCTCCAGGGCCAGGCAGGCCAGGCAGGACCCTGCCTCTGTGGGGCTGCCCCTCACCCAGGTTTCCTTCCCCGTCTCCTCGCCAATGAACTTTGATGTGCCTCGGGTCAGCCAGAACGGGTATCCTCAGGTATGGCTCCTGCCCGACCATGGTCCCATTCGTCCATCGTGGCATCGGCCAGCAACTCAGCTGACTGCTGAAAGCATCTGCTATACCCCACTGCTGCCCAGGGTCATCCCTGTGTGCTGCACGGGACCTGCCCTCAGGACTCCCAGAAACATTTACCCAGATCACGTCTAATCTAGTAACAAGCCAGCAGGGACTATCAGAGCTATGACAAGAAGAGAAGAGGGGACAACAAACAGTATGGATTCCACCTGTCATGGGACACCTCAAGTCAACAGTCATAGGGACAAAAACATCTAGTTCTATCAGGGGCTAGGGAAGATAAAAGAGCAGAGGGATCTGGAACTGTGGGTGTGAAGCTCTTAGGAGGAGGAGGAGGAGGAGGAGGATGGTGGTGGTGGTGATGGTGGTGGTGGTGGGTGCACATGTGTGCCCATGGAGAACAGAGACCAGTGTCCAGTGTTTTCCACTTTATTGTTTTTATGTTTTTAAATCTGGGTGGGGGTGGGGTACATACATGCCACAGCACAAGTATAAAAGTCAGGAGGTTAACTTATGGGACTCAGTTTTCTCTCTCCACCTTATGGATCCCAAGGGTTGAACTCAGGTCATCAGAGTTGGCAGCAAGCGCCTTTACCCACTGAACCACCCTGCCAGCCCCTCTGCACCTTGTCTTTTGAGACAGAGTGTCTCACTGAACCTGGAGCTCCCTGAGTCAGCTAAACTAGCCGGCCAGCAAGCCCCCGTGGTCCCCCTGTCTCAGCCTCTCCATACTGGGATTACAGGTCACTTTGCCCAGCCTTTTTATACGTGTGCCGAGGAGAGAATCCGGATGTCCAGCCAGGTCTGTGAAGACCTGGCCATTTCCTTAGCCTCTGTGATTTATGTTTAACCACAGGAGAAGAGTGTTGGTGTCTGGATAGTTAGGACCGGCGAGTCTTGGCCCCTGCCTTGTTTTGGAGGCAGGGTCTTCTATAGCGCAGGCTGGCTTCTTACTCTCCATCCTCCCAGCCCTGGGAAGGCAGGCATGTGCCACTATACCAACTTAGTCATTACTGTCTGGCATTTTTCTTTTAATTCATTATCATTGTGTGTGTGTATATATATAATATAGGGAGGGACATCCATACCACAGCACACATGTGGAGGGCACAGGGCAGCTTTATGGAACTGGTTTTACATAAGTTCTGGAGAGCAAACTCAGGTGGCTAGCTTTGACAGCGACCCTCTTCAGCACTGGGCCATTTCACCGGCCCATTGGCCCTGATGTTTTTGACAGTGAAACCATCTATGCAGTATAGTATATAGAATAACCCAAGATGTAGTGTATGTTGGGAGTGGGTAGAAAGCATATGTTTAAATATGCTGGAGAAGGGGTGCGCAGGTTGTGGCTGGGCCTGGGAAGTGGTCAGAATGACCTCCTACAGACTGCTCCGCTGAGAGCGTGCTGCACATGACGGAGGAGGCTTGGAAGACAGGGTGTTCTCAGAAGTCCCTCCTAACATCTGCCCACTAAAATTAGAACAAGACACTCTGTTGGAGCCCCAGCTTTCATTTAAAAGACATTTAAAGGAGGCTCAGGCACAGGCAGGAGTGGTGGTAGGCATGGAAGGGTGGGATAAAGGGGGATCATAGGGACAGCTTCAAGCCCAAACCAATCCCCAGCCTGATTTCCCCAGAGCCATCTCACACATGGCCCTGCATTTGCACAGAAAATTATGAGCCGATCGGCAGCTGTCCCCAGAGGCAGGAGGTACTGCCTGCTTTAATGAGCGAGCCTCTCCAGGCTTGACCACTGCTGCCTGACTCCACATGAGTGGGGAGGTTTGCCTCACTACAGACTTCCCCAGCGCTTCTCCCACATGTGGGACTCAAGCCAGCGCCCAGCAAGAACAAGACCGCTAGCTAACGGCTGGCTGAGGTTTGAAGTTGTATGTAACCTGTGCAGAGATGCCCAGGAACCTGCAGGGAGAACGAGAGAGGGACATGTAGGGAGGAAAACGGTATCAAGCCAGATGCCCTGGGCCTAGAGAGCACGCCGTCCCCTCCCGATCCCTTCTGAGCTCCATCCCTCATCTTTGCAGTTGATGGGTAGGAACCGAACCAGGTAGTTTCTAAAGCTGGTCCTCTGACAGCTTGGGGCACTCGCCCTTGGGCAGGGGGCTGCCAGCCCCAGCAGACCTAGGGTGGAGTCTATCTATGTGGCTTGCTAGCTGTGTGACCTTCAATAAATCAGCATTAGGTCTGTATGAATCCTCCAGACCTCTTGACTCATACCTGAACAGGCTGTTAGAAGACAAGGGCTAGCCCAGGCTAAGAGTCCCTTCTGTCTCCTTCAGAGCGTCACAGCCTTATCAGTGCGCCTGATGCCGGAACCCCATAGAAACCCCAGTCAGATGGCCTATCTACTGCCCTACCTCACAGGTAGCCTCAGCATTAAATGCTGCTTGGCGGTTGGCTTTAAAGGCATGATCTCTGACATCTAGCGATGACCGTTTGGGCATCTAGCTGCTCCTAGGGCTCCCAGGGTTCTGGCACAGATATGATCAAGGGCTAATAAAGAGCTTGGCTTTTTATGAGAAACTTGTAACTAACCCCTCCCACTCAGCTCCCAGCCAACCGAGCTCTCTAGTCTCCTTGGTCAAAATCAGGTCACAAGCACTTCCTGGAGCCCGTCACTGAGGGGGCGTGGCTCTGAGGTGCTGATAATCTAAACCAGCAGGTGTGAGGAGAGGCGGCACCTGGATAAGAGGGCTCCACCTTGTGGTGTGAGAAAAAGATGCACCAGGTCACCCTCAGTCTGTTCCACTCTTCTTCCAGCCTGGTGACGATGGCAAACCCTGGGCTCTGATCAGCCAAAGGACAGGCTAGACACATCTGGTTGGACACAGGTTTGCCTCCTGGACCCACCTGCTTGCTCCTGCCCCGTCCCACAGCCTGAAGAGTTAGGGCAGAACCCTCAAGAATGAAACAAAGGAGGAAAACAGCCCCTGTGCCCACCATCTCTTTCTGTCCCAGCTCTGAAGTTTCCCATCACCTAGGACTCACTCCAGTGCTGGCTGCCTTTCCTGCCTGGACCACTGCAGCAGCCTCTCTGGTCCAGCCTTGCTCAGTTTCCTCTGAGGAGCAAGTAAGGTACATCTTTCCCTGAACTCCACACTTCCCTTGGACCCCTCGTCCCCTCACACCCAGGACCAAGCCTACCGGGGTAGCTATGCTGTTCGTCCTGCCCCAGCGTTCATTGCTCCAATTCTCATCCAGCATTCTCTGCATCTGTCCCCTGTCACATCCAGCCTTGGCCTCAGCCCTCAGGTCTTCCCTGTGGCTTCCACAGTAATTTTCTCAGGCCTCTACATGATGACAGAAACGGGTGGGTGTGTATTCACACGTGTGTATGTGCTCTGTGCTCTTAGAAGATAAGCTCCAGGAAGGGGCGGAGTCAGTCTCTTGCTCTCCTGTGGTCCGTGCAATACCCTCCAAGGGTCTGTCTGTCATGACAGCCCAGGCAACACTTGCTGAGTTCAGTCAAACTGAACTTTTGCTTTCTAACAAAATATCTATTGTCTCCTTCAACCTTGCAGACTGCTGGCTTTTCAAAGTGTAGAGCACAAGGCATTTGACAGAAAAACTGGGTCCCAGAGAGGGGAAGGGACCTGCTGCTATCCAAACAATAAGCTTAATGTGGTCCCTGGGCCCAGAGCCAAGGGTTCTAGCATGCTGGAAGCCCCAGCCAGCACAACCCACTAGCAGTTCTTCCTCCCAGAGTGACTCCACTGTGCCTGGGCAGAACAGACAGCAGTGGCTGAGATGAGAGTGAGGGTGGCTTCAGAGGAAATAGGAGGAGGAGAAGGGACAAGGGCCCACAGAATGAAGGCTCTGTCCCCAGGGAGGGCAGGTCTGCCTCAGTGGCAGAGGGTTAATGGTTTTTCTGAAGATCACAGCTGAGGGTTAATCATATTCCTTCATTCCAAAGCCCACCATAGCCTTTCCCATTAGCATCTTCGGGCCATGTCTACCCTATGCCCAACCCACCCCCTCACCCCTGCACAGCATAAAGGTCAGCCAATAGCACCTTTACTTTCACAAGGCTCTGATAACAAATTGTTATTTAGCCCTGAGTCCTACACACACTCGTGTGTGTGTGTGTGTGTGTGTGTGTGTGTGTGTGTGTGTGTGTGGAGGGTGTGTGTGTGTGGGTGTAGGTGTGGGTGTAAGGGGGGAGAAAGAGTGAGTACGATTCACCCTCCCCAATTCTAGGTACGAAGGGCTTTCTCCTGGGAGACTTCAGGGGAAGGGCTGTCCCTCCTAGGCGGGCAGCCACTTACCACCTCTTGCCATGTAGAATCCATTTAGATCTGTTAATAAGTCCCAAAGCAGACAGCCAGCATCCATTAAATAACCCTTTCCCAGGATAGGGACAACAAATGAGGCAGCAGGAAACCGAGTCACAGTCCCTCCTCCCTGAGGGCCCCAGGGCCTGGCAGCTAGCCCAGGCAATGTGGCTACCTTCGTCTGATACCCAGGAGAAGGGAATGACTCTGGGAGGGTCATAGTGTAGGGATCAATCCTGAGAAATCAATGCCAAGTCTCACAGAGCTGACAGCTGGCCTCTGTGACCTAGGTTGCTGACCAGGCAACTTCCACCATGACATCTTAGGGATGTGCCCATGACACCAGCCACTTCCTAGTATTCAGGAACATCTGTTCCCATGTTCACCACAAACCATCTCCTTGGGGACAGGGAAAGATGATCAGCTCAGCTTTGGGCAAGACCAGAGGACCAGAGCAGGCCCATTCAGTATGACAGGCATAAGGGCTCCGCCCCCTCAGAAGTAGGTCTATACCGATATTCCCCCACCTAGGATCAGTCACTCCTGGAGTGCTTGTGTTGATTGTTAACCCCTCAGAGTAAGCCAAAGGTAAGACCACTGCTACTGTTGGCCCTGGCACAACAGCTCTTCCTCCCCAGTGTGACGCCACTGAGAGCAGGCAGCCCACACCGAGGCCACGCAAGGCTCTATGCGAGAGAGTTACAGGCTAACCTCCCACCTTCTTATTTATGTGGTTCTGGGCTTTTCCATGAGTTCCGGCCTCCAGGGAGGGTCCTCACACATGCTGAGCTCCGTGCCACCCCCACGCTTTGTGGTTTGTTTTCATTCTTCCATCCAGAAGCCCCTTCCTTCCCTTTCACTTTGCCACCCCTTCCAGCCTCCTCTGGCCTGCTTCTTTGGAGGACTTTGGACCACCCAAAGTCTACCTCATTTAGGGATTAGTCAATGCTGTCACGTTTCGTCTTCCAAGCCTTCTCCAATGCATGTGCCCATCTGCTGCCTGATGGTGCCTTCAGGTGACCTGAGACTCCAGTGGCCTGAAGCCAGATAAACCCAAGTTCTGAAATCTGAAGCCCTGTGCGGCCTTCTGAAAGGGGCTGGAGGAGTTTGCATGGAACAGAAAGAGGCTGGGTGTGAAAACAGTATACACATCTAGCAAGTACCCTAGAGCAGGAAAATTCTTTCACTGAACAATCACTTCAGGTATTTGTACTTAGAAAATAGTCCAGGATACAGAGATGTGTGGCAAAGAGCATCCAGCTCAATATTGTCATAGATTTAAAAAAATTAAAAAAAAAATAGGGCAACAAAATGTCTCCAAGGGTTATGACACTTGCTGCCAACACTAACAATCTGAGTTTGATTACCCAAAACCTAACCTGTGATAGGAGGAGAGAGCTTACTCATGCAAGTTGTTCTTTGACCTTACATATGTAATGTGGCATGGGTGTGCTTGCATGCACATTCATATGCACACCCATTTACAGGCACATACATATGCTCATGTGCACACATACACACGTACACACACTCACATGCCTACACACACACACACACACACACACACACACACACATATTAAGAACTTGATAAGAAAAGGACAACTCAGGGCAGTTGGACAAGACAAAGCATCATCTAAAGAAGGTGGGTTCTGTTTTGAGTTTTATACAAGCCAGGCTGGCCTCGAACTCTCGACATAGCTGAGGTTGTCCTCCAACTCTTTATATGGCCCAAGTTATCCTAGAACTCCCAATCCTCCTGCCTCTACCTCTCAAGTGCTGGAATTATAGGTCAATGCCACCAAACACAGAGTGTCTTGACGTTACTAAAGCCATGAGTAATGAGAGTTTGTTGAGACTCTGGGTATGCTTAGGTTTTGATTTGATAAGTGGGAGAGGGCAGAATGACAATTATACATATAAAATATACGGAGAAGGAAATGAGAACACGGTATTGAGTGGTTGCCTTGATGTAAGAATTTAGGAGTTTTCCTAGTATTTATTATTTATTTATTTATTTATTTGTGACTTTTGATAACTTAGACAAATACTTGGGGCAAGTAAGGGACACCCACAGAACTGAATCTGAAAGACGGTATGACCCACCCTTGCAGCTGTCCAGGCCTGGGGGACCCCCGGAGCAGCCCGTGTGGAACCAGTCCTTCCTCTTCCAAGGCCGAGACGGAGCCACCAGTTTCTCGGAGAACACAGCCCTGGTGCTGGAGTATTACCCCTCTGCCTCGAGTACGTACCCAGCACCCCATCAGGGCAGGATTCATCAGGAGAGTCCCGTGAAGGGTTGGTTGGGCCACCTGCCTGTCTGCTGCAAGGACTGCCTAAGGGCCTCCAGGAGCCAGGAAGGCCCCAGTGCAGGCAGCCCCTACAGTAGCTTCAGAGCACAGGCCAGGATTGACTCGTGGGCCAATCCCTACCTGGATAGCATAAGTGTCCATCAGTGAGGAGAGTGTATACTGGGAGAACAGCAGAGGAAACAGCTGACCCCAAGTCCCAATCCCATAACTGAGGCACACACTTACCCAGAGGACAGAGACAGGGCAAGCCAGAAACTTACCAGTGGATATAGAATCTGCTTAGAGCTCATGCTGAGCTGATAAGACTCTGAAGAACCAAAGAGAAAGAGTGTGTGTGCATGTGCATACGCATGCGTGTGCTCAAGAGTGAGCATGTGTGTGTGTGTGTGTGTGTGTGTGTGTGTGTGTGTGTGTAAGGGAAACAGGAGACAGGCAAGTAGAATCATTGGGAACCCAGAGAGCACATGCCCATAATGAAGGACAGAGCCTGAGGAATACTAAAGACCCATCTAAGAAGCCGGGGCAGTAGAATGGGTCGTCACTGGCAGGACCTCGTTCGGCCCTTCCTCACAGTGAAAAGCAGTGAACCATGGACCCTCAACCAGCCCCTGGGTGTCTCCGTGTTACCACTGAAGTCTCGTCTATACCACAAGATGCTGACAGGAAAAGCCTTGAAAGGGCTGCAAGTGGAACGGCTCCCCATCATTGTAAGTGCCTACTGTTAGCTGGTCCCTCGCATGGCCCCATCCCACCCCTACCTCCATGGCCACACCTATAGAAGGGAATATGGCTTTGGGAGGAGGGGTCGTTTAGATAGGGTTCTCAGTGTAGCCCTGGCTGTCCTGGAACTCGCTCTGCAGATCAGGTTGGCCTTAAATTCAGATACCAGACTGCGTCTGCTTCCCAAATGCTAGGATGTACAGCATGCACCACCACCATACGGGTAAATGTAGCTTCTTAACAGCCTCTATCAGGCACCCAGCAAGGAAGCCCGCAAGTGTGAGGAACACCAAAGACTAGTCTTAGCTGTGGAGGTGGGGTGACAAGCCAGGCTGAGCCCCTGGAAACGCAAACCTGGGCCCCAGAGAATAAAATCTCAGGCTTCCCCAGACCTGGGTCTAAGGCTTTCCCTACCTCCTATAGGACCCGGGACAGATGACCACCTCGCAAGACCTCATTTCTTATCTCTATCCACACATCCAGGATACAGGAAGCAGAGGGTTATACTCAGGGTCTAGAGACAGACAGACTGAGTTCAAATTCTGGCTTTGCCATTTGCCTACTTTCATGGGATTATATTCCTTGCTGTGGGAAAAATGCTTAGTACTGTGCCTCAGTTTTCTTATCTATATAACAAACACACATTCACACACACATGCGCGCGCGCGCACACACACACACACACACACACACAATTGCTACAGGATTTGGTCAGGAAATATGTAAAGCATTTAGAATAAATTCTCAATAATGTCAGGCCTGGTGGCACAGGCCTGTAAATTCTGGAATGAAATTTTAAAATGGAAACTTTGAGGCTTGTCTGGGGACCTTAAAAAGTAAATAAATAAATAATTAAGTAAAAATAAAGTAGCCAAGGCTTGGAGTGTGGCTTTAGAGGAAGAGCGCTTTCCCAGTGTGTGAGCTTGCAAGAGGCCAAAGGTTCAACCCCATTGGAAAAATACGAGAAAACTGTATCATTATCTTATCATCTTTTAAATTTATTTTTCTTTATTTTTTTTTGAGACAGGTTCTCAGGTATTAGGCTTGCTATGTCACCAGTGATAACTGAGCTCTGGTCCCCCTGCCTCCACTTACACAGCGCTGGGATTGCAGGCATGTGCCACCAGCACCATTGTCTATTTCTGAGCCACCATTTCCCTAAATACTTCTGCCATAACAGCAAGCAGGAACTTCTGCTCTGCCAGAAGATGAGTGTGGAAGTGCCAGGCAGGTGTGAACGGAGTGAGAGAGCAGTGTGGAAGGACAGGAACCGGCAGGCGGCCAGCTCTGGCATCCCACCCACACACCCTGGCACCCTCCCTCGTCCTGGAGAAGTCAGAACAAGAGGGGAAGCAGACTGCCTACAGCTGGCCTGGCCATGTGGACTTACTGTGTCTTCTCCTCCCCAGGACACCAACCTAAAAACCATCAATGGAGAAGCCCCCTCGGTGAATCTCTCCTTCCAGCTGCTTTCCTCTGAGGTAAGGGTGGTGGGTGGCCTGGGAAGGTAAGACATGTGTCAGCTCCCATAACCCCCTAAGTGGGTGACAACCTCAGGTTGCTAACCCTCCTGCTAACCACAGGTGCTAGCCCTCAGGTCCTGGGGTCAAGGACACGGAAGAGTCAGTTGGTTCAGTTGAAAGCTCTGAGGGGATTTGAGGCCCCAGGAAGTCAGGCAGAATGCTAAGATTAGGAAGAGGAACAGGGGAAAAAAAGGCCACAAAGACCCAGGTCTCTCTCTAGCCCAACCTATCCTAACCCATACCTGCTGAAGGTAGGGGTCAGAGTTCCACAAGGGTGCCAGGGGAGACCACCCCTTCCTGTTGGAACCTGCACTTAGCAAGACTCCTTTCCTAGCCTACACCTCCGGAGTATATATTGGGCAGCATGTCTGCAATCAAAATGTCAGTAAACAGGCTACGTTCTTTTCTAGAAGATGAGGCTGTAATCCCAAGTTCCTCTGGGGGTGCAGGCAGGAGCCAGTCCCTTGCAGTGCAGGACTGGTGGCCCACATTTTTTTGCTGGCTGCTAGCCAAGGTCCTCTCAGCTCGCGGAGACCGCCCACATGCCTGCCTTCTTACCACGTCCCTGTACTGCGATGCCAGCAGGCACAGCCAGTCCCCAGTACGCTTTGAAATTCCTACTTTCTCTTCTGTAAGGAGACAGAGAGGACTCTGCGCTTTTAAAAAGAACTGGATCATCAACGTCTCAAGGTCTGCTATGTCATAGAACCCAACAGAACCATGAAAGCGATGGCTTTCTATTTGGCAATTCTAAAGATTTAGGTGTGAGGACTGGAGGACCCATTTTAGGATCCTGCTTGCCACAATTTAATACAAGTAGTTGTTGTCAGGGCCAGCCGCGCCTGGTGAGTGGCCATTGTTCCCCTGGCCAGCTCCACTTAGGCCAAGCCCAGCTTCAACACTGGTCATGATGTACTTGACAGCTTCCTAATGAAACTTCTCCACCTCTCCCTCTCTGGTACTAGGGTGTGGGCAGTTTGACTCTGAGCCCAGGAAATGTTTAAGAGATGATTACGGGCTAGTCTACTCTTTCTAGCTTCCCAGGCCAAACAGCTGTGGAGTAGTTCAGGGCTTTATGTCCTTCCCCATGGAGAACAGGAGGAATCCATGCTGTTGGGCCTGAAATGAATATCTGAGAAGATGACAATGTGAGAGCCCCAGCCCCTCCTCACTGCCGTGTTCACTACCATCCCCTCCAGACCCCTCCGTCTCTGCTCATGGAACCCACACATGTGCACACCACTATATCTAAAGCAAGAACAGGAAAACTGGGAGAGAGTTGTCACAGAAAGCAAAAGACCCAGGGCTACAGAGGTGCCTCAAGCCTGACCACCTGAGGTGGATCCCCAGAGCTAATGCAAAGGTAGAGGGGAGAGAACTTATTCCACAAAACTGTGCTCTGACCTTTATGTACAACACATACACACACTCACATACACACACACACATACACACACACACACACCGTACATACACAATAACTAAAATTTTCAATTAAAAATGTCTTTTGAAGCCAGGCAGTGGTGGCGCACACCTGTAATCACAGCACTCTGGGAGGCAGAGGCAGGCAGATTTCTGAGTTCGAGGCCAGCCTGGTCTACAGAGTGAGTTCCAGGACAGCTAGGGCTACACAGAGAAACCCTGTCTCAAAAAAACCAAATCCAAAAAAAAAAAAAAAAAAAAAAGTCTTTTTAAGTCCCTAAGAAAGAAGAAGCTGGGAAACGTGACATCTCTCCCAGAGTGTCCTGCCTTCTGGGGCCTTCTCAGGGACTAGGGACCGTCAAGAGGCACTGACGGCTTCTTGCCATCTCCCTCTCCCTCTGCCTTGCCCCAGGACACATGCATCCTGCAACCACAAGAAGGAGAGAGAGTTATGTGTCCCCGGCCAGGAGTCTGGTGGGGCCAGACAGGCAACAGGCAGGTGGGTAGGACATGTTCCCTGTTGCCCAAAGGCTGGGCACAAAGGTCTCTGGTGATGAATTATTCACTGGAACTGTGCTAAGTGCAGAATTAATCCCTTTCCTTCCAGCTGGCGGCCTCACTAAATTATCCCTCCAAGTCATGCGGGAAAAGGCTGCCGAATTCATTTAGCTGCTGAGTGTTTTGATCTGGGCCTTGTGATTTTGCTCCCCCTTTCCGTAGCCCCCTTCCCCTGGAGGTGGGGTGGAAAAAAAAGCCTTTTAGTAATGGATTTCTAAGAAGAAAGGAAAAGAAAAGAGGCCAAGATAAGGTGTGTACCAGGGAAAAAAATTACTAGCAGACATACAGAGGAGCAGCTAAGAATTTGTACACACGGGTTCTGCACGTCAGTCACACATGAGTGTTTACACAGGGATGGTCATATATGCACAGATATGCACGTGCACATATCTCTTCCATTTTGCATGCATTTAATGCATATGTACACATGCATCCAAACATGTAAAATGACAGATGTCTTCACACCTGTGTTGGCACACAAATATCCCTCTGTAGCTCAGCTGTTCCTTGGTGACTCCATCTGAGAAGTGACCAACAAGTGACTCACTTTGATTCCACAACATTGAAGAACAATTTAGGGACGTGACTGCTAATGCTGCTGCAAACGGACTAATAATCATCCGGTCCTTGCAGCGGCGACGACCACCTCTTCATCCTGTCCGGTTATATAAAGTCTAAGGAGCATCTCCCACATGCCAGACACTGGCCAGGTCAACCATTTCACCACATGACCCTGTGGATTGAAGTGTGGGCAAGCCCTGTGGCTATAAAGCCCATGTGCCTCAAGGCACATTAATTCAATTAATTTTGGACAGGACCCTCACCTAGTGTAGACACAAGCTCTTTTGCTATCTTCCCACTAAGGGTTAAAAGAAGAGTGTTGAGAATTGATGGAGTCAGGTAGATCTAAAAGGGTCCTCTCCCTGTATCCCCATCACCTTAAAAGCATCATTATCCCCACACGCCCTCAAACATGCATCGGCTGTGCTGGGGTTAAACAAGGCCAAGAAAAAAGTTCTTCCCTTCATAGAGAAAGGGGGATAGAATGTGCACGAAGGTTTATGAGCAGACACCAGTTCATGATGCACACACAGCCTCATGACCCTTGAGATGATAAAATCCCTAGAAAGGCTGCAGCTTCGTGGTCCATGCTGTGCTTCTCCATGCCCAGCCTATGGGCCAGTGATGGCAGAGTCGGAACGAGGACCGCCCATTCATTTCTCCCAGGACAGCCTACAAGCTCCAGGAGGCATCACCAGGAACAAAGTACCAGAGTCATGTGCACGCTCCAGCTGCCCCAGAGGAGCTTCAGGTGTCTTGGGACACCTGGCCCACACAACTGACAAGTCCATCCTTGGGTAACTCCTCGCACATGGCCAAGAGGGGCATAGAGCGGAAGTGCTCCCAGCCTGAGGACAGAAGGCTCTGGCTGTTCCAGTTTCTTAGATGCCTAGTAAGTGTCTCAGAGCTCAGGGACAAGAGTGCGGTGGGATATCCAAAAGGAGACAGCAGAGGTCTCTGCCAACAAATCCTGGACAGGACCGTCCTCAGTACATTCACCCTGTCTTCTCGCCTTGCTTTGTCATGACAGGGAGCACACTCCCCTTAACAGCAGCCGCTCCTCCTGACAGGGCAGTTAACTCTAAGAGACAGAAACCCTCGCAGTGAGAGCCCCTGCCTCCAGTCTCCCCTTGGCCCTGCCCCCGACTTTGTTCTCTGTGGCTGCAGCACACTCTGGCAAGCCTGCCTGGATGGTGTCATCCGCCAGCAGGCATGTTGGCAGATTGATCTGCTATAACACAGCCTGCTAACTCAGGGATTGGCAAGCATTCTCTTTGGTCTGGGATACTGTGCTTCAGAGGGGGTTGTTAGTGGTGGAGGTATGGGGGTGTGGTCGCCCTGAGGTATTAGCGTTTGCTGCCTCTGATGATCTATCTAAAGCTGGAGCTGTATGTGCAGGAGAGAGCCTGAGCAAATCCATGCAGAAGCAGACACTAGAACACACACACCCGGTCCTCTCCTCCAGGAAACCAGTTAAAGGAGACTTTGGAGGACCCATAGGCTCTAAGAATTCATGATGAGCCCACGGCCACTCCACAGACACACAGGAATCCTCCTTTAGTGTCCTGCTTCTCCCTTCTGATCTCAGTGCTTTCTCTTTGAAGAGGGGGATGTGTTGTCCCCCCCCCAAGAGGCTTTGCTTCTCCTCTTTTAATAACCCCACCACATCTAGGGTACCCCCCAGCTTGCAGGCAGCCTCTTTGAAGTGCAGCCCAAGATGAGCAGTTCTCCCTCAGCTGACCCTGCTGTGCGCATACTAGGTTAGGTGTTCACTGGGCTTGTTCCTGCCCCTGCCATGAAACGCACCCTGTAAGTGAGGCAGGGCAGGACCACACAAGCACCTGGGTCACAGTACATTTCCCCTCTTAGAGTTGGGTTTCAAGAGTTAGTGGCTGACTGGTGTTGGAGGACCTGGGGCAGGCAGAGGTCAGGCGTCTCAGGTGCGTCAGGTCACCCCTCCCCAGCCTGCAACCTTAAAGAACACGGGGGAGACTTGGATCCTACTAGATGCCTAGAATCTGGTACTGCAAGGAGGTGCAGTTGGGGTCCTGGTCTTAGAGATAGGTGGAAGACACAATCCAGTTGGCCCTCAAATCCCTCTTCCTCTCCCTGGAAGTGCAGTAGAACAACCCTCAGGCCACAAAAAGGACCACCTCAGTGCCTTCATGCCCAGAGTGAAGTAAGCCAGGTGGCTGGGGTGGGAAAGCAGAGGACAAGATAATCAGGCAGGCTTTGAAGGGATCTTTGGAAAGCCTTGAGTGCTTGCTTTGGATTTGTCCTTAGAGAAAACTTGAACCAAAACTACCTCCGTTTCTCCACCAAACATATCTGCCTAGACATCCAGCACCCAGGGCCACACACTTCTCGCCTCTGTTAGTCAGTCCTTTGGAAGGTTCTATTCCCACCCTCAGAGTCCAGCTCTGAGAACACGATCATAGGAGGATGGGCCCAGAAGAGAGACCCTTCCCCTGCCAGCATTTCAAGATGCCTTCCCTAAAGTTCCCCATGCTCTCCGCTCTCACTCTTTCAGGGGGAGGGGATGGCAGGAGACAGAGAGCTCAGTCCCACCCTCTCCTCACAACACCCCTCCCTCAGCAGCTCAGGTGCAGTCTGGAGGGTCTTCCAATCCAAGGTGAAGAAGCAAGGGACAGGTGTGGGTGGCAAAAGAAAGCCTGTGTTTTCCCCAGGACCACGCTGGCCCTTGGGTCACAGGTGTAAGGTGTGGAGCAGAAGCCATCACCCTGTCTCTTCCAGGGGTCCCACCTGCTTTCCACCACTCCCGGGCTGCCTTCACTGGTGCTGCATGCTCCAGGGACAATATGGATACCACAGGCTCTTGTCTTCCACGTCACTCTTCCCATACAGCCTACTTCAGAAAATAGGGAGGGAGGGAGAGAGAGAGAGAGAGAGAGAGAGAGAGAGAGAGAGAGAGAGAGACCTATAGACTCCTTAGCTTGCTTCATGACGGGAGTTTGCACACTTCCAAGAAGCCCTAGCTAACCTCTAAAGATCCTTGTCTACCCCTTCCCTCCTGTCGGTGTGTTTTCTCCCAGTGGCCCGTCTTCTTCCTGAGCACATCTGCAGGAGCTCAGCTCCCATGTTCATGTCAGGCCTCCTGGCATCTACTGCTTTCCTTTTTCGAAACAGTATCTCCCTGTATATAGCCCGGGCTGGCCTCAAACTTATGATCCATCTGCCTCAGCTTTCTGTGGGCTGCGATTCCAAGTGTTCATCTCCACAGCACACTCACCCTCCCCTGCCTGCACCAGCCCTCCCCCTTGATGGACTTTTCACAGACTTCGCTTGTGATTCCCACACTCCTGTTTACCTTCTCTTGACCTCTCTTCTCTTAAAATGTCTCCAAGTCAGTGAAATGCCATTGGCACTGCTGGTTAGCGAAAGACCATCGCTCCTTTTCTAGACACATGTTCCCCTTTCCTGCAGCCAGAGTCTGCTTGTTTGAATTCTTCCAAGGCAGGAAGAGCCACTGAGGCCTGGAATCCAGTCTGCGACACCCGAGGACAGCCCACCCTCACATAGTACGTCTTCTCTTTCAAACCTAGACGTGCTAAAAATATGCTTGTGGCGACTCATCATCTCAGCCCGATTTCTAGCCTTAAGGTCACTCCAATGTTGATTTTATAACACACGGAGAGTTCCACCTGTCTGCCACCTCAGGATCCAGGTCACCCATGATGCTCCGTCAAGATGGTCCATCTGTGACACACACAGTGTTCATCTTCAGTCCTGGGTTTGCATCCTGGATCTTCTCTGAGCTTTCCTTTCCTTGTCTGTAGAGGGAGTTGTAATCTTGTAAACTCTGAAAGGTAGCAGGTGCTGATGAGGGAGCTGGGCCTGTGCTGCGACCCAGAGCAGGGTCCTGCAGGCACCCAGGAAGAGAGCTCTCAGCATATTCGCCAGAGCTGCTGACAAGCATCCTGCATTCAGGGATGGGGGCAGGGCCTTGGGATGCGGGAATACCAGAACCCCCGTAATCTATCACTCAGCACCTGCCCCTCACGACAGCTGCTCCACCAGCTCTCCGATCATGCAGACATCAAAAGGCCTTGTCAAGGACTGAAGATAAACATCACCAGCACCGCATTTATCTTCACAGCAATTTCCGCCTTGCATTTGTGTGTGTGTGTGTGTGTGTGTGTGTGTGTGTGTGTAGGTTGGAGGGCAACTTGCAGGAGTCGTCTCTTCCCTTTCTCTCCATTCATTATGTGGGTCCTAAGGATCAAACTCAGGTTGTCAGGCTTGGTGGCCAGCACCCTTACCTACTGAGCCGTTTCTCTCTCAGCCCTCACAGAAATTTTCCTGAGAATGGAGAAATGAGGAAGGTGATTATCTCTGCCTCCAGAGGTTAAATTTGCTAAATTTCCTCATATACCCTGACTAGAGCTGGGGCTATGGAAAAGATAGATACGAAAAGACCTGTGTCTGAGTCTTAGACCAAGATCAAGGCTCCTTCCAGGCCCGGGTAATTCAGGAGGCCTGATGCTGGCTCATGTCTAATTTATTAGCAGCCTCGGGGCCATTGCTGCCTTGAGAATGTGAGCCTGCGATGCCCTTCAAGAAATAGTGTCCTAAGTCGGATGCCAGGAAGGCTGAGGAACCTGGAGGTTTGGAGCCTCCTCTGCGTTGCTTTCCTTACAAGCTGAATGTATAATTTGTTGGTTGAAGACATGAGAAGAAAGAAAAAAGCAGAGTAGAACCTTCTAGAGAAAACAAAAACAAAAAATAACAAATTTCTAAGAAAGTGAGAGCTGACCTAGGGATTCTCCCTAATCAAGATCAGACCACTCTAGCCTAGTCCTCCCCCCAAGCCAAATGGATCCCTCGCCCAGCCAAGATCTCGCATATATGACTTCATTAGCAACTTATTTGGGCCCTGACCTGTACCTAGCAACAAAGCACTCCAACAACTCACCTGTGCTACTAAGCATCCAGCGTGAGATTTGAGAATACAAAGGCAGGGGACAGATATGTCACCAAGAGGCGTGGTTTGAGTTATGCTTCAGATAGTGGCTTGGAAAGTGAGATGGGGGGGGGCTGTATCCAGGGCCGGCATGAACAATGACATGGAGGCGTAAGTGCCTAGAGCCTGCGGGGGGGGGGGGGGGTATGGATACTGTAGTGAGCACTGACCCTGGACTTGTATGAGGGACCCAGATTCTGGAAGAGCCACTCAGAGGCTCAAACCTGCCACAGCTGCAACCGCTCTCGGGATGCCACAAATGAGGCTGGCCGTGTGCTCGGGAGGCAAGGCCTCTTGAAGAGGCTGTCTGAGCCTGGCCTACAGCTGAAGAGAGAAGAACTTACGACTGCAGCCACAGGAAATGACAAAGCAGTGGCTGATCAGGGAGCCACTGCACGGGGCTCATTATGGTGCTTGCCAGCGGGCGAGCCTCCCTTATCAGGGAGAAAATTGTATCAGGCCTCCTGAATTACTAGCGATTGGAAGCAGATTTCTTGGGACGCACTTTGTTAGATACCTAATGAACGGGATACAGGAGAGCAGAGCCCTAAGCCTGGCCGGGCGGGGGACAAATGTCTTTGTTAAACAGAATTTGTCAGTTTCCGCTCCAGGCTCCCTGGGGAGGGTTCAGGGCCAGCTAATTGAATTAAGAGCCTGTGTTCCCCACCAAGAGAGCTCAAGGCGGGGATGAGAGGTGGGCTGGCCGGAAGGCGGGCGCTTTCAGCACCGCGGACAGCAGCTGCAGCAGGGTTGCTTTGTAATTGCCAATGCAAGCAGGAGCTGTTGCATTTTGCATGTCCAGGGATCTGGGGGATGGAGTAGGGAGGAGGGCAGCAGAGGTGTCGAGAGTAGGGAGGGGAGACAGGTGACCTAAGATGTTGCCGGCTTGGAATGCCATTGGCCCAGCCTGTCTCAACAGACCCCACTTTGCTGCTGGATATCTTCTCCCACCGTGTTTCTCACGTGGTGTGTAGCAGCAGCTGGCACAGCACAGGGACTGGGTTGGGTGCTGAGTCTGAGCTGGTGCATGGCCGTGCATCTCTTTGAGCTTTCAAAGTCAGTCCCCAATTACAGCCCTAATGAAGCAGGATCTGGTGCCACCACGGAGCTACAGACAGAGGGGCCACTTGTCAGCCCCGCGCTGCCCCAGCAGGCCTGCCAAATAGAAAAGCAAATAAACACGCTTGTGGGACGAGCAGACAGAAAAGAACGGAGTGAGCAGAGCCAGACAAGGCCTGCATAGGCAGTTCATCCTCACAGCTGTGCCTCCAGCAGCCTGCCCCCTCTCCTCTGCCTGCCTTCCCTCCTCCTCAGGACACTCCTCTGCCTAGCAGAGACGGGTGGGATGAATTCACTGTTCTGGACGGAGAGTCCCATCTATAATTTATCTTTTTATGAAATTAAAAGAATTCATACATAGTAACAGAATCTGTCTAAAAATATCTGCTGAGTGTGTAACTCTGACCCAAAAACACGCATTCCACATGCCTGAGTTGGCCTAGCTGCTCCTGAGACCATCGGGGTGGACAGCAGGGAGACAGGCTGTGGGGGAGGTGACTCCCTCAGCAATTGTCCTTGTTCTCTGTAATGACTGGGGCACCTCTGGAGACCTCTTTTGATTTCATTACTCCTACTTCCTCCTCTAACTGGATTAGATGGCAGTCTATGAAATCCAGGGCATTGAGATTGGCTTTCTGCCTGGAAATGAGGAGAAATGTCATTACGGGTCCTGAATCAGCATCTTACCCAAGCTTTGGCCCACCTGGTCACTAGGGAGGTGGTCTTTGCCCCGGGTAGTTATTCCTTATTTTTTCACCACCACCCCCAGCCCCCAGCACACACCTATCATTTCATCCAATGAGCATTTTATAGCTACCCCTTTCCAGGCTGATTGATGTTCAGCAGCTTTAGGATTCATTTTACCTTATGTGTAGGGGTATTTACCTGCATATATTCTTGTGTACCACATGCATGCCTGGTGTCCATAGACATTTGAAGGGGGCACCAGATCCCTCAGCTGGAATTACAGGTGGCTCTGGGCCTCCATGTAGGCCCTGGGAATCAGGACTAGAACCCAGATCCTTTGGAAGAGCAGCCAGTGCTCCTAACCTCTGGATTCAGTGTTCAGAATCTCTGAGCAGGAGACAGATGAGGTACTTTTCCTTATCCAAACATTCACTCAGAAAACCCCAAACTACATGACCTGGAGTCTACACTGGGCACTTCCCAGGCATAGAAGACTGTATCATTTGGGACATCTAATGAATCCTGCCCCTTTTCAAACAGGAGCAGTGAGGCAAAAAGTAAAGCTAGCATTCACAGATTTAAAAATACACACCATGCAACCACTAGCGTGCTGAAGTCAGCCTCAGGTCACTGATGAGACCCTCTTCCATTCCAAGAGCATTTTGTGGCCTAGGATGTCCCAGATGATTCCTTTCGTGTGTGGGTGACATAAGGCCTGACATAAGCATGTAAGAGCCCTGTTACATTTCTGAACCCCCAGTTGTATAACACATAAAAAATCATTGTGAACACCTCAGTGTTTGAATGCAGAGTCTGTTTATCTAGTTCAGGTGTGTCCATTTCATGTAGTGAGGCACACACCCTTCTCACTCCATTGTTTAGAGGCAGGCACTAGGGCACCCGGAGCCCGGAGCATGCCCCTCCTGTTTGGCATTGTGCCCATGGCTCTGTTTGCTTCTAGCAAACACCACCCAGTGCATAAGTATGTGTGCAATGAGGCTGAGCGAGGATTCCAACAGCTAATGCAGGATGAGACTGGGCCACCTTCAAGGCCTCTGCAACCCGAGACTGTGTGAAGCTTCAAACAATGGGCAGATGGTAGAACTAACAATGGGTTTCAAACAAGTTTTCCTTAATTAAAAGAAGCATTACATTCTTAGTTATCTTGTGTATGTCTGTGCGCATGTCCACATGTGCCATGGTGCATGTGTAGAGGTCATGTGCAGAGGTCAAAAGACACCTTGCAGGGAACAACCTCCTCCTTCCACAACATGGGTCCCAGGGATCAAACTCATGTCTTCAGGCTCGGCAGCAAGCACCTTCACCTGTGGAGCCATTTCACCAGCCCCAAACAAGTTCTAAAGTGACGACCCCCAAGGAAAAAACCACGCATACATGCCCACAGAGCGTGAAGTTTTGTTAGAAAAAACACAAAAATAGAAAACAAGCCTAAACTCACAGAACAACGTGGTAAAAATGTAGGTAGTAAAATATAGCAAGACATAGGACTAGAAGAACCCTGAAAACTTTTGACCAAGAGAGGGCAGAGGCCCAGGGCTTCCCAAGAGAGGAGGAGGAGGAAGAGGAAGGTCAGGAAGAAGGATGGTTCACCAAAGTGCACAGAGAGATGCTGTAGGGGTGATCAAAGTGATAACAGGAGAGAGAGAAAGGAGTCAAAGGAGGTTCTAGAAGTCATCGCCATTGGTGGCATACTTGTAGAGCATATGTAAACATGTGTTGAGCACCTACAGTGAACAAGACACTAGGGATAATAATGTCCCTGTTTACATGAAAGCTCAATCTCGTGACTAGTGGGAGAAGGCAGAGAGAGTCAGTAAACCCACTGTGTGAATTGCATTTTCATAGAGTAAGTACTGAGAACACTGTAAAATGGTATGCTATGACGAGTGGGCTTGCTTTAGAGTTGGGGTAACTTCTGTGTGAAGGGTAGGGCTTCCTCTAAAAGATTGCACATGAGCAAGACCCAAATGATGATATGGGGACAGCTGGATGAGGATCTCTGGGCAGAGAAAGAAGCATATGCAAATGTCCTGAAGCCGGGAATCACTGGGTTTGCTGGAGGAACTGCAGGACACTGCAGCTTGGGCCCAGTGAGCCAGAGGGAGATGGGGAGAGCGTACAGAGGCCAGGCATGCAGGGCCTCCTGAGCCATGCCAGGACGCTTGAAGCAGGCACCGTGGAAGGGCAGGTTCAAAGTCTCTCTCCATTTTTTTTTAGAGGCCAGAAAACCTCTTGACACCAAACAACAGCAAGGCTCTGCCCACCCTCAACCCCAAGATCCTAGATGAGAATCTGGCCGCCATCCGTGAGTCCTGGTCCAGGAGCTCCTTAGACTCCTCCTCTCAGGAAGCAGAGGAGCTTCAGCCCCGTGACGTGGTGAGTGCTTCTCCCGAGGACACAGAGGACTTGTGCTGTGCTGTGGTCATGGGAAGGGAGGCTCAAAAGCCATCTCTGCGACTGGACTCCCCGGGTGGCAAGTGAACTGTCCCTTTAGCACACTCTACACATGTGAGTTACCCCCAAAGTAGTAGTAGGAAGGTGTGACTCCCTTTCACATTTCTTGTTTCTTGGGTAGACTCTCATGGGATTTATGAGAAATTTCTGTAATCCTGCCCAGTCATGACCAGTTCGGAGTATGTCCCTTAGGCCATGGGAAGACCCCAAGAAACTCTAACGTGTAAAAGGAGCAGTTGAGAGGCACATAAACAAACAAACAAGCAAACAAACAAAGAAGCCACTGTTTTCAGACACGGGGTCAGTCTTTGATGTTGGGACCTGGCCTCAGGATAGGTCACTTCTGAATCTCAGCCTCTTGGTACAGACAGTGGAAGAGCATAAACCCCACAACCCCGAACAACAGCACAGCTGAGGTCCCCCCACCCCCTCATCAATGACCGAGAGTGATTCCATATATGACTTTCTACAGCCCTCCTCGGGAGATCCCATGAGCAAATCCTGCTCCAAAGATCCCAAGGAAAGACCCTAGGCAAAGGGCACTCCTCAGGTCTCCTCCTGCAAGGCCTTGCCCTTCTCCACTGACAGTCTCCTCATCCACCCTGACACCTGACGCCCTTCTGAAACAGTACATCAGGTGATAGGGAAGGCTACTGTCTGCTGGGTGTGTCCAAGATGTCCCTACACGGAGCACCGCCCCTAAGAGCAGAGCCTTCCTGTCCAAGGAATGGTTCTCAGGAACATCTCTGGCACACCACACACACACACACACACACACACACACACACACACACACTTTCAGAGGAAAAGCTGAATTCGGGAGCACCTCAAGTGAGGCTATTACTTGCATTGAAAATAAAGGTACAGATCTCAGCCTGAGAGATTCGGAATGGCATGAGTGAGCCAATTCTTGTCAACCTTCACAGCCTGACCCCAAGTAGTATAGGAAAGAAGGTTTATTTTAAAAAGCTAGTGCAGAAAGGAAGAAAGGAAGGAAGGGAGGGAAGGAGGGAGGGAGGGAGGGAGGGAGGGAGGGAGGGAGGGGCCACTACAGCAAGGGCAGGTGGGAAAGAAGGAGAAGGTGAAGTGGTCCTCCCTGGTCACTGCCAGAGAGGGACAGTGAGCCCTTACCCTACCTACTACCTGCATATGAACCAACCAAGCCTCAGCCCTACCCAACCCCAGCAGGCAGAGCTCACTCCTGAGTCACACTACCTCTGAGAGAAGAGATTTAGACAATGCTAAATGTCTGGCCAAGCCTCCCATGTCCACCACCCACATCCTGGACACAGTGTGAGCTGGGAGTGAGCAGGTGGTCCCCGCAGGTCAAGATCGCTGGTAAGGCCTGAGCTGAGGGTAGCGAGTCTGAGGGCCTGGCTCATATGCTATAGCAAACATTCAGAGCCGAATGCTGCACATTTGTCTGTGGTGGGAGACATAGAGGGGGTGGAGAGGCTCTGCTGGAGGCTCACTGCACCTATAAAATTGATTAAGGGTGATAATGATGGGAAAGGAAGGAGAAAACAGCTTGGGAGGGAAAGAGCCTGTCAGGGCAGGATGGATCTGATGGTGGACATTTGAGGCCTTGACTTTAAATATAAAGAAGGATGGCGTAACATGGATAGACAGACAGTCAGTCTGGACTTAACTTTAGCATTAAACTGAAGGAGAGAGTCCAGACTGCAGCCGGGGAAGTTAAGATCAGTCATTAGGAAAAACTCTGAGCAAGAATAACCACCGTGAGGGGCCTGCTTTCATTCTACCAATTCTACCACTCTACCGGCTATGACCTGGTCAGAAGTAATACGATACCAGCCCATGGCTTCCTGCTCTATCAACCCATGCTGTGTAACATCCAAGGAATGCTGGGTGTCTGTGGAGGCCAGTGCTTAACTAACCCACCCTCCATACCCTGAGGAAGGTAGTGTGCCTGCCCTCTTTCCCCCAGTCCAATCTACTCCAGACCCATCCTAACCTTGAACCCTCCTTCTGACTCTTGGCTTCAGCTTTATCTTCCCAGGCCTGACTGAGCACTCCAACACAGTACAAGGACACTCGCCCCACCCCTGCTCTCCCCACAACCCCACCCCCCTTGCCATCACTCTGTCCCGGTTGCCATCCTACACACCTACAGGCTGAAGGCCAGAAAGATGAGGGCAGAGCACAGACACGCACCTCCCCATGGCTGGTAGAGCCCAGTTGCAAGTAATAGAGTGTGGTTGGGTAGCAACAGGCTACAGTTCCACGCCAATCACAGGCAGCTATGCCGCCATGGGTCACTGTTCCATGGCAACCAGAGAAAATTACACAGCAGTGGATGAACTCCCGCAACCATAAACAGCGACAACAGAATACAGCCACGGAGCCCAGGTATGTGGCTGCATAGCAATAGAGCCTGGTGTAGGGTGATGTCACCAGCACTCCCGGGCACAGAGGCATAATTGTGGGACAGAGCAAAGGCACAGATTTATAGCAGCAGATACCTGAGGACCCTGAGGCACTTGAGTGGCAGTGACACAGTCGTGAGGTATGTGACTTGGCAGCAGAGCCTGTGCGTGAGGCAGAGTGCCTTGTGACACAGTTGTGCAGTGACCCAAGGACGAATGAGTAGCCCCCTCTGCTCTCTCCTGTGGCCTTGGCTGAGCCTCTCTCCGCATCACCTGACTTCCGTGGCGCCTCAGCCTCTGTCTAGTGTCGCCATGCGTTCCCCAGAGCCTCATATCCATTTTGTCTCTGGCTCCCTCCTGGGGAGGAGCCTACTTGGGGTCACTGGAAACCAGTCTCTAGGAAGGGAGCTCCTTGGGACAGAGGAACAGGTAGAGAGGATGTGGTCTTTGTTCTGTGCAATGTCCCCTTCCCCTCACAGTAGACAGACCCCAGCTGGAGCTCCTGCAAAGCCCAGCCATTTCTCACCATCCCTAGACACCTAGCTCTGGTGCAGTTATTTCAAGGATGATGTTTTTAGAGCAGTAAAAAGCTCAGTACTGGGTGGGCTTACTGAGACCTAGAGTAAGATCCCAGGCAGAGCTAAGGGAAACACTTGTGTCCCTTACAAGCAGCCCAGAACATACATGCTTTCGGAAGCGTTGAGCTCCTCAGTTCTTCTGAAGGGGAAGGCTCTCCCAAGACCTTCTTTGCCAGCATTTCATCCTTAGCCCGTGGACACCTGGACAACTTCCTGAGCTAGCTCATGTCTCCTGTGCCAGCGCCACAGTATCTGAGCTGAGGGGCTCCACTCACAAACGCTCAGGAGACGTCACCAACTACTCAGAAGCCTAGGATGGCCCAGCCTAAGCAGCGCCCAGCCCTACACCTGGTGAAGCCATAGGGGCAAGAGAGGGGACAGACACCTGAGAACTGGAGATCCCCCTTAGATGCAAACAGCCACAGATGATCAGCCACACGGAGCAGACAGGCATGAACATGTGAGGGACAGACAAGCAGGGGACATGGTCCAAACAAAGGACCTCCCTGAAGGAGGGAAGAGATGGAGAAGAAGGAGAGAGGACCTAAAAAGGCTTCCTGAAGGACGAGGACCAGGCTTTAGATAAGGGATTCAGTGTCTTTTCCACCAAGGGGTTTAAGCAAGGGTTGTTTCCCTCCATTGTCCTACACACACAGACACACACAGACACACACAGACACACACAGACACATGCACTTGTGCACACGCGCACACACACAAACTTGTTCATATCCATGCACATATACACATAGTCATTCGCACACACATACAAACATTCACACACACATACTCACACATACACACATGTGCACACACTTGTACACATCCATGCACACACACTCTCATACATACACACATATGCATATACTTGTACATATCCATGCACACACATCATACACACACACACACACACACACACACACACGTGCCATTGTCTCTGTCTATTCCCATTTCTCTCTAGCATTATTCCCCACCCTCTCCCTCCCTCCCTTCTCTCTCTCTCCCCGCTCCCTCCCTCTGGCCTGCTCACTGCAGATCTGTGGCCAACCAGAGGGCCCACATACTAGAAGATGAATAATTGACAGGGTTGTTAAAAGATTCAGTGGAGTTTTCCTGAGCTCCCCACACTGGGATAACTCATTTCTTTCATTCTCTTTGAAAGCCTCTCCCCCACCCCCCTCCTCTCCCCTCGCCCCTGCCCCTCCCCCAAGCCTGGCTTTTCCTTTCCTTTCCTGAGTCTGTGAGTCCTACAAGTCTCCGACCTTGACCTCAAGGACTCTTTAAGCCACTAGCTGTCCTTGTCCTGTTTAAACTGCACTTAGGGGTGGCAGGGTGACTCCCCCTGACAAGGCCCCACTTGCACATGGAGAGAAAGGCCAGCTGGCTTCACCTGAGGCACACACAAGCTGAAGCCGTGCAGGCTCGGGCCAGAAGCTCAGACTCCCCAGGCCAAGGCCACCCTCTGACTGGCACAGAGGGATCCCTGCTGTGCCTGCCCAGTTCTGTCACTTCCTGTCCCTGTGCCCTGACTGTAACATGGGAGAGCTGCTCCCTTGGGGAGCAGAGAAGACCAGTGAGGCCTTGAGAAAGGGAGGCTGGTCCGCATAGCAAAGATCCGCGCGAACTGAACCGAAGCCTTTGTTCCTTCTTTGCATGGCCTGTTTGCTCTGGACAAATCCATGGCAGGGAAAATTTTCTGCTCCAGGCCTGCCTGACCCATTCGACCCCTTATATTTTATGCTTCCTTCATCAGCCCCTGACCACAGGGCCCAGCCTCTCCTGGCCTGGCTCCATGCTGGGCCCTGCACACACTCTCTTTCTCCTTGAAGTAACCTTGAACTCCACTCCCCTCTATGGGCCCCATTTCCTGCCTCTGTCAGCAGAAGACCTCGGAGCAGATGTGTCCTAGTTCCCAGAGATGCTGAAGGGTGGCTGGGGCCTCCACCCTTCCTCCAGACCCCACCCAGGTGATCGAAGGCTCAAAGGCAGTCTAGGCTCCCTCAGCACCACCTGGTGGCAGAGGCTGCATCCTACGCAGGAAACCTCTGTGGCAACCAGCAGTAGTCCCGGAGGGAGACCCAAAGTTCCCCTAGACTCTATTCACACAGCCTCAACCCAGGGTACCATGAGCTGACTGGGCATGCAGAGCAGGAAAGGCTGAGAGGAAGAGCCCTCAGCCCTGCGGGGACATCTTTCATTGTCATAACCATCACTTCTGCAGAACCACAGAGACAAAAGGCAGAGGAGAGGGACAGAGACCCACCCGGGGAACCAAGAATGTGAGACACCTGGGCTCGCTCGCCTCAGTGCTAAAATTCTCACCTGGCTGGGTGCCCTTCAGATCACAACACCCAAGCCAGCAGCCGTCTTCTCCACCTAGCTGTTATCCCATCCCTCTCACCCCTCGGCCTCTTCTGCCCCCAGCCCCTCTGCCTCGAATGGTCCTCACAGCACCAGTTCTCTGCCCCTGACCTCAAGGCACATGTCCACCGCGCACTTACAAAGGCCTCACAGGCCCTGCTCTTCCCGGCTGGAAGTCATCCCAGGGCCTCGCTTCTGCACCTCCTAACCGGGGAACCAGGAGGAAGGGGTTCTAAAAATAAATGCGGTGAATGTGTGAATGTCACAGCTAGCTGAGACCTCAACGGCTTCTTCCCTTTCCTGTGCCTTCCTTTGCTTCTTCAGTTCTTACCGCACACACGCATACACGTGCACACACATACAGTAAATACATACATACACACATACACACATCGCACACATGCACGCACGCACATATGCATGTGCGCGCACACATCGCGCACATTCAGAAAGAGGAGGAGGGAAAGGAAGTGAGACACCGAGAGAAGGAAGGGGAGAGACACAGTGGCAGGGAGGGGGTCAGAGAGGAGAAGAAAAAGAGGATCTAGGGGAGGGAGGGGGGCACACAGAGTGGGAGGAGAGAGAGTAGGGAGAGAAGAGTGAGAAAGGAGAAAGAATGAATTACTAAGCCTTTGGGACATAAAGGGAGACCATGGAGAGGAGCAAGGCCATCGTCCCACACAGGCCGTCCCACACAGGCCGTCCCACACGGGATCCGTTGTCTCTCCTGCAGACCGGGGCTCCACTTGGCACCCACAGCTTTCACAGGCTGTCTTCTGTCTATCTCCAGGGCTGTGTGAGATTACAGAAATCATTCCACCTCTCTGATCCCGCCTTCTCGTTGTTAAATGAAAGGAATATTGTCTCCTTGCTCCCTCTTGAGGCTGTGGGGAAAGTTAACAAAAGCGTGGGCAGCGGAAATGAAAACAGCCCCCGTGTTCGGTCTGTAAGACCCTTTGAGACTGAAAAGAACAGACACAAATCTCCAGGCCTCCCCCATGACTCCATCTCCAGAGCCTGTCCCCAGACCCCTGCGTGCTGTCCCTCACCCTCCCCGTCCCCGCTGCGTCTCCGACGGGCCATTCTCCCTCTCCATCCATCACCTGAGACTAAAGAGATTAATAAACGAGACTCATAACTCAGCTACTGGGATGCGCCAGATATTTACGGCTGCGTTTCAATTTGCAGAGAGATTAAGTGTTTGTCGATTTATTGTCTCGGTGGGTGTGTGCTGGGAGCAAGCAGGCTGAGCAAGGCACCCTGCTGGCCAGCTCCCCTCCCCCAACCCCCACTCCCTCCCACCCTCCATCCCTCGAGCTAGTAGAAACCAGTGCTGTCCAGCTTTGAAAGCCACTGCCCACTGGAAGGGTTTGATCCAATTGACCAGGGAAGCATAAGGCCTTTACACAAGGTGAACCCCCCACCCACATCACTAAACTGTCTCCTAGATAGAGACCTAAGGGCCCAGCATCCTCTGCCCTACAGCATCCGGCAGTGCCTGAAGTCACACACCCTCCAGAAGGCTGATTACCAAATAGCTTTCCCGTTCACTCCTAAGCCCAAGGATGATGTTTTAGGGCAGCCCTGGACCTGCTGTTTATGCCTCTATTGGGCCTAGAGATACTGGGATCCTGGAGGGGTCTCTGCAGTGATTAACCAGAGTGCTTGCAGAGTCCCAAGAAAGGAAGTCAACTTTGGAAAACTGGGAGAAAGAAGGAACCTCAGGAACCAAGAAAAAAAGATGGTGTAGGCCAGTTAAGTGGGGGCTCCAGGAGCCAAGAAGGGGTTTGATGCCTGCTAGGATTGAAAACATCAAGAATCCCCCTCCTTTGTGTGCCCCAGCTGCTGCTTACTCCCCAGGCTATCCTGTGAGTGCGAGCACTCAGCTTCTCCAGCACCTGCTTTGTGCCAGGTCTTGTGAACGCCACATGGAACCCACCACCAATTTGGGAAGTTCTAGCAAATTTCTGTCAAGAGCTATGTGACTTTTGGGAAATCGCTTAACCTCTCTGATGTTAAGTACAGGGATTACTCCCGACTTACCTTTGGAGGTCTCTGATAGGACTGACGAGTGCGGGTTGCGTTGCACTGGGGACCCTAAGGAGCTGTCCATTTCTCAGGGGGCTTGCTAATGAGTATGTTCACGGGATCTTTTAGACTGAGCAGGGAAAGGGGAGACAGTACAGCTCGCCCAGGCTTTCTCTCCAGAAGCCTGTCCTCAAGTGACAGTCACATAAAGATAACTCCATCCAAGGACACCAGTGCTCAGAAGCTCTGGGCCAGCAGAGAGACACACAGGACATGGGAAAAGGACATGGCCAGGACCAGAACACAGTCTTCTCCCAGGATTGAATCCCAAGCTCATCCCTTTCCTTCTAGACTCAGTTTCTTTACCTGTGAAATGGGGAGAACATAGCCCTCTAGGAAGGAGAGAGAAAACCTTCCAGGTGCGGGGCAGAGAACTGAAAGGCTGCTGGAGTGCTGGACTGGCCAGCTCAGGACCTGGCCCAAGTGCCTGAAGGATCTGGCTGAGAGATGCTGAGGAGGAGGGACCACTCAGGGCAGGGTCCCCGGAGGCAGGAGAAATTACCCTCAGAGAGAGCTGCAGATGAGATCACTGGAATACCTGGGCCTGGAAGTCCCCCTGCAGACCCTCCCTTCACCGGGTCAGGCTGGGCGGGGTCTATGGGTGGGGCCCTGGATCTGACAGCATCCTCTCCACCACAGTTAATGAGGCTGGAGCAAGTGGCTCAGCCTCAAGCTTTGCGCTCAGCAAGATGCCAGCACTGCCTGGCACTCTAATCCACGGGCCATCCTGCCCTTGATTAGCTGGCGCTGGGCCGGCGAGGGTGTAGTGTCCACGGTAAATAAGGTAGACGATGAGGTCATTAGTTCTTGGGGCTGAGTCATCAGTTCTCAAAGAGGCACGGGCAGCAGACCCGGGGAGAGCTGGGGGAGATTTGCTGACCTGGGCACTGGAACTGGTCCCTTTGTGCAAGCTGCCAGCCCTCTCATCGGACTCGTCATACAATGCCGAGCATACATGTTCATACAGACAATTCCAGCCCCCAGACTTTGAGTCATAACTCAGTGTTTCTTTAAACCCGACATTGTGTGGCTAGGGTTCCTAACCCCATCTTGTCGCCTGCTGGGGCTAACAACAGGAGTGTCAAGCTCAGGCCTAAGGCTCTAGTCCAGAGCCTGATCCCACAGCAGCCTGAGCCAGCCAGGCCCCATGACTCAGAACAGAAGTCTGGATCTTGACTCACACACCCCTCCCCGAGTCCGTCTGGGATTAGAGAGCTGCCTCAGTTTCCTAGTAAACATAGAGACAGGCCAGAGCATGCAAAAGTAGGAGAGAAACCCCCACGCCTCAATATTGTTACACATGGATACACATAGCAACCAACTATGGAATATGTTCTTTCACCTGCCTTTACCAATACACTGGATATCAGTCCTCAAAGGGTTCTTGGATCTCCATCACAGGATTCCCTTATCTGTGAGCAGGGTTGGGAAGAAGCTGTTCCCAGGCTCGCTGCTCCCTCACCCGCCCCTTTTCTTCTCTCCCCATCCCGGTTCAGCCCACAGCCTCTTTTGTGTGTGTAAGGGTGCACTGCCACCTTCCGGAGCATGGAGCCAGAAGCAGGAGGGGATTCTCAGGGCTAAAGGGGCACATTTTTCCAGCAGGCATCTCTGATGGTCCCACTAACTCCTCACCAGAAGGGAAGGGTGGTGCCCAGAGGAGGGCCAGAACAGGACTGCAAAGGAGGGCTGCCTTAGAGCACAGAGGGGCTAAGGACACAGTCTCCTGTCCTTCCTTCCTGCTCTGTGACTCTTAGAATGTACTCCTGTGTGCCAGATTAAATGCTGCTCAGTACAATCCAATTTTCTCTTGATACAGACCAGAAAATCATACACACACACACACACACACACACACACACACACACACACACAGTGCTAAATATCCAATCGAGCCTACAGATAATAGAGAACAGCCAGTTCGCTCCCGGTTTAATCAGATAAAATGGCCATTTATCGGCTCCTGCCGCTGTAGACACTGCATAGTCAGCCGGCTGTGGGAGTGTAGCCGAGTATTTAGGCTGCGTCTTTAAATCTTCAAGGGGGGTATGGGGGACACTGCACACAGGGGACTAATTATCCTTCCGACCTTAGCCAGCTCTTATTCAAACAGACAAAAGGGGGCTGCAGCCTTGGTGGTGCTAAGCCGGCAGCAGAATTATTTTTGCTCTCAGATATGCAAATATGTGGGCTTCGGGGACTGCACTGAATAGCAGTAGCTCAGGGATTGCAAGTGGCTGTCTTAGGGGTTCTGCGGGCATCTCAGCTTCCGTATCAGGCTCTGTGGACACCCCCTCTTGATCCCTACTTTGCTGGTGGTGGGCTGTGAGGCTAATGGTGAAAGCCTCTTCCTTTTGACTCCCCTCTTGTTTATGGGATGAGAGACACTCAGGAAGCTTCGGGGACCAAGTCTGGACAAGCCCTCTTCTCCTTGGCCCACCTCCTGCTTGAGACAGCGCCCATCTGGAGCACAGATATCCATAGCTGCTTGCTCTCTTCCTTGGTTCTCCACCGCCCTCAGCTCTGCCTGAAGAACCCAGAATACTCTTCTCACATCTAGCACAGCTCTCAGCACCCACCAAACATATCAAACACCCTGCCGGCAGCCCGCTCACCCAGGGTTCCTGCTGCTTGTTCAGCCCCCCAGCCAGAGCTCAGAGAAATCCCCATCTTTTACCGTTAAATGGGGAGAATGCCCCATAGTTTGGCTGTGTAAGGCCTGGTTGCCTAGAAAGGGCTTCCTGAGCTATGAAATGCCTGGGTGAGGGGGGACAGCTGAGGAAGGAATCTTGGGGACCAGGCTTCATCTCTCTCACTTTCCAAGACCCTATATGACAGTGGTCAGGGCTGCCTTGGAAAATCTACACCCCCTCTCTTCACACCCCACTCTGATCACTCAACTCAGGGGACCCTGCAGCTGGAAAGGAAGAGGCGTCACAGAGGCAGGACACTGAGCAAACTTGATCAGATCATCCTGGGTTTGAGGTGGGCAAGGGCCATTCCTGACCCCCAAGGAGAATTCCCCAGGCAAAGCGAGCTACCCTTTGTACTGGCTGGCTTTTGGTCAGTTTGATACAAGTCTAGACATAACTGGGAAGAAGTCTTAATTGAGAGCATGCCTCCAGATTGACCTCCAGGCAAGTCTGTGGGGGATGGTCTTGATTAATGTTTGCTATGGAGAGGCCCATTCCACAGGGGACAGTGACTGCTGGCCAGGTGGGTCTGAGCTGTATTTGAGCAAGCCTCCCTCATGAAGCACTCTCATGGTCTCTGTGTCAGTTCTGCCTCCCCTCCAAGTGCCTGCCTTGAGTTCCTGCCCTGCTTTCCCTGGAGGATGTAAGCTGGAATAAAACCTTTTCTCCCCAGGCTGCTTTTGGCCATGATGCCTTTATCACAGCAGTAGAGACCTAACTAAGACACCCATTAAACCCCGCCTTATCACTGTCAGATGCTGCTGGGTTTTTCCTGGAAAGAAAACACTTACATTTCTCATTGCTGTGGTGAAATGCCTGACAAAAGCAACTTTAGGAAGAAAGGGTTTAACCTGGGTCATAAGTTGAGGGTTCAGGGGACGGCCACCGGAAGCAAGAAGTACCTGTCACATCACACCCCTAGAGAGCTGTTGCCCAACTTTCTCTATTTCATTAACCTAGGACCCCAGCTTGTGGGGTGCTGCCACCTACGGTTAGGGTGACTCTTCCCACCTCAATTGACCTAGAAACTGCCTCACAGATGTGCCAGAGCTTTGTCTCCTAGGTAATCCCAGATCCTGCCAAACTGACAACCAAAGTAACCAGGCACAGGATTAACACTGGCTAGGGATTCCGGCAGGAAGACTCGGGGTGACAGGCCAGGTGAGAGGGAGCTCTCGAGGGACCCTTGAGCCCTGGGCTGGAACCTCACCAGGCCAAGGTAGACACGGGTTTCTGGAAGCTTGCCTAGGACACCAAAAACCAAGGCATTATGTGAGGCTGTGGCTAGCTCGGGTGAACCGGGGGCTTTCAGCGGCACAGGGCTGAGACGACAGGACCTGGGCTAAAGGCTGGAAACTGCGCGCCATGATGTCAGATGGTGGTAGCTCTGAGCCCTCAAGAGACAGTCCAGGTGGAGCCTGTGAGGTGAGGGGGACACGCCCCATACCCAGACAGAACTAGTTACCCAAGGCTCTCTCTGGCATGCCCCCCTCTCTGAGAAAGTCCCTGGAGCAAATGTGTCTGACCCTCTACAAAACTCAGACTCAAGAAGCAGAAACAAGATATACATACATTATATATATATATATATATATATATATATATATATACACATATACATATATGATATATATAAATATGTATCACAAAAATCTCATAATATTTTGAGTAAGTGTATGGTTTGATGTTGAGCTACATCCATAGCTATCCTAGAGAGCTAAGTCCTCTGGCCACAGGGCTAGCATGTCTGTTCTGAGTTTGCTCCTCCCGGATCCCAAGCAGAGGGTTCCTCCTGTCAGCTGACCCAAGACTGGCTGACAGAAGCTCAGGGGACCAGGTCTCACTGTATCACCAGCTGCCCATGACACCTGAGCCCCCGTCACCTCAATGTATCCACCACTACACACACACACACACACACACACACACACGCACACGCACACGCACACGCACACGAGCGCACACACATACACTACCACCACCAGGTTCAAGGGGATCTTTGGGTCTCCAAAAGGTCCAAATATGCACTCAGGTCTCCTTTCCTCAGAGACCAGGCAGAGACCTCCAGGATTCCTCCCCTCCACAGCCCCAACCCAGGCTTTATCTTCTGGCCAGATGCCTCCTGGGGACAATGAATAGGAAGCCACAATCACACAGCTTCACAAGAATAATGCAGGGGAGGAGGTGAAATTGCCTCCAATTAAAGCCTGGACAGTAGACTCTCCTAAAGAGAGTGTGCAGAGGAAAGGAACAAATGGGTGACCGGCCGTCCCCACGGAGCAGCTGCTGTCCTCCAGGTCAGCTGACTGGCTGGTGCAGAGAGCTTCCGGGTTCTGACTGTGATGGGAAAGACCAGGCCTGTAACTGCAGCTGGTGATGCAGGTGAAGGGACAGACAGTTCCATGAATATAATTACTCTCTTGCTAATTCACACCTCGAAGGCAGGAGCAAATGAGTGAAGCCAAACCCTTCACTGGTGTGGCTGCCATGATCCTCATGTTAGCCAGGAGTGGGAGAGGTGGGGCCATCCTTTTGTGGTTGGGACAATGTTCTCCTACTTTGATGTGATGTGCAACAGAAGAGCTCCCAAGGTCTGACTGTGGTCAGACAGCATAGAGAGATGAGGTGTTCTCTAGAGTCAACAGTAACTGGACAAACTGGATCAGGAGTCCAGAGCTCTCTGGCTCCAACGTCCCTTTCACATCCTTTCTTTAGCCTAGGAGCCTGAATCCCGCCTGCTTCTCTGGATGCACAGCCCCAGCCTGTCCCTGGCAAACAAGCTGGGCCCCTTTCATGGGAAGGCTCGGTGAGGCTGCCATGGATCAGCCACTCCTGTCCGAGCTGGTCCCCAAGAGCCTAGAGGTGTGAAGGGTAATGAGGCCCCGTAATTAAGGCTTCTGGAGACATGGCTGGGAGATTTATAGACAGGCTTTGTCAATAACTGTGCGCTGGGCTGCGGATCCGGCGAGACATCGATAAGTGCTCGTTAAGGCTTCTCCCTGCTCCCTGCCCTGCCCCCCGCCGGCCCCTCCCCTCCTGTCAGCCGCCTGTTCACAGCGCCTGTGTACACAGGCCTTTGCTCAATTCATTTGCACTTGTTGGCACCATCTGCGCTTTTCATGTGTTCTCATCAAGAGCTTCTGGGCCGCGCACATCCCTCTCAGGTGGGCTGCAGAACAGACACAAGCAGCCTTCCTCCTGCAACCACGACTCTCGGGGAAGGTCAATCTAGGATCGCCAAAGACAGAGGCATTGTTTCCTTTTCCCCTCCCCCTTGGCCCCCCTCCCTCTCCATCCCAGCTCCTCAACCTGGTGAGCTAAGCTTGGCCTGAGGTCCTTGTAACCCTTCACCCCATCCTGACCCCAGCAGGCTGAGTCCTAGCCTTGCTGAGGAACCCCCTTCTCACACCCAGTGATCTCAGGGCACGGTGTCCCGTCCTGGTTTTCCAGCCCTGCTCCCCAAAGCCTGGATTAGATGGGTCCCTGCTCCAAGAACAGGGACATTTTGGGCTTACAGAATTGGAAAGGGCCAAAGAAGCCATGTCCAACTCTGATGAGCAAGGGCAGCCCAGGAGCCCAGGGTGGGACAGCTCCTCTGGGTGGGTGGGGCAGAACAGGCCAAGGCCTGCTGGCTCCAGCTTGCCTCCCAGAGAACCAACCAATGAGGTGTAGTGTTAAGCTGCTCTTTCTGAGTAGACTGTCTCCCCCTTCTGCATGGATTTTTTTTTTTTAAGACATGATCCCATTTGGTATTTCAGGCTGGCCTGGAACTCTGTCTAGGAGTCCAGGAGGCCCTTCCTACCTCTCGGGTGCTAGGGTTACAGGTGTGGGTCATTTCATCCTGCCTACTGCACAGCTTTCTGACCTGGGGGTTGTTAGAGTGCTGGCCTAGCTCTGGAGGCACCTTTGCCTGCTCAGCCTCACAACTGCCCTGTTTGCTGGGACCTTGATAAGCCATGCATTAGATCCACAAAAACAAAAACAAAATCAACCAAACCAAAGTCTTCCTATAACTGTCTGGCATTGTATGTGCTATATGGGACAAGGAGTGAGGCGCGGGGACCCCTTGGCGTTCGTGTTACTGACAAAACACCCCAAACCAGGCTAGTCTTCCTGTGCCTGGCCTGGGCTCCCAGGAGCTGGCCCAAGCAGCCAAGGGTGTGGTGGCCTCTCTCATAGCAGCTGTACTTGTTCAGTATCCAGAGCTGGGCCCCCGAGGGTGCACTCAGGGCCAGCCTCCTGTCTCCTGCCAGAGCAGACTGGAAGACAGTCACGTCTGGGGCCTGGCTGAGCCCCGCGGATGCCTCCACGTGGTACATTATTGATGGTGCTTCTAATTGTGCGTTTCCCAAAGTCCACAGGCTTTTGATGAAAAATTCATGGCACGCCCGAGGATGGCAGAACTCTCGATCGATTGGCAGTGCAGCAGACAAGGGGTCCAAGGGGCCCCTCAGGGACAACGGTTGGAGGCTGGCTGGAGAGGGGGTAGCCACCAGTGGCACAGTGCCCTCCTCCTAGACTTCTGGCTATAGATTTGTAGGAGGGAGAGGTGCACCCCAGGAGGCAGCAGCTGGGGGGAGAAGCCAAGAAGAAGGATTAGGGTGGTTTTGAGCCTGTATTTGATGCCTGTTGGGTGACTTAAGTCAGAGAGGCACACACACACACACACACACACACACACACACACCTAAGTCTCATATTCTCTTCCCTATTGGAGACTATTGGACCCTCCAGAGCCCCCCATGAGTGACCCAAAGAAGAAATACTACTTCTGGGGCCACCCCTATGTGCCATGGAGTGTATGTACCCAGAGCGTCAGAGCTACGAGTTGTCCTCGACTGTCCCATTTGATGGATGCGGTAGTGTGGACCGTCTTGCAGGATGGAACCCAGGCCTA
The DNA here is from genome assembly GCA_964023405.1 of Apodemus agrarius. Classification (NCBI taxonomy): domain Eukaryota; kingdom Metazoa; phylum Chordata; class Mammalia; order Rodentia; family Muridae; genus Apodemus; species Apodemus agrarius. The sequence continues at coordinate 61,058,045 of OZ030012.1, read as the reverse complement.
GAGGTGTTCAGTAACCTGCCTGAGCTAATTAGTGGCACAGCCCACAGCCTTCCCACCTCACTAAGCCAGTTTAATATGAGCTACAGAGTGGGGGTGAATTGTCCCGCTTCTGTGCCCACCCCTGTTGCATTAAAAAAATAAGTGAAAAATGAAGCCAGCAAAACAGAAAAACATGTCTTCCCCAGTCCAGCCTACACCAGCAATACTGACAGAGGCCCCCGTGGATAGTGATTCTGAGGGAGAGGTGTCTGACTCAGACCATTCTGCACCACCCCAGAGGGTCCAGAGAATCCTTACAGTCATCTATGCATTTGTTAAACCAGTACATCTTTACGATGTGGTCCGTCTCTGTCAGGGCATCTTGTTGGTTGCAGGTGGGGTCCTATCAAGAAAAGCTGTAATCTACACATGCCTGGGACAGGCAGGCTAACAAGTAACAGCCACGAGCACTCCCCCACCCCCCCACTCCCCACCTCCCCACTCCCCACCCCTCATCAGCCCAGGGAGGGGTTATGTAGCTCAGGCTGCTTGGCTCACGTGGCTGCCATAGTTAGCCCTGCCTTGTCACCCTGCGTTTCTAAGTAGTGGGTTGGGGTGTTTTCCTTTGCTTCCTAGAGAGTTCCTTTCAAAAACATCCACCCATGTCTGCGCTGAACTAAAAGGAAAGGAATTTGCCCAGACCATCAGGAAAACAGAGCCGGAGGCCCCTGGGGTCACGGTTGGGGTGTGGAGCCCCGTGCCTGTTGGGAAGAGGGTGAGTCCAGCTTCGACTGCTGGGCCCTGGGTGCAGCTAGGAAGGTACAGGGAGATTCAGGGAGGCAGAGCGTGAGTCCGGTGGGTGAAAGAGCCTTGAGAAGGAGACAGAGAAAGGGGACAATCAGGCAAGACAGAGCTGGAGGACAGGGAGGGTTTCTAAGTAGCAGTAGCAGAAGCCTAAGGTCATGAAGGACTCCCCACAGCCCTCTCTAGGCCCGTCATTTCCTTGCAATTCCCTGGCCAAGGAGTGAGCCTGGCCTGTTCTCTCACCCCGTCCAAGTGTCCCCCACCCCGGGAGAAAAGAATGAGGCCCTATGGCTTGCCTCCTGCTTGCTTCAGGGCTAGGCCAGTCACCAAGCAGACACTTGTTGTAGCAACAGTCCCTGAGGAGGACCCATCCTGGGGAGCAGAAGTACTCTCAGCACAGATGGGGGAGCCGGGAGACCCAGCCCCTCCAGTCCCCCCAGCCCCCAAGGTTGCCCTGGGACTAGCTGACAGCCGCTCTGTAAGTCTGCCCATACCCACTGACTCCTGAGATGGGTCAGCTCTTCAAGCTGCAGGTGTGTAGGGGTGTGTTGCCAGGCAACCAGCAGAGGCATTCCCAGAGCCTGTCTGAGTAGGCGGTAAAGTGAGGGAGGGCCAGGGCACCACTCCTAGATGATCCTGGTCTCAGGAACCTTCGATGGGGGTCCCGGTTCTAACCGAGGCCACTAGAGCCCACACTCAGAACCCAGAGAAGGAAGAAGGCAGATGAGGGGAAGGAGACAGGATGGGGCTTCTGGCAGTCAGGACAGCATAGGCAGCCTCTCTCTGAAAGCAGGGGAATAAGGAGGTGACCAACAGGGAAGGATCCTTGTGATAGGGTGATAGAGTCAGTTTGGGGACAGCTCTGTCCCCTGTACAGCCAGCCCTGGACTTTCCTGACCTGAGGGTAAGGGCCAGGTCAGCTCCAAATTTCAATCAGCGAGGCAGGACTCTGAGCCACTTCCCAGAGGAAAGCTAGTGCTGGCTTACAGGACACAGGGTCTTTCTGGAGGAGGAGGACCCAGAGTGGGGCCTTGAAAGCTGGGTAAAGTCAAGGGAGGCCTGGGGGCAGGGCACAGGAGTGGGAAATTAGATGGCATCTTTCAGAAAGCTCTACAAACCTCTGTGCCCTTTCAGGCTCCGCCCCATGGTCCTGGCCGGCCCAATTAGCCAGCCTGGCTCCTGCAGGGGCCAATTAAACAGGGGCCAGGGTCAGATGCAGGCCAAGGCCCTGTAGCCCCTCAGAGCTTCAGGGAGGTAAGCACAAAAGCTTTCTCTGCTGCTTGGGAAGGAAAAAGAACAGAAGACAGAGAAAATGCAAGGCGCTTTTGTTTCCTTGCTATAACCTTGGACTGAATAAAGAAGCTACTGTGCCCCTATCCCCGGGAGGGCAACCTTTAAAGAGCAGGGGAAACTACTTGCAATAGCACTTTGCATGGATTTGGTGTGGCTCAGAGGCCCAGCTGTCAGCCAAGGGAAATTATTTGATGAACAGAATTTCGGATGAACAGGTCCTCTGTTCTAGAACCTGCTATGGCTCCCCTCTACTCTCTGTGCTAACAAAGAGCTCCTGAGGCTGACAACCCACGCTGGACAACTGAGCAGGCTGGGCAAACTGGGCCTGCTCCAGACCTCTGGCCAGGTTCCCCTGTATGCTATGACGTCCACCTGTGTACAGTGAGGTCAGGTCTGCCTGTGGCTATGATGTCCACTTGTGTGCTGTGATGTCCACCTGTGGCTATGATGTCCACCTGTGTGCTGTGCTGTTCGCCTGTGGCTATGGTGTCCACCTGTGGCTATGATGTCCACCTGTGTGCTGTGAGGTCCACCTATGGCTATGATGTCCACCTGTGGCTATGATGTCCACCTGTGTGCTGTGAGGTCAGGTCTGCCTGTGGCTATGATGTCCACCTGTGTGCTGTGATGTTCACCTGTGGCTATGATGTCCACCTGTGTGCTGTGAGGTCCACCTATGGCTATGAGGTTCACCTGTGGCTATGATGTCCACCTATGGCTATGATGTCCACCTGTGTGCTGTGATGTTCGCCTGTGGCTATGATGTCCACCTGTGTGCTGTGAGGTCCACCTATGGCTATGAGGTTCACCTGTGGCTATGATGTCCACCTATGGCTATGATGTCCACCTGTGGCTATGATGTCCACCTGTGGCTATGATGTCCACCTGTGTGCTGTGAGGTCCACCTGTGGCTATGATGTCCACCTGTGGCTATGATGTCCACCCGTGTGCTGTAATGTCCACCTGTGGCTATGATGTTCACCTGTGTGCTGTGAGGTCCACCTGTGGCTATGATGTCCACCCGTGTGCTGTAATGTCCACCTGTGGCTATGATGTCCACCTGTGGCTATGATGTCCACCTGTGTGCTGTGAGGGCCCGGACCCTGCAGCTGTGCTGACTGGCCTCCAGCCTGTGATGCAGTTCTTCTCACACATCATCCACTCAACTCCCACCTCTGCCTCAGAGACCAGACTCTGACTCAACAGTTTCCCTGAAGCTTCTTAGGAGAAGGGAACCCAGGGTGGAACCTTAAATACAGGGCAAAGTGGAGGGAGGTCTCAGGGCAAAGGATGAGAACAAAAGGCTGGATGTGACTTCCAGGAAGCCCCAGCTCATGCCCACACTAGCCCCGGCTCCAGCTTCCTTCCTCGCCATTGCCTGGCCAGAGACACCGCCCTCATCTTGCTGCTCATCTGTCCTTCCAGAGGTGGATGCTGTCCTCTGCATGGCCAGGACCCACATTACTACTGGCCGCTCTCTAAGAACAAGGACCCCACCCACCCCAACAGAGCTGAGCTCAGGTTGGGAAGCCGGGGCCACTCCAGGTAGTGACAGGTGGGAAAGGGACCTAGTGAGGCTATTCCTCTCACCTCCAGCCAAAACCCTGCGGCAGAGCTGGCCTGCCCCAGCCCTCCCCAGCCCTGCCCCTAGTGTTGTGGATCGCTGGGTTGGAGCCCCCTGTAGGCCACCACCTTGCTTGGGCTTCAATGCCCCAGCCACTGGGCTGTTCAGGGTCCCTTGCCTGCCCTCTGGTGGTAGTAAGGTTAAGAAGTGAAGAGTGCTTCTGGGGTCACTGGTTCTATGGTAATCGCCCCACCCATGGTCACTAGGAAGGCAACTTGTTGTTTTTGTTTTTGTTTTTCTTAACTGAGGGGACTAAGAATGAGGGGCTGGGACTACAGTGGTGTCCTGTGGTACTAGATGTCCCTGTGAGGACTGTGGCTGCCTAGCCATGGTGAACTTCAGCCCCTGCAACGCCACTCCCTTCTTTCAGTAAATCACAGACTTGCCCATCCCCGTGCTGCACCAGTTCCTTGGAGGGGACTCCTAGTTCCTTGAAACTCAGGAACTGGGCGAGGCCAGCACCAATTTATACAAGCTTTTTAAAATTCTAAAAATACAAAGCTAACAAGAAAGGTCTCTGGCATCCTGAGGGACCCACAGAAGCTCTGTGCATCAAAAGATGACAAGGTGACAGGAGAGGTGGTGGCGAGGGAAGTCGGTCAGGCCCCTGAGTAGCTGTTGGGGGGTGTGGGTGTGGTTGCTAGTTGACAGCCATACCATCCTGGCATGGGTCAGGGGTGACTGCTGGTCAGAGCAGGCGAAGCTTCAACTGTGTCCTCCGTAGGAATGGCGTGGAGGCTGGGCTAGAACGGCCAGGCTGATTTGCCATGTCTCCTCCTCCCCCTGGTTAGTAGGGCTTCTCCCTGGGAAAACAGCTTAGGAGAGAGGAGGGGTTCCTGCCATTGTCCCACTTCCTAAGGGTCTCCAAGGCCAGCGGCCACTTTGCTTGGGGTTGGAAGGGGAATGACACGGGACACACACTTAGACTCCACCTCTTGAGAGGGAAGCATTTCAGCTGATGCTCCACCAGGACGGAAGACTGAGGGAAGGACCCAACTATAGGAGAGCAGCGAGCCAGGAGGCAGGGCCTGGGGGAGACGCTGGCTGTGTGGAGAGTAGAGGTCCTGGGGGCTGAGAGCCATGGCGGGTGGGTGGAAAGAGCTGGGGCAGGGCAACACTTCAGGTCCCCTCCACCTAGGCCTGGCTCAGAACACTTCACAGACATCCAGTGTGCCTGTACCCCTTGGGAATGGAACAAAAGACCAAGCAGACCTTCCTCCTCGGTGCCAGCATCTTCCTCAGCAAAGGGAGTGGAATGGCCTCCCTTCAGACCTGTTACAGTCAAGGAAGCTAGACAAGAACCCGCCCATCCTCAGGTGTAGGCTTGCGTTTGTGGATAGGGGAGAGCTGACATCTACGAAGGCAGCTGGGGCCTCTAGGGTCATGGAGAATGCTAGTTGGGTAGAAGAAGTTTCTCTCTTTGCAAAGACGTGGGAACATGTGAGAGTAACACTTTCTAAACCACATCTCTTCCTTCCTGCCTGCACTGTGTGCATGGGGGCCAGTTTCGAGTGATTCCGCTGTGAAAGACGTTAGATAGCCTCATTACGGGGCTGTTCCAAGCTCTTCTCATGCCTCTGCCCTAGAGCTAACAAAGGACCCAGCTGAGGTTTAAGAATTGCTGTGTGATTCCAGGCAGGTCACTGCACCTCTCTGGCTTCTTTGGATGATTCTCAGCAGATGGCGCCCATCATAACCAGCCCAGGGCTGGGAAGGACGGCTGGATCACCTGGAGAAGGGACAAGTGTGCAGGGGGGTGAGGGTGGGGAGGGGGTCTAGATGTCCAAACACTACTCAGCTCTCTTTAAGACATAGGCTGTGGGGGCATCTCAGGAAGCCTTGGCCGCCTCTCGGGACAGACTAAATGCAAAGCATTGGCGGGAGGCGGCTGCCCTCTGGTGGCAGCAAAGACAAACCACACACCAGCCTCTCGTGCCCACCAACAAAGGCCGCGAGGCCTGGAGCCAGAGGCTGAGATCCCTGCTCTCAGCCCTGTCAGCACTTTCCACAGCCCCAGCATTCTTCAGGAGCACTGTGGCCTTGGCTTGGCTACCTGGCTTTTGCCTCTTGCCTTCCTCTCTGGCAATTGTTCCTGTCTCAAGGGTTCCTCAACACCCACTACCAACCCTTTGGTCTTTTCTCTCCTCATTTCCCAAATCCTCATTTGTGCCCTCCCTGAGGCACAAATCCTAGAGGACTGCCCGCCCAGTTCCCCCTCCCTCTGCTGGGTCCACACCCATTGTCTTCATCTTGTTTCTATGGAACTACCTCCTACTCCAGGCGAGGGTCCCGCTGCCTCTCACCCAGCACTACTCTTGGTCCCTATACCCGTCCATTCCTAAGTTATTTGAGCAGCCAGCGAGCCCTTCCTACACCACTCCAGCGTGGGCTCTTCCGTTCCCTGCAGCAGAGCCCCGGCTCCGAGCCCACGTCTCTGACTTGCCCTGCTGTTCTCCCCTCCCCACAACTTCTCCTCACCCTCCTCCCTCCGTGTACAGCCCGCCCCATATTCCATGAGCAGCTTAGATTCTCACCGCCTCCAGGAAGCTTTCCAGGTCTCCTAGGCTGGAGACAGGCCTCCTTCTACCCCAGACACAGGAAGTGTCTGCCAACCCCCAGCCCTCAGTGTAGAGTGGACCACCGAAAGCATGGACTGTTTAGCTCTGTTCAAGGACCTGCATGGCCCAGAACTGTACAAAGTAGCACTCAGCAAGCCTCGGGCACCCTGGGGGATGTGCTGCTTTGGGCACAGGCTTTGTGACAGACTCTTGGTGCACTCCTTCCCCAGTTTCCCTGTCTGCACAGCACTGGTACAAGGACTACCCTGACTACATAATTGGCAGTTTGGAAGTCCCCACTGGGTAATCCGCTTCATACTTTACCATAGCACTGACCAGGGCCTAAGCATCTCCCTTGGGCTCTTGTCAGAGAATCCCCACCCTCCTCCCACTGTGACTCATCCTATAAGCAGAATTTCTGGGACCACTGCCCAAAGCCATTCCTGCATAATGTTTTTAAAGAACCTTTAAGGATATTCTAGGGAAGGAGTTGCTATCTCCAGGCTCCCCCGTGTTAGTTAGGGTTAACCTTCTTACTGTCCTCATATCAGACTAGTCCTTGGGGACTGTTTTTTCATCCCAAAGATGAGGACACTGGAGTTTAAAAAAAACAGCAACCCCATTTTGCAAGCCCGGGTGTGCTGCGGCTGCGGTAAAGTCCACCAATTCTCCTGGGGGCAGTTGGGGAACGCAAAGCCTGGCGCTCTGGTGTGTCTCACTCCTGACAGGCTCTGAAGGTCCTAGTAGGGAGTGTCCGTGGGCAAGGAGGGTACAAAGGAACCTTGAAGTCAGGCACAGTGGCATTTGAGGCAGGGTCTCTAAGGACATACCTGTCCCTCCCCCAGGCGGCAACTAGAGGGCAAGACCGCAAGGAAGATCTGTAGCGTGGCGTTCTCAAGGCTAGGACATGACGCACAGTGTGGCCCTGAGGGAAGCCCAGCTGCGGGCTGTGGCCAGAGGTCAGGGCTGCCAGCTTGAACCTTGTGGTCTCCCAGCCCAGCTGGGCTGACAAGGTCCCCACTTGGCCATCCAGTGGAGGCCTCTGAGATTTCCACAGAAACAGACTCTGACCAGAGTAGAGAGTGTGCAGCGGGAGCCCACACTGTCTCCAGGTGGAAGCCTCTCTTCCAGGGTGAATAGGCAGGGCTGGGCTAAGAGGCTGGGGAGGAAGACAGGGCTACTCTTCAAGGGATGGAGTCCCTGGGACCCACTGATCCTCCTCCAGAAAGACCTCCTGGTTGAGGACACCAGGGGCCCACCTCACCAGAAGCCAACCTCTCCCTCTGTCCTTTCCTCCTTTGTCATGGTCCCTGTTTTCTTCATCTGTGGGGGAAGGGATAAATAACAGATCAGTGCTTACCTCCTTCACACCCAGAAACTGCAGAGGTGGTGAACAGTGGTGTCTTTAAAAGGATAATCCCCTGAATGGGACATGGGCTAACCAGACCCTAGGGGACGGGCCAAGGGGCTGGCAACCCCTTGTCCAAAATGTCTTCTATGTGCATGTACACGTCCCATCCCAGTTAAGGTCAGAATCGTGCTAACCTCCCACATCTCTTCATTTCACAATAGCGTGGCCTTCTTTCTGTACCAGGATGATGAATTCTAGGACGTTCCTTACGGACCAGACCCCAGAGACATGATAGTATAAGACTACAGACATGTTTTCCTGAACCTGTGGACATGGGCCTGTGTATGTGGAGGCAATAACCATACAAGCTAATAACCCCATTTGGGGCCACTGTAATCAGAGCAGCATAAGACAGAGAAGCAGGCAGGAATAACAGAGATGCATCCCCTCTGTTGCGGTATCAGAGACTGCCTTTATCCCAGCTCTGAGCCCTGCATCCAGTCAGTCATGGAATGTGCCATAAAAAGATCACCTAGCAGAGGGGAAGCCAGCAAGCCCAGGGTGGTAAGAAAGAGAGGAAAACAGTTTGTTAAGTGGAACAACCATTGAAACAGAAGTAAGACCAACGCCCTGACCCCTGCATAGCCCAACCTGAGCACACAGCAACCCCTGGGGCTCCAGGAGGTCCCAAGTTCTACACATGCCTGACTCCAAAGTGTGTGTGTGTGTGTGTGTGTGGTCCCAGGTTCAGGGTCCCAGTTAGCACCCTGTCTGAGGATACCAGATGGGCATAGATCTGGGGAAGCCACAGCAGATTCTAGGAAGATAGAGCCAATACTGGCACCAGTCAGAGGGACCACAGCCAGAAGGCTAGACAGCAGTGGCAGATGACAAGTGGTGTCCGATGAGTTCCTGCTGGCTGGGGACCCCCCCCCTCCTAGTAAGCTGTGCCCCACTATGCAGCAGGTGGGGGACTAAAGCTGGGACATGGCTGGATTCCGCCCCCAGGCAGCTGGAGACCAGGGGAGAGTTGGATGTAGAGTTGTGTTTTCCGGGGTCTGGGAGCCAGGCTGGTCCTATGAGGCCCACCCACACACCCACGGGAGCAACGCTCCCCACAGCCCGGAAGTCCACAGGCAGCTCAGAGGGCTTGCTTGCCCCCATCTCTTCCCTCTCAAGTTCTGCTCTGAGTCATTCATTCTCTTGCCTGTATCTTAGATCTCAGTGTATGTGGTATGTGTGTGTGTGTGTGTGTGTGTGTGTGTGTGTGTGTGTGTGTAGTCTTAAGACACTGCATGCTTGGAACTTATAATAGTACAGAATCTGGCAAACAAATTCAGGACTCAAGATAAGGCTCAGTAGGTAAAGTGCTTGCCTCGCAAATGTAAGATCTTGAGTTTGAGGCCAGGCGCCTGTGTAAATGCCAGGCACGGGGATGGAGTGTTTGTAATCCTGGCACGAAAACGTGGAAACAGAAGAACCCTAAGGACTCACTGACCAAGCAATCGAGTCTAAATGATGAGCTCTGGCTGGGGAGAAGTTGTGCTGTTTCAAGGATCTCATTCCTGAGGTTCATGCTCCAGGCTGAGCACCCATATGCACCCACACAGGCACACCCGCACACATACAGGCAGACTTAGTTGTGTTTTGTTTTTTCAGAGAGAGAGAGAGAGAGAGAGAGAGAGAGAGAGACAGAGACAGAGACAGAGACAGAGACAGAGAGAGAGAGAGAGAGCGCCTCTGGGGCTTGTCCTCAGTTTCTTCTTCTGTAAAGTGCTTGTCCCATAGGCTTGCTGGGGGTTGAATGCAGATAAGCACCTGCAGCGCTTAGCAGGGGGCCTGGGATGTGGGGGAAGCCCAGGGATCATTGAGACGATGATTATTGCCCTTCCAGACCGAAGTTGGCTTCCTGCCCCCACTCCCTGCATCGCCCCCATCTTATATCTGGATCCTGACCTTGACCTTGGGGTCCTACCTGAGTCTTCAGGGTCTTCTTGGTGTCTCTTCTTGGATGCTGGGCTGTTTGGGAAGCTGATGGTGGTTCAGCTCCCACGTGGCTCTGGTGGGCAGTCTTAGAGGCTCCTTCTGGGAAGGAGTTGGGTTAGAAGAGGAAGCGGGAGAAGCGAGAAGGTGAAGGAGTAGCTATGATTTACTCAGAATCTGGAAACGTGGCTCCATCCTTCTGAAAAGACTGTTGCCTACAGGTTTCTTTTTACCAGATACCCGAACCCTGGTGTTACATAAATCAGTGTGGTCCCTGAGGAGACACCTTTGTGTGGCCCTCCTAACACTGCCAGGAGAGATGAGTACCACACCCAACCACTCTCTGGGTAATCGCTAGGTTTTGGGGTACAGCCTGAGGGTGACTCTGCTCACCAGTGTGTGTGAGGATGTAAAGTGGGATCCTGGGGGTTTGGAGCTGGGATAAGGGTTCAGCTGAGGATTCTGGGCTTATAGGAGATGAACAATTACCGGCGGGCCATGCAGAAGATGGCGGAGGACATCCTGGCACTGAGGAAGCAGGCCAACATCCTGGAGGAGGAAAACAGCATGCTGAGGAGCCACCTGACCCAGCAGAGCATAGAAGAAGAGCAGAGCAGAGCTGAAGAGGAGAGCCTGGGTGAGCCCTGGGGACCTGGGGACCCTGGCTCTGGGCTGAGCATGGCTGAGGGCTCTCACTGCTCACTGTCAGGGAGCTAGGGGGCTTTCTCCAGATACTGGGTGTCCCATCTCAGGAATCCCCTACCCCTCCCACTCCTCCCCACTGTAGACAGACACACTTGTACAACCTGCCTAGCTATAATGTCTAAGGAGGGGAAACGGGGAATCCTGGGCCAAGCCCCCAGAGCTGGGACGCACTCGCCTCCGCCTAATCCTGAGCCAGCTTCTTCCCACCCCAGCCGTGTCCATGAAGCAGAGGCTACTCCTGAACGAGCTGGATATGAAGAGGCTGCGAGACAGGGTGCAGCACCTGCAGAATGAGCTGATTCGGGTGAGCCAGGGTTTGCTGGACAGAGGCGCAGCACCTCGGGGCAGAGTCTTGAGAAGTATCCAGAGCAGAGAGGAAGTCCACAGTGGGGAGGGAAGCTGGCCAGTCCAGGGTTCAGCAGGGTCCCACGCGTGCCCTTAGGGCTGGGCTAACTCCCATGGACCCATTCCCCTCCACCCTGCAGAAGAACGATCGGGAGAAGGAGTTGCTGCTTCTGTACCAGGCTCAGCAGCCACAGGCTGCCCAGCTGAGGCGGTACCAGGACAAGCTGCAGAAGATGAAGGCCCTGGAGGACACTGTGCGGCACCAGGAGAAGGCAGGTGCTGGGGCCTGCTGTGGAGGAGGGGCAGCAGCCTAGAGGCCGTGAAGCTCTCAAGCCAGCCCAGTCTTGGCCTCTGTCACCAGGTGATCGAGAAGATGGAGCAGATATTAGAAGAAAGGCTGGGTGAGAGGAAGGAGCCAGCGCCGTCAAACAGGCCACAGGGGAAGCCTATCATTAGTGAGTTCGCTCCCCATGCGAGATCAGAATAAATGAGCTTCTGTCTCACCCTGGGGGGAGGCGGGTCACAAGAACCTTCAGAGAAGGGTCAGCTCTCTGTTAGATCTGTGAACTGGAGAGAGACACTCTGGGAAGTATTACTCTCTCTTCTCTCGAGTACTGAGAGCTTCCATGGGGATCAGAGCCCTCCTCTGTCAGGAAGTTCCTTAGGACACAGGGCAGTGTGTGAGCCAGGTAGAAAGAGACCAAACCTCTAAGGTCAAGGCCCTATGCACAGAGAGAGATGTCCCCAGATAGACGGCCTTCTAGGCTGCAGTCCCCAAGTCCTCGGGCTTCCCCACCCCTTGGCATCTTTTCTATTCTGCCTTCCTTCACAAAGCAAACAGACAAGACCACTCTGGTAGTATCAGTTTATCTTCCCCATTGGTGTAAACCACAGCCATTCACAACTGTCAATCAAAAATGGCTCTGATAAGCATGAAAGAAAAAAGATAACACCTTATCAAGTGGATAATCTCCCTGGCCATGTGGGGAGACTCTCCAATCTCCAAGTATCTCTGTATGCCGGGCCCAGTCTTCAGGGATGGTTAGGCCCTGAGGGTCTGGAAGTCTTTAGAAAACAATGAAAATCTCGGGGATCTGGCTGAGTCTACAGAGAGCAACCAGGTCGAAGGACCAGAGAGTGACCAGAGAGACAAATACAAGGACAGTCAGGCAGGGAGAGACAGGGGGAAAACAATGACAAGGAATCTAAACAGCCTGGGAGGACGGCCTGAGGGATGTGGACCCGACTCCACTGGACTGGCGAAGGGGAACCATTGATTCTGAGGCTAAGAGACACATAGAAGCAACAAAGCCCGTCTCCCAGGCACGAGTCCCCGTGTTCACAGCCTTCCCTGTGTTCGCAGCCCCTGGCGTTCCCCTGGGCCCCTCAGGAGAGACCCTGGCTGTTGATCTTTACTCCATGCTGCTGGCAGAAAACACGAGGCTGCGGACAGAGCTGGAAAAGACCCGCCAGCAGTCAGCCCCCATCATTCTGCAGCAGCAGGCCCTACCGGTAAGAGCTGTCACACAGGCCTGGACTGGGCCTGCCGACACTGGTCAGCAGGTAGCCCACAATCCTCCCTGGCATGAACCAAGCTGAGGATTCAGCCCAGAATCTGGGCTTCCCAGCACCCAACAGCACTGGAAACATTCGCGCTAGGGCCTTGCTCTTATGCTAAGAGCACCATTTCACCATCATCCATCATCCTGGGAGAGAGCAAGGCCCTGGCTCACCCTTGACCCCTGAACCCTGACTTCACCTGCCACCTGGCTTGCTCCCGACTGGACACCCTCCCACCATGGGACCTCTTAGGACCTTCTGGGATTGGTGCAGCCTTGGAGAGCCCTTTTCCCCATCCCAGGTGGACCCCAGGGAGTTGGGAGCAGGTGGAGACTTGGCAGAGAGGCTACAAGACACAAGTGGCCCAGGCCACTCCAAGTGCACAGAGACCCTGCCAGCACAGGTGGGTGTCCCGGGAGGCTACTCCACTGCCCAGGCTGCTCCAGGTGCCCCTGCTGTACACAAACCCAAAGTCAATGTTTGGAGTTACGGTGCCATGAGGATGCAGGTGAGTGTGCCTCTTCATCCCAGGAAGTGAGTTCTGTTTGCAATGTCCCAGTGCCTGGTCAGCCAGACGAAGCACCTAGAGATGGGCACCCTCAGTTCTGGTGAGCCTTAACACTACAAAAAGACTATCTGATTAGCCACATTCTGGGTATTAAAGGGAGCTCATTGATGCATTTTACATAAGCAGTTAATATGTATGCATTAGGTCTGCGTTGGGGGCATAGCTCAGTTGGTAGAGTGCTTGCCTAGCACGCATGAAGCCCTGGGTTTGATCCCCAGCACTGTACAAACCTATACATGCCTGTAATCTCAGCACTCATGGGAATGGGGGCAGGAGGAACAGAAGTAAAGTCATTCTCACAATGTAATGAGTTCAAGGCCAGCCTGGAATATATGTTATCCCACCTTAAAAAAATGTTTTAATGTTAGACTCCTCAATACTGTGTGGGAAGCAATGTGGGGGGTCAAGTGTACCTGAAGCCCTGTGACGATCTTAAGGAAGAGGCCCTGGCCCAGGAGTGAGGCTCTGTATCCACAGCTGAATTTGAAACCCACACCTGGCTGGCTTTTCTCATAGTAGCTCTGGGCTTGCAAGGCTTTCCTGACCTTGGCTCCCAGTGAGGGCCTTACAGTAGTGTGTGCTCCCACAGGACTTCCTTGGTGGTACTACAGAGAAGTTTAACCTCCTGGCCAAGTTAGAACAAGCTCAGAGTCGGATCTTGTCCCTGGAAAACCAGGTAAGTGAGGTGCTGGGGTTGGTCAGGCTGGGCCAGGCTCACAGTTCAACTTATGGCCAGGGGCAAGGCTTAGTGTACAAGCAGAGTCAAGGCTCAGTGTCTGACTACAGAATTAGGGCTCAGTATGTGAGGGTCAGCCTTAGTCTGTGACCAGAGCCAAGGCCCAATGTGGACTCAGGTCAGATTGGACTCCCTACAGATTGCAGAGAAGATGCAATGTCTCAGGCTGCCTGTTTGGCGCCTCATCTCTGCTACTGACAGAGTCTGCCCTTTCCAGAGGATAGGCCCCAGTTCTGTTTGTTCCAGCTTGGGGGAGGGGGCGCCACACTGACTGCTGCCGGCTTTCCAACCACTTCTCTCCATGTCTGAAGCTGGAGGACTCGGCTCGCCACTGGGCACGAGAGAAGCAAAACCTGGCCATTCGGCTTCAGGAGCAACAACACGGCTTTGGACGGCCACCAAACTCTGTCATCATAAACCAGCCTGTGAGTGACCCTGACGGAGCACTTCCCAGGGATCTAGGCGATGGGCTGGATCCCACCCCAAATCTCGGGGGTCCTGAGAAAGTCATGTGAGATAGATCCCAAGCTGAGCATCTGAAGTCTTGCCCTGAGGTCCTATTGTCAGCAAACTGGATAGTCAAGAGACATCCATTCCTCCACCCATCTGAAGGGGCGGGAATGTGTCCCCTCTCCCATTGGTTGTCATGAACCTCTAGGTGGAGACCATTGTAGATGAGAAATGGCCTATACTAGAATTTCTAGAATGTTCTTGCTCTACTCTGGCATCGCACATGGACAGAGTATGTTGTACCTCTTTCTACCCAATTCTCTGTTTAGCTGCTTCCCCCCCCTTTTTTAGGGGGGTGCTTTTTAAGATGGAGTTTCTATGTATAACAGCCCTTGATGCCCTAGAACTCACTTTGTAGACCAAACTGGCTTCGAACTAATAGAGATTTGCCTGCCTCTGCCTCTGCCTCTGCCTCTGCCTCTGCCTCTGCCTCTGCCTCTGCCTCTGCCTCTGCCTCTGCCTCTGCCTCTGCCTCTGCCTCTGCCTCTGCCTCTGCCTCTGCCTCTGCCTCTGCCTCTGCCTCTGCCTCTGCCTTGCCTCTGTCTCCTAAGTGCTGGGATTAAAGGCATTTTTAGCTGCCTTCTTAGGTAACATCAATACTGGGAATAGATCCCATTGCCTTCCTCCCAGGAACAAATAGCTACCCACAGATACGCACTGCTCCCCACCCGAGGGCCAGCCCTGGCACTTCATACCCTACAACAAAAGATCCTGATTTTCCTACCCTCCGCTATCAACACTTTGCTTACAGCCAAGGCCCTACCACCCCTAGACAGAACTGGAAGGATGAGGGCCTTCCAGGGAGCATGGGACTACCTCTGCAAGATCATCTAGCACTAGGGACCCAGAGATAGTAGGCGTCACCTTCGGTGATAAAATGGGCTCCAATGTTATTCAGAAGTCACAGCCTATGGGTTTTGGAGTCTCAGAAGCCTGACTTGCAGGTGAGATGGCCTGAGGTGATGTACCCGTGGAATGGGGGTCCACTCATCTGCTCTACTTCCATGTCACAGGATGCTGGAGCAGCCAAGGAGCCTCCGCAGCCCTCCAAACCGGACCCCTCACTGCCCAGCTCAGACGTGAAGCTCAACAGACCCTCAAACTCCCAGCTTGAGATCTCTAACCTCCAGAAGACCTGAGACTGGAGCAGACCTCCTTTGCCATGTGCTGGCGACTCACTCACCCTCAAAGATGTCTTTAGTAAAAGCTGTGAGTCAATAAGCATTTGTCTCTCCTGTGCAGTAAGCATTTGGCAGTGGGCCAGCTACTCTTTTCACATCCAGCTTGGGTCCTGGGTTCTCTGAGGCTGCCTGGTACCTGCTGCCTGACCTGGAAAGCTGGTATGATCTCTGGAGAGTTCTGAGAGGGACCATGGAGACTACAAATAAGATGCCTGAAGCCATGCTCTGTGCAAGACAAGAGAGAGGCCATGTCTCCCCTCAGCCCCCAACACCTTTCATGTCTAAAATCCTTTTGCTCAGGCTTAGCTCTTCAGAGTTACCCAGGAACAGAAAGGCTTGAAGTTTTTCTGTGACACCATTCAAATATCCCATCATGGCTGGCAGAACGGATGATTTGTGTATAAGTATGTCAGGAAGTCATGAGGGCTGGCGCCCCAGCTGCCCTGGGTTCTGGGGTATGAGCATTCTGGGTGACTCTAACTAACTGGAAATCTCTCTGAACTCCAGATTCTTCATCTACCACATACAGAGCTGTCTGTCTATTAAGGATGACAAGCTGTCTTTCCAGCATTGACAGTTCTGAGTTCTGAGTCGTCTTTGAGAGGAAACACAGCATAAAGGAGAGAGAGAGAGAGAGAGAGAGAGAGAGAGAGAGAGAGAGAGAGAGGTGGGAGGAGGGTCAGAGACTAGGGAGAAGAAAAAGCCTCAAGAGCAAACCCAGAACCTGCAGCCTTGCCAGAAGGACCAAGCCAGCTTGGTTGCCGTTCTGAGCTAGCCTAGTCTCCAAACCTATTTACAGGACTTGGACTTAGGTAGCCAGGAGCCAGCAAGGTTCTAGCATCTGCTCATGGCTAGGCTGTAGAACCAGAAGCATAGGGACATGATAGGCCTGACAGGGACAGATGTCATATAAACCAAATCCTGATCTAGACACTCTCCTGCACTCTTAGAATACAGCCCCTGTAGCATGCCCACCGGGAGGGCAGGCAGAGGGGTGGAGCCTGTTGGCCTGTCTTCAGGCTCCATTGCCTCACACCAGCCTCTTCCCAGCATGATGCTTCTCCATAGGCCTCGGCTGTGGCCGTACTCAGGACAGAGGAGCCTCAGGAGGAAGTCCTCACGATCCCACAAGGGGCTCCTACTGCAGCCAGCCAAGCAGAGCGCCACACCAGCCTCACCTTCCCTGCAGGTTCCACCCAGAGGGACAGAGATTACCCTGTCCTCCCAACAGAGCTCCCTAGGTCTTAGATTCTCCTAGCTCCTGAACTGCTGGGGATGGGGGTTCGCAGTTGGGCTGGATAACTGCTTCTCATCTCCGCACACACCCTTCATCCCACTGTTGATCAGGATGCAGCTCCCTGAGGACAATGAATGCCTTAGGAGTCTGACAGACACAGACAATCCCCAGTGTTCATGTGTTTATTAACCTCCTGGGTTAGTAAAGAAGGAGAGGGGGTGAAGGAGAGGAGGCCCCAGCTAACCTGGGCAGGTAATCACAGAGTGCTGTTTCTGGAGATACAGAGACACCACCCTCAAATGCCCCAGTGAGGCATCTCCACATGTGACTCCAGCCTTCAGTTCATACAGTGTCGTCCTTTCTGGTCATGGTTGGGCCTGGATCCTGCTTGAGAGGCTTGAAGTTGAAGAGGATGGGCCTGTCGGGTATGAGGATGAGGCTGAACTTGGTCCCCACTTCACGGAGACTTTGGAGTTCAATTCTGAAGTTCTCCAACATCTGAAGAAGAAAAAGGCAGGAAGTATTTGTCTCTCCTGGGTCTCTCTCTCTCTCTCTCTCTCTCTCTCTCTCTCTCTCTCTCTCTCACACACACACACACACACACACACACACACACAATGTCTGTAGGCACAAGGTCAATCTGTTGAGTATGATCTAAAGAGCATACCACAAACTATTCAACCTCTCACTGTGTCTAAATGGGTCCTGCATGCTCTGTTTCATGGATTTAGCCTTTGACCTTTACTAGTTTGTAGCAACCTCTCCCACCTCACCTCCCAAGTGGGGATGTCAATTGGTAAGAAGTGGGTTAATCCAAAGGAGGAAGCAGCTGAGAGTTGTAGGAGACTAATGAGCCTGGCCCTGCACACTCCCTGGATTCTGACAGAGGAGGCTTAGTGACTTCACTGGGGTCAGTGAAATCCCAAGGTGCTGACATGTCCCAGAGCTCTACTCACATTGATGAGAAAGATGGTCATCTCCAGCTCTGCAATCCGCCGGCCCAGACACTGTCGAACGCCCCAGCCAAAGCCCAAGTACCGGAAGTGGGTGGTATTTTGGTCTTTATCTAGCCAACGAGTTGGGTCAAACTTGTTCGGATTGGGAAAGAAGCTGGGTTCTCGACCCATGGCATAGCTGGCCACCTGCACCAAAGTCTAGAGGCAAGGTGACAAGGCTTAAGCAGTTCCAGTTCACCACAGTCCTGAGTCTAACTCTAGTTCCAACTTCCTCAGGCCCCTGCTTTAAACCTGGCTGCCCAGCTAGCCAATGCAGGACAGGGCATGGCCTTCTGTGTAGCTTCAAACAAGAGCCCAGTCCCTCTGTGAGCCTGATGAAGGCTGAAAACACAACATTAGGAATAACACATGTGGTTTTCTCAACCTTTACCTCACCCCCAACCCAGAAAGACCAGTCATGTTAGCCTCCTGCCCCTGGGCTCCTGTATTCATCACCCACCACGGCCTCCACCACTACCTTTC
Organism: Apodemus agrarius; assembly: GCA_964023405.1. Lineage (NCBI taxonomy): Eukaryota > Metazoa > Chordata > Mammalia > Rodentia > Muridae > Apodemus > Apodemus agrarius. The sequence continues at coordinate 61,040,133 of OZ030012.1, read as the reverse complement.
ACACAAACTAGACTGTTGTAGCTGGGTATTCCACCAATGGCCCAACATCAGGAAGAAAGGCTTAGACAGAAGCCCCCATCACCACCATCTACCAGGAGCTGAAGCCTTCTCCCCTTCTCCTCCATCTGACTGGCAGAGCTCCCGAGTCCTACCTTGGCTGGAATCTTGTAATTATGAAGCACCATGTCATTCGCAAGATACCTCTGCAAGGTCACAGAGATGGGGTGGAGTCTGCAGAGAGAGGACCCTCAGAGGTAGATGGTCCCAGATCCTGGAGTCAGGCGATATCCTCCTCCTTGACTTACACACCAGCCTGGAATTTCACTGTCCCCCCTCCCCTGCCTCCACCACTACAGCACCCCAGGAGGAAACTAAAGCAGAGTTCTGGTTCTAGATCTATCTTTCCAACCCTACTTGTCTCTTCCAAAGTTCTCCTGACATCTCCCTTCTTGATTCTAATCTTCTCCTTCAGCCCATCCTTGGACCCCTTCTCCAGGGGCTGGGTGCGGGAAGGTACCGGTATACTGGACTTGCCTCAGGGTCTCCTTGATGCTGGCTTTGAGAAGTGGGACCAACTGTACCATCTTGGCCATGTCTCCCTGGGCCTGGCGCCGGGCAGCCAGGACTTCAGCCCGCAGCATCTCCTGTACCTTCAAGTTGTGTGCCATCTCATAAAGGTTCCACTGAAGGGTCATGGAGGTCTGGAAGGAACATGGATTGTGAAGGCCAAGAAGGCCTGTCACTTCAAATCACCTCACCATGACCCACATTACTCTCAAGCCCCGTATCCAAGACCATTTGCAAAACCTTCAAAAGGCCAATGCTCAGCCGGGCATGGTGGCGCACGCCTGTAATCCCAGCACTTGGGAGGCAGAGGCAGGCGGATTTCTGAGTTCGAGGCCAGCCTGGTCTACAGAGTGAGTTCCAGGACAGCCAGGACCACACAGAGAAACCCTGTCTCGAAAAACAAACAAACAAACAAACAAACAAAAAAAAAAAGCCAATGCTCAGAAAGGTTTTCTCGGTGTCCAAGTAGGGAACTTGTGATGTAGTCAACTAGCATAGTGCTTGCTTAACAAGCAAAAGGCCCTCAGCTCAATCCCCAGCACCATATACACTGAGTATGTTGGTGCATTTGGGAGGCAGGAGGATCCAGAAGTTTTAAGATCATCCTTCAAGGCTAGCCTGGGCTACCTGATTACACTGTATCAAAAAATAGCTATTTTTTTAATAATGCCTAGGAAGGGATATTCAGAGCAGGATTTGTCTTTGTCTTCACCCTGTATGTCACCAGCTCTCATCTCCTAACAAATGAAATGTGTGTGTGTGTGTGTGTGTGTGTGTGTGTGTGTACATTATCTGTAAGGCTTGCACACCCAAGTCCACTATGTCACTAAGGATAGTGGCACAGGCCTTTAATCCAAGCACATGAGAGACAGAGGCTGGTGGATCTTCAAGTTCGAGGCCAGCCTGGTCTACAAAGAGAGTTCCAGGATAGCTCACCTATAGCAGTTCAAACCTCCGTGTTCACTCCAGCCACAGACCTGAAAGGAAGATTCAACCATCCTGAAACCAGACCACAGATCTGTTCTCCATCTTTGCTACAGTTGGTGCAAAGGATGTACCGGGATTAAGGAAGCGGTGTCAACATGAGCCAGAGGTTGCAGTCACCCGCCAGTGACTCCCGCCAAGCCCCACGGTGACTCAACCGAGTTAGCAGAGGGCATCTATATGAGGCCCCAGCCTGGAACACCCTTTGTCCTGGGATGGGGGACAGGGCTTGCAGACACATTAATCAAGGATCATATTTCTGCCCAAAAGGCTTAAATATGAACATCTCTTTCTTCCCGGCAGAGACAAAAGTGAAAAAAAAGTTGTCAAATTACTTCTTGGCTTAAAGCCCTGACTCATCAGTCTCCAGATGAAGTGCAGAGGCTCCTGGACACCTGTCTACTGCCTCCTCAGCATCTCCTACAGCCTCTTCAGCACATGCCCACTGCCCTAGCTAGACAGGGCTACAGACACTGGGGAATCGTCCCCAAGGCAGTTCCTCCTCCTAGCATTCCTTTACCTACCCAGAAAGCAAATACAGACTGACTCCTTGCAAACATAGATCACATGTGTATTTGTCTCAGAGCCTCTAAGCATTTACAGAGTAGACACCTAGAAACAGTTGTTAACTGAGATAGTCCATCCCCGCCCTACCAGCTATGTGCCTCGTCGAGCTACTTAACCTCTCTGTTTCATCTGAAAAGAAAAGACGATAGCTCACAGTGTCACAGGGCCTTCGTGTCTGCTTTTACTAAAAGTACAGACTCTTCCGTTACCCAATGGGCAACAAAACATAAGATAAAAGTCGGGCTTCTTATAAGGAAAGCAGGCCAGAGAACCCGCCCAGTACCTGGCCTCACTGTCTACATCCACATCACTGGCTTTTACAACCTTCAACTCTGATTCAGATTCTTGCTCAACTCTGTTTGAAAACATCATCTGATCACACAAAGGACATCTGTGAAAGCTGGCTTGCCTACACTATCTCTTCTCTTCCGAGGCTGAAGACACTAAGATAAGAGGAACTTAGATGGGGTTGAGATTCCAAGAACAGAATCTTGCAAGCAGTTCACCTCATGATGGGGTTGCCCCACCCCAATGACCACAACTGTAATCAAAACAAACTGCCTCCCTGAGAGGAATCTCATGACCAACGCTGAACCGCACACCCACGAGCAATACTCTGCTTTAGAAACCGCTAGTCAATAGCTGTGTGTGCCTCTGCCATCCAGCACTGTGACATGTGACAGACGGTGATACCTGCCTCCACGCACGTGTCTTCATCCTAATTCTTTTTCTCCTCTTCCTCCTCCTCTTCTTCTGTTTTGGTTTTTGAGACATGGTTTTTCTGTGTAGCCCTGGCTGTCCTGGAACTCACTCTGTAGACCAGGCTGGTCTCAAACTCAGAAAGATCTACCTCCCTCTGCCTCCTTAGTACTTGGATTAAAGGCGTGTGCCTCATGGTCTGGCTATCCCAACTCTTAATATCTCATAATGTGTCTGCATTTGGAGGCACCCTTTAAGGAGACTAGGGGGTGCAGGGGGTGTTGGTGAGCTCTAGCCCATAACCGTGCCCTAAGAAGGAGAGAGTACTATGCACAGAGGCCCACGTGTAGACATGAGGAAGATGGCCACCTTCAAACCTCAGAGTGAATCACTCCTGCCCGCATCTTAATAATAGTTCCAGGTTCAAACTGTGAAAAAATAAGTGTCTGTTGTTGGATCCACTCCTCTGTTGTGCCTTACACTCTTAAGACTACCAGACTCCCATCTCTGGCCTGAGGACACTGTAATTCCAGTGCTTAGGAACCCAAGGCAGGAAGGTTGGTGTGAATTCAAAGCCAGCCTGAGCTATAGAGTGAATTCCAGGTCCACTTACACTATAAAGTGAGACCTTGTCCAAAACAAACAATATACAAAGGGTCTGACTGTAGCATAGTTGGTAAAATGTTTACTTAGCATGCATGAAGCCTTGGGTTTGGTCCCAGCACTGTATAAAATCAAACATGGTGGGGACAGGAGAGATGACTCAGTAGATAAGAGGCCTGGCTATTCTTCCAGAGGACATGTATTCAAGCCTTAGCACCTACGCAGTGGCTCACAACTGCAAAGCCAGTTCCAGGGGACATGACACCATATTCTGTCCTCTTCACGTACCTCTTCTGTCCACTCACATGGTGCACAAAAATACATGCAGTCAAAACACTCATACACATAAGAAACAAATGAAAGCAAACTTTTTGAAGAATCAAGCCTGGCGATAACACCTCTGTAATTCCTAAATTCAGGGAGTAGAAGCAGAAGAATCAGGAGTTCGAGGTCATCCCCGACCTCATAGTGAGTTCAAAGCCACCCTGGGCTACATAAGCTCCCCATCTCAAAAACAACCAAATTCTATACAGGAGCTGAACTGAAGTTATTCCCTTCTTTCTCACAGATAAATCAGTCTCAGATCCTGCCCTATGGGTGGTAAATAGTCTTAGGGTCATGGCAGGACTTTGGCCTCACCCTTCTAGGAGACCACTGTTTAAGGCCCAGCACCAAGGGAGAGAAGCATATCATACAGGTGTGTCCAACTTCTCACCCTGAACAGCTTCAGCCAACACAGTTGATGGGGAAGAGAGCATGCAGGCACCAAGGACGCTCATGCTGGGCCCACGGCACTCACCGTGTCCACCCCTCCTGCCAGCATCTCTGTAATGTTGGCCTGGATGTTCTTGAAGGACAGCTTGTTGCCTCCCAGGAGGCTATAAAGGACACCAGGGTACTGGCTGAAGTCTCGCTTCTGCCTTAAGTCCCAATAGAAGTTCTGAGTGTACTCGTCAGCTGTAGAGCAGGAAGAAGAACAGAGTGAGTCTCCCTGCTGGTGGGAGGGTGGGAGGGTCATCAGTCTTCAGGGATAGGGCACCAGGGCCTGAGTATTCCAGAGCCCTGCTTGCTGGGCAGTCATTTTGTTAAACCTCTTTTTGGTATGTGTGTACAATGCCCATGAAGGCCAGAGGAGGGTACGGGATAACCTGGGACTGGAGTTACAGACAGTTGTGAGCTGCCCTGTAGATTAGGAATTGAACCAGGGTCCTCTGGAAGAGCAGCCAGTGCTCTTAACAGTGGAGACAGTTCCCCAGCCCTTGCCATTTTATTTCTCGATCATCCCCTCTGTGTGTGTAGGGGGGTGCGAGTAAGACTGGACCTCAGCTGCTGTTTCTCAGGTACCATTCACCTTGTTTCTTTGAGATGGGGTCTCTCATTAGCCTGGAGCCCACCAACTAGTTCAGGGTAGCCGACCAGTAACCCCCAGAAAACCATGTCTCAGCCTCCCCAGTAATGGGATTGCAAGCAAGCAGCACTATGAGTAAATCTGAGCTCTGGGAATGGAACTCAGCGCTTCACGCTTGCAAAGCAAGCGCTTTACCAACTGGATAGAGATGGTTGCCTAAGGTCACACAGGTACTGATGGCTGAGGTGACATTAGATTCCACCATACCCCAGTCAGCTTTCTCCATCAATCTTCCCTCTCAACAACCCCAAGCCCCATCACACAGACAACTATAGCTCAGACACTAGCCTTCAACTCGATGTGTGTAAGTGTAGGTGTCTGTAGAGACCAAAAGAGTACATCAAACCCCCTGGAACTGGAGTTACAGGCAGTTGTAATTCTCCTGATGTGAGTCCTAGAATTCAAACCTGGGCCCTCTGTAAGGGCAGTAAGTGTTCTTAACTGCTGGGCCATCTCTCCAACCCCGTCATGAGTGCTGTGAACATCCTATTCCCTTTCTCCAGAAGGAAAAGGTAATCAACTCCAGCCCTGACACACATCTTTGCTCACCAGAGGTTTTCCTCCATGGTAACTTAGCGGCCACTGGCTAATGGTGGCACAGAGGTGGCCGTTGGCCAGGCATCTAGCTGGATGCACTCTCTCAATTTGGTAGCCCGCCTCCTGAGCACTGCCAGAGGAGTCCTCACCTTTATTGAAAATCACATCCCAGGCAGCTGCATGGTCCTTCCAGGTCTTAGTTCTGAAGAGCCGAAATAAGTCTGGAGGCAGGTTGAGCATGGGGACACTGGTGTGGAACATCTGGTAGACCGCATCAATGAACCGCTGGGACTCGGGGTCCACGATCTCCTCCAACATCCCCAGGCGCTCCCCGAATACAACACTGGTGATAGCTGCAGTGGGAGAGTGAGGCTGAGAACCCTCTTCCAGCCTAGCTCTCCGAAAGCCTCGGCTCCCAGTACCATCCCCACCCACGCCCACCACACACAGGAGCTCTTGCTCAGCCTCAGCTTCCTCCAGCAAAGACGCTGAGACCCGAGCCCCAAGAGATGGAAGAAGACTGCCCTTCCGGCTTCAACTCAGGTCCCTCAGAGAGAAGGTGGGGTGGCCCTGAATAGGATGGGATTCATGGGCTCCACCTGAGCCAGGAGGGGACCGCCTAGGAGGGATTTCCCTTTGTGATTGTGTTCACTACATCACACATGGCCCGGGAGACTTGGTTAGCAGTCTCCAAGTCACCCAGGACTCGATCTGCCTGGAACTAAAAGATTACAATAACCTTCAAGTTTTCTCACTCACCACAGGAAAAATTTGAATGCCAATTTCATACCAAGCCCAGGGTACCCCAGATCTTCTGCAGGCATTGCGTGATTTCCACTAAGCCATATGCATGCACTGTTCCGTGGTCTGCCTGCCTGACTGCCTTACCCAGCCTGGATAATTTCTAGGTGTCCTTCAACACTCAGATCAACCCAGCAGGGCCCCTCTTTCTCGGTCAACTTCGGAGGTCTGTTTCTACGAAAGAGAGACTTGTGGCATGTGGGACCAGGCCAAGTTCTGGCTTTTGGAGGGTGGTGGCATGGAGAACCTATGTTTTGGGGACCTCCACAGCATGAATGTCGGAAGAGAGCTACTTGACTACTCCCTGAGAGCTTGACAGTGCAGAGCGTGTCCAAGAAACCAATCCATACAAGCTCAGGGCCTGGGTCTCAAGGTAAGAGGGTAAACGCTGGCTCCCTGGCCCCAGCTCCTGTCAGCCATGTGCAAGATCCTTACACTCAAAGGCAAAGCGGAATAGGTCATCACTGATGTCCCCTGAGAAATTTCCAGAATTTTGCTGCTTGATGCGTCTGTGCAAGACTTTGATGAAGTCCTGAGCTACACCTTCCAGCAGCGGCGTGAAGTTCTTGGTGGCCTCAGGCGCCATCACCTCTTGGTTTAGGACGACTCGGTCTTTCTTCCAGGCATCTGAACTCCTAGAGAAACACAGGTTTCACCTCATGGTCACAGACGCCAGACCTGGCACAGACGGACTCGCCAGGCTCTCTAGCCCCAGAGCTGCGGCCTCATCGTCTCCCCTCCTCTCAACACTTGCTCTCCTCTCCTGCTCGCTCCCTGCCCTGCCTGGCCTCACACTCAGAGACCCACCTGCCTGCCTCCTGAGTGCTAGGATCAAAGGCGTGCCCCACCCTGCCTGGGTGCAATGCTCTTTTTGTAATTTGGGGAGTTCTTTTGTTTAGGAATGTTGTGAGCTGACAAGCTGGCTCACTGTTCTTATAGAGGAACCAAGTTCAGCTCCCAGCCTCCCTATAGGACAACTCACAACCACTTGTAACAACCGCAGGGTGAGGATGTACACATCCTCACCACATGGAAGCCCCCCAGGCCTGAGTCCCTTCCCCCTTTTTGTGTATGGTTTTACTGAATCTCTCCTAAAAGACACTTTGAAAATGTGTGATTCTTTCCAGATTTTTTTAATGCCTACCAAACTTTGGAGTACATTTCAGGACAGTTGTGTCGTGGACCCAAGTCTATACACTGTGACAGGTATATGCAACCTTCTCTTGTCCACTCTCCTCCTTCGTCTCAGCCATCTAGAAGGCTTCCTGGTTGGTTGGTTGGTTTGTTTGTTTTTTTTCACTATAGCCAGGAGAAACATTCTAGCCCATGATCCTCTTCCCTGAGAGGAAATACCCCATGGCACCTCACTAAAGTTAGAGACACTCTGTGGATCACAGCCATCGTGGCCCTGGGAATAGTCAGTCTCGGGAGTTAACACCCAAGCACTGTTCACACAGGGGCCCTGTGCGTGCTCCCACCACAGCGGACAGGCCTGGTGTGTGTTCCCGCCACAGCGGACGACAGCTCCACTGCTCCCGGGCCTCGCCAGCCCTTCATTTAGTCACATTTAAAAGTTTCAGTGATGCTGGGCATGGTGTCACATGTCTTTAACCTTTAAAGGAGGCCAGGGTGGGCCCATGTCTGTTTGAGGCCAGCTTGGTCTACATAGCAATTTCTAAAAAGTTCTAGACTATACAGAAAGACCCTGTCCCAAACCATAGATAGATAGATAGATAGATAGATAGATAGATGATAGATTTTATATATAAGTTATATATTATATGTTTATATAAAAATTATATACATAAAAAGACATAAATTTATCACCGGGTGGTGGTGGCACACGCCTTTAATCCCAGCACTCAGAAGGCAGAGGCAGGTGGATTTCTGAGTTCGAGGCCAGCCTGATCTACGAAGTGAGTTCCAGGACAGCCAGGGCTACACAGAGAAACCCTGTCTCGAAAAAAACCAGGAAAAAAAATATGTATATATATATATATATATATATATATATATGTGTGTGTGTGTGTGTGTGTGTGTGTGTACATATATATATACATATATACATATATACATATATACATATATATATATATATATATATATATATATTAATGAGTCTACATCTCAATGGCAGATTCCGCTGTTTCTCACAGCTCCTTCAGGCTGTCAGGCCCTTATTTACCGCTGTACTGCCAACACCTGGCACAAGGCCTGGTACCTAGCAGGTGCTTGATAAAGTGGTACTTCATGGTTAAAGCAATTAGTGAGAACTTTGCAAAGTCTTCACTATTCATGAAGAACTTCAGCCTGACATTCCCCTGGGAGTCACAGTTCCCTGTCATCGCCATTGTCACCATCGTTTGCCTTATGGAACAGGAAGATGAGCAGAGCCACTCTCCCCTCCCCCACACCCCCTGCCACTCTCCTACCACTTCCCTCCAGCACCCTACACACACACACACACACACACACACACACACACACACACGCAGCTCACTCAGAACTCACTTAAACAAGACCCCAATGGGCTTCTGGTAATACTGGTGATAGGCCACCCAAGGGGGCACAAGGTACCGCTCCGGGTTGGGACCCTCGCATGAGAAGAGCACTGCTGCGTCCTTGGGGTCCATGATGTAAACTGACTCCATGTTGCCCAGCTTCTCCCTGGAAAGACAAGATGGGCTGACGTCAGACCCGAGGCAGCCGTGAACACCCAGGGTGGCCGTGAACACCCAGGGCGGCCGTGAACACCCAGGGCGGCCAGGCCTCTCTACACACCCGGTCCACAGCCTCCTGGCTGGGACCCTCCCTTTGCTGAGCCTCAGTTTCACCTATGCGATGGGAGGTGGATGTGACGTCTGTCTCGTGCAGCTGCTGAGGAGCCAAACATGACACATGTTCCCACACCATTGTGACTCGTTCCAAAGGACGGCAGGTCACTACCGTGTACCACACAGTGTGCCCCAGGACCAGCCCCATTCCCACCCCAGTCCTTCCATTCATAATCATGTTGATTCCATGCTGAGGCTGGCACGGAAGCCTGGGGGCTTGCCGGTAGTCAGGGGACCAGTGTCTCATTTCCTCCCCCTGAAGATGGAGGTAGCAAACTTGACTTTTAGGGTGGCTAAGGTAGTGGGGGAGGGGGTGCTGTTTGCTCACACCCCTTCATACCAGTAGAAAGCTAAAGTCTTGGAGCCAGAAATGAGGGAGGACTATCCCCTCAAACCCAGCCCCAGCCCCAGCCCCAGCCCCAGCCCCAGCCCCAGCCCCAGCCCCAGCCCCAGCCCCAGTCCCAGCCCCAACCCCAGGCCCAGCCCCGACCCCAGCCCCAGCCCCAGCCCCAGCCCCAGGCCCAGCCCCAACCCCAACCCCAGGCCCAGCCCCAGCCCCAGCCCCAGTCCCAGCCCCAGCTCCAGTCTAGAAGAAATGGGAGTAGAAGGCAGACAGGAACCAGGAGCCCTGTGCCTCCCCCTGTGCCTGCCTCCACCTGCCGCCGGGCTTACCTGTAAATGGGGCCATACTTTTGGAAATTCTGCATATGGTGGTAATGGATTCTCTCTGTGCCACTCTCCCTCCAGAAGTGGTACAGGTTTAGCCAGCCATTGTTACCAGGGGAGGGGATCTCATTGAAGGATCGAGGACTGTTAGTGGAGACACCAGCTCCCTTTCCAGTGGCCAGCACGGGGTCCTGCCACGTAGGGCTCAGGAAAGGTTGGCAGCCTTTGACTGTCACTGAGCGCAGGGAAAGTCCTTTGGCCAGCATGCTGTCCCCACGACTGCCACTTCCTGATGCACAAGTGTCTCTGCCTCAAACCTCCAGAGCCACTTATATATAACCACCAGCTCAAGGCTAAGAGAGAAGCTGATGGAGCGCTTGACCTCCCCCCTCCTCCTCCAGAGGGCTGGGCCACACAGCCCCTCCCAAACACAGAGAAAGAACTTCCCAACTTTCTGTCTGAAAAGTCTGTAGTAGAGTTAGGCAAACGCGGGCAGGCAGATCCAGGCCTCTGACCTCAGTGTCCACTCTACGGGTCCCTAAGACCACTATCCTTCAGACACATTAAAGGCAAGTCTGCTATCTTCACCTTCATGGGAAAGAAATGAGGCTTAGACCTCCTGGCTCATGGCTAGACCCTCGCCCTGCTTGGGTTCCAACCTCGGCTCCTGGTCCTGGTTCCTGGCTAGGCCCTCACCTTGCGTGAGTTCCAGCCTCAGTTCCTGGCCCTTTATGACTTTGCAGTGGTTGGGTTAGTTTCCATATCCTGCGGGTTTGACGTGAGCAAGGCCTTCTGCTGACCCCTAGGTGATGACAAATATCCTCTAAGATGAGGGATAGCCTAAGATCACAGGTCAGGAGAAGCTGATGGCCTGGCCCGTTATAGAACAGCAGACATCTTTCTTGAGTTCCTAGGACTTACAAATGGTTGATTATTAACTGATCTTGTACAGTTCCTTAATTCTTGAAATTCTGCTTTTTTTTCTCTCCTTGACAAACAAAACATACTCCATGTTCTTTGAAAATGTTCTGACGAGCAAGTATTATTTACTTATGCACTATTTATTTATTTATTTATTTATTCATTGTGCATTGGTGTTTTGCCTACATGTATGTCTGTATGAATGTGTCAAATCTTGGACTTATAGTACTGCTATGTAGGTGCTGGGATTTGAACCTGGGTCCTCTGGAAGAACAGTCAAAGCACTGGAAGTGCTCTTAACCACTGAACCATCTCTCAGATCCGAAGTTATTTCATCATGCTTTTAAGATCCCCCTGCCTCAGTGTCCTGAGTCCTGGGATTACCTGCAGTCACCACTGTGCCAGAAAATGTACTTTCTTCTCTTCTCTTGCTCTTTTTTTTTTTTTTTTTTTGTTTTTTTTTGTTTTTGTTTTTGTTTTTTGTTTTTTGTTTTTCGAGACAGGGTTTCTCTGTGTCGCCCTGGCTGTCCTGGAACTCACTCTGTAGACCAGGCTGGCCTAGAACTCAGAAATCCGCCTGCCTCTGCCTCCCAAGTGCTGGGATTAAAGGCGCGCACCACCACTGCCCAGCTCTTCCCTTGCTCTTAAAGCAGGATCTTACTGAGCTGCCTCGCCCAGGAAACCTTCCTGTCTCGTCCTCGCAAACGCTAAGATCACAGTATGCATGTTCTACCACATCCAGCTCGGCATGGTCCTTTTCAGCTACTTCTTATACATGTCAAAACTCTCTGAGCTACACACACCCTAAGCATGCACTTAACAGGGTCTCATAGTGTAGCCCTGGCTAGCCTGGAACTCTCTATGTAGACCAGGCTGGCCTTGAACTCACAGAGATCCACCTGCCTCCACCTCCTGGGTGCTGGGATTGAAGGTGTGCACCGCCATGCCTGGCTCTTGTTGGGTTGCTTGTTTTTCATTTTATTGAACGTTATTCCATGAAAAGGCTAATACAAATTTGTGGTTTTTCTAACAGATTTGAAAAATAGGGTATCTTTAAAAGGAAAACCCCAGTTCATTGAGCTAAACACAAGCTAAGTTTTAGTGCAGCCTTTGCCCTCCTTAGGCTTGTGAGAAGGAAAGTGGATTGTCACTGTGGGAGGAGGGCAGTCCACCTTGACCCTGCCCCAACTCCCCAGTGCAGGAGGTATCAGGTATGGAGATTCACAGCCATCCTCGTCCATGAATGAGAAGTCAGTCTGGGCTATATCAGAGTCTATCTCAAAAGATGGGAGGGAGGGGAGAGGCGGGAGGGGGAGAGGAGGGAGAATGTGAATCTGGATGTGGGAGGAAACTGGACTCCTATGGCCCTGTGTTGTCACAGCATATGCCAGGGAAGGGACAGAAATTCATTACATTGGGTCCTAGCAAGGATAACAGCCCATCACGCCTGAAAGGCATTCCTGCTGATTCGGGTTGGCAGCCATCTGACTCAACTTCCTGGGCCAATTAGCAGTCTTGGCTTTCATCAAAACAGCTGGCTATCCCGGGCTGGGCTGTCTAGGTGTGAATTCCCATGCCTCTTCTCTGGGAAGAAACTCATTGCCCTTCTTCTGAGAAAAACAAGGGAAGTCTGGACTGGCAGAAAACAGTAGAAGGAAACAAAGAAGCCAAGTGGGAGGGAGAGGGGAGCAGGTGAGTCAGGCTGGAGCTGGGTGAGGGGACAGAGAACCAGGGCCCACGGAGGCAAGGGGAGACCACCTTCTTCATATAAAGTTCCTCCTTGGCAAAGTTAAGTTGGGCTCAGCACAGGGGGAGGGGAAACCTTGGCTAGCAGAGGCAGTGACTCACTGGGGAATGAATTTGCATCTGAGACTCTGCCTTTACCTCTCTGGGTCTGGGACTCTGATAAAGAAAGGATAAGCAGCAGTAAGTACGTAGGTCACGGGCCTGGTCCAGGTTCGTGGCTGCCTGAAGCTTGTCTCATAGGCTTCTTGTACCCTGGCTGCTTGTGCCCTGGCCTGCAGACCCTTGGCCCTGGATTCCTGTCAAAGCCCTTTAAACCTGCTTTCTGTGAATAGCAGATGAGTCATCTAACAGAAATCAAGATGCCTGCAACCAGGAGCTCTGTCTTAACCTCTCTGGGATCAACGCCCTAGGGACGATGACATCAAATGTTAGAAAGAGCACTTGGCTTTCTCAGCCTTGGCCAAGACCCGTAGGCCTCACCCATGTCTGTGGAATAAACCGATGCTCGCCATGTTCAAGGTGCTTTGCGCCATGCTTCCTCGTCACAGCTCCCTTACCAGGTAGGTTCAGAAACTCCGCCCAAGTTACAGAGGCGGAGATGGAAGCTCATCCAAAATGGCGACTTGCCCAGAGTCACAATGCTAACTAGCGACACAGCATGGCTTCAGGTCCAAGTTGTTCCTGACTGGGGCCTTGGCTCTCTAGCCCCTTTCACCATGCTGCGGAGAAGCAGACCTGGGATCTGAGTAAGGGCAGTTAGTATTATAAGGGCACACCCTGCAAACCGGAAGCTGCTGGCTCCTGTACTGGATGTCACAGGCTCATTTCTCTCAGCTCCCATTATACAGATGAGAAAAGTGAGGCAGAGGTAGGAAGGGGCAGATACCCATCATGGGTCACTAGAGTAAGCAGGGATCAGATCTCTGGCTTCCCCCAGATCCCTGCGTGAGGCTAGCCTCCAGTCACAGCCGACTTCTGCTGAGATTTCCAGTTGCTGTTGGAGGACAAGGCCAGGGGCAGGGTGGAGGTGGGAGGGAAACGTTAGCCTCCTCTGACCTTCGGGAGATTTGAAGAAGCAAAGGAATTTCACCTTAGTACCGGATTCCTCATTATCTCTCACCCAATGAACCGGGGTCAGAATGGCTGACTCAGGGATTCTGTGACCAGTAAGCTAAGGTCCACAGTCAGGCTGTACATGGGCTCCCAGACCTTGCCGGATGGAGACCCCACAAGCCCGCATGACTTCCCTTTCTTATCTGCTGACAAACTAGCCATTAAAACACATGCCCGGGTTGGGGAGACGGCTCAGTTGGTAAGGTGCTTGCCACACAATCATGAAGACCTGAGTTCTAGTCCCCAGCAACTGTAAGAAACTGTTAGAAGGCGCGCCGAAAATCTTTTTTTTGTTGTTGTTGTTTTTTTGAGACAGGGTTTCTCTGTGTAGCCCTGGCTGTCCTGGAACTCACTCTGTAGACCAGGCTGGCCTCGAACTCAGAAATCCGCCTGCCTCTGCCTCCCAAGTGCTGGGATTACAGACGTGCGCCACCACCGCCCGGCTGTGGCGCCGACAATCCTAGCACGAGGGAAACAGAAACGGAAAGACAGCCGGTCTAGCCAAAGTGGCAGAGGCTGGGCTCAGTCAGTGACTCTGTTTCAAAAACTAAAACTAGAGAGTGACTGAGAAAGGCATCTGATGTAGACTTCTGGCCTACACACACACATACACACACACACACACACACACACACACAGACAAAGAGACAGCAAGAGAGGCACATGCACACGAACACACCAACTAAAACACGCGTAATGGGCAGAGTAGGTTGATGACTGCCTAAGGCTAGGAGCTTGGGAAAGCCTGGAGGTCATACATAGAGAACACTGGGGGGCTTTAGGGTAGTAAAGATTAAAACGGCTTACAATGGCTGGTCCTGATAGCTGTAAAACTGTGGGTATAATAAAAACCAACAAAGGCTCTGGAGCGATGTCTCAGCAGTTAGGGGCGCTGGCTGCTCTTCCAGGGAACCCTCGTTCGAGCACCCACATGACAGCTCACAACCATCTGTAACTCTGGTTCAAGGGGATCCAGCGCCCTCTTCTGGCCTCCGAGGGTGCTATACATAAACTTGGAATATACATACATACATACATACATACATACATACATACACAGAAAAATAAAAATAACTAAACCTTAAAAAAAAAAAGACACCCCAAGTTGTGCACTTTAAAGGAGTCAGCTGCTCTGGTCACGGAGGCGTGTCTCTGCAATCCCAGCACTGCATAAGCTGAGGTCAGAGAATCACAAGTTCAGGGTTAGCCTGGGCTGCAGAGTGACTTTGAAGCTATCCTGGACTATGTAGGAAGACTCTGTCTCGAAAATTACAAAAAAGCAAAAAGAAACGGGTAAATTGAACAGTATGGAAATTCCGTCTCTACAGAGCAATCAGCAGCTCGCCAGCACAAAGAACTCTATCCTCTTAACCCCCTTTCCTGTGTTTATCAGGCTAGGGGGTCACATGTTGGAGTGACAGTTGTCCTTACAAAGTCACTTGACCCAAGATTCCAATAACATTTGAATCACTTCCAACAGATTTAGAGAAGCCATTTCTCCCCTCAGAAAATGAGTACTTCTCGTGATCAGCTGCCACATTCCCTGAGGGAGCCGTGAGCTAGGCCGCCCTGCCAGCCACAGACGCCGATAAAGCCAGGCTACAGAGGGCTGGTTTTGCATCACTAATGGCCTTGAGCCCGCAGTGACATCAGCCAGGAACAGCTGTGGCATGCATGAGCTTCACAAAGAAAGGCAGTCGAGGGGTCCGCTCCGAGGGGGCCGGGATGAAGGGTGGCTTGCTGCTACCCCACCTGCCCCTGCCCAGGGAGGGAGTCAGGGTTGCCGCGGCATGGAGGCCATTCAGATCCTGTCCTTAGCAGCTGCCCTGACCTCACAGCCGCTCTGCTGTGGTGGAGCAGCAGCTCCTGAAGTGGCACAGGCTGGAGCTCATCTCCTCAGCCTGTCCACAGCAGCGTCACAGCGTGAGCCTGGGGATCGCCGTAGGCAGACGAGACACAAGAGAGAGTTTTCTGGAGGCTTCCGGGAACAAACTTCCTCACATCTCCAAAAGAACTTCTAGAAACCCAGCGTTTTCTTCCCGGACAAGACTAGATTGGTGTCCCATGATGTGTGGCGACTTCTCCGGAAGGTTGGTGGCCTCCTGTATTTCCTACCGTAGGCCACCAGGAGCAGGCTCGGGTACACAGCTCTAGCCCATAGTGACTCATGAGGGGACCCTGTCACGCGGGCTTAGCTGGAGCTCAGGGGCCAGCATCCAAACAGGCTGCACTGGCCTGACCCCTCCTTCAGGACAGTTCAGTGGCTGTGAGCAGTAGCCCCCAGCTTTCTGAGCTGCGGGTCATGGGCCTCAGTTTCTCACCTCAAGGACAGCTGTGTATCCTTCCCAGCCCGGTGGGCATCTCCCACCCCCAGGACAAAAGCCCTGAGAGGGCTGAAGGCTGTTCTGAGGTAACAGGCCATCACCCCACTCTGATGTGTTCACAGTCGAAACACACCAAGCCAGGCCCAAGCCAAACGAGAGGGTAACTGGGCTCCACCTTTGAACAGAAGTGTCAAAGATTCAAAGACTATGTGGACATATTTAACCCATACTGTAGAAGCCTGAAGCCCCAGAGACCTTTTTCTTTCTTCCCAAGATTCTACCTTTTAAAAATGTCCCCCTTTATGCAAAACAAAATAGAAGAAATGATTAGAATTGCCAAAGGTGTTAATTGGTACATGTACACACATCCAATCCAGGGCTTGTTTACAACAAGAAAATAAGTAAAATTAAGGTGGGTATCATAGAAAACATTTAAAGAAACAAATGCTACAATGGGCAACACTGCTTACAGCATCGTGGGAGGGGACAGGACACAGGAGCAGGCACACCACAAGGTATGGGTTTCACAGTGTCAGTTAAAAAATTGATCCCAAGTGGGTCACATTTTCGGCCCCTGGAAGTTTAATCCTACGGATCCGGACTACTCTGTCTGGTTACTGAGAGAGAACCTGATCAAGCGAGCTTTCAGGAAAGTTACAGGATCTATGTTACCCAAAGCCCAGCACCACTGAGAGTTCGCTCTCCACTACAGTTTTTGTACTTTTTTCTTGGAGAAATGTCAAGAAACTTAGACACTACCATTACCGTCTCTCCAGGGAAGGGGAGAACCTGTGGCGACTGAAATAGCCAGGATCACTGGTGAAATGAGAATTTAGCAGATCACCAGATCACTTTTATTGCTGTTAGGTCTTAGGTTGTTCTGTTTTGCATACTCTGATTGGTTTTTGTTTTGTTTTGAGACAGGGTCTCACCGTAGCCCTCGCTGCCCTGGACTCTCCTATATAAACAAGCTGGCCTTGAACTCACAGTGAGCCATGGTGTCAGGAAGGTGGGTTTACCGTGTGATGAGAAAGCCACTGAAGATGCATCCCTTCGTGGTCTCCCAGGAGCAGAATGCCTATGACACAGACGGAAGTTAATCCCACGCCCTGTTCTGTGTAGGTCCCTGTCCTGCTCGACAGGGAACAATCTTTATGAAGCGCCAGCCCTTGTCCTGCTGGTGACTCTGACCGCTTTGGATCGAGCCCCGGTTCCCCTTGCACCACTGCAAGTCAGCAAGTCCTTTAGGACTTTTGAAAGGCGAACTTCCAAAAGACTGTGTCAAGATTATATTTCAAACCTCCATGAGTTTGAGGCCAGCCAGGGCTACATGGTAAGACCCTGTCTCAAAATAAATAAGGAAATAAATAAGTAATTCAATAATTGAGCTGTGAATTTGGTCTCTGTATTTGTGAAGCCAGACTTTCAAGCAGCCCCAGAAGCAGAAAATAGAAACAGCTTCCAGTAGCTACAGGCCATTCTAGCTAAAGCAAACACCAACGGTTGTCCAGAGCCTCCATCCACTGTACAAAAGAGCAAAGTTCATCAGTTTAGTATTTTGAAGGAAGTCATTGAAAAGTAAAAATGCAAATCAGCCTTGGAGGGAGGGAATCAAAATTATTCATAATCACCAAGGAGTGGTCCACTTAAGGGCTACAGCTGAGCATGTACCCACGTATACCAGACGACACTAAGACACTACACACGAATGTCTGTCCTCACCAGCAAAGTGGATGGCGCAAAGAATGCTTCTGTGCCGCGGTGGTACCCAGAGGTGGAGTTAGACTGTTCCGCTCCCCTAACCGCACAGGAGGAAGCGGAGGCACTGTTCGCTCTCCTTTGCTTTTTGCTTTCGAGGCTTGTTCATCTAACGCTTGCCCATCTCAGTATACTTTTAAACGATCCCATGATGTCTTAGTTCACAAAGCAACAACACGGAAGTCACCATCAGGTAAGAGAGAAGCAGCCCGAGACCTTGCCGTCCCGCCCAAGCACCGGCACGAGGGAAAGGACTATGGTGAGGACAGTCAAGTACATTTTAGGCTCTTCTTCCTTTAGCAGAAAGATGCATCTCCACCAGGCCAAAGCCCCGCGCTGAGTTCTCACTAGATTGACGCCCATGTCCTGGAATGCTTGCTGTCCTTTAAGTGGTCCATTTACTGGAGTTAAGAATTCTAGGTGCCAGGAGGGAAACAAGGTAGTCAGCCAGACACAAAGGCATAACAAAGCAGGAAGCACCTGCCAGCACAGATGGTCGCAGATACTAATGAGGAACAGCAGGGACCACACCCACAGTATCGTGAAAACTAGGCTCTTCCAACGCAGGACTGTGTTGGCCATCAGCATCCCTTCTCCCCATCCTGACAGCTGCTCTGCCAGACCTGCAGCCGTCGGGTTCATGCTGCTGTTACCCCACACACACAGGTGCAGTCTCAAGGAGTTTGGAGGCATCCCTCACAGACGCTTGCAACCTGAACACTAGTCTCAGAAACTTAATAGCCATTCTGAAGCCAAAAGGACCAATTTGTAGAAAGCTGTAAAGACACCAGCCCCATAATGCCCATGTGAACTAAGCCAGCCCGTGCCCGTGGCCGGCCTTCCTTGACTCTTAGTAGTCAGGTAGGGTGTGGTATGACACATCCTCCTTAGGGTTTCAGGATGCTTGGTTTCTGTTGTTTGAATCCCATGCTGAGCCTGGTGGGAATGAAGGTGACAGTTATATGGCATCAATCACCCATGATATTTATAAGAATCATCCCTCCTCTGGGGGCAGGGGTGGGGTGGGGGTGGGGTGGGGTGGGGTGGGGTGGGGGGCATCCAGGGCATTGCTATCAGCTCAATGGGCACAGAGGGGCAGCAAGCTCTTATCTATATGAGAACCAGCCCCGAGTGGCTTCCACCCAATGAGGACCCTCAGTTAATAAGAAACGTGCAGCCGGGTGGTGGTGGCGCACGCCTTTAATCCCAGCACTTGGGAGGCAGAGGCAGGCGGATTTCTGAGTTCAAGGCCAGCCTGGTCTACAGAGTGAGTTTCAGGACAGCCAGGGCTACAGGACTACACAGAGAAACCCTGTCTCAGGTTAGCTACCTATCCCGAAGCCCCACACAAGGCCAGGCATCTCATTGGCTACGACCTAACCACGTGACATCGCCTAGCTACCCAGAGCCAAGAGTGGTGATTGTTTGGTGCGGGTGCCCCAGGTAGACTGCCTGGCTTTAGTAAGCTAGGGAAGGCTAGAAGCAAGGAGCGCACGCTTGACCTCATGCCGCCTCACCAGAATCGAGCTGACGATCGATCGGGCCTCTCAAGCATCTGGGCTATCATCCTAGCACTCCAGAACATTCCAAAACATACAGGGACAGAAACCATCTGGAACCCTGGGAACCCCAGCAGGTATCACGGCGGCTGATAAAGAAAACATAAGTAGTATTTTAATTTTGTGGTAGACACCCTGGTGGATCTTCTCTCTTGTGAAGCGCCACTTCTATAGAGAGAATCCAAAAAACACAAAAGTGAGGCCCACATTACCCTCTTCCCTAGAGGGGACAATTGCAGTGTCATGTGCATAGGCATGGCTGGGTCAGTCACGGGTTCTTCCAGAGCTCTGGTTCTGGTTTTGCGGCAGGGCTGCTAACCCAGGCTAGTCTTGAACTTGTGCGGCTGAGGATGACCTTCAACTCCTGAGCCTCTCGCTCTACCACCTGGGGATCGGGATTGGCTGGTTTATTCGGTGCTGGGGATGGAACCCAAGGCTGTATGTACACATGGTAGGCCAGCACTCTCCCAACTGAACTCTATCCCTGGCACCCCTTCCTGAAATTTCTTAAGCTCTTACTCTTGGGGAGGAAGCTGGTGGAGAAAACGAAGCCAGAGAGAGAAGCGAGGGGAGGAGATCTCCATAAAGCCCCACCGGCCACTCTCAGGGCTCTCGCTCTTGTCCCGTGGCTGCCAGAGACCCAGCTGCACCTGCTGGCTCAACCCTGCCTCGGTTCCTTTCACTATTCCAAGTACCTTTCCCTTTCTGCCAGGGAAGAGCTCCTATGTTTATAAGTCTTTTAAATTATAGACCTGTGTCAGAATTCTTTGTGGAACACGTGGCAGAAATCCAGCTGAAACTGGTTTAAACAGAAATACGCATATAAATAAAATTTCACTGGAATAAAATTGAAAAGTTCAAGGGCAGGAGCTAGTGTGCCAGAGGAAGTCGCTGGTCCCCGCCCCCCCGCCCCCCCCCCCCAGTCTTTCTTCCACGTTGGCCATCGGTCTCCTGCAGTCAATTGTGCACAGCCGGGAAGAAGCCCAAGGATCTCCCGACCCCAAGGTCCTGGAAACTCCTGCAGCAAAGAGAACTACCTTCTCCGGGGTCCACTGAGGAACGGATTGGCCAGTTTTTGTCCAATCACAGTGGACAGGGTTCTGGCACCTGGCTATTTCGGGCAAGCACAGACCCTGCAGTCAGGGCCAGACCGCAGCACCTTGTGGTTGATGAAGCCTTGGGAGCACTATAAGGAAAAGAAAAGAGTGTCCTTCCAGCGTATAAAAGAGCTCAGCAGACTGCAGACATAATCACACAGGGGGCGTTGGGACCAGAGGGACTTAGGTTCAAATCCTAGTTCGAACACTGAGTAATCGTGTGGACTTGGGGAACTCACCGTGAGCCAAGTGAGATTTAAGGCTTTCATCTCCAAAAACGGATATCATCACAACCTGCCTGTCAAGGCTATGACGAGAACTTACCAAAACAATAAAGTGTTTGGGAAGGTTTCAAAATAGCTCAAGTAGCCACACTGATCTAAAGTCCATCCGCTGTGGTTTGGCTTCATGTTTGGACACCACTGTGAAAGCTGTGTGTCCCACCGAATGGGTCTCGTTTAAGAGCACAGCCTGCTCTCAGAGAGTGCCACAGTTACCCAGCGGCTCACAACTGCCTGTAACTCCAGCTCCAGGGGATCCAGCGCCCTCTTCTGACCTTCCTGGGCACCTGCACTCACAAACACAAAACCCACTCACCCAGCACAACATAATTAAAGATAAAATAAATCTTAGGTGCAAACATGTTCACTCCCATGGGTCCGGTTCCAGCATTTTTTCACTAAGTCACACACCAGCTCCCCACCCCACCCTGCAACATCCCCTACTAGACAGAACAAGTTATTAAAGACTGGGGAAAGGAGTGAACCCAGAGATGTTTGACGAGAAACCAGCCCTGGAGATGCATGGCTTTACTAATCAATAGCAGGGCATGGCTATTTAACCCTTTATATCATCATTACCACTCAGCTTCTCTCTCTGTCTCTGTGTGTGTGTGTGTGTGTGTGTGTGTGTGTGTGTGTGTTATGCCTGTATGCACATGTATGCAGGTGTGTCTGCCTATGCAGGCACATGTGAAGACCAGAGGCTGGCATCCAGATGCATTCTTCAAATGCATCTCCAGTTTGGTTTGTTTGTTTGTTTTGAGACAGGGTCTCTCAGTGAACCTGCACCTGGCTGTTTGGGTCGGCCGTCATCCCCTGGGGGGTCTTCACCTCCCCACACTTGGGTTGCAGATGCATACTGTCATGGCTGCCTTGGTCCTTTTTACTCGAGTGCTGGGGATCTGAACTCGGGTCCCTGTGCTTGCACAGTGAGCCCTTTACCCAATGAGCCATCTCCCCAGCCGGTCCCACTCAGTCCCTTTTGCTTGTCTGTCTGTCTGTCTGTCTGTCTGTCTGTATCTAATCTCTCTCTCTAGCTACTTCTGTCTCTCTCCTCTGCTTGTCCCCTTCCTTTTGCTTCCCGCTGGGAAGGTGAGCCTGTTAGCTCCTGCCAGTTTGGCACACACTGAGTCACTTGGGATTAGGGAAACTCAATTAAGGACTTTCCTCCATCATTGGCCTGCGGCTATGTCTATGATGGCATTTTCTTGATTAATGATTGCTATGGGAGGACCCAGTCCTCCGTGGGCAGTGCCACCCCTGGGCAGGTAGTCCTAGTTTGCATAAAAATGCGTGCTGAGCCAGCCATGGGGAGCAAGCCCGCACACAGCCTTCCTTCAAGGCCTCCTCAGGTCCTGCCTCCAGGTTCTTGCCTGGAGCTCCAGCTCTGACTTCACTCCATGAGGGACTCTAACCTGTAAGTACATGTACTGGCTGGTTTTGTGTGTCAACTTGACACAAGCTGGAGTTATCACAGAGAAAGGAGTTTCAGTTGGGGAAGTGCCTCCATGAGATCCAGCTGTGGGGCATTTCCTCAATTAATGATCAAGGAGGGAGGGCCCACTGTGGGTGGTACCATCCCTGGGCTGGTAGTCTTGGGTTCTATAAGAGAGCAGGCTGAGCAAGCCAGGGGAAGCAAGCCAGTAAGGAGCATCCCTCCATGGCCTCTGCATCAGCTCCTGCTTCCTGACCTGCTTGAGTTCCAGCCCTGACTTCCTTTGGTGATGAACAGCTGTGTGGAAGTGTAAGCTGAATAAACCCTTTCCTCCCCAGCTTGCTTCTTGGTCATGATGTTTGTGCAGGAATAGAAACCCTGACTGAGACAGTGTTTATTAAACGCTTTCCTCCCCGGGTTGCTCTTGGCCATGGTGTTCGTCACAGCAGCAGGAAGCACACTAGGCCAGACTGTCCTGTGGCCCAGTGAGGGCAGAGAGGCCTTCCGGGGAGAGGAACAAAGTGGGGGCTTGTGACAGCTGACCGGTCCCTGTCCTAAAGGACAAGCCAGGAGCCCCACTCTTCTGCTTCTCCATCTTTTCTGCCTGTATCTGCCTCTTCTCTGTCTTCTGTGATGGGGTTCACATCATCCAGGCTGGGCTCAAACTCCTAGCTCGAGCAACCCTGCCTTAGTCCCGCAAGTGCCTGGGGCCCCCGATGAGTACCGTGTGCCTTTGCCTCTCTTTTTTGCTCTGGTAGGGACCACACCTGGGGCCCTGCCCATGCTAAGCAAGCTCTCTACTTCTCCAGCCTTTGCAACTATTTTTTCTTGAGGGAGTTTGATCTACTCCTCTGTCCAGAAAAAAATTGAAATGAAAGGAAACAGAATATAGTTGACAGAAATGTTTGGATAGGAGAGGATTTGGAAGTTAATGGGGGAGCGGTGACCTGGAAACTGTTAACTGATTCAAACACTGAAACTGAAAGTCAAAGGCGTTTATCTGCGGCCTTAGGATGGCAGTTCAGCAGGCCCGGACTCACATTTCTGAATCACCGTCCCAAGGAGGACAGGGAAGGCAGGAGACCAACTCGGTACAAAGCAATGAGACTCTGAGGGAGCAGCTTCTGCTGGAGTTGAGAACAAGCGTGTGGCAGAGGCCCCTTGGAAGATAAAGAGCGGGATGTGGCGCCTGGTGAAAAAGTCCACAGAGCAAGAATTACCGACCCTTTGCTATGTCCCAAGTCCCCAAGACAGCTGCAGGCAAGGGTGACCAGATTCTCTCTCTCTCTCTCTCTCTCTCTCTCTCTCTCTCTCCCTCCCTCCCTCCCTCCCTCCCTCTCCCTCTCCCTCTCCCTCTCTTCCTCCCTCCCATCCCCCTTCCCTCCCTCCCTCCCTTCCCCTTTCTTTCTCTCCCTCCCTCCCTCCTTTCCCCTCCTCTCTCCCTCCCTTCCTCCCAACCCCCCCCTCTCTCTCTCTCTCTCACACACACACACACATCTGCGTGTGGCAGTAGCAGTGATGGTCCTCACTGCCTCGCAACACCAGCCGAGTTCTTCATGTGTGATACTCACCCAAAGCACACACCAGAGCACGTTCCTAGCTAGGAACCCTGAAAGTGGCACTTCTGAAGACCAACCCCTGGGCCTTACCCGCTGCAGCCTGTTCCCGACTCAACCACTTCCCACCTGAGTTCCCCAAGAACAGACCTGCAGCCTAAGCCCTGGTCTTCACCCGCCTGCCCTGTACAGCAGCTCTTTGCCCCCAGCTGGAGAGGTGAGTGGCCCTCGAAGCGCACTGCTGCCAGGGTGCAGGGAGGACTCTCTGCCTGGGTCCCTGCCAGCCCCACCCTGTGCCCCTCACAGCAGCCCAACCTTCCCTCTCTACCTAAGACACTGGAGCCAGCACCACCACCCCACCCCACCCCCCCGGAAGCCTGGGCACTGGGACTCCAGACCGCTTCCCTCCCCATTAAGGCCTGAGCTAAAATACAAAAATTTGCTCCAAAGTTGTTTGTTGTTGCTGTTGTTGTTGTTGTTGTTGTTGTTTTTAAAGGATAGCTATAATAGGTTTCTTTTGAAACCATACAGCTAGAAGGAGCAGTTTTGTAATTGAGACTTCCCAAAGAGAGAGAAACCCAGCCCACACATTCTTTCAAATGTAATGAAGCTTTTATGGATACTAAACTTAGAAAGTAACGAGGTTAATAAAATGTTACAGTTTGATGTTTTATGAAGAATTTATTGGATTTCACTTGGGCAGGGTTCTCCTTTTAGGGCCAACCATTTTCCTCAGCTGTCATGCTCACTGAGAATGCCCCATAGTGAGCTTCTTAGTGAGCAGACCCAGAGCCCTATGCGCGTGCCCCACGCACGCCACGCCCTTACACACACAAGACATGCCCAAGTGGGACTGTGTGGCAGAGGATTTGGCAAGTCAAAACAGGAACCCAAAAGCAATATCATGTCACTTCATGTGACAGGAGTACTGCTTTTTAAAAGATTTGGTGTGTGTGTGTGTGTGTGTGTGTGTGTGTGTGTACACGTGGGTGTGTGTTTGCCATAAATGAAGGGGTACACAAGGAGGCCGGACAAGGCCCCCGAGTCCCCTTGAACTGCGAGCCACCCATGTGGGTACTGGCACCAACATGGGTCCCCTGGAAGACCAAGCACTCTTCGCCAGTGGGCCACCTCTCGGCCCCCTGGTAGAGTCCTTCTTTACAGCATCCAGTGGCTTAATCTGCAAAGGGCTCAGAACCGGAAACAAGTGATTCTCAGGACTGGCGAGGCCATTCTGTCCTCCTGAGAAGAGTGGGTAAGGGAGAGCCACATGTCTGGTTTCCATAGTGAACAGGGAGAAGTTTCTGGTGCTTTTTCTGGGACTTCAAGTTCTACCTTCCAAGCTGGTGGCACTGGCGTGAGCTGACAGGAGAGGCTTCTGCATGGCACAAGGTCAGCGCCCTGGAGGCTTTGAAAGGCAGACACTAGAACAAAGCCAAGCATCCAGCCTCCCTTAAGATACAGATGGAAGAACGGAGCTGTTAACCTTCAGCCATGTCTGTAGCAAGGACTGAGACAGAAAGAAAGACTCCTGTCCTCTAGGTGCCTCATTCACCTTACGATGAGCTACTGAAATTTAATTTCTTACCACTAGGTGGAGCCAATGTCCACCATAACATTGGGCCCCGATATTCTAAAGCTGAGGTCTCAAAGAGGTCGGTTCGGGAAGCAGAGGACTAAGGGAACTAAGGACTACGACTTCTTCAGAGATCTTCCCGAGGACCAGAAAAAGGCATGGGACAAAAAAACAAAAACAAAAAAACAAAACAACAACAACAACAACAACAAAAACAAAACTCTGTCCCCGAGCGCACTTTTAAAAAAGCTAAGTGGACTCAATGCTCACCCTAGCAGTCGCAACCTCCACTACCCCTACTTACCAGATGCCATGAGAGAGGATCCAGGGAAACCGGACAAGGGGCAATTGCGCTCAGCTCCTGTGGATGGAGAGGGCACGCTTGAAGAAGTGTCACCTCCAGAAAGGGCGATCCTGGAACCGGAAGTTGGGGGTATCGGCCAGACTTCAAAGTATATATTTGCACAAGCTCTCCCGAGACTGTCGCCTTCAGCACCGCCCGAGGCGGACCAGGTTAGTTTTCGGTGGAGCTTAAGGCTTTGCAGAGCAATTGCTGCTGAGCGGTGCCCTGTACCGACCACAGAGACAGGTGGAAAGGGGCGGAGCTCGGGGCTCAGCGGCTCCGTCATTGGATGTAGGGGTTGCTGGGGTACTGACGAGGGAGGGTTAGCTGAGGATGAGGGGGTGGGGACTGAATGGGCTGAGGTGTGGGCTTTGAAAGGACTGCGTGAGGAAGGTGTAGAAACCCGGTGCAGGTGTGGTGGGTTTCTTAGCTGGCATCGAGGGTGGCCATTAGCCATGTTGTCCTGAGGCACACGAGCACATGGCACCAGGTGTACTAGGAAGAGTCAAGCACCACGCTCCTTCGGGCAAAGTGTGCATGCTTCTGTACCTTACCTCTCCCAGAACAGAATTCTGGTTCTCTAGTGTGGGGGCTGAGGGTGGGGGTGGCGGTGTGATAAAGTCAAGGTACTGGCCGGCTCCTCCCCTAGCTCTTTCTGGCTTCCCTCCCACCGGAGGAACAAAGGAGATGTCCAGCCCTCTTCCAGTTTAGCCATAGCTTCCTCTACCCTCATCTCTCTCTTTAAAGCAGCCTCACTCCAGGGATAGTTTTGCAGGCCTGGCAGCCAGTAGAGGGTCCCCGTCTTTTGTGGCGGTCCTTTCTCTTCTCATCTGGCTGTGGTGAGTTCATTATTAACCCATCGTTACCCACTGAGCGCCTAGCGTGTACAGGTTCTGAGCCAGGCACCAGAGGAAAAGCTGTGCTGTGGATGATCCTACCCCTAAAGAGCCTTGCCCCATTACAGGAGGGGATACAGAAAATTCAGCTGGAACTGGACTGGAAGCTCCCTTCCTGCTGACTGGCCTTCACTGTGTCTGAGGGAGTCCCGCAGGCTGCTGAGGGAGAATTGTCTTCGCTAGTGTTACTTAGCCATGGCCCCTAAGTTCGACAGTCTCGACCAGCCAGGCGAGATGAGTCTACTGTGCAATGACAGCATGTTTGCTATGCCCTGTGCATCCACATCTGGTTCTGTATCCCAAATCAGGAGCCTGCGGCTGAGGCAGTCATAGTGGAGAAGTCATTGCTGTTGTTTGGCTCAGTGGACATGATGTATCCGGTCAAATTTGCCTTCGAAACACTACAGAATAACCCTACAGAAGAACCTTGTGCTTCAGAATGGCGCTGCTACCAGCTTCAGTCAGAGAAACATGCATAGCTGGCCAAGGTACCTGAATGCCCAACCGTACATGGGCCTCAGCCAGGAACCCTGCGGAAGGAGGGACAGAACAGAAGCGCTGGGAGAAGGGTTTGGAGTGGGGAGAAGCAGGAAACGATGTCGTCCAGGCATCCGGCATTGCATGTCATCAGTGGGACAGGATCGGGCCCATGACACCCTGTCATGGGCTGGGTGCTTATGGGATCCTGTCCCTCCCAAGAATTTATTCAGGGTTAACAACTGATGAGAAAGGGAGAGACATTTTCTTTGATGTTATAGTCTCTGGTAAGGTATCCATGTTTCTGTAAGCAACCCTAATGAATCTCATTGAGACAGACACACACACACATACACACACACACACACACACACACACTACTGGGAAGAGAACGAGAATCAGAGGGAGTGGGAAGGGAAGAAGAGAGTAGTGGGAATGACTCTGACGGCAATGTGTACATATGTGAAGTGTCACAAAGAACCCATTATTATTTATAATTAACATATGCTAATAACATTTTTTAAAAGATTAACCATCACAAAAAAAAAAATCCCGTGTTGGAAACTTAATCCCTAATGCAACAGTAATGGGAGACGAAACCTGTAAGAGGTAATTAGGGAGCTGAGACCCAATCTCAAAATAATGACAATAATAACAGTGCTTAGGCCTGGAGGGCTGCCCTGGGGAGGGCCGCGCTCTCGGTATCTCGGCACTTAGTCCCCCCACCCCCACCCCCACGGCCAGCTCATCCTTCTGCTTCCCACCAAGCTATGGTGCGGCAAGAGGACCTTCAGCAGATGCGAGCCCTCCGGATCCCCAGCTTGCCAAAACTGGAAGAAGGAGTTCTGTTCTGTACCCTGGGTCAAAGATGCGACCTCAGCACTCAGCAAACTGCCAGGGCAGGAGCCAAAACACAAGGTCTTATTGTTGTAGGACAAAGAATACGAACTTGAGAAACTGACAGGTTGTTCCTAAGTTTGGAGGATCTTAGGTGGTGGGTAAGGATGCCGGCAGGACTGTTAGGTTAGGTTGCAGGTCATGACCCCCTAAAACTTACCAATAGTCTATTGTCAATGTCAAGAAGAAAAAGATACCTCTTTGTTGCATTTTTTGCTACATTTTAACTACAGCTACAAACAAAAACAAAAACAAAAACAAAAACAAAAAAAAACCTCACACAAACAAATGGCTACCCCACAGGTGAATTCTACTTGGGCAGAAGAGAACAGGGTTCTTAGTCTATACAAAAACCAACCTTTTTTACATGGTGAATTTCCATTGAATTCTGAAGAATTGCCTCTGCAGACAAGTTCACCGTGTTCTCTCTGCTCGGGATGATACTGCTGAGTTCCACTAGAGGGCAGCAGAAAATGGGAGCGCGAAAGCCCTGGGTGAGTTCCCACCCACTGAGGGAGGATGTGAGGGGCTTCAGCGCCAGTGGAGCTCCACTGTGTCAGAAGGTTACTTTAGGTCAACCGAATCTAGGTGATTTGTATGACATTAACTAGCTGGATTCTCCCAGCTTCCTGTGAGGAAGATGGAATTGCAGATTGGGACATGGAGAGGAGGACAGAGAGACACGGGGTTGCTGGGTCTGAGGAGGAACACACAGTATCTACACAGCTTCTTCCTGTGTTCCCTCAGAACCCCTAAGTGATGGCCAAATACAGCAACACACACCTTCAATCCCAGAATTCAGGGAGCAGAGCCATATGGAGCTCTGCGAGTTCAAGGCCAGCCTGGTCTACACAGTAAGTTCCAGGACAGCCAGATCTACATAGTGAGAGCTTGTCTCAAAACCCCCTAAAATGTTAAAGCCCCAAGTGAAGTCAGGGCAAATGTGGCGATGGTCTCTAGCCTGAGTCCCAATCCCTTTCTGAGTTTAGGTCTTTATTTTCCTGGTTGGACGGACATTTACTGAGCCACCGTGTACATGCTGGATGCTAACCCAAAGTTCACAGAGGAGCCTGCTTGGGGAACAAGCCGCCCCTCCTGCCTCCAGTGAGTCCTGTACCCACCCTGGGAATTTCATGCCGGGGGAACCAAGTGTGCCTTCCCACCATGGAGCTCAGCCTCAGCCTGCCCCCCGCACGCAGCCGGCCTTCTCCCGCTAGATGCTGGTTAGAAGCTGGCCCAGCTCCAAAGCCTTTCCACCCAGTTTCCTGCTGTGGCCTGGTGACGAGGGGTATCGGAAGGTAGTACCTTGCCAAGACTGTTTGGGGCAAGAAGAGGCAGGACCCTTCCTGGGCCCAGTTGCCTGTGAGTCCTGCCAAACCCACCCACACCTGCCTGGCAGCTACCTGGTGCCCTGGTGCCCTTGCCTTGGAAAGTAGCTCTCCACGGTTCCAGGACCTACTAATCCAGACACCTTCCTTGCCTCCGCCTCCCGAGACAACACCTACTTTCTCCCTTCTCTGTGCCAATGTTTTAAGCCCCTGCTAGATGCCAGGCCTGCTGGAAGACCCAAAGGTCAAAGGTGAGCCAGCAGAAGCTGGAGACTTCAACAGCCTTCTCTCTGTGCTGAGGGCTGGGTTGGGGGTATGGGGGGCTAGGGGAACAGGATGGCACTGTCTTAAATATCCCTACCTCCTCATTCAAGAAGCCCCCAGTGTAACACCACTAAACACTAACTGGGTCCACACCACTGTCAGCGAGTCTCCACCACCAGCTACAATAGGCACAAATAGCCTATGAGCTCAGATAATTGAAAAGTGTAGCAAGTTAGAAGACGATGTTTCCAGTGTGTATAAATATACCTAATTATAAGTTTATGTAACTTAATTATTAACAGTAGCTGTGTTTAACAACCCTCACAAAATTCCTGAAAACAATTCTCAGCCCTCAGGTTCACACAGGCTGGCACAGCCCCCAGCAGGAGACTGAGGAAGACCGCCCACTCAGGCTAGGGTGGTCAGTCAGGAGACAGAGAAGGCTTCCCGGGGGAAATGATGCTAGGGCACTGAAGCGAGACTCTAAGTGCTCCAGCGGGGGGGACAGGGAGTGTGCCGGGCCTGTGGGGGGAGTTGGCAGGCGAGGAGAGGGCATGGCACAGAACAGAAACCAGAGTTGTGAGGCTCCCTCGCGCTCGCGCTCTGGCTGAGAGGACATCTGGGTTCCACCCTGGATCTGCTATTAATGCTGTCACTTTGGCCAAGTCCCCACTCTTCTCCAGGCGTCTCCCCTCTGTCATATTGGGGCCAGAAGCCAGATGGTCTCCAGGCCTGAGGGGGTGTCTAGAGCCCCCAGAGATCTGTGGAGGGGCCTGGTGTCTGGTCCACGGTGCTCATGGGAGGCATCTGGCCCACGGTAAACCCTCGGTAGCCAAATCTCCCCGTCCCCCAGCCAGTCCCCCCAGGTGATCACCGAAACTCCTGGCTTAGCTGTTGGTTTGTAACTATAATTACAGTCATTTCTAGAGCGCGTTGCTGCCTCCCCTAATTACCAAGCCCATGAGATTCCAATTACACATCTAAAGAAACACGTCAGGAGCCCCTCCCAGGGGCCATCCGGGAGTGCAGCCCCCAGGCCAGCTGGGAAGTCGCGGGAGCCCTCCCTCTGCCACTCCTTCCGTGCCAACTGGGCACGAAATCTTCAGCCCACCCAGGGCCAGCCTTGGGTAGATGTGGGATGAAGGAGCCAGATGAAACACCCCAGCAGGAAGGCTTGCGTCTCAAAAGGAAAGAGGCCTCTCCTGGCCAAGTGGAAAGCCCCTGCCCACGCAGCAGATGAGTCTCCAAGAGCTGGGGTCACCATCAGGGCGCACCTGGGTAGAGCTTAGGAAGTAGCCTCTGGCCTTGAGTCTGTTGTTACCACCCACTGCATAGGGCACCCACCCACTGCATAGGGAGGAGGGCACCTACCCACTGCATAGGGAGGGCACCTACCCACTGCATAGGGCACCTACCCACTGCATGGGGCACCCACCCACTGCATAGGGCACCTACCCTACAGAGAGGCTGGGCTGCTCTCATCTGTGGGGGAGGAACTCATATCCTCAGTTTGGACTCTGTTTGGGAGATGCCCTCACCACACACACAGCAAAATAAGCCTCCCACTGGGTGTGCTAATATCTGCCTTTAATGCTAGCACTCAGAAGGCAGAAGCAGACAGATCTCCGTGAGTTTGAGGCCAGTTTTTGTCTATATAGTCACTTTCTGGCCAGTCAGGGATGCAAGTTAGACCCTGTCTCAAATGTTTAAAAGAAAGGAAAGAGAAGGGAAGGGGAGGGAAGAGGAGGGGAGGGCAGGGGAGGGCAGGGGAGGGGAGGGAAGGGAGTTAATGATCAATGTAGGAGGGCCCAGTCCGTCGTGAGCAGGGCTGTCCCTGGGCAGGTGGTGCCTGGAGACATAAGAAAGCACACTGAGCAAGGCGTGGGGAGCTGGCCAGTAAGCATCTCTCCTCCGTGGTCCCTGCCTCTGCTCCTGCTTGAGTTCCTGCCCCCACCTCTCCCTCACTGCTGTGGAAGATTAAACCAAACAATCCCTTTCCTCCCCAAGTTGCTTCTGGCCACGGTGTTTCATCACAGCAACAGAAAGCAAGCCAGGGCAAGAGTTCAGGCTGGCCTCTGAGGCAGCTTCCAGAACTCCACTCTGCTCTCCTCTGACCCACATCCTCCACCTGCAGAGCTCTTTTCAACTTGTGTCATCAGTCAGTGTAGTCACCAAGCAAGCTCTAGGTGTTGAGTGTTATCCCATTTTATGGAGGGCAAACTAAGCCAGCCATGGTCCTTCCTGTTCCCTTCTGCAGCCTCCACAGGACCTCTGTGGGAGCCTGAGTCTCCTCCCCTGAAGGGGCCAGCAGCAGGCCCCGGGCAGACCCAGCAGGTTATAACAGAACAGCTCGAATGGGATCTCTCTAGGTGACCAGTAGGGGGCACTGTCGCCCCCTGAAAGGCCACACTCAGGTTCCAGCCATCTGCCTATGGTCCCAGGACATAATAAGGCAGGGGTAACAAAAGGGGTTCAGCCTTTCTAACCTGAGCACAAAAGGAAAAAAGCCCTCCTTCTCTTCATGTGTGTGTGTGTGTGTGTGTGTGTGTGTGTGTGTGTGTGTGTCTACAAGCTGAGAGAACATTCTAGAAATGTACCCAACTGTATCCCGACTCCACTCTCAGGAGATGGCAAAGACTGGGGAGAATGTGTCCAGGCCAAAGCCGCGTAGGAAGTCAACTTGAGATGGGAGCTAAGCCTAAGTAGGAAACCCCAGAGACTGCATGCTAAAGGTCCCCGTGTAGTCCCATCACAGAGAGTGATGGGGAGGGAGGTGTGCCTCGGCCCCCAGGACAGGAAATGGGGTGAACATGAGAAGGGCCAGTCAGGAGGGCTCCAGGAGTAGAGCTGACCTTCTTGGGCCATGAGAAGAGACCCTTGGGTGACCTGGTTCCGGAACAGCAGGTTAGCCAAGACAGAAGGGTAGGGAGACTAAAACCGAGAGAGCAAAAGGATCCCGTAGTCTGGGTCCCACCTCATCTGCTTAGACAAGTCCTTGTCCCTGTCTGAAAGAATGGACCAGCAGGCCTCTGACGAATCCCTTTTGTACCCCAGCCTTGCTGTGGCCCGGGACGTGAGGCAGGTGACTAGAACCTGGTTGTGGCCACTCCTGGGGCAGAACCTCTCGCTATTAGCCACCTACAGAGGCCCCAGTGTGAGCGGATCTGTCATACCCTGTCTGGTCAGCCCAGGACTGGCTAGTAGGCCCCTTCATGGGAGAAGGCTGCAGGGGGGAATAGGAAGGGCCGCGGCCGGCCCAGCTCGCCCTCTGAGGGCCTCGTCACCTTTGTCTCCCTAGTTGCCACCGATGTTACCAGGCCATTTTAGTGATGCCCCATCGAAGTCAGCAGCCTCCCCCTGCCGTTCCCCACTGCCCAGAGGGGCCAGGGCTGGGGAGTCACACAGACACCGGGACATAGGACCATATTAGGGAAAAGGCGGCACTTGCTTGACTGGCACTAGGTGGAGGGACAGATGACTCGCGTGGCCGATTGATGACTATTTCTTCAGGAGCAGGGGAAACCAGACGAGGGGCGGGCATGCCGTCTCGTGACTCAGCAGTGGTGAGTGTGCCCTCCTACCACCTCATGCTGATGCTGAAGCTTAGAGTCCCATTGCTCTCGGTTTCACAGCTCAACACCTCGCCCTCCACATCGCCGCCACCCTCGCCCTGCTTCAAGGTTATGCTCCCTGGCTTGAACCACAGGAAGAGCGTCAAAGGGGAAGTTGACTTTCTTTCATGGTACCAGGACATGAAAGGCAGCGACCCCGGCTTCTTCCACCCCTCCTCTCCATCACTCACCATGGCCCTTTGCTCCCGCTCAGGATCCCCTGCTCCCAACCCCGCTTGGCCCAGTTCTCAGTATTCATCGATCATGTTCTGACCTGTGTCCCCTCTCCGGAGCTGTCTCTGGCCTTCCCTCTCGTCATCCTCACAACACGCTTCCTGGCACCCCTTCTCTGGAGTCAGACCAAGACTTCCGTTGTCTAAATGGTGCCCGATCCTTCCCACTGGATCTGAAGGGCCAGAGAAGCAGGAACCAGGTCCCCGCTTGGTGTGCCCCACTATCTCCACAGCATGGGACGCAGTGCCAGGGCATGGTACATATTCAATAAGCGCCACAGAAAGCATGGGTTCCCCAGTTAGCTGAATGCCTCAGGGTAACCCTTCTGTCCCTCTCCACCTTGCCCGGCCCCACGTCTCTCTGTAACCATTCTCATCTCCTTCCTGAAAAGCTTCCTGGTTATGGTGGAGACCAAGCACGTGGCCCATGATCAAGACAAGATGGACTTGTATATAAATTCACCAGCAGGTTCCGGGATAGCCTTAGTGATACCAATTGTTCTGACACATGACTCAGAGGAATCCAGTCCCCAGAACTCACTCCAGACAGGAGGAAGTCTCCTTCCTCTTCAGTCTCAAATTCGGATGCTAGTTCAGCCTCAGGGCCTATGGCTCTCAGGGATGATCTAACTGCCTAACTGTCCAGAGAGGTCAGGGCCCAGCCAGGGTCACACAGCAGAACTGTGACAGAGTCAAACCAAGGATCCAGGGCACCAACTCCTACCTAGGGTTCTCCCTGTGCTATAATAAATGAGGCTATTTTTAGAAAGCTAATTAGCAAGTCAAATATGACTCCTGCTAAAAATAATGCCACCTTTATGCTTTTCAGAGTCTCTGCATCACCTCATTTGCTCTTGCAATGAGGAGTGGGCGGGGCAGCCAGGCAGGTGGGGATCTCATCAGAAAGGTGCAGTCCCTAGAGAGGAAGTGTCTGGTCCTCAGACAGGGAGCCTAGCCTTCCTGGTTTGCCTGCCTGAGTCTGCTCTAGCCTCAAACTGCCTTCTCACAGCTCCTAGACCCGCAGCAAGCTTGAAGCATCCTTCTCCTGGGTAAAGCCCTCATCCCGTGGTAGAGACAATCTGGAATGGGAGGCATGGACCATTACTATGTAGCCTTTGTCACCCCTTAATTGGAAGCCCTTGTTCCCCCATCAACCCAGGGTCTGGGGTCGCATATAACTACTAGTCCTGCACCCCCACCTCCTTGCGTGCCTCCTTGCCACCACAGAGGCAGCACCAGGCAGGGCTAGACAGACAGACATGAGGTCAGAGCCTCCTTCCTTCCTGAGCCCCCAGCTGGGATGCAGCTGGGCCGGTCCTGCAGGAAACGGCAGAGTGGGGAGGGATGGCCTGCCTCTGACGGAGGATGTGACTGAGGCCCTGTTTCTCCACAAGCAGCTCACACACACAGGCCAGAGTACCACAAGCTGTCCCCCAGCCCCATGCAAGAATAGACCGAGTTCCCACAGGGTCCCCTCAGTTTCCAGAGGTCTCAACTCAGAACAAGGACCGATTACGACGAGAGTCCTTCACTGAGACATAGGCTGAGCTCTTTGTAGTCAGGAGGGCTACTCGGAGCGGGTGATGCCAGGACAATGAAGAAGAAAACGGGCCCAGAGGACCCATGGATTCTTCTCACAAGTAAATCCACCCTGTGCCTCACCTCAACCATGGGGCCTGCTAAGTTGGGAAGGGTCCGGGCGCACGGTCTCATTCATGGTCGATGTTCACTGTTACCTAATCACGTTATTCACAGTCGACTTTGAATTAGATATGATCAGACACACACGGTGGCTGTGGTGGCTGTCCTTCATCCTAGAGTTCCTGTACTGACAGGTCTAACCAGGA
Organism: Apodemus agrarius; assembly: GCA_964023405.1. Lineage (NCBI taxonomy): Eukaryota > Metazoa > Chordata > Mammalia > Rodentia > Muridae > Apodemus > Apodemus agrarius. The sequence goes on along the minus strand of OZ030012.1, from coordinate 61,005,205 downwards.
CAGGTAGCTTGACAGGAAGGGCACGAGGGCTTGGATACCCTAATGAAGAGGAAGGAGGAAGGGGGGCCAGCTAAGGCAGGACAAACCTGTCCCAGGAAAGTCACATGTGTCTGGGAGATACCGCTCCTGCAAGCTTGGGCCCTCCCTCTCGACCAGGTCCCCACTCAGCTAGCAACAACCTCCTCCTGCAATAATCATGTCTGAAGCTAGCCATGTTAGCAACACCACCATATATCCGAGCGTTGGGGTGGGTTGGGGCTCGGGGTCGGGGCCGGGGTGGGGGTGGAACCATGAAATGCTGACACTACAAGAACAAGGCCATCGGTTTGCAAAGAACAGCTGGGAAGAGACTTGCCTCAGATTCGGTCCGAGGTGACATCCAGCTATGTGAGCTCTCTGTCCCTAGTTCTCAGCTCAGCAGGTTCCTGATTACATATTTGGACTCGGGACTGCTCAAGGCCCTATGTGGGCATAGCTGAGAACCTGCAACATTCTTGAGAATGCCTGTCAGCCTCCCAGGAACCAGAGCCTTCCTCTGCTAATGGAAGGACCGCACGTCTTCAGCACCCACACCGGCTACCTTCCTGCCATTCCCACGGCACAGGCAGAAGGGACCCTAACAGGGCAGTCCTGTAAGATTGAGCCAAGGAGTGGCAGCACACGCCTGGTGCCCCTGCGGCAGATGTTGTAGCCGTGGCGGGGGAGCAGGTGTGGGAGCCCTGACATCGGCCTGTCACACGGCATCAGGGAAGGAGCTGTCAGTGCTGGGTGAGGCTCGGGAGCCTCGGGGAAGTTGCAGCTTTTCAGCTGAGCGAGCGAGAAACACTGGCTAAAGTGGAGTTGGTGTCCCACTTTCTGGGCACAAGCTGGGGAGGGCTGCCCACGGCCCGCGGGTCCGAGTGACGCTCCTCCGCACTGAGGTGGACACGCAGCCAGATGAGGCGGGGCCAGTGTGTGTGCTGCAGAGGTCAGTGTCCTGAACAGGTAGGGGACAGGAGGCTATCACCCCCTTTCCTCTTTCACGGGAGGGAAATGAGGCATGCTGGGTAGAGAAGGAAGGCTAGCGCTGGGGAGAAGCCCTGATATGAGTTCAAGGGAGAAGGCCATGTACCTCAATAGCAGGTCCAGCAAAGTACGGTGGTTCCAGTTGTTAGCAGATGCTTCAGATATGGGGTTCAAGCGGAGGAGGGCCATCCACACCGGAGTGGGAGAGTAGAGGACGGTCCAGCCCTTGAATCCAGCCAAGCAACAAGACCCTCAGCTCTGGATTCTGGGTTCTAGAGACGGTCGCTCTAGCCTCCTCCAGAGTCACCCCTCCAATAGGGCCAAACCTCCCTGTCTAAAGACCCCTAAGCTTCACCACGTGGTCTGTATAGGTCTTTCCCCTGGGTTAGGAGGTGGCCAGCAGCCGGGGTTGCTGAGTAGGGGGATGCCCTGCGGGAGAATAGCATGGGTCAGTGGCATGTGTCAGTCAACGTTATGCTGGGGAGGAGTGGGCACCTGCCCCGTGATGCTCTCTGTACTCCAGGAGTCCACGAGTGCTAGATGGGACCTGCCTCCCGGGTTGGAGTGAGGGTGTACTAGTCTGTGCGCTTGTCAGTGTGGGCTGAGAGCGCACGCTCTAGTTAGCAGTGTGCTGGCTTGGTGTACAACTTTTAAGCATCTAGACATATGGCGTGTGGAGTTTCCATTTTTTGCTCCAACCCTGGGCCCAGAAAAGTTTAGAAGTAGGAGTCCAAGAGAACGCTGGGACAGGCCCCAGGGAGGGGCTCTCTGCTGGCCAGTAGAGAGCAGGCCCAAAACTGAGCGAGGCAGAGCGGACAACCTAAGGGCTCCGGACTGCTGGCACTGCCCCGTTACAGGGGCACAAGGAGAACAAAGGCAGGCAGCGGGGCTGCTGCGCTGGGCTTCCCCCTCACATACGGAAAAGCCAGAGAGGTCGAGTGTGTAGCTCGGAGTCGCAAAGCCTGGTGCGGACACTGGGCGGTCCCCAGTGACACTGCGGCAGATCTGTGTGCCCTCCTCCGAGGTCTGTCCACCGGCACACACAGCTAGGGCAGTTTGGTCCCTCACCTGGGCTTCCTCCGCTGGCCAGCCTGGCCTCTTGCTTTCTCCCTCGGCAGCTCCCCGTGCATGGAGGATACTACCAATGTCAGCACCTCCCCAGCCTCAGTCCCTTCCTCCTAGGGACCCCCCTCCCAACCCCACACTCCACGGAGCCAGCACACCCACCTCGGATTCAGTCCTAGGCTGGATCCGGTTCTCAAACCTCACAGAGCCCTTGCTCCAAGCTCCTCACTACCACAGACGCCCCGGGTGATTACACACCAGCCTCCTCCTGCTCCCAGCAGCTTCATTCGCGAAGTGAAGATGATCCGATTTCTTGTAAAGGCGTTAGGGAGGTTAGATGAAGCTCACACAGGTCAAACCCAGCCAGGAAGCCAAGGTATTCAAGCCCTCCAATCCAGACATGCCCTGCCTTCCAGAAATATCTGTCCCGCAGGACCCCAACCTCAGGAGCAAACAGGTAGAAAAGGAAGAACAGATGTGAAGCCAGAAGGCTGGTCAGAGAGGGCGTCACTAAAAAGATGGCATTAGAGCCAAGCCTTGAAGACCTCAGGGACAAGCGCAGAGACTTGGCAAGAAGGAGCTCCTGGGGGTAAGGAAGTGCCGAGTCGCGGGGTTGGGCCCCTTGAGGAGATTTGCCTGGTCCTTCTCTTACCTCCCACTTGAGCCGCTGAGCTGCTGCAGGAAGGAGCGTGATCAGGGACCTTATAGGCACCCCAGGATTTGAGCTCACTCAGGCCCCAAAGTGCCTCTTTGAAGGACTGATGAGACCAGGAGAATTTTCTACATCTTTTTTTTTTTTTAATTATTATTCCAGATCCTTCTTTTTCTCAGGAATGGCCTCCCGGGATGACAACCACTGCCAACACTTCAGCATAGAACTGGACAGGGAATAAAGCTTAAGGCTTCGCCCTGTCACCAGAGAGCTATGATCCAGCCTGCCGTGGACCTCGTGATCCCTTCGTAGTGCTCCAGAGGAAGGAGCCCCAAACCCTCAAAGCCAGAATAAAGAAGCACACGCTTATGCTGTGGGATCCTGCTGGAAGTTTTGTGACCAAAGATGGAAACTCTTATTCCTTTGTAACAGGTATAGGAACTCACTAGAAATAGACAGGGAAAGCAGGAATTTACCTGACCACACCAGCCTGTGGGCAGCCCTGTGCAGGGGACAAAAATACCTCACAGCAAGTCTCATGTGACATGCTAAGTCAACCACCTCAACAGACTAGCCACCCTGTTACAGCCTGTTCTAAGACCAGCTCCTCCCATTACGTGGAGAGAACAGTGGTACAATCTACTGTAGGTCATTGAGAGTCCCGCCAGGTCTCTAGCGGCCACTCCTGTGTGGACAGTAGCTAGTTTTTTTTTTCCCCAGAAAGATACTTCTGACTTTCAGGAAAGAAGAAGTAGTCAGATCCACCTTACAGTCAAGTGTTTTGCTGTGATGATTTAGTAGGTGAGACCTAGGAAGACAGGAAAAGCTGTGAAAGCCAGGTTCCTCCCCTGAGTTCTGACCCTCATCATCTGTCTCCCTGGCATCTCTGGGTGTACCCAGGGGAGACTGTCAGCGGGGGAGGTAAATCAAGGACAGTAGACATCTCTGTTTAGGATGTGTGGCCAACACTCCAGACACACACACACACACACACACACACACACACACACACACACACCGTCCTCAGCCCCTCCCCTATCATCCTTCCCACCCTGCTGGCACTAGTTTCTCTGCTAGGAAGCTTTACTCTGACTGTCTTCTCACCCTGGGACCTCACCCTGGGAACTCAGTGTCTCCTAGGAGCTCCCTGGAAGGCTCCTCCTGACTTTTCTGTCATCTCCTCACCAATGTCAGCTCACCAGTGATCCTTGCAGAACAGCTGGATGCTACCAAGGCCTTAGTGGGGTACGGTGTGGAAGGCAGCGCCATTCCTTTTTGCCCCTCTCCTCAGTTCTGAGCCTGTTAACCTCTCCAACAGACTCAGCGCTCAGAAGCCCTGGGAAACGGCAGTCGCTACGCCAGTCTAATGTGTCCCAGCAAGACCCCCAGGGAACCTGCCTGTATCCTCCTGCTCAACTTCCCTTCAGTTCCTGCTCCCTCTTGGCCCCACCCCCACCCCTTGAGCCCCCATCCTGCAGAAGCCCACCCCATAAGCTTCTACCTCAAGGTCTCCACACACCCCCATCCCCTGCCTCCCTCTCTGCCTATCCTTGGGACCCATATTCATCTCAGCACCAGCCAAGGCCAAAGGGCTCCTCTGCCGCTGCTCCCCCGGAGAGCTCCACCCACACCAGGCTCAGATCATCTCCACCCACAGCCCGCTCTGTCTTTCCAAACCATTCACCCAAGTGGCCTCTTGGGTTCGGAGGGGCCTAGCCAGAATCCTGCTTCTCTGGCTACTCCATCGACTGGGCCCTTCTTGGCTCCCCTTCTTCCCTCAGAGGTGTCCGTTCAGGGCTTTGCCCTGGCCTCTGTTCTCATGCTCCCTGCTAGGGAGGCAAATCACACATACCCCACACCCCCCTAGCCAGCCTGCTCCGCTCCTGTGTCCTTGAGGCCTCAGCCCTCTGGCTCCAGACAAGATAAACCCAGTGCCTGCTAGACATCAATTCCAGGCTGTTACTCCCCGCTATCAGCCCTTCTGCCATTGTCCCCATAGCCTGGGTGCTGAAGGGGCCCCTTTCAAGGAATACAGTGTCTTCAGTGCTGCACTACCAATGCTCACGCCTGAGCACCTGCCATCCGCCTGCTGACACTGCAGTCTCTCCAGTGCCCCAGCCTCTCCCAATCCCTACTTCTCCACTAGCCCAGCATGGTCATTCTCTCCTTCTTATTTCTCTGACCCAAAGCATTGGGAACACCCTGGTCTCCTCCCTCCCTCTAACCCACCAACAAGTGTCCAAGGACACCAGCTCTGGCCACTGCCGCCACTTTGGACCAAGCCACGTGGCATCCTTTCCCATCTGGATCATCTCAGAGACTCGCGGCAGCATCCTTGTTCTCCCTTAGATATCCTGCTCCAGCCAGTTTGCCAGTGAGATGTCAGGGGGTCCCATCTCCGTCCTACCTAAAGTCACACGTGGCTTCTCATTCCCCTCAAGTTAGAAGCCAATTGTTTGATTGAAATGTCCCTGGGGACATCTACTACTTTCCTTTTTGCCCAGCAATGTGTAATGGTCTCTTTTGTACACAGGAATGTGGGCGTGGTTCCTCAGAGCCGGGTGCTCCATCCACAGAGTCAAGGTCATCCTGACTCTAGGTTACGTGCAGTGTTACCTGATACCAGACAATGTAGGGGTACAGAATCACTCATCTGCTCAAAGACGCTTCTGTCGGGAAGGGTTATCCACCTCCTCCTCTCCCATCTCACAGGCTACAGTGAATCTAACACTGTGCCTAGCCTCAGAGAGAGGTGTGGCCGTTCCCTAGGCCCAGAAGTAGAGAAATGGACATTGCTGGTCTCAGAGATGACATCTCCCACACTTCTGCTTCTGAAACGCGTCAGATCCCTTCCCCTCCCCATCTAGACCTCAGCCTCCCTCCGTTATCTACAGGGCTCACTTCCTCTCTGAATCTTTGTTCAAACATCTAAGTGTCCCTGACAACCCCACTTAACATTTTAGACATCTCCTTGGCCGAGACTGTCTGTCATACTGACCTGTCAATCTTACTGACCTGTCTTTGTCTTCCCGTGATTTTAAAAAACTATCATTGCATGTTTTTTTTCCCCTTCTTGAAAACAAAATAAAAAATGTATTCATTTATTTATTTTGTGTGCATAGATAGGGAGACTCACAGTGCTTGTGTAGAGATCAGAGGACAACTTTAGGGAGCTGGTTTTCTCTTACCATGTGGATCCCGGGGAATCATATATTTCTTAATCATATTTTTTAAATTTTTTACTTGCATTTATGCCTGTGCATCATGTGTGTGCTGTGCCCATGGAGACCAGAAGAGGGTGTCAGGTGTTCTGGAATTGGAGCTATAAAAGCTTGTTAACCACTGTGTGGGTGCTAGGATTGAACCCAGGTCCCCTAGAAAGAGCAGCCTGTGCTTTTAACTGCTGAGCCACCTCTCCAGCCCCTCCCCACTGCTTAATCTCCAGCGTGGATATCCATCAGCAGGGAGGAAACTCTCTGGGGCAGATCTACCTCTGACTTGGTAACTGGCACAAACTGAGCTCTGGAAACGGCACCTGTAGCCCAGCCCCGCGTTCTGGAATGTGAACAAATTAACCAATGAATGCAAGGCGCTGGGTTCCCTCCTCTTCTCAGCATCCTCTCCAGCTCACCGCCAAGTCTTGCTCCCGTGTCTTAAAATCTCTTAGTTCTTTTGTAAATGTTTATTTGTAGTCTCTCTAATTCCGCGAAGGTACGCGTGCTCGCCTGTGAGTGCAGAATCCAGAGGTATCCGATTGCCGGAGCTGGAGTCATGGACAGCTGTGAGCGCCTGACGTGGCGCTAGGGACCGAACGCTGGTCCTCTCCAACACCTCTCCATTCCACATCCGACTTCCCATCTGCCACACTGCCGCCCTCCTAAAGCCCGCATGGACAGTTTCTTCCACGCTGAGGATCAAGCCCAGAGCTCCATGTATCAGCTACCACTGGCAATGTCTCAGCCCTCACTCTCATCTGAATGCCCAGCATGTAACAGCCTCCTGGGTTTTTCATAACACTTTCCACCACCCCCTCCTCCAGCCGACCCATTCCAGTCAGCAACCACTCTAAATTGCAAAGTAAAAGTGATCAATGTGCCTGAGTCGTGGTAGCATAGACCTTTAATCCCAGTACTTGGGAGGCAGAGACTGGTGGATCTCAGTAAGTTCCGGGTCAGCATGCTCTACGTAGTGAGTTCTAAGCTAGCCAGAGCTACATAATACAAACCTGTCTAAAAATTTAAAAAGTGGTCGATGTGATTTTTGGCATTGGCTCATGATCTAGTCTGGTGGGCTTTTTCACTGGCTTTAATTGTGCTGTGTGACTTTGAGCAGGTTCCCTCACTCTCTGTGCTACATTGCCATATCCTTAAACAGGGCTGAGTGCAGCACAAGGGTTTGGATGGTTGAGAGGCCTGACTAAGACAGTGGGTGTTGAGCAAAAAAGTTTCCCATGGTCCCTGGCAATCCTCAGTTTCTTCCCTGAGCCCAGAGCCTCTCCCAAGCTGCTTTTCTTCTCCCTTGACTGCAGGCACACTGAGCACGCTGACCGCACCTTGGCCTAGTGTCCCGTTACTGTCTCTGTTCTAAAATGACTTATACTTGCTTTTTCACTCAGCAAAAATCCCAGGGTGATTTGCACATTCATTCACAGGAACCGTTCGCATTCCCTTTTGACAGCTGCGTAGTATTCCCGCACAAGGACACGTCATAGTTGCCGCCAGTCCCCTCTGGCGGAGTATGAAGGGTGTTTCCAGGCCCTTCCTGTCACAGGAATTACCAGGCATTTATGTTGTGTTCATGCAGGTCTCTGTGGGACAACCCCCTGGCGCAGAAGTCACGAGAAAGAGGTGACATGCTGCTTTTTACCGTCATAACAACTCAGCCTGTCTCAGCAGAGCCACGATCTGGACCCCAAGCCAAAGGGCTCAGAATTCATGTTCTCATTTTGGCTCTATATCACCCTGCCTCCTTCAAAAGGAGGATCCAAGCCATGGAGGACCTGGGCCAGCTCTGCTTTCTGCCTCTGTCAAGGCCGCACCTCGCTGAAGGTGTGTTTGAGGTCAGCAGCTCAGCTGGGAAGTTTCAAATTTAGCTGAGGAAAGGCAAATGGAGGCCAGGCCAGACACTGGCAGACAGCTCAAGTTCAGGAGAAGGTTCTCCTCGCCTGGATCTCGTCTCTCCTGCCTGCAGCCTCTGGTCCCATGGTGATGGCTCCCTCAGAGGCTGCAAGATGGGTAGAATTCCCCAGATGCCAGCAGAAACAGGCCATGGGACAGCCAGACCCCAACAAGACATGCTGAGGTGCTGACAGAGGGCAGCTCAGGAGAGGCAGCCGGGGCTCGGGCTCACAGGGAGCCCCCCACAGGCAAGGGCTGAGTCAGCTGCCATCTGCTGTCGGGTGGGGGCTGTCGGAGTTCCTGGAAGCCCCAGAGGCCCGTGCCAGTGTTCTGCAAGCAGAGACCCTGCCCAGATGGATAGGTGCTTGGGAGGCTCCCTCCCAGGCCCTTTGCTGGCTTCAGGAAAGTTCTTGATGCGTGACTGAGCCCTCTACCTTCCTGCCCCACCCACCTGTACAGACAGACACACAGAACAAAGGTCCTACTACTTCCTATTATTTTACCCCAGTCTACTTCCTTGATCAGCTAACAGAATATAGGATCACTTAGACTAGTCTAGTAGCACCTGTGTACCAGGAGAGTACCTCTCCCTTATAAATGGATCCCCTGTATGTCCAGTCTGCCTGTCAGAGCTCTGAACCCCCAACCCTAACTAGAGAGCTTGTCCTTAAGGCACAGAGCTCAGAGCAAAATGGGTGCATCCTGATGTCATCCTGAGATCAATCCTTCCAGCCATGAAGGGCTGGGGCAGCATGGGAGGTTTATGCTTAAGACCATTGAGCTGTGAGGGTTGAGGGGGTTTTGGCCATGATCAGCACCTGGCTGTGTCAAAACTCCAATTCCTTGGTGATTAACACCAAGGCAGGCCCCCAGGAAAAGCCAGACCTCAGAGGCCCCTAAAGGACCCAGAAACTGTCCCTGGAGCCCAACTAGAGTACTCGATGGGGAAGTGAGCCGTCCTGAGGCTGGGGCTGGGAGGCACTTAGTGACAGCATCTGGAATTTCCCTACCACTAGCATTTCTGCATGGTGACCCTCTGGAATCTGCCCCGGGGACAGATCAGCCCTGAGACAAAGAAAAAGACAGCAGTGGTCACAGAGTAAGTGTGGACTTGAAAGATGTTGGGCTTCCTCTCAATGCCTGAAGTCACTCCTGAGTGACCTGGGTGAGGGGCAGGAGGTTAAGGGGGCCTCTCTCCAGCACGGTGGGTCCCTCTTCCAGAGCACAGAGTTCCCAACACATTACCACGCCCATTGGGAGATCGGTGCAAGCCAGACGTACAATGTCAGACGCCTCCAACAGAGCCACAAGGTTCCTGACAAGGCTCGAGTTTCCACAGCCTTAGAGTGGAAGCATCTTTAATACATACAGATGTGGCCTCAGAACCCACTGGCCACAGTGTAAAGAAATGACCCTCCCCCCATGGGAAGAACAATGATTTTGGCCACCCAAGACTCCCAGGGAATGAACCATCAACCCAGGGGCACACATGGTTCCAGCCAAAAATGTGCCAGAGGAAGGCCTTGTTGGGCACCAGTGGGAGGAATGGTCCTTGGTCAGGTAAAGGCTCAACAAAGGCCCGAACAAAGGGAAACCGAGGCGGGGAAGGAGGGAGTGTGTTGGGTGGAGGGGCATATAACATGGAGGCAGGGGGAGGGAAAAAGGAGGGGGGTTGTAGGTCTTAGGGGAGGGGGATATCGGGAAAGGTTTTACCATTGGCAATGTAAATGAAGATGATATTCAATAAAAAAAATAAATTCAAAAAAGTTGCTATATTTTAAAAGGCGGGACAGTTGGCTTAAAAACTGTAAAATTCCTTCATAAGCAAAAATAAAGTCATATTATTAAGACAAAAAAAATGACCCTCTAGGCTTAGGCAAGGCCTGAGCATCCTGTGAGGCTGGATCCACCTTTAATACCTTATAGGCACTACCTTTGCCTTTACTAGTACTGAGAGCATGCTAGGAGAACAAGATGTCACACACACACACACACACACACACACACACACACTCACATTCATAAGCATATGACTTATGATATGGTCAGTGACTCACTGGGACACTCTGAGTCAAGGCAGATGTAGATCGAGAGCTACCGGCCTCACCTTGGTTCTACAAAGCATGAGTTCACTGAGTAAACCTTCCCAGGCTTCCTTAACAGTCTGCCGCTCTGTGCTGGGAGTTCTGAAAGCAAGACAGAGAGCATGGACCTCGTGGGCCAGCCAGGCTTGGCCCTGCTCACCCAGGTTAGCCCTCCCTCAGCCTTGGGATTCAAGATGGGTCGGCTGAGCGTCAGCCCTAAGCCATCTAAAACCCAGAACTCCGCTCCTCAAGGGGACAAGAAAGGCAGAACAGAGAGAACCAGCTGAAAAGAAGGCAGAAGAGAACCCAGCTTGTGTAGACCCTGGGGCTCTCTGTCACTCAGCCCTTGCCCACACCCCAAACAAGAGCCTGGGAGTCTTCAGAACTTGGATCTCTCCCAACGTGGGGTACCAATCTCTAGGATACATGTACATGGGCACACGTAAGTGCATACAAACGTGGGCACACACACATACGAATAAGTGAGTTAGTGAGGGATGTATAGTGGTTGAAAGCTGCATGGCCAGTGGAGTGTGGAATAGTACTACCCTTGGGAAGCAACTGAGCATGCCCCGAAAGTCAGACAGGGTTACCATATGATGGTGCAATTCCTCTCCAGTTAAATTCACAAAGAATTAAAAACAATGATCCCACACAAACTTTACCCAGATCTTCATGCAACATCACGCACAACAGCCCTAAGTGGAGGGGGCTCAGGTATCCCATTGGCTGATGTTTAGATAAACCAAATATAGCAGAGTTGTGGATGTGTCATCAGCACTAAACAATGAGGATTGTAGATCCGCCCCTCAACACGGGCGGACGACACTGAAAGCCTTAAGCTAAGTGAAAGAACCCAGACACAAAGATCTCCTGGCATGTGACCCAGACAAATCCACGGAGACAGGAAGTAGAGTAAGGGGAGGCGGGAAAGGAAAGTGAGTGTGAGTAGGAACATGGTTTCTTATAAGTGAGGGAGTGTTCTGGAACTGATTAGTGGTGAGAATCACACAGTACTGGGAATATATGAGAACCACAGATTGCTCACCTGAAACTGGCGAGGTTTTTTTTGTTTGTTTGCTTTGTTTTGTTTTGTTTTTAATGTGGATTTCCTCTCAGTGAAGAATGTGTGAAGGCCAGCAGTCTCACCAGGAACAAGCGTGAGTGGACAAAGCCGGCTGGCCGGCCGGATTTGCCTCCCTACGTGTGTCTGTCGGCAAAGCTCTTGCACTGATTAGTCTTTGCCCTGAGAAGCCCCCATACCTCACCCATGTCCCTTCGAGAAGGTGGGAAAAGCCAGCCCCAGAGAGGCCTAGGGGCCATGCAGTGGAGTGCTCCCTTTGTCCACAGCTTCGAGCAACTGTCACAGAAGAAAAGAGCTGCAAAGCCAGCGTCAGGCCCCGCTCTGTCCAGGTCCTGTTGTGACTGCAGTCCCACCAGTCAGTACCTCCTAGGGTCTTTCTGAGGCAGGATGCGGTCTGACAGAGCCCCAGGATGTGTGTTTCCTCACAACAGCGCCTTTTTGGCACGCATTGCTGGCCATGTGTGGACTAGCAGTTGGGTCTGGTCTGACCACAATATCCCATTGGAGAAACCGTGGGCCGAGGTTTCCACTAAGTCAGTTCTAACTCAGTCTTACTCAGCCTCAGGCCCCAGTGGGGGTGCTCCTAACTCACAGATGTTTATGTGGAGTTACGGGACAGGATGTGGGTGTCCTCTGCCCCTCAGAACAGCTGCTGTGTGAACCACCACCCCACCGCCCACCCTCCTGTGCACATTAGGTAAGGACTTCACCGCTGACCTACACCTCGGCCTTCCTGGGATGGTTTTGATGGGAATCAGCAAGGGAAAAAGTTGTCATCCCCACCCTGTCCCAAGAGACATCCCAGCTAAGCCAACAGGCCAGATCCAGATCCCACCCAGTCATCTCTGGTTCCAAAGAAGTTAGAACGGCTAAGCACCTCACCTCTCTAAGCACCATGTGCCTTGGGACAGGTGATCCCACCCCCTTCCTCAGATGACCAAGCCTTAAGTCCTAACTGACTATATCTGGGAATCCCTGAGCCTGGAGTTGGTTCTGCCTGAGGCCTGATCATGCCAGAGAGCGACTCTTCTCCATCTCTGCTGTGTACCCTGTGTTAGCCATGCGTCCCGGCAATGAGATGCTCAGTAGGGAGCTACGTGGAGTATAGATAAGAGTGAGCAAATCAGTCTAAATCCCCAGGTACATCTGAGCCATGAAGCTCTGGTAGACAACTTCCTGGGTCCGAGTTCATTTAACTGACCGTGGAGACAGTGGACCCTCAGCCTGTAACCTCAGGGGCTGAGACAAAGTGGCTGTGAACTAAGGCCCCAGGCCAGTCTGGGCTGCAGAGCAATTCAAAACCAGCCTAAGCAACTTAGCAAGACCCTGTTTCAAAATTTAAAAAGGACAGGAAGAAGAGGAAGAGGACCTAAGGATGTAGCCCAGTAGCGGGGCCTATAGCATGTGTAAAGCCAAAGGTTCAGTCTTTAGTAACACACACACACACACACACACACACACACACACACACACACAGAGAGAGAGAGAGAGAGAGAGAGAGAGAGAGAGGAGCTGAGGTGGGGTCAGCACCAATCTCCAAGAGCTTATGAAAAATCTCTAAGATAAGTCATATTTCTCCTTTTAAATGATTTTTACATATATTAAGTGACTGGATACGCTTGGAGGGGTGCCCGCCTCCACATGCCTGTGAATGTCAGATGAGAAGTTTTGGTAACCAGTTCTTCCCTTTTACCACAAGGGTTCTGGAGGATCGAACTCAAACCGCCAAGTTGGCAGCAAACGCCTATACCCACTGAGTCATCCTCGCCGTGTTTCCAGACAGTCCTAGGCAGGCAGGTGTGCGTTACCGGATATATGTTCACCTCTATTATATTTAACAGCAGTTAACCTGAATACTTTGAAGCCAGACTGGCTGACTGATTAGTGTCCCTCTTTGGTGGGAGATAGAGGTAAGTGACATGTTTCAGAATGCTCTCTGGGCTCTGTTGGGTCAGCCCAGCCCCTGAAATAGGCCTGGTGGATTTTAAAAGAAGTCGCCGTTGCCTGGTGCCAGGATTGGTTCTACCTGACCCTACAGGCCTCTTCTAGCATAGCCCGTAAAAAAACAGGAGCTCTCAGCGGGCAACGTTAGAGGGCATTGTGGGGGACAGGCTCTGTGTGCCTCCTGAGCCCAGACACAAGGACAGAATGTGTCCCTGGTGTCTCTAAGGACGTCCTGTCTGCTCTCCCACCCTTACCCTCACCCCACCCTTTGCTTCTGTGGAATCCCTTTGGTTCTAGGACGTCAAGAAGGTTGGACATTCCAGGAAAGTTACAGCCCGCCCAGGAAACCTGAGCACCTGGTGGGGCTTCATCCGGCCCATTGTCCTGCAGGGACAGAAACAGAGCCCTAGTCATCATGATTGTCCACCCCAGGGACATCTAGTTCTAAGCTTTCCATGGGTGGGGCACATAGCCAGGCTTCCTTCCTGCAGACGGTAGTCTAGTGATTCCCCTGGCCCCAGCCTCAGGTGGGCTACAGTGCATCTAAACAAGCCCAGCAGAGGCTTACCTCTCCGCTTGCCTCCAAGGAGCCCCTGACTCTCTGCTGGCAGGTTACCTCGGCCCAGTGTTCCCCACTAAAGCTCTGGGTACTGGGGGTGTTCTTAGCCTGGCTCTTCCAGTTCCCAGTAGTACGCTAGCAAAGAAAGCTTCACACACACCCTTCCCCCAAGGACCCCGGGAAGGAAGACTGACGTGAACATGTGCACAGATGTCTGTGTTTTTACTCAAGTGAGCAGCCCAGATGTTGGCGCCTGTGCACTTATGCGCATGCGTGTGCTGCCCCTCCCCTCTTCTGTGTGTGTTTCATGGGAATGAAAACAAGAAAACAGGCTCAAGAGAGAACAGAGGGACACACAGAGAGAATAAGCCTGAGACAGTAGCAAACGAGCCCCTGATCACAGGGGGCAGAGGTCCCATTGCATCTTCTTCTTGCTATGCCTGTGCTTAGCCTGTGATAGGGGCAGGTGTCTCCAGATGAGGTCAAGAGCCCACAGGTGGAGTTCAGGAAGGGCTGTCTTAGGCAACAGGCCCTACGCCTCCTCACTCCCAGGCCCAGTCTGAAAACTCCCCTAGGGCTACAGTTCGTCCCAGCCGAGGAATGAGTCTGGGCTCCTGTGGTGGCGGGTGTTGGTCGCCAACCTGACACCACCTAGAACCACCTGAGAGATGGGCCTCTAAGCGTGCCTGTGGAGAATGGAGAGGAGATTAACTAATGAGGAAAGACCTTGTTAATTAGAGGTGGGACCACGCCCTGGTCAGGGGACCCTAGGTGATAAGTGGAGAGGGGGGGTCTTCGGGACAACACCCCAGCACTGCTCTTTGCCTCTTGTGTGTGTTATTCAACGTCACCAACTGACCCAGGCTCCTGCTACCCTCTGACTTTCTGGTCATAATGAACGTTAATCCTTAAACTCTGAGCCAGAATAAACTTGATCTCCCTAAAATTGCTTTTGTCTAGAATATTCCTTCACAGCAACAGAAAAAGAAATGAAGACTAGATAAAAGACCTAGTCATGCAGGATGCAGAGTGAGTCAGGGCTCCCGGGGCAGAGAGGGGACACTCAGAGCCGAGGCAAAGGTCCCAAAACTGCCTGACCCATCCTGAGAGGACACTGTGCACAGTGGAAAGGTCTCACATCTGCTGAGAAGCAGAGGTGGCGTGGAGGTGAGAAAACCTCAAGGTTTTAAATGTTTCCCACACACCTTCACCTCCAGGGGAAACCTCTAGATTCTACCCACCCCTGCTTTCTCGGGGGAGCGAGCTGTGTGTAGGCGGAAACAGTAAGTCAGGAGTCCTGGCTTACAGGCCTGGCTCTAATGGGCAGGTCATTCTGTGCGTGAGGCTGGCTCTCCCGGGCAGCCTCTCCCTGTCTGTCTGACGGGGGCCATAGAATCTACACCATCACTCTGCCTCCCAGGGCTACTGGGAAAGGACATGGCAAGACAGGGCTTTGTTGATAGAATTCTGGCATCAGCCATGGGAAGAACCACCCCAGGATCTCAGTATCTTCCTCTTGCCTTCCCCTAAAGCTGTCCCCGGGAGAGGAAGGTATTTCTGCTGGTCCACTTCCTGCAGCAGGGACCCTGCTCAGCTCTGAGCATGGGAACTCGCAGTTGTGCTGTGTCACCTGTACACTCATTTCTGCCACAAGAAAGCTCTCCCAAGAGTGAGCCTCTAGGCCGGGCGGTGGTGGCGCACGCCTTTGATCCCAGCACTTGGGAGGCAGAGGCAGGCGGATTTCTGAATTCGATATCAGCCTGGTCTACAGAGTGAGTTCCAGGACAGCCAGGGCTACAGGGCTACACAGAGAAACTCTGTCTCGAGAAACCAAAAAAAAAAATAGTGAACCTCTAAGCCTGTGCTCCTTACAGTACTCAGCATCCATGACCAGAGCTGGAGGGCTCGACGCTGGGAATCAGGATATGGAGCTCTGGTCCCACATCTGAAACAAAGGACTTGCCCTCACTGGGCCTACGGGAACAGGCCTCCCTTTTCCCTGCAGTACCCAAAAAGTGGAAAGTCCAAGAATTTCAAGGCAGGAAGACATTGGACCTCATACCGAAAAGTGTGGAAGCCCTAAAATAGGGAGAGACTCCTAAGTGCTGCATGCGGTATGAATGGCTGGAGGGATGCCGCTCTACCCAGGGGAGTCTGTATGTAGGATGGAGCCACCTGCCAGCCATCACTGGCCTCATACATCTCCTCAGTCCTGCTTCATCGTCCCCACTTAACCCCAGTGGCTCCTACTCTCTGCCACATGCTGCGGGCTCTCTCTGATGCTCTCAGCTTTGCCCAGAGGTTCCATTGCCTGGGCACCTGGAGTTTGCCTAAGTCCCCACAAGAACTAAGTGGCTAGGTCATTATCATTTGGAAGCCCAGGAACCAGTGGGCTCAGTTTGTTTGGGTGGGCAGAACAGGAGGCGGACCTCAGCAGGCCTAAGGGAGGAGTGCTGACTCAGGGTCCTCAGGGCCAGGGCACAGAGGAGCCGGAGCCGCCGGCCAGTGGCTAGGGCAGATTGCGCAGACAGTCTGGATTGTGGAGGAGCTGGCGGGCGCGAGGCCCGGCTTGGCGCGGGTGGCTGTGGGGGAGGCTGGAACTGCAGACTATTTTTAGGCTCCTGTTCGATTTGAGAGACAAGGATGCTCCAGGCTACAAGGCTTTGTTCCCTGGGGAAAGAATAAGGTGGCCCATTCCCCTGTAAGTCACCAGAACCCCACCAGGACCTCAAGGCCTTCAGAGTTTCCACTTTTGTCCCTAGGGGCAGAAAGTGGACTGGAAGCATCTCCATCAACCCCGAATGCAAACGCTGTGTGTCGAGGTGATTTCCATACTATTTGCAAACTGCCCGACTTCCTGAACAGAAGGAATTGAAAGTCCCCTCTTAGAAAACTCTCAAGGGAGCAGGGCATTCACCCAGGCATCCAAGTCCCCCTTGAGCTGCCCCCCTGAGTAGCAGAAGAGCTACAAGCTAAAATGGACAGATGGGGGCGGTAACCCAGTGGTGACAAACCACATAGGCTCCAAGCAACAAATCTGTTCCACTGGGTGAACTGGTCTCTCCCTGCAGAACGTGGGCTCCCTTGTTCCATCTGTGAACATCTTAGTGAACACCTACTATATGTTCCACACTGTTCTCGCTGCTGGAGAGTCAGTTGCGAACAAGACAAAATTCTCCACGCTCACTGGCACTGGCCAGTAGCAATGTGATATTGAGCCACATAGATAATTATGAATTTTCTTTTTTGTTTGTTTGGGTTTTTTTTTTGTTTTGTTTTTTGTTTTGCTTTGTTTTTCGAGACAGGGTTTCTCTGTGTCGCCCTGGCAATCCTGGAACTCACTCTGTAGACCAGGCTGGCCTCGAACTCAGAAATCCGCCTGCCTCTGCCTCCCAAGTGCTGGGATTAAAGGCATGTGCCACCACTGCCTGGAAATTATAAATTTTCTAGCAAGCCACATTAAGAAAAAATAATAAATAATAAAAAAAAATAGGTGAAATTAACTGGGTGCAGAGACAGAGACCTGCAATCCCAGCAGCCTGCAGCAGCAACAGAAGGAGCCTCTGTGAGTTCAAGGTCTACGTGGGGTGTTTTCAGACCTATCAGAGTTACACAGTGTAACTCTGTCTCAAAAATAAAATAAAACAAATAGATAGCAGTGGGGCTGGAGAGGTGGCTCGCTGTTCTTTCATAGGACCTGGGTCCTTGCCCAGTACCCACAGCAGGCAGTTCACAACTACCTGTAACTCCAGTTCCTGGAGATCTGACACCCTCTGGCTTCCAGGGCACCGGCACACAAGGTGCACGTAAAGTCACGCAGGTGTATATGTGTATACATAAACAAAAATAATAAATGGATTTTAAAAATAGCCAGATGTAGTAGCACATGCCTTTAATCTGAGCACTTGGGTGGCAGAGGTAAGCAATCTCTGTTTGAAGCCAGCCTGGTACATATAGTGAGTTCCAGGCCAGGGCTACACAGTCAGACACTCCTCAAATAAAACAAAATAATAGCCGGGTGGTGTTGCACACCTCTAATCCCAGCACTTGGGAGGCAGAGGCAGGCAGATTTCTGAGTTCCAGGCCAGTCGGGTCTACAGAGTGTGTTCCAGGACAGCCAGGGCTACACAGAGGAACCCTGTCTCAAAAAACAAACAAAACAAAACAAACAAAAAAAACCAAAATAATAACAACAAACCAAACCTATCATTACAATGTGTTGTCCACATAGCAATTTAAGATAAATGCCTGTCCCGTATTTAGATTTTTTTTGAAGTCTAGTGTGTCTTTTACCATTGCTAGACATCTTAAATCAGATAAGTCACATTTGGAGGACATGGTGACGCCCAGAAGGGTAGAATTGTAGAGGAAAACACTCATTTGAATCCAGAGAAAGAAATGCCATAGTTGATTGACAGGCCCGGGTCTGTCCAAGGTGATGCAGGCCCAACCTTAAGGATGTTCCCGTCTCTCTGCCTCTCTAAGACCATTCACTCTGCTTAACCCGGAACAGCTGCCTGTCTAAGTGCAGAGCGCTCGTCAGGGTCAAGGCCAGCAGCTCTGGCACCAAGTGCCTCCAGGATGTGGTCCTGTGTCATTCCCTTTGTGGGGCTGGCTCACTGCCACTGGGGACCCTGACAATATGTTTGTTTTCTCCCCAAGTTCCTCCCCAGCTAACCAATACCAACATAAAAGAACTTCCTGAGGCTGATTTAGCTGTTTCAGATTGCTTTCCACAAGCCCACACCCACAGACCTCCTGTCTGGCACCCTCACTGGGATCACCCACCCGAGCTGGGATGGCTCCATATTCTTCTTCAGCTAGATAATGACAGACTAAAATTAGGCTTTGGAAGGAGTTCTGAACACCAAAGGAGGAGTGTGGTGTTTTGGTTGAAGCAGGTAAAGATCAGGTATGAGAACTAAATAGATCTCAGGCTCCACCCCTCTTATCATCCTCATCACCATCCCCCACGCCCATGCGCTGTCCTGCATTGACTCCTTAGCACCTGCAGGTTAGAGATCTGGGGTCTCAGCTCACAGGATCTGGCACGTGGTGAAGTTGTCCAGTCTCGCTTCCTGACATGCCTTCCTCTCATCTGATTTATTCATCCGAGTGTGTGGAGCACCTCCTGGGGGCAAGGCACTGGTCCAGGTGTTGGGGATACAGCTGTGAGAAGCACTGGCGAGGCTTCCTGCCTTTGTGGAGTCCTCTCCAGTTGCCATGCTCTTCTTGGGGCAGGGGAGGTTATATACCCTCTAAAGCCTTTTCTGAGCGTGCCAGGTAGATTGGGTGACCTTCCCACCTCTGACCTGGGGTCATCTCATCCGTGGTCACCGTTTATCTCCTAGCTTCTGTCGCCTACAGTGCCTTTTCTCCCAGGGCCTGGCATCAGCACACGTTCTTCCGAATGTTTCTTCTAGCCTCTGGAGCGAGCAAGCTGAGGAGCGATGAGCCCAGAGAGCCTCACTCCGGGTCATCAGGAAATCCCCATCTGGAAGCATCCTCCTTCCTGTTTCCCAGGGAGACAAATCAGAGGGATCGAGGCGTGGGAGTTCCAGGAACAGTAGATGGAAGACCGAAAAGTGGGATCATAGGGCAGCTCAGGGCTCACGGGCCCCCAGGTAGAGGGAGTGCTAAAGGGATTTTAGAGACAAACAGACCTCTGTTGCCTGCCAGGGGACCAGGAATTTAAGGGGAAACAGGGATCTCCAGTTGAGCTCCCCAGGGACTAGCCTTTGGTCCTAAACAGACTTTGCCCTTCCTTTGCTTCCAAGAGACAATGCATAAGACAGAGGTGGAGGGATGAGGCTCACTCCCACCCCAGCCATCCTCGGCATCATGGATATCCAGTGGCCAGCCTAGCAACAGATCTGCTTACCACCGAGCCTAGCCTAACAGTCCTACCTACCCACTGCCGGACGGAGGCCCCTGGTGCTGGTCACCCATCAGGGCAAACAGACAAGAGCTCTGTTCCCGCTGCCTGTGTCTGATGGCGCATTTACAAGGGATCTACCTGGGCTCATACCATGCCGGGATACACTAGGCTCCTGCCTGGCTGGACCTTTCCTGGTGCCTTTGTAGAGACAAAGGAGTGTGCTTAACCACTCAAGTGCCTCCTACAGACTCATCAGGATACCCTGAGCATTCCCAAAGGGAAGAGGAAGGCAAGGATCACCCTAGAGGTCTCCCAGGGACCCGGGAAGAGTCAGGGTTAGACTCACATTCCTCAATAGTTGCTATGCTCACTTGGGGACTGAAGCCCATGTCTTTCCTCCCTTCATCTGAGGTCTCCCTGAGGAGGCCGTGAAGTCCTCTGCTGCCGCTAACTCTAAGGTGGCGGACAAATAGACTGGAACTAGACCCTGTGAAGCTCTGGAGGGGAGGAGCCTGCCCCAGACCACAGTAGGCACCAGCAGCTGAGGACTCTGCTCCAGCCACAGATGTGGGCTGCTCAGACGCCTCAAGGCCTGCAGTCCCTACCATTTCACTAGTTTTGCCAACCTGGGAAGATTAAGAAGAAAAAAATGTCCTAATCATAAGCCCTGGCTAGTCCAAACGAACAGGAAATGCTGTGGGTGAGGGCTATCCCAGTCTTAGGGACTCTTCCATAGCATACTGGAAGTTTGGCCAATTCAAAGAAACTGTCCCCAGCTGGCCATGCACCCTTCTCTAGCAGTTACTACTCCAACAGAAAAGCTCCTAAGAAACTCCAAAGGCCTGGGTCCCCGCAGATGGCTGGAGAGATGGCGTAGTGGAAAGCCATGGGTGCCCTTCAAGGACCCAGGTTCAATTCCCAGCACCCATACGTTGGTTCATTACCATCTGTAACTTCACTTCCAGTGGATCCAACACCCTCTTCTGGTTTCTGCATGCACTAAACATGGACATGATGCAGACATTCATTTAGACAAAACACCCATACACATAAAATAACATAAACCTTATAAATATAAATTATATATTTCTAAAATAATTTATATATTTTAAAATATAAAATAAGTTATAAATTATGTAATTTATTTTATATATATATGTATATATATAAGCTGGAAGGCCCCTGGGGAACATCTGTCCTGGGCTGTCTGTCAGGCATTACCCGGCAGCTATCCTGCAGCCACTGTCCTTCGTCCTGACCCCCATCCATCCTGAGCGGCCCTGCCATTTCTCACTTGCCTCTCCACAGGGGATGCTCAATATGGAGACGGAAAGGCATGCGGCCTCCTTTGCCCCAGTCCCCTCTCCTTTCTTTCCTAGCAGCCTGGCCAAGGGCAACCAACCATTCCTTGGTCCTATCTCGGCATCACCAGTCCTGCACACACCCTCCTATCACCCAGTGTTCTCATTGGTCAGTTCCACCCCTCAGACAGGCCACCCTTGAACATAGGAAGGCCTGGTAACTGCCTCTAGAGGGATCTAGCCACGCCACCCAAGGGAAGGGAAGGGGCGGGGACAGTAGGGGAGGGGAGGGGCTGGAGCTATGGGAGGGGCGGGGCTGCAGGCTCAAGTTTTGCTGAGTGGTTGCTTCACATTCCCATCCCTGCCCCTCTCTAGCCTGAGGTCCTCTGAGCCCGCCTGCCAGCAGGATCACCAGGGGACGCTGAGGCCGTGATGGTTATGTTCACACAGGCAGGAGATCCTGAGTGACAAGCAGGAGTCCCACTCCTCACCACAGGCATGGAAGACAGGGAACAGACACAGATAAATAAATAGCTTGTTTATTAGTAATATGTTACATTATTAAAGTGCATTGAGAAGAGATAAGGGACGGAAGCTGGAAGGCCCCCGGCCCCAGGCCCTGCCCCAGACACAGCTGGAGAAGGGTCAGCTCTCTGCTGAAATCTATGGACTGGGGGCTGGGAGGCCCACTTGGAAAGCTCGGCCTGGGCCATCTCCACGGGAATTTCACAGTTTAGCCTAAGTTAGGACATGTCCTGAGCTGAAGGTGGGAGGTTAGGAGCATGGAAGCACAGCCCCTGGGGAAGGGGGCTGAGAGGAAGGGAGGAGATGCCCCCTGCCCCCCAGCCCACAATGCCAAGGGCAGAGTCCTGGAACCTCCCCCTGTGGACCCGGCTCCTCCTTCAAAATGACCACGGCAAATCTACCTAGGGCTCAGTTTTCTTCTTCGCTCTCCCCTGTCTCCCTCACCCACCCCTCCCCTTACCACCCCGCACTGGAGGCTCATGCCCTCAGACTGGGCTCCCAGGGCAGAGCCGGCTCATGCCACTCTCTTCAAACCCATGCCTGTCCCTGGACTCTGATCCTATCCCAGGGAGCCCCAGCCTGGGATCAGCCCCCATCCCCCTTCCCAGACCCTCCCTCCACCCCACCCCACCCCCCGCCCCAGCATGTAGTTTTGGTATTTTCATACAGATGCAGTCAGAAGTAGCTATACATGAAATAAGCCTAACATAAAAATAGAGCTTTTCCCGCCCTTCCGTCCGGAAAGCAAACATCCTTCAATAAACATGCAAGGCGCTGTCCGGTGGGACCCAGGCTGTGAGGGAGGTACGGAAGAGCAGCCCGGGTCTGCAGGGACACTGGCCACCCAGCAGTGGAACAGGGAAGGAAGCAGCCGGGTACAGAAGGTCCCAAAGGACTCAGCCCCAAGGTCCAGAGATGGGGTCCCAGCTCTCCTTCCCAAAGCCCACTGCCAGGCCGAAGGGCTCTAGGGCCAGGTGCATCACTGCATGAAGTCAAGTGTGAGGAGATTTCGAAAAATATTCTCGAGAAGATAAAGTCTTGAGTTGCTGAGGCCCAGCTTCACAGTCGGCGCCGCCTTCGTCTTACAGTCCCTCACTGTCCCTAACCCACCTGGGCCCCAGCAGCCGCCTGCGGCTGGACATCTCCAGGCCCTTTGTCCCCCACTGGATTATTCAGTACCCCTGGAAGATCAGTGGACAGGGAGCTCCGGGCCGGCCGGCTGAGTGTGACATTTTTCTAGTACTCCTGGGCTACAGAAGCCGGGCTACACCCAGCTCCAAGAAGCCCTAGTGAACCAGCAGACCAAGTATGAGTGTGGGCAGGACCCCCAGCCAGAAGGAGGCTGCCAGGGCCCGGGCACGGCCCATTAGCTGTTCGGCCAGTGCTCTGTCCTCCGGCAGCAGCTCCCAGTGCTGGGCCTCACGGAGGTAGGAGCCCTCTCGGGCCTCGCAGCGGTAGTGGCCATACTGACGGGCCGTGAGGTTCTCTATGAACAGGATGCAGCTGGGGCTCTGGTGGCCTGGCTCACAGCTCTGCTCCACATTCTCCTCGTGGCGCCATGAGTAGGTGGCGTGGCGGGACTCCATGGGGCAGGTCAGGTAGTATCTCGAGTTCCGAGCCAGGGAAACCTTCTGCAATGGAGCCTCATCTGAGAAAGGAGGAGCGGACAGGCATGAGGAGGGGGTCAAGGTCGCTTGGTAGCCTCTGAGTTCTGCAGACGCAAGGCTAATAGAACATGGTGGAGACGGGGCGGATCCTGATTTCTGTTTGGTTTTTTCTCCTATTCTCCCACATCCCCAGCCCTCTCATAAGCACCCGACATCACAGGAATTCCCTCAGCAAGATATCCTTGACCAGGGGCCTCACATCAAGGTCATGCCTTCTGCAGATCAAGGTGACTGAGGCCTAGCTGTGCTTCCTTTACCAACCTGGGCCAAGGGTAGGGTTAGATGAGATACCTGGTTTGGGGTTGGGACACTCTCTGTGTGGCTCAGCTGGATTAATGGACTGCAGCACTGGCCTAGAATTAGGAG
The DNA here is from genome assembly GCA_964023405.1 of Apodemus agrarius. Taxonomy (NCBI): domain Eukaryota; kingdom Metazoa; phylum Chordata; class Mammalia; order Rodentia; family Muridae; genus Apodemus; species Apodemus agrarius. The sequence goes on along the minus strand of OZ030012.1, from coordinate 60,981,958 downwards.
GAGCAAACATCAGCAGCTGAGAGGCTGCAACCAAGCACCCCACCTCTCCTCACAGACCTGGGAATGTCCTTCTGTATCCCTTCAATGTACCCCATTCTATGGTCTGCCTTCCCTTGGGGGCCAATGTACCGTTGGGAGCTGTAGATAGACACGCAGCGGTCCTGATCCCAGCCACAGTAGGGGTCTCGGGACATGAGGCATCCGTGGCAGCCCCCGCTGTAGACCTCACACATGTCCAGGGGTACCTGGCTCACTTCCCACTGGGAGGTCACATAGAGCTTCCGCTGGAGAGAGAGCAAGACCAGGTCAGACCAGAGCCCTCCACTGAGTTCTCAAGCTCTGAAGAAGGGACTCTGCCACCCTGGAGGTCCTTGAAAGGGCATGCAAACTGCAGATAGAGAGTAGCCCTCTCCTCTGCCAGCTGTCTGGGTGGCCCCAAGGGTACAGAGTAGGGTAGGGTGTCTCACCCGGTCAGCATCCAATGATATAGCCTGGATGGCAGCCGCACGGTGAAAGGGCTGGATCTCCATGATGTTGAAGACAAAGCTGTGTTCCGGGTCCCCTGATTCCACCACCTTGTGAATGGTGCCCCTGTCTGTAGGCAGTGAGCAGAGCAGAGAGTCAATAGACAGAAGCCCACCTCGGTCAACAGCCTTCTTCAGGGCTTGGCTGTCAGGAAAAGACACTGAGCAGGGAGGGCTTGGGAGTCATGGCTCAGGCGAGTGTCACAGGACCAGGGTAGGGTGGGGTGAGGACAGCTGACCGAGAAGGAACAGAGAGCCCAAGGGCAGCCTGGAAGTTTCCAAGGCTGATCCCCGAAAGCTATCCCCTCAGTGAGTGCCCCCAATATGCCAAAGGCTTACTGGAGGCTGCAAAATTAAAAAGCAAGGCAGGCTCATCGCCTGGCATGACCTTGGTTACCCCTTCCCTCCTCTGCCCTTTGAGGTAGGCGTTATCTCCCTTACTCTGCAGATAAGGAAAGTGTAGAAAAGCTATGCAATTTGCTCAAGGTCACACAGATCGTGAACAGCAGGGAACAAATTGGAACCCAGATGGGTCAGAATCCCACCTCTGGCCTTTCCTTACAAGTACCTAGGGGATATATTGCCTTTAATTGTTTGTTTTAGGTTTTCAGAAAAGTTGTGACTGTATTCAGAATCCCAGTCTAGCCTTCTCCCAGTTTCCCCAGCTGAAAATCTTACATAACCAGAGTAAATCGTCACAACTAAGCAACTGACGCCGTGCGTCCCCATTCACTCAGCTACAGACTTCATTTGGGTTTCCTGGGTTTTTCCACTGAGCCCTCCTTTTGTTCCCGGGGTCAATCCAGGATTCCACGTTGCACTTGGTCTTATGGGATATTTTAATTTCTGTAAAACCTGAGGTCTGAGAAGAACCTTAGGTTCCATATGAGGGCTCCCAAGGTCACATCCGGACCGTCTGCTAGAGCAGCTTTCTCTCCACTGGCACCTGTTGGGGACTAAAGGGTATCCCGACCCTGGCCTTCCTAATCCCACCTCAACTGCTGTCCTAGTTTCTAGAATAGCCTTTTCCTTCTCTCTTTACACCCCCCATTTCCCAGGGAATCATCTGCCCCAAAAAAGCAGTCAGATGATGCCTACCTGAGCATTCCTCCAGGCTCCGGATTTCAACCCGCAAGCTTTGAGATGTGGCCAATGACTACCTAAACCTGACAAACCCCCAACACGGCCCCTGACCTTATCCAAGACAGACACAGACAAATACAAACAAGCAAACAGACCCCAGTTCCCACTGTAAGAGCTTCCATTCTCTGTTGAGAACCTAGAGAATTCTTTATTTTTATCTGGCCCCATTATTTCTAAATGCTGCAGGCTCTAATCTGGTGTCTCTCCCATGGGCCACAGGGAAGATAAGAGACTCTCCTCCATAATCCCTGTGTGTGTGTGTGTGTGTGTGTGTGTGTGTGTGTGTAACCCAGACATGTAGGAAGGGAGTAACAGGGCTCTTGGCCAGCCTTCCCTGTCCTGCACTGTGTGACCTCCCTTCCCTCGTCCCCAATGTCCTGTGGGAAAATCCTCTCTTTGAGATTTCCAGGATCCAAACAATGACCCCAGGTCTCTAGCTTCAAACAAGGCCAACAGGGCCAAGGAAGCCCCAAAGTGGAGCAGCAACAGGAAGCTACTGAGGGAGTTTGAACAATGGAGGGATGGAGCCTGGCCTGACGGATGGTCCCAGTGGTCTAGGGGCCTTTCTAGTTTCCAGGAAGGCCTCTGGCCAGGCTCACAATGGCCTCCCCAAGGGATTGCACTGTGAACGAGACTGGAGATGAGGAGGTGGACACAAACTAAGCTCAGGGTGGCCCAAGGCTTTCTAGAGCATCTCTAAGACACTCAGCCTCTTCCGGGAACCCACCCCCACCCCCCAGGAAAGAGGAGAGAGGGGGTCTCGGGCCTCCGTGAGGCTTTGCCACCTGAAACTCCTTTTCCAGGCATCAAAATCTTTGTGTCCTACCAACTTTTCAAATTGTTCCTCTCACTTGCATAACCCCAAAGACTAATAGAAGGCCGTGGTTCTTATTCTGAATGGCAGAGGCTCCCAGGAGGCCCAGGGCCCAAGCCTTCCAGCTTTCCATGTCTTTTCCTATGCCTTCTCCACCGAGTGGGACACTGGGCCTAAGCAGCGCCTGGCTTTGCTCATCCACTTCATTTCTGCACTAGAACTTGAGAACTAGTGCACGCTCTTCTGTAAACTCAGGACGATTTCTCTTTTCTCCCCTCAGCCTCGGCCTCCGGGAGGTCCTCCCTCTCTGCCTGAGCTTCCACAGCTGCACGCACTAACCCCGACAGCTCTGACACTCAGGTCTCCATGTACACCTAAAGGGCCAAGCAAACGTGACTACATGGCTCTTTATACCTTCCAGGTCTTTTGTTTTGCTTTGTCTCACCGAGTAGCCTTGGTTGGTCTAGAACTCACTGTGCAGACCAAGCTGACCTTGAACTCACAGATATCCACCTGCCACTGCCTCTTAAGATTAAAGACATGTGCCAACACTCCTGGCTCAAATCTGTGTTTACAAAGTTAAAAAAAGGGTGGGGGGAATGCAGAGATAGCCCATCACCTGTGGTTAGGTACAGCACATGGAAGGTCTCTCCATTGCTGGCTTGCATGCGGTGGACGACCACTTTCTGGTAATGGTACTTAGAGTGGAACAATGGTGTCTTCAGTGGCCCCATGGGCTCCACCCTCTGGGCCACCTCTGGGTGACTATCAGCTACCTGGAAGGTTTCCGTGGGTATGGGCTGCTTTTTGGGGAGGCACTGGGGAAGAGAACAGAGTAGGTCAGTGGTGACTGGGAGGTGGGACCAAGACGGACTGGGGTCTGGGCTGTGCTCTGTCAAGAGCTCACCATGCCAGGTCGAGGGTTGGGAAGGCCCATGTGGTAGCCTTTGAGTGAGGAGGTACGGAAGACTCTGTCAATGTCACCAAGCGAATACACGCAGACAGCTGAGTAGTTCCTGCAGGGATATACAACCGCCTCAGTAAGGTGCCCAGGACGCGCCCGCCTCCACGTACCCTGGCCAGCCCTACGCCAGCCAGGCCACACCCACAGCCCCTCTGCCTGCAGGCTCTTCAAGCCAGGACTGTTACTGGAGCAGAGGCCAGTGCCTAGCATCTCAAACATGGTTTTAATGGGGGGAGGGGAGGGGCACACAAAGTTCTCCCCACTGCAACCTAAAACCACAACCTTGGGTTCTGTTACAGCATCTTTGAGTTCCCAGGCCACCTGTTCTGCCCCACCGAAAGAAAAAGGAACCTCCTCACAGCCTGAGTCATTCTCTGCCCCCACCCCACCCCCAGCTCCGCAGCACAGGCTGCAGGGTGCTGAAGCCTCAGGAGCCCAAACCTTCAGGACCTGCCCAATCTGGGGCTCCATGTGCCTAAGAGCCAGAGAGGGGTCTTTCTCCACCCCCAACACTTGCCTGCTTTATTTTCAATCAATGAAAATGATTACAAAGTGTGAATTATCAGGCAGTGTTTGAGCAGCTGTGATCACACCCAGCACCCCAGCCTTTCCCAGGCCTAGTATCAGCTTTGGGCACACATATGGCAGAACCCATAGGCAGGAGTGTGCACGTGACCCGTGGCCACACACCATGTGTACAGAGGCAAAAATACAACAGTACACATACCACACTGCGGGCCACCGCTACCGCGCACACCCAGTAACAACTTGAGCCTAGCCCCTGGTGCTAATGCCATGGCTGCTCCTCACCAGGGGTTGGAGAAAACACCGTAGACCCTGGTGTCTCTCCACTGGCCACTGGGGTCAGGGAGCAGGAAGACATCTTGCAGCCGATTGAAGTTCCTGTTGGTGGCTGCGTCGCTGCAAACCAGCATGGCTTTCAGGAAGGTGTTCCACTTGGAGACAGACAATGAACTCTCACCACCCTGGTCCCCCTGCAAGAACAAGAAGGCAGATGAATCCCCTCATCATCTGCTTGAGACACCAGAGGCACCCAGAGGACCCAGACCAGGGCAGGCTTCGAGGGGCTGAAATTTGTGGAGATCTAGGCAGGCTTTTGGGTGGTGCCAGCTTGGTATTGCCCAGGGCCCACACTGGGGCCCTGCAGATGAACATTCTGGATCCTCCATAGCAGACAGGATCAGACACACATCTGCTACGTTCACCTATGCACACTTGTACACAAACACACAATAGAGCAAATTCGCACAAACACAGCACAGGTAAACACACATGTACTTACATACTCATGTTTGTTCATACAAGATGCATACAGAGCTAAACCACATTTATTCATAGGCATGTGATAGCCTGTGCACACATTCCCACAGTTTTATGTGTGTGTGTGTGTGTGTGTGCACGCACGCGCGCGCGCGCGCGCACACACACACACACACACACACATGCATAATACTCCTATTGTATATATACAGACACACTCATTCTCACCCCTCACAGAGCTGGCTCACCCTGCACAACTGGGCCACTCGGGACACATTGAGAGGAGCCTCGGGGTTCTTGTCAGGGTTGTCTTCTCGGAAGAAGTAGTAGATCTTATCGTCATAGGCTTGGTCTTGGTGCACAATGGTGGCCTTGATGAACTGTGGGTCTGCCAGGGACATGGGCGATAAGGTATGAAGCTAGAAACCTGTGTGGTGGCCACTGGGCCTTGCATGCCTCTTCCAAACATTCATGAACATGAACTCAGAACAGCGCTTAAGGCCCCATGGGGCCCTCGGCTCTAAAGCAATACCCCACACCTGTTATGTCCTCCTCTACAAAGATGTCATGGGCCCAGGAGCAATGACTTCATGCCTGGGGACTGTAGGAAAGTCCCTGGGGTGCCTGTGTCACTTCTGCCTAATCAACAGGGCCTTAATGAGGAAGACGGGGCCACTGCCCCACACGGGTTCATGAGAAAGATGAACTCTGGCTCTCTGGGCCTCATGCTAGGTCTCGGCTTCCTCTGGGTTTGCTCCCAGAGTTATTCAGACCTGTCTGGCCTCCACACTTTTTTCTCTGCGATTCCTCCTCTCTCACAACTCAGACTCCTCAGTGCTGACTGTTCAGATTTGTGCCTCTTAGGAAGTCCTCCTGGGACACATCAGGAGACATCTGCCACCCTGGGTGTTCACACCCCTCGGTCCACCCTCAGTCCAGTCAGGGTCTGACTCACTCTGCATGACAGTATCACTTGTGTACAGTTCGCTCTCGCCCCGAATGCGGCGAAACCGGGGGATCTTCCCATTATATTCCTGCTTCCGGATTGTAGAGTACACTTCATCCCCTGGGATGGTGGGAGGACATGTGGGGAAAAGCAACATCTTTCATAAGTCCAGACTCGGGCCCCTGAACAAGGGGCCGACCCTCCCACCCCGAGCCTGGTGCAGCAGCACCCTCCTGGGGCCCCTGCCCAATGCTGTTCTACCTTCAAACAGAACCAGGGAGTTCTCGTCCGGGCTGAAGGGAGCATAGCCTTTCATCTCACCGAGTGATGTCACCATACTGTCATTCACCTGGAGGAGATCAGAGGTGCAGATGGCCACATGACCACCAGCCACTGCACCCTGTGAGGGTCAGTTTCCCAGCCAGGAGCCTATTCTCCCAGAGATTCTGCTTAGGGTAATGCCAGTTTCAGAATCTCTCACCTCTGTCTGGCCATGAGAGGCTGACACCCACCCAGGAAATGGGGACCGCTTAGGCACATGGGAAGGGTTCTCACCAAGTTCCAGCAGCTGGGCTTCCGGGCATTGGTGCCGCAGACCAGCAGCCCATTACCCCGCCTCTCTAGAAGAGTGATGTAATTCTCGCAGTCCTGTGTAGGATAGGAGAAAATTAGGTGGGTGGGCAGGCCCAAAAGAGACTAAGATCTGAGGTCTTAGGAAAGACGATATCCAAAAGGGCTAAGCATAGATAGCAGCCACCCAGGGCCACTGACTCTGTCCCCCTGTGAGCAAGGCCTATGTCAGGCACCTATCTCTCTCCCTCCATCTAGGGGCCCAAAGACTGGCCATAAGTCTAAAGACCACAGGGCAAACCCATGCTCCCTCCCTTCCTTGACTCTCAGGATCTCCTCCCTCTTCCCATGGTCGCTCCCCGGACTCACCTGTTTGTCCTGACAGGACCCCTTTGTGGAGCCAATGTTCACCTGGAGGAGGGGGAGAAGCATTAATCCCCCTTCCAGGGGTGAGATGCCCCTGAAATGCTGCCCACACAGCCCCAGGGCAAGCTCTGGATGAGACTATTATCTTTTCCATCTTCCGAAGATGTAATTGAGACTTGAAGAGGGTAAGCACATTTCCCAAGGTCACATAAGCTCTTTGTCTGATACCAGGAGCAGAGCCTGGCAACCGCAAAGGCAGGTTATGGGTCTGGAATCCAGTTTCCTAACCTGGAATCCCATCAGCACTACCTGGCCATGTGGGTTAGCTCCCAGTTCCTCTACTCATAGCCTGAGTCCCCACTCCAAAGTGGACTACCGGACTACCGTAGAAGCCTCCCCCAGGCCCCGTGTGTGAGGTTCTGGAGCTAGAATGCCACATGCAGCAAGATGGGCCAGCTCCTTCCTTCTCCATAAGGGCTGTCTTTAGGACCAGAGGACAAGGAAGAGGGAGGAAAAGGGAGGGCAGGGCCCAAGCTCACCGTGCGCACAGACGCATTCTTGCCCTCGGGGAAGTTGAAGAGGTAGACCTTGCCACGTCCACCCACCCAGACAGAGAAGCTGCCCGGCTCATGGAAAAGCACGGTGTGTGGCTCAGGCTGGCCAAAGTCCACATGGTCCTGCCCTGTGCGGCATGAAGGAGAAAAACACCCTGAGCAAAGAGGAGGCTGGAGCCCCCACAGGCATGCAAGCTCCAAGCTCCACTGATGCTCCAAGCTCAGGGAACTGGAGGTTCAGAGACTGAGGTCTGAGAAGTAAGGGATGCCCGGGTGGGACTCCAGCAATCACCCGTCCTCACCCAAAGCCACAGTCCCTTCCCCGCAATATGTGTTGTCATTTTAGGGATCTTAGGGAAACCAGTCCCCTTTCCCAAACATACACATACTCCTGAGGGGCTGTGCAGGTATGGGAAGACCATCAGCTCTGTACTGGGAGAGAATCTCCATTTTTCTCCACCTCAGTCTCTCCAGAAGCAAACAGCAGAGCTTTGCAGTTCCCAGTTCGGGTTCAGATCCCAAGGCTGCCATTTTATTCACAGCTGAGAAGTTGTCTCCAACCCCTCCTGGCTTACCCCAGGCCCTTAATGGGCACCATTTCAGAACTAGAACAGATCTCAACATCTATTCCTTCCCACTGTACAGTTGGAAAAACAGGTCAGGAAGAGAGACACAAACATGGCAAAGCAGGTGGGGAGTGGGCCCTAAATCAGTCCCCCTGGTGCCCCCACCCCCGCTTCTGACTTCAAAGCTAATCTCTAGCCTAATTTCACCTGCCCAGATGCCAGCCCCTTCTGAGACTCAGCTCTCTGTCCCAGCAACCCTGGGACAGGGGACCTTCAAAAATACAGCCTACGCCTTTCCGCAGAAAGGCTGACCAGGGCAGTTTTGCCCAAAAAAGAAACTGTCTGCAACCATCGCCTCCAGGGAGAAGCTGTCTCATCTCTAGTGACATTGTTGAGGTTGTCCTGGTTGCAGGACTAAATTACAGGGATGGGATGGCTTATGGCCATGCCCTCAGCAATCAACCATAGCCACTGTCCCCTCACCTCTGATTAGCCTGGGCCTCACCCCGGAACCTGGTCTGACCACTGTTTTTTTTTTAGCTGCAGCAAACTTTGGGACAGCCAGTTTGGCAGTGACACCTAAGCAGGACATGAACCAATCTAGGCAAAAACAAAACTGCCAGTTCCTCAAGGGCTGCCCTAAATCCTTCTTGCTGCTACTTAAGCCGTTCCTAATGATCTTGCATCCATCAGAGGCAAGGAATGGCAGGAACACACACTTCTCCACAGCCAATTGATTCCCACAGACAGTGGGAATAATTCAGATTCTGCATCTCTGCTGTGGTCTGGCTCACTGTGTAGAGGAGGAAACCGAGGCCCTCTTGGGGACAAGCCTGGCCCAAGGTCACATCAGCAAGCAGGGTAGAATGCTTCATCCGGACAGTATCAGTTCTCAAGAACATCCCTGGAGATGTGAGCCTGGCTGGGTACAGACCGAAGTGCTGAGTCCGCTGCCTCCTGCCTGACCTGGCTCTCCTGGGGCACACCACAAACAGCCTGATCCAGCAACCCCACCTCTCACACCCTGGGCCCCAAAGCTGCCTCTCTCATTAGACTAGCCCCGGATGTGAGGGGCAGGGGCTGGGAGCCCAGCTCTGTGCGCTTTCTGGACAGAGGTGCTCAGCGTTGGCAGAGCGTGGGCACTGCCCTCCAGCGCTCTTCCAGCTGGGAGAGCACTGCCAAGCAGGGCTCAGCAGACGCCTGGTCTTCCTGACCCAAGGCTTTCCTGTCACCCATAGCCTAAGCAGCCCACAGCCCACAGCCCAGGTCCTGGCCAGCACAACTTCCCTCACACTCCCGTAGCAGTCAGACTGGGAGACAGGAAAAAAGGTCCACATCTGTGCCTGGGGCTGCTGGGCTTCTGAGACCTACAGCCACAAAGCCAAGAAAAAGAAGCACCCCCACCGTGCTGCCCGCTCCACCAGTCTCCTAAGCTCCCAAGCAGCTGCATCAAGCTCAACACCCTGGACCCCAAAGAAGTCTCGCCACCCCCTCCCCATTCCTGTTCCCCATTCCCAGGGCTTTTTGAAGGATGCAGTCAAGGCTCTGCCTATATACAGAGACTGGGCAAACTGGAGTTTACCTTTAAAAGGTCTGGTCTAAGTGTTTACTTCGTGAAACACTTTCTCTGTGTTGTCTTGTGGATTCAGAGATGGGGAGGCTGATAAAAACTAGATCAGCCACAAATGGGGAAGAGCTGTGCAAGAAGGGACAGGCAAGGCTAATGTACAAATGAACTCAAGGGGAAAATGGCACCAGAGGGGACCATGGAGGGCGCCTTTGTCTGGAGGTAGCGGGCTGTCAAAGAGCAGTCCTGAAGTGCAGCCCCAGTGTGGAGGAAACAAGGGCAAAGCTGAGGAGGATCCTTGGCTCTCCTCAGCAGTGCCGATAAGAGGCACCCACACCACAGCCAGTTCACTAGGCAGATAGTCCTAGGAGGGCCCAGGCTGCTCCCAGAAGACCCTTAGAAGTTTTGAAGGTCAGGGGAGGGTGTCGGTGGCTGAGTAAGGGTGACAGATACAGCCAGGCAGCACTCTGTTGATCTGCAAGCCTGTTCCTCTCAAGCCTAGGCAAGGTCAGAGTGAGGGAAGTCACGGACTGCTGGCCCCATTTCGCAGAACAAGCAGAAGCTTAGGACCAACCCTCCGACGCCACTCGAGTTTCTGCCCCTCCCAGATCTGTGCCTGGGGATGTGTTATGAACTAGGGAGAGGAAGGAGATGGCACCAGCTCAGCCCCAGGACAAGACCTTGGCCCATTCTCCACCCCGGCCCCAGCCCAGGCTCCCGGCACTGCCCGAGGCCCTCAAAGGGCCTGATTGTGCCCAGGAAGTGTCAGAGCAGCAGCTCCATGAATACATGAAAGAAAGCTTTGTTCAGGTCAGGGGCGGGGAGGGGGGCACTGGGGGCGCTGGGCAGGAGGGCTGCCTGGAAGTGAAGGCAGCAGCAAGCCCTTTTGGCCAGGATCACCTCAGAGAGAGTTGGGCCAGAGGAAGGGATGAATTCAAGGCCCCGCCTAGACAGGGGCTGAGCAAACTGGAGTCTACCTCTAGACTGTCTAGGCTAAACACTTTCTTTTTGCTGTCTTGGGAATCCAAAGAGATGAGAAGGCAGATAAAAGCTAGAGTGGCCAGAAGTGGGGAAGGGACGTGCAAGCAGAGGAGACAGCACGAACACGGCTGAGCATATGGCCTAGAGGACTTCTACCTGACAGAGAATTAATGAAAGAAGAATCCAGAAGGTTAGGCCTTAGTGGTGGGGCAAGGAAGGCACAGATAGTCCAAGGACATATTGACCATCAGTCTCTCCTAGCCTGCTACCAAGGAGCAGGGCCAGGAGTGGGAATGTCTCCCCTCCTCTGGCAGTCCCTCGCCTCCCGGCTCCGGCTCCCCCTGCTTCCTTTCCATCCTGTGTGTCTAAAAGGAGCACCGTCTGGCACGGGTGTCTCCCCCCTCACTCCCCGGCCTGACGCATTAGTGGCTGACTAAGTGGTAGCTAAAAGCTCCCAGAATAACCCGGGGTTCAGGCCGGGGAGGGGGCTACGGGCAAACAGAGAGGACATGGCCTCAAGGCAAGCTAGGCACAAGAATGGCCAGCCCCAACCCATGTGATTCAGAGCCAATCATGGCTCTTCTGAGCAGAGTCCCCAGGCGGTCCCATAGCTGGCTGGTCCATGGTCCCTGAGGCCCCCCCTCAACTCCTCACAGTATAGGGTTCACAAGGCCTAGACCCAGTTCTCGTCAGATGTAAGTGTTAGGAAGACTACAGGAAGTGCCCCATGCAGACACGGCACTCCAGACAGGGTACCCACAAGGCCTTGAGTCTATTGCAAAAGAAAAAAAGAAAAAGGCAGGTCTGATTCCTTTGGGAGCCATCCTTCCATCACCGTCGGCTGACTGTAGGAAGCAGGGACGCTTTCTTGGGTTTCCTCAAAGCAGGCCTGCCTAATGAAGGATCCGTCCTCCTCGTCCTCCTCGCGTTCACTCGGCTGCTGTGCCATCTGCTCCTGTCATTCCCCATAGCCTGGATGCTTGTGGAAGAGGAGGGCAGGCTGGGAAGGGTAGAGTGAGGGTTCCCGCCTACAAAGGGAACGGCAGGGGCTGGTCCTTGACCCACTGAACCCATCGGCTTTGAATGCTAACCTCCAGAAGCCCTTGGAAAGTGGGCAGAGAATGGCAAGAATGTGGGCATCCCAGGAGGAAATGCCTGAGCTAAGTCACCAAGGAGCAAGAGCCTGTGGCCAGCCACAGACTGGGGACCCGGCCATATCTGGCAGGGACCTCCTCCCTCACGCGTGCCCCATTTTGCATTTACAGGCCCACGCATGCCCTCACCCTCAGAGAAAAGAATGAAGAGCCAGGTGGCGCTCAGGAGCTAACCTGCAGTCCCTCCACCCTCTGGAGTCACCGCAGGTATCCAGACAGCCGCCGAGCTGGGCCATCCAGGCAAACACACACCCCTGGGAGGCTCACAGACTTGGGAGCCCATCTTGCCCTGCATCCCTCTCAAGCCACCCTCGCTCAGGACCTCTCTGAGAGACTGTTGCGAGAAAGCTGCTCAAACTCCCATTCCTCCGCGTTCCCCTCTCCCTAAGCCTTGGCCCTTATTCACCAGGCACAGAGTCGCTAAAGGAAGGGAACCACCTATCCACCTGCAAGGTAGGGCCCTGATCTCCCAAGGGCCTTTAGCAACCCAAATGCATGACTAATGGATGGAACACGGGGTGGTGAGGAGAACCCCTCCCAGTGGTGGCAGACACACAGGGACAGATGTTTCCCTGGCTCTGCCTCTGATATGGCCATTTCCAGATGTCACTGACCCAGTGTTATGAGCAGATTACGGCTACTGTCAGGGCACTGGTGACACCTGTCCAGGGCTGGGTTCTGACAGTGGCCAGACAAGTGCCGTGCCAGCACGGGTGGCAAGGCCCTAATATGCAGTGTCCCTCAAGGAGTAATGAGACGTTTACCCTCATTATCAGCAAGCCTACATTCACTGCGCCAAGGTCGGCCATGGGTGGGAGGAGAAGATATCTCAGGTGTTGGTTCAGCCCTGCCTCTGAGGAACCACCCACTCTCTTCGGCATCCAGGCATCTGGTTGTTGTTTGTGAACTGGAGCAGGGCCTCCCTAAGCTCAGTTTCCCCTTCTGTGGCTGGTGGAGATGGGGGGTTACTGGTTTGTTCCGGCCTGGGTTTTATGACCCATCATGATTCCAGGAACAAGCACAAAGCAGTCAAGGTTTAAGTTCATTAGGGGAAAACACGAGTGTGCGTGCTAAAGACATTAGTGACAGCTTTCTGAGGGCAGAGAGGAATCACAACATCCTCCACTGCCTCCACTGGCCAGCCCAGCAAATCCCCACCACCCCGCAAAGACGGCAAGACAAACATCTGCATCCCCATTTTAGAGAGAGGAAGACGAAGGCCCTTCCAAACCACACAAAGGCTGGGGACACTTGCATACATCACTGTGACCTGAGGGTTTGGACTGCTAGTCAAAGAAGCTGGGATAAAGTTCTGATGAGGAGTACACTTGGGAGAGGTTCCGGCACACACTCTAGCACTCCTAGCTGTGATAGGCCAAGGAGGTTCCCAAAGCCCTAAAGGTCAGAGCAGTAACCAGGCAAAAAAGTACAGTGACTGCTCTTGGGCTCAGAGCCAGGCCAGGGGTGGCAAGAAGGCAGAGGATGCCTACCTCAGCCCAGTAGGGAGGGAGACAGGTGGATGGCTGTGGTGAGACAGAAGGCTCCCAGCCTCCGCTTTGGCCTGGACCAGCAGGGGACACAGTGTGAGGGCAGGCAGCCAGCAAAGCGAAGGCGGGGTCTGGGGTGCCAGAACTGCACAACTGCACCATGAGAAACTAGAGATGCCGCAGGAGGGGGGAGGGGAGGAGGAGGGGGAGGGAAGCTGAAAGAGGGACTTGGATGGCAACTGTGAGGCTAGCCCTCAGCAGGGTCTGCCAGGTGCTGTCCCAAGCAGTTTTCAGCGCTATTAGCTCAGCAAATCACAGAGCTCTTATGATGTCTGGTCTCTTACTAGCTCTGCTTCACAGAGAAGGTGTGTGAGGCACAGAGAAGCTAAGCAACTTACCCAGAATCACACAGCTTGATGTAAGCAGAGCCTGACACAGACCGACTGACTCTGGAACCTGAACTCTGGACCCTCCTACTGCACTCCAGGGACGGGCTCTCAGGGGCTTCCAGGGCAGCCCCTTCTACAGCGCTGAGGAGACTGACGTCGAGGGAGGCTCGAGTCCAGACAAAGGCTACGTCCATCACCTGACCTCTACTTGTGACACCTTGACAAGTGTGTCTGAGTGAGCATGAGTATGCCTGTAGGTGGAGCAGGAATCTCGGGGGCAGTGTGTCACCCTTACCCTAAATGCTAGCCAGTGTGACAAGTGGGAAGATAAGTCTGGGATCTCTGTCCTACTCGGAAGCGGTTGGGCTGGCTGTGCACACCAGCCCTTGTCTACTGTACCTCCACCCAGGCTCCCAGACAGCCAGCACACACTGTAGCGTTCACCTCCACCCTGGCTCTAAGCTCAGGATCCCACCACAGCTCCCAGGCTGTCCATCCCGGCAGGGACGAGTCCCCAACGCAGGACAGTCAGGGCTCGCCGGTCTGAGCATCCCCACTATGCCTGATTCCCACGTGCCACGGCCAGCGCTCACTGCCCCGTCCTTTCTCTGCTGCACGTGGATCTCGCTTGTCCTTGAACATCTAGCCCAAACCCCCTGGCTCCAGGAAGTGTTCCAGACTGCTCGGGTCTTCATACTCTGCCCTGCACTCCCTGATTGTGTCCCATCCACTGACACGCTCTCGTCTCTCAGATCACACTGTGTCTCAGATCACCTCACCAGATATGTGAGGTGCTAGGAAGGAGGGCACACCATCCATTGCCAGAGCTGGGCAAGACAGGAAGGTCCAGCCATTAGGAGGGGGTAGCCTCCTGCCGCTCTGCAGACATTTCACCTCCACCTGAGCCACCTCTGGGGCACAGTGCTCGTTGTGGGGACCTTACTTGGGATGCAGGGGCACAGCAGCAGCTATGCCTTGTGCCCCCGGCCCTCGCTCTTTCCTTCTTCCTCTGACTGTATAGCCCACACCATCCCTCTGTCATAGACTCGGCTGTGCACTCCTGATTTCCCAGGGGACCCTTCTCCATCACTAACAGCTCTCTTGGGGCAAGCACAGGGCTTCTCCTGCTTTCCTTCTCCCAGGAGCTGAGAGGTGCAGTCAGGGGTCAAGGGCTGGCTGCCCTCTACAGTGCGGGTGCCCAGGATGCTGGCCCAAAGCCCAGGGTCTTGATGAGAAGCAGGGGTACAGGAGGCCCCGAAGGATCGGCCTAATCCCCAGGCTGCTGTTGTGGTTAAACCCAGATTAGCCTGAGCCATGACACAGAGCAGCCTGCCCCCTGAGACCCAAGCTCTGCTCAGAAAGGCCAGATACCAGGTATAGAGAGCGGGTCCAAATCTGAGGGTCTTGGTGGGTGTGGCTAGACGTCTCTGGGCTCAGTTAAACAGACCAAGGAGGTAACAGGCTTTAGAAGCCCTAGACCCAGAAAATCATGACAATAGACACGACTTTGGGAAGGGGCAGAGAGCTGGGCCACCCGTAAGCTCAGGGCAGAAAAACACAGCCCTGACACGAGTTCTGTCACTTTGCCAGTGACGTTGAGTCTGTTCTGCCGTCTCTGGGCCTTAGTTTCCCCAACTGGGGCCAGTGTGGTTGGCCCAGCTTCTCTCCGACATTTCTTTTCTCAACCCTGAGCTCTATGCCATCAGGCTGGGTAAACTGAGGTCATCTCAGATGGTTCCTCAATGGAACTGAGAAAGAATCGACGGGCAGGAGGAGGGGATTGAGGAGGAGGGTAGGGAAGGTGCAGGGAGGATGCCCCAGGGAGCACTGGGTGCCGGGAAGGATGGGGAGAAGGGCCAGAAAATAACCTCAGGCTCTGAGGACGCAGTGCCCTGAGCAGCTGTGTGTTCTGGGTAGAATACACAGTAGAGTGTCCTGGAGGAATGGAGGGGCGTTGAGGAGGTCCGAGTACAATCTACATTTGGGACAGTGCAGCCAGGGAGAAGGCCTGACGGAGGAAAAGGCTTGGAGAACCTTCTCCTGTGACAGGGCAACAACTTGGGACCTGGGCTGGCTTAGGAAGGAAGACGCCTCTGGACTCTATGGATCCAGGACCGTGGTCTTTTACTCTCTCTCTCTCCTCTTCCTCTGGTCAGCCTGGCTCACTGACAGCCAGATGTTCATACATCTGACAGCTGGTCCTTCTTGCACGGCCAGGGCAGACACATCAAGAGCCTGTCTCTCCTGCCCCTGAAGAGGAGCAAGGTTTCTGAGGTGGCCACAAAAGGAACCTAAGAAGAGGAAGCCTTTTGGTTCGGAGCTGCTGGTAAGTGTCAGGGAAGTGCCGTGAGTCTCTGTGTAAGACACAGCCACTCTGAATTGGGGCCCAATGAGGAGGTCAGGCTGTGAGCTGCAATTCTAGCAGGGAACTCTAGGGTCATTTTTCTCATGACTGCCCCCTGCAGGCTGAGCCTCACAGACCACCTGGCCTAAACAAGTGAACAGTCCACTTCTCACAAGTCAGAAAACATCATATTCAACCAAGAAAATTACCTACTCTCTAAAGGGACCAAGGTTCCTGGAAGGGGAAGTTGGTCAGATGAGTCGCGCCTGCGCAGTCTGCAAGAGAGGGTTTGGATACAAGGGGGTTTCTTCTGCCTTACATGCAGAGAAAGGGCACGCACGGCAGGCCTTCTACATGAGGAATCCTCCTCTAGTCAGGAGCTGATGGCAACGTCCTAGTGGCCCTGAACCCTACCACAACTTCCCTCAGGGACCTAGAACAGCCCTGCCTGCCACTGTCTTTCTCTAGAAGGCTGCCCACCCAGTGACAAGAGGCCAGTCACATATCATCTCCAAGAAACTTGCTGAAGTCAGTCAGGTATGGTGATGCACAGGCCTTTAGTCCTGGCACTAGGGAGGTGGAGACAGGTAGATTCATGTGCGTTCAAGGCCACACTAGACTACATAGCAAGTTCCAGGCCTGTTGGGGCTACACAGTAGGGGTAGAGGTGGAGGTTGTGGTGGGTTACCTTGCTGGCCAAAAATGATTCAACCGCGTCAGACAGGTGTTTCCCTTGTCCCTTCCTCACCCAGCCAATTCCCACCTCTGTCATCTCAGCCTTGCTACCTCATCCGCTGGCCACGCAGACTCCCGCAGCCCCATGACTGCTCTCTGTTGCACGTCCTGTCAGTATATGTACAGGCTTATCTGCCCAGGCTTCCCTCACTTAGTTGGACTGAACTCTTGAGCTGGAGCCTCGAGTTCAATCTAGAACAGCACAAAGTTGAACTCAGAAAGTGCCTGTTTTAAATGTGCGTCCACCCTTGAGGTCATAGGCCAACAGGCTATTCCCTGCAACTGATCCTTGACTTTCAGCCTACAGTAAGAAAGAGAAGGAAGCAAGAGTCAAGGATTTCCCCTGACCGGTTCAGTTACTTAACACCAAGATCAAAACTGGCCACTGCAGCCTCTGCTTTGCCCCCTCCTCACCCTAAGGAAAAAGGAATCTGGAGGAATTGTGGCCCAGCAGGGACAGCAGGGAGAGTCCCTTCTCCCCACCCCACCCCCACATCTGAGCTAAGGAAACTGAGGCTCAGAAAATGGCAAAGACTCACCCAGAGTCACAGAGTAAATGAAGGCAGATCTTGGGGCAGAACCAGGCTTCTGACTCACTCCCCACCCAGTCCTACCTGAGGTGCGGAGTCAACTTGCATGTTCACTCAGCTCCCCCCCCCCCAATACCTACTCTCAGAATCTTCAAGTTCAGCACAGAGCCATCACTGAACTTGGCAGGGTGCTTCTGGGGACATCACCAAGCATCTCTTGAAGCTTAGGAAATCCCCCCCCACCCCACCCCCGTTCCTCTAGGGGGATTGCCCCCCCCTCAGTTCTGCAGGGGTTCACCTTGAAGATGATGAATTCATCTAAGTCCCCCAAGGGGGCAGGGATTTCCACTGGAAATGCTGATGCTTGGGGAGCCCCAGCTGTGACCTCATCCCCTGGAGGAGGTGACAACAACCCCCCTACTCTGGGGAGTGGCACCTTAATAGCTACCCAGCAGCTCCTAAGTCAACAATAACATCCTGTTTAATTGGGCCAGAGGGGGGAGAGGCGGCTGGGCAGTGAGAGACTGGACTGCCTCCCTTCTGTGGACAGGCTGCATCACACTGACCTGGGGGCCAGGACTTCACGGGCCGCTCCTTCTCCAGCGCTTGGGGAGAAGGACACAGCATGACAGGCATGCCAACTTCTTGCCACACTGTGCCCTCACCTGCCACCCGCCGCCTCCCGCCCTGGCTTGAAGGAAGATCAGAGTCACACGTTTATACGATTGACTGACTCACAAGTTAGCGATGCCCCGTGGGGACCACCTCCAGCGCTCTTCCTGCTCTGGGAGTGAGGCAGGCGCAGAGCTCGGGTACAGGGCAGTCTGTAATGGAGCACCCTTCTCCCTGGCCCATGCCAAAGGCAGGAACTGGGCTCAGGGTACCGAGCAGTCTGTGCTGGAGCGCCCGTCTTCCTGGCCCGCGCTGTTCTGCACCAAGCTTTCACCTGGCTGTAAACAACTGCAGTCTGGGACCCTCTCAGAGACCCCCCCCACTTTAATCTTTCCCTAAGGCTTGGGGTGAGGGTGAGAACCAAGCAAAAAACATAAAGGTTTCTATACCTGTCCCAGTCCCTATTTTGTCCTGACTCAAAACTAAACTTTAAATCTATGTCTTATAGAGAAATGTATGCATGTGGGGTTACCACCACCCATAGTCTAGTCAACCCTGAAGGTTACTATGTCCCACCTACTGGTAGACAGGGCCCTGGGCTTACTGCAAAGCTTAGGGTCTCTCTCTCTCTCTCTCTCTCTCTCTCTCTCTCTCTCTGTGCCTGGGTTGGCCCTATCCAAACTCCCTACTATCCGACTGCCATGTGTTACCCCATAGGAGACAGGAGGCAGCTGTCAGCCGGGCACACCATCACCAGCTGGTGGCCCTGGGGGCTTAGGGTCAGGTGAATGGCAGGGCCTGTCTGGCCAGTGGGGTACCTGGCACTTGTGAAGGAGACTGCAGACTGTCCTTGGACAAGATTGGTGTCTGTCTGGTGGATCCCAGCCAGAGGGGGTCAATAGTGCATTACCAGTGTGGTCACACGGTGAAGTGCAGGCAAGGGAAGCGGCCGGGGAGATGGGTAAGAAAGCGGGTAAGAGGGCTGAAAGCAGCTTTAAATAGTCTCAGGGTAAGGAAGGACTAAGTGCCAGGGATGGAGAGGCATGCATTAAGTGCTAACAAGTGGGCATGCATTAAGTATGTGGCGGAGGTCAAGGAAGGATTTGGGGGGACAAGCATAATCAAACGAAAGGAGTTTGATTCAGAGGGAGATTCCAGAACACTCAGACATAACTGTCTCCTCTGGCATGCTCAAGAGCTGTGCTGTCCAAGACACAAGCGGACGGAGGAGGTTAAAATGCTGGCAGGGACAGAGAAGGAGAGGCTGAAGCAGTGCGACTGTGGATGGTGCAGGTGTCCCCCGTGAACGGGACGTCCAGAGGTGCAGATAAGCTGCTCCTCTTCCACCAGGCACACCTCTGGCTGGATGGCAGAGTTGCAGATCAGAGTACCACGTTTATGGTTGGAGAACCATCTAAATCCTTCTCCTTTCCCTAACCTGGCCCAGGACAGATCCAGGATCAGATCAGAGCCCCCTCCTGCACAATGAGTGCCCACACTGCCCAGTGACCTTGGGCAAGTCATATTCTCTGAGCTGCTGCGGCAGTTCGGGCCACTCATTTTATGTGGGTTCCCCCCCTCTGCTAAGAATACCTGCCCCAGATAAGGCTCAGACTTCTGCAATCCCTGCAAACTGCGGAGGCATCAAAGGGACAGTGGGGACAGACAGGACAAGTACCCCCAGGCCCCGCTGTGTGTCCCCCATCACCACTAGGGGAGGGGCTGCAGAGATGCCAAATTTGGGTACAGAGCTGAGTTTGCCTGGGGGCGGGGAGGCATTTGTGTGCAATGCAGGGAGGGGAGCTCAGTCCCTAGTGGCAGAAAACCTCCAACCCCAACCTAGCCAGCTTTCTGTCCCACGGACCCTGGGTCTAAACTGAGATGCCCCAAGGAAAGACTCCAGTCCCTCAGGTTCTCATATTCACTACAGTCCTAAGGCTGCACAATCCTCCCCAGATACGCCGCTTGGGGGTCCCAATGGCCTCGCCCCACCCAATGGGCACTGTCCCCCCCTCCCCGTGCTAATGCTGATTTCTGGTGACAACTGCCACGTGCGGGCATGGGGGGAGCGGCTGGTCCTAGCATTACGGAGACAGCGCCCAGGTACTCAGAGCCCCTGCACCGCACCTTGTCCCGGATCACCGCAGGGTGCCCACCCCCTTGCTTGGCCCGCGCTCCGGGCCGGGGCGGGGGCGGGGGCAGGCGACGGGGTCTTTGTTCCCGCAGCCCGAGCGCAGCGGCGGCGGCAATGGGTCCGCGCCCCCTTCACCAGCCGAGCCTGAGCCCCGCGTGCCAGCAAAGCCCGCAGCCCGCAAGGAGGAGGTCGGGGTGAGGAAGCTGGCCAGGGGAAAGAAGGGTCCTGTATAGTAGACCCCGTGGCGGAGAGCCAAAGAGCCTCGGTAGAGGCAGGGGCCCGCAGCCTCCCCCCGCGCTCGGGCGCTGCGGCTCGGGCTCAGAGCTGCCGTTGGACTTGGAGCGCCACTTAGCAGGGCCCGGGCCCCAGCCACTAGCTCGCACGCTGCACCGCTCCAGCCCGCTCCAGCGTGACAGTACGTACACTCGCATACACTCACCGGGACCCACACGCTCCCTTCGGGGCCAGCCTAAGACCCGCAGAGCTGCGCACACGCACTCTCTCCGGGTGCCGCACACTCTGCACCCGCCCCGCACAGCGTCCGATCCCGCGCCCCGCCGGCCGCGCGGCGCCGCCTACCTTTCCAGACGGCGGAGATGCGGGGTCCGCTCCTCGAGTGGCCTTGGGCGGAGGCGGCAGCCACCCAGAACACCAGCAGCAGCCGCAGCCACAGCAGGAGCCCGAACGGAGCCGGCAAGCTGAGGACGCGGGCGCGCGGTGCGCTGGGGGCGGCACGTCCGGGAGGAGGAGGCGTCATCCCGCAGCCCCGGAGCGACAGCGGCAAGCAGCCGAGACTGAGCCAGCGCCCGGCCGCAGGCAGAACCTAGCGCCAGGAGGCGGAGTCAAGCGCCTGACCCCACCCCACCCCTCCCCCCCCCCGCCCCTCGCAGCCTTTTCTAGCTTTGCCGGTGGCCCCTAGCTTGTGCGGTGACCGCTGCCAGGAGAACCTTCGCTACCCGCACACAGGCAACTCCACCGGGAGAACCCAGCTGCAAAGAAGACAGACTTGTGATCTGTCATGAGGGGCAGATCCCATTCCTCCTCTGGGCTTCAGTTCCACTTCCCTCGCCCCAGTGGAAAGAAAGGCCTAGGAAATCCGTAAGGATCTCTCAGCGTATGGATGAGTCTAAGACCGGACAACCCCCTTGCTGCCAGCTAAGTGGTTTGTAGTCAGAGAAACATTCTCAGAGAATGGGCTTGCTAGAGTGGGACTCAGCTCTCTGCTGATCCTATCAGCTGGAGCAAGATGCTTTCCTCTGTGGAGGAGAGAGGGGAGGTCTGTGATGTGTGGGGTGCCCACAACGCCCCACTATTGCTCTGCCTGAGAGAACACTGGGAATTTTTCATCTTGGCCTGGCTCCCTCCTCTCCCTCTCCTTTCTCCTCCCTTCCCCAGCCAGCAGCCTTCTGGGCTGCCTCCCCCCAGCCAGCTGGTGTATGCTCAGAAAATCCAAACTCATTTCCATGTGCGCTGAGGGGGATATAATTAGGAAGGCCCCTTCCCCAAGAAGAAAGTGAGGGGCACAAGACTCATAGAGAGGGAAGGTCAGACCAGTTGAAGGGATCTCTTTCTCTGCCTAAGGCTCACTACCTGCCAAGGGCACCCTGGTCACGCGGTGGTAGCTCCATCAGAAGGTCCAGGCCCCAGCCCCTCTGCAGTCACCTAAACAACCTAGGGAACTCTGTCATTGGCTTATGGTCTCAGAGCCACTTTGTCTGCTCTTTGTAAAAGGGTCTCCCATGTCCCTTGGACAGACACCCTACCTCTGCTTGTACCCAAGAAAGCCATGACTAGGAAATCCATCCAGGTCAGCGTGCCCTTATCTACTGCTTGCTGTATATGTGGTCTAAGGGGTACTGCACAAAGAAGAGACAGGGTGGAGAAAAGAGAACAGAAGTAAACAAAGACTTGACCTTCAAACCCCACAGACCCAGACATCCTGAGCATGCTGCAGACACAGGTAGACCCTGGGCAGGATGCCCCGACCTCAGAGCCAGCCCTCTTCACTGCTCCATGGGCAGGGAAGTTTTGACGCCGTGAATCTTAGCTCTGCCAATTGCACATTCTGCTTCTAGCTGTTTTCTCCATTCCTAAAAGCCTCAAAGTACCCTCACCACTGAGATGAATTCCTCAAGATCTCTCTGTGAGGAGGGGTCTGGAGACACTGCAGGGCTAGCTGCCTTACACTGTTTGAAGAGTCACTGGCTTCAAGATGCCTAGGGGCACAACCCCAGAGAGAAAAGGCAATGGGCAGGCCAAGAACTCCTTCCCAGGGCTGCACTGAACCTTGTGGCCCTAGAGCTGGCAAACTGACCAGGCCAAAATAGCATCTAAGAAGGAGACTTGCTTTCTAGCCCAGTGACTCATTTTCGGGGCAGTTATGCCCTACAGTGTCTTCATTTCTATAAATGATTGAGGCAGGTTAAGAAATCATCCATCCCTGCCTTTAAGAACCAAGAAGTCAAGTGCATCTGAAATGAAAACATTACCCATGTGCACAGTAACTCATAAAATGCAACCCGCTTCCGCCTACATCATTCCTGCCAGACCTACATTTTTTTCCTCTGAGTAAGGAAGCATAATTCCATCTTAGGGAAGAAACTGAGGCATCCAGGACAACGAGGGTTTGTCTGACATCAACTGGAAATGGGTGAGTGGAGACAGAAAGCCAAGTTTTCTGACTCTAATAACAATTGCCAATAATGTGGTTACTATTACACGCTATTAACATTTCACTGCCTCATTTTTAATGCAGACTTCGTGATCCTAGGAGCTCGGTGCTATAGTTTCTCTCTATATATAAGCAGGGGAATTAAGGCAGAGAGAGGTGATTCAATATAACTAAGCTCACTCAGGTGGATTGAGACAGGGCTGGGACTTTAACTGAGGTGGTCTCTCTGGGGCCAACACCTTAGCTTCCATCAGTGGAAGCTTTGCATGCTGCCTCTGGTACTTGGCTGCAGTCTGAGTCCAAACAATCATCAGAAGGACCCAGACAGAGCTAGGTTACCACGTGCTGAGCAGAAGGGCAGGCCAGGGGCCAGACTCAGCCTCCTAAGCAATAGGGAACAGATGGAAACTAGGGGTAGAAGCCAAAGCATTTTTTTTTCAAGGCTGCATGCTAGAGTGAGAAGTGGTGCTGAAGGCCATTTTTTCTCCAAGACAGACCCTGGGACAAAGGGCCAGGCCAGATGGCAGCCTGCTCCTTAGACCTATAGAGGGAAAAGCAACCAAAGTGAACAGGTATCAGTAATGGTTTAGGGGTTCCTGACTCAAGTAACGCGGAAATCAAAACAATACAGGTAGTGACAGGCTTGCCTGCCTCATTAGAACCCAAAGCTGGCTCTTGATCCTGAACCAAGGCATACCCCCCACTTGTGAGCAGTGACGGGAAATGGACCAGAAGAAGCAACAGATGCAGATGATGACAAGTCTGCAGGGGAGACACACCTCTGCTTCCTCTCACATGACTCCAGAATTGGAGGAGTGGGGACAAGACTACTAGAAAGGATGTAGTCCTGCACCCTGTGGGCAGAGGAGGTGCAGCCAGATTCAATGAATGTCCTTGAAAAATCAAAGGATTTGGACACATAAACATTGGAGCGTTGTGACCCAGAACCAGTGGAGGTCCTGGGGTCATCGCAATATTCCAACAGAGCCTCTTACCCTTCTAGGCCAAACTCAGTCTGCTTCTGGTCCCAAGCTTTCCTCAGCCTCGATTCCATGGCATGACCTTGCCGGCATGACCTACCCCAACAAGGGCCCAAGGATTCAGTGAGGAGATACAACAACATACACATGTTGACCATCATACTAATTTTCATAGATACAATGATCTAAGAATCTAAATTCTCAGGATTATTAATAACTCCAGGCATTTGAGTAGCCTCCTCATGTAGGATTCCATCCTGCCATTAAGTCTCCACCCCACCCAGGCCTGCCTCTAACGACAGGAACTCCTCACTCATCATCATGACCCCTAATGGTCAGAGGCACACAGACCAGGCAGGTCATGAGTGGAATGCTGTCGGCAGCACATCTGCTACTCAGCTCTAGACTATGGGAGCCACAGAAAAGACAGCAGATAGACTGCCTGACTTTTCCAGTGAAGTGGAAAGTTAAGTCTTTTCTCAAACTCTCTGGTTTAAAGAGATCATCAAATAAAAGCCTCACCAAATGACCCAAAACACAAATAAATGAAGCCAGATTTTAGGAACTAGAGAGATAGCTTGACGGTTAAGAGCACTGGTTGCTCTTCCAGAGGACCCACATTCTGTTCCCAGTACCCACATGGGAGTTCACAACTGACTATAACTCCGGTTCCAGAGGATCTGATAGCACTGCATACATATGGTGCACAGACATGTGAGCAGGCAAAACACCCATATACACAGAAAAATAAATAAATAAATAAATAAATAAATAAATAAAAATAAATAGAACTTAAAGCTTTAAGAAAACAAAACGGGTTTTAGGCCACATCTGGACCATTCTGCACACCATGCCTGTCCGTCTCACAAGCATGGCACAGTAGCTTTGTGCCTAGAAGAGAGAGCCTGGGTGAGTCTGGGAAGGAGCGAGGACAGAGCTCTTTAGGCTCTACAGAGCCCAGGACCACATCTCACCACTACACACACCTCCAAACCCTCGCCAGCTCGTTCTCAAGCTCCTGCTCTCTCCCTAAGCCAGATCAGAGCCTACCAGCTACCGACTCTGATTGAAAGACCTCAAAATCAACACATACTACTTAGCCCCTTTGGTCTGCACTGCTCAGTGCCAGCCTATACCTGTATCTGCCACCACACATACATTTTTATTTGATATCTACCCTAAATTGTTAAAAACTCGATGAGATCAAAATGTGAAAATTCACAGAGAAATATTTAGTGAGGACAGGCAGAGAAGAGCTACACCTTTTCGCCTTCTGTTAAGGCTGTCAGCTCAAGTATGACTGGGTGAGACAGCTCAGCATCCTTAGATGGCACGGGGCTTGTGGTGGGAGCGCCACCTGGTGTCTACTCTAGAGCAGACAAATCTTAGGGACAGGACAGAAACTTCCAAACCTTTCCAGAGAAAGCTCCTCCCTCCAGCCCATTTCCAGGCCACAGACCCATCTCTGACCTTCCATTCTTGGTCTCCACAGCCTGGAATAGATACAGTCACATGAAGTCATATGGGACCCATCAGTTCTAACAAAATCTCCTGACTAGATGGATCTGGAAGGTTCCTATCCCAGCTTGGCAGCTAAGTTATTTGGCAACACCCTGTCCCAGGCCAACTCTAATTCCTTTTCTTTCCTTCTTCCTTCCTCTTTCCTCCTCCTACTTCCTTCTCTTCCACTTCTTCCTCCTCCCCTTCCTCCACTTCTTTTTCTTCCTGCCAGGCTCTTACTCTTTTAGTCCAGGTTGGTCTCAAACTTACAGCAATTCTGCTTTAGCCTCTTGAGTACTGGGATCACAGAAGCCAGCCACCATGGTTTATGCACAAAATGAGAGAGAAGAGCTAACACAGCTGTTTACCCACCTTGCTTCTTCTCATCCCACCTTCTGCATTTCCTTCTTGCTTGGACACTGGACCACATGCACTCTCACTATGCTTTACATAGGACAGGGTGCCAGGACCCTCCCAGCTCATATGACCCTTGGGTTTGCTAGGACCCTATCAATGAGAAGACCAGATGTAGACTGGAGCTCCCCAAAATCACTCACCTTTTCTCATGAATGTAAGAACTTCTTGGTACCAAAACCAGTACTCAAAAGGCATGCATCCGCTCTAACTTGGGAGCCTCTTACCACATCCCTCAGGGCCTCAGACAGCCTCTAAATACATGCCTCTGGTGACAATGTATTTCATCATGGAAGACCCGTCCATCTTCTTGAGCTCTGTGCAAAGATTTCTTCCTCTGGAAGACTGCCAAATAGTGGTCCAAAATTTGCCCTCTACAGCTACACAATCCTGTCTATTCACTCTTTCTAGAATATAGCCCCTTCACAAATTTAGGTGACATTCTTTGAAATCTTTGTGTGTGTGTGTGTGTGTGTGTGTGTGTGTGTGTGTGTGTACACAGATGCCCTCAGAAGCCAGAGGAGTCAGATTCCCTGGAGCTACAGTTCCAGACAGCTGTGAATTGAATACTTAATAAGTAACCACTGAACCATCTCTTCAACCCCAAATTTGCAGGGTTTTGTTGCTGTTTTTTTTAGATGTCCTTTTTTTGAAGCCAGGACTTACTTACTTACTTGTTTGTTTGTTTAATGTAATCACTGTATGTCTTCAGACACATCAGGAGAGGGCATCGAATTCCATTACAGATTCAATCTGTATCCTATGTGGTTGCTGGGAATTGAACTTAGGACCTCTGAAGAGCAGTCAGTGCTCTGAACCAATGAGCCATCTCTTCAGCCCCTTAGCAACTGGATTTTTGGTCTTCAATGAAAGGCTTATTCTAGTCCTCCACCTTAGATTTCCCTTGGGCTACCTTACATGGTAGGATTCCAACTCCTTGAATAGTCCCCAACCCAGCTCTGGAGTGGCTTGTATCTCTGATACACACTATAGACCTATAGACCTACAGTACCTATAGACTTAGATAGACACTATAGACCTACAGTACCTATAGACTTAGAATACAATGTCAAACACAGCTGAGGCTCCCGGAATCCGAGCCGTGTGTGGAAGTGATCTAACCTTTGGTTGGTCTGACTGACAAGTTTGTTCCCCTCCCATGCCTAAGCTGCCACTCGCGGGGTGAGGGTTTAATACTCTCTTCAGCCGGGGTACCTTCCAGACTGTGGGCTGGGGACAGAGCCTAGGTGACAGTAAGAATGGGATTCTGTTGGATACACTTTCTCACCCAAGCCCTGGTAAGGCTGGTTTTCCAATGCATAGTCACATCTCCTAACAGGCAGTACTCATGGGCACAGGATAATAAAACCCTGCTTTTCAAGGTTGTTATGAGAATGCACTAAGATGCACCATGGGTCCCAACTCAACCCCAGCACGGACTGCCCGGAAATGAGCATTGCTGCATGGCACTGCTGGAGCTAGCTTTGCCGAGGCAGAAGCCTGGATCCTTGTGAAAAGGCATTTCTGGCCTGGGGAAAGCTGAATTCTGTTACCAGCAACTGCAGAATAAATATATGGGACCGAGACATGGCCAAGCCCACGGGAATGAGTGTAACGAAGCTGACATGAATACGGCCCAGAGCCAGAGAAGGCCAAACCATGGGAGTCAGGGGAGGCAAACAGAGAGGCATGGCAATAAATTCCCCAACACCCCCACCAAACAGTCACTGCCAAGGCCTGTGGCAGAGGAAATGAGAAGCCACCTCAGGGTGGGGATCTGAGAGCTTGGTCTGGGGCCCAGGCCAGATGGGGCTGAGGGGAGGAGCAGAACCCAGGCCCATGTGCCCAGCAAGCTGTGCCAGCCCCGTCCATGTCAGCCCAGCCAAATTTGAGTTATATCAGGAGAAAGATCTGTTCAGAAAGCTCACCCATCTCTGCATATTTGCATATTCTATTTTGGGGTCTCTCTTCCTTTTTTTTCCCTTAGCTTCCTAGAAAAGTTCTCGTCATCAATTCCAACTTTACCTCTGTTGAACTGTAAATGCTCACTCAACCCTACCTCCTTTCCCTCACTGGGATCCCTGACCTCTTGGCCTCCACTGCCCACTACTTATTCAGGGCCAGTTCTTGCAACCTAGCTTGAGTTCCAGTGTAACATCTCCCCAAGGTCACCGAGGCATAAGTCCCCAAGTACAAGGTAAGCATTCTGTGACCAGGCTTGCCTGGTGGCTGACACCACTGACCAGCCCAGTCCACTTCCTTCAACCCCACTTTGGTGATCCCTTCTCCTTCCCAGAAGTAGATCTTCTTCCCACAGCTCCCAGTCACCATTTCCCATAAAGCCTAACTACTTTGTGGACATCTATTTCTTCAACGTTTTCCTGGAGAGATTTCCTCATATGATGCCGACACAACCCCGAACCTTAAATTTCCTGATTACCTCAGGCCAAATATCACTGCCTGGCTGTGTCGGAGTACCTCAAGCTCAGTATGTCCAAACTGGTCTTGCATTATTCCAAATGTGACCCTGGTTCCTTACTTTTGGCAGCACCAACATCTACCTACTCACATCCTGCCTCTCCCCTCTTCCCCACCCCCAGATCCGGTCTGCCCTTCACACCTCACACACACACCCTCCTCCGAGCCCCCCTGTTGCAGCTTTGGTTGCAGGTCCTAGTGTCCCATCTGGAGATAACGAACCTCCTCACTGGTTACCCATCCTCAGTCTCACTTCCCACAAACCCAGCCTCCTCACAGCTGTCAGATTATCTCACATACAAATCTGGTGCCCCACCCCCACCCTACCCCACTGTCCTGCATAGACACTCCACAAGGCAGGACTCCAGGCAGATTACTGAGGCAAAAAAGGCTTGGTACCCAGAAGCCTAGAGAGTTTTTGTTGCCAAGGCAAATACTCCTCAACATCAACCCAAGACTGGAAATGTGGAAACTTAAGTAGGTAAAGAAGAACTATAGGCTGCTGGGGCATCTCTGGGATAGTCTGTTCTGAGATCCAGAGCTCCTCAGCCTGCTGACAGCCCTCATCACCTACTCCTCCCATCTCAAAGACCACAGCTGCAGAAAAAGCTAGAGTCAGTTTCTAGCTGTCCACTTCATAACCATGAATTCCTGTCATTGACAGGATTTCCCCTCTAGCCTTGTCTCCATCTGTTTAACAGCAAGGCTAGAAGTACTCTCCCCACACCTGGAGCCTGCTTTAACCATGGCGACTCTCCCCCAAGCTCCCCTTTACTGCTAGCCAGGCCTCTGCCAAGCAAAGCGGCCCACTTCCTCAACCTTCCACTCTTCTCTCTTGACTATCGCCAATCCATTCACCAACCCGAAGCCAGAATGACCTATCCAAGATGCAGAGCCGCTTCCCCAGCTAAAATTGACTTGCTGTGCTCCTGGACTTACTTCCCATACCAGCAGTTCCACGCGGACATCCCCTCTCCACGGCTAGCCACACAGCACACACGTTTCCTTCCTTAACCTTCCAATCTAGCTCTATGCCACTTTCTCCAGGCAGCTTCTCTTAGCACACATACTACTAATCTAAGTGAGCTTCCTTCACCACGAGTTGCCCACTCAGTCTTGGCCTTGTCTGGCCTAGCTTTCATCAGGGTTTAGGGGCAGGGTCTGCCTGTCTTACCAGTAGCACAGTTCCTCAGGTGCAAGGAGGCCACCATGTGTACATGACATAGAGGCTCACTGCTTGTTCAAAGAGTGAAAAGCACAATGGCAAGGAAGGAGCCCTCAGCCCACGGAAAGCCCCGGGCTCAGTGGGGGCACTTATCAGACCCAACATGGACTGTTTAAAATATGACCACAGGAAGCACGGCCGATGTGCCAAGCCCTTGGAGGAAAGCCCTGACAAACAAGGGAAACTGTGTAGCTCAGTTCTGGGAAGCTGTAACAGGTACCAAGAGTTGTTCCAGAAAGAGAAAAGACACCCAAATGTTCTGCAGCAGAAAGGGAAGCATGAGCTCAGGAGCCTTGAGCAGAGTAAGAGATCCAGGAGAGGAGGCAAGCTCTAGCCAGTGCACAGGAGGGGCAGCACCAGCACTATTTGACCACCACTGGCCCCTGGCCTTTGCTTCTATCATATACTTCTTAATATTAACTCAGGATCGTGAAGGAAATGCAGAAACGTCAAAATTTTACAATGGGCTGCTGAGGGCATATCTGGAACATCTTCTAAGAACCTCCCTTTAAGACTATTACTAATACAAAGGTCATACGGACCAAGATGTGCTGGGGACCAAGATCAGGAGGATGAGTCAAAGGGACACATGGAATCACCAAGTAACTCAACTACAGGTGGAGAAATAGCACAGACCAGTTCCATGTGGCTCCTTGAGGCGAAAAGGAGCATAGGTAATTTCATGGGAAACCTTCTGTCCCAAGAGGAGACAATCAGGGGCCACATGGCCATGACTAGAGGCAGTGTGAATGGAATGTCTGCCAAAGCCCCAGCTGGGACAGCCTTCTGAGCTCCTGCCTACCACCTCAGCTCCAAACGAGTCTACTGAAGGGATGGACATTTTCCCCTAACAGATTTGAAGCACATGAAACCCACTTTGTCAACTTGGACATGTCTATGATGCTGCAGGAAATACCTCAGAAGCAGAGCACAGACAGATAAGCAGCAGCTGGGTTCTCCTCAGTATTAAAGTTCAGCTGTTTGTACTGCTAGTACTAGTATTATTTTTAACTGCTCTTGTCTTTATGCCTTTAGGACACAGGAAAGGGACACACTTCCTGGCACAGTTTGAGTCCTGAATTACAGAACATATATCAAAGGATGTTTGATGAGGCACAGCCAGTATAGGGACATGGAATCATCTGACAAATATTCTCTCCTGCCATGTCCAGAATTCACCTGGTGACTTCCTAGACTTTTATCAGAGGTCATAGTCTCTTCTGGCCATCTCTGTAACTCAGCAACTACCCTGAAGACTGGGTTGTAGCTCGCTTTAGCCTCAGGCTCTAAAGCACCAAAATAGATGAGGGCTATTGTTAGGGACGTGTCTAAGGTAAACATGGGTATTACACAGCACCCCCATGACACAGGCCCCAAATCTCCTACTCAGATGTAAACCAAGTAAGGATCAACCCGAACCCTGATACCACAGCACCCAAATCATACACCTTGTTTGCCAAGCTGCTCCCACCAGCCGAGATCAACAGGAAGGCCAAGCACTGGACACAGCAGGTGAGGGGAGCATCAGCTATATTGGGGTGGGGTTGGGTCAGGAATCTAGAAGCAACTTCACAAGTGCCTCCTGCTAGGAATAGCCTATGCAATTTGCTAGGAGTTCAGGTATGAGTAGTTCATGGGGCTCCTCCAGCAAAGATGAGTTCCAGGGCTGCTTGGATGTCACCTCCAGTGGCCTGAAGGGCCCGGAGGCTCAGCTCGTCATCCTGGATGCCCATGTCACGCAACTGCTGCAGCTGAGGCTGCCACTGGCTCTGTGGAAAGACAGGGAGGGCAGAGGCATTAGCAAGGCTCCTGATGAAGTCATAGACTTAAGAGGTTGTGTTTTCAGAATAGAAAGGAAAAAGAAGAGATGCACACCAAAGCTACTGGTGTTCAGGGCCATAGCATAGGGGCTTCACAAGGACTGAAGATACACCTGAATGTAAAGAGAACAAATGAAGTTTGTTGTCATTTTTATGTATATGAGCACACTGCCTCTGTCTTCAGACACCAGAAGAGGGCATCGGATCCCATTACAGATGGTTGTGAGCCACCATGTGGTTGCCGGGAATTGAACTCAGGACCTCTGGAAGAGCAGCCGGTGCTCTTAACTATTGAGACATCTCTACAGCCCATGAAGTTTAATAGTAAAGAGAAGGCATAAATTATTCAATGTCTAAATTCTTTTTGTTGTTGTTGTTGTTTTTGTTTTTTTGTTTTTTGAGACAGGGTTTCTCTATGTAGCCCTGGCTGTCCTGGAACTCACTCTGTAGACCAGGCAGGCCTCGAACTCAGAAATCCGCCTGCCTCTGCCTCCCAAGTGCTGGGATTAAAGGCGTGTGCCATCACCGCCTGGCCAATGTCTAAATTCTAAAAACTTGTACATACATACACACACACACACACACACACACACACACACAAAGGAATACATTTTGAAATTAGCTGTGAGACAGGTGTGATGGTTCTTCCCTCAGGAGGTCAATACAGGGCATTTCTTTTTTTTTTTCTTTTCTTCTTCTTTTTTTTTTGTTTTTCATGACAGTGTTTCTCTGTGTAGCCCTGACTGTCTTGGAACTCACTCTGTAGACCAGAGTGAGTTTGGTTTTTCGAGACAGTGTTTCTCTGTGTAGCCCTGGCTGGCCTTGAAATCAGAAATCCGCCTGCCTCTGCCTCCCAAGTGCTGGGATTACAGGCGTACGCTACCGCACCCGGATCTCTTTTCTTTTTTTTTTTTAGATTTATATATTTTATGTATATGAGTATACTATCCCTCTCTTCAGATACCAGAAGAGGACATCAGATCCATTACAGATGGTTGTGAGCCACCATGTGGTTGCTGCGAATTGAACTCAGGACCTCTGGAAGGGCAGTCAGTGCTCTTAACCTCTGAGCCATCTCTCCAGCCCCAACACAGGGCATTTCTTTTTTTTTTGTTTTGTTTTTTTTTTTTTTCCGAGACAGGGTTTCTCTGTGTAGCCCTGGCTGTCCTGGAACTCACTCTGTAGACCAGGCTGGCCTTGAACTCAGAAATCCGCCTGCCTCTGCCTCCCAAGTGCTGGGATTACAGGTGTGCGCCACCACCGCCCGGCTACACAGGGCATTTCTAATTCAAGTCCAGTGAGTCTTTTTTTTTTTTAAAGAGAGAGTAGCTGCAGATGTCAGGAAAGTATAGATAGGCCATTGGGAGGAAGCTGCCTTAAGGGAGGAGTAAAGTAGAATGCAGGTACTATGAAAGCAGAGATGTGGGACACTGGAATGGAAAGAGTTAAGCAAGGAAGAGGTAGGTGTGGAAACAGAAGAAACAAGGAGGGTAGCTATGCTAACATACCCAAAACAAAGGCAGTATGAAAAGTCACACGGAAACCTATTAAATACGTCTTTCATGGTTGGGAAAAGATGCTCCTAGAAGCTATAGATTATTAAACAAACAGCAGTGCCAAGGGCGGGGTACTTACTGAGGAGTTACTGGTTAAGGAGGCTCTAGAGCTCCACAAGACAATTCAGCTTCTTTCCCTTCCTCTCGGCTGCCCACCAGAACTAGACAATATTAATCCCAGCACTTAGGAGGCAGAAGCAGACGGATTTCTGAGTTCGAGGCCAGCCTAGTCTACAGACTAAGTTTCAGGATAGCCAGTGCTACACAGAGAAACCCTGTCTCGAAAAACAAAAATAAACAAACAGAACTAGACAATAAAACCTCATTGATGAAGAAACACCCTTTGGTATCATGATACAGAGAAGTAACACGGGAACTGAGCTGGAAGATTCCCCTGCTGGATAGCTTTCACAATCCTAAAAGGTTCTCTGCAGGCTACTGAAGGAGAAAAGATCTTATCCACCTGGGAATCCTACAAATTATGAGACCTCTTACCAGGTAAGAAGTCCCACTGGCACAACAGTGGCACTGCTGTTATAGCTGTAAATAACTGTTCTATGATTGGCTTTGAGGCCTGCTCTACAGAAGGGACTCTATGTCTAGTATGACATCTGACCAAAAGCTCAAAGGGGAAGGTGACTGAATGATATTGTCTAGTAAAACTGGCACTGCACCAAAGTGCCTTCTAAATATCTGTTTATACACACAGACGTATGTTCCTCTCAGCTTCAATTAGAGAAGCGTCTCTTTCCAGTGAATGGTGATGAAGATTCATGACTGTACATGGTGCTTTAGTGCTCATCCCTAAAACAAGACACTCACTCGATCCCTTCAAAGTTCAGAGAACATTTTGGAGGAGGAAGTGGAAGTGAGGGCTCTAGAAGAAGAGCTACAAAATGCCACTCTCTGGGCAAGGGCAAGACACAACCCTTGCAAAACTGAATTCACAGCAGCTGCGGATGCCTGCACTGACTGAGTCTTCCCAGAATGGCCCATGGGGACTGACTGGCAAGATGGCTCGTGGCTAAAAGTGCTTACCTTGTGAATTAGGCCATCTGAGTCTGGAATCCACACAATGGTACATCACACACTCACACACACACACACACACACACACACACACACACACAGTAGTAAGGTAAATAATGTAAAAACAAAGGCAAAACAATGGGCCTGCTGATAGTCAGACTGGGTGGAGGAGGGGCTGGGGGCATCCCTCCTGCCGAACCATTTCCTACTGTTAGAGTCAAGAAGAGGAAGAGTCACTGCCTTCAGTTCTGTGCCCACTGGTGACCCCACCAGGCTCCAGTGGATAGTTCCAATCCAATGCTTATACAGAAGGAAAGGGACAGAAAACAAACCCAAAAGTCATCAGTCTGGGAAGGAGACCAGTGGTGTTAGGAAGGATTTGATAGGGACGTGGGGGCTATGAAGAGGGTGAGAGGCAGGTAATCAAAATCAATTACATACAACACACGTATGAAATTGTCAAAGAGCAAAACCAACAAAAATAAGTTAAAGTTGTGTTCTAGTTTTGGTTTTACTTTCTCTTTTGTTTTTGAATGTTTGATAGAGGATCTCATGCAGCCTAGGTTGGCCTCAAACTTACTATTATATAGTTGAGGATGGCCTTGAACTCCAAATTCCACTTTCTAAGTGCCAAGATTATAGATATACATCATCATCCCTAGCTTAAAAGCTTTGTTTACCAGATATATAGTGGAAAGTGATCTTTCTACATTAGTTCACTGTGTAAGTCAGGGTTTCTGCCACTGGGATAAAATACCATGATCAAAAGTAACTTGATCTTCCGAAGGCCCTGAGTTCAAATCCCAGCAACCACATGGTGGCTCACAACCATCTGTAAGGAGATCTGACTCCCTCTTCTGGAGTGTCTGAAGACAGCAAGAGTGTACTTACATATAACAATAAAGAAATCTTTAAAAAAAAAAAAAAAAAAAGTAACTTGAAAAGAAAAAGGTTTATTTTACCTTTTAGCTTTTAAGTTCTGGTGGGCACCATGCAGGGAGAGCTACAGTGGCCAAGTGAGCTCCCTAGAGCGAAGATGATGTGCACTCTGGAAAGGTGTGGCCCCAGAGACTTCTCCCAGGATTCCTTGCTACTTATGTGCTTTCTCATGCTTGCCATTCTCCTCATTCATCTGGCTTGGTGAGAGTGGACACTGGGAGACCCTCACTGCCTAGAGCCTGGTATGATTACTTCCTTGGTGATAGCCCACTCTGTCGGGCAAGTTTCCTATATATAAGCATGAAGATGAAAGTTCCTAAGATAATGCTGTTTAAATGAATTAAGAATTTTATGGAATTCCTGATTTAAGTAGTTTTAGGAAGTTAGCTTGACTTAATTAATTTTGGGATGTCAGGAAAGTTGATACAAAGTTTAATGTTAGCTGGGCGGTGGTGGCACACGCCTGTAATACCAGCACTTGGGAGGCAGAGGCAGGCGGATTTCTGAGTTCAAGGCCAGCCTGGTCTACAGAGTGAGTTCCCGGACTGCCTGAACTACACAGAGAAACCCTGTCTCGAAAAAAAACCAAAAAAAAAAAAAAACAAAAAAAAAAAAAAAAACCCAAAACAAAGTTTAATCTTAGAATCAAGAATAGAACGTGCCCCTTCCTCACAGACTGGCAGGAGCTGCACGAGTGAGAGGAAGGAGCACGGGAGCACTCGAGCACTGCAAGCACGTAATTGTAGCAACAAGAAAAACAGGCTTGGGGCAAGTTAATGATGAAAGAAAGCATTCACTCTAGGCTGGGCCTGCGTTCCTTGGTCTTGTGATCTAGGGATGTGGTAACAGGTTTTGGTGTACACCATGAAATAGAAAGATTATGAATAAAGAATAAACAATTCTGAGTATAAGGACAGAGAACAGATGATTAGCCAGTCTAGCTGATCAAGACTTCAAAAATAAGATGTAAGATAGATGTCCTGTTCCTTAGTAAGTACAGATTGTTGTCAATCAAGCACAGGGAGAAACCTGCTACTACAGACTTGGCCTGCTTAAACTTTGTTAATCTAGGACAAAAGAATTAATGCTTTGGGGTTACAATAAACTTGTAGAAAGAAAGATAGATGAGAGGGCTGGAGAGATGGCTCAGTGGTTAAGAGCACTGTCTGCTCTTCCAGAGGTCCTGAGTTCAATTCCCAGCATGGTGGTTCACAACCATCTGTAATGGGATCAAATGCCCACTTCTGGTGTGTCTGAAGACAGTGACAGTGTACTCATATTCATAAAGTAAATAAATCTTTTTTAAAAATGAGAATTATTTAAAGTTTCAAAAAAGAAATACATAATCAATAATCCTGTCATAATTTTCTCTTGTGTCATGATTTTAATGTTTTTGAAGAATATGTTTTTGTGGTGATTAATTTTAGAAAATATGTAACTTGTGACTATGAGGTAATTTTCTGTTTTTTAAGATTGATTTATTTATATATGTGAGTACACTGTCACTGTTGCTGTCTGCAGACACACCAGAAGAGGGCATCAGATCCCATTATAGATGGTTGTGAGCCACCATGTGGTTGCTGCGAATTGAACTCAGGACCTCTGGAAGAGCAGTCAGTGCTCTTAACCACTGAGCCATCTCTCCAGCCCCGGTAATTTTCTCACACAGAAACACTTTGTCTTAAGGGGTATAAAATGGGTTAAGAGAAAAAAATAAAATGCTGGAGCCTGCCTTTGCTTCAATCACTGTGTGTGTGTGTGTGTGTGTGTGTGTGTGTGTGTGTGTGTGCGGGCGCGCGCGCGCGCGCGAGAGAGAGAGAGAGAGAGAGAGAGAGAGAGAGAGAGAGAGAGAGATTGTCCCCTTTCCTTTTCTCTAATCGCTGGCTGTCATAGGTAGCAGTGCTGTTAGTTGCTATCAGGACTGACCCCCATCAGCCCCTCTTAGTGCTGACCCCACCGCACCTCACTGCCTGACTCAGTTTACCCTGTGATATTCTAAGCTGGCCTTTGACAAAGTTAATCACGGAGGAGAACCAGGGCAGGAACTCAAGCAGAGTAGGAGCCTGGAGGCAGGAGCTGATGCAGTCCATGGAGATATGCCACTTCCTGGTTTGTCCTTATGACTTGCTTGGCTTGCTTTCTTAAGAGAACCCAGGACACCAGCCCAGGGGTAAAACAGCCCACACGGGCTAGCTTCTCCCACGTCAAGCACGAAAAAATGCCATACAGACTTGCCCACAGCCTCATTTCTCAATTGAGACTCCCTTCTCTCAGATGACTCTACCTTGTGTCAAGTTGACATAAACATAAAAATGCATATTTTTTTAAAAAGAGTTTTGTTATATAGGACAGGTTAGCCACCAACTCATAATATTCCTATGTCAATCTGGTAAATGCTGAGATGACATAATACCACTATGTCCTACTACAAAAAACTTTTTAGCAAGCATATAATACAATATTCTAGCCCTTGGTGGTCTGTTTACAATCTTCTGCCATTATACACAATGCTACTGTAACTCTTTTGGTGCCATGAAATTTTCATTTTCTATCTACACAAACACTTCTGGGACAATTTCCAAGAAGTGGGACTCCTAGGAGTCCTGCACATATGAGAGCCTATTCTGAGAACGATCTATTCATACCCTTTCCCGCTTTCCTAGGAAGTGCTGGGTCTTACATTTCTCTTTTCAGGAAGATGTGCCACTTGTCTGATAGGGTTACAATCGTTAGCCTTAAGACTTTGCTTAGGTTTTGCTGCTGGTTTTTTTGTTTTTTTGTTTTTGTTTGTTTTGTTTTGTTGTTGTTGTTGTTTGAGTGATTGTTTTTAAGCTGTGGTTTTCCAGGAATAAAGTTTTACTTTGTCAAACTCAAAATTTAGAATGACTGTATATAATGGACTCTGACTTTGCGCCATGAGCAGCTTTCCCTGATGTAAAAACTGAAAGAAATTTGCCTGCACTTTATTCTAGCACTTCATAATCTCATTACTGTCTGCCTCTTCACAGAAAGGAAATGTACAACTTATGGAAAACTTTATATATACGGAGAAGGTGCTGGGAAGACAACAGAGGTAGGCGGAGGAGGCCGTGGAAGGCAGAGGCCTGAACACAGCATCAACGCCGCTTCACAGCAGGCAGAGCCAATGAAGGCTGGAGCCTTGGAGCCCAGTGGAGAGGAGCACAGGCTGTCCCCCTCACCAATGAGCCTCACCACACACAAGTCAAAACCACAGAGGTTTGTGCCCCCCCTTTTTATGAAGGATTCCCCCCCCCCTTTTTTTTTTTTTTTTTTTTTTTCTGAGACAGGGTTTCTCTGTGTAGTCCTGGCTGTCCTGGAACTCACTCTGTAGACCAGGCTGGCCTTGAACTCAGAAATCCGCCTGCCTCTGCCTCCCAAGTGCTGGGATTACAGGTGTGCACCACCACGCCCAGCCTCCCCCCCCCTTTTTTTTTTTTTTTTGGTTTTTTTTTCGAGACAGGGTTTCTCTGTGTAGCTCTGGCTGTCCTGGAACTCACTCTGTAGACCAGGCTGGCCTCGAACTCAGAAATCCACCTGCCTCTGCCTCCCAAGTGCTGGGATTACAGGCGTGCACCACCACCGCCCGGCTGCCTCCCCCCTTTTTTAATGAAGGGTTTTACTACTTCAGAGTTATGGGACCCAAGCAAGTTCAGAATGAGGCGTCCCTGCAGATTCACTGTGGGTAGGAACATCAGGCATAAAGCAAACAGCTCATACTTGAAGGTGAGACTCTGGCTCTCCATGTAGTTGACTCTTTTCTCCTTAAAGCTTCTCAAGAACTCCCAAAAACTACCAGATCAAATCTAACCTCCTTGGACTGACATTCAAGGCCCCTTCCACCTAGGCTACTACCCTCTTTGTCTGACCCCATCTCAGGATACTCTATGCTGGCACTGCATTCTAACCATATAGTTTTGAATATATCATATACACCTACCTATATACATCTGTTCCATCAGGCAGTTGTCTCTTCTCCATCACAAAACCATTCTATTACCTGGCTTACCAAACTGACCTCTACCAATCCGCTTAAACCTCTCTCACTTCTGCTTGGCTTAGGCTCTTACCCTAAGCAGCTAAGCGTCTAACCAAGATGCATCCCAAATGTGTGCCTACACGGTAGCCCTCCATGGCAGGGGCAAAGGATCTGCTCACTTTGAGTTCTAGCAGCTCAACACGGCCCTATATGTGTGCTCACTGCTCAGTCAATGCTCAATGAACGAATGAATGAATGATTAACTAAAACTTCCTTATGATCACAGGAGTCAGGCTACAGTTATTCAGGCAAGAATAGGAAGCCACAAGAACAATTTACCCTTTCTAGGAAGGCTCACCTGTAAAACTACCATACATTTGCCCTTGGTGTTCCTAGAGGGAACTAAGACCTCCAGTGTGCAGAAAAAGGCTCAGCACATCAAACTCAGCATGAAAACTTGGAGGTGGAGAAACTCACCTGAAGGCTGGGCTGCCCAGAGGCCTGCAGGGCATGCTGGAGGGCTTGGCTAAAAAGATCGTTGGTGATGGGTGTCCCTGACTGGACACCAGAGGACATTGGCGAGGTGCCTGAAGAATGGCCCTATATTCAAAGAAATGGTCAGTTTTAGCCCAGAGCTGTCTTAGTTTCACAGCAGATAGTCACATGACCCCACACTACTCCTGGGGTTCCTAACTCCTGCTTTCCAACAGGGGCCCATTAGACAACTACACTGGATTATGGAGTACCTAAATGTAATTTATGTGGGCAGAAAAGGTCCCATTCTCTTTTATTCCAGAGAAAAGAACTCTGAGGTCCCAAGCTCAATCTAAGACCCCAATACTGAGAGAGGTAGCTTTGGAGATGGAGCAAATCATCAGCAAGAACCTTACTCCAGTGATATCTAGTCCTTATTGGAGGCAAGAGGAAACACTCAGGCCTGTGCTAAAAGTGGACTTCTAAGCCCTAAAGGCAAGTAAGTAAAAAGGGGAGTCACCTGAATCACAGATGAGAAATTCCTACCAGGGCCCCATGGTTCAGTGCCAAGAGATCTACCACCAGAGTGTAGGTAATCATATCTACCACAGGGGAGTTTCGCTCTTGGCAGCCTGGCCTA
Organism: Apodemus agrarius; assembly: GCA_964023405.1. Taxonomy (NCBI): domain Eukaryota; kingdom Metazoa; phylum Chordata; class Mammalia; order Rodentia; family Muridae; genus Apodemus; species Apodemus agrarius. Next base: position 60,942,574 of record OZ030012.1, on the reverse strand, counting down.
CTGTTGCCAACCCTCTTTCCATACCTGCGTGCCAGGAGTTGGTGTATGAGAACTGCTCTCTGGAGTACTGGCCAGGGCCAGGGCAGTGGCCAGCTCGCTCTGGGTGATGGGGCGGGGCCCTGCAGCTCCACTGTATCCCAGGGAGGCAGGGCGGGAGCTGGGTGTACTGCTAGAGGGTGTGGACCGAGTGCTCTGGAAAAAGAGGCATCCAGAATTAGGACAAAAGAACCACACCTCACACCCCAGTTCCCAGGAAGACTTCCTAAGACCCCACCTTTCTAAAGGAATACTTTAGAAAGGCCTTGGTCCCCAAAGGTCCCTGTGACCGCTTCCCAGCCTTGGGAATAGCAGGTACTAAGAAGAAGCTAGTTCCCAGAACCACCTCCCCCAAGGGGCAGGCTGCCATGCCACTCACTGGGTGAAAGTCGTCCTCGTCATCTGAGAGCCCGTCAAACAGGAAACCACCTGGAGGAGAGTGAACAGATTCCAGGAGGAAGAACAGAAAAGCACCGGCGCAGCTCCAGATCTCAGCTCAAGTTATGCTCCAAATTCATATTTCATTTCTCCCCTCAGAAAATTACAGGACAGATGCACTTCCTGACTCATGCCCTATGCCAACACTATACATAGCTTCTGAGTAAAGCCAATCCCAGAGCCATGAGCAGCTCCCGAGGGCCTCACCTGGCATATCTCGGTAAGAGCTGGAGGGCATGCTCCGGGCAGAGGAGTCAGCTCCTGGCATTGGGGTGCTGCCTGCTACGGAGTGCAGGACCAGGATGATGGCATTGACTAGGGCTGGGTGGGCAGGCACCAATCTAGAAGAGGGGTAGAAAAGAAAGACTAAGGAAAAGGTGCCCTTGTCCTTGACAGTGTGGGTGGCCATCAGAGCGGAGCACCCCAGGCCCGCCCTTACACCCTTAGTTTTCAGCACAAGTTCATTGTGTTTTAGTCTGGGTTTGGACTTTGGGCTAGGGCCTCTCTGTGTATCTCTGGCTGGCTGTTATCCCAGACACCTTGCTCTCTAGGCCAAGCTAGCCTCGGATTTACTGTGATAGCCTCTGCCACCTGAGTTCTGGGATTACAGGAGTGTGCTCCACATTTAGCCCACGCTTCATTATCTTTTGCCAGGAAGTTCTATCATCTTGACGATCTTCCCTTAGAAGGGTCAGAAAGGCTCGGTTTATAAGATCCACCGAAAACCCATCACACAGATAAAAAAAGCAAAACTACAGGCAAGGCATGACGGAATATGGGAACATACAGTCCAGTAGGCTCAAGGTTCAGAACTGGGTCCAGACACCCAGTTATATAATTGGCAGCTTCCAACAACAACTTCCTCTTCCTAGAGCAGAGGTAACTTCTTCACTTACAAAACAAGGGGACAGAGCCACTCCTGTCCTTCCAGCTCCAACATTTTATGCTCTATATACCTATGTCTACTTTCCCAAGCTTAAAATTCCTGACATTTACTAAATGAAATCAACCTGGCACACAAAGCTCACTCAATTGCTCGCCCTCCCCTCCTCCGGTCCCCCCCCCCCCCCACTGCTTCATCGTGACACACTTCCCATGCTCCCACCCCTGGGCTTTTCTATTCCTTAAGCAGTCCTTGCTGCTTCTTACATCTTGACACATTTCGAAAGCAGACCAGGCGACAGACTGAACTGGCCTCCAAAAAAAAGATCCCAGGGCAACAACCAGGTTTCTAGCCTGACCGCATGAGCAATGGTACTCTATAAAATGATGGCTGTACTTACGTATCTAGCATGTTGGGATCAGCAAAGACAGAGAAGAGGTCCTTATCCTGAAGAACCCCTGGAAGAGACCAAGATTTCTCTTAGACAGTGGAACTTTGGCAAGATCCAGGAAGCAGCAGCAGCATTAAATCTCAAAGCAAGCAAGCAACTCAACTGGATCCCAAACCAGCCCTCCTGAGAAGAGGAGAAAACAAAGTCATAGTATCTTGTTCCAGTGGGAATGCTCCCTCCTCCCCACATTTTCCTGCAGTTGGGCCACACAGTTCCACAAAGGAGGACTGAAAGCCCTTAGGGGTAGATTTGTGGAATGAACCTGGACTACGTCCCCTCAATAGCAGTGCCTCTTCAAAGCATGGCCGCAGCCCTTTTTCGCTCCTGGTTTCTCCTTTTCCAAAACCTCCTGTTTCTTCAAGTCTTTTTGTACTTACCGAGAGCAATGGGGTCACTGCTGAGGCCTGGGGTGGCTACAATGATCTGATCCAGAGATTCTTTATTGCTGAGCATCTTAAAGACCTGCGGAAGAAACCAGGCTGGCTTAGCCCACCCGCTAGCACTACACACGCCCACGCCCTTCCTGACTTCCTCCATTTGAGTGCTTATACAGGAGGGCTGTCTACAGACCACCACAATGGAACAGTCTCTGAGGGTCACTCCCACCACCCCCATTTGTAATACTTCTGAAACAAATGCTCTCTTCACAGCCCAGTAACAATTTCTTCAGCTCCCCGAAGCTCCTTCCAATCTCCATACAATGACTGTTTCACACTTGTATACATTAGGAAGGAAGTTCACAGCTGTATTAATTCTCCATTTTTCCACTGGGGAAATCCATGTTTAAGAGGTAAAAGGCAGTTCACCAAAACTCAAAGATCTAGACCCATCAGAAAAGGTGTACAGATTCTGTAGCTGCAACCACAGTCAGTCCATGAGGCCAGTCTGAGGAGAGGTTGTATAATTATTATCATAGGGAATCTAAAACCAATGCCTGACTGAGACAGGCTCTTTGGGGAAAGATGGGAGTCTACTGAGGTCCACAGACTCTGCAAAAACTCCCAGAGGAACTCTTGGTTGCCGTGGCAATGTGCTGTCAGTTCCCATGCTAAACAACAGCCAGTGCTCACATCACTCCTGCAGTCTTAGCTCAAACTCACCGCCTCTCTGTAGGAAGAGCTGCTGTGCAGGGCAGTGTGCAGGACCCGGAACTCTCTCAGGGCAGCCACTTTGTCCACAGGTTCTGGAGGACAAGACGCTTAGTTATCTTACAACCCAGGCTCTGTCATTATCACAAATGTGGGCAAAATCATTGGTCTACAGAATCCCTTCCCTTGTCACCCTCTAAGAATGTGAGTACCACCTCAAAACAACAACAACAACAACAACAACAACAAAAACCATTTGTGTCACAAATTTGAATTTACATGCTCAATGAATTCTCTTCAGTACATAAAACAAAGTTCCAACAGAGGGGGATCTTGTCACATGAAAGAGGCTCTTCTGATCAACAACCCATTGCTGAAATTCTAGACTTCTTATATTTGAAAAGAAAGAATGTATAATCAATTCAGCGGCCTCTTATGTAGAAACTTAAAATAAGTGTACGCCAAGCCATCTTAACGATATAACACTATGCTGACACAATATGTTAAGAAAAAGAAATAGAACACAAAGTTGGATGTGCATTCTTTGGTAAAACTATACAAAATATGTCAGTCTGCATATGGTCCAAGGCTAGAAGGAGCACGATAAAGAATAACATTTTCTTAGAGGAACAAACCTATGGGTAATTCTTCTTTGTTATTTTCTTTTGAATTTCTATAATATATTTTAGGCTCCTTTACCTTTTTATTTTTTAATTATTATTCTATATGTGTGAGTGTTCTACCTGCATTCCTGTGTGCCACATGAGTGCCTGACCATGTCCTAGATGTCCTAGAACTGGAGGTACAGTTGGTTGAGAGCTACATGTCAGTGCTGGGAATTGAACCAGGGTACTCTGGAAGAGCAGAAAGTGATATTAACCTCTGAGCCATTTCTGCAGCTCCTATAATATTTTTTTGATTCATAAAAAGACAGACAAATTGGGCTAGGGGAAGCCTGTGCCCCACAACCTGGTAAGCCCTGCGTTTGATCCTAATAGATAAACAAATAACAAACCACAATAAAAAAGAATCCCAGTAAGGACTAAGGAAGTGCAAGGCACTTGGAAAGCTCTGAATAAACTTTTACCATGTGCCAAATAGCAACTTCTCTTTGGATTTCTGGATACTGTATTCTACATACAGGGAAGTCTAGCAGGGGTCTAAACTGCATTTGGTTACCTGACTATCACTACCCATTTCACAGGGGAGGAAATCTGAAGGATAGGAAGAAGCAGGAAGTTCATCTTGGGCCACACTTCAGTATGCTATCCTTAGGATAATCTAGGTCATATCATCCAACTCTATAGACACTGCTCTCAAAGCAAAGTGAACTCTGTGCTTGGAGGTCAGCACAACAATTATATCATCACAATTATGAGGGCTGTATCCTTTGAAAAATATACAAGTAAATTACCTAAACAAGCATTCATCTTTATTCTAGCTTTGGGCAAGTCACACACACACACACAAAAACAAGAGTCCTTCCCATTAAAAACTCTTGGGGCAGTAGGAGAAATGAAACTAAATCAAACAGACAATTATAAAATACCATATTGAGGCTCTGGGCAGAGGCACAGATGCCAGTAAGGACATTCCAGTAAAGAATTGCACTAAGGATTAGGGAAGTATGATCTTCAAGGCATTTGAAAGTTCTGAACTGGGGCTGTAGAGATGGCTCAGTGGTTAAGAGCACTGACTGCTCTTCCAGAGGTCCTGACTTCAATTCCCAGCAACCACATGGTGGGCTCACAACCATCTGTAATGGAATCTGATGTCCTCTTCTGGTGTGTCTGAAGAAAGCAAGAGTGCACTCATACATAAAATAAGTAAATCTTTTTTAAAAAAAATAGCTCTCTTTTGATTTCTGGACACTATATTCTACATACAGGAAAGTCTAGCAGTGTTCTAAGCTAAATTTGGTTAAATGACTAGGCATCAATACGAGTAAGGCTAGGACCCAAGGTAGGACTCCTAGGAGACCATCCAAGAGGGGAAGTTACAGCAGAAGGTCTTCAAAGCTTATGTGAAAGTACATAGGGAATTGAGGAGGAGGTGCTTTGAGGGAACATCAAATAGCTTTCTGTGGCTGGAGACCAGGGTAATATCTTGGCTCAAATTGAAAGCTAGAGTAAGATTCTTGGCTAAGAGTATGGCTTAGTGGTAGGATGCTTGATCTGAGCACTGCTGATAAATAAACACACACACATAAAGTTAAGCTGAGTATGGCAGCATATGCTTCTAATCCTGGTTTCTAGAAGAAGAGGAAAGTATACAAGTTCTAGGTTACAAAAGCAAGGCCCTGGCTAATGTGTGTGTATACACACACACACACACACACACACACAAACACAATCTACAGTGGAGACCCCTACAGTAAACCAGGCAGAAGAAGAGAGACTAGCAGATTCTCCTCCTACAGAAACGCATCAACTCTAGGGTGGGTGCTACTGCTTGCTTCGTCCCTGTGGTCTGGGACCGAATCTTACTTTTTAAACCAGGCTGGCTTTCAGTGAGCAGCCTCCCCCTTTGGCCTGTTATTCTAGGACTACGGAAGTGTATCATCAAATCCACCTCATTTCGGAAGAAGAAAATATCTCAACTATCATTTAAAAACTTTCTTTTCAGAACTAAATTTACATTCACCTCCCAAGAAAAATTCCATTTGTTTCCAAAATAAACCTGCAGATGACACAGGGAGAAAAAGGCTCTAAATGTCCTAAGGCACAAGCTACTAAGAGTACTGGGTGTCTCTGTAACACCCGGTGGGGGAGGGGGGAGAAGGCAGTCAGGCCAAAAGAAAACACAAACCCTGAATAATCTGGGTTCATATCCTAGTTCTAACATTCATATTAATTAGATGACCTTGAACAGATATCCTTCCCATCTTATTTTTATCTATAAAGTGCTAGAGTGTTATTTATCTACCATGTCCTGATTATGTAACACTGAAGGGGAAGAAGACAAACAAAACTAGCTTGCAGAAACCATAACTTCATTTTCTTCAGTCAATGTCCTCTAGTTGAAGAACAGAGGCAGACCTGTCCTAACAAGCTGGGTTCAATGCTCAGCACGTAGAGGAGAATACGTACCCCGAGAACTCTGGAGCAGCTCAATCAGAGGATATTAGAAAAGTCAGAGGTCTGGGCTTGGATGGATGAGTCTACGGAAAACACAATTTTGCTCTGGGGTCAATTTTACCCTTAGGCTTTTAATAGCCTTATTCAAGAAAAAAGGCAAACCCGAGAGAGGTAAGAGCTCAAAATGGGAGAGACGCAATCACGCTCATCAGCCGGGGAAGGGGTGTGTGCTCTCCTGTATTTGGACAATGAGCAGGCTTTGTCTCTGGTCAGCGATGGCAAGGCTCTGATTTCCCACTTGACCCATGGTGGTCTCAGAATGTCCTTGTCTGATCACGGTGACCCCTTTAATGGTGGGGCTCTAAAGTCTGCCCGTGAGCACCAGACAAATCCCCGGATGCCAGGCTGCTCCCCTCTCACCTCTCATATGGATCCAAAAGACGTTTACAATTGAAAAGATAACTTCCAAACAGATAACTACTCGTAACAGACACAGACAAAATCAAAATATGTCAAACTGCTAGTTTAACAAAGCTGACCTCTTTTACATAGCTTAGTTTTATACATAGAAACAATTTTAAAACACAAACACAAAATCTACATTGTAAATTCCAAGCAGCAACTTCCACTAATAAACTAAAAGGGCTTTCAGTTTTGTATCGTTTTTTCCAAGAGCTACTTGAATGCTGGTGGAATATTTCTGGAAATAAGTTATGAGCTCAGCAGGAGGAGTTAGTTTACTGAACAAATCACCACCTGAGGGAATTTGTGGGAAGATTTGTTAACCGAGAACAAACTGTAGCATTACAAAAACAAAGTAAGTTTCTGGCTTTTGTCTAATGAACAGAGCAAAAATAATAAAAGAATGTAAAGTTTACTGAAAAATCAGCTGTTAAAAGGTTTAAATAGATCCATATACACTACATGGTTAGAAAACAATGGTTGATGAACTTACTAAGTAAAAAAAAAGCAAAACATCTATTATTAGTGTTGCTGACAGTAATAATGTCACATCTTAACTTATTGGAACCTCCTTTTTGTTTGTTTGTTTGTTTGTTTGTTTTTGGGTTTTTTTTTTGTTTTTTGTTTTTTAGTTTTTCGAGACAGGGTTTCTCTGTGTAGTCCTGGCTGTCCTGGAACTCACTCTGTAGATCAGGCTGGCCTCTAACTCAGAAATCCGCCTGCCTCTGCCTCCCAAGTGCTGGGATTACAGGTGTGCGCCACCACGCCCGGCTACATCTTAACTTATTAATGGGAATCTAATCCAATATGGATAAAGATAGCGCCTATCGCCATCTTAGTAAATCACCCAGGACTGTATCTCAGGAACACACAAGGTCTTCCCGTAGAGATATTAGAAAGTTCTGCCCATCTAACTGAGGACAAACCCACCCTTACCAGGTTTCTGATCAGGCTCAGGCCAAGATTTTCGGAGAACATGGACTGTGGATCCAGGCTGAATGCCATAGAAGTCAAGAGTCTGGTCATCTTTTAGCTTCCGGCCACAGTAGATCAAATCTACAAAGAAAACAAAAACAAACAAACAAACAAAAAACCCCTGCCCATTTATATTTTGTTTCTCAAAACAATTTTGTTTCTATCCCCCGAGAATCTTATTTTAATTTAAACAGCTCTCATGAGATAGGGAAGCAGCTCAGCAGTAAAGAACTCTTACTCTGCAAGCATTAGGACCTAAATTCAAGCTGGGCGTGGTGGCGCATGCCTGTAATCCCAGCACTTGGGAGGCAGAGGCAGGCAGATTTCTGAGTTCGAGGCCAGCCTGGTCTACAGAGTGAGTTCCAGGACAGCCAGGGCTACACAGAGAAACCCTGTCTCAAAAAAACCAAAAAAAGAAAAAAAGAAAAAAAAAGAAAGAAAGAAAGAAAGAAAAAAAAAAGGACCTAAGTTCAAGCCCCTAGCTCCTACATAAAAAGCCAGGCATGGCTGCACATGCCTATAATACCAGTGGCTAATGGCAGAGAGCATACTGACACCAAGAACTGGCAGGCCATCCAGTCTAACCTAAACTGGAAGAAGCTTCCGGTTCAGTGCAAGATCTCTTCTCAAGGAAATAAAGTAGATGAGAGAGGGGAACACCGGATATCCTGTTCGGGTCTCTTTGTATACATGCATGAGTGCTTACTTCTGCACACTCACATGTAAGTACCACATACATACAAAAGAAGACACTCTCCCAGGAGCAGTGGCATTATGGAATTATATCTATAATTCCAGATATTTGAGAGGCTGAAGCAAATTTGAGGCCAGCCTGGGCAATTTATTAAGATCTTGCTTTAAAATACAAAAGTCAGCCGGGCGGTGGTGGTGCACGCCTGTAATCCCAGCACTTGGGAAGGAGAGGCAGGCGGATTTCTGAGTTCGAGGTCAGCCTGGTCTACAGAGTGAGTTCCAGGACAGCCAGAGCTATACAGAGAAAGTCTGTCTCGAAAAAACAAAAACAAAAACAAAAAAAATTACAAAGGTCATATAAACAGGTTTTGGTACAGCTCAGTGGCAGACTAGTTCCCTACTATATACAAGACCCTGGATTCAATAATCAGCACCTACATGTTTTGGGGGACATTAAGAAATACATTCTTCAGCCGGGCAGTGGTGGCACACGCCTTTAATCCCAGCACTTGGGAGGCAGAGGTAGGCGGATTTCTGAGTTCAAGGCCAGCCGAGTGAGTTCCAGGATAGCCAGGGCTACACAGAGAAACCCTGTCTCGAAAAACCAAAGGGGAAAAAAAAAAGAAATACATTCTTACCAGGTGTGCTAGCACACACTTTTTATCCCAGCATTCAAGAAGCAGAGATAAGTGGTGAGTTTGGGCCTGCCTGGAGTAAATAGTAAGTCCCAGGCCAGCCAGAGCTACAAAGTGAAACCCTGTCTCAAAACAAAACAACCCCCACCTTTAAAACAACTTTATCAAGTACAAATGCTTATTTAAGAAATATATCCACAGAACTCCTGTAGAGATCAACACTATAGAGAGTGTTTAACCCAAATAAGTGGGGAAAATATAACAACAAAAAGGATGGAGCGGATCCACATTGTGATAGGGACGTCTTCACCAGGGAGAACCCTTGGCTATCGAAAATTCCGTTCCTAATCTAATCTGACTGTACTCTATTTAAGTCCTTCCTTCCTCCACTAGGAATACATTGCCAATCTATTTTGCTGCCTTCCCTTTAATCAGCCATCAAGACAAACAAAAAATCCTTCTAATTATTCTCCAAGTCTTATGTGATAGATTGAAGAGTCTTGTCTCATCTGCAACTCTTTGCTAATTTTGTTCTCTCAGAGAAAGACCTCAACAACATCATAGTGAAGTCTTAAACTACATAGTTCAGTGTAAGGAGAGACTAAAGTGACAAACAATAGTTTTGTCATGTTTTGTGTTTCTACTCATGTAAAACTTACTCTGGAGTGAGGCAACAAGCCCTTCTTACCTCCTTTTCCAGAGGCAAGAGCAGCAAGGCAGCTCCTGCCAACAAAGACTCACCTATCAGCTCCGGGTCTGGAACAGATTCCTGGAGCTTGCCAGCAATAAGCTGCTTTAGAAAGGAAATGCTATAGCCCCCTAGGGAATATTCTCCCAGTTCTGTCTCTGGCAACTGAAGAATAGATTTGGGAGCAAGTGGCTGGTCAGCCAGTTTCACTGCCAGATGCCAGTCTGAGAGAGACATCCTCTCTCTTTCGCGCTCTCTCTTTCTCCCTGTAAAACAATAAGGCATTAACGGTTAAAAGACAACCAGCATCCTACTCATCTCTCCCTGCAACAAGAATAAAAGGAAGATAATTTCAGAGCAATACAGAGAAGCATAGGTGTAACACTAAGAGGCTAGAACTAGAACCTAGTGTCCTTCCTTAATTCTTTCTCTGGTGGACAGCAAGGAATTTTTCTATGCCTCCGTTTCTTCACCTTTAAAGTGGACACAAAAAACCAACCAACTGGACAGGAATGTTGTGAGGTTCAAGCAAGATTACCCAACCCCTCTCCCTTTTACACACTGATTTCTGGTTTTCTTCTTCAACTTTTGATTTAGCTATTACAACGCTTTAAGGAGCCCTGGCCTCCCTTGCTGCCCTATCAGAGATCTATAGTACCACCCAATGTCTTATTGTTAAAGCACAGATCTAACAAACTTAACTGCTTAGAATGCCTTCGCTGGCCCCAAAGCACCTCTATGAACAGGTAAGTGTTAACTCCACAGCCTGATTACAAACCCATTTATTCTGACTCCTACCAGCTTTCTTCAACAGACCCAGCCCTTTATAATAACACAGGTTAAATTTACTTCATAACAAAGTTGTCCCCTATATATAACTCTTCTCACCTCCTGTCTTTGCATATAAGTTCTCTTCCCCTTTTGGCCTCTTAGCAAACTCCTACCAAGACCCACACAAACACACCGTTTCCATGCTCTCTTCTTGGCCACACATTCCCTGTTCCTTCAAGGCAAAAGAGCAACACAAATCAATAGACCTGAGGAAGTCAGCCGGCTTCATTACCAGATGCCAACCTAAAAAAGCTATCTTCTCTTTGCTGCTTTTTCCTTGTAAAAGGTATTTACTTCTCAATTTCTCACCGATCCCCTCATACTTGTGACCCCCCCGCCCCCGCCTCCATTCTTGAAAGCCTTGGAAGCCAAGACTAGAGCTTTTCTAATTCACTGTCCCCAAGCCTGACATATATGATTGCCCACAAAATAAATCTAAAAACTCAAAGGGCGCAAGAGCCTTGCACCGCAAGACAAGACTTTTATAGACTCTATTATAGGCACTATTTCTTCCAAAGAGGTCTCTTGCAGTAAGGAAAAGGCTAAGAAAAAGCTTTAATGCGACCCAGTCGACTTCAAGGTACTATCCACCTTCATGTTTAAAGCGAGGAAGGAGTTGGACTTTTTGTATACCGATCTCGATCCTCACATCCGTTTCCTGAAATTGGCATCACTATCATTATTTTACAGATCAGGAATCAAGACTCAGAAAGCTTAAGCCACTTGGCCCAAGGTCACAGATACCTAGTCGTGAGTAGGGGCAATGTTGACAACCCCACCTCTCTCGTGGGACCAGTTAGCTACTCCGGACCCACGAGAGACCCGCGCGCCCAGGGGGCCCAGCGCCCTCACCCGTCCCGCGGAAGGAACCCGGCCGCAGCGAGCCGCCGGTGTAAACACTCACTCTGGTCCTCTTGCCGGAAACCGGAAGCTCCGCGCTGCATTCTGGGGGCTATAGTTTTCACGGAGGCCCCGCCCCTTGTAAATGGCCGTCCAGTAGCTAGGGCAATGCTTCCGGCTGGTTCCTAGGAGGCGTAAATTCGAGCAGTTTGAGATACTAGGAGCGGGTAGGTTGTAGCTTTCTGTCAGACAAAATTGTACCACCTGAGGTAGGGAGACTCAATGTGGGGTTTTCGAAAGCTGTCAACAGCCCGATGATTCCCGCGCTCTCCTGGGATATATTTGATGCCTGTTGGTTGTCCCGGATTTGGATGGGCCCTAGGCCAGAGGGCGAACCTTCTCCGAGGGGGACTGTTTCCTACGTGGACCTGCGGCCCCGCGGCCCTTCCGAAGAAGACGCAGTTCTCCCACGTAGTCAGCCTCCTGTGCTTCTTGCTCCATTCTCCCAGGAAACCTACCTTGTGGCAGCGTACCAGGGCTCCAAAAGTTGAGTCCATAAGGGGAGTGATTAAGTCGGGTTTCTGAACATGCAATAATGGGGTTTATAACACAGTCATTCATGGAATCAGTTTGGGGAGGGGAATTTCCACTGAACTTTTGTAGAGACACTGCCTGTTTTAGATGACTGAAAAACTTCTGTACAATCAAATTGGATTGTGTTTACACAAAAGTTAGAATTAGCTAAACTCAAGAGAGTACTGATTGATCTCAGACAATTAATTCCAAAACTACGGAAAACAATAACCAAAACAACCTACTTTAAAACTGTAAAGTTGAGGGACCTGTGAGATGGCTCAGCAGGTAAAGGCACTTGGATTCAAACCTGAGGACCTTAGTACAATCCCCCAGGAACCAAATGGTGGAAGGACTGAACTGATCCCCCAAATCTAACCACACAATCACACACACTGGCATGCACACACACACTAAATAAATGTAATTTAAAAAATAATAAAGTTCAGGCTGGAGAGATGGCTCAGCAGTTAAGAGCACTGAGTGTTCTTCCACATGTCTTGAGTTCAATTTCCAACAACCACATAGTGACTCAACCATCTGTAATGGGATCCGATGCCCTCTTCTGGTGTGTCTGAAGACAGTGACGTGTATAAAATACATAAATAAATATTTTTTTAAAAGTTCACAATAGCTAAATACCGATTCTGTGTACACGAATGTAAAAGCTGTATTCTTGTACAGTCAGTCCACTATAGGACAGAACTTGGGTAGTAACTGAGTAAGATAGCTTAACAGAGAAAAAGCAAACTACACAGACATAATTACTCCTCCCAGTCTTATAAAATATGCATGCTGGTAGAGAGTTTCACAGTTCCCAAAGTCCTTCTCTATCCTGTCCATTTTTAAATACAGCCCCTCTTTCAGGAATTCTTAAGTGGCCATCCTTTTACTAATTTTCTATCTACTAAAGTACTGACACTTATACTCCATACTTTATTTCATTAAATTTTGTTCAGTACTGCATGTTAACTGTTTGCCGGATATGTCAGGAATCCGACCTCTTTTTGTGTTCTCACAATGGAGCTGCATGCTCGTGAGGTTCTCTGCTTTGCTGTCATCATAATCTGCATTGTAAATTGGCCCCTGACCACCTTGTTTGTCTTCCATAGTTGATCTTTACCTGAAACATAACAGGTTAGCAATAAATAGGTCTCAAATGAATAATCCAGGCCAAAGCTATTTATCAAATATGACTGCCTTATTGTATGTATTGCCTTTTGTTCTTGAGAGAGGAGATAGGAGATCTCAATTATAATATGATGATGTTGCAAATGGGCAAATTGATGAAGGAACAAGCTAGGATCAACCAGACAGGTTCTATGTAAACCCAGTTAGCAAGTAAGTACCGTGCTCCCAAGCAAAGGTCAGGTCCTCAGAAAGGAGGAGAAGCCTGGACACGAGACAGAGATGGACATTTGGCAAGAAGGAGAGAGTCCAAAACCAGGTCCTTTAGCCACTTCATATTTGGAAACATTGATGTCCCTTTCAGCTCTAAGAAAGTGATGGAGGATCATTCATTAATTGTTCAAGAGATTATTTGGCCTAATCAAGAATTCTATTGAGAACAACTTGTAAGAATTGGCATTTAACTTTTTATTAGTAGTATTCTGCGGGAGTGCATGAATGCCCACAGCAATGGGTACAGGTGGGTGAGTGCCCTGATAAAAGCGGAGAGTCAGGCGACAGCCTCCAGGTGTTGACCCTCACCTTTGCATCTTGTTTGGAACAGATTCTTTTCAATGCTTTGAAAAGCCAGCTCGATGGCCCAGGGGCTTCTGTACAGTCACCTGTTTCCACTTCCCATCCCTGGTAGGGGTGTTGTGGGATTCCACTACTGCCTCTCTGTCTTTCCTGTGGGTTCTGGAAATCTAAAACTCAGGGAGTCAACCTTTTGTAGAAAGCGAGTACCTTTACCCACTTAAGCCATCTCCCCAGCTCAACACTTTTAATTTTGAAATGATGTTTAACAAGCTTATACAAATATGAGTATTTCTGAGTCTCACAAAAAAGTGAATGAAACTCAATTATAGCAGCTTCTGCTGCAAACATAAATGGTGGGGCTGGAGAAATGAGTCAGTGGCCAAGAGCAGAGGCGATCCATGTCTTATTCTCAAAGGCTGAGAGTCTTCATCGGTGTCTTCCTACTTTTGTTTTCATTCAGATTGACTTAATTTACAGTTTATTGTTGACTATTATTTTCCTGGTGAATATTTTTTGAGGAGATGCATCTTTCTGCTTTTTAAAAAGTTTTATTTTATGTTTGTGAGTACACTGTCACTCTCTTCAGACACACCAGAAGAGAACATCAGATTCCCATTACAGATGGTTGTGAGCCACCATGTGGTTGCTGGGAATTGAACTCAGGACCTTTAGAAGAACAGTCAGTGCTCTTAACCAGCTCTTTTTTTTTTAACAGTCCATTATTTCTATAAATATTTTGTTTGTGGTACTTCTTTCAATGGTATGGGTACTGCTAGTGCTGCCCCAGTGAATTAGGACTAAGTTTGTCAAGATCCATGGGACAAACTGTGGATATTCCTGAATGGTATTAGGAAGTTTGACCTCAAACTTATGCAAAATGCAAGCTTGAGGTTTCACATTCTTTCTTCCTTCCTTTCTTTCTTTCTCTTTCTTTCTTTCTTCTTTTTTCTTTTTTAATCTTTCGAGACAGTTTCTCTGTGTAGCCCTGGCTGTCCTGGAACTCACTCTGTAGACCAGACTGGCCTCGAACTCAGAAATCTGCCTGCCTCTGCCTCCCAAGTGCTGGGATAAAGGTGTGTGCCACCACCGCCCAGCAAGGTTTCATATTCTAAGGGAGGAACCCTTGTCACACAAGGTCCCTTTCCAGATCCTTCTCAAAGCCAAGCAGAGAAAACTTTCTTTTCTTGTAGGACATATTTTTTTTTTTTTTTTTTAGTAATCTGGCCTTTCAGATTACTTAATATTCAATATTCGCAAATATTTTTAGGGTTTCCACTTCGTACTGAGATGATCTGAAAGGCCCCAGGCCCCCAAACCAAATCCTCCCAAGCAAGCCGTCCAGAAGCACGGGTCTTCACTGAGAGGGTCTCATCGACTCAACCTCACTGAGCCTTTCAGTTTCTCTTTTCCATTGGCACCTGAGGATCTCCTTGATTTCCTGTAAGCACAGCTATGTGACTTTTGATAAATTATATAACATTGTGGGTTTTTCAATTTTTTGTTATATGTGTTGGTGTTCTGTCTGCCCATGTCTTTGCACCACATTCTTACCTGGTCCTTGGAGGGCTGAAGACAACAGAACAGCTCTCTTGGGATTGGAGTTACATAGGGTTGTAAGCCACTGTATGGATTCTGGAATTATACCTGGGTCTTCTGGAAGACCAGCCAGTGCTCTTAACTGCTGAGCCATCTCTCCAGCCCAAATACCTTTTTTCTTTTTAAGAATAATTTTTAAAAAATTTATGCATACAGATTTTTTTGTCTGTCTGTATGCCTGTAAACCACATGCATGCAGTGCTGGAGGAAGCCAAAAAAGGGCACCTGATCCTCTGGGACTAAAGTTACAGATGATTGTTAGCTGCCATATTGGTGCTGGAAGTTGAACCTGAGTCTCAGAAAGAGCCCTTAACCATTGAGCCATCTCTCCAATCCCCAATCCACATACCTTTAAAGTAGGCCTTGATAACTGGTAACACAAATTCTTGCCAACTTTCTTTTGTTCTAAGTTGGGCATGGCTATTTCTTACCAATTGTTACTTTTTTTAAAGCTCCTAAAATATATATGAACTATATTTTTGAACTAACCATGCATGAGCAATATATGCAACCAACAAAATTTAAACTGCACATTTGTTTAGTGATCTACATATTTCACTTAGCTTGAATATTTTCACACATGCTGAAATTGTCTTTTGAAAAAGTGATGCTTTTACTCTTTCCAAGTTATTTCAAGTTGAGAGTAAAGTTACAAAAATTATCAAAACGGGGGCTGCAGAGGTGGCTCAGTGATTAAGAGCACTTGCTGCTCCTGCAGAGGACCTGAGTTCAGTTCCCAGCACCTGCATGTTGACTTATAACAATCCAAACTCCACTTCTAGGGGATCTGACACCTTCTTTTGATGTCTGCAGGTACAAGTCTCACATAATACAAAGCACACAAACAAACATTCATACACATAAAAATAAAATCTTTTAAAAATTGTGCAAAATACCTCCTTCCTGCCCTTTACCCAAAGTCCCAACAGTTAACATTTTACATTTTTCTTATCATCTTTTCTTTTTCTTTATTTATTTAGTGTGAGTACACTGTAGCTGTCTTCAGACACACAGAAGAGGGCATCAGAACCCATTACAGATGGTTGTGAGCCACCCTGTAATTACTGGGAATTGAACTCAGGACCCCTGGAAGAGCAGCCAGTGCTCTTAACCTCTGAGCCCTCTCTCCAGCCCCTCATCCTTTCTTCATATATCTTAGGCAAGTGCTCCACCACTAAACCACATCCCTGGCCTCCCCCTCCTCCCATATATAGATATAGATATATTCATTCTGATAACAAGTTGTAAATATTATGTCTCATCATTTCTCAAATATTTCCATTCTCTGGAAATGAAGACATAGTCTAGTGTTACAGTATGAACCCTCAGAATCACATTAGAAGTAAGGAATAGGTGACAGTAACATATCATTGTGATCTGTTAATGTCACTGCACTGCTATTCAATGAAAATTATTTAAATGATCTGTTTTATGTTATGCGTATTTTACCATGTTTATAAAAGAAACATAATGAACAAAAGCACTTCAAAGTTTGGCAATGGCACTTATCAGTCAGGGGCTGGATCTACTGGTTCTTCTTTTGGTTGGGTCTAGCCTGAGAGTAAGCAGGAGATTTCAGAGATGTTTATAAAATGCAAAGACAGGCCTTGCTGTGTATGTGAGTCTCTTTCTTCTGGAGTTGGAAATAAAATGGGCAAAGACATAATGACTGCCTTTTGGGTGGAATTTTATTACCCCAAAATGTTCAGGTGCCTGTCTGTTCTGGGCAAGGCATTGTTATATGAACTGTAAAAAAGAAAGAAAAGGGGGCAGGGAAGAAATGTGGAAATGAAGCACAAACTAGAGGTTTCATGGCCCTGAAAGGGACACATCCACACACATTTATGAATGAATAATTTTAATATGAGATGAAATAATGGGTTCTATCCTCAGAACTACAAACTCTGGAGCATGCCCTATTCTATGCCCCTCAAGTGCTCTCTGCTAATTATTAGGTGGGTTTTGTTGTACTGTCTTAATTATTCCTTTCCTTCTGCATTGTGGTAGATTGTGTTGATGGCCAAATTATTACCCTCTTTATATTTGTTCCCTTTACCATGTGACATAGCATGGTGCTCCCATCATAAGTGGAATATTCTGCCCCACACCCTTATCCCCTCCCGTCATGTGGCTCGCTTTGGCCAATGCTTTGCTGGCATATATGATAGAAGTAGAGTTTTGAAAAAGACTTCACACTGGGAGGTGTCCATTTGCATCTCAACTATCACCATCAGAATAAGAAAGACACATGTTGTAAAGCTAAAAATCTCCTGGTTTGCCCCAGCAAAAGGCCCCTAGGGTTAGGTGCTTGCCAGACCGCATGTAGTTTTAGATGAGGAGCCCCAGCCAAGAAAAGTGAACAGATTATAATTATCCAATTTTAGTAGTCTTCACTGAATGAACACATTGATATAATCACTACTGAGATAAAAACAGAGAACTTTAATACCTGAGAAGCTCTCCCCATGCTGCCTGTCATTACTCATGCCTCCACCAAAGGCAAACATGATCCGTGATTTTAAAACAAATTTCATTGATTCTATGTGAATTTCACATCATGCACCCCAATTCCACTCATCTCCCCATCCCTTCATACCTTCCCTCCACCCTTGCAACCTCCTTCTCTGCCCCTGATGAAAAAAGAAATCTCTTGTGGAAGCTGTAGTGTGTGTGTCCCAGTGTGTCCCACAGTACATCCTTTTGTTCATACTTTTCTGCTTGCAAATGTTCTTTGCAATAAGTCATTGGTCTGCTTGGAGGCCTCTGGCTTCTGCTACACTGTCAATACTGGCTCCTCACTGGGACTCCTCTCAGATACACTGCCGCCCTGTGTCATGGAGGTCAGGCAGCTTTGGATCTGTAGGACCAAGCCCCTTCATGTGCTCCAGCAGTTCATAAATGAGGTAGATGTTGGGGTGAGCCAACTCAAAGCCCTGAGTGATAGCTGAGCTTGGTCAGTGTATTAGTCTGGGTTCTCTAGAGTCACAGATCGTATGGGCAGTCTCTATGTAGTTAGGGAATTTGTCGATGACTTACAGTCTGTAGTCCAACTCCCCAACAGTAGTCAGCAGCAGCTGTGGATAGAAGTCCAAGGATCTTGCAGTTGCTCAGTCCCACGAAGCAAGCCGGCAAGGAAGAATGAGTCTTCCTTCTTTCAATGTCCTTATATATGTCTCCAGTAGAAGGTGTAGCCCAGATTAAAGGTGTACACCTTTAATCCCAGATGAACTTGAAATCTGGGATTAAAGGTGTATGTCTCCACACCTTTAATCCCAGATGACCTTGAACTGGAATCCATGCTTCAAGATCTCCATGCTAAGTCCAGGTCAGAAACTTATATCTCTGAGCCTCCAAATTAGGATCATAGGTGAGCCTTCCAATTCTAGATTGTAGTTCATTCCACATATAGTCAAGTTGACAACCAGGAATAGCCACTACAGTCAGCTAACCAGCTCTCCCACACCCACACCACTAGGGTGAGCTCTCCAGCATTGCCCCAGCTAGCTCACCCAGTGCTGTAGCCAGCGAGGAGCAATGCCAACTCACATACTCTCATACCCTTGGGGCCAGCTCACCCTCATCCACACCAGCAGGGCCAAGTTTATTGTGTTGCCTAGGGGAGGTGCAGGGCCCCTTTTCCCAAGTGCTGCAGCTGGTAAGAGGAAGGGCCAGCCCTCCCACTCTCATGACCCAAGGGCCATGCCACAGGTGGTAAGAGATAGTGGGGGGGGAAGGGCAATGATCATGACTTTTTAAAAAAAAAAAAGATTTATTTTTATGTATATGAGTACACTGTAGCTGTCTTCAGACACACACCAGAAGAGTGTATTGGATCCTATTACAGATGGTTGTGAGCCACCATGTGGTTGCTAGGAACTGAACTCAGGACCTCCAGAAGAGCAGTCAGTACTCTTAACCACTGAGCCGTCTCTCCAGCCCCGATCATGGCTCTTAACACTGTAATTTATTTTGTTTATTCTTGAACATATTCTAACTGGAATAATACCATGTACACTAGACTTTTGTGTCTGGCTTTCATCCATCAATATTTTTTTAATTGTAGCGCTAGAGATCAAATGTAGGGTCTCGCACATACTGGCGAGCACGCTGTCACTGCCCTGCCCACATTTAAAACAACAGCAATGAGATGCTTCCAGGTTGTTGTGAATCATAACACTTTCTTTTTTCATGCTTTATAATATACAATCTAGTATACTTTTGTATACAAATATAATAAAATGTATACTTCTCATGTTGGTATACATTTACAATATTTCCTACCTAAAGCTATTATGAATAATAAAAACTCTCATACGTGTGTTTCCGTGAGTTTATTAGTGCAATGCTGTTGCACACTACAGTGCGGTGGTGCTATTTTGTGTAGTTACACTAAAACAAGCTAGAATCATTTGAGGGATCCTCAATTGAGAAAATGCCACCAACAAATTGGCCTGTAGGCAAGTCTGTGGGACATTGTTTTGATTTACTGTTTAATGTGGAGGGCCCAGCCCACTGTTGACAGTCCTAGCCGTGGGTAGGTAGTCCTAGTTTGCATAAGAATAGTAGCTATGCAAGCCATTAACCAGGGTTCCTCCACAGCCAGTGTTTCAGTTCTTATTTATTTATTTATTTATTTATTTTACTATTTTTTATTGGATATATTCTATATTTACATTTCATTTCCCTTTTTGTTTCCCCACCCCCCTAAGGTCCCACATGCCCTTTTCTCTCCCCCTGCTCCCTCATCCACCCCTTCCCACTTCCCTGTTCTGATATTCCCCTACACTGATGCTTTGATCCCTTCCAGCACTAGTGTCCATTCCTTTCTTCTTGTCAGACATCATTTTGTATGTGAATTGTGTCTTTGGTGTCCCAAGATTCTAGGCTAATATCCACTTATCAGTGACTGCATACCATGGGTATTCTTTTGAGACTGGGTTACCTCACTTAGTATGATGTTCTCCAGCTCCATCCATTTCTCTAAGAATTTCATGAATTCATTGTTTCTAATGGCTGAATAGTATTCCATTGTGTATATATACCACATTTTTTGTATCTGTTGCTCTGTTGAGGGACATCTGGGTTCTTTCCAGCTTCTGGCTATTATAAATAAGGCTGCTATGAACATAGTGGAGCATGTATCCTTATTGCATGCTGGGGAGTCTTCTGGGTATATTCCCAGGAGTGGTATGGCTGGATCCTCCGGAAGTATCATGTCCAGTTTTCTGAGGAACCGCCAGACTGATTTCCAGAGTGGTTGTACCAGCTTGCAGTCCCACCAGCAGTGGAGGAGTGTTCCTTTTTCTCCACATCCTCGCCAACACCTAATGTCTTCTGAGATTTTAATCCTAGCCATTCTGACAGGTGTGAGGTGAAATCTCAGGGTTGTTTTGATTTGCATTTCTCTAATGACTAATGATGTTGAACATTTTTTAAGGTGTTTCTCAGCCATCCGAATTTCTTCAGGTGAAAAGTCTTTGTTTAGCTCTGTACCCCATTTTTGGATAGGGTTATTTGGTTTTCTGGGGTCTAACTTCTTTCAGTTCTTATTTATGATGGACTGTGACTGAAATGTGTAAGCCAAATAAAACCTTCCTTCTTCCCAAGTTGCTTTTGGTCATGGTCTTTATCAAAGCAGTAAAAACAAAACTAAGTACTTAAGAAATTAATTACTGGGTTATTGAATAAGGGTATTCAATTGGTCAAGCTTAATAATTACTGCCAAACCTGCTTTCCAAGTTGTTTGCACTCCCATTTCTCTAGAGTCCACAAACACTTGGCATTATTAAAAGTTATTGGTTAGAGTCACAGCAAGATACTTTATATTGTGTTTCTTTCTCAGCCTGCTTATCCTTTGAGTATATGAAGGCTACTGATTTGCTTGAGTTGATTTTATAACCAGCAACTTTGCTGAGGTTGTTTATCAGCTGTAGGAGTTCTCTGGTGGAGTTTTTTGGGTCACTTAAGTATACTATCATATCATCTGCAAATAGTGATAGTTTGACTTCTTCCTTTCCAATTTGTATTCCTTTGACCTCCTTATGTTGTTGAATTGCTCTTGCTAGTACCTCAAGTACTATATTGAAAAGATATGGAAAGAGGGGGCTTGTCTAGTCCCTGATTTTAGTGGGATTGCTTCAAGTTTCTCTCCATTTAGTTTGATGTTGGCTACCGGTTTGCTGTAGATTGCTTTTACTATGTTAGGTATGGGCCTTGAATTCCTGTTCTTTCCAAGACTTTTAGCATGAAAGGATGCTGAATTTTGTAAAATGCTTTTTCAGCATCTAATGAAATGACCATGTGGTTTTTTTCTTTGAGTTTGTTTATGTAGTGGATTGCATTGATGGATTTCCATATATTAAACCATCCCTGCATTCCTGGGATGAAGCCTACTTGATCATGGTGAATGATCATTTTGATGTGTTCTTGGATTCAGCTGGCAAGAATTTTACTGAGTATTTTTGCATCGATGTTCATAAGGGAAATTGGTCTGAAGTTCTCTTTCTTTGTTGGATCTTTGTGTGGTTTTCATATCAGTGTAATTGTAGCTTCATAGAATGAGTTGGGTAGTGTCCCTTCTGTTTCTATTTTATGGAATAGTTTGAAGAATATTGGTGTTAGGTCTTCTTTGAAGGTCTGATAGAATTCTGCACTAAAACCATCTGGTCCCGTGCTTTTTTTGGGTGGAAGACTTTCTATGACCCCTTTTATTTCTTTAGGGTTTATGGGACTGTTTAGATGATCTATTTGATCCTGATTCAATTTTGGTATTTGGTATGTCAAGGAAATTGTCCATTTCCTCCAGATTCTCCAGTTGTGTTGAATATAGGCCTTTGTAGTATGGTCTGATGATTTTTTGAATTTCCTCAGTTTCTATTGTTGTATCTCCCTTTTTCATTTCTAATTTTCTTAATTTGGATACTGTCTCTGTGACCTTTGGTTAGTCTGGCTAAGGGTTTATCTATCTTGTTGATTTTCTCAAAGAACCAGCTCCTGAAGAAGGAAATTGAAGAAGACCTCAGAAAATGGAAAAGTCTTCCATGCTCATGGATTAGCAGGATTAATATAGTTAAAATGGCAATCTTTCCAAAAGCAATATACAGATTCAATGCAATCTCCATCAAAATCCCAACTCAGTTCTTCATAGAGTTAGAAAGAGCAATTCTCAAATTCATCTGGAATAACCAAAAAAACCCAGGATAGCTAAAACTATTCTCAACAGTAAAAGAACTTCTGGGGAATCCGTATCCCGGACCTCAAGCAATACTACAGAGCAATAGTGATAAAAACTGCATGGTATTGGTACAGTGACAAGCAGTGGATCAATAGAATAGGATTGAAGACCCAGAAGCTAACCCACACACCTATGGCCACTTGATCGTCGACAAAGGAGCTGAAAACATCCAGTGGAAAAAAGATAGCCTTTTCAACAAATGGTGCTGGTTCAATTGGAGATCAGCATGCAGAAGAATGCAAATTGATCCATTCTTATCTCCTTTTACTAAGCTCCACTCCAAGTGGATTAAGGACCTCCATATGAAGCCAGACACACTGAAACTAATAGAAAAGAAACTGGGGAAGACCCTTGAGGACATCGGCACAGGGGGAAAGTTTCTGAACAGAACACCAATAGCTTATGTGCTAAAATCAAGAATTGACAAATGGGACCTCATAAAATTACAAAGTTTCTGTAAGGCAAAGGACACCATCAAAAGGACAAATCGACAACTAACAAATTGGGAAAAGATCTTCACCAACCCTACATCTGACAAAGGGCTAATATCCTATACAAAGAACTCAAGAAGTTAGACCCCAGAAAACCAAATAACCCTATTAAAAATGGGGTAGAGCTAAACAAAGAATTTTCACCTGAAGAACTTCGGGCGGTTGAGAAGCACCTTAAGAAATGTTCAACATCATTAGTCATTAGGGAAATGCAAATCAAAACAACCCTGAGATTTCACCTCACACCAGTCAGAATGGCTAAGATTAAAAACTCAGATCGCCGGGCGTGGTGGCGCACGCCTGTAATCCCAGCACTTGGGAGGCAGAGGCAGGCGGATTTCTGAGTTCAAGGCCAGCCTGGTCTACAGAGCGAGTTCCAGGACAGCCAGGGCTACACAGAGAGACCCTGTCTCAAAAAACCAAAAAACAAAAAACAAAAAAACAAAAAACAAGCAAACAAACAAACAAACAAACAAAAAAACTCAGGAGACAGCAGGTATTGGCGAGGATATGGAGAAGGAGGAACACTCCTCCACTGCTGGTGGGATTGCAAGATGGTACAACCACTCTGGAAATCAGTCTGGCGGTTCCTCAGAAAACTGGGCATAACACTTCCGGAGGACCCTGCTATACCACTCCTGGGCATATACCCAGAGGATTCCCCAGCATATAATAAGGATACATGCTCCACTATGTTCATAGCAGCCCTATTTATAATAGGCAGAAGCTGGAAAGAACCCAGATGTCCCTCAATGGAAGAATGGATACAAAAATGTGGTATATATACACAATGGAGTTCTATTCAGCCATTAGAAACAATGAATTCATGAAATTCTTAGACAAATGGATGGAGTTGGAGAACATCATCCTAAGTGAGGTAACTCAGTCTCAGAACACTTATGGTATACACTCACTGATAAGCGGATATTAGCCTAGAAACTTGGAATACCCAAGACACAATCCACATATCAAATGATGTCCAAGAAGAAGGAAGGAGTGGCCCCTAGTTCTGGAAAGGCTCAGTGCAGCAGTGTAGGGGAATACCAGAACAGGGAAATGGGAAGGGGTGGATGGGAGAACAGGGGGAGGGAAGAAGGCTTATGGGACTTTCGGGGAGGGGGGAACCAGGAAAGGATAAATCATTTGAAATGTAAATAAAGAATATATTTAATAAAAAAAGAAAAATAAACAAACAAAAAAGTTATTGGTTTGTTTTTTTTCACAGGGTCTTGGTAAGTGACCCAATGCTGGTCTGAAACTTGCTGTGATGGTATTCTGTATCAACTTGACACAAGTTAGAGTCATCAGAGAGAAAAGTGTCTCAGCTGAGGAAATATCTCCATGAGATCCAACTGTAAGGCATTTTCTCAACTTGTGATCAGTGGGGGTGGTTCCATCCCTAGGCTGGTAGTCCTAGCTGGGCAAGCCAGTAAGCAGCATCCTTCCATAGTCTCTGCATCAGCTCCTGCCTACAGTTCCTGCTTGAGTTCCTATCTTGAATTCCTCCAGTGGTGGATTGTGATCTGGAAGTGTAAGCTAAATAAACCATTTCCTCCCTAACTTGCTTTTTGGTCATGGTGTTTTGTCACAGCAATAGAAACACTAAGACACTTGCAATGGAGCCTCAGCAGCATTAAATTAGCAATTATGCCTCTGCCTCCTAAAATGCTGGGGTTGCAGGCATGTGCCACCATGCCCACTAAATTCTATTGATTCCAGCAAGTATGAAATATCTGATGTTTTCATTTACATATTCATTATAACTAATCAGCATAAGTAACATTTCTTACGAACACTAGGATGTCCCTTTTTGTACATGAAACATATGTTCATCTAAGATCAGAAGGGCAGCTAGGCAGATCATGAGGCTGACAGCAAGAGATGCTGAATCTAAAAAAGAATGCTGTGTCAGCTCTGACCCAGCCTTAAATTGATGCGGCTTGCAGTGCTATTCTGCACTCAACTGAGGCCTCAAACTAATAAGAATTAGCCAATGGCTTGCATGCATGGCAATGTGTTTGCTCACAGATTCACAGATTATTAGAAACCACGAAACCACCAGGACTTCTGCACTCCTCAGACACACATGCTTAGAAAGGAGCTTTTGCAGACACAGTGAGTCTGAAATTTTAAACGAAAGAATGCTGATGATTAACTCACACTATAAACAAGGGCTGCTAGGCATTCCAGTTTATGACAGAAACACTCTCCCTACAAGAAAACAGCCTAGGAAAGCAATCTTATCAGTGGGGTTCAGAGCACCAGCACAGAAAAGAATAGGGGCATGCGTCTACACACTTAACAATACAGATGGACTGGACATGGGATGTGAACAGGATGTGACCTTGGACCAGGCTTTCTCTCTCTCAGCAGTGCTCAGATGAACATCACCAATGTCACCTCACAGTTCTATTTTCAGCGTTTCCAGACCTGAATGTAAGCAGCAGGGTCCAGAGACTGGGGGTGGGGTGGGTTTGCCTGGAATAGAGGCGGAATGGAGACAGCCAGGCAGCTCTGGCCTTCCCTCTTCCCTCTGATTGGCTCTTTGGGAGTCCTGGAAACATTCGCTGGTTATCTGTTTCCCATCCCTGCTCCCTATCTCTCTCTACAGACAAACGCTCTCTTTTCAACAAACTGTGCTTTCCCTGTCAGGATCCAAACTGCTCCTGGGATGGTTTGTGTGTGGCACTCACTGCACAGGTGAACCCTGGACCACATAAGCACTTACCTTAAGAGCAACTATAAAAAAAAAACACAATCCTATGTAATGGGATGAAGTGATAGGATGATGTAAGCATTGTGATGTAGCGCTGAGCTACTCTACAGGGGTTAGCTGAACACAAACACTGGGGTAACAGGACAGCTTATCTACTAATTGAGATGGCTACTAAGTGACTGTTGGGTTGATAACAGATACATCAGTGAAAGATGATCCGCATCTGGGGCAGGACAGGCCAAGACAGTGTTGGGTCTCATCTCTCTTAGAACTTACAAACTGCTTGTTGCTGTAAATGTCCATATAACACTTTTGATCAAAGATGACCGTGGGAAACTGAAACTTCGGGAAACAATGCATGGCAAGGGCTACTGTGTTCCCCTCGTGGTTCCTGTTAATGGCTGGTGAGCTTAGGTCTTTACGCTGAGAATTGAAACCAAGCCTTGTTCATGATCAGCTGTGCCCCACCACCAACCCTCGAGTCCCCATGTGACTTAAAATAACAACGGGCCTTTTCTTTACTCTCTGGAACATTTTAAGCAGTTTTGAAGATTTTCTGGTGAATCAATGTGGCCTGGGGATTTTCTGAGGAATAATTATTTTAGTCTTCTAGGTCTATTGTGGTCAGTTTTGGAAAAAAGTGTTTCCCTAGGAAATTATGTTTTTCTGATATATTTCTCTAGACTTAAGAAAGGTAGTATACTATTTTTACTTCTTCCACAGTTTCATGCATATATAATGTACTTGATTACATCACCTTCATTATTGTCTCAGCCCTCTCCTCCTTCCACCAACCCCTTCTTTTGCCCAAGTCTCCTCCCATGTCAGAGGCATGTGTGTGCACCCACGCACACACGCACGCACGCACGCACGCACGCACGCACCCTGGTGCACTTAACATGGGCTGCTCCTATGGGCACGGGTGGGCATTTATTTACTTTAACTTGCCAGTGGCTACACCGCTGTGGAACATGACTCCCCTCTCCTGAGCCTCTATCCTCACGGAGTGGTTCCTCCCCTGTACTTCTAATTTTAAAATATTTCTTAAATTCTTAAACTTTACATATTTCAATGATTGCATCTTTACTATTTCTTTCTTTTTTAAATTGGTTAGGTATTGCATTTGAGGCCAGCCTGGGCTACATGGGATACTATCCAAAAAGAAAAAGAGAAGGAAGGAAGGAAGGAAGGAAGGAAGGAAGGAAGGAAAAAGGAAAGAGGAGAGAGAGAGAGAGAGAGAGAGAGAGAGAGAGAACTGATACTATGGCTACAGGTTTATCAAGGTTTATTAATTCTAATCTATATCTAAACTAAACAGACTCCTATATCTAAACCTTTCTCCTTTTTTTATCTTTTATTATTCAATTTTTGTTTTTGTTTTGTTTTTTTTAAGATTTATTTATTTATTTTATGTATATGAATATATCGTAGCTGTCTTCAGACACACCAGAAGAGGGCATTGGATCCCATTACAGACAGTTGTGAGCCACCATATGGTTGCTGGGATTTGAACTCAGGACCTCTGGAAGAACAGTCAGTGCTCTTAACCACTGAGCCATCTCTCCAGCCCTTGTTTTGTTTTTTAAGACAAGGTTTCTCTGAGTAGCCCCTGGCTGTCCTGTAACTTGCCCTGTAAACTAAGCTGACCCAACCTCAGATCCTTCTGCCTCTCTGCCCACTAAATGCTAAGATTTAGCATTAAAGATGTGCACCACCATGCTGGGCTGCAAGCATTCCTTAAAGGAAAGAAAATAGCGAAAGCCGGTTTTTTTTCATTCCTTTCTTCCTTTCTATTTTTCTTAACTTCCTCTTCTTCCTCATTTTTGTGTATGTGTAGTATATGTGTATATGTGCAGATACATGTGCACATATGCATATATGAAGGCCATGGTTTAGCATCAATCATTGTCCACCTTTTTTGAAATAGGCTCTCTAACTAAACCAGATGCTCAATGACTGACTAGTAAGCCCTTAGCATCTTCCTGACTTCTCCAAGTATGAGATTACAATGCTCAAACAATCTGGCTGCAGCCTCTTCAGTAGCTGGGACCACAGATGCTGCATGATCAGTCTCACGTCTCTAATTTAGGACAACTTTCCTGAACATGTTACCTGCCCCCACCCAGTGAATATACCAACTTTATTTTTAGAAGATAAGTGGGGGCTAGCAAGATTGTTCAGTAGGTAATAAACCAACCTTGCTAAGCAAAGCTGACAGCCTGAGATCAGTCGAGAATCTACAGGTAAAAGGAGAAAAATCAGTTCCACCACACACCCACAGTGGCATGCTCACATGTGCACACCACAATACACAAATAATAAATAAAATCACTTAACAAAGATAACTGGGATGGAGAGGTGGCTCCACAGTTCAGAGCACTTACTGTTCTTACAGGTCCAAGTTCAACTCCCAGCACCCACAGCAGGCAGCACACAGGTATTACTGCCAGTAACCCAAGCTCCATGAGTTCCAAAATTTTCTTCTGGCCCTCACACACAAACACCTGCACTGACATTTACATGCCTACATACGATACAGACATGTATAAATGTAATTAAATTTTTAAATAAAATCTTTTTTTTTTTTTAAAGTAACAGCGATGTAAGGGCAGATTTTACAAATGAGCCAGGGAGCCGAGACACAGCGTCTGCCAGCAACGCATCTCTTCTCACCACCATTTCTCTGCCCACCTGAAACTCCAGCTCCTGCTGTCTATGGCACACCCCATAAATTTGGCCCAGTGTTCCTTGCATACTGTCACTTGCATCGTTTCGTTCTCTCTCAACCATTAAGCCTTTACTTGATCACGTGTTTAGTGCAGAGACCAGCAGAGGAGTTTGAGAAGCCTAAATGCCCTTTCTTCTAGAAAGCGATGGGAACTTAGCGCACAGCCAACAGCGACTCGCGCTCAGCATGCCCCGTTACAGGAATTCCTGGCCATAAAAAAGCTGGCGCAGAGTCTAAAAGACCGCTCACCACATTAAGAGAGAAGTGCTGCGAACCTAATTCGTTTTGGCTAAAACTGGGGAGAAATCCTCAACTGGACTTTGTCTTTCCTGTAGTAATGCTACAATTCATAGACAGGATGAAAGAGAAGCTAAAATTATACAGAGAGAACAGAGCTAATCTTTGTCCTGGAAGTCGAGTCTAACTTCAGAGTCATGGCTCCTGCAGATGGCCGACCTTCATGATACACATTGGCCTTTCTTAGCCACTCCTAGAGAAGAAAGCACAACTCAGGGGTGACTTTATTCTCCATCCCCTTGTAGAGGAGAAAATCCATCCAAATGAGGATTGCAAACTATCTGAAGATTCCAGCTATCATTTATTTTTGAAAATTATATTTCTTTTATATAAACCATTTTAATGTAATGATTTGATTCCCTAGACCATCTTTCTTATTGCTTTCAAGATTTTATTTTCCTGCTGCTGTATGTAGCTTCACTGTTCTGTCTTCTCTGGCCCTTGACAGAATTCTAGAATCTTGTGTAGATGTTTGCTTCAAGAAGACAGGGGAACACCTTCTCCATCAGAGAGAGAGAGAGAGAGAGAGAGAGAGAGAGAGAGAGAGAGAGAGAGCTGTTATGCATGGACCTGGGCCTTGCCTATACTAGGTAAGTGGTCTACCATTGAACTACACCCCGAAACCTGTCATAGTCACTCTCCTCTGCACATCTGGTGAGGGTATAAGGTTCCTGAAAGCAGCATTTTTCCGTCAGGCTCTCTCAGTCTCTGTGTTTCTGTGGGCATCCCAAGTCTTCTTATGGACATAGTAGGATGTGGAATTGAGAGATTCCCCTGGAGAAGCTGGAGGTGTGAATCCAAGACCTTGCACAGCTTTGTGAGCTAGGGTCTAACCATGGACAATGGGCACAAGTAGGTAGGCACACCTTGCTTCCTTGTACCAAGGGGACAGGGGAGAAGAAAACAGAGGCAACTAGGAGAGGAGGCAAGTAATCACTTCAGAGCGGGTGTGAAGGGTGAGGAGTAGTGGGCGCTGGGACAGGGCGGGGGCACTTTCCCTGCCACGGCCCAAACAACTTGACATTTGCCCAGGTCATCTCTATGTGTGTGCATGTGTACGTGTGCGTGTGCGTGTGTCCGTGTGTGTATGTGTGTGTGTGTGTGTGTGTGTGTGTATGTGTATGTGTGTGTTACTGTTGTTTAATTCATGAGTCTCTGCTTTCTTTTTATCCAGTATCTCACACTACAGCATAAGCTGATCTGGAATCCACTGTGAAGCTTAAGCTTGCTTTAAACGTCATGATCCCCCTGCCTGTTTCTGGGGCTGGGATTGCCAGTAAGCACAATTTTATTGATGTGGTATTTGTCACCAGTGTATGTCTCTCTTTTTTATTTTCTTAAACATTTTTTAAAGATTTGTTTTTATCTTATCTGTACACTTGTACACATAAAATTGCGTGTGTGCTTGTGTACCTACCACATGCATGCCTTGGTGCCCATGGAGGCCAGAAAAGGGTGTGGAATTCCTGGGACAGGAGTTATAATCACTGTAAGGGGCATTGCGGGTCGTGGAAACAAAACCCAGGTTTTGCAAGAGCTGCTTTGCAAAAGCAAAATGCATCTTTTTTCCTGTCCATCCTAATAAAAGTAGAGAAGTATGAGCTTAGATTTTCTATGTATCTTTTTACTGCTCATTTAAAGTGTAATTTTAACTTTCCTGAAAGATACTTGTAACCAATAAATAATGTTATTTCTAGTCATATGAAATATAAATCTTTCTCTTTTCTTAGAATTACCATCATGAACCAGAAGCTTTTATAAAAATAGAATGCTATCATTTTATCTTTCCCTGTCTTTATATCATCAACCATTTGATTCAGTGATAAACAAAGACCCTGCAGTCTCCCTTTGTCGTCCAATGCCCCATCAGTTGCTGCATTTAAAAGATCACAGGGCTCTTGCATGACAGTACAAGTAATTTCTAGGAAAGATATTACTGTGTCAAGTGTCACTATGTCCCCCTCAGTGTGTCAATATGGAGGAGACCCACAGGTACTGGACCTCTAGGTACTGAGTCTGCCTACAGAGGGCCTGGAACGTCACTTCCTACTGATGTCTTTTCCAGTCATTGCTTCCCCAGTGATTTCTGTTATTTCTGCCTCTCTCTCTCTCTCTCTCTCTCTCTCTCTCTCTCTCTCTCTCTCTCTCTCTCTTTGTTCAATTGAGTTCATATACCTAATTCACTGCTTTGAGGTTTGTTTGGGTTTTTTAAATTTTTTTTTTTTTTTTTTTTTTACTGAAAAAACAATGTATCCAATGTATTTTCACCACAGTTCCCCTTCCCTGCCCCTCCCGGCTTTCCTGTCCCTCCCTGTTCACCCAACTTCATGTTCTCTCTCTCTCTCACTCTTTAAAAGAAGCAAAAACCCCAAAAGAACACAAAAACATAAGCCAAAACAAATAGCTGAAGACAAACGAGATAAAAAAAAAAATCCAAACAAAGAAAAACAAAATGTCTACACAGATATCATTAGCTTGTTTTGTCTTGGCCAGTGACTCCCGAGCATAGGGCCTACTCTGAGGTGCTTCTAACATACCCAGTAAGACTCACTGGAGGAAGCTGGCTTTGTTTTCCTTTGCCAGCAGGGATGAATTACAGGGAGCTTATTGATTAGGGGTGGAGCCCATGCTCACGTCCCCCTCTCAGCACCGTCTGGAACCTGTGCAGGCCTTGGACATGCTGCCATGTCTCTCTGAGTTCACATGTCCTGGTGTTTCTGGAAGGCACAGGATGGTTGGAGTCATCAATCACCTCTGGCTCTTACAATCTTTCTGCTGCCTCCTCCTCCACATAGATCCGGAAGCCTTGAAAGGAAGGTTTTGATGAAGACCTGGGCATTCCTAAGCTTATCTCTCTCTGCACATTTTCCATTTGTGGGTCTTTGTGTTAGTTCCCATCCTTTGCAAGAAGAAGCTTCTTAGATGAGGGCTGGAAAGGCACTGATCTACAGGTAAAGCAGTTTGTCATTAGGAATCATTTTATTGCTATGTTCCCCTAGCAAAGTAATAGTACTGTGCTTTTCCCTAGGCCCATGACCTATTCAGTCAGGTTCTTGGCCTCTTTAGCAGTGTTGGGTCTGGGTTCTCTCTCATAGACTGGACCTTACATCCAATCAGAAGGTGGTTGGTTACTCCATGGCATTTGTGCTACCGTTGCACCCGTGCATCTTTCAGGCAGCCTTTGTAAGTAACTGGAAGATAGCATTTATTGGTTTTTTGTTTGTTTGTTTTGGTTTTGGTTTTGGTTGTTTGGATTTGGTTTTTTGAGACAGGGTTTCTCTGTATAGCCCTGGCTGTCCTGGAACTCATTCTGTAGACCAGGCTGGCCTCGAACTCAGAAATCCACCTGCCTCTGCCTCCCAGAGTGCTGGGATTACAGGCGTGTACTACCACTGCCCGGCTTGAGATAGCATTTATTATCTTTCTCCTCCAGTGGTGTGCAAAGTACCTTCCAGGACCATGAGCACGGGTCAGTAGGCCTATCAGTTCAACTTCTCCATGTTCAATAACATGTGTAAGTGTTGTCTTCAGAATAGGGCCTTAGCATCAAGTTGCTGAGAAGAACCAAGAACCTTGGCAATCGCCTGGGACGCTTAGGTGCTTCCATGGGGCCTCTTTAGCCAACAACTCACATGGTGTAACCCATACCTGACAACGACAATGGAGGCTTTAGTTGGTGGCATAAGACGCTTTAGTTGGGGCATTCTCTCCTATTATTTGGTGACTTTATTTAGTTTCCTCTCATACATGTATATATTTTAGGAAGTAAACCTACAGTGGTTGTTTACATGTTCTCTCTCTCTCTCTCTCTCTCTCTCTCTCTCTCTCTCTCTCTGTTATTTTTTAAGACAGAGTTTCTCTGTGTAACTCTGGTTGTTTTGGAGCTTGTCTGTCTGTAGATCAGGCTGGTCTCAAACTCAGAAATCCACCTGCCTCTGACTCCAAAGTGCTAGGATTAAAGGTATGCACCACCACCTCATAAAATATACTATTTTCCCCTTCCTTAGGAAATCTCTTCTCTAAAGTCACTTATTTATTAGGTACCTAACCTCTATGGTTATTCAGATTGTCGCACACATATCAATGGCTTGAAAACTAACATCCACATATAGGAGAAAACATACAATGTTTATCCTTTTGAGTCTAGCTTACCTCACTCTGGATGATTTCTTTTCTAACGCCATCAATCACCTGAAAATTTTATGATTTTTGACAACTGAATAATATTCCATTGTGTAAATGCAGCACATTTTAATTATCCACTTACCAGTTGGTAGACTAGGCTGTTTCTGGTTTCTGACTATTCTGAATAGAATAGCAATAAACATGGATGATCAAGTGTCCCTGTGGTAGGAGGTAGACTCCTTTGGGTATATGCCTAAGAGTAATATGGCTTGAACTTGAGGTAGACCAATTCCCAGCTCTCTAAGAAACTACCGCACCGATTTTCCTGTTCAAGTTTGCACTCCCACCAGCAGTGAACATGTGTTCCCCTTTTCCCACATCCTTGCTAGCATGACCGGTCATTCATTTGATTATTCTTGGCCATTCTGACTGGTGTAGTAGTTTTGATTTTGATTTTCTCAGAGTAGTTTTGGTTTTCATTTCCTTGATGGCTAAGGATGTTGGACATTTCTTTAAGTGCTTCTCAGCCATTTATGTTTCATCTTTTGAGAAAAATGGTTTAGTTCTGTACCGCACTTTTAATTGGATTATTTGTTGTCTTGATGCTTTAACTTCTTAATTCTTGCTTTTTCAGTTCCTTATACATTGTAGATACTAACCCTCTATCAGGTGTATAGTTAGTAAAGATCTCCCATTCTGTAACCTGCCACTTTTTCCAGAATAATAGTGTCCTTGGCCATTCCGAGGCTTTTCTGTTTCATGAGGTCCCATTTATTAGTTGTTGATCTTAGGTGCCTCTGCTGTCAATGTCTAGTTCAGACAGTCTTCTCCTGTGCCACTGAGTTCAAAACTAGTTCCCACTTTCTCTTCTATCAGAACGAGGGTATCTGGTGTTCCTTTGAGGTCCCTGATGCATTTAGAGTTGAGCTTTGCACAGGTGAGCATTGTGGATCTATTTGCAGACTTCCACATTCAGCCATTCTGTTTTACAAACACCATTTGTTGAAGATGCTGTCTTTTCTTCAGTGTGTACATTTGGCTTCTTTGTCAAAAACCAGATGTCAATGGGTATGTGAACTTATGTCTCTGCCTTCACTTCCATTCTGCTGGTCAATGTGTTTGCTTTTATACCAATATCATGCTGTTGTGGTACAACTTGAGCTCCAGGATGATGAAATCTCCAGCAGTTCCTGTATTATTTTGTTTTAGCTATCAAACACTTTTTGTGTATTTACATATGAAGTTAAATTTGTTTGTTTTTAATTTCTGTGAAAAATTGTGTTGAGATTTTGCTGGGGATTGTGTTCAGACTGTAGATTGCTTTTGGTAGAATAGTCATTTTCACAAAATTAATCCTACCAATCCATGAGCATGTGAGAGTTTTTCATATCCTGGTGCCTTCCTTCTTTCTGCTATGTCTTAAAGTTTTTATTATACAAGTCTTTAACTTGCTTGATTAGAATTATCCCAAGCTATTTTTTTTTTAGGCTATTATGAAAAGTAGTTTTTCCTTTAATTCCCCCTCCCCCCACTCCGCCCCTGCGCACAGTTGTACACAGGAAAGCTACTGACTTTTGTGTGTTAATTTTGTATCCTGCTACTTTATAAGCTATAGAAGTTTCCTGGTGGAGTTTTACAGCATTTTTTTTTATTTTTTTTTATTTTTTGGTTTTCGAGACAGGATTTCTCTGTATAGCCCTGGCTGTCCTGGAACTCACTCTGTAGACCAGGCTGGCCTAGAACTCAGAAATCTGCCTGCCTCTGCCTCCCAGAGTGCTGGGATTACAGGCGTGCGCCACCACCTGCCCGGCACCTGGTAGAGTTTTTTAGGGTCTTTTATATATAAAATCATATCATCTGCAAATAAAGGCTTCTCTTTTTCCTTTGTGTATCCTCTTGATCTCTACCATTTGCCTTATGTTATAGCACTTCAAATACTTTATTGAATAGGTATGGAGAAAGTGGACATCCTTGTCTTGTTTCTGATTTTAGTTGAAATGCTTTGAGTTCCCTCTACTTAGGTTGATGTTGGCTGTGGACTTGCTGTAAATTACCTGTATTATGTTGAAGTTTATCCCTCCCTTGTATTCCTAGACTCTTCAGATCTTTTATCATAAAGGGATATATTGGATTTTGTCAAAAGCCTTTTCTGTATCTAAGGAGATGATCATGAGTTTTGTCTATCAGTCTGCTTATGTGGTGGATTATCTTTATTGAACTACATATGTTGGATCATCCCTGAAACTCTGGGATGAAGCAAACTTGATTATTGTGGATAATCTTTATTGTGTTTTAGATTTGGTTCTCAAGTATTTATTGATAATTTTTATATATACATACATATATTGAGATATCAGTCTCTCTATATATACATTTTTTGGTTTGGACCCTTATGTGATTTAGTATCAGGCTAATAGTGGCCTCATAAAAAGGATTAGAGGGGTTGAAGAGATGGCTCAGCAGTTAAGACCACTGGTTGCTTTTCCAAAGGTTCTGAGTTCAAATCCCAACAACCACATGGTGACTAACAACCATCCATAATGAGATCTGATTCCCTCTTCTGGAGTGTCTGAAGACAGCTACGGTGTACTTACATATGATAAATAAATAACTCTTTTTTTTAAAAAAAAAGGATTAGAAAATGTTTCTTCAGTTTCTATTTTGTAGAATAATTTTTGGAGTTTTAGTGATAGTTCTTCTTTGAAGGTAAGACAGAATTCTGCTCTGAATCTATCCATCCCTTGGCTTTTTTTTTTTTTAATTACTGCTTTTATTTCACTAGGGTTTATGCATCTGTTTAAATTCCTTAATCAATCCTTACTGAACTTTAGTAAGTTGTATATGACTAGAAATTTGACCATTTCTTCAGGGTTTTCCAGTTTAGTGGAGTAGAGATTTTTAAAGCATGTTCTTATGGCTCTCTGACTTTCCTTGATGTCTGTTCTAATCCACCTTTACCTCTGATTTTATTCCTTTGGATCTCTCCATCTTTTAGTTAATTTGGCTAAGGCTTTGTCTTGATGATTTTCTCAAAGACCTAATTCTTTGTTTCACCGATTCTTTGTTGTTTTTAGTTTCAATGTTTTGATTTCATCCCTGTCTTTGATTATTTCTTGCCATTTACTCTTTTTAGGTGTTATTTCTTCTTGTTGTTCTAGAACTTTCAGGTGTATTTATAAGTTACTAATACGAGATCTCTCCAATTTTTTGATGTAGGCACTTAGTGCAGTGTCTGTGCCTCTTAGAACTGCCATCACTGTGTCCCACAGATTTGGGTACGCTGTATTTGCATTTCATCCAATACTTTTTGTTTTGTGTTTCTGGTTTTGGTCGGTTTGGTTTAGTTTTGAGACAGGACTTTTCTGTCATCTCACCTGTCACCAGAGTCAGCTTTACAATGCTTCCCAGGGGAGATGTGGGACCACTCCCCTGGGTACTGCAGCCAGCAAGGGAGAGGTCAGCTCTCCTATTCTTATGCCCTTGGGGCCAGCTCTTTATTACTGCCCAGGCAAGGGGTGGGGTCAGCTCACCAGAGTGCCACAGGCAGAGAGGGACAAAGTCAGCTCTGTGCAGCCCGCAGACATCAGCGTGGCACCAGGCAGCTGCCCACACCAAGGATGTCTGCATGGTCTTTAATGTTAATGTTGGTATTCCATATCCTTTAATGTCCGCATGAGTCATAGACATCTATACAAACCTTTACTGCTGCAGGGCCATGGTCCCAGACGTGGCCCCTGAAGGCAGCACAGGCTGAGCCTCACCGTGGCCTCAGGTGGTAGCCCAGGCTATTCCCATCAGGCTGTTCCTTACTCCCCCCTCATCTCCAGTTCCTCCTCTCTTCATTGTACACAGGCCATTTCTCTTCTCTTCCTCTCCCATCTCTCCACCACATATTTGCTCATTGTAGTGGAGCCTGACCGGTCACCCACTCATCAGCAGTGACACATTAGCAATGGCATCTTCTTTCGAAAGACAGGATGATTAAATGTTTATCTACCCTAAGGTTCCAAAGAAAATAGATCCTTGGACAAAGGCTAACACAGCACAGAAAAATTATAATTTAGCATTGAGTCATAGTGTCATGGTTGAGCCTCCACCACAGCTAACTAGAGAGATGAGCAAATAGGCCAATGATGAGAAGTCAGCACAGCAGGGTGTGTCAGTCAGCTGTAGTCTCCACTCTGCAGTCTGCTCTTCTTCCTGGGCGAGGATGCAGCGCTGGGAGTCACACTGACTCACTGTGGTTTTCTCAAACGAAGAAGTCATAGGCACTCTGGCACTTGTGTTTGTTGTTGGCTTACTTCTTTGTTTGTTTGTCTATTTATTTACATCCCAAATGCTGCCTCCACTCCCCAGTTACTGGCTTTATTGATGGACAGTGTAATTCACCACTTCCCAAGGGAGAAGAACAGCAACTGCCTTCAAGTCTCCAGTTCCACCTCTCCTCACAGCACACAGACCTCTCCCTTTCTCCTCTCCTATCTCTCTACCACCCACTTGCTTGGTTCTGCTTTGCTCTTCTCCCTGCAAGGGTCCCAGCTTCAGCCGCACCCATCATTCAGTTCTTAAAAGTTTTACATTTCTTTTATGATTTTTGTCTTGACCCGTTTTTTATTCAGTAATGGGTTATTCACTTTTTTTTTTTTTTTTTTTTTTTTTTTTTTTTTTTTTTTTGGTTTTTTGAGACAGAGTTTCTCTGTATAGCCCTGGCTGTCCTGGAACTCACTCTGTAGACCAGGCTGGCCTTGAACTCAGAGATCCACTTGCCTCTGCCTCCCAAGTGCTGGGATTAAAGGCGTGCGCCACCACCGCCCGGCTGGGTTATTCACTTTTAATGAGTTTGCATGCTCTCTGCTGTCTCTGTTGTTGATGACGGCGTCCAGTGTTAGGGGAGGTTCTGTCATTAAGGTGTTGTTCCCCAACTGGTTCTTGACTTGTCAATAAAGAAGGCCAGGGGGCCAATTGCTAGATGTAAGGTACAGATGGGACTTCCAGGTCCCAAGGGGAAAAGGAGATGCAGGGAAAGAGAGGGACTTTTTCTCCTAGGCTTTGGAAGAAGAAAGCAGCAGCCATGCAAGGTGTTGGAGGCTGAAGGTTAGCTGATGCAAGCCTCTAAATTTAGGGCAGAGGGAGAAATGGAGATACTAAATTGGTAAGGGCACACATTTTGAGGTAAGAGGTATCTGCACCCAGCAATTGTGCCTAGAGGTAAGTTCTAAAGGTACAGTGTGTGTGTCTTTTATATGAGGATTCAAAGGTCTCAGGAGTGGGATGGTAACTCACTCCTCCAGGAGCAAAGGCGGGTAGGAAAGGGAAGCTGGGTCAGTGCTGGCAGAGCTAATCCTGGAGCTAAGCCGGGAGGAACAAAAGCAGAGCTCCTGGGCAAAGGCCTTAGTTTTTAAAACTACACCCGATTTCCAGCTTCACTACATGGGGATTAGATAGGATGTATAGGCTGTTATTTCATTTTCTTGTATCTTTTCTTTTTCCCCATTTTAAAAATTTTTACCTTTTTACTATATTCAACATAATATATATATATATATATATATATATATTTTTTATACCAGTCATAAAAATGATGGACATGTTATTAAATGAGCATAAAAGTCTTTTTGTTTGTTTTTTTTTTTGTTTTGTTTTTAGTAGAACTTAAAATCTTGGCTCTTACTATAGTACAAACCCAAAATAAGAACAATTTTTAGACATTGTAGTTCATTGTAATAAGGCTGTACTTCAATGTCCCTCACATCCCCAAAGGATTTTACCTCCATAGTAGCTAAGCTAAGAGTTGACAGTCCTGCTGCACCAAGGAATGAATTGTAGGCACAATTATTTGGATACAGATTTCCTGCTATGGTCAAAGCTTTTTGACTTGAGTGATTGTCATCATTCTCAGCCCACAGGGAACAGGTTACATTCATTTAGGAAATAGTGTGTGTATTAAGATGATCTATCCATGAAGTCATTCATCAACTGTTTCAATGAACAATGGTTCTGCTTGGAAGGTGGCACAGACATTAGGTGAGGGTAAGAATCTGGTTCATTGGCTGTGATGGTTTTGAAAAGCATTCATCACAGAAAAAGAGCAACTTATAAGGTCATCTTCTTCAAAATTGATATAATAATTATAAATATCAAGCAAAACATTCAGTCTCACTCTTTGTTGTTCTCTTACAAGCTGCCTCCAAAATTGATTGTTTACATTTCTTTTGGCTCTATAAATAATTTTGAAATATTTAAGCTGTTCTGAAAGCCATAGTATAGTGTAAAAACGTCAAATAAACAATCCTACTAATAGAGAGGCTGAGACAGAAAAAGCATAATTTCAAGACCATTATGTGGTACACAGAAAGACATTGTCACCTACAAACAAGCAGAAAGTGTGTATGGATTGAACAATATTGGACATATTTATCCAATTACCAAATTAGAGAGACTACTGGGTGACAGACAACAAATTTCTAATTCTCATATTTTTGAATTTCAATCAATTATGATATGTTGGAAATATTATTTTTCATATTAAGAGATATTAAGGAAAAGTGATTGTTACTTCCTATTATTTTTGATGTTAGAAGTGGAATTATGTTTGTGTGGGTTTGTTGAAAGATTACTTTCTTGCTTTTTCTAGGGTGTAGTTTCCCTCCTTGTGTTGGTGTTTTCCATCTATTATCCTTTGTAGGGCTGGATTTGTGGAAAGATATTGTATAAATTTGGTTTTATCATGGACTATCTTGTTTTCTCCATCTATAGTAATTGATAGTTTTGCTGGGTATAGTAGCCTGTGCTGGCATATGTGTTCTCTTAGGGTCTGTATGACATCTGCCCAGGATCTTCTGGCTTTCATAGTCTCTGGTGAGAAGTCTGGTGTAAATCTGATAGGCCTGCCTTTATATGTTACTTGACCTTTTTCCCTTACTGCTTTTAATATTCTTTCATTGTTTAGTTCATTTGGTGTTTTGATTAGTATGTGACAGAAGGAATTTCTTTTCTGGTCCAGTCTATTTGGAGTTCTGTAGGCTTCTAGTATGTTCATAGGCATCTCTTTCTTTAGGTTAGGAAAGTTTTCTTTTATAATTTTGTTGAAGATATTTACTGACCCTTTAAGTAGGGAATCTTCACTCTCTTCGATACCTATAATTCTTAAGTTTGGTCTTCTCATTGTATCCTGGATTTCCTGGATGTTTTGGGTTAGGAGCTTTTTGCTTTTTGCATTTTCTTTGACTCTTGTGTCAATGTTTTCTATGATCTTCTGCACCTGAGATTCTCTTTTCTCTCTCTTGTATTCTATTGGTGATGCTTGCATCTATGACTCCTGATTTCTTTCCTAGGTTTTCTAGCTCCAGGGTTCTCTCTTTGTGATTTCTTTATTGTTTCTAGTTCCATTTTTAGATCCTGGATGGTTTTGTTCATTTCCTTCGCCTGTTTGATTGTGTTTTCCTGTAATTCTTTAAGGGTTTGTGTGTGTGTGTGTGTGTGTGTGTGTGTGTGTGTCCTCTTTAAGGGCTTCTGGCTGTTTACCTGTGTTCTCCTGTATTTCTTTAAGGGAGTTATTTATGTCTTCCTTAAAGTTCTCTATCATCTAAAAGTGATTTTAGATCTGAATCTTGCTTTTCCAGTGTGATGGTGCATCCAGGACTTGCTATGGTGGAAGAATTGGGTTCTGATGATGCCAAGTAACCTTAGTTTCTGTTGTTTATGTTCTTACACTTGCCTCCCACCATTTGGTTATCTCTAATGCTACCTGCCCTTGCTTTATCTGACTGGAACCTGTCCTTCCTGTGATCCTGGCTATGTCAGAACTCCTCAGAGTCAAGCTGTCTCTGTGATCCTGAGATCCTGGGTGTGTCCAATCTCCTGGGAGTCAAGCTGCCTCTGGGACCCTGAGATCCTGGTGTGACCAAGCTCCTGGGATCCTGGTCCTGTAAAAGCACCTGGGAGTGGAGCTTCCTCTGGGTGTTGTGGGACTGGCTGCAGGAGTTTGCGCCCAAGGCCTGCTCAGGGCTCCAGCCCAGACAGACCGGAAGGAACCCGTGCCACTTCCTTTTCCCCATTTTTTTTTTTTTTTTTTGGTTTTTTGAGACAGGGTTTCTCTGTGTAGCCCTGGCTGTCCTGGAACTCACTCTGTAGACCAGGCTGGCCTCGAACTCAGAAATCCGCCTGACTCTGCCTCCCAAGTGCTGGGATTACAGGCGTGTGCCACCATGCCCGGCTTGGAACCTGTTTTCTAATCCAATATGTTAGTCTTTTTATTGGGGAAACGAGACCACTGATATTGGATTGTCAATGAACCGTGTTTGTTCATTCCTGTTACTTTGTGTTATAGTGTGAGTTCCTCCCCCATAGGCAGAGGGAGGTGGATCTCTGAGTTCAAGGCCAGCCTGGTCTACAAAGTGAGTTCTGGGACAGCCAGGGCCCCCCCCACACACACACACACATTCTGCCTTGAAAAATCAAAACAAAAATTTTCTTTCTTTTTTCTTTTTTTTTCCCAATGGAGTCAATGCTGGGTGTATTAACTACTCTAGAACAGGCCTTATATTCAGGAGCAGTTAACCAACATATAATGGACTCCACATGAGTTTTCTGTGTGTATATGTATGTGTGTGTGTACATGTGTATTGTGTGTGTGTACATGCACACACACTTTCATTTTGTTGCATTTTGGTGAAGAGACCTGCTTGTTTGTTTGTTTTTCTTTTTTAGTATTGTTTTGTTTTCTTGCTTTGGGGGGGGGTTTATTGCTGTATTGGGCTCTTTGCTTTATTTTTTGAGAAAGAACTTAAATTCACGTGAGTGGATTTAAGTGAGTGGGAGAGGATTTGAAAGGACTTGGGGAAGAAAAAGAATACGATGAAAATATATTTATCTTTAAATTTTGTTTTAAATAATAAAAAATATAATAAAAAAGGAAAGTAAAATGCCCAACACTATTTTTTTTATGTTCCTTTGGCCTGGGTTTCTTCTCCTTCCTCTATTTCTATTATTTATAGATTTTGTCTTTTCATGGTGTCCCATATTTTCTGGATGTTTTGTGTCTGGGTTTAAGATTTAGCATTTTCTCTGACTGATCTAGCCTATTCTTCTACATTATCATCAACACATTTTGTGATTGGTTGGTGAGGCTTTTCGCTGAGGTGTTTGTTTGAAAATCTAAATTTTTCCTTTCTAGATTTATTTCAGTTTAGGTTTTCCTTAGCAATTGGATTTCTTTGTTAAATTCTACTTCATATCTCAAGTTGTGTTTTCATTATTTCATTCAACTGTGTCCTCAAGGACTTCAGGGGGTTTATTTTTACCCTGTTTAAGGTACTTGAACACTCATAGTCGCTCTTTTGAGGTCATTGTCATGTGCTTCTGCTTTGTTGCAGTTTGGGGGCTCACTGTAATGATGTCACAAGCTCGGCTGTTCGTGTTTGGTTTTGCACAGGGATCTATGCGTCGGAGTTACGACGTCTGAGGTGTTTCTTGGTATCACTATCTGGGCTTGTCTTTGTTGGGTTGATGTTTCACTCTTCGGTTGCTCTATCAGGATCTTCAGCATGTTTGATGGCTGGGGGGGGGTCTTTGCTAGAGAGGCTTCTGCAGGTCCTTGGGTGACAGAAAGGAAGGGAGATGGGCTAGAAAGTAACGCTGAGAGGGGTGCCTGGGGACAGGGATCTGTCACAAGAGTCCTCAGGGAGTAGAGATAGGTGGAAAAAGAAATTCCTACTACAGGACTAAGAGTAAGTTTGGACAGATCATAATGGGGGCAGGAAGGATAGAGCAAGCTGCCTGCCTGAGTCCCAGCCCTGTCTGGTCATTGTGCGTCCCTGATAGAAAGTATTTCTGAAGAAAGGTAAACAAAGGAAAAGAGATTGCTGAGAGGGTAATAGGGAAGGGCTAGTTCCAGTCTGTGCCGAGAGGTGGAGTCCACAAGCAAACATTTTTTTTTGTTAAGATGTATTTATTTATTTTGCATATATGAGTGTTCTATTTGCATGTATAGCTGCAAAAGAAGACACCAGATCCTAGTATAGATGCCTGTGAGCCACCATGCGGATGCTGGGAATTGAACTCAGGACTCCTGGAAGATCAGACAGTGCTCTCCTTACCACGGAGGCATCTTTCCAGCCCCCAGGCAGGATTCTTAACCACTGAGCT
This sequence comes from Apodemus agrarius, assembly GCA_964023405.1. Classification (NCBI taxonomy): domain Eukaryota; kingdom Metazoa; phylum Chordata; class Mammalia; order Rodentia; family Muridae; genus Apodemus; species Apodemus agrarius. Next base: position 60,899,867 of record OZ030012.1, on the reverse strand, counting down.
ATATCTCCAGCCTCATTTCTTTTTGACAACTGCTTCTACAGAAGCACATAGAAGCTAATAAGCTGTGTTTTCACTGTTGCCATTTCATGAGGTTTGGCAATTTTGGTTTGTATTACACTTCTGATCCAAGAACTCTTTAGCCAAACTTCTGAAATCCCTAGGTAGAAGGGCCTTTTGCTGTTCATTGTATTATAATTCATACTTTTACTGTATTGTCTTCACAGAATGCTTTTTTTTAAGTAGGTGGGGTCTTACTATGTCATAAACGTTCACAAATGTTCTCCTCTGTCATCGAGCAGGCAGTGCCCCAATCACCAGGTCTCAGAGCAGAACTCACTGTTTCTGCTCCCAGGCTAGCGTCTGTTCCTTGTGGGATAGTGGAGCTGCGGCTGTCTGATGACTCTAGCCCCCAGCTACTCTCTGCGAGCTCACCCTTCTGATTTTACCTGGCTGCCGCTTTGAAGCTGGTTCTTCAGGTCACAGACGTTTATCTTCCATTTACATGTAAATTGAAGTTCAAGGTATTCTCTCTGTCTCTGATTGATGCTGTAGGTGAAGACTGGGGTGATTTAATTGGTTTCTGTGGTTGCTCTGTATGGGTTATGAAGGATTGCAGAGGAATTTAGACCACCAATTCCACAAGAATCAAGAAGCTTTTTGCTTTCTTTTTAACATATGTTTTTGCTGTTACCTTTTCTTATTATTTATTTATTTATTTATTTATTTATTTATTTTCTCTTTACTGATTTACCCGACTTCTCTTTTTGGCCTGTACCTTTGTATGGATGTTGGACTCGTAGTCTATTTATGTCCTCTTAATGGTAACAGTTAAAGTGTAGTGTGCATGTGTGTTCATCTGTGCTGCTGCCTCCCCCCACCCACCCACCCTCCCACCCCCGCCCCAAAACAATGGGATGTGTTGGTGCCAGTCTAACCCCAGAACTATTCTTTCAAGAAGCAACACATACCAGACTGAAAGAGGAGCGAACAAAGAAAAGGAGGAATCAGAAACTCTTGTTTGCATGATTTGCATTTTTCTGGGGGTAGATAGACAAGATACAAATTTTAAACACGGTATGTTGCTTCAAGTATTAAGGAACAAAAAGTAAAGACCAGTGGGTGCCATCAGTTACTTCTCTGCTGCTGTGACCAAATACCTGACAGAGAAAGAAAGAGTTAAGAGAGGAAAGGTTTGCCTTATGTTTTGTTTTTGGAGACAAGGTCTTACTATGTAGCCCTAACTAGCCTGGGACTCACTATGTGAACCAGGCAGGCTAAGAGCTCACACGTATGCACCTGCCTCTGCCTTCCTAGTGCTGGGATAAACGCTCTTATAGCTTTCTGCTCCCACTTTCAGAAGGCTGCTGTTCATCGTGACAGGGAAAGCGGTGGCGAGGCTCACAGCAGCGTGTTTGGCTGAAGGCAGACTGGAAGCAGAAGCAGCTAGGCTGGAGCAGGATGGGGTGTGGCATCCCTTTAAAGGCCCACTGCTCAGGATCTACTTTCACTGTCCACACCCTGCCTCCTACAGGCTCGGCAGCTTCAGGAAGATCAGTGCTACACATGGAGACCGGGAGTTTGAAACAGGAGTCTGTACATGACATTTCACATTCAAATCATGTATTAGTCAGGCTGTTCCAGAGGAATAGAATGTACAGAATTTTTTAGAATGACCTACAGGCCATGGTCCAGCTAGCCTAACAATGGCTGCCTCTATCAATGGAAGGTCCAAGAATCCAGTAGTTGTTCAGTTCACAGGGCTGGATGTCTCAGCTGGTGTTCACTATACACCAGAATTTCAAAAAAGTAAGGTCTGATGCCAGGGAAGGAGTGAACTTGCCAAGGAGAGCAAGGACAAGCTGGCTGAGACAAGCTTCCTTCTCCCGGGTCCGTTATATAGGCTTCCAGAAGAAGCTGGGGCCCAGATTAAAGGTGTATCTTCCCACATTAAAGGATTTGGATTGAGCAGGACGTGGTGGCACACGCCTGTAATCCCAGCACTTGGGAGGCAGAGGCAGGCAGATTTCTGAGTTCGAGGCCAGCCTGGTCTACAGAGTGAGTTCCAGGACAGCCAGGACTACACAGAGAAACCCTGTCTCTGGGGGAAAAAAAAAAGATTTGGATTAAAAAAATGAGTCTTTCCTCTTCAAATGATTTATTTAATCAATGAAAACAAAAATCCCTCACAGATGTGCCCAGCCACTTAGGCTTTAGTTCATTCCAGATGTGGTCAAGTTGACAACCAAGAAGAGTCATCACAAACCACACAAGTAGGAGAATAAAATGTGTGGTGTGTTAGCTGGGGGTAGTGGTGCACACCTTTAATCCCAGCAGTCGGCACTCAGAAGTAAGTGGATCTTCGGAGCTGAAGGCCAGGATGGTCTACACTGAGAGTTCCTGAACAGCAAAAGCTACATAGAGAGAGATGCTGCCTGAATGAATGAATGAATGAATGAATGGCAGTGTTGGAGATGTGAAAGGCTGTGCTAGAAGGATGAATCTGGAAGCAAGGAGTGGTGGTGCACACTTTGGATTTTATCACTTAGTAGGCATGGGAGGGAAAAGCAGGAGTTCAAGGCCAGGCTGGGCTCTTAAGAGAGTTTGACACCAACCTGAGCTGCAGTGTGGCTGAGGCACAGCCTGGGCTGCATGAGGCCCTGTCTCAAAAGCAAAACAGAAGGAAAGGAAGGAAGGAAGGACAAGAAGGAAAAGAGTAATTTACAATTAAGGCCTAAAGGAAGTGAAGGTCCTAGGTGGGCTGATATCTAAGAAAAGAGACGAGCAGGAGAAGGACTCCCACAGGGCTTTGTGGCGTGTTTAAAGAACTGGGACCCTGCCTGTGAGCTACCACGAAGGGACAGGAGCAGCACGGCCGAACATAAAGCCAATGTGGTAAGAAGGGAACCACACAGAACTTTGCTTTCCTTTTTTTTCTTCTCTTTTTTCTTTTTTTTCCTTCACAGAGAGAGTGTTTCTCTGTGTAGCCCTGACTGTCCTGGAACTCATTCTGTAGACCAGGCTGGCCTCTAACTAAGAAATCTGCCTGCCTCTGCCTCCCAAGTGGATTAAAGGCGTGCGCTACCACTGCCCTGCAGAACCTTGTTTTCCACAGTGAGTGGGAAAAGGGGGCTTTTTTCCCCCTGTACCTAGTGCAAATTACAGAACCCAGGGAAGCACACATGAGAAGCCAGTACTCTACAAGCTCCGTCCTATCCCTAAGAATTCGGCTTTCCTTTGTTTCTGTTTTGATTGTTTGTTTTGTTTTGTTATTATTGTTATTGTCTGGTTGGTTTTTAAGACAAAGTCTTAGCCCATACCTCTGGCAGGCCTGGAACTCACAATGTAGACCAGGCTGGCCTCAAACTCACAGGAATCCACCTGCCTCTGCTTCCCAAGTGCTGGGATTAAAGGCATGTGCCACCATTCAGGCACCTGTGTAATTTTAAATCCAAAGTTATATGCCTGGCTCACGTTAGTGTTTTATAGAAGTGCTGCTGTAAACTACACTGAACGGTCTTAATTTTTTTTTCCTTTCAGCCATTGTGAGTTGAAAACGCTGCATGCCCATAGGAAATAATGGCAGGTAAGGGATCCCTGCCGTGCTCCAGAAACCTGCTTTCTCAGACTACAGAAAACACACCAGAAGTGGTACATCTAAGCATATAAAAGGAAAGGCTAGTGGAGAGACTAGAAGGTCTCCAAAGTGGCGACACTGGGTGGTTACTGATTGAATCTTTGATGCTCGCACAGCATGGTCCCACAATATCTAAGAGCACGGGGAAGAGAGTGCTCTTACTCTGTAGGTAGAGCCTGCCATTACTGCACGGCCCACACAGGACACACACAACGCCCTCTGGTGAGCTATGACAGCACCTGCGCCAGGCCAATTTTATTTCTCACCCTCACCTTCTGCCAAAGCTCTGTGCTCTCTTCTCCTCTCCTTCCCACAAAAAAGGAAGGAGGAGGAGGAGGGTGGAAAGAAGGAAGGAAAGAAGGAAGGAAGGAAGGAAGGAAGGAAGGAAGGAAGGAAGGAAGGACATTTGCCCTCCTGTCTGGCAGCACTGTCCTTGTAGCCTGATGAGACAGGATAGAGTAACTTCTCTTCTTAGCCAAGGTCCTCATAGTGGAATGATACCGTGGCTCCTTCCATGCACCCTTCTGTGCTCCCTCAGCGACTTTTCTGACCCCTTTACCCCTTACTCTCCCTTTGAACATGTGGGGGTGTGGGGGCAGCTATAGTGTGTGTCTCCATCTTGTTTGCTTGAGACCGGCTCTCTCACTGAGCCTGGGAGTAAGTTGGTTGCCAGCCAACTCCTGTAATCCTCCTGTCTGCTACCTCCCCACCCCCACAGGTGCTGTGGTTTGTGGTCACAGGTGCATGCACGGCCACGCCCAGCTTTATTTGCTTGTTTGTTTATATGTATGTGAGCTAAGGATTTGAATTCAGGTCCACAAGTTTGTGGAACAAGCACTCTTTTCTGCTGCGCCATCTTCCCAACCCTCTCCTGTCTGTGCCTTCCCCAATCCCTTTCTCTCTCCCTCTGCCTAGGCTAGGCTGGCTGGTCCAAGGACCCACCTGTCCCTGCCTTCCCAGCTGGGAAGTGAGCACTTCCACACTGGCTCTAACCCTGACTCATCCCTACATGGGCTCTGGGGATTGAACTGGAGTCTCATGCGTGTACAATAAGCGCTTTACCGACTGAGCCGTCTCCCTGGCTCTCGGCCCCTTCTCTGTTACTCCAGCCAGGCTTGGCTGCCTGTTCTTCCTCTGCTATTGCAGCATCCTGAGTATGCTCCAGCTCTGCACCTGCCATTTCCTGCCTGGAGTGCATGGGATCACTTCCTCTTTCCCTTCACAGCGGCACGGCACCTTGTCGCCATATTAAACAACAACCCTCTTTTCAGCACACTGTAACCCCTCAGCTAGATTCATTGTGTGCTCTGGTATTTGACAGTTGGCATTCTCTGTATTTATCTACTTGGTATATACAGCCATCCCTTACTATTCAAAGGTGATTGACTTCCAAAGTCCTCCTCAGAATAGCCTCATATAAATTGATATAATATTTATATATATTCTATTTAAACATCCTCCTCTTTAGTTACTTAAAATTCCTGACACAGCACAAAGACTGTCGGTAACTCTTATACTGTGTCATTTAGGAAATAATGAAAAATTCGGGATAGATGTATTTTTTTGAATATTTGTGATCTGTGATTTGTTGAATCTCCAGATATGGAACCTGTATGTATGTATGTATGTATGTATATGTATGAATGTATGTGTGCATATGTGTGTATAAATATTATGTACATAGATATTTATATGTGTAACTGCTTATTACCTGTCTCTCCAAGAGGATAAACTTCAACATATACATATGTATTTTATGTATTTTACCTTTTTAATGTGTGTGTGCTTGTGCATGTGTGTATGTATGTGTAAATAGTATGTGTGTGCAGGCATGCACACACCATGGTGTATATGTGAAAGTCAGAAGACAAGTCTGTGGAGTTGGTTGTTTGCGTCTCATTTACCTGGCTTCTAGGGATTGAACTCACCTCACGTTTGTACAACAAATGCTTTATCTACGGAGGCATCTCACCAGCTTCTACTTTACAGAGTTAATCACTACTTATCTCCCTAAACTACAAGTCAGACATCAAAAAAGAAGATTTATTCACAGTTGTATCCCACAATGTCGAAATCAGTGCCTGATGAGCAGTTGGTGTGCAACTTGATATGTTGCAGTTGGACTCACAGGCCTCTTCGGGCAGTCTGGAGGGCGCTGAAAACACAATTCCAGTCCTCACTTAATGAGCATTAAATTAGTATTAAAATAAATTAGCATTTAATTTAACTGCTAATTCTAACACCAAGATTTGTTGTTGTTGTTTTGAGATCTCATGTTTTGATTAATCTCAGACTCAATAAGTACCCAAAGACAGCCTACAGCCTTGAACATTCTGCACTCAAGTGTGTGTGTGTGTGTGTGTGTGTGTGTGTGTGTTGTGAGTGCAGGGTTTCACTCTGTACCTCACTTAGGCTGTCCCAGAGCTCACTGTGTAGTTAGATTGACCTTGAATTTATGGCAATTCTCCTGCCTCAGCTTCCCAAATGCCAGGATTACAGATGTGAGCCACAATATTCTGGTTCAGATTTAATTATAATCAGATTAAACTGTCTTGAACTTTTTTTTGGAATTTCACCCTAAGAGACTGATAAATACGAAAAGAGTATATTAGTAACCAGATATAAAAAGACATAAGGCCGGGCAGTGGTGGCACACGCCTGTAATCCCAGCACTTGGGAGGCAGAGACAGGCGGATTTCTGAGTTCGAGGCCAGCCTGGTCTACAGAGTGATTTCCAGGACAGCCAGGGCTATACAGAGAAACCCTGTCTCGGGAAAAAAAAAAAAGACATTATAAAGCTACCATAATGACATCAGTTATGTTGATGTAGGAGTAGACAACTCAGCTAGTAAAACAGAATAGAGTATGTAAGGACTGGTGATGTGCCTCAGATGGTAGTGCTTGTGCTAGGCCCAATCCTCCACACCCAGGCATAGTGACACCACGTCAGCCCCAGTGAGAGTTTGAGATCAGCATAGGCTATATAAGACTCTGTCTCAAAAAAAAAAAAAAATGGCACAGACAATGGAAATTTTAATTCAGTAAGAAAGGGTGATTATATAATAAATGATCCTGGTATAACTTACCGGAAAAATGCTCCCATTTTGTAACCATGTACAACCGTAACTTTCATATAGATTAAATGATGAAAGAGCTGGTACTTTCAGAATGCTACTCTAAGCTGAGAATATCATTAATTTGTTCCCCCACTCCTATCAACATAACCAAAGACCAATGTCATCATGGTTGTAACTTCTAGTGCACAGTCTTACTCCTCAGACTTTCAAATGTCCATTTCACAACTGGGCTCAGAATGTCAAACACAGGAGAGAAAAAGAGACTGGTGGTAGTCAAGACTGAGGTGTTAGATCTCAGCACAAGGAAGGTTTCCATAGGGAGGTGGGGGTGATAGTAGAACTACCCATCTGAAAATGTCAGAGCCCCAGAGGAAGAGGAGAGGAGGCTTTGGAGGGCCAGCACCAGAAGCAGAAATTAGTCAAGAAGTATGCTGATACTAATGAGGGTCAAGATTTTATTAGAAACGAAGGGACAAATGCAGTAATGAGAAAAGGAGAATGAACCCCACGGCATTAGATTGAAATGGGGTTATATTAGGGTTGGAGTCATTGTTTTGTGTGACTTAAGGTGTGCTGGATAAGTTTTATGTCACCACGACACAAACTATAGTCATTTGAGAGGAAGAAACCTCAGTTGAGAAACTACCTCCATAAAATAGGGCTGTGGGCATCAAATGATGCCCAAGAAGAAGGAAAATAAAGTATGGATACTCTGGTCCTTCTTAGAAGGGGGAACAAAATACCCACAGGAGATACAGAGACAAAGTGTGGAGCAGAGACTGAGGGAAAGACCATCCAGAGGCTACCCCACCTAGTATTCCATCCCATATACAGTTCCAAGACCCAGACACTATTATCAATGCCCACAAGTACTTGCTGATCAGAGCCGGATATAGCTGTCACATGGGAGGCTCTGCTGGTGCATGACAAATACAGAGGGGGACACTCTCAGCCAACCATTGTACTGAGCACAGGGTCCCCAATGGGGGAGCTAGAGAAAGGACCCAAGGAGCTGAAGAGGTCTGCAGAGCCATAGGAGGAACAATGATATGAGCCACCCAGTACTCCCATAGCTCCCAGGGACAAAACCATCAACCAGACAGTACACATGGTGTTATCCATGGCTCCAGATGCATAGGCAGCAGAGGATGATCTTGTTGGATACCAAAGGGAGGAGAGGCCCTTGGTCCTGGAAAGGCTTGATGCTGCAGTGTAGGGCCATACCAGGATAGGGAAGCAGGAGGGGGTTGATTGGGGAACAGGGGGAGGGGAGATGGCTTATAAGATTTTGGGGGGTGGGGGAGGAACCAGGAAAAGGGAAATCATTTGAAATGTAAATAAAGAATATATCTAATAAAAAAATGAAATAAATCTAACTTGTTAAAAAAAAAAAAAGGGCTGAAGCCGGGCATGGTGGCACATGCCTGTAATCCCAGCACTTGGGAGGCAGAGGCAGGCGGATTTCTGACGAGGCCAGCCTGGTCTACAGAGTGAGTTCCAGGACAGCCGGGGCTACACAGAGAAACCCTGTCTTGAAAAACAAAACAAAACAAAACAAAACAAAACAAAACAAAACAAAAGGCTGTGGGCTTTTTGTTTGTTAGATTGTTTTGTTTTGTTTTAGTTTTGTTTTTTGTTTTTTGAAACAGGATTTCTCTGTGGTAGCCCTGGATGTCCTGAAACTCACTCTGAGGGGCAAACTGGCTTTGAGCTCAGAGATCCCCTTGCCTCTGTTTCTCAAGTGCTGGGATTAAAGGCATAGGCCACTACCACTCAGTTCTTCTTCTTCTTTTTTTTTTAATTAGTAATGGATGCGGAGCAAGCCAGTAAGCAGCACTCCTCCCTGGCCTCTGCATTAGCTCCTCCCTCCAGGTTCCTGGCCTGCTTGAGTTCAGTCCCTAATTTCCTTCAGTGATGAACAGTGATGTGGAAGTGTCAGCCAAACACACCCTTTCCTCCCCAGGTTGCTTTTGGTCATGGTGTTTCATCACAGCACTAGTTATCCTAAGGTATAGGAGATAAAACATATGTGTGTGTATGTTATTGCATGATGTGTGTTACCTGGATAGGTATTAAAAGGACCAGGAACAGTGATATCCTGAAGCTTGGAGTCCACTTAGCACCCTCGTATTTGAATCTGACTTGTAACATCTGCAGTGAGCCGAGTGAGTACTCAACGGCAGACACCGACACTGAACTGTCAGGAGGGTACACAGGACGAAGGGAGTCACCCCTGTGATGTTTCTGCTACATCAGACAAAGGCAGATCAAGGATGATGTATGAAATAGCTGGCCTGCTGTCTTCAAACGTGGTCATGAAGGTCAAGCAGAGAATGAAAAAGTATTCCAGACCAAAGGAGACTAAAGAGGGATGAAAGCAAAAGCAGCCAGTGAGTGGTCCTAGCCTGAGTGCTTTCCGAGGATGTCCTTGTGACAACTGTCCTACTTGAATGAGGTCTGTGAGTTAGACTGAAGTAAAGTGTTATTTTCAATGACCTAGTTTTGATATTATAGTGATGTGTAAGAATGCTATTACTATGAAATACACTAATTTATCTGCATGTGACAGGGTATGTTGCTGGTGATGAATTCTTAAGTAACTCAGAGCAAATCTATTTTTGTACTAGCACTGCAATTTTTCTTTTCTTTCTTTCTTTATTTCTTTTTTCCTTTCTTTCTTTTTTTTTTTTTAGAGGGGAAAAAATAACACAGCCAAATTTAATCCAAGGCCTGCAAACACTCAGATTAACCAAAGTGGTACTGTAATTTCTTATAATACATCAATAATAGTTTTTGAAGTCTAGAGAATTTACTAAGCCCTAAACCACACAGCATATAATTCCAAAGTAAGGACTGTTTAACAAAATGTGAGATGACATTAGCTATAAACATTGGTATACTTAATGAGGACATAATTAACAAGCTATTCTTACTAACAACAACAACAAAAAGCCTGCTCTTTCCTTTTGTGGCTATTGGTGGATCACAGCCGCCAAAATGAAGTTCCATCCCTTCGTGACTTCTGACCGAAGCAAGAACCGCAAATGGCATTTCAGTACACCTTTTCACATTTGGAGGAAGATCATGCCTTCCCCTCTTTCCAAAGAGCTGAGACAGAAGTATAATGTGTGTTCTGTGCCCATTCCTCAGGTCATTTGAGGACACCACAAAGGCCAGCAGATTGGCAAGGTGGTCCAAGTGTACAGGAAGAAATACATCGTCTACACCGAACGAGTCCAGCGAGAGAGGGCTCATGGCGCAACTGCCCATGTGGGCATCCGCCCAAGCAAGGTGGGTATCACCAGGCTAAAGCTGGACAAGGACTGCAAGAAGATCCTGGAGAGGAAAGCCAAGTCCCAACAAGTGGGAAAGGAGAAGGGCAAATACAAGGAAGAAATGATCGAGAAGATGCAGGAGTAGAGACATCTCATGCATGGCTTTCATTAAAGACTGCTTAAGTAAAGGAAAAAAACCCCACAGATCTATTTTGTACTGTCCATGTTTGTTTTTTAAACTGTCCTTCACAAATCCATTGATAATTAAGACTTCCTTTAAATATGGGATTTCCAACATGAAAAATTGTATTTTGGAGGCTAGGGATATTACTCAGCCAGAACACATTTACAGGACTGAGTGAGTTCCATCCCTCCCACGCACCCACTTACACACATACACGCAGAGACCAAGTCTGTGTGTTGTTAAAATTACCTTTCTATTTTCATGTGCACTCTCCCACTAGGCAGTGCCTCTGCCCCAGCAAACCTGTTGCCATCCAACAAACGATGATTCAATGCACTGATGAGCCCAAAGCTATCGGTGATTCCTGTCAACCTTCTGCCAACATAAACAACTCAAGCCACCAAGTTAGATAAGAGGGAAACCAGGAGATATAAACATATGCAACTAAAACTGAAGCTACAAGGACTTCAGATGAGCATTGAATTATATTTTAATACCTGGTCATAGAGAACTATATTTACTTTGAAAACATAGGACAACACTTAAAAAAAAAAAAAAAAAAGGCAGGGCAGGGTTAGGTAGGAACTGGCTGTGTTAGTTACAATTCCAAGCAAGTCTATAAATGCAGTGAGTGTGTTTTATTTTTCTTAAAAAATACAATGCATACTTGCACCTGACCACCATTTAGTTTTGAGCAGAATGGTACACACGCAAGCAATCTGAGCCACATGGCTGTCGGATATGCCAAATGGAAATAAACCAAAGTCACAGAAAATGTTAAAGAGCAAAAATATCTACTCTTCAAAAAAGGCAACATGCAGACATGGCTTAAAAAGTGAAGGGGGCTGGGAGCCTGGTTCAGTGGCCACACTTGCCTAGCGTGTAAGGCACTGGATTGGAGCCTCAGTACTGTACAGAAAAGCAAAAGCCCTGATGCGGGGCGATGGAGGCCACTTCAACATGAAGTAACTCCACACAGAGCACTGGGACACTACCAGGAAGGGACCTCATGGGGAATGAGTGACTCAAGGCTCAGGAAAGTTTGCAGGATTGTCAAAATATACTAATGCACAAAAATAACAGTAACAGATGTTCCTCCTTGGGTAAGGTGTGTGTGTGTGTGTGTGTGTGTGTGTGTGTGTGTGTGTGTTGCATTTCCTGGAAAGCTTCTGTTCAGCAGTGTATGCTTGCTGGGCTCGCCAGCACCAGCACACGGTCACAGGTACTATGGCCAGTCCTCATTTTCCTCAGGAACTTGCTTTTCCACCCACACTCACAGACTTTATTCTCAGTACAAGATGCTAGCTTTCTAGTGCTACATTTTAATCAACATATTACATTTTAAAGTCTCTGAATGAATCTCTTAGTACTAGGCAACATGATGGAGGAACTGCTGGAGGCCTCTTGACAGCTGCAGGGAAGCGCTTGATTTAAAATATGACCAAGATGAGACCGTATCAGAAGCACTGAGACACTAGTGGGTGGACAGGGAAGGGACTTCTCATCAGTGCCCATTCATAATTTTGCTTTTAGAAACTTGGAAAAAATTGCTATCTTTGAGTTTCATGGTAATGTTCTGGTGAATCCAATTGTTTTTTAGCCTCTTTTTTATCACCTTGAATCAAAGAAATAAGTGACTCAAAAGAATCAAAGCTCTTTTCAGGTCTGAGGGAGCTAACAATGGCTACATTGAGAATTTCCCCGTAGAAGCCCTCTTTGAAGGTATGGATGGTGTGGTGTCCACGGACTTCTACATATTCTTGTAGTGTGGATTCCATCCTATGCTCAGCACCATGTTATGGACATCTCCACTTCCAGTGCTGGCCCAACCATAATAAATGCCAGTGGACACATTAGTTGGAAGATTGTCTACTACTTATTCAGGAAAATTGGCTGTGGGGATGCCCAGTAGCTTGGAGCCGAGGCCGAAGTCACGCACCACCTGGCCACAGCAGAAGAATGAACAGCAGGCTTCTCATGATGCTGACCTCGGAGGACACGACCTCGGAGGATGAGGGCTGCTCCTCACTCCACGCCTGCCTGCGACAGAGCCGCCCTGCGGGACACCCACAGCTACCAGTGCCCTCCTGCAGGACAGCCATCAGGTGCTAGAATCCAGCGGCCGCTCAGCAGGAACTCACACTTTTGCAAAACCATGAAATTATTTCATAATAAAAAGAAAAATGGGGAAAATCTTATTTCACCATCAACCTAGTGAAGGGAGAAATTTAAAGTAAACTTGCACAGCTATGGATATTGTGTGTATATACTTCAACACAAAATAATCAATTTTCAGGAGAAGTGATTTGGTTATACTTCTAGGGGAAAAATGAGTTAATCTGTTTTCACCCATATCAATAATCCATATTACCCTAACCTATTATCACCCATGCCAATAATCCATGTTGGCATCCATAAACACATCCTAGCATAATTGTGACAGGAGGGTCCGTAAGTGAAGACCTCAAGACACATGGGGGTGCCTGAACCACACAGTATAGATCAATACATGTTCTGAACCTGGAAGTTAGCACCCTTGTTTTCCAGAGTGTAGTCTCTGCTTCAGTTGTGCCTTTCCCCTTCCTTCCCAATGCTATCAAGCATCTTCTTTTGGAACAGTGACCTATAACTACCTTATGTTAACAGAATAAAGCAGATACCCAGAGTGCTGGTGCGTTCCTTTAATTCCAGCTCTCAATAGACAGAGGCATGTGGACCTCTGTGAGTGCAAGGTCAGATTGGCCTACACATCGATTTGAGGCCAGTCAGGCTACATAGTGAGACAAATACATACATACATACAGACAGATAGACACACATATACACATACACACATACATACACACAAGAGGAAAAAGAAGAAATTAAATAAGTTATAACAGCTGTAATTGCCAGAATGAGACCTTAAAAAAAACTGGATCTACTGCCATTTCCCTTGGAAGAAGGAGAGGACTCAAGCTGCCTTTCACAAGTCCTCTCCCCAAGGACATAAAGGTTAAAAATGGCTGCAATGAGCTGAGCCTAATGATACATGCCTTTAACCCCAGCACTCAGGAGGTAGGAACATCTCAGTGAGTTCGAGGACAGCCTGGACTGCATAGTGAGTTTCAGGATAGCCAGGGCTACATAGTGAAACGCTGTCTCTAAAAAAATTCAAACCAAAAATAAATAAATAAATAAATAAATAAATAGCTAGACTTGGGGGCATTGTGGGGTGCTTAGTGGTTTGACCACCCATAAGTTGTTCATATTCTTGTAAGTAAGCCCTCATCCATGCTGCTACAAATAACCCCAATTAAACTTATTGGTTCTTTAATCTAGATTTTAATGGCATTGATTCTTTCATCCATCATTGGTAGGGATGAGTAGACATTTATTTACATTTCCCCAGGGAAAAAATATTGTACTGCATGGTCATTGGTCCCTAGTCTGATACAAACACAGGACGCCATGCCCAAAACCTCCTATATCCTTGGATAGTGGTGTTGGCTCCAGAACCCGGGTATGGAAGAGGCCTCTGAGGATGAACCTCTGATTCCAAAACTGAAGGTGTCTAGTGTGGTCAGTTGGAGTTCAGATGGTTTCCTCAAGGAATGGAATCAAAGTGTGAGATTTGAGTTGGTCTCTCTTGGTGGAAGGCTTATGTTTGTCTAATATAGTAGCTTGGTCAGCCTTAGGAAGCGCTGCTGGTCCTATGGGTGGCTTCTTTTCTGAACAGGAATCTCTATAAGAACAGAACCAGTCCAGGTACATACACTATAATGGGATAGCTTACACAAAAAGGCTGGGTAGTCCAACAGTAATTACTCCCTTGCTGGAGAGGCAGAGACCTTGATGTCTGCTTAGTCCACAAAGTCAAATGCCCCAGCACCCATTCTGTCACTGAGGGTCTGGAGGATTCCTGGAGAGTGCCACATTGGCATCTGAGCCTGGTGGCAGCAAGAGAACAGGGACAAATACGCAGGAAGAACTGAAGGTGATGAATTGATGCTGTGCTTTAAGAAGTCTGAGTGTGTGTGTGTGTGTGTGTGTGTGTGTGTGTAATGTGTGTTCACATGTGTGGGTATGGGCATGTTCATACCACAGTCCTCATGTGAAGGTCAGAGGACAACCTTGACTGTCAGTCCACCTTGTTTGAGACATGGTCTCTTGTGTGCCACTGTGTTAGCCAGGCTAGTTCTCTAGCGAGCATCAGTCTTTTTCCATTTGCCACAGGAGCACTGGAATTACAGATTATGCCACTATGTGGCTCCACATGGGTTCTAAGGGGCTGAACCCAGGTTCTCAGGCTTTCTTGGCAAACGCTTTACTTACTAAGCCATTTCCCAGCCCCTGCCAGTACTTTTTTCCCTTGGACTTCTTTATAACTGGGCCTTCCGTTGGAAGGAGCTTCTCACTGTGAAGGCCAGGTTACCCTTATCAGTTACCCTCCCTGGAAACACCTTCATCTGGCCAGCCTGGAGCTGTGTCTCCTGGGTAATCTAGATCCCTGAAGCTGACAATAAAAATCAACTATCACAACCTCTGTCTTGTCACTACGGCCACTTTACCCATGTGCCCCTTGATGCCAGACTGGGGTGGTCAAAAACAGAGCCTGGATAAAGTCGACTGGCTTAATTACTTTGTCTTCTTGGGTGTTGTGAAACTTAATGGTTAGTGTTGCTGTGGTGCCAAACAGCCACCATCTGTGAGTTCAGCTGTGTCTGATTGCAAAAGATCACAGCTGTGTTTGTTGACTGTTGGCATTCCATATAGAAGAGGTCAAGGAAGATCAACAGGACACTCCCCTGAATAGCCAGCCTCTCCTCCCAACAAGTGTTATGCAATTCTGCCTTAATTGCATATGGTTTGGGGGCAGGGCTAGAGAATAGAAGCTAAATAATAAAGAGGAATTAAAGATGAGGGTGTAGTCTCTGCAGTCATGGGGGAACTGTCATCCTTTTTGGGTACAGCCCTCCCAGTGTGACTGCTTTAAGGTTACCCATGCCCCTGCCTGTAACCACCCTCACCTATAGTTCTGTAAGGAAGCCCAAAAGACATAGAGATTCTCCAGGGTGCACTTTGGTGGAATCTAATTCTGGTTTCTCATTGGAACAGTAGAAGGGAGAGAGGGAGGCTTTATTTTGTCCCCATTATAGAGAAAATTCTCATAATTGTCAACTTGACAAGAGTATTAGTTACTTTTCTATCACTATGATAAAATGGCTAAGGAAACTTACAGAAGGAAGGGTTTATTCGGGGCTCACAGCTCCAGAGGGGTAGGGTTCCAGCACTACCATGGTAGGGAGCACGGCAGCAGGCCATGGTAGGGAGCACGGCAGCAGGCAGGCATGCTGCTGGATCAGAGAGCTCACATCCCAGTCCACAACCAGGAAGCAGAAAGCACATTGGGAATGCCTCAAGTCTTTTAAAACCTCTTCCACCAAGGTCACAGTTCCCAATCCTTCCTGTGCTGGCTATTTTTATATCACCTTGACACCAGCTAGAGAGGAGAGTGCCTCAGAAAACTGCCTCCATGCATGGGGCTCTAGGCAAGCCGCTAAGGCATTTTTTTTTCCTTTTAATTAGTGACTGATGGGGAGGGCCCAGCCCGTTGTGGGTGGTGCCATCCCTAGGTTGGTGGTCCTAGATTCTGTAAGAAAGCAGATTGCACAGGCTATAAGAAGCAAGCCAATAAGCAACACCCCCTGTGACCTCCTTATCAGCTCCTGTCTCCATGTTTTCAGACTGAGTTTCTGCTCTGACTTACTTCAGTGGTGGACTATGGATGTAAGTCAAATAAACCCTTTCCTCCCCATCTTACTTTTGGTCATAGTGCTTCATCATAATAATAATAACCCAAACTATCACACTTCCCAGACAGTTCTACCAACTAGGGACCAGGTATTCAAATATATGACTTTTTGGGAGCCAATCTCATTCAAACCACCATAACAAGGCCTGGATTTATGTACACAAGAAACAACCGAGGTGCAGAGTTAAGGATTCCCTAGATTAGGTTAACTTCTAGGCATGCCTTTGAGGGATTAGCAAGTTAGGTTGATCTAGGTGGGAAGACCCAGCTTAAGGATGGACGGTGCCATTTCATGGTCTGTGGAGAAATCTGCCAATGTGGACACCATGTGATCCTTCTAGGGACTGTCATAAATTACACAATGTGTTACTGTACCTTTGATAATCCTTAGCATTATAAATTCTGCTGAATAGTACGGAGTCTGAACCATAGAACACTGTGTGTCCTACAAAACTATCATGCTTTGGGTTTACTTTGGGTCTCAGTCAAAGCTGTCTGCCTTTTTGGCACCTGATGATTAGATAGGAGCAGAATTAGGCTTTAGATCCTGAAGAGGCTCCTCTGTGTGTGTGTGTGTGTGTGTGTGTGTGTGTGTGTGTGTGTGTCTGTGTGTGTGTCTGTGTGTGTGTGTGTCTGTGTGTCTGTCTGTGTCTGTCTATGTGACTATGTGTCTGTGTCTGTTATAATTACAACATGCAACAACTTATCTTTTACCTTGTAGGGGACATCCCAACATACCTCCAATAATGAACACTTAAAATGGATATAACCAGTTCCTGACTCTTGACAGAAATCCTTCTGAAGTAAATGCATCTTACCAAGGCCTCCATCACGCTGTGCACATCTTTCTCATATGGATCCTTAAGAAGATATTATGAGAACAGTAGAGCAAACTCTAAAGTATGTTCAGAGGATGTGAATCATTTCAGACCATATTATGACGTAGGACAGGACTCATGACCCTGGGAAAAACTCTAAGGACAGATTTTAGTCCATTTCCTGTAAATTATTCTGCCCCTTCTTTTCTGGGTGGGCTATGACTTAACATGTTTTCTAAATCAGTGGTAAGATAGATTTGAGGTGAGAAGGATCTCTAGGAAATATGCCACATCTGGCAGAGCAGCTGCAATCAGGATACTACAGAGCCTGGTTTAATTTATGGTCATGTGTAGAGTTTATCTGGTTTCATTAAAGTCAAGAGTGTTAAATCTGGGCTGGAAAAATGGCTTAACAGTTAAGAGTCCTGGCTGCTCTTCCAGAGGACCCAGGTTTGAGCCTTAGCACCCACATGGTGATTCACAGTAACTGTAGCTGCAGTTCTAACCAACACGCTACCCTTTTCTGGCCTCTACGGGCATAAGGCATACATTTGATTCACAGACACACTTTTGGGCAAAATGTCCATATACAAAAAAAAAATTAAGTTTAAAAATGTAAAAGAATGGTAAATCTGACAGATATGGGTAGACCTCACTATTTTGTGTCCTTCGTATGCCTAAGGTTGGAACTAATTCCTACTCCTGGCATTTTCTTATATATCAAATATTGGTTCACTTTCTGCACAATATCTGGTCACACTCAGGGACTAGTGACCCAGTGGACACACCATAGACAAAGCCCAAGGCAGAATCCTACCTGTTACCTTGGCTCCGTGTTGTCGCTTCAGTCCTGACAGGGAAAGGCCACCCTTGATGATTACTCAGGCTGCCGGTGTCAGTATGACAGTGAGCACACAGCTCCTCCAGACCCCAGCAGCACTTGACACCACCAGTGACTTCCTTTCAGTCGTTCTCCTAGGTGTAAAGTGGGTTCGCTTTGTGGTTTTAATTTACATTTCTAAAAACTTCTCACATTTAACAAACCAGTTGGGTATCTACTTTTACAAACTGCATGTACATGTTTTTTGCTCTTGATTTTTTTCTGATCCATTTGTAGTATTGTAGTCTGTGTATTTTTCAAAGGGTGGCGCTCTGCTATAAATGGCATAGGTTTGCTCCAGAGTCAAAAGTTGTGAATTTGTCATAATGAGTTCAAATAATCGGCGCCTTTTAATTTTATTGTTGTTGTTGTTGTTGTTATTTGTGGGTGTGTGCAAGCATGTGTGCGTGCATGTGTGTGCATGTGGTGTATGCATGTGTGTGAGTGCAGGTATACCCATGCTATGGCACACGTATGAAGATCAGAAGATGCATCTTCCAGCATCTTCCCGCTCTCTCCTCTGCATATCCTCAGCTGCACTTGCACAGCGGCTCTCACAGAGCACAGCGTTCTCCCTACCCTTCCTCCTCTAAACAATGGTGCGTCAGTTCCTGTGACACCTTCCTCTTCTCACCTGCCCTGATTTTCTTTAGACATACCCTTCTTCCACAAGCTTAGTACTTGGGGGGAGACCACTGTACCCTGAGCTATAAGAAGGCCATTCTGATCACAAGATCCAGGCACAGTTCCGCATTCTGCCTGTCGTGCACATGGGAACCAGCTCTGGCTAAAGAGATGTAAGAGGTTCCTAAGAAAGTCGTCCTTGCTCCTGCCAAAGAAAACAGAAAGATTTACACCATCTCTCCAGGGACAATTCTGACACACTCAGGACTGCGGGGCAGAGATCTGTCTGACAGAATATGAGGCTTCGATGCCGTGGAGTGCAGACAATCATACAAGCTCGAAGGACAGCTTTGTGTTGGTCTAAACCTTTACTACATTTTATCTCTTTATTGATGGAGCACGTTCAAATTCAATAATTCTAAAGCTTAAGACTGGGAACGTCCGTGAGTCACACACTCTTATGCCAAGGCAGTTGGTGCCAGTGCCTGATCTCCCAGATTACTCTCAGTCTTGGGGCAGCAGATGTCATGCATACATTTACATCCACGAGGTGGATGTAGCCTGGAGCCTGTCACCACATGGAGAACAGCTGTCCTGAAGTGCTTGCTTGAACACATACATTCACAAGAAATGCCCATCTTTGTGTAATCAGAAACTGAGATTCAAAGTTCTATATGTTAGAATATAATTTAGCCAACCCTAATACAATCTTCCCAGAAACAGGCTTCATATATTTCAATATCAAGGCAGTGTTTTTATTTATTAATAGACACATTGTGGAATATTCTGGAATTCCCCATTGTTATGTAACAGTGTCTTTGAGATTTTCTACATCAATATGTAACTCAATTTCTTTACAATTTACAAAGTATGTCCATGAATACACTTCAATATAGTTAAGAGATACATTTCTTTAATGTTTTTGAGCAAATATCACATACATATGGTATAAAATTAAAGAACTTCTAAAGACTCTGTGTGTGTGTGTGTGTGTGTGTGTGTGTGTGTGTGTCTTCCTCCCACTGTTGTCTTGCGCCAACAAATTCCCTTCCAAAGGTAACTGATATTTTCTGTTCTCTGTATATTTCCAGAGATATGTCATGCACAGGATATTTAAATAAACTCCCTCTGCTTGAGATCTCAAAATGATAAGGTCACATTTCAAAGTTAAGCATGGGTCCACCAACACAAAATATGCAAAGATTACAGGAAGCCAGTTTTCACTCTGAGCTCACCACCCACTCACAGCCTACCAAAGGTAAAGGAAATATAGACAATTCAAAGGGTTTAGAGAACTCTATTAGTGTGCTGAGTCCTTGCCACCACTCTTAAGCCCATCCTTACGGTGTATGCAACTTACCTAATAAAAGACATTTACTGGGATAAGCTAGTAAAACATATGTATCTTCCAATTTAGTAAACATAGTGAGCTCATATCTGAGTTATGCCTCAGAGATGTGCATGGAACAACAAACTCTAATGCACATAGCCTATGTGTAGAGGTAACTATAGTTTAGGATGCTGTAGGACTCACAACCTATGTTCTCTAAGCAAAAATAGTAAAACTATGCCAGACTGGCCGGGTATATATTCAGTTGGTAGAGTACTTACCTAGTATGCACAAAGCCCAAGGCACTGTATAAAATCGGGTATGATGGTGCCTGTCTGTGATCTCAGCACTCAGAGGGTAGAAGCAGGAGGACCATAAGTTCAAGGTCATTCTTGGCTATATAATAAGACTTCTAGCTCATTGTTAATGAGCATTCTCTCCTTTATACACAAAGGCTTATTCCCTACCATCCTTTGCAGTTACTCTAACCTGATTAATGTCTTCACTAGAAATAGTGGAAATAGTGCCAGACAGAAGGAACCTGAATCCAAGGAGAAGAAGCTGCCTGCCAAGTCATGGGCCTGTCCAGTACTATCCTGTGGGAGGAATCCCACCCCTGCAATGCCGAGCCGCCGAATTGAAGATTTATCCCTAGCAAAGAGGTCAGATTGCTTCAGCTCTGGAAAAGCAACGTAGAATCTTGTTGCAAAGGGAGAGCTGCAGAACACATCATCTCTATAGACAATGCAAAGGATAGCATCTATACAGGTCATATGGGAAATGCTCGTGGTTAGTTTGAGTTTCCAACTGGCAAGAATAAAATCCTGAGAGCCATGGATAATATGGCTGCATACTACAAACAATCTTCCTATCCACAATAGACACAGTGATCCCATAAAGTTATTATAGAATGGTGCTGAGGTGTCAGGCATGGCCACAATCACCTGCAATTCCAGCACTCAAGAGGTAGAGGTGGGAGGAAGGCAAGTTTAAGGCCAGTCTGAACTACACAAAAAGACTTCATTTCAAAACCTAGGGCTGGGGTTGTGGTCCAGAGGTAGTTCACAAGACCCTGGGTTCAGTACCTAATAGCATATGCATGTATGGCGCGCGCACACACACACACACACACATACACACACACACTACACACATATTTATAAGGTGAAAAGTTCCTATGATCTGGTGACCTTGTAGTCATGAAAACATTGTAACACATGTATTACTCATGTGCCCATAGATAGCTGGGGAAAACAAGGCTGCTATGCTGTCAATTGTATCAAAATACACATAAAATTATGTATGGTAAACATATTTCACAATAGCAATTGATCATGTTGTAGGTATGTATTTACTATTCTTTATAACTCTTAATATACTATATTTATCTTTATTTTTCTTTATTTATTAAAGATTTGCTTATTCTTGGGCTGGGGATGGCTCAACAGTTAAAAGCACTGACTGTTCTTCTGAAGGACCCAGGTTCAATTCCCAGCACCGACATGGCAGTTTACAATTGTTTGTAATTCCAGTTCCAGGGGATGTGACACCCTCACACAGATATACATGCAGGCAGAACACCAATATGCACACAAAATACAAATAAACATATTTTTTTTAAAAGATTTACTTATTTCGGGTCCATTCATGACTGGTGCCTGCAGAGACCAGAAGAGGGCATCATATCCCCTGGAACTGGAGTTACGGGTGGTTTGTAAGCCACCATGTGGGTACTGGGAACTAAACACTCAGGTCTTTTGCAAGAACAAGTGCCCTTGTCTGCTGAGCCATCTCCCCAGCCTCCTATGCTTGTTTATGTTTTTAATTTACTCTCAAACAGTATGCCATCTCATATACGTAACGACCCCAAACATTTCATGTTCAGTAGATTTCTTGGTCTTGAAAAATATGAGCCAAATGTGGCAGCACAGGCACTGGTGGCAAGACTGTATCGGAAAAGGAAAGTCGGGCGTGGCGGCTCTCACATATACACCATCTAGGTGTTCAGACATTGATCGAGTTTGATTTCTGTTGCTCTGATAAAACACTGGCCAAAAGCAGCTTAGGGAAGGAAAGAGATTATTTCAATTTACAGCCCATCATCAGGGAAAGTGAGGGCCGGAACAGGAGATGGGGACTGAAACCAAGGCCATGGAGAGGCCTTGCCTACTGTCTCAGGACTTGCTCTGACTACTCTTTTATACAACCCAGGACCACGTGCCTAGGAATGGCACCATTCACGGTGGGCTGAGCCTTCCTATATCAATTGTTAGCCAAGAAAATACCTCCAAAGGCATGCCTATAAGCCCATCTGACAGCGACATTTTTCTCAGTTGAACTTACCTTTTCCTAGATGACTGGAGCTTGTGTCAAATTAACAAACAAACAAACAAACAAACGAAGCAAAACAAAAACCAGAACTAGATAGATGTGCACTCCATAATATGCAAATAATGATAAAAACCTAAATATTCATCTCTCAGAGCCATAATAAATGTTAAGTGATGTTTGGGAAGTCATATGTGTCTCATAATTTAGCTTTTTTTTTTTTTTTAAGACAGAATTTTCTCTGTGTAGCCTAGGCTGTCCTGGAACTTACTCTGTAGACCACGTTGGTCTCAAACTCATAGAAATACACATGCCTCTACCTCCAGAGTGCTGGGATTAAAGGCATGTATCATCACTGCCTGGCAACTCATTTAATTTTTTTAAAGATTTATTTATTATTATATGTAAGTACATTGTAGCTGTCTCTAGACACACCAGAAGAGGGCGTCAGATCTCATTACTGATGGTTGCGAGCCACCATGTGGTTGCTGGGATTTGAACTCAGGACCTTCGGAAGAGTAGCCAGTGCTCTTAACTGCTGAGCTATCTTTCCAACTCTCATTTAATTTTTAATATCCTTTTTGGGTTTGATTCTTATTTTTTCCTAATGGCTGAGAAGGGTGAAAACTGAAACATCTACATTAAAAGCTGTACTGTATGTATTTCAAAAGTTATTGTCCTAGTAAAATGTGGTCCTCTATCATTAGACAAGTGAATTGGAATACCATGGGAATATGAGGCACAGCACTGGGAGGGTGTGATTATTTGACCATTGCTTCAATTCATTGCGGAAAAGAATTGTACTGTCACACTATTACCAATGCATATCTGTATTAGCCAGGGTTTGCTAGAGGAGCAGAACTGAGTGTGTGTGTGTGTGTGTGTGTGTGTGTGTGTGTGAGAGAGAGAGAGAGAGAGAGAGAGAGAGAGAGAGAGAGAGAGAGGTGGGAGGGAGAGGTTTATTAGAGAATGGTGTACAGGGTGTGGTCCAGCTAGTCCAACAATAGTTATCTCCTCACACAAAGTCCAAGACTCCAACAGTTGTTGAATCCACAAGACTGGATATCTCAGCTGATCTTCAGGACAGGTTGGAATTGAGAAAAAGTAAGCTCTGATGCCAGTGAAGGACTGCCTTAGCAGCAGGAGAGAGGAATTTGCCAGTGAAGGTGGGAGTTCCAACCTCAAATGACCCAAACAAGAAAAATCCCTTACAGATGTTCCCAGCTGCTTGGGATTTTAGTTAATTCCAGATGTAGTGAAAATGACAACCAAGAATGGTCCTTATAATCTGCATTACTCACACAGGGAAGTCACTGCATGAGTCTCTTAAGATAAGGTCCAATCTATGCTTCTCTCTCAGGTTTCTGGTGTTACATTGTTCACAAATCAGCATGAATGGCTACATCTTCTGCTGAGAAAGTTCTTTGCCAGTTACACCAGTTCTCCTGGAGAAACACTGTAGGCCCCATTTAAAGTTCGCTAGTGCCACTGAGACAGATTAGAGGTACTCACCTCTCCCTTGAGCACTGGGCCAGGAGTTAAGCACTTTTAAGCATTGTTAAATACCATCAACTACTGTGAGCTATTAGAATCATTAGTTTCTGAGCTTTTGTTAAGTCTTTACTGTAAACGCCCTTTTAATGCTTTCTGTGAATGACTAAGACTGTCAAGAGCAGGCGTTTGACAGGCCCCTTCCTTTATGCCTGGTACCCTTGAATGGGGAGCTGTCAACTGTGCCGCCCTTTATTGGCAGCCTGGAGAGTCTGGACACTTTACAATTTCTCTGAGGTTATTTTGCCAGCTGCAGAGGATCGTTATAATGACAACTGAAGGACTCTGCTGGGAACTGCTCCAGACAACCTTGGAAAGCAGAACTCCAAGCCAGGCAAGGCTTGGTGAATTCAAAGCAACCCTGCAGCCATTTTCACCTAAGCCAGAAGGGAAGCACTTCCTCAGAGCTAAGGCTTGTGCAAACACAGTCCTTCATCTGCTAGAAGGACCGTGCCAGGATAGATGCAAATGTCATCCTTCATTTGTATATGAGTCTTCTGGGATGGGTGCAAAACGCCCTTGCGGCAGTCCCCTCGCGGCTTTGTATGCAGGCTGTGTGGCTCAGTCTGTTCTTCAGCTGGGAAACACCCTCCTGTGCTGCCCTCTGGTGTTACAATGTCAGAACAGTTTTTTTTCTTGCCAACTTTTGTTCATTATTAAGAGAGACACCAATAGTAACTACAAGGACCACAGAAGCGGCAGTAACAACAAGAACTCGGAAGCAACAGGGAGCAGAGGTAACGGAAGCAGAAAGAGTACAAGAAAAAGGGAAGAGACAGATGAAGAGAAGCCATAGGATCTGGTTACTGGAGTTGGTCTCGGGAGCTGCTGTGCTTTAAGGGCAAAAAGACACCCTAGAATTGAGAGATCTAACACTCGTCACTATCCAGGACTAGAAGTCCTGACAGTCTAATCCTGAGACCTGTAATGCTAGCCAGTCAAAATTGAAGTCCATGTCACTGTGGGTCAGGACCCTTTTGAGGGGTCAAACAACCCTTTTGCCATGGTAGCCTAAGACCATTGGAAAATACAGATATTTACATTATGATCCATACAGTAGCAAAATTATAGTTATGAAATAAGAACAAAATAATTTTGTGGTAGGCACGTCCCCGCAGCATGAGGAACTGTATTAAAAGGTCACAGCATTAGGAAGGCTGAGAACCACTGTTGTAGAGCACCTGAGAGCTGCTCACCTAAGGCTGCTGGGTGCACACCGCTGACATGGCTCGCTGCTCCTGGAGGCCAAGGATCAAAGTCGCAATCAAATGCCAGTGCTTCTAGCAGATCCAACTGGAGCATTGGGAGCTACCAGTCTAACAGTTCCAAAAACCTGGAACAGTAGCCCCCAGCTCTCAGGCTTGTAAGACTGTCTGGTTCTGTCTACACCCCTCACCCTTGGGCACAAAAGGACCTGGGATCTCCATCGCCAGAAAGGCTCATCCTATCCACAATTCCTATCTAAGTGGAGCAAAGGTACTCCAGGCAAGCGATACCTGGGGGCTATCTGCCAGCATCTTACCTGACTTATTCATATGTGATGGAATTCTTGAGCCTCTTCCTGACTCATTATTCAGGGTTTAAAAGAAGCCGTTGTTTAAAAGCCTTCAGGAAAAACATATTTTAAGTGTGATCTGGCAACGCTTTTTATTTTTTATTTAATTTTTTATTTTTTTATTCTTAATGTGGGCCTCTTAGTGACTGTGGTTCCTAAGCTATCAAGAAATTTACTCATTTGGTGAGCAGGTATTAATGGGCAAAGGTTCTTGCTTCAAAAAGTCCAATTATGCCGGGCAGTGGTGGCGCACGCCTTTAATCCCAGCACTTGGGAGGCAGAGGCAGGTGGATCTCTGAGTTTGAGGCCAGCCTGGTCTACAAAGTGAGTTCCAGGATAACCACAGCTACAGAGAAACCCTGTCTCGAAAACCAAAAAAAAAAAAAGTCCAATTATTTCAATTCAATCCCTACACCCATGTAAAGGTGGAAGAAAAACGACTCCTCACAATTGTCTGACCTTCACATGCCCACTATGGAATAAATGCCTACATAAGCACAGCATACACATGCTGGCATGTGGGTTCACGCGTGCGCGCGCACGCGAGCACACACACACACACACACACACACTCACCAAATATATGAATAAGCTTAAAGAATTGAAAAGAATCTCACTACTTTGGTGTCTGACAATAGCAACACAACACTGTGCTCCCCATGGGGCTCTGAGGTTATGGCTCCTGCATCACAATTGTGAGTTGTATTGATTACTGTTTTATACTATGTTTAACGAGAGTCTTGAGACAGAAACTCAGGCAAGCTCTAAAGTGAAACGAACCAAAATAAACAGAGTCCAAAGATGGGCTCTGCAGCGATGGAGACTAAAGAATCACAACAGCAGGTTGAGGGGGAGACTTAAGGGTTTCGTTGAAAGTTGGTTGGATGCCGAAGGAATGTTTCCTTACAGTGGACACAGGCAGGAAAGGCTAAGGCAGACGTGTGAAGGAATGTGTCCATGAGGCAGACACGGGAGAGAGGATGTTCTGTTACATGATGTAAGCACGATGAAGGATTCTTAGCTAACAACACGCATGTATTGGTCCACATTGCATTGCTTAGTTGAGCTGTATTTGTTGGGACTCCATAGAGAGAAATGCACCAAAACCCTTCTGGTGGTGTGCTGCACTTTGTTGCTGCTTCCATGGACTCAGGCTGACCGGATGCACATGCTGAGGCAGGATCCGTGCTGAGGCGACGTACAGGGAAGACACGTGATGTTTGGGGGGAACAAATAGGAGTCCTCAGAGAAATGGAGACAAAGCTTGGCTTGCTGGTACAGCTAGCTATACAACGCTTGTGGGCCTCGCATCTTCGCTGATCTTCACTTTGCTGAGAGAGGCACAGTTGAGAACTTCTGGAATTCCTGTTGGTCCCTCCTGCTGACTCAAGTCAAACCTGAGGCCTGGCCGTCTCTCCTAGGTCGTGTCACCGCTGTTGCTAACCCGACTCTACCGTACTGGACTGCTAGTGTATCCATGAAGTGTTTGTGAGTGGATCGAGCCGCCACTGCCTGCTGACCTGTGAGCTGAATTGCCAATTTCCAGACAACGCAGATGGGAGTTGCTCCAAAGAACCTTTCTAAACAGGTCCACTTTGACCAGATCCTTTCTTTCCCACTACCTCTGGTAAGTGGTGGCCTATAAGGGAGGTTAGAGCGTTTAAGAACTATCATTAGAAATAGGATTTGAAATAATTTAAGTTACAGCAAGTTGACAGAGTTTTGAGAGACAAGGGTCTGCTAAAATATGACAACTCATCTTCAGAAGCCTGCAGTAATGCAAAGTAAAGTTCAGTTGAAAGAATAGCTAAGCCTGATGTTCTGTACAGCTTCAGAGTAAGCGTCATGAATATAGACGAGAGAGAGAGAGAGAGAGAGAGAGAGAGAGAGAGAGAGAGAGAGATCAACGGAGGCTGGTATTTGTATCTTTAAAACAAAACAACTGTGGGCATTATTTCCAGCACAAGGAACAATTTTGAAACAAATAGGTCAATTCCTGAGGAAATTAGATAAAAATAACCATAACCACGCCTGAATACACAGGTAAAAGCCACCCTCAGGTAACGAGGCAGCCAGTGTCAGGAGCTTCGGGAGAAGAGCAGGAAAGTTCATGACTAGGAAGAGCCTGCCAGAGAATCAGGATAACAAGGGCCAGAGAATTTTCCTTCAGTAACAGAATCTGATCTAGGAACTTCCTCCGTGGTCAGGAGCAGTAGCTTGGTAGTTTTGTCCAGTAGTTCTCTAGTAGTTCCCACGTCCCTGAGGAAGCACGGCAATAGGCGGCTTTACTGCTATTTTCCTGCCTTTGCTCCATCACTGCATGGTGGGTTGGCTAATTGGGGGTAGTAAGAAAATAACTGCAACCCGGCCTTTAGTCCACGAGGAAACTCAGTCAGATCAATTAGGAAAATCGGGGTCTATTTGGGGGCATGCGTGGACTTGGGATTGAACTCAGATCCTCACACATACAAGGCAAGAGCTTTGTCACTCAGCTCTCTTCTGGCAAAATCTGCTTTCCAGATTTTGAAGCGAGTGCCATCATTTAATGGCATTTTCTGCATCTCCCTCAGAGAAGGGTGAGTATTTCTGAGGGCCAGGCTGGCTGTAGCAGAGAGCTCTCGCCATCTGCAAACCCGCTCTTCCCTTTAGGCACATGAGGTCTTCCCGTGAGTTCTCAACAGAGCTGAGTTTTCTCCATTATAAAGACCTGATGTATGGCAGATCTCGGAATGAGCAGAGTAGAAGCTGAAACTGTGGGGGTTAGTTTTTCTTGTTTTTGTTTTGTTTTGTTTTGTTTTGTTTTGTTTTGTTTTGTTTTGTTTTATTTTGTATGCATTGGTGTTTTACCTACACGTATGTTTGTGTGAGGGTGTTGGATCACCTGGAACTGGAGTTACAGACAGTTGTGAGCTGTCTTGTTAAGTGTTGGGAATTGACCCTCATTCCTCTGGGAGAGCCATCAGTGCTCTTAAACACTGAGCCATCTCTCCAACCCCCTATTTTTTTTGTTTTTGTTTTTTGTTTTTGTTTTTGTTTTTGTTTTATTTTGTTTGTCTTTTCAAAGTTTTGAACCTAAGTTCAATTCCCAGCAAACCAATTGGTGCCTCACAACCATCTGTAATGGGATCTGATGCCCTCTTCTGGTGTGTCTGAAGACAGCTACAGTGTACTTATATACATAAAATAAATCTTTCAAAAATTCACAAATAAGCCGGGCGTGATGGTGCACGCCTGTAATCCCAGCACTTGGGAGGCAGAGGCAGGTGGATTTCTGAGTTTGAGGCCAGCCTGGTTTACAGAGTGAGTTCCAGGACAGCCAGGACTACACAGAGAAACCCTGTCTCAGAAAAAAAAAAATCACAAATAAATAAAAATTAAAATAAAAAGAAACATTAACTGATACATACTCTGACTCATACTTCCTCAATATAATTATATACATCTATGTATAAGTAATTATTAGTCTATAATTATTAGCCTATAAGTTATTATTATTGATAATTATTAATACTAAACTTTTCTTTTAGTTGTTGTTTTGTGGGATAGAGATGAGGCTGGCCTTGAACTTACTATGAACTCAGTGATGATGACTTCTGATCCACCTGTTGCTGCTCCCCAGTATTTGGGTCACAGGTATGTCACCACACCAGCATGTTTGTTTTGTTTTCAGACGGAATGTTTTGTTCCTTTTTTAAGACAGGCTGTCCTCAAAGTCACAGTAATTTAGCTATCTCTGCCTCCCAAGTACTGAGATCATATGTGTGTCCCAAGGATGGTGGCACACATCTGGAATTCACTTGGCCCACTTAGCATTTTTGTAAAGTGTGACAGAGAATCAACCCAGGGCCTAGTGCATCCTGGATAAACATTCTACCAATAGGGCTACATTTGTTTTATTTATTTATTCTCTTGCTTTAGGAAGTGGAGAATGAACCTAGGATCTTACTTATGCTAAGGATATACCCTTTGAGCTGCCCCCCAGTCCCTGTTTTTGCTTTGTACAAAGCTTAAGTACCACACTTTACCAGCTGCCTATGGATAGACCGTTAGGTTGTTTCGAATGTTCAAGTTCTTTCCACTGGAACTCTGCAAATGCAAAGGCCTGGCCAGCTTCATGCTAGCACTATCTAGCTTGACCTATTAACTTACAATTTCTTTTAGTTTGTAGCCAAGTTGTAAAGCTAATGTCTGCCTCTGTTATTATTCAGCATCCACTACTGTAAAGTGTTCATTGGAAAAGATACGAGTGATTACAAAGCAGATATTCACACTGGTAGGAAGACTATAGAACAGTGGCCTCACATGGATCACAGTGAAACACCGCTGGATACAGACCCCAGCTTCCCACTGGATACAGACCCCAGCTTCCCGCCTCCAATGTGGGCCTTTTCTCCAAGCTTCAAGCAATTCACTAAACTTTCGAGCATTAACTTTCCTGAGGCGTGAAGATCACTGCCAGAACTAAGCAGTAATGTGCTCGGCAGCACATGGTGACTTTCGGTTCGTGGGTGTGTACGGGGTTTTCCCCCTAAATATATAATTTTCTCAATTGCCAAGGAAAGCAATACATACCTTTAGTTTAAAAATAGGACACGTGTCATAACTGTCTTTACTGTTGAGATAAAAAATTGTTTTTCAAAAGACTGAATCAGCATGAAATGTTTTTTCCTTTCCAAATGATTTATTTCACATACTTTTAGCTAGATAGTTTCCTTTTTATGAAAAATTCATATTATTTTTATTTGTGCATGTGTGTGCATGCTTTGACACAGTGTAGAGTTCAGAGGACAACTTGAGCCAATTTTCTTTCCCTCATGCTGCCCCCAGGGATCAGTCATGTCTTCAGACTTGGCAGCACTGGTTTCTTTTCAAATTGAATCACTAATACTTTCCCATGTCAATGCAAGTGTACTGACTTTGGTTATAGATGTTGGGGGGGGTGGTACCTAGTTTGTTACAGGGGTTGCTAGCATACAATACAAACTCTGGTCCTCATAATTCCATAGCAAGTGCTCTTAACCAACAAACCAGCTCTTCTGCTCCTAATATTTACGATGTGTGTGTGTGTGTGTGTGTGTGTGTGTGTGTAAGCGCGCACGCACACTGGCACGCTGACCTTGAACTCCTGAACCCCCTGCTTCCACCTCCCAGTATGCCCCATTATGCCTGGCTTGTCATCTATTTTTAATAAAAAGTGAGTCCATAAACTTTGTGAACATTTATTTGGACTTTGTAATTAAGCTATTAGGACTAGAATATACATCAGAGCAGATCCTATAGTTTTGGGCCAAGAGAGTCAGTTATTGATGATGCCATAGCTAATGTCAAGACATTCTCCAGAGACTCCCTCACTTTGCAGTGGGCGAAGGGAGGAAGGTGTAGATGCACAGACGTCAATGCATTCTTCTAGCACTAGGATTGCAGAAGTGAAACGGGCTGGCAGAAATGTCCATATTAGGAAATGGCTGGTTGTGAGATGGTTGTAGTGTTAAACTAAATAATTTGCCCCTTTTTATGGTGTGTGTGAAGGGAATTAATCAAAATGGTTTTTAACAGTTGCTTTGTAACCACTTTATTCTCTTTTGAAGCAGATCTCAGTATAGTTGCAAGCTCATAAGAATCACACTTCAGAGTGAGTATGATTTACATGTGTAAAACTGAATTTTAAAAAATTAAATTGAGGAGGCTAGAGAGAAGGCTCAGCGGTTAAGAGCACTGACTGGTCTTCCTGAGGTCCTGAGTTCAATTCCCAGCAACCACATGGTGGCTCACAACCATCTATAATGGGATTCAATGCCCTTTTCTGGTGTGTGTCTGAAGACAGCTGCAGTGTACTCATATAAATAAAATAAATAAATATTTTTTAAAAATTAAATTGAAACTTGACTTCAGCTAAACAAACTGAAATCCCAATTTGGTTTTTAAAACTTGGATTTCTGAATCAGGTTCCCAAATGAGCTTACCCATTTCTCCCTGGAAATGGGTTAAAAGTCTGTGTTGTTGATTTGCATAAACCCTGTATTCAACATGTCTTCTTTCTATAGGAAGGCGAGCAAACAAAGGTCTGGAGGACAGACAACTTTTTAATTTCCGTGGTATTGAATAAATTTCATTTTAATAGAATTTTAGTAGCTCAAGATCAAAAACACAAGTGACTGTTCATGCTGACAAGGATGTAGAGCAAGAGGAACACTCTTCCTTTGCTGGGAGGAGTAAAAACTTGTGTAGCCACTTTGGAAATCAATAGGGCGATTTCTCAGTAAATTGGGAATTGATCTACCTCAAGACACAGCTAATCACTCCTGGGCAGGAGGCAGCCCAGACCCAGAAAGACAAACATGACTGGTGTCTAGCCCAATTGTCCTCAAGGAGCCTTCATCCAGCAACTGATGGAAACAGACACAAAGACCTGTGGCCAAACATTAGGTGAGGCTTGGGGAACCCTGCAGAAGAGGGGCAAAGGCCCACAGGAGCCAGAAGAGTCAAGGGAGCCACAAGAAAACCCACAAAATCAGCTAACCTGGGCTCACAGGGCCTCATAGAGATGGAACAACCAACTGGGGAGCCTGAATGGGACACCGAGGCCGTCTGCATGTGTGTCACAGTTGTGCAGCTTGGTCTTCTTATGGGACTCCTGCCAGCAGGAGCAGGGGCTGTCTCTGACTGATTTGCTGGCTCTGGGGACCCCATATCTCATCCTGGGTTGCCTCTTCCAGTCTAAATACAAGGGGCCAAACATATCACATACACACACATACACATCATACAAAAACATACACACATACATACACACAAATTCACATACATACACATATACCATATTAATCTACACACATACATACATCATATACATACATCATATAAACATACACACACAGATTTATACACCATACACACATACACACATGTGCACATATACATGCACACATACAGTTACACACAGGCCCACATGCTTACACACATGAGAACACACATCTACACACAGACTCACACACACATTCACAGATGAAAACACATCCACACACATACATGTGCACACACATGCACACACACATACATGTTCCAGCACACATACATACATACATACATACTCCCAGATCCACACACATACCATTTAGTGTTGTTTCTTGAAAATAAAAATTTCTCGTTTTAAAGACTTGTTTTTATTAATTATGTGTAGGTGTGTGTGTGTGTGTGTACATGTAGGTATGTGCACATGAATGCAGATGCCATGGCTCTGGCCTTAAATCCCCTGAAGCTGGATTTATAAACAGTTATGAGGCACTGTGTGGGCACTAGGAATTGAATTTCTGGTCCCATGGAAGAGCACCAAGTCCTCTTAACCTCTGAGCCATCTCTGTAGCCTTGAAAATAAAAATGTATGGTGACTGGAAAGCCCAAGCCCATGCTGGTATCTGTAGACACAGTTACACCAGAGCTATTCCCAGCCAGCCAGCCTCATCGCCAGGCTGACCTCAGTGAACACCTTTTCTTTTTACTCCGAACACTTCGCTGGCCTCCATTTTACCAGGGCTCTATTGGTTTGGAGGCACAGTTCTGTAACCAGCTATTTTGTTCTAGGACAGATGGCTTGAATTGCTTCCTAGCAATCAAACCCCTTTGGCTCTGACAGTCTGCGGGACCACCTTGCTCCAAGCAACATGGAAATCTATATGAATGTTGCAAAGACAACTTTCAAATAAATATCAAGGAAAGTGAAACAATACATTGTTACTATAATTTCTTATCACATTTTATTTCCTTATTTGAAAGTGAAGCTGTGGTCCACTTCTTTCTTGTGGTGTTCAGAAGACACCTTGCAGGAGTTGGTTCTCTCCTTCTTCAATGTGGGTTCCAGAGCTCAAACTCAGGTCATCAGTCTTGACCACAAAAGCCCTTACTAGCTGAGCCATTCCTCCAGCCCTGACACAGTACAATGTTTTAAAGGAAGGCTGATGCATTTCAGGATTTGCCTTTCGCTTGACATGTAGGTCTGACCTTTTCTGTTCCCAGATAGAAGAGAATAAGGTCAAACTGCTTCACCAGAATGTTGGCAAACCTCAGGGCCTTGGCAGGAAAGAATGTGCTTAAAGGAAAGAAAAAAGCAGAGAAGTGTTTGTTAGCTCATGCTCAGGGCTCATCACTGACATCAGCACCATCACTCACACACACACACACACACACACACACACACACACACACACACACTTTTGAAGCAGGGTCTCATCCTGTGCCCTAACAGAGCTGACCTGGATTTACTACGTTGCACACTCAGGCCCCACATGCATAGCAATTCCCTTGCCTTAGCCTCTTAAGCCCCTAAGCCTGACAGGAGTTGTCACTTAGAAAAAGTTTTCAAAGGTTAGCTTTGGCTCTCAGTAGGCACTAGTGTTTTCCCCCCAAATTGATAGGCTGATGCCTGCTTTATCACACAGGCAGATCACCAGACCCCAAATACCAAATGCCTAATTTAAAATTCAAACAGTTCTTTGAAAGAGGAGACTCCAAGAGGGGGCCTGACATCCCCTTCCTGTAGGGTGACATTTTGGAAGCCCAATGAAGCTGCAGATACTATTACTGAGACTCTGCCTCACATAGGATGAACCCTTGCTGAATGTGCTAACCTGATACAATACTTCCAGGAACCCCTTCTGTCACATTCTTTCTCTGCACCATCAATACTACTTACTCAACAGAGGCTTAACACATGCCAGCAGAGGCTCCTGAGGGCATCCCTTGATCTCGTGACCAGAGGAAACCTTTACCCTTTACTTATGTTTTAAGTTTCCATGATGGTTAAAGGTACAGCAACTTCACAACAGTATTTTCCAGTCTCATCAGGGTATTTAATCCAAGAAATACCCCTTGATGACCAATTCAAGCTGAAGACTTAATAACTATTAACTTCAAAGGTTATGCACTGTATATGTCTCCTGGGTCCCCCGACTGACACCCACTCATTGTACTTTTGTCTTTCAGTTAAAAGAAGTATTTTATGCTCATTGGCATATCCAAACCACCATCGTCACTATTCTTGTGCTTAGGAGCCATTTCTAAGTAAAATTCTGGTTCGTTGAACACAAGCACTGGGATACGAGGAGAGTAGATCTAAGAACTGGACAGTTACTAAGTAACATATGCAACATGGATACTCTTGACAAAAAGGATGATTCCTGTCATAGATGGGAAGGGGCAAAATCCTGTAAGAGCTCATCATGCTATCCAAAAGAATTATGTAAAACCTTTGCACCCCTTAATAATTTTGGGTCCTGACTGATCATTAACATCTAAAACTATGGGCTGGAGAGATGGCTTAGTGGTTAAGGGCACTGGTTGCTCTTCCAGAGGTCCTGAGTTCAATTTCCAGCAACCACATGGTGGCTCACAACCGTCTGATGCCCTCTTCTGGTGTATCTGAAGACACCAACAGTATACTCCTATACATAAAATAAATAAAATCTTAAAAAAACCTAAAACCATGAATATGAAAGTCACAGATGAAGAGAACAACTGTAATAAAACCAATGAAGATTATTCAACTGTGAGAAACAGGATGTGTAAAATTATCCTTCATATGTATCCATTATGCAAATTTTTGTTCTTGCAAATAGAACTGTAAGAACACAGTCCAAGAATGGATTCGTATGAGGGGACTTCTGAGTTCTTGTGAAAAAACTGCAAGAAAACAAGAGTCTTGTGACCTCTATTTCTTCAAAAACATGGAATTATTCTTGGGATGTGTTTTAGTGCTGATCCTAGATGTAATGGATAGAGTGCGTTTACTTCAGATTATTCATTATGACAAGCCATTGTTATTTGCTTACATGCCTCTATGGAAAAACTTGTTTTCGCCTCGTGTAGTTTGTCCTTATGATTGTACACTCAGTGAAGTTTCTTAAGCCTCGGGGTATAAACTGACTGATGCTCTGAATAAAGATAGCTATTGCATGAGACTTTAGTATGCCTTATTTGTTTAGGCTCCATTCTCCTGAGTTCCCTGCTGTTTAGTGGTAAACAGAAGGGGAAAAAAGAAAATGTAATGGGAGAAATTAATGTAACTGGCCAAATGTATGAAGGTGAAGAGTGTCTGCCGTTCTGTTCCTTCAGGGCTTAGGAGTTCCAAGGACTGGATCAGCCAACTCCACCTTGACCATTTTTTTCCTTTGTTGCAGAGTAACCCATCTCAAAAGGCTCAGGTTAATTATAAGACAATAAATGATTTTTATTTTTTTCGTTAGCCTGGGAGTTTGGTGGGGAATTCTGGTCTCAGCTCAATCAAGCCTGGATGATCTAGAATGCCTTAGTTCTCATGTCCAGAGGTCTGCAAGCTATTTGTTCTAAGGGAGCACACTTACCTGTGAGCAACTGATTAATATCAAATGGAGTGATGTCCTTGTATTTATTGGCCATCATGTCAGTTGGGAGTTATTTATGTGACAGTAGGAAAATGCCCAGTAACATGAGAGGGTTAGCCCCTAGTATCATGGTTCAAGCATCTTTTCACATCACATTTGCTAATACCCCATTTCTATTTTTTTTTAAGATTTATTTATTTAATTAATGTGAATACACTTTCACTTTCTTCAAAAACAACAGAAAAGGGCACTGGATCCCATTACAGATGGTTGTGAGTCACCATGTGGTTGCTGGGAATTGAACTCAGGGCCTCAGGAAGAACAGTCAATGTTTTTGACTGCTGAGCCATGTCTCCGCCCCCCCACCCCGCCCCCATTTCTAAGAGAGGGAAAAAGAACACTTTTCTGTTTCAGCTTCTGTAGAGAAGTTTTAATCCAGCAAACAAGACCTCCTAAATCTGTGTGATGCAGACAGAATACAGACACACACTTAACACACAACTTTCATTCCTCTGGCTGGAATCTTTTAGTACACACCTTTAATCCCAAATAATCATGTCTAATGGAGGGGCAGACAAAACAAATCAGAGAAAGATTTGACAGGGTGAATCAGAGTTAGGATAGAATTAACTTTCAGGAGAAAAACTGTTTAAAAGCAGGAGAGAGAGGGGAGGTAGGGAGGGAGCAGAAAGGAGGGAAGAGAAGGGAGGAGAAGGGAGGAGGGAGGAGGGAGGAGAGAGGGGAGAGGAGGGGGAGGACAGAGAGGGGGAGGGGGAAGGGGAGAGGAGAGAGAAGATGGGAGGAAGAGGGGGAGGGGGAAGGGAGAGGGATGGGGGAGGGGAGAAAAAGAGGGAGAGATGAGATCATCAGGGAATTGAGAGTTGAGGAGATGGGGAGTCAGTGCAGTGAGTGCAGTGCAGTGGAGCTGAGCTCCTCCTCCATGAGCTCATGCAGTTGAACATGCAGAGGCAGTTGAAGCTAGAGGATAAGAAGGAGCCAAATGATTAGAACAAATTGCCAGAGTTAGTATGTGGCCAAGTAGAGCAATTCAGTAAGAAACTGAGAGAAGCCAGATTGAATCAGTCAGCTTGGCGAGGAGTTTTGAACCAGAAGAGATGACTTAAACCAGTCACCCAGAGTTCAGAAAGAACTAGAAAGGGTGAGTATATTCAGTAGTAAGCCTCTGAGATGGCAACTATTACATCAGGTAAATTAAGGTTACATTTACAATCTGACATCATCCAGGTTGCTTTCTGGAGCCCACTACTATAACCTGAAGAGGAGCTAAAACCAAAGAGACTAGCAAGAAGTTAGATCTTCCTACGGCCCTACAGACTATGTGATGGAATCTTAGTCTTGATCTCAAGAGCAGTGGGAAGCCATAAGATGCTTTAGAAGGAAAAAGGTCAAGAACTTTGGTTGAGAAGACAACAGCAATACTTCTAGGTTTTTGGTTTTTTT
Organism: Apodemus agrarius; assembly: GCA_964023405.1. NCBI lineage: Eukaryota > Metazoa > Chordata > Mammalia > Rodentia > Muridae > Apodemus > Apodemus agrarius. Next base: position 60,863,001 of record OZ030012.1, on the reverse strand, counting down.
TTTTTTTTTTTTTTTTTTTTTTGAGACAGGGTTTCTCTGTATAGCCCCGGCTGTCCTGGAACTCACTCTGTAGATCAGGCTGTCCTCGAACTCAGAAATCTGCCTGCCTCTGCCTCCCAAAGTGCTGGGATTACAGGCGTGCACCAGCACCGCCCCGCTTAGGTTTTTTATTTTGTTTTTTAACTTTCTATTGATTCTTTGTGAGTTTCATGCCATGCACCCCAGTCCTGTTCATCTTCCCATCCCCTCATATCCACCCTTCACCCTTATAACCTTCCACCCACACAATAAAAATACACAAAACAAATATTCCCCCAAAAGAAATAAATAAAAGTAAGAACACCACATTGTGGAAGCTGTGGTGTGTCCCAGTGTGCCCCACAGTCTATCCCTCTGTCCACACATCCCCACTTGCAAATAAGTGTTCATTGCAGTGAGTCATTGGTCTGGCTGGAGACCTCTGGCTTCTATGACATCATCAATACTGGATCCTCACTGAGACTACTCTTGGTTATCCCGTTGTTGCCCTGTGTCATGGAGGTCCTGCAGGTTTGGATCAGCAGGACTGGCCCTTTCATGAGCCCCAACTGTTCACAGACTGTTGGGGTCCAGGAGTCACCCCACAAACTACACAAACACCAATCTCAGTCAGACAGGGATGGTTTATTTGAATGCATACCCTAAGATTGATTGATCAAGGCCATAGCTCAGAATTCAGGAGCTGAGGTTATGACCCAGAACAGTTTTCCATGTCAGCTTATAAAGGCTAAAACCACAAAAACTGCAATTAGCTCATACACGGGTGCTGGAAGTGCTGCCCAGTGGTCAAGCCATTTTAGACATAACAGTTCATATTGACCTTCAATTTGATGGGTCCTACATAAAGCTTTGTGGAATTTCTTAAGATGAACAAACCTCATACGAAACATAACAGGTATGCAGTCAATATGACCCTGCTCTGAGTCAATTTATATTTCCATGGCAATGACTAGCAAGCACATTACAGCAACAATATGAAATAGCTAGTGGGCATGGAACAAAATGGCTACAGCTATGCTGGGGGGGAGGGGCAGGCCTCAACAGATAATATATATTTTGGAGCGTGCCAATTCATAGGTCTGGATCTGGGCCTGGGTGGTGGCTGAGCTGGTCAGCCTACCAGGTCTCCCTTGTCCTCATCGCTAAGGCGAGCTCCCAGCACTGCTCTGCCGTCAGCAGGAGGCAGGCTCAGGTCTCACGACCTCAGGGATGCCTCCCCTGCACCCACGCACGCCTCCAGAGCCAGCTCCACTGTGCTGCCCAGTCAGGGCAGGACGCCCACTCTCCCAAGGGCTGAAGCCCAAAAGGGGCTGGGACAGTTGTCTTTCTTTCTTTCTTTCTTTCTTTCTTTCTTTCTTTCTTTCTTTCTTTCTTTCTTTCTAGACAGGGTTTCTCTGTGTAGTTCTGGCTGTCCTGGAACTCACTCTGTAGACCAGGCTGGCCTTGAACTCAGAAATCAGCCTGCCTCTGCCTCCCAAGTGCTGGGATTAAAGGCGTGCGCCACCACCGCCCGGCCTGGGACAGTTCTCTTACTCTCACACCCTCTAGGGTGACTCACCGGTGCCTTTGCCACCAGGGCTAGCTTCACTCTCCGAGTGCTACTGCTAGTGAGGGGCAGGGATAACGCTCCTGCTTTCATGCCCTGAGGCCAACTCTCCTGATTATCACAGGTGTGTGTGGGGGGACATCATCACCAGCCTTGCCTCCCCCCCACCCCCAAACTCACACCACTTCACAGCAGATACGTGGCAAGGCCAGCTCTCCTTCGGTCATGCCCTCGGGAGCAGCTCACCTGTGCCCCTGTGGCCGGGGCCAGCGCTACTGTGTTGTCCAGGTAAGGCGCAGGGCCCGATCGATCCCCCCAGTGCAGCAGCTGGTAAAGGGCAGGGATAACTCTCCTCCACTCACGACCCTGTGGGCAGTGGGAAGGGGAGAGACATCACCTCTGTGCTTGGGCTGCCCCAAAGCAGATGAGCGGTGGGGTCTGCTCTTCCACACTCACACCCTTGGGGCTAGCTCCCTTACACCAGGGTGAGCTCCATCCTGGGCAAGGCCCAGGCTCACTTTCCTGAGTATTGCCGCTCCCCAGGGAGAGGTGGGCCAGGTCTCTAGGGCACTGTAGCCATGGGTAATGCCAGCTCTCCACATCCTCTGGACATCCACATCCCAGACCGGGGATGTCCTCATGTTGTCTAGTGATAGTATGAGCCACAGACAACGATGCCGGCCCCTGCCACTGTGTAGCCTTGGACCTCGACATGGCCCTCAGTGGCAGTTGGGGCTGGAGCCTCACCATGGCCCCAAGTGGCAGGGCTGTCCATTCACAACAATCTCCTTCTCTCCACCCTTCCTGACGTCTCCAGTTCCATCTCTCTTCATAATGCTCAAGCTGCCCCACTTTTTTTCTCTCCTGTCTGACCACCACATACTCAAACTTTGTGGTGGCTCCCACTGCAGGCTGGCCACGTGACCGGTGGGCCCCTTCGGTGACGTCCTCCATCTTCAGTGAGTGGCATGATGGCAGGCAAGTATCTACGGCCTGCCGAGGCCGTGGCTGGAGGGCAGGTCTGTGGGTGGCATGGTGGTCCGGAGGTATGGGGTATGTTGTGTGGTGGTAGGCAGGGCTCTGTGTGTCCGTGGCTCACCTGGGCTGTGGGGCTTTCCACATGTAGTGCCACATGTGGCATGACTAAACACAGGTCTCAGTATGTCTTCTTCCTCCCATGCTGTGCTGCCTGGATTTGATTTGATTTTTATGATTCCTAGTCATGAAACAGCTTTGGCCACCAAGCCAGACATCAAACTAAGATGAACCACACCATCAACAAGGTGTTTCTTTGCCCATTGCCAGGGGAGAATACTTCTAAGTTTTGACAGGAAGAATAGTGAAATATAATGCTTTAATCACAGAGTGTTGGGTTTAGGGAAAGGATTTTTTTCTTCTTTTTAAAGAAAATAACGGAGACAGTGCTTTGAATGCTTTGAATGCATTTCTGTAGGTTCATGAACTGGACATTGATCGTCAATGCAATCATGTTAGGAGGTGAGGATATTACGTCATAATGGGTCTGCCTCTGTGAGCAGATTAATGTTATTGCACCGAGAGACTAGGTGGGCTTCTTACAGAACCATGTTTGTGCCTTGCTTGCCTTTTTGCTCTTCTCTCTGTGGTGGGATAATGCAGCATGAAGGTCCCAGGCAGGACCTGTCAGTCCTAAGACATCTCCACATGTGTGCATGCACAAGCATGTGTGGCGGTCAGAAGACAGCCTCAGGCATCTTTTTCCATCTGTGCTTCCCGTCTTGTTTTTGGATCTAGGGTCTCTCACTGGCTTGGGACTAGAATTTGGCTAGACTCACTGGCCCCCAGCCCCAGGATCTACCTATCTCTCTGTCTCTACAGCACTATGATTACAGGCACACACCACTGTGCCCAGCTTTCCTCCAACCCCCACCCCCATGGGTTCAGGAAATGGAACTAAGTTAAGGTTCTGCTTGTGTACCGAGCACTTTAAAAACTTAGCTATTTTTCCAGCCTCCTGTGTATTTTCTTTGTGGTTTGTTGTTTTTGTTTTTGTGGGGTTTGGTTTTTCAGGACAGGTTTCTCTGTATAGCCCTGGCTGTCCTGGAACTCACTCTGTAGACCAGGCTGGCCTGGAACTCACAGAGATTCATCTTCCACTTCCTCCTGAGTGTTGGGATTAAAAGCATGAGCCAACAAATAAACTACCTGGCAGTTTTTTTTTTTTTAAGATCTACTTATTTATTATATGTAAGTACACTGTAGCTGTCTTCAGACACCCCAGAGGAGGGCATCAGATCTCATTAGAGATGGTTGTTAGCCACCATGTGGTTTCTGGGATTTGAACTTAGGATCTTCGGAAGAGCAGTCAGTGCTCTTAACTGCTGAGCCATCTCTTCAGCCCCAGTTTGTAGCTTTTTAATAAAGCATCCAGCTTAGAAGCAAAGTGTTTGCCTAGCAAGTATGAGGCCATAGGTTCAATCCCCAGGACAAGACAAGACAAAACAAAACAAAAAAACAAAACAAAACAAAATATACTAAGAAAGTGGGTGAAACACCAATTTGCTTGAATATTGAAAGATCTAATATTGCAAGAGGCTAACAGGAGATTTCTGAGAATTAAGAACAGGAACTTAAGACTATATAAAAACATTTTGTTTTGAAGAAGGAGGAGGAGAAAGAGAAGAAGTAAAAAACAAAACAAACTTCAGACTGGAGATGGCTTGGATGGGCTATGCAAGCATGAGGACTGGAGTCACGAAACCTCAGCGGCAGGCAGAGGCAGGAGGGTCGCTGGGGCTTGGCCGACAGCCTGCTTCCAGATTCAGTGAAAGACCCTGCCTCAAGGCAATAAGGCAGAGAAGGCTAAAACAGCACACCCCCAGGTCCTCTTTCTGGCCTCCATGAATATAACACACACACACACACACACACACACACACACACACAGATTAAAATTAAAAACCCTAACAACTAAAATGTTTTCCTTTTTGCTACCCCCTTTTAATCACCCCCCCAGATCTTTCTAGTTCCAAGAGTGTAATTTTGTGAATGACTTGTTTCACTCAACAAAATGTCTTTATTATATCGTAATATCTACTGCCAAGTTGTTATGTATATCAATTTGGCATTCCTCTTTCTTGCTAATCATAGATCTGATAACGTCCCCCAGGAGCATGGTGCGATTCCATCAGTTAGTTGGGCTCCAAACCTGATATCTTTCTTGGCTCTCCTCTAACCTATACAACCAGAATAAGAGCAAATCCTGGCAGCTTCATTTTCAAAATGGAGCTGAAATCTGACCACTTCTCACTGCCTCTAATGACATCATGTTCTTTAAGATGCCATCATCTTCCTTCAGGATTATTGCTTTTATTTTCCTCTCTGTAGCCTTATACTCTAGTCTCTGTGCCACGGCTATAATGGTTGTTTTAGAGACTGAAATAAGATCAAGTGACCTTTTGGCTCAAAACTTTCCATTGGTGTTAGTAGAGACTGGCAAAATTGCTTTTAGAGTCTACAATAGTCTCCATGCTTGATTGAGTCCCTGGCTACTTCCTTACAGAATCTCTACAACTTACCTCTCCTCACTCAACCAGGAAAGTCTGTTTGCCATGAGTTTGTGTTTCCCTGTTATTCTTAGTATCTCTCTTCCTATTGACTAGTCAAATTTGTTCTTACCTCAGAGCATTCAAATATGCTATCTCCTCTGCTCGAACATTCCTTCTTTAGATATCCACTAGATGTGGCTCACCCCATCAAGTCAGTCCCATTTCGGTTTAAGAGCTCCTTATCAATGAGTTCTTCTCCAGCATCTAAAAATAGAAGTTGCCTGACACCTTGTTTAATCTTTGCCCTGCTTTGTTCTGCAGAGCACTTATCTGACACTATGTATTTTGCTGTCTCTCTCCAGAACCAGTAAAGATCACTGAAGGCAGGAAATGAGTTTTGTCTACTGATCAACAAATACTCAACTGAGGGCCTGACCGGGCATGTACAAGGAATTTGGTATTTTTTGATTGCATAATTTATAAAAAGGAAAGAGACTAGGAACATATCAGAGTAGATTTCTAGATTTCAGGGTATTCTACATTTTTTGTACCTATATGGTAAAGTGAGCAGGGGAAGTGGTGGTGAACAGAGTCAGAGATTCACAGAGATGCTGACCATCACACTGAGTAGAAGAAACTTTGCAGCCACTGCTTAGAATTCATTTTAAATGGGCAACTTAATTTCAGTCTGTCCAAACAGATCATTTTCTATGACAAGATACAAGAATGAAAATTATGTAAGTCTCTTCTGGGTCTCTAGAGGTCTTAGTTGAAGAAAAGGAATGTTAGGGTGGGATTGAAAGATTGGGGTTGTAATGGTGTGCCTTTGAATCCTAGATAAGAAAGAAGGAGAGGAGGTTAATATGTAAGAGATAATTTCATCAATTTCTAATAAAGTTGAGGAAGAGTTGTTACAATTCTTCAGCAAGGAGGGAGGAAATGGCTCAGTGCTCTCTCTCTCTCTCTCTCTCTCTCATACACACACACACACACACACACACACATGTAATTAAGAACATATAAAAGTCTCCATCAGAAACTGAGGAGATGGACTAGTGAGTTAAGAGCTTGGCACCAAAGAATAAGGGTCTAAATTTGAATATCCAACACCTAAAAGCCAGGTGTGGCACACACCTGCAATCCTAGCATTTCGGAAGACAGGATTCCTGGAGCTTGAGGGTCAACTAAGCTTGCTAAATAGGTGAGCTACTTTTTATCAAAAGAGAAAAGAAGGGGAGGGCAGGGGAGGGAAGACAGACCTGGCAATAAGTTCTAGATTTTGCCTGGGATTGGTTTAAGACCCAAAACTAAGTGAGCCGTAGACTCTGGATCAAGGAAGATAGTCAGTTGGGAGAAAGTTAAAACAAGGAGGTGCGTGCATAAATTGACAGATGTTCCCCGGAGTCAGGAGTCTCAGAAGGCAAGGTTTTATTGATGTCTTTTTTTTTTTTTTTTTTTGGTTTTTCGAGACAGGGTTTCTCTGTGTAGTCCTGGCTGTCTTGGAACTCACTCTGTAGACCAGGCTGGCCTCGAACTCAGAAATCCGCCTGCCTCTGCCTCCCAAGTGCTGGGGTTACAGGCGTGTGCCACCACGCCCGGCTTTGTTGATGTCTTATTGTATAAGCGTTGCCAGAGTTCAGTTCCTACCTTTGGAGCCGGAAGAAAGAAAATATTAACCCCTGTGACGGGGTGGGGTTGGGGATGGAAGAAGTTGTGTTCCAGGACAGGAAAATTTCAGTCCAAAAAGTGAAGTTTAGAAAAAAAACTAAAAAAACTAAAAAGCGGGAATGCTTGAAGAAGACTAGCTGAAAGATAACACTCTTTACTTCTCTCACTTATTAAAAGCAATTCACAACCACAGCAGCCAGAAAACTGTATGCTATAGTCAGCCCTGCTCTTTTCAACTCCCCGCGAAAGCGCTCACACCGGAACGGCTCTGTGTCTGTGCTCTCCCATTGGCTGAAGTCTCCGCCTACCTTATATAGCTTCCGCCCACGGCTTCAACCAGAGGGCGGTCTCTAGAAGTCACTTCCGTCTCGCACTGCCCACCCACCCCCACCTCGTTCCTTTTTTAGCTGCTTCCGGCCTCGGGCCCCGCCCCTTCAGTGAGGCCCCGCCCCTGCCTGCCCCTCCCCCGCCCCGGGCTGACGGCCCGGCCCCGCGGCACAGCTTCCGGTGCGGGCCCCGCCCCGGCTGTGGCCCCCAGCTGCAGAGGAGTCCGCGGCTCAGCTGCTACTCTGAGGTCTGAGCGGCCGCCTTCTCCCTGCGCGCGAGCCCGGAACGCTGCACATAGGTGAGCGGCGCGGGTCTTGGTTCTTTCTGCCGCGGCGGGAGCGGGGCTGTGGCAGGTGGAGGGGACCAAAATGGGAGCCGAGGCAGGTGTGTAGGGAAGACGCCGGCTAGTGAAGCCGGGGTCCGCTGAGAAAAAGTGAGAGCTCCGGGAGGAGCCCGGTCCTCCCTGTGCCCAGAGAAGTGGTTTGAGATAAAGAGATGGGAAAGGTAAGGGAATCCCCGGGCAACCGCAGAGCGAGCTTAGATGGGGTAATTGGAGAAGAGCCGGGAGATTGGCAGAGGGGGCTTGGAGGTAAAAGTGATAGGGCTCCATTGGGTGGGAGGTAAAGAATGGAAAGAGGGGCTCGAAGGGGGTCGGGGACAGAGCAGCTGGAAACGAAGGTAAGAGAAATGGTCAGCAAGGCCGGGCTCAAGCGGCAAGCAGTCCGTTGCTCTCGGTTTGGGGGTCCGGGAAGTTTGGAGAACATGAGCGAGGGATGAAGTGCTGTAATTTCTAAGACGTAAATTCTCTAGATGTTAGTAGTATTGTTTGAATTATTGGCTGCTTTGGGAATGGGTTGAGATGGACTCCGTGCGGGAGAATGTGCCAATTGAGTTGTAAAACGGAGTCATCTCTGTCGGAATCGGATCCCCCCCCCTCCCCTGCTGAGGACAGCCTACCGAGAAGATGGTGCCAACCAGACAAGAAGCAGTTGTACAACGATTAGCAGGAGTTGGTTGAAATATTCCGGTTGTGTTGTTTGACGTTAATGATTATACGAATATTTCTAAATGACCAGTGAATTGCTTGTTATTCTTTTGTGTGCGTTTTGTTTGGGTATTTTTGTCCCCAAAGTGGTTTTTATTTTAAGTAAACCCTTTTGCCAACTTTGAGGCGTGCCTACAGTGTAAGAACTAAAGCAGAAAGTATTGCTGCAGGCATAACTTATACTTTTCAAACTGACAAGAGGAAGTACAGGCAGTAAGAGGCCAGTTGGAACTTGGATCTTTTATCCGCCTATGAAAGCTACAACCAAGTGCTTCTAAGAAACAAAATGAGATTTGTCTAGCATGGCTCTGGCTGTTTTTTGAACCCCTCCCCCCAACCCCAGCTTTAAAAATTGTACTCCTTAAACATGTAAAAACTTATAAATCAAAGCCATTTTTTGTTAGAAAAATAATGTTTTTTTTTCTTGTTATTTCGCCCATGAATTTTTGAAGATGGTAAAGGCTTCATTTTCCTATCTTCCAATTTGATCCTAAAACACTGGGACAGTGCAAATATCAAGTCCCAACCTGCACAGTGCGACTTGCCTTTTCATGTGGCAACAGAATTGCACACCTTGTTGCCAGCCCTCTTCACCCTAAAATTTGCTCTTAGGAAGACTTGTGGGAAAATATAACTTAAGTGAGGTGTGTCGAAGGAGGAGCCTGAGAAGGCTTAGAGGTGGAAGGGTGTGAAAGGGATTTGTGTTTGGAGACAGATTGGTAAGAATGCAGATGAACCTGCCCCAGGATACTTTGGGATGGAAGCCTTTTCTTACTGTAGAATAAATATAGTAGAAGTGAATCAGAAAGAAAGAGGATGTGAGGAGATTTATTTGTGGTTTATAAAGAAAAAAAGAAACATTACCTTGTTTAGACAATATTGGTACCTGTTTCAAATTAATTAACTTTAAAATCTCCAGAGGAATTTCCCCCCTGTTTGTTTTTGAGGGAAGCTTGCAATTTGAGACTTTGCCGCCTCCCTGCATGTTTCTTTCTTTCATGTTGTTGAAACCGGATTCTTTGGGAGGCTATAATGTCCACTTAGCCTGGTTCAGTCCACTCAACAAGCTGCCCTGCAATTTGATCTGGGAAATTTGCGAAGTTTAAACCGAGAGCACTTTGCTTGGTCTTGCTTTTTCCATCAGAAGCGTCATTCTGTCTGCCTGCTACTCTGTCTACCCTGAGTAGTAATCCTCTCCAGCGGGCCTGGAATAGAAGCCATATTCTTTCTGTTGCAGCAGGGCCATTCTTTGCCTTCATTAACTGCAGTGTTCGCAGTTTATTGCCGGTTTCACAGTTCAAACCCCTGTATGGTGCAAGCCTGGTAGTTAAATGTTTGATGAGGTGGAGAGGAAGAGAGGAGAACTCAGTTATTAGCAGACTTAAACTTATCTTCTGGATTTTCTTTTTTTTTTTTTTTTTCCCAAACGCTTAAATCTGCAGCTACTGAGATTTGCACACACTCCGCTTCCCCTCTTAGATCCTGTTCTCTGTATAACTTTCCCTCCCCACCCTCCAAACCCATTTGACTTACTCATCCTGAAAGTCAGGTTTAGGAGCATTTAGTATTCAGAACTTTACTAGAGAAAAGAAAATCTTTTATACCTGTTTTACATAGTATTTTTCCCCTCCTTCCTCCCTTGTGGTTTTGGTTACTCACCTAAAATATAGACCCAGCGTGCCTGCTGGGCTGTGCCCAGGTTGAGAGCCATGCCAGTCTGTGGGTGAAGCCTGAGACAGTAATGGAGCCTCTGCAGCAGCAGCAAAAGCAGCCACAGCAGGCTCTGCTACAGATGGATGCCAGAGAGAAGCAGGGACCGCAGAGAGAAGCACAGTTCCTGTATGCCTCAAAACTAGGCACGCAGCCTGCTCTCCTTTCCGTCACAGCCGGGAGACCTTCTGGTAGTCCTGTTCTGGGTCCCTTAGCCAGAGTTCCACCAGCCACACCGGTAGCTCGAATGTCTGAGCAGAGCAACGTGAATTCCGAGCCTGAAGAAGAGGAAGGTCTGGAAGATGAAGATGGAGATGATGATGATGTTGCAGAGGTGGCTGAAAAAGAGGCCCAGGCTACTTCCAAATATTTCCACATGCAAAAAGTAACTCGCCAAGAGCCCAGAGCAGCACCCATGGCCAGCCTGCTTCCAGTACATGGGCTTTCACCACAGGGGCAACAGACTAAAGAAGACCATACCAAAGATGCTCCCAAGGCCCCACCTTCTGTCCCCACAGCTGGGCAGTCGAGCTGGAATCTGGATGAACAGCTTAAGCAGGTCAGTCTTTCTGCTGGGAGAACCCATTTGTTCTGCCTACAGGTCAGCTACAGAGGGTGCAGTGTGGGAGTAGACTGAAACATGCCTTCTCACCCACACCGCTGACCTAGAGAGGGAAAAAATGAGGTTTTTCTTATCATTTGTTCGCTTGAACTGAGGGTGTTGCTCCATGATACCATAAGGCCCTACATTTAATTTCTAGGACCACAAAAGGTTAAGCAATGGTTCTCTGATTAAAGCAGTAGAGTGTATAAGTTACTCTGAATGTAGTTTGTTTCATTTTATGTTAAAGACTCTTCCTTTATTTTTTTAAAGGAAGAATGAGATAAACAACTGTGTTTCATTAGAACTATATAAAGCTGGGCGGTGATGGAGCACGCCTTTAATCCCAGCACTTGGAAGGCAGAGGCAGGCGGATTTCTGATCTACAGAGTGATCTGGTCTACAGAGCTACACAGAGAAACCCTGTCTCAAAAAACCAAAAAAAAAAAAAAAAAAAAAAAAAAAAAAAAGAGAGAGAGAGAGAGAGAGAGAACTATATAAAAACCAAAGTGGTTAGCTCACACCTGTAATTCCAGCATTCAGGGGGTGGAGGAAGAAGAGAATCACCATGAGTTTTAAAGTGAACTCTGTCTCAAAAACCTAAGATGATAACAATAATAATAATAGTAATAATAAAATAAAAAGTTGGGTGTGGTAGTATACATCTTTAATCTCAGTACTCAGGAGGCAGAGGCAAACAGATCTCAGTGAGTGCTGGGATTAAAGGCGTGCGCCACCATGCCTGGCCTTCTAATTAATTTTCTAGGGGAAATGTAGAATGATTTTTCTCTAAGAGTTTCTTAGCTCCAAGCCAACCCAAGATCATGTTGTTTTGAAGTTGAAGATAACTGCTTAAAAGCACTTATGTGTATTTCTCAAGAGCCTTATAGATGTAATTTTATCTTTGCATTATATCTGATTAGAAAGAGGGGAGACCCCCAGAATCCCCTTTGTACCCAGGGAAAGTTGAAATTAGTTCTAAACATGATTGCATATCAGAGTCAATTGTGGGGAGTTTACTTGTTTCTTTGGGAGGGCCTCCAGCATGCTAGTAGGAAGCTTTTTATATAGGCGGACAGTGAATCACAGGTGGAGCCTGTGAAATCTCTTCTCAACTACGTCTTTGTCTTCATAATTTCTTTGTGACTTGCGACTGCAGTTTTTCACCATTCAAAGTATAAGAGTAATGACAAATTGTTCCAGGGTGACTTGTTGGCACTATAGACAGGACATTCATGATAAGGCCATTAGTACCTAGATACTCTGAGCTCACACATTCACTGTGTGGTCCAGTGGTGTTACTTACTAGCCACTAGTAGTAAGCTATGGCTCACAAAAAGGCACCTGGGAACTCCTAATGGAAAAGGTCCTTTGGAGGCCGAAAAATCAGGCCTCATTTCCTCACGGAGCCCTGTGAGGTTTGCCGGAGTTGTGTAACAGCAGCTTCAGCAACAGGTTCTGATCCCATCCGTGGGATGTCTATTCAGCGATCTTCTGGTAGCATTCTAAATTGTTCTGAGCTTCTGTTTTCTCAAATGTAGATTGAACATAGTGAAGGTAAGTGTGGCTTATAGTCACAAACTCCAAACATGTAAGGCTGAGGCAATTGCCGTGAGTTGGAGGCCATCCAGGGGTGCAGAGTAAGGACTAGGCCATCCTGAGGTACAAGGTAAAAACTGTTTTAAGAGGGTAAGCGAGCCACGTGAACGCATGCCTATCTGGAACGAAGCGCGTGGTGGATGTGCTGTGAGAGTTTTGTACACCCGCGGTGCCTTCCTTATCTGCATCAGAAGAGGCATGCCTCTGAAGCAGAGACGGTAGGTACGGGGAGGCACAGACCGCTTGAGGTAGCAGCAGAGCTAAGAGTAGAATCAGAATCCCAGCTTCCACGACAGCAGCACCCTGGCCACCAGCCCAGATCTGCCTCCTGGCTGATTTCTCTGGTTTAAAACATCTGTGAGTTGCCGGCAGCCCTGCGCTGCTGTGTGGTTGGCACCGTTCCATGGTGGCCGCTGAGTCAGCTCGTAGCGGGAACCGCCCTGACAGCGCTGGGAAAGTTCAGGCCCGAGGCTGCTGCTGCCCCCGCCTTGGCAGCTGGCCAGCCTCTGTGTGTGCGGTCATTCCTAGAAAGTGCAGCCATGTGTGTGTGTATGTGTGTGTGTGTGTGAGAGAGAGAGAGAGAGAGGGGAACAAGTGGAGCTCCAGAGCCTGTCTTCAGGAAGTGCAGCAGGTGTTGAGGTCAAGCCATTAGAGCTTTGAAAAAAGAGACTCTTCAGGACCGGCGTGTGCGTGCACACGTGTATGCCATGGCAGGGCGCCCGCCCTGCCTTCTGTAAGGCAGCTTTCCGGTGGCTGTACAGCTCCGTGCTCTGGAGGCTGGCTGTTGGCAACTCAAACGCTTTGAGTTCATTAAAGTGTCTGAGGCAAACATACTAAATATAGACTGTTTGGCAGAACACCTGCCAAAAAATGTTTTCACAAATGCCAGAGTAGCTAAGCCTAATGTTTCATTCTATATTTACATTCCTTCTGAATATAAAGAACTCTGTTGGTACAGAGGGTAAGACAATGGGTAACAATGTCTTACAGCTTTTGAGGCCATTTCTTATTTCTCGTGTAGATTTAGTTTTTCAGTTTGGTCTGTGAGCTTCTCTTTTGCTTGTTTTTGTTGTTTTTTTGTAAGTGCTAAGGTTTTACTACATTCTGGTGTGTGTGTGTGTGTGTGTGTGTGTGTGTGTGTGTGTATACACGTACATGGTAATATACATGCCATAGTGGTATATGGCGGTCAGAGAACTTGTTGGAGTTGGTTTTCTCTTTGCACACGGTGGGATAGAACCCAGGCTACTTAGTGATCGGTGCCTTTACCAGATGAGTCATCTTCCCTTGTTTTAATGTGGCTTTAATTAACTTTAAAGTGGGTGTGCAGGTGTGGGTGGGTATATTTGTAGGTGTGCATGCCACAGTGCTGGTGTAGAGGTCAGAGAACAGAGGAGTCGTCCTCTGTTCTCTCTGTCCATCAGGATCAAACTCAGGTTAGAAGGGATGGTGGCAGGCACCTTCACCAGCCTTTAAATATGTTTTTTAAGGACTAAGTAATGTGCTTGAGATTATTTTTTAATGTTTTTAGTTATGCTTTGGACAGAAGACTAAAAGCACAGCTTTGAGAAAGCCTGTAAACCATCAGCCCTGGAGACTGGCTGGTCAAGACCAGCAGGTTTTCTTCTTCAGCCTTTTGTTCTTTAAGTAATTAACTTTTGGAGAGTCGAAGTTAAGTAGCGCTTGCTCGGGCAGCAATTCAAAGACCTTTTCCAGTTGACACAAGACCTTAATTGTTAATGAGTTATAGTATCCTTTATTCTAACCAGTATATTTGGGCAGAGAGTCTTTGTGCCGGGGCTGTTGGCTCGGGGCATGTCTCCCTGAGGGAGCCAGATGTTTAGCAGGGGGGCTGCAGCGACCTCAAGGTAGGGCTGGAAGTGGGGTGTAATAACTCCTCCCTAAGCCAGCTCAAACCCTTCCCAGTCTGCTCTGTGATGCAAATACTCTAAAATAGATTATTTTCTAAACATTCATATACATACCAAAGTAAAAGAGGTGATCCCCCCCCCCTTTGTACAACATAGTGGAGAATTCGTGAAAACTGTTTTACAGGAGTTCAGTGAGGGCTGGGTAGGCATTTGCAAACTGAAAAGCATCAGAGTGGTACACTGTTTCTGAAATCCTGTTCTTATAGTACATAGAGTCAAAATTACCTCATGGATTCTCTTCTCAAAGCAAGCCTTGCAAAATATTTGCTTCTCGAGGCCTGGCTCGTCCTCTGACACCAGGGTGCTGGGAAGATGGATAACGCCATGGAACCTAGCATTCTAAAACCGCCAGATTTCTACGGGCAGAGTAAATAATTGTAAAACAAGACAACAAAGAACTGAGTGTCCCTTTTCTCAAAGGAGATCACACAGCTGGCTTGGGGGTTGGGGGGCTGCTGCCTTTAGGGGTGGTCTGCTGCTGCCTGGATAGTGGATGTTTCAGAAACACAGGCTTTGTCTGGAGCCCATTGATGGAGCTAGGCTTGCTTGCACACAGCAGGAAGATGAGGGGACTTTGATAGGTATGTGGGGCCAGGGTGTATAGGACTGGTTTTCTGCATACATTGCCAGACTTTGGTTACTATGTGGAGCTTTGCGTGGCCAGCCTAGTGCAAACCACTGAGATTTACAAGGGCTCGTTGCTCAGTAAGGATCGGCCCTTCCTCAACCCTTTGTGTGGTATAAGGTTTTGTTTAGAGTTGTCTTCTAGGGTGGACGAGACTTATTTCAGAAACGTTGCAACTGAAAAACTGATAACCCTTCTTAAATTTTGCTCATCACACGTTAATGATAGCATGGGATTGCCTGCTCCGGACACCTGGAAGCTGTTCGCTGCCTTTCGAGCCTTCTGACGGCGGCTCTGCAGGATAGCTGCAGGGGCAGCTCTAAGGCAGGTGGGAAGGACCGGTAGTTCTGTGTGCACTGGCAGACAGAACGGAGGATTATTTGAGGTGAAACAACTTGGTTTAGAGTTTGTTTTGTTTTAATAAGTCACTGACTTTGTGGGCAGTTAATGGCACAGACCTGGAAATTGGGCTCTAGTGAGAGTCCCTGGCAGAGCACTCAAACAGACCTTAAGTTTGATCCGCAGTGACACATTCCTGCAGTTCAGCTTTTAGGAGGGAAAAGAAAGATCAAAATTTCAAAATAATCTTTGGCTGTGTAGCTGAGCATAAGGGCACACTGTGTTTCATGAGACTGTTTCAGAAAATAAAAACAAAAATCAAGGTTAGTCTTGTCTTACTATGAGATTAATTCCTGCTGGGTAATTAGCTTGGAGCGAGACATCTGCCTTTTTCTTCTATTGCTCTGACAGACTGATCTCCAGGATCTATCCTTCTGGCATGTAGACCCATCAGAAGGCCTACTGTGCTTGGTACATACTTGTACTTCATGCAAAAACATTTGACGGGTTCTGCAAAACTTGTTTAAACTGTCACCTAGAAAGAAAAGGTGGTAGGCTCTGTCCGCTCTCTCTGTAGTGTGTGTCTTCAGGCCCCCAGTATCTGGAACCATAGTCTGTCTAGATCAGTGGCTCTCAGTAGGAGCTGATCTTTGACTGTTCCACCAGACACGTAGCAGTGTCAGGAAATGTTGTGGTATCTGCATCTGGAATCCAGAGAGCTCCTGGCAGCTCCTAATGAGGGAGTCATGAGTGCTGCGAGGCGTCCCACAGACTCTTGGCCAAGCCGTGCTCACTCCCAGCAAGGAGCTGTCGGGCTGGAAGTGCTAGGGTGAGAACTCTGCCGTGGACAGGCTCTTTAGGCAGAATGTGGGCCGTGCTTTCAAAGGCTGCCCGTCACGCTTCCGTGTCAGCAGCCGAGGAGTTTGATTGCCTTCAGGTTTCTTCTTCGTGCAATTACGCACTTACTTATTTTTTCTTTGCTTTGTTTGATTTTTGAAACAAGGTCTTTCTGTGTATTACTTCTCTTCTATTTTTGAGGATTTTGTCTTGTTTTGTTTTCAAGACAGGGTTTCTCTGTGTAGCCGTGGCTGTTCTGGAACTCTCTTTATAGACCAGGGTAGCCTTGAACACAGAGATACGCCTACCTCCATCACCACACCTGGCCTCTTTGTTATCTTTTTGTTTTTAAAATTATTTTATTTAATTGCTTATTTGCTTACTTACTCATTTACTTATTTGGAGACAAGGTCTCACTGTGTAGCTTTGGTTGACCTGGAACTTGCAGAGGTCCACCCGCCTCTGCCTTCTGAGTGCTGGGATTAAAGACCTGTGCTACCACACCCGGCTTAACTCTATTTTTGAAGTCCATTTGGAGTTTATGGCTTTGGTAGTCATCACAGTAAATACACTTACTGGAGAGAGGATTGGGATCTAGAACTTAATTGGCTCTTCAGCCCAGCCCTGTGATACTTATGGCAGTTTATGAAGGAACTTGGTTGCCCTTCTAGACATTAACCCACAAAGATTAAGGTGGTTGCTTTACATCTGCAACTCACTAGCAGATTTGATTATACGAGGCAGGAAGTGTGACTCTAGGTCACTTGTTTGTCACTGTGCTTTCAGCAAGCACTTTAACCATCTGTACTCAACCCGTGCAGACATCTGCTCCTGAGGGCGAGTCCTCTCACAGCATCCTTGGAGTTGTGTAGATGCTACAAGGTAGAAGAAAAATAGAAAAGTGAAAGATCTTTGCAAAATGCATACACATAATGTCCAAAGTTAGGTTGAATTGTCACTAATTCCTAGATACTCAGGTTCTAATTTTCAGTTCTTACTGCCTTGGTAGATGAGATGCTCAGTAAATAGTCGCTATTTGAGGACAATTCCCTTAGGTTTTCTAGAGCTGTGGCCAAGCACAAGTATTCCAGAGCCCCTGAGCCCTTCCAAGCTGTGGAACCGTAAACCATGAAGCACTGCTAAGGCTCTGAGTGTTACTATGTAAGTGGGCGCTGGCTGAGTTTGGTTCTTATCCTTAATCCCTCTGCGTGGGGTTTAGGTCCCACTCTCTCCTAGAGTTACAGGGACTTGTTCCCTCAGTGAAGCCCTCTATTTTCTGACTCTTTAGACTCCTCTCTTCTGAATCACTCTCTGTAATTAAACATCTTTTCTCAAAGTTAAAAAGAAAATACTGTAGTCTTCAAATCCATATATCATGAGATTGTTGAGAAGGCATGAGTGGATGTCCCCAGTACTGGTTTCTCAGAGGACGTGGACACCTCACTTTTCATTTCATCACCCTTGCTAACGCATTCCAACAGGAGCCCCGCCCTTTCGTTTTTTTGCTGAGGTTTCTAATGGCCTTCATATTACCTAGTCCAGGCTTCCCTGACCTCATTTGATACATGAGAAGAGGGATGGATAGTAGTAACCATTCCCTCCTTGAAATATTCTGTTCTTTCTGCTTATTTTTCTTTTTGTTTTTTGTTTTTGTTTTGTTTTGTTTTTTGGAGATAGGGTTTCTCTGTGTAGTCCTGACTGTCCTGGAACTCACTCTGTAGACCAGGCTGGCCTCGAACTCAGAAATCCGCCTGCCTCTGCCTCCCAAGTGCTGGGATTACAGGCTTGCGCCACCACACCCAGCGTTATTTTTCTTTATATCTTTCTTCAAGTCTAAAGTAACCCAGGTTGTTCTCCAGCTTGCTATATAGCTGAGGCTGCCCTTGAACTCTGGATCCTCCGACATTCACTCCCCAAGTTCTGGTAAAACTGAACTCTTAGTTGATACCCTCCCCAATAATCATTTCTTTCTGACATTTTGTCTCAAGAGAACTGGCCTTGTTGGGCACTTGGAGCTGGGTTGTGTCATACCTGCCCTGTGTCACTCCCTGTTTCCAGCCCATTACCAAAGCTCATCAGTTTCCTCATGTAAATATCTAGAACCCTGCCCCTGTCCACCATCACCTACCTGCCTCATCCAAGTCTGCTCGCACACTTTAATCCACTGGCCACAGCCTTCAGTGATCTAGAAACCAAGGCAGGGTGTGTCACTGCTTTAATCCCCTCCACATACGCCAGGTGTCCTAATTATAGAATTCAGAATCTGCATGATGTGAGACCGCTCCGCCACCTCCAGCCTTGACTTCAGGAACCTCCCTTCCTGTCCCTGTGTTAGCACTGTGGCCTTGGCTTGCACTGCCGTTCTGCTTGAGCAGCCTTGCCCAGGCTCTTTGTCACCCCAGTTCTCCTTCATAACTGTCGTTTACGCACACAGGAGCTGTATCCACCTCCTCAGGGCAGGATCACGTTATGCAGGGTGTTGATGTTAGCCTCAGTTGCTCTAAACCTTTTTTTGTTTTTTTTTGTTTTTTGTTTGTTTGTTTGTTTGTTTGTTTGAGACAGGGTTTCTCTGTGTAGCCCTGGCTGTCCTGGAACTCACTCTGTAGACCAGGCTGGCCTCAAACTCAGAAATCCGCCTGCCTCTGCCTCCCAAGTGCTGGGATTACAGGCGTGAGCCATCACACCCGGCTTGCTCTAAACCTTTTTAAAAAACTATTATTAGATTATTTTCTGTGTTGGGGGAGTAGGACAACCTGTGAGAATTCTCACCCTCCATCATGTGTGTTTTAAATAGCAAACTCAAGTCATCAAGCTCAGAAGCAGTCCTGCCGGCCGCACATGTGTTTTGAAATAGATCACTCATTCAGAGTTTTTATAGCACAATTAAGCAGAAGATCCAGTGATAATCCCTTTTCCCTGTCTTGCACCAGAGAGTACATTTATTATAATCAAGGAAATTTTACTGATAAATGATCATCACTGAATCTGTACTTTACATTAGGGTGAGTTCCCCCCCCCCCACCCCAGGATGAGTTTTTTTAAGGAAATTATTACAAAGTAGATTTCATGACATAACTTTATAATGGGGGGGGAGTTCTGAGTGTGCACATCTCATGGTGAGAGTGAAGGTCAGAGGGGATCATGTGGTGGAGTGCTCTCACTGTGTGGGTCCCAGGGATCAAATTCAGCCATTAGGCTTGGCAGTGACCACCTTTATTCTGAGCCATCTTGCCCACCTTTGGGATGCATTCTTACTGTACATTCCATGGGGTTAACAATGACGTGTATCCATCATGATAACAGAGCAACTCTGCTGCCCTAGAAATCCGGACTTCCACCGTTTCCTCTCTCCTCCTCTGCCAGCCCCTGGCAACCACTGGCCAGCCCTTTTTCTCGAGGTTTATATATATGATCTGCTTATCTTACTTATATTGTCAGTTTTACTTACACGGATTTATTTTCCTTTAAGCCATTGTAATTATAACACATATTCCAGTATTCTTGTTATTTAACAAATACATCTTAGGCTATAAATACTTTTGGTGATTTTTTTTTCTTACTTTTTCTATATTCTACAAATTTTCATTATTGATTGATTGTTTTGTTTTGTTTTGTTTTGTTTTGTTTTGTTTTGTTTTGTTTCTGTGGCACTGAAGATTGAGCCTGGGACTACTGAACTGTATTTCAGCCCTCACTGGAAATTATTATATATTATGATTTCAGTTGTAATTGCTTCTTTAACTAAGATTATATAAAGTAGTTTTTATTTCCATATCTGACTTTTATCTTTTGGAGTATTAATTTATAGCATAATTGGAGAGGTTGGAGAGCCAGTGTGGTTGGTTGGCTGGTTGTGACAGGCTCTCCCACAAGCTAGCCTGCAACTTGCTATGTAGGTGAGGATGATTCGGAACCTTTGACCCTTCTGCCTGTGTGCTTGCTGACACGGGGAGCACAGGCTGCAGCATTGGGCCCAGTTTTTGCAGTGCTGGGAACTGAGCCCAAACTAGGAATACTTCCCCAGCTGAGTTACATCTCTGGCCCTTGAAAACTGGTATGCTTTTGAGTCTCTGAAACTTAATATGTTCTCTGTCTTAATCTAATATATGATTAGTTTCTATGTCCTTGAAGACAATGTGTGTTCTCTAATTGATAGACATGGTG
Source organism: Apodemus agrarius (assembly GCA_964023405.1). Classification (NCBI taxonomy): domain Eukaryota; kingdom Metazoa; phylum Chordata; class Mammalia; order Rodentia; family Muridae; genus Apodemus; species Apodemus agrarius. The sequence goes on along the minus strand of OZ030012.1, from coordinate 60,843,043 downwards.
TTACCTGTGTCTCCTAAATTCTAAGGGTTTTTTTGGTATGATCAGGTTCTGAGAGTGCTTAATTAAAAAATTCTAAAACAGGCCGGGCGTGGTGGCGCACGCCTTTAATCCCAGCACTTGGGAGGCAGAGGCAGGTGGATTTCTGAGTTCGAGGCCAGCCTGGTCTACAGAGTGAGTTCCAGGACAGCCAGGACTACACAGAGAAACCCTGTCTCGAAAAAAAAACCAAAAAAAAAAAAAAAAAAAAAAATTCTAAAACAAGCCGGGCATGGTGGCTCACGCCTATAATCCCTGTACTTGGGAGGTAGAGGCAGGCGGATTTCTGAGTTCGAGGCCAGCCTGGTCAACAGAGTGAGTTCCAGGACAGCCAGGACTACACAGAGAAACCCTGTCTCGAAAAAAAAAAAATTCTAAAACAAAATTAGCTCTTTTTTTTTTTTTTTTTTAAGTATTTGGCTATTGAGATTGATACATGTAGATTTTTTTTTTGTTTCCTACTTAAACTATTTTTTTATTTTGTTTTATTTTCTATATTCTTTGTTTACATTCCAGAGGCTTTCCCCTTTCCCAGTTCCCCCCCCCACACCATACATCCCATAAGTCCTCTTCCCCCCAACTATTCCCCAATCATCCCTCCCCCCCACCACCACCATTTCTCTGTTCTGGATCTACAAAACTGGATCCAATCTTTTTAGGCCCAGGGTCCTCTCCTTTCTTCTTCTTGGGAATCATTTGAATTGCTAATTGTGCCTTGAGTATTTTTTAAAGTTCAGGGTATTGTGCATGCCAGGCAAGTGCTGTACCCCTGAGCTACATCCTGAGTCTCACGAGTGGATCTGTTTCCACTCTCTTGTTCTGATTTTGACTTTTAAGCATGCTCCTCTTTTGTTTTTCTCCAATCCTGCTTAGGTTGTCAGGCTGGACAGCAAGTGCCCGTACCTGCCAGCCAAAGTGCAGCTAATCCCAGCACCTTCCTATTGGCTACTTCTAGATTATAGTTTGCATCCTTTATCCTTTTCTCAATCCATAGCCCCTAGGCAGTTGTTTCTAACTTCTGGCGCCTTTAGTCGGAGCCTCTTGTGCTTTGCAGTTGAGTTCCAGTTTGTTTCCTGGTTTCCCCTGGGCAGTTGGCCCCTCACACTCACCTAGTAAGTTCATGTATTTTTTTTTTCCTCATCTCTATGGGTTCTCTGCTCTCTAGCTTTACTTTTCTTTATCTCTTTACTAAGATTTTAACTTTGTAATAAATTCAGCTCTGGCAGGTATGAAATGTTTCTTTGTGTCTTGCCTTTTTATACTTTGTTCTGAGCTCTTTAGATCCTGGGTCCCCATGTTGACCATTGTTTTCTCCTACTTTATTTTTCTTGTTAAAGAGTTTGTTTTGAGTCTGACTGCTTATCTTTGTAAATCTTGGTTTTTAAGGTTTTACAATTTTGTGCTAGACAATAGCATTCTAGATTTGGGCTCTCTTTTACATATTTTATTCAAAGCCTGTTCTGGGCCTTAAACCAGAATTGTGGTCGTTTCCCTCCTTCCACTATGTTACTCCTTGGCCTTCTTTTTTTTTTTTTTTTTTTTTTTTTTTTGTTAAGTATATCTGTGTTCAGGTGCATGCTCACGTGTGTGCCTGTGTGTGTGTGTGTGTGTGTGTGTGTGTGAGAGAGAGAGAGAGAGAGAGAGAGAGAGAGAGAGAGAGAGAGAGAGATTGAGATTGAGATTGAGATTCACAGGAACACTGGCCAGTGAGCCCCAGGGATTCTCCTATCCCTGCCTCCCCAGCTTGGAACACAACATGTGCCCCCACACCTGGCATTTGTATGTGGGTTCTAGGGATCCAGCTCCTGGCCCCATGCTTTCAAAGCAAGCACTTAAAATTTTATGTGTGTGTTTGTTCGTTTGTTTTTATAATTTTTAAATTTTTAAAAATTATTTTTATTTTTTTATGTTTTGGTTTTTTGAGACAGGGTTTCTCTGTGTAGCCCTGGCTGTCCTGGAACTCACTCTCAAAACCAGAGCTGTCCTTGAACTCAGAAATTCGCCTGCCACTGCCTCCCAAGTGCTGGGATTAAAGGCGTGCGCCATCACCAGGCATGTTTGTTTTTTAAGACAAGGTCTCTCTATATAACTCTAGCTGTTCTGGAACTCAGCTTTATAGACCAGACTGGCCTCGAACTCACAGAGATCTGCCTGCCTCTGAGAGCAGCCTCCCGAGAGCTGGGATTAAATGTGTGCACCACTACTAAGCCTGGTTCTTGGTGAAGATTTTAACAGGAGTATTTGCACCTTATTTTTCAGTCTAGTATCTTTTATAACTTTCATTTTTCCACATTCATTTTTCTAATTTTAAATTCTCTTTTCAGCCCTTCTTATTATACTTTTTAAAATTAATCAGTGTATTTATAATTTTTTGACATTTAGAAACTTTCTTGTTTTAACAATTATTTGTATTTCTTTTTATATGTTAAGGTACCTTTAATTTAGGGGCTGGAGAAATGGCTCAGCAGTTAAGAGCACTGGCTGTTCTCCCAGAGGACCCAGGTTCATTTCCCAGCACACACATGGTCTTTAACTCCAATTCCAGAGGGTCTGATTCTCCCACACAGACACACACGTAGGCAAAACACCAATGCACATAAAATAAAATAAATTGTTGGCTGGGCAGTGGTGGTGCATGCCTTTATTCCCAGCACTTACTGCTCTTTCAGAGGACCTGAGTTCAATTCCCAGAGTGTTCACAAATGCTTATAACTCCTGCTCCTCAGGATATGACACTGTCTTCTGGCTTCCAAGAAGCACCTGTATCTCTCTCTCTCTCTCTCTCTCTCTCTCTCTCACTCTCTCTCTCTCTCTCTCTCTCTCTCACACACACACACACACACACCTCTATATATGTGTGACACACACCTAAATTAAAAAGAAATAATTTAAAAGAGATACCTTTAATTTTTTTAAACTATGAATCATAGGGGTTGCTAGAACTTTGTTATGGAAGTTTCAAGCATACAAAAGAAGCAGGAAGGCTTTCCTCAGCATTCTTTTAAGTTTCCATATTTGACCATTCTTTTGATCCAATTCTTTTGAATTTGAGTGCATGTTTTTCCTTTGTTCTGACCTCACTTATATAATTGTTCATTTCCTCCTGTGCTGCTTTGCTCTGTCTTAAGGGTGTTTCGTTTTGCTTCTGCAAGGCTCTACTTTTAATCCCAACATTCAAAAGGCAGAGGCAGACAGGTCTATGCGTTCAAGGCTAGACTGTTGTAAATAGTGAGTTTCAAGCCAGCTGAGGACACCTGGTAAGACCCTGTCTCAAAAAGGGAAAGATAAAAGAACTAGAGCTTGGGAATGGGGGGCTGCTCCGGGGGCAGAGGTGCGGCTAGTTGCCTGGTGACCTAAGTCCAGCCCCCTTGGGCCCTCGCAGTGGAAGGAGACGAGGCTCATAGCCACCCCCACTCCCACCCCCCACCCCCGAATAAATAAATAAAAAGGTAATAATTAAAACAGCTTAAAAAACTAATGGGCAACAACAGGAGCAGGGGCAAGTGTCAGAGCTGAGCTAGGGCTTGTGAGAAGTACCACGAACTTGTAGTTTCACAGGGGTGAAGTAGATGTCACTTTGGAGAGGTTTCTTGGTAAATCTATACCTTTTCAGATGTTTTAAATCACATATTTTGTTTAACAAAAACAGGAGCCCCTTGTGTTGTGCTTCCAGTTACTTTTCTCTTGTGAGTGTTCATGAAGCTGTGTGTGTGTGTGTGTGTGTGTGTGTGTGTGTGTCTTCTTGTTGGTTTCTTTTGTAGTGCTGAAGGGTGAACCTAGGTTCTGGACGAGCCAGGGAAGCTCTTTAGCCTTTGGCCTTACTCCTTGCTCCTCTTTCTCTCTGTTCAGAACTGAGGGAAGTCAGGAGTTGTTCTACACCAGACTGTCCTTGCTAGTGGTTTTCGTTTTCTTTCTTTCTTCCCCCCCCCCCCCATCATGCCTTTTGTCTGTTTTAATGGCAGATGAGGAAAGAGGGAAGTAGCCTTAAGTGGTCTCAGCAGGAAGAAGCTGTGCCAGGAACCCAGGCAAGTCTGGCTTGCAGCCCTGTGCTGCCTCTGCTTTGTTGCAGACAGAACCGGGAAGAGGTAGAGTCAGTCTCTCAATGGTTTCATTACTTTAAAAATAACTTTACAGCCTGGAGCTCAGTAGAGCACTTGTCTAGGACTCACAAAGCTTTGGTTTCAATCCCCAGCACCACAGACTGGGTGTGTGGTATCTTAAATTCTGCAGAGCATAGGAGGGCCAATAGTTCAGTGCCATCCTCGGCTACATACTCCGGTCTACAGCGTAGACTGCTTAAAATCCTGTCTCAGTATCAGTCAGTCTATGTAACTGCCTGAGACCCTGTCTCATCAGTCAGACTTTATAACTTCTGGTTTTTTCTCTCCGATTGTAGGGGTCATTTGGGCTCATTTAGGAAATATGGAAAATATACAAATTTATAAAGAAAACACAACAATCAATTACAGTCATACAATTCAGCTACAACTATAAACATTTGTGATATTTCCTTTGTATTTTAAGGGGAATGCCTACTGTAGGTTTATTATTTTATTTTATATACAATTTTTGTTCTCTGCTTTTATTACCTAATAGTCTGGAATTTTTTAATTATTTTTTTAAAGATTTATTTATTTCATTTATATGAAATTTATATGTAGCTGTCTTCAGACATACCAGAAGAGGTCATCAGATCCCATTACAGATGGCTGTGAGCCACCATGTGGTTGCTGGGATTTGAACTCAGGACCTCTGGAAGAGCAGTCAGTGCTCTTAACCACTGAGCCATTGCTCCAGCCCCCCCTTTTATTATTTAAATAAATGCTAAAGTGTCACTTGTAAAATTTAATTAATAGTGGTACACACTTTTAGTTCAGTACTTGGGAGTCCAAGGCAGGTAGATCTCTGTGAGTTCAAGGCAAGGCTGGTCTATGTAGCAAACTCCAGGCCAGCCAGAGTTGCATAGTGAGATTCGGTCTCAATAAAATAAATTAAATTTTCAAAAATTTGAGAAAGAGTATCACTCTAGCCTTTGCTGTCCTCAAACTTAGAATCCTCCTGCCTCTGCCTCCCAAGTACTGAGATTACAAATTTGATTAATTATGTTTGTCAAATGTATTTTAAAATATTTGAGAAGTAAAAATGACATATAGTTTAAAATGTATGAAGTAAAAAAAATCAGCAGGACTTTGGGGTGATCTCTTGGTAAGTTTATACCTTTTCAGGCTTTTAAAAAAATCACGTTTTGTTTATATTTTTAACAAAAACAGGATTCCCCTGTGTTATACTTTAAGTTGCATTTCTCTTGTGTGTGTTCATGAGGCTGTGTGTGTGCGTGGTTTCTTGTTCGTTTCTTTTGTAGTACTGAAGATTGAACCTAAGTTCTGGTACATGCCGGGCAAGCTTTTTAACCACAAAGCTACGTTTCACCCTTTATTCATGTTTTTATAGTCACTTACCTCAGAATTAAGAAAAGTACAAAAGTGCTTATGAATAGGCACTTATGAAAACAACTATAGATAAATTCAGAGTACAAACTTAGAGTCTAAAAAGTGAACCTGAGGGGCTAGAGAGATGGCTCGGTGGCTGAGAGCACTTGTGAGTCCGAAGCCCCATGTGGGTGGCTCCCAGCCCCCCTAACTCCAGCTCAGGATCTGACGCCCTCTGTGAGTACCACACATATCTATACAGATGCACACAGCAAGTAAATAGTAAAAGGAGACAGTAACCTGGGGCTGATAGCTGGGATGTGACCTCCCAGCCTCTGGGAGGTGGAAACAGGAAGGTGGAAAGTTCTAGCCCACTTAGCTACACAAGAACCTGACAACGCAAACAACAAACAAGAGCAGTTTAAAACCATTCATAAGCTGATGCATGGCAGGGTTTTTAAAAACCATTCATAAGCTGATGCATGGCAGAGTTTTTTTCTTAAATGTTTGCTTCCCATACATTTACACTGCCTTGTGCAGAGCAGTGGCTGGCCAGTCTCCTGACCTCTCAGCCTCTCACAGCCTAGCTGTCCTCACAGGCTCTGCAGCTCTCAATAAGCTCTAGTGGCCAAGTCAGCCATTTGTTGGAAGCCCCAGAAACAGCGGGGAGGTTGGGAAGGGCTGAAGTGCTGGGTTCCACAGCGAGGAGCTGCCTGGCTTCGGGTCTTCTCATCACCAATGCTATATTTTTCTGTTTCTCCTTGTTTCATGGGAACGCCTCATTTCTGGCCAGTGTTCTTGATTGTGTGGTGTGATTTTGTGCCTAGATGAGAATGTAGCATCATGTTCTCTCTTTTCCTCACCCTGCCCCCTTTCTGCTGCTTAATCAGAAAAACTGTCACTTGGCCCTTTTTCCAAGCCACTGAGTTTGAATGATCTCTGTTGCTCAGGAGGTGGGCAAGCCCTTTCTGGTTCCTGCTGAAGTTACCTGACAGCGGAAGGTGAGCATCTGATAGTTACAATTTCGGAGCTCCCAGGGCGGAGTGCTTTAGTTAAAAGCAGTAATCCTGATCTTATCTGTGTACTTCTAACAGTATCTGTTTTACTTCCTGGGGCTCCCCTCTCCCCTTAGGCGTCCCCTGTAACCCTGCCCCTCACCTTCTCCTGCAGTCAGTCAAAGTGGGACGAGATCAGGAGTGCTTTTCTTTCCTTCATGCTAACTAAGACCTAGGAAATAGATTTTTAACATCACACCACCAGCCAGGTCATCAATAAAGCTGACACATATATATGGTACATATAATACTGAGCTGTGGATCTGGACAAAAAATAGTAATGTGTGCTTATTGTAGAAAAAAACAACAAAAAAAAAAAAAACAAAAACAAAAAAAAAACCCAGCCCTTCTCAGCCTCAGTACTTCAGATAGGGACTATATTTCAGAACAATTCATTGGCACCCAAGAGCTTAAGATGAGCTCCTTTGAAGCCTGGTGATTTTGCTAATGAATACTTTGAGAGCCAGTTCCTAGGAATTTGCCTAGATCCTTGCCTTTGGGGCCTGCATCTTCCAGATTATGGAGAACAGACAGGGAGTGCATCACCTTTCTGGGTTGGTTTTTGTTTTTGTTTTTGTTTTTGTTTTTTTTTTTTCCCAGAGAATGCTCAAGTTACTAGTTTGCACAAAGGTGTTAAGGAAAGTTTTTCTTCTTTGCTTTCTCCCTCCCTCCCTCCCTCCCTCCCTCCCTCCCTCCCTCCCTCTTTCTCTCTCTCTCTTTCTTTCTTTCATGGCATTTCTTTTAGGTGTCAGAATGTAGAGAAGTAAAGAGTTCGTGGTAGTTTAACCCCTGTGCTTAACCCTAGGGAAAGGGTTAATTTTTGCCTTGAGAAGTGAGGGGCGGGAACTAAAATTGCTTCGGACATCTGAGCTGTGCTTTAATAAGATATTCCAGGTGGTCAAGGAGTAATCCTAAAATAGCCTAGATACTTAACTGCTTTAAAGTCAGGCTCCCGGCTCCAGGGAGGTAGGGCTCTGAGGAATGCAGGGCTGGCTCCTGAGGTCTTAGAGGCGTGGTCTGCTGGGGTTATCCTGCCACCCCCAATCCAGGGGAAAACAAAAGCCAAGCCTTCTTGGGTCTGGAGGCATTTGCTAATATTAGACCTTTCACCCCCACTTGACAATACTAAAGCCTCTGGCTTCTGCTTCTCTTACCTGGCTTTTTTCCTAGCTGTGGGACTGGTATTGTCACCCCATCCCCTAGACAGTGGTCTGTTTTCATTAGCGCTCAAAGGCTTCCTGCTTGATCCCCTGCCTGGCTTCTCTCTGTTTGCACAGGAGCATACGTCTCTCCCTCAAGAATTCAATCATCCTCTCTTTCAGTCCCTCAGCCCAAGCCAACAGATTCTCTTGAGTTGGCTGTTCTTTGGGAGAGTCATTTCCCCTGGTTCTGCTACCCAACCCCCACCCAACCCAGGTTCTCAGTTGGCAAAGTCACCCACCCATCGTTATTTATACAGACACTCTATTGACACTATAAATCATCACAGGGGCATTAAAAAGATATTTAATAAATGAGAGTCAAAGTGTTCTTTTGCCGGAAAGACTAGCTGCTGTAAAGGAGCTGCTGCTGTGGTAGGCTACTCGGTCCCTGCAGTGCAGTCTCAGTACTGGTCTGCATTACTAGACTGAGGAGTGGGAATACAGGTCAGAAGTTAATGTGGGGACCAGTGAGAGGGGTCGGTAGTGAAGAGCACCGGCTTCCCAGCACCCTCATGACTTAGTGCCACCTGTGCCTCCAGTCCCTCCAGTTCAGAAGAGGGATCTACTGCCCTCTTCTCAGCTCCAGGGCTCCTGCATGCACATGGTACACACACACACACACACACACACACACACACACAAAATAAAAATTATTTAAAAATAACTTTTAAAAGTTAATGCAGGGCTGGGTGTGGTGGTGCATGAATTTAATCCCAGCATTTAGGAGGCAGAGACAGACAGATGTTTTATGAATTGGAGGCCAGCCTGGTCTATATAGCACATTCCAGGACAGGCTGTAACTGGTAAGACCCTGTTTCAAAAAAAGGAAAAAAGCTAATGTAGAAAAGAAAAATGATGCTTAAGAAAACCATAGAGCCAGGAGGTGGTGGTGCACGCCTTTAATCCCAGCACTTGGGAGGCAGAGGCAGGCAGATTTCTGAGTTCGAGGCCAGCCTGGTCTACAGAGTGAGTTCTAGGACAGCTAGGGCTACACAGAGAAACCCTGTCTCGGGGAGAAAGAAAAGAAAAGAAAAGAAAAGAAAACATAGAGCCATAGATTTAGCAGTTAATAACACTGACTGTTCTTTCATAGATCAGAGTTTGATTCCCAGCACCCACATGGTAGCTAACATCCAGTTTCAGAATATATGACAATCTTTTGTGGCCTCCAGGGATACCAGGGATACATGTGGTACACAGACATAAATATAGGCAAAATACCCATACACATAAAATAAAATTTAAAAATCAATCTTTTTAAAAACTCAGACATAAGTAGAATTTATTTTGTTTTGTTTCCTCCCACAGTCTTGGGAACTGAACCAGGAGTGAGCACTACCATTAAACTACATCCTTAGCACAGATACTATTTAAAATTGTTTATCTCCTTCCACTAAGCTTCACTAAACTGGAAGCTTTGATCTGTCTTCTGTTTCTTCCCCTCAGAACCTCTTAGGAAGTCTAGTATAGCCTAGGAGAGCAGAAGTTCGTACATGAATGGCTAGAACAGGAAAAAACCCGCAAAGTGGAAGACGCCCACAGCCTGGCTCCACTAGATGTCTGTACATCCATACATATAGATTATTTTTCCAACAAAAGTAGTTTGTTAAAGCTATGCATAATAAGGCCGGGCAGTGGTGGCGCACGCCTGTAATCCCAGTACTTGGGAGGCAGAGGCAGGCGGATTTCTGAGTTCGAGGCCAGCCTGGTCTACAGAGTGAGTTCCAGGTCAGCCAGGACTACACAGAGAAACCCTGTCTCGAAAAACAAACAAAAAAAAGCTATGCAGAATATTGATTTCATCTTCTTTTCATTTCAGAAATTGTCTGCTGCCTCCCCACTGTTCACAGTTCAGAATTTAAATTTCCTCCTGGTATTCAAGGCATTTCACAGCCTGTTTCCACTTAAAACATTAGACTTGACATACTTACATCCTCCTGCCAAAACATGCCTTGTTTATCCCTACCCCATGCTCATTTGAACTGTAAATCTCTCCTCAGCCCATATTCCTCGAGGCCACTCAAACTCCAGCTCTGAGCCTCAACCCTCTACCTCCCAAGCACTTGGTGCTTGGGTATTTTAGCCTTACTATGTGTACGTCTGTCATTTTGTTTTTCCTCCTCTTGGTAACCCTCCTGGTGGGTGGGGACCACTTTTGTTTCTTCAGTGGCTTGCCTTACCTGGTAGGTTCTGGGCAGATTGAATTTATCATCATGTTTTTGCTTCCCAAAAGAGAAAAAGTAAAGCGACATGGTCCAGCCCCACCTTGTGTGGGATTCCCGATAGATAGTTGTCCGGCTTTCTCCATGCCGGGCGGTCCTGTTAGAAGAAGGCCTTTGTCCTAGAGTGTCCAGTTCTGCCCAGCTGCTGCAGTGTTGCCGGCTGCAACTAAGAGCCTGACTCCTCTTCCACCAGCAGCTTTTTAGATTTTCAAAGAATGATCTGTTCACTTTTCCTCTGCTTTGTTAATCTGCTAGGATTGAGAAGTTAGAAGTTCAGTATTTTACTATTGAAAAGCAGTCATTTAAGACTGACTTATTTTAGTTTGAAACCTTTATATTGCCCCTTAGGAAGTGCAATCTCTCCTCTTCCTCAACTTCCCTTCCTCCTGATCTCCTTCCTCCCTGTGGGAAAGCCGCAGACGGTCTGTCTTGGAGGTAGAGGTAAAGGTTTCCCCTTTTGGTGTCCCTTGATAAGTCCTGGGGCAAGAAAGGGCAATTTCCATTTGGCTGAAATACCCGGATGAAGCCAGTGAGAAGAATCAGGAATAAAAGATTCTCTCATTAATGGGCCACGCAGGCCGCAGTTTGGCCATTCTGTAGACAGACTTTTCCTCTGCCCCTTTCTCTCCGATGCATACCTAATTCCCCTGCGCAGAGCACATTATGCTGTTCTTTGCAACCCAGGAGGTAGCAGGTCCACACCAAGCAAGCCAGTCAAAGCCAGTTAGGAGCTGTGAGACCTAAGGCAAGTGGCTTTTCTGCTCTCTGACCCATGTTTTCTCCAACTCAAACCATTTCCATGTGTAGGATTAGGTAGGAAAAGTCACCTAAGGTGGGGTGCAGATACTACACGGCCCACACCGATGCTGGCTTCCTGCCCCTTCTCTCCTCTCAGTCTTCCTTTTTGAAGGCGTTTAAAGGCAAAATAGTCTGGTTCCCCGGGGGGAGGGGGGGGACGAGTGAATGTGGGTATGGCAGCAATAACTAGTCTTGGGTGAGTGTTTGGAGACAAACTGTCAGTTTCCTGTGAGCTCCTGGTGAGATCAGAGATGTTAAAAGGGATTTCTGAAGTAAGAGGAGGCTGAAGAGGCTGTAAATGGCAATAAGTAACCATTGGCTACTGTTGGCATCCACCCTGATTTCCCCTTAGCCCAGTTCTGGGCTCTTTAATACTGTTGCCTGTGCCAGTGGCTTCAAAGCCTGTCCCCTGCAGGCAGTGACTGTTCTCCTTACAGACCCTGTGATCACAGAGGTTAAGCTGTCTCTTGGCATGTGTTCTGCCCATTCTCTTGTCTGCTGCTTTTCCATATTTCCCCACCACTGCAGTCTGCCAGCCACACATGATGCCAAAGAAAAATTATCTTAGGGCTGATAACTTTTTAGTTAATCATGTCCACGCCCTGGTGGTAAGTCAAGAAAACTTGTATAAGTGAGCTATTTATAGCATTCATTTATAGCATCTAGTCGGAATTGTAAACAGAGAAAAGAACTGTAATCAACCCTTAAACTGCAGGCAGAAGCGAGGACAGAGGGGACAGTGAGTCCCAGGGGAACTGACCACGTCTCCACAGCTGTCAGTGCTCTCTGTGCTGGGGGCCAAGGATACCTCAAGATGCTTAGGATTCGAGATGGTGGGGCACAGATGACCAGGACGTGAGTGACAGCCCAGAAGGGAAACTAGCAGGCTTCATGAGGAAACCGTCATCCCAGCCGGACTGTGATGTGGGCAGATAGGGTGCAGGATTAGTCTCAGCATAGCTAACCTGTAAAGCTGAGTGAAGTTTAGCTGCCGCGGGATGGAACAGTAATCCAAGAGATTTCTGCATAGGCCCCAGCCAGAGATTTCAAACTAAGAAATGGCCTGTTGCTGGGCAGTGGGCACACTCCGTTAATCCCAGCACTTGGGAGACAGCCATAGACAGATCTCTGAATTTGAGGCCAACCTGGTCTACAGAGCAAGTTCCAAGACAGTTAGGTTTACACAGAGAAACCCTGTCTTGTTATCCTTGCCATGGAACAGGAGAAGGAAGACTCAAATGCATCCAGACACCCTTTTTGCCTTGCATTTGAATAATAATAATAATAATAATAATAATAATAATAAAATAAATAAAGTTCAGCATCTCATTTCTGTCCTGTGGCCACTGTGCTCTGGGGTCACTGGGTTAGAGATGTTTCTGGCTAAAACCCTGTCACTGTGGCAAACATTGCCGTGCATTTGGTGTGCACTTTATGGTGTCGTTCACAATTCTGCCTTCTCCACTCCCTCCACCCCACCCCTGTAGCTGACGTCTCTATCCATCAAGCACAGTCTAAGCTGTTTCCTACTAAATGGCTATAACCAGTGCCTAGAATTCCTTGCAGTTGGGGTAGAGCTGGAGAAAGTGGTGGAGACCTGGTGGATACCAGCCTCTCTCCAGCCCTTCCCTACCCCTCCTCACCCCCAGCGTTCTTCTCTTTTCCGTCTGTGGAGCTCTGCTAGCACTTGGGTGTTTATTTTCACACATAGCCCTAAGGTGGCCACACTAGCATGCTTGTTCTCACACCCCTCCCCCACTGCTGAAAGCCCCACTCATTCAAGGTTGTGGATTAGGTCCTTCCCCTCCAACTGAGCAGGACACAGTTCCAAGCCTTTGGAATGCCTGCAAGTTACTGTAATTAGCAAAAACCCGGTGATTCATCTTGGGGACTGATAGACAATTCTCCTGTGAGCACCATCCTCAGATCGCTAGCTGCAGAGTTGGAAACTGAGCTGCCACGGTAAACAGCTGACATAACAGAAGCTCAGTGATCCCCCATTAAATGTCTCTCAGCCAATAGGAGCTCCCAGGATAATTGACTTTCCAGCAGGAATTACTGGCTAAACAAAATCACTGGGCATTAGGGCAACCTCCTGAAACCCTTTGAAAGGGGTTCAAATGTAACTGTCTGGTTTTGCTGACCTGACAGACATAATTCATCTTGATTATTCATTGTGCTGGTTGCCACCAGATGATACTAGATTTCTGGTGACTATAATTACAGCGTGGGGTTGAATTTAACAACAGAAAAGAAAAAGCAGCAAAAACCCACAATGCTTCTGCTTGGTTATTGGCCTGGAAGGACACTGGTAACAATGTCTCCCTCTGGGCCTGGTGTGTGCAGTCCCTGACCAAGCACTTTCTTACACATTGGTGACAAGATAAGCAGGAAAACAATTTGGCGTATGGCGTAGCCTGTTTCATTTCAACTGACAGGGGTCACTTCTCTGTCAGACTTACCTCACCGTGTGCCGCTGCTGTGCTGTGAGGAAGAAGCAGGTCTGTACCTGGGAACCAACTCTGAGCAGGGGAAGCAAAGTGTGGTCTCCGAATAGAGCCCAGTCACGCCTCTGCTTCCAGGCACACGGGGGTCCAGGGTGTGCATGTGTGTAGAAAGTAGAACTCGCCCAGACTATCATTTCATGGTTTCAGAACAAGATTCCTGTGCAGTCCAAAAGCTGTTCTCCCAAGAAGTCCCTGCTCCTAACCCCCATGCCTTCCTCAAGCACTTACATACTTCTTCCCTGCCACCGGCAGAGTGGGCTGGGCTCTCTGTGGTACAGGCGCTTGCACATTTGTTGAAGAGATATTTAGTTCAAATAGCCAATCAATTATGTAGCAGGCAGCACGGTGTTGTGCTAGAGTACAAAGAAGATAAGTACAATTGATTTTCTACCAAGGAACATTCCTTTCTGATGAAGATGACAAAATTCCAAAAGACTGAAATTCTGAAGTAGCAGCAAAGAGACTGCCTCTGGAGTGGTCCGTGCAGCTGGGGTGCGGGGTGGGTCTCCTACAGAGGCGCAATAGGCCTCCTGGCTGAGCAAGGCCCACAAGCCCTGCCCCCTTTCCTCCTACTGGCCGAATGGCATTGCTTTGGTCTAATCGAAGCTGGGCTGTTTCACTTATTGTTTTGTTTTTTAATTCCCTAATGAAAATTAACTTTTGTGCCTCCTTTGCACTTCGGGCCTAGTCAGGCACTCTCCTCACTGGGCTTGGGGCTTTAGGGGAGACTGAGCTGAGAGACTACAGCTTGTGGGTCTTTGCACTCACTGCTCAGTGAATGTGTCTCAGAGTGATGATTTCTAAGAAGTCAGCTGCGATGGAGGGTGGGGGGTTGGGGGGGAGTGGGGTGGGGGGTGGTCTTGGGACCATAGGCTTCGTGTCCTTCTCAGCATTATCAAGCATGAACAGTATCCATCAACAAAGGGAGAAGAGTCTTTTGAAACCCACCCACAGACCCAACCACACACCATACTTGAAACCATCCTCAAAAGCAAAACAGGAGGCTCAAAGGGTAGTGGAGGGTCCTGACTAGGCGTTTCTAGTGGGCAGCAGGGGAGCGGGAGGGCGTGTCTTCCTGAGTGAAGGTCTCCTTTCCACTTACATGGTCCCCGCTCCCTCCCTGTCAATGCTGTGTTTTGTCTCCTTCAGAACGGTGCTTTGGCCTGGAGTGATGATGCCGATGGAGGCCGGGGAAGAGAGATCTCTCGAGATTTTGCCAAGGTCTGTAATGTCTTGAGCTAAAGATAGAAGCAGCTCTGCAGTGGGCTGTCTTACCCCCACATACCCATGTGAGTGGCACATTTACTCAGATACCTGTATGAGCTCTGGGATGACCCCTGGAACCAGATGGGCTGTTTCATTGTGTTTTTTCTTGGGGTCTGGCCTGCAGCTGTATGAACTGGACAGTGATCCTGAAAGGAAAGAGTTTCTGGATGACCTCTTCATCTTTATGCAGAAGAGAGGTAAGTGCGGTGACTGCTGTGTCACTGTTACCCAGCCTGCTTGTCCAAGGGTTACTCACATAATTGGCAACCAGAGCGAGGAAGCAGAGAGGACCTTAGCAAAGGGTGGGTTGGTTCTGCCTTATTTTTGTCTCTCTTCTAATTAATTGGTCTCTGGAGACATTTCCAATCCAAATGTTTTTATTGTAGCCTTATAGCTGCCTCAGATTTCATTTAAATCAGCATGTGGCATGTACTCTTAGTGTAGTTAGTCCCACGTGGACAGAGAAAGGTAAGTAAAAGCATAGGGAACCCCTTGGGTTGTTCTGGAGAACCAGAAAAGTTCCACGAAAAGGATTGACCAGTGTTACCTATTGGCTCTCTTTGACACAGTTGGAATATTCCTGCAGGTTAGCTGCCCAGTATGTAGACACCCATTCCTAACCCACTCCTCAGTTCTTTGTCCTGCTCACCCTCCGCCCTACCCCCTATAGCTGGCCCCACTCTGGACCATGTCGTGACTGAGTCTTGAGCCCAATGACTCAACTTCCTGGCTTTATATCCTGTCATAGCAATGGGTTCACCAGCTAGGTCAGGCCTCAGGAAGCGTGGCCAGGACTTCAGCCGCTCTATGAGGAGACCCATAGCAGTTTATGTAGTCCTCCTTCATTGCCCTCAGGATAGAGCCACTGGAGCCACTGGGTCCCACCAGACCCTTCCCCAGGACCCTGCTAACCCCTGACCACACATCCCTTGAGGTCTGTCAGTAACTTAAGATCTGGGAAGGATGTTGTTGTTGGCTGAACTACCACTCCTGTTCTTGTTCATGTTCTCTCCCCCCCCTCCCCCTCCCCCATTCCCTCCCCCTCCCCCTCTCCCTCTCTCCCTGCTTTCTTTCCTTTCTTCCGGAGCCACCCCTGACTCTCCACCCCCTTCTTCCTTTTTCCTCCTCCTTTTTTCAGAAGCCTTATGCCTTCATGGTAGTGAGTTATCACTGCTGGTTCTCTTTCGAAAGATCGGAGGCTCTGTTCCTCCGTCTCCATGCCGAGCAGAGCAGTATAAGCGGCCCTAATTAGTTTACTCCTCCAGCAGTTATCTGGAGCCAGTGTGTGTGAGTAAAAAACAAAAATACAGCCCTGAAAGATAATGTGACTGGCAGCAGGGAGACTCTCTATGCCCTGAGAGAGAGAAATCCACTTAATACTTGGGTCTCGCCTTCCAATTGCCTTTTAATTATTTACAAGCTCCTCCAGTCCAGCTGGTGCAAAGCCAGGCGCTGATCCTGTCTCAGAGGGGCTGCCATAGCAGTGTAGGTTTTAATCAGTGCCATGGCCCCTGCTTTATTTTTCTGCTTTATTGTCTTTCTCTCTTCCCAGAAGGTTCTTAAGAAGCAAATGTAAGCTAGCTCAGCCTAGTTGTGGGTGAGGATGGGTGACTGTGTCCTCCTGTGTCTCCTGAAGGACTGTCACTCTGTCAACCTCTCTGGAGTCAGGCAGGTCAGTGCTCAGGCTGTGTGCTGTGCGTGGTTCTGATTCGCTTCCCTGCCGGTCTGCCTGGACTGCTATAGATCTGCTTCCTTTTCATAACAGTACTGAAGTGTAGGGCAGCGGCCGTGCTGTCGTCCTGGGGCAGCCCCGAGAGAGGAAACATGGGAATCTCCAGCTTGTTAGTTACTCTAATGCAGATTTTCTTGGCCTTAACAGCTGTTGACTTTAGGGCCTGGATTATTTTTATTCTAAAAGTAAGCTTGTGCACTATAGAGTGTTAGCAATAGGATGGCCTCTTCCCAGTAAATGCCAATAGCAGTGCTCAGTCATGATCCCCAAAAATGTCTCTAGAAGCCAGGTGTAGGGCATGTACCTATAGTCTCTTCACTTGGGAGGTAGAAGCAGGAGGATTAGAGTTCAAGGCCAGCCTCAGCTACATGGTATGTTGGAAGGCAGCCTGTGCTAAGAGAAATCCTATCTCAGAGAAGTCCTGCCTGTAGATACTGTAAATGTCCTGTGAGGACAAATTGCCCTCAAGAAAGAGCCACTGTCTTGTCATGGAAAAGAGTAAGTAAAGTTTTCAGTGCAGGGGAAAAAAAAAAACCTCCATGGAAATCCTACTACATGGTTTTAGGCTTGGCATTTGTCTGGCAGTGTTTCAAGCTCCCCACCATGCCCTGCTTTAGTGTGGCAGTGAATTCTAGGAGCCCGCCCGCCCTGTGCTGGAGCACAGAGACTGCCGCCGAGGCAAACCCAGGACCTCCTTCCTGGAACACAGTGGGCTCCTAGCCTAGGTTAGAGTGTGGTTCTGGTGACCTGGGAAGCAGGTTACACTTCTGAAGGTTGTGTGACACAAGCTGTCTTTGTCTTATTTGTTAATCTTCAGAGTGGGATATAGGACATTCAAGGTTTAGGTCTCCTTACTTGGGATCTCTGCAGCAAGTCAGCTCCTGCCCGTCCCCTGCACATTGGATTCCACAGAATCCACTGTACAAACCGGAATTTAAAAGTCCTGGTGATGCCCACCCGGGCTGGGAGCCGCTGCGGCAGCTTCCACATACAGGCACCTCAGAGGAAGTGGACGGGGCTCTGAGAGAGGCTGTACACAGCAGGCTGCCCCAAATGACTGCAGCTGCAGGTGATAAAAACAGCCATCATGTGGGAAGGGGCACAGGTTGTAACTTCTGCTTTGTGCTGTCTCCCGCCTGTTAACACATTTGGGTGAATTAACTGCGACAGATGGGCCTTTCAGCCTTTGGCCTTTAGTTTCTAGGCTGAATTCAGTTCCTTGCACCCTGGTGGCCCCTCCCCTACTGATAGGTCGGTCTGCCAGTAGAAGAGCCGAGATCACAGAGCGCTGAGCTCCTGCTGGTCTGAGGAAATGAGGCCCTTGGAGACGGAAAAGGCTGTGGATTGTGCAAGGCCTGGCAAACACCCATCCTTCTCCACCATCTTGAGCAAAGCCCTCTCCTTGGTCACACCTTCCTTATCTGTAAGACGTTGAAGGTTCACTTAGTCAGGATGTAACTTTCTGTGTTCCACTTCCATGGTAGTTCTGTTAAAGCTCCCTGCAGACCATGTCGACCCTAGGGAGAAACGAGAAGAGAAGCCCTGTTAGCTCTCTAGCAAAATAATTCTACAAAAACACCCGAGATTCTCTAAGACCAAACGTTTCTTCCCTCCTCTGCTTCTTTTGCAGACTAAAGTCAAGCTGAGTTCCACACATTGTGTTGCATCCAGAGTTTATTTTCTTAGAACATTGTTCTCAGAATGATGCTTAGATTTTAGACCCTGGTATCTATCCACTTTAGCTGCATATCTATATTCAGGGATGTATGTGTGTGTCGAGAAAATTAAAGCCAAACGTGTAAATAAAATTGTACTAATTTAACTCCCCGTGGGTGGTTTCTGAGCTTCCTTCCCTTACACGGTTAGCTTTCCAATGCCCAAGGGGAGGGGACAGTTTGTCAGCCTGGTAAGCAGGGGCCATGGGCAGGTAGTTCATGGATAGGTAGTCTCACTCCATCAGTAGTGAGGAAGAAAAGCTCTTTCCCTGAGAGGAACACCAGAAGTGTGGGCTCATTAAATAGGATGATCTGGTGGGGGTGGTAGTAGTGGTGCGATTTTACAGTTATCTTTAATATTATCCCAGATACTTTGCAGAACATTTTTAATCTATTGAGTCATCTTTTTGTACCAAGAGCTCCACCTCTGTGGGGTGGAAAGAGCAAAAGTTAAAATGTGACAATAAAGAGTCTGCCCCTAGGTTAGGAGACGTTTACTAGCCAGAGAGCAGACTCAGCTTGGGTCTCCTCAGGCGGTGGCCACTGCTCTACTCTTCTTGCACTTTTTTTTTTTTTTGGTTTTTCGAGACAGGGTTTCTCTGTGTAGTCCTGGCTGTCCTGGAACTCACTCTGTAGACCAGGCTGGCCTCGAACTCAGAAATCCGCCTGCCTCTGCCTCCCAAGTGCTGGGATTACAGGCGTGCGCCACCATGCCTGGCCTTTGCACTATCTTTTGAGAGACTTCCTCACACCAGCAACCTCATGATGGCTTGGTCTGCTTTTAGAGACACATGCAAACCCTGTCCCTCCTGCAGCATAGGATCCCACCCCACTGGCCTCTGTATAGCAGAGGATTTGCTTAACACAGGGTAGAACTTTGCATAGAAGGGGAGATTCTCATCTTTAGGCCAGCTGTGTCCCTTGGCAGGACAGATGTGACAACTCAGCAGTGGGAAGAAGGCTGCTATTTGCTGAAGCAGGATGGGGCCGTGCACTTAGGGAAACACCCAGAGTGCCCTCTAGCAAGTTATTCCTTCTTGCCTCTGCTTCCCTGCCCCCACCCTTCACAATGCTGGGGTTAGCAACTGCATGGTCACAAGGAAGACCGTACCCAAAGATCTGCCCTCCCACCAGTTCTGTCATGGCTACAAACTGCCCCTGCTTCTCCCCAGTGGATTGTTAGATCTGTTTTTGATGTGCATATACAAAGAATTTACTGTGGGAAAAGGGCTTGGTCTGCCTCAAAGTGCAATTTGAGTGTTTTTCCTTCTGTTGTGTGCTTATCTATCCATCTCAGGCAAGGAAGTGTTCCTGACATATATTGCTTTGCCTTTTGGTGGAGGTGGTTTCTCCTGTGCTCTGTGGTGAATGCGCTGTGCCCGGGACACCCTTTCTAGTAGATGGAGATGTTTGTCAAGGAGCTTTATCTGCAAAGTTTATCCACAAGTGAGAGCTTGAAATGCAAATCTGTGACTCAGGGTCAGTCTGAGTTAGAGCCTTTTTTCTCCCCCAGGTGATCCAGCAGCTGCTGCTGCTGCTAAGTACACTGTTGTTCGTCCTTCTATCCCTAGTTGTCATTTAATCCCCTGTAACTACCCAGCTATCCGCAATAATGGAGAAAGGGGTCTGTTTTGTTTTGTCTTTTTAATGTACAATTATTTAGAATTCCTCACATTTATAAAATTCGCCCCCTTTCCCCCTCAAAATCTTGCCTAAGTGAACTAGTGCACAGCAATTAAGTTATTTATAGTGTTCTGTCCCCTCTGTTGCAGTGTGAGTCAGCATGTTAAAGGCTGGCCTAGGGAAAGACTGGGCTGAGGTTTTGGCCCACTTACACCATTAGGTGAGGATCTAGGAGGTTCTTGCCACAGATGGCAGAGGAAGCAGGTAGCCGTGTATGTCCCGGCCTGGCTACTGTCCTTCTCTGAACTTTGGCAAGACGCGATCCACTGGCAAGCAAACAGGAGGACCATAGCCTACCTCCTTCAAACCCTGTTAACCTTTGAACTGAGGGATTTGTGCGTGCTGAGCTGGCACGCTGATGTAAAGTAAGAGGAGGTATGGCCACAGTCAAGACTTCATTATTAACCACAGCAGACCGTAAGATCGCCTAAACCAAACCCCAGCTGGAGTATCAGAAGAGGCACATTTAAAATTAGCCTCCTGGTTGCAGAGCCGCCAGAGTCTTACTCACTGCTGATGACTGGAAATGCGAATGGTGCATCTTGTCTGAGATGACAAGATGTGTAACTCTAACACACATACACACAGCCATGAGTGACCTGTGGCTGGCACTCCCAGCACAATTCTAATGGACCTAATGTGGAGCAAAAGCAGGACACAAAGATTATGGATGACTTCATTTTTATAAAGTTCAAGAAAATAGCCGGGTGTGGTGGCGCACACCTGTAATCCCAGCACTTGGGAGGCAGAGGCAGGCGGATTTCTGAGTTCGAGGCCAGCCTGGTCTACAGAGTGAGTTCCAGGACAGCCAGGGCTAAACAGAGAAACCCTGTCTCGAAAAACCAAAAAAAAAAAAAAAAAAAAAGAAAAGAAAAAAAGAAAATACATATGCCGCCAGGCAGTGGTGGTACACACCTTTAATCCCAGCACTTGGGAGGCAGAGGCAGGCAGATTTCTGAGTTCAAGGCCAGTCTGGTCTACAGAGTGAGTTCCAGATCAGCCAGGGCTACATAGAGAAACCCTATCTTAGAAAACAAACAAACAAAAAGAGAGAGAAAGGAAAATACACATGAGAATGACGGACACCTCCAGCCCTGGTGTAGGGTGGGAGGGTGACTATTCTGACACTGGAAATATTTCATATTCTGACCTGAGGGCTAATTCCACCCATGCTTGTGGAAAATCCTCTTGTCTAGTCAAACTAGTGTACTGCGTCACCTGTACACTATCTGTGCTTTGGGCACTTGGAAGCAGAGGGCTTAAGTATCCTTGTCTTTCTAATAACAGGATACTGGCTTGCCCTTTTTTTTTTTTTCCTTGCCTTGTGGAACACCATGGCACAGACTGCTGCCTCCTGCGAGATACTGCTACCCAGGCTCCTGTTGGGAGATATGTTCTACATAAACAAGTCAGTGGAAGAAATCACCAGCTAGTTCCCTTCCTGTTCCTGAGGAACAGGGCAAGGATTAATAACAGAGGAATAGTGGGGGTGCCTGCCTGCCTGCCTGTATACATTCCCAGGTCTAACATGGATTTTAATTCTTCCAGACTCCCTCGTTGATTGTCTCATTTGGGCTATGGGCATGATTAAAGCCAGAAAAAAAAGCAGCCAGGGTCCCCGGCAGGGCCCCCCTGGTCCCGGCCAATAGACAGGAAGGCACCCTTGGAGTCTCTTTGACCAGACTTGCTGGTCTTCATTGGAACCAGTCACTCTCTGTGATGGAAAGGGTGGGCTTCCCCTCAGCCTTTTCCTAGCCGCTCATCTCTGTGTCTAGAGGCAGAGGCAGTTGTCTCTTTTGCCTTTTCCCTTTCTCTGGCTACATCTGCATCCCTGAGTGATAGAGAACTTCCCTTGCTGGAGAGCAGCTTCTACCTAGCCATAGCCACCCTGGAAGCTTTTGGTGACTGCTCTAGCCTGTCAGTGCGAGTGTCCAGCAGCATTTCCACCAACAAGGGTTAAAGCCCCAGGGGTCTCAGAGGCTTGGCGTGGGTCCCTAGCCCTCATAAAAGCCTTTTTACATTGTCCCTGGGGCTGCCTGGGCTCCCTGGCTGAAATCTGATAAGGGCCCTCTTTGTTACAACTGTCAGTCTCCTTTATTGAGGAGGGAACTAGAGACCAGTGGCATTTCTTGGGGTACAGATAAGGCCCTGGATTCCTGTCAGTGAGCATGATTAATTACCCTCAATCGTAGCTCTTGCTTTGATAGCAGTGACTGACAGTCTGCAGGCTTCCCTGTCAGGTGCGCTCTCCACACACACACACACACATACACACCCTTTCCTGTTGGAGCTGAGAGTGTCCCCTGCAGGGCCAACGCAGCCCACGGGTTCTCTACCATGGGTGTTGGGTGCCTCCTTGCTGCAGCTCTGCTGATACTCTTACTTGGCCCTCTCAAGCAAAGAGCCTGCTTACCACAGAGGAGGAGCTAATGGAGCCTAGAGAGTAGCCAGAGCCCCTTTCCTCTTTCCCAAAAGTCTGGGGAAGTGGCCATTGGTTGTGGATTTGAATTTCATAAAGTACATCTTAAGCCTCATAGCAGTCCTTCAAAAGAGAAGGTTCCCAGTTGTCCATTTTCAAGACCACTCGCCAGTGTTAGTCCCTAACTTAGTAATTCAGGCAGCTCCTGAAACCAAGCCCTTCCCACATCAATGAGCTGCTGTCACTCATGTATGCACACACCCTGATACCAGCACAGTCCCTAACAGACTTCCTCTGTCTTCATAGTAGCATCTTCTTTGGACAAGGGAAACAGCCACCAGGTCCACTCAGTGCAAAGCAAACTGCCAAGAGCCCAGCCCGAGGCTTCCAGTTGGTTCTCCTATTTGTCAGGAAAACCCAAGGCAAGGCAGGTTTTTGAGTCTGGTTTATCTGCATAATGTAAGAAAAGCATACTGTATTTCTGAGGTTGCTCAGGGGCCAGCCTGCTCTGGGAGCCATCTTAACACTCTTAACAGAGGGCTAGCCTCAAACCAGACAGTACCAGTCCTCTTGTGGTACCAGGAATCTCCTCTGGCACCCAGGGCACCTGAGCCCCTCGAGGCCGCAGAGTGAGGGGGAGCATAACCCAGGCTTGCGCATGCACGAGGCTGCGGCCTCTGATGTGAACAGAGCCAGCACTGTACGGAGCTAGTCCAGTTCCTGGTGAGGGTACGGCCTTGATTTCAAATGCCCCTCTGGCCTTCCTCACCTTCTCTGACCTGGTTTTCTTCCCTAAGTAGTTCCCAGACTCATACCAGAGCATTCTGACGACAGATCCCAGCCTACATCTGCAGTACTGTTTGCTTTTGTAGACCTCCAGTGGTCAGAGCCTCGCCTAGTGACTGCTTCAGGACATGGGCATTCTGTCTGAGAAACTGCCTGCAGAGGCAGTGTGAGCTCACAGGAGCCTCTTGTGGTTTGTGTCCACACCTCAGTTTCAGTCAGAAAAAGGGATACGCCAGACGGTGGTGGCAAATGCCTTTAATCCCAGCACTCAGGAAGCAGAGGCAGGAGGATCTCTGCAAGTTCAAGGCCAGCCTGCTCTATAGATTGAGTTCCAACAGAGCCTGGGCTACACAGAGAAACCCTATCTCAAAAGACCACCACCACCACCAACAACAACAACAAAAAACCAGGATAAACAGCCTGGCCCCTTCACCTTGTGCACCTGGCTTGTCTCCAGATGAATTGTGAGCATTTCAAAGGTAGAATCTATTATTTCTTTTGGAAATGGTATTATTGTTAAAGTAATCCAGAAAAAAAAAATAGTGCCATTCACCATTCAGACATGATCTGAAAGGTGTCTGGTTCCTCACAGACCTTCTGAAGAACAGTGTGTCTCTAGCTGGTAAGCCCTGCTATGCTGTTTAAATGCTCAGCTACAGATGCCCCGTGTATTCCACAGCCTTCTACCTTCTCTGACTGTGCCTTCCCTTCCCACTCCTCCCACTGATGGAGTAACAGTTGCTCTGCCTTGCCAAGACCCTACCTCTGCATCCACTCTTCTGGTAGCCTTCCTACTGGGAGCTTGCTCATTCTAAGCTTTTGTTCCCCAGGCTCTTCAACAGTGGCTGTGATCCCAATGATCCATGACAGAACTTGAGAAAGGACAGTCTGTTCAGGACTGTCACCATTAGACATGCAAAGCTAGTGATGGGCCTAATTGAGTGGCTCTCATGTTGCCCCAGGCTGGCCTACGTAGTAGAAAATGAACTCCAGATCCTCCTGCCTCCGCTTCCCAAGTGTTGGGCTAACAGCAGTTTAGCTACAGGAATATTAGTGCATGAAGGAAAAGTAGTTTCTGCTTTAACAGAGCTAACAGTTACGGGAAACCCATGTGGACAGACAAGAAACAATGAGCGTAGTTTGCTGAACTTAGGATATCACAGAAATCCTGAGGGAAAGAGTCTGAACCGGAGTAGTTACAAAGTTCTCCCCATGGGCAGTAGATACTGAAGAACGACAGCATGGAGAGGGGAATGGAGACACGCCTTCTGAGAAGAGGGAGTAGGGGCAAGAGTGAGCTGGCTGGAGGGCGATGTTGCAGAGCCGTGGCTGACTAGAGGGAGGACAGTCCTGGGATCAACTGGAGCATTTGTGAGGGTGGGTCCTGTGACCCGGTCGTGTCTGGTGGGATGAGCAGTGAGGCTTTGTGGGCTTTAAAATAAGCAAGTGAAATAAATACCTAGTAAAAGTAGGAGGTGATCTGGCTGCGTGTGCACATCATAGGTGTGAATCCAGCTGCTACAGGTGAGCCAGTGGCCTGACACAGGCTGGTGGCCCAGGCCAAAAAGGCAAGGTGCGTGTGAAGGGGCCCTCAGAGAAAGCGGCAGCGGCACTTCCTAACAGTCTGCAAGTGGCTGAGAAAGACAGCTAGGGCTGATGCAGAAGCCTCTGCTTCACTTGTGAGGACTGTGGGCATGCTGGGAGGTTCGACAGAGGCAGGGAAGGGAGGGGGGTCGGCGTGCACATTCTGACTTGGAAGTGGACGAGTTAGCTATGTGAAGATGCCTTGGAGGCCTCTGAAAGAAGACGGCACCAGCCCTAACCACAGCCACCCAGCTTAGGCATCTTGTCCGGCAGGAATGGGTTCATTATTCAGAGCAGCACAGAAAAACCGTGGTCAACTGGGATGTGAGTCGGGAGTAGGTCAGTGTCTGGTACCTTCTCTACTAATTTGTTGGGTTTCCTTTGTCTTTTTACTTATTTAGAGACTGTGGTCTATGCAGCAGAGACCAGCCTTGAACTTGAACTTGAGATTCTCCTGTCCCGCGTTTCTCAGCACCTGGTCCTAGAAGCCTGTCTTAGTCTCTGGGCTACCTGTGCATCTTTAAGCCTGACCCCGTGACCCTTTTTCAAAGGGCTCAGAAAACAACTGGTCAAGACAAAGGTCTTGAAGCTCAATAGTCTCCTATCTGCATTAAAGAGCTCCGCCCTACCAGGGCAATCCCCCAGCTGTGTTCACACTGCTTTCTCTTCAGGAATGGAGATGTGGTAGAGGCATTCCTGGGCTGGCACACAGAATTGGCCTCTGGCCTCTGCATGTACATATGCAAAAACTTGACATATACAAATACAGATTTGTTTATTTAGAGTCAGGGTCTTACCCCATAACCCTGAATGGACTGGAACTCTGTAGACCATATTGGCCTTGAGCTCACAGACCACAGAAATCCCCCCCCCCCCACTTCTCCTCCCAGGTGCTAGGATTATAGGCATTGCCACCACGCCCATATAATATTGCTGTGTGTGTCTGTGTACTGTGTACATTTACTTCTCACAGAGGCCAGAAGAGGACATGAGATTGTTGGGGACTAGAGTTATAGATGGTTGTGAACCTCCATGTGGGTGCTGAGACGAAAACCTAGGTCCTCTGGAAGAACAGCCATTTTTTCAGTCCCTGCATAAGATTTCTTTAAAGGGAAGGAGCCCTTTATTCCATTCTCCTGCTTAGATTACCCTGTGAAACAGCAGAGGAATTGGACGTGTTGTCACATCTCAGAAAGTCAGCACTTGGGAGGCTGAGGCCAGCCTGGTTAACCTACTAGATCCTGCATCCTCCCACCACTACCCCCCAAAAATAAAAAACTGTGGTAAGGCCAACGCGTTCAGCTGAGGCATGATGTAGCAGCATTGGAAAGGAACAGCCTCTGTTCAGGCTGGCTTGCTGTTATGAGGCAACTCAGTAAGATGGGGGCAGGGAAGGGGTGGGGCGGGAGCAGCAGCCTCGTACAGTAAGAGGAGTTTGCCATCAAAAGGCAACAAGTCTCATTCACTGCCCCGGATGCTGACCCTTCCCTGTGGAATTCTCTCCTCTGACCTCCAGATCATTAATCCCCAGCTGCCAAATGACAGTCATCCATCACTCCTCCTGCCGAGCGTCCCAGCCTCCGTGAAAGGGCCTGGGCCCCTCCCTCACCCCTGTCCCCCGGTGCTCATTAGTAGCCTTCCTGCCCAGTGCCAGGTTTCCTAATCAAGTCCCCGGCTCCTCTCACTTCCCCTCTGGGCCAGTGGGCGGAAGCTGCTCTGACCCTCCCTCTATGAGAGGCCAGGGGGAGGGTGGAGTGATTAGTGAGTGGGGAAAGAATTGTTGAGTGGCTTTTTATTCCCTGGGAGACCTTTATGTCCAGTAGCTACTTTGGCTTGGCCAGTCATAAGAGAAAAAGAAAACATGTCTCTCCACCCTGTCTCAGGAGAGAAGGCAGGCAGTCTACAGGAGCGCGCTCAGCTGCTCACACCAGCAGGCATGTGGGCAGGTGGGTGCTCTAGCCGCGCCTGGGCAGAAATTGATTCCAAAGGCTCCAGGGGTGGAAGTTGCCAAACTATTAGAAATTATCTGCGATTATACTTCTGACAACAAACAAAACACCCTCTAAATTCCTCTGCATCAGAAAGGCTAAGGGACTTGCTTCAGACCACAAACCCTGTGTTGGGCCTGCCCTGCTTCTTCCAAAGACAGCTGACAATGAGTCTAATTACTGTTGGATCCAGGCCCTTTGGGGTCAGGTCAGGCTTCTGAAATTCACAAGCATTGCATGCAGCCCGCTAATGATGAGCACGCACAAGTCTCTTCTTGCTCAGCTTGACTGACCCAGCCCTCTCCTGTTGGACGATCACAGGCACGCCAATCAACCGGATCCCCATCATGGCCAAGCAGATCCTGGACCTGTATATGCTATATAAACTGGTCACAGAGAAAGGAGGCTTGGTGGAGATCATCAACAAGAAAATCTGGAGGGAGATCACCAAAGGCCTGAACCTGCCCACATCCATCACCAGTGCTGCCTTCACCCTCAGGACCCAGTGAGTGGCCAGGGCTAAGAAGAAAGCCAAATAGCTTTAGTATTTAGCCCTGAGTGAGGAAGGGAAGAAAATCCTGACATGATGAAGCCTTTGAGATGAACCCTCAGACCTGAAAAGCTACCCTCACCATGGCTCCTGAATGCCAGTATTTTACTATTCTGTGGGACTTAAACCTCACAATCTGTCCTGGCAAGTAGAGATACCATCCCATTTGTAGATGATGAAAACTGAGCCTAATCAGTTTAGTCAGTGCCGTACTGGTCCAGAAATTCAGACCTGGGCTTCTGTCCCTGCAATCTATGCTCTTACGAGAATGTGACCACCCAAGTGGCCCGCCCTCTTACCCGATCCTCAAGCCTCAGGTCAGGGCAGCCTAGTTGATTGCTGACCTGCTTGGCCATTTATTAACTAGTTATAAGGGTTGACAGAAACAGTAAACCCAAGAGTAGCCATGTAGAACGAAAGCCAAAGTGGGGAGTATTTTCCTGGAATGTTCTAGTTGCTCTGTGAATGAACAGTTGGCATATCTTCAGGTAGTATGCCCTGGCCTTGTTGAGAGATGGTGAGGTTTTGGGGGCCAGAAAGATGGCTCAGCGGGTAGATGCTTGCTGCCAAACCTCTGTATTCAATCCCTAGGACCCAACTGGTGTAGTAGAAGAGGGCTCCTGCAAGTTGTCCTCTGACCTCTGTACAGCACTGTGGCATGCTACACAATTAACACATGTGCATAAATACACACAAAATAAGTCAATGTAAAACAACGCTTTCAGCCATCAGGACTGTTAGAAATAGAGAGGGCGATAACTAGACTCTCAGTGTCGTTGGGGGAAGAGTGGCCCCGTGAACAGATCACACACACAAAGCAGGGCCGCCCTCCTGCGTGCAGTACTGTGGGGACACCAGACCAGCTGAATCAGAAGGGGCAAAGGCGGCACAGGGAAACACAGGCCTCATTTCCCTAACGACATTCCAAAAGTTGGAGCCTAGAGGGACGACGCTAGCTAAGGCGTTAAGGTTATTTCTCTGACTGACTTCAGGGTCAGGCAGTGTGTGTGCCTGAGCAGCACTAGAGAAGCCTGCAGGAATGTGTCCTGCGAGCTCCTTAGACTCTTTCTGCTATGTGTGCCATACACTAGCTCTTGCCTGACCAAGGCTGCTTCCAAAAACAGATCTACTTAAACTGGACAGTCTGTCTGGCACTGTGTTCTAGATTACTCTGCTCTCCTTCCCTGCAGGTACATGAAGTATCTATATGCCTATGAGTGTGAGAAGAAAGCCTTGAGCTCGCCAGCTGAGCTCCAGGCAGCCATCGATGGCAACCGCAGGGAAGGTCGGAGGCCCAGCTACAGCTCCTCCCTCTTTGGCTATTCTCCTGCTGCTGCTGCCGCCGCCGCTGCTGCCGCTGCCGCTGCCGCTAGTGCTGCCTCCGCTGGGACCCCCGCCCTACTCTCATCCCCCAAGATCCGCTTCTCCATCCTTGGGCTTGGCTCCAGCGGTGGCACCGGTGCCAGTAGCCCTCGGATACCCCCAACATCTACTCTCAGGAAAGGTGAGCAGAGCCTGTGGAGGAGGGAAGGGGTGGAGAAAGGAGCCCGGTTTCTCTTTGCCCCGGGTGGGCGCTGTGGCGAAGGTGTAAGTTATAGTGGATTCATCTAGCTCCAGTTCATTCGCAGGTGATGGAGTCCCAGTGCCTGTGCCAAATCGCCTGGCTGTGTCAGGGACTTTGGCAGGCCAGCAGGCTGGCAACCGGACTGGCACACTGGAGCAGCTACGGGAGCGTCTGGAATCAGGGGAGCCCCCTGAGAAGAAGGCATCAAGGTTGTCAGAGGAGGAGCAGCGCCTGGTGCAGCAGGCCTTCCAGCGCAACCTCTTCAGCATGGCGCGACAGCTCCCCATGAAGATCAGGATCAACGGCAGGGGTGAGTATAACTCTTCTTCCTCAGAGCGCCTGCCACCCCAGCTCCACTCAGGCCCGAGGCTTGGCGGCAGTAGGTACCTCCTGACCACCTGGCCTAGGACCCACCCTCTCCCACCCTCCTTCCCATTGCCTTCACTGCCCTAGAAGAGTCCAGAGCCCCGGAGAGAGCTCTGCTCTCGCTGCCTGCTTGCTGAGATCTTACCACCGTAAAGTTTTCTACGTCAGAAGTTGCTTCAGGCATAGATGCTGTGCCCCCCTCCCCCAACCCTGCCTAGCCTTTTGATCTGTCTAAATTACAAGGTTTGCATCCACTCCAGTACGTTACCGGATATCAGCTGTCATCAGGTCTGTCGTTCCCAAGAAACAGTGGAGCCACCAGTGGCCTCAGTAATAAGAAGTAGACAATGCAAGTTTAGCAGGATGTGTGACATTTTCCCCTCGCCCCCCCCCCCATTTTTCTAGTTTTCACCTTCTCAAAACACACCCCCCTTTCCCTCATCTTTCTCCCTGCACTCCTTCAAGCCCCGCCCGGGCCGGTGTTGCTGTGGTTCTTGTCAAGCAAACACGGGCAGTTGTGTGCTGAGAAGGCAGGCAGCGAAAGGAGCCCTCGGTCCCCAGCAGCCCTCCTGGCTGATGGGCAGAGGGAAGCACTTAGCGGCCAGTGGACAAGGTAACGCACATGGAAGAGTGTTTGACTCTGCGGACGTAGGAGTCCCGTGTGCCAGCCTCCCCACAGGGCAGGAAGGGCTGGGTGCTGGAGGCTAAAAATCCTCCCCGAGATCCCCACAGTTCAGGTACACCAGGGCAGTCTGAGGTCAGGGCTGATTCTGAGATTACTTCAGTATAGTGGGTACTCTGTTAGGGTTGGCCTGCTGTCCCTTCACTCTGGGAGTCAGGGAGTTGAACTGACAGGTCGGTTAGCCTGGCTCTGCTGCCGGACCTATGACAGAGGTAGTAGACAGAGGTAGCATTAGACCATAGATGAGCGTGACTCAGCAGCAGCCCGTGATGGCAGGAAGCTTGACCACGTCTGCTGTCTGATCCCACAGAAGACAGAGCAGAGACTTCAGCCGCAGCACTGAACCTGACCACAAGCAACATTGGGAGCATCAATATGTCTGTGGATATTGATGGCACCACCTATACAGGTAGGCCTCTGGAGCTGTGGGAGGCCCGCTCTGCCTCGCAGCCGAAGTGCAGCTTTCCAGCTGACCCTGCTGACTCCCTCAGACACCTTGCGGTGGGATGGTGGGGGTGTGTCTTTTTACATTGACTTAGCATTCCTGAGGTAAAGAGACCCTGGACCATAGGTACACAGATTGATAGTATGACCAGTCTTCTGCGGTGACAGAGAACAGGAATCCTTTCCCTGGCTGCAAAAAACTCATTAGATGGTCTGTTCCATGTTGGTTTTTTTTTTTTTTTTTTTTGGTAGTTTAGTGCAGGGGGGGGTCAAGACAGGGTTTCTCTGTGTAGCCCTGGCTGTCTTAGAATTCATCCTATTGCTACAATAATTTTAAAAGGGACAATTTTTCTCTATCCCAGCTAGCTCCCAAATAAACGAGGCCTTAAGACTTATTTGATAGGCTTTACAGCACAGTAGCTGAGCAGTTCAATCTATTCCAGTCCTCTAAACTAATCTACCTCCCAGCTAAAATCCCCGAGATAGTTACCGTTTAGTATTGGTCTGGCCCTATGCTCCAGGTGTGTTTCCAGGGTCTCTCCCCAACCCTCTTTTCATGGCAGATCCTCCTCTTCCTCCTCCCTTCCTCTTTCTCCTCCCCAACCCCCTTACTACGGCATGAGACCCTGTCAGAAATAAATGAAGTACGCCAGCAGTGAACCTAAGTGCTGGGGACGCCAGGCCCCACCCCGGGCATTGGCAGTTGTCAGAATCTAATGCCTGCAGTATTTTGGTGGGTAGGGGGGGTTTCATCTGTAACGAGCAGATAGAACTCTCAAAGGTGTTCAACATAAAATTTACAAAGGCGGCAGATCCAACCCTGAGTCCCTGGCTAGTCCATGTGTGTAGGGACAGGCTTGGGAATAAGCTCAGCTGAGTCTTGTTAAGGTGACATCTGCCCGGCATGAGGCATGTCAGCGGCCTGGTGAACAGTCACACGCAGGCCAAAGCCTTGCATTCAAACCAGAGCAGTTACCTAGGGACAGCTCCTGGTCACCTGCAAGGACACCAGCTATAAGCATCGGAATTCAGCCAGAAAAAGAACAGGTTCTTAGACGTGGCCATGCGTATGTGGCTTGCCAGGCTCTTGTACCCACCTGGTGCCACTCATGATGTGGCTTGGGACATGTGGAGGGAGCTAGGTTGAGCCTGGAGAGAACAGAAGCTAGGACTTGCAGCCACGTCTCAGCATCCTCCTGGGCAGCCTCCTTTCCTCTCAGGATGGGGAGGGTCAGGAGTTGGGGCTCCCAGCACTCTGAATGGGCCACTCGCCCGTCTTGACCCTGTCTGCCTGGAGCTTCCACTGTTGGGATGTGATACCCAGGAACCGAAGAGTAGTCTTGAGCTCCAAGGCCACAGCCCTTCACCAGCCCCCTCACCTGCTGCTGCTCACAGCTCTGCCACCGCCAGGCCTGCTCCTCTGCAGGCGTTCTGGAACTTTTACATTCTGAATTCCAAATGTCTTGGTGTCCTCCTCCTGCTTAGAGCTTCCAGAGGCTCCAAACGGGTTCCTAGAGTCCAGGACGCCACCCGCCTCCTCAGCCCCAGTGGGTTAGCCCATCATCTTGCTGCTGTGTCTCAGGTTCTCTGGCCACTGTCTCTTCAGTTAAACAATCTAGACACTATTCACCACCAAAACCTTTCTGGGCTGTACTTTGCTCCTCTCTCCAGAACCCTTATGATGTGTGCAACAGCAGAGGTATACCCGTCGCAGAACATGTACGTCATTCTAGCAAAGACAGTGTTTGCATGCTTGTCCTTCAGCAGTCT
This sequence comes from Apodemus agrarius, assembly GCA_964023405.1. Taxonomy (NCBI): domain Eukaryota; kingdom Metazoa; phylum Chordata; class Mammalia; order Rodentia; family Muridae; genus Apodemus; species Apodemus agrarius. The sequence continues at coordinate 60,811,245 of OZ030012.1, read as the reverse complement.
GTGACCCTTTGGTGGTAGGACAGTTGTCTGGGCTTCCCCTGACATCTGGCATGGTAGGAGAGTGAAACACACAGGGTTAGCCCCACAGTCCCGCCCTGGTTAAGCGAACTGAGCTAGTCTCTCCTCCTTAGCCCCATACTGCTTTTCCTCCCTCCGCAGGCGTGCTGTTTGCCCAGAAACCAATGGTCCACCTCATCGCGGGCTCCGCTCCCCAGAGCACTGGCGGCAGCACCAGCAGCAGCGCCAGCAGCAGCTCTCACTGCTCACCGAGCCCTACCTCATCCCGGGGTACCCCCAGTGCGGAACCCTCCACCAGCTGGTCCCTCTGATGAGCAGCACCTGGCTCCCACTCCCTACTCTCCTGCCAAGGCTAAAGGAGATTGATGCACAGAATTTACCTCACCTCATGGAGCCCACATCAGACACCATCTGGCCAGATGTTAAATTTGGAAGTGTCCATCTGGCCAAGCTCCATTCAGGTTCTGCTGTATCCTGGGGGGGGCAGGACAGAGTAGCGTTGTCCAATCAGGGATTGTCTTGGAGAACTGGGTGGGGCATCAGGGCATCCAGCTTCCCCAGGGTTCCCCAACCACCTCCCAACCCAGAGTAGTATATCGACAATCTGTAAGGCGACATGGGGCTGGAGGCGTTTTCACTTCCCTTCCCCCTTAATTTATTTCCCTTCTGCTGCCTTCGGCCTTCACCCCAGGGTCACCAGACTCTTAGTTGGCCCAGTCCCCCAGTGCTTAAATCCCATTTGGGGCTCTAGGAGTCGGGAACTTGTCTTCCTTGCTCTTGTCAGCTGAACATTGGATGGGGACGGGTCATCCCAGGCCTCCTCTATTCTCCAGGTGTGGGTCTCCCATACCCAAGTCTTAAATTCATTCCTCAGGGCCCTGGAATACCTTTCTTCGTTGCTCCTAAGAAAAAAGCATGTTAGGGCAGGCTTTGGGTTCAGGGCCCCTCTGTGTATGGAGAGGAAGCACTCTGGGTGCCCAGGCCCCAATACCTATCTGACAAGAAGACTCCCTTCTGATCCCCAAACCTTGGCTCCCTGCCTGCCTATATTGGCCAACTCTCCCATGATACCACTGGTCCCTGGCCCCTAACGTCGTTTTTTGGGGCCATTTCAGCCCTACCAGCCCAAGACATGCTGATGTCAGGCTCACTGAAATACCTCAGATTTGTAATTGTTGATATTTGATTCTTCAGGAAGTATTTGCATCTCTGTAATATTTTTTTAATATGTGTTTTGCTGACTTTAATTTTTAAATTTTTATTGTTGCTGTTGTAGCACCAAAGAAATGAAAGCAGATCACCCCAGTCAGGTGCAGTGCAGCCACCTCCCTCCAGCCTGCCTGTGCCCTGGCCAGGAGGTGTAGCAGGTAGGGTGACTCAGGGAGCACCACAGCAGGCAGATGGGAGGGAGGGCCCATGCTTGCTGGTGGATCCTGAACCCACACTGGTTCTTTCCACCGCCCCTACCCTAGCTTTCTGCCCTTAGAACCCTCACCTAGGGCCATAGGCAAGTGGCTATGGGCCCTGCTTGAGACTGAGCCTCAGGGACAAGAGGCTGCTAAGAGCTCTGTCTCCTGTTGGCATGCAACTGGAACAGGCCACTGTGGTAGAGAAAGGGGAGACCTTACACAGGGCTCCATTTTCATCCCAGTGCGCCTCACTCTGTTACATCATCACCCATACCCACCAGGACTACTTGGGTTGTAGCAGTGGAGGCCACAGCATGGCCCAGCAGTCCTGTCTAGGACAAGAAAGGGAAAAGCTTATGCACAAGCATACCTCAGCCTGGCAAGCACAGCCCTGCTGCCTTGTGGCTCTTACCCCTGCCCCAGGACACACAATTCAGTCATACACACACACACACACACACACACACACACACACACACACACGACTCTTACACTGAGGGCTGACCCTCTTCTGCCTCAGAAGCCCTATCCACGAGGCACGTGCAGGGTTGGACAAAGGACATCTGGAGTCTGGTGCTGTGAGAAGCTCTTTTGGCCAGTGTGTCTCAGGATTTAGTCATGAAGGATAGACCCTTCCTGCCCAGGAGTGACAGGGGCAGTGCTGCAAGGCATTCTGGTCCTCAAATGTGCTTTCCTCAGGCAGCTTGTCCACCTGTCCCTCTCAATGCCCCTCACTGCCCTCAAGCCAGCAGCAGGCTCCTAGCCAGAAAATGCAAGAGCTGGGTGCCTTGTGTGCCCAGCGTCAGGGCTTTGGCCCAGGTGGTGCGTCCCTTGCAGGTGTTGTCCTGAAGGCCACGTGGCCATGTGGTTGGCCAGGACAGTATCCTCCCCTTCCATGTCTTGTACGTATTCTAACCAGAAAAAAATGTGATAGCACATGGTAGCCTAGGCCGTGAATAAATACCTCAGATTTCCTCTCACAGCAAGTGTCTGTATATGTCGTGGTTATTTTCTGTCTTACATGTTCTCGAATGTTTATATTTCAATAAAGCTCTACCTCTTCACATGAGCCAGTCTGGGATCCTTTCACTGACTTGACCTGGACAAGGACCTTCAGAGTGCAGAGGGAACTGAGCCTCAGGTCCCCAGCTCCTGAGCCTTCTCTCCCTTTACCATCTGCTTCCACAAAGGGCTGGACCTGCATTTCTCAGCCATGCTGGCGGAATCTCCTAACAATACTGGTCACCATGGCAATGCTCTGGAGTATCTGACTAGCAGCAGGCCACCTCTGTGTCTTAGCAGACCCTTGCTGAACTCACTGGGTCACATTCAGAAGAGATATGTATGGGCCCTGGAAGGGCCTGGGGCCAATGGGTTTGTGTGTCATCTGTCTTTTAGAGAATGTTCTAACCAGGGCAGACTTAGAAGGGTGACCTCGAACCAGTTGTCAGTCTGGATGTAGGTCTTCTCTGCCCAGGGGCTCACTCAAGGCCTCATGGATTGATACTGCCCCCTCCACTCAGGACCGCACACAGCTCACCTGCTGCAGACCCCCTTTCACACCACTCAGGTGCTCGAACTTTAGGAGCACATTCATACTTAGAGCAGTATGGTCCGCACTTGTACTTAGGCTGTGCATAAGCAGCTGGAGTTTCAAGCCCCCATGAGATACATAGCTTGATCCTGTCCCCAAAAAGGAAAGAACAAAACAAGCCCCAGCGGGATGTCTCAGCAAGTGAAGGTCCTTGCTGCCAAGCCTGTTGAGTTCTCTGGGGAAAACTGACTCCCGCCACTTGTCCTCTGACCTCCACACAAAACACAGTTGCCTTAAAGGGGTCGAGGGAGACCCGGGTAGAGCCGGGCATGCCTGTGATGCCAGCACCTGGTACATAGAAGCAAGACGGCTCAGCAGGTAAAAGCTCTCTTCTCACAAGCTGACACCTAGTTTGATTGACAGGAGAGTGCCACTCCCAGAGTTGTCCTCTGACCTTCATACACATGCTGAGGCACAAATATATAAAACTTTTTTTCCAGATAGGGTTTTTCTGTAGCTCTGGCTATTGTGTCACTCTAGACCAGGCTGGCCTCAAACAGATCCTCCACCTGCCTCTGCCTCCCAAGGCCTGGGATTAAAAGCATGCTCTACCACCACCTGGCCAATTTTTAAAGTTTTTTTTTTTGTTGTTGTTGTGTGTGTGTGTGTGTGTGTGTGTGTGTGTTGTTGTTGTTGTTTTTTGTTTTTTTTTTGTTTTTTTTTTTCAAGACAGGGTTTCTCTGTATAGCCCTGGCTGTCCTGGAACTCACTCTGTAGACCAGGCTGGCCTCCAACTCAGAAATCCACCTGCCTTTGCCTCCCAGAGTGCTGGGATTACAGGCGTGTGCCACCACCACCCAGCTCTTAAAATTTTTTAAAGAAGATGGATCTATCTACCTAGCCAGAGAGGCAACCTTTAATCCTAGCACTCAAGAAGCAAGAGGCCAGCCTGACTGAGACATCGTGAGTTCCAGGCCCGCTAGGGCTATAATGATGAGGCCACATATGTATGAGAACAGCAAGAGTAACCAAGAAGATGGATCAGGGTCATCCTTGCTACTGTATCTGGAATGAACTACAACCCAGAAATGGAGAACATACCTGTGAGAGAGAATCTGCTTGGTTTGAAGTGGGTGAGTAATTTCTAGTCCTGACCTTTGAGGTAGAAAGACATACCTCTGATCTGGATCTCAGGTGGGAAAACACACACCTTTAATCCAGTTCTTTAGGCAGGAAGATACATCTTTAATCCAGGCCACACTTTCTGCTGGAAGTCTGTATAAGGACATGGAAGAAGGAAGGTTTTGTCCCTTGCCAACCTGCTCTCACCTTGTTAGCACATCACATACATATGTATGCATGTGTGTGTATGTATGTATATATATATATACATACATACACACACACACACATATATATATGTATGAGATTCATTTCATAAGCTCTGAATTTAGAGAACCCTAATACAATTAGGTTCTCTTAAGGAACAAAATGATGTCATTCATGGATGGATGGAGAGAGAGAGAGAGAGAGAGAGAGAGAGAGATTGATTGATTTAGAGTGGTTTACAGGGGTCTGGAGAGATGGCTCAGCAGTTAAAAGCACTGATTGCTCTTCCAGAAGTCCTGAGTTCAAATCCCAGCAACCACATGTGGCTCACAACCATCTGTAATGGAATCTGATGCCCTCTTCTGGTGTGTCTGAAGACAGCAACAGGACAGTATACACACATACATAAAATAAGTAAAACTTTTTTTTTTAAAGATGCTTTAGAGTAGTTTACAGGCTATGATATGAATAATCCAATGGGTCTCAACCTGTAGGTTGCTAACCCTTTGGGAGGGAGGTCAAACCCTTTCGCAGGGGACACATATCAGATATCCTGCATGTCAGGCATTTATGATTAATAATAGTAAAATTGTAGTTATGAAGTAACAACAAGGATAACTTTGTGGTTGAGGATCACCTCAACATCTTACCAAGGGCCCAGCTTTAGGAAGTTTGAGAACTGCTGAGCAGCCCAACAGTGGCCGAGGATACAGCAGTTCTTCAGTCCACAGCACGAATCCTGTTCACAGAAGAGCTGCCAGTTCTCAGTCTACAATAGCACCCCAAAGAAATAGACTCTAGTGCCAGGGACAGAATAGCTCGGAAACAGGACAGATGAACTTGTCAGTGAGTGCGAGGGCAAGCAGGAAAAAAGCTAACGTTTCCTTCTACCAGAAGATGTAGCCCAGATTAAGGTAGGTCTTCCCAACCCAACCAACTCAATTCAACCAGGAAAAATCCCTCACAGGGGTGCCCAGCTGCTTGGGTCTTAGTTCATTCCAGATGTTCTCAAGTTGACAACCAAGATTAACCATCACAGCTACCTAGGGAATTCTAGGACCACCTAGGCTACATGAGACCCTATTTAAAAAATAAAGATGACCAGCACTTTAATCACCAGTCACCAGTCATGTGTGTCACACCTAGAGCCAGCCTCAGGCTTCTGGGCTGAGAGTAAGGAGTGACACTGTAGGGGGGTTGGAGACTGTGTCAATTTCTGTTCAATTGATGTGAATAGGCACCATAACCAAGACAACTTATAAGAGAAAGCATTTAATTCTGGGCTTGCTTCTGGTAGCAGAGGGCTGATTAGTTATGGTGGGAAGCAGCCAGGCATGGTGAAAGTGTGGCTGAGAGCTTTACACCTTGATTCACAGGCAAGAAGAAGAGCGACAGAGACAGTTGGTCTGGTGTGGACTTTTGAAACACAAAGCCCATCCCCAGTGATACACCTCCCCCATAAGGCCACACCTACTCCGTAAGACTATACCCCCCAATCCTTCCCAAATAGTTCATCAACTGAATCTGAGAGCCACACCAGGCCCTGTAGTTCCTTCTATTTCAAGATGCCAGAGAAAATAAGAGGAAATATTTTCAAACTCCACACCCTACCAATTAACTCTCTCTCTCTCTCTCTCTCTCTCTCACACACACACACACACACACACACACACACACACACACACACACGTCATCAAACCATAAAACAATAGCTATTAGAACCACGTTCTTCTCCTTCAGAGGACCCTGAGTTGATTCCTCATCCTCCCACTATCTGAAATTCCAGTTCCAGGGGATCCACTGCCCTCTTCTGGCCTCCAAGAGCACCAAGCACATATGTGATACACATGCATACATGCAAGCAAAATACTCATACACAGAAAATAAAAATAAAGCCAGCCATGGTGGCATATGCCTTGAATCCCAATACTCAGAAAGAAGCAGTTATCTGTGAAATAGAGGCCAGCCAAAGCTATATAATGAGACCGATTTCATTTAAAAAAAGAAAAGAAAAGAAAAGAAAAGAAAAGAAAAGAAAAGAAAAAAGAAAAGAAAAAAAACCAGACAAACTAGGAAAGGGTGCTTGCAAAGGTGAGATGGAGTGTAAGACAGGACCCAAAAGGAAAGCAGGAAATCTGGATGTAGAGATGGAGGCTCCTCGGCTTCACTTGGGAACCAGAGGCTGGACAATCAGAAGTTCAAGGCCAGCACTAGCTACATAAGGAGTTGGAGACTCCCTGGGCTGCATGAGACCCAGCCTCAAGAAAAAAGGAGGGCGGAGCCACAAACAACTGTATCTCAGAAGATGCCGATAGAGCGGGGGGGGGGGGGGGGCAGCTCAGTGGTGGAACTTGTGCGGACACTAGAGTGGCTCAGAAGACAACACAGCCAACCTCACCAAGAATCAAAGTGCACGCACACTGGCATAGCTCTGAGGTTGCAAGCAATGCCAAGTCCTGAGAAGTATAAGTGGCAGGGATTAGAGGGACGTGGTCTGACAGATTTGGAAACCACTTTCTTTTTTTTTTTTTTGGTTTTGGGATTTTTGGTTTTTTCGAGGCAGGGTTTCTCTGTGTAGCCTGGCTGTCCTGGAACTCACTCTGTAGACCAGGCTGGCCTCGAAGTCAGAAATCCCCCTGCCTCTGCCTCCCAGAGTGCTGGGATTACAGGCGTGCGCCACCACCACCCGGCTGGAAACCAGTTTCTGAATAAATGGAACAGACACTTGCCCCAAGGCTGTGAAAACACCCTGGCTGTGTGTCATGGCAGTGAGCTCGGACAGTGGCAGCAATGAGCAGCCACTGAGCCTGGCGTGGGCTGGGGTCTCTCCTCTGGCTTCTACCTGGATTAACTCCTTTTCATTTTTGTGGCATGAGAATGGCCCCCATGAGCACATATTTGAATACTTGGTCCCCAGCTAGTGGATATTTTGGGGAACATGAGGGGATGTGACACTGGGGCAGGGCTCAGCTCTCCTCTCTGGCTCCGTGTGCGTCAGATGTGAGCTCTCTGCTTCTGCTTCCGCCTTGCCTGTATGCTCGCCATGCGCCTGTCCTAATGATCATCTGGACTGTGAGCCCCAATAAACAGTTTTGTTTTGTTTTGTTTTGTTTTAGAAATTGCCTTTGCACTGGGCGGTGGTGGCGCACACCTGTAATCCCAGCACTTGGGAGGCAGAGGCAGGCGATTTCTGAGTTCGAGGCCAGCCTGGTCTACAGAGTGAGTTCCAGGACAGCCAGGACTACACAGAGAAACCCTGTCTCGAAAAACCAAAAAGAAAAAAAAGAAAGAAAGAAAGAAAGAAATTGCCTTTGCAATGCTGTCCCCTCCTTCCCCAGCAATGGAAATGTCACTAATTCAGTCCTCTACCCAGTTATCAGGTAGGACTCATCATTTTTTTTTAACCTACTTTACAGATGAGGAAAATGCAGAGAGGCTGAACAGCTAGCCCCACAGTGAGCTGGGCCTGGATTATCTAGAACCACCATGCCGAGCACCCTATGCACAGGCTCATGCTGTGCAGCCTGTGAAGTGCTTGCTGCTCATTGCGTACCTGTAAATATTGAGTAGAGTGTGCTTGATGAGCCGAAGGGCAAGGATTGGACCGCCCTTCTGAGGAGAAAAGGGAGGCAAAGGATCCATGGGTGTCTGTCAACAGGTCTTGGCTGTACCCTGTACCTATCCTGGGGCCACCTAGAGGCCCTAGCCCCTTGAGGGAAAACATCTGCTGCTATCCATGTGTCTTGGTTAGGATTTCTATTGCTTTAACAAAAAACCATGACCATAAAGTACTATGGGAAGAAAAGAGTTTAGGAGGTGGAAACTTTAGGGCTTCTTTGGAAGGTCAGTTGTGTTGGATGGTGTTTTGCTGGAACAAACACTTGAAGGAGTGTTTTCCTGAAGTAGACACAGGTGACAGACTAAGGCAGACTCCTGAAAGAACATTTCACTGAAGCAGACACAGGAGAGAGGATGTTCTGCTAAAACAAACATGTGAAGGGACACGTGACGAAGGATTCCCAGCCAACAACATCGCATGCATTGGTCCACTTTACATCAGTAGTTGAGCTGCACTTGTCGGGAATCCATAGAGAGAAACGTGATAAAAAAAAAATCTTACCACTTCCGAGGACTCCGGCTGATTGGCAGAGTGATGTCAGCTGACACAGAAGACAGTACTGAAGCAAAACATGTGCTGAGGCAAGACCCTGGTGATGTCTGGAGGGAGTATAAATAGACCGTGCTGGACAGTGGGAGGCTGAGCCAGGCTTGCTGGTACAGCTGGCTGTGCACCACTGTGGGTCTTGAGTCTTTGCTGATCTTTGCTTCACTGAGAGGCAGAGCCGAGAACTTACCCTGGTCCCTCCTACTTACGTGAGCAGAGGTGAGGCCTGGCTAGTTCTGCTAGGTAGTGCCACCACTGCCGATTCATGTTTGCTATGCCAACTCTCCCAAACTGGACTGCTGGTCTATCCATGAAGTGTTTCGGAGTGGATGGAGCTGCTGTTGCTGACCTGTGAACTAAACTGCTGATTTCCAGACAGCACAGACAGAAATTGCTCCAAAGAACCTTTCTAAATAGGCTTACTCCTCTGGCCCCATATCCTTTCTTCCCCACTACCTCTGGTGGGTGGTGGGCTACAAGGGAAATTAAAGCGTTTAAGAACCATCATTCAAAATAGGACTTGAAATAATTAAAGTTACAGGTTTATTTGGCTTACCCTTGCATATTGCTGTTCATTATTGAAGGAAGGCAGGACAGGAACTCAAAACGAGGACCCAGGAGGCAGGAAAGGAACTCAAAACGAGGACCCAGGAGGCAGGAGCTGATGCAGAAACCATGGAGAGTGCTGCTTACTGGCTTGCTTCCCCCGGCTTGCTCAGCCTGCTTTCTAATTGCTGAGACCTGCCCGGCTAACACAGCTGTAGCCATTTTGTTCCATGCTGCCAGCTGATTCTTACTGTCACTATAAAATGCCTTTCAGTCATTGATGCAGAAAAATAACGACTCAGGAAAGGGTCATGCTAACCACATCCCCTGTTATGTAGTCTATGTTATAAGGTTTGTTAATCTTAAGAAATTCCACAACCATAAGCATCACTTAGGACCCATCAAATTAAAGGTCAGTATGAACTGTTGTGTCTAAAATAGCTTGAGTCGGGGCCGACCACCAGGCAGCACTTCCAGCACCTGCATATGACCTGACTGTGGTTTTTGTGGTCTTAACTTTTATAAGCTGGGTAAGCCTGATAAATGTTCAGGGTCATAGGTTCAGCTCCTGAAGTCTTGGCTATGTCCGTGATCAATCAGTCTTAGGTATGCATTCAATAAACCATCCCTGTCTGACAAAGATCTGTGTTCATGTGGTTTGGGGCGGGGGGGGGGAATTCCTGAACCCCAATACTTAGCATTATTTGAGAAAATGACTGACAGCTGGATCTCATGGAGGCTTTTCCTCAACTCCTTCCTCTCTGATGACTCCAGCTTGTGTCCAGTTGACAACAAACCCAGCAAGTACACCACGACTGGCCACCTCTGCTCTGCTGGACTTCCCCAGAGCCAGTGGAGGCAGAGCGTGGGTCGGGTGCCTAACTACCCTGCAGAGTCACAGACCACAAACAGCCTGTATCCCTCCCCTGGAGGTGTGATGGTTGTCAACTTGACTACATCTGGAATGAACTACAATCCAGAAATGGAGGGCACATCCGAAAGCTTACGCCTAGGCAAGGTGGTGCATGCCTTTTATGTCAGGAGACAGAGGCAAGCAGATCCCTGAGTTCAAGGCCAGCCTGGGACAGAGCAAATTCCAAATCCAATCATGGTGGTATACACCTTTAATCTGGGCCATACCTTTTGCTGGAGGCCTACATAAAGACGATGGGAAAAGGAAGGGTTTGTTCATGTTTGCTTGCTTGCACTTACTTGTAAGCACATTTGTTGGAACCTTCTTCAGGACTCCAGCTTATACAGAAGAGCAGCTGGAACAACTAGCCTCACGGGACTGAACAACTTACTAGATTCTTGGACTTCTCATTCACAGCCGACTACTGTTGGGTTACTTAGACTGCAGACTGTAAGTAATTCTGATAATTTCCCTTAACATATAGAGACACCTTAACATATAGACATTCCGTGAGTGCTGTGACTCTAGAGAACCCTGAATAAGACAAAAGGAGACCCAGTATATTCTCTGAAGGAACAGAGGGCATCATTAGAAGGAAAGGGAGTGAAGGAAAGGGTGGGAAAGGATGTCCAGGAAAAGAATGGTCAAGGGCTTGAGAGGACCGACTTAGCCAGAGCCAGGCTGACTCCATGACAGGCTGCAAACTGACAGGTTAGGAGACAAGGCCTAAGTTTCTGTTTCCCAGAAATGAGAACTCAGATCCAGGAACCTGTGGGCAGCCAATCTAAAGACACCTTGTCATCTGGCCTAAAGTAAGAATAGGAAGCTAGAATGAGTAAACGCCACCACCATCCCCCAGAAGTCTCCAGAGCCTAACAATTGTAGAGTCAGTCAGAGCCCTAGAGACAGAGCTAACCCACTGGGGTAAAAGGGCACATCCCCCTCCCTGGAGTTCCCCTAACTGACCTTAAAAGCTGGGCCTGGGAGTCTACCAGAGTTCTCCAATCCCAACTGGGGAGACCCCTGCATGCAGGAAGTTCAGCTGAAGTGTTTTGCTCTTTGCTTTTGTATACTGTCTGAGTCCGGGGTCTCATTCTTTGGCGGTTCTTGGACCCTAACAGTCTTAGGGTTTCTACTGCTGTGAAGCAGCACCATAACCAAAAGCTAACTGGAGAGGAAAGGGTTTACTCAGCTGCCACTCCCACTGCACTGCTGATCGCGGAAGGAAGCCAGGGAAGGAACTCAAAGCGGGCAGGAACCTGAGGGCAGACGCTACTGCACAGGCCAGCACTGCTCACTAGCTGAGTCCGCCGTGTGCAGCCTGTTTCTTATAGAACTCAGAACCAGTAGGCCAGGGATGGCACCACCCATGGGCTGGATCCTCTCCTGATCAATTACTAATTAAGAAAATGCCTGCCGGGCAGTGGTGGCGCACGCCTGTAAACCCAGCACGCTGGGAGGCAGAGGCAGGCGGATTTCTGAGTTTGAGGCCAGCCTGGTCTACAGAGTGAGTTGCAGGACAGCCAGGGTTACACAGAGAAACCCTGTCTCAAAAAAAGAAAGAAAGAAAGAAAGAAAGAAAGAAAGAAAGAAAGAAAGAAAGAAAGAAAGAAAAAGACAGGACAGCCGGAGCTATACAGAGAAACCGTGTCTCGAAAAACCAAAAAGAAAGAAAGAAAGAAAGAAAGAAAGAAAGAAAGAAAGAAAGAAAAAGAAAGGAAAATGCCCTACAGGCTTACCTACAGTCTGATCTCAATGGAGGCATTTTCTCAACCGAGGCTCCTTCCTTTCTGATGACTCTAGCTTGTGGCAAGTTGAAATAAAGGTAGCCAGCACTACTGACCCCTTGTCATCTTGACAAAAATACATCATTGTTAACTTTGACTTTTTTCTTTCTTGTTCACCCCTAAGAGCACACATTAATATAAACATCACTATATAAAATATTCCAAGTCTTAAAAGTCTGACAGTCTTCACAAATTCAAACACTTTAAAATTCTATTTAAAAATGCAAAGTCTCTTTTAAAAATCTAAAATATCTTTTAAAATTCAGTCTCTTAGGGCAGGAGAGGTGGGTCAGCCGTTATGAGTACTGACTACTCTTCCAGAGGGCATAGGTTCAATTCCCAGCACCCACATGGCAGCTCGCAAGAGTCTCTAACTCCACTTCCAGGGGATCTGACACCCTCACATAGACATACGTGCAGGTGAAACACCCACCAATGCACATAAAGTAAAAATAAATAAATCATTAAAAAATTTTTCAATCTCTCAAACTGTGGGCTCCTATAAAATAAAATAAATATTTTCTTTCTTTGAGGGGGGAAGAATCAGGACACAGTCACAATCAGATCAGAGTCAAGCCAAGCTGCAACTGTGTAAGTGATTCAGTGTCCAAAGTCTGGGATCTATTCACAGTCTTCTGGACTCTTCCAAAGGGCTTGGGTCATCTCTGACTCCACCCTCTGCAGTATACAGAGCTCGTCCTCTAGGCTCTGGTGGACTTCGCTCTCTGCTGCTGTCTTTGGTGGTCATGCCATGGTACTGGAAGCTCCAAGATGCGGGGGTCTGCTGCAGCTGGGCTGCACTTTCCTGGACTCTCTTCATGGGGTTAAGCCCCTCAATTTCTCTACACGAGCGACCCCACAGTCCTGGGCTGCCAACCGCTACTGAGGTTGCACCTTCACCAATGGCCTCTGCTGACCCCTCACAGTGCCAAGCCTCAGCTGCTCCCCATGCCTTCGAAACCAATGCCACCTGTTGGCTCTCACATTACCAAGTTTGGTTGCCAGTGCCAGGTACAACCTTAGCAACCTTGGAACACAGGTTCTGAGGGCTGACTCTCGGGAAGTCCTTCCCAGAGGTTCACCGCAGTGTGCCTCAGCTCCAGCTGAGGCGCATCAATTCTCTCTGTAAAGTAAAGGTCTCACTTCCATGATGCCGGCCTCTTGTTAATCACTCTCCAGCCCCGGCTGACCAGGCACCATAGACGTCACAGAAGAGGCCCGGTAGAGTCGTTGTTTCCCTCTGAAACCTCACAAACCAGGCCTCCATCATCTAAGTGACCAACATCCTTATCTTCCAAGCTCCTAAAGACCATCCCACCAAGCTTTCAACACCCAGTGGCTTTTTCTAGCCCAAACATTCCAAAGTCCTTCCATAATCCTCCCCCAAACACGGTCAGATCTGCGACAGTCATACCTATTATCCTGGTACCAGTTTATTCTGGTGCTAGTTTATCCTGTTACCACTTTTTTGTTTGTTTGTTTGTTTTTGTTTTTCAAGACAGGGTTTCTCTGTGTAGCCCTAGCCGTCCTGGAACTCACTCTGTAGGCCACGCTGGCCTTGAACTCAGAAATTCGCCTGCCTCTGCCTCCCAGAGTGCTGGGATTACAGGTATGCGCCACCACCGCCTGGCTACCACTCTTAATTAGGGTTGCTATTGCTGATGAAACACCATAACCAAAAGGAACTTGGGAAGGAAAGGGTTAATTCAATTTACACTTCCATATCACTCTTCATCACTGGAAGAAATCAGGACAGAAACTCAAACAGGGCAAAAACCTGGAGGCAGGAGCCCATGCAGAAGCCATGGGGGAGCGCTGCTTGGTGCCTTGTTCCTTGTGGCTTGCTCTATGGCCCGTTTTCTTACAGAACCCAGGACCACCAGCCCAGGGCTAGCACCGCTCGCAACGGGCTACCCATCTTCCCATCAATCACCATTTAAGAAAATGCCCTACATGCTTGCCTGCAGCCCAGGCTTATGAAGACATTTTCTCAATTGAGGTTCCTTCCTTTCTGATGACTATACACTGTTTTTTTATATCATGCTGATATAAAAATAGCCAGCACAGTCAGATAAGCTGAGGGCGGTGCAGATCCCAAACTTACCTTGCCTGTGGCTGTTGAGGATGCTCGTGCCAACCAGCTGAGAGCAAACACCTTTCTGAGTCAGATTAAGAGACCAAGGGCTTAGCTGTGTGATCTGGGGCAAGCTACTTTCCTAGCAGTCTTCCTGCTAGAAGGGAGATTATGCAGCTGCGTGAGGCACCAGTAAACAGGACTGAGGCTCTAAAGCCAGGACTCAAGGGCTTCCCCAGCAGGACACAGGGTCATTGCTGGCATTCCTGTGGCAGCAGGCACATGAAGCCAGATGTGGATCTTGGTACCTCTAGCTGAGTCCTAGCTCGCCAAGCCACAAGCTCCACCTAGAGAGGGGGCACGCACATGGCCTCATCCACCAAGAGTCAGCAGTCAGGTCAATGCAGGCATTTTTAGGCCCCATAGCAGAGAGAGGACAAGGACAGGGTGTTAACAGATCTCTGGCTGTAGCTACCTCCCACACCATCGCCATAGAGCACATCCCCCAAGGAATCCTTGTTCCTCTGTGTGTCCATGTCCCTATGCCAGGTCCATTTATCTTCAAAAAGTGGGCAGGGCTAACCTGGGTCTCTGGAGTTTCCGGAGCACAGCTGTGACAGTCCCTGTGCTCAGGGCCAGTTTTACAGAGCCTGGGCTTGTCCCCTGACTCTCAGTTGTCTTCAGGTGCTCTACTGGTCTCCAGGGCTGGGATTGGAACTTAGGAGCAGAGGCTGACACCAAGAGACCAGGAGACACACAGTTACCTAGACATGTGGCCGAAAGGGACACAGATGATGAATCGACTGAGAAGCAGCCGAGGCCCTAGCTGGGAAGACCCTTTGAATCTTTTCTTTCCCTTCAGTTTGCTGGTGAGAGACCCAGAACAGATCTGAACTCAGGTTATTCAGGGACGCAGTCACTCTGCTCACCCCTTTAGTGGGTCCCCAGAGGCTCTCCTCAGGGGCTGCAATGAGACCCTAAAGTCCTTAGTGTTGAGAGTGACATCGGTCCTATTCCCTGAGGACACAGTTCTCCTAAGACCCAGAATGCCTAGAGTCACCTAGGTCCTTTAGGGATGCTGATCTCTTAAGTCCCCAAGAGAATCTAGGACAAAGGACAGGAATTCCGATCCATGGAGCTCCTCTCCTCAGGGTCCTGGGGAGAGTAAAATGTCTGAGCACAAGTAGGCCAGTGCCACCACTCAGTGGGTGTCACAGCAATGACACCTGGCGTGATCCTCGGGTTGGTAAGAACTGTCTGTCAACGAAGCCTTGTCCACCGGACATCCGATAAACAGACTGACCGAAGTGCATGTGCTGTGGGCCCCAGCACACGGACTCCCTGACTTCAGGCCTCATTCAGTCTCCAGGGATAATCTGGGGGCATTAGGAAGATAGCATTGGCTGGTGTCTCCCTCAGCCCCGTACAGCCAGGGCTGTCGTTGTCCTCATTTTACAGACACGTGGGTTTGGGGAAGGCAAGCCCGGCTCCTACTCTGAGTGCTCAGTGGTCCAGGGCTGCTGGGCTTGGAGGGCCGCTCCTCTCTCATCTGTCACCCAGGCCCCTCAAGGCTCCACTCTCACGGGCCCTTCTATGCTTGTGGATGCACCTAGAGAAGGGGTCTCCCTGGCTCTGGACATAAGGTTGACGGCGGGGGCTGAGGGAGCGGGGGAGATGGCTCGCTCTTCCCTCCACCCTGTACCACCTTTCAGCTGTGGGAACACAAGAGTGCTCAGTGCTTCACTCAAAGCTTCCCTTTCACCGGGCGGCGGTGGCGCACACCTTTAACCCCAGCACAAGGGAGGCAGAGGCAGAGGCAGGTGGATTTCTGAGTTTGAGACCAGCCTGTCCCCACCACCACCACCACCACCCCCGCCCCCCTGCCAAAAAACAAAACAAAACAAAACAAACAAAAAAGTTTTCCCTTTCACTAAAGCTTCCTTTTCACCCATCATCCCTGGGTGATGGCCAGGAAACCCTGAAGTCAGACCAGGGTAGTTTTTTTCTACATGCTAGGTCCTTCCACCCCCTCCACAGGCTCCCTCGAGAACCCTCTGGCATCCCTGTTTCATATGGGTCTGCCCTGACAAGCTGTAAACTGCCCGACCCCTCCAGGACCCCTGAGGAGATGTGAGGGTCTGGAAAGGCTGCGTGGCCCTGAGAGGAGACCCCACTCTTCACTCCGGATACTTTCCCAACCTCTGTGGCTTGCCTCCAGCCTGGTCCCTACCTAAACTTCTGGTGTTTAGCTCCTCCAGTTCCTGGAAACAAGGGCCCAGTGTAGCCGTAGAGGACTCAATGCACAGGGCAGGGGAGACCAGGGCTGTGTCCTGTACCCAGGTCCTACCCCTAGGCCCTACCCCAGCTTGGGGTTTAAGAGGGTATGTTTAGAAAATCTGGGGTCAACTCTCATCTGTAAAGGTGATTGTGGAAGCCCACCCCAGCCCGTCCTACTAAGCTCTGCCCATGGCCTCTGCTGGAGCCTGGTTTGTGGACTCTAGTTCCTCTCTAGCCTGCTGGGTGCTGGGGGGCAAAGCAACTACTGGGGGTGGCCTGTCCCCTTGTCTCCACTCCATCCTGACCACCACTAGGTCCAACCATAGCTAGTAGTCCACTCTAGTGTGAAACAGGCCCTGCTCTGTGAAGTTAAGGCGATCACTGCATAGCCAAGTCCCTTGAATACTGTTCCCGGTGGACCCACAGTAGGTATCTGAGCCCTGGAGACAGCATGGGGCCCAGCCAGCAGTAGAGCTGAGACCAGGAGTTTATGGAATTCCTGATGTCTAGTAGATCCAAGGACGAGTCCACGGTGGTTACCACAGGCTGAGGGAGTGGGGCACAGCTAGTGCCTGCGTGAGAGAAACACCTGTGTGGTCCCCAAAGAGAAGCCAAACTGGGGCCCAGCTTTCCGCAAGATTCCGGGAATTGGCCTGGAACCTCTGGAGTCTACCTCTGGAAAGGGGCAGGTGCTGAAAACACAGCAACGCCTGGGCTGCTGCAGGAACTGCTGCCTTCCCTTTTAACTGGCCAGTTGTTCGGGTTCTCATGTCCCTGTCCTTGGGTGTGAGCTCAGGCTACACTGACCAAGGGACCAATTCTCAATTTAGCAGTTGACACTAGTTCTGGTACCACCAACAGCCAAACCCTGGCCCTGCCCTCATACATGTAGTCACCATACATCTGCCCATGCCTGGGCTCTACTCTTGGAAGAGAGTAGCTATGCGGCGCTGGAAGCCCTATATACTCTTGGGTCTGAGTGCCCAGGAGCGACAGGTGCCTGGACAGGAAATTTGGGACCCATTATACAGAAAGAGGCTCCACAGGGAAAGGGGTGCTAGTGACTGACAGCGCCTGTACCTCTTGCTGTTTTGCAAGAGCTCTGGGGGTCCTCAGGAAGGGTCCATTGAGGGCCTGATCTCACAGGGGCTATCCTCCTGCTGCTCCTAGCTCCTCTACGACCACCTCAGCATTCATCTGATTGTCCTCCTATCCCCAGAGCCCGTGTCCTGCTTCTGTTGGCCTCCTGGGAGGGGCAAAATGCACCCCCCTCCCAGGCCTCATCCTCTCCTTGAGGCAGAGCAGAGCCCCACTGCAAAGGGCCCTGTTCTGTAGCCTAGCCTTGCCTGCCCTCACGGCTCATCTGTGGAGGAGGTAGGTGTCCTGAGCAGTGCCCTCCACCTCCTCTGAACACTGGGGCCTCTTGGCAGCTGTAATCCTCCCTGGGTCATGTAAGGAGACAAATGAAACAGATTGGCTGGTTCCTGAGATGCTAAGTCACACCCGCCCACCCAACAAGAAAGTAGCAGGAAGCAAGGTGGGGGTGTTGTGTGAGCTACATCCCCCAAAAAAGGATTTTTGCAGTCTCCAGCACCTCAAGATATGACCATATTTGGAGATTTTAACCAGATTAAATGGAGGCTCCTGAACTAAGTCCTAATCCCATGTGACTGTATCTTTACAGAAGAGAAAAAGTATGCCTCTTTCCTCTTCGGATGCAGGAATGGCCTGGGGGCCCATGGATGTGCAGGCAGGGACCCAGGTGACAGCAATGGCAGAGGCTGCAGGAGCCAGTAGAGTCTACAGCTAGAAGCCCACGGTAGTGACCCTGCAGCAGGCTCTGCCACTGAAATTCCAGCCTGCAGAATTGTTTTAGCCTGAGGTTAAGGCTAGCTAGCAAACTAAAACAGGGGAGCAAGAATTGGGCCCCCCGTGTGGGCAGATCTTGTGACCATAGGTAACACTGATTTCTATTTTTTTAATTTATTTTATGTATTTGAGTACACTATTGCTATCTTCAGACACACCAGAAGGTGGCACTGGATCCCATTACAGATGGTTGTGAGCCACCACGTGGTTGCTGGGAATTGAACTCAGCACCTCTGGAAGAGCAGTCAGCGCTCTTAACCACTGAGCCATCTCTCCAGCTACGATAATCCTGACTTCAAAGGGAACTTTCCCTCCTTGTGTGGCCATACTTACAGCCCAAGATGTATGTAATAATTAGCTATATATGTAACCATGAGATGAGGGAGAGGACGATTGTTCTCATTTTTACAGCTGAGGCTCAGAGAAGTGGGTTCCAGTGACTTGCCTAAGGTCACACAAGTAATAAGGAGCTAGGACTTCAAACTAGTGTTCACATTTCACATCTCTGCCTTAAGCACAGTGAGATACTCCTGGGATTAAGGACAGTCTGAGGTAGAGAGCAAGAGAGGGGTTGGGTAGGAGTTGAAGCCAGGAAGAGAATTAGAGGGCAGAACTTGTCGGAGGATGTTCCACTCAGATGGCACAGCACGAGCTGCATCCAGCCCCTGGCCAACTGCTGTTCTATCTGGAAGACCCTCTGCCTGGTACAGAGTACTCTGGCAAGCTTGGTTCGTGATTCCTGGGCCACGTGCCTCAGGGCTCCAGGATCAGGAGTGCACATTCTATGCCACTTTTGACAGAGCTGGGCTACGCACCTGTTCATAGGTGAGGCCTGGGCTAGTCTCCTCTTTCATCCCTTCCAGCCACATTAACAGGCCAGCCTAAGCAGAGGCCTGTGTCTCTGTGTAGACTCCATCCCTATAGCATTGTATCACCAGGGCTCCCTTGTGATGTCACTTGGTATCCATGTCTTGCTATGTGTACACACTGCTGGGAGAATGTTCATAGGTGATGTGTCTGTGGGATCATGCATGCACGCTTCAGTCTGTCCACACCTTTAATTGCCCTCGTGAGATCAAAGAAAGGCTGCCTGGACGCAGCTACTGAGCTGGGACTGGAGTCAGGGGTGGGGTGGGGTGTCCGGGCCTAAGGCACCTGAGCCCTTGATCAGGTTCGTATCCCACCTCCCACAGTAACCCCCTCACCTCATTTAGGACAGGTGTTGTTTATGTGTGTATGTGCACATGTGGAGGCTAGAGGACGACATTGGGAAACCCATTTCCTCCTCCCACCTTTAAGTTGGTCCCGGGGTGGAACTTGGGTCACCAGGTCCCCTCATGAGCCATCTCTTCAGGTGTCGTGTAGCAATCTCAGAGATAAAACACTGCATCTCGGAAGAGCCTCATTAAGACTCAGGAAGTTCTAGGAGGGTTTGTAAATGTTAGGCCTGGTTCTTCCTCCCAGCCCTGTGCTCCCAGAAATAAGATGCAGACTCAAAATATATTTACCTAGACCTTGGCCACGTAGCTAGGCTCTTCTCTGACGAGATGTAACTGAAAATATCTCATTTATTTTAACCTACATCTTGCCACATGGCTGGTTCCCTGTGCTCAGGGACCACGTGTCCATCACCTCACATCTTCCTGGACAGATCTCTCGCCTGGTTCTTTCCCAGAATTCTTCCTCCTCCCAGATGTCCACCTCCTATTTTCTGCCTAAACAATAAGCCACCAGATTTTTTTAAAATTTATTATATATAGTGTTCTGCCTGCATGTATGCTTCAAAGCCAGAAGAGGGCACTAGATCTCATTGTAGATGGCTATGAGCCACCATGTAGTTGCTGGGAATTGAACTCAGGACCTTTAGAAGAGCAACCAAAGCTCTTAACCGCTGAGCCATCTTTCAAGGCCCAGATTTATTATTGACAGGTGCCGCAGCCATACAAACATAAGATATTCTCTCTACAGAGGCTAAGACTCAGGAAGTAAACAACTCAAAAAGTCTCAAGAAGGGGGCTGGAAAGGTGGCTCAGCAGTTAAGAGCACAGACTGCTCTTCCAGAGGTCCTGAGTTCAATTCCCAGCAACCACATGGTGGCTCACAACCATCTGTAACAGGATCCGATGCCCTCTTGTGGTGCATCTGAAAACAGCTACAGTGTACTCATAAATAAATAAAATTTTTTTTTTTTTTTTTTTTTTTTTTGGTCTTTTTGAGACAGGGTTTCTCTGTACAGCCCTGGCTGTCCTGGAACTCACTCTGTAGACCAGGATGGCCTTGAACTCAGAAATCCGCCTGCCTCTGCCTCCTAGAGTGCTGGGATTACAGGCGTGCGCCACCACGGCCCGGCTAAATAAATAAATCTTAAAAAAAAAAAAAAAAGTCTCAGGAAGTCCCTGAAACAGATGTGCTAGGGTCTTTCTCCTTGAGCTTGTGGTAGCACTGTTTGGAAGAGACTGTCAGCCAGGTTTCCAGCTTTCAAGAAGATGGGGTGGGCTTTCAGTGACACTGGTTTTTGTGTCCTTCCTTCTCTTGAGAATCACCCTTCATTCATATACCTGTAAGGATCCCCAGCAAACTCAAAGCTTTCACCACATTGGACTTGGGTGGTATCCTTACTTTGTCCTCAATTCCTTATCTTGAGTGAGCAGATGTCTGTTTACGCCCCAGCCTGGGTCAGAGGGCACTTACAAGCTCCCACCCAGCTCGCTCTTTTCTGGGCCTTTGGATGTGTTGCTTTCTCTTTCTGAAACTTCTTGTATTTAAGATTTCCTCCTGGAAAATAAATACCCAGGCAACTCTTAGGGAGGGGCCAGAGTCGCTGGTCCTTGCTACTTTGTAGGCTTCTTTTCCCACCTTTTATCTCCCAGTTTCACCCCCTATCACTAGATAGGAGAGAAAGAAGGAGAGAGGAAAGAGAAGGGAGAGGGGAGAGGGGAGAGAGAGGAGAGAGGGGAGAGAGAGGAGAGAGGGGAGAGAGGGGAGAGAGAGGAGAGAGAGGGGAGAGAAGGGAGAGAGAGGGGAGAGAGAGGGGAGAGAGGGGCGAGAGGGGAGAGGAGAGAGAGGGGAGAGAAGGGAGAGAGAGGGGAGAGAGAGGGGAGAGAGGGGAGAGAGAGGGGAGAGAGGGGAGAGAGGAGAAAGGAGAGAGAGGGGAGAGAGGGAAAGAGAATCAGTGAATCTAATTTCTTCTGTTTTTTCTTTCACCATGGCTACTAGCCAGAACACCCCCACCCAGCAATCATCGGCCGCCGACCCCCCTCTCAGGGCTCTAGCATTTATAGCCTCTGAAGAGTTCTCAGAATTCCAAATGCCACACAATCACAGAAACTGTCTTCAGCTGGGAGAGCCGTGCCTCCACTAGAGCACGCGGCAAACCATGGTCAGCTGCTGCAGACAGCCCAAGCAGCCTCACATCCCCACACCCGGGATTAAAACAAAAGCACATTTTTATAATATTTCTGTTTTTAAAATAAGCCAAAATTCCAGAATTATCAAACTGTCACTACAGGTGAGAGGTATAGAACCCCCTTCTTTAGAGAGACTCTGTCTATCTGTTGTCCAGCCCTGGTTGAGCTCTCTAAAGTGTAGTCATATGTTTCTTGACCTGTATACCCCCAAGTCGTGTGCTTTAGGGACAAGAAACAGGCTTCTTTGACATAGGTTCTGTACAATAGAAGCCCAGGTATGTAGTAAATGCACACTGAATGGATGGGAACTCAAGAAGGCATAGGATACAGCTGGGGGAAGAACCTCATTAACTTGCCGTTAGGAAGAGAATGGAGAGCAGGAGGAGGAGAGAGCCCCCACCTGAGAAGGCCAGACCCCACTCTGCCTCTGGAGCCATCTATGTATGTATGTATGTATGTATGTATGTATGTATCTATCTATCTATCTATCTATCTATCTATCTATCTATATCAGAGCAACTGTCATCTGGTGCTAGAATGCCCCCCAATAGTCAGCTACCTCCTCATGATACAACCTGGGAGGTGACTCCTCCTCTAGCTCCCTCCTGAGGGAAACTGGTGACTCCCAGAAACTGAGGTGTGCTGATAACTGAAGCACTCTGGACGCTGTGTGGGCCTCTATTCTTGCAAAGACAGATGGCATTCACTGTTAGCTGGCAGTAAAGACTCTTGTGTGCTCCTGCACACTTAGAAGTCTTCTGTTCTGGCACTCTAGTTCCCACACATCTTGAGTTGAGCAACCATCTTCATATTACCCTGTACAGAACAGAGACTTAACTCCAACATTACCCAGCACTCTGCCTCTGGGTGCGGCCATGAGTAGTGGAGATAGAAGTCCCCTCCTCAGTTCTTTAATACAAGGTCTCCTGTAGTCCAGCTGGCCTTAGACTCATTGTGTAGTGAGGATAACCTTGAATTCCTGACCCTTCTGCCTCCACCTTCTAAGTCCTAGAATTCTGGAGTACTCAGTACAGGGCCTGAGCATGGTTCTCTCACTGGTCAGCTTTCCTTACAGCTGCTCCAAGAAGGCCCTTGTTGGTCTGTGGCTCTGACCCAACTCATTTGAGTCTCTTGTTTACCTAGGAAGAATCCAGCACACTCAGAATAGTGGTTCAGTTCTGACAGATTTACCCTCTTCTCTGAATTCTTGAGCCACTCTTTCTTGGGAACCCAACGACCTTAGTCACTGTTCTATTGCTGAAAGAGACATCATGACCAAGACAACTCTAATGAAAGATAACACTTAATTGGGGGCTTGCTTACAATTTTAGATGCATAGTCTATCATCATCATGGCAGAGAGCATGGTAGCAGCCAGGCAGGCATGATGCTGGAGAAATTTCTGAGGGCTACATCCTGATCCAGAGAAAGAGTGAGAGAGTGAGAGAGAGAGAACAGAGAGGAGGGAGGGAGGGAGGGAGAGAGAGAGAGAGAGAGAGAGAGAGAGAGAGAGAGAGAGAGGCAGAGGCACAGAAAGACAGAGAGAGAGAGAGAGAGAGAGAGAGAGAGAGAGAGAGAGAGAGAGAGAGAGAGAGCACAGCATGAGTGCTTAGGTCTGGCCTAAGTTTTGAAACCTCAAAGCCCAACCCCAGCTACACACCTACTCCAACAAGGCTACACCTCCTAACCCTTTTTTTTTTTTTAAGATTTATTTATCTATTTTATGTATATGAGTACACTGCAGCTGTCTTCAGACACACTAGAGGAGGACATCTGATCCCATTACAGATGGTTGTGAGCAACCATGTAGTTGCTGGGAATTGAACTAAGGACTTTAGGAAGAACAGTCAGTGCCCTTAACCGCTGACCCAGCTCTCTGGCTCCTCCTAATCCTTCTAATCCTTTCAGACCGGTGCCATTATCTGGTGACTAAGCATTCAACTATTTGAGCCTTTGGGAGCCATTCTTATTCAAATCACACCAGCCTTTCCAGGTAGTGTGGTGCCACCATTCCAGCTGCAGAGACATATTTCCATGGACCAACTACCACTTTAGGCCAGCCTTGTGTTTTGGGAAATATTAAAACAAACAAACAAACAAAAACAAAAACAAAAAACAAAAAAACCCGACTGGACACGTTCCCTCGCTTGTGCCTCTGCCCTAGTGGCCTGGCCGGCCATGCACTGGTGGGCAATGGCCGGTTTGTTATGCGCAGAGATTCTGACTCTGAACTCCACAGTCTCTCCACCCGGCTTGCTAGGTTCCCACTGGTGAGTGGCTACCACACCAACCCAGTGTCAGGTAAACCCATGCTTGGCTGCTGTATACCATTCGCTCTGAACCCAAATGAGCCACATGAAGGAAAATGCAACACAAACTTAGTTCAGAAACAGCGATAACTCAATCGCTGGGCACAACTAAAACCCAATCTTGTAAGCCTTATTAAAATCTGATCCCTCCGGTGGTGAATCCTTGTGGATCACCCATGATACCTCCTTGGAAACTCTAGCAGCTACACCTTACCCCTCTGCTGTCCCAGGACCAAAGAGAACCAACTTCCTCCTGCTTCCTCTCTTCTTCCATCCAACCTGGAAGTCCTGCCAATTCGCCCAGTGATTGGCTCCTTTATTCACTGGGGGATTAGGTCACAAGAACAGTACCAGGCCCATTCATGACAGCTTTGGACTACTAACCAGCAGAGGTGGGCCAGCTATGGGAACTGCTGTGTAGATGACGCCCCTCAGGTTACACTGTGTGAAGGCCTGTTCCAGTTGGTCTCTCCTAGTTACTCTCTTTCTCACCTGTTCTTAGTAGCCCTTGTCCAATCTCAGAAGTCCCCAGGAATAGGACCAGGATCTTCTTTCTCTGCCCCCAGCTATATATGTCTTGTACTCTGTACCCAGATTTCTCCTACCAGGGCTCTTAACCCACCTGAACAAGCATCAGATGATGTTCCTTCACGGAGGCCATTCCAGAGCCAGGGCAGAGATGTCAGCTTTTCCCAGGGAGACGCTGCCTGAGCCCCCGAGGCATCTGGGCAATGTCATCACTACAGCTCAGCTCCTGGCTATGCAGGCCAGGCCGCAACATTTGCTATGAATACACAGTGCAGAATGCTGAGGGAGTTTTCCCACTCAAGGGGCACATTGTAGCTGGGACCTCCCCACAACTTGAATTGTGCACCTATGTAAGTTCTTTCTACAGTCTGGTCTCAGTTTCTCCACCTGACCAGGGGAAATTGCACTGAACGCTGAAAGGCTGAAAAGGGTGTCCTTCTACCTGGGTTAAAGCCTGCTTACTGTATTCCTTCCTTGGGTCCTGCTTCAAGACAGAAGACCAGACAAAAGTACAGGGCAAGGTTGAAGCTGTAACAGATCTGGAGGCAGAGCTCTACCATACATCCACTTGGAGGGGGAACTCTGCAGTCATCCCTACCCTAGGGGGCTCTAGGCTAGACTGTGGGCCAAGGGCTATCAACGCATATGGTCCAAAGGCTGCCGAGCCTTCTCTGCCACTGTCTGCAGTAGAAAGACAAAAAGGGTTGTCTGCCTGCCCCAACTCTCCTGTCTCCTCCCAGTCCTCACCCTCACTTGTTTTCCGGACTCCATCTTCCATGCCTGTTGTTCCTGGGGTCCCCACAGCAGGTGCCTCCAAGTGGGCCAGAGCGCATTGCATTCCACCTGCTGGGCATAGTCTTGAAGGCAGCAGGCCTGCAGAGGAGCTGGGGAGTGCTGGCTCACCCTCTTCTCCTCACCAAGCAGGAGTCTGTAGCCTTGGGCAAAGCAGATTCCTAGCTACAGGCTCAGCTGATGGCCAGTTAGGTATCTTGAGTCATAGCTTATACACATGGGAGTGTGGCTCATAGCTTGGGGAAGGGCGGGGCGGAGAAAGGTAGACTGCTCCACTACTATTACTACAGCAAGCTCGAGATGTGCAAGTTCCACCCTAGCTGACCTGAGGCTCACCACTCTCCCTTGTAGCTGCAGAGGGCTCCAGAGCTCAGGATGGCCATACCAGGGGCTCTATTGTGGAATGCCAGAGAATGGGGAGACTAAGGAGATGGGTTGTCTACTGGGTCCTGAGGGTTACCCAGGCCAGGTGGAGAGCAGTTGGATCCATGAGAGTCATCAATGGGTTGAGACCATGAGTCATTAAAACTTAGAAATCTTGGCAATCCAAGAGGCTTTACCCATATCCTTGCAAAGAGCAGAGAAGGCGGTGACCTTACCAGGAAGCCTCAGCCTACAAAGTCACCTCCCTATCTCTGGAGATAGCCACTTTATCTAGTTATATAAGGAAGCACTAATCTGCCTCTTCCCTCTTCCTCCGTCTCCTGCCAGTGAGTGTCTCTCACCTCAGCACATACTTCCCAATATAAGCATGGCTCCACAGTCAGCCACGAGAGAGCCAGTTCGACAGGGCCTCCCTGCTGGGTGTTCCATCCCCACCTCCACCCCCCCTCGTCTCCTTCAGACTCTGAGGACATGAGTCCTGATGTGGACAGGAGCTCCGAGGATCTTGGAGCTTGCATCCTGGTAAGGGGAACTTGTCAGTTTAGAAGACTTCTTTGGGGCTGCAGGTAGGCAAGAAGGACCTGGGGGAGAGGATGGGGGACTCTTTTCTTTTTGATCATTGACTCACAGCAGGCCTGGCTTCACCTCATCTCGTGCTCACACGCCTGCAGAATTTGGGCTTGTTTCAGCGAGGCCTCCGGCACTACACAGGGGTGGCTGGCCAGCGTCATGTTCTGCCACCTGTTCTCCGCCAGCCAGACCGGAAGCCCCTTCGCCAGCTTCCTACGTGGGTCTGTCTGAACACCTGCCAGGAAGAGTGGAGACTTGCTGTGACCTGGATTCCAGGAGGCTACTGTAGTTGATTCCCTCACTTAGCTGTGTAGTGGGGTTCTGGGGGTACACACAGAGCAGTGGGCACAGGTAGGAGTACCAGGGACAGCTGGGGGGGGCTGGGTGTGTCCGCAGGTGCTCTGCAGCAAGCCTTGCAGGTTTCAGACATGGACCAGTCCTGGTTCCTAAGTACAGGGTTGAGATACAGAACTGGGGACCAGCCCATCCTTCACCCCTGGCCCAGAGTCCCTCTATGGTTTGATTCAGACTTCACATACACATCAACCCCACCCATCTCGTGCTCAGTTCTAGGTTTCCTTGAGCTATGGGTGCTGACCGCAGACAGCCTTCCCCAATCAACAAGACCTTGTTTGGTCCTCACAGGAGCCAGTTTGGGAGGGGACAGGATGATGGGTGCCTCAGGCCATGCTGGCAGTCCAGGAAAGCCTGGCGTTTGTACCCAGTACTGACCAGCTCAAGAGCTCACTTCTCCCAGCTGCCACTGCCCAGTAGTCTTCCTCCAGGGACGGAAGATGGAAACTGTAGGTCTCAGATGGATAGTCGCAAGCGGCTTCCTTTATGACGTGGGAGCCAGAAGCCCCATCTCTGCCCTGGCACTTCTCTGGCTTCACTCCTGCCTTCCATGCCCACCACGTTGGTGAAGGGACTCATGGGCTAGCAGTTTGGTTGGCACCAACTTTTCTCACCACTGGCCTCTTGACAAGGGCTGGACCAAGCTCTCCTGGGATTTCATCCACTCACAGGATGTGGGGGGATGCTGTGACCTTCCCATTCCCAGGCTCTAGGTCTCCTGTTCTAGCTTTAGGAAGGGCCTAGAAGACACCTCCATTTGAGCCCCTCTCCTACCCCACCCTTCAGGGCTCTTATATCCCCAGAACTTTGTCCCTCTCAGGTTGGCACCACCTTCCAGCAGGCCCCTCCCCCTTTAAGCAGGTCGACCCCTCCCACTCCAGGCCCAAAGCCCCTCCTTGTTGTCTTCCTACATCAGCACCACCCAAGTTCACTCTAAAACACTGCGAGGACTGACCTGCACTCTGGCACAGCACCCACAAGTCCACCCTGACTAGGCCCAGGATGCTTCCAGTTAGGCAGCCTCTTGCCCTCTTTGAGAAGCAGAGCTGTGCTGAGCTTGTTTTAAGAGGCTTCCAAGCCAGAGTGCTGGGTGAGAGCCAGGAGAGGGTGGAGTCACAGCACAGAGAAGAGCCTGACCCTCCAGGATGCGTCCCAGGGAGGTGACCGTACAGCTGAGGCTCAAATGGACATCAATTCATTCCAGGCAGGACAAAGCTGGATATGGCAGAGGAGAATTCAAGGGCAGACAGAAGAGAGGGCACAGGGGCCCATGAACCTGGGAGGAACAAAAAAGGTAGAGAGAAATAGTAGCTGTAGGAGCTGAATAAAAGCAGAACGGGAGGCTGGGCGTGGTGGCGCATGGTGGCGCACGCCTTTAATCCCAGCACTTGGGAGGCAGAGGCAGGCGGATTTCTGAGTTTGAGGCCAGCCTGGTCTACAGAGTGAGTTCCAGGGCAGCCAGGACCACCCAGAGAAACCCTGTCTCGAAAAACCAAAAAAAAAAAAAAAAAAAAAAAGCAGAATGGGGCATCGCCTTGGTGCCCTGGAGTCATGCTGCAGACCAGTCACAGAAAAGTCTTGATGGGCACAGGGCACAGGCTGGGGGAAGTGTGTGCTTAGGAGCAGTGGGTGAACAGCCAGCCTCCTTTTGGGGGAGCATGGGGGTAAGTGTGGGGTAGAGAGGCCAGTCCAAGTTTCCTCTGAACAGAGTACTGGGGAGATGAGACACACACATAGAAGTGAGTCAACCTAACTTTACTTCGGGACCAGTTCTTCCCTTCTGCTAGGCGCTATGAAGAGAGCCAAGAGGACGAAGGTCTAATAGGAGATCATCAGGAAGGAAGGCCAAACTGCAGCCTCTGGAGAGGACAGGGCTAGGAGACAGCTCCCGTATCAGTGTCAGCAAGAGGTGCCTTCTGTAGAGGGTGTAGGGGCTGCGGGTAGATTGCCTAGATGTTTCATGTTAGGAGGGCAGGCAGGAAGACTGCCTAAACTACCCCATTTCTGATGCTTGGGGTAGGGCAGGAAACAGGAACTTTTTGAAGCTGTGAGTCTTGAATTGGAGGATAGATACTGTTTTCTCGTTGCCATGGAAACATGGGTGGGCAGCATTGGTGGGAGGTGAAGACACCACAGAAACCTGTGAATGAATGAATTTCTGTCAGTGTGGGCCTGGCCTCAGGTGGGAGCTGCATCTTCTGACGCCTAGATTTTTCAATCTTTGGCTCCTAGGCTGGAAACCAATGGGGCAGGACGCAGGGGCAGCAGCAGTTGAAATGGCTGTTGAATGTCTGCGTGGTTAGAAGGTGACTATGGGGTCGGTTTGAGTTTGTTAGCTTTTTCCACTCGGCTTTTTCACTCAGCCACTGTTTTTTTACTTGGATGGTGATGAAGATGCCGTGCCATTACCTCAGAACCAGAGGCAAAGGACTGTAAAGACAGTTTACACTGCAGAGGGGCTCCGGAGCGACAGCCTGGTGGGCGCACATCCTGTAGGGGCAGGGGGGACTAGGGGAACCCTGGCTGTCCCCGCTGAGTCAGCGAGCTCCTAAAGCTGTGCCCCGCCCTGGCCGGCCGCCGCAGCCTCGCGGACCTCGCGTGGCGTGGGGCAATTAGGCGCCGCACCCGCCCGCTTGGCTGCGCGACGCGCGGAGGCGGGGACGCCGTCAAAGCGAGGCCCAACCAAAGGACCGCGACTTGTGCGGTCTGAAAAAATAAGACCTCATGATCCTGCCACGACAAAGCGTTGGACAGTAGGTGGGAGGGGTCTAGACTGGGTGCCTCACGCCGATGCCGCAGCAAAAGGACTGGCCGAGTGACTCGAGTGGCAGAGCGGGAGCGCGGCGCGGGGCTTGTGTGTGGCTTGGGTTTCCTAGCCCAGCAACCCTGCTGACTGACAGCAAGACGCTCTGAGGTGTTCAAGGGAAGGGGACATCTTCTCCGTCAGACCCCACCGCCGAGGCCCGTGGGGATCTTCCCGGAGATTGCTCGTCAAGCTCGAGCGAGCTGGGGCGTGGCGCCAAGACTTTCAAAAAACCCGCACAAGCCGAGAGCAGAATGTGTCGTTTGCTTCTTGCGCGCAAGCGGAGTCGCGCCCGTCTTCCTTTGCCCGGGCGCACCAGCCGCCTTCGTCTCTAGCGCCCTCCCGGGCCCCGGGAGGACAATGCCGGTCCTCTCCGCACGCAGGAAGAGGCTGGCGAGCACAGCTGGGCCGCGGCGGGGAAGCGGCCCCAGCCTGGCATTTCGGTGGGTTCCTCCTTTAGGCCCAGAGTCGGCCTCAGACCGTGGTCGCGGCCGCGCACCGATGCGGCCTCGGGGGCCTAGGTGCACCTCAGCACGGAGAGGGGCAGGCCGCGGCCCGAGGCTGCTCCCCGGACCTCCCGGAAGAGACTTCCACCGATGCGGCCGGGACCCTGGCGGGGCAGGCCAGTCCCCCAGAGTCTGCGAGTTAAGGGCTAGAGCGGTCAGGCCTCTGGGCCGGGTCGAGCCCGGGCCGCCGACGGCTGCGTCACGCGAGGGGGCGGTGCTGCCACGGGCGGAGGCCAGAGCCGGAAGCGGAAGAGGCGCTCGGAGTGGGGAGTGGGGCCTAGCCGCAGCCGGAGCCTGGGAGACGGTGAGTGTGGGCCCGAGCCCGCGGCCGGGCATCTGGGGTGAGTCGGTGGGGACGGCCAAGCTGGTTCAGGTACCTTGACACCCGGTCGGGTCTCGGCATGTACCTGTTTTCCTCTTCTGCCCACGTCAGGCCGCGGTCCCGACCTCTCACCCCTGACCCGCCGCTTCTCTCCCGGAGGGCGGTCACTGCAGACCCCTTTTCTGGTTCCCGCGGTGTTGGAGGCGGAGCTCCAGCGGCCTCGGAGCCGGCTGGGAAGATTCACTTTGGACCCCGCGCCGGCCCGCAGGCTGGGGTCGAGTCCGATCTAGGCTATCCTGGAAAGGCTTTCCCTGCCCCGAGCTCGAGGCTTAGCCCGCAGACCACCTTCGCGTGCCGCCTGGAGTTTGATTCTGGCCCAGGCTGGCCATCCCTCTGGTCGCCGGGTCTTCCCTGGCGGTTACGGGGAACGGGGCTCTGCGATCTCTGGGATCCCGGCAGACGGAAGGGACTCGAGTGCGGGCCGCCGGCCCCGTCGGTGTTTTCTTATGATGGAACCGCTCCATCCCGGAGAATGGACCAGACCAAGCCAGGAGTACAAATGTCCAGGCTGCTCCTCGGTCCGGTCGGGAGCTTCTATGCTTTAGTTCCGGGTGCGGGTGCCCTGATGCTTGGGTGGGAATTGCCTGAGTCTAGCCCCCATCAAGGCGGAGTTGGCGGCCTTCCAGCTTCCCTCCTCCGTGCCCTTGAAAAGGAGGAGCGTTTTGCCCGGTGGCAGCCGCAGCTTGCGAGGTGGCAGGTTTGAGGTTGCAGCGGTGGGGCACTGCCAGCCAAAAATAACCATGGGTCGCTTGGGTGGCAGGAATCCGGGAGGGCAGCCGCTGACCTGGCTGGCTGCTCTTCTTGTTAGCCCGGTTCTCTAGCCAGGAACAGCAAATGAGAAGCCAGAGAGGCCTGTGCTCAGAGAAAAGCTGGCATTCTTAGCTTGTTTCATTGGTCACATTGCCTTTTTCTTCTTTGTGCAGAGCAGAGCCTCCCAAAGCATAATTGTGGTCCTTAAGTTTTGAAAAGCTTCTCTGCTGAGGTCTCATGGAATCAGGGAATTTGTGAGAAATAGGCTCAAAAGACCTGTCTGGGAGGATGACGTGGGCCACCTGGTATTTCCCATTTTTCACCTGCCTGGGATGCGTTGCAAGGGAGATGATCTCCATTACAACCTATGTGTGGTACTTCATGGCCAAAATACTTAGCCATCTCTGCCAGTCTGAGAGGTGTTATCTTCATTTTTCAGGCATGACAGCTGAAGTCTAGAGTGACTTGTATAAGGCCACAGGGCCAGTAAGTGGCAGCACTGGGCTCGAGTTCAAGGTTTCCTGCCAAAACTTCCTACCCGGTCCCTTGGAAGGAATTATAAATTAAGGCATTCAACATAGCCCTGAGTGTTACCCGGAACCTTCTCAGTGCTAATGAAAGGCTGTCTTTAGTACTTCTTGTGGCCCAAACCTGTGCTAGGATTTTGACTGTATAGGCAGACATTTTTAATTCTGATGGAGCCTGTAAGAGATTATTGTTCCCTTGTTTCAAGAGGAGGCTGAAGCTCAGAGTGGTTTAATAACCTGCCCAGAGGAGGCAGTGAAGGGGCAGTGCTGTGGGTCAGGTTGGCACTCAACCCTGAAGCTGTGGCTTTCCACTCAGTAGACATATGGTCACAAAAATCCAGTTAGGTCCCAAAAGGAAAATTTTGGCCTGCTGTAGATTAGACCATATTACCACATCCTCCAGATAGGATGCTTAGGGTGCTCTGTCTGCCTGGTGAAGATGGGCAGGACCACTTGCCTTTTGGGAAGATGTGTGCCCTGACCAGCAGGATGTCTTTTGGGGTCAGTTAGTGAGACATGAGATACTGCTTTCAGGCCATAGCTTGAGCACCTTCCATAAGATAATGGGGTGGCGGAACATTCAGATGAGTGTGAAAACAAGTTATGGATTTTATGAAGTGTTTATTGCCAAGGCTTTCTGGGTACCCAGACTTTTCAGTTGGTGGGTTGCTAGTGGGAAGGTAGATGGCAGTGCCTTTCTTAGGGTTCCCAGAGGCTCCCAGAGGTTTAGATAAATTGCCTCCCCATCCTGCTCATACACAAATACCTATTTCATCTTTGGACTTTGCTGGTGAGATGGAGCAGCCTTGATGGATTTGTTTAAAAGGTGCTTGGCCGGGCAAGCCTAGGTCTGTGCACTGCTAGAGGTTGGGTGTGAGCAACTGAAGGATTGGAAAGCAAACAAGCTGTGCTCTCTCATTCCTGGCCATCTGGTGGAGAAAATGGGAAGGGGCTGGATATGGGTGGGAACCGTGCCAGACCATGTAGCCATCTCAACTGGCTGCTGGTCCGGTCCCACTTGGGAGTCTCTGTATTGGATCTAAGTACTCCGTGGCTAAGGAATACTTGTCCTACTTCCCGGTGTAGACTTACTGCCGCATCTTCTTGGCTCCTCCAGAGATAGCGCACAAGAGTGCTGGAGTGGGAGGAGCTAGAAGGGATGGCAATGAGCTGTTAGTGAAAGAGGAAACACCTGGTATGGGACTCTAGTTGGTCTGAGGGCCACTAAAATGTGCCTCAAGCAAGCAGCTTAGATTCCCTGAGGATTGTGGCACCTTCCTGGGCTGAGACTGGATGGGCAGGCCTTCTAGGCCCAGGCCCACTTGGCTGGAACCTGGTAGAGGTAGGGAATATTGGTGAGACATTGTGTCTTCGTTCAAGGGTCAGAGTTCTCATTTCTCCTGTGGTTCCTCACTGACTGAGGAGTTTTGAATTTCTTTGAGTCCAGTTCATTGCTTAGCCAGGCAAGTTTCAGTTTAGTGCTTTGGCTCTATGCCACCAGTTTATTAGCTTCAGGCTTCTACAACATTTAGGTTATAGGATCCCATAAGCATGAAGAAATTGAGCAAAAAGCACTCCTTTTCCTCCTGTCTTGGCATCTCTGTGGCAGTGCTCAGCATCCCACTACATCTCCTTGTGTATCTGGGTCCTGACTTCCACAGTTCAAGTGTTTAGGCCCCTAGGCCAGGCTGGAGAGGCACCTGTTTGTTGTTTATTCACTTGGCAAAGGAGGGAGTCATCCGTCCATTGTCTGCTGTTCTGTCACTGTGACCTCAGAGTTCTTCTTTACTTCATAAACCCCTGGGAGGGGCTGCCCCTAAATAGAACAATGGGCCTCTTCTTCAGGAACACCTGGCCGCACCAGGCAGCCTTGTGGCTGGAAGCAGTGAGCCGTGTGTTGAGCAGGGCTTTCTCTTTCTTGTGGCCTAGATGCATCACTGTAAGCGATACCGTTCCCCAGAGCCAGACCCATACCTGAGCTACCGCTGGAAAAGGAGGCGGTCTTACAGTCGGGAGCATGAAGGTCGACTGCGATACCCATCCCGAAGGGAGCCTCCCCCACGGAGATCACGGTCCAGAAGGTGAGTGGGATCTGGCTTGGAAGAAACACTGTTTTCCTCAGCTAGATGAGCAAAATGACCCAGAGGCTCTGGTGGTTTCAGGTTCCTTTAGGTGACTGTTTCTGCCCAGCTGCCCCCTAGATTCTTGCCCTGACCTCTTTGGTATCCTTCCTTCCTTCCTTCCTTCCTTCCTTCCTTCCTTCCTTCCTTCCTTCCCATCCTTTTTTTTCTTTGTCACAGAGTAGTCTTTCTCCCTCTGTATTTTCTAGTCCAGTACCCTACCCTTGAGCCTTCCTCAGTGGAAGTAGGAACATCGCCCTAGCCTTCAACGACTGGCCTCAAGTCCTATTTGGGTCCCCAGACCAAAGTTACAGTTGTACCAGGCTGGTCAACTCTGCTACTCTTGGGACTCCTGTGCTCCCCTTCCTCTTCTCCTTCCTCCCTCTGTGGCACTAGAGGGACGCTGTCATTACCCAGGGCTCTGGAGAGTAAGCTTGATACCTTTGTACCTTCTCTTTTCCTGTTCACTCCCCCTGAGCCTGGATACTTCAGCTCTAACAGGCTTTCCTTGAGAGCCTCTGCAGGGGCCCTGCCAAAGGCCTCGTGCCTGCTGGCAGGAACCTGCCTAGTAGGGCCCTTCTTGACTCGTGCCGCTACTCCTCTTGGCAGCCATGATCGTATACCCTACCAGCGGAGGTACCGGGAGCACCGTGACAGCGATACATACCGGTGTGAAGAGCGGAGCCCATCCTTTGGGGAGGACTGCTATGGGTCTTCACGTTCTCGACATCGGAGACGGTCACGAGAGAGGGGGCCGTACCGTACCCGCAAGCATGCCCACCACTGTCACAAACGCCGAACCAGGTCTTGTAGCAGCGCCTCCTCGGTGAGTGGTGGCCAAAGTGTGCTAACAGGGGCCAAAAGGCCTCACCTCTTTCTCGCCTTCTCTCAGGCTAGCTGGTCTGGGTGAGTACTGGCAACCCTGTGTACATATACCATTGTGGGTACACACATGAGGGGTGTGTGTGTGTGTGTGTGTGTGTGTGTGTGTGTACGCGCGCGTGCACTGTGTGGTACAGAACTGAGCAAGGATGTTATGCCTTCCATCTTCTGGCCCCTTGCCAGTGGCAACTATAGGGGTCTGGCTCCGGCGGTGGCTGATTTCCAGCCTGTCTGTATCTACCCACTGTTCCAGACATAAGCTACATGGTATATATGATTGGGACACACTTCTCAGGGCTGGTACTAAGATTGTTGGTTTATGGTTTGGGGCTATATGGCCTGGTCTTTATCATATCAGGTCTGTCCATCAGGCCTGCCCCATAGCTAAGTGCTTTGATGAGTGTGGACTTGACCACCTCCATAGCCCTCCTCACTCAGAGGACCAGAGTCTGTATTATCCAATAAAAAATGGACACTCTACCAGTCAATTTTATTTTTCTTTTTTGAATGCTGGGAGTCCAACCCAGGGCCCATACATACTAGGCAGGTACTCTACCACCGAACTGTATCACACCCCATACCCTACACTTCTCTTTGTTTTTGAAAGTCTTATGTATTCCAGGCTAGCCTAAAACTCGTGATCCTTTTCCCTCTACTTCCTGAGTGCTAGGCACCACCGCCTGGCTTCCTAGCCCTTTCTTTTTTTTGATATGGGTCTTGAATTTCTGTGTTTACCTTTCCAAATTGCTGGTCTGTGAGCACATCACTTTGCCCTGTCAGCTCAGATTGGGAGCTTCTCATCTGACCTCCAGCCGGGCTCTCTTCTGCCTTGTTCCTTTGTAGGTGGGTTACTTATGGTAAGGAGAGGCAGCTGTTTGCGTGATAAGGTCCCAGGCCTCACCTTGTTGCAGGCCACTTAAAGAACAGAGGTTGGCCAGCATTCTAGGGTGGTGTGTTGAACAGACCAAAAGCCCACTGTACTCAATCCCATGGAAAAGGAAAGTCACTTGTGTTTCCAAGGTTATGTGCTGTCTTCTCTTCTTCCTGTTTGTTCTCCCCGTGGTGTCCTCCTGCTGGCCAAGAGGCCTCTTAGTAGTGGTGGGTTTGGTGAAGGTATCTTCTCTACCTAGTGCTGTGACTTGAGTGGTGTGAGTTGAAGGTTGACTCTTGCAGATGACTCAAGCATGGCCTGTTGCCTCACACAGTGCCATATGCTGCCACTGGGTGGCAGTGCAAGTCTGGTGCTCTGCTTATTTTTGGTGCCCTCTGTTGTTGTAGGATGGGTCTGGCTTAGGAGTGGCACAGTCTTAAGGCCAGGTCAGGAGCTGGCTTGGGGCCTGAAGGTCGGCTGGCCCAAAGGATCTCAGCCAGGCTCATTTCCTGCTGGAATCGGTGGCAGGAGGGCTGCTAGCAGAAGTGTTTCTGGTAGTTGGTTAAGTCTGGCCAAGGATGTCATGTGGGGGCAGGTAGTAGCTTGGTTCTACGTGGCAGTTGTTGAATATGTTGTAAGGCTTTGTGGGCCAGCAGAGGCAGACAAAGGCTGAGCATACTGTTGCTGCTGAAGCCAGGATAGCCCTACAACCGGTCCAGAAGGCTGGATCCAGGTTGGGCCAGCCACGCCATCTTCAGCTCTGGCCAGATCCATGGGAGGGTCAGGGAGGGGGAAGACTTAGAAGAGGAGGGAGTCAGGGCTGTGGCTGTCCTTGGGGCCTGGCCCCTCTGTGTCAGAGGCTGGACATCTTTCTGAGCATTTGTGGCACTCTTCTTAGAGATAATGTCCGAGTTTTCTTACATACCTGTAGCTGTTTTTGCTTTTCTGTTTTGAAGTCAGTTTGTGTCTTGACGTGTCCCTTGCAATATCCCTATCGTTATATATGCTGTGTGCCTTATGAAATGCTGGGATCTGGAAAATCCAACCAACCAACCCACCGGCTCCTCACCGTCTCCACCTCTGCCTTTGACTGACAACTCAATCTGTCAATCGGAACCGCCTACCATGCGATTGGTCGGATGGCGTTTCGGGGGGCGGTGCATGCAGAGAAGCCAACAGAGCAGTAAGCGCAGCAGCCGGAGTGTGGAAGATGACAAGGAGGGCCACCTGGTGTGCCGGATCGGCGATTGGCTCCAAGAGCGATGTACAGCCACCTTTCGTAAAACTTTACCTCTCTACTTTCTACCCCCCTTGTTAGATGAGACCTCTCCTGCGTGGAGGGGCCTCTAGTGCGCGTGGCGCCTTAGTGGGGCCACCAGTAATTGCCTGAATGACACAGACACTAGCAACTTCTGTTTTAAAGAGTGTAGCAGTGAGCAAGAACCTTTGTTGTTTTTGAGGATTTGAATGCTGTGAACTTGCAGGAGCTGCCACCCTCCTCCCCTCCGGACTCTCATGCCTAGCTTCTTCTTTCTCGCAGATGAGATCGTGGGGAACCTGGGTGAAGGCACCTTTGGCAAGGTGGTGGAGTGCTTGGACCATGCCAGGTGAGCCTGCGGCGCAGATACCCTTGAAGGAGCTAGTGCAGCTCTTTCTGGAGGGTTGTGCCATTGTGTGCTGGATTTGCTGATCTCATGAAATAAGGGGACATTCTTGGGATTTGACAGGCACGTGATATCCCTACAAGAACTTTTGTTCGTGTGTGCCTCTTCCCTGGTTACCCATTTCTGAGCTGGAGCATTAGATATGTGGCCTGGTGCTGCATCCCATGAACTCTTGGAGATTTTTGGCCAGGCTTCAGCCATTTTTCTGGTTTCTTGAGCAAAGAAAAGGGTACATAATAAGGTCCTGGGAACCTTTAAAAAATTCAGAGGAAGTCACTGCAGGGCCAGTGGAGGTGGACTTCAGCTCTGCCAGCAGGGCCAGGGGCTTCATTTGAAATGAGTTACATCTGTGTTAAAGATGACTGTGGGGAGGGACCTTGTTTCAGAAGTCTGAAGTAATGGCCTTTCCTCTTGGCCACAGGTTGAGAATGCTGCTGGCTTGACCTGATAGTGCCTTTGCCCCTCCCATGTCTGCCTGAGAGATCCCAGCTGAGGGAAATGAGACTTTGGCCTCTCTCACCAAACAGCTCCTACCTACCCCAGTGTAGCTAGAGTCATGAATAGTCCATGCCAGTTGGGAAGGCAGTGCCTGTGTGTGCCATAGTGCTGGAGCCAAATCATTCTCTCCAATCCGAGCAGTAGAACACTTAACCCTATCATGTCAGATTAGTCTTTGCTTCCTTCCCTGTAACTGTGTGTTAGGCAGCCCTCTGGGGAGCCAGTGTGTTCCTGCCTTAATAACCTCTAATTGCTTTAGTGCATTAGCTACAGAGCACTGGTATTCTCATTTGAGCTATGCTGGTCACTGCTTCAGAGATGAGAAATGAAGATGCTCGAGAGTTGCCCAGGTTACACCTCAGCCGCTGATGACAGAGCTGGGCTTGCTGTTCTTGGTCTCTCACATTAAGTGAGCTGTTCAGAAAAAGACCATTGGACTCAAAGTCAGCCATTCCCTCAGCTATGAGATGAAGTGCTAATGTGATGAGAAACTTCCTCCTGCTCCCATTTTCTATTCAAATACCCCTTCATCATGAACCTAGAATGAGTATAAAGGGACACATACACACTGTCCTGTGACCAGATGTAGACAGGACAGATCCAAGAACTCTAACCTTGGAAGACAGCTATTCTGTGGGCTGTCCTTCTTTGAGTAGCTGGGGGTAGGAAATGAGTCTCTGAAGTCACTGAAGGACAGACAAGGTCCTGGGTCCTTTAAGGGGATTGCAAAAGGAGTCAGTGCCGGACCAGTGGAGGTGGACGTCAGCTCTGCCAGCAGCCCTAGCAGGGGCTTCTTTTGAAATAAGTTATACATATGTTTAAAGATAAGGTTGTTGTGGGGGAAGGACCTTGTTAGAGAAGTTTGTAGTAGTGGCCTCTTTCTTTAGGCCTGCACTGCCCAAGAAACTAGAAAAAAAAGAGGGAGAGCAAAGCAGGGCATTCTGATGTGGTCTTTGCTCAGAGGCCAATGATGAACTTGTTCCTAGCATCAAGGCCAACCCTTGCGGTATCAGAGGATACACCGCGGTGGGCCAGGAGCACCTCATTTCAGGTCTCCACTGATATCTCAGTACTAGCTCTCTTTGGCAAGTCTTGGCAACCTAACCTAGGCTGCCATGTTTCCTTGTCTGCTCACATCCTGCAGATGGCCTACAGTGGGAGTGGAGTAGGAAGGGTAGAGCAACTGCTGCAGGAACTCTCTTGGGACACTGACGGAGTTGTTGGTCCTCTGTAGCTGGTGGTAAATTGAGGCAGTTAGATAGTTGGGGGAAAGGGCCTAGATGAGGGTGTACTATAAGGAGAGAGCCAAGCTTCCAGCGAAAATTCCACTACTGGTACTCTAACTGCTTGTTCAGTCTCACTACTGCCCAGATCAAGAAAGCTTAGCCTACAGAGTAGGTTGTCAGGTAAGCTTCCAGGGATTTGGAGTAGTCAAGATTAACTCAGATCCTCTGCCTGGATTCTCTCGGGGGAGCTGGAAGTTTCTGAGATCCTAAATACACATAACAACTTGGAAGCCAGGACTACCCATACAGATGCCAGGGGAGCTTGTGTGGTGAGCAGGGGTCTGGTGTTGCTTTCAACAGGCTAGACCTCAAGTATGAACAGTCTTAGAACCTGTAGTTTATACAGTGGGCTTCCTTATGAGTTGCTGGGTTTCAGGGAAGGGAAGAGAGCTGAGCACTTGGCTTATGGGAAACTTTGTTTCTTTCCTGCTCTGTAGAGGGAAGTCACAGGTTGCCCTGAAGATCATCCGTAATGTGGGCAAGTACCGGGAGGCTGCTCGTCTAGAAATTAATGTTCTCAAGAAAATCAAGGAAAAAGACAAAGAAAATAAATTGTGAGTATCTGCAGAGAGTAGACAGGCATCACTCAGTGGGGTGGCATTCTCTAGTTCCATCTGCCTGGACGCCCTGGGACATCTCAGTGTCCTGGAATTGGTACTATTCTCACAGTACTCAGGGAGTTTGACAGGCGCTCTTTCTGTAAAGAGCCCTTGGACATCAGGTTCTACCCTGCCTTGCATTTATGAGTTAAGGGACTTAACAGTTTGGGGACACTTAAAGAAGACACCAACTTCTCTACAAGCACTGAGGTAACGCGCCTGCCCAGGCCCTCAAGAAGCTCAGCAGTACATGGAGGCCTGTGCTGTACTGGTGCACTTGTATCTGCTGCCCTCAGTAACTGTCAGGGCTGCTCACCCTGGGTGCCATGAGTGAGTGAGCTGGGATCCAAATGTAGCCCCTCCACACGACGGGAAGTTCATCGGTGTGATAGTGGATTGAGATGTGCTTTGGCTCTGAGGCTTGCTTTTTTTTTTTTTTTTTCTTGCTTTTTTTTTTTTGGTTTTTCGAGACAGGGTTTCTCTGTAGCCCTGGCTGTCTTGGAACTCTCTGTAGACCAGGCTGGCCTTCAGAAATCCACCTACCTCTGCCTCCCAAGTGCTGGGATTAAAGACATGCGCCACCACTGCCTGGCTGAGGCTTGCTTTTTGTATTGGTGTGTAGAACAATGGCCTTTTTTGGGGGTAAGGTGAGGCAGAGCTTGAAACCAACTTGTCCTTTTCCTCTAGTCTCTGTGTCCTGATGTCTGACTGGTTCAACTTCCATGGTCATATGTGCATTGCCTTTGAGCTCCTGGGCAAGAACACCTTTGAGTTCCTGAAGGAGAACAACTTCCAGCCTTATCCTCTACCACATGTCCGGCACATGGCCTACCAGCTCTGTCATGCCCTTAGATGTAAGTGTTCATTGTTGTCTGGTGTGTGGAGTACTTTACCCTCAAAAAACAACAGCAGCAGCAAAAAGTCACCTGGTGGTCTAAAGCCTCTGGCTGAAATGTTGTTCTGCCTTCAGATGGGAATTGTAGTGTAAGGATGGAAAAACTTGAGTCCCCTAGAGAGACTTAATGGGCCAGGCTCTTCCCCAGTTTAGGAAGAAAACAGGAAAGAACTCTAGAAGTGGCCTAGCTACTAACCCTGCCTTCACCTTTATGAAAGAGAGAAAAAGGTAGAAAGTGGACCTGAGAATCTATCTTCCTACCACCCATACCTCTATCAC
This sequence comes from Apodemus agrarius, assembly GCA_964023405.1. Taxonomy (NCBI): domain Eukaryota; kingdom Metazoa; phylum Chordata; class Mammalia; order Rodentia; family Muridae; genus Apodemus; species Apodemus agrarius. The sequence goes on along the minus strand of OZ030012.1, from coordinate 60,770,919 downwards.
TCCTCTGTCCACCAAGTATGAAGAGCAGCTTTGATGGTACCACTGTAGAAGTTATGTTGAAAGGCAACTTGGAAAGTGACAAGTGAAAGGCTTAGAACTAAGATGTGTAGGGCCTGACTAGGACCAACCAGTAAAGGACGCAACTCTGTGAAGGTCTGGGATGTGTTGACTCATGCCAGTCGAGGAGAAACATTGTGGAGAGTGCTCTGGCTCAGGTGGGGGTCATGGAGTTGTGAGGATCTTAGAGGCCAAGTGAGAACCTTGAGGTTGAGAAGTAATGAGTGGTGGGAAGAGCCAGTGACACAGTGGAGGCAGGTACTCCAAGAGCCACACCTTTGGTGCAGTGAGTCCTCTTAGATAGTGAGTGCTGAGGAAAAGGATTTACCCATACTGCCACTTCAGGGAGACGGTGAGCCTTTGTCTCTGTAGAGTGGTTGAGAGGTTTTTGATGTAAAATACTCTTATCCCTACCCTCTGAATGCTTATGAGGTTTCACAGAGCTCTTGAAAGCTGGAAAACACTAGGGCCTAGACCTGGTGGGCAAACCTAGGGTCTCAATATGTGCTTCTCCCTCTCCTAGTTCTACATGAGAACCAGCTGACCCACACAGACCTGAAGCCAGAGAACATCTTGTTTGTGAATTCCGAGTTTGAAACCCTCTACAATGAGCACAAGGTAGACAGCACTGACTGGGTGGGCAAGAGTGTGGCCCTGCTGTAAGGTAGGTTATCTACCTGAGCAGACTGACCTAGGTGGCATGCCTTGCCTTCAGAGCTGCGAGGAGAAGTCAGTGAAGAACACCAGCATCCGAGTGGCAGATTTTGGCAGTGCCACATTTGACCATGAACATCACACCACCATTGTGGCCACCCGTCACTACCGCCCACCTGAGGTGATCCTCGGTGAGTGGCTTCATAGCCTTCAATATTGTTCACATTGGGCAGTTATCAAAATGAATAACTGTGGGGGGCTGGAGATATGGAGATAGGTTAAGAACACTAGCTGCTCTTCCAGGGGTTCTGAGTTCAATCCCCAGCAACCACATGGTGGCTTATGATCTCATAATGAGATCTGGTGCCCTCTTCTGGTCTGCAGGCATATGTGGATGCAGAACACTGTATCTTAAAAAAAAAAAAAAAAAAAAAAAAGAATAGCTGGATGTGGTGGCACACCCCTGTAATCTAAGCCTTTAATAAGTAGAGGCACAACAGATCAATTAAGCACAGCCATGGGCTACCCTGTTTTCAAAATGAGGCAAGTGGTGGTAAACAGTATCCACCAATCTGTCATCCAGGCCTACACAATATTTGAGATGGGGTAGACTTGGTCTTTGTCAGAAACAACCTTGTTAGTGGGGCTTGGGCAAGAGTTCTGCCAGCCAGACTTTTAGCTTCCTAGAAATTTGTGGCGTTGGTTCTCATATCTTACCAAATCTTGGTTTACAGAGCTGGGCTGGGCACAGCCCTGTGATGTCTGGAGTATCGGCTGTATTCTCTTCGAGTACTACCGTGGCTTTACACTCTTCCAGGTATAGTACTGCATTGGTGGATTGCAGGGGACTTGGGCAGGAAGTTCTTGTGTGGTTGAGGAATCGATGTCTTCCATCCCCATGATGTGAGTCTAGATTCTTAAGGGTTATAGTTGCTCAGGGGAGAGAATGAGTTGGAGAGTCTAACGCAGGTAGGGATGATTTTATCAAGGACAAGACTGGGTACACAAAGATTCTGTCTGGGCAAGGGCATATCATAGGCATCCTTTTGCATGAAGAACCAACATGGTATGCCAACAGCCAGCCAGATCCACCTGTGGGGCTGAAGAGCATAAGCCTGGCCCTGGGCTTATGCCCATGGGCTGCCACCAAGTTGGGGTGGGTCCTAGGCCCCTTCCTCTCCTGGAGAAGGGAGGGCTCTTGACTTTTCCTCGTGCTTTTTATTCTCCAAAAGTGAACAGAGGTTGGGCCTAATTCCTACTTGCTCTGTCCCTGATCTTCTGCAGACCCATGAAAATAGAGAACACTTGGTTATGATGGAGAAGATCCTAGGACCCATCCCATCACACATGATCCACCGTACCAGGTAAGAAGTCTCCATGGCTCTGGGTTAGCAGGGTACCAGAGATGCAGCCCTTGCCAAATACTGCATGGTCCTCCAAGCTGCCTTTACTGTATGTCTCTCAAACCAATCTGGTAAAAGTTATTGTCCTCACTTGCTAGGTACGGCCCACCTCCTTTCTGGGCCTGTTCCTGCTACCTGAAGATTGACAGGAGCCACCTTTGCCCACTCCCCACCTAACCCTAGACCCTAAGGACTTCTCCTTGACTCCCCTTTCTCTTCCCCCTTGACTTTCTAGGAAGCAGAAATATTTCTACAAAGGGGGCCTGGTTTGGGATGAGAACAGCTCTGATGGGCGGTATGTGAAGGAGAACTGCAAACCTCTGAAGGTCAGTTTCTGGCTCCCCCAGCTCAGCTCATGCCAAGGAGAACCCAGGCATTGGGCAAACAAGCAGCAGAGACAGGATGGGCAGCCAACAGCTGCCTGATCGTCTCAGTTCTCTGTGAGGCTTTCTGCGTGCTGTCTTTGAGGGGCCCTTAGCCCTGCCCCTGTCCACAGGGTGGCTGAGAATGTAATGGGGAAAAAACCCAGAAGAGCCAACTGTCAGACTGCTATTTCCTGCCCCTCTCTCTTCTCTGAATTTTGAGAAGAACTAGGCAGGACGGAGGCAAGGGGGAGGGATGATCTAGATGTGGCCAAAGGAGGCCTGTCAACTGTAATTTGGTACCTGGACAAGTGCATTTTGCAGAGGTGATTTCTACCCACCCATCAGAACTTTGCATGTGGGGTAGAGGCACCAACCCAGCAAGATCCCACCTAGTAGCCTAAGTTCTGAGCATGAAAGGAGCGGCTGTTCTGTCTTGGAAGGCAGAAGTAGTCCTCCAAGGAGGCATCATTGCCTCCTCGACCCATCCCGGCAAGGCATCCTAGAGGCAAGGGGACTGCGGTGGCTTCCCACAACCCTGCCATCAAACTGAGGCACCTTGTGTCCTTGAGCAGAGTTACATGCTCCAGGACTCCCTGGAGCATGTGCAGCTGTTTGACCTGATGAGGAGGATGTTAGAGTTCGACCCTGCTCAGCGCATCACATTGGCAGAAGCCTTGCTGCACCCCTTCTTTGCTGGTCTGACCCCTGAGGAGCGGTCCTTCCACAGCAGCCGTAACCCCAGCAGATGACAGGTGCAGGCCAGCACATGAAGAGTTGGAGAGCTGGACTGGGCTGCTGGCCCCTTTTCTCCAGCCTCTCCCACTGGCCTCAGAGCCAGAGCCACCGATGAACAGTGCAATGTGAAGGAAGGCAGGAGCCTGCAAGGGATGGGGGGATGTGGTGCCCAGCTGCCAGAAAGCACAGATTGGACCCAAGCTATTTATATGTTGTAAAGTTATAATAAAGTGTTTCTTACTGTTTGTAACCCCCTGGTACCAGTGTGTCCATCCAGGCTCCCTGCCTTCTCCCTACGCTGACTGACTTATTAATAAAGTCTTTCTTAGCAGCTCAGCTTGTGGAAAGCTAAGTGTGGATTGGGCCAGACACAGAAAGGCAAGCCAATGAGTAAGCTAGAAGCTGGAACATCCCTTTAGGGCAGCGGTTCTCAACCTGTGGGTGACAACCTCTGGGGGCTGAACAACCTTTCACAGGGGCCACCTAAGACCATAGAAAAACGTATTTACATCATAGTAAAATGTTATGAAGTAGCAATGAAAAAAATTCTAGGGTCACAGCATTTAGAAGGTTGAGAACAACTGCTCTAAGGTTAAGTAGTTTTGGCCCCAGGAGACTCTCCAGACCTAGAAAGGAAAGGCTCTTACATTTTCATTTAAAGGGACACAGCTCACTACAGCTAACCATTAGAATCTAGTTTAGGGAATAGAAAAGCAGCACTCCATCACTCTACAAAGTAGTTTAGATAGCACAGATTTCTGTCACTTTATTGTGCTGGCTTTGGATTTCCCAAGAGCTGCATGCATTAGTGACAAGTTAACCACCTGACTAAAACCAGCCATTGAGCAGGAACTTCCAAAAAGAGCTGCAGGTAGGAATAACACACTTTAAACTCTAGGGGTCCAGGCCAAGAGCAGGGAGAACACTGCCTAATGCTAATCATCTTCAGGATCAGGGTTCTACCTCATTTTATGTGTGTCTTGTAGCCTGTGGTGGCTGCCTGCTGTCCCAGTTGTAACCCTGCCTTTCGAAAAGAGGCCCAGCTTGAAAGCTAAAGTCCTGTGGTGCAGCTGAGGCTGCCAGTCCTCTGGCCCCTTTCCTGGAGCTGGAGATAACTAAAGAGAAAAGATAGATGGAAAGAAAAGGCCGTCACCATCTGTTCTTGGCTGTTACTATAAGAGAACAGCCTAAAACTCATGGTACCAGGGTTTACCCCGCACCCAAACATTTTAGCGAGCCCATCGGCCTGTCCACCTATATCCCTCAACCTGTGACAGGCACAGCAGAAAGCCTGTGGGGGAAAGTTTGCAGGCATGGTCCTGTCCTACTAACCTGAAGGATCTAAGCCCAGGACCATTCTGAGGATAATGCCCTAGGATCTGAGCAGTGTGATGTTCCCATGGCTGAATCTCTATGGTCATCTGTAACTGGGCTCATTTTTGGCATGTTTGAGACAGGCCACTGGTTCCAAGTCTGCACACCTGAGGAGGGCAACTATAAAGTATTAAGGCCTAAACATAAGAACTGGAGTGAGGCCATGGCTGGAAGGGGGATGTGTAACCTGTCCCGGGATAGCGGTAGAGAGCCATTTCCAGACGCAGGGAGAGGGGCAGACAGGGAGTATTATGGACAAGGAGGTAGGAAGTAATGGTAGGACTGAAGCACCAGGGAGCCTCCTCTGGCTCAGCACCAAGCTCCCCCAGGCTCTTCCCCAATACTGAAAATATGTATCCTGAAGGTCTGGTGCCTAACTAGGAGATGGGCATTGTAGCTTGACAGGCACACAACTGCTAGGTGACAGCAGAGCAGCCAGTCCAAAATCTCACCATAGGCATCATCCTGACATACTCCTCAGGAAAAGTCCCAACATAAAATTGCAACATCTGAGGAGGGTCCAAAGTTTCCAAACTCTGGTGGCCTTGGGGGAAAGCAGAGACACAGCACAGGTTTGTCTTCTGGATAGCTGCCATGCAGCCTGATCTACATGATTACAGGAAGAGTGGGCTGCCTGTTTGCAGGGCCAGAGGACGCATAAGAGTGGTTGGAGGCCCTAACAGGCTCTAGCCCACCCCACAATGTGCCAGCCCACACACCCAGTGGCTGTAAACCTGAACACAGTCTTAGAGCTGCCTATGGCTGTAAACAAAGCCCCAATTGAATAGAGGCAGGGGAGGGTAGAAAGATGCCTGGAGCCACTGGTCTACCCCTGACATACATGCCAGTGGGAAAGCCTTCCCTGGTTAAGGGAAAGTGGCAGGCAAGTTTTAAGTATGTTTTGTTCTCTCACAGAAGAAACAAGCCCAAGATAGTCTACAAGGCCCACAAAGCTTCACATCCTTAAGGCATCCCTTAGTGGGTTTGGCGGCAGGAGTGCAGGGAATACAGGGTTTAGCTGCCCAGAGGCCCTCTAGGCAGAGTGTAGGGGAATGACAAATTTGCAGCCGAAAGGTGAGTGGTAGTTGATGCCAACCTCCTGGAAGACTTGCTGGGGAATGCCAATGTCACACAAATAGACTCGGCCTGCGTGCTCCCCGAGTGGAAGAGGCAGGCCCAGTGCCAGGGACCATTTGGCATCAATGCCCTGTTCAACTTCATGCACAGGAGGGTCTATGCTGAGCACTGGTGCCCGGTTCTGGTTGGCCCAGGCCACAGCTGCCTTGTACCAGGGCTGATCCCGCAGGAAGGCATTCTCAGGACAATCCAGGCAGTTGATAACCAGGTCCACAGGGCTAGCAGGGAGATCTGCAGATAGAAAGAATGCATCTGAAAATTCCTGGAGCAGACAGCAGGTCAGACCAGGGTGGGTGGTCCCAGGAATACCTACCTGGTTTTCTAGATCGTACCACTCTAATGCCTCTCCCAAAGGCCAGCTTTCTCAAGGGCGTAAGGCTCTCACCTCCTCTGCCTTGCAGATAGGGTTTTATATCTGACTAACCCTCTCAGGATGCTCTCAGGGTCCAGCAGAAACAGCAGCTGGCAACAGGCATTTCTACTCAGAAGCTGGCCTGTACATCCCACTCTAGCCAGCCTCTAATTCTCTGGGAATTCCTCATGTAAATGGGTCCTTTCCTCCACTCAGCCCAAACTTAGGGATAGGAGGAAACAATCTGTTCTCCCAGAACCTAGAGGGCTTCCCTAATAGCCAGTGAGATGGTTCAGTACTTCATAAAGACACTTGCTGCCAAGCCAGATGACCTGAGCTTGCTCCCCAAGATGCACATGGTAGAAGGAGAGAACTGCCTTCTCTAAATTCTCCTTAGACCTCCATGCACATCCCATAACATGCACACCCACACAAACAAGTACAATGTAATACCAATGTTTTTTTGTCTTTTTAGGAAAAAAAAAAGACTCCACTGCTCTATCAAACTATAATACTCTGTATCAGTAAGAACAAGAAGTCTCAACATGTATGCAAATCTAGGATTAATCTAAAAAATTAACCTGATAAGAGCAACAATGAGGCTAAACTGCAGGGTCATTATCCCAGGCCAGCTTCCTGAAGCAGCTACCATAGGAAGTTTCTAGATAGCTAGAGAAAGGACTGGCTGAAACAAGGCAGCGGTGGTTTGAATGTGTTTGGCTCATGGGAAGTGGCACTATTAGGAGGAAGTGAGTCACAGTGGGAATGGGCTTTGAGGTCCTATGTTTAAGCTTCACCCAGGGTGAAGAGAAGCTCTTCCTGGCTGCCAGCAGAAGACAATCTCCTGCTGCCTTTGGATCAAGATACAGAACTCTCAGTTCTTCTTCAGCACCAAGTCTGCCTGGATGCTGCCATACTTCCTGTTGTGAAACTGTAAGCCATCCCCAATTAAATGTTTGCCTTGGTCATGGTGTCTTTTCACAGCAATGAAACCCTAAGACAACAGCACTGCATGAGAGACTGTACTCCATTCCCAGCACTCATTCTAGTGCGCAGCCTATGGTTAATGATACTGCTTAATCAGAGACTTGTAGCTTCTCTACTTAAAAACATTCATATAAAGTTCCAGTGGACCATGAATCAATTGCTCAAGTGTGTGCACAGAGAAGCCTGTGGTTCTGGTCTAGTCTTCCTGACTTGCCATGTGGCCCCTGACAAGGTCTTTCCCTCTTGGACCATCCGTCTGCACTCTAACCCCATTCTCACTTAAGTCCCACTATGGTCACAAGTTGGTCCCACACCAGCACCGTGCTTCCTAAAGGGTCCCAGCCTCCACACTGCTAAGTCTCCCTAGTCTTCCTAGAATGAACTTGGAGCTTTTCCCTCCACTTCGCTTTAGTTGTACCTCCTACCCCACCCTGACCACTCCTTGGTGTCAGAAACAAAAGAACCAAGGTCACAACATTCCCTGCCTGGGCAGCACTGGTTCCAACCCCTGAACACTCAAAAGACATCTAACCTGAGAGGTTCTTTCTCTGCCAAGTCCCACTGAGGCCAAAACATTTAAAGCATTTTCTCATCCTTTCTCTTTCAGATCTATTTTCATGTTATGTGTATGTATGAATGTGTACCACATTTTAAAGGCCAGAAGACAATGTCAGATACTCTGAACTGGAGCTGAATATGGTTCTGAGCTGCCATGAAGGTGCTGGGAACTAAATTCAGGATCTCAGCAAGTAGAACAATTACTCTTAATCACTGAGCCATCTCTCCAGCCCTTGTCTTCATTTTTGTGATTTTACTGGCTTGCCCAGGATGGCCTTCAAGCTGAGATCTCTCTGCCAGTCTCTTGAGCTGCTCAGTAGGGCCATTCCTATTTCTTCCCTTGCTTCTCTCTAGTAAGCTGACTCGTTAACTTCACACTGACTCAGAAGCTAAGCACTTTCCATCACCCCCTCTAGTACAGCTACTACCTCAGCTATCGCTGCCTCTAATTCTCATAAGAGAGTCTCAGAACCTGTCTGTAAACCAATCTCCCATTCAAGTCAAGAGTGCTTTTCTAGCAGCTGAGCTAGGTTAGAAACAGGTTTGCGTCTATGGGTTTGAGGCTAGCCTGGTCCACAGAATGAGATCCAGGCCAATCATGGATTTACAGTGAGATTCTGTCTACAAAGAATTATCCTAGTAGAAAATCTCTCTGTTCTGCCACCAATTACTCTCCACTCCACCTAGAGTGTGGAATAGAGAGTGTGACTTCCAACCCCTCCATGACCCAGCTTCCAGCATGCTCTATCTGTCCTTCCTGCTATATTTTATTCCCTAACATTTAATACTATCTGATCTGATGTTACTTACTTGTATGTTCATCTCTTTTAACAACAGTATGAATCAAATTTGAAACAGGGTCTCACTATATAGCCCTGGAACTTGATATGTAGACCAGGATGGCCTTGAGCTCAACCTGTCTCTGCCTCCCAAGAACTATGATTAAAGCCATGCACCACCACACCCAGCTGGAAAAATGGATTGAAAAAAAAATCATTTCCACATTTATTCCCAGAACTGGGAACACTGCCAGTCCCATAAATATTTATGAAACGAGACAGTGGGTATCTAGCTCTTTCTGAGTGGCAGGAAAAGGGTAGGGCATGGGGGGTATCTTCCAAGTAATTTAAAGGTGCCCTTGGAAGCACAACAGTGTGCGTGTGCGCACACGTGCGCACATTTCCCCCACACAGATTCTCACTGTGTAATCCCAGCTGGCCTTAAACTCACGAACCTCCTGTCCCCATCTCCTAAAAGTGGGATTTTACGTGCAGGTCATCACCATATTGAGCTAATGAAGAACTCTCCCCATGTAATGCCTTTCTACTTGGCACCACAAGGTGGCACCACCTGTCACGCTACCAAGGAAGTAGGAAGCTTTAACCCTTATTGAGAGTCACTTTCTTTGTGAACCTAAGTCCTTACACATAAAGTATTCTACCCTTGAGCTACACTCCGATGCAGATGCTCACCTCTTAGGCTAGACACTTGCTGACCTTGAGTCTTGCTGAAGAGAGACAGTTCATTGGTAATAGACTCGAGCATCTTGACAAAGCTGGGCAGGAAGAGGATGACTTGCACATCATGGTTGGCTAGGTGCCTCCCACAACTGATACCCTGAGCCCCCTTCACATGGGGCCCACACAATAGAGCTACTGTAGGCCTCTGGTGGACATTCTTCGGATTCAACCTAGAACACAAAAGTGGAGAAGTAGTTACTGGACAGACTGGGCCAATCCCTGAGTCCCTATCACAGAAACAAGTACTTGTTCTGTAGGCACCTTACTCTCCATTGCTGACCAAGTTCTGGGCCCCAGAAAGAAAACAAGCCCACTACAGGTCCTCCAGGCCTGTGGTGTGGCACTCACTGCTTGTTCTTCCCACTGCTTCACCCATAACCAGACACATACAACCTTCTTTGTCCAAACTATGTTCTGACCCAAAACCATCCTGATGTGAAGAACAGTGAAGCTCAAGTGCCCATGTGGTGGAACTCCATGTGTTCCACCTCGGAACCCCAGGCACCATGGTTAGGAGGCTCCAGCATGGCCAAGCTCCTCCTCCTCTCCTACAGCTGTAAGGCTCTATCTGCCCATGCTCAAACTATGTCCTCTAGCCAAACAGCCCTTCACTTTTTTCCCCGTTGTATTTTGATTTGGGAATTTCACATCACACACCTCAAAATCACAGTTACTTCCCAGTCCTCCAAGGTCTGTCCACCACTCCTGTAACTCCCCTCCAAAAAAAGAAGGAAAAAAAAAAAAAACAAACACAAGTCTAATAGTTCAATTTGTGTTGCCCATATACTCACTGGAGCATAGTCACACCCCAAATGGTCATCCCCTTAAAGAAAAACAGGTCCTTCCCCACCTATAACCCCACCAGAAGCATTCAGTAGTGGAGAGCTACACTTCTGTATCCTTTATTACAATTTTTAAGAGTTCTCTTCAATGGTTTCCTGTGTGGTGGTTACATTTTGGGTGTGGGGTGGAGGTTGTCACTAAAGCTGTCTATGTCCCTCTTTCTCAACTGTGAGTCTGCAGTCATCAATGCCACTGCAAAAATAGCTAGCTCCCTTGCCCTGAACAGTCAGCAGGAGCATGGATCATGGACTTTCACAAGGTTTCTGGCAACAGCATGAACCATGGACTTCAGCATGGTCTCCAGTGGCAGTATAGCCCATGGACATCAATATGGCCTTCTGATGTAGCACAGGCCAAGGACATCAGCATAGGCCAAGGATACTAATATGGTCCCCAGCAGCAGCCCAGCTCATGGACAGCCACAGGTGGCAGCACAAGCCACAAACATCCGCATGGCTCCTGGTGGTAACATGCAGCCTTCTCTCACACCTGTCACTGCTGTAGTCTCTGGTTTGGCTTCTCTCCATCACACATGCACCTCTCCGCTCCTCCACCTTTCCCTCCTCTCCATATCTGTTAGTTATAGTGGCACTGGAAACTGCAGGGTGTCTGTCACACAGTATTATTTTCTTGTCCAAACAGCTTTACATGCAAATATTCATTGCAATAAGTTGTCAGTCTAGTTCAAGGCCTCTGGTCTCTGACAAACCATAAATACTGAACTATCGTCAAAACTCATCTAGTATATCCTGCTACTACCCAGAGTCAGAGTGATCGTGCAGCTAGGCAGGGCATCTCAGAGTAGGCTCTGGGTGAGTTTCAGGCTGCTGCATACCTACCTCGCTGCCCTCTTGGCTTTCCAGAGTCTCACTAGGCTCCACCTTTACACCCATAGCCCTCAGGCAGCAGCCTATGTCCCCACCCATCTGTCTATCAGGCAGGGCAAGCAGCAGCTACAAGCCGAGGGCCAGCTGGCAGACCTAGAACCTGCTCCACTCAGCAATATCTGACTCTGTAGGACCGGCTCCTCCACGTGCCCCAGAAGCCTGCAGATGGAGTAGATGCTGGGTGGACCAGCCCAGAGTCTGGAACTGGGCCTGGACAGCAAGCAAAGCCATGGGCAAGCTGGGCATCCACTGAGCACACAAGCCCTTCACTTTTCAAATTCTGAGCTCCAGATTAAGGCTCTCACCTCTCACTTGTGAGTCATGCTAATTTTCTCCTTTTCTCAACTCCTACTGTCCTTGATTGTTGTACCACTAATCTGATGAGAGCAATGCTGTGGGAAACTCCTTCCTAGGGAGTTGTGTGAATGAATGCATCAAATGCGATTCCTAACACAGAAATCCTCAACTGAGATTTTTAGGCAACAGGGCAGAACCTGCCTTGGAGAAGTCTTCCTGCTAGTCAAAGCTAAAAGCCAACGCTAAGGAGGTTTAGATCAGCCCTAGAGGGGCCCACAAGGTAGACAAGGTAAACCGTGAGATGTAGGCGGGCCAGTGCCTATCATCACCACTCACAGAGGGAGACTTACAGGTGCTGTCAGACAAAAAGGAATTTCAGGACTTTCCTTCCCAAATATACTTGGGAGAACTTAGCACCATCCTCTACATAGACGCCAGGCTAGTATCTACCCCATTATTTCAGCTTCTAGAGCAGCGGTTCTCAACCTGGATGTCATGCCCCCTTGGGTCGAACAACCCTCCACAGGATTCATTTATCAGATATTTACATTGATTTATAACAAAATTACAGTTATCAAGTAGCGAAAATAATTCTATGGTTGAGGGTCACCACAACATGAGAAACTGTATTAAAGGGTTGCAGTGTTAGGAAGGTTGAGAACCACTGTTACTTCCTTTACATACATGTCGTGGAGTCCTGGCATCTGACTCGGGGGTCTGCTTTCCCGGGCCCTTCCTAACCCCAGCATACGCCCTCTCCAGCATGAAAACAGGCAGGTGTCTCAGCATCCACAGCACCCTGCAGAGTGAAGGTCTGGCACCATTACACCAGCAGTGTTACCTGGGTGGTCCTTCAAGCTCCAAGCCATAGCTTGCTCCTCTTAAATCAGGGGTAATATTTCCCTTCAATGTGAAGCTCTGAGGAGCACATAAAATTTGGTTGTGAAAATGGCACTTGACACACACATTGAGCACAGACAGAAAACAGTGTGTCTGACTTCCAAGGACTAGGAACTGCTACAAAGGACAGAGATGCAACTGCTGAGAGCTCAGACTAAGAAAAATAGACGTGGCTTGGTGGTGGCTGCGGCACACGCCTTTAACTCGAGCACTTTGGAGGCAGAGGCAGGTGGATCTTTGTGAACTGAGGGCAAGTCAGGTCTACAGAGTGAGACAAGTTCCAGAGATGAGACAGGCTGGCTTCATGACGGGCTTCAAACTGGCAGTTCAGGAGACTAGGCCTAAAAACCCGGGCTTCAGGCAGCTAGTTAGATACTGCACTGCCATCAGATACTGGCCTGAAATAAGGACAATGGGTCAACAGTTTCCAGCCATCTCCTACAGTCAGGTAATGTTCCTAGAGACAGAGTAAGATAAAGGTCACCTACCTCAGAATCCCTTACTGTGCTTTAAATCAGCCTGCAAGCCCACTTTAGTTATCTATCTTAGTAATGGGGAGACCCCAACATGCTGGACTTCTGCAGAATAAAACACTCTTCATATTTACATACTATTTAAGTCTGGGGTGTTATTCTTTGGCAAATCATGGATCCTTACACTAGGAAAGCCAGGGCTACACAGAGAAACCTTGTCTAAATAAATAAATAAATAAATAAATAAAAATTTTCCCAAAACCAACCAACCAACCACAGAAAAATCATAAATGGACTAAGTATAGTAGTGAATACCTGTAGCCAAGTACCTGCAAGCCTTGGAGTCTGAGGCAGGAGAATTGAGAATTCCAGGACAGCCAGGGATACAGAGTAAACCTATCTTAAAACAAAACAAAACAAAACAAAAAAAAAAAAAAGGGGGGGGTGCTGGAGAGATGGCTCAGCGGTTAAGAGCACTGACTGCTCTTCCAAAGGTCCTGAGCTCAAACCCCAGCAACTACATGGTGGCTCACAACCATCCCTAATGAGATCTGATGCCCTCTTCTGGAGAATCTGAAGACAGCTATAGTGTACTTACATATAATAAATAAATCTAAAAGAAAAACAAAATAAATTATATATATATTAAAAAAAAAAAAAGGCAAAGGTCCACCAGTCAAAGAAGCAGACTGGAGAAGAATACACTGCGGACAGCATGCATAACCCCTGCCCCACACCGTTTTTAAAAAGTCAACGGCTTCAAAAACCCTTCTCCCCAATGAGTTCATTCCAAGACAATCCAGGTGGCTATTCCTAGAGTAGGATGTGTAGCACGCTATCCCTCCTCGGGGAGTCCCCTTCCCTTTTTACACAAGAGTATTGGGCATAGGAAAGAACAGGCCCAAGCAAAGCACAAAGAGGAACAAATACGCATAACTCTACAAAGCAAGGAGTTGGGGCCAGAGTGAACTCTATCCTTCCTGGATCAAACTTGTTTCCGATAAGACTGCTTTAGAATCAGGAGACACTGTCCAGCCAAACACAGTCAGGGAATTTCTAGACACTTTCCTTCACCATGACAATTCATTGTACTTCCTGAATAAAGGCTTACCCAGGCATGAGCAGTGTGGTGTGTTGTCTCTGGTGTGCCCAAGGTCAAACAAAAGGTCTAGGACACATCCTCTGGAAAGACCAAGCTCTGCTTCTAACGATGGCCTTTGGGGAGGCAGAAACCACCTCCTCCACTAGGCTGTCAGGGTGCCCTAACTGTTCTCAGCCATGGCTTTCAAGACTGATGTGCTTTCTAATAAAAGCCCAGTGTCAAAGGCCAGATCTCTGCAACGCTTCTCAAAGCCAGACATGACAATCAGCAAGGATCTCAAAAGACCAGAGAGCTAGCTGGGCGTGGTGGCGCACTCCTGTAATCCCAGCACTTAGGAGGCAGAGGCAGGTAGATTTCTGAGTTCAAGGCCAGCCTGGTCTACAGAGTGAGTTCCAGGACAGCCAGGACTACACAGAAAAACCCTTTCTCGAAAAACCAAAAAAAAAAAAAGACCAGAGAGCTGCTGTCAGGAAAGAAGGTACAGTAAAGACTTCCAGGAGTCTGATAAGACAAAGGGCAAAGAAAGAAAGCTGGCGGCATAAGAGGCTCATAAGGGACAGCAGTTACCACCTGGCAGCAGCTCCCATGTGCATGTGACGTGTGTAGGCTGACAAGCAGGCACTGCCAGTCTAGAGACACTCACCTGTTGGGTCCTCCAAGGAGAGTCAGCGCCATCTGACTGGCACACACACCAGTCATCTCAAGTCTCCGCTCTAAGGTCAGCCCATGCTTCTCAGCCACAGACAACAGTTTTTTATGTAGCTCATAGGAAACACTTGGGACTACCAGGCCAGAGTCTGTGGTAAAAAAGAGGCAAGGTGCAAGGGAAAATTATTATAAGAAATCAGGTACCAAAATGTAGGCATTCTATAAATGCCAACTTTTCATGTAGCCCAAGCATAAATTTATTATGTAGCCAAAGATGACCTTGAACTCCAAATCCTCCTGTTTCTACCTTCTAAGGGCTGGAATTACAAATAAGCACACACATGCCCAGTTTACTCAGTACTGAGAACTGAACCCAGAACTTTGTATATGCTCGGCAAAAACTCTATCAAATGAGCTTTATTCTAGGCCAAACAAATGCCAACTTTCTTTCTTTTTTCTTTTTTTAAAAGATTATTTATTATATGTAAATACACTGTAGCTGTCTTCAGACACCAGCAGAGAGCGTCTGATCTCATTACAGATGGTTGTGAGCCACCAAGTGGTAGCTGGGATTTGAACTCAGGACCTCCGGAAGAGCAGTCAGCACTCTTAACTGCTGAGCCATCTCTCCAGCCCCAAATTGCCAACTTTCAAAGAATAAACCTTTCCTGGGAGGTTGGAGTACGTCTCTAATTTCAGCATTCTGAAGGCAGAGATAGTCTGATCTCTGTGAATTAGAGGTAAGCCTGGTCTGCAGAAGCCAGCCAGGGTTGTGTACAAGCAAGCCTCCTGATCCAGCCTCCTCCCTGAGGTTAAGGCATGCTTGAGAATACATGACGACCTCTATTATTTGTTCCAGATCAGCAGTTCTCAACCTGTAGGTCATGACCCAGGGCACAGAGGAGGGTAGAGGGGAATAGGGTAGTGGTAGCAAATTTACTTGTACAGAGGTGGCCTAAGACCACCAGAAAACAAGATATTACACTGCAATTCATAGCAGTAGCGAAAGTATAGTTATGAAGTAGGAATGAAAATTATTTTATAGCTGGGGTCACCATAGCACAAGAAACTGTATTAAGGACTGGCAGCACTAGGGAGGTTGAGAGCCACTGCTCTTAAGCAAGGAAGAACATGTCCTCCCCTCCTTAGCAATCCAGCTTAGGTCACCATACATCCCATCACAATCAAACAATATACTTTCCTAAAATGGGAAAAGTCACCTTGGACTTTTAGAGTTTTCTTCATAAACAGGCTGCTCCTCTTTTCCAAGAATCAGAGCAGATACTAATTAGTCCTCTGACCCCTTTAAACACTGCTAAGAATCAGAGCAGATACTAACTAATCCTCTGACCCTTTAACACTGCTATTCTCATCAATTTTTTTGGTAGGAAGTCCCACTCATTTGCTCTCTGCATCCTCTTATTTCTCTATTCCAGTTAGTTCTTCTTCTTAGCTTAAGAAATTCAGCCAGTAGGGCTGGAGAGATGGCTCAGCAGTTAAGAGCACTGACTGCTCTTCCAAAGGTCCTGAGTTCAAATCCCAGTAACCACATGGTGACTCACAACCATCCGTAATGAGATCTGATGCCCTCTTCTGGAGTGTCTGAAGACATGCTACAGTGTACTCATATAAATAAAATATATAAATCTAAAAAAAAAAAAAAAAAAAGAAATTCAGTCAGCAACTTGTTCTCTCAAGTAACATGTTATTTTCCCCCTACGCATACTACAACCTTCTGATCATCAAGAAGGACCAAAGTGAAACAACTGTCAAGCTACTTAAAAGAACATTTTTTTTCATTCACCAGAAACAAAGTTCTAAGAGTTCTGCAGTTCATGTGGTATACATCACATCCATCAGCATCTATAGACCAGCAACATCTTAGAGGTCAGGGAACCAAGCAAAGACCACCACCGAAGTAAGCGCTTGTGATCTGAAGCCCTTTCCTTAACAACGAAGGTCTTGCCCTCCCAAAATAACAATGTCATCTTACAAATGCAATGGCCCAGAAGAGCAGATCCACTGCCAAGAAGGCCTTTTAGCTTCCCTGTTTGAGGGAACAAATATGGGCCCTGGGCTGAAGAGATGGCTACTCTTTCAGAAGATCCAGATTAGAATCCCAGCACCCACATGGCAGCTCACACTCATCCATAACTCCAGTTCCAAGGGATCTGACATCCTTTCTGGCTTCTGTGGGCATTCATATATGTGGTAGCCATACATGCAGGCAAAACACCCTGTACATATTTTAAAAACACAACAACAAAACTGGCTCTAGAAAGTCATCAGAGGATTATGCACTATCTGTGTCTGGCATTTTGGATCCCAAATCCTTAATTCCTTCAAGTAGGGTGGTGACCCTTTTATATCAACAGCCATGATTCACTGAGCTTGCTAGCTTGTTGCATCTCTGTCACTAGCACATTCTCACCAATTTGTCAACTGTATAGACACAAACCTCACCCTATTTATGATCTAATCTAAAAACATTAGTTTTCCTGTGGATTCATAATCTTCCATTGCTCCAGCATTCTATTTAGAAAAACCTGCCTGCCTACTGGTCATTTCTAGAGAAATTTCTTTTACTCTATTATGAATCCAGTCTTGGATGTGTAGATTGCCCAAACCAGACACAAGGAGGATATTTGCTGTGGGTTTTAGCAAAAGGAACCAAGTGGAAAGCCCAAGTCTATGGCATTTAGACCTGTGTCTTCTCAAGTAAGGCAGAATTATACCATTTAATGTAAGGAAGACATAATGAAAAATGCCTAACATTTGTCAAAATAAATGTTAGCTGAGTGCTTCTGCCTGCCTGCCTCCCACTTTTGTTATGGGCAAAGGTGACAAACAGTGCCATTAAAAACAAGAGTCTCTCTTTCTACCCCTTTCAAAATCTAAGTCACTAGTGTCCCAGGTGCCAAGGCTAAAGGTTCAGCCTGACCTTACATGTCAAGAGCTGATTAAAACAGCCATTTTTAATGGCCTGCTTTAGACAGGCACATATTATCAGAACTAATTAGGAAGCCCTGACAGCAGTGGAAAGGCTGGCTGAGTTTTCAAGATTCCTTAGCTATCCCGTCCAACCAGTTGCTCAGCTATTTACCTCAAAACCTCTTTACCTACAAAGTCATGCGAAGGAGAGCTTCCACTCTGTCCACATCCCTTCACCTAGTCACCTGAACAAGTATGGCTGGGTTAAAGCGGGTGGCCTGCTACACTATGAATCAAACTTCCCAAGCCTAGCTCTTACTCTGGGAACAAGAAGATTCATTTTCATCCGGTTCCCCCCTCACAGTCCTAGAGAATATGAATGAAGCTCTGGAGACAAGGGGAAACAAGCAGTCTCCACGCTAGCTGGGTGCCACTCTAGCTGGGAACAGGTCTCCTACCATCTCCCCTTGGTTTGTGATGATGGCTGGCATAATCTGATAGCCTAGAGCGAGGTAGGCTAGAATCCTCCCTGCCTCCAGTCTGATGCTGGGGACCTTTCTGAAGCCTGCTCTGTTTGCTTCTCTAAAAGGAACACACAAGAATCACAAAATGTTCCTTTAAAACATTTATAAATAAAGTTCAAGAAGCCAGGCAGGCTTATCAGAAACAGGCAAGAGGAATAAAATAAGCTCTAAAGGAAAGGAAGCAAGAACATAGTGTGTATACTGCAAACAATAACACTGGCAATCTGAACATGGACCACACCTAACTATGTTTGGGTTGGAAGGTAGATCTTTATTCTTTGTAAATCAAGGCAGTCAAATCAGTTGCTGGGTTTCTCTGAATATTGTATGTATTTACAGCTGCACTGAAGAAAGGGAGAGCTAACTGTATTCAGTTCACAACAAGCACAGCATTTTGTAAGGCTCCCATTAACCTCTAGGTATCAAGGAAAACAACTCAAGCACACACTGCATGGGCCAGGAAATGAGGCTCCTCTGCACTGCT
The DNA here is from genome assembly GCA_964023405.1 of Apodemus agrarius. NCBI lineage: Eukaryota > Metazoa > Chordata > Mammalia > Rodentia > Muridae > Apodemus > Apodemus agrarius. Next base: position 60,752,688 of record OZ030012.1, on the reverse strand, counting down.
CACTTCCACAGCATGGCTGGGCTGCCTCTTGGGTCACAGTGGTCTAACACTGCATGTGTCTGCCACTTCCATGCTGCCACTTATGCACTCTGCCTTCCGGTCCACACCACTGAAGGCTGTCTCCGTATAGACACACATGTTCTGATACTCTTCATGCTCCAGTCTAGCAGTGCTACATCCAAGCTTCCCTCCCATCTGCTCAGGTCTAGCCTTTCTCCTACCTGACTTTTTTTTTTGGGGGGGGGGATTGGTTTTTTGAGACAGGGTCTCTCTGTGTAGCCCTGGCTGACCTAGAACTCAGAAATCCACCTACCTCTGCCTCCCAAGTGCTGGGATTAAAGGCGTGTGCCACCACTGCCCTACCTGACTCTTACAATCAAGTGCCTCTCAGTGTAATGCAATCTTTACACAAAGGTAGCTCCTTTGTGTGGGAAAGGTTCTGTGCCCTGTATCTCATCAACAAGGGATACAGCTCCACTGAAGGGCATGGGATTCCTCGGGATCTGTGAACTGAGTCTATTCTGTGGCAGTCCCAAAATGGGGAGTCTGGGGGTGAGCATGTCTTCCTTTTATGTTTCAAAACTACCACAAATTAGTACCTTCAGACTAGCAATGCATAGGCAGCCCCTCCATGTGGCATCAGAAGGAATTGTTAAGAGACACCTAATACAACAAACTTTATCCTGGCACAGGAAGCCTTCTGTTCTGGCTGCATCTATCCCACAACCTCTGCTTCAGACACCTCCTCTATCAGGTCCCAATTACCTTGCCTGCTTCTAGTCTATTCCAACAGTTCCTTTAGGAACTCTTAGCTTCCCCCTCCTAGTATTATAATCTTCTCAATTTTTACTTTAAGATATTTTATTTATTTACTTATTTGTGCATGTATGACATGGTATATATGTAGAAGTGTTAAGAAACCTTGTGGGAGTCAGTGCTTACTTACCATTATATAGTCCTGGGGATTAAACTCAGGTGGTCAGACATCATTTCTGAGACAGAGTTTCTTTGTGTAGCCCTGGCTGTCTGGAAGCTTGTTCTGTAGAACAGGCTAGCCTCAAACTCACAGAGATCTGCCTTTGCTTCCCAAGTCCTGGGATTAAAGGTTTGTACCACAGCCACCCTGCTGAGATCAGTACTTTTTTTTTTTTTAAGACTTATTTATTTTATGTGAGTACACCAGAAGAGGACACACCAGATCTCATTACAGATGATTATGAGCCACCATGTGATTGCTGGGAATTGAACTTAGGACCTCCGGAAGAGCAGTCAGTGCTCTTAACCACTGAGCCATCTCTCCTGGCCCCAGTAATTTTTACTTTTAACTAATACATTGAACATAAAAGTTGTATATCTTAATGTGATACCATGATGTTCAACAAACATGGAGGATGTGTATTGTTTAAATTAGGTCAAAACCAGTGTTGGACCCTGAATGCTACAATACCAACCTGCCACGCAAGATGTGCCTACTAATTTAATAGTGGCATGGGGGTTATGAGTAACCGACTCAGATCCTCAGCAGGGATCTGAGGCCTGTTCCACAGGAGGGAAATCATGCTCACTACTGTAGACCTGATTTATAGCTCCTAGCTCTGGAGGCCCTAAGCCCAAGAGGGAACCCACCACTGATAATTTACTAAGCGGACATGTTGTCAAATTGCCTTCTATATATGTAAGTTTATTCCCATATTTTAGCACAGCTCTCTAGCCTGGCCACAGAATACGCTACACAGTGGACAGTGGTTAATGCAGAGGCTCACAGCTACTCTGAGTGTTGAGAGTATGTGGTTGTTGAGTGCCCAGCCCTAAACCAGACATGTGCATCAAACCCCCAAGGCTCAGCCACCATCCCGGGGAAAGAGGCAGAAAGAATGTCAGAGCCAGGGAATGGGGAGGGTGCTGGGAAATATTGTCTTCTGTATATGACATGGCTTTTGTACTTAAAAACTCACTGCAATCATGGTTATCCACATAAGAGAAGGCCAGAGAGCATGCAAGAGGCAGCACTGGGGGGGGGTGCAGAAGACTGCTGGGAGTGATTATGATCAATGTATGGTATATGAAATTGTCAAAGAATAAATTAAACAATTAAATCAAAAGAAATATCATTACAATGAAAAGGTCAAGGAGACAACACATTACCAAATGACCTACCATGGCCTGGTTACAGGATAGATTTACACGAGAACTCCTAATATGGTGCCTTGAAAGACATGACCCTACTCAACACTAAAAAGAGTGTCTGACATGGCAGTCTACAAGCACTGACTGGACTATTCACAAGTGTGAGCATCACAAAAGATAACAAACATTAGGCAAGGATGCTGGGGCAAGGATGCCTTCAGTCCTAGCATTCAGGAGGCAAAGACAGGCAGATCTCTGTGAACTCAGGGTCAGCTAGGGCTACAAAGCAAGTTCCAGGCCAGCTGGAGCTACATAGTGTGAGACCCTGTCTCAAAAACAAAAACAAAAAACCCCAACTAGCCGGGCAGTGGTGGTGCACGCCTTTAATCCCAGCACTTGGGAGGCAGAGGCAGGCGGATTTCTGAGTTCGAGGCCAGCCTGGTCTACAGAGTGAGTTCCAGGACAGCCAGGACTACACAGAGAAACCCTGTCTCGAAAAACCAAAAAAAAAAAAAAAAAAAAAAAAAAAAAAAAAAAAAAAAAACCCAAAAACAAAAAACAAAAAAACAAAAACAAAAACAAAAAAACAAACCAACTAAATGAACAAGAAACCAGCCAATCAAAAAAGATACAAACATTATGGAAATTGGTCTAGACTTTAGGAAGCAAAAGGCACCTGACGAGTAACTGTACACGGGCAAAGATGAACTAAAAACACAGCTATAAAAACACCGAGCTGAAAGCCGGGCGTGGTGGCGCACGCCTGTAATCCCAGCACTTGGGAGGCAGAGGCAGGCAGATTTCTGAGTTCGAGGCCAGCCTGGTCTACAGAGTGAGTTCCAGGACAGCCAGGACCACACAGAGAAACCCTGCCTCGAAAAACCAAAACAACAAAAACAACAACAACAACAAAACACCGAGCTGAGCCGGGCGTGGTGGTGCATGCCTTTAATCCCAGCACTTGGGAGGCAGAGGCAGGTGGATTTCTGAGTTTGAGGCCAGCCTGGTCTACAGAGTGAGTTCTAGGTCAGCCAGGGCTACACAGAGAAACCCTGTCTCAAAAAAAACAAAAAAAAAAACAAAAAACAACAACAACAAAAAACCCCCACCGAGCTGAGCATGTTGGTGGATGACCCTATCCTAGCACTTAGGAAGCAGAGGTAGGCGCATCTCTGAGTTCCAGGCCAGCCTGGCCTCTGTAATGAGAAACTGCCCCAAAGTAAAACCAAAAAGCACTACTGGAGGGGTGGCACGATGGCTCAGAGTAAAAGGCACTTGCTGCAAAAACCTGATGATCAGAGTTCAATCCCTGAAACCCACATAAAAGTTGACAGGCAGGACGCCACAGGCTGTCCTCTGACCACCATGCTCACTGTGGCAAGCACTGCCCCCGCCCCCCCAACCCCCCCTACCATATTAAAGGTGTGCATCACCATGCTTTGTCCAAATAATAATAATTTAAAACTAAGTGCTGGAGGCCCAGCCTGGTGGTCTATGTCTATAAAGCAGCTTCAGGAGGCTGAAGCAGGATGACAGCCAATTCTTGGTAAAAGGAGGATACACAGTGAAATCCAGTCTCAAAAAGCCAAATAACAAAAAATGTCTCCCTAAAACCTGAAAATAAACAACATTTTAGAAACAGTTGTAAAGCTTTGTATATATGTAATGTATTTTAGGTAATATTTTTGTCTCAATTTAGAATTTTCTGAGAGCAATCCTGTAGTCTGACTGTAGAGAGTAATAGATACCTCACAGAGTATATGCACTCGAGGGAAGAAGGACAATGGTTAGGTGCAGCTAAGTTCTAAGATTCAGAAATGTGCTGTGTACATACTTAAACCAAAGTGCCAAATGGTAACTGGGATGCCCTGAATGAAGGATGTATGGCTGGTTATTCACTACACTATTTTAGTGGTTTTCTTTTTTAGAATATTTGAATAGTTTCAATATGGAGTTTGCACTGCTACACACACTCAAACCACACATAGTTCGAGAGAAAAAAAAACAAAAACAAAAAAACCACAGTTAAGTGCTTCAGAATATGATCATTAACTGTTTGCAAAGTAACAAAGCACCAAGCCAGAGACAGGCTAAGGAGCTGAGTGAGAAAAACAACCATCAGACCCTATTTCCAGAGTTTCAGAATCTGAACAGAAAAAATACATGTGCAGGAATCAACGAGAAGGTCCACTCTCCTGAACTGTGTCGTGCGAGCACAGTGTCCAGTATGGACTTCAAACCAGGAGCTCTGTAAAGATGCTCATTCTCCCATGTCAGCTGGGCCTTAAAAGGTGGGCCGGTCTGTAGTCTCAAGAGAGGAGGTGCTCCAAATGGAGAGGAGTCAGACAAAACTCCAGACCAGATGGGCAACACACATGCAGGTAAGGCATTGCTCTCTGCCCCCAAAAGCTGGCTTAACACAAACTGTTTTTTATCAAAGAGATGAAGGCCGAAAAAAAAGTGAGAACAGAAAGGCCCAACAGAGTGATTCCAAGAGTTATCTGGGGGATTTATGAGGTAGCAGGACAAACTAAAAGGTCATGAAAAAATTTAAGGGAAACTTGAAAGAAGAAAAGTTTGGAGGGGCTAGAGAGATGGCTCAGTGGTTAAAAGCACTGGCTGCTCTTCCAAAAGACCAGGGTTCAATTCCCAGCACCCACATTACAGTTCACAACTGTCTGTTAACTCCAGTTCCCGATGATCTGACACTCTTACACAAATACATCAATGCACATGAAGTAACAACAAATAAAAATGAAGAAGAAGATGATGAGGGGGAGGAGGAAGAGGAGGAGGAGGAGGAGGAGGAGGAGGAGGAGGAGGAGGAAGACAGTTTGGATCCAGAATGAATACTCTGAGTAAAGGAGATGTTCTCCTGGGGCAGCTGCAGAGGACAGCGGCACTTCCTGCTATTACATTTAGAAAAGGGAGTGCTGAGCTCTCTGCAGAAAGGCAGGCAGAAGGATGACTCCAAAGTGTCATCATGCAGAATATCTGAAAAATGGCTAGTCCAATGAAATAACTGATTAACAAGGAGTCAGGGTGTGTTTGAGCAAGAACAACCTGGCTTTAATAATACCGTTAAGGAAGATAGATTAATGAAGGTAATAAAAAGTAATAAAGAGCTGGGCGGTGGTGGCGAATGCCTGTAATCCCAGCACTCTGGGAGGCAGAGGCAGGCGGGATTTCTGAGTTCGAGGCCAGCCTGGTCTACAGAGTGAGTTCCAGGACAGCCAGGGTTATACAGAGAAACCCTGTCTCGAAAAACCAAATCCAAAAAAAAAAAAAAGTAATAAAGATATTACCTTTAAGTCTAAACTTTTTCCACTCTGGATAAGCAATCATGCACTGAACTTGCAAGAAGATACATGTATTAGCAATGTAATCACACTGGCTTGAGATCAGCCCAGTAATCAAACTGGGGCTATCAGGCCAAAATACAGTAGCAAATTTCAGTTGCTCCAGCCCATAATTTGAGTTCAGACTCTTAAAGTTGTGGCAAAGTTGCTTCCCAATGGAACCAATAACCACGAACAAATTTTGGGTTTTTTTTTGTTTTTTTGTTTTTGTTTTGTTTTTGGTTTTTTCGAGACAGGGTTTCTCTGTGTAGCCCTGGCTGTCCTGAAACTCACTCTGTAGACCAGGCTGGCCTCGAACTCAGAAATCCACCTGCCTCTGCCTCCCAAGTGCTGGGATTACAGGTGTGCGCTGCCGCCACCACCACCCGGCTACACAAACAAGCTCTTAAGGCCAGTGACAATACCAAGACAAGTCTTCCAAGTTTATTAACTTTTGTAGTCTGGTAATGGAGGATCTGCTAGAACCTGAAGTCCCCCCAAATCAATCAAGTGGCTATCAGGGCAGTCTGCCTGCAGACCTGACATCAGAGACGAGGCTCCTTCCTTCTCTGTTCATGAGGAATGAAAACCTTGGGACTGGAGCACACGGTGACCAGTGCATGTGTTCTAGTCAAAACACACTGAATTCAAATCCTGTTGTCTCCCGTGAGGTCGTCCCTTGGAAAGTGCTCACTAGCACCTGTTCTAACCTGTGATGGGAAGGTGATGAGTCGCTGAGGCTCAAGAGGAGACTAGGAATTCACCAAGTGGGTGGGATCAGTGGTCTAAGAGGGCATGTGATGTAAAACACTGAAGTGGACACTTAGTTAGGAGACTTACTAAGAGAGGAACCATTTCCTCGGGACCATTAACAGCTGCTGAAAGAGGCCTCCATATTCTTCAGGGTAAACATCTTCAGCAGCCTCTTCAAAATTCCAAATTTCTTCTAGAATTCTTCCTGAGCATATACAATCATGCATAACAGATTTCCTTGATAACTGGTTTGTTTGAGACAAGTTTTCACTCTGTAGCTCAGGCTGGCCTTGAATACACTGTGAAGCTTAAGCTGGCCTGGAATCTAAGGCAGTTTCCTCCTCAGCCTCCCAAGTCCTGGGACTACCTACCTATTCTTGAGATAAATATATTATTAGTCTTAGAAATCCTAGAAGGTTCTTGAAAGACTCTTGGTAACAAAGGGAAAATCCCCAGAGCTCAGAGGCAGAATGAAATGCCAACGATGGAAGACAACTGCCAGATAGAAGCGATGACTCAAACCTGTCCTTGAGAAGAGGAGACACCTATCAAGACTCAGCTTGCCAGGGTGAGAAGAAACATAAGACAGCAGAAACAAACCAACTCTGGCCAGAGGTCAAAGAAGACGGCCTTGAGGTCAAAGAAGATGGCCTTGAGGTCAGGAGAGATGAGTCTGAGCTAAAACCAGAAAGCTTAACTCAAATTTGAAACTGGATCCTTTGTAAGACAATAAACATAGTGTGTTTTTTGCTGCTTTCTTCATCTCAGCACAGAGTAGAGGTAGAGAAGAATCCTTCAGTAAAGTTGACAGGATAGTTGCCAAGAGTCAATGCCTGCAGCACTAGTGCCCAATGGCTCACCTGTCCTTTAGAGGAGGGCATACATTGTGGAGGTTAGTAAAGTCTCCCCATCAAAGTAGAGATGGCTTATCAGTTAAAAGCAGTAAGAGCTAATCTTACAGTAGACTGGAGCTCAGTTTCTACAACTGTCTGTAGCTCTAACTCCAGGGGATACGACTCCCTCACGGCCTTTGAGGACATGTACACTCACATGCACATACTCACATGTACATACACGCATAAGGACACACAAACACACAAAAGTCATTCTTGACCAAGTCACCTGACTTTGGCAAAACAGTGATGACAAAGACAAGAACTCAACAGTACAATCCTATTAAGTACTTGGAGTACTTTGAATGATATCTGGATACAGCAAATACTCACTGTGCACTAGCTGTCGATTCTAATGCTACTGCACCGGGTGCCACCACCCATTTCAGCCACAGCTAAGCACTGAACCCATTTCTATATTTGGAGATTTACATATTTGGCTGTCCAGCACTCTAAGGATCCTGAGGTGACTGAGTAGATATCTAGTACCTAGTGTATGGCACTTGGTATATTTTGTAAATGTTGATGCTTTGAAATAATCTTGTGGGAAAACTCTGCTAATTAAGGTCAAAGTCCACCATACCTGATAGCCTCTGGGTTCAGTGCGATATGGGAAACTCCCTTCCTTAGCTGTTTTTCTCCTTCTCTGACCTTGTCTAGGGAATTCTAAGACCCCATACTTACCTCTACATGAGGAATGTCATGTAGCCTCAATTAGTTTATGGGATCAATTTCCTTTCTCCTGACAAAAGCTGTTCAGCCATCTGAAATGCATCCCCATGGTACCCTAAGCCCCAGCCAATGACATTTGTCCATCTTGTGCGTCCCTACCCTCAGTCCCCCAAAACTTTATATGCTTTTAATTACCCTAAATAAAGCTGATCTGCCTACTGACTGCAGGTCCCAGTATGGTTTGTTTACTGTACACAGTCACAAGGCTTTTGAACCTCCTATTCCAATTACCCTTGTGGGCTGTATTAGCTGATGATCCACAAAAGCACGGAGACTCACATAAGCTTACTAAGGCAGCCTTTGCAACTACATTTAAACTTTACTGAGTAACTACTAGGACTTGGAATTGTGCAGGTTGCTTTTCAGTCTACTTTATTTGACAATGATCTGATCACCCCACTCTACAGAGAAGGGCACAGGCTCAGTAGCTTCCTATTGGCCATAGAACTCAAAATCCTTATTACTGAAACTCACAACTACCCTCTCAGCTCTCTATCCTTCAGAGTGGAACCTCTACCTTTTTCTTTCTCTGGGCTCAACTGCAAAGCATTACAGAAGAAAAGAGGGGTGGGGATTTTCAAATCACAAACCATACATAGCTCTCTGCAGTCAAGCAATCTAAGGGCAGCGAGGCTCCTATAGCCTCTCTTCTCTCACTACACATCCATTCCTCTCAGTTCTCTGGCTTACTCAACAGTTTAACTGTGTTCAATTATTGTATTGTATCAAAATCTCGTGTCATATCTTTCTCATCTTTGTATGTACACTTGATGGCCCAAAATCCTGATATATTAGTTTTATCTTGAATGTCAAACTGATCCTGCTTCAGTGTTTTCTGTTCCTCTCATTCTGTGCTAAGTTTTACCATAAGTCCAGTAAGCTTGGGATCATATACTGCTCTGATCTAAACTCCTTCAGTTGGGTTGGTGAGATAGGATGTAGGGTAAAGGCGCTTGCTACCAAGACTGATGCCAGGGATCCACACGGTGGAAGAAAAGGATTGTCCTCTGACCTAACGTGCACTATAGCATGTATGCAACATACATACACACACATGCATGTGTAAGAAATCATTTTTAATTAAAATGACATCCTTCAATTGTTTTCCCAGGTGTAGGACAAAGCCAGCATAGCTATACAAGGCCCTCTGTGCTCTAGTCCAAAGCTGCTTTTATTGCCTTCTAGTCACCCTACAAACTCTACCCTCAACCAAACCAGCTAGTGACCAACCCCCCAAACCTTTTGCTCACTAGAGTTATCAGTACCTGCATCGTTACCAATAAACATCTTCTCAGCCTAGAAAATCCTGCCCAAGAGCTTCTGTTCTGTTCCTTACTAATTTCGCAACCCCACCTGAAGCTTGCCTGCCTTTCAACACCTAGCACTCTTACTACCCACACCCTCCTTATGCTCTAGGCACTCAAGGTATCTTTCTATCTCCTATGACTCCCCACTCCTATCCCATGCTGAGGACTGAACCAAGGGCCTTAAGTGCGCAAATCAAGCTCTTGGCTGCTAAGCCATACCCTAACTCTTCCTACTATATCCTTTTGTTGTTGTTCCTTTGGTTTTTTGAGACAGGGTCTCTCTGTGTACACCTCCCTGGTTGTCCTGGAACTTGCTCTGTGGACCAGGCTGGCTTCAAACACAAGGATCTGCCTGCCTTCTCCTCCGGAGTGCTGGGATTAAAGGTGTGAACCACCATGCCCGGCTACTACTACATTAAGAGCACGTTACAAATAATAAGCACAGCAGTTTCTTCTGGTGTTTGTGTGCTTTTATGGGTACACATCAAGGCCAGAGGCATGTACCACTACTACCACCACCTAGTCACTGTCTTACTTTTTAAAATCAGATCTAAAATAGACCCTGACACACTGGTTGGCCAAAAAAGCTCTAGGAATCCATCCTCCTGTCTCCATGTACATCACACTGGGATTATAGGTATGTACTGCCACACACAGTTTTTCATGTGGGTACTGTGCAGCCAAAGTCAGATTAGATTCCCACACCTGTATAGTAAACATTCTACTGACTGAGAAATTGTCCCAGCCCAGGCACAGTGTTTTGCCACACCCAACTGGTCAGAATATATTTTGCAGAAATTCTCCTCTGGTACCTCACCACCCCTAAGCAGTGTTCTCTGGGGACTTCTTCATTGTATCTAGTACATTCACATACACATATACTAACAATTTGTTTTCCACAGATTTTCAACTTGTAAGTCTGGATCCAGAGATACTCTGACCCATTTGGGAGTAACTACCAAACATCATTATCTTATAGGGTAGACCCAAGTTAAAGGGGCTTTCCAGAGAAATTTGGGTTAAACAAGGACCGAAATCTAGAGAACCCTGATGTATTTTCCAGTCAACTAACCTAGTGTAATAAGCATGTGCACACGCACACTCAGGCATGCTCACACTTGTGTTTTCACTCATGCTCATGTTCTCTCTCTCTCTCTCTCTCTGTGTGTGTGTGTGTGTGTGTGTGTGTGTGTCTTCCCCTGTCCTCTGCTGGCAGAGAATACTGTTAAGGGGAGTATTCCAATTACCAAATACCTGCTTATTTATGTGCTATTGACACTACTTAGCATGAATATGCAGGACAGCAGCAGCAAGCTGTTAGAATTCTAAAACCCAAGCTACCACCAAATAGGTGATCAGCATGTTGCTTTTCTTCCACTACTCTAGGTATTTGCAAAAATGAAAGCATCATGTATTCAAAACATGAATGCTACAAGGCTACACTTGAGGGTTCTCCAGGTTACTCCTATAAATTACTGATCAGACTGGTCCGATACCGAGACAGCACTTTTTAGAGACTGCAGTCTGTTTGCCATTCATCAGATTTCACTTCTTATAATTACAGTCTTCCCTTCTTAACTTGTCCACATACACAAGAGAGAAAGGTATATCAAGTAGATTATTTCTCCGAATATCCCGGACAGATGGTTTATTCTGATGCTAACATTCGGAACTGAAGAATGTCCAGCTCTTCCGCTATGTAAATACTGCTCAGTGAAAGCCTGCTTGAAGACTGTGCTTTGAAGCTGGAGAAGAAATTATGATTTTTTTTTTTTTTGGTTTTTCGAGACAGGGTTTCTCTGCATAGCCCTGGCTGTCCTGGAACTCACTCTGTAGATCAGGCTGGCCTCAGACTCAGAAATCCACCTGCCTCTGCCTCCCAAGTGCTGGGATTACAGGCGTGCGCCACCACCGCCCAGCTAGAAATTATTTTACCTGTAGCAGAAGCTGCTCAGTGGAACAGCTGTTGCTCTATTTCTAGCATGAAAAAGAAAATTAATTTCTAATAACTGCTGTTAGGGAAAACAGGAAAAAACAGGTGCCAAGAGGCTGCTGGGCTTCCTGTGCCCTTACTGTCATACACAGGAGAATGGACGCACCGCAAGGGCTATTCCTGAGTTTTTGGTCAAGAAGCACACATGGCATATGGTTTCTTGGAAAATAGTTTCATGTGGATTGAACTTTCTATTCCTGTTATTAAAATAAAGATATATGAAAACAAAGCTGGAGCGGTGCAGTGTCTGATGGGAAAAATGAGTACCTGCTTGGTCTTGTCAGGAAATGTCTTCTTGGGGTCTTAAGGCTCTGAAATGTTCTCCTCACCCTCACTTTCCACATAATTCCAGGAAACCACATACCTCATAATCCACCCCCCTCAACCACTCTCTACCCCCACTCTGCAGCATCACAGGGAAGACAGCACAGAGAGCCACAGCAAGAACAGCAGCTGGTAGGTCAGGGAGTGTGCCTAGTAGGTAACTAAGTTTGAAAAGCCTGGGGGCTGGAGGTATGGAGACTGACTGCTCTTCCAGAGGTGCTGAGTTCAATTCCCAGCAACCATATGGTGGCTCATAACCATTTGTAATGGGATCAGATGCCCTCTTCTGGTGTGTCTGAAAACAGCTACAGTATACTTACATGTATTAAATAAATATACCTTTAAAAAAAGAAAGAAAGAAAAGCCTGAAAAATCAGGCTGGGCCATCGGTGGGGCAATCCCAGCATTTGGGAAGCATAGGTGAGGCCAATCTGGTCTATATAGTGAGTTCTAGGACAGCCAGGGCTACACTGAGAAACCCTGTCTCCAAAAAAACAAAAAAAGAAAGAGAGAGAGAGAGAGAGGGAGATAGAGACAGACAGACAGACAGGCTGAAATCTAAGCACAGCTCCCCGTCCTTACATAAGTAGTGGAGTCCAGCAGTCGCGAGGCCTGCCTACCATAGTCTCCAGTGGAGAAATGGAACAAAACTGCAGTCTTAGCCTGGCAGTCTGCCTACCCTTCACAGGGCACACAAGCTGTCATCTAACAGCCGGTCAGAAAGTCCTCCAAAGGCAATTCAGGTGTCGACACATTTCTTCCTGTGAGCACTCACAAGTAAAGTTTCTGTTTTCTTCAAACTAAAATGGAAACACTCATTTTCTTTTCTATTTAGTAGACAATTCTGGTTTCCCTTTGGCTCTTCAGATCACTGACAATCTTTTGCACAGCTGTATTCTAACACATCTGGGTACTGTGTGGTCTGGGGAAGGAAAGGGACTGCTGAGGCAGTCTCCTATGGCTGCTTTCCATTTGTGCTTCAAGGCCATAGTCTCCAAGACAAGTTTGTGGTAATTTGAATGAAAATGGTCCCTGCAGGTTCCTATATTTGAATGTCTAGTCACCAGGGAGTAGCACTATTTGAAAGAATTAAAAGATTCGGAGGTGTAGCCTTGTTGGAGTGGGTCTGCTCCTGGGGATGCTTTGAGGTTTCAGAAGCCCTTACCAGAACCACCAGGTGCTCAGTTCTCTCTCTCTCTCTCTCTCTCTCTCTCTCTCTCTCTCTCTCTCTCTCTCTCTCTCTCTCTCACACACACACACACACACACACACACATACACACACACACACTCTCCCTCTCTCCCTCCCTCCCCCTTCCTTCCCCAACACCACACCCTCCTGCAGAGGATGTAGCTCCCTTCTACTTCTCCAGCACCACACCCATCTGCAGCCATGCTCTCTGCCAAGATGATAATGGACTAAGCTTCTGAAACTATAAGCAAGCTCCCAATTAAATGCTTTCTTTCATCAGAGTTGCCTTGGCCATGGTGTCTCTTCATAGCAATAGAACAGTGACTAAGACAAAGTTTCTGACTTTAGCTGCTCTTTCAGAGGTCCTGAGTTCAATTCCCAGCACCTACGTGGTAGCACACAATCATCTATACCTGAGGTCTTGGGTAATCAGATGACCTCTTCTGGTATACAGATAGATGTACAGACAAAACATCCATATACATAAGCAAATCTTTAAAACTAAAACTAAAATTAAAATAAAAAACAGAACAGCTGAGCCAGGCATGGTGGCGCATACCTGTAATCCCAGCACTTGGGAGGCAGAGGCAGGTGGATTTCTGAGCTCGAGGACAGCCAGGGCTACACAGAGAAACCCTGTCTCAGAAAAAACAAAAAACAAAACAAAACAAAACAAAAAAACAGAACAGCTGAATGTGGTGCAGACTCCGCCAGTGCCAGTGCTTGGGAGGTAGAGGTAGATGGATCTCTGGGGCATTCCAGGACAGCCAGGGCTACACAGTGAAACCCTGTCAAAAACAAAACAAACCCTTAAAACTAACGGAGGTAGGGGCTGCTCTTCTATAAGACTGGGGCTGTATTTGCAGCACCTACATGGCTGTTCAAAACTGACTGTAACTCAAAACTGGAATGCAGTGCCCTCTTCTGGGCTCCAAGCACACTGCACACATATAGACATGCAAGCAAAACACCTAATTAATTTTAATTTTAAAATTAAAAAGTAAAACATCAGCCGGGCGTGGTGGCGCACGCCTGTAATCCCAGCACTTGGGAGGCAGAGGCAGGCAGATTTCTGAGTTCGAGGCCAGCCTGGTCTACAGAGTGAGTTCCAGGAAAGCCAGGGCTACACAGAGAAACCCTGTCTCGAAACCCCCCCCCCAAAAAAAAAAGTAAAACATCTAAAAAGAAAATCACTAAGGCAAGAGAACTGTACTGCAACACAGTGGCTTTTATAACTACAAAGGGACGACTTTGTTAGAAGAGAGCCTTAACCAGGCAAACTCTCAGGGGCCAAGGCAGATAAGGGCAGGAGGACAAACACATGTAATCTCAATACTCCAATTTTAATACATGGATTTTACCCATCTTCAAGTCTTTCTTGCATCAGTCAAAAACTAGTGAACAGAGCTACATTTCTGATGAACTATATAGTTATCAGGGAGACCAGACCAAAGAAAAGGTCAGATGAACACTACTAGGACACAAAGGGACAAGTATTGAAATTACCCCTCCGCCATAGCTCTAAGTTAGCCTCAGTCCCCAACAAACATTAGCACTGCATTAACAGCTAAGTCATTAATTTCTGATGCAAGATGCCAACTTCTAAACACCTGGGTTTTGTTTTAAGCACACTTAGGAGTAAAGGACTCAGCATGACTTACCTGTGCAGAACTCCTTGCTCACACTGTGTGGCACTGTGATCCTCCTGTACACTATGGGCTCCGACTCCAGGATGTTTTCATCATGGCGGTATCTAGTGGGTCGTTCGCTTGGAACACCCCGAGAACGGGTGCCACTTCTCCTCTCGTAAGTGTCGATCTCCTCAAACACAGCTGCCTTGTCAAAAAGGGCCAGATTCCCTTCAAAGTCAAAATCTGTGTCTGGGATCTCCTCAATATCATCGCCAAAGCACTCATCATCTTTATTCTTCATTTGGCCATTTTTTAAACCACTTTTCTTTGGAGTTGCCTGGTTTGGGTGTCTGCTACTAGATGACCCTGGGGGGAGGAGGAGATAAAAAACAAAATCAGTGTGCCAGTGTGCAGTGTCAACAGAAGATGTCAGTCATCTGAGAGAGCGGAGTCAGAGGGAAAGGCTGAGAGTATTTTTACATCACAGTAGTAGCAAAAAAGACAAGCACAAAAATGTCATGTGGAGTAATCAATCTGAGAAACCACCAGCCAAACATGATAAAGGCAGTAGTCCAGAAAACCTTAATCAGTGCTTCCATTCATAAGGGAAGAGATGACAGAAGTTTTGTTTATTAAGGTTATCAATCCCCCAGGCAGGCCCTGAACTCCCAAACAGCTTGGATCACAGGTGCTTGCACCACCATACAAGGCAACAGAAGCTTATCAAACACCACCAGGTACAAGAATGAAGTCCACGGGAAGCTGTTCAGCTGTTATTCTCTGCACAACCATCAAGGTTCTTTCTGATCTAATTTACCCTCAGGTGAGCCCAGAGCAGGCAAGAATCCAGACAACAGATCCAGATAGTCTGAAAGGTCTTTCTATCCTTGTTTTCTCAGAACTTTATCTCCTCTGTACAAGCATTTTCTACTATCAAAGACAAGCCAAACACAGCCAGCATCAACACTGCAGCACCCAAGCACCCTGTCTCTTAGGCTCTACTTGGTTGCTATATGTCAATCACTTCTTTTGCTGCCAAAGAGAAAGCCCCATAGATTTCTCTAAACCAACCATTTGCAAAGAACCAAGAATTATCTTTATAAATTACACCTACACATCATTTCAGCTCAGCTGCATTGCTCCCTTCCTCACAATCCTTCAGTGGACCAAGAGCTTCTCGTCTAGTTTTATCATCAATATGTTATAACCCAGAGGCTGAGGAAACAGCAATCATTAAAGTATATGCGGAGCAAACATGACAGCCTGAGCTTGGATCCCTAGTACAGATAGAAAAGCTGGATGCAAGGTGGACACACCTGTAACTGAAGGACCCTGAGAGAGTCCCAGGTTCAGTGAGAAAGATTCTGTCTCAGAGACTAAGGAGAGGGATGAAAGCAGGCACCCAGTGTTGACCTCTGGCAGCACCTGCACATGTAGATGTGTACTAGCATGCACACATGCATATAAAAGCACACAAACACAGTGTACATACAAAGTTACAGAATCTAGGGATGGGTTGAAGCCCAGCTAGCAGAGTGCTTATCCTGCATGCACTACAACTTGGCTTCAGTCCCTGGCACCACAAATGGTAGGCACACCTATAATCCCCACGCTGAGAAGGGGAGGCAGGACTCAAGGTCACCTACTGGCCTACGCCACATGAGATTTTGTTTTAAGAAACAAAACAATAATCCCAGCACTTGGGAGGCGGAGGCAGGCGGATTTCTGAGTTCGAGGCCAGCCTGGTCTACAGAGTGAGTTCCAGGACAGCCAGGGCTACACAGAGAAACCCTGTCTCAAACAAACAAACAAACAAACAAACAAAAAATCAAGAGTTACATATAGCCTTATATCTCCATCAGGCAAAGTGTTCACAGCACAGCTTCTGGGCAATCAATAAACAGCTGACAAATTAATCCACACTAGCAAAGATATTTTAACATTATTCTGAAGTGTAAATATTATACAAGTATAAGTCATGTTTTCCTAATTGCCTAGGTATGGAAATTTTTTGCTGGTTTTGGTAGTAGGGAATCTGATTTCAGTCTCTGAGAAAAAAACAAAACACAATGAAAATAATGAAGGGGAAAGAGTTCAGATTATAAACCCCTAAAAAGGAGACCATTTCAGAGAACACTAAATTGCACTTTCATCAGTTTGTCACACTTCCCTGAAGCATGCATGATGAGTGCCAGAGCCAGTGCCAGGGACAGACTGCACCGTCCACACTGACTACAGAGAAGAAAGCGGACCCAGAGTGAGCAAGCACGTGCTGGGACTCAATTCTGACAAAGGTGCTCACGTGTGTGTGTGTGTGTCCAGAGGAGGATGTCAGGTATCCTGCTCCATCCTCTCTAGCTTACTCCATGAGACGAGATCTCTCACTGAGCCTGCAGCTGGGCTGGCAGCCCCAGAGATGCTCCTGTCTCTGGCCTGCACAGGTTGCAGGTACAGGCAGCCATGCTCAGATTTCACTTGGATGCTGGAGATTTGAACTCAGGCCCTCATGCTTCCACACAAGTGCTTTTATGCACTGAGATGCTTCCCCAGCCCAGACAGTTATAAAGTTCCACAAAGCTGTGAGTGAGAGCACAGAGCTAGGCTAAGAATGGGAGAACAGGCATGAAAATACAAAGTTAAAATAACATGGCATCAGTAATATATGCAGTTAAAGGGGAGAAAGCACAGGACAAACAGTCCATCTCTCAAATAGTCAATGCCCTGGCCCAACATTAAGTCAACTCCTTATTAGAAAATAGGCAGGGAACCCAATGCCTCTCTGGTGGATTTCTCATCCCCAGGTCCAAACAGGACAATCCACTGGGTTGCAGAAGACATCACAAAACATTTTATTACGCACTTTTAAGTAAAAACTATAGGAAATCACACTTCGTGGATTTACTACACTGATGTATACACTGCCATCCCTATGAGGTTTCATGCCAGCAAATCGTTATCATTTCAGAGGTATCTGGAGAAAAACCCAGGGTTCTCTACTTAGTAAGTTTGTATATGGAAGTGAATTTTTTTTTTTAAGTCAAAGTCTGCCAGGCAGTGGTGGTACACGCCTTTAATCCCAGCACTCGGGAGGCAGAGGCAGGTGTATTTCTGAGTTCGAGGCCAGCCTGGTCTACAGAGTGAGTTCCAGGACAGCCAGGGCTACACAGAGAAACCCTGTCTAGAAACCACCCCCCAGCCCCCCCCCAAAAAAAGACAAAGTCTTGGGGCTGGAGAGATGGCTCAGCAGTTAAAGAAACTGACTGCTCTTCCAGAGGTCCTGAGTTCAATTCCCAGCAACCACATGGTGGCTCACAACCATATGTAATGGGATCTGATGCCCTCTTCTGGTCTGAAGACAGCTACATAATACTCATATAAATAAATAAATCTAAATAAATAAAAAGACAAAGTCTTGCCTTGGAAAAGCTGGGCCATGGAAAAGCTAGTATATGTGCCACATGCTTGGCTGTATCTGTTTTTAAATTACAATGTCTGAGTCATTTACTGATGAGGACATATTCTAAGAATAGTGCTATTATATTGTTTAGTTATTATGCGACATTATGGAAGGCAGCAACACACAAAGACTGCTGCATCAACAGGCAATAATTACAAATCAATAGCTCTTATGACTATCATAGAAATGTATTAATCTGAATTCAAGAAACTTAATAAAGTAGTATTAGTCAATAACAAGAAAATTAATATAGTATGTACTCAATTAATATCACACTAGACAATGAGTGCTACTGCAATGCCCAGTACAAAGCCAAAGAAATTAACCCTAGGTGGTATACAACTACAGCCTCTCAGCATGCTGACAAAATGCTACTACAAAGGCAGCAGGATTCATGACAGAAAATTATGTTTGCCAGGAGATTTTGGGCACTGAACACTATTTTTGGCTTAGCTGTAGAACTCTACAAATTTAATTTGCACCCAGAGCTGTTTATTTAGATTTCAAGTATCTGTGGCTTATGCCCCTCTCTCCATAAGAGTATCCACTCAAGAGCTATACTCTAAGCTAGGACTATCTATTTTCCCAATACTATCATCAATATTTTTTCCAAGAAAATACTGACAAATCCCAAGTTAGGAAACAAATGATTAGGAAATAAGATTTTTTTTTTTTTAAATGAAAAGCAGGTAGGATAGTTGGCTTTCAGTCTCCCAATTCCTTATACTTTAGTACAAATACTCACAAGTTCCTGGTGAATAAGCTTGCTCAGAAATTGGCTCATTTAGCCCTGGCAATGCATTAAGCAGGCTGGCCTCTGGCCACTGGAAAAACAAGGAACTTCCCTTGGAAAAGATAAAACAGTCCTTCCCAGGTTTGCATACCTTTCAAACAAGGACCAAGCATTCAGACTGGAAACTGGCCTTCCTGTGCCATTTTTCTGCTAGGCTTTGATACACAGGTCCTTTGGCCAGAACATTTTGTAACAAGGCCCAGTGTCACTTACTAACTGGCTTCTGTCATGCATATAATATAAAAGGGAACTTTGTATTATACTTAAGGTCCTAAAGGGTGCCTGATAGTCAAACTGAAATATTTTGATTCTAGACTCAGAATTTATGACAGAAAGCCTGTCAACATTGGAAACATTCTGATCATTTACCAAATCACAGCCCTATTCTTTCCAGCCTGAAAAACAGACGAAGCACATCCAAAGAGATACAAAGTCAAGAGGACTTCTAGTAGAACCATGGAAAACTTAAAGAAATACAGGAGAACATTGGTCAACAGGTAAAAGCCCTTAAAGAGGAAACACAAAAATCCCTCAAAGAAATACAGGAGATCATGGGTCAACAGGCAGAAGCCCTTAAAGAAGAAACACAAAAATCCCTTAAAGAATTACAGGAAAACACAATCAAGAGAAGGAACTGAACAAAACCATCCAGGATCTAAAAGTGGAAGTAGAAACAAAAAGAAATCACAAAATGAGACATCTCTGGAGATAGAAAACCTTGGAAAGAATTCAGGAGTCATAGATGCAAGCATCAACAACAGAATACAAGAGATAGAAGAAAGAACCTCAGGTGCTCAAGATATCATAGAAAATATTGACTCAACAGTCAAAGAAAATGCAAAATGCATAAAGCTGATAACTCAAAACATCCAGGAACTCCGGGACACAATGAGAAGACCAAATCTAAGGATTATAGGTATAGACGAGAGCGAGGATTTACATCTTAAAGGCCCAGTAAATATCTTCAACAAAATTGTAGAAGAAAACTTCCCTAACCTAGAGAAAGAGATGCCCATGAACATACAAGAAGCCTTCAGAACTCCAAACAGACTGGACCAGAACAGAAAATCCCTCAGCACATAATAATCAAAACACCAAATTCACTAAACAAAGAAAGAATATTAAAAGCAGTAAGGGAAAAAGGGCAAGTAACTTATGAAGGCAGACCTATCAGAATCACACCAGACTTCTCACCAGAGATGATGAAAGCTAAGAGATCCTGGGCAGACCTCATACAGACCCTAAGAGAACACAAATGCCAGCCCAGGCTACTATACCCAGCAAAACTCTCAATTATCATAGATGGAGAAACCAAGGTATTCTATGATAAAACCAAATTTGCACAATGTCTGTCAACAAATCCAGCCCTACAAAGGATAATTGATGGAAATGCCAACACAAGGAGGGAAACTACACCCTAGAAAAAGCAAGAAAGTAATCTTCTTCCAACAAATCCAAAAGAAGATGCCCACACAAACATAAAAATAACATCAAAAATAACAGGAAGCAACAATCACTATTCCCTAATATCTCTTAACAATGGACTCAACTCCCCAATAAAAAGACATAGACTAACAAAACAAACAAACAAACAAACAAACAAACAAAACCATGGAAACATAAGTTCCAACTGAAGACCAAATCTAATAGTTCATTAAAGCCCAACCACACTACAACAACTTAACATCCAACATCTTTTCACTTAAAAGGTTTAATTATACTTTCCAATTTCTATCTTCAATAGGGGAGGGGGGAACCTAGCACCAAGTAATATAACGTACCTATGATTTTATTTTACTTATAATTTTGTGCATATGTTTCTGGGATGGGGATGGGGAAATGCCTCAGAGGCCAGCAGAAATCATTAGATCCTCTGAAGCTGGAATTACAGACACTGAGAGCCCCCAAAATGTCTTATCTGTTAGACAACCTCTGCTTATATAAAAAAGAGCTCAAAGCCCTTTCATGTTCTATGAGCAAAAAAGCCTTAACCATTCAACAGCATATAGTCAATGAATGACTGGCACAGTCATGATTATAATGTAATTTCAGAAGTGTCTTTATCAGTCCCTAAGAGTCATTATTTTCAGCTGACATGGAATTTAAAAAAAGAGGTTTTTTAATTTTAAATTTCTTATTAGTATATGTTTGTGCACATTTGCACCCATGACACAGTGCCCCTGAACTTCTGATCCTCCTACTTCTACCTCTCAATTGCTGAGATTATAGGCATACCACCAAAGTCCAGTTTATGTGGCCCTGGGGATCTAATCCAGGTTTTCACGGTAAGTATATATCTAGCATGACAAATATGATATTTACCCACACAGAGACCTATACACTCAATAAACCTTACATCATTTCCCTCATCTCGACCAGATGGTTGATCCTTCCATGGCCTCTGCATCAGCTCCTGCTTCCAGGATCATGCCCTGTTTGAGTACCCAAGTTCCTGTCCTGAATTCCTTCAATAATGAATAGCAATATGGAAGTATAAGCCAAATAAACCCTTTTCTCTCCAGCTTACTTTTTGGTCATGGTGTTTCATCACATCAGTTGAAATCCTAAGACGCCATTCAAACAATTAAGATGTTATGTGATTTAATCTGACATTCTGGAAAGTGAAAATTAGAGGACTACCAGGAGAAAGTGGAGAGCAGCTGAACAGGTGAAGTACAGAAGACTGGTTGGATACTGAAACTATGCTATATGAAAACTGAATGACACACATACGGCCACATACTTGCCAAAACCCCATAAAATATTATAGCAAAAGTATTCAAATTGTTAAGTAGTTTGAGGAATCCCAAGATGGAATGGAAAATGGCAGCTCATCTGTATTATGAATATAAGAAACAAATCAACAACACGGGTGAAAAACTCTCAGTAACCCAGAAAATAAATGGAATTTGTAAGATGAAAACCAAGGGGGCTAGAGGGACCGCTCAGCGGGTTAAGAGCACTGTTTGTTCTTCCGAAGGTCCTGAGTTCAAATCCCAGCAACCACTTGGTAGCTCACAACCATCTGTAATGAGATCCAATGCCCTCTTCTGGTGTGCCTGAAGACAACTACAGTGTACTTAGATATAAAAATAAATAAATCTTTTAAAAAAGAAAAGAAAAAGAAAAGCAAAAGGAATCACACATACACTTACATTCCCTGTGACGGTCTCCCACAGGGCTGGGGTGTACAAATTAGTACTTCTGATATAAACTGAGTATTCTCCATCTGAAATGCTTGGGTCCAGAAGTGGTTGGGATTCTAGGAATATCTGCATATACATAAGCTATCATAGGAATAAGACCCAAAACTGAACACAAAATTCATAAACACCTTTTTTCACACAACCTGAAGGTGATTTTTTGTTTGTTTGTTTGTTTGTTTGTTTGTTTGTTTTTCGAGACAGGGTTTCTCTATGTAGCTCCGGCTGTCCTGGAACTCATTCTGTGGACCAGGCTGGCCTCAAACTCAGAAATCCACCTACCTCTGCCTCCCAAGTGCAGGAATTACAGGCATGCACCACCACCGCCCAGCCTGAAGGTGATTTTATATAATATCTTCAGTATGCCTGATTTCGATGGCAACCTGTGACACATGAATAGGTATGGTACTTTCTTTTCTTTCTTTCTTTCTTTTTTTTTTTTTTTTTTTTTTTGGTTTTTCAAGACAGGGTTTCTCTGTGTAGCTCTGGCTGTCCTGGAACTCACTCTGTAGACCAGGCTGGCCTCGAACTCAGAAATCTGCCTGCCTTCCTCCCAAGTACTGGGCTTAAAGGTGTGCGCCACCACTGCCCAGCTTAAATTTAAGATCTTCAGATTAGTGTTGTTCACTCTGTATCACTACATATACATTGGAACCAAGTAATAAACAGACAGCAAATGGTAGGAATCAAGTTTCTCAATGTTGGCATGAGAGATTATAATAAGTAAAAGAAGGAAAAAGTGATCTGGAGAGATAGCTCTCAGCTGTAAGGAGCCAGCACCCACAGGGAGGCTCACAACTGCCCATAACTCTACTTCTAAAGGATCTAACACCCTCTTTGAACTTCTGTGCCATGTGGTACACAAAAATTCACAGAAGCAAACACATAAATAAAAATAAATAAAACTTTAAAAAACTATCCCATGAATATCTTAGCTTGTTTCCCATTGCTCTGAAAAACACCATGACCAAAAATAACATGGAGAGGAAAGGGTCATTTGGCTTATACTTCCCAATCACGCAGTTCATCAGTGAGGGAAGCCAAGGAAGGCACTCAGGAGAGTAGGAACCTGCAGGCAGGAATTGAGGGAAGCAGGGGCCATGGAGGAATGCTGCTAACTGGCTTTCTCTCCATCATCTGCTCAGCTTGCTTTGAAATACAACCCAGGAGAGCTGGCAAAGGAGTGGCATCACCCATGGTAGGCGGGGCGCTCCTACATCAATCATTAAACAAGAAAATGTCCAACAAAAATGTCTAAATGGAGGCAGTTCCTTAACTGAGTTTCGTTCTTGCTGGGTGACTGCAGTTTTTGTCAAGTTCACAAGGCCAGGGACACGGCTCTTGACTCAGCACCTGCCTAACTTGGAATGCCCTGAGTTTAACCTCCAACACTAACAAATAATAGAGTAGGGGGCTGGGGAGATGGTTCCATGTGGTGCAATGCAAGCATAGGACTTTAATAATTCAGATCCCTACCATATACCCACACAGACACAGACACAGACACAGACACAGACACAGACACAGACACAGACACACACACACACACACACACACACACACCAAAATAAATAGTCAGTTAAAGATTAGTAATTTCTAAATATAATAGATGCTAAATAACTTCTAAGACAAGATATTAAGGTAAAACATGGGCAACCTGAATAAAATATGTACTTCATTCAAAAAAAGACTAAAATCTAAGTGGCCTAAGTCATTCTCTATCCTAGCATTCGAAGTGTTTCTTAGGCTACATAAGTACTACTGCAAACATTTCAGTATTCTGTTTTAGGCCATCACTAATTAATACAGTTGCTTTACAGGAATTTAAATTGCCTAGAAATACTCTCTTTTTATTGCTTTTTTCACTTAAAGTAAGCATTTCTTTTCTTGTTTTTGTTTTGTTTTAAATGATTTATTTTTACTTTATGTGTGTTGGTATTCGTTTGCATGTGTGTCTGTCTGCATGAGGGTATTAGATCCTGGAGATTATTGTGAGTTGCCATGTGGGTACTAGGAATTGAAGTCAGGTCCTCTGGAGACTAGCCAGTGCTCTTAACTGCCAAGCCATCACTACGGCCCCAAATAGGCATTTCTAAAACTTAAAATGTTAGGCTTGACCCAAATGTCACATCACAAGCCAGAATTGAAGCAATACACTAAAACCTTATGACAGGGCCACTAGGACCAATAATGAGGAGCCAAAAGGACAGTAGGTGGCATCTGGACCTTTCGTAATCAACTCTCCCACATGGGCTCTACAAAGCAGCTCATTCTAAATTCTACCTTTTAGTAGGGAATTTTTGGCTTTAGTATGACTCTAGTTTGAATTTATATGTGTTAGTGAATATACACTTAAAATTCCTAATATATTTGCTTCATTCCTAATATATTTGATTCTAGGTATAAAATGCAAGACAAGAATAATGGGGTGGATAGTAAACCTGACACGGGCTGGAGTCACCTGAGAGAAGGGCACCTCAATTGGGAAGATGCCTCCATGGGAGCAGGCTTGGGCAAGCCTATAGCCCACTTTCTTAAGTTTCTTAAGTTAGTAACTGACTGGGGGTGAGGATGGGAATCAGCTCTGTGTGGATAGTGTCATCTCTGGGCTGGTGGTCCAGGATTCTATGGGAGAACAGGCTGAGCAAGCCGTGAGGAGCAAGCCAATAAGTAGCATTCCTTTGTGTCCTCTGCATCAGCTCCTGCCTCCCTGCTTAAGTTCCTGACCTGACTTCCTTAACGAACTACAATGTAGACGTGTACACTGACTAAAACCCTTTCTCCCAAGTTGCTTTGGTCATGGTGTTACATTGCAACAGTAGTAACCCTAAGTTAGATAGTTTATCATTTAGAAGTACTTTTTAAATATTTATTTTTATTTATATGTATGTATCTGAGTATCTATATCCAGGTATCCAAAAGACAGAAGAGGAGGACCTTTGGAGCTGCAGTTACAGGCAGTTATGAGCCATTTGACTTGGGTACTGAGGATTAAACTCAGGTCCTCTGTAAAAACAGCCAAAGTGCTCTTAACTATTGACCTTTCTCTCCAGCCCTAGAAGTAATTTTAGAAATTGTATCTATTTTATTACTTTATATGTATGAGTGTTTTGCCTACATATACATATGTGCACCACATATTTGCTTGGTGCCTTTGGAAATCAGAACACAGTATCAGATTCCCCTAGGACTAGAGTTACAGAGAGTTGTAAACTGTCATTTGCATGCTGAGAATTGAAATGGAGTCTTCTACAAGAACAAGTGCTCTTAACCAACAGGCTCACTATCCAGTCTCCCTAGAAGTAATTTTTGAAATAAAATTCATATGTATTTAAGGAACATAACAGATGTGAATAAATCTGCTATGTCTCAAAATTACATTACTCTAGAACACGTGTTTTAAAACATTACAGGTTCTAGTGACCCATCTATGGTTCTATATCTGTTACCAGCAAACAAAAAGAGAGAGTAATATATACCAGTAAGTGCTTTCCTTAATGGCCTCTAGTGGGGACATTAAACACAACGAAATTTAAGTGAGTAGTCTGGGAGCTAGTGATATTGTTCAGAAAGTAAAGGTGCTTGCCGCCAATCCTGACAACCTGGGGTCAATCCCAGGCCCCACATGATGGAAGGGGAGAACCAACTCCTACAATTTGTGCTCTGACTTCCACGTGCACATACCTGCACACATACACATAAATAAATGTGAGTTGAAAATAAAAGTACAATACTCAATTTAGGATAGGGATGGAGCTTGGTGGCAGAATGCTTGCCAGGTTTGCAAAGCTCTAGGTTCAGTCCACAGCACTTCAACAAACAAAACCAACAAAATAATCAGCTTGCTAGAACTGAAAGATAACAGTGAGGCCTACACTAGTCCCCTCCTCTCTAAGAACACAAGTCTATTCAAGAATTAGCTAGAACATCCCAAGTAGAGTCAATTCAGACATCACAACCATCACAAGTTATCAGATTTAAAACATCAATGTGGTGCAGATCTGAGACCTTTCCTGAAGGAAGAAAAGTGACAAAGCGGGCAAAAAGCTTGGGTGTACCTCTAATAACGTATTTCCTTTTCCTTGGTATCTTAAGGGACTGGCCCTAGAATGACAGAAACACAGTGTATCTCTGTGAAACTCTGCAAGTAACCCCATTATAGGAGTAATAAAGGATTCCCAAAAAGAGCAATAGTAGGTAAGTGTTTATAGCCTGAAACACTAGGTTATGAAAGACAGCAACTTGACTGTACTTACAGGAGTTATGCCGACGACGGAAGCTTTTGGACTGACTCAAAGATTCCATGTGCCTGTCCACATAACTCTTTGAGCACTGCTGCTGCTGAGGAGAAACGGCAACATCCTGGCTCTTCACATCTGGCCTCTTAGGGATGCTCTGAGGGGCACTACTGGAAGAGGCTGGCTTCTTGACCACCTTGCCTGTTCCATTCTGACTGATACTCATTTGGTACCCAACACCAGAAGGGCCTAATTCTGTCTGATGAAGGTCTCCAACCTGTTGGTTGTCTCCAGGACCTGGTATCTCCAAAATTTTTAATTCTGTAATATCACCTGCCCTGAAACACACAAAAATCAAAGTCTCAAAATTATAACAGCAATAGAAAAGTAGTAAGAATGAAATGGGATTAAGAAATCACCTGCACTCTGCAAACTGCATTAACTCAGAGTTAACTGAAGTAAAACTAAGAAAGGTAGCAGAACATTTACAGAGGGTGCTCAGCCACTAACTTTCAACTCATACACTACTTTAGGCAACCAGTTGTTAATGACAACTATATAGCCTTCTTAGATTTCCAGAATGCTAGTGGCTTTTTAAAATTCTGTCACCCACTTGCTCCCTCAATAGGCATATATAATGCCCTTACTTTGTGGTAAACCCTGGTTGTGAGCAAGCAGAGACACACAGTACTTACTTATAAGTAACTCAGTCTAAGCACTGGAAAGACATGTGCATAGGACAGTAGGGAGAAAGATATCTCAGCCAGAGAGTCAGAGACTAAGAAAATTTGACATTATCCACAGGAAAAATGCTTGTAGAAGGCCATCAGGAAGGTAAAGTGATAACCAAGGGCCAGATCATAAGCACAATGGAATTTTCCATGGCAATAGGAAGGAAGGAGAAACCAACAGGGCACTGCGGCTCCTGCCTAGGAACCCTACATTTGGGAGGCAGAGGCAGGATTACGGCAATTTTGATGCCAGCATGGTTTACATAAACAGTTACAAGGCAGCCAGGATGACACAGACTCTCTTCCATCTCTTTTCTGCTTTTCTGCACTGGGCAGCTCCTGATGGGGATTTTCTTTTAAACTCTAATAAAAGTGTCCTCTCAAGCTTATCATATTTGGGGAAACCGTTTATTATGATTCTTAAATTTTCTTTTTAAGATTTTGTTTTCTTAGACCCTGGGCATGGTGGCACATGCTATGAGTCCAAGGCCAGCCTGGTCTACAGAGTGAGTTCCAAGCTAGACAAGGTTATACTTTTGAGACCCTGTTTTAAAAAAAAAAAAAAAAAAAAAAAAAAAAAATGTTCTCTTGGACTGAAGAGATGGTTCAAAGATTAAGAAGGCTGGTATTCTAGAGGACACATAACTGTCTATAATTCCAGTTCCATGAGATCCAATTCCCTCTTCTGGAATGCCTAGGCACCAGGCACACATGTGGTACACAGTTATATAATGCAGACAGATACTCACATTAAGAAGTTTTACTTTTTTAAAGATATTCTTTACATTTATTCATTGCATGGGGGGAAGGGTAGAGATGGAGGGGACAGAGTGTCACAGTGTACACATGGAAGTCAGAGGACAAGGTGCTGGAGTTGGTTCTGGGGACTGAACTCAGACTGTTAGGCTTGTTAGCAAGCACTTTCACGTGCTGAGCCATGTCACCAGTCCAAGTCTTAAATTTCTAACTATGGTGAAAGGTATCAACAATATGACCAGCCCTCTGAAGGAAGAGACCTGCAAATAAACTTGTTCAGCTGTAGGTCTTCAATTTAGAGATATCTTATAGACTATCCACCTGGGAAAGACCAGGGAACAAAGTATCTACAGCTCAGGCACTGAGTTTCAAAGGACAAAGATCTGAATTCTTACTAAAATACATAAAAAAGGACAAAAGATCCCCTAGAGACCAGCTTAAACTGTGGGCTGAGGCACCATATGGAATCACACACAAACTTGGGTTTTGAAAAAACTTGGTGATAGTGAAAGACTTCTGACCATGCAAAGATCAAAAATGAGTTCAAAACCCATAATGAATCCAGTGTGTTTCTGCACACTTGGTATTGTGCATCCTGTAAGGCCATCTAATACAGAACCACTGCCTCAAACACCTCAGCTCAAATTTAAGACCACTGTACATTATAAACTATGGTTTCTACTCTACATACAAGGTTTCTGGTCTTGTAGAAACATAGTTTTATTATGAACAAAGACTTTCAATATTTTCCTACTGATATTTCTCAGTATGTAAATAACTAGCTAATCTCCAAATCGTAAAGTAGTATAGTCTGACTCTAAAAGCTGCTGTTTGAGCTACTAACTTAAGTCTCATTAAAAAAATAAATAAAAGGCCAGGCAGCGGTGGTGGCGCACGCCTTTAATCCCAGCACTTGGGAGGCAGAGGCAGGCGGATTTCTGAGTTTGAGGCCAGCCTGGTCTACAAAGTGAGTTCCAGGACAACCAGGGCTGCACAGAGAAACCCTGTCTTGAAAAACAAAACAAAACAAAAAAAAGCTGGGGGTGGTGAGGTGGTGGCACACGCCTTTAATCCCAACACTCTGGGAGGCAGAGGCAGGTGGATTTCTGAGTTCGAGGCCAGCCTGATCTACAGAATGAGTTCCAGGACAGCCAGGGCTATACAGAGAAACCCTGTCTCGAAAAAAACCAAATCCAAAAAAAAAAAAAAAAAAAAAAAAAGGCAGGCAGTAGTGGCAACGCCAGGGAGGCAGAGGCAGGTGGATCTCTGTGTGTTCCAGGCCAGCCTGGGTTACACAGAGAAATCCTGTCTCAAAAAACCAAATACATAGTTGGGCTGGAGAGAGAGATCAGTGGTTAATAGCACCTATGGCTCTTGCAGAGTTTAATTCCCAACACCTACACAGCAGCTCACAATTGTCTGTCATTCCAGTTCTAGGGGATCCAATGTCTTCTGACCTCCTATATGCACACAATGTGCACACAAACACTAAGGCACATACTTGAACATATTAAAATAATTAAATAAGGGGTTGGGGATTTAGCTCAGTGTAGAGCGCTTGCCTAGCAAGCGCAAGGCCCTGGGTTCAGTCCTCAGCTCTGTTAATAATAATAATAATAATAATAATAATAATAATAATAAAAAATAAGTAAAATTTAAAAGGAAAATAAAATGAATTTTAGTTTAAGATTAGGACAGGATTTTCTTTTTCTTTCTTTTTTTTTTTTTTTTTTTTTTTTTTTTTGGTTTTTTGAGACAGGGTTTCTCTGTGTAGCCCTGGCTGTCCTGGAACTCACTCTGTAGACCAGGCTGGCCTCAAACTCAGAAATCTGCCTGCCTCTGCCTCCCAAGTGCTGGGATTACAGGTGTGCGCCACCACGCCCGGCTCCAGGATTTTTAACACTCTCTGAAATGGCCCTAAGTGCACTTGCAACATTTTATACCTTGTGTGTGAACCAGCACTCCTAGCACTGACAACTATGAAATCCAAGTATTGTGAAGATACTGTGTACTACAGTATCAAATATTCAGCCAAGCGCCAATCAACTTCTTCTTTGTTGTTGTTTTAAGACAGGGTTTCTCTGTCTCGCCCTGGATGTCCTGGAACTCTCTGTAGACCAGGCTGGCCTCGAACTCATAGAGATCCGCCTGCCTCTGCCTCCCAAGTACTGGGATTAAAGGCATGTGCCACCACTGCCAGCTCAAGCTTGCATTCTTTATGCAAAATAAATAAACACATCCACCTCACTAGTATTCAAATATACTTCACATTTAATAAATGGCAAAATTCTATGTATAGCAAGAGATTACTTAAAATAAATTTCAATATGGTTGAATAGCAGATGTTTTATTTGTATATCTACTTTCTATGTCTACATATTACAATTACTTTAACATATCTAAAATATCTAGGGAAACAGAGGCAAGCAGAACTCTGTGAGTTCTAGGCTAACCTGGGCTGCACTCTGAAATCTTGTCTCAAGTCTGAAAAAAAAAGGTTTAATTAAAAAAAATTTAAAAGCCCCGATCCAAAGATTATTCAGAATAAACCAATTTTTGAACTTCCCCATCTCCAGAAAAAAAGAGAAGGGGGGCTGTCTTAGTCAGGGTTTCTATTCTTGCACAAACATCATTACCAAAAAGCAAGTTGGGAGGAAAGGGTTTATTCAGCTTACACTTCCACACAGCTGTTCATCACCAAAGGAAGTCAGGACTGGAACTCAAGCAGGACAGGAAGCAGGAGCTGATGCAGAGGCCATGGAGGGATGTGCCTTACTGGCTTGCTTCCCCTGGCTTGCTCAGCCTGCTTTCTTAGAACCCAAGACTACCAGCCCAGGGATGGTACCACCCACAAGGGGCCCTTCCCATTTGATCACTAACAGAAAAAATGTTCCACAGCTGGATCTCACCAAGGCCCTTCCCCAACTGAAGCCCCTTTCTCTGTGATAACTCCAACCTGTGTCAAGTTAGCACACAAAACCAGCCAGTACTGGACCTTCTGAACTTGGCAGTTAAGTCATATGTGAGCCGGGATAGAGACTGTACAGGATGACGACTGTATTACAGCAGTCCCCACTGAGAAGAACAACAGAAACCTAAGGCTCCTAAGACTATGACAAGACTCAACTCCAATCAGCCCAGGCAAGAAAATACTGTCAATCACCTTGATTCCAGCACCCAGCCCACCAGGCTGGATTTTGAAGAATGTCAGTCAGGACACTTACCTAAAGGTGACTTCTGGTACAAGACACTTCACCCCATTGTGGAAGGGCCGAGTAAGAGAAATGGTCTGGCTGACCTGATCCACTGCTGATACTCTTCCCTGGTAGACGCCCAGGCTGTCTCCACAGTTGATAGATACAATACTGCCTAGCCAATCCATAGCCATGTCTCAGATGTGACGTCGTGTGAAGAGAAGGAACCAAGTATGTCAGGCTCTGCACTCAGTGATGTTTGATAACGCGCTGCCACTGAGGTGATAAAGCACGAAAACAAACAGAAAAAATGAATTTTTGGTAAGAAGTAAGGTATAACTGCACACACCTGTGTTTCATATATGGTTTTTTTTTTTTTTTTTTTTTTTTTTTTTGAGATGAGGCCTTACCATGTGACTGGTGGAACTAGGACTTACTATGTAGACCTCAAACTTACAGAGATTTGTGTATCTCTGCCTCTTGAGTGCTGGGGTTAAAGGTACATACAAGCATGCCTAGCTTAAAACACCTTTATTCCCAGTGTTGGTAGGCTGGTGGGAGGCAATCAAGTGGATCTAAGGCAAGGCCAGGCTGGTCTACACAGAGTTCTAGGTAGCCCATGCTACACAGTGAGAATCTGTCTAAAACAACCATGCATATTATTAAGCAATATTGATATACGTATGTAAAGATCATGTAGGCGCCAGGTGGTGGTCCTTTAATCCCAGCACTCAGGAGACAAAGGCAGGTGGATTTCTGTGAGTTTGAGACCAGCCTGGTCTACAGAGCAAGTTCCAGGACATCTAGGACTACCGAGAAACAAACAAACAAAAAAACAACAAAAAAGAACAAAGACTTTGTAGTTGTTTAGAGTGTGCATAACAGCGCAGTCTTTCAAAAGAGAGGAAAAGTGCTTGACTGAACAATGAAGCATGTTTATCCAAGAAAGCAAGGATTAATTTTTAGCACCATCAAAACTTTAGGAAAATTAAAAAGCTGAACAAAAGGGGCTGGAGAGAAGGCTCCACAGTTAAAAGCACTAATTGCTCTTCTCGAGGATCCCAGTCCATTCCCAGCACACACATGCTGGCAACTCCAGTTCCCGAGAACCTGATGCCCTCTTCTGGCCTCCTCAGGTACTGCACACACATGATGCTCAGGAACACATTCAGGTAAACACTTTTGCACGTAAAAATCAAACAAAAATTTTAATTAAATAAATCACTATATATAAAATTAAACAGATTACTATGTATAAAAGATACTTATTGGCCAGGCAGTGGTGTCCCATGCCTTTAGTCCCATCACCCACCACTTAGGAAGCAGAGGCAGGAGTTTGAGACCAGCCTGCTCTACAGAGTAAGTTCCAGGACACAAGGGCTACACAAAGAAACTCGAACAAACAAACAAACAAACAACAAAGACACCTACTGTAGGCTTATTTCCATTCCGTGTCAGAGTTTGCCTATTTTATGTCAGGGTAGCATAAATTTTCTTACCTATCATTTATACTCCATAATCTTATTTTGACACCTGCTTTAGATATTAGATAATACAGCATAAAAAACTGTCATAAAAGCTAAAAACCAAACAAATAAACAACTAAGATTTAATCAAATAGAGAGTAGCTTCTTTTGATTTTCCAGTGAATATGTATTTTTTTCAGATTTATTTATTTTTATTTATGAGTACACTACAGCTGTCTTCAGACACACACCAGAAGAGGGCATCAGATCCCATTACAGATGGTTGTGAGCCACCATGTGGTTGCTGGGAATTGAACTCAGGACCTCTGGAAGAACAGTCAGTGCTCTTAACCACTGAGCCATCTCTCCAGCCTGTGAATATGTATTTTTAAGGCCCTGATATTTTACATTCAAATTTATACTGTGCTAACTACTGAATCAAAATATTAACACTTCGAAAATGTGGCTTTTAGCTGCTAAGTGCAATTTTTTACTTTCGTCTATATTACTGTGTAACTGTCCATCTTTATTGGAAATTCCTCTATAAAATATGACAATATACTGAAAATTCATCAAATGGGTTATCTTATAAGCTCCCATTTGGGTGTGGTGGTGCATGCCTGTAATCTCAGCACCTGAAAGGCAGAAGCAGGAAGATTACAGCAAGTCTGAATCCAGTCTGTCCCAGAGAGCAAGTTCTAGGATATCCACAGCTAAACAGAAAAACCAGGCTCAAGGGAAGCAAAATAAACAAACCAAAATTTCCTAGGATTGGGGGCACAGCTCAGTGGGAGAATGCTTTCCTAGAATGTATGCACAAAATTGTGGATCTATTCCCCAACACTGAAAACAACAACAAAAAAAAAAAGTGAAACTTTTTCCTTTACACACACTAAATATGTTTCCTCCATTACAAGTCTAAGGCTTCCATGTTTTTATTTTATTTTATTTTATTTTTGGTCTTTTGAGACAGGGTTTCTCTGTGTAGACTTGGCTGTCCTGGAACTCATTTTGTAGACCAGGCTGGCCTCCAACTCAGAAATCCACCTGCCTCTGCCTCCCTAGTGCTGGGATTTCAGGCGTGTGCCACCACCGCCCGGCTTCCATGTTAAAAAGAAAAAAAAAAAAAAAGCTAGGACTTATGAAGCAGGATAGACAGGAGCTACAAAAGGACTTTTTTTTTTTTTTTTTTTTTTTTTTTTGGTGGTTGGGGAGTCCTCTGTGTAGCTCTGGTTGTCCTAGAACTCAATCTGTAGACCAGGCTGCCTCAAACTCAAGAGATCTATCTGCCTGTGTCTCTCCCAGCTACTGAATTAATGTCACTATGCCTGGCTGACAAGTGTGTGTGTGTGTGTGTGTGTGTGTATGTGTTTGTGCACGGGCACGCACGCGCATACATGCTCATGCATGTATTTTGATGGAGATCAAACACAAAGCTTGTGCTAGTTGCTAGTTGTTGTCACTGAGTTACATATCTAGCACAGGACAAATCTTGAGGCCTTTTATTTTGTACTTTTCAATCAAGTTATAATCTACATAAAAGTGTATCACTCCACATTAAAAACAAAAACAAAAACAAAACAAAATAAAACCCACCACTACCACCACCACCAACCCAAGACATGGCCTTACTCCGTAGTCCAGACAAGCTCAAACTCAAAATTTAATCCTCAGCCTCCTGAGTCCTGTGATTACAGGTACAAACCATGACATCTTGTGCTCAGAAATGTTCACAGTAATCCCCAATGCAGCTGCGACCTAAGTATCACCAGGGGCTCCACTGTGTCTCCATAAAGGAGCTGCTTTCTGACATCATGAAAGACCACGTTACCTTGTTTTCAAACTTCACAGAAGTGGAACCATGCAGATTCATGTGTCTGGTTTCCTTTGATCAACAGTACAAGTGTGAAATTCAGCTGCTGCACGTGGGAGAAAATTACTACGTCTGTCCTGTATTGTTTAAGCATCCATGAATTTAGCCAGTCTACTATTATAAACAGTTGAATTGTTTCACGCTGAGTTCCATTTTAAATAACGTTTTACACGTGTTCTTGTTCCTATTACACAGAAAATCAGAGTTGAAATTGCATTTGATTTTATTAGAAACTGATAAGCAGCCAGGCGGTGGTGGCGCACGCCTGTAGTCCCAGCACTTTGGGAGGCAGAGGCAGGCGGATTTCTGAGTTCGAGGCCAGCCTGGTCTACAGAGGGAGTTCCAGGACAGCCAGGCCTATACAGAGAAACCCTGTCTCGAAAACACCAAATCCAAAAAACAAAACAAAAAAACAAAACAAAAACAAAAACAAAAAAAAACAAAACAGAAGAAAGAAAGAAAAGAAACTGCTAAGCAAAGTCAGGTATGTTGGTGTATGCCTATAATCTCAGTCCTCCAGGGGAAGGCTAAAGCAGGAGTATTACTGAGGAATAGGGGACCCAAGTGGCTGAATGCCTCAGTAACATCAAAAACAATAATCCTTGGCCATCAAAGAGTCAAGGTCTTTAATCCCAGCACTCTGGAGGCAGAGGCAGGAGGATGGTTGCAAGTTCCAGGCCAGTTTGATCTACATAGACAATGCTACAGGCTCTCACTATGTAGCTCTGGCCTGGAACCACATACTGAGAGCCTGTCACCAAAAAGAGGTCATTTTTTTGCAACGACTTTTACTTCAGAGAAACCAACCACTAAGAATTTTGTGCCCAATAAAAGGGATACATCATTCTCTTTCAAAACAAAAAACTGGGTTCCACCTGAGGGTTCCAGATGAGATACAAACAGCTCAGGGAGAGTCATTTATACTGTGGAAAGATTAGGGTTCCTCTCAGCTCTGCGACCGGGACACTGAAAATCAACTATTTAAGCTGATGACAACTATTCCTCCAACACACCCCAACACTTAAACCGCAGATCAAGTATTACGAATAACTGCAATCACAACATGGAAAGGATAACTACAGCAGTGCAGCGAGGCAGTTAAGTGTGTGTACTGGCAGGGCTTCAGTAGCTCTATTTCCACACCCCAGTGCCTCACAAGTTGTCATCCACCATGTGACACTCGCACGACTAGCTATTAACCTCACTGGTCAAAGAAAATAAAGGCAAAGAGCAATGGCTCTTGGAGAAGTTACAGAGGCAACCAAAGCTGGCCTGAGACAGACCAAGCCTCCAATCCGAATCCTTGGGCTACACCCAACTCAGTGAGTACCCACCACGCGCGCACTTGCCCACCCCCCACAATTTCCTGAGCGGCGCGCGCGCGCGCGCACACACACACACACACACACACACCGGCAATACACATACATACACACACACACACCCGCAATACCTCGCCGCCAATATAAAGCGCGCGCACACACCCGCAATACATACACACACACACACACACACACACACACGAGACACACACACACCACACACACCACACACACCACACACACACACACACACACACACACACACACACACACACCCCGCAATACCTCGCCGCCAATATAAAGATCTACAAGGCCTGGAAGCCTGCAGCCTAAAAAGCAAACCGAGCTGACCACCCGGAAGCGCCAGCCAACGAGCACCCGCGGACACTCGGCCTCCCTCGTGCTCACCTCCCTGCCGCCTGCCCCCGCCTGCGCTGCACAGCACAAGATGACCTCACTCGCCAAAACACCACTGAGGGGCTTCACGCCCACCTCCACAGACCCAGAATCAGCCGCCACCTCCGCCGGAAACGCCCCCGCGTCTCGGAGTGATGTCACTTCCGTTGACACAGGAAGGCGCCAAGGGGCGGGGCTCCCGGGAAATTTGAGAGGTTGGGATGTTAGGGGTTGATGGGCTGCAAGGCACTAAGTTAAGCAAGATGCTTTCTGTGTATGAAATCTGAGTGGAGTAAGAAAGAGAGAGGAGAGGAAGAGAGAAAGGATGGAAGGAAATATGCTGACTAGTTTGTCAACTTGACACAAGGTAAAGTTATCTAAAAGGAGGGAAACTCAATTGCGAAAATATCTCTAAAAGATCTGGCTGTAAGCCTGTAAAGCCTTTCTCTTAATTTGTGACTGATGGGAAGAGCCTAGGCTATTGTGAACGAGGGTGGGGGTGGGGCGCAACCCTGAGCTGGTAGTCCTGGGTTCAGTGAGAAGAAAGGCTGAGCAAATCTGGGGAGCAAGCCAGTAACCAGCACTCCTCAGTGACCTCTGTACCAGCTCCTGACTCCAAGATCCTTTCATTGATGAATATGATGTTATGATGTGGACATGTAAGCTGAAAAAATCCTTTCCTCCCCAAATTGATTTGTGGTCATGGTGTTTCATCGAAGCAATAGAAATCCAAACTAAGGTAAGATAAATTGAGCCGGGTAATGGTGGCGCACACCTTTAATCCCAGCACTTGGGAGGCAGAGGCAGGCAGATTTCTGAGTTTGAGGCCAGCCTGGTCTACAGAGTGAGTTCCAGGACAGCCAGGGCTACACAGAGAAACCCTGTCTCGAAAAAAAAAAAAAAAAAAAAAAAAAAGATAAGATAAATTGGTACCAGGAGTGGGGTATTGCTGTGACAGATCAGATCACGTTTTTTTGGGAGGACTTTGGAACTTTGGGCTAGAAAGGCCATGAGAGCTCAGTGACCTCTTCTGTAGGAGATTAGAAGATAAGAATGTTGAGAGCAAGCCGGGCGTGGTGGCACATGCCTGTAATCCCAGCACTTGGGAGGCAAAGGCAGGTGAATTTCTGAGTTCGAGGCCAGCCTGGTCTACAGAGTGAGTTCCAGGACAGCCAGGGCTATACAGAGAAACCCTGTCTCGAAAAAACAAAACAAAACAAAACAAAAAACAAACAAACAAAAAAGAAGACTGTTGAGAGCATTACAGATTGCCTGGCTTGTGAGGTTTCAGAGGAAAATTTAATGACTATGGGCCATTTGTTATTTTGAGTTAAGATTCTGTGGTTCTGGTTAGGTGGGGCTGAAGAAATGGCTGTGATGAAGAAGAACTACAAAAATGAAACTTGT
This sequence comes from Apodemus agrarius, assembly GCA_964023405.1. Lineage (NCBI taxonomy): Eukaryota > Metazoa > Chordata > Mammalia > Rodentia > Muridae > Apodemus > Apodemus agrarius. Next base: position 60,715,563 of record OZ030012.1, on the reverse strand, counting down.
GCTTTGCTGGGATACTCAATACTGTTTGACTGGAGGTGAGAAATTAGTGGTGCTTAAGAAAAGAACAGTTGTTGAAGTGAAACCTCTTTCTTTTTTTTTCTTGGTTTTACAAGACAAGGTTTCTCTATGTAGCTCTGGAACTTGCTCTATAAACCAGGCTGGCCTCTGCCTTCCAAGTGCTGGGATTAAAGGTGTGCACTACCTATGAGCATGGTTAAATCTTATGGGAAGTATTTCTGAACACACCAAGAAATATAGAGAGAGGGTGAGGAAGGAAGGAGAAGGAGAGAGGGAGGAGGAAGAAAATAAGAGAAAAGAGAAGCTGGAGAGATGGCTCAGAAGTTAAAGCATTTGTTACATTTCCACAACTGTCCGTACCTCCAGTTCCATGGGAACTAACACTCTCTTTTGTCCACGGAGAGTGCCAGCATGCTTATGGTGTACATACATTCATGCAGGCAAAACATTCAATACACAGAAATCTAAAAACAAATTTAGAAATGTTTATGAGCTCATGGCTTCAAACACATTTGAAGGGTTTTAATTTATGGGAAAAAATGTAGTCAGTTTGTTGCTATGCAGCCCTAGCTAGACTCAAACTCAAAGCAATCCTCCTGCCTGCATTCTGAGATTAAAAGCATGTGCCACCATACTTAATAGAAATTATTATCAATACTCAAACTGTCCTATCTTCAGGACTTAAAACTTGTTCAAGATTGTCCAGAGTGAGTGAAGCTATTCCTGGAGTCTTTGTAGTATCTTTACCATCTGGCATGACCAAGTGTTCCAAGCTTGTCTTTTATTAAGACATCTTCTGTCCCAGATTTGTGGCCAATTGTTTTCATAAGAAGCCTGGGATCTCAATCTGGGCCTTAGGAAATTAGAATGCTCATTTCTGTGAATCGGCCATTGCCTCTAAGATTTAGGATATTAGCCAAGCAAGATAGTACATGGTGAAACAGGTTTTCACTGTGTGGTGCTGCTGTACTGGACCTCACTCTGGAGACTAGGCTGGCCTCAAACACAGAGATATGCCTGCCTCTGCCTAAGTGCTGAGTTTAAAGGTGTGTACTACCATTGCCAGCTCATAAATTGCTTTACATATGCTGTTCCGATTCCTTAGTTTTAAAATAGTATTTTTCCCTACCATTTAACCTGCATAATTCATTGTTGTGGTTTTTTTTTTCTTTTAATGAAGATTTATTTTTTGTGGGTGTATGGGTCTTTGGGGAGATGGTATATGCATATGTTGGAGTGTGTAGAAGTGCCCGCAGGTGCCAGAAGAGGGTGTCAGTTCCTCTGGACCTGGAGTTGCAGACATTTGTGAGCTGCTCTACAGGGGACTTGAATCCTTGGGAGGAGGAGCAAGAATTCTTACTGCGGAGCCAGTAGGCCTCCTGGGTCTGCTGCTTTTTGTTTTGTTTTTAGTGTACACAAAGTTATACAATCATCACTCCTGGTTTTCAAATACATTCCCTATATTTAGAAGAAATTCCATATCTCCCAATTCCCTTTGCCCTGTCTTCCTTAATTTTCGACTCTATTTAATTTGCCTATTCTGAATATTTTATGGGCTCCTCTAACATCATATAAAACAAACTTGTTTGTTGTTTCAAATATGTGTTGTTTCACATATTCCAGGCTGGCTGCAAACTTTCTGTAGCTGAGAGTAACTTTGACCATCCTGTCTTTATCTCCTGCTACCACAGGAACTCAAGGCTTTGGGCATGCTAGACAACCATCCACTGAGATATATTTCCAGGTGCGACTGTATTTTGTTTTGCTTTAACAAAAGCCATGAACATGGTAAGTGGGCACCCTTGTTCCCTCTGATTTGAGTTTGCTCTTTTATGGTGGGCTGAAACTCTTGGTGGATGGAAACTATCTACTCTAGTCAGAAAGCATAAGTATGGTAACTGCTGTCCACTACAAGCTATTCAAGAAGGAGCTTGAATGGGGTGATACTAGGAAAGGTCACATCCCAAAATGCATGTCCTCTTAGCATGTCAGAGGAGCTTCTGGCTCTGTGAGTCTGACCTTCACCCCCACCTGACACTGCCATTCTGACATTCCAAAGGGTTGAGGATTTCTGCATTAAAATATGAGCCACTCAAGAGAATGCTTCTCCAGAACTGTCCCTGCCTCTCACTGCCTGTGGCACTGGATGAGCTAGCCGGGGGCAGTGCTGGAGAGCTCACCCTGGTGGAGTAGCTGCAGGAGAGCTGACAGGTTGGCCAGCTTAGCTACTACGCAGGCCCAGATCCAGGGCTCTGAGTTGGCCCACCCCAACATCTGCCCCATCTATGATCTGCTGGAGCACGTGAAGGGGTCAGTCCTGCAGATCCAAAGCTGCAGGATCTCCATGATGCAGGGCAACAACAGGATATCTGAGAGGAGTCCTAGTGAGCATCTACTATTGATAGTGTAGCAGAAGTCAGAGGCCTCCAACCAGACTAATGAATGACTCATTGCAGTGAACATTTGCAAGCAAAGAAGTGTGGACAAAAGGGTGTACTATATGGCACACTGGGACACACTGCAACTACCAAGATGGAGGGTTTATTTTATTCGTGTGTGTGTGTGTGTGTGTGTGTGTGTGTGTAAAAATTTTGGGGACAGATTGCAAGGGTGGAGGACAGATATAAACTGATAGGGAGATTGGGATACATGATGTAAAATTCACAAAGAATTTGCAAAGAATTAGAGAGAGAGAGAGAGAGAGAGAGAGAGAGAGAGAGAGAGAGAGAAAGAGATTGATTCTGATCCTTCAAGAAAGGCTCTATTCAAATGTTTCCCCAAAGACCCAGGGTCTTCTTCCAGCATTCCTCCCCACCTAGCCACACCCTCAGTTCTAGAGTTCATATTCCCTATGAAGAGCTAGTAGAGCCCTAGGTACCATGAATTAGATGATACGCTTACACATCAGAGCCTTCCACCAGCTTTGGGGGCTTCGGAAAGCAGTCTTTGTTAGGAGTTCCAGAGAGTACTGCCTATCAAAGTGGCACACATTAGAGAAGGAGACCCCACTGGTGACATGCCTGCCAGCATCCCCCCAGCTCTCCACTGCCAGTCCTCTCCTCCCTACAGGAAAACACAGCAGGGAAGACACAGGGAAGCGAGCTTAAGGGTGTGACTGTGGCTTAACTTCAGGTTCAAAACTTCTCTACACATAGTACTTCCAGGTAATATTTTTATTTAGCTCGGGGAGGTTTGTTTGTTTTTTTAAATATGTTTCTGGATACTTGAGTTAGAATTTTCTCTGTTACACTAGTAAATTATCTAAATCACTTAAAGTGTTACTATTTGAGTGCGTAAGCAAAATACAGTCCATAGTAAAAAACTCTTATGCACAGTTACTAAGAAAAACATTTTCTACAGTGAAGAAGAGAGAGACCAAGCGCTGGTGTCATGGTCCATGACTATACCCTAGCACTTGGTAGGGTAGCAAGAACAGAAAAAAAATTGACCAGTTCAGGCCTCCTTTGGTAGTAAGTTCAGAGGCAGTCTGGGCTATACAAGACTCTGACTCAAGTCATTCCTTTACTCTAGACCTGGTCATACTGCCCAGAGAGTCTGTCCCTCTGTTCTTGGGTCTTTCTAGACACAAGTCTCAGCCCTTCCTGAACAGGAACATTGGTTTTGCAAGGACAGGGCCACTACTTTGTTTATATGTAAGGTAAACAAAGGCACCGCCACATGCAGTGTCATAAACCCATGTCGTAAGGCTGTTTAGCCTCGGCAGATGGCGAGAGCACCTCTGTGCCAGTAGTTTGAGCTGTCTTCTTCCATCCTGGGCAGCTCCCAGTTGTCAGAGTAACCTGAAAGATCCTGGCATGACCTGCTGTATTTTTCAAACCAGCCAGCCACTGGAGCACCAAGAGAGCTCTTTAATAGTTTTCCGAGGCCCAGGTATCTCCTAACCCTTTCAGGCCTCCTACTTGATACTGAAATTGAGAAGGATCTGTGGGTGTCTGCTGTTCCCAATGTCTATGATTAGCATATAGAGAAACAAGTCCAAAGTAGGAGGCAGGTACAATGTCCCAGGATCTGTGTTGTTTCTGGCTGAAGTTGAATCCCAGGAACAGCCGCCTGGTCTGGAGATCATCCAGGACAGTCTAAGCCTGGAGATGCTGAGGGTCAGAAGATCGCATCTGCACTTGGAAGTGTTCACAGCGGGGATGCTTTAAAGTCAGCCCATAAGTAGGAGTCATATCCACCTTCTTGCCTGGTAACACCTTAAATTCTATTTGCTGCAGCAAGATGGCCAGGAAGAGAAAGACCTCCAATCGGCCAATGATCTCCCCAATGCACTTTCGCTTGCCCAAACCAAAGAGAATGACCTTCTCAGTCAGGGACTTGTCCAGAACGCCTCTGGGAGTGAGAAACCTTTCTGGCCGGAACTCATTTGGGTCACCCCACAGTTCCCTGTGTGCAGAGGAAGACAACTAAAGTCAACGTTCAGGGGATTATAAGCATCAAGTAGGTCAATCCCCAAGGGACAAGGGGGTCTGGAACCCAGATGACAGTGGTCCCATCCCACCCAGGAGCTTCCATTGTCCCTGTCAACTCACCGATCATGGTTAACCTGCCACTGGTTCACAAAGATACAGCGGCCCTTGGGGATATAGAAGTCATTCAGACTCGTATCTCTTGTGGTGCTGGGGAAAGAGGATACTCAGTCAGGATCAGAACCACAGGGGAAATCCATACCCTGCCCCATGCCATGTCCTTCCCATGAACCCTAAAGGGCTGTGTATACTAAACTAAGACCTGGTATCAAATGTCAATGGCTCTAGAGCCTGACCTGTGGGGGATGGTGAAGGGGATGAAGGATGAATGCCGGAAGGTCTCCAGGATGAAGGCCTCCAAATAGGGCAGCTGGGGTCTGTCAGAAAGCCGGGGCTGCCGATCCCTGCCAATCACTGTGTCTACAGAATACAGAGGTTCAAAAGCATTAAGGGGTTGCCAAGACTTTATCAGGGTCCTCCGTTTAGAGTCTTTGGAATGGAGTCACCACCTACCTAGCTCCTCGTGGATCTTTCTCTGCACCCTAGGGTTGGTTACCAGGTACATGAGGCTCCAAGAGATAGCAGTTGTGATTGTGTCAAACCCTGAACAGGATGGAACAGAGGCAGTGGTTAGGTATGTGGCAACTAAGGGCACCTGAGCACAGAAATAATACACCAAAGTACACGTACCAGCTCCAAAGAGGTCAAAAACAGTCGCAATGACCTTATCTTCTGACATCTGCACATTGGCATTCTCATCCAGCCTCCTGTCCTGACAGTGCTCAATGAGACTGTCTGTGATGTCCCGGATGTGGCCCTGGGAGACAAAGGAGCCCAAGGTGAGAAATATCCCAGACCCAGCACTCCATCTAGGCCTGGCCCCTCACTGTTCAGGAGGTGACATTTTGAGGCTGCTGTCCTGTGAGGAAAAAAAAGAAAACTCACCATGGTCCCACACTGTCCCAATTTCCCTTTGCCTCTCCAAGTCTCTACCTTAAAGAACTGATGATCCAACTCAAGGGACCCTGGAGACTCAGAGCCTGACACTGTTAGTTATTCGATGAGTTCTTTAACTTTTTCTACCATGAAGCCAGGAGTCAGGTTCTTCCTGGTCCAGTAAGAACGGGCCCAGGGCTCCTCCCATTCAGTAGCTCCTGTCCTATGGATGCACAGAAGGACAGCTGAGGACAGAGTATGCTCTGCTACCAGCTTTAAGCTTGCCTGTCATGTTCTGGTCCTGAATCCTAACTGCTTCCCATCACCACCTGCTTCTCCCCAGCCCAGCCTCTACCTTCTCAAACGTCCTGTAGTGCTCTTTGATTAACTTCTCCATGAAGCTGTAGAACTTCTTATTCAAGTCCTTGAAGGCATCCAGGGAAGAGTTAGGCAGGTAACGGAGGACAGGGATGAAGTCTGCTGGGTATCCAGAGCCAGTAACCTCCCCAAACTCATTGCTCAGATTGATTATGCTGAGCAGCTCTTGGTCGTCATGGTCATAACGGTGACCAAAACATATGGCACAGATGACGTTGGCCACCGACACTACCAAATACTTGTAAGGGTCAAAGTGGCTGACCTCTGCCATCAGCTCCTGGAACTTGCTGATTAGATAGTTAGCCTCCTTGCTCACGTGCTCCTCCAAGTAGCACGAGGATGCCGATGTGGGGTCTGAGGCTATAGAGAAACTCTTCAGGGCATTCTGGGCCAGGCGCTGGCGGGCAGTCCATGTTGGTCCAGAGTCTGGGTTGAAAGTCAAGCTCTTGCCGTTAGCAATAAACGTGAAGCTGTAGAGGTCAGGCCGGCCCTTGAAGTCATCTCCCTGCCTCACCAGGGCCTGCTTGATGGTGTTCAGGCCGCTCAGCACCACCACGGGAGTGGAGCCAATGCGGATCTGCAGCACGTCCCCATACTGCTGGCTCAGCTTCGTCAGTGACAGGTGTGGGTTCTTCCCCAGGGTCAGCATGTGCCCGATGAAGGGCAAGCCCCAGGGTCCGGGTGGACTCTTCAGACCTTTGGGAACCCGGGTCCTTGTGGCTCTGACCACCCAGAATCCAAGGCAGAATACGGTGACAGCCAGGAGCAGCTCTGTGACTGACATGAAGACTGGGAGTCCATACCCAGAAGGCATGGTCTAGGTGGCTGCTGAGAGGTGAGGCGAAAAGAAAGAAAGCATCACACTGAGGGCAAGGGCATGAATATCCTAAAGTGTTGAATGCTGGTCAAGGAAAAGAGAAGCCTTCCTCCTGGAGTTGCTCCCTGGGCCCAGAGCAGAATGGAGCGTGTTGATGTGCCACTGTGTGTCGCAGTTCTTACCCCACACACAGAAAGGCTGGGGCCGGGGAGACTGAGCTCTCATGGTCTCAGTACCCAGGAAGCTCGATGTGGTTTATTTTATTTTTCACACAATATATTTTAATCATACTCTTCACACACACACACAGAGTCATTTTTTTCAATCGTAGCCATAAGCAGATGAGGAAGGCTACAGGAGGATTCAGAGAGAGTAAGTAACATTCTCCAAGTTATGCAGCTAGGACATGCTGGGTTAACTTTCAACCCAGTAGCCCACTTCTAGAACACCTCTCTTAACTGTGTGATTTCAAACAGTAGCTTCCAATCTCTGTGATTTCCATTAACCCCAATTCACTTTGTGTCTTCTAAAATCAGTTTTGCATCCACTAGGTAGCATCATCCTAAACAAATGTCTGTGCCTAAATACGGCTTTGATTTTTCCACCTAACACATTCCAATAAATGCGCAATTAACAAATACCACCTGAAAAATGTCTCTTTGGATCCTACCCATCACCTTTGGGGAAGCCATTCTATAGGGAAATTAGAGATCTTTTTTTTTTTTCAGCCTCATCGTGTACTAGCAGCAGGGAAATCAACTTCCAAATGGGACATGGACTTGCCCAAAGTCACCCTGCAATAGTGACAGAGCCCAAGGCCACAGCTCTTAGGGAAAGTCCCAAAGAATGTACAGCTGCTGTTACAGTTGTCCCCTTCTGAAAATCAAAAAATTTGAGTTCTCAGTTCTTTACTGTTCTTCATCTCAGGATATAAAGAATCCCACCAAACCCCAGTAGAGGACTGAGAGACGGTGCAGGAGAACCAGTGCCCAAGCCACCTTGCTCTTAGCCCTGGCTCCCCGAGTTCAACTGAGCCATACTTTAAAAGCCGAGGGAGACCGGCTAGATACAGCGCCAAGTAACAATAATCCAGGCCAAGCTTTGCGTTGTGCTCAAGTCCCATGAATGAATAGTCTGGTCCCTCCCCCCTTTTGCAGGTCATAAGAAAGCAAAAATGAAAAGGAAGGTTCCTATCAGGCTAGGGCTATAAGAAAACCACTGACTGGAGTCAAGAAAACCAGGAATAGATCTGAGCTTAGTTTTGTCTAAGAGGACACTTTCTCTTTAGGCTTATTCTAGAAAAGGTAAGCAAATTTTCTCTCTGCTCTAAGGCTCTGCCCAAAGGCGCTGCACAGTCAGGAGAGCCACTTTGTAGTGAAGTACAGTCCAGGTAGTCTTGGACAAGTCATTTTTAACCGGGAGAGAGGGTAAGACAAGATTGCCCAGTTCAGCTGGGAGGTACTGGCCCGTGCCTTTAATCCCAGCACTCAGGAGACAGAGGCAGGAGGAACTCTGAGTTTGAGGCCAGCCTAGCCTACAGAGTGAGTTCCAGGACAGCCAGGGCTACACAGAGAAACCCTCTCTTGAAAAACAAAAACAAGCAAACAAAAAAGATTGCTCAATTCAGAGGGTGCAGATCCTAGAAAGAGAAGATGTGAACCATGTAAGACAGGAAGATGTACAATTCCTACCCCAATACTACAGCCAGCTGGAAGCGAGAGGGCCTTCCAGAGAAGCTGAGCACAAAAGGCATTTCAGCATGACGGGTCCCTAAGGACCGCTAGTCTTTAGGTGCAAGGCCCGAGGGAGAAGTAACTAGTGTTTGCAGTTCCCTGAAGCTCTCAGTTTATGGAGCTGTTGGTGTCCCAGCAAGGAAAGAAGACACAGTCAGTGGGATGGGGAGCCTCTCTAGCCCAGGTCAGAAACAGCTCTGGCATGCTACCCTTTGGGAGGGTAGAGGCTATTGGGGATAGTTTTTAAATAAGACAGAGAACACTAGAAAAGCTCGGAGCATCTCCACTGTCCACCATACCCACCCAGAAAGGAACCCTCACCCCCATTGGCAGTCCCGAGGAAGGGGCTAAATATGCAGGGAAAGAGAAGTCCCAGGAGGTCATTGAGGGTGAGGGGACCCGACCTGGGAGGGTATCTCATTTCAAACCTAAATATCTGATACTAGCTACTGGACCTTAGGCAAGTCCTCTTATTCCTCAGGCCTCAGTTTCTCTCTTAAGGAATTTACCTGGCAATACATATATATATATATATATATATATATATATATATATATATATATATATATATATATATATAGTCTCCTGTTTTGGAGGAGCTACCTAGTAACTCTTCACCAATATTTTCTTTTTCTTGGGAAGGAGGGGCAATCCAGGAGCCCCCAAGCACTTACCTTTGGCTTCGAGGAGGGACAGGACTGAAGCGTGTTCTCTAGGACCCCAGGGAGGATGGGGAACGCTCCAAGAACTACCTCCCTCAGAGTTAGGGTGAAGGCACCACCACCTTTATAGGACTCTGTGTCTGTTGGCCACGCCTCCTTATCTGAGCCCAGTGGTGGGACTGAGGGAGGGACAGCCTTGGGGTGTGCTCTAGGCAGGAGGGGGAGGGGGGATGAGATAGGCAAGAAGCCATGCGGGTACACCTGACATAGGTACAGGCACAAAAAGCATTAAAAAAAAAAAAAAAGAATAAAGACTGGGGTCATCCCCCCCCACCCTCCACCCAGCTTTCAAGGTGTTCCATGGATAGCACAGAATCCCACTGAGGGAGGGTGTGAGAAAAAAATCTGGGGCAGCCTAAAAAGTAAGTACTGGGGCCTCCATACAGGGTCATAGGGATTCCTTTCCACTATTTTTACGCCCCTAAAACATTGGGTGTGTAAGATCCTCTTGCCTGCTACAAGTCAATGGGTGCCGGCAAAGGCTAGTAGAGGGAGAGCAACTGGATGGTGATTTTGCTTCCCTGGATTACTGAGTCCAAGCTCGCGTGAGAAGCCTAACGACCCCAGCCCAGAGGTCACAGGACAGGAAGGCCAGTGGCGCCATTGGACTGACTCTGTGCCCCACAAATTGGGTATCGGCCGGCCGAAGTTCGCGTTGCTTCATCTGGGGGTGGGGATGGATGGCAGGCTTGTTGATCGCCTCTAAGGGTCACCTCAGGCAAGCTGCAAGCCTGGGAGACTCCTCTTGCAGCTCCCTGTAGGCTCCCAGAGCTTGCTAGTGTTTTGCATACTGAAGCAGGCGACACGGAGAAGTCCTGCAGCGGGTGCAGAGCTATCTACATATGGTGGGGGAAAGGGTGGAGGGAGGATCCACGCGAGACTGCAAGAGGGGGTCTGGAGCCACAAAGGGCGATGCTTGGCACGCAAAGGGTGATCCTGAGCCTAGCGTGCGTGAGCCTGCTCCATCCTCTGGGGGCAGAGGTCGGGCTGCCTGTCCCCGCCCCACCTGGCTGGGGACAAGGTGCCCGGGAGTTGCGTGAGAAGAGCCTGAAGGCCTGCGCAGCCACCCAGCTGCCCAACTCACAACCGGGCGCGGGTCCCAGTGCTGTCACGCTAGCTGGGGGAGGGGAGCCATGGGTGAGGCTCTTAAAGGGCCAGTTCTCCCGGGGCGTTGGGGTGGGGTTTGAGAGATAGAAATAGTCTGAGCTTTGCAAGGGCGCGACTAGACAACGCCAGCGGTCCAAAGGGCCGGGTTTGCGTGCGATGCTCGGCTTCTGCCTGAGAGCAAAGGCCTGAACAGCGCGTGTCCACATTTTTAGTGGCAGGACACGCAGCACCACCCGGCACGCCTAGCTGGCTGTTTTGCAGGTGCTCTCTGGCCCTGAAGGGTGCTCCCAGAGTGAGATTAGTGTAAGGAGAACACCTGAACTTGCGTGTCTAACTCAACCTGTTCCTAACTAACACCTTCACTTGCCCTCCCCTGTGAGCTCCCGAGCCCAGAAAGAACATTACCATCTGCTCTGTGATCAAGACCAGAAAAAAACAAAACAAAACAAAAAACAACAAAAAACCCCACCTCATCTACCCCCTCACCTCCTACTCTAGTCACATGCCACCCTCATGCGTCCCCAAAATATTTGCCAAGCTCCTAGTATGCGCTGGATGCTGGTGAGTGATGCAGAGGTGAAAAGAATTAACAATGCTCCTTTGACAGAGTTTACCCTCTTCTAGGGGTGGGGGGTGGGGGAGACAGGTGACAAATGCAAAAAGGGCAATAGAAAAATAAATGATAAAAAAAGAAAAATAAATGATAGGCAGGAGACAGTTTATAACTGCAAATGAGGTGGCCAGGGGAGTGCTCTCTGAGATAGCACTGAGCAGAGGCAAAAGTCAGGCCTCCCAGGTATCTCCCCGGAGGATGGCCCTGGTAAGAGGACCCACCTCACAGTCACAGTGTCTCCAGATGTTCTAGTTATGTGTAGAGGTTGTGGGAAGGGGTGGCGTTCTCCTGACATGGGTACCTATTCAAGAAGTATCCCACCGAGGAAGATGCGAGTCAGTCGTGTGGACATCTTCTAACCTGAGCAAGGCCACCCAGGCTTCTGTGCTAGAGGTAAAGCAGGGGGGCAAGACCATTTCTGTCCATTTTGACATCTGCGAAGCCCCATGCTCTCATCCAGACCCTCCTGATCCCAGAGAGTAGATCCCCCTCTGCTTTTTGATTCTTTCCACTTGTTATTCCCCACTGTGCCTGTCAGAATGTGAAATCCTTTCTGTCAGCATGTCTGCTACAACCCCATAAGCACCTGAAGGTAGGAACCAGAGCCTCTTGCAGAACCTTCCAGGTCTGCCCCAGCTAGGGGTCTAGTAGTTCCAATTCTGAGTCTAAATGAACCTCGGCTTCCCCCTTGCATTCCTTCCTGGATCCTCTCCACAGCAAGTTAGATTTCGCTTGGTGTCACTCTTCCTCTGACTCCCATTGTCCCTACCACTGCCTTAGCTGCAGAGAGTAGAGGAAACCTGTTCCTCACAGCCGGAAGCACATAGGAGGTGAGATGGGCCTTCTCAGCATCTTTGCAGCCATTCTCGGGTCACCTGAGCCTTTTAATCTTCCTCTTCTTCCTCTACACCCCAACACAGAAAATATGCATGTGGGAAGTTAATCAGCTATCCAGGTCCCTGTGAGGTAGAAATGACTGTCAATCGGCATTATAGGTGGGGTACACGAGCTCCAACTGTGTAGTGATAAAATGTAGGCGCGAAGTGCTGGGCACGGTGGCACATCTCTCTAATTCTAATATGTAGGAAGCTGAAGCAAGAGGATTTTCATGAATTCAAGGTCAGCCTAGGCTCTGTAGTAACAGTGGACTAGCAGGATTACACAGCAGATATAGCAAAATCAGGTAAAAAAGTAAAAAATAAAATAAAATTTTAAAAAAGGAGGAAGGAAAGAGGAAGAGAGAGAGAGAGAGAGAGAGAGAGAGAGAGAGAGAGAAAGAAAGAAAGAAACTGGGCATCAGGACAAGCAGGCCGCATAGGGGTGACTCCGGTGGCCCTTCTCAGCATCTTTACAGTTAGCCATTCCACTCACGGCGTCTCTGGACTCAGCTTAAGAAGCTTCATGGTACCCAAGTTGGAGCAAGAATCAGAGAATTGAAAGCGCTTATGTAGAAATAATTCCTGGCCAGGCAGTGAAAGCAGCACACTGACACGTGTAGCTCCCTCAGCCTGTCCAGAGCCACTCTCCCTCCTATTTCCATTGTCCCTACCAAAGCCTTAGCTCCAGGGACTCTGTTTTTTCATGGCTGGGCTGGCAGGAAGACCCAGCTCTGAGGCTTGCAGCCAGGAATGCAGGAAGCCCCACTGTTTTGCTCATGTTCTTTACCAAAAATGTTATTAGCTAATAAAACCAGTTCCTCTCTTTCTTCTCTGCTGGAAAGATTGATCCCAGAAAGAAAAGGCCCAGTGACCTCTGGCAGATGAAATCTAAGCCTAAGACCCTAACATCTTACTTCCAGGCAAAGGCTCGACCTGCTAAGGGAAGCCCTGGGCTAAGGGAAGCTCAGGTTCTAAGCAAAGGCTTTCATTTCCCCAGCCCCTGTGCACTGGGATTCTGGGCCTTATACTCACTATCACCAGACTTGTCTGGGCTAAGGGTCACAATGGAATGGGTCTCACTAATCCTTCGATAATTGACTGGCAGAAAGTTTGGTAACCTTGGCACAAGGCTAAACACCCAACTGAGGCCAAAGTTTATAAGCCTATGCGTGAGAAGCTCTCTTCGGCTTCCCTAGAAACTGATAGCAGGAGCACATGGGGAGGGGAGAGGGCTCTGGGCTGGAGGGAGGCAGAGAGCTTGCTAGTCAACCTGGCAGAGACAACAGCTGGGTGCTTTTGGCCAGTACTGCTGAGGGCTAGGTAGTGAAAGCCAGGAAACAAGCAATACCCTACAAAAATCCCTTTCTCCACAGGGAAGGCAGGAACCACATCCCAAAGAAAGCCCGAGGAGAGCCCAGAGATGTTACAGAATCCTGAGGAGGCTGAGGCAGATGATGTAGGGACTCTGGAGAGCTTAGAATAAATATGAGGAACTTGGGAAAGATATTGCTGACATGGTGGGAGACATCATAGTCTAAAGAGGGAGAAGAAGCCCTCTATCACTAAGACACAATGATTTTGGTTCCATGAAAAGAAGGAGGAAAAGGAGGAGGAGGAAGAGGAGGAGGAGGAAGAGAGGAAGAAGAAGAAGAAGAAGAAGAAGAAGAAGAAGAAGAAGAAGAAGAAGAAGAAGAAGAAGAAACATGTCCAAAGAAGGATAACCCCAAAGAAGTCACATATGGGAGGAGTTGGTTGACTGGAGGAGTAGAGGTGCTTTGTCACCAGTGCTTCATGATGGTGAGGTAGAAACAAGCATCTTTAGTGGAAATCAATGTATTCTGGGTAATGGACACAACACATGAGAATGCAGAGGAAGCGGTTGGAATCCTGTGATGTCTCCCCTGGCTGGGGAAAAAGTTACACTAAGTGGAAGAGGGTTTGGGAAGACAGGATCACACGCTGAGTTGAGGAAAGTTGTTTTAAATGCCTTGAGAAGTTCACAAGTAGCTCTGAGGAGAATCTAGCATGCAGTTTTGAAAAGTTCACTTGGGTGGCGGCATGGAGCACTCATTGGAGTGCTGCCAGACTTGAAATTCAAGAGAATAAAGTGTTCAACTTGTCAGCTCTGCTAGCGTACTTCACAGCTGTGCCAAACAGACAGCAGAAACAGAAAACCCTTTTGAGGGGGCAGGAAGGATAGCCTGACAATCTGAGTTTAATTCCCAAGACAGTCTCATGTAGCTCAGGATGGCCCAAGACTCCCTATGTAATCAAAGATGGCCTTGAACTGTGGCTCCTCCTGCTCCATCTCCCAAGGGTCGGGGTAACAGGCTTAGGTTAGGTGTGGTTTTATGCAGTATCTTCCTGCCTGCAAGGCAAACTCTCTACCGAGTGAGCTATATCCACAGCCCTAAATAAAAACTTTGAGTGACCCAACCAGTACCACCTTTCCACTCTACAGCTTCAACCCTACCTTACTCACCTTCTTCAGAGAATGAATTTCCCTAGCTCTTCACTCACAGTAACTTTCTGATTTGCCTTCTCCCCTGCCCATGCCCTATATCTGGCTTAGGGCCAACCGCTTACCATCTCCAGGTCTCCACTGAGTCAAGTGAGAAATGAGGCTCAGGTAGTGGGAGCAGCAGAAGCAGAGATGTCCTGTGTTAACTGGTAGGAGATCCTGGGCTTAGTAGATGTTCAGGGGACACTAACTATCCTTACTCATCTATATGACCAAAGCAGGACATTCCCTAAGAAGAGCTGCCACCAAGCTCTTGTGTAGGTTCATATACCTGCTTGTGAGTACTAATTAATTTATCAAACCTTTTTCTGAGTGTGTGCTATGTCCTGGTCCCAGTATTAGAGACTAGAGGTGTAGAGAAAAGTTGAGGCTGTGTCAACCTCTTTATTAGCCAACTTTCCATTCTTACAACAAATACTTGAGTTTATTATCAGTTTGGAGAAGAAAATACTTTAGAAATGTAAACCCACAATCAGAATGCCCTGTTGTTTTGGACATGTGGAGGGGAGAGTACGGCAGAGCAAAATTGCTCACCCTAAAGCTAGGAGGTGAAAAGAATAAAGATTGGAAATCTAGGATCTTTTTCAAAGGTGGTCCTTTGGTGACCCAAACCTCCAACAGTGGTACACTTCAAAGTGTTCACCCCTTCCTAATAGCATTGATCAAGGAATCAAACCTCAAACATATGGATCTTTAGAAAACACTCAGCTATCTCAAATCACAACAAACTCAAATTACTCACAGTCCTGAAGAAAGGCAGGTGATGAACAGGACTAAGAATTCAGAGGGTCCTGGCTAGTTTGGTGATAACTGAGCAGGGTATAAAACAAGGAGCAGTAGTTGGATCAGAAAGGCAGGGTGGAATGCAACATACAGAGAAAGACTGTGGAAGTATTCCCTGTCTCTTGCTGTGTGGCACTTAGCATAGTATTGGATGCAGCCCCTTAACTCTAAATTCGGATCCCTTGAACCAATGCCAAGAACCAGGTGTGGATTGGGAAGATGGCTCGGTGGGTAAAGTGCGTGCCACACAAGCATGAAGACCTAAGTTCAGATCCTAGAAGCCTACGTAAAGCTAGACTCTGTACCGGGTGTCTAATTCCTGAGCTCCTACTGCAAGATGAGTATTGGAGTCAGAAAAATCCTGGAAGCTCAAGTGTCAGAAGTCCAGTCGTGAGCAGTGGTGAATATCAACAGACCCTGTCTCATAAAAGATGGAGACTGAGACTCGAAACCTGAGTTTGATTCTGACAAAGGCATGCCCACATTCATGCATATGAATTCTCACACAGCACACACACACAAAAATGCTTTTAAATAAAGTTTAGAAACACGTTTTAAAGACTGGGGACAGTGGCATATACAGTGTTTGTAGCTCAAACACTGAGGGGGAGGAGACAGATGGACCCTTGAAGCTCACTGCCATCCAGTCTAGCCAAACCACTGACTTTCAGGTTCACCGAGAGACTCCCTTGGAAAATAAAGGTAGGTCCAGGTACACACCTTTAGTCCCAGCACTCAGAAAGTGGAGACAGGCATATCTCCATGGCTTGGATGACAGCCAGGACTGCATAGTGAGACTTTTTCTCCAGCAGCATCAGCAACAACAACAATAATAAAATCCAAAACAAAAGCCAAACAAAACCCAAGAAACAACTATTCCTTGGCTGGAAGACTCAGCATTAATTCCCAGCACCCACGTGCCAGATCATATCTATCTGTAGCTCCAGTTCCAGGGGATCTGATGGCCTCCGCAGGCCACCATGGACACCAGGTACACATGTGGTACACATACATGCATGCACGCAAAATATCCATACACATAAAATAGAATGTAAAGGTCTGAAGGGAAGGATTGCTCAGTGGCTAAGAGCACTAGTTATTCTTCCAGAGGGCCCAGGTTCCGTTCCCAGCGTCTACATGAAGGCTCTAAATCAGCAATAATTCCAGTCCCAGAGGATCTAGTCCTTTCTAGTCTCCAGACATAAATGCAGGCAAAATACTCATACACATTGTACTGGCTGGGTTCGTGTGTCAACTTGACACAAGCTAGAGTCTGTTAGACAGGAGCCTCAGTTGAGGAAATGCCTCCCTCCATGAGATCCAGCTGTAGGACACATTCCCACTGTGATCAATGGGGGAAGACACAGCCCAGTATAGGTGGTGCCATCCCTGGGCTGGTGGTGCTGGGTTTTATAAGGAAGCAGGCTGACCAAGCCAGGGGAGCAAACCAGTAAGCAGCACACCCTCCATGGCCTCTGCATCAGCTACTGCCTCAGGTTCCCGCCCTGCTTGAGTTCGTGTCCTGATTTCCTCCAATGATGGATTATTGTGATCTGAAAGTGTAAGCCAAATAAACCCTTTCCTACCAAACTTGCTTTTCAGTCATGGTGTTTAATCACAGCAATTAAACCTTGACTAAGACACACATAAAATAAAAAATTTCAATATTTGAAATTAAAAAAAATTGTTTTTAAATAATAAAGGCGGCTGAATGTGATGGGTCACACCTTTAATCTCAGCACTTGAGAAATAGAGGTAGTTGAATCTCTGTGAGTTCAAGGCTAGCCTAGACTACATAGTGAGTTCAGGATACCCAGGACTATGTAGAGAGACCCTGTCTCAACATGGTGGAGTCAGGCAGAGCGGCACACACCTTTAATCCCAGCATTTAGGAGAAAGAAGAAGACAGATATGTTCATTAAGGCCAACCTGGCCTATATGGCAACTTCTGGGCCAGCCAGAGATATGCAGTGAGACTGTCTCAAAAAAGAAATAAAATTAACATGTAAAAGTTGGGGTTTGGGGCTAGAGAAATAGCTCAGCAGTTAAGAGCACCGACTGCTCTTCCAGAGGTCCTGAGTTCAATTCCCAGCAACCACATGGTGGCTCACAACTGTCCGTAATGGGATCCAATGCCTTCTTCTGGTGTGTCTGAAGAGAGTGACAATATACTCACATACATAAAATAAATAAATAAATAAATCTTCTAAAACAAAGTTGTGGCTAGAGAGATGTCTCAGCAGTTAGAGTGTTTACTGCTCTTCCCGAGGACACAGGTTCAGTTCCCAGGACCCACATGAATGTCACAGGGATCTGCAACTCTGGTTCCAGAGGATATGGACTCTGCACGCTTCTGAATGCAATGCGGTGTGCACACACTCGTGCCAGCAAGTGCATATAACAACATAAATAATAAAAAATATATTTTTCAAAAACCAGAGCAAGTTAAGCCATACAATTGTAAGTCAGCTTGTAGCTACTTGTGGGGAGAAGGTTGGATGACGACATTCAGGGGATTCTGGGGTCTGGTGACATTCCACCTTCTGACCTAGAAGTCACCAGGTCAGGTGATCGGGTTTGTAAAGATGTACTGAAGACAGGCATTAGCGCTATGTGTCTATAATTACAGTATTCATGTACCTCAGGCAGGAGGCTCTTGAATTGTAGGCTAGCCTGGACTAGACTGTAGAGAGCAAAGTAAGTCCCGAGTGAGTAAAGTCCTGAGTGAATGTGTGGTATTGACATGGTGCAGCCAGGCAGAGCACCCTGAGCCTCAGGCCCATGGAGAACACAGCAAAGCCTCCTCCTGGAGCTGAGACTCAGAGGCAAAGCCTTTTCTTCTGATCAGTGTGTAGATACTGATGGTGTGCGCAGAAAATGTCCTCCACAGCTTTCTCCCTCTGGATAGTTACAATACGAAGACTCCTCCCCTACAGGCACTACTACTGCTGAGATTAGATAAACCTTTCTCCTTGATCTAGCTGTGTACCATAAATTCCATCTCCTTGTTTATCTGTACATGATAACCCCACCTCTTTGTTGAGCTACTGCAAAACCCCACCTTTCCATTCAACTCTATACAGTAAACACACTGAACTTCTAGGGTACTTTAGTTTCTCCATCTGAGAGCCCAGCTTCCTGTGCTTGCTATCTCTCCCTCTCTCCCACCCTCCTCTGTCTCCCCCCACACCCGTGTGTGTGTGTGTGTGTGTGTGTGTGTGTGTGTGTGTGTTTGTGTTTGTGGTGTCTTCTGTATGTCTTTTCTTCACTCTTGATTCCCCAGTCATATTCAAAATCCTGGAGTTATGCATG
Source organism: Apodemus agrarius (assembly GCA_964023405.1). Taxonomy (NCBI): domain Eukaryota; kingdom Metazoa; phylum Chordata; class Mammalia; order Rodentia; family Muridae; genus Apodemus; species Apodemus agrarius. The sequence continues at coordinate 60,697,255 of OZ030012.1, read as the reverse complement.
GACACTGCATTATATGTAGTGAGACTGTCTCAAAGCAAAATAAAACAAAACAATTCACTGAGCTAGGTATATGTGCACTTTTTCTTTATTGTAGGATTTTGTTTTTGAGACACTCTGATGTAGCTCAGGCTGGCCTCAAACTCCCTATGTATCTGAGAATAATCTTGAACTTCTAATCTTCCTGGCTGCCCCTCCCAAGTGCTGGCCTTAGAGGCATGCATCACCATGTTCCATTGACAAAATGCTAAGGATCAAACCAGGTCCTGGTGCATGGTGGGTAAGTCTCCTACCAACTGAGCTACATCCCTGCCCTCTTGTAGTTTACTTTTTAAAAACAAGAGCTATCTGTCATAGATAAGTGTCCAAATATTTATGTAGCTGCTCCCCACTTCCCCGGTGTAGCCTGTGCACAGTGACCTCTTTAAACGGATGCTGAATGGAAAGAGGGGAGATGCCTTTAAATGGATGAAATTACGTCTCAGCCTAACACTGTTTATTCTGGAGAGACTGGCCAGTCTGTTCAGCCAAAGTCACAAAGACAATGCTTAGGCACATTAGAATCATTTTACCTTTGAGATCCTTTTACCAACAACCTCCAACCCCAGGCTTGCCGGAAGAAAACCCCAGAGCAATTCTAGCAGAGAGATGTACTGCAAACACTTGGTCCAGGCTCCAGAGAATTATCAAAAACATCAAAACCAAGGGTAGCCTGAGAAGGGGTCACAGCCAAGAGTTTAGACGTCTAAAGATCACCTGGTATCCCAAAGGAGATCCTGAAACAAATAAGAACATTAAATAAAAATTAATGACATGTAGGAGCTGGACAGATGGCTCAGTGGTTAAGAGCACTGATTGCTCTTCTAGAGGACCCTAGTTCCCCAGCCCCACCTACATCCTGGCTATAATTCCAGTCTCAAGGGAAGTTGATGCCCCCTTTTGGCCCCCATGGGTGCTGCACCCATGTGATCCACAAACATACATGAAGGCAAAACATTCACACATGCTTATAATAAGATATAATTTTTGTAGAGCCGGGCGTGGTGGCGCACGCCTGTAATCCCAGCACTTGGGAGGCAGAGGCAGGCAGATTTCTGAGTTCGAGGCTAGCCTGGTCTACAGAGTGAGTTCCAGGACAGCCAGGACTACACAGGGAAACCCTGTCTCGAAAAACCAAAAAAAAAAAAAAAAGATATAATTTTTGTTTAACTTTTTATTGATTATGAATTTTACATCATGTACCCCAGTCCCATTCACCTCTTTGTCCCCTCCTACCCACCCTATGCCCTTCCACTGTCTCCCAAAATAAAAAAAAATCTTGTGGAAGTTGCAGTGAGTCATTGGTCTGGTTCGAGACCTCTGGCTGCTGCTACTCTCCCAGTACTGGATCCTCACCGGGACTCCTCTCAGACATCCTGCTGTTGCCCTGTGCCATGGAGATGCTGCAGCTTTGGATCTTAGGAACAGCCCCTTCGTGTGCTCCAGCAGCTCATCAATGTGGGAGATGTTGGAGTGGGCCAACTCAGAGACCTAGATCTGGGCCTGGGAGGTATCTGAGCTGATCAGCTATCCTATACCACACCACTGGGGTGAGCTCTTCAACACTGCCCTGGCTAACTCATCCAGTGCTGCAGCCAGCAGGGGGCACAGCCAGCTCTCCCACTCTCAAGATCTCAGAGCCAGCTCTCCCACCTGCCATAGGTGGTGAGGAAAAGGGGCAAAAGAGGGCACCTCCCCCTCATCCATATCACTGTGTGACCGATGAGTCTCAGGGCTAGATCTCCTACATTCACACCCTTGGGGCTGGCTCTCCCACAACTCCCAAAACCAGGGTCAGCTCTACTGTGTTTTGTGGGCCCGCAGTGTTCTGAGTACTGCATCTGGTGAGGGACGGGGACCCCTCTCCTGCTCTCACCCTCCAGGCCAGCTCTCTCCCACAATACTTAGGCAGGGGGTGGGGCCAGTTCTGCACAGCCCTCAGACATCCCCTCCCCACCCCGGGTGGCAGTCCAAGTCAGGGACATCTACCTGGCCTTGCATGGTAACAGACCTTGCTGCTGCAAGGCCACTGACCCAGACCCAGCCCTCTGTGGCAGCACAGGCCAGGACCTCACCATGGCTTTGGCGGCATCACATCCAGCTGCCCCTCACTCCAGTTCCGCCTCCCTTCACTGTGCACACATCCTTCTGTTTCTCTTCCATCTCCCCATCACTCACTTGCTCCTCTTAGTGGTGCCTCTGGGTATCTGAGATTGCCTCATGAGTGGTCTCAGAAATGCCATTCCCTGCCCAGGCCATGTGCCTCCAGGTGGGGACTGTCTTGGGTGTGGTCAGCCTGCCTGGGCCTTCAAAGCACCAGGCAGTCATCTTGGCCTCATGCTCTGTCCTGGTCATGTAGCACCAGGTGGGTTGTTCAGTTTGTTGTGTTTTTTTTTTTCCAAAGCACATCTGGGTGTATGAAGTGACACATACATTTAAATGTTCTTTTTTTTTTTTAAGCACATCTATAGCTGTAACGATATATAGTGACACACACATTTAATCCCAGCACTCTGCAGGCAGGGACAGCAGATCTCTATGAATTGGAGGCCAGCCAGGTCTACATAGTGAATTCAGAACAGCCAAGGGTACATAGACAGATTCTGTCTCATAAAAAATGAAGGAGATGGCTGGGCGGTGGTGGCGCACGCCTTTAATCCAAGCACTTGGGAGGCAGAGGCAGGCGGATTTCTGAGTTCGAGGCCAGCCTGGTCTACAGAGTGAGTTCAAGGACAGCCAGAACTACACAGAGAAACCCTGTCTCGGGAAAAACAAAAACAACAACAACAAAAAAAAAAATGGAGGAGAGGCATCTAAATAGAATAAGCCATAAACTTAGTCAATGAGAAAGAAGAAAATGAATTTGTATAAAACTTAGCCTAATTTCCAGGTTGACCCTTTTAATTAAGTGAGATGAACCCAGTAAAGACTCAAGACAAGAAATTGTGGTCCTTCCTTCCCAGCTGTCTTCAAAACAGCTCTGTGACTCTGTTGGAGTCTTCATCCTTAACACTTGCAGAAGTTAATCCTGAAGCTTAGTGTGAGTGTGTACAGAGTTTCTCTCTGTAATCCTGGAATTGGATCTGTAGACCAGGCTGGCCTTGAACTCACAGAAATGTACCTTTGCCCCCTGAGTTCCCACCACCTGGCTGCAGCCATCACCGCAACCACAGACACCACCTGGTATATATATCTTAAAATTGTATTTAAAGGTGGGCGGTGGTGGCACATGCCTTTAACCCCAGCACCTGGGAGGCAGAGGCAGGCAGATTTCTGAGTTCCAGGCCAGCCTTGGTCTACAGAGTGAGTTCCAGGACAGCCAGAGCTATACAGAGAAACCCTGTCTCGAAAAAGCCAAAAAAAAAAAAAAAAAAAGTATTTATCTATTGTGCGTGAGAAAGACAAGAGACAGAAAGAGAGGTGGGTCTAGAGAGTACACATTTGTTAAGATGTAATGTGCCAAGGCACACATGTGGAGATCAGAGGACAACTCTCCACCACGTGGGTCCTAGGGATCCAACTCAGGTCATCAGCCTTGGTGGCAAGCACCTTTGCTCACTGAGCCCTCTCAACAGTCCCAAAATGTAGGGTTGTTTGTTGTTGTTGTTGTTGTTGTTTGGTTTTGTTTTTTAACAGAATCATTTGAAAGAAGGTTGCAAGCATCATGAAACTTCACCCCTAAAGTATACAGCAGTAACCTCCTCAGAACAAGTATATCTTCCCACATGTAGTTTGAATGAGAATGGTCCCCACAGCTCATACATTTGAATGTTTGGTCTCCTGTTAGTGGAACTGCTTGGGAAGAATAAGGCGATGTGGCCTTGTTGGAGGACGTGTGTCACTGGGGGTGGGCTCTGAGGTTTCAAAACCCCACACCAGGCCCAGTCTTGATCTCTCTCTGCCCTCTCTCTGAAGATCAGGATGTCCTGACAGCTTCCTGCTGTGATGATAATGAACTAACTCTCTAAAACCATAAGCAAACTCACAATTAAATGTTTCATTTTATGAGTTGCCTTGGTCATGGTGTCTCTTTACAGAACAGTAACTAAGATATCATGTAAGTGCGACTGTATGTCACATCTCAGAAAATTGGCGTTCATTTAAGACTGTCATTTAATCTCCATGTCCAGACCATGTCCTTGAGTCCCCAGTTAACTCTCCAAAAATGCCTTCTATATCTTTAAAAATTGCTTTTTTTTGTTAAAAATAAAATCCAATCAAGTTCACATATTGCATTTGTTTTTTTAAAGGGTCTTATGGTGTAGCCCTGGCTGTCCTGGAATTTACTAGGTAGATTACAATAGCCTTGAACTCATAGAAATCCAACTGCCTTTGCCTCCCAAATGCTGGGATTAGAGATGTATGCCACCATACCCAGCCCTACATTTGCTTTTAATTCTTTTGTTTTTTGGTTCTGGAACTTGTCTGGTTTATTTGGATTTTTTTCCCCTCCAATAGTGCTGATCAAGCCAGTTGTCATAGGAGCAATCCATGTTATGAATATTCTTTTTTTAAAAATAATTTCTTTACTTTTATTTTATGTACATTTGGTGTTTTGCTTGCACATATGTCTGTGTGAGGGTGTCAGATGCCCTAGGATGGGAATTACAGACAGTTGTGAGCTGGCATGTAGGTGCTGGGAATTGAACCCTCTGAAAGAGCAGCCAGTGCTCTTAACCTCTCTCTCCAGTCCCCATGAATTGCCTTTATTGGCTTTTAATTCCTTACCATCTTCCACAGGAGGGAGAGTATCGAGAGAGCCTCCCTTTAAAATACAAAATTCTAAAGAAAATCAAAATAGGAGAGGAGTCAAGACATAGTTCAGTGGCAGAGTCCTCATCAAGTATGTTTGTGGATGTAGATTCAGTCACACACACACACACACACACACACACACACACACACACATGTGTGGGGTGTGATGAGGTAGCTAGAACATACATGTGATGGTTAGTCTCCTGTGTCATCTCGATGGGAATTAGAATCACCTTGAAGATGGTCCTCAGGGTGTTCCTTTCCTGAAAGGTTAGCGAGGAGGGAAAAGCCAGCCTGAGTGTAGGCCATGTCATCCCGAGGCTGCAGTCCCTGGTTGACAACAACAGTGACAACAACAACAAGACTCTAGTAGCAGCAGTCCCCCCCCCTCCTGACTGTAGATACCATGTGACCACCTAACTGCAGATGCCATGTGACCAGCCACCTCACGTTCCTGCTGTTGCAACTCCTCTGCCACAATGGACTATACTCCAAAAGTGTGAGCCAAAATAACCCTTCTTCCTTCCTTCCTTCTCTCCCTCCCTCCTTCCTTCCTTCTTTCCATTGCTTTTGTTGGGTAGATTGTTACATCAAGAAAAGTCACTAGTAGAAGCTGGGCGTGGTGGCGGATGCCTGTATTCCCAGCACTCGGGAGGCAGAGGCAGGTGGATTTCTGAGTTCGAGGCCAGCCTAGTCTACAGAGTGAGTTCCAGGACAGCCAGGACTACACAGAGAAACCCTGTCTCGAAAAACCAAAAAAAGAAAGAAAGAAAGGAAGGAAGGAAGGAAGGAAGGAAGGAAGGAAGGAAGGAAGAAAAGAAAAGAAGGAAAGGAAAGGAAAGGAAAGGAAAGAAAAGAAAAGAAAAGAAAAGAAAAGAAAAGAAAAGAAAAGAAAAGAAAAGAAAAGTCACTAGTATAATGTGCCTCCCTATCTGCCTCCGTGGACATGAGCTGCCCCTGATTAGCCTGGGGGTTAGGCATGTCCCATTCTCATGGGTGAAAAAGAGGCTATACAGCTCCATCAGCCTAATATTTAACCCTGAACTCTGCCCTGTCTTTGAAAGAAGTGTATTCTTTCTAAGAAATATACCATGGCCACTAAAATGTCATATTTTTTATCTCCACGAATAGTTATCTCCATGGATCCAGAACCACTTCTGACCCAAAGAGCTATTTCTGAGCCCCAAGTAGAAGGAGGAGCTGAGGGGTCAGGGCTTGAAGCCAAGAATTGATCCTTTCGGCTTCGGGCAGTATCCAGCTTTGATATCAAGTGACCTGGGCAGCTGGGCCAGTCCAGACGGGGCAGTGTTATAAAAAGGCCCCTCATCAGAACCCAGAAGTCCTGGACTGACTCCCACACCTCTGCTAGTCTCCAGTCCCTGCCCTTCAGGTACGTCTGTGTGTTTTTCCAGCTCATGAAACCTGCTTCTATTTCCTAAATGTTATTAGAGATGGGGAGATGGGGACCCCGTGGGAAGCGAAGGAAATCTAAGTGGTCTAAGGTTTTGCTTCTTCTCAGTCCTGGACCATAGCTTCTCTTTTTAAAACCCCCTGTGCACACACACCCCCGTGTGTGTGTGTGTGTGTGTGTGTGTGTGTGTGTGTGTTTATATGTATATGTGTGCATCTCTGTCTCTGTCTGTCTGTCTGTCAGTCAGTCAGTCAGTCAGAACACCACAGCTTATGCGTGGAGCTCAGAGACAGCTTTCAGGAGTCAGTTCTTACTTTCCACCACATCAGTTCCAGGGCTCAAACTCAAGTCATCAGGCTCACCAGCAAGTCCTTTAACCACCGAGCCACCTCACTAGCCCATTATCTTTAATTAAACCGTTTCAGCCAGGCTTTTTCTAAGGGCCGTTGCCTGGAGTGAAGAGGTAGAGAGAGAATACTCACCAGCCATTGGGCAGCCCTGGCCCTGGCTGGGGCCCACTTCAGCCTCTAAGCACAGAGATAAATGAAAACTCACGTTTGGAGGTGGTACCTCTGCTGGCTATTGATAGAGTTACTGAGAAAGGAGGATATCACAGGTCATTGATATCATCCGAGGGACAGTGGCCTTCTGTCGCTTGGGCAAGGAGGCATCTTCTGTTCCTTGGGTATGTAGAGGGTACCGACGTGTTGGACCCTCTGGCAGAGCGTGCAGCAGACACTCTGTTATTGGGCCTGTCGCGGAGCCGCCTTGAGCGGCATTGTTTTGGGGTGGTCACTTGCATCCACGCCAGTCTCAGAATTGGAAATGAGAGAGGCAGACAGAACAGCCTAGGATGGAAATCCAGACACTAGAGCTGTAAACGCAAGGCTCCTCGCCAGCCCTTGGCTTTTGTGATGGGGTAAGAGCAAATCCCTGAAAGGACAAGACACATGGCAGGTACATTCTCTTTTCTGATGTGTGGCTGAAAGCCAAGCGTAGGAGGTATGTCAGCGCCTACTGAACGAGGGCGCGGAAGAGCAAATGGAAGGCTTAGAATCCATCCTCAACCACTCCATCTTTGCATTTCCCTGCAGTAGCACAGATGGCGCTCTCCCAGTACATCTCCCTAGCCCCAGAGCTGCTCCTGGCCACTGCCATCTTCTGTTTAGTGTTCTGGATGGTCAGAGCCACAAGGACCCGGGTTCCCAAAGGTCTGAAGAGTCCACCCGGACCCTGGGGCTTGCCCTTCATCGGGCACATGCTGACCCTGGGGAAGAACCCACACCTGTCACTGACGAAGCTGAGCCAGCAGTATGGGGACGTGCTGCAGATCCGCATTGGCTCCACTCCTGTGGTGGTGCTGAGCGGCCTGAACACCATCAAGCAGGCCCTGGTGAGGCAGGGAGATGACTTCAAGGGCCGGCCTGACCTCTACAGCTTCACGCTCATCACCGAAGGCAAGAGCATGACTTTCAACCCGGACTCTGGACCGGTGTGGGCTGCCCGCCGGCGCCTGGCCCAGGATGCCCTGAAGAGTTTCTCCATAGCCTCAGACCCGACATCGGCATCCTCGTGCTACTTGGAGGAGCACGTGAGCAAGGAGGCTAACCATCTAGTCAGCAAGTTCCAGAAGATGATGAAAGAGGTCGGCCACTTCGAGCCGGTCAACCTGGTGGTGGAGTCGGTCGCTAATGTCATCGGAGCCATGTGCTTTGGGAAGAACTTCCCCCGGAAGAGTGAGGAGATGCTGGGTATCGTGAAGAGCAGCAGGGACTTTGTGGAGAACGCCTCCTCGGGGAATGCCGTGGACTTCTTCCCGGTCCTGCGCTACCTGCCCAACCCGGCCCTCAAGAGGTTTAAGAACTTCAATGATAAATTTGTGCTGTTTCTTCGTAAAACAGTTCAGGAGCACTATCAAGACTTCAACAAGGTGAGACCGGGAGGCAGGCTGTAACCCCACACCACCACCAGAGAACGCCCTCCCGAACCCTACCCCCAAGTACTCAAGACTGCCGTGTGCTACCTTGGAAAGCTCTGGGCTACTTAGCACCTGTATGACCTGAAGCCTTTCCTTCTTCCTTGCAGCTGGCCTCTGGGGACTGTTCCAAGCCCCAGAAAGCAAAGGCATGTTAGCGGAGCCTTAGCAGAGCTTTGCAATATGGGGGAGGGGGTCGCTAATTTAAAGGCTATTTATTGTTCTGCAGGAAAATGAACCTCAACAAAGGCTAAGTAAGTTCCAGCTTCATGTCACTTTTCTTCCCTGTGTTCACCCTACCTCTTCCTCCTCAGAAACCTGAGCCCTGGGGTTATGGGAAAGAAAGGTCGGGGCACATGAAATGGCTATGCTCTAAAGGATTGGTGCTAGTTCAAAATTCTGAGCTCCAGCCCAGGGCCTGGAGGCCAGGGCAGTTCCCAGGCCTCTGGGACATAGCAAATGGGATGGACAAGGTTGGGTATTTGGCCCTTGAAGTGCCAAAGTTCTCCTAAACTTGTGTCCTTCTAGAACAGTATCCAGGACATCACAGGTGCCCTGTTCAAGCACAGCGAGAACTATAAAGACAACGGCGGTCTCATCCCTCAGGAGAAGATTGTCAACATTGTCAATGACATCTTCGGAGCTGGTAGGAGCCACATTCCTGTCCCTCCATCCACCAACTGCTGCTCACCCACACCCAACCTTTCCGCTCACTCATCAACCTTGTCAGGTGACACAGGACAGACACCTACCCTAGGGTCAAGTTGTGACCTCACGCTATGCCACCAACTGCTAGGAGTAACTCAACTAAGTCCCTTTCCTTTGGAGGTCTGGGTTTACCCACGGGGAAAGCATAAAAGTTCTATACCTAGAAGTTCAGGTTATAATCCCAGCTCCTGACCAAGAAACAAGTATCTGTTGGGTTTTATTTGTTTTGGTTTCAGATTTGGTTGGTTTTGACTTGCTATGTTTGAGACTAGGTCTCACCTCTGCATCCCAGGTTGGCCTCAAGCTTATTGCAATTCTCCTGCCTCTGACTCAGTAGTGTTGGGATTCTAGATATAAGCCACCAAGCTCATCTTTTAAGAGTCTATTGAAGCTGGGCGGTGGTGGCGCACGCCCACCCACCGCCTTGGGAGGCAGCACTTGGGAGGCAGAGGCAGGTGGATTTCTGAGTTCGAGGCCAGCCTGGTCTACAGAGTGAGTTCCAGGACAGCCAGGGCTACACAGAGAAGCCCTATCTCGAAAAACCAAAAGAAAAAAAAAGAGTCTATTGAGAGAGAGAGGGAGAGAGAGGGGGGAGGAGAGAGAGAGAGAGAGAGAGAGAGAGAGAGAGAGAGAGAGAGAGCTTGTTCCATTTATTCTAGTGCTTAGTAAAAAAGAAACAAAACAAAAAACAAAGAGTTTTCCTTCTGTCTGTTTTCTTTTCCTCTTCACCCTACCCCCTGCTGTGCTGCCCAGGATTTGACACAGTCACCACAGCCATCACCTGGAGCATTTTGCTACTTGTGACACAGTCCGAGGTGCAGAGGAAGATCCATGAGGAGCTGGGTATGTATTGTTCGAACCCTGAGGTCAGAGGAGCCTTGAGGCTCTGGGTCACTCGACCTACAAATGCTTATGTGGAAGTCATAGGTATATGGCATCCCCCACTTGTCGAGATACGTTGTTGAGTGGGGGGATTGTGGGGGGGTCTCAGAAACATGAGTCAACAGTCCAACATAGGCAGAGTGATATTAGTACAACACGGGCCCAAGTGCCTGGCAGACAGAACATCCCCTGAGGTCTGCTTGTGCTTACAGACACAGTGATTGGCAGGGATCGGCAACCACGGCTTTCTGACAGACCCCAGCTGCCATACCTGGAGGCCTTCATCCTGGAGATCTACCGATACACATCCTTTGTCCCCTTCACCATCCCCCACAGGTAATGACCCTGTTCTGTGCCCCGCCCCCCAAGTTCTCATACTTTCCTCTACCCAACTTCCCAGCTCTGGTCCCAACCTAGGATCCATCTCATTCTTGAAATGTGTCTTTAGCTCCTGACCTCAGTCTCCTCCTGAAGCGTGTCCTCAGCTCCTGATCTTAGTCTCCAGTCTACCCCATCCAGGCCAGTCCCCTGTGACCCCAGTTGTCACTCACCTCCACTTGGATTTACTCCCTTGGACATCTTTTCCAGCCAGGCCCTCCCCACTGTCCCTCACAAATGTAATGCAGCTGCCTTCCAACTTTTCTTAAGAAAGACGTCTGCCCTGGAAAGACTTCTACCCACATATCTGGCTCCCAAAATCCGCTCTTGCCCAATGCCAGTCCTGACTCGTGCACTCTTTCTTCCATGTAGAAGCTCCTTTTGGCTCACTAATCCTCTGATGATTTGTAGAGTTTTCAGCCCATGTTCCCTGATTGTAAGAGCGAACATTTACCTCAGCTCATACCCTAGCCTAGTTATTCCTGGTGCAAAAGGCTGCAGATTGCTCAGGGCAAGCCCCAAGGGCTGATTTCTCAGCTTCAGACTGCCCCAGTGCACATCTGGGAGTCTGGTAAACAAATGATGAAGAGCAGAATCCCAGAAAGGGGAAGGATAATTGCCCCATATCCCCCTCACATGACCTCCCAGTACTGGGTTTGGAGACTGGTAGTCAAACACTGCGATGGAGTGGAGGAAGGAACAAGCCACATCTCAGCTTTTCCAAGCCCTGAGCTGGACATAGCTGTCTTCTTTCCTCAGCACAACGAGGGACACCTCGCTGAATGGCTTCCACATACCCAAGGAGCGCTGTATCTTCATAAACCAGTGGCAGGTCAACCATGATGAGTGAGTACATGGCCCTCACGGGGAAAGGCGGGCTGTCCCTTCCTCCCTTCAGGAAGTGCTTCTGAAAGGAACGCCTCATTGCGAAGTAGCCTGTTTTAAGTGACAAAATTTAGACACTGTTTCACAAACTTCATTGTACAGAGAACTTAACTAGGTATGTGGTGTGGGTGGCAAATGCCGTAATCCAGACCACTGAGGAGGAGACTGAGGCAGGAGAATTACAATGAGTTCAAGGTCAGTGTGGGCTTCTTGATGAGTTTTAGGCTAGTGTAGGTTCCATAGATGTTGAGAGAAAGAAAGAGAGAGAGAAAGAAAGAAAGGAAGGAAGGAAGGAAGGAAGGAAGGAAGGAAGGAAGGAAAGAAGGAAGGAAGGAAGGAAGAAAGAAGGAGGGAGGGAGAGAGGGAGGGAGGGAGGGAGGAAGGGGAAGTTCTCTAGGAAGTTTCCTCCAGCCCTGAGGTTCCAATCTGAGAGATAACAATGATCCCCCAAATGACTTATGGGAATCGTCTAATGGCCTCCCTGAGAAAGTCCACTCTGAATTGTAGGTAGGAGGCCCATCCAAGCCAGGATGTATTGAGTATGAGAACACCATCTGTGTTTGTATTATCAACTTTTAGTCAGGAAAATGAGCATAAGCTGAGTGTGCAGAGAGCTCCATGCTCCTGGCCTGCTGGGAAGGGGAGGGAGAGGAACATGTCTCCCTTCTTTCAATAGCTCGCTGGTAGTATATGTGATGTGGAAGGCCCTTGCCAAAAAAAAAAAAAAAAAAAAAAAAAAGAGGAACTAAACGAATAATAAAACCGCTATCTTGGACCATGGAACTGGTTCATTAGGGAAAGGCACGAGCTGCCCCACCTAATATCCCAAGCGCAATCCCCAGGCCCCACGTACAAGAAGGAGAGAACTGACCCTTACAAGTTTTCCTCTGTCCTCCACCTGTGCACACAAGTAAATAAATAAAAATATAATTTAAAAAATAAAAAACAAGCCGGGCGTGATGGCACACGCCTTTAATCCCAGCACTTGGGAGGCAGAGGCAGGCGGATTTCTGAGTTTGAAGCCAGCCTGGTCTACCAAGTGAGTTCCAGGACAGCCAGGGCTATACAGAGAAACCCTGTCTCAAAAAAAAAAAAACAAAATAATAATAATAATAATAATAATAATAATAATAATAATAAACAATCACAATCCACTATCTTTTTTATTCTTCTCTTATCTATTATCTCCCAACTGCAGTTCCCCTTTTCTCTCCTTCCCCCTCTTTCCCCCATCTCTCCTCTCCCACAGATTCCCTCCCCCAGAATCCACTGTCTTTAAAGTTGATCATTTTCTAGAGAATTTTGTCTTTAAAGAGCTCATTAGTATGGTGGCGGTGCAGCCCTGTGGTAGAGTGCTCACCTGCCATACCCAAGGCCTGGGTTCCGTCTGAAGCACCGGCTGGGGTAGCACATGCTTGAAATCCCAGCACTTGGGAGGTAGAGGCAGAAGGGTCAAAATTTCATACAAGGTGACCCTGGAGTCACAAATGGCGTTCAAGGCTAGCTTTAGGTGCATGAGAGCCAGTCTCAAAGCCAACACGAACAGAGCAATAACAGAAGGAAATAAACAGTGAAGTTGGTACCTTCCCCCACACAACTCAGGTCCCAACTTCCCCCTGCAGGAAGCAGTGGAAGGACCCCTTTGTGTTCCGCCCAGAGCGCTTTCTTACTGATAACAACTCGGCCATCAATAAGACCCAGAGTGAGAAGGTGATGCTCTTCGGCTTGGGAAAGCGCCGGTGCATCGGGGAGATCCCGGCCAAGTGGGAAGTCTTCCTCTTCTTAGCCATCCTGCTGCAGCAGCTGGAATTCAGTGTGTCACCGGGCGTGAAGGTGGACCTGACACCCACCTACGGCCTGACCATGAAGCCCGGGACCTGTGAACACATCCAGGCATGGCCACGCATCTCCAAGTGAAGACGACCGAGGCGTCGGCGGGGCCATCACTCTTCTTTCTTTTCCTTTCAGCTTTTTGGAGAGACAATTCTTTCACCATTTAATTCATCTCCAATCAACTTTACAGTAGTGTCTATCATGTTTGCCCCAAACCCATACCCGTTATGATTTATGATTTAAGATTCCTCCTACCCTGTCCTGCTTGCCACACCACTACTCTGGCTGTTTCAAATAAATCCAGTGAGTTATGGTCTGTGACTGGCTCTTTTCACTTAGCACAGTTCTTTCCGGGTTCACACGTAATGTCGTCGTCGTGCAGGTTTGTAGGCCTGGCTCTCTTAAATCCCGGGACTCAAAACAGACCTCAGTCTGTTTCCTCATAGTCACACTGGGTGCTTAGTTTACTGCTTTCTCCTCATGCTGTTCTTCTAGGAGCTAAGTCTTTGGACACTTGAAAGGGACAGAGAGGAAGGAATGCAGCCTGTGGTGGATAGGTAGCGCCTATGTCCTATCCTCAAATAGAAGGTGTGACTTCTCATGGTCCTCGGATGTATTCGAGTTCACTGGAGAGTGAAAATAGAAACCTGAGGGGATGACTCTGTGGGTAAAAGCAATTGCTGTGCAAGCATGATGACCTAAGTTCGAATCCCAAGCACCCATGTAAAACAGGGGCATGGCCATACCTGCCTGTAAACCCAAAGCTGTGGGGCAGAGACAAGTAGATCCTGGCAAGCTTATTGGCTACCCTAGCCAAAGAGCTAGCTCCAGGCTCAGTGAGAACTCATCTTAGAGGGACAGGGCAGAGAGTGATAGAGGAAGAAACCTCACATGGACTCTGAATGCATGTGCATGAGTTGGGCACACATACATGTGCACATACACAACACACACACACACACATACACACGGGGAGAAGGTGGAAATATACTTCATAGAATGGAAAATAATTGCAAAACCTCTAATGAGAGGTTAATGTCAAGGATGTGTAAAGACCTTCAGTAATTCAAAGATACCCCAGTTTATAGTACACAAGGAACTAGAGTCAACAGTTCTCTTAAAAAGATATACACTCAGGGCCAGAGAGATGCTCCATGGTTAAGAACACTGACTGCTCTTCCAACAGGCCCCAGATTCAATTCCCAGCAACCAAATGGTTCCAAGGGATCTGATGTCCTCTTCTGACCTCCAGAGGTACCAGGCAGTTATATGACACACAGATAGATATACATGACATGCTGGCTAAACACCCATGCACATAAAAATAAATACATCTTAAAACTTATATAACTAGCCAATAAGCATAAGAAAAGACATCCAATATCACAAATCACTAAGGAAATGTAAATGAAAACCAGAATAAGGGGAGTGTGGTGACACACACCTGTGAGCCCAGTCACTCAGGAGACTGACAGAAGGGTTACTTGAGCCCAGGAGTTCAACATAGTCTTGGGCAATGTAGCAAAACTCTCTTCCCACACAATCAATTTTAGCTAGATGTAGTGACATATGCCTTTAATTCCATCACTTGGAAGGCTGAGGCAGAAGGGTTTTTAATGAGCTTCAGCCCAGCTCCAGCTTACATAGTAAGACTGCCTAAGAAGCAAATAATTTAAAAGATCACAATGAGATACCATGGTGCACCCTGTAATGCACAGTTATGGTCATGAAGGGAAGCCACGGCAGGAACTCAAGGTACAGGAACGTAGAGGCAGGAACTGAAGCAGAGGCCATGGAAGAACACTGCTTACTGGCCTGCTCCCCATGGCTGGGAGTGGCACCGCCCACAGCGTGCCGGGCCCTCCCACATCAACCACTAACCAAGAAAATGTCCCATAGATTTGCCCACCAGCTAATCTAATGGAGTCAGTTCTTCAACTGAGGTTCTTTATTTCCAAGTGACTCTACTTTGTGTTCAGTTGACAAAAACCAACCATTATAAATAAGATGTCAAGTATTGGGGGAGTAAGTGGAAAAAGTATAACCTTCATGCATTGCTGGTGGAAATATACAGTGGTTCAGAAAAATGGCTCGCTGAGAAGCGGCCCAGTGCATATCATATGATCTGGCTTCTCCACTCCTCCTCCATGCTGTCCCAGCTAGAGCAGAGTGCATCTCCTCAAACCGTAACCCAAAATAACGCCTTCCTCCCTGGAGTTTGTTTCTCATGAGGCATTCGGTCACAGCGTGAGAAAGGCAATTCATGCTAGAGTTAAGTTCACAGAAAGAACTCTTTACTAACTAGGTAACTTCACAGAACAAAAACTAGAGGTTTCCATAGGTTCAGAGGAGGAGAAAAGAGCAGGTTGTCGTCTTGTTTTGTGTTTTATTATTATTTTTTTTTTTTTTTTTTTGGTTTTTTGAGACAGGGTTTCTCTATGTAGTTCTGGCTGCTCCTGGAACTCACTCTGTAGACCAGGCTGGCCTCGAACTCAGAAATCCGCCTGCCTCTGCCTCCCAAGTGCTGGGATTACAGGCGTGTGCCACCACCACCGCTTGTTTTTGTTTATTAAAACTTGGTATTTAAGGACTACAGTTTCTGTTTAGGATTACAAAAGAACCCTAGAAAGTGGATGGTGGTGACCATTGTACCACATTATGGATGTACTTATCACCAGTGAATTGCAGACTTACATGGTAGATTATTTTGGGTTTTGCCACAATCTTTTTAAAATGGCAAATGACACAATAAAATATTGTGTGATGAAAAGAGATGAGATATCAAAGCTACCATGTTCTACACGGCAAGTTTCAAGCCAACTAGGAACATCTAGAGAGACCTCGTCTTAAATAATAATAATAATAATAATAATAATAATAATAATAATAATAAATAAGGCTGGAGAGATGGCTCAGTGGGTGAGAACACATACAGCCCTGGCAGAGGCCCCGACTTTGGTTCCCAGCACTCATGTTGGACAGCTCCCAACCATCTGCAACTCCAGCTCCAGGGGATCCAATGCCCCTGATCTCCATGAGTACTTATACACGCACGCGAATACTCCCACACAGATATACGAACATACACATAATTTAAAATAAGATGAGAATAAAAATCAAAAATAATAAAAATAACAAGATGAGAAGATGTTTGTGGTGTTTCCTCTGTAGAAATCAGAGACGGGACTGAAGTGTGCAGAGGCTCAGGGGCCAGGCGCGTCCGGCTCGGAGCCAACACATCTAAACTGACCTGAGGCCTCTTTAGACTCTTTGATCACTATTGTAATTCTAAGGACATGCTTCATGCTGGCTATGGTGGGGTTAAGGGTTCTCTGGGTTCCTAGTGTTGGGAAACAAGGAAGTAAAATGTTAGGGGTGTGCTCGGGGTGAGACTGGAGCGAGGAAGAAGAGACTGACACAAAAACCAAGGCTGTAGGGCTGGAGGCTTGCTGCAGCATGCACAAAGCCCAGGCATGCTTGCACTGGCTGAGGTTTGGTTTGAGACAGGGTTCCACTATGCAGCCCTTTACTGGCCTGGAACTCACTATGTGGACCAGGTTGACATCAAACTCACAGAGATTAAGCCGCCTCTGCCTCCTGAGTGCTGGGACTCAAGGTGTGCACCACCACCACCACCACCACCACCACCACCACCACCACCACCATCACCACCACCACCACCACCTCCACCACCACCACACCTCCACCACCACCTCCACCACCACCACACCTCCACCACCACCTCTACCACCACCACACCACCACCACCTCCACCACCACCTCTACCACCACCACCACCACCACCTCCAACACCACCACCACCACCACGTCAGGCCCCGCCTGCACTCTTGCTCTCTAGGTTCATTTTTGCTTTTTCTATGACTCATAAGATTCAAAACAAATATGACCTACAAGTTATGACTCTCTGAGATGAAATAAGAAGGAGCCAAATTTATTTCCCAAGAAGGATATTCCAATGCTCTAGACAGCCATAATCACAGTTGTCTGTGACTTTGAAAAAATATTAACATTGGGGCTTACTACTTTTGAAAAAAAAAAAACAAAATAGTATTAGAGCACCTGATATCTGATCAAAGTGCCGAGAACTAGTGGCTGTCGAATGCTCAACCTTAGGCGGAACGTCTGTCTCAAGCCTTCGGAGGCTTAGCCAGGAGGAAGCGGTGTGTGGGTGCTGGGAAATGCTCTTCTCCAGGCACGACATGGCTGTTGGCCCCGTGAACTCACAGCAGCTGTGATTCTCTGACAGGCCTGGGCCAGCCAATGCTCAGGCCTAAGTAGGGGAGGCGAGCACGAGGCTCCACTCTTTTCCAATACTGACAGTTAATAGTTCCTGGGGGGAGGCACCTTTCCTTCAGTGTAAGCATTGCAAGGTTCCCTTTCTCCTGTAAATAACCCCTTCACCTTTGCTCATGTAAGAAACCCTAGTTAAGGCCGGGCGGTGGTGGCGCACGCCTGTAATCCCAGCACTTCGGAGGCAGAGGCAGGCGGATTTCTGAGTTTGAGGCCAGCCTGGTCTACAGAGTGAGTTCCAGGACAGCCAGGGCTACACAGAGAAACCCTGTCTTGAAAACACACCCCCCCCCAAAAAAAAGAAAGAAAGAAACCCTAGTTAAGCTCAGAGGGGTGTGGACCCCCGACACACGCCCATAGAATCAGAAGGAAGACTGGCAGGAAGAGGAAGGGTGTTAGTGGGAGTGAAGACTGCCAAGAGAGAGTAGTGATGTGCACACACTCAAATACACAAACACACCTCTGACAAGGTCATATTAAAACCTGCTATCATGTATAACTAAGACATGTTACAAGATTACCTATCATAACCAGGAAGCCTTCTACCCGGCTAGAGACCCAGGCTAGAGACCCATGCCCCCTCAGACTGGAGCCAAGGAATCTACAAGGAATCCTAGAGCAAAGCTACTGCTCTGCTCCAAGGCCTGGGCTCCATCTTCCTCCTTAAATAGGCTGTTTCTGAGCACCGGGATTCCCTGCTCTATCTCCGTCTTCCAGTTTGAGATGTTCAGGACCTGTTTATGGCCTGATCAGTCTTGAAATCCTGGGGTTAGGGGCTAGGGTTAGGGTTAGGGTTAGGGTTAGGGTTAGGGTTAGGGTTAGGGTTAGGGTTAGGGTTAGTGTATCTGTGTGTGTGTGTGTGTGTGTGTGTGTGTGTGTGTGTGTCACACACACACACACAGGCACACCTAGAAATCAAAAGGAACTGGTCCTCTGGAGACAGGCAGTTGTGATGGTGGGAAATGTAGATGGTGGGAAATGAAACTCCAGGAGGTGAAGCATCTGCTCTAACCCCTGAGCAATCTCTCCAGAGCTTAGAATGAAGTTGACCAGAAGCTAAGCAACATACTGCGTGGAGAGGGGTTGTTGTGGGTCACAACACCCATCACTTCCTTGGCTCTCACAGGCTTCCTGCCTCCTCCTCACTAAGCCTTCAAAGGGTTGAAACAGATGTCCTGCCTAGGGCTGAGCATTCGACAGACACAGAACTCCAACCAGTCATGAGTCTCTGCATTGGCTGTTACCTCTGGAAAAGAGCCTTCTCTCAGCAAAGCTGAGAGGAGCACTAATGGTGGTCATTAACAAAACCAAATTTAGAAGGCAGTCTAACAGCACCCCTTTCAGCAAAACTATGGTGGTAGCTATCTCATTAGGGCCCAGGAGCTCCCCAGCTATGAGCTTTTGACAGCAGACCTCAAATCCAACCCAAAAGTGGTTGGACCTAACAGTCATGCTGCTGTTACGCAGTGGGCATGAACTGACGGTTAACCTTGCCTGTTAAGGTGACTGGATCTGCAGTCAACTAAGAAACACATCTCTGGATGGATCTGTGAGGGCGTTTGCAGGAAGGATTAACTGAGGGGAGAAGGCTGGCCACCAGAATGGACAAGCAGCGCTCCCCAACAGCAGCCCAGACATAAAGAGGTCAGGGGGCTGGAGAGTTGGCTCAGTGGTTGAGGTCAGTGACTGCTCTTCCAGAAGACACAGGCTTGATCCCCAGCACCCACATGGTGGCTCACAACTGTCTGTAGGTCCAGCTCCAAGGGATCCTCTGGTCTCTGCAAGCACTTAGGCAAACTTGTGGTGCACAGACGTGCATGCAGGCAAAAGACCCATCACAAAATAAAAATAGAAGTAGGGCGGGGCGGTGATGGCACACCCCTTTAATCCCAGCACTTGGGAGGCAGAGGCAGGCAGATTTCTGAGTTCGAGGCCAGGCTGGTCTACAGAGTGAGTTCCAGACAGCTAGGGCTACACAGAGAAACCCTGTCTCAATAAAATAAAATAAAATAAAATAAAATAAAATAAAATAAAATAAAATAAAATAAAATAAAATAAAATAAAATAAAATAAAATAAAAAAGTAGGTTGTTGTTTTAAGAAAGGAAAACATGAGAATAGAGAGAAAAACACAACAGGTAAAAGAAGTCGCTTCTCCTACTCTGCTTCACTTCCATTGTTTGGTTGGTTTTTGGTTTTATGGGGTTGTTTTGTTTGTTTTTGTTTGTTTGTAAGCATGGTCTCACTCTGTAGACCAAAATGGCCTTGGACTCAGAGAGATCCTCCTGCCTTTACCTCCCAAGTGCTGGGATTCAAGGCTGTCACCACCCCAGATCCACCTCTGCTTCTTGCTGGTGAGTGTCTACGGAGCCCATACTGTACAAGCCAACTGAATTTCCTAATGCATGTCCAATTTGGCCCTGCTGTTCCGCTGGAGACCACTGACTAATCGGGGCACACAGAACCCCTTGAGAGGCACCAGGCAGACACCTCCATGCTTCTTCCGTCCAAGTTCTGCAGGGCTCAGCTTTCTGGGAAGTTTCAGGACATCTAACGGTCACTGCCCAGTCTGACCACAAGTGGACTGGAGTTGGCCTGAGCTTCTCACGCACACTTGGCCAATCTTTAACCAGGTAGCCCCGGGCTCTGCTCTGGCCAGAGCCAAGGCAGGAGGAATTGGACATAGACACTGCTCCTTCGCTCACTACAGTCTCTGACAGCAGATAAGAGGCAGATGGAGCTAGTTGTGTCTTGCTGTGTCCTGGGCAGGCCCTGGCATACAGCATCTCAGGCTGTTCTCACTCTAGGAGGTGGGAAAACACTAATGTATATGGAGCACACCCAGATGGATGGGCAGTCTGGCCAAAGATGAAACAGTGGACCAAACCCTAAGGTGGGCTCCTGCTTCAGTGGAGGTTGGGGGACCCCATTGGACCCCACGCTCTGTGCAGGCCAGGTCTCCAGATCTTTATCTTAAGCATCTCCCACCAATCAGGTCTTCCCTTTAAATTGCTTAGGTCAGCCTCCACCCTGACCCCAGCACTGGGAATTTCGATTCAGTGGTGGAACAAGGTAGGAGACTAATCACAATATCCAGAGCTACCTTGGGAAGTGAGCCCGATACAATAGGCCCACGGGAAATAACGTCACAGAAGAAAACTAACAGAGGTGCTCAAGGCTTGCGAGGTGTCACCTTTCTGACCTCTCTAACAGTGAAAACCAAGCTCAAGGCCTAGAGGGGCCTGAAGACCCCAAGCCAGGGTCTGCTGACAAGTCCACGGCCCGACTCCACTGCTTTAATTCTATAGTAGTTCATCCTTTTGGAAGAGAGCTGTGGCCCCAAGCCACGTGATCCTTCCTGGTCCTTTTATGCTCAGGGTCATCTCTCTCCCAGTATAGCCCTCATCCCTGGGCAGATAAACCCAATCACTAAGTTTCCTCTCACCCAGATCTGTCAGGTGAATTTCTTCCTAAGGCAATTCACTTCCCAAGCAAGGATTTTCCCCGTTGGCAAAGGAATCTGTGGATGAGGTAAGGTGTTTGGAACCGGATGCGAGTGTGCCCCCAACAAGGAATCTAGATGCTGTTTCTCCTAGACCGGGACTGATAGAGTTTCAGAGACTCAGCCCTGGACCTTACTAAGAGCTCCCCAACTCTCAGTGACACCCTTAGCGAGCTCCCCCGGGCCCTGTTCTCTGATAATCAGCACACAGCACAGACAAGACCCTCTGGTCCGGCAGCTCCCGGGCTATATAGCTGGGACGTTTCTAGGCAGGGACTGCACCTGGTGCGCCTCACACCCCGCTGAGGAGGAAGGCGGCCTCTGGTCTTTGCTGAGGCCACCTGTGCGCTCCCAAGGGCAGGCAGGAAGGTGACATTTGTTTGCTTTTCCCTGCCCCTCCCTTTCTTCATCTGCGCACCGCTGTCCTGGGCCAGCAGTTAGAGGTGTTCCAGCCCAGCGGGGATCGGGAAGCGGAAAGTGAAAAGCAGGCGGTTGGCTCATGTTCACTAGCCAGTTGCATAACCTGAGTCCGGCTTTTCTCATCTTGCAACTGAGGATAATAAGTTTACCTCACAGGGCTGGTAAGAGGCTTAATGAGATAGTGTGTATAAAGTGTCAGGCCTTAGGTGAGTTTGCGCGCATACACACACACACATGCACTCACAAACACACTCACACACACACACACACACACACACACACGCACGCACGCACGCACGCATGCACAGCAGAAACGCTGGGAAACACCTTGAGTAGCAGGGTAGGCCTCAGGCACACACGTGCATGAACCAGCACCCTCAGGACCTGCACTCTCTTCACTGGGGTCTTGCCAGGGCCCAGGCTCAGCTCACTTCCTTCTCTCCTACCCACCCGAAAGCTGGGGAGGGCTGGGGGGGTGGATAGCGTGCCAGGGAACAATAGGCCCATAACCCCTTCCGGCCCATCGCGTGAGAAGGAACTTCGTGAGAAGGAGCCTCGGGAAGGAAACTCATCTCCCAGTGGGAGAGGCCACCGCCCCTTGTTGCCAGCCCTGTGGGAGTTTCAGGACCCTCTCTCTGTTCCAGGCCTTGCCCCAACCCCCACATCTGTAGTCTACATCACCTGGACTGGCTTCCCCACGCCTTCCTTCAGAGAAGAGCAGGAGTCAGGGTCTGCTCTCGTCTGTCTTTGTGAGTCCTGGCCCAGAGCAGCCTCCATGCATGCTGAGCCCTGACCAACAGGAGGAGTGGCCTAGGAAAGGAAGCCAAGGCTGGAGACCACTGGGGCCTGGAAGTTAAGCCAGGATGAGAGAAGGTCACAGAATAGAAAGGCCAGAGTTCCTGCCCCTTACATAGGGACAAAGCAACAGCCCCCCAAATGTCCCCACAAAGCATAGGGCTCACGGCTGGAAGCGAGGGCATTCGGATACTTCCAGTGCTCGGCTCTCTCCATTTCACGTATGGAGGAACATTAGCCCTGTCACCTATGTTCCCAGCTCTGCAAGCGTTTCTACTGTCAGACTGGGAGCCCTTATAGACAGGGGACAGGGCGGGGGACAGCTCCCCCACTCTGCACATCCGGCTGCTAGCTCAGAGGAGCCCCTCCAGGCAGGCTGCTGATCAAGAACTCTGGGGCTCCATTTCTACACATAGAAGACACAATAGGGGCTGGGGACTGCCTGAAACTAACCCTGCTGATCTGGTTGTATGAACGGGGAACCTGTGTGTAGGCAGATACTAAAGCCTTTTTTTTTAAAGATTTATTTATTTATTTATTTCATGTATGTGGGTACACTGTAGCTGTCTTCAGACACACCAGAAGAGGGCCTCAGATCCCATTACAGATGGTTGTGAGCCACCATGTGGTTGCTGGGAATTGAACTCAGGACCCCTGGAAGAGCAGCCAGTGCTCTTAACCACTGAGCCATCTCTCCAGCCCCAGATACTGAAGTCTTACTGAAGCACTTGTCCATGGATATATTTCCTCGTTGTCACCCCCAAAACTCTGGACAGGAACCCTGCTCCTCTGTGCATGGACTTAGTGTCACCAGTTCCAAGAACTCCCCAGCCTCAAGTGTGACCATTGCCAGGGAGCAGAGGAATCAGAGGCTTCCTCCCAAGGCTTCCCAGGTACGGGCTCGTCACCTCCCACGGCCACCTCCACTGAGTTCCCAGGGCTCCAGCAGGAGGCTCCCAGGGCCTGAGGACACAGGGGTGGCAAACACACCCACCAGCAGGTGCCCGGCCTCAGACACAGACACACCTGTCTGGCTTGCTGACCCACTTGAATGCATACCTGGCACACTCACGTACATACATCTGGCCGCAGTTGCCACAGAGAGTAAGTAGACCCAGTGCAACTCAAGCATTGTGCACACACACCCCCACCCAGGCCAGCATGGGCCATGCAATTCCACTTCCCACTTGGCCACACTAGAACTCTGTCAGGAAGCCTCAGGAACTAGGAACCTTTTTCTTTTCCTACTGGGGATTAGACCTATGGCCTCGCCTAAGCTAGGTAGTGTTCTAACAAGCCATATTTTAAAAAATGTATTATAATCATGTGTGTATGAGGGGCCACAGCATACATGTGGAGGTCAGAGGACATCTCTTGAGAGTCTGTTTTCTCCTACCACATTGATCCCAGGAGTAGAACTCAGGCCTTCAGACTTCGCAGCAAGCGTCTCTACCATCTAAGCTGTCTCAAAGGCTTAGTTTTATTTTTGTTTTGTAGTCATGTGGTCCAGGCTGTCCTGGAACTTATTGTATAGATGAGACTGTCTTTGAATTCCTGATCCTCCTGCCTCCATCTCCCAAATGCTAGGGTTACAGGGGAATGACATCTCTCTCTCTCTCTCTCTCTCTCTCTCTCTCTCTCTCTCTCCCCACTGTCTTTTTATGTAGCCCTGGCTATCCTAGAAGTTGATATACAGACCAGGCTAGCCTCTAACTCACAGAAATCCTCCTTAGCCTCACCAATGCTAGGATTACAATATATATATATATTATATGAATATATTATAAAAATATATAATATATTATTTTTTAATTTGGGGTGTTGAGGTAGGCTAGCCCAGGCTGCCACGGAAGTCACAACACTCCTGTCTCACGCTCTGGAAAGTCAGGATGACACACATGAGCCCTGTACATGACGTTTTAAAAATAACAAAACTTTATTATTCATTCACTCATTTACATATTTGTTCATTTTTGTTCTCTTGGGACAGAATCTCACTATGTATGCCAAGCTGGCACGGAACTCAAAGCCATGCCCCTGCCTTAGCCTCCCAACTGCTGGCAATGTATTGCCTTTCTACACTTGGACAAAGGCTATAACTTTTTAAAGGAAGGTAAAAGAGAAAACGCTAATAAAAGCAGTGTGTGGATTTTAGCCGTCAAGCTACAGGATTAGCTGTCATTAAAAAAAAAAAAAAATGTTATTAAGACATGATTGGGGACCGTGGTGTGTTCGGACAGCTCCAGGTGTCTGAGAGACTGAGGTGAGAGGAGAAGTGGGCCCTAGAGTGTCACAGAAGCCTGGAGAGAGAGAGAGAGAGAGAGAGAGAGAGAGAGAGAGAGAGAGAGGGAGAGAGAGAGAGAGGGAGAGAGAGAGAGAGAGAGAGACGCCATGGGGTAGGAGTAAAGAAATGTGGCCATGTGGGCTGGCTAATCAGAGCTAAGAGCAGCCCAAATGAAACATAGTTTATAGTAGGTATTATCAATATAGGGAAGTGGATTCTAACAGCGTGAAGGCTAGGCAGTGGCCCAACTATTATGCTGACTAAGGCAAATTAAAATATAAAGAACGGCTCTGTGTGTGTGTGTGTGTGTGTGTGTGTGTCTGTCTGTCTGTCTGTCTTTAATCCGGGAACATATATGGTCAAAGGCAGGAAGAAACCCTGAGTGGGGATTAATTAACATTTTTACTGCAGTTCATTTGTGAGAATTTACCCAGCATGCTCGAGGCCCTTAGTTATATTCCCAGTATCAGCATAATCTTGCTGTGGTGGTTCACACCCACAATCCCAGCAGTTAGGAGGTGGAGACAAGAGAAACAGAAGTTCAAGGCCAGCCCAGGTTCTGCAAGACTCTGTCTCTCAAATAAATAAACAAATACATGAATAAACGAGAGGACGTGGAATTGCTTTTGTAAAGCATTACAAGATAATAAAGTGAAATCTAGAAAGAAATTTCACAAATGGTTAATAAGAAAAACTACTGACAAAAGACTGTGTCGTCACCTCACACAGACTACAGCAGCCTCGCCCCAAGAGCACTCCTCAAGGATGTATGCCCCATCACTGTCTGCTCACCCTGGGACAGACACGGCCCTTGCTATTGATGCTATGGCCAAGGATCGTTACATCAACATAACTTGCGAAAGCCTCTTCATTTTACCTTTGACACCTGCCCCTTGCCTCAGCCTCTTCGCAGGCACGCAATTTACTATGACACAGGTATGGCTTTGGCAATGCTACTCCAGCAAACACTGAAAGGCTGACTTGTGGGCACGGATCTGCTGTCTCAGGGCTGGTGCACGCCTTTAGTCTCAGCACTCAGGGGGCAGAGGCTCTGTGTATTTGAGCATAGCCTGGTCTAGAGAGCAAGTTCCAGGCCAACCCAGGGCTACACTGCAAGACAACACCTCAAATGAAAACAAACATAAAAGGTCTGCAGAGGGCTCCACAGCTTGAAACTCTGGCTGCTCTTTCAGAGGACCGGAATTCGATCCCCGGAACTCACACGGCAGTTCACACCCCTCTGTAACTCCAGTTCCAGGGGATCCAATACCCTTTTTCCGACCTGTAGCGGGCACTGCACACATATGGCATACAAACATACAGGCAAAATACTCAGATGCACAAAATAAAAAAATTAATAAGTCTTCTTTTACAAACTCTGAAACTGAATAAGAGTAACAACAACTATGTAGATTTGGAAATTCTCTCGGTGTTATTTAGGATGGCTCAGTATTCCACTGAAACCAGTAATAGTTAAAATGACTAAAAATTGGACAGACCTATATACAACAGTACCTTGATGTGAAAATTTTCCCAGACCAACATATATGGCCTTGTTAACATTCACGATTTTCGTTTTTATTTAATTTTACGTGTTATGGTGCCCTCCCCCGTGTATGCTGCACAGGTGCTCAGTGCCTTTAGAGACAAGAAGAGGGCAGTGGGTCTCCAGGAAAGAGTTACAGATGGTTGTGAACCACTTTGTGGGTGGTGCGAATCCAACCCAGGTCCTCTGTGTAGCTGTGACCTGTCCAGCCAGCCATTTCATGCTGTTACTGTTACAAGGAAACTTTTACATGCGCTGTTTCTAGGAAACTTTTTCATGCCTGAGTTGATTGCATATTCTGTTAAGTTCTGTGCTTCGGTGTTCTTGGAAACCAGTCACAGTAGAGGTCAGCTGGAACTGCTTTGTATAATTAGCCACAATAGGCTTAGACCTGGTCCAACTGCCTGGCAGCACTTCCTGTACCTACAAGCTGCCCATGGGATAGCCCCCAACATAAGAGACACCCACACCAATATAAGAAGCCATTTGGAGGCTGGGCAGTGGTGGTGCACGCCTGTAATCCCGGCACTTGGGAGGCAGAGACAGGCAGATTTCTGAGTTCGAGGCCAGCCTGGTCTACAGAGTGAGTTCCAGGACAGCCAGGGCTATACAGAGACATCCTGTCTCAAAAACAACAACAAAAACAAACAAACAAAAAACAAACAAACAACAACAAAAACAAAAACAAGAAGTCATTTGGAATAAGACTTCCATTTTGAGTAGGGGTTGAATAAAGTTTTAAGTTCCCAGACCTCCCTGGGAATTGGCATCCTACTTGGCAGAAAGAATCATGTACCTGGGCAACCGACATCTGGCTGGCAAGTTAAGACATAACTCTTAAGTAAGGCAAGTCCCCTGCCACAGTTGAATACCCCAACCAACTGGAAGTCCTCTATCCCTAAATCCTGACTGGTGGAATAACTTGCCACAGATGTTTGAGGATTTCAGGTTTAAAAGCTCTGTGGCGTTTTGGCTCAGGGTTGCAGTTTAGCTCCTGAATCTAGACTGCATCCCTGATCAATCAGTCTTGGCATGTGTGTTCAATAAACCAGCTGAGCAATCTCTCCAGCCTGTTTGTTTTTGAGACCAGAATCTTACCATGTACCCCAGGCTAACCTGGAATTCTCAGTCCTCCTGCCTTAGACTCCAAGGCTTGCAGGCACTTGGCTACAAGTATTTACCACGTGCCTGATCCATTGATGATCTCTCTCTCTCTCTCTCTCTCTCTCTCTCTCTCTCTCTCTCTCTCTCTCTCTGTGTGTGTGTGTGTGTGTGTGTGTGTGTGTGTGTTTTAGTTTAGTTTTTTTTAAAAGATTTGTTTATTTATTATATGTAAGTACACTGTAACTGTCTTCAGACATACCAGAACTGGGTGTCAGATCTCAGTATGGATGGTTGTGAGCCACCATGTGGTTGCTGGGATTTGAACTCAGGACCTTTAGAAGAACAGTCAGTGTTCTTAACTGCTGAGCCATCTCTCCAGCTCTAGTTTAGTTTTTTGAGACGAAGTTTCTTTGTGTAACCCTGGCTGTCCTAGAACTCGATCTGTAGAACAGGCTGACTTGGAACTAGAGATTGGCCTACCTCTGTCTCTTGAGTGTTAGGATTCAAGGTGTGCACCACCACTGCCCGACTGGTTTTGAATTTTTGTGTCAGATTTCACTGTCTATCCCAGCCTGGCACGGAACTTGAGATCCTCTTTCCTTGGCTTCCACAGTGGTTTTATGTGTCTGCTTTTCACACTTTATTTGTGTGTATGTGTGAGGTCAGATGACGACTTGCAGAAGTCTGTTCTCTCCTCCTACCGCGTGGGTTCCACGAGGGACAAAACTCTCCCTCAGGCTTGGCTGCAATCACCTTTCTCTCCTGAGCCACCTCAAAGCCTGTTGAGGTGGAGTTGGTCGCTTTGTGTGTGAGCCTCAGAGTCAGGTATCCTTTTGTTTGACTTCCCATTTGTATTTTAATTTTGTTTCTATTCTCCTGTTGTTACTGTTTTGGTTTGGTGTTTTGTTTTGTTTTCACAAAGGT
Organism: Apodemus agrarius; assembly: GCA_964023405.1. Lineage (NCBI taxonomy): Eukaryota > Metazoa > Chordata > Mammalia > Rodentia > Muridae > Apodemus > Apodemus agrarius. Next base: position 60,669,507 of record OZ030012.1, on the reverse strand, counting down.
CTCAAAAGAGAGACCTGGAACCTCAATATATACCAGTCTTGGCTTCTTTATTATCGCTGTGATAAGATACCACAACGGAGGCAGGTTATAGTAGCACGGTTTTACTGACTTTCCTGTTCTGTCACCATCATGGTGGGAGTGTGGCAGCAGGTAGGACAGCACGGCAGCTGCCAGCTCCCATCGTGATCTGTGAGATGCAGGCAGAGAGCTAACTGGAAAGGGTGGGAGTCTTTTGAAACACCATAGCACACCCCCAGGGACACACCTCCTCCAGCAGGGCCACACCCAACAGTTCCACCAAGTGAGGGCCAAATAGCCAAGCACAGGAGCAGATGGAGACCATTTTTATTCAACATCACAGTAGCCTAGAATGACCTTGACTGTCCAGTCTTCCTGCCTAGATCTTCGGTTGCTACAGGTACCGGTGTGCACCAGCGCACCCAGGGTGTGCAGTGCTGCCGACTGAACCTAAGACTTTGCTACCTAAGTACCCTGCCAACTGAGCTATAGTCCAATTATTTATTTAAAAATAATTATATGCTAATGTATGCAGAGAAGATGGGGGAAAGGGTGTATTTCTTCTCTAGGAAAAGTTAGAGAATATAGGTTTTTTATTATTTGGGTTTTTTTTTTTGCTTTTTTTGTTTTGTTTTGTTGTTGTTGTTGCTGCTGTTTTTTGGGGTTTTTTTTGGGGGGGGTTCGAGACAGGGTTTCTCTGTGTAGTCCTGGCTATCCTGGAACTTGCTCTATAGACCAGGCTGGCCTCAAACTCAGAAATCCACCTGCCTCTGCCTCCCAAGTGCTGGGATTACAGGCATGTGCCACCACGCCCGGCTCTGTTTTTTGGTTTTTTCAAGACAGGGTTTCTCTTTGTAGCCCTGACTATCCTGAAACTCACTCTGTAAACCAGGCTGGCCTCGAACTCAGAAATCTGCCTGCCTCTGCCTCCCAAGTGCTGGGATTACAGGCATGTGCCGCCACCACCCGGCTTATTATTTGTTTTAAGACAGGGCCTCTCTATTATGTAGCTCTGGCTGTCTTGTAACGCTGTATATATAGACCAGTCTGGCCTCCAATTCACAGAGATCAGCCTGCCTCTGCCTCCTGAATATAGGATGTAGGTTTCTTTTTCAGTCCTAAGAGTTGGATCCAGAGCCTCTCTGATGGTAGCAAACCATCCACCATGGAGCTAGGCTCCCTGACTCCCAGCTGCCCTGTCTCAAGTTCTCCCCGCCCCAGAAAAAAAGAGGCACCTGGGTCTAAGGCCAAGCTGGAACTGTAGTCTTCAAAGTCAACATTTGTCCCATTGGCAGGACCCAGTGTTTAAAGGAAACTGTCCTCCCCTCCCACCTTGTGTACACTTGAAATAAAAACCAAGCCAGCTGGTCACGTTGGCACACACTTGTAATCTACTCCTGCAGGAAGCCGAAATAAGGGGCCGCAAAGATAGCTCAGAGAAAAGAGCTCTTCCGGACCAGTCAGGTTCAATCCAGCACCCACAGGGCAGGTCACGGGCATCTGAAGCTCCAGTTCCAGAGGATCCAACTCTCTTTGAGCAGCCCTCCGTGGGCATCAGGTACACACATGGTAGACATGTAGCAAACAGACATGCAGACACGCAGGCAAACCTCCCATACACATGAAAAAGACAATTTCAAAAGGTGAGGCTGAAGTAGAGGCCTGAGGGGGCCAAGACTCACTGAGAGCTCCAGGGCTCCTTGTCCCCCCCAAAACACAAATGAAAGCAAAAACAAGAACCACGTGGGCATGGTAGTGCACACTGTCAGTGAGTTCTAGGCCAGCCGTGGACTACACAGTCCCTGTCTATAAGTAAATAAACGGAATCAGGATTGTGATCTGCAGGGAAACGTCTTCCTCTTTCCTAGCTGCCAGTTTTCATTTTGTTTTTTGGAGACAAGGCTCACTATGTAGCTTGGGCTCTGGCTGGCACGCAGCTAGCTATACAGATCAAGTTGGCTTTGAATTCATAAAGCTCTACCTGCCTCTGCCGCTCAAGTGCTAGGATTAAAGATGAGCACCACTACATTGCTGATTTTATTTTCTCTTCCTGCGTTCTTAGGCCAGGCTCTGCCTCTACTGGCTTTGTGCAGGCTGTGGCACCGAGAGTGTGGTCTGTGCTGCCCCCTGGTGGCCATTTGGGAAAACTGAATTTCCCATAGTGGTTGACCTCTACCCACAGTCCCTCAGACCCCACCCCAACTGGGCAATCTAATGGAAATTGATGTGTGTTGAAAATGCAACTTCAAGATGAATCTCAAGCCTTTCCTCCCCATAAATTCTAGAGAAATTATTAATAGTGGCTAGATCATGTCCCCCCTTCTCTGCATCATTTTTTGGTAGGGTTTTTTTGTTGTTGTTTTGGGGTTTTTTTTGTTTTTTTTTTTTCAAGACAGGGTTTCTCTGTGTAGTCCTGGCTGTCCTGGAACTCACTCTGTAGACCAGGCTGGCCTCGAACTCAGAAATCCGCCTGCCTCTGCCTCCCAAGTGCTGGGATTACAGGTATGCGCCACCACGCCCGGCTGTTTTGGTAGGGTTTTTGCAGACTAACTTGAAACAGAAATTCTTTGTCCAGCCAGGTGTGATGACTTGAAATCATAACACTTTTAGAGACTGAGTCAGGAGGATTGTAGTGAGCTAGAAACTGGACTGAGCTACATAGCAAATTTCAGGCTAGCCTGGGCTAGATAATGAGAATCTGATTGTAAAACAGTAGACCCAGCTAACTATATAACTTAGAAAGACACACACCATCATCAGCCCCAGGAACTTGGAGGACCATAGCTCTTGGGGCCCTTCTGATTGGCTGATCGGGAAGTCTTGAGATGCATCTCCCCTCCCCCAAGTCCTGTTCCTCACCCTTCCTACTCTAAGCCCAAACACACTAACCAGGAAAAACTCAGACATATCACTGCCACAAGAACCAAGAGAAAAAAAAATCCAGTGGGGAGAAGGATTAGAAAGCCAAAGAGGAAAAACAAGAATAACAAAACTAAGAATAGTAAGGGGCTGGAAAGATGGCTCGGTGGGGAAGAACCCGGGGTCCTATTCCAGAGGACACGGCTTGGAGCACCCACAGAGCAGCTCACAAGTCTGTTAATCCAGTTCCAGGAGGTCTGTGCCTTTTTCTGGCCTCTGCATGTATCCAGCACACACACACGGAATACAAACATACAAGCAAAATACTTATATGCATAAAATAAATTAAATAATTATTTTTTTAAAGTAAAAAAAAAAAACCAGAACTAGAGTAGGAAGGGCGTGGGGGAGCAGGAGAGGAGAGCCGGTCCTCGTTCTGCTCCTTCCGCAGTGTTCCTTCTCGCCCCTCCAAGGTCTGCCTTCAAGGCTGAGGCCCTGCTTGTTTTGTGTGCACACAGTGCTTTTGTGGAGATCAAAGGACAGCCTTGAGCAGCAGGCCTGGCCTTCCACTCGTTTGAGACAGGGTCTCTTTATTTTCTCTGGGTCACACAGGCCAGGCTAGTGGGCCACAAACATCAAAGAGTCCCCTGTCCCCACCTTCCATCTTGTGGGATCCCAGTGGGGGGTTGCTCAGCAATCAGGGTTACCCGCTGAGCCATCTCCCCCCCCACACACACACGCACACACTTTTTTTGTTTGTTTAGTTAGTTTGGTTGCTTCTTTCTTTCTCTCTCTGAGGCGGGGGTCTCTCTACCCAGTCCTAGCTAGTCCAGAACTCAATACGTAGACCATGCTGGCTACAAATTCACAGAAATTCTCCTGCCTCTGCCTCTGGAGTGCTGGAATTAACAGTGTGTGCCACCACATCCCACTTGATTGCTTTATTGAGACAAGGCTATACCGTGCATAGCACAGGCTGACCTCAATCTCATTTTGTAACTCAGGCTGACCTTGAACTAAGCTCCCTCTACCTCAGCCTGTGGAGTGCTGAGGTTATAGATGCATACACCGCACCTCACCCAATCATCTTTCTGGTCCTGGGGTCACAGAGACACGGGTGCACACTCATCCTTGACTTAGCACATACATACACATGCTTACCTAGAATGACAGGCAAGCAAATGAAAATTACAGGTGTACAAAGGCACAGAGACAAGAATGGGGGGAGATACACACACACACACACACACACACACACACACACACACACACACACACACTGTATTCAGGGGGATTAAATTCCAAAATCTTGGAGATACCCGGAGTCCAGCTGCATCTTGGTTCCACTTGAGCGGCCTTGAATCCCCTGTGCGGGCGCCTGCCCTCTGCTGGTCGCTCGGGGCGCCTGCGCCCACTGAGTCCTTACATGCTCTGCCCTAGCTCACCAAGAAGGCGGGGCTGAGGTGCAGGGTGGAAGGGCTTGCCCTACAAGGGCACTTCCGGTCGTTTTCAGAGTTGGCACTGTGAACAAGTCCTCGGAAAGAAGCTGCAGCTACAACAGCGGGTTGATTAGGATGTAAACGTTTGGAAATAAAAGGTTGGAATGTTGCGGGCCCGAAGCGTAAGTACACTTTATCTCGGCCCTCAGGAGCCTTTCATTTGAAGAGCCATTTGTTGCCCACCCCCACGTGTGGCCTGGCATAACTCTTAGGAAAGTCCTTTTGGAATGGGGAGCAGACCCCTCCCTCCCTTCCACCAATCCAAACACTAAGAATGCCATCAGACAGCACCTGAAGCGTATAGCAAAGTTGCCCCCAATTGGCTACCTTATTTTTTTAAAGATGTATTTATTTATTTATTTATTTATGTATATGAGTACACCATTGCTCTCTTCAGACACGCCAGAAGAGAGCATCAGATCCCATTACAGATGGTCGTGGGCCACCATGCAGTTGCTGGGTACTGAACTCTGGACCTCTGGGAGAGCAGTCGGTGCTCTTTACCACTGAGCCATCTCTCCAGCCCACCACCACCTACCTTATGTACCATGATGTGAAAAGTGTTGGCTTATGACTTTCTTAGTTCTATATTTAAAATTTCACGAGACTTACTGCCGCAATGGAACGTGGCCCATGGAACTTGGGGGAACCTAAGTCTCTGTTTCCAGGCTGGAATAAATGACTTCTTATCCCCCTTGCAGAAAAAGGTAGATTTTTACATTTTTCCCCCAAGATTTCCCTTATGTTTAATTACATGTGTGTAAGTGTATCTGCAGATTTATACACTCAAGTGCAGTGCCCTCCACAGAGGCTGGAAGCGTAGGAGGCCTGGGAACCAGCAGATGCCTGTGAGTCTCCTGCTTGAGTGCTAGGAGTTGAGGTGGAGTCCTCACAAGCCCCTCCTGCCCGCCGCATCTCTCCCGCCCCGGGTTCGGATTGCTTGGCTTGTGTCTCACACCCACAGGCTGACCCTGGTTTGTTGGCAGCTGTTGCCGCTGGTGGAGAATTGCCTGACAGTGCATGATGCCCCAGCCTGGCACCAGCGCCCTGAGCTGCCTCTCAAAGGGCCTGTGTCAAACCACGACTTACAAAGCAAGCTCAGAGAGGCCTCTAAGGTCTCCTTCCTACCCACCTTCCCGACCCTTCTCAGTTTCGCACCTGAGGGCCTGAGAGTCTCCCACCCAGTTTCCAGCAGGCTGCGGTTGTGAATGGCTACCATGTGATAAATGGGGGTGGGGTGGGGCAGGAGGCCACCATCTCCTGCTCGTGGCTCCTCTCTGCCAACCAAACCCAGCTGGTGGGGGCTCTGGCTTCCACGGCTTCCGTCAGAGGCCTGTTGTGGGGAGGGAGGAAGCACCGACTTGAGCAATTCCGTCAGTCAACCTCAACACCCAAAGATGATCTAGATGATCTAGAATCATGATCAAATGATAATTTAAAAACTATACAGCACACAGTAAGTGCCCAACAAAGTGCCCTTCTCACCTGTCCTCATTCAGAAAAATCCTGCAGTTTCCAGCAGTGCTGGTGCCAGGGGCCAGTATGGCAGTTGCCTAAGATCCGAAGCAGCCCAAGGAACAGAACCCAAGATATCCTGCTACCCATGTGCTGACCTGGTTTTCCCCTTCCAGGAAGAAGGACCCTCTTTGGATGGAAAACATCCTTTCAAAATGCCCCTCTAAAGCCAGACAGAGTCCTCAACCATGGTTTATGGGAAGATTTGTTCCCTCCATCCTGTGGAAGGATGATTAGTGCTTCAGAACTTTCTGGAAAGGACTTTGGAAACAACTTTATCTCCTCCGTCAGGACTGGCTCTGGCTAGTACAGATCCTGATTTTAGTCTAATCTGCGACAGCGTCTCCGTAGGCTCCTAACAGCCTAGCTTCCCAGAACGGGCATGCAATGTCTGGCAGACTAGCCCAGCGCTTGGTCTGGCACTCTGGGGCAGAGTCATATGACTTTGCCCTTCCTCGGGCCTCTTCTCTTGTTCTTCTTTTGTGCGTCTGAGCTTTGGACACCAGAGGGCGCTGTTGCCTCGGATCTGACGAGACTAGTGGCTAGCCTTATGGGGCAAAAATAATTCTAAAAGAAATCAGGAGGAAAGTAAGGGCAGCGTAACAATGGCATTTATCTTCCCCGGCTATGATCGTCTCCCCTTGAAGTGGAATCCCATCAGTTGAGGGCGAGGCAGGAGGATTGCCACAAGTTTGCTAGCCTGGGCAAACTCTACTGTCTGGGGCTCCAGAGTCAGAGTCAAAGTGTCTCAAAACATTAATAATATTATTATTAATTGTGCTGCTACAATAATTGCTTGCTTTGCTTTTGGTTTTGTTCATTTGTTGTGACAGTCATGTAGCTCAGGCTGGCTTCATACTTGCTATATGTAGCGAAGAATAACTTTGAGTCCTGTTCTTCCTACTTCTGCCTCCTTAGTGCTAGGTTACAGGCATGTATTTAAAAAATAGCCAGGCGGTGGTGGCGCACGCCTTTAATCCCAGCACTTGGGAGGCAGAAGCAGGCGGATTTCTGAGTTCGAGGCCAGCCTGGTCTACAGAGTGAGTTCCAGGACAGCCAGGACTACACAGAGAAACCCTGTCTCAAAAAACATAATAATAATGATGATGATGATGATGATGATGATGATGATGATGATAATTTATGAAGGAGATGAGTGAGTCAGCACATGCCTTTGGTTCCAGCATTTGGGAAGCAGAGGCAGGTGGATCTCCATGAATTCAAGAGCAGCCTGATCTTACAGAGAGAGTTCCAGTTCAGGCAGGGAGGGCTCGAGAGACCCCTGTCTCCGCACAACAACAAATCCAAGGAAAGCCTAGCCGTGTGGTTCAGCGTCGGTTACTCAAGCGTCCGAAGCAGAGCTGAGAGCTCAAGGCTTGCCTGGGCTACAGAATGAGTTCAAAGCCACCCTGGGAAGCTTAGTGAGATACTTTCAAATTGAAAATCCAGGGCCTTGAGAGATGGCTCAGTGGGTAAGCATACTGGTCACTGTAAGGATATCATCCTCTCTTCCGGAAGACCTGGGTTCAGTTCCCAGCACCCACTTGGCAGCTTATAATCATCCAAAACTCTAGTTCCCAGGGATATGATGTCCTCTTCTGGCCTCCAAGGGCATTACCATGCAGGTGGTGGTCAGACATACACGCAAGGAAAATGCCTGTACACATACAATAAAATAATAAATTAAAATTTCAAAAAAGGCTGGTAATATAGCTAAATGGTGGAGCACTCGCTTGTTATGTGTGAGGGCCTGGGCTCCATCCAGGGTACCAGGAACAGAAAGAGAGAATGGAGCCCCTGTCACAGAGCCCACATCTCCTGCAGTCCCAGTCCACGGAGTGGGCTGCCCTGGGGTATCGGTCAGGATCTAAGTCCCAAACAACAGAAAGTAACCTCTGCCAGCATCAGCAAGAATTAAATTGCCGGGCGGTGGTGGCGCACGCCTTTAATCCCAGCACTTGGGAGGTAGAGGCAGGCGGATTTCTGAGTTCGAGGCCAGCCACCTGGTCTACAGAGTGAGTTCCAGGACAGCCAGGGCTACACAGAGAAACCCTGTCTCGAAAAACCAAAAAAAAAAAAAAAAAAAGAATTAAATAAATGCACTTCCTAAAAGAAACAGCAGCAGCCAGAGCCACCCTGGGGAGTGACAGGCGCCTAGGAAGAAGAGGCCTCCAGTGTGGTCTGAACAGGATGCGGCCCCTTCCCCCGCCCCCCCCCCCAGCTGCCCAGGAGAATAATCTCCAAGCGGCGGCAGCTTCCCTTCCTCCCTGCACCCCCATTCTAGCTGCCCCGAAGCAAACAACACCAGGAACCGACCGGTTGCTCCAGGCTGTGTTTCAGCCACGGGGACAACCATTTCCCCTCCAGTCCTTCACTCTGACACAGGTGAAGACCCTGTCCCAGAGGTCCCCCCCAGGGGGCCGAGGAAAGTGGGAACGGGACAGTCCTTGCTCCTGACAGGCAAGTTTGCCTTCTCTCTGAGGGTGCCCCTCATTGCTGACTGGCCCCGTGGCAGAATGGAGATGAGGGACTCCTAGCTTCTGAGAGCCCAGCTCTCAGGGCTGCCAAAGACTACAGGCTTGGGGAGGCAAACATGGCCTTAGGGGTCAGGGTGGACAGTTTCTGGGGCCTGAGGGGCAGGACTCTGACCTAGACTGAAGAGAGAATTGACTGGGGACACCCAACCCCCACGACTCTCCCCCCCCCCAAGTTCTCCACATGCCAGAAGGAGGCTCCTGGAGGGAAGAGGGCAGTTAGGGTTGGGGGTCCTGGGAGACTGACAAAGCGGAGGCTGGCGTGGCACTCCTCCTTGGATCGGGGGTCCTGAGACCTATGGCGGGATGAGAGCCAGAGAACTCAGGGAGAGTTTGCTCACTAAAGTTCAGGTGTGTCTATATGAGCCTTCATCCACCTGCCTATGGAGTCGGAAGGAAAAGAGCCAGGCTCTGGCCTCTCTGGCTTCCCACTGCTAGGAGGAATCCCTAAGCGCTTAAGGATAGAAGGCAAAAGGCCTTTCCTTCCAGGCCTTCTGGAAGGTCCCTCCAGGCCTCAGCTCCCACTCCCAGGAGACATCCACAGTCCTACACTTGTGGGGTTTACCCACCCCTTACAGCTCCACCCCACCGTAGGCCAGACAAGGGACAGGTGTTGTCACTGGGGTCTAGCAGGTACACCTTCTGGGCAGAAGGATTTGCATGTGATTTACAAAAGCTGGGCCGGAAGCCCCGCCCTCATGTACCCTGCCCACCCTGTCAGAGAGCCAAGCCCTTCCCTCAGTGGAGCACCCCAGGACCTCTGCTCCCCCCCCAACCCCCAGCAAGCTAGATCAGCAAGCAGCTAGCTAAGAGGCTTCTTCTAATCACAGGCAGAGCCTGGGGAGTTCTGGGTGGGGCAAGTACATCCTTTAACAAACGGACACCCAGAAGCTGGGGCCTGAGGACGGCACGCACGGAGGGGTGAAGACCGACCTGTAAGTGGGGGTGAGAGCCCGGAGCTCCAGCTCTGCCCGGGGCTGTGGAGAGTACTAGCAGCCTGGGGATCTGGAGGCTGGATGAATGAGGCTTTCTCAGCGCCTCAACAAAAGCCCTGGCCCCACCCTGCAGAGGCCAGCAGAGCTCAGAGAGGACTGCAGGGAGAGCCAGACTACAAAGCTATTCCAGGAGAGAGAGAGAGAGAGAGAGAGAGAGAGAGAGAGAGAGAGAGAGAGGACTCATCTGCCAGTGAGTGCCACACCCCACCAGGCCTCTCGGAGCAGCCTCTCTCAGCTCTTTAGGCATAGATCTCCAAGGCTGAGGAAGGCTCACTGTTGGGCCACCAAAAGGGCTCAGAGGGCAGAGGTGCTTGCAGCCCAGCGTCGTTACTTGGATTCTATCCCTGGGACCCACATGGCAGAAGGAGTGAACAGCTCTCAAAAGTTCGTCACTCAAATGCCTCTCCCCTCACCTCAGAAGGAAATGAATAAATGTAATAATTTTTTTTCTAAGGCTTGGCGTTGGCCTAGGGGTATGGCTCAGACGCAGAGCACATGACCAGCATGCAAAAGAGCCTGGGTTCTACACCCTGTTTTGCAGAAACTTAAGTTGAAAGGTCACACAGCCAGGCAGGGGAAACATTGTGGGCAGTGTAACTAGGAAGCTGTTAAAACAGAACTCTGAGCACGTCATCCTGGGTCCTTCCTCTCTACCAGCGATCTGATGACCAGCTGAATTCATCTCTCGTCAGTTTCCTTTTCTGCAAAATGGGGCTAGTAATAAAAAGACTGCATCAGGAGATGAACCCGTAAAAACCAGAGTGCTGGACTGGGGCCGGGACTCAGACGGCACATGCTTGTCTCTCGTGCAGGAAACCCTGCGTGTGATCCCCAGACCACATACACTGGGCACAGTGACCCACCCCTGTAATCCAGGCCCTTGGGAGGGAGGGGTAGGAGGATCAGAAATTCAAGGCCATCCCCGGTAACATAGAGTGTTAAAGGCCAATCTGACATGCATAGAAGCCTGTCTCAAAAATACACAGACAGCCGGGGCGGTGGTGGCGCACGCCTGTAATCCCAGCACTCGGGAGGCAGAGGCAGGTGGATTTCTGAGTTTGAGGCCAGCCTGGTCTACAGAGTGAGTTCCAGGACAGCCAAGGCTACACAGAGAAACCCTGTCTCAGGAAACACCAAAAAAATGGCAGATAGGAGTGCAGAATAAATAAAGTGAGTGGTCGCTGGTCTCCAGGGAAGAGAGGCTGCAGGTAACTGGCAGCCTCCCCTGGTGAATGAGGAGCCGAAACTGCGGACCACCAAATCTAATCCTTAGATACCAAGTGGGGAAAGCGAGACCCAGAGTAGAAAGATTAATTCAAAGTCAAAAGTAAGGTCCATCCCCAGAACCCGGGTCTCCTCCTAGGCCCTTGCTACTCATGAGGAGCTCACCCAGTCTCTAGAGGGAGGTTGACAGTGTGACTTCTGGGATTCAGGCACGAGTCCTTCCTCCCAGTGGTGGTATTGGAAGGTAGGAGCTGGGGCACTCTGCAGCACGGGGTGTGTGTGTGTGTGTGTGTGTGTGTGTGTGTGTGTGTAGGGTGTGCCTCTGAGTGAACAGTGCAGCTCCTTGCACTGCGAGTTCCCAGGAAATGTGCTCGCCCAGGTATCAACAGGACAGAAGCAAGCCACTGTGGCCACTTGGGCTTCTCCTGGATTCTGCCCTCTCCTACAGACGTGGGGCCTGGAGCACTGGCCCGGTCTTTCTACCTTTGTCCCACCACTCCTGCCTGCCCTTTAGCCTAACTTCTCCAACTTTAGCCAGAGCAGGGAGGTGAGGTAGGGTTCACAGCAGGAGTGAGTGACCTGGAGCCTGTGCCCTTCCCCTTGGCCCCTCTACCCGGGAGCTACCCTGTGTCCTGTGCCCTGTCCTCATCCTCATGAGGCTGGGCACGAGGCTGATTGCCACAGGCCCTACTGATGCGCTGACAGGTGAAGGCCAAGGAACAAAGCCGCGGAGGCAGGCGCCGCTGAGGCAGGGGCTTGTCATCCGCACCGCAAGGGAGGCCAGCCCAGCCCCTCTGCTCTGCAGTCTGCTCACAGTCCAGCCACCTCGCCTCCTCGCTGTGCAGGGGCACCTGCCCTGCCGGAAGTAAGAGACTTTGCTGGAAATCTGTCTTTAATCTTGGCTTCCTGTTTTCTGCCCTAGGGGACGCCCAGAGTGGCGGAGTTTCAAGCTACTTCACACCGGCTTCTCTAAACTATCATTTCTGAACATAAAGCCTGGGGAGGGGCAGAGGCCCTTCCCTGCCAGGGAACCATGGGAACAGACTCCAGTCAAAAGCGCGAGAGCTCTGGACCCCCCACCCGGCTCCGCATGCAGCTGGGCCATCTGGTCCCTTTACCCAAATGCTGCCAGGAGCCTTCAGCGCCACCGCCCTGCCCCTGCCTTCCCCTCGCCCAAGCCCTCTCTAGCCTTCCTCTTCTCTCTACTGTCTTGGAGCAGCCCCACCACCAACGAATGGGTGGCTGCGCCTGAGCACACACATCTTACACGCTGACTTGGTATATCATATAGCAGAGGCAACTCGGACTTGGCCCAACCCAAGTTGCATCCTTCCGTGTTTTCTCATCTCTGTCTCTGCCCCCCAGCCCCCACTTGCTGAGTCTTCCCTCAGAAGAACCCCGCCATCTCCAAGGAGCGGGGCGACACCGGAGAATCACGAGGCCTTGCTACTTACGTGCTCCCCTCAGGGAACCCTGACCCCAGACACTGCTTGTCTAGCCGCCTCTCCGTGTGCACCACACTGTGCGTCTTTGCTGGGCTTTGGGTTTGGTTTGGTTCTGAGATAGGGTCTCATGGAGTCTAAACGGGCCACAGGGTTTCTACACAGTCAGGGATGAGCTTGAATTTCTTTTTTTGTTTGTTTGTTTTGTTTTTGTTTTTTTCGAGACAGGGTTTCTCTGTGTAACCCTGGCTATCCTGGAACTCACTCTGTAGACCAGGCTGGCCTCGAACTCAGAAATCTGCCTGCCTCTGCCTCCCAAGTGCTGGGATTAAAGGCGTGCGCCAACCACCATCCGGCGAGCTTGAATTTCTTATCCTTTCGCCTGAACATCCTGATTCTGGGATGCCAGGTACGGATCACCCTGTCCGCTTTATGCCGTCTGAAGATGGGGATCAGGGTTTCCTGAGTGCCAAGCTATCACTCCGTCAACCAACCAAGCTACATCTTGGGGCTTAGTTAATGATGCTCCTCCCTTTACTGGACTTTTAAAAGGTGTGTGTGTGTGTGTGTGTGTGTGTGTGTGTGCGCGCGTGTGCTAGGGTTCACCTCACCCATGCTATGGTGTGCTTGCAGAGGTCAAAGGAGTCTGTTCTCTCCTTCTTTCATGGGGTCCAGGATTCAAATTCATGTTTTGGGGCTTTGGAAGAACGTGTTTCTTACCTGCTGAGCCACCCTCCACCTTTACTCGCCCTAACGTCGGGCCCCTGCTTAAAGTTGCTCAACGGTCTGGATTACTTGTGCAGGGTAACCCAAAACCAGACGGTGTGGCTGGGCCCTGTCTTCCACTCCCCTCCCTCCTCCTCTCTGCCTTCCGTGGCCTTCTGACTGTTCTTTTTTTTGTTTTGTTTTGTTTTGTTTTTGTTTTTGTTTTTTTTCGAGACAGGGTTTCTCTGTGTAGTCCTGGCTGTCCTGGAACTCACTCTGTAGACCAGGCTGGCCTCGAACTCAGAAATCCACCTGCCTCTGCCTCCCAAGTGCTGGGATTACAGGCGTGTGCCACCACGCCCGGCCTTCTGACTGTTCTTGAGCTGACAAGCACCTCAGTGTTCGAGTCCTTGGCCATCCGTCCCCTCCCCCACATCTCTCCCCACAACCCCCTGGGGTTAGCCCCACTACCCAAGGACCAGGAGCCCAGCCTGGGAGTGTAAGTCTCAAATGCTGTCCCGACATATTCATATATCACAGGCAACTGGGGCTCAGCCTTGCCACGGTTGTCTTTTCCCTCAGACAGGGTTTCTCTGTCAAAGCTGCATTCTTGAATGACCTTCCGCGAGTGCAGAAGCTGACTGGTTCTGTCCGCTGGGTGTTCACAGCCTTCATGAGCCGTGGCTGGTCAGACTGGTTTTCTCTGTTCTGTTTTGGACAGGAACCGTGGTGTTCTCCGCCATCCCTCGGCTCATCCCCGGTGTGCCGGGCTCAGAGAGGTGCCATACTTTTTGAGAGGGAATGAGTTCATGAATGACGAACTTGCAGGTTAACTGCTCCTTATAATGCCCAGTTCAGGCTTTAACTCCCAACGCCTGGGATTCAGAACGGTTATTCTCTCTCTCTCTCTCTCTCTCTCTCTCTCTCTTTCTCTCTCATTTTGCTGAGAAGAGGTGGAGTCAGAATTCAAATACAGGTTTATTTGATTCCAAAGTTCACATTCTGGGCCAGCACACTAAGGGGAATAGTGTTTGTGGGAAACAGAAGGTGTGTTGGTGGTAAAACTGGAGCAAAACTTTCGATATTTCCTCAGACATCCGCTCCCCAAGTCCCTACAGCCTCCCACCACCTAGCCCCCTTTTATCAGACAGAGTGGAGGAGAGTCAGTCTCTCCCTCCCAGAAGGCTTTGCAGGCACTAGAGCCCTTTCCTTCAGGCTGAGCAGCAGAGGCGGCAGCGGCAGCAGCATCCCCGAACCGGGGCCATATTATCATTCCATCTTGACCTCAAAGGAAAGAAAGTGAAGTCTCACACACACACACACACACACACACACACACACACACCACACCACACACACACACACACACCATCCCAGGCCTGTTATCTTGCTGAATCTGCACCATCTCTCATGAAAGAGGCATGCTCTCAGCCTGATCTCACAGAGGAGGAAACAGTTCAGAGACCTTAGGTAACTAGCTCAAAGCCACACAGCTCTTGAGATTTAACCTTGAGATTCGATCCCCAAATATCTGGGTTGGGTTTTTTTTTCCCCCCTCTGTGTCACACCTAACTCTGAGATCTATTAGATGCTTCCACCGAAGGCATCCCTAAAGAACTGGTTCCTTGTAAGCAAACTGGTACTGGGCATGCTGGGTCAGAGGGCCAACCTGACCCCTGGGGGTGAGGATTGAGCATATCCAGGGCCTGCTCCTAACATTGAGAGTTATTTGCAGTCTGCAACCTTGTCTCTCACAGAACCCTTTCCTTCCCTTTCTGCCCCTCGGTTATTACTACTTCACATTTTATCCCACGTCTTTGCAGCACCGTCTCTTCCCCCAGCTGAAGATCCCCTCCCCCACCCCCACGCCCTGCTCCTGAACAAGTAGTTCCTTTCTGTCCTGGTCCTTAGAAGGTGCCCCTACACCTAGCGCCTCCCATGGACTTCCTGGCTTCTCTCTAGTCACGGTGCCTCCATCCTCCGGCCCTCTCATGCCCGAGCTCTGCCTGCCCCGGTAGCTAAGAGCAAATTGCTCAGGGAGGATCCTGACTCCTCATTAACAATGGTATATAATAACAGCCCGTGTTTAATTGAGGACTCACCACGTGCCACTGCACAGACGGGCACTTCAGACCTGTTAACTCATTTCCTCTCCACAAAACCTTACAAAGTTGGTGGTATTACTTTTGCTCGTTTTACCAAACCACAATGCAGTAGGACAGACAGAGATTAGGTAACTTGTCCAACGTTACACAGCCAATGACAACTTCCTTATTGCTTCTAAGCTGAAAATAACGTCCAGGAGAGTTCCAGGAGGCTCTGTGGTTCTTTGGTCCGGTAGCTTACAGGACCGCATCTCTTACTGCTTTCCCTACACACAGTAAGTGAGGGCTCACTGCTCTAGGAAATCGACCCACGCTTCCATTTTTCCTGTTTCCTGTGGACCTCTTAACTCTTCTTCCTCATTGTTTATCAATTTGTTCTTTGTGACAGTATTTTTGC
Organism: Apodemus agrarius; assembly: GCA_964023405.1. Lineage (NCBI taxonomy): Eukaryota > Metazoa > Chordata > Mammalia > Rodentia > Muridae > Apodemus > Apodemus agrarius. The sequence goes on along the minus strand of OZ030012.1, from coordinate 60,654,214 downwards.
ACAAACCCCTATTGAGAACTTGGCAGAAATAGAGGTTTTAAGAAGCGGACTCCAGCCAGGCGGTGGTGGCTCACGCCTTTAATCCCAGCACTTGGGAGGCAGAGGCAGGTGGATTTCTGAGTTCGAGGCCAGCCTGGTCTACAAAGTGAGTTCCAGGACAGCCAGGGCTACACAGAGAAACCCTGTCTCGAAAAACCAAAAAAGGAGGAGGAGGAGGAGGAGGAGGAGGAGGAGGAGGAGGAGGAGGAGGAGGAAGAAGAAGAAGAAGAAGAAGAAGAAGAAGAAGAAGAAGAAGAAGAAGAAGAAGAAGAAGAAGAAGCGGACTCCAGCTGGGCCGTGGTGGTGCACACCCTTAATCCTAGCCCTTGGGAGGAAGAGGCAGGCAGATCTCTATGAGTTCGAGGCCAGCCTGATCTACAGAGCAAGTTCCAGCCTGGTCTACAGAGTGAGATCCAGAGCTACATAGTGAGACCCTGTCTCAGAAAAACAAAACAAAACAAACAAACAAAAAACTACAAAGGAGGAGGAGAAGGAAGAAAAGGAGAAGAGAAGGAAGAGAAGGAAGAGGAGGAGCAGAAGAAGGAGGTGGTGGACTACAGAGCAGGGGCCGTGTAAATGCATGCTTACTGTCACAGAACAGTCTAGGCCTAGCCTCCACTTTAGATAGGAAGCTTCGCCTAGAGAAGGCTGAGAGGTTGGCTCTAGCATGCTGGTGGCCCTCTGAAAGGACCTTCGGGAGCCTTCGCGAAGGCCAGCAAGTGGGGGCAGGGCGGAGGCGCGGACACACCCCCCGCATTTCCTCCAAGGTCCAGCAGAGGGCGCCGACCCACGCCCCGCTGCGCGCCGGGCAGGCCCCCTCGCGCAGGCGCGCCGCAGCGGGCGGAGGATCCGGGCCGCGCTTCCTCTCACCAGGCCTGCAAGCTTCCTCCCATCGGAGCCCGGGCGAGCTGAGGTTGGCCGCCGCCGCCGAGCCTGCTGCCTTCCTTGCGCTCCCGCGCCACCCCGCGCCCTGCCCCGGGGGGTCCCACCGGGGTGGGGTCCGAGCTGGGCCAACCCCGGCCGCGCCGCCGTCGGGGCCGTCCCCGGGCCAGCCGTCCCTCCCGCCTGGCCAGCCTCTGGCCGCCCAGCCTCCGGGGTGTGGGGCTCAGGCAAGCCCCGCGGGTCGCGATCGAACGCCCGGGGCGGCCCCCGGCGGCCGGCGCGACGTCCCCAAACCGAACCTCCGTGGCCGCGTTCGGAAGCGGAACTCTGCCGGGGCCGCGCCGGCTACATTGTTTCCTCCCCCCGGACTCCCTCCCGCCCCCTTCCCCCGCCTTTCTTCCCTCCCCGCCTGGGGCTGCGCGGCAGTCCCCCTGCCTGTCTGGCCGTCCTTCCTCCCTCTCTTTTCGCATCCATACACCTCTTTGTACCGCACCCCCTGGGGACCCCCGCGCCCCTCCCCTCCCCCTTGGCCGCATGGACTGTCCTGCAGGCCACTGATGCCGCCCGCGGTGAGGAGGCCTGGACCGCAGTGCCCCCAGAGAGGTGAGTGCTGGGCAGCCCCGAAGGAGGTGGGTGCCCTAATGCCCCCTAGAAAGGAGGAGGTCGCTCGTCCCGCCTCTGTAGCCACCGCCGCCGCGCCCACACCCATCCCCCCCCCCCATACCTCCTAAACGGGTTCGAATTCTCCCGGGAATCACTGTCAGAACACTACTGGGAAGGAGCCACGAGGGAAGTACTACCCTGCACCGCAAGAGACTTGGCTTAGGTCAGCTGAGTCCTACCTTCCCACCCCCCAACTCCCGTGTGGAGAGCAGAGTGGGAAGTGGCTGGACCCCAGAGGAAGAGAAGCAGTATGGGCCGGACTCCCGGGAGTTTGCCCTTTCCTGTTGAGGGAACCCTGAAGGTACCCTGGCTTGCTTGGTTCTGAACTCTTCTTCAGTTGTGCACTGAGGTTCTACTGGCTCCAAGCAGCCCTGGGCCACCTCCCTTTATCCCTGATAGAAGCCCGGGTCCTTGAACTAAGCCTGTCACCCTTGGCCTGCCAGAGGACCAGGCTTAAAGCAGGGGACCTCTGACCCTTGGGTGGAGAAACTGGGCAGGGCTTCCAGTCTGCGTAGAGGTGACACTGGCATTAGTACTGTACCCCCTCCCCCCCAGCACCTCATCGGTCCGTTTTCCCAGGCTTCTCAGGACCCAGACCAGTTATTTGGAAGGGGTGTGTCCAGTCACTGGATCTTTGGAGCTTAAGTAGGAGCGTTTTTGATCATTTTGTACAGCAGAGAACTGAGGCCCAAGGGGCAGGTCATATTCCAGGCCTCTGGCGGAGGGAGGCTAGCTGTCTTTCATTCCCACTTCTGCACTGATAGGTGGCATTGGTTGAGGGGAACCAGACCCACTAACTACCAGGGACATTGGCAGTCTCCAGCCTGATCCAAGAGGGACCTTGTGGGGTGAGCGAGCACGTGTTCCCCTGCAGAGGGCTAGAGAAGAGGGAAAGGGCTTCCGGCCTTAGTGCTGTCTTAGGCGCTGCGACATCATGTATTGCTTAGAAGACTTCCCCTTGGTGCCTGGGACTGGGTCCTAATCGTGCGGGCCATCTGTTTGGTGTGGTGTGGTGTGGTGTGTAGTGTGCGCAAGCCTGGTTCCGGGAGCTTTGAAACAGCTTGGTTGGACCTGACCCTGCCTTCCCCACACTTCCCAGATGGCTCAGTCAGAACCTGAATGGGGTCAGCACAGGCAGAGTGGGAGGCAGCCTTGGCCTGAAAGTATCAGTCTCGGGGCAGTGTGGACACTTGGGGTGTTTCTGCCTCCCTGTACCCTAGACATAGTGTCTTGGTAATGGCCACAACCGGAGGACCAGACCGGAGGCAGCAGTGAGGTTGGCAGTGCGGCAGGATCTTCCAGATCTCTTCAGGATGCTGAGCTCTGCCTAGGCCCCCTTGAGCCACAGGCTGTTTTGTCCAGCCCAGGCCCTTGCCCTTGGTTGAGGTTTTCCCCATTGCCCTAAGATGCACTGGGGGTGGGGGTGGGGCGGTGTTATACTCACCTCGCCTCATGCCGGAACCGAACTTCTGTCCAGCCCAGGGTTGTGGCTAGGCCTGACATGGTTGGGTGCTTCTTACCAACTTAGCTGCAAGGGTGTGGCCAGGGTCCAGAGGCCTTTTAAAAAAGCAGCTTCATGTAGGCCAGCACATGTTTGAGACTGAGTTTTGTTTAGTGAACTAATTTTCCCCTATCAGAAGGGGCTAGCCTTTCTGTGTTGGGATAGCAACAAGGAGAAGACCAGGAAAGCAGGTGCCTTCCCCACTCCAGGGCCCTGCTTCAGAGGGCAGTCCACATGGAGAGACCCACAACAAGTGTTGGGGAAGGGGCAGATTCCAGCTTCCTTCATGCTACTGCCGGTCAGAATGGAAGCCAGAGATCCCCAGAGGGACTCAACCTCCGCCATCATCCTGGATCCCGTTGGAATGCTAGGACCACCCAGGCCCATCCTTGGAAGAATTTCAAAGCCTTGACATGTAGCCATCAAAGAGTCTGGGAAAGAAGGTAGAGAGATAGCCTCTCATGTCTGACAGAGTGTCCCAGATGGGGATGGATGCTCTGTAGCAGAGAAGTCCTGAGTGTCTGGGCCAGAGCAGAAGGGGGGGTAGGACTGAGGACGGTCAGTCCGATTTCACATGAAAACTATGTGTGTGTTGGTTTTGTTCTTTAGAAAGCAGTGAGGGCCATGTGTGCTGGCATGCCCCTGTAGTCCTGAAGCTCTAGGGAGGCCGAGGCAGGAGGGATTCCAAGTTCTAGGCTAGCATGGGCTCCAGACTGAGATTCCATCTTTAAAAAACAAGAAAGGAAAGAAAGAAAGAAAGAAAGAAAGAAAGAAAGAAAGAAAGAAAGAAAGCAAACCCCAGAGATTTTAGAAAACAAAACAAGAGTGCCCAGTAGTTGCCAGGCAGGGGCTCTCAGCATGTTAGATAGAGCTCTGTTTTCCTGGTTTCCTTCTGTTGCTGCTGTTAGCATATAAACGTGTGTGCCCCAGAATCTTTCCACTTAGTGCTGTGTCCCTGGGCATTTCTAGAGCTACCTGTCATGGTAACTGCCTCGACAAAGCTTCTGGGTATTTCCAGGAGCTCTTCTACGGCTTCGTCACCGTCACCAAACGCTCTCCCTCCCTCCCGACTGTGCCGTGCCTCCATCTGTCAGTGTTGGGGGCTGTTACTACACACCCTACACGCAGCTAGTAGAGAGCAGGCAGCTTAGCAGCTAAGTATGTGGGTTCCAGGCCCAGCCGTACACTGTTAGCATAGGTATCAGGAACAGTGACCCGTATACCTCAGAGGACGCTGAACTAACTAACCTACCAAGAGACTGGAGAGCATGGGCTGGTGGCTGGAGTAGCTGCCCTGGAATTTGAGAAAGATCCCTGAGCCACGGGCTCCAGAATGGCTGACCTGTCACCTCTCTTGGTAAAGTGTCCCAGGCCCTCTGAAACCTCTGGTCCTGTATTCTAGGCTGCTCTGTCTTGTCCTTGCTGTGCCCCACTCCCTTCCCATCAGTACGTGATAGGCTGCCTCAGGGCATGGGGCTGGCCTTGGGAAGATAGGCTAGTTGCTGTCCAAGGCCTAACCCCACCCATTCCCCTTCACAGCCTTGGAGTTGAGAATAGCTGCCTACTACTGTTGCTTCCCCAAACACACACACACACAGGATCTTACTACAGGGCCTTTAACCGGAGAGCCTCCTGCTTCAGTCTCCAGAGCATGGAGATTCCAGGCATGCGTATACCACCACACCCAGCGTGAAGAGTACCCTTGCCTTCCGGATTCTGCAGCTGTCAAGGGGTTCACGTTCCAGTGGGAAATAGAGGTCTCCTTAGGCTGAGTCAGAGTTAGTCAGGCCAGCCTCAGTTTTCTCCAGTGACCAGGAAAGGGAGAGATTAGAGTCCTTCCCTTGCCCCTGAGAACTAGACACTAGTTAGTGTCCTCCTTCGCAGATCTAACCTGGAGGTGTCTCTTTGTGACATGGGCAGTGGGAAGACACCAATCTCTGCTTGGCACATGCTGGGTCCAAGAGACTGTAACCCTAATTGACTAGGGTGACCCAGAACTAACCTAGGTAAGGAGTACTGATGTAACCCTTTCAGTGCCGAAGTCTCTGGGCCTTGTAGCTTGGTACCCTAACTGACAGACTTTGACATATACATATTCATTCATATTCATTCTCTCATTCTCTCTCTCTCTCTCTCTCTCTCTCTCTCTCTCTCTCTCGTACTGGTGGCATGAAAGTAGGCATTACTACTACCCTCCTGTCCCATAGCTTCAGTGGGATGAGGTCACGGGGTTGGGTCTTACCCAAGATGCTGGCCTTTGGGTGTTTCTCGGTTTTCCCCACCCTTGGATAGGGACAGGATGGGTGGAGGAGCAGGCTGCTCCCTAAACCCAGCAGGGAGCACTGCCTCCCTCTTCGCTTCTGGGTCCCTTCATCCAAGGGCTTGAAATAGAATCCGCTAAGTAATGATTAAAGTCAAATTCAGGCCTAAAAATAAAGAGCTGGAGAAGGGAGAGTGTGCGTGCTCCCTGCATGGCTGAGGGAAGATGTGAACAGGGAGAGACTGGGTTTGGGTGGCTGAGCCTAATCCCCATTGTCAGGAGTGCTCTGAGAATTGGGGATGCTCTCCTATTGGGCGTGATGCAGCTTGCTCCACCCACTGCTTGTCAGTGCGCGAATGGGGTGCAGGATGAGAGAGACAATCCCATTTTCCCACGAGGAAACTGAGGCTCATTGAGTGGATTTGAACTGACTTGCCCCGACTAGCCAGGAGCTCCCCTGCGTGGAGGCCCCGAGGGCTGGAGGCCCCACACAGCTCCGCCTACCCTGTTTTTGCCTGCTCTCTCTTCCTGGTTCTGTGAGGACAGCTTCTTCCAGCACACTAGTGCACACCCTCCGACCGCAGCTTCCCTCCGCCTCTCTTCCGTGGTCTGCAAATACGCAGAAGAGAGCTGCTGGGCGCTCCCCGGCTGCCCTGGGTTCTGCACGGTTGGAAGGCTTGTGGGTGGGTGAAACCTGGGTGTCATCCGACCCGTACATCCTGGCTGCTGCTCTTCAGCCCAGCCCAGCCCAGCCTGGCACCTGGTCCTCTCCCAGCCTCGGGGCGTTACAGCCTGTAATGTGCACACTGCAGGGAAAAGGCCTGGAGGATGAGCTCCATTACTAGCCAGAGAGGAGGCTGGGCTCAGGGAGGCCTGGCAGGACAGGCCTGTCGTTCCCCCTCCTGCAAAACTGCTAGAATCTGCCTGGGTTAGGACAGCCTGGAGGACTTCTTGGAGGAAGAGTAGGGCTTGTGAAAAGTATTTGAGGATCCAGAGACCCAGAGGCCCTTGTTCAGTGGTTGGGTCCTCTTGGCAGCTGCTGCCTTCCCTGAGGTCTTCTCTGAGGCTCTGTATGATGTCCTGATCTGTCTGCAAAGGCAGGATATGCAGACGGCCAGGAGAGAGCACAGGTGTACCTCAGCTTGCTGGGGCAAGATGGACCTGATGAGTTAGTCGCCCCTAGCATTCCTGCTGTGCCCTTTTAGGATATCGTATGATCCTGCCAAGCTGACCTCGGTTCCGGCATAACTAGGCTTAAGTCCCTGTTGTAGCACTTGGAAGCTCATGGTACCCTAGGTGTGACTGTGGGCAAGCTTGTTTCCTTCCCTGTCTAGCGGGGATCTACCAGGCCTTGTGGAGGGAGGGGAGGGGAGGCTTACGTAGCTAATACAGAGCCTCAGACCATGTTGGAGCCGCAGGCTCTTGGACACCTGCTTTCATGTTCTGTTGACCCTGCTGGTGTGGGGTGCCCCTTCCCCTGGGTCTTTGTCCCTGGCACTGTCTGTAGGTTAGCATCCGGCGCTAACCTGTGTGCTCTGCGGTGCCTGTGCTGCTGCTTCCTTGGTTGCTTCTATTTTTCTAAGGCAGGGTCTCACTTTGTAGACCATGCTGGCTTCAGATCACAGAGAGATTCACCAGCCTCTGTCTCAAGTGCTAGAGACCAGAAATCTGCCACCTAGAGTTAGTTCTAGATCATTCTCTTATCCCCTGGGCCTCAGTCTCCCCTCTTGTAACATGACTAGGAGAGTTTGGGGAAGGAGGGGGGGCGGGTTGTGAAACAAAGCCACTGCATATGACTCTGAAGGGTTGTTGGAGGTTAGTGAGGAAGTTGTATGTAAATACAGGCAGAAGAAAATGCAAAGGACCTGGCCCATACTCTGAGTGGTGGGGGGCAGGGGCCTGGGGTAGGACCCTGGAGACCTGGAGGCCCAGAGGCCCAGTGCGTGTAAGTAATTAGGCTCCTGAGTGGTAATTAGAAACCTTTCTGGGCCAGGAGTGGCGGCCTCAAGCCACAGCTTACCCTGGGGACGAGGCTCCCGTTAGCCTCCTCCTAACTCACCCCTGCTGCTCCTAAACTTCCAGACAGGATTTCCGGTCTCGTTGAGCCCCAGTGAGTTGCCATAATTTGGTTCTTTAACATTTTTCGGTCATTAAACTCAGCCCTCCCTCTAAGTCGGTGCTGGTGCTGCAGGAGCCTGGGGATGGGCAGTGTGCCCTCGGACCCAAGCCAGGCATCCCCCCTTGCCCAGCTCGGAGGCCTGTGCTTTCAGACCTTCGGGGCCGTCTGTGCAGTGGGGGTGCCGAGGGCCTGTCTGAACTGCTGGGTTAGTGGGAACCCCTAGCCCTTCTGCTCAGTGTGTGGCTGGGTGACAGTGCTGTCAGCCTGAGAGCTCTGTGGGACCAGGGGTGGGGCTGACTAGAACCACCAAACCAGCTCTGCTGCTGGCTGGCAGCCCTCCCCAGGTGCTCTGCCCTGTGAGGGGTGTGCCCAAGACTGCAGCGTCACCTTTGCCCCTGTCTGCCCTGGACCTGTAGGAGACAGCCTTGATTGAATCCCTCAGTAATTCTATGTAAGTCTTAACCCTGGCCTGTTCCAGGTGCCCCTTTTCCCGTCCTTTCTAGCTCCCTCTCCTTTTTCCTCCAAGCTGCTGGGTAACTGTCTCTCCTCAGATGTTTTAAGGCACTAGGGGCAGAACAAGGCAGGTCGGCGAGCATGCTATGCACATGCCTGACCACTAAGTTAGACCAGTAAGCCTCTGCTTTTTGAGGCATGGGGACTCCTGGCCGATTGACCATTCTACACTGAGAAAGACAGAGCTTGGAGTGTATTCTGTTGGAATCCTCAGCACCTCAGCAGGCTGGTCACAGGAGAGTCTGACTCAGGCTCTTAGATCTCTAGACAAAAGTCTCCTGGGCTTTCCTCCTCCTGTCCAACCTGACCACTGGGCATGACATGATGTACCAGCAGAGACCTTCCTGTTGCCACAAGTGGTTTTGCCTCTCTCTCTCTCTCTCTCTCTCTCTCTCTCTCTCTCTCTCTCTGTGTGTGTGTGTGTGTGTGTGTGTCTGTCTGTCTGTCTGTCTGTCCCTGCAGACAGTGTAGCTGGGTCCTGTAGCAGGACCAGAGTCTCTGTGGGCCGTAGCGCCGGTCCCCCCCAGGTCTCTGGTACACTTCCCTTTTCAGTGGGTATTTTTAGCTGCGTGTAAACAGTTTCTGAAAGCTCCCACGCCCCGTTAAGCACTGGAGTTTTGGTGAGGGGCAGGGCTACAGTCTCTTGGCCTACCCCAGCCCAGCCCTCTGCACGTGCTTGGTTCTAGGGGTCTGCAGCTGCCTCCGGGGCAAGAAGAGGGCAGACTGGGAGTGTCTGGCTCTTACACCCCCCCCCCACACACACACTTATGTCCCCTTCTGGACAGCCTGGGCTCCCAAGAAAGGCCTGCCTGAGGCTGCAGCCACTGACCTCAGCGCTTGGGCACAATGCCCAGCCTGTTCCCGGGACCCCGGCACAAGGGCTGCTGGGAGCAGAGTTTTAGGCAGGAAGTCAGACAGAAATGTTAGCCCTCCGCAATCCCAAGCCCCTGACCTCCAGTCTTGTAGGGGTGGGTAGCAGCTGCTGACCTTCTGGGGTTAAATATAGCCCTATTCGTTGCAGGACCTAATGTGCTGTAGACATTCTCTTCCTTCCCTCCTGTCCGTCCGTCCGTCCTTCTTTCCTGTCATTCATTCATTCATTCATTCATTCCTCATTACTGAGCAGCAGGTTTCAGCCCAGCCCATGCTGGCGATGCAGACATGAGTCAGACTAGCTCCCCTCTTCCACCTACACAAAGCTCCCTTTCTACCTCAGCCATAGGCCACTGCCAGCGAAGGCCTTCGACGGAGCACTGTGATCGGAGAGACCCTGGAGGCAGGGCCAGCCAGCACAGCTGGAGAACCAAGGAAAGATTCCTGGTGGGAGTGGCTTTCAAAAGTGGTGTATTTCAGATTTATTTTTAAGGGGAAGGTAACACAGATGTTTGTAACTTTAAAAGAAAACCAAGAACTGAGGATGTAGCTCAGTTGTCAGTGTTTGGGTCTGCCTGAAGTCCTGGGCTCAGTCTCCAGTACTAGATAAACTAGGTGTGGTGGTAGATAGCAGATTCAGCACTGTGAAACCAGCCTTTGCTACAGTGAGTGAGAGGTTAGCCTGGACTGCAGGACTCAGTGTATATATCAAAAGAGGACAAAATAGGAAATACAGAACAACAAAGTTTTCCTTTAATTTGGTCCCATCCCAGAGCCAGCTTCTCTTATTATCTTTTTTAAGGTGTATTTATTTTATTTATGTGTATTTTGCTTGCTTGTGTGTCTGTGCACCACGTGCATGCCTGGTCAGTGGAGTTCAGTAAAGGGTGTTGGTCCCCTGGGAGTGAAGTTACAGACATTTCGGAGCTGTCACAAGTGTGCTGAGAACTGAACCCAGGGTCTCTGCAAGAGCAACAGTTGCTCTTAACTGCTGAGCCACATCTCCAGCTCCTCTGTGTCTCTCAGACATCTCTCAGCTCAGGAATGTGTATTTGGTTTTTGTAAAAACACAACTTGTGAGCTAGGGACGGCTCTGCTGGTAAAGATGTCGGCCACCAGGCATGACTACCTCAGGTTGATCGCCAGGACCCACACAGTGGAAGGGGACAACCAACTCCCACAAGTCACCCTCTGACTGTCACATGCACACTGTGGGGCACACATCCACATGCATATAAAATAAATGTATCAAAAATCCAAACACACGCTGGCGTGGTGGCGCACGCCTGTAATCCCAGCACTTGGGAGGCAGAGGCAGGCGGATTTCTGAGTTCAAGACCAGCCTGGTCTACAAAGTGAGTGCCAGGACAGCCAGGACTACACGGAGAAACCCTGTCTCAAAAAACCAAAAAAAAAAAAAAAAAAAAAAAAAAAAAAATCCAAACACAGCTGGGCATAGTGGCACATGTCTTTAATCCCAGCACTCATGAGGCAGAGGCAGGAGGATTTCAGTAAGTTGAAGACCAGCCTGATGTACATAATGAGTTCTAGGATAACTGGGGGTGTGTAGAGATATTCTCTCTCAAACAGAACAAAAAAAGCAAAAACAGAAAACTAACAGGAGCAGCCACAAAATAAAACAAAAACCCCACCCACAACTTGTAGTACACTATAGGGACCCGTGTCTATCTGCTTTTGCCTTTTTTGGCATTTGAGTATTTCAAAAATCACTGAAAAGTGGAAATAATAAGTTGTTAGACACTTGCAGATCCTTTTCCTCTTTTGCATAATTTGTTATAATTGCCTCTTTTGTTGTAATTTGTGTGCACGCATGCCTGTGGACACCACACACAGTGTGTATCATTTGGGAGTCAGGGAACAACTTTAAGGAGTTGGTTCTCTCCTTTCAGGGATGAAATTCAGGTTGTCCGCTTGGCTACAGTGCCATTGTATTGCACGGGGTCCTCGCGTGCTCCACAGTTTGATGTACTGACCTGTTTTCCGTACATGGTTGCTGCATACAGGGATTGCTGGGTTGCTAGTCACAGGCATCAGATCTCTGGAGATCCAAACTCTGGAGAGTTTGGTCTTTCAGTTTGGGGGGTGTGTGTGCGCGTGTGCATGTGCATGTGCATGTGTACTTGTGTGTGAATATGCCTGTGTGCACATGCATGTAAAAGCCAGAGGGAAACCTCGGGTGTCATTCCTCAGGAACTGTTCACCTTGTTTTTGGGATGGGGTCTCTCACTGCACCCTGGGACTCCATAGGTAGGTTAGGCAGGCGAGCTAACAAGTTCTAGAATCCCTCCCTGCTCCTGCCTTCCAACACTGGATGACAGGCCCAAACTTGGGTCTTCACAGGAACCATTTTACCCATGATCTAGCTCTTCAGTTGGTTGGTTGGTTGGTTAGTTTCATTTTGGTTTTTTGAAACAGTTTCTCATAGCCCTGGCTGTCCTGAAACTCTCTCTGTAGACCAGGCTCTGGCTTTGAACTCAGAGATCTGCCTGCCTTTGCCTCCCAGGTGTAGGATGAAGGGGAGAGGGCAAGTAAGTGGTCAGAGTGCAGGTGTCTGCCCAGCGGTGGTGGCGCACGCCTGTAATCCCAGCACTTGGGAGGCAGAGGCAGGCGGATTTCTGAGTTCGAGGCCAGCCTGGTCTACGGTCTACAGAATGAGTTCCAGGATAGCCAGGACTACACAGAGAAACCCTGTCTCGAAAAACAAACAAACAAACAAAAAAAAAAAAAGAAAGAAAGAAAGAAAAGAAAAAAAGAAAAAAACCAAATCCAAAACAAAAAACAAAAACCAGAGTGCAGGTGTCTGAGAATAGGTGTGTGTGGGGGGTGTAGACACTGCTTGAAGCCAGCAAATATGGGGAGCTCCTGGGCTTCCCAGAGGTCATAGGGCCAGGGCCAGAACGCAGTGTTACTCCCAGGTCAGTGGTCCTGTACTGCCTTCCTAGAGCGCCTTGGTCATTCAAGTGACTCCACAAAGGACCTTCTGTGCCTACTCACTGGCTAGTTGGAAGGTGGCTTTCAACAAGTAGCCTCTTTAAGCCATGCTGGCTGTCCGCCTCAGACTTTGCTGGAGAGACAGACCATAAGGAACGGCAGCTTGCCCAGCCATCTTGGCCTGGTGACCTCACCATGATTGACAAGCTGGAGGATGTCTGGTAAAGCAGGCAGTGACCCAGGTGTCACAGCAGCCCTAGGAGCTGCTGGCTTCTCACCTGGCTGTTGTGTACATGAAGAAACAGTCCCAGAAGGCGCTGCTGTGGCGTCAAGGAGGTTCGATCCTCCCAGATCTGTGGCCGAGCGGCCTTCCCCTCAAAGGCTGCTCTTTGTCCTGTCCATCCCAGATAGACAGCGGTCCCTGAGGGATGTGAGGGATGGAAGGCAGAGGCCACCAGGTGGGCAGGGAGTCCTGGCCAAGGAGCTCACGAGTCTGACTGAAGCAGGATGTGACATCTCACTGGAGCTGTGACCTCAGGCGAGGTCCCACAGTACTCTGGCCTTTACTTGGGGCCCTCATCTGTAAAATGGGGTTGGTAATAATAGCCCCTGTGTTTCTCAGAGTCGTTAGGATTGGATGAGCCGTGAAGTGCCAAGGACAAGGGCTGCCCCTGAGTGAGTACTCGGAAAACAGGGCCTGTGATTATCTTTATTATTATCATCAAGGCAGCAGGGAGGTGGCGGCAGCTGCAGGCCAGGAAGGAGTGTTTGCAAACTGACAGCTGGAAGGGTGACTAACTGTGCCCAGCCTCCGCTCCCTCCTGTGGTGGCAGCAGTGAGTTCTGAATTCGGGAAGGGAGGAGGAGGTGTGGAGGGCTGGTGAGCTAATAGGATCTCCATCGAAGGGCCCTAAGGTTGGGGCTCAGCCAACTGCAGTGGGACCCTCGCTCAGGCTGGGTGACCTGGGCAACCTCCTGGACCTTGGTTTTCACTTGTATGAAGCAGGGTAGGGAGGTTCACGGCTCTTCCATGGCATCCGCTGGGCCCAGGAGGTGGTTTTCATGCTCATGCTGGCTCCACTGTGGGAATACTGGGTGTGAGGGGGTGGGTCCTATTACACTCTCTCTGGGCCTCAGTCTACACAGCAAGCCTGATGGCCTTGCTTGCTTCTGGGTACAAGGACTGTTCTGAAGGGGACAGGACGCATGTCAGGCACTTCCAACTCTGGAGTCTCATTCGTTCCTTCCAGAGTCTCCTTGCAGGGGTTCACAGTGCTCCGTTCCGGCGTGAGGGGGTATGAGGCCCAAAGGCTCACTCATTCTCCGAGTTGGCGTGTTGATAAGGCCAAGTTCAAGGCCCAGGTCTGATTAGAACCAGGAATCTAGCTCGGAGTTACTTTGCCCTACACCCTCTACCCCTGCTTCTGCTGGACTCGTGAGAGTGCGTGCTCTCGGAGCAAGTTCCCCGGGCCTAGCACCCTGGCGTCCAACCATAGCTCTTCACGGTGCCGGGGCTCCTTGCTGCCCTAAGGTGTCCATGCCTGGTTCACTCACAGAGCCCCAAATGAGTAATCGGCTCTGCCTTATTTCATCAGCTTCTACCCAGGCCAGTTCGTTCATTTGTTCGTTCGTTCCTTCCTTCCTTCCTTCCTTCCTTCCTTCCTTCCTTCCTTCCTTCCATCCTTCCTTTATGTGTGTTGGTGTTTTGTGTGCATGTGTCTGTGTGAGGGTGTCAGACCCCCTGGATGTGCAGTGACAGACAGTTTGAGCTTCCATGTGGGTGCTGGAAAGAACCCAGGTCCTCAGCAGGAGCAGCCGGTGCTCTCCACCGTCTCGGATGACACACTAAGCTTCTCCATGTCTCCTTTGCTAGCCATCTTCTTTTCAAATAAGGTTTTAACCACATCACTTAGGCTGGCCTCCAACCAGCCACCCTCTGCCTCACCCTCTTCCCTCTGCCTTTCTAACAAAAATCTTTTTATATCAAATTTTATTAGCTTGATTGCTCATGGATTTAAAACATAGAGATCTACACCTTGTACTAGAGTTTGAACCCAGAGTCTTGAGCATTCAAGGCAGCCACCATCCACTAGGATAGATCTCTAGCTCCCACCCTCGACCTTTGGAAGTCCCAAGGGCCCAGCTCCCATGCTTTCTGCATGTGTGTGTATGTGCAGATGTGCATGCTCATACACATGTAACAGCACTTACACTGAAAGTTCTCTTCAGTGCTATTATATATAGTCATAAATGCAAAGGCTAGACCTCACCTACCCCAGTGGTAGTGTACATACCCATAATGCAAAGGCTAGACCCCACCTGTCCCATCTCTGGTAGGGCTGCATTCTCTCTGTGATCACAGAAGGTCCTTGGCTGTTTTCTCACCAGAAAGGGAACAGTAGCCCCAGCACCTCTATATCTAGCTTTCTGAGGCCTGGGGCTGTCTTTGCACCGGTAGAGCTGAAGACACGTGTGTGCAGACATGCTGATTGCTCTTGGGGAGTCCCCCCCACTAAAGTGCATGGACAGCTCTCAGGGTACAGCCAGCAAGTTGCTGTGGAACAAGCCTTCTCCTGAAGGGAGCCCGGAGAGTCCCCATAGCCGTCACCTCAAGTCCCCTCACACTCTGTCCAGTCCTTCCCTGAGTTTCATCCTTACAACCCTGGATTGGTTTGACCAGATTTTGAGCTTGATCGAAAGGGGGTTGAGACTCCCGAGGCTGCTGAGCGGCGCCCCCTCCTGTGACTTCTCCCTCCCTTGCCTGCTTCAGTTTCAGCTCGTGGGCAGTTCCTGGTCTGACCGGTAGACAAAGCACAGCGCAGGCGAGCACCTGCCCCTCTCCTGGGAGATGTGGGCTGCGTTCTGCTGGGTGTGTACTGAGGGGGAAGCACAGATATTTGTGCTCCGGACAAGCTTTCCTGGACCACAAGGCACCTGCCCACCTTCAGACTCCCTGGACTCCCTCCCCTCCAATCTTCAGGCCTCTTTGGTCCTCTTGGTCATTCTGTGGGACCTGTGAGGCACCCAGGGACAGGATTGATAGCCACCTCCCTGGGACTCTTAAGTCTGTGTGCTTCTACCTGAAGCTGATAGAACAGCCCTGGACCCACATGTCAGACCCACTGAGGCAGGCGATCCTTTAAGGAAGAAGCTGATGATCACACGCAGAGGGTGGGGTCACCTCTTCTCATTCTTCCTCGGCTTGACTTCTCCCACAGCTCTCATGGTTCCAAGTAACAGATCGGCCTTCCTGTAGCTCGGGGACGCCAGATTGCAGAAGATGTCGGCAATACAGGTATCGGGGCTGTGGTGGGGACAGACAAAGCAGTCCCACATTCCGCCCTTCCCAGGCTGGACAAAGAGTGGGCACTTAGAGCAGCCTGTTCCAACCCACGCCCAGCCCTCCATCCTAGTCAAGACGGTGTGAAGTAAACTGGGCAGTGGTGGTGCACGCCTTTAATCCCAGCACTTGGGAGGCAGAGGCAGGCGGATTTCTGAGTTTGAGGCCAACCTGGTCTACAGAGTGAGTTCCAGGACAGCCAGGGCTACACAGAGAAACCCTGTCTCAAAAAAACAAAAACAAAAGACTGTGTGAAGTAGCACTAATTCCAGTGTGCTCTATTGGGCATGGGGCCCCAGAGAGGGCACGGAGGAATGTGAGCTGGAAGGGCCTGAGAATTCTCCGGAGAAGGGTGTCTCCCCCAGGTTCATGCAAGTCAGCTGATATGCCTTGTTCTCAAGGGCATTGGGGCAGGGTGGTGGAGAAGGGCCCTAGACTGCACCCACATACCTGTCCCTTGTCCTGTAGGCCGCCTGGCCATCCGGTACAGAATGTATTGCCAAGTACAACTTCCATGGCACTGCTGAGCAAGACCTTCCCTTCTGCAAAGGAGATGTGCTCACCATTGTGGCTGTCACCAAGGTACATGGGGACCTGTGACGCCTGTCCCACTCTCTCACCTCTAGGGTTTCTTCTGGGCTTGGCTCCTCTCAGAGGCAGGCATCAGAGCACGTCTGTGTTGTCCTCTTTCCAGGACCCCAACTGGTACAAGGCCAAAAACAAAGTGGGCCGTGAGGGCATCATCCCAGCCAACTATGTCCAGAAGCGCGAGGGCGTGAAGGCGGGCACCAAACTCAGCCTGATGCCGTGAGTGCCGCGAGCGCGGAGGGCTCAGGCTCCTCCTGGTTTAGGGGAAAGAGGAAATGACTGTGGTCCTCCTGGAAAGACATCAGGGGCTGTGTGGGTGAGGGCACTCTAGGAATGGGACCAGAGGTTGGACCTCACAACAGGGAATAGGAACCCGACAGAAGGAAAGGGGGTCCGGGAAGATGGCGCCCTCAGCTGCTTGGCCGAGTGGAGTTCTGGGAAGGTGTATGCAGGAGGCTGGCAGGAGGCTCCCCGGTCAGTACCCTTGTGACCCCAGCCCTGCCGCCCACAGCTGGTTCCACGGTAAGATCACCCGGGAGCAGGCGGAGCGGCTCCTCTACCCTCCAGAGACAGGCCTGTTCCTGGTGCGGGAGAGCACCAACTACCCCGGGGACTACACACTGTGCGTGAGCTGTGAGGGCAAGGTGGAGCACTACCGCATCATGTACCACGCGAGCAAGCTGAGCATCGATGAGGAGGTGTACTTCGAGAACCTCATGCAGCTGGTGGAGGTGAGTGGGGTACACGCCTGCCTGGGGTGACCCCCCCCCTTCACACACTCACGCCTGAGTCTACCTGAGGACACTGAGAGCAGACCCTAACCCGGCTCACCTGGCAGGGTGACCTGGACATGCTGGCGGCTTCTTTGAGCCTTCGGCTCCTCACGCTGTGTGAAAGAGCATAGTTCTGTCCCCAGAGTGCCCCAAGGGCCCACAAACAGGGTGCTATCCCCATTTTATAGATAAGGACACAAAGGCTCGGATCAGTGACGGTCCGCCTCATCTGTGCGTTGGCGGTGCCTGTCTGACCGGAACTCGCTTCCCCCAGCACTCGGCCTCTTGTCGGGGTGTGGACGCTGCTGTCAGGGCCCCCGAGGCACGCAGGGCCGTGATGCCTCCAGCCCAGCTCCACCAGCCCTGCCAGGCCATGTCTGGCACCACATACCTGTAGGTTCCCCGAGCTCACTCTCATCTCTGGCTTACCTTGGCCCTGAGTTCACCTCACCTGCTAGAGGCCGGTATAGGGAGCAGGGCAGGTTTTGCTATCTACCGTAAGATATTGGTGAGGCCCAAAGCAGGAGTGACAGTTGGAGTCCAGTAGCTGGGTGTGGGTGGGGTGAGGTGGGAAACGACTGGCGTTCCCACCCTCCTTGAAATGGGGAACCCTCTCCACACAAAGCAGCTCAAGGCTGTGTGGGCTAGCCTCTGCTGCCCTCTGGTGGCCAGACATGAGCAGTGCGTGAGCCAGTGAGAAATGGGGCCCAGTGGGTCTGGTTCTGAGGGCCTGCCCCACCTCTGCAGCACTACACCACAGATGCTGATGGACTCTGCACCCGCCTCATCAAACCAAAGGTCATGGAGGGCACCGTGGCGGCCCAGGATGAATTCTACCGCAGTGAGTGCACACTGCACCCGACCTCCCGCCTACCCGCTTCCCCTCACCCTGGCCCTCTGCCACTACCCTAGAGGCCTGGAAACCCCAGACGCCCACATCTAAAACAGTGTAGTCTGTGCCCGTCATCTCAAGGGCCTCAGCTTCGCTGTTCACTGACACTGCCTCCCTCCTGGTCCCTGTCCCCAGGTGGCTGGGCACTGAACATGAAGGAACTGAAGCTGCTACAGACGATAGGAAAGGGGGAGTTTGGAGGTGCGTTGAAGGAGCCTGGGGAGGGGAGGGGGAGCCCCAGGAGTCCAGGAGACAGCCCCTGCTTCTCCTGCAGATGTGATGCTGGGGGACTACCGAGGCAACAAGGTTGCAGTCAAGTGCATTAAGAATGACGCTACCGCCCAGGCCTTCCTGGCTGAGGCCTCTGTCATGACGTGAGTTGGGCTAACAGAAGGGCAGGCTACCTGGGCGGAGCACGAGTGTGTGGGGCCGCGCAGGCCGAGCTCTTGACCACCCTGTTCTGCCACAGGCAACTTCGGCACAGCAACCTAGTCCAGCTACTGGGTGTGATTGTGGAGGAGAAGGGTGGGCTCTACATTGTCACAGAGTACATGGCCAAGGTAGGTGGCGCTCCGCCTCGCCTGTCCCTCCACAGCCTTCCCGCTATGCCAGCCTGGCCAGTCCTTTAAACAAGTCCTGCCACCTTTTCAGACCTCAGTTTTCTCACTCATATGAACACTGTATCACAGCAGTTCTGGACCCTCCCTGCTCACCTCTCTCCCCCTCTCTGTTGTACCCACAGGGGAGTTTGGTGGACTATCTTCGATCACGTGGTCGTTCGGTGCTAGGTGGAGACTGTCTCCTCAAATTCTCACTGTGAGTGGTGCAACCTGGGTGGGGGTAAGATCTTGAAGGAGCCCCCAGCCCTGCTATGGGAGCCCCAGTCTGAGGGACATGTGGCTGTCCTGCCCTCAGAGACGTCTGTGAAGCCATGGAGTACCTGGAGGGTAACAATTTTGTGCACCGGGACTTAGCTGCCCGGAATGTGCTGGTGTCTGAGGACAACGTGGCCAAGGTCAGTGACTTTGGTCTCACTAAGGAAGCGTCCAGCACTCAGGACACAGGCAAGCTGCCGGTCAAGTGGACAGCTCCTGAAGCCTTGCGAGAGAAGGTGAGCGGGGGACCGGAGGCACCCCTTCTCCCAGCCTCCTAGGACCCAGTGCTCACTCTCTTCTCCACATGGCAGAAATTTTCCACCAAGTCTGATGTGTGGAGTTTCGGAATCCTCCTCTGGGAAATCTATTCCTTTGGGCGAGTGCCTTACCCAAGAATTGTGAGTATGGGCCTGGAAGCCAGGGTGTGGCTGAAGCCGAGGGTGGGGCGGCAAGAGTAGCATCCCATGGGAACAGCCTCCCTGGCGGGAGCCTGTACCCCTACTCTGTCCTGAGCAGCTCCAGGCCATTCCCTGACTTCTTAGGAGGGGTTTGGGGTAGGGCTCCCTTCTGCTGTAAGACACTGAACTCATACCACCTGCTCACAGCCCCTGAAGGACGTCGTCCCTCGGGTGGAAAAGGGCTATAAGATGGACGCTCCGGATGGCTGCCCGGCCGCAGTCTACGAGGTCATGAAGAACTGCTGGCACCTGGATGCTGCCACACGGCCCACCTTCCTGCAGCTTCGAGAGCAGCTCGAGCACATCAAAGCCCATGAGCTGCACCTGTGACCTCTGCCTCCGCCTAGGCCATGGGCCTGCAGGGACAGGGCCTAGAAGATGACAGATCTGGTGCCCTGCTGCCTGCTGGGCCTGAACTTGAACTGAGCCCCAGCGGGCTGGTAGGCCTCTTGCCTCTGACCTACCTGTTCCTTCTGGCCCCCCAGGGACCCCATCTAGGCCTGGCATCTTCTCTCATGGACCCACCTAGAGGGCTTGAGACGCCCACTGAAGGGGCTGAGGAGAGGAGGCCCAGGAGCAGGAGGAGCGCCCTGCGGTCAGCCTCCTCTTGGCCCGCCATTCGCCTTCTTAGAGTTTTATTCCTTTCCTTTTTTGAGATTTTTTCCGTGTGTTTATTTTTTATTATTTTTCAACATAAGAAGAAAGAAAGTACCCAGCAAATGGGCATTTTACAAGAAGTACGAATCTTATTTTTCCTGTCCCACCCCTGGGGGTGGGGGAGAATCAGCCTCTCTCTAGGGACCCATCACCCCAACCTGTCCCCCAGCCCGTGTTCCATGTCCAGTGTTGCCTCGGTCGCCTGTGTTTGCGCTTGACCATGTTGCGCTGTTTGCATGTGCCCAAGGCAGGCGTCTGTTGGGGGCTTGAATTTCATGTGCTGTGGCCGCTCACCCACACCGCCTTGTGAGATGGAATCAATAAACCACTCCATGAGGACACCGCCCCCAGCCTCGGCGCTTCCTCCGCCGAGCCTGCCTGTCTGCCCGGTCTTCCCATGCCATCTTGTCCATCCCCCTGTCTCTGTGAGTGGGGCTGAGAGGGAAGCATGGCCAGGAGATGTAGCCGCCTCTTTGTGTCAGCTGCACGAGCCAGTGTCCTGTGTCTGCCCTGGGGAAGTGTCCACCACTGTCCAGCTCTGCCCGTCCTACCTGAGCCTCAGCTCCTGGGCTGCCTCGGGCTCGGGGACCAGTCCTCGGGATGCTGCTGGGATTCTGACTGCTTCTTCTGCCGTGTTGTCCAGGCCTGAAGCACAGAGAAGTGACGTCTGGGCCTGGCCAGATGGGCTGTGGCTCTGGGGTGAGAGCCCAGATAAACATGACCTCAAGGGTGATGGGAAGGGGAGCCTGGGGTGCTTCTCACGTCTCATCTAACGGATGGCTTTGCTCTCCCTCTGTGCCTTCTGGGGCTTTGTATGGAGTGAGGCACCTTCCCAGCCGGGATACACAGATGGAGAATGAGAAACAGCCTTGGGCTTTTCTCCCCTCTGGTTGTCCAAGGCCCGTAGAACCCCAGTGGGTAGGAGACTCATCATTGGGATGAGAAGGGAGGTTGCCCTTGTCCTGTCGCGCTCTGGCTTGAAGCTCGTCTTCTGTCTATCTCCACAGGCCCATTGCTCCAGCCCCTCCCTCCCAATGCAATGCCTCCCCACAAAGCCACCCTCTGCACACACTTCAGGCTAATTTGTATGAGTCATTCAACTGCAAATGGTCAAATACCTGCTGTGTGTAGACTGCTGGATGATTCAGGCAGGGAGCAGAGCAGACTGGAAGCCATAGTTAAGAGGACTCACACACACACACACACACACACACACACACACACACACACGGTGACAGGCTCTTGTGAAGGAATGCCAGATCTGCAGATCAAGAAGCAGCATTTGCACCAGGCGTGGTGGCGCACGCCTGTAATCCCAGCACTTGGGAGGCAGAGGCAGGCGGATTTCTGAGTTCGAGGCCAGCCTGGTCTACAGAGTGAGTTCCAGGATGGCCAGGACTACCCAGAGGAACTGTCTCGAAAAACCAAACAAAATAAAACGTTCAGGATGGGTGCAAAGACGGGTGGGGCTCGTAGCCCCCCAGGGACAGGAGACCGTAGGCAGGGAAGCTTGTGGGAGCTCTGAGGAATGTGCTGGGGTATAGGAGACGGGCTGGGGAGGGAAGGTTGTAGCTTGCATGTGGTTTTTATCCAGCCAGGAGCTGTTGGAATCTAGGGACAGGTTTGAGGCGGCAGAGACATGTCAGGTCATAGTTTTAAAGTGATCCCCCTGGGTCCTGTCAGGCGAGTGTGAGGCAAAGAGATAAGGATGGTGGGGGGAGACAGACTGGGGAGATCTAAGGCAGCATCAGTAGAGCTTGGTCGTGGGGTGAGCATGCAGGTAAAGGAGAGGGAGGAGCCGGACACCTCTGACTTCCTGGGTAGGTGGGAGGAAAGCTGTAGCTGGGCACCTGCCGAGGGGAGACCATCACAGCTTCTGCCGAGGCCACACTGAACAGTGTGCCAGGGGAACTGCCAAGAGGTAGGGAATTGTTGAAGCCCAGGCTGGAGAAGGAAGTTGAGAGAGAGAGCAGTGGAAGGCCGAGCATCCTACAGTAAGGGGCAGGGGATGAACCCCGAGGGGCTCTTAGAACAGGTCAGGACCAGGCAGCTCCTGCAAACCAGCACCCAAGAGGCTAAAGCAGGTAGATTATGAGTTAGGGGCCAACCTGGGCTACTTATTGAGAACCTGTCTTTTTGTTGTTGTTTTTTGTATTTTGAGACAGGGTTTTTCTGTGTAGTTCGGGCTGTCCTGGAACTCACTTTGTAGACCAGGCTGGCCTCAAACTCAGAAATCCGCCTGCCTCTGCCTCCCAAGTGCTGGCATTCTAGGCGTGCGCCATCACTGCCCGGCGAGAACCTGTCTTTAAATGATCAAAATTGCCTGTGCAAGACAGAGGAGGAGCTCAAGGTTGGATGGGGTGGAGAGCCAGTGCCAGCGAGGCCTGTGGGGAAGCCATGGGGGCTGCCTCGCAGGAGGCACTGGGATGGAACGGCTCTTAGTTTCATCCCCAGGCGGAGGAAACTGGCCCGAGGAGCATCAGTGCCTCGCCAGGCCCATTCCAGGAAAACTAGTATCTGTGACTGGAAGAAGATGGGGGTAGAGGGAGGAGGCGGTCAGAGGCCTGTGCAGATCCACTGTCCGAGGGAAGGACACTGACCCATGGATTGTGTCCAAGTCCTGAGGGGGAAACCAGCTACTGAGGAGGCGTGGTACGATGGGTGGCAGACCTCTTGGACACTGCAGCAGAGGGAGGCACACACTGGAGCCTTGGTGAATGATGACCAAACTGAAACCAGCCAGACACCGCTGAAGCCCTAGCACTTCCCATGTGAGAGGGTAGGCTGGCCATCATGGCTACCCACAGAGTTCTAGGCCAGCCAGGACTACAAGGTGAGACCCTGTCTTAAAGAAATGTGTCATAATTGCTTCAGGTTGGGCTCCTTGCGTCTGTTAAAGCGTGTGAGGCCCGGGGCCTGCTTTCTCAGATTTTCCTGCTTCCAAGCCATACCTCTCAGCTTTGAACACGGCACCCTTAGGACTCTCACAACCTCATTGCCCGTGGACCCTTCTTTTGACAAGGGACACACACACACACACACACACACACACACACACGCATACCCCATCTCTGCCCCTGCAAAGTGGCACATCCTGCTGCCTTTGCACTATTGGCTGGCAACTGGCAAAAGGTGACACCTCGCAAGACTTCTGGGTACCAAGTAGTGCCATGTTAGGGGTACCCTCTAGGTTAGGAATTATGTTATATACAACAACCCAACAGCCGCACAGATGGTTGGAGGACAGAGACGCAAGCACAAAGAAGTAACAGCTGGGGCTGGGGTGGGCTGGGGCTGTGCCAGCATGCACGAAGCTCTGGGGTTGATTCTTCACGGTACAGAATCTGGGCATGGTGTCACAGGTCCCTGAAAAATGGGCGTGGCAATGTAAATTCATCCTCAGCTGCATATCGATCAGAGCCTGGGCTGGGCTGGCTAAATGAAGCCCTGTCTAAGAAAGGGGGCGGGGGGGGGGAGGAAAAACTGGGCTGATGGGTTACAGCTCAGTTCTACCACTGTAAAGAGCTCTTGCCTACTGTATTTGAGGTCCTGGGTTCAGTCTCCAGCACTTGATCCAGATACAAAAAGACTTCAAAAACTAAAAAAGAGAAAGGAAAGGAAGGGAAAAGGGAAAAGGGAAAAGGGAAAAGGGAAGGGAAGGGAAGGGAAGGGAAGGGAAGGGAAAGGAAAGGAAAGGAAAGGAAAGGAAAGGAAAGGAAAGGAAAGGAAAGGAAAGGAAAGGAAAGGAAAGGAAAGGAAAGGAAAGGAAAGGAAAGGAAAGGAAAGGAAGAGATGGGAGCTAGAGGTGGGAGACAGAAGGGACAGAAACTGAAGAATAGCCTCAGGTGAAACAAGATGGAAGGCTCAGCTACCTGCTCTCACTTGGCCTCAGGGCCTGGGAGCAGGGCCTGTTCCTCCACAGGGCTTTATTGCTGGCTTCTAACTGAGGATGGCTGGGAGTGGCTGGGGGCTGCCAGCCCAGTCTTCAGTGGAGCCAGGTGATGGTGTGGTTCAGGTGTCAGTAAATGCTGTAGAGCAAGCAGCTCCTATCCCCTCTCAGGAGTATGGGTCAGGGGTCATTGACAGGAGGAATGACTCAAAGGCAACTGAACCAACACATGGATGATGGCTCAGGAAAGCCTGCGCCCTGGAGCTTGTGCCCAACTTGCAAGAAACTCCACAGATCAGTGTCTTCCAGGCGGCCCCAGTCTGAACCTCTTCAACAGTTCATCCTTTTAACCTTGAGGGCCCTTATGTATCTGGTCAGTTTCAGGGACTTCCTGAGTGTTCTGGATTGTGTATTTCCAGAGTCTTAATGAGCCTACCTTTAGAACTGGCAGATTTAATGAGCCTTCCCTCAGAATTTCCTGAGTCTTTAGAATTATTTACTAAGTTTCAATGAACTTCCATCAGGGTGGTTTGTTAGAACTCCAAGGAGATGATCCACAATCCCTTGCTTGCATAGAGGCCAGAGTCAGGAAACAGGTGTAGGAGACCCCAACCCTCCCCCCTCCCCCCCATCATCACACAGCCACCTTGGCTGTGAAGGTGGAGGTGGTTGAGCATGGCACAGCGACTTCCTTTAGCATGTCCTCAAATGTGTGTATCTACAGCCTGGGCATAATCAGTTTAACACAGCCCAGTCACTACAGCTATTAGATACCTGAATTGACTGCTGTGGAAAACAAACCTTTGCCTGGATGGCGGATTTGGAATGCAGGATTCTGACCTTTCAAGCATTTGTAATTGTGTAAAGGATAGAATAAAGTGTAGCTCGGTGTAGGACTCCCTGGGTTGGATCGCCAGCGTGAAGGAGTAGAAAGCAGAACACAGGCTGCGGACGTAGCTCCGTTGGAGAGTGCTTGCCTAGAGTGAGGTCCTAGGCTTGACCCTCCACACCACATAAAACTGATGAAGAGCCGGGCGGTGGTGGCGCACGCCTTTAATCCCAGCACTTGAGAGGCAGAGGCAGGCAGATTTCTGAGTTCGAGACCAGCCTGGTCTACAAAGTGAGTTCCAGAACAGCCAGGGCTACACAGAGAAACCCTGTCTCGAAAATCAAAACAAACAAACAAACAACTGACGAAGAACCAGGCAGGAGAGACAGAAGGAGGAGACAGGTGGGTGGGTCTCTAAGTTTGAGGCCAGCCTGGTGTAGGTAGCTCATTCCAGGACAGCCAGTGACATCTTGTTTGAAAACAACAGACAAAAACCAGCTGTAAGCTGGGCATGGTAGTGCATGCACACCTTTAACTCCAGCACTCAGGAGGTAGAGGTAGGTAGACCTGAACTTGAGGCTAGCCTGGTCTAGAGAGTGAGTTGTAGGATAGACAGAGCTACACAAAGGAATACTATTTCAAAACATAAATTAAAAAAACAATTTGACAAATGGTGAAATTTTACAACTTGGTCCAGACAAACAAGGTAAGACTTTGAAGGTCATCCTTAGCTACATAGGAACTAACCAAACAAATAAGTAAACAGGCTTTTTTGTTTTTTAAGAGTTATGTTGCCCTGGCCTGGTACTTGATTATACACACACACACACACACACACACACACACACACACACATATATACATATATATGTATATGTAATATATATTGTATATATATATCCTATGCTAGTCTTAACAAACTCACAGGAGGGGGGGTGGGAAAAAAAAACCAACTCACAGAAGTCTTCCTGCCTCAGCCTTCTGAGTGTTGCGATACAGACATATGCTAGCATGCCCAGCAGCTTTATCTTGTAAGATACCCTTTATTTGTGGAGGACCCAGAGGCACTGGCAGAAGGAGCTTTTGGGTATGCAGGACGACAGAGGGCAACAGCTAAAGAGAAGGGTGAAGAGATGCAAGGCTCAGGGAGGAGGGGTCTGGGAAGGGGGGGTCGGATGAGCAGCCAGAGAGCAGGCTGTGCGTGTGCTCTTAGAGGAACAGGGTGCAAAGGACCCCCCCCCAAAAAAAAAAAAAACAAATAAGCAAGGAGGGAAGGCAAGGGCTGTGGAAGAGCAGGGCCTGGCGCTGGGCATTCCTGAGTGTCCCGCCCTCTCACCAGCTGAAGGAGCAGAGGAAGAGCAGGAAGATGGCCTACACCAAAGAACAGGGCCAGAGCACAAGCTGGCAAGGAGCCCAGCGGGTAGCCAAGGCTTCAAGTGGAGGTGAGGAAGGTGGGGCCTGAGCTCACACCTGCAAAAGAAACAGGATGTGTGTACTGGGGGGTGGGGAGCATAGGGCCAAAACTCTAGATCCTGGAAGGTCCCCGTGTCTCCCTGCCTGGCTGTGTGTGGTGACCAGAAAGCAGCTCCTTTGCAATGCTGGAGACCGGAGGCCTCTCGCCTTCCCTCTGCCTCCTTTCCCTACTGCTGGCTCTGCACGGTGCTGAGAGGGACCAGCCCTCGCCTCAACGCAGGTTTGAGTACAAGCTCAGCTTCAAGGGACCGAGACTGGCGGTTCCTGGGGCTGGAATACCCTTCTGGAGCCACCATGGAGGTGAGGAGCGAAGGACTCCCCGTGCCCGGGGTCCCCCAGAGTGCCAGCGGGCCTATAGTCACAGGGACAGTGGGTGTGGGAGGCTCTATTGAGACAGGGGACATGGGGCGACAGTGGCTGGCCCAGAACCCTTCCCAGACCTGTCTCCTGCTCTCCCGTGCGGCCGCTCTGCCTTTCAAGGCATCCCCTCTTTGTTCATGGAATTTATCTGTGGAGGACACAGAGGCACCGGCAGAACAAGCTGCTGGGTGTGTAGGACAGCACAGGGTCACAGCTAACGAGAAGGGCGAAGGGATGCAAGGTTCGGGAGAGGGGCCAGATGGCTGGCCACAGACCAGGCTAGACATCCTAACTCTACCTCACCTACCAGCTTCAGTTTCTCATGAGCGGTTTCTATGCCCCAGGAGGTATTGGGTTTTTTTGTTTTGTTGGTTGGTTGGTTTTGGTTTTGTTGTTGTTGTTGTTTTGTTTGGGGTTTTGGTTTTTTTTGGGAGGGGGTGTTTTTTGGTTTTTTTGCCTTGCTTCTATTTGCAGCCTCCCTCTTCCTCTGCTTCTGGACTGTAAACACACACATGCACACATACACTCATGCCCTTACCTGAAGTGTCCCAGATGCACAAGAACAAGGCACCGTGAACACAGATAAGCCCCTTTGCTGCTGGCTCCACCCCCTGGACCTTCTGGAAGGGAGGCACAGCGTGTCCAGCTGTGTCGTCACAGCAGGTACCAGGTTCTTCCCTGGCCTGTTTATTGGAGGGGGAAGCAGACATGAGAGGGTCTTAGCCCGCAGGTCTGTGCTCAGGGACTTCCAAACCCTGATCTGTCTGATCCTGTCCACAAAGGGTCTTACCAAAAACTATACAATATGCAGGATCTTACATTACAAAGAAGAGAAAAGCAGCAAAGACTCTGAGTTAGAGTGGAGCAGGAACTGAGTCCAGGAGCATGGCTCATTTACAGATATATTATAAAGTTTACCTAGCCATGAATTTTGTTCAGAGCCTCCTAGCTGGGAAGGCAAAGAGGAAAAGTAGATGGACTATATACGTCTACCTTAGATATAAGGTCCGAACGATGGCACAGTTCCTGACTGAGATGCTCTAAGACGAGAGAAACTTTGACCCTCCTCCACAGAAGGCCAGGGGACAAATGAGGGAGGGGACTGTCTCACAGCCACGTGCTGCCTTAGGGACAGGGTGGCAGGTCTCTGCTCAGAGCCTCACCAAAGCTGAGGAGTCACAGATCCCGAGGGAGAGCAGAGCTATGTCCTCCGAGATCCCCAGCTGTGATTGCTGTCCATCCACGCATCTCCGCTTTGATCAGAGCCCCACCCAATGCTCCTCTGCGCCCAGCCCAGATACCCAGGACTGAGTCAGGCTCTAGTCTGGGGTGAGGTCCCAGACACTCCTCAGGAGGATGAGAACGTGACTTAATCAGATAAGCTTGCCTCCCACACGTCTCCTTGGGCTGGGTGTGGTGACGTAGACCTGCAACCCCAGCACTTAGGAGGCTGAGACAGGAGAATCAGGAGCTTGAGGTTAGCCTGGGCTGCTTGTGGAGACCCTTTCTTTTTTATAAAAGGAGCTGAGGTGTCTCCGCTACTAACAGTATTTGCCATGAAAGCCTGACAACCTGCATTTGATTCTGAGAACCCAAGAGGAAGGAAGGAGACAGCCAGCTATTGGAAAACAACCGAAAGCGGTCCTGCAGCCTCAACGTATGGGTCTGCATGTGGGCGCGCGCGCGCGCGCACACACACACACACACACACACACACACCACACACACACACCACACACACACACATGCGCGCACATGGCTTTTTGTTTTTGTTTTTTTTTTTTTTGTTTTGTTTTGTTTTGTTGTTGTTGTTGTTTTTTTGAGACAGGGTTTTTCTGTGTAGTCCTGGCTGTCCTGGAACTCGCTCTGTAGACCAGGCTGGCCTCGAACTCAGAAATCCGACTGCCTCTGCCTCCCAAGTGCTGGGATTACAGGCGTGTGCCACCACGCCCTGCTCATGTTTTTTAAAGATTTATTTATTTATTATATGTAAGTACACTGTGGCTGTCTTCAGACACTCCAGTAGAGGGCATCAGACCTCATTATGGATGGCTGCTGGGATTCGAACTCAGGACCTTCAGAAGAGCAGTCAGTGCTCTTAACCGCTGAGCCACCTCTCCAGTCCGCACGCACATGTTTTAAAGTGTGAAAACAAAGAATTGTTGGGCTAGCCATGCTGCATAGCCGGGGAATGCTTGTTCAGCATGGGCAAGGCCCTAGGTTAAATCCAAGATCTATGTATAACTAGATGGGATTATAACCCGTTACCCCAGAGCTCTGTAGAAATGGAGGCAGGAGGATCAGGAGCTTGGTGTCATCTTTGGCTTTCCAGAGAGTTCTAGGCCAGCCTCGTCTATATTATAAAACCAAAACCCTGAAAATCCAACTCACTCCAAGCAGTGGTGGCTTCCAGGGACAGGGAACTGCTGTGCGTCCCCGCCCACCACTGGCCTTGGCAGAGCAAACAAGCTGGATTAGCAACCTCCGGGAAGTCTTGGCAGGGCCTAGGCCTTGGACCAGGTTCCAGGTTGGTAGACCAGGGTGTTGGGAGCCAGTTGGAAGGGAGCCTCCGACTCCTTCCCCTCCCCCCACTCGGCCTCCCTCCCCTCCCCCCACTCTGCCTCCGGTTCACCACCATGTCTGCCTCAGTTTTACTCCTTCTCGCCACCACAGGAAGCTCTTCAGACATGCCCCCTCAGCGCCAGGGTAATCCTCAGACATGCCCCCTAGTGCCAGGGTAATCCTCGGACATGCCCCCAGATCCAGGGTAATCCTCGAGCTCTCCTAGCCTGCACCCTTTCCTCACCAGAGCCTGCCTCAGACCCTCTGCCACAGATCTTCCTCTTCTTGGATTGCCGTTGGTCCCTCAGGGGCCCCCAGCTTGTACTCCTTACTTTCCCAGAGCTGTTGCCTCATGAGAGGAAGCCTTAGTAGAGAGAGATGTATTTGAGCTTCTGTAAAATGGTATCTGCTTTTATTGGAGACAGATTTGATGATGATGATGGTGGTGGTGGTGGTAGTGGTGGTGGTGGTGGTGATTGTGTGTGTGTGTGTGTGTGTGTGTGTGTGTGTGTGTGTATACATATGCATTAACCCATGCCTACACATGTGAAAGCTAGAGTTGACATTAGAATAAATTCCTCAATTGCTTCTCTACCTTTGTAATTATGGTCGGTGGTAGTTTTATGTAGCCCTGGCTATCCTGGAACTCACTCTGTAGACCAGGCTAGCCTTGAACTCAGACATTCACCTGCCTCTGCCTCCTAAGTGATGGGATTAAGGTGTGTCAACACTGCCTGGCTGTCTTTTGTTTGTTGTTTGTTCATTTTTTGTTTGGTTTTTCAAGACAGGAAAGACAATACCGTTTAAAAATTATTGATTGATTGATTGATTGATTGTGCATTGGTGTTTTGTCTGTATGAGGGTATCAGATCTCCTGGAACTAGAATTACAGACAGTTGTGAGCGGCCATGTGGATACTGCGAATCCAGGTCCTCTGGAAGAGCAGCCAGTGCAAATGGAAGGAAGGAAGGAAGGGAGGGAGGGAGGGAGGGAAGAAGGAAGGAAGGAAGGAAGGAAGGAAGGAAGGAAGGAAGGAAGGAGAAAGGAAGACAAAAGACAAGACCACTTAGTGAACCCAGAGCTCACGATTTTATTTCAGCTGGACTGGCTGCCTAGCGGGCCCCCGGGACAGCCCTGTCTCTTTGCTCTGGTTCTGGGGTTACAAGCCTGGCTTGCACTGCCATACCCAGCTCCTGGAACTCAGTCTGTAGACCAGGCTGGCTTCCAACTCACAAAGATCCACCTTGCCCTTGCCTCCTGAGTGCTGGGATTAAAGGCATGCACCACCGCCGCCCGGCTCATGCACAGCTTTTACATGGGTGCTGGGATCCAAACTCAGATCCTCGCACTTACACAACAAGCACTTTACCCACTGAGCCATCCCCCGGCCCCAGGACAGTCCCATGTAGCCAAAGCCGACTACATAGCCAAGGATGGCCTCAAGCTGACTACGTAGCCAAGGATGGCCTTGAATTACTGATCCTCCTGTCTCCAGCTCCTGAGTGCCAGGATTGCAGGTGTGAACCACCACACTCAGTTTTTTGGGGTACTGGGGGTGGACCCCAGAGCTATGTGTGTACTAGGTAAGCAGTCTCCATCCCATGTCCTGTAAGACGGAATCTGATAAAAACGGATGGCACAGACTTTCGGTGAGGCTAAAGTGAAAGGCAGCAAAGTACTCTTCCCATCCGGGAGCAGTGCCCAGCTGGGGGCTGGTCCCATTCCGCGTGGGCTCTTCCACCTCAGCAGCCAGCCCCATATTAAATGACGAGGTCTTAGTGTGAGCTCTTTCCCAGTGCTCGGCTTTTGCCAATGAGATAGCGAGGTAGGAGAAGAGAGTCCAGTGGTCCACCTCTGCCCTGCTCCACAGACGCCATTCCAGGCTTAGAGGAAGTGCGGCTGGTTCCGTCTCTGAAGAACCGGAGCGGTGCTGTGTGGAGCGAGATCTCTGTTTCCTTCCCTTCCTGGGAGGTAGAGATGCAGATGAGAGTGACTGGACCGGGGCGCAGGGGAGCCCAGGGTGTGGTGAGTGCTCCTTACTCATATCTGTTGGGGAAGCCGGTGATAGGCCCCAGGTACAGAGACCCTGACCTGTGGGCTGCGAACTTGCAGACCATGTGGTACACCAAGGACAGGGATCAAGTCGGCTCTGTTGTGGAGGGGCTAGCCTCATGGGATGGCGTCGGGATCTACTTTGATTCCTCCACCAGTGGTGTCCAGGTGGGTAGTCATCTGCCCATCCTCCTGCCTGCCTGCCTTAATCTTAACCCTCACTTGCTTGAAGCTCAGACTGATTGTCACCTCCCACACAGAATGGCCCTGCCATCCGAGTGCTGGCCAGTGATGGGCATGGCCTCCAGGAGCAGTTTGGGTAAGCGCCTGAGAGAACTGAGCCCCTCACCCCCCACCCCTGGGTGTTCTGGGTGATGGCCCCATCTTTCTCCGGTCATTTAGCTCTCGAGCCCCAGGTGAAGTGAGAGAGGCTGGGACGACCATGAGGGTCGCACTCACTCCAGACACCCTTATTAAGCACGGGTTGCTAGGTGAGGACATTGAGGCCCAGAAAGGCTGGTTAGCCCGAGTGGCTTCACAGCAGTGCCCAGGGAAGGTCCGGGCGCTAGCCACCCATCTTTTTCTCCCCATGAGGTGGACTCCCGTCCCTCCCCTGCTGGCTGCCCTAAGTGGCTGGACTGGTTCGTCAGTGTGTCTCAGCAAACATCCTTCAGCCCATCACAATTAAGATAATTGCTGACATTTATGGAGTTGGGCTGACTGTATACCAGGCACAGTGCCCAGACATTTGACATTGTCTTGTGAACCCTCATAACACTGTTATGAGGTAGTTGCAATTATTATCCTCATTTTAAAGACAACAGCACTGGGGTTTGGGAAGGTGCGAGAACTTGCCCAAGGTTACACAGCCAGCCAGCCAGGCAGTCACTGCCTCCAATCTGGCTTCTCCCTGTTCTCGGCTGCCCAGCTCTCGGCTGAAGGTGACAGCACAGGTCCCACAGCGTGCGCCCGTGTGCCGGCGAGATCCAGGCTCAACCCCGCCCTGATTCCCTGAGCCCGCTGAGCCTCCCTGGGGGAAAGGTGAACGAGACATACTGTCCTTGGCCTTCAGGACGGGTCCCCGAGTGTCTGCCTCAGACAGTCTGAGCCTTGTTTGGTTGGGAAAGGGACAGACAGGCCTTGGAGCTTAAGGAAAGTAGAAGGAGGGATGAAGGGAGGGAGGGAAGGAGGGATGAAGAGAGGCGGGGACAGTGGGATTAGGATGTGAGGCAGAGGATAGATTTGGAAATCCTGTGGTTAGCCTGGGCCTCTGGCTCCTGTGAACTCTCACGTTGCAGCTAACAGCACCAGGCAGAACTTACTTTCTTATTCCTCCTTCTCCCGCCTTAGCAAACTATGGCAAAGGAGCCTCAAGGTAGACAACAGGGACTTGTCCTAAGCCAGGTCACCCCATGGGGACAGTGACACTGGAGGCTTGGACAGAGTTGCTTCTGGGACTGTCCCCCGTGGGCCAGTCCTTTGGTCCCATGTGGCCTGGCTGCATTCCAATTGCTCACAGGGATGGTAGGATCCGGGAGCTCGGCTCCTGTCTCAGGGACTTCAGGAACCGGCCATACCCCTTCCGAGCTCGGATCACCTACTGGAGGCAGAGGCTGCGTGTGAGTTACCCTCGCTGTTCCTACGGGAGCCTCTGGTGGGATACAGAGCTGTGGTTTGAGGGGAGGGTACCTGGTGTTCCAACAGCCTCAAGACTGCGACCCCAGTGTCCCTCACACACTTGTCCTCTCACCCATGTGAGGCCCCTGCTACTCCCAGACCAATACCCCCACACATGATCTCCCACCAATACAAAGAATCACATGACTCCTGTGAGACCAACCTGTGAGCCACTTTCGTGCCATTGTGATCCCCAGATCTGTAATTTCTACCTTACCTCAGGTCTGGGGAGCCAGTGAGGCTGAGTAGGGGATAGTCCCTTACCCTAGGACCAGGGAGAGGAAGGAGCTCACTCTCTCCCTGCCCCTCAGGTGTCTTTGAGTGGAGGCCTTACTCCTAACGACCCTGAAGAGGTCTGTGTCGATGTGGAACCCCTGATTTTAGCCCCTGGAGGCTTCTTTGGGGTCTCAGCAGCCACCAGCACCTTAGCAGGTGAGACCCCTACCAGGTGGGTAAGAGTAGAGGGCTGCCGGGCGGTGGTGGCGCACGCCTTTAATCCCAGCACTTGGGAGGCAGAGGCAGGTGGATTTCTGAGTTTGAGGCCAGCCTGGTCTACAGAGCTAGTTCCAGGACAGCCAGGGCTACACAGAGAAACCCTGTCTCGAAAAACAAAAACAAAAACAAAAACAAAAACAAAAACAAAAAAGAGTAGAGGGCTGTGCTTAGTGACAGCAAAGCCTGACTGCAGCTTTTGTACAGTCTCAACCACCTCCTCAGGTGGCCTGGGCTGCTCCCTCTCTGGCATCTCCATCAGGAGGCCACACTGACTTTGAAAAGCTATTAAAGTCTCAGAGGGAGTCTGGGAGGGTAGCTCAGCTGGTGAGCACCTAAGCAGCATTCGGGGTGCCAGATGTGCTGGTGCCAGATGTGCTGGTGCATCCCTGTGATCACAACACTTGGGACACAGAGGTGGGAGGCCAGGAGTTCAGTGTTATCCTTTGCTTCATAGCAAATTCAAAGGTCAGCCTGGGCTACATGAGACCCTGTCTCAAAAAAAAAAAAAAAAAAAAGCCTCAACCAGCCTGGTCCACAGAGTGAGTTCCAGGACAGCCAAGGCTACACAGAGAAACCCTGTCTCGGAAAAACAAACAAACAAACAAACAAACAAACAAACAAAAAGCCTCAAATGAGATGACCCATGAGGAATTTTATAATCTAGTATCAGTATCCACAAACTCACTTTACTGGATGCTGTAAAGAGACATCCCAAGCTACAGTGCAGAACTGGAGCAGCAGGGTATCTTGTCATAGAAAGCCCAGAGAGGGTCCCACAGCTGAAGAGCAGGCTGCAACCAGAGTGTGGGAGTCTGTGGGTGCCAGGACTTCCGTCTTTGGACTCTGGGCACCGGGGAGTCACAGAAGGTTTCTGAGAAGTGACATGGTTACCACCAAGCTCAGGAAGCAGCCACTGTGTGCTTGTAACTGAAGTAGCAGCTCTCCTGTGTCCTGTGGTCTGCTGCATGGCCCTTGGGCCCACTCCAGCTGTGTGTGCTTCAACCCTCACGCCCCACACACTGGGTATTTGACCCTCATTCCTTCCCAATGAAGTAAGCAAGGCCAAGTCAGAGTTGCCCAGGATTGGACACGCCTCTTGTTTTTCTGGCAAATAGTAAAGTCTGGATGGATGGGCTGCTGGGTAAAAACCTTCTTATCCCCTCTTCATCTGTCCCTCCTCCAGATGACCATGATGTCCTGTCCTTCCTCACCTTCAGCTTGAGGGAACCAGGCCCAGAGGTAACGCCAGCCATGTCTGCCTGGTAGAGGTAGCTCAGAGACCCGGCCCTCCTCAGCCGCCTCCCCTCACGGCAGACCTAGTGTCCTGGTTCCAATCCCAGCTAACTCTCTGAGATCTAGTCAGGTCAGACCTAGGGCTGGACAGCGCAGGGGATAGGGTTTGTCTTCTAAACTTCCCAGGTGGCATGCACCATTAATCCCAGCGCTCAGGAGGCAGAGGTGGGTGGATTTCTGTGAGTGCGAGGCCAGGACTGCACAGTTAGGACCTTGTCTTAAAGACAAAAAGAAACCAAGAAAGCCCAGGGCTGGGTTAGGGGGCAGGGAGTATGGTGAAGGTGGGGAGTGGGGCGTGGTTTGGAGGGGAAGAGGAGGACTGGTCTGAGCCAGCAGGAGGGGAGAGAAGGACGCTGAAGGAGGTGACCTTAAAGGAACCCCATACCTAAAGGCTTAAAATGACCATGACCTGAGCTCACAGTGAGCAGCGAAGGCTACAGGGGTGGGGTAGACACAGTGCTGACGTGCAAGCTGCAGGGCTCCTCCTTGGCCCTGGTGAGTATACGGCTAGGGAGGAAGCCAGGGCTCCCAGGGCCGGAGGGAAGGCTGCCCCTCACAGTACTCCCATGCATTTGCCTTTGAGTTTTTGTCTTCCTCTCCTAGGAAGCCCCCCAGCCGTTCCTGGAGAAGGAGCAGTTGCACCTGGCCAGGAAGCTGGAAGAACTGAAGGCAAAGCTGGCCCTGGGCACCGGAGAGGAGAGCCTACCACCACTGGACTCCAAAGCCCAGGAAGAAGGTGAGTACCCAGGGAGCAGGCAGGGAGGGCCATAGGACGTCGTTAGGGCCGCAGAGCACGGGTCCTTCGAACCAGAAGCCCATTAGCCAGTGGAGAAGCGAAGACCTAAGGAGGCTGTATCTAAGCAGACCTGAGCTGAGCCTTCTGACCTATTCCCACCTGACACCCTCATCCCCAGACTCTCTCTCTCTCTCTCTCTCTCTCTCTCTCTCTCTCTCTCTCTCTCCCTCTCCCTCTCCCTCTCCCTCTATTCCTCTCCCCCCTCTCTCTCCCTCCCTCCCTTCCTCCCTCCCTCCATGTCCCCCCATGTGTGTGGGTGTGTGGGATGGGGTGTGGGGTGGGGTGGGGTATGGGGGTGTGTGTGGGTGGGGGGTGTGTACCACAGCATTTGTGTGGCAGTCAGAGGATGATTTTGTGAAATCTATTCTCTCCGTCTGCCTTTACGGGATCTGGGGACCTGAGGATCAAGTTTACATCATCAGGTTTAGCACGTTTCCGTTGCCCACCCAGCTTGCTGCCCCACCCCACCCCCAAGTCCATTCTCCAGGGGAGGTCTTGGAAGAAGGATCCACAGCTCCTCGTGCTTCACTCCAAAACAGGGTTTACTACCCCACCCAAGCAGTCTTTCTACCCCCCCCCCAGGGGAGAGTGTCTTTAACCTGGAGGACACACTGGGCAGACAAAGCCAGATCCTGCAGGCCCTCCGGGCTCTCTCCAGGCAGATGGACCAGGCTGAGAGGCAGTGGAAACAGCAGCTGGCGTCTACGCTCCAAGTCCGGCCTGAGGGAGGCTGGGTGAGTGAGTTAGCCTGGGCCACCTTGGATTCCACCCAAGGGCTTGGACGCCTAGCTCTAACCTTGCCCAAGCTTGGAGGGAAAGGTGAGCAGGTCACGGGATGCCACGGGGTAGTATGTAAGAGGACACGGCCACGCAGCGATGCCCTGGAGCCACCGACTGAGCTGCAGAGGAGAGATGTCAGGTATTTGGAATCTGGTCTATAGACAAATGGCAGAAATAGACTAGGCGCTAATTTGCATGTGGCTTCACGTGTGATTTGCATAAGACTTGCTTGAATCCTCATTTCATCTCTGCTGCCACCCTGGCTCCTCCCCCAGGTGTCATTCCCTAGGACATGCTCCAACTTGGGGAGTGAAAGCTAAACCCAGCCAAAGTGCTGGGTAGTGGTCAGGGGGAGCCAGTTGCTCTCGCGGGCTTGGCTGGGTTCTGCCGGCCCAGGCTTTAAGTCCTCAGTCCAGTCCAGCCTCTGCAGAGGAGAGAGGCCCTCACTCCAGCTATTTCTTATCCTCCTTCAGGCCCTGGACCCCTCTTGCCTGATTCCACTCACCCTCAAAAATGTCAGCTACCTCCCCAGGTCCCTTGGCCAGACTTGGGCCCATGTACTGGATATTAACCAGTGCTGGCCCACAGCCTAGGAGAAAGAAAGGCACAGAGTGGATCGAGTTGGGCTTCTCCCTCCCCGAGGAGGCAGGGACATGTTTTAAAAGGAGAAGGATTTGTGAAAAGCCTCGAGGGCCCTTTGAGGAGAAACAGCTTAGCTTTGTTGTAGAAGGAGGGTCCTCTATAAGCCCAGATGGACAAGCGCCAGGGAGATTCTCAGTGCGTCCGAAGAGAAGGGAGCCTCGGCCATTTAATAAGGTTTCTGGAAGAAGAGTGAGGCGTCTGTGGGAAAGGTGACCCTGAGGAGAGGGGCACTGTCCTCTGGGTACTAGATAAGAGCTGGCCCTCCCATAGAACACCGCCAAGGTCAGCACCCTGCTCTACGGACAGCGGACTCTGAGCCAGGCCCTGCAGGAGATGAGGTAAGAGATGAGGAGGGGTATTGAGAGAGGGAAGAAAATACCCTCTGTCATCCTGTCTCTATCAGAAATTTCTGACCCCAATGCTGGGGCTACAGGCACGGACATCCATACCTGGCTTTTTATGTGTGTAGTGGGAATATGAACTCGGGTTCTTGTGCTTGCAAGGCAAGCACTCTCGCCCACTGAACCACCGCCCCCGCCCTTGAGGGCTTATAATTTGATGAGGTTCTTGGAGGAAACACAGCCAAGATGAGGCTCTTTGGAGGAAGTGGTGTGAGCTCCTTTTGCCTCTAATCTCCCCGAATCTCACTCCGGCACACCCATGTCTGTGACGCCCCCATGGAGCTCTGGGGGTGGGCCAATGCCCTGCTCATTATGGGCTCTGTGGCTGTGCATCTTTCGTCCTGGTGCATGGGATGTTAATTTCTCTGGGAGAGAGATGAAAGGCAGAGTCCAGGGAGCCTGGAACGTAGACAGATACTTTTAGAGACTTCTTTGTATAAGCTAAAGTTGTCTCAGGTTCCAGGGAGAAGTTTTAGAGTAAAAACACCAACTCCCAAGGCAGGACTCAATGGATGATACCTATTCTTTACCATGTAATGACCATGGGGATTATGGGGAAAGATTAGGTAATTTGGGTACAACCAAAAAGAATAATGGAGGGGGCTGGAGAGATGGCTCAGCGATTAAGAGCACTGACTGATCTTCCAGAGGTCATGAGTTCAAATCTCAGCAACCACATGGTGGCTCACAGCCATCTGTAATGAGAGCCAGTGCCCTCTTCTGGTGTGTCTGAAGACAGCAGTACTTATATATAAATAAATAAAAATAAAAATAAAAATAAATAAAAATCTTAAAAAAAAAAAGAGTAATGGATCATCTTTCTTGATTTCCATGCCCCACCATACCACCAGGGAAACAGCTGCCCAGATGGCTTCAGGAGCACAAGTCTTCTACCTGCCTGTGGGCACTAAGCATCACTTTTTTGATCTGGACCAGATCCTCAGCCTCCTGCAGAAGGACCTCCGGGATCTGGTGGTAAGAAGTGGTGGGTAGTTCAAGGGGCTCACCCTTGAGGTCTGGCCTCTTCCACCCTTCTCCCAACACTCCTGCAGCTTAGATGCATCTGTGTAGGACCCCTGGCAGGCACGAAGGACACAGATCTCATCTATGCACTCTGTTGCTCAGGAGGAAGGCCCACCACTCAGCACTATAAAGACACCCGTTGGTCAGCCCACCTCGATGACCACAAAGGAAGTGGGGTAGACCATGAGGGCCACTCAGATTCCGTGGTGGCACCAGTGTCCCCTGGGCCCCTGCTCCTCCTTGCCCTTCCCCCCCCCCCCACGTTCAGCATCCATTCTCTTTCCCTCCTGCCTCTTAAGCTTTTAGTCTGTTGTTGACCTATGTCTTATGAACTAGTTCCACAAATGGATCCATGTGAGATCGGAAGATGCGGCTTTGGACAGACACTTCCCCTTTTCCATGTTCCCTAAATGACAGCTAGGATGGCCCAAGCCTGAGGGATATAAATAGGGACAATGCATGGTCCCATTCCAAGTCCCCTCCCCTCTCCTGGGTTAGAAGCTGAGGCAGGGATTCATATTTCCCTTTCAGAAAAAGACAACCAAGAGCCCCCGCCCATCTGGCTGGTTCCCAGGATCCTCCACTTGTCTGCGGACCAGCATCTTCCTGGTCTTCCTCCTAATCCAGGCTGTGGGCTTCTTCTGCTACGTGAGCTTCAGGTGGGCCTCCCCCAGGCGGGGCTCCCACACAACCTGTATCAACTGATTCTGCTGGACTTGAACATCTACAACTGTCTGATTGAAATCGGGGACTCCGAGGCTCAGACAGGAGCTACCCACTTCACCAGAGGGCGGGGAGCAGAGCCTAGACCAGGGACACATCATTTACGAAGTGCAGACACCTTCTCAAGCCCCAGTCCTGTCTGGTCCTGCCCCACAGAGCTCTCTCTAGCGTGAGCATCTGAAAGGTGATAGTCAGACCTTGTGTTGCCGCTGCTATGATGACAGGAGGCTTGGAGACTTGGGGGAAAGCAGCTCGTTCATCTTCATGGTTGGCTTGGGAGTGGATGGGCAATCAAGGAATTGACCCGGAAAAGATATTGGATTTGGGTCATTAAAGTGACTAAGAGTTTTTCAGCCTGACAAGATAGGTAAGAGGCACTGATGCAGAGGAAACAGAATCAGAAAAAGCATGGAGGCATGAAAAAAAAAAAACATCTTTGGGGGAAAAAAGACAGCCATTGAGTACTGTTGAAGTAAAGGGCAGGGCCAGCTTACAAGATTGGGCAAGGAATCTGGATTTTCTGGATTAGAAATGAATGTCTTTAATCTCAATTCTTAGAAGGCTGAGGTGGAGGGATGCTGAAATCTGGGCTAACCTGGGCTGGCTACACAGTGAGACCTTGTCTAAAACAAAAACAAAAGAAGAAAACCTATACATAGAAGTGCAACCAACCAACCCTGGCACTAAACCACCCAGGCAGACCCTAAATACCAGGGTGAAATGTGAACTATATGGCATGTCAAGGGAACCATGGAAGGTTCCAGAATGTGGCAGCCAGTCATACACTGAGTCTTGTGAGACAAGTGTGATTCTCGATCTCAGAAAGGAGACTCAAGTAACCTTTTCTCTCTCACAGCAGGAAGGAGCTGGACAAGAGGCTTCAGGAGTGCCTGTCCACAGGAAATCTTTCCCTAGAGTCTGCATTACCCATCCCTAGGACAATAGGGCTTCTGAGGAGACAGCCCGTCTCCCCCAGCATGCAAGCATGACCCAGCTCAAAGCCATGTCTTACTGGGAAAAAATGGGGAATAGAGGATTTAGCCAGTGCCCACATCTTAGCTCTTGGCGAGTCCATCATATTAAAGGTGATTTCCCTCTTGCTGTGTTTGATATCCTCATTTATCGTCCAGCCTGATAGAGTCTCTGGTAGCCTCTACCTTCTCTGGATGGGTATCAGAAGGTAAGCAGGCAAGCAGGCAAGGAGACCAAGAGCCAAACACCCCCACAGCCCTTCCCCCTGCACTACTGAAGCAAAGGAGATAATGGTGCAAAATTCCATCCCTAAACTCATCAAGGACGAGTCCGCGCGCTTCCTTCCGGCTCATCTCAGTACCCCAAACAACACTCCCCTTCCCCGACTCCCTGAGGCTCTAGGGACAGCAGGGCAGACACGTGACAAGGGAACTGAGCACAAACTCACCGAACCATATAACTGGGATTCCTGCTCGCGCTCCTGAGGTCTCCCCCACTCCCCAGCCTTGAGCATTTTGAGGTAGATGCTAGGGTCAGCAGATTGGAGGTGGGGGTAGGAGAAGGATGGAATGGTACATGAGGCTGGGGGTGTTTGCCCCTTGCTGCTACCGGGCGCTCCAAGCTGAGGTCCTGGTTCTCCATGACCCAGGAGAAGAGGGCATTGGAGGGTAGGAAGCGGGAATCGAGGCAGGCTTCCGCGCAGCCCCTTCTCCCGGGGCAGCGACCCCCACCACCGCAATCCCTAATCAGCTGTCAGCAGTAGCCCAGCAGAGCTTTGCTGGCGCTAAAGAAGGCACGTGGGAAAGGCGGGAGTGAGGAGCAGGCACGTGGTCCGGGCTTCTCAGCCCCGTGCATGCCCCCCGCCCCCCGTGAGGAGGGTTTTGGGAAGGTAGAGACCAGTGCTCACAGCGTGGGGCGCGAGCTCGCAACCGGAGCTGTCCCCGGGACTTAGTGCTGAAGTAGGCGCTGACGAGCCAGGCGCCTGGTGCGGTGACCGGAGAAGACCATGGCGTTCATGGTGAAGTCCATGGTGGGTGGCCAGCTGAAGAACCTCACCGGGAGCCTGGGGGGCGGCGAGGACAAGGGGGACGGAGACAAGTCTGCAGCCGAGGCACAGGGCATGAGCCGAGAAGAGTACGAGGAGTATCAGAAGCAACTGGTGGAGGAGAAGTAAGTGGAATCCCTTCTTCGCTCATGTGACCCCCGCACAAACACACTCACGCTGCTACACCCACCTCTGCGTCAGAGATCCCCTCTACTTCTCCTCGACACAGTAAGAGAGCAAGAGGTGC
The DNA here is from genome assembly GCA_964023405.1 of Apodemus agrarius. Classification (NCBI taxonomy): domain Eukaryota; kingdom Metazoa; phylum Chordata; class Mammalia; order Rodentia; family Muridae; genus Apodemus; species Apodemus agrarius. Next base: position 60,613,571 of record OZ030012.1, on the reverse strand, counting down.
TCTCTGGGCTGCTTTCGCAGCCATCCCATTCCAAATCCAGGACCCTGTTCCAGTGTCAGCCTCTGGCCTAGAGGGAGTTGGGGGAAGGGTGAAGAGTGTGGCGGGGGTGGGGTGGGGGTGGGGTGGGGGAGGGTGCACGTGCATCTCTGATGAAATAGTTAATCCCTTAATCCGATCTGGTCTTAACCGCATGTATTCCAACTGGGGCCCCTCTGAGCCTGAGGCTGTAAGGAAAGTACTTTTCATCTGGCAGGGCTCAGAGTCATGGGGACAGACCCACGATGGGGTTCATAGGTACTGAGCCTACTCCATGCGGTAGTTCTAGGGCGGAGTGGAGATGGAATGAGCCAGGGTCTGAACTTGGGGGTGAGGCGGCTTGGTTCAGATCCTTGCTTTGCTTACTAGCTGAGTAACTTTAGAAAAGTCACTTAGCATTTCTGTGACTCCTCTCCCTGTCTGGAAAACTGGGAGTGGTAATCACAACACACGCTCTATATATCTGTGAGGACTGAATGACTTAGTGCATGTTAACCCTTCAGTGCAGCACCTGGCATGTGGCAAATCTTCATGACATGACAGCTACTGCCACTTGACGTAATCCCAGTCGTTGGGTGAGTTGCAAGTTTCTCATTCCCCACTTTACAGAAGTGGAAGGAAAATGGCATACCAAAGTAGCAGTGTACCACCAATCAAGTTCAGACTACCCCTCCCCCACCCCCACCTCCCTCCCCCACTCCCCTCCCCCTCACCCCCCACTCCCCGCACACATAACCCCACTGCCGCTCTACACAGCTTGTCAGAGAGGCAAAGACAGACTTGAGTCTTGAGAGATTGCAAAGGATCTTCAGAGAGAGAGAGAGAGAGAGAGAGAGAGAGAGAGTCAGACTGAACCAGACTCCCTGTTGGCAGTCAGCTAGCTCTCTCTTGGCAGGCATGGAGAACACAGAGGAAGGACACTGTGGTGGGTTATGGCAAAGCGAAGCCTGCCGACCAGTCTGAGGGGACTAACTAGGCACAGGCCAGCTGGGGGTTGGAAGGCCCATACAGCCTCCTCCCAGAACTCCCAGGCCATTTAGCCCCTCCTTTGCAGACCCCACACCTTCTCTCAACCCCTGAGATGACATCACAACTGGTTTCCTCTTCCCACACAGGATGGAGCGAGACGCACAGTTCACACAGAGGAAGGCAGAACGGGCCACACTGCGGAGTCACTTCCGGGACAAATACCGTCTGCCCAAGGTATCCAGGGCCTAAATTGTGAGGTGTTACTGGGACCCTGAGCACTGGGAGCTGGGGCTCCCTCAGGACCCCTCAACTCTCAGCCTGTAAGAATCACACAAGGTGCTTGATTACCTTCTTCCTTTTCCCATCCATCCATCCATCCATCCATCCATCCACCCACATGTTCACAGAGCTGAGACAACCCCTCTCCCCCAGGGCCTTTGGAAGTTTACAAGTTTGTGTTTCTGGGGACAGTCCTTTTTTCCTTTACTTCCATCTCTCTGAGCTAAGTCAAGCCTGGCCCATGAAGACACAGACTCTAAGGGAGTGAGCTCTCGTGGGGCTGCTGACTACCTTTGGAGAGCTGGCAGGCGAGGCCATGGCTCCTCCCTCCTATGCACCAGGTACTCAGCCATGCTCTCACCTGACTCTCTCACGAGAGGTGCTAGACACTGCTCGTGAAACAGCTCAGCAGACTAAAGGACTTAGCCAGTGGGTGGAGCGCTCCAGCCTGTGAATACTGTGCCTTGGCTTACTCCAGTCCTCAGGCTACTTTTCAGTATAGTGGGCTACACGGAACCAACTACCCCTTTCGTCTGGCTTTGTCTCAGGACGCTCCTGTCCCATGCTTCCCAAGATGCTGCAGCACTAGACTGGTACACAAGTGTGCTACACCTACCCGGGACAAGCCGCTTCCCAGAGTATCGTCTCTGTGTGCCCAGCGCCGAGCTAGATTCTGAGGAGTAGGGTGCCATAGGCTAGGTCTTGCCTTTCTACTGCAGTACAGAGATCAGCTATGTGGAGTCATGTTTACTCCTCCAACAAAGTGTTGGCTGCACCCCTGGCTGTCACTGACTTCCCACAAGTCTTTTGGAAGTCTCTCAAAGGAAAGTCTGTATTATTGCAAGTTCAGATAGCAATGGGGGTCATGGTTCAAACACTTACACTAATCACGCAAGAGACATTACTCTGCTATGAGGGAAGTCTGAGTTTAGAAGAAAAGGCAAGACATGAGTGCAACTGTGTAGGACACAGGAGATCTCAAACAGCCCCCAGATGCCTGGGGGAGTATGGTGGCTCTCAGTAGGTGCAAAAGGAGTACAGGTGTGGAATAAGTAACATCGTCTAAGTCTAGATCCCCACTTCCCAGTCCGGGTGTATGACCTTAGGCAAATTGCTTAAATTTTCTGAGAGTCTCTCTCTCTCTCTCTCTCTCTCTCTCTTTATTTGTAAAGTAGAGATGTCAGGTCCCATGTTGCTGAAGATGGCCTTGAAACTCTTAACCTTTCTGCCGAGTGCTGAGATTCTAGATGTGAGCCACTTGTCATGTTTTTCCTAGTTTTTTGTTTTTTGTTTTTGTTTTTGGTTTTTTGTTTTGGTTTTTTCGAGACAGGGTTTCTCTGTTTAGCCCTAGCTGTCCTGGAACTCACTCTGTAAACCAGGCTGGCCTCAAACTCAGAAATCCACCTGCCTCTGCCTCCTAAGTGCTGGGATTAAAGGCGTGCGCCACCAGGCCCGGCTTTCCTAGTTTTTTGTTTGTTTGTTTTGAGACAGGTCTCGGTATGCATCCCTGACTGACCTGGAACTTGCTATGATAGACCAAGCTGGCTTTGAACCCATAGAGATCCACTGGCCTCTGCCTTCCAAGGGCTGGGATTAAAGGCATGCGCTACCACTCTTTCTGGTGTTGATGCTTTTTGTTTGTTTGCTTGCTTTGAGATAGGGTTTCTTTATGTGGCTCTGGCTGCTCTGGAATTCACTTTGTAGCTCTGTACACCAGGCTGGCCTCAAACTCACAGAGATCTACTTGCCTCTGCCTCCCGAGTGCTAAAATTAAAAGTGTATGCCTCCATGCCCAGCATTTTCCTAGGTATTTTTTAATTGCAAAAAGCAAAAGCATTCTTGGTGCTAGAGAGATGACTCAGTGGTTAAAATTACTTGTTGCTCTTGCAGAAGACTGGAATTTCATTCCCAGAATGCACAGCACAAGCTCACGACTACCTGTAATTCCAGCTCCAGGGGTCTACTACCACCTCTGGGCCTCCATGGGCACCTACACACATGTGCAAACACATGTACACGAAAAATAAAATAAATCTAAAAAAAAAAAACATTAAAGGCACCTACCTCACTGTTAGCCATGGGCTAGGTAGGTCTTGACAAATGGTACCCACCACTATTTTTCTGGAGTTAGCCATGGTCAACCCTTGATTCAGCTGATTGTCACTAAGTGGTGGTTTAGTCTCTCTGCTAGTCCTTCCGTATCTGCAAAGTCTCCAGGTCCACCCATGAAAGGCTTGACTCAGATGTGGGGACAGATGCTGAGCTCCCTGGAATATAGCCCTCTGGAATCAAGAGCCCCAGAACCCAGCCTGGGTAGCCTCTGCCCTGTATTGCTGGATCCTCACAGGCCTCCGCCCTTGTCTCATCTCTCTTCCCTTCAGAATGAGACAGATGAAAGCCAGATCCAGCTGGCAGGCGGAGATGTGGAGCTGCCTCGGGAGCTAGCCAAGATGATCGAGGAGGACACGGAGGAAGAGGAGGATAAGGCCTCTGTGCTCGGGCAGCTGGCCAGCCTCCCTGGCCTGGACCTCAGCTCACTCAAGGACAAGGCCCAGACTACACTAGGGGACCTCAAGCAATCAGCCGAGAAGTGCCATATCATGTGACCACTTCCCCTGGGTTTGCCTCTAGGATGGCCAGAGGGCTGGTCCACATGGGGGCTTAAGAGAGTGAGTGTCTCAACTTCCAGATACCTCCAGTCCATTCTGGGCTCTGTTTGCCCTGCCCCAGCCTAACCTGAGCCTTCTCGTCCATGTCCAGCTCTAGCTCTGATCTCTCTCTCTCTCTCTCTCTCTCTCTCTCTCTCTCTCTCTCTCTCTCTCTCTAGCAAAGTTCCCATTCTTCCCTCTGCTGCCTGGAAACTTTCCCGAGTTGATAGAATTAGCCCAACCCTCTCTGGGTACAGCCCCGTTCTTTACACAAGAGCACTCACAGAAGGACACAGAAGCCCCCGCTCAGTTGCCACAGATGCGTCCTGGCACACACAGACACACGTCCCCTGGGTTCCCAGCCCCTCCAGATACCAGCACTCAGATGCTCTTAGGAGAGCCCCTGGACACAGATATGTTCTTATCCCCACCTTTATGATCCTAGAAGCTTTTGCTCTTTCTGGGTTTTATCATCTGTAAAATGGGAATGGACTGAGTGATTTCCAAAATTCTTTCCTGATTGGCATTCCTGGCCTCGCAGAACAGAACCCCCATCCCTTCTTGGGCAGGGCAGCAGCTGCAGTGCCGGCATCACACAGCTGCCACTGTGGGTTCTGGGAGCCGAGCGGTGCTGTGAGGGGCAGGCTGCCAGGGACGGAGCTGGCACTGAGCAGAAGCTCCAGACCTCCTCTGGGCCCGGGTCTGAGGCAGATTTTGTTCTGTTCCTGTAGAACTCTCTGGATTCCACAGTTGGAATTTCCTCCTCATTCAGCGAAAAATAAAAATTCCAAATGACTGGCTATCTTCCCACTTCCTGTTGACTTGGGGTTCACAGGCCCCAGACCTGCCTTTGAGGGGTATCATCTGCCCCTTCACCTGCAGGTTCTAGGAGAGAATGCCCTATCGGGGGCTGCAGGTGGGGGGGGGCCTCACTGAGGGAGCAGATGCCCTTTGGGCCGGATGAAGTTAAGTCTAAGCACCAAGAGTGAGGAAGATGTGGCAGCCAGCAGGATGGAGAGGAACACGGGAAGATGGAGCCCTGGGGTGGTGTTTCCTGAGATTAGAGAAGGGGCTGTCTCCGACACCTAAGAGGTGGACAATGGAACAGAGACGAAAGGGTCATTGAGCTCCAGCCTGGCCCTGCTGTGTGTCCTTTGGTAGGTCCCCGAGCCTGCATGGCTTCTGGTAAAATGAAGAGTTCTCCTCGCCAAGAATAATAGTGTGTGATTCAGAGAGTGGCCATTTGTCCCTGCCCCCACCCCTTGGTAGTCCTGGGGACCCAGGGCCTCACACACTGTATGTATACTAAGGCAAGAGGTCTGCCACTCAACCACACCCACAGCCTCCGAAAATGCCTCCCCCCCCCCCCCCGAGTCAGGGTTTGTCTGTGTAGTTCTGGCTGTCCTGGAACTCACTCTGTAGACCAGGCTGGCCTCGAACTCAGAAATCCGCCTGCCTCTGCCTCCCAAGTGCTGGGATTACAGGCATGTGCCACCACCGCCCGGCTGAAAATGCCTCTTATCAGCTGTGGTAATACACTCTTTAAAGTAACAGAGGCTGAGGGGCCAGCCATCATGCCGGGCTGAGTGAGGCCTGCTGGTGAAGACAGTGCTAGACCCACCTCACAGGGAGGTGGCCTGAGGTGGCAAGCTGGTGCCCTCAAAGTTTGTGTTTAGGCAGTGTATTACAGTTTCTGCTGGTTTTCTTCTGCCCTCCCTCCCTCCTTCCTTATCTCCCTCTCTCCATCTCTCCATCTCTCTCAATCTCTCTGTCTCTGTCTCTCTCTATCTCTCTCTCTCTGTTAGTTGGTATTTTTGTCATTTTGTTTGCTTTCAGACAGAATCTCATGTAGCTCAGGTTAGCCTCAAACTCCTAGGTAGGCAGGAATGATCTTGGACTTCTGATCATCTTGCTTCAACTTCCCAAGTACCCTGATTACAGGAATGGGCTATCACATGTAGTTTCTGCTCTGCTTGGAACCTATCCAAAGGCTGTGGACATGTTAGGCAAGCACCAACAAGCTGCGTCCTTCTGTGTTTGCTGGTGTTTTTACATTTAATTATTCTATGTATATGAATGCTTGCATGTATGTATTTGCACATGTGTGCTTGGTGACCAAGGAGGTCAGAGGGAGGTGTCAGATATCCCTGTGCTTGGAGTAACTGGTGGTTTTGAGTTGCCATGTGGGTGCTGGGAATTGAATCTGTGTCTGGGAGAGCAGCCAGTGCTCTTAACGACGGAGCCTTTTCTCCAGCCTCTTTATATATATTAGAGATGGGACCTCACTATGTAGCCCAAGCTAGCCTCCCAAGTGCTAGGATTACAGATGTGCAGCAACACTGCATATGACTTTAATGAGGAATAAAAAGAAAAAAAAAGTTTTTCTTAAGACTCCAAATGTCAGCCGGGCAGTGGTGGCGCACGCCTGTAATCCCAGCACTTGGGAGGCAGAGGCAGGCGGATTTCTGAGTTCGAGGCCAGCCTGGTCTACAGAGTGAGTTCCAGGACAGTTCTCCTACACAGAGAAACCCTGTCTCGAACAAAACAAAACAAAACAAAACAAAACAAAACAAAACAAAACAAAAAAGACTCCAAATGTCATCACACTCCCTGGTATCTGGCGAGGGTGGAGATGCCATTCTGGAAGTCCCAAGTAGCTGCTCTATTGGTTCATCTCAGGGGCTTGCTGGGCAGAAGAAAAGTGCTACAGGAACCTGGTGCCTCTTGGCCTCACAGAATAAGTGCTAGCTGGTGGGGAAGCCATCAGTATTATAGGCAGGAAAAGCAGTTTGTTTTCAAGGGCGAAGTTCCTATTAGGTTGACTGGGAGAGCTGAGAGGGGAGGGACCATTGAGAGGGTGAGGACAGGAGGGATCCATGCCCTGAGGGGGGCTGCTTGAGGCTGTCAGACAGAGCATCCTTTGAGCATCCTGGGGAGGCACCTGCATCTCTCAGATGCTCCTGGTCCACCCCCTGAGGAAGGGATTAGCCGCCACTGGACAAAAACCCTTTTCTGACCTTCCCAAAGGAGCCCCAAGCTGGGGGTGGGGGAGCATGGGCTGCCTCAGCCGCATCAACAGCAGGGTCCACGTCAGCCCTCCACCCTCAGGGGCCTTCTGCCTAATGGGATTGGACAGCCCCTTCCCCCTCAGTGCTTTGCTGGCTGAGAAGGAGGCCAGCATGGCAGGTCAGGTGGTAGGGGTGCATGGGGACACTCTCTGAACCCTGTCAAAGCAGGGCTGTTTGGCGCCTGGGGTCAGGAGGTGGGAGGGGACTCTGTCTCCTCACTGATCCTCCACTCACATCCCAGGAACCCCAAGAGGCCCTGAGCTGTCTTCAGTGTCCCTGGAATGGAGCAGAGCAGGCTCTAGGGCGAAAGAGCCAGCCTGGAGCTCGGGCGAAGCTGAGCAAGGTGAGCAGGCTGAGGGCGCTGCCCATCGGTCAGCCGGGCTGAGGACTGTTCTCCCGATCACCCCCAGCACCCTGCGCACTCTTGGTTCCACGCCCGCCCATACGGGAGCAGCTAGCCCGGCCAAGCCTGGGCTTTCTGCACAGCCCTGGACGGAGCCACACAAGTCTCAGCTCTCCCCTGCCCGGTTCCTCGCTCTTGTTTTATAGTCATTTGTTCCAGGACTATCTGGTCTGAAGTAAAGGCCAGAAAGGGAGGAAGCCACGAACCCCGGCAGGTCCCCTTTAACAGCGCCTGGCCCCTCCTCTCCGGAGAGGCCCTGGCGCTTCAGGCCTCTTTCCTCCCATCCTTCTGCTTTCTCCCCTCCCCTCTCCTTCTTCCCCTTGTGGGACGCCAGAAATGTTCAAAGGTGATAAAAAAAAAAAAAAAAAAAAAAGAGTCTGACCCAAATTCTTTTTATCTGCCCTCCCCACGCCCCCATCCCTAGCAAGTGCAGATTTCTTCTTAAGGAAAAATGAGAAAGAATTCCCAAGATGGGTGAGGGATCCAGAGGGAAGAATATCCCAGGGACAGGGGAAATCAAAACACACAACCTTAGCCTCCTACCCCACAGTGTGCACATCCACTCCACAACACTCAGGATTCCAGAGAACTCAGTGGCACTCCAGGCCGCCCTAAGGAGCCTCCAGTCCGCTCCTCCTGCTTCCCACCCACCCGGGCAGCTCAGGCCCAGTTCCCAGTGGGAAGAGGCGTGCAGAAATAACAAGTGGCTTTCTAAGGCCAGCTGTTCCCAGGGCGGGGGCAGGGAGGGTGGCCAGGGTTTGGAATGCGCAGGATCTCCCCTTTCGCCCCAGCAGCCAGATGGTCCCTCTTCAGACACTGGAAGCCATAGGCAGGCACTGGGGACATCTGGGGCGCACTCACTTGTCCAGCTGAGCTTCTGACAGTGCCTATTGACCCAGCTGACGCCCTGGCAGAGCTCTGGGAGGCGGGGGCTTCTGTCCTCTGTTCCGTGGAGCTGAGGTCCCTTCCAGCAGGGTTGGGGAGCTGCGCAGCCCACTATCCTGCCTCTAACCCTGTGACTGCCCGACATTGCTAGTCCCAGTTTGTGAGAGGCATGGGGAGCCCACTGGCCTGGGTCCAGGGCACAACAGTGCAGAGGCTGCCTCTGCCTCGGCAAGACGGGCGCCGCCTGCGTTTCTATAACCGCAAATGTCCGTTGGACATGGTTTGCTTCTGTGTCTCTGTGTGTTTGGTATTTCAAGTGATAGCTTGATAGTGTGAATTACTGCGGGGGGAACTAGCCCTGGATGTGCCCTGTCCCTCCTGCCTCTGCCCCATAGTTGGGGCCATTGTCCTCTTAGGGAGGACTGGGACAGCAACTTGGCCTCTGGGGCTGGATTCCTTCCTTCCAGACAACTTTATATCCTTTCCTATATCCCCAGTAGGGGGAAAACAAAACAAAACAACAAAAAAACCCAGGGAGGCGGGGGAGGTGCAGGCCAGGCCTGGTGACACCTGGGTCCCATGGTCTCTTCCAAGGGCTCATCTGCTCCTTCCAGAATAGGTCCATGGGAAAATAGGAGGTTGAGGCCGGGTGCTGACCTTGGTGCAGTCTGATAGTGGGAGAGTGGAGATGGGAAGGCAAGGGGGTGGAGCTCCTGGACGGACATTTTTGAAAGCCTTGAAGAGAAGTGGCAGCGATTTCCCACCTCTCCGATGGGAAATATTTGAAAAGCAGAGGTGAAGTTTCCTCTGGGCCCCAGCCTCTTGGAAGGGTCTCCGGAGCCCACCCCCCCCACTTGTTCTAGCTCCTAGACTGCTTCCCTGCTTCCCAGGTGGCTTGACCAGAGCTGCCTGGAGGACATTAATTCAAAGCTTGGGAGAACCTCAGGATTCCCATACTCCTCCTTCATTGGGTGTCCCACGTGGGCCCATGGTTCAGACGCCCTGGGTAAGAATCTCAGGCCCCTTCCCAGCCAGCAGGCCAGTGCGGCCATCGCAAACAACGGTCTGGAGGCACGATGCCCCTTCCCTTCCTGTCTAGTGAGGGTCACCCATCCTGTCATCCTGTCCCCTCCCAGCCAGCCCTCTTCAGTCACCCCCTCCTCTTCCTTTCCCTAATTTTTTTACTGAAACTTTTCATCTGCTTCATTTCCAGAGAAAATCTCAAGTATGCGTGTCTCCCTACATTTGAAAATAACATTTTATTGTACTTGTGCTATATACCAGGCCTACGCACACTGCCTTGAGAGTCCTACTGGGCACATTCACCAACAGCCCAACTGTATGGTCCAAGCATTGGGCCAAGGACAGAACTAGCAGGGACTTCGGCAGCTCCTTCTGCCCTATAGGACACTGCTCTATACTGCCCCCCCCCCATAGCTAGGCCAAAGACTTCAGGGGAGTCATTCTGTCTCGGTCCTTCCTTGTATCAGACCCATGGTAATAGGCCTGAGAATAATTAAGGCAAGCGACTGCTGGAAATAACCCCGATCTGGGGGTCTCTGGGTGACTAGATATGAGAAGAAACTAAAAGATTTCCTTTTCCTAACGGCCTGCTCGCTCACCCACTGCTGGCCCAGAGGGAGGAGGGGCCAGGAGTGTGCAGGGTGGGATGGTCTAGACAGGACTGTTCTAGAGTGTTCTAGAGGGCTACCACCTGCCACTGTGCTGAGGTGTGCAGACAAAAGGCCTGGCTGGGCTCCCAGGCCTATCCATCCTGCCCCACTGCTCCCAGCACCACACACTAGGATGCTGGCAGGAACGGTGGTGGGCAGCAGGACTCCTGGGTCCCCAGAGACTAAAGGCAAGGCGTATAGTCACGTCCCTCTGGGGCCACACTACTCAGGCTCCCCAACTTCTCCTGGTTATGAGCAGGCCCACTCCACCTATGTTTCCAAGGCAAGAAGAAACGCGTTAAGTATGGAAAATAATTTAATAGAGAAACAATGAACTATAATCTTCACATACATCCCGCCTCTAGCAAGGAGGATGATCCACTTCACCCCAGAGGCAGTTAAGAGCAGAACGATTGGAAATCACCAATATTCTCTAACTTTAGAAATAACCCTTTATACACACACACACCACAGATAGAAAGAAGGAAAGAAAGAAAGAAACAAACAAACAAACAAACAAACTCTCAGTGCCTGTCATTTGGGGTTATTTGTGGCAGAATAGCTCCTCTGCTCCTTATTCAAAATCAGCCTTCAATAAGAATTTGAATAAAAATCTGAACCAAGATGATGATTGGGGGTATTAAACAAATGATCCTCCAGTAACTCCAGATATGTAAATTCTTCTCCAGCTCACACAGGGTGGACGCGGTATCCATAGCTTACCAGGAGAGAAGGGAAGACCCAGCCAGGACCCAGCTCTAGCTCAAGGCCCACCATGTGACCCATGTGGCATATCCCCTCAGAGAGAGCTGTAAGTGGAGGGATGAGGACCCCTCCCTGTGCCAGGGCAGGGAAGGTCGGGGGGGGGGTGTCTCTCACAGGTGCTCCACCTTTACAAAGTTTGTGGCTTTCATGCATGAAGGATTGTCTTAAAGAACGGAAAAAGATGGCAGCTGTGAGCTCCCAGGAAGACCGGAGAGGTCCGCAGGGCTGAGTGCACCGTCGGGTAGGTAGTCCCTGAGAGGATCGGAGCGTCCCATTCCAGTGCAAGAAGAAAGGAGGGTTGGAATAAAGGCTCCCAGGGAGGGCTGGCCCAGGTACAGCAGCTGTCTGGTAGCAGGGAAGGAACTGAAGTGTCCTGAAGAGGCATGATGTCCTCTTTGCAGAACAAAACACAACAGGGTGATGATGTCCTGGAGGCCTACACCGGCAGTCACCTAATGACAGTCATATTAAAGTAATTCTCCCAGAGTTTAGGACACCTGCCACCAGATGCCCCGCGGGTGGAGGATACTCAGAGGAATGCTGGGCACTAGGATGTGGGAGGTGCGCGTCCTGGAAGGTCCCAGGTGCACAGGTGACAACCCGGTAGTGTGTGGCTTCTCTCTAGGGCGGTGCTCCATCCACTGGCCCTTCCGGTGTCACTGCAGTGTGCAAGCTAACAGAGGTGGAAGAGGAAGGTCAGGCTTGGGTCTCCGGCAAGCGCGGCACACCCCTGTTAGACCCCAGAGCAGGACTCACAGCTACGAACAGACTCCGACAGCCCCTCCTTGTCCAGACTCTCTGCTTCCCAGTGAGATTCCCTTATCTGTGGGATGTAAAGGCAGAGCAAGGGGTAAGACAGAGCCAGCCAGACTCAGATGCCACAGCGCGCGCACACAGCCACAGAGAGGAGGGACCCTCAACCCGCTGCCCGGTGTGGCCCGTCCATGCACACCTTGATCTGCTCCTTCAGGTATTCAGCTCGAGCCATGAGGTTCTGAACCTGCCAAGAGAAGACATGTGCAGACGTGAGGAGGGTCGAGTCAGGTGCCTCCTCACCCCCGCTGCTCCCCAGAACCCTCTGTCTCAGGAGAATGGCCCTGTCTCTGAGAACTCTATTTATTCTCTCCTCCAGGAAGAGTTCCCTGTTGCAGGAGCCCGGCAGACTTTTGGTTTATCCAGGCACAGAAGACCTGGGTCCCTGACCTCACAGTTCTGAGGCCGGGAAACTCCATATGCAATCTCAGGAGGTCCCACAGACCTGAGTAGGAGGAGGGGAAGGAGTGTCCTGACTCCCAGCCCTACTGAGTACCTCGGTGTGAAGCAGCTCCCGCCTTCGGCCTGGGGCTTCTGCTGTAAGGAGAGGGGAGATGGTGAGGACAGGGTGGTCAGAGGCGGGGGTGGGCAGCGGCGGTGCAGGGCCTTACCTGCCAACAGCAGCAGCAGCTCCCCGAGGCTGTGCTGGTATAGGTCCAGGGCATCCTGCTCTCTGCCAGCTTCCTCCTCCTACAGCCAGGGGGCAGCACATCACTCCATACTGTGCCTTGGTCCCCTTCCTGTCCCCCTGGACCCCTCCCAATGAGCACAAACCTTGGCCATGGCAGCTGAGGCCACTTCCAGGGCAGCGAGGAGGCGTGGCTTGTCACGGGCCATCTCTGATGTGAGAGTAAAGGCTCATAGTGAGGGAGCAGCCTGTTGTTTTTGCATAGGAAGGCCCTGTCAGTCTCCCTGTCATGACGGACTGGGGTTGCCAGGACTTGTGCACAGACCGGGGACCGAAGCCTACCTCGTAGCAGCTCTTGGACAGTTGTGCCCTGTCTTAGCAGGGCCTGATTGGAGGAGGAGACAATGGCTTTGAGCTCCTCTGCCCGGGACACATACTGCCCCACCTGTAAGAGAATGAGGGGCTGAGGGCTATCCCCCCCGCACCCCCCCCATCCTGTGCACACCTCCAGGTTGGCCTCTGGTCCTTAGTGACTGCCTCACACTAACCATGTCAGACATCACACAAGTTAGCCTGCCCCCCGCCCCCACTTCCCCCAGCCCTATCTTGAGAGAATGCCATTTGTCAGAGGCTTGTGATCTCTGGTCGCTCATGTCCACCCATTTTCTCCTGGGGAGATCACCCACCTTTGCCTTAATGGCCTCCTTCCTCTGGGCATCCATTTCGTCTGCAGAAGGGGAAGGTTCACATGAGGATGCTGTACCGACTGACGCCTGCCCCACATTAAGCCCTCTGCAATCCTCAGATACTAAGTTCCAGGTCGATCTTCCACGCGTCTCCCCTAAGCTTGACCCACCTCCTGCCCCCTCTGTACTCAGGTTATAGGCGTGGCCTGGTCCTCACAGTGTAGCGCGGGTACAAAGAAGTCCAGAGCTTTGCAGTAGAGCGACAGGGCGGCAGCAGCATCCCCTTCCTGGTCCTTCTTCACAGCCTCTACCACTAGGGCTGTCTGGGGGAATGGAGGACCGGCAATCAAACCTACCTTCCTAATGGCATAGCGACTAGCACCAGCCAGCCGTCCCTACCCCCGTCCCTGTGGCAACCTGCCCCGCTTCTGTGAGCCAGTCACCCATTAACCACCGAGAACGGCCAAATGAGACCCAGCCCACCCTATCCCCATCGGCCTGCTTACTGCTCGCGCCAGGCTCTCCCCACTGGGCATGTGCTCCAGGTCTACCCAGCGGTGGGCAAAGAAGTCCTGGAAGGAGATTCGACGGCTAGGGTCCCGCTCTAGAAGTCGCTGCAACAGGTCCCGGCAGTCTAGGGAGAGTTGGGGCCGAAGAGGGAGCTACAGAGGCATAGAGCAGGGACACATCACATAAGGCTCCAACATCCGAGCCCAAGACCCAAGGCTGGTTAGGAGGCCCCATAAGGTATATGTTTGCTGGTGGGTAAACTGAGACCTGAGTGGGACAGGGCAGGCCCAGGTGATGTGCAGAAAGAGCCAAGCATCCTTTATCAGTCTCCTACAAATGGTATTTGCCTTTAGCCCTGGGCTAGGGGAAGATCAGGCCTGGTCATTTGCTGCCTGTCATTTGTGACTGATCTGGATCTTCGGGAACAGACCAGACTCCAGTCTTCCATGCAGAGCGTGCCCCACTGCCACGCAAGGCCCAGAGCCTACACTGCGGTCTGCGGCAGTGCTGCCAATCGAAGCCCTCAATCCCCAGTGGACGCCAAGACCCTGCCAGACGCACCTCAATAACCCGGTTGCTGCGAATCTTTTCTTCTAGCTCTGAGAACGATCTGGAGGCAAAGGGGGGCTGCCCAAAGAGGGCTTCTGTGGAAGAAGGCAGAGGGGAGGCTGGAAGGGAGCAGGGTTACGTCCTGCCTCGCTCGCCCACGGAAAGGGGATGAAAATCCCTCAGAACAGAGCCCTTAACTCTCATTAGAACCCAGGAGAGGCCCAGAGGAGCTTGGCCCAAATACAAGTAACTCTCAGTGTGGGCAGCAAGGGTACAAAAGTCTCACCATACAGGATGACCCCCACAGACCAGAGGTCCACCCGCGCATCATACTGCCGCCGGCACACCATCTCAGGAGCCATGTAGAGTGGGGAGCCGCGAAGCACATGTTTTTCATCCCATGGGGACATGTGCTGGGCAAAGCCAAAGTCTGCAGGCAAGAGGCCAGGCACAAGGTTCAAATCCCAGCTGCTTCTGTGACTCCAGTCAGAGCTCCTCCCCACCCTAGACTCACGGGGATTCTTCCTGCCTCCTCCCCCGTGCAAGACTCCTATATCCCCCTCTGGGGCGGAAACCCTCTGCACGGCACACTTTTTTTGGGTTTCGTTTTTCAAGAAAGGGTTTCTCTGTGTAGCCCTGGCTGTCCTGGAACTCGCTCTGTAGACCAGCCTTGAACTCAGAAATCCATCTGCCTCTGCCTCTGCCTCTGCCTCCCAAGTGCTGGGATTAAAGGCGTGCACCACCACCGCCCGGCTGCATGGCACACTTAAGCACTCTTTGCCTATCTCAAATACTTCCACAGAAAGCCCCAGCCTCGGCCCCAGCCCCAGCCCCAAGTTATGTCATGTTCTCTGGCCTCTAAGCTCACATCCATTCTTCTTCGATTCTTATCAGAAGTCACAAACACTGTCCTCTGTTATGTATTCTCAGCTGTCCAGATTGAGCCCTAATCCTAATAACAGATTAAGTTGGGTCTCAGCTCGCAGACTGATCCTGGATGCTGGTCACACGCTGGCACTATTTTCAGACTGAACCCCACCTCTGATCCAGACTCGATCCCTAGCTCCACCCACAACACTGCAGTCTGAGAAGGGGTGCTACCTTTTGGGGATGGGCTCAGCCCTATACCTCCTGATCTGGCAACTAATAATTTAACAGAGGAACCCCTGGGAACCAGGCCGCTGAGGGAGCACAGCCAGGAGCTTACTGTTCACCCATTCTAAAACAGCCACCCTGCTGTCCCAGACCCAGATCCCGACCTGCCAGTTTCAGGTGGGGCTTCTCCAAAGAGCTCAGCAGGATGTTCTGCGGCTTCAGATCCAAGTGAGAGATGTTTCGCTCATGCAGGAACTGCAGGGCACTAGCTGAGGAGTCAGCCACAGGAAAATAAGTCAGACCCTCTTTCCCACCTGCCTCTCCCCTCCCCGGGCCTTCCTCTATCCTGTACAGCAGTCTTACTGCCGTGTTGTTCTGGCTGATCTACAGAAATTACAGAAGCAGCAGCCTGGCTATTCCTAAGAGTTCCCCGACTGCCTGCTCTCTGCACCCCTCATAAAACCACCCTCCCCCTTCAAGGAGCCTCCAGAAAAGCCCAACCCTTTAGGACTTTGCATTCTCCTTCACTAAAGCACTTGGGTTCCACCTACTGGGCCCTGGAAGATTCCACAAGGCTCTGACATCATGTTCTCCATGTGAAAGCCTGAATTCCCCACTGATGCTAGGGACGCAAACATGGGAGACTGCACAGCATTGGGATAGGGGAGAAGAGGACATGGGGTGTGTCACAGGCTTTTTACCCAACTGCTGCATGAACACACGGGCCACCTTCTCAGGCAGGATCCTGCGGGTATGGATGAAGCGAGACAGGTCACCCCCTGCACAGAACTCCATGATGAGGTAGATATTGTCATTGTCCCACTGTGGTTGGAAGTAGAGAGTCAGCTTTAGGCAGGGTCCCTTCTCCAGCCTCTTTTGGAGGGAACCCTGTCCCAGGCTCAGACCTGAAAGTCTTTGAGCTGCACGATATGCGGATGCCGAATGCCCTTGAGGATCTCAATCTCAGTCAGGAGGTTTTCCACTGACGCCTTGTTGAGACTCTTCTTGGCCACGCATTTTATGGCTACCACTTCCCGAGTATCCTTCTGTGGTACAGGAAATCTGGGGTCTCTGTCTTGAAGGGGCCGACCCCATGGGCTGGAGTGGGCTCTGGTTCCTTCTGCAACCTCTCCCCTGACTGGGTCTGTTCACTCTCCACGGGCCTCCAAGTTTCCCAGCTTGCATTTCTCAAATCAATAAGGCATCCGGATTCTGGAATCCCACCAATGCCATGCTTCTAACCCACGCATCACTTTCTAGAGTGGCGGCGGGGGACGGGGGGGGTGGTGGTGGTGGTGGTGCGGGGGGTGCGGGAGGGATGTCACTATTTAAAGAGCTAGCCTCTGCTTTCTAACTGGTGCTGCCTCCTGGGAGTCTGACCCCAGACCCCTCCCAGCCCCTAAGGCAACTTCTGTGCAGAGCCGGTTCTTCAACCACAGACACTGAGGTTCCTTTAGGTCACTGCCCGCCCCTCCAGACCAAACCGGAGTGATTGTTTTTAAAACCTAAAAGGGGAGATTAGTTCCAGCCTCCTCCACCCGCTTGGGCAGCCGCTGGCTTTACTGCTCTCAAGGTGGTCGCCTTTTCTGCTTAGCTTGGCCGGTCACCCAGCCGGGCTTGCAGGGAGTTGGCTGGCACAGGATCCGGGTGCCTGGCGCGAGACACCTCGGGCAGACCCGCCCACACCCACCTTGGCGTAGGCCTTGTAAACCGTGGCGTACGTGCCACTGCCCAGGCGCTCGGTGATGATGAAACCTTCCAGCCGAGGGAGACCCCAGCCGGGCCCAGCCATCCCGCGCCCTCCGCCAGGTGCTTCCTGGTTCGGGGTGCAGGTTCCGGCCAGCAGCGAAGCTGGGGGCGCTCGAGGGGCGGCGAGGCGGGACTCCGCAGGGCCCCAGAGCCGCCCGCCGGAAGCGCGGCTCGACACCTCCCCTCCGAGGCTCCTCCCCGCCCGCCCGCCGCGGACTGGGCGACACCCTCTGCCAAGGACTGCCAAGCAGGTTTCCGACACTGAAGCTTCAGTGGGTGTAGAGGTGTGTCGGGGACTGTGGACACTATCACATGGGAACGGCATCCTAGGGACCACCCACGTAGGGGGTGGGAGGAAGAGCCTGGCTCTCTCTCTACCCTACAAGAGCAGAAGCAGTGGATGTGAAAATCCCAGGGCTCTACAGAGTGAAGAGAGAACAAACTGCAGCAAATTTTTCTTTGACCATCACACGTGCTCTGGCGCTTATCCATTAGTTTATTTGATTTTGGAAGACAGGGTTTCTCTGAGTAGCCCTCTCGCTGTCCTGGAACTTACTTTGTAGACCAGTCTGGTTTCACAAGATCCGACTCATATGCGCCACCCTGCTTGGCTAAAAACAATTTAAATGCCCTTGGAAGAGTTGCCATTTCCAGGGTCCTCCCTTCTGCCTTTCACTCTCGGAAAGGGTTCTTCCCTAGAATTGAGTGGTCTGTCATCTATCACTGTGCAGCCGCCAACGATCCTAATTGTCGCCTCACCTACCTTAGTAGGCCCTTCGCCTGTACTTCGGTAGGCTATAGCCCTCCCACGTCCACCAGAGACATCAGGACCAGTGCTGTCCGAAAATCTTTTTATTTAAGCACAAAAATTGAGACATGACATATACATTTGTACATGGAGGAAAATACCAGAAAGTTTACAGACCCCGTGGCTGTCATTACCCTTTGTTGGCTCTAGGGCTAACTGGGCTGACAGCATGAGGACAGCCTCAGGAGGGCCCCAGTTCCCAGAGGCAGGAGGCTGGCCAGCTGGGTAAGAGCTCTTGCGGCACTGACACATCACAGGGTCCAGGTTTCCACAGTGGCTTCCTAGATGCCACTCCAGTGACACTCCTGTGGAGCCCCAGGACACGTGGAAAGGGACCTAGACTCCACTGAGTGTGTGGGAAGAACCCTCAGAAAGAAGGCTCAGCGGTCCTGCCTGCAGGACAGTTCCGGACTGATTTCCTCCAAACCACCCCACCAAGAGTTGGAAAAGGTGAATATTGCTGAAGATGGGCAGGGGCCAGGCCGAAGCCGAGGGGCCCTCCCTTGGGAGAAGAGAAGCCAAAGCAAACAGGTCAGCACACACCTACCCTCTCACAAGGCTCCCAGGGGCTGGGCAGGGCTTGATTGACTTGTCTTCAGTCCCTCCCCATCCCAAGTCCCAACCAACCCGACTCACTACACATTCAGAAATCTGAAGAGAAGGGCTAGGGAGGGCCCCAGAGGGCACAGGTGCCATCACGCCATGAGTGGACGCAGGCACAGGGGCATGACTCTCTTGTGAAGAACACCTGGCGCTCACTTCTGTGCACGCCCCAGCACACAGTCCACCTAGAATGGAGCCCTTGGGAGGCTTACGAAGGCCAGGCTGAGCAGGAAAGGCGTGGCTGTGGAGGCCCCAGTACAGCTGAAGGCGGTAGAGGGAGGAGTGGTGGCGGGGGGTGCCCGTGGAAATCCCTGGTACAGGGAGCCCAGGTTGGCCCATGATCCCAAGCACATGAGTCCATTTGTTTTCAAGGAAAACAGTCCCATTGCTTCCAGACAGAATCCTACCAAACCACCGTTAGAAAAGGAGACAGCTTTGTTATTTTTTCTTTTCCCGTGTGTTAAAAAAAAAAAAAAAGTCCTTGTCCCTTCCTCTCCTTCCCGCTTGCAGAGGAGAAAGCTGACTACTGAGGAAGGAGCAGGGACAAGACAAATCCCTGCCAGGTCCATGCTGGGCGTCGCCACTGCATAAGGCACCCACGGAAAGTGCAGCTCAGAAGGCAGGTGACAGAAGAGGCCGGGGCTGAGGGAAGGAGAGTCAGGACCACTAATTCCCCTGGAAGGTTCCTCGGGCTGCAGATGAGGCAGCACTGCGGAAGGTTCTGCTGCTGAAGATGCCCTGGGAGAACTCCTCCTGCGCCTGCTGGAAGCTGGCCCCTGTGCGGCGGTAGAGGGCGTGTACCTAGGGAGGGAGGCTGGGGTGAGGAGAGCCCAGAGCAAGCCTAGCCATCAGGGTATGGTGGCAGCCGAGAGGTCAGCCCTGCCTGGCTGCTCACCCGGAGCCTTGGACGAGGTGTTGGGCCCCTGAGAGCTTCGGGAGCAAGGACTATTTAGACGTGTACCCAGGAGAGATGGACACGTTTCTTGGGTTCGCTCTTGGCTCTGCCCTACTTACCCGCTGCAGGAGGAAGAGTGAGAGCCCAGCACAGAGGGTAAAGAAGCCAGCCACTACCATCATGATGATGGTCACAGCTAAGGGCCCATTCTTCACCGTGGTCAGGGCTGCAAGCCAACCACTACAAAAGGAGAAACCAGAGGTGAGGGAAGACTGAGACTCAGAAGGCCCCACGAGGAGCACTGCTCCCAAATAGCTGTGTCCTGACCACCACCGGGACATTTCCCAGCAGCACAGGGAGCCTTGTGGTTCAATGACCTTCCTCTGTGAGAGACCAGGCTGTAAGTGCTGACAGGCCCACACTGGTTCAACACGAGCTCTCCTGAGGTCTCAGAGGTGGGGTCATATGGAAATCTTCCGGCCCATTGAGGTCCACAAAGGAGATAGTATGGCAGCTCCATGCCAGGAGCAGCCCAAAGCTCGGCGCTGCTCACTGAGGGTGGGGACTGGGAAGGCTTGGCTTTCAGAGGACTCTGCGGAGAGGAGCACTGGCCAGCCTGTTGCCTCTACCCTGTCACCTCAGCCATGGTGGTTATGTCACCATCCCCAGAGCCTAAGGGATTCTTCTCATACTACCTGATGTTAAAACTTACAATAAAGCTACAGTGATCAAAGCAGTGTGGGACTAGCAGGAAGAGCAATGCCTCATGCCTCGGAGTCCAGATGTACATATTTTTAAAATTATTTTCGAGGGACTGGAGAGACTGCTCTTCCAGAGGTCCTGAGTTCAATTCCCAGCAACCACATGGTGGCTCACAACCATCTGCAATGGAATCCAGTGCCCTCTTCTGGCATGTTTGAAGACAGCTATAGTGTACTCATATACATAAATAAATAATTCTAAAAGAAATTATTAATTTTTTTTCTGTGCATTCTTGTTGTATCTGTGTGAGGGTGTCAGATCCCCTGGAACTGGAGTTACAGACAGCTGTGGGCTGCCACATGGGTGCTGGGAATTGAACCTGGGTCCTCTGGTATAGCAGCCAGTGCTCTTAACCATCAAGCCATCTCTAGGACCCCCAATCTATTTCTTAGGGTCCTAAAACCAAGGGGACAGTGAGATGGTTGAGTGGGTAAAGGTACTTGATGCCAAGCCTGATAGCAGAGTCTGATACTCAGGACCCCCCGGGGGGGGGAGAGAAGAACTTATCCTTCGGCCTTCACATACATGTCCTGGCGTGCCTATCCCCCCTCCCCGCCCCCCCTGATAAATAAAAGGGATAAACAAAAAATTAACACCCTGAAGGTCTCTTTACAAATGGTACTGGGACAACTGATCCTTACTTCAATCCTACATGAAAATTAACTCAAAATAGCGCAGAGATTTAATTGTAAGAACTATAAAAGTCTTTGAAAGGCTGGGCACGGTGGCACACACCTTTAGTTCAGTACTCAGGAGGAGAGGCAGGAGAATATAAGCTCTAGGACAGCTAGGTCTACATGGTAACCAGGACAGCAAGGACCATAGAGATTCTGTCTCAAAATACAGATGAACTTGTAGAAGAAAACTAGAAGTAACGTTCCTGACTCTGAAGTGTAACACTGAAAGCAAAAGCAGCAATGACCACTGCAGCGTCAGGAAAGCCAGCTCTGCAGGTGAGGGGGTCACCACTGCACCCCACAGCCTGAGTTTGATCCACAGAACCCACACGGTGGGAGGAGAGGGCTGGCCCTCCCATGGGGGTGATTGCACGCACATGCACACTAATAAAGGTATAGTTTTAAAACCTTTTGTGTCTTAAAGCTGGGAGCTGTGGCTTATACCCGCAATCTTAGCGATTGGAGACTGAGACTGCAAATCTCAGCCTCTCGCTTCCACACAGAGCTGTACACACGTGAGCCCACATGAACATGAATACACACATGGGCATACACACACACACACACACAGAGAAAAGACAATGGTCACAGAAGGTCTAAGGGAAGGCAAGAACAGGCAGCAGCTAGTAGAGCTCACTGCGTGCAAGGCAGTGAAGGCAGGGCCAGACTAGACCTCAAATCCCAGACTCGGCCCAGAGTGCACGTATTAGTTGCAGCATGCCCCACCTCACTTACTTGTTTGCTTGCTTTGAGCCACGGTCTTACTATGGAACCCTAGCTAGCCTAGATCTTTTTATATAGACCAGGGTTGCCTCAAACTAAGAGATCCACTTACCTCACCCTCCTGAGTTCTGGGATTAAATGTGCGTGTCACCATGTTCAGCCCATTTGTTTTTTGAGATTCTGTTCTCCAGACTGGCCCAGAACTTACTACATAGTCTAGGCTAACCTTATACTTCCAATCATCCTGCCATTCCAAGTGCTGGGATTACAGGCATGGGCCACCCACACCTGGCCGACCTAGCTTTCCTAACAACATCTAGCTTAAAGTAATACTGGAACTGGGCCACCCACCAAAAGGGTCGGGATGAGAACACAGAATAAGGGTGGCAGGAGGACAGTGAGCTCAGGCTCAGAGTGCCAGTGCAGCTGGCTAGTCCTCTCCTCACACTCTGGGCTTGCTACCTGCTGTGAGGAGAGACTAAAATAGCCTCCCTCCCAGGCTCCTGCTCTCAGGCCCCATGCCACCACGATCTTTTTGCAATGTTGATCTATGCAACACTTCTTTCCTGGTCATTTTATCTTTCAGGGTCTCAGGGGTTGGACCCAGAACCTTGCACATGCTGGGAAGTTCTGTCCCTCAGCCACGGCCCCCTTTCCATTATTTTACCAAAGTAGTGTCTCTCCTTGTCCTCTTCTTCCCAGGGTGCGCACTGAGAGCAGCCCATGCTGGCCTGGGACGTGCTATAGGCCTTGGATTCCATCCCAAGAGCCACATAAACAACAGGCACAGCCCGGAGGCAGAATGACAAGAAGTTCCAGGTCATTTGGGGGCTACACAGTGAGTCTGAGAGGTAAGGTGTAACTCAGAGCTCCAAAGGCCAGGGATCCGTCAGCCTCTGTGCACTGGTGTAGAAAGGAGAACACCAGCCACCAGCTTTTCTTTTGGAAATTAATTCTGAGCTGAGGACGAGGTTCCCAGGAAACTCAAACCAGCTACATGCTGCAGAGTACCAAGGCACCTCTCCAGGGAGGCAGACACCACCTTCTGCAGTCACAAGGCCCTGAGAGAAAAAGTAAGATGGGAGCTGAGCCTGTCGCCCACCGACAGAGCACTTGCCCAGCAGCATGAGGCCCTGGATTCCGTCCCAGGCATCACATAAAACAACAGGCACAGCCCGGAGGCAGAATGAGAAGAAGTTCAAGGTCATTTGGGGGCTTCACAGTGAGTCTGAGAGGTAAGGTGTAACTTAGAGCTCCAAAGGCCAGGGATCCGTCAGCCTCTTAGAGGATACTCCAAGAGAAAAGCAAGACAGTGCCAGACAGTGCCAGACACAGCCCTAAAGTCCTAACCCAAACTGGCAAGGTGGCTCAGAGCTGAACTCTCAGCTCTCTGGAGGCCGGCAGGAGGATCGCCGTGAACTGAAGCCACTCTGGCCTATAGCAAGTCCCAGGCCAGCGTGGGCTGCTCTCAGTGCACACCCTGAGATGAGCAGGACAAGGAGAGACACTACTTTGGTAAAATGATGGAAAGGGGGCTGTGGCTCAGGGACAGAACTTCCCAGCATGTGCAAGGTTCTGGGTCCGACCCCTGGGACTCCCGAAAGAGAAAATGACCAGGAAAGAGGTGTTGCAGAGTTTCCATGGAAATTGAAACATGCTATCCTACTGTAAACAATTCAAAATAGCGTCAGGAAGTCCTTGAAACTGACCAGAGTCATAACCCCTGCCTGCCAGAGAAGGTAATAAAAACCAAGGTTTCCCCTCTGGTGGAGAAGGCTAGGCTGAGGGAACGCTCTCAGGCAAGCTGGCCTGCGAGGACGACTGGAGACCAGGCCAGCTGCCCGGGAGAGCGCTGGACCAGAGAGTCATCTGAAAAAGACCCTCTCTCTCCAAGCTGCCGAGCTGCCTTCAGGGGCTGCAGTGTGTCCCGAGTACCCAGCTTTGTAAGCTGTCACCCATGCTGGGGTGGACTTCGGTGATATGGCTGTCTCTGAGTAATTTCTGCTCCTGTAAGTAACCCCTCACCCACACCCTTGTAAGTAACCCCAATAAAACTCATTGGTTCACCAAGCTGGACTCCGACGGCACCACTTCCTTGGTCTGTCTCAGGTTCCCTATCTGGACTGAGTGGATGTGTGTGTGGCAAGAAATGTTTCATCACACAACAGAGAACCCAGGCAGATGGTAGAGTGCCCACCACCCTTTGTCCACCATGGTCCAAACAGGCTCTCTAGGAGCCCGGAAAAGGCGAGGAAGCTGAGGCTCAGCTCAGGTCTTACCTGGTCCCCAAGTTAGGCAAGCCAATCAACTGGATAAAGTAGATCCCTATTTGACAAAAAAATACAAAAAAGAACACGAAGAAGCTGAAAGAGTTGTCAGACCTGTGGAGAGAGAAAGAAGTAAATGTAAGAGGGCTTGGGGCCAATGAGACAGCTCAGTGGAACAGGTACTAGCTACCAAGCCTGACGCTCTGTGTCTAATCCTGGAACCCACAGGATGGAAGGAGAGAACTCTCTTTTGACATACTCATATGCACCGTGGACCACGTACATGTACACACACACACACACACACACACACACACACCTGTAAACTTGGGTGGGAGAAATACTGTGCTGTTTTCTTAGTTACACACATGGGTCTCATTTAGCCCAGGCTGGCCTCTTAATTCTCTATGTAACCTTGAATTTCTGACCCTCTTGTCCACATCTCCCAAATGCTGGACTGCAGGCCAGTGGCACCACACCAGATTTTATGTGGGGCTTTCCTAGGACCCAGGCTTTGCATGTGCTAGGCAAGCACTCTACCGACTGAGCTACGTCCCTCGCTTTGACCACTGCATCTTTGAGAACGAGAATACAGAATCCAGGACCTGCCTTCCTGGATACTCCTGGCTCTTCTTCCCTAAAAGCATCAAGAATGAAGTGAAATTCCAAATCCCCTGGGTCTTGGCAAGATATTGTTTATGCTCACAGGAGCAAGCTTACACATTGGCCACTGAGATGGCCAATCATAAAGGTTTTGATGTCTGAGATCATAAAGATGAGCCTCAGTCAGTATCTGACACCCGCAGGGCAGCACCTCACCCCTCAGCAGGGTACTCCCTCTTCACAGCAGTAGGATCCCTCCTGCCCAGGAATAGTCATCCAACAGCAGGCGAGGCTCCCAGTCCCCTCTCATTCACAGACAGGCCTCGGGCAATGGCTACAGGGTAGGCTGAGGCAAACAGCTCTTAATTTGTCTGCTCTGACTGAGTGAGAAGAGCAAGGCAAACCCTCACCACTCTATTCTGAATTAGGACTGTGATGGGCCCAGAACATGGGTCTATCAGCTACTCCTGGGAAGCCAGGCAGACCTCCACCCCCTTGCTAGCTCCACTCACCTGAAAGCCTTGTAGATGGGTCGGTACCAACAAAGGAAGGCACAGGGAGTGAAGATCAGAAACCAAAGGATGGAGAGGCCGAAGGCTGTTCCATTAGCTGCATCACTTGTGAACCAGGCCAGGCATGCAAGCAGGTTGAGAAACAGAGTCACTGAATGCACTAGGAAGGGGCAAGGAGAGAGAAATGGCTTGACCCAAGGTGGCTGGAGGACTGGCTGCTCACAGAGCAAGCTGTCCTCTAGGAAAGGCCGTGCTGTGAAGGTGGCTGCAAGACGACAGGGACTTCAGCCTAGAGCAAGGGAAGGCTAGCTTCCAGATCCTGGTTCTCTGGAGGTGACCAGGACACCTAGGTTTCAGGGACAGGCATGATGAGGTGCAAAACCTGGGCTGATCCTTGAGGAATGAAATAACTCTTTCTCAAAGGCCCACAATGGAGTCTTTCCTAGAGGCCTATCGGGAGCCAGGTTGAGCCTTTCAGGAGGTGAATGCTACAGGAACACAGAAGTCCCTTTTCCTTTTCAAAGTAGTCTAGCTGGGCCTTTTGAGCGGGTTCCTAAATAGGACATAAAGAACCTCCCATGCTAGCCCAAACACTGGGAAAGATGGAGTCTGTGAGAGGTCTTGACCCCAAGCAAGCAAAGCCCCAAAAGAAAGTGAGGGATCTTAAGACATTGCCAATGCACCCCAGGACTCACACATCCACAGGTAGTAGAGCATCCTGCATATCCGCTGGTAGTCGGCAGGGATCTCCGTGGAGAAGTCCTGGTAGAAGCAGGGTTTCACAGGGCACCAGGAGGGCAGTGGTGGCCAGTTGTTGTCTCTCACTGTGTACAAAAGGGTTCAGCCTCATCAGTTGCACAGAAGAAAGTATACACACCCCAGTTTATAGGCAAAACAAAGCTTGCAGAGGTGCCCCCACAAGCAGAGTTCAGAAGTTTCAGGGGGCTTCGAGGAACATGAAGTGGGAGCACAAGGACCCCAGAGAGACACCCACAGGTTTGCTCCAAGATGAGTCCCAACTACACTGGGTAATAGAGGAAGCTAAATTTACTAACTGATGTGTTTGTTTCTTTCAAGCCTGTGAGGTAGCCCTGACTATTACTGAATGTAGACCAGGCCGGCCTTGAACTCATAGAGATCTGCCTACTTCTACCTCTTGAGTGCTGGGATTAAAGGTGAGCTACCATACTGGTTTAAAAAAGTATTTTTATTAATGATCAGCTGTTGCTACTTTGTTTCCAACCCAACTGCCCGGTAAAAGAAATCTCAACTCAATCAGTAACAAAACAAGCTATAAGCCTAGATTGGGCAGATTTCCCATTACACTACTCTATTTCCATCTATATTATCCAATATAACTTGCGGTTTCTCCAGGCCACGAGCTTCTCTTTCTGCAGCTTCTCTGTCCATCCCTCCTAGCTCGTCTCCTTCCCGTTGATCCCCCGTGGCTCCTCCCCTAAGCTCTCAGCTCCTCCCTCTTCCTCCAGTCCAAGCATTGGCTCAAGCCTTTATTTGAAAAGTTAAGGTGGGAAGAAGGTTCACAAGGCAACTCCTTACCTACAGCCCCTCTGAGGAGTGGAATTAGCATCAAAATACAAGCCGAGGGCTAACCACAACAATCAGCTCTTAAGCAGGATAACCACAGTTGTCATCATAAGCCTGTAAAAGTCAGGCAACCACCATCTTGGGGAGTTCAACTGCACTCTTCTGCAAAAGTATTTGTCCCAGCTGGACTTGTGGGGAGGAGCAGGAGGCTCTCATCTAAATACCCAGCCACTCCCTACTGTAAGTTTTATGCAATTCTGCCTTTATTGTACATGGCCTTGGGGAGAAGCTACACTATATAGGGTAGAGGGCCCCATGTATGCCACTACAGGGAAGTCTTCCTCCCTGCTGGATAGGACTTTCCAGGGACAGCCCATTGTGGGAGGAGCACTCACCGCCCTGTAGTAACCTCTCACCCATGCTCTGTTAGGAACCAGTAAACTCACTAGTTCCACAGAGGAAACGTTGGTGGAACTGTACCTCAGCTTGTCACTGGGACCTCATTTATAGCTCCTTCTGGGGAGGAGTTTTAGCAACGACATGGAACTGAGCCCAGGGAATCTAAGACTTTCTGCGCCGGGAAGGAATACAGAGATACCTCCACCCGTCAGGCCCGCTCTGCTCATCTTCCAATTTCCGCCTTCCTTCTTTCCACCCAGAACCAGCACCCTTCCTTCCCTCCTTCCTTCCTTTTTTTTTTTTTTTTTTTCAGATGTAGTCTCTTTGTATATTATATATGGCCTTGGCTGGCCTGGAACTTGGAGCAATCCTTCTGCCTCTGCCTCCAGTGTGCTGGGGTTACAGATCTGCCATACAGGTCACTATGCTGAGCTCCCCAAACCAACATGCTTCTAAAATCAAGATGCCCCATGAAGGTGGTTCAGAGTACCCCTCGTGCCGGGTAGAGCAAGCTGGACCCCAACTGTCTCTGTTACCATGCAAATTCGCCGCCGAGTTCTGCAACTCTCGCTCCTTGCGTTCCAGCTCGGCAGCTTTTCTGTCTAATTCTTCCTGCTGCCGGAGCAGGCCTGCCTGGGCTGCAGCTGCAACAGCCTAGAAAGAACAGGAGCAGGGGACAGCCAGCAATGAGAAAGAGACAGTGTGAGCCCAGGCAGACCAGCAGAGGCACTTACCCGGGCAGGGAGAGCTAGCAGGTGGGTCAGGGCAGTCGGGCCCAATAAAGTGTCTTGGGCATTAAGAAATAATATCATGGGCGTGCCTGGGTGACCCTGCCCACTGCCCTTATACCACCTTTGACCCCCCTCCAGCCCTTGCGGGGCTCTCCATTCCCTCCCCCATCTCCCATGGCTCATCTAGCCCCCCATATTGAAGTCCAGGCTACACAGAATTGTACTGTCCTTTGGTAAAAGCACGGGAGCCCAACCTGAAGCCGGAAAGCCAGAGTACTGAAGCTAGAGGGAAACCTGAAGCAAAGTGTGTGCAAAGTGGAAGCCACGCTAGGCTGCCGCCGGCAGGAAGCACAGAGGGAGGACAGACATGGGGCGGGCCACAGGCACCAGAGCCTCAGCAAGTCACAGCAAAGTAGCCTCCCTCCCCACTGCCCGGAGCTGCCTCCCAGGCCCACCTGAACAACGTCTGGCCATACCCTGGGGACAGGCCATGATACGTGGCCCTTCTCTACCTGACTTTCATGGCACGAAGAGGCCAAGCTTTGTCACCTCTGCAGAAGAGCAGAGCCTGTCATTGGCAGATCAGGGACTCTCGGGTGAGGCTGAGCAGAGCTGGACTGTCACCCGTTTGGCCCCATCTTCCTCCTGAAGGATGAGACTATGGTCCTCTTTGGGGGAGCAGGAGTGGCCATCCCACAGGATGACAACTAGGCCTGTGTATACCCATGCACATTTCAGCAAAGCAGTTCTCCAGAGAGTGAAGTTTGCCTCCCTGGGAGTGAACTTCAGACACTGGGATTAGAACTGGCCCTAGCCTCATCTCCCTGTGCTGTTGGTAGAACAGAGGCAGGGTCTCTGCATCCCATAATCCCCGAGGAGTTACCCCACACACAGGGAACGTCTCACCTCAGGGTTCCAGGACCCAGCCTGGGCAGGCTCAGGTGCCCAGCCCACCCTCATCTTGCTCATCTACACTGGGCCTACCTTCGGAAGCTTGCGCATGTAGCTGTCCCTGGGAATACTATCTCCTTCTAGTAGCATCTGCCTCTCTGAGGGCTCACCCGCTGCCAGGAATCGGGCAGGCAGAAACTTGCTGGCCTGTCTAAGCAGGAGCTGCAATACACAACTCCACTGTGGGCCATGCTCACCAAGGCAGGGAGAAGTCAGGGGGGGAAGGGGGACAGGCAGGGTGACAGAGGTCAGCGTTAGGCACAAGCAGACAAAGTTCACCAGACTCAGTGAAGGGACTAAGGCAAATAGGACAGAAGGCAGGAATAAATGAGGGTAAAAAAGGGAGGGGCCAGGCATGCAGCTTGGTGACAGAGCACTTGTAAGGCCCTGGGCTTCACTGGCAGCACCACAAACAAAAAAAGAGGCAGAGCCGGGCAGTGGTGGCACATGCCTGTACTCCCAGCACTTGGGAGGCAGAGGCAGGTGGACCTGTGATTTCGAGGCCAGCCTGGTCTACAGAGTGAGTTCCGGGACAGCCAGGGGCTACACAGAGAAACCCTGTCTTGAAAAACCAAAAGAAAAAAAAACAAAAACAAAAAATAGACAGATTCTGTGCCCTGAGAAGGACCTGGAGTGGTGCAACAGGACAGGTGTTCTCTGCAGACACCAGGGGTCCCAGCCTGGTGAGTGGAACTTACTCTGGGGGCTGGGGGTTGGGTAGGAGGAGTGAGGCTGTAGTGTGGCTCCAAAGAAGCTTACAAGAAGCCTCAGGGATGAAGGCCCTTTCCCTGCCCCAACCCTAAAGGTTCAACTATGAACCTGGGTGATTCCCACTTGCATGGGAGAGGCCAAAGGACTCCTGGCCAGTAAGTACCTGGGGTGTTGGCTGTGCTGGCTCCACTGAGGGCTGGAGAACTGCTGGCTGGGAGGACCCAGGAGCTTGTGTGACAGGAACTGTTGTCGCTGCATTTGTCTGAGTGGGGCAAAGGAAGGAAATGAGTGGGTTCCACTTGTGGTAAAGCCACTGTGAGGATCTGATCTGGACTCTCCTCTGCAACGTGACCTCTAACCCACACCCCTGGCCTTGCTAGGTACCAGGCTCTCCAGCATTGCCCGGCACCACCACGTCTCAGAACCCAAAGAACTTCAGCCGCATTGGAGACATCTCCACTCTTCCCTTACCCCAAGTTCACTTTAGGACTGTCCCTGTGAGGACAACAACTCTCCAGAGCTGTTCTTTCCCTGCCATAGTCCTTGCTCCAGACACCCTGGCACCTCCCGCTAATACATATGCCACTATCTCCCAGAAGACTACGTGACTCAGAAAGGACATGGTCACCAACCTCTGAGAAGGGATTGAACTCAGCCAGGCCACTCTGAGGAGCACTGGTCAGCTGGGTCACAGAGGGATCCTGGGAAGAAGGAAAGAAGCATTAGATGCCGACAAGAGGAAACAGCCCTGACCAGGGGACAGCGAGCAACCCGGTGTCCCACATATCCCGGTTCCCGGCCTGCCCTGCAACAAAGTCTCTTCATCCGAATCCCTTCACCTTTTCTGGAAATAGTTAGCCCACACAGGCTCTCTCAGTGCCAGATTCAGAGGGGACCACAGCGTTTAACCTGGGAAGGTTTTTTTTCCCACTTGGGTGAGGAGGGCTAAAATGGGTGGAAGTAGAGACCATCCTGTACTATTTATTTTTTATTGTTCTGTTTTCTAGTGCTGGAGATGGAACCCAGGGCCTTGTAATTGTGAGGTTCAACCACTGAGCTAAGTTCCCAAACCCATTTTATTTCTTAGTCTACAGAAAGCATTTTATTCCTCTTCTTTTATAGAGGAAGGTTAAAGGTTCTGGAATGGGCACAAGCTACTGACTGCCAACACTGCCCATTAAATCAGGCACACTTGCTAGGAGGGAGAAGATCTCAGACGAAAAGCCAGAAAAATGTTTCCTTTCCTTTTCTTTTTTAAAAATTAGTTACTTAGTTTATGTATATGAGCACATTGTAGCTGTCACCAGACATATCAGAAGAGCCACCCTGTGGTTGCTGGGAATTGAACTCAGGGCCTCTGGAAGAGCAGTCAGTGCTCTAACTGCTGAGCTCTCTCTCCAGTCCCTCTCCTTTTTTTTTCTTAAAAAAAAAAAAAATAAATAAATTCTAAACCTGGCATAGTGTTATACACATTCAATCCCTGTATTTCAGAGGCAGAGGCAGGTGGATCTCTGAATTCCAGGCTGGCCTGGTCTACAAAGAGAGTTCCAGGACAGAGGACTACACAGAAACCCTGAGAGAAAGGGAGGGAGAGAATGAAAGAAAACGCCTTATAGCTAGTGTGGCAGCTTGTCTGTATGTAGTCTTAACAGTCTGAAGGCTGAGGCAGAAGGATCAGGATCCAAAGAGTTCTAGGCCAGCCTCGGCTTACATACCAATTCCTGGCCAGGCTGGGGTATAAAATAAGATAATGGGATCATGTCTCAAAAAAAGAAAAAAAAAATAGCTGGGCGTGGTGGCGCATGCCTGTAATCCCAGCACTTGGGAGGCAGAGGCAGGTGGATTTCTAAGTTCAAGGCCAGCCTGGTCTACAGAGTGAGTTCCAGGACAGCCAGGGCTACACAGAGAAACCCTGTCTCGAAAAACCAAAAAAAAAAAAAAAAAAAGAAAGAAACAGACATCATCAGCAGAATACTGTCTGTCCTGTCTGTCCTGTGTTTCTAGCCTTCTGCTTCTGCCCTGCTCTTTGCTTAAGTGGCCCTTTTGGTGACAATGGCAGTTCATCCTGCCTGTCCTATAGCAGGAAGCCTCCCCACTTCCTGATCATGGTTAAGGGCTTCAGTTCTTACTGTAGAGACATGCGGGAACTCTGGGGGAACAGCTGTGAGAGGCCAGAATGCCCTGGCTGAGTCGCTACAGTTCATTCCCAGACATACATCTTTTGTTTTGTTTTGCCTGACAGAGTTTAATGTACTCAAATTGTAAAGAGCAGGATGGCCTTGATAGTGATCTTCATGATCCCACTTCCCAAACGCTGGGATTACAGCGTGTACCACCACACCTTGCTCTACAGACCCGATTTTTTTTTTTTTTTTTTTTGGATTTGGTTTTTTTGAGACAGAGTTTCTCTGTATAGCCCTGGCTGTCCTGGAACTCACTCTGTAGACCAGGCTGGCCTCGAACTCAGTAATCCACCTGCCTCTGCCTCTGCCTCCCAAGTGCTGGGATTAAAGGCGTGCGCCACCACTGCCCGGCTGACCCAATTCTTAAATATGGTGTCAGTGTCATAGACACTCAGAGAGCAAACCACCCAGTTCACAGACAGGTATAGAAAAAACACTGGTCACAAAGTAGCTTATCTGAGGACTGGAAGGTGGGAGCTGGCTTCCTACTCTGAAACTGAACAGAGCTAAGTATCAATTCCCCATGTGACCTCGGGCTTTTCTATACAGCAGTTCTATCTCCCCGGTGGGACCAGCTCCTAGACTAAGACTGTGCCTGACTGCCCCTTGGAGCACACCCAGAGTGAAGCGGCAACTGCAATTCCCTGGGTCTTTAGACAGCTTCATCTGAAGATGCTGCAGCTCCTTCCAGCCTCCGCCAGACTGTCCTGACTGCTGGACACCTACCTCTGCTTTGGTGGTTCCCGTAACTCAGGCAAAGTGACAAAGTGAGGTTCTGGGAGTTACCCAAAGACGTGGGGATTGGTCCTAAGAGTCTTCTCCCAGAACCAGCTGGCCTGTGGAGGGGGGGGGGAATGGGGAAGGGATGGGGATGGTTTCTGGCTCAGGGTCTGCCCCCTTTCAAAGGCGGCAGATACCTGTCAGTGGAAGCAAGCCCAAGCCACTGCAATCAGACCCACCAGCCAAGGAACTGGCTACTAGTCTGTCATCACAGGACATAGGACCCAAGAGACAGCTCAGGTAGCAGTTTCAGGGGCTGGCACATATACGCCTGGCTAAGGTGTACTGTGCATGTTAATAGGCAGCTTAAAGCTCAAGGCAAGATGACATTTCTATGACAATAACAGTCAGGTGAGGGGCTGGAGAGATGGCTCAGCAGAAGAGCACTGACTGCACTTCCAGCGGTCCTGAGTTCAATTTCCAGCAACCACATAGTGACTCACAACCATCGGTAACAGGATATGATGCCCTCTTTGGGTGTGTCTGAAGAGAGCCACAGTGTACTCACATACATTAACTAAATAAATAAATCTTAAAAAAAAAAAAAAACCCAAAAAACAGCTGGGCGGTGGTGGCGCACGCCTTTAATCCTAGCACTTGGGAGGCAGAGGCAGGCGGATTTCTGAGTTAGAGGCCAGCCTGGTCTACAGAGTGAGTTCCAGGACAGCCAGGGCTATACAGAGAAACCCTGTCTCGGGAAAAAAACAAACAAAACAAACAAACAAACAAAAACAGTTAGGTGGCAGATTCTTGAGGTAGGATAGAGATAACAGAGATGTGGCTGTCCTGTCCAAATGATCCTCCTGCTCCCCTTCTTTTCTAATGTCTGCAACATCTGGACCTGGAATCATAACCAGGCTCATCTTACATGGCCTGTTCAGACTCGAGTGCTCTGCAGCTGGGGGCGTGTGCGCCTGGCCCATCCTCAGGCTCCTTGGGGGTTGGTGAGGGGCTTACCGCAGAGCACCATCACAGGAAAGCTTTGAGAGCAAATGGCACACGAGCGCCTCTTTCTCTTAACGGACTGCCTCACGATAGGAGACATGCAGAACAACAGTGGCCTAAGAACTTGGAGGTGCCTTGTATGGGACCAGATGAGCTAAAACACTGACACATGGTCCTTCCCCTGTAAGGAAACCTGGACTCTCCCTGGAAGCTGTAGGTGGCTTCAAGAGAGGCTGAAACTAGGTGAGAATCGGGAAGGAGGGAGGGAGAAAGGGGAGTTGACAGTTTTGGGTACCCACTATGTGCCAGGTTCAGCACTTATTGACATTACTGTGAATTCTATTCACCCAAACTTGATCACTGTGTCTTATCACCAGCAGGTTCTATCAGCCTTTCTCAACTTGCTTTAATTTCTTCTTTTTATTTATTTATTTTTGAGAAACTCCGTATCACAAGATTCCACTATCTACAGTGCCCTCGGAACCCCACCCTTAGTCAAGTCCCTCTCTGTGTAGCTCAGTCTATCTTGGAACTCGGTATTGTTTTCCAGTCTGTTTGTGAACTCAAACCTTCTGTATGGCCTCTCCAGAGATGAGATTACAGGTATATGCAACCATGACCAACTCTGATGACTGAGCTTCTCTCCTTTGTGTCTATGATGTACTGATGGGCTGACGAAATGGCTCAGTGGGCAAAGGAGCTTGCCACCAAGTCTGAGTTTGATCCCTGAAACCTACGTAGCAGAAGGAGAGAATGAAGTTCTTTGACCTCCACACATGCCGGTACACACATAAAAGGAAGGAAAGGAATGAAGGAATGAAGGAGGGAGGAAGGGAGGAAGTCTTCGTTATATTCCACTCTGTAAGACTCTGGTTAGCTTGTGTGTTCTATGGCTCTGCCAAGGAAGGCGACCATAAAGTCCCTCACTTAACCTTGACCACAGCCATGTAAGAGACCAGTACCCCTGAGGGAGCTGGGAAAGCCTAGGCTCAGGGTAGGGATGGTAACTCTTCAGGATCTCTGGAGCGGGGGCTGAACAGATGTGCACTTGAGCCGGGCGTGGTGGCGCACGCCTGTAATCCCAGCACTCTGGGATGCAGAGGCAGGCAGATTTCTGAGTTCGAGGCCAGCCTGGTCTACAAAGTGAGTTCCAGGACAGCCAGGACTACACAGAGAAACCCTGTCTCAAAAAAAAAAAAAAAAAAAAAACAGATGTGCACTTGATGCTCTTCCAGAGGAGCCACGCCCGATCCCCAGCACCCACATGGTGACTCGCAGCCATCTGTAAGCCCAGTTCAAGGAGATTCCATGCTGGCCACACGCGCGCGCGCGCATACACACACACACACACACACACACACACACGCACACACGCTCGAGGTACACAGGCAAACACCTGTGCACATAAAAAACAATCTCAGAGCAGTGTCTGAGCTAGACTCTGAATTCAGGTCTGACTCTAGGGACAGGACAGTAAGCAGAGACTGCAAAGGCTGTGGGACAAATAGAAGGTGATCGATCACTACGTGGATGAAGTGAATGAATTCTATTCCCAAAAGGCATGAGCATAACTAAAACTTTGAAGAGCTAGAGCCGGGGGCACGTCTTTAGTAAGACACACACAGAATCTTTCATCTCTCCCAGTCACAAAACTTAAGTTACCAGCATCAACTTTTCCTATTC
Organism: Apodemus agrarius; assembly: GCA_964023405.1. Lineage (NCBI taxonomy): Eukaryota > Metazoa > Chordata > Mammalia > Rodentia > Muridae > Apodemus > Apodemus agrarius. Next base: position 60,579,037 of record OZ030012.1, on the reverse strand, counting down.
ATGAGCACCACTTGGATCTTAAGTGGGTCAAGCAGTTATTTAAAAGGATGGTGAGGTCTAAGTTTCACCTACAAAGAAGTAATCTAAAACCTCTTCAGCTGCTCAGACTGGAACAACAACGCCAACGCCGTTTACTGACTGTATAAGAGGGGGAAGAAAAGTTCCTAGTTAGCTCTTTACATTTCCTGAATAGTTACAGAGGGAAGAAGTTCCATGCTAAGAGAAGCGGGACACAGCTCTTTCCCTCTTAAGAGTTCATGGTATGGTAGACTAGTAGCTAAGACTAAATGCCAAGAGTGTGCTGGGATGGGGTTTAGTGTGATTGACAGGAGGAGAGGGAGATACCTCAGAGAGCTGGGAGGAGGTGGGTAGGATGGTTAGCTTTAACTGTAAATTTGTTTCAACCTTATAATCATCTGGGAAGAGAGTCTCAATTAGATATTGTCTACTTGAGTTGGTTTGTGGGTTTGCCTGTGGGAGGGCTATCTTAGGTTAATTGGTATGGGAAGCCACTGTGGGTGGCACCATTCCCTATGCAGGAGGGGGATCCTGAACTATGTAGGAGTAGAGAAACCAAGCTGGGCACAAGCAAACAAGCAAGCATATATACACTAGTTTCTCTTTGCTCTTTAACTGCAGATGTGATTCCTAGCTGTTTGAAATTCCTGAGTTAACTTCTCCATACTGTTGGACTGTAATGTGGATTTACAAGCTGAAATAAACCCCATTCTCCTCTAAGTTGTTCTTTGTGAAGGTATTTTATCACAACAGCAGAAATAAAACTAGAGTAGTGGGGTTCCCAGAAGAAAGCAAGAGGGTAAGTAAAGGCCCAGGGAGGCAGGCCAACAGCAGGGAAGAGAAGCATTTCTCTGTGGGCAGGGTGTGAGGGCCCTGGGCGAAGCATGGCTGAGCTGGAGCTTACAAGGGTCTCTTTACTGGTTTGGAGGGAAATCTCTTATCATATATTTCATAAATCCTGGCTAGGCCTGAGCCTCCGGGACGTCCCTGCTTTCCCATGTTATATTCCACCTGAGCTCCTACTGTGAGACTGATTCCAGGCTCCAAACAAGCACATTAACCACTTCGGCTCTGGTATGGTAATCCACACCAGTAGAACCCACACTTGGGAGGTTGGCGGAACACTAAGCCACCCTCGGCTATACCACAGTGACTCTAAAGCCAGATCAGGCTACATAGCAAGACCCTGTCTCAAAACAGAACAACAAAACAAAACAAAAAAATTCATGCAGACAAACAAGAAGGGCCCTTTATAAAAGCGCCAAGTTAACTCGGTCAAACGTAATCCCATGAAAAGGCTGGCAGAGGGCACATCAAAAGAATGAAGCGGACATGGGAGCTCTTTCCCATCTTCCAAAGTTCATAGAATGGGAGGGACATGGGAGCTCTTTCCCATCTTCCAAAGTTCATACGATAGCATCACTTTTACCTAAAAACACAAGGGTTAGAGGAGGGATGTGTGGAGGGAAAAAGTTAGGGATGCAGCTCGCTGTGGGGAAACTGCTTGTTCAGCAAGCGTGGAGCCCGTGGTGTGACTGTTGGCACAGCACTGCTGGGCAGGACAGCGCACACCTGCCGTCTCAGCACTCGCGCTGAAGCAGGCTGCTCAGAGTTCAAGCCCTGATGGGTCTCTGAAATGGAGGCCAGCCTGCTGGTTATTGATTGATTGATTGACTGATTGATTGATTGTATATGAGTACACTGTAACTGTCTTCAGACACACCAGAAGAGAGCATTGGATCCCATTGCAGATGGTTGTGAGCCACCATGTGGTTGTCAGGAATTGAACTCAGGAACTCTGGAAGAGCAGCCAGTGCTCTTAACCACTGAGCCACCTCTCCAGCCCACCAGCCTCGTTTATACAGTAAGCTTTAGGCCAGCTAAGATCACACAGTGAGACCCTGTCTGTAAATATAAACACACAGGCCCATCACGGTATCACACACCTGTAACCCAGCATTTAGGAGACTGAAGCAGGGAGATTTGCCTTGAATTTGAGGCTAGCTTTGGCTACATGATGGTAACTAAACCCCATCTCCAAAAAGGGGAACAGGGATAGCAGGCCCTCGAGAGCCTATCTGAGGGCAAAGCATACTCTAGGTCTCCTCTCTGCCACAGGCAGTGATGTCGAGTGCTCTAGAGACGACAGGAGCTTCTCGGTCCTGTTCCCAGCTTCAGGCTTTTGGGCCCCGAACCCCTCCTGTGGACAGTCTAGCTTCAGTTTGTACCACCTCCTTCCTCCTACTTCCTCCTGTCCATTCCCTACACAAACCAATCCACAAAACCCAGAGCGGGGACCACCAAGAAGCAGCCTTAGTCTTGCCACTGAGAAGAAGCAGTGCAGAGCATCAAACCCGATCTCCACTGAGCCAGGTAGCAGTAAAGGCAGCAGTGTCACATGGGAGCTGGGCGCATTACCACAGGTGTTCTTTAACTGGCCTCAGACCTCCTAAGCTCTAAAAAGAACATGCTGTGTTCAGGGAATGAGAAGGGTGTACTTGGGTATTTTGCTTAGTTTTCTTTTTTAGAGACAGGGTCTCATGGTGTAGTCCTGCTTGCCTCCAAAGCACAGGATCTGACTGCCTCTGCCTCTTGATTGCTGATCAAGATGTGCACACCACCACATCTGGCTTAGTTTCCAGTTTTGTATTGGTGGCGGTTTGAGTATGGATGGCCCGGGGAGTGGCACTACTAGGAGGTGTGTCACTACGAGGGTGGGCTTTGAGACCCTCCTCCTAGATGCCTGGGAGTCAGTCTTCTCCTGTTCCCCTTTGGAACAAGATGTAGAACTCTCAGCTCCTCCAGTGCCACGTCTGCCTGGATGCTGCCATGCTTCCTGCCTTGATGATAATGGACTGAACCTCTGAACCTGTGAGCCAGCCTCGTTTAAATTCCTAAGGGTTGCCTTGGCCATGGAGTCTGTTCATAGCAATGGAAACCCTAAGACAGCATTGCTGACTCATTAGTTTGTTTTTTCTTTTCTCCCTTTCTCTCTCCCTCTCCCTCTCTCTTTCTCTTCCTTTCTTTCTATTTGAGGATAACCCTGATCCCCTTGAGGATGACCCTGATCCCGACTCTCTGTCCTACTACCCAAGTGCTGAATTATAAGCTTACGCCACCACACCCAGCCTAGAAGAAGGTCAAGGAGGCTTAGAGGTGAGAGTGTAAAGAGAGAATAGTCAGAAGTATCAGGAAACCAGCCCGAGAGGCCCAGGGCCAGACTGGAGCAGTTAGGACCTGACCTCAGTGACAGGAGGAAAGTCACAGGAGTTTGAGCAGGGCATACCGTGACCATTCTGGTTATCATCAGGGGCGTGCAGTGTGCAGGAAAGCATGCCTGGCCGTGACTGCTGACCTGAATAAGGGGGTTAAAGTATGGGACAGCAGCTCGGCAAGGAAGAGTTAGGAACTCTGGAGACCTGCGGTAGATGTTACAGGCTCAGCAACTCAAAGTTGGTTAAAAATGGAAAGGCTGCCAGGGAACCGGCTTTCGGGCTGTGTGGGAAGAGAGAGGAGCTCTGTAGATTCTGGACCACAGAGGAGGTGTCTGTGCAGTATATCTGGCTGGCACGTCTAGAAAGGTGTGGATGTGAGCTGCTGGAGACATTTCCAGAGCTTAGAGCGAGCTGAGGACTGGTGAGATGCTATTCTGAGGACACTGAAGTAGAAGCAGAAGACTGAGAACCAGGCCCAAGTGGAAGAGACAGGAAATGGAAACAGCCTGAGATAAATCAGAGGCAGCAGGCAGAGACATCCTGAAGAGTCAAGCCAGGCAGGCATGTGTCACCCAAGCTGCAGAGACTCCACAGGCTCACAGAGAGGACAGGTCCTGGGTGTGGCTGAGATACTGGGTGCGGTTGTGTAGTCTACAATCTCAGTACTCAAGAGGTGGAGACAGAAGGATCAAGAGTTCATCTTTGGCTCCAAGTTGAGTTCCAGGCCAGCCTGGGCTAAGTGAGACTTTGTCTTATGGAAAAAATTTAAAAAGCCAGGCACGGTGGCACATGTATTAGCTCTAGGGAGGCAGGCAAGTAAATTTCTGTAAATTCTAGGACAGCCTGGTCTACACAGTGAGTTCCAGGCCAGCCAGGGCTACATAGTGAGATCCTGTCTCAAAACAAACAAACAAACAAACAAACAAACAAACAACAGTTGCTGTGGAGCCACGGCCATAAGGCTATTAAATCTGCCCACATTTCTGAGCCCTAATGAAAAAATCCTAATATTCTTTTTCTTCTTTTCTCTCTCTCTCTCTTTCAAATAGTGGCCAAAACCTAAGCATGACATCTCACAACTTAATGCCAACTCCAGACAGCTGCGCAGATGGAGCTGCCCCGGCCTTTACGCATAAAGCTCACTTTGGGCTTTCTCAGACTCACTGAAGCCGCCCGCTTTCACCTCACAGCTGCTTGCTGACCTCCACTGAAGAACTGAAAAGGCGTGGCTGTCTTCCTCTTCTCCATGTCCCTCTCACTGGTGGGTGCCAAGGTTTACAGCTTGCTTGCTCTGTTATTTTTCTCTCAAACTCTAGAGATCTCTAAACTCTAATTGTCAGAGACAAGAGTACAGGATCTAAGACTGAAGAGGCCCCTGGGTGACAGACGGAATACAGAGGTGACTTCTTAAAGAAGTGACTTTTGGTTCTTGCTGTTCGCTCCAAATCCCTTGTCTGCTTGTCCCGCCAGCCTTCTGCCTTCCACCGCAGCCCCTTCCCGGCACAGGGCTCTGCTCTTCCTGGGATCCCTCACAAGCTCCTGCCCTCAGCTGTCCTCCTCCAGGAGTCTTAGTGCTCAGCTCTGCCAGACAGACGACAAGCTCACTTCCCTTCTCTCTGGGACCAGCAGGTGGAGCGGCGGCGGCCGGGCTTCTGGCGCGCATAAAGATGTGAACAACTCTAGGGGGTGCCTGATGCCCAAGGCTCACCTTGTACTGTGCTCGGGACTCTTCCCTGAGTATCCTGGTTAAATATTAGCATCCTCTGAACAATCGATAATCCTATGCACAGTAACTCCAAAGAAAATTTAACAAGTGTAGAGTCCAAGTCTTCTGGACCTCTAGCCAAGTTCTAACGGCCGCCTGGCTCCAGGAGCCAGGCATAAAGGCAGCAGCACCGCCATCTGGGGAGCTGTCGGGAGTTGGCATTAAGCGGTGAGACTTGCCATTTTCAAATTTCTTTTTTCCCCCTTTAAAAATTTTTAAAGATTTTATGTGTACAGGAATTTTGCCTCTATGTCTGTGTACCATGTACATGCCTGATCCCTTTGGAGGCCAGAAGAGGATGTTGAATTCCCTGGAAATGGAGTTACACACAGTTGAGAGTCACAGACTGTGGGTGCTAGGAATCGAAGCAAGGTTGTCTGGAAGGACAGCCAGAGCGCTTCCACCACTGAGCCATGGCTCCAGAGGCATTTTCAAACTTCCTAAGACAATGCTCCTGTCCTGCAGTAAGTTCCACGAGGTCCTTAAACCGGATGTTGTGGAACACACATTCCAGCACTGTAGAAATGGAGGCAGAAGAATTAGGAGTTCAAGGACAGCCTCGGTTACACAGCGAATTAGAGATCAACCTGGGATAAAGACGCCCTAACTCAAAGGGTCTATTTGTGATTCTGAGAATTCCCAAATCTCAGTCAAGCTGGATGCGATCCTTTCTGGGAAGTGGCACAGGCCTTAGTGTCTATAAGGGAACCTCAGGTCACTGTTTGCACGATCACCTTGCTGTCATCGTCATCCTTTGCAGGAGGGAATTGTTCTGCACTCCAGGGAGGCAGCCACAGCACCGAGATTAAGCAGCAATGTGTGAAAGCGAGACTGTGAGACTTGGCGAGCCCAGGCTCTGAAAGACTGCCTCTGCTCAGCGCCAGCACCCCTTCACAACCCCTCCCGGGACCCAGCCTGCGCTGCTGTAATCTGGCAGAATGCTTGGAGAAAAGCAGCCTGGCATTTGCTTGGGTGGTCTGATTTGTGTGGACCGCTAGGGGGGAAGAAAAGGACAGTACAATGCCTCCTCTTTTTAGCTTTCCACCTCTGCATCACTTGACAAGACTCGTGAGAAACATCTGTGAGCAGACAGCCTGGAATCATTCCAACTGAGGGACCCAAACATCCAGAGGGCGAGGAGCAGATGTGCCACGATTAACAGAGGAACCAGGGTGTGCACATGGAGGCTGGGAAAGCGCTAAGGCTTGGCTCGCAGCTTCCTGCTTCCTCCTAGGGGTTTGGGGTGCCCCTGCCACTCTCCAAGGACTTCAATTTCCACTCAGGGCTCTTTCTTGGAAGGACACTTTCTAATAATCCCAACTGTGCCTATTTGCAAGGAAGGGGTTTATGGACTGCACTGGGAGGGGGAGCGGGGAACAGGGGCATCCTAACAAACCTGGATAAGGGGCTGGGAGAAAGGTATCAGGAAATGGCTGCCTTTGCAGGTGTGAAGACCTGAGCTGGATACCCAGAACTCCCTTTTTAAAAACTTTTTGAGCCGGGCAGTGGTGGCGCACGCCTGTAATCCCAGCACTTGGGAGGCAGAGGCAGGCAGATTTCTGAGTTCGAGGCCAGCCTGGTCTACAGAGCGAGTTCCAGGACAGCCAGGACTACACAGAGAAACCCTGTCTCGAAAAACCAAAAAAACAAAAAAAAACAAAAAAAAAACAAAAAACTTTTTGAGCCGGGCAGTGGTGGCACAGACCTGTAATCCCAGCACTCTGGGAGGCAGAGGCAGATGGATTTCTGAGTTCGAGGCCAGCCTGGTCTACAGAGTGAGTTCCAGGACAGCCAGGGCTACACAGAGAAACCCTGTCTCAAAAAAACAAAAACAAAAACAAAACAAAAAACTTTTTGAGAGAGGGTCTCGCTGAATATCCCTGGCTGGTCTGACACTCACTATGTAGCCAAGGCTTGTCCCAAACTCATGGTGACTGCTTGCATCTGCCTCTATAATTCTAGGATTAAACGCATGTTACCACATGCCTGACTAGAACTCTCATTTAAAAACAAAACAAAAAGCCAGAACCCCTCCAGTAGGGGCTGGAGAGGTTAAGAGTGCGTGCTGTTCTTCCCGTTTCTAGCACCCATATCGGATGGCTCACAGCTACCTGTATGTAACTCTAGCTCCAAGGATCTAATGCCTCCTTCTGTGCCCTCCTCCCCTGGCCACCAGCATGTATGTGGCATACATATATGTACACATGCACATATCACATATGTACACTAAACCAGACACTTCTGTCATCCCAGCACTGGGTAATCCCAAGACAGGTAGTTCCTGAGCTCAGTGGTCAGCCATGTTCTAGACCAGTAAGAGACAATCTAAAACAAAAAGTGAGGAGTGCTTGAGGAAATTAAAACAAAGTTCTCAGCCGGGCAGTGGTGGCGCACGCCTTTAATCCCAGCACTTGGGAGGCAGAGGCAGGTGGATTTCTGAGTTCAAGGCCAGCCTGGTCTACAGAGTGAGTTCCAGGGCAGCCAGGGCTACACAGAGAAACCCTGTCTCGGAAAAAAAAAAAAAAAAAAAAAACACCAAAGTTCTCTAACCTTTACACACCTGCATACACATGAACACACACAGAAAAAAAATAACTTGGGCAACTTCAAAGACGCTTGGCAGTTTCACTGGCTTTTTTGAGTGTCAGCAGAAACAGGTTCCGTGGTCGAGCAACTCTGAGAAATGCTGGGTCAGATGTCTTCACTGAGGAGTTTCTCAGGGCTTTAACCAAACTGGCAAGGCCTGTCAACGTCCATGAAAAATGTGATAGGGGAGAACTTCTCAAACCCACTTGACCATAGAACAGAGTACCTTCAAAGTTCAAAATATACCGCCTAAACATATTGCCTTAAAAACCCTATATTGAGGCCAGGAGTCGTGGTGTACACCTTTAGTCCCAGCACCGGGGAAGCAGACACAGGCAGATCTCTGAGTTCAAGGACAGCCTGCTGTACAGAGTGAATTCCAGAATAGCCAGGGTTACACAAAAAGACCCCATATCTCAAAACAAAAGTGGTCACGTGTGATGCCAAATACCTCTAATCCCAGAACTTGGGAGACAGAAGCAGGTAGATCTATCTGAGTTCTAGGCCAGCCTGGGCTATGACACAGACACACACACAGACACACACACACTCTATAAGGGACTGCCCTAAGGTAGAGTACTTGTGTAGCATACTCAAAGACACTGGGCTCAATTCTCAGCAACAACAAAACAAAATAAACAATAAAATCTAGAGACTGGAGAGATGGCTCAGCAGTCAAGAGTACTGACTGCTCTTTCAAAGGTCCTGAGTTCAAAACTCAGCTATGACATGGTGGCTCACAACCATCTGTAATGAGATCTGATACCCTCTTCTGGGGTGTCTGAAGACAGCGACAGTGTACTTACATATAATAAATAAATAAATCTTTAAAAAAAACTGTCCTATTCCATCCCTTCACACCAAGAGATGGCAAGATGGCGAGATGGCGAGATGGCAAGATGGCTTAGGACAAGATGGCTCACTAAACCTAACTCCCTGAGTTCGATTCCTGAGGTTCATGGTGGAAGCAAAGGACTGACTCCTGCAAGTTGTCCTCTGACCTCTGTCCTCTGACCTCTGTCATGCACCACAGCAGGGACATGTTAAATAGACGTAAAGCATTTTTAAAAGTTTGAAAGCTTAGGGAATGCTGATTTGATGACCACTGCCAACACTCATTTCAAGAAGGAAAGGTTAGACTGGCAAGGTCTCCCAGCACTCTGAGGCAGAAGAAAGAGGACTACTGTGTAATCTAGGCATGCCCATGAAACCATGTCTCCAAAAAAGAAAAGTAAAAGATGACAAGAATGCCAGTGCTAGTCTTTCCTTAGCTGACTAAAATAACCCCGGCTTAACACAATGTATATGTATGAGATTTGAGAAACTTTAAAACGGCCCCATCCTAGCACTGACACCCAGGTCTAAATTCCTGTGTGAGGCTAATTCTGGCATGCTTCTGTTGACTCTAGCACGTCCCAGTCTCACTGGAATCTTGCCTTTTGTAAAGCTGAACTGAAGACGTTAGGAGAGATTTCTAAGAACATTTACAGTCCCTGTCAGCCACAGACTCCAAATAGTAAGGATATTTTGCAATCCACCATTATATGGTATGACAGGGGGAAAAAAAAAGAAAAAAGGAGAAAAAAAAAAGCTGTTTTCCAGACTGACTAGGTGTGACAGTTTGAGTCTGTCACCTCCCCACCTGCTCTCTCCTGAGCGCCGAGCCAACACCCTGAGTAAACGAAGCTGGCCTCACACCTAGTCACCCAAGGACTACGCCCTCCCAGTGCCCAGCCCCCGCAGCAGGGAAGCAGCCCACACTCTAAGCCAAGGGAGGACAACGCTGACCAGAGGAGCTCCAGACATCACATACAAGGCTGCCTCTCCTCACACAGCTTCTCCTCACACAGCTTCCTGCCAAGGAGGAATAGTCATTCCAGCAGGAGGGGGAGTGTATCACCGTCAGCCCAGCCCTCTTCTCACACAGGATTCCCCTCCAGATGTTGCCGGTTTGCAAGCCAAAAGCTGCTTCCTGTCCAGCCATATCCTGAGACTGCCCTGACAGACTGTCTTACTTACTTCTAAAGTTACTCTCACACTTTGCCCAATCATTTCCGAGGCTAGGGTCGTACTTTAAGACTTTCAAGGAGCTGCTCCTTGAATACAGGGCAGGACAGACCTGTTCACTGTTAACCCTGGAGACGATCTGCTGCAAAGTCGGACAGCAGAACATTTATTATTCTGACAGAATAAAACTGACAAAGGAACATCATTGTATACCACATACTCCCAGAGACTACTAGATTCTTGGTATACAGAACCGGACCTCCTGGTATTATGGAACAATCTATCATTAAATCAAAGGAGTTAGCAGAAGACAGTAACAGGAAAAAAAGCAAATATTCTTCTCCTCACTCAATTAATAGAGGCAAACGTTTGCCTTATGTAAGAGACAAGGTCCCCGCAAAGGCTCTGTCAAGAAACAGTAAGTTGAAAGAATAAAATAAATTCCCCAGTGTAACAAGGAGTGAACTACCAAAGTCTGCCCGAGGCTTCCATCAACTAGGTCACCTTGGGAAAGAAGCCTAGAATTTCCACTCTCGGCCTGGCTGGGTGTGGCGGCTCGAGCTAGTTATGACTGCACTTGGGAGGTAAAGGAAGGACCCCAAGTTCAAGCCCAGCATGTGACGCAGAGGGAGTTCAGGGCCAGTCTGTTATCTGAAGACATCCTGTTATAAATAAACCAAGGGCGGGGTACGAAGCTCAGTGCTACCCCATCTGCACAGTGGTGGAGGATTTGTCTAGAATGTACAAAGCTGCGGTGCGGTCCCATTACTGCAAAACTTCAAAACAGTGAATGGCCACACACGACTCCCCGAGTGCCTCACCATCTGGTTCAAGGCCTCTGCTTTGCTCCCACCCTTGGATGGACCCTCGCTGGAAAAGCTCAAAGGACTTCTCCAGCACCCGCAGGAAGGAGGCGCTGAAGTTGTAGATGACCAAAGGAAAGTACCAGCAGGACAAGTTCATGTGCTCGGTGACGTGCTAACACGGGAGGAACAGCTGGGCTCATAAATCCCCAGTCATCACAAGCAGGCGTCCCCTCAAACTGGTTTCAGGCAGACATGAAAGAAGAAGTACGAAGCGCCCTGGCACTAACAGGAACTCAGCTCTTCATCACAGACAGCAGGGCAGCCCTGTGTTCTCCACACGAAGGTTTTGGCTTAAGTCCGAAGACTGCTGTATTCTTCAAAGTTCCAAAGGTCAAGCCAGTAACTACCCATGCAGATTATTTGTCAGACCCGTGTACCTTGTGCTCCAACTTCCTTCACCTCCCTCCCCCGAAAGTCTGTGTGGCCCAAACTCACTCCGAACAAAGCCCTTGGTCAACAAGTACAATTTTTACCAAGACCATTTTCTGGCTTGGACTCTCTTCCTACCCTCTCTCAGGCTTCTTTTCTTGATAAACACTAGAGACTCTCCTGTACTTTAGACGCTTGCTTCACTACTACCGTTGCTGCTAAGGTGTTGGGTTATCTCCACATTTCTCCACCCCAATAGACTTCTACTTCCTCATTATGTTTCAATGAGCCTTTCTCCTAGGATGACTCAATACAGGTAGATTCCCCAAGACTGTAGAAATGTCACAGCTACATTTTGCTTCCCTTTCTGACTCTAAGACACCTCTCCAGGACAAGAGCGTGCTTGGCCCTTTTCTCCAGCAGAGGCCAGTCAGATGGCCCACAACCCGGGGTGCTCTAAGAGCCCACTTCTTTGCAGCGCCCCGCCCCCTTGCCGCAGTTCCACCTGTTGCAAAGTCCCGCCTCCATACAAACTTTGATAGGCCAGCCTTCAGATACCGCTCTCCCATTGGACAGGTGATCCGTCCCTCCTACGCCACGTCTCCCGGCTCTGGCGAAAGAGGCCCAGGCCGCAGCCCTTAGCCCTGGAGAAATCTGAGAGTTGAGGGGTTCTACCTGGAAGGGGTTTACATCCACTGGGTCCGCGAACGGGTTAGTGTCGAAGGCTGACATGGTGATCGAGGGCCAGCGGGCGATCTCCGCGAGCGCTACTGCCTTTGGTCACTCAGACCCAGCGGCACTCAGTGTAAACCCTCCACTTCCGGGAGCGAGGCAGCCGTTCTGGCGCAGGCGTAGCACCCTCAGTATGGGCGTGGTCCTGGACGTCACAGAGGTCCGCTCCGCCCCTGCCCAGCCCATTAGAAAGCGAAGGTTATGCATTCTGTTTCCATCCACTTTCTTTATTTCTCCAGAGATGCGGCGGATAGAACCCAGGGCCTCACGAATGATAGACCGCGCTGTAGCCCTGATCTCCATCCCCAAACTTTCCATCCACTTATTCCTCCGGTGTAGGATCTCTTCTGATGCTTTCCTTCCTATGTGTATTTATTTTGAGCTTCCAAATATAGGTTCGGCAGGAAAGGACCATGCATTCATTCCTAGAGAGCAAAATTGGGACGTTCGAGCAAGTCCCGGAGCAAAAGGACAGGAATGGCATGTCAAACAGGAGTTCTGAAGAACTGTGCTCCAGGATAGAGCTGGAAGACCTTGCATCAACCCCTGCCCTAGATAAGCAGGGCTTCTTTTAGGCTCTACCCTCCTGTAATTTCATGGATATCCTAGAGGTGGTAGTTAATTCACTCACAAACTCATTTATCCATGTCTTTCGGTCCGCTATGGAATCTAGCTCGAATGGTTTTGTTGTTGTTTTGTTTTTGTTTTTGTTTTTTGGAGACAGGGTTTCTCTGTGTAGCCCTGGCTGTCCTGGAACTCACTCTGTAGACCAGGCTGGCCTCGAACTCAGAAATCTGCCTGCCTCTGCATCCCAGAGTGCTGGGATTACAGGCGTGCGCCACCACTGCCCGGCTCACTCGAATCGTTTCTTACCCTGGAATAGAACTGCGCTACTGATTGGTCTATTCTTTGTGTTGTAACCAGATGGGTTTTTTGTTTGTTTGTTTGTTCTGTTTTGTTTTTGCTTTTGGTTGGCTAGTTATTGTTTTTCTGGGGGTTTTGGCTAGTTGGTTTGCTTTTCTTGTTTTTTTTTTGTTTTTTGTTTTTTGGTTTTTTTTGCCTTTTTATTGTTTTAGGTTTGAGGAATTTCTCATCCTAGAGTCTGATTAATTCCCTTATCAGCTAAGAAAAAAATTCCAACATAATTAACATTTGCTATTAAAAGCTGCTGACATAAAGTTAATATTCTTTTCATATATAGATATTTTATGTTATAGTAAAAAGCTTGAATGTGTATGTCCATTCCCAAGATATCCCCTGAGGGCCGGGCGGTGGTGGCGCATGCCTTTAATCCCAGCACTTGGGAGGCAGAGGCAGGCAGATTTCCGAGTTTGAGGCCAGCCGGGTCTACAGAGTGAGTTCCAGTACAGCCAGGGCTATACAGAAAAACCCTGTCTCGAAAAACATTTTATATATACTAAGAATCTCAAACAAAACTATTTACAGTGAAGACATCATGTTTCTGCATCCTGGAGAGCTTATCAACGGTAATCTGACAGGTACACTTCAGAACTACCCAGTGATCTCATTTAAGCTTTTTCTTAAAAAAAAAAAAAAATAGTGGTGGTGGTAGTAGTGGTGGCAGTAGTCATCATTGTAGCAGTTATTGCTGTGTGCGCATGAGGTGTGATGTGAGCATCCGTTAGAGGCTAACTGGAGCTGCCTCTCCCCTTCCACCTTTACGTGATTTTCAGGGACTGAGCTTAGGTCATCAAGCACAGCAGCAAGCGCCCTTACCCACCGAACCACTGTGGTGTGTGAGGTCCAAAGTTTGAGTTTGCTCTCAGTACCTTTTTTTTTTTTTTTTTTTTTTTTTTGGTTTTTGGTTTTTTGAGACAGTGTTTCTCTGTGTAGCTCTGGCTGTCCTGGAACTCACTTTGTAGAGCAGGCTGGCCTCGAACTCAGAGATCCACCTGCCTCTGCCTCCCAAGTGCTGGGATTACAGGCATGTGCCACCACCGCCCGGCCCTCAGTGTCTTTTTGAATGTGTCTTCCCCATCTCTACTCACCCCTCTTTGCCCACACTTCTTCATTCTACTCTTTAGTGGCTTTTCAGTTCCTGGAACCTCCCTGTTCTCTCTCGTCTCGTGACCTTTGTACCTGCTGTCTCTTCTAACTAGTACCAATGTAATGAGCATAGTAAAGACAAAAAGCCTTTAGCTTCATCAGGAATCCCAAGACACCCAAAGCAGATACACACCCGATAACTAGAACCCAGTGTGATATCACTCACTCAAGATAACTAGACACAGTCCTAGAACCCCATGACACCTATTGGACAGAATATAAGCAGAGACCAAGAACAATGCTCTGCTCTGCACATCTGGAAAGATACCATCTTTATCTGGCCTGCAGCTGGAGAGTCTCCCTGAGGATCCTGACCCTCGAATCAGAGACTTCTGTCAGAGACTGGTTCTGCTCTTCGGCTAAGTAAGATACACCACATGGGTGAGCAGCCTTGGGAAGACAGGCTTAGAGAGTAGGGAGGGATTTAGAGTATGTACCTCGTGTGGAGACCCTCGGCATGGTAAGACCCTCGGCATGGTAAGAGAGAACTTTTGTTACACTAACTACACGTATCTACTTCTTGCTCCAGATGATGCCCTGCTGAACACATTCTTCGAATCCAACTTCAGGCTCTTTCCTCAGAATTGGCTTATCTTCATTAGACTAGATCAGCCTACATCATAAACTCTTGTTACCTTTAATTTTCTTTCCTAGCATATAGTACAGATTTTAACTGCACACTTATATACGAGGTCATGTGTTTATGTCTGTCTTCCCCAGCAAACAGTGGGCTCTGCAAGAGCTCACTGCTGTATTTCTGGTACCAGGTCAGCACCAAGCACATGACAAGTGTTTAGGAAACTCCGTTGCCTCTGAGCAACCCCCCTTGCCCTTCTCCCCCTGTATGTATTCTAATTATTCATCCATGCTGCGCTCAGGACCACCAGAAAACATCCAAAGTTGAGAGAATGAGAAAGGGACTCATGTGTGATGTCCTCTGTCCCTCAGTCATACAGGTCCCACTCCACTCCAACAGCCGAACTCTTAGCTGTCTGTATCCTGAGAGGAGACCAGTCTGTACAGTGTGGTTCTCACACTTCCTCTTCTCCAGTGCCAAGGCTCAGCAGCATGCTGAGTTGGTGAAGAAGTAATGAAACTTGATAATAACCAATATGGAGACTGTCTCCAAATCTGTCTTTGGGAGACACCTGTGTGTATATATGTATGTGCATGTGTGTGTGTATGTGTGCACATGTGCTTTTGTGTGCTTGTGTGTGTGTGTCTGTGTGTGTGTGTGTCTGTGTCTGTGTGTGTGTGTGTGTGTGTGTGTGTGTGTGTGTTGGGAAGGTAGAGGATTACTTGTGGGAGCTATTTCTCGGCTTCTATCTTGTGGATCACAGGGACTGGACCCAGGCTGTCTAGCTTGTTAGCAAGCACCTTTCCCTACTGAGCAGTTTCTTTGGTTCTATTTTTGTTGTTGTCCTGTGTTGTTTACTTGTTTTTAGACAAGGCCTCATTTAGCTTGGACTTCGGATCCTCCTGCCCTCTGTTTCCCAAGCGCTGGGAGTATAGACCTCTGATACTACAGTCATCTTAAAAAATTCATCTCTAGCAAATTCCAAGGAGCTATGGGCCAAGAAAGGAAGACATATGTTTTTCAATATTGCTACCAGACTCAGGCACTGGCTGCTGATTTAGAAGATATGGATTTCATTTCCAGCACCCACAGGGCAGCTCTGAGTCACCTGTAACTCCAGTCCTAGTGAATGGTCCAATACCCTCTTCTGGCTTCCTCTGGTACACTTGTGGTTCACAGACATACATACAAGCAAAACACTCACACACAGGAGGGAAGATCAGAAGTTCAAGATTGGGGCTGGAGAAATGACTCAGCAGTTAAGAGCACTGACTGCTCTTCTGAAGGTCCTGAGTTCAAATCCCAGCAACCACATGGTGGCTCACGACCATCCATAATGAGATCTGCTGCTCTCTTCTAGGGTGTCGGAAGACACCCTAGAACAGCTACAGTGTACTTACATATAATAAATAAATAAATTTTTAAAAAAGTTCAAGATCATCTTCAGATACATATGGAGTTCAAGGCTAGTCAGAGCTACATGAGACCCTGTCTTAAAGAGAGATAAATAGAAGGGGCTGGAGAGCAGGCCCAGCTGGTAAAGTGGTTTCTATACAAACATGAAGACTTGAATTTAGAGACCCAGAAGCCATATATAAAAAGTTAGTCATGGATATATGCCTGTAATCCTAGTGCCGAGAAAGTAGAAACATGAAGATCCTGGGAGCTCATTGGCCAGCTAATCTAGGTAACTGGTAAGCTCCAGGTTCAGCAAGAAAAATAAATAAGGACAAGAGAAAAAATAAGGTGGAGAATATCTCATTCCCAACATCAACCTCTGCCCTCCATATTTGCATGAACTGGTGTGAGCCTCTACACATACACATGCTTACATTCAATAAAGAAAAAAATATAAAACAGAAAAACTGGGCTAGAGAGATGGCTCAGTGGTTACAAGCATTGACTGTTCTTTCAGAGGTCCTGAGTTCAATTCCCAGCAACCACATGGTGGCTCACAACCATCTGTAATGGAGTCTGATGCACTCTTCTGGTGTGTGTCTGAAGACAGCTACAGTGTACTTGTATAAATAAAAATAAATAAATATTTAAAAGAAAGAAACAAGGAAACTGTGACCTTGCACATGGTGAACAAGCCCTCTCCTGCTGCCCTTGAGAGATTCTTAACAAGCATCCATTTCCTTGTAGGTTAAACATTATTTCACTTTTAATTTAATTAAAAAAATTGATGCAGGGTTTCACAGAGCCCAAGCTGGCCTCAAACTGGCTATTATGCTGAGGATGTCCTTCAGTGTCTGATATTCCTTTCCATACCTCTCAAGTGCTGGGATTAGAGGTATGTGCCACTCCCCCCTCCTGCATTGGCTGAATTTGCAATCGAAGAACAAGATCAAATCCTTGGCCAGTGGTTTAATGTTAGACGAAGCCCATCAGATGTCCTGTGTTCTAGAAATCTAAATAAGACTTACTGAGCTTTTAGAAGTCTTAGAGTTTGTCTTTTTAGTTCCTTTTCTTAGGAACAGCTAACCTTGCAGTTTAAGATGGGGAACTAGAACTGAAATCAACTCTTGTCAGGGCAGAGTCTTAACCCATTGCGGGAACTTAGTCAGAGGTGATGGTGAAGTCTACAGCAAAGCTGGTGGACGGCTAATACATTGCTCAGTTGTATGCCTTCCAAATTAATTACATATCTTTTTTTCAGCAGTGGGAATGGAACCTGGGGCTTTGGGGATGTTAGACAAGTGATCTACCATTAAGTTACACTGCTAACATTTTTTTTTAAAAAAAACTTTTATTTCATAGGGTATGGTAGCTCATACCTGTAATCCCAGAACTTTGTAAGTTAAGGCAGCAAAATTACTGCTAGCTCAAGCAAAGCCAGCCCAAGTTTCATGCCTTCCTGAGCTACATCAGACTTTGTTGAAAGAAAGAGAAGGAAGAAGGAAGGAAGGAGCAAGTATTGGGGGAGGGAGATAAAAAATTATTTTGAAGCTGGGCAGTGGTGGCGCACTCCTATAATCCCAGCGCTTGGGAGACAGAGGCAGGCGGATTTCTTAGTTCAAGGCCAGCCTGGTCTACAGAGTGAGTTCCAGGACAGCCAGGGCTACACAGAGAAACCCTGTCTCGAAAAAACCAAAAAAAAAAAATTATTTTGAATCAAGAATCTCACTAAGTTGCTGGGGCTGGCCTTGAACTTACAAGCCTTCTGCCTTTTGAACAGTTAGGATTATAAGAATACATCACAACATTCAAGTTATAGCAGGTTTGCCTCTCCTCTCCTCTCTCTCTCTCTCTCTCTCTCTCTCTTTCTCTCTCTCTCTCTCTCTCTCTCTCAGAAGCCTCATATAGCACCAGTTGGCCTCCAGCTCAGTATGTAGCCAAGGCTGACCTTAAGGACTTGACCCTCTTGCTTCTGTAACTGGGCCCAGACCTAGAAGTACCATTCAGACTGTAAAACTCACCTCGTAGATGACATCACCTACCAAAAGTAAAATAAAGGCTTAATCCATCAAGGGCTAACCTTGCTTTTTTGGCTTCTATAGTTCTGCTTCTGGCTAACTGTTCTTGTTAGCTGAACTATGTCAACCCAGAATATGGTTTTTGTGCGTAAAAGGTCACTGAGAAAGACTCGGGGCCACACTGGGATCCCCAATACCCAGTGTAGGCGAATAAACTCATTAGGGCTTAAAACCATCTCTGAGCAGTCTTCTCTGGTGGCACCCCACAGCACCTCTACCCGTAGAGGCTTCTGTTATAGGTATGTGCTGCTGAACACAGCTCAAATTAGTAATTTTTTTGTTTATTTCTTGACCTGCCAGGGATTGTCTAGGACATTAAACATGCTAGGCAAGTGTTCTGCTTCTGAATTAAGTCCCCAGTCTTTATTTCTCTGTCTTTCTTTCAAGATAAGGTCTCATTGTAGCTAGCCTAGATTGGTCTAGAACTTAATATATGGCCTTAAACTTTCAATCTTCCTGCATCAACCTCCTGAGTTAAGATTACAGGTCTGTGCAAACAAGCTGGGTTTTCAAATTAGTGATTGTTAAGGTCATTTAAAGGCAAGTGATGGCTCATTAGTTAAAAGCAAGTACTGCTCTTGCAGAGAACTCATGTCGGATGGCTTGTAATAGCTGTAACTCCAGGTCCATGGAGATCTGATGCCTTTGGTCCCGGTGGACACCTGCATTCATGTGTATAAACCTACCCACGGGCACAAATACTCACACAATAAAAAATATTTAAAAGCAAGTGAAGCTAAAAGGTTTATTGGCTCAGTATCTCAATCATAAAGGAAGAGCGTTCTTAGAGAGCGCACAGTATGTGGCTTAACAAAAATGGTAGCCAGCTGCTATCTCAGCTTGAACCCAACCCTAGGCAGGGCACTGGCCGACATGTCAGGTAGAGCTGGCTGTCGTGGCACCCAAGAGACAGGGCAGACAGATTTCTGAGAGTTTCAGGTCAGCCAGCGCTAGTAAGACCCTGTCTCAAAACAGTAACAGAATCCCACAAAGGAATGTGAAGAAGAGTTAGGCATGGCCTAAAAAAGAGAGGGGTGGGGCACAGATAGACAGGGAGGGAGGGAAGAAGAGAGAATCCAGACCAGCAAGAGGGAGTGGTGGAAGATTCTACGTCCTCCAGGCACCCTGGTTTCCTTTGCAGATAATTTTTCCTGTGTGAGAGTGGGTAGCATGGGAAGGGAACATTCTGGCTCAACAAGTAAAATATTTTTTTTCTTTCTTATGCAAAAGATTCTCTGTGGAAGTGATCCTAATTCTGGTGTCTGTGATGGCTTCAATGAAAGAGCCTCTTGAACTCCTGGGTCCAGCTTTTTCATAATTTTATGTGTAGCTGGTTTTGCCTGTATGTGTGTATGTATGTATACCATGTAGGTGACTGGTCCTGTGACCAGAAGATGTCAGATTCTCTGGAACTGGAGTTACAGTTGGTTATGAGCTGCCATGTGGGTGCTGGGAATGGAACCTGAGTTCTGTGGAAGAGCAGTGCTGTTATTGCCAAACCATCTCTCTATCACCATTCTCCCTCTCTCTCCCTCTCCCTCTCCCTCTCCCTCTCCCTCTCCCTCTCCCTCTCCCTCTCCCTCTCCCTCTCCCTCTCCCTCTCCCTCTCCCTCCCCCTGTCCCTGCCCCTGCTCCTCCCCCTCCCCCCCTCAGACAGTCTCACTATATAGCACAGGCTAGCTTGGCATTTATCGAGATCTTCCTGTCTTTGCCTCCTAACTGTTGGACTTAAAGGTGTGTGCCGCCATGCCCCATGTCCCATGCCCGTGTCCAATCCTTATCTCAGCAAGTTAGTTTGTCTTGGGGAGCAGGGAAGAGGGAGGGGTATAGAACTCCAAAGTAGTAGGTATTTGAGCTGCCAGGCACATGATTCTTATGTTTTCCATTTTATTAGTAGTATATAGGGACACTTCCTTTGAAATGCAGGTTGATTTTCATAAACAAGAGGACTCTAGGAGGAGTTGCTATCCACACCTGGAAAGAAAGTTTGAGTCCCCTTTCCTTGGACATATGTGGTAGAAACTGTGTGAATCAATCCCCACCCCATGTTTGCGTATGTGTAAGATCTGAAGGCGCAGAACATGCCCAGACACAAAATTCTCAACATAAAGGAGATTTATTTATCCCAGAGGGGAGGTCGCCTCTGGACGGAGCAGACGGCCGCAGGTGCTTCTGCAGGAGTAGTCTGTAAAACCAAAAAGGGGAAGCCTGTGCTAGGAAAAGTTGGTAAGTCCTGATTGGACATGATTGTCAGTGCAGCCAAATATTGAATTTTGAGCGATGATCCTTGATGGTCAGTTCCAGGACCTTGGTAATCAGCCTCGGGAACGAGGTAGGCGTGAGGAAGTGGCCACGTAAGGGAGTGGGTTTTAGCCTCACTTTAGGAATGTAATCTCACAGTCTTAGCGAGCGAGAGGGACGGAGAGAGGGCAAGACCTGTTGGTGCTGTCTGCAATGCTTGAGCCTGTTAGAGAGAGAGCCTTTCCAGGTTTGTAACTCCTCTCTCCTGTTCCCAGGAGCTTTGACAGCTGGGAGTCTGGGTCTCTAGCTAGGCTCTCTCCTTGTAGGCTGTGGAGGTCCGGATGCCAGAGCGTACTACAGAGGATATAACAAGATTACTCCACAACAGAAGTCCATCCATCCCCTGCCTTCCCTGTGCAGGGTTCCTGGTGACCCCTCCTCTCTGTTTTGTACACAGCTTGTGAGCAGCTCAGTCTGGAGGAGTGCTAGGTTCTAGAAACACCTAGAATGGGAGGGTCAGAGGGACACAGCACTAACTGCTTTACAGTCCTCATAGGTCCCACAATAAATCTGGTAGATCTATATTATTATTCTCATTCACAGAGCAAGAAACAAGTTCATAGGGGTGGAACGGGATACAAGTGACATCTGCAGCCACCATCATAGTTACATCACACCAATAACCTTCTAACCACTGGGAACTCAGGGGAAACCCTTAAATCCTCATGACAGCACATGAACCCTATCTATTGCCTGTTTTGCTGACCCCTTTTCATACATTCGAAGGCATGTATGTGCATGCCTTCGGTGTATGAGTGTGCACGAGTGTGTGGGTGAGTGTGTGTGTGCCTACCTGCCTTTGTGTGTCCCTTTGTCCAGCAGTGTTGACCTCTTTGTTATTTAATTTTGTACAGTAGAGTCACAGTTCCAAATTCCAGCGCTAGTGATTCTTGCTAGCTCTTTCTTCTGCCGGGAACACTCTTCATGCCTCCTCAAATCGCTCCTTATTTACCCAGATGACGGTTGTAATAGGGCTGGTCTCAAACTCAAGACAAGCTTTCTGCCTTGGACCCATAACTACAGGAATTATAGGAGCCTACCACTATGCTTCGCTGTTTATTGCCTTTTTTTTTTTTTTTTTTTTTTTTTTTTTGGTTTTTTCGAGACAGGGTTTCTCTGTGTAGTCCTGGCTGTCCTGGAACTCACTCTATAGACCAGGCTGGCCTCGAACTCTGTTTATTGCCTTTTAACACTTTAAGATTTATTGAAATACTTCCCTTTTCTAGACTAGAGGCCCCGAAAAAGCACAAAAGTAGTGCTATTTTGTTCTCTGATGTATGCTTGGAACGATCTGTGGTATTTAGCTACTTCTCAGTACTTACATACGGATAAAAGAAGGCAAAAGGCAGGAGTGTTGAAACCAAGAGTTAGGGTTAATCCTTTTGGGCAACAGAACTTCCTGACTGCTCAGGAGGCGGTGGGCTCTGTAAACTACATTTCCCGTGAAGCTCCGCGCGCAGAAAACGCAGAGGCTGCTGGGAAGGGCTTACGTTCCAGCAGCCAGGTCTCAGGCAACTAGGATGGCGAGTCCGCGAGGTGAGCGGTTTACCGGTGTTGGCTATCTTGGTGGTGGTCGCGTCCTGGACTGGCAGGACCTAGAGGGTTGTGACCATTCCCGTGGATGCTGAGCACAAGGATGGGATCTGGGGCGGGTAGTGCAACCGGGGGTCGGAGAGGAGAATGGTGCGTGTGCTCGAATCACTTCGGGACTCACTGATTGTAGAGATAAGTAGTTAGTTCCTTTCCCCTCCCCATCACCCGAACTCCATTCTTCTCCGTGGCAGACAAGATCTGTATCTGCCAGTCTCACAGATGGGAACATCGACGATTGTAAAAGAGAGGAGTGTCTTTCCACAAGTCTTAGGCTCTTGTATCGCTCTGTCCTTAATTAGATTCCCCGCCCCATTCCTGGTTCCCCCAGAACCAGGCCCAGGTCTGAAGAGTGGACTGGAAGCTGACTTTCTGTCTGTGTTCCCAGTGTTCCCACTCTCCTGTGTGGTGCAGCAGTATGCCTGGGGAAAGGTGGGCTCCAAGAGCGAAGTGGCACGGCTGCTGGCTAACACTGACCCACAGGCCCAGATCTCAGAGGACAAGCCATATGCAGAGGTAAGGCCCGACTGCACGTCAGTCCGCTCTATCCTAAGTGACACCAAAGGATCTGACACAAGCCATATGGATCAGCTGGGAAGAATCTCAGCAGTCTGGAGAAGATGGGGTTCTGGGATCAGTGCAAAAACATGCACAAAGAAAGGTGCAATCAGAGAACTACAGAGGTTGAGGCAGGAGAATCTGTCAGATCTCTGTATCAAGATCCTATCTCATATAAAGGTGGATAAAATATCTGGTACCAGTCTACAAAGTGAGTTCCAGGACAGCCAGGGCTACACAGAGAAACCCTGTCTCAATCAATCAATCAATCAATCAATCAATAAACAAACAAACAAACAAACAAACTTTTTTTTTTTTTTTTTTTTTTGACAGCCCTGGCTGTCCTGGAAAACACTCTGTAGACCAGGCTGGCCTCGAACTCAGAAATCCGCCTGCTTCTGCCTCCCAAGTGCTGGATTAAAGGCTTGCGCCTCCACTGCCTGGCTAATTTTTTATTTTTATTAATCCCAAATTTATTCCTTCTTATGAGAAGAGAACACTCAAAACAGGAAAGTTATGTCTTTTGAGACTAAAATAAATGAGCACTAACCCCGCACAGATCTTTTGTCCAGACTTATGCTTTCAGAGACATCCGAGTGTCTGCACAGACGATGGTGGAGTACCTCCTTTCCGGATGTGAGGCCCTGGGTTTGATCCCTCCCACCTGTGACCTGATACTGATATTGATACACGCCCCATACATCCTGGACTGTGAGCTGCTTCCTTTTCCCCTCACCTTTCCTGTTCTTCCAGCTGTGGATGGGGGCACACCCCCGGGGAGATGCCAAGATCCTTGACAACCGTATTTCCCAGAAGACCTTAGGCCAGTGGATCGCTGAAAACCCGGACTGCTTAGGCCAAAAGGTCAAAAACACCTTTAAAGGGAAGCTGCCCTTCCTCTTCAAAGTGCTCTCAGTGGACACAGCTCTGTCCATTCAGGCACACCCTAACAAGGTACTGGATCAGTGGGGGCAGAGGTCAGGGTAGGGAAGGGCTTTAGAACCTCCCGCAGATTTTAGTGCTGCTTTCCTCCGCCCATACGGGGCTCTAGCTGAATTCAAGTCTTACTAACCCCAGTTTGGCTGCTCAGGCACGGATACTGGTGACGAATGCAGAAGCTAAGTGCAAGCGGACAGCTGACTGGCCTATGCCGAGAGTCTCTAAATTTGTCCTTGGCTTCCCCCCCTCCCCCCCCAGGTCTAGGTCTATTCATATCTGCCATTTCCCCGCCTGGCTCCCCTGGAGAGTTGAATTCCAGAATTCCAGGACAGGGCAGGCACCCCAGCTGCCGCCTCAGCTGCACCCCACCGTGTAATCTTGAGCAAGGCCCAGCCTGGCTTACACAGTCTGTCTAGACTCCTCTTTTTAAAATTGGTTAATACTTATTTTTATTTTACGTGTATGAGTGTTTTGCCTGCATGTAGGCCTGTGCACTTCAGGAGTACAGTGTGCTGGGAGGCCAGCAGAGGGCTTTGAGTTCCCTGAGATTGGAGATATAGACAGTCATAAGCTGCCATGTGGGTACAAGGAACTGAACCCAGGTCCTCTGGAAGAGCAGCCAGTGCTCTCAACTGCTGAGCTCCAGCACCTTTTAAAAAAGATTTTATTTTATTTTATGTGTTTGTTTGCCTCCATATATGTGTGTACATCACATGCATGCTTGGTGCCTTTGGAAGAAAGAGGAGGCCATCAGAGCCCCTGGAACTGGAGATGCAGATGGTGGTGCGCCACCATGTGGGTGCTGGGGAAGGGACCTGAGCGCTCTGCCCGAGCCGCCAGTGCTCTTAACCGCTGAGCCACTGCTCCAACCCCTAATTTGGGGTTTTTAAAGGCTGGTCTTACGAAGCCCAAGCTGGCCTCAAACTCATTATGTAGCTGAGGATGACCTGAGACTCCAGATATTTCTAACCTTCCTCCCCCAAAATCATTTACCCACATCGCACATAACCCTGCTGTTTCGGGTTCCTGCGCCAAAGGCCAGGCTTCTTAAACCAGCGCCAGCTCTCCCCTGGCCCATGTGTCTGCCCTGGGTAGACGGAGCTCCAAGTTTCTGCGTCATGCCTTGACTGGAATCATTGCCACTGTTGTCTGGTCAGTGGCGTGGTGGGTGGCAGAGACCAACTGCACAGGCTGGGACTCTCATGATGGCAGCTGTACCCCAATTGTTGTCCTCCACTGCCCATCCACAGGAGCTGGCAGAGAAGCTGCATCGCCAGGCTCCAGAGCACTACCCTGATGCCAACCACAAGCCAGAAATGGCCATTGCCCTGACCTCCTTCCAGGGCTTGTGTGGTTTCCGGCCAGTGGAGGAGATTGTGACCTTTCTGGAGAGTAAGGTTGGGCAGGAATGCTGGGGCACATGTGCTGGGCCTGGAACATAGGAGGAGCCTGGGCCAGAAGGGAAATAGAGAGAGAGGCTCAGTATCGTAGGGGCTAAGGGGATCTTGGCCTCGTGAGGCAGTCTGAGGGGCCAGTGGGCCAGAGAGAGCAACCAGGCGCAGTGTGGTTGCTGAGCCACGTTTACACAGCTGGGCCTTTGGTTAGGGATGCAACGGGAGGGCCTCACTTCTTAGTGTCCTGTCTCCCCATTCTTGACACCTCCTTGTCCTGGCCACCCTGCAGAGGTGCCTGAGTTCCAGGTGCTGATTGGAGAGGATGCCGCAGCACAGCTGAAGCAGAGCGTGGCTGGGCGTCCTGAAGCCATGGCTTCTGCGCTGAGAAACTGCTTTTCCCACCTGATGAGGAGTGAGAAGAAGGTGGTGGTGGAGCAGCTTAACCTGTTGGTGAAACGGATCTCCCAGCAAGGTGGGTGTGGCAGAGGCCTGGGTGGGTACAGTCCTCAAGCCTGGGCTCCCAAC
The DNA here is from genome assembly GCA_964023405.1 of Apodemus agrarius. NCBI lineage: Eukaryota > Metazoa > Chordata > Mammalia > Rodentia > Muridae > Apodemus > Apodemus agrarius. Next base: position 60,554,052 of record OZ030012.1, on the reverse strand, counting down.
ACAGGCCCGGATGAGGCCATGGAGACAAGATTGCTGGCCCTTCTCACGGAGCAGGACACTAAAAGGGGCCAAACTTAGATGGCCCTAAGATTGGCTGCTATTGTTTCTCTCCCAGGCTTGGTGGAGTGAGGCCCCAGATTGAGTGCTTCTTCCAAACTGGTTTTCTTGAGGTGGTTGGAAGCAGACTAGCCTAGAGGATTCTGTCAGGGCTCTCTACCCAGGTGTTCCCAGATTCTTCCTGACCATCCACTGTTTCTCATGGGGCGGACCTGCGTTTAGGAGGCTGGAGAGTAGGAATGGACCAAACAGCACATTCTTGAGAGGACTCAAGCTTTGTGCTCTTTTTTGTGGTTGTTGTTGTTTGTTTTTTCGAGACAGGGTTTCTCTGTATAGCCCTGGCTGTCCTGGAACTCACTCTGTAGACCAGGCTGGCCTCGAACTCAGAAATCTGCCTGCCTCTGCCTCCCAAGTGCTGGGATTACAGGCGTGCACCACCACCAAGTTCTTCCTTAAAGCCCTCCTAGGAGTCTGACCTTGTGCTAACAGTTCAGGAAATGACCAACGTGGGTGTGGCCATGTTACTGTGGCCTTGCAGAGTCTACACACTCAGGGAGAAGCCAGGCTAACAGAGTCTCAGCCTGGAGCTTACGCGGCAGCCCCTTGATGAGGCTGAGCTCCTTCCCGACAGGCCGGCTCCTTCTCCAGGCAGCCCCAGAACCTCTTCCGGTTCAGTCTTTCCCCAAGTCTGCTATGTGACTGTTGTCTCACAGCCATTTTCTCTCTCCTGAGCATGCCCTCTTGTTTTGTGTCATGGTTTCGAGTATCTTATCTGCTTGCATACTCTTGGAGAATCTTGGCCTGCGCTCTGTTCTGACATCCAGGTATGCAGGGACTCCTTAGCACCATGTGCTCGCTTGTTCAAACTGGGGTTCTCTAGGCCAGAGACCTCACGTTCGTCCCAGTGTTGAGCAGAGTAGCCGCTGAGCGCGTATCTATATGAAGACCCAAACTAGCCTCCCACTGGAACACTGCTTTCTTTATTGAGGTCCCTGCCCATTCTGAATACACTCCTCCCTTATCTGCATGTTCCAGGAAGCTCTGCTCACCGTGCTCCTGCCCCCGCCCTTCCCAGAAACCTCCCTCATCCCTCCAGCCCAGGCTGAGCTCATCTTCTCTTGGTCAGTTTCCAGGGCACATTTTGGCCAATAGCACATTGTGCCCTGTGCTTTCTGGGGTAGGCAACCATCCCAGTTTGCTAAGATGGACAGACTTCCTGAGACATGGGAGTTGAAGTGCTGACAAAGGGGAAGTCCTTGGTTAATAGCGAATTTGACACTCTTCATGATGCTTTTGGGTGACCTCCCTGTCTGTAATAGCTTTTGAGCTCAAGAGTAGTAAGTGGTCCCTAATCGGGAGACTGTTTCTGGGCAATTGTCTGGAGATGTTTTTGTCAAAATCTAAACTGGAGATGTTAGTGGTATATGTGTTGTAAATATTTTTCATACAATTTTTCCCCCATCTCCTTTTGCGACGAGGTTTCTTGAACCCAAGGCTGGCCTCAAAAGTGTTATGTCGTAAGAATGGCCTTACCGTTCTGACAGTCCTCCTTCCATTTTCCAGGTGCTGGAATTACCGGCATGTGCCACCGTCCCTGGGTTTTGTTTGTTTGTTTTTGTGGGCCTGAGGATCTAAGCTAGGCTTGCATGAAGGCCGGGGAGGCACTCCCCCAGCTGAGGTGCGGCCCTGGCCTGCATCACCTGAGGCAAGGTCATACTCTGCGGTCCAGTCTGTCCACCCTTCACTCATGGCGAGCCTTCTGCCACAGTGCTAGGATTATAGCTGTGTACCACAGTGCCCAGCTGTTGTAGCCAGGCCAACTGCGCATGGTTGAGGTGAGAGATGGTATTTTTGTACAAAGATGAGGGATGTTTAGGAGAGGCCCAGCCTAACAGCTGCACTCGTACAGGCAGGGACCCTTCACCAAGACTCCCTTGTCAGGGTAAAGCGGTGGATACCATGTGTGTCTTAGTGGCCTTGGGATGCTCTGTGACCCTCAGTATTTGACGGAAACAGCATGGATGACATTTATGGGAAGCTCTTGCTACAGCTGCACCAACAGTTCCCGGGTGATATCGGATGTTTCGCCATCTACTTCCTGAACCTGCTCATCTTGAAGCCTGGGGAAGCCATGTTTCTGGAGGCCAACGTGCCCCATGCCTACCTGAAGGGAGGTGAGCCCATTTCAGTAGTAAGCCCCACTGCCACCCTCCTTGGACCTTGGCTGTTGGTGTGGATGAGAGAGGGTGGTGACCTCGGGGTGACTAAGCCAGTATGTATGGTGGCTGCCAGCTGGGCAGTGGAGAATCTGCCACTAGCTACAAGTTCTGGTGTTACACCCCTTTGATGAGTGTGGAAATCTGAGGCAAGCCACCCTGGACAAAGCTGCTGTTCTCTCTCTTCTCACTTGTGACTGCATACCAACACTACCCGCCTGGAAAGACTTTTACACTGAAATATGGGCGATGCCACAAAAGGATGCTGTGTGTGTGGACGCAGGTGCTCATGGACCGAAGGCTGCACGTGGAGCTCAGGACAGCTGGGGGGCGGGGCTTCATCTTCCTTCTACTTGGTTTGAGGGTCTCTTTTGTTTTGATGGGTTTTTTTGGTTTGTTTTTCTGGTTTTTGGTCTGTTTGTTTTTTCACCACATACTCCAATCTAGCTGGCCTGTGAACTTGCAGAGATTCTCTATCTCCCCACAGGAGTGCTGAGATCACCACTATTTGTGCTCACACTGGTATTAATGTGGGTTTTTGGCATTTGACCTTGGGTGCTCACGTGTACCCAATGAGTCTCCTTTTTTGTTGCTGTTCTTGTTTTAAGACAGGGTCCTCGCTCTGTAGCCCAGGCTAGCCTCAAACGTGTGGCAACCCCTGTCCCCTTTTTAGCCTGTGAGTGCTGTGATTATAGGCATGAACCACCACGTCTGACTGGATGGCCCGTTTGACTGTTGGCAGCTTATCTACTCTCAGGGTTCTGTTGCAGAAGTCTTGTTAATGCAGGGGTTAACATAATTTGGGGCCTGTACCTTCACATATTTTCTCATACATTTTAACCCAATTCATAGGCATTCACATGGCCTAAGTTAGGAGGCCCAGCCCTGGAGAGCTAAACTCCATGATTACTTCACCATCTTATTACATGACGTTTATCTGTCTCCAGACTGCGTGGAATGCATGGCGTGCTCTGACAATACCGTGCGTGCTGGCCTGACACCCAAATTCATTGATGTGCCAACCCTGTGTGAAATGCTCAACTACACACCTAGCCCCAGCCAGAACAGGCTGTTTGTCCCTACACAGAGTCAAGATGACCCCTACCTGTCCATCTATGACCCCCCTGTGCAAGACTTCACTGTTATGAAGATGGAGGTAAGCAGGTGGACCTGGAGGGTGGCCTGGGTAGCAGGTCAGACTCACGGATATACCCAGGGCTGGATCTCCTGTCAAGCCTACCTCTTGGGGCAGCCACAGAGCCCATCTGTTTCTCTGCCTTCACAGTGCCAAGAGCCTGAATCGTGGGAAAGGAGGCAGCAGAGCCCCTGAGGTGGTCTGAAACCCAGGAGCAGAATGTAAACTATACTATTCTATTGCTTCTTTCTGACAGGTCCCGGGCTCTGTCACTGAATACAAAGTCATGACGCTAGACTCCGCCAGCATCCTTCTGATGGTCCAAGGGATAGTGACAGCTATCACACCCACAGTCCAAGCAGAAATCCCTCTGCAGCGTGGTGGGGTGCTCTTCATTGGGGCCAATGAGAGTGTCTTACTGAAGCTTACTCTGCCCAAGGATCTGCTGCTTTTTCGGGCCTGCTGTCTGCTGTAGCCTAGTTCTTAGCCTCTCCACCTATCGCTGTATCCACATTTGGGCCAGCTCCACATTTCAGGTCTAGCCCAATCCCTGTCTTTGAATGCATACCGGATTAGAAGTAGTGAGTTTGGCATTAGTGATTCCAGAGCATGTCCAGGCTGGACCATCTTCAGGACAAGGGTCTGTGTGGAGCCTGAGGCCTGCCACTCTCCTGTACCCTCTCAACACTCCGCTATCTCTGAGAGGTGTGGCCACTAAAGAGGCAGCCACTCTGTCCCGGCTGAGGTGTTGGCTAACAAAACGTGCGTCACCCAGGGTTAGCCTCAGCATCCTCTCAGCTGCAGAGAAGGGAAGGGAAGGGTAGGCAGTGGACTACCGAAGCTCACTCCCTCTAGCTCCATCAAAGTAATTAAAGATCACTTGTGTTGAGGATACAGAGTGAAGAGCAGTCAGCCTTTGGTGTGCCTGTCCCTGGGCAGAGAGAGTTCTCTGATGTTGTCAGTTTTGGTTTTAATTCTTCATACAGCTTCCTGGGGGAGGGCAGGCTGGATTCCAGAACGCTTTCACAGGAAGGGGTGGGAGAGGAAGCCAGCTCCAGCCTCGGTTGGACAGCTTGCAGGCAGGCCTTCTGCTCCTGGAGTTCACTTTTTCTGAGACTGTTTTCATGTTCCAAAGGCTGGCCTTAGAATTGCGCTTCAGCTTCGAGATGGCTTCTGGTGTCCGCCCGTAGTTATGCATGTGCACGCGTACAGGTTCCTCAGGGACCATCTACCTTTTCTTTTGAGACAGGGTCTCTCACTGGCCTGGAATTCACTAGTTCAGCTAGACTGACTAGCAGATCTCAGTGGTCCTTTGTCTCAGAACTGGGATTACTGGTGTGTGCCACTACCTTTGGTTTATTTGGGTACTTGGGGTGAGGGCTCAGGGATTTGAACTTGGGTCCTCATACTTGTATGGTAAGTCCTTTAACAATGAGGCCATCCTCCCAGCCCCTTTATGCATTGTTGTGGTTATACGGCTCAGGCTAGTGTTATGTATTGGGGGCTGGAGAGACGACTCAGCAGTTAAAAGCACTTACTGGTTTTGCAGAGAACCCAGGTTTCATTCCCAGCTGCCATGTGGTGGTTCACAATCGAACTCCAGTTCTAAGGGATTTGATGCCTCTTCTGACTCCGATGAACTCCTGCACCTACATGCATGTAGTACACATACACATAAGATAAAAACCAGAGCTGGGTGGCGGTGGTGCGCGCTTTTAACCCCAGCACTTGGGAGGCAGAGGTAGATGGATCTCTTAAGTTGGAGGTCAGGCTAGTCTAAGTTTGAGTGAGTTCCAGGACAGCTAGGGTTACACAGAAAAATGGTCTCAAACAAAACAAAAACAAAAGACTCATAGAAACACAGTACAGCTCACTACCAGGATTGCATTTATTATAACAGACTGAAAGTGCAAGCCGAGAAAGGTCCGAGGAGCAGTGTGACCCAGGGGAGCCCTCCTGAGGGGCCTAGATGCACTCCTTCCCAGGACTTCCTCCTGCAGAACACCCAGCCCTCGGAGTTAAGGCAGTTAGGATGTGGGCACCATTGTGCCTTTCCTGGCGCTGTTGTCCAGCCCTGACAGCTGTCCATCTCTACTCCTAGTGGACAGCACTGAGCTTTCCCCGACTAGCCTGCCCAGCTCCAGAACGGTCCTTCTAGGAACAGGTCCAGCCAAGTACCTCAATGTTAACTACAGCGACAACCACCCCAGAGGGTGTGGTTTTGGGGGTACAGCCCATCCCCAGGAGCTGCCAGATGTCCAGGCTACTGTTTTGTCCACACAGAAATAAATATAGCTCCATACTTAAGTTGCACAACCACTCTGGCCTCACTGAGCCCTACCACCACGTCCCTCTCTACCCAGTACTCTCTCTGCTCCCTTTGCACTCAAGGTCTCCACCGCTGCAGAGTCCTGGAAGGCCTGGATATGGCTCGTGTTCCTTCCCTGCAGGCCTTACGCTAAGTGCTCAGAATGTGAGGTCCTTGCACAGAGTTGCAGACTCCCACTGCACAGCACAGTCAGCATCTGTGACCCAACCCAAGAACCAAGCAGATGTGCCTTTGGTTTATGTCCCATCATCCCTCCTGTGATGCTGCTGGACAGTTGAATAAAAAGCCCCTAGACACAGAACACTGTTTACAACCTTCCACAGCCTGAGAACAACAAAAAACCTTGCTAGGCACTGGCAGCAATCCTGAGGACAGACTTGTGGCCAAGTAACAGGGAAGTCTCGTCTTTTCATCTTGCCCTTTCTGCTACTACTTGTGAAAGGACATAGGGGACATATCATTCCTCCGAAGCCTCTAGTAGTCACCGGACAGGACAGTCACATGTGGCGCCCAACCCCTAATTCTATTGTGCCCCTTATGTTGGGAACCATATGTACCCAAGCCTCGCCACACACCTGGGTAAGATAAAACAAAGAGGAGGACCCTGGGGAAGGGGGTCTGAGAAAACTAAATTCTAGGAAGGGGCTTAGTATAGCAGGAGAAATTAGTCCTGCATTTGTTGTGTTCAGGCTTGGGGTTGAGCTGTGCTCACCTGCAGGCTTGTTTGTTTTGTTTTGAGCCCTCCTTCCCCCAGCCTTGCACATGTAGGCAAGAGCTCTACCAGCACTACCCCTCCAGCCTGTGAGCCCTGTGGGGGGAGTGCAATGTGCCTTGTTAAAGGGAAGCCCCCCTGCATTGCAGATTCATCAACTCAAGTGGGGCCCCGGAGCTGGCTTAGGTCTCCCCTCCCCATCCTATCTAAACATTTCCATGTAGGCCAGAGTCACACAGCCACAGCAGGACATCAGCTCTCACCCATCAATACTTTCAAACGCTTAAATAGCCTAACATAGGAAGGCACTGACTTCCCAGCAGCTCCCTCTGCTGGTAATCACAAAAACTGCAGGTTTCTGGTCCCAGCAGCCAATCCAATTTTTACCTTTAAAAAAAAAGAAAAAGGAAAAAAAAAAAAAAAAGCGGAAAAACTCTCCAAGGCCAAGGAACTACAGATAAACATACATGACCGAGAGGTTCTCTTCTAATGGGAAAGACTTGACAGTCACTAAGCCCATCTAGACAACAGGACCAGAATGTCCCAAGTCCAAAGGTTCTGAAAGCCACGGTCCTATGCCATCATTAAACTAGATTCCTTGCCATCACCAGACAAGAAGGAACAACCCGCTTGGTGCTTCCCTGACTTGGTCGCAGTTGTACTCTTTCAGATTCCTCCTGAGCCAAGAAGTGGTGTTCCTCCCTACTACCCCAGCACAGCCTGCGTGGAGCTCTTTCTTCTCCCTCCTCAGAACACCTTGACAAATGCCAGTCAGAATGTCTGTAAACAGTTTTCTTAGCAATCCTGGTCTGCAGCATTAAAAACCACAGAAAGTCTTTCCTCCCGCCATTATTAAAGTGGCTTCCTGAAACTGCCCCAGTGGAAACCTGCAGACCTCCACCTATCACCTATGACCCAGACAGGGCCTCTGACATGGGAAGCACCAGGTGAGGGCTACTTGTAGGCCACCGGCCTGCCCAACGGTCAATGCCTCCAGTGGTTCTAGGCTGGCAGCGGTACCCAGTGCACTGAGCTGTGAAGGGCCATCAGGGCCATCGGCCCATCCTGGAGAGCTATGGCTACTGGAGAGTACAGGAAGAATCCCCAAGACAGCACCAGCAGCAAGAACACGCGGAAGAAGCAATAGGCTTAGGAGGAATGAGGTCCAGGTCCTCGTCGTCTGGAATCTCATCCAGGTGATATCCATCCTGCAGCAGCTGCCGGCTCACATCCTGGTTTACCTGCTAAAGGAAGAGGATGGCAGGGTAAGACAGGATGCGAGCACACAGAACTGCTGCCTAAAGGCAGGGCCTGCTCTACCTCACCCCAGGCCAACTGCACATCCTGGATTACACAAGGTTCACCCTTTCCCTGCAGTGTCTTTCCAGTAGTGATGAATTCCTCAGAGGCTGAGAACCAGCCAGGCTTCACTTTAAAATCAGTGTACTAGCTTTCCCCACTGGCACCAGACATCCCTGTCAAGATTCAAGAATAGGGGGCTGGCCTCTGTGGTGGCACATGCCCTTGATCCAAGCACTTGGGAGACAGGCAGGCAGTTCTCAGTTCAAGGCAAGCCTGGTCTACATACTGAGTTCCAGGACAGCCAAAGCTATGTTAGAGAGGAAACTTTCAAAAGCGGGAGGGAGGTTGACAACAGAAAACTAGGCTGGAGTATTAGAGGGATATGTGGAACAGTAGAAAGGGGTAGGGGGTCAGCTCTGTCTGCTAGTTCCTTCTGTGCTGGCAGGCCTGGGCTCCTGCAAAGTCAGCCTGGTTTCCGGCTGCCTGTTCACAGCCACCTCGACCTGCTGCTCTGTGCAGTTGGCTCTGGCTCCCCGGCTCCTTCTCTGGCCCACTCTACACACTGACCGCTCCCAGGAAAGGCACACCTCCCTATTTCAGGAAGGCAGGTAGGAAATTTTAAGACTTATGATTCTTGACAGAATCTTCTTAGTTTTTGACAAACTTAATGTCATATAAGGAGGGCACAATGTGCTGATATTAGCCAAAGATTCCTGGGAGAATACAGAAGTGCAGCCCAGTGCTGTCATGCCCCTGCTGCAGCTCCTTTGTACTTTTCCTGGCACATGCTACAGGGCCTGGCTGAGAATCTTCTGTCCCTTTGGTTCTCTCTGGAACAATCATTCTGGAAAGATGTCCTAAAGACCAGCCTAGGAGGTGTGCTCAGACTATTCCCAGAGATGGACTGAAGAAAGCAAGGTCAGTGGAAGATGGGTGGGGGAGGGTTGAATGCTGGCTCAGAGAAAGAACAGGAAGACTTGAGTTACCTTTCGACACTGGAAAGCAGGCCTATGACCAGTGAGTGGGCCCAGGCTGCAAGAAACAAAAGACCTGGAAACTACCCAAAGAAGGAATTGTATGTTTGTTGGGAGAGGGTGGCAAGCAATGGTTTTTAGATGTAAGTGGCCAATTACATGAAGCATTCCAGCACAGTTTATAAACACTTAGTTGGAACTTATCAAGAGATCACTTCTAGGCCTGAGGATAGTCTCCTGAAATTCAACAGCCATCCTAAGATGCCTTTATCTCTGCTTAGGGAAGAGGGCACAGTGGAAGACTGGAGAGCAGAGTGAAATCTAGCACCGTGCTGTGCACACAGCAGGCACCGAACAAACATCTTGGCAGTGGTGGGGATGCTGCCCGCAGCCTGACACCGCAGACAGGCGCTCTGGACTTGCCTCTGCTGAGGAATACCCGGAGGAGTATCTGGATTCCAGCTCCCCATCACTAGGAGAAGAGGAAGACAGTCAGTTCAGGGGACATCTACGTGGCACAGCTGCAAATGGCGAGAACATGCAATGGGGTCTGAAGGACTTATGAAGCAAAGACTGCACACCAGAGAACTCAAGCCCAGAGCCCCAGTGAGTCCCAATGGCTCCCTCAGATGGTTCCAGCAGAAACAGTCATTCCCACTAGAAGTGCAAGCACAACAGGACAGAACTCTTCCTGCCATGCCATCCCTGGGAGGGACAGCACTCGAAAGAGAGCAGCTCTGGAATGTGTAGGAAGGGCCTTGGCGGACGCGGCAGGCAAGGGCGTCAAGCAGTCTGCGGTGCCAGTCCAGTCACTGCTGGCTATTTCCAAGGAGAGCACTCACCTGTCAGAGTCAAGGGACACCAGGTTTTCATCTGGACTCTGGCTAAGAGCAGTATAGCCCTTGTTAAACTTCACTGACCTGAGATGGGGCAGGGAAGAAAGCACAGACATTTTTCACAGGGAGGGCCAGAGTCCTGGTCCCTACGCAGAAAGAACTGAATGGACCATTCCAGACTTTCCTTTTACAGGATCACAGGCACCACGACCTGCTGCTCTGTGCAGCTGGCTCCAGCTCCTCACATTCTTTTCTGGCCCACTCTCCTACACTGAAAGCTCCCAGGAAAGGCACACCTCCCCATTTCAAGACCAAGTAAAGCAGCATCTCTCCACCTTAGTCAGAGGATCCCAGGCAAATCCTTTCACAGTTTGAGTTTCAGCATTCAGCTATAAACAGCTATGTGAGGTCCAATTCAGCTCTAAGTGTACCATTCTGCTTTTAAAAACTCCAAAACCACTGCATGGGCTCCCCATCTTCACTCCTGGGATTCTAGCCACCATCTCGTCTTTTCATGAGTATCCTATCAATGCACTGATGGAACTCCCCTATTACAAAGTCTATTTTGCGAGTAGTTCCAGTTCTCACTCTGCCTCCCACCCCCATCCCTCCTAGTTCCCATCCTTAAGGTGCCAGTAGATAAGCTAGCTAGCTCAACCTTAAACAGTGCCCTGTTTCCCAAGCAGGAAGGGATATGGCCTTATTTGAAAGCTGCTAACCCAGAGGAAGTAAAGCCCACTGAGACCTTTTCCCTGAAGAATCGGGGCGGTTCGTCAAGGCACCCAGCATGCCCTTTCTCCGTAGAACGGCTTTGGCATGGTCCCGGTGCTTCTCTGGAAGTCAAAGGGTCTTAGGTCAGCTGGGCTTTCCCCATTCCGTTGCTTTCGGGGCTCTCGGGGACCGGAGAGGGCTGCACCTAAACCCCGTCCCCTCTAGAGACAAGATCACGGGGCTCTAGGGACCAACCCCCGGCCACAGCAGCACGCTCGGGCAGAGACCCTCATGCAGCCCACCACACTCACTCAGTTTAGCCTGAATGGAAGGTGCGCGCGTCACCAAGTAGGGTCCCCGCTTCTCCATGGCGGGGGGCGGACGTTCCCCGAGCCGCAGGGCCGCGCCGCTGCTGTGTCCGGAGGGCAGCCCCGCAGCTCCTGCCACGGTGTCGGGAGCCACGCCAGGCTGGGACCCCTGGGTGGCCATCCGCGCAGCAAGCCCGCTGAGCTCCCCGGTCGCCATGACCGGCCCCGCCCCGCCCCGCCAGTGGCCAGCCCAGCGCAGAGAACGAATGGCAAGACGTACACTCCTTTAGAAACATGGCGCCGCGCAGGCGCGGGCTTCCCAGGCGCTTTCCGGCGGCCTGCTGCGGAGAGAGCATCAAGGTTCCGCCTTACGGGTCAGGAGCTGGTCAGCCCAGGTCCCGCTTTTCAGGTACTCTGAAACCCGAAGTCTGTCTGAGCCTGCCGATGTGCAGGATCTCAGGCCTATATTCGAAGTAAAATGACATTTGGTAGGATAGCGGCCTGTGCCGACCCAAGTGCTTTCTGTATGCGTCGCGGGCCTCTTTCACCTCAGCCGAGCTCCTTTAAGGGTGATACAGGTGGGGTCGAGCTCATACAAGGAGCTACCGGGCCCTTCTCTAGAAAACAGGCCTGGGAGGGTCAGGATTTACCCATGGCATCCTACACAAATCCCACCGGTTTTTGTTTGTTTTTTGCCTGTTCAAGACTTTGGCCACAGCTCTTTAGGCATATTTCCACACTTAAGTACAACCTGGGGGCTGGAAGTATATGCCCAGTGGTAAAGTCCTTGCCAGGCATGCAAAAGGTCACTCTCCCTCTTTCTTTCGGAAGCTAGGCATGATGGTGCACACCTGTGAGCCCAGGACTTGGGAGGTGGAGGCCGAGTTTATGACAAGCTTGAGCTATAAGCCTTAGTCTTTTGAAAAGAAAAAAGAAAAAGAAAAAGAACGAAGGTCCTGCAGTAACAAAAATAAATTGGATGCTAGAAAGCAGGGTTAAAGTGCACTCTTGAGTCTGTGTGTGGCAGGGTACAAGGCTGTGTCAAGACTCTTGACTCTGGCCCCCAAGGGATGTGCTTGTGTCTGGCTTGGAAATAAGCTCCAGATCCTTGTAGAAACTGCCAGATATTGTGAGGCTTTCCACAGCTAACATTTGTCGAAGGGTAGGTTAGTATTGTACAGCCGAAATCCTCAGGGCAAACACAAGATGCTGGATAGGAGAAAAGGAAGCATTTGGGGTTAGAGCTTTTGAAAAAAAAAATCAATTTGCTGGAAGCTATGTCTTCTTGGTGAATTCCACTCCAAACTGTCTGTTAGATGTGTTTTATTTTTAGGCAGAATCTCACTATGTAGCCCAGACTAGCCTTGAGCTCACAATCCCCCTGCTTTGGTTTCCTAGGTACCGGAATTGCAGGTTTACACCTTTCCCAGCTGTTGGAACTGTTTACTTCCAGAAACACACCACTCGTTTTATTGTTCAGTTGGGGAATACAGCTCAGTTGTCGAATGTTGCCTAATACACACAAAGTCGTTCCCAGAATAAATGAGACAATTTTGTTGGTGTAAGATCAGTATACACGGGGGCTGGAGAGATGGCTCAGTGGTTAAGAGCACTGACTGCTCTTCGGGAGGTCCTGAGTTCAAATCCCAGCAACCACATGGTGGCTCACAACCATCTGTAATGGGATCTGACACCCTCTTCTGGTGTGCCTGAAGACAGCTACAGTGTACTTACATATAATAAATAAATCTTTTTTTTGTTTTGTTTTGTTTTGTTTTTCGAGACAGGGTTTCTCTGTGTAGTCCTGGCTGTCCTGATACTCACTCTGTAGACCAGGCTGGCCTCGAACTCAGAAATCCACCTGCCTCTGCCTCCCAAGTGCCGGGATTAAAGGCGTGCGCCACCACCGCCCGGCTAATAAATAAATCTTAAAAAAAAAAAAAAAAAAAAAAAAAAAAAGAACAGTATACATGGGGCTGGGGAGCTGCCTCAGTGGTTAAGAGCACTGACTGCTCTTCCAAAGGTCCCGAGTTCAATTCCCAGCAACCACATGGTGGCTCACAACCATCTGTAATGAGCTCTGATGCCCTCTTCTGGTGCATCTGAGGACAGCTACAGTGAACTTAGATATAATGATAAATAAATCTTAAAAAAAAAAAAAAAAGAGCTCAGTATCCACAAGATCTGGCTAATCCACAAAACTCCAATCACCAGACTGAAACTGACCTTAGAAATCAAGATTAGAGAAATAATCAAATATGCCAAACCAGTTCATTGGCCGGACAGCAAAGTTTTCTATGCCTCAATTCTTTCATAGAAAAAGTAACCTGAAGTTACCTGAATTGGCCAGTTGTTTTTCCTGTCTCCTTGCCCAAGGCTTCTAAGGAGAGCAATGTAATGGCTCAATCCATTGTTTCTGCCCCGGTGGTCTATAAATAAATCTTTCAACTTGGCTCTTTGGGAACAATGAAAAAGAAGTTGCCTTACTGAAGGGGTGGGGTGGGGACCCAGAATGTACTCAGCAGGAAGACACTTGCCTTGGAGGCAATCCTTACCCTCACTGTTAAATTGTAATTTTGTCTCAAGAAAAGTGCTATTTGGTAGATAAGAGTTTAACCCAGGTCTGAATCTAAACTCCATCTTCTACCTTTCTGCTACATTCTGCTGCCTGCCTTAATCTGGTAGGAAGATAAAAGCTAGAACAAGATGTCTTAGCCAGGCGGGCGTTGGTGGCGCACGCCTTTAATCCCAGCACTTGGGAGGCAGAGGCAGGCGGATTTCTGAGTTCAAGGCCAGCCTGGTCTACAGAGTGAGTTCCAGGACAGCCAGAACTACATAGAGAAACCCTGTCTCGAAAAAACCAAAAAAAAAAAAAAAAAAAAAAAAAAAAAAGATGTCTTAGCCAGTAAACACATTTGCCACTATGCTTGGCAAACCCGAGTTTGATCTACTCAGTGGAGAGAACGGAATATTATAAGTTGTTCCGCTGGACTCCATATGCACATAAATGAAATAAAAAACTTGAAAAAAAAAAGCTACAATATGGCTGGTATGGTGGCAAACACCTTCAATTCCAGCCCTCAGTAAGCAGAGCAGGCAGATCTGAGTTTGTGGCCAGCCTGGTCTAAAACAGCCAGGACCACACAGAGAACCCTGTCTTGAAATACAAAACCAAAAGCTAGGATCAAATCTCATGAGAGGGATACAATTAAAATTCCACATAGCACAGAGGGTTTTTGTAGCTGTCTGGCCTGGAACTATGTAGACCAGGCTGGCTTTGGACTAGGTGGTCCACATGCCTCTGTTCCTTGAGTGTAGAACTAAGCACATGTGCCACCATGAATGAACTGTCAGACAGAGGCAGATTATAGGATGTTCCACAATGGACCAGTCTCTGCAAAAATATGAACTCTATTTTATGCCTCCCCCCTCCCCCAAACTTTTAAAAGAAAGCATGTGCACGCAGGTATGAGAGCCAGAGTGACTTTCAAGGTTTGGGCTCTCCTTCTATTATGTAGCTGTGGAGCTTGAACTCAGGTCATCCTGCTTCAGAACAAGCACCCTTGCCCACTGCGCCTTCTTGCTGGCCTGAGAGCACACATTTTTCAAAGTTGATTCAAAATATGTGGAGTTGGGGGTGAAGGCTATTTATGGGGAGAAAAAAAGTCAGGAGCTGGTCTTAGGTGGGATAAACCTTAATGAATGAATGGTCTACAACAGCAGTGCTCAACGTGTGGCTCACAACCCCCGAGATGGTGTGGGTGTCAAATGACCCTTTCATGTAGGTTGCCTAAGACTATCCAAAACCATCCAGATATTTACAATTCATAACAGTTGCAAAATTGCAGTTATTAAGTAGCAATGAAAGTAACTTCATGGTGGGGGTAGGGGGGTCCCCACATAGGAAGGTTGAGATCACTGCTCTGTAGTCTAAAGTCTCTCCTCACCACATCAACCTTCAGCCTGTCTTATACTCCAAGGACCTTCCGAGGGAAACCTCTCCCTTGCAGCTTCAAACTTTAAATCCTTCCATTAGTCTCACTTGTTACCGTCCAACTGCTCAGCCTCCCTCCCTGCTGCTCCGTTGTCAGTGTTGGCATGTCTGGTTCAGGAGGCATTCAATGTTGGCAGGGTGAAGACCATCAAGCATTCCCTTATACACTGTGAGAGATAGACAGATGTGAACTGTTTTCTCCTTGGCTCCATCCATGGCCATGAGGAACCAGACCATTTTAATAAGTTCGTATTCTTCTTTCTGTATTAAGAGCCTAACGGGTGCAGGGGTACACACCTATAATTCTAGCACGTGGGAAGAGAGGCAGGAGGATTAGGAAAGCTTCGAGGAAAAAATCCTTTCTTCCCGCTCCAGTGGTAAAAAGGCCAAACATACGACAGGCAAGTAAAGTTACGTTTGGGGTCTAGGATTAACAACACCCTATCCCAATTCTTGAGGCTTTAATGCCTGTCATGTTCATAGTACCTGAATGTATGTTCACAGAAACTTTTAAATGTGCTATATTAGGGAGTTGCTGTTTAATATTTCTTAATGTTTCTTCCCACAAACACAGGATCCTCTAAGGACAGGACATCAGCATGAGTCCCTGGAATGAGTCATCTAAATAGTATCTGTAGGAAACCAAGCACTGGGTGTGAACATGGATAGAATCTCCTCCTCCCCCCCTTTTTTTTTTTGAGACAAGGTTTTCTGTATATCCCTGGCTGTCTGGAAATTGCTCTGTAGACCACACTGACCTCAAATTCAGAGGTCCACCTGCTTCTGTTTTGGGTGTTTCTTTAGTCCCAGCTTCCAAGTGCTGGGACTAAAGGTGCACACCACCTGGCCAATTAATTCTTTTTTACTTATTTTATGTATAAGAGTACACTGTCGTTGTCTTCAGACACATTACAGATAGTTGGGAGCCACCATGTGGTTGCTGAGAACTGAACTCAGGACCTCTGGAAAAGCAGTCAGTGCTCTTAACTGCTAAGCCATCTCTCCAGTTTCCCAATTCTACTTCTTAACCAGGGAATCCTTAACCAGGATCCAGTAGGGGATCAAATTTTATTAAAGGTTCTCACCTTTAAAACTAAAGTAGGTTTCATGGTTGAACATGCTGATGTTCATGTTGAACAAGTTTGATATACATCTTAAAAACAACAAAAATCAAACTTACTAAAATTCCTGGCATAGCTTTAGAACACAAGGCATCTACATTTCACCTTAACACTGTTTTCCTGTTAGTAACACAGCTGTACTGTTGTCACCCAGACCTATAAGCAGAAAGCAGTGAGATACTTTGCAGTATTATGGAGACCCTGAAGTAAAACAGGTATGTTTTCTTAGCTCTTTCAGAAAGGGGTAAACCCATTTCTCTAGTCTTTTAACCTTAATGCCTGCAAACCAATCATGGCAAAGACAAACACTCTGCTGTCAGAGCTAACAAGGGGCTGCTGAGCGCAGGCAGAGAAGAGCCGGCTGCTGCCCAGCACTCTCCAGATCGCCCTGCTGACTGTCTCTAAGACTTTCCTATGTAGCTCTGGCTGGCCTCATCTCAAGAGATCCACCTGTCTCTGCCATCCAAGTGCTGGGATTAAGGATGCGCCACCATGGCCAGCTCAGCCTCTGTTTCTCAAGGCAAACAATGTCATACCACACCTAATTTCAGTTCAAACTCATTTCCCTTTATTAAAGTCCAAGTTACTATTACATGGTTTGATACTCAAAGGAAAATTTGTTCAAATAAAACATTTCCAGGCAACTGTTTCAATCAAGTAGCAATAGCAGTTAAGTCCTTGGGAAGCCATCTGCAGAGAGAGAGAGAAGAAAAAAAAAAAGCACAGAATTAGCCAGTAAAGTGCTAAAATGAAATTTTTTTTTTTTTTATTTTGTTTTTTTTCCGAGACAGGGTTTCTCTGTATAACCCTGGCTCTTCTGGAACTCACTCTGTAGACCAGGCTAGCCTCGAACTCAGAAATCTGCCTGCCTCTGCCTCCCAGAGTGCTGGGATTACAGGCGTGCACCACCACCGCACGGCTGAAAATATTTTATTTAAAATGACCTTTGGAACTACAACCCCAGGAAATCACCTCTACTCTGGAGCACTTTCTGCTTTTAATACTACCCCAGTCAATTTATAAGGGTCTGACTTTGTAGCCTCTTCATTGGTTACACCACTCGTAATTAGCCTTTTTTTCTAATCAGAAAAGTTTCTAATCTAAATAGTAATTTCAGAGCTGATGAGATGGCTGAGCAGGTGAAGACACTTGCTGCTGAGCCAGACCACCTGAGATGAGTCCCCAGGACCCATACGGTAAGAGAAGACTGACTCGTACAAAATGTCTTCTGAATTTCACACAGTTGCCGTGGCACAAACACACACACAAACACAGGACAGTGCTGCCATTAAGCCACCACTCTTTGAACTGGTTCCCCTGCTTCAGGTAGGGACATGCTACTTACCCAAGGGAGTTTACACTTTGTCAAGGCCCAGTTCCTCTGGAGTGGAGATTCCCAATTCATTTAAAGTTGGTCTAAGTTCCTGGATGACATAGGGGTAGATTTCCTTATGAGGTCCTGCTTTGTCCTGTTGGCATTGAGAATAGTCTCTGTTAACAAATGAAACTGAGGGAAGGTGCTAGCACTCAGTTGGTAGAATGCCCACCAGCCATTCAGGAGGCCTTTTGGTCGGTCCTCAGAACCACAACTAGGGTGGACTCCTGTAATTCTAGCACTGCAGAAGTAGAGACAGGAGGATGAGAAGCTCAAGGTGGTAATGACAGGATTTTGAAAAGGTAATTAAACATGCCCATCAGGCAGCAGAATAATTAAATTAACACAAGGGAAGTTTTTAAATCTGCTTCCAATTTAAAGGCCTAACTGAATTAACTACCAGTGCTGAGTAGATTGATAGTTTACAGAATCCTTAATTATCTTAGCCATTACAGATAAGGTATTTTCACTTTCTCCTTACAAACCTAAGAAAATTTTATTTAAATTATATATATACAGATATATATATACATATATACATATATATACATACATCCATATATATATATAAACATTTATTTATTTTTATATGCATTGGTGTTTTGCCTGCATGCATGTCTATGTGAGGGTGCAGATAACCTGGATTTAAAGTTGTGAGCTGTCATGTGGGTGCTGGGAATTCAACCCAAGTCCTTTGGAAGAGCAGACAGCACTCAGAGACATCTCTCCAGTCCCCTATTTTATCTTTTTTTTTTTTTTTTTTTTTTTTTTTTAATTTTTATGTGCATTGGTGTTTTGCCTGGATGTCTGTGTGAGGGTATCATTAGATCCCATGGAACTGGAGTTATATACAGTTGTGAGCTGCCACATGGGTATGGGGAATGGAACCCTGGATCCTCTGGAAGAGCAGCCAGTTAAGAGCACCAGCAGCTGTAAGCAATAGAACTATCTTCCCAACATTAAAAGAAAAAAAAAAAAAAAAGACATGCTTTCACTATACTGTAGCTCTGCTTGTCCTGGAACTTACTATGTAGACCAGGCTGACCTCAAATTCAGAGATTGCCAGTTTAAAACTCCCAAGTGCTAGAATTAAAAGCGTGCCTAGATCCTTAAACCTTTTTTATAGACTATGTTCTTTCATGGATAACCACACTTAAAAGGATGGTGTGCGCTGAGGTCAGACCAGTGTTGAGAAGTGATATCCCACCTATTCTGGAACAACCTTAGCATCATTATTTTACTGACCTTAACAACCTCCAAGATGCGAACAGCACTAGCAAAATCATTTAACCGTCTACACGCCCGCAAAGCAGCATCAATGATTTTGGGCTCAGGAACCAGATCATAGCCAACAAGTGTGTTCATCCCTGTCAAATTAAAAGAAAAAAAATGTTCACATTATCCTGAAATATCCTTCTTCATACACTAAAATTTAGTTATCTATCTACTTACTTTCCATGGCTTAGCTCTCTATATTCTTACTGAATCATGGACATGTGACCTCATCTGTTTGGGCCACTATTATCTGTAAAATGAGAATCTACCTGTAACAAACTAGTAAGAACATAGTGAATCTTCCACAAAGAATTAGCAGAATTATGCAATGGTGTTGAGATTAAAGGAAAAGCCCTGGAGCTTTAGCTTATATCTTAACTGTTAATACAATATAGGAATTTTGAATGCTTTAAAATAAACAGTATTTAAAATCATCTAAAAACTACCAGAAGAATGCCCAAGAAGAGATAATGA
The DNA here is from genome assembly GCA_964023405.1 of Apodemus agrarius. NCBI lineage: Eukaryota > Metazoa > Chordata > Mammalia > Rodentia > Muridae > Apodemus > Apodemus agrarius. The sequence continues at coordinate 60,535,233 of OZ030012.1, read as the reverse complement.
GGCCTAAATGATGACATTAAAAAGACATCATAGAGAAACGTTAGTGTAAAGACTCATGAACATTCAACCAGAAATGACTGTGCATGATTACTTTTGTGTCTGCACAATACGAAACATCATGAAAATTGAAGACTTGGTGAAAATGCAGAATTGCTATTCTTTTCACACATCAGTAAGATCTTTAGGTTTTTAAGTAAGAACTTCCCAAGCTGCAGCAAGATAGGGCCATTACATTCTGGCAGAGAAGCTAAGAGCACTTGGGATGCTTGCTTTTATTACTGTAAAATATTTAAAGAATACATCGGCTGGTGGTGGCGCATGCCTTTAATCCCAGCACTTGGGAGGCAGAGGCCAGCCTGGTCCACAGAGTGAATTCCAGGACAGACAGGCCTACACAGAGAAACCCTGTCTCAGAAAAAAACAAAACAAAAATAACATCACAGTACCAATCATCCCCACAGCCATACTGCCACAGATTCTTGATCTGAGATTGCTTATGTAGCATACTTACAATCAATGACTGGTTAACATTAGTGCTATTTGTTCCTGCTCAAAAATGACTGCTTATTTAAATTATCTGAAAGGCACAAAGTAGTAACTCTGCTGTTACACCAGTGCAGAACAGCCTCGCACAACAGAGTTCTCTGACTCAAATGTCAATAGTACATGTGTTCCCTCTTTCTTCACCGTTCTGGGGACCAGACCCCAAACCTATGCATGCTAGGCAAGAGTGCCACCACTGACTATTATACGCCAGACCTGCTGCCTAGATTAAAATCACACTTTGTAGGAAACATTATAGAAGTTGCAGGTGCCGGGTGGCGGTGGTGGCGCACACCTTTAATCCCAGCACTTGGGAGGCAGAGGCAGGCGGATTTCTGAGTTTGAGGCCAGCCTGGTCTACAGAGTGAGTTCCAAGACAGCCAGAACTACACAGAGAAACCCTGTCTCGAAAAACCAAAAAAAAAAAAAAAAGAAAAAAGAAAGAAAGAAGTTGCAGGCTTTTCTAACTGCAAGTTGTGTGACAGTCACCAACTCACACAATGTGTTTGCTTTCAATAAAATAGTGGGAATAGTTCAGGTTTATATATGCAAACATGATACACCTATGTTCCAATTACCTTTACGCAACTCCCAGGCATCAATGTCTGGCTTGTTGAAGTACGTCACCCAGCGAGCATCAAACTCCTCATCTGTCTCGTGTGACCCATGAGAATAGCAGCGAATGGAACAGACAGCTACAAAGGAAAAGAGTAATGATTTCAGTAGTATAAGACCATTCTGAACCGTGAATGCTACATCCTGTCCTTAATGCAGTCATTGGCAGAAAGAAGAAAAGAGAACAGAAGGGGACAAAATGTACAGTGTTTGACACGTTGTCTAGTGCAGTAACTTATCTTTTTGTTCATTTGAGAGAGATTTTGCTATGTTGCCTGTGCTGATTTCAAGGCTAGCTTGCACTATAAGTGAATTCTAAGCACAATATGGGCTGCAGAGTGAGACTGCCTCAAAAAGCAAAAAAACAAATCTTAAATACTAACCAAAGCCGGGTGGTGGTGGCGCATGCCTGTAATCCCAGCACTCTGGAAGGCAAAGGCAGGTGGATTTCTGAGTTTGAGGCCAACCTGGTCTACAAAGTGAGTTCCAGGACAGCCAGGGCTATACAGAGAAAAACCCTGTTTCAAAAAAACAAAACAAAACAAACAAACAAACAAAAAAAAAAACCAAAAATACTAACCAAAGCAAAACAAATAGTATTATCTATCTAGGTGTGACAGCACATTCCTATAATCTCAACATTCTGAAATTTAAGCAAGAGTGAGCTCAGCCTGAGCTGCTTAGCAAAAGCCCTGTCTCAGGCCAGTGAGACACCTCAGTGTATAAAAGCAATTGCTACACAAATCTAAAGACCAGAGTGATTCCTAGACCCACATAAAGTCAGAGAGGTAAGAGCCAATGAAGTTGTCCTCGGACCTCCATATGCACATTACGGCATGCACACATCTGCAGCCACACTCAACAGTAAGTTTTAATTATGTGTTTGTGTGGATGTTTGTGCATGGGTATATTCACATGAATGCAGGTACCCTTGGAATGCAGAGGTACTGGATGTCACAGAGCTGGAGTTAATAGGCAGTGTGGATCTTCTGATCTGAGTGCTAGGAACTGAATTCAAGTAGTACTCCAGAGTATTAAGTTCTCTTAACCAATGAGACATCTCTTCAGTTTCTAATATGCATTTTAACTTTAATGTGATAACTGATAGAAAAGGAGAAAACTAGTAGAAGACAAAAACATACAACTATTTTAGGAGAATGAATATAAGATCAAATGAAAGACTTCTCCCTTGAATAACACCATTTACATCGTGAACAAAATACCAGCCATGAATCCCAGAAGATCACAGCCTAAGTCTCAATTTTCAGAGATAATTTTTCTCCACAACCCTGGTTCCAAGCAAACTGGAACATGTATATGAATGTGATGAACGTATCTGAACTTCTCTGGCAAGGAAAAAGGATTCTAGTCCTAAATGTATCTGACATTTAAGCTTAATTAAAACTTCATGTATATTCAGTATCTCCGAAGACTAACACATTTTACACACTACAAAGCAAAGACTGGAATAACTCTATCTCATGTTACCTAGAAGCTACCTTTTTCAAAAACTAAAGTTATCCAGAGTAAGGATCAGAGAACTTAAAGTGCAAATATGAAATATATAACTACTTTCAAAGACTGCTTAATGATTTATCAAGTTAAAACATAGCTACCATAAAATCCAGTAATTTTCCTCCTAAATATTTGATCAAGAAAAATCAAAGTATACCTATTTCCTCCTAGAGGCAGGTTGCTTGATTCCCCAGTCCCCAGTGCCTAGGATCCCAGGGCCTTGCTTGGCTTGTTCTTTAACTCTGGGTTAACTGTTAGGTTCACCTTCAACCTAGAAAAGCGTTTATGGTAGGGTAGCCAAGTCCTTTTGCTTACTACCAGGTGTGGATTTAAAGCTAGCTTTGTTTTCCAATTGTAAAATCACATGACCAGCAACTGCAAATTCAAGGCAAGATGAACATGCCCTGCAATGTCTTGATTACACACTCCTAGAAACCAAATCACAAACTCTTACATGAAAGGGAGGAAAAATAAGAAAATGCAAGGTATGTTGGCTCATGTTTGTAATACTAACACTTTGGAAGTTGAGGCCAGCCTGGGCTACAGAGTAAGATCCAAGCTCAGAAAATATAACAAACAAAAACAACAAAAAACAAGTACAACAATCCTGAGGGTCAAGCACAGTGGTACTTTAATCCCAGCACTCAGGAAGCAGAGGCAAGGAACACCATGAGTTCCAGACCTGCCAACGTTATATAGCAATACCTAGTTTCAAAAACAACAATAACAAACAAAGAACCCCACTGGGTGTGTATACACACACACACACACACACACCCCTGTTACACAACAGCAAAAACTGTGCTCCACATGTGTATCCTATGTTCCACAAAGTTTAAATTATATATTGGTAGTAATGGGTAGAACTTACTCTATTAGTTAATTACCCGTCCTTAGTCACCCCTCCCACAAATAGGGCACAATGTTTTGTGTGTGTAGATAATAAGTTTTACTGTTCTCAAGATAGCATCCCCCAGTGTACTGAATGCTCCATTCTCCCTACTCACCTCAACCTCCCAAAGGCTGGAACTGGATCAGGCCCAGCTCTTTCTCCCTAACTAATACTTTGGTTTTAGAGAAATTATACAGATAACAACCCCACAACACCACTATTTCACTTCCTAAGTGGGTGTGTGTAATGGCACATACATGCATGTGAGTGTTTTGAGACAGGGTCCTAAGACTTGAAATTTGCTGTGTTTGTTCAGGATGACCCTGAACTTTTCTGCCTCCACCTCCCAGATTACTGGAAAGTGCACTACTCTGCCTGGCTGGCACTAAACATTTCTGGCAATTATTCAATGTTTTGATATAACCTAAAGGCATCAGAGGAGGAAGAAGAGGAAAAAAGGAAGTGTGAAAATGTTATTAATGTTTCAAAACAGCTACTACTTCTGGACTGGGATGTAGTTCGGTTGGCTAAATGCTTCCCTAGACGGCAGAGAGTCCCAGGGCAAACTGACTCAAATCTATAACCAGCACCTGAGAAGCAGGAGCAGCTCAGAAATTTAGTCATCTTCTGCTACACAACTAGGCCAGCCCAGGCTCCTCTTACTCAGCGACCCAAAAGGATATGGTGTTCACTTAGAAAAAGCCAACACTATGAATTTAGAAAAATAAAATAAAGTAAGGGGCTCATTAATCTTGTGTTCACATTTGGTTAAATCAGATACTTTTCTGCTTGAAAATCAGGCCAAAAGGTCCCAAGAATAGTCCCTTTTGGCAGTGGTAATTCTAGGAATGAGGGACAGAAGCAAATGATATGCAGGGTGCATTAACAAGTTTGACACCAGGGTTATTGGGGATGCAAAGCTTAAGGCTAAACAGGGACCTGGAGGACATAAAATAAGGTTAAGCACTAGCAAGCAATACAAAGTGCTACCTAAGCCCAGCATTGTACCAAGAGATGAAGAAAACAAACAAACAAACAAACACCAACCTCCACCCTTCAGGGCCTTTCAAGCTCTCAGGGTAAGGATGCCAGGATTTCATAATTTCAAGGGTTGACTAGGGTTTTATTTAAAACATTAACTTAGGAGTTTAAGATCATCCTGAGATTCAAGGCCAGCCTGAGTTACATGAGACCCTGCCTGTGAATGAAAGAAAGAATGAATGAATGAACGAATGAATGAATGAAAGAAAGAAAAAATCAGGAGCTGGAAAGATGGTTCAGCAGAGTTTGGATACCTAGGTTCAGCAGAGTTTGGATACCTAGGTCCACATAAAATGCTGGGTGTGCATGGTGTCCCAACTATAATTCTGCTCCCAGAAGGCAGAGGATCCCCAGAGCAAACCAGCTAGGGAAACTAATCCTACAAGCAGGCTTAAGAGTAGCTCAACCTATGGATCTCAACCCCCCTTGGTCCCTTATCAGATATCTTGCACACCAGATATATACATTACAATTCATAACAGTAGCAAAAATACAGTTATGAAGTAGCAACGAAATGATTGTATGGTCGGGGTCACCACAACATGAGGAACTGTGTTACAGGGTTGCAGCACTAGGAAGGTTGAGTAACTGCTAACAGAGACTGCACCCCCAAAAACCACCACCCCCACATCCCTTCCTTTTATTGGAACAGGGTTTCAACTCTGTACACCACACTAACCTGATCTTCCTGGCTTCTTCGGCCTCCCCAGCTGTAAGCCACCATGTCCAGCTTCCTCCTCTTCCTCCCACATCTCCCTTGGCTGTGCTGTTAGTCACTGTAGACCAGGCTAGACTGGAACTCAAAAATCTGCCCACCTCGTACTGGGACTGAGGGCATATGTGCCACCACACCCTGCTTGCCTTTTTCACTTCCAATTACAAAATCTCATACCAATAACAAATCTCAACCTAAAAATGAAGTGAATCATAATAAACCAAGTATGTTTGGGAAATGTCTGCCACATGAACCAAATACAGGACACGTGGCCCCCACTTCAAAGTGTAGGTATGTAATAGATTATAAGATATGCAGTGACAAAATTGATTAATGTGCAGGAGGTACTTACCAGTCTCCATTTTATTATTTAGCAAGGCATGACTATACTAAGCCTTTGTGCCAGGCAAGAGCTGCATTACCAAATGTAAACCTCAGAGCTACCAAAACATTATTTTAACTTTAGAAAGGTTTAAGATTAATTAGTATACAAGATCACACAGCTAAAAAGCAGACACTATTTGCAACCAATACTGCCCCCTTGTGGAAGTATTTAGGCATAAAGAACTACCTAAAAGCCTTTGTTTCTGAATTGCACACCAGGGGGTAAATAGAAAACCTCAGAGAGAACCTAAACAAGAACTTTAGCCTACAGTTTGTTTAAATAACAATAAACCTTTGCCATTTTCCGAAACTCCTTTAAAAAAAGAAAAATGAAAAATGAAAAAAAAAAAAAAAGAAAAAGAAAATTTCCCTGTTGTGTAACAAACTCCCAAAGCTCAATGTTCCTTCTCCCCCAAAAAAGAGAAATAAAAGAAAAAGCCGTGGTCCATGCCTTTAATCCCAGTGCTTGGAAGGCAGAGGCAGACAGATCTCTATGAGTTTGAAGCCAGCCTGGTTTACAGAGTGAGCTCCAGGACAGCCAGGCGTACACAGAGAAACCGTGCATGTGTGTGCGCGCTCCTGTGTGCATGTGTGTATACATGTAACCTCAGCTAAGTGTGTGTGGTGCTACACCTATAATCCCAGGACTCAGGAGGCAGAGGCAGAGCGGCTACTACAAATTTGAGGCCAGCATGAACCACAGTCAATTCCAGACAGTTACCCCAACTCAGAAGTCAAAAATAAAAAACCTTCTGAGATATTTATCTATATGAAAAAAAAAAAGCATTTGTTGCCTTAGCAAATAAGACACAAAAAGCATCAGGATAACCCAAATCTAACTAAGAAAGAGAAAGAGCTCCATTACTAATGAAAAGGTTAGTTTCCCTAGGTAGACATCAGTTTCTTTTGGAAATATGATCATCTCGGTTTCTCTTTTTGATTTTATTTTTTTATGTATGTTTTGCCTGCATGTGTGTACGTACATCTTATGGGGTGCATAAAGAAGTCAGAAAAGGGTGTCGGATCATCGGGATGTGGGTGCTGGGAATCGAACCTGGGTCCTTTGCAAGGACAAGTACTCTTAACCTATGACCCCTGCACTCCCTAGGTTTCCTAGATTCATTCCAAAGCTGAGTGTGGTGGCACACGTCTGTAATCCTGGTCATTCTAGATGCAGAGGCAGGAGGATAATCATGAGTCAACTACACAGTTGCTTTTGAGTCCAACCTTGACCCCTATCTAACCTTTTCCCACCAAAAAATCCTAAACTTATATTTGACTCTTGTTACTAATAATTACAAAAGACAAATTAAATGAAGCCAAAAAATATTCTTTAGGTTCAAGCAATCAAGGAAACAATTTTGGAGTGTCTGAGGCCCTTCTCTGTGTGTGAGACAGGCTCTCACTTTGTAGCCATGGCTAGACTGGAACACAAGAGAATCACCTGTTTTTTTGTTTGTTTGTTTGACCTCCCTGTGAGTGCTGGGACACCATACCTGTCTAAGTTATTTTTGTATCTACACACATGAGCTAAATTTCATAAAACACTACCATCACAGACCAGGAACCAAGCACAACTACTCTAATTAAAATACAATGTTTGTGGTGGGTATGGTGACTCCCAACGTTAGGCCCTGCACTAGGGAGGCACGAGGAACACATTAAGTTCCTGGCTAGCCCTTTCAGTACTATTCTGAGTTCTAGTCCAGTCTGGGCCCTGTCTCTAAAATACAATAATCCTATTTCTTTTAGGACGCCACTAGCCTGGTTTACAATGAGTTCCAGAACAGCTAGGCTACATAGCTGACACATACCAAAACCAAACAAAATCAAAAATAAGATAGATGTACAGATCCCAGCACTTGGGAGGCAGAGGCAGGCGGATTTCTGAGTTCGAGGCCAGCCTGGTCTACAGAGTGAGTTTCAGGACACCCAGGGCTACACAAAAAAACCCTGTCTCGAAAAAACAAAACAAAACAAAAAACAACAACAACAAAAAGAAATTAAGAAAAGATAGATGTACAGTACTAATAGTGGAGAAGGTCTGAGAACACACCAAGTGGCAGAGCAATTCTCGAGCAATGCAGGTCCCAGTGATGGACACAAAATCTCCAGATCACACAGAAGGGGAAACGAGCAACAAAACTTAATACTTCACAATCCAGCACTGAGGCTTCTAATTTTAAACGGGTGTGTGTGTTTGGGGTGGGGTGGGGTAGATCCACGAAGCTTCCCCATGTTTTTACACTCAGCATTCCCAGGTATTTGGTACCCAATTTTGTAAACCTTAATATTCTTACCATTAATATCAATCAACGTTCGGGCTCTCTTACAAACCGCAAGAAACCACCACACGTTTAAATTATCTATTTTAAACGCGGGACTAGAACGTGACTTAACAGTCCTTAAACGTGGCCGTACCCGGTTATGAAGGTGACACACAAAATGCCAGCAGAGAATTGCCTGATTAGGACTAAAAGGGTATTGTGTCCCGCTGGGGAATCGAATTGTGTTCTAAGAAACGCAGAGGCGGGCGGCGCGCCCGGAGGCTCAATGTCACCTTCGCCAAGACGCCCTAGGCCGGGGAGGGCCACTCCCGGTCAGGTGGCTGCGGGGTCAGCGCAGGGAACGGTCACGGCCCAGAGACTGAAAGGAAGTGCTGAGCCCTGTCCTCGGCGACCCCGGCAGGTCCACACACCTGACCGGTCGCGGATCCGGCTTCAGGAAGTGGCGGGAGGGAGGCCCGGGGGAGTCTCCACATAGCTCCAGACGGCAGCGGATGCACTGCGGTCACCGGGCTCCACTGCCGGCTCGCAGGGCAAAGGCTAGGCCGCCAGGGAGCCTGCCCTCGAGTGGCGGCGGGAGCCCAGGTCACAGCAAGGACACGCGGGCGAGGGCTGTGGCGGGCGCGGGCCTTACCGGCGGCGGGGCTGGGAGCCGAGACGGGGTGCAGGAGGCCTCGGGCAGCCGCGGCTGCGGTACAGCGACGGAGGGCAGCGGCGAGCATGACGGCGACCACAGCGCACTGGCTGAGGCTGAAGAGAAGCCGGTGTGAGCTCGCGGGCGGTACAGCAGTTCGTGGGGGCCGGACTCACGCAGCGACGCACGCTGGGCGGAGCATAAGGCCGGCCCACTGCGGAGCTCGCGCCTACGGAAGCGGGTGGGGCACCATGCGGTCGCCGGCGGCTACGGCGGCCGTCGAGGACAAACCGCGCCTGCGCTGCACCAATGCTGGTCCGATGACCCGGGTGACCAGAGTGAACATTCCTGCGTGGGAGGAAAGGCAGGGTGTGCAATGGACAATGTGGATTTGAAATCGCCAACGGAGAAGACTATCATAATTTGGAATTGTGGCGATAATAACGACAAACTAAAATAATAACCGCTTTGCCCCGCGTGTTGGTGTACGCTATAATTTCAACCCTCTACATGCTAAGGATTAGGAGTTTCAGACTCTCGTGTGCAACCTGAGTCTCAGGAAAAAATTATTTTCATAGTAGGAGTAGTGACGCAAGGCAATCTCAGCACTTTGGAGGCAGAGGCAGAAGAAAAGGGGATTCAAGGACAGCCTGGGTCACATGATCTCCCCCACCCCTTAAAGCTCAACTATTTAATTTTACACATAAGGAAACCTATTCAAATATTACGTTGTTTAGGGTCTAGGAAGATAGATGGTTTAGTGGATAAAGTGTTTTCTGTGGCTCAGTAGTTAATAGTTTATTAACTTTCAGCACTATCAGAGGACTCAAGTTTACTTCACATTACGTGACTCCCAGCTGCCTGTAACTCCAGCTCCAAGGGGATCCGACACGCTCTTCTGGACACCACAGGTGTCCACACGTTGTGTTATATACTTACACACATGCATATAAATAAACCTTACAAATGAAATGAATGCATGGATGAATAAATAAATGAGAAAAAATTGAAGAAATATAACTTGATTGAAGGAGTAGGAATCCTATAATAAATATAACTATAATATAAATATAATCCTATAATAAATATAACTTGTCTAAATTCTTGACTTCTCTGCGCCAAGTGTGGGACATATGTTAGTTACTTTAATTTTATTTTTTTGATACAAAGTGCGGTAGTTTGAATAAGACTGGCTCCCTGTACTGGCTGTTTTTGTCTGTCAGTTTGACACAAGCTGGAGTTGTCACAGAGAAAGGAGCTTCAGTTGGGGAAGGGCCTCCATGAGATCCAGCTGTGGGGCATTTTCTCAATTAGTGATCAAGAGGGGGGGCCCTTGTGGGTGGTGCCCACAAGGTCTGGTGGTCCTGGGTTCTATAAGAGAGCAGGCTGAGCAAGCCAGAGGAAGGAAGCCTGTAAGAAACATCCCTCCATGGCCTCAGCATCAGCTCCTGCTTCCTGACCTGCTTGAGTTCCTGTCCTGACTTCTTTGGTGATCAACAGCAATGTGGAAGTGTAAGCTGAATAAACCCTTTCCTCCCCAACTTGCTTCTTGGTCATGATGTTTGTGCAGAAATAGAAACCCTGACTAAGACAATCCCAAAATCTCATACATTTGAATGCTTGGTCATCAGAGAGTGGCACTACTTGAGAGGGATTAGAAGGTGTGGCCTTGTTGGAAGAAGTGTGCCATTGGGGGTAGGCTTTGGAGTTTCATAAGCCCGTGTAAGGTTCAGAGTCTCCCTCTTCCTGCTACCTTCAAATGTACAACTCGCAGCTACTTCTCCAGTACCATTTCTGCAGTGCTTTCTGCCCTGATAATAATGGACATTAATCTCTAAAATTGTAAGCCATCCAAAAATAAATGCTCTCTTTATAAGAGTTGCTGTGGTCTGTTCACAGTAACAGACCACTAAAGTTTCATGGTAGCCCTAGCTGGTCTTGAACTCAGAGGCCTGTCTGCTTCTGCCTCCTGGATGCTGGGATTAAAGGAGCTGGCTCACCAGCCCTTAATAACTCTTTCATTGCTACAACAAAATATGTGGCAGAAACAATTTAATGAAGAAAGTGGGTTTGTTGGTTTGTTGTTGCTTGTTTCTTTTGTATAAAAGGGCCAGGGATGTGGCTAGGGGGTGGAGGACTTGTTTAGAATGATTTAACTCACAAACTGTAACACTTACCCTTTTAAAGATACAGACTCGGTTGATGTTTGTTATAGACATTGCACCACACCATAGGTTTAATCATCACAACTTTCTAGTTCTAGAACTTTCCTCACCCCAGAAATGTCAGTCCAAGAATGGTTATCCCTGTCCCCCTGCCCGTTGTAAGGAACTTCTGACTTCCTCCTTACTGCTAGAGCTTTATAAAGATTTTTATTTTGCGGGGCTTGGGGGGAGGACAATGCAGGCCTTTAATCCCAGCATTTGGGAGGCAAAGGGAGGCAGATCTTTGAGTTTGAGAGAGTTCCAGGACAGCCATGGCTACATAGAGAAAACCTGTCTTGAAAAACTACCAAACCGCCGGGCGGTGGTGGCACGCGCCTTTAATCCCAGCACTTGGGAGGCAGAGGCAGGCGGATTTCTGAGTTCGAGGCCAGCCTGGTCTAGAGTGAGTTCCAGGACAGCCAGTCAGCCCTCTTCTTCCATGTGTGGAGGGTGGGTGGATGAGGAGTGGGGGTGGGGGCTGGCTGGAGGGGTGGGGGTAGGATCAAACTCAGATCATTGGACTAGGAACCAATCACCTTTTCCACCTTTTCCACTCTTGCTGGCCCAAAGCTTTCCTCATCTGATGGGCAGTTAGGTTATTTCCACTGTGGAGCTATTATGAATAGGGTGTTCTAAATACTCACGATCACACTTTAATGTGTTCTGATCTATTTCAATTGTATATGTCAGCATAATTTTCATGGTTATATATCCTGAGAACTTTTAGCTTAAAAGCCAGAGGCAAGACAAGAATATATTATTGCTATTACTTAACATTGTTCGGAATGGTCCCACCAGCACATTTGGAAGCAGTCATGTACACAGTTTTTGTGTGTGCAGGGACACACTTTCAGTTCTTCTGGACCTTCATGTGAAACATTGCATGAGCTGGGCAGCAAGTATTTAACTTTCAGAAGGACTGACTGCTTACCCATCAGCTGCTCTAGTATGAAGGTTGAGCTATCCATGTAAGTATATAGAGACACGTTCAGGAGAAAGCCGGGCCTCTGTAGTGATGTGTGGTCTGAGCCAAGTTCTACCCCCTCAGCTTCCGCTCAGACACAGGACTTGGAGCACCTAGCTTTGCGGTTTTTTAGCACTCCCCGACACCCCCCCCCAACACACACACAAGGTTTTTCTTCCCTCTCCTTGAGCTCAGAGCCCATCTCTCCCAAAATGACCTGTAGAGGGCAGCTCAGAGCTGTTCTGCCACAATGAATTTCTCTCCGGAAATGTGTATCAAATCATAAGTGAGGGCAGGTGGTGTCTTCCGTGACAAGGCTGCTTGCTAGCAGATATGAGGGCCTAGATCCAATCCTAGAACAGTAAACAAAATAAAACCGCCAAACCTACCACCACCACCACTACCACCAAAGACTGAAAAAAACAAAACAAAACAAAACAAAACAAAAAAAAGCTGGAAGTGAGGAGAAGGGATTTAACAAAATTATTGCTATAAATTGTGGGGTTTTAAAAATTACGTGTGTGTGTGTGTGTGTGTGTGTGTGTGTGTGTGTGTAGATGAGAGGCAACTTGTAGGAGGTGGCTTTTTCCCTCCACTATGTGGACTGCAGGGATTGAATTCTGGTTGTCAGCATGCAGCAAGCAGCCGGGCAGTGGTGGCACACGCCTTTAGTCCCAGCACTTGGGAGGCAGAGGCAGGTGCATTTCTGAGTTGGAGGCCAGCCTGGTCTACAAAGTGAGTTCCAGGACAGCCAGGGCTACACAGAGATACCCTGTCTCAAAAAAACCCAACCAAACAAACAAGCAAAAAGCATGTGGCAAGCATCTTTAGCTGATGAGCCATCCTGCTAGCCCCCGCTTCTTTGCTTTTAAAAATAGGGTGTTGCTTTGTTGCCGAGATTAGCTTTGAACTCCCAATCCTCCTGCTTTATAGTCTCTTTGGTGCTGAAATTGCAGGTGTACAGACAGGCATGTCCCATCCCTGACAGGAATACTTGTTTTAAGCTAGAGAACGATTTTATTAGGGTTTGAAAAGAAAAACTAGGGCTGCCGGGCGTGGTGGCACACGCCTGTAATCCCAGCGCTTGGGAGGCAGAGGCAGGCGGATTTCTGAGTTCGAGGCCAGCCTGGTCTACAGAGTAAGTTCCAGGACAGCCAGAGCTACTCTCGAAAAACCAAAAAAAAAAAAAAAAAAAAAAAAAAGAAAAACTAGGGCTGAAGACATGGTTCTGCAGAGAAGAGAGCTGGCTGCTCTTGCGGAGAACCAGAGTTTGGCTCCTACCGATGTTTTACAACCACCTGCAGCTCCAGCTCCAAGGACTCGGATGCTACCTTCTGGTCTCTGGAGGCACCTGCATATTCGTGCACATGCATACATACTCAAATATAAACATATTAATGTTTAAAAGAAAAGAAGAGATGGCTCAGTGTTTAAGGGCATGCATTGCTCTTATACCTGGGTTCAGTTCCCAGCACCCATGACAGGCAGCTCACAAAACTATATGTGATTTCCAACTCCTGGGGCTCTGATGCCCCTGGCCCCCTTGGGACCTGCACCCACATTCCCATACATACCCACACAATACATGTTTATATTTCAAATGTGAACTGCTAAATTTGGTTGAAAGTGATTTAATGCTATCTCTCTTGCCAGTGTAAACACAACTCTGTTATTCAGAGAATAATGAATCTCAACTAATCCTTAGCATCAATTGAGGCTTTTGTTAAAATGTATATTCCTAGGTCTCTCTGAGTAGACTTAGTTTTGTTGTTTTTGTTGTTGTTTCAGTTGTGGAAACCAAACCCAAGACCTCACCTCTAGGTGAGTACTTTGCTACTAAACTATACCCTATCCCTATCCCTGAGAGAACTAAATTCTGATGGTTTGGATTAACCCAGTCAACTTGGATTTTTGAGCAATGCCTCCAATGATACTTCCTATCTGATACTTATTATTTTAAAATTAAGCTGAGAATGGTGGGATATGCCTTTAATCCCAGCACTTGGGCGGCAGAGACAGGTGGATATGTGTGAATTCAAGGCCAGCCTGCTCTATATATTGAGTTACAGGATAGCTATGGCTATATAGTGAGATATGTATCCGGTTTTTTTTTAAAACATTATTATTATTTTTTTTTGACACAGGGTTTCTCTGCATAGCCCTGGCTGTCCTGAAACTCACTCTGTAGACCAGGCTGTCCTGGAACTCAGAAATCCACCTGCCTCTGCCTCCCAAGTGCTGGGATTTCAGGCGTGTGCCACCACCACCCGGCTCAGTTTTTTAAATTACATCTATTTTGTATTGGGGTGCGCCTGTGCATGCTGTGGAGCGGATGGAGGTCAGAGCACAAACTCAGGTAATCAGTCCTCCCTTTCCACCATTAGAGTCCAGGGACTGAACTGAGGTCATTAGGCTCAGATGCTAATACTTCCCTCCCAGTGAACAGTCTTGTCAAGTCCTCAGGCAAATTTCAAAAAGAGCCAAGATAGCCTAGTGTTGTCACCTGCTTTCTTCCTTCAATGATCTGAGATTTACTTGCAGCTAAGAAGGCTGAGGTCCAGAGAAGAAGTAACTTGCTTCAAATCACAGGCTAAATTTCTCTAAAGTCTCTGATTGACACACCAGAAACACCTGCTAACAATAACCCAGCGAGCCGGGCGGTGGTGACGCACGCCTGTAATCCCAGCACTCTGGGAGGCAGAGGCAGGCGGATTTCTGAGTTCGAGGCCAACCTGGTCTACAGAGTGAGTTCAGGACAGCCAAGGCTATACAGAGAAACCCTGTCTTGAAAAACCAAAATCAAAAAACAAACAAACAAACAAACAAACAAACAATAACCCAGCGAATAAACCCTCCATGTAGGGATGGACATTTTGATAACAGGTGCCTTGACGAATACTCCTTGTTCTTTCTTCCTAGTTCTCACTAGAGCTCATGAGAAAGCATACAGGGTCCATCACCTACAGCTTCAGTAACAAAATCCCCTAGACTTAAATCTCAAAGAAAACGGGTGTAGTGGGAAAGGCCTTTAATCCCAGCACTAAGGAGGCAGAGGCAGGAGGATCTCTGCAAGTTTGAGGCTAGCCTGATCTACAGTAAGGCTGAAATCAGCACATGGTTGTGTAGTCTGATCCTTTAGGGAAGAATCTTGCCCATGTCTTTCTCAGCTTCTGTTCTTTGCTGGTGGTCTTCTGAACTCCTTGACTTGCTGATAAATATAACTCACTGTAATCTCTGCCCCCAGCTTCACATTCTTTCTTCTTCCCTCTGAGTGTCTGTTTGTATATCTGTCCTTTTCAAGACCGTAGTTTACAGACTTAGTTCTTTTTAATTATGTGCATCTGCGTAGGCATTTGTGCACATGAGTGTGCCCTTGGAGGTCAGAGGTTTTGGGTCCCTCTAGAGCTGGAGTTAAAGGCAGTTGTGGGCTGAACTTGGGTCCTTTGTAAGAGCAGTACACACTCTTAACTGCTGAGCTATATTTCTCCAGCCCTAGGATTACATTTTAGATGAAGAGCTTGCCCTATTTCAGAATGACTTTATTTTTAATAATTGATTAATTAGTTAATTAATTAACTAACTGTTGTGCTGTGGATAGGACCTGTCTCAGTAACTTCTCTACTGCTGTGAGGAGACCCAGTGGCTAAGGCAACTTATTAAAGAAAGCATTTGATTGGGGATTTGCTTACAGTTTCAGTGTGAGCTTATGACCATCATGGCTGGGAGCATGGCCACAGGCAGGCAGGTAGGTTTGGCACTCTAGCACTAGCTGAGAGCTTACATTTGCTCTACCACCCAAGGCCAGGGAGAGAGAAACTCAGAAAAGAAGTGGGCTTTTGAAAACTCAAAGCCCATCCCCAGTGACACACCTCCTCCAACAAGGCCATATCTCTTAATCCTTACCCAACAGTTCCATAAACTGGAGACAAAGGATTCAAATATAGGAATCTATAGAAGCTATTTTCTTACAAACCACCACAAGACCCAACATCTTGCTTGTACAATCTGGGCAGACCTCTACCACAGAGCAATATCCATAAGTCAATTCTATTTTCTTTCTTTCTTTCTTTCTTTCTTTCTTTCTTTCTTTCTTTCCTTCCTTTCTTTCTACACCTGGTGCAAAAGCTAGACAGGTTAGTGTTCTCCCATTGAGTTATATCGTCAGCCTTCTTTTTGCTTTTATTTTGAGATAAGTTCTCATTAAGTTGTCTTGGCTGGCCTTGAACTCTCTCTAGCACAGGCTAACCTTAACTTTGTGATGTCCTGCCTCAGGAGCTGCGGGGACACCAGACATGTACCACCAGTTGCATGTGGTTCCAGCACAATTCCTTAATTTATATCTTTAAAAACTTGTCTTATATTTATTTATTTGAAGGAGAGCAGTTTCTCCTCCCACCATTTAGATATCAGGAATCAAACTCAGGTAGCGAGGGATGGCAGTAAGGAATGGCACAGAGCCATCCCAAACACCCTTAACATGAAAAGAATGAGTTTCTAGATTGCCTCATAGTTATCATGGGTTAGGCATTTACTGTGTCTTTTGTTAAAGGGATGGCTCACTGGTTAAGAGAATTTGCTGCTCGTGCTGGAGGACCTGGATTCAATTTCTAGCAGCCACATTGTGGTTCACAATGAACTAGAATCCCAGTTCCAGGGAATTTAATACCCTCTTCTGTCCTCCATGGGCACCAGACATGTATACATGCACATTAAATAATAAATAAATACCAAACCCCATGTCTTTTGGAGGGATACAAGTCTTCTCACACACCTCTAATAACCGATTTTTTCATGGTGACCCACCTTTCCTACTCTGCCTCCTGCCCACACTTTCTTCAATGACCTGTCTGATACCTGTATGTATTCTAATGTTAAATAAAGGGGATCAGATTATCCCTCTTTGATTAGAATAATGACAAAACTGGGCCAAGAAATGAGGTTAGGAAAACAGAGGGCAAAGGTTGAAGGTGCGTGTGTGTCTGGCATGTCTTCTCTAGACAGTGGCTGTATTTTGGCAGATTCACAGCCAGTGTACGGCAGCTCCTGAAGCTCATGCCACCCCCCCCCCATTTGATCCTAAAAGGTGTCAATCCAGCCGGGTCTGGTGGTGCACGTCTGTTATCCCAGCACTTGGGAGGCAGAGGCAGGCGGATTTCTGAGTTCGAGGCCAGCCTGGTCTATAGAGTGAGTTCCAGGACAGCCAGGACTGCACAGAGAAACCCTGTCTCGAAAAACCAAAAAAAAAAAAAAAAAAAAAAAAAGAAAGAAAGAAAGAAGAAAAAAAGAAAGAAAGAAGAAAAAAAGAAAGAAAGGAAGGAAGAAAGGAAGAAAGAAAGAAAGAAGGAAGAAAGAAAGAAAGAAAGAAAGAAAGAAAGAAAGAAAGAAAGAACTGCTGGAATGTCAGAAAGGCAGGCCAGGATGCTGGCCCTGCTAGGATGAATGCTCAGGGGGCCTTCTGCTGGCTGCCCGGAATGGCAGTGAGACTTAGCTGAGTAGCGCTGAGATCTACCCTGTCTCCATCCCACATCCCAGCCCATCTCCATCCCGGCTCAGCTCTCCTCTCCCTGGAGCTTTCAAGTTCCAATTGC
Organism: Apodemus agrarius; assembly: GCA_964023405.1. Taxonomy (NCBI): domain Eukaryota; kingdom Metazoa; phylum Chordata; class Mammalia; order Rodentia; family Muridae; genus Apodemus; species Apodemus agrarius. The sequence continues at coordinate 60,517,853 of OZ030012.1, read as the reverse complement.
TCTTTTCAACCCATTTTCCTTTGTTTGTTTTGTTTCTTGGGCCAAGGTATTTCTGTGTAGCACTGGCTGTCCTAGAACTCATTCTGTGAACCAGGCTGGTCTGCCACTCACAGATCTGCCTGTTTCTGCCTCCCAAGTGCTGGGTTAGAGGTGTGAGTCACCACTGCCTGGCCCCAAAGGATATTTCTTTTCATTTATTTATTTATTTTAAGTATATGAATACACTGTAGCTGTTTTCAGATACACCAGAAGAAGGAATTAGATCCCATTACAGATGGTTGTGAGTCACCATGTGCTTGCTGGGAATTGAACTCAGGACCTCTGGAAGAACAGTCAGTGCTCTAAACCGCTGAGCCACTTCTCCAGCCCCCCAAAAGGATATTTCTAACACTGCTTTTGGCATTCAGTTATACAAGTTTAGAAAAAGCCAACACCATGTATTTAAAAAAAATAAAATAAAAAGAGGGCTCAATTATCCTTTGTGTTCAAATTTGGCTAAATTAAATGGTTTTCTGCTTAATAATCAGCTCAGAAGGCCCCAAGAATAATCTCCTTGGTAGTGGTAATTCTAGGACTGAGGGACAGAAGTGAATGACATAAGGCAAAGTCCTACCTCATAGCCCAGGCTGGCCTTACACTCACTGTGTACCTTAAGCTACCCCTGAACTCCCCAAACTCCTGCTTCTGTCTCCCGAGAGCTGGCATCACAGACATGCACAAACAAGACAGTCATACGTTACTTTCCTTTCTCTATAATAAATTGTTGTTTGGGGGTGGGTGGGTTCTGAAGCAATATTGAGTTATTCTGTGATTCTAATTTCTACCCAAACCCTGTGCCTAGACTGGAAGTTCACACAACAGAACAATGAAATCGAGTTGAGTGGGAACTTGAGAAGCCCTGACTTAAGGAGAAGGAGTGTATGGAGTGCTCTCAGAGGCAGTTGTCCGCTTCAGGAAGAGACTGGTGGTGAGGTGACACTATCTCCAAGCATCATCAGAAGCAGCTGCAGATTAGTGATGTCAGATTAGGTTTGTTGGCCCTCCCTCACCTGAGATGTTTTGCCCTCCCTCTTGTACCACCCTTCCAGGTACGCAATTCCGCGCAGGTTTGGGTGATCTTGTGGTCTCAGCAGGTGCAAGAGTATATAGACTGCATGAAGGTTAATAGGAAGGGGAATGCCACATGTGTAGCTATGGGGAACCTATCATCCATGCTGGGGTGAGACTTTTCAGTGGTGCGTCTGCTTGGGGTCACCCACATTCCTATAAGTAACCCTTCACTCACGTTCTGTAAGTAAACCCAATAAACTAGTTGGTTCTTCAAGCTAGCCTTGGGAGCAATCATCTCTGGTCGTTGCTGGTACCTTGTGTAGGGTGAGTGGATGCTTGTTCCTACCCACCAGGGCAAGTTTACAAAACTGGCCAATACTGGAAAGATGGAGGTCTCACAAGAGAGGTTCCCTCTTTCTCCCACCTCACCACCAGTCTCTTCCTGAAGCGGACAACTGCCTCTGAGAGCACCCCATACACTCCTTCTCCTTAAGTCAGGGCTTCTCAAGTTCCCACTTCAGTCTCAGTGATGGGGAGGGAGGAGCTACAGGAGGGACGTGTGCCCTTCCTTTAGAAACTGCCCAAGGGACAGCGGGACCAGAGGGTCAGAAAGGCAGAGATGGGGTCCTCATGGATGTGAGTCTACTGATAAGTTAGTACCCCCACGGAAAGCCTGGGCATCACACCTGCCAGCTCGGGTGGGGAATACAGTAAAGAAAGCCATGCGGGACTTGTTTTCTCTCAAGAGAGCAGGTTAGCTTTGAAGCTACAGGAAGCATGTCCTTTCTCCCCATCCTAGGACATGTTTCTAGGCTGGAAGGAGACTCACCTGGCCCATCAAAGGGTCTCCATAGCCTTGCCTTCCCGAGACACCGAGCAGGCTCTGCTTGCATAGTCTTGGAATCGGGCAGTCACAGTCCCTAGGGTTCATGACTTCGAAAACGTATCTTTTCCTTTAGTTTCAGAAGCCCAGTAGTCCATGGCACCTCAGTTGTCTGGATAGTTTACTGTTTCCTGAGACACTTAGTCCAGACTGGCCCACAGTGACACTTTGTAGTCACTACTGCTACATATGTAGCCAAAGATGATCTTTAATTTCGGATATTCCTGCTTCCACCTCTAGAGTTCAGGTATTGCAGGCATGTACCACCGTGACGAGTTTATGTGGTTCTGAGAGTCAAAAAACGAGAATTTATACATGCTGGCCAAACGCTCTACCAGCCTGAGTCACATCCCCAGGCGAGTCTTCAGTCCTTCAGTGCGTCCTGCTCCACGTCAGGGAAACAGGCACATCTAATCCCCGGGCTCTCCCTAGAGGTTCCTCAAGAACAAGAAATAGAGCTGGACCAATCACACACCTGTAATCCCACCATCGGGAGGCTGGGGCAGGAGGATCAGTTCCTGCTCAGCCTTCACTACATGGCAAGACCTCCCCTAAAAATAAATAATTAAATCGGGAGGGGGTGGGAGGTGGAGGGCAATGAGTAAGTCTGATGACAGGAGTCAGTGATGGGAAACAGAAGCAGAGGTATTGGAAGGACAGAAGAGGCTTCCCCAAGGCACCTCTCCATCAGCAGCAGAAACCCACGTCCTCACCAGTAGGATTTATCTCAAGGTTCTGCAAGCAAAGTGACTTACAAATGTATTCACTCCCATCTCCTTTCCAGAGGTACTGCTGAGTTCCATGGGGCAGCGTCTGCTCTGAGGCTGCACAGCTCCCCGACTCCCAGCACACAGCACACCCCCACCCCCTCCAGACTTGGACTTGGGCTGAGAGGCATCTGAAGCTGTTATCTCTCAGCGCACAGCTGTGCAGGGCTGGCGGCGGCGGCTTATCAGGGGGCCTGCAGTGATTCACCGCCCGGGCTTCTCTGCTGAATAGTAATTTCCAGCAGTGGATTTGTGCTGTCTCTCTCCTCCCCCTCTCCCAAGGGTGTGCTGTCCTTTTGCAGAGAGAGGGCAGTGAAGGGGAGCTCCTACTCATGGGGCTTCGTGCCCGCCTCTGGGTAAGAATGTCTACTGGGTGGAGAGGGCAGGGTTAGAACCTTAGCATGGTCGGTCAGCCTTGGCAGGCTGCCGCCTCCCGCCTCCAGCTCACCAACGCTCCCCCTCCTTCCCTCCCAGAGAAGCGGCAGTACCGCTTCCTCTCCCTTGTGGGCATACAGCAGGGACACAGACCCCTGCCCCCCTCCACCACAAGCTCTCTTTCGACATTTTGACGCTGCCCAGTCTCTGTCTGACCTTGAAGACTCCAAAGGCTAACAGGGCTGAAGGCGAGCCTGCCACAGTAGTCTCTGCACAGGCGAGTGGGTGAGGAAAAAATAAAACTGGGGACGGAGCCATTTTCATGTTTGTTTTATTGAAAGCAAGACTCCAGCAGGACTCAGGAGAGGAAGCATGGCAAATTTTGTCCCGAGTCCCCTCTCTGACACCATGCAAAAGGGTGGGGGGGGCAGTGGGGGGTACTAAAAGGGTACTGCTAGGGTGTGTGAGGGCAGAATCAGGTCCAGACATTTTCAACTTGGCCACCCTCAAGGGATCAGCTCCACAGCTCCTGCTCTCAGTTTAACAGCAAGGATGATTTTTAAAACCTCAACCGTCAGCATCCATGCATACTGGGTGCTTTTAACGTCTGGGTCCCCAAGAAAGCTCAAGAGTCCCACTACCCACCATGCTTTCTTTAAAAAGATGGCCTATAAAAGGTGAGGGTGGTGTTCTGTGGCTTCTGGCAACATGTCCCACAAAGTTTCCTTGGACTTCAAGGATCATCTCTTCTCATTCTTGAGCTCCCTCTCAGGTCGCCTTGGGATCCGCGCTGTCGTTCTGAGAACCGGTGTCCAGGAACATGGGCCCCTAAAAACCCAGGCATGAAAGGTACATGTGGATGTAGGGGTGACGAAGATACAAGATCCATTCGGTCTATGTGGCTCGGAGGCGAGAATTCTCAGGCAGTCCGGTCCTCATTCTCAGCCTCTGGCTCAGGCTGAGCCCGCTTAGCTGTGCCTTCTTCAGCAGCAGATTCGCCCAGGCTCCTCTTGGACGTCGACACCGTAGGAGGGGACGAAGGACCAGGACTGAGGTTCGGAGGTTGGTAGCCAAGTTGTCGTGGATCCAGTGCGTCCTTTGAAAGTAGGATGGCAAGGCTCGGTACATTCTTAAGTACACTGAGACTGGCGGCCGGGTCGCTGGGAGTCTGACCCGGTGTGGGCCCAGGCGGGAGGCTCTGCCACACCTCGCGCACGCTCCGGTAACGCAGCCGCGTGACCTGGTGTAAGCCCGCCAGGCGGCGCTTGAGAATCTCGGCGCACGTGACGGTCTTGGTGGTGGCCCGGCCGCAGCCACTGAAGACGATGGCGCGCGTGGCTGGCTGCGCCATGCTGGCGGTGGCGAAGGCCAGCAGGTTGCGGATCTTGCTGCCCTCCTTGACCCGCATGTGTACAGCACCGGGTGCCAGATCTGCAAAAGGGCCAGAGCTCGGGCTGCCACCTTCATCACCGTCCCCCGCCGGCGCCTCCTCCGAGCGCACCTTACGGAAGTTCTCCATGCGCCGTCGTCGCTGGGATCGCAGGTTTTGCCATGGGGCCGCCTCAAGCCTGGGGCTGCATGGCCGCGGGTCGTGCCGGGCGAGGGCTGTCAGAGATTGTGATGCCTGCACCGAGTGAAAGCTGGAGGGTGGGCTGGGATCGCGCAGTATTCAGCCCAGACTTCTACAGTACAGGGTAGTGATGTTCTACTCTGCGCCCTCGGCGCCTTGTGCTCCGCGCCTTTAGTAGAAGCTCCGCCTGGGAGTCAGATAGGCCCCGCCCCTTCGCCCAGGCCCCGCCCCAACTCTGCGTGACTTGTCCCAGCCCCGCCAGCCTTTGGGATCCAGCGCTGTAGCTCAGCGGCTGGGGTCGCAGTGCCAGGGGTGATTTGGGGGGCGAAGTTCCCCGAAGTCACCATCTGTTCTCCGTGAGCCAAACCTTATGCAGGAACAACCTAAATAAAACCTATGGTTGAGGTGCAAACGCCGATCCAAGCCTGATCCCTGATCCCTGCGGGGTTCCAGCTCAAGGGCATCCCTAGACCCCTCCTAGGTAAGAGGTTTCCAAACCACCTTTTGGGACTTTGCTATTCCAGCCCTCCAGGGACTTCCCTCCCTTTCTGTCCCTATATTCTTGCGTCAAGGACAGCCAGTGCATGGTCAGCAGAGTGTGGGAGGCGTTGGCTGCGGCTGCACGCAGCGCTTTCCCTAGGCTGGGACCGCTACGTCGTGGCCTGATCTTTGAGTAGCTGCTTAGAGAGACTTAAGTTTCAGCCTTGCTCCTCTTGATCATACAGGCGCCCGGCACCTATACACCTCTGAAATGCAGGAAGTGCTGCGTTGGGCCAGCCTAAAGTGAATGGGGAACAGGAGACCATTTCTTCCAAGGCATTAAATTCTTATATTTGTGCCTGAAAGTCCTTTACTGGAGCTGCATACATTTTTATGTGCGTGGCTCAGCCGGTGCTAACGCGGATTCCTGACTTCCAATTCCAGGTGGAATTCCTTGCCAGTCAGCCTTGGCCTCTAGAAATCCAGAGGATTGTTTTTGTTAAAAGAAGACTGTGGGAAGGCAGGTTTTAAGAGGTGGGAGGCAGGGTGGAGTGCCTCGGTGGAATGTTGAGGTGGGTGGTACTTGAAAACTCTGGAAACTCCACGGAATCGAAGGAGAGGCTCGGACTCTGCCTCGAGGCAAGATGAGCAGTAGAAAGATGAGGTCTGAAGGAAGGAAGCCGGTTTTAATAAGGAGTGACCCTGCCTAGCCTTGGCCTGGGACCATGCCTCAGTCTTCAATCTGGCTTCCACCGGAGGCAGAGAGGGAACCAGACAGGCCCATTAAAGCACAGGGAAGGAAGCAGCACCGAGGACTGTAAGGAACAGAGTTCTCCAAAGTATCAGCAAGATGGTGTCTGGATGAGCATAGGCAGCTTCAGTCTAGGGGTAGAGCTGCCTGGCTCTCTCTTCCTCTTTGCTATCTGTGACAATTCTCAGCCCCGCAGCTCAGAACCCTGGGTTTATATCTCATCTCATCTTGGAGTGTGGCTGCAGCACCTGGCCCTTTTTTCCCCCCTCAAGTGTGAGTGGCTGACTCCAATCTCATGCTCACACTCCCGGAGTGTGCCCTGAACTGGGACTCTGCCCTGAATCCAACTCTTGCAGGCTTCACAGGGAGGAGCAGGCTCTGGAGGCCCAACCTTGGGAAGACATCACGACTGCAGGGCACTCGGGCAAGTGGTGCCACTTCAAGTCGGCAGTTGCAGATTGGCCTGAGAAAAAGTTCCAGCAAGTCTAGAAGCTGCGTAGGAATGTGCTGGTCGGAAAAGAAGCGAGCTCTGCGTCCCCGGGAGTATAAGCCTGGGCTAACCAGCTTGGAGAGCATGTAGGCCGTAGAATTTGGAAGACCTGGGGGCTGCAGGTTTGTTCCATAAGGAGGGGGTGGTTGTGCCTCTATTCAAGTTAGCCCTCAAGGACACCGCCACCCGCTCCCAGTAGCACTACCCTCTGCCAGAGTCTCCCCCATTCACTTTATTTTCGAGTCTGTGGAGGGAGAACGCAGAAAAGGCCCGGTTCCCCGCCCGCGTCGCTTCCTTTCCCGCTCCCTCTGCAGCACTTAAAATGTAAATGCACATCGTGATTAGCCGCGGGGTCGCTAATTACAGCTGAAGCCATTCATTACGCTGTCAGCTCTCTCCGCCGCGCGCCGGCTGTGTGCTCCCTCCCGGCCGGGGAGGGGTGGCAGCGGGGGAGGTGATGGGGGTAGGATGCGGAGACTGCTCGGTGCTGGCAGCCTTAAAGCCCAGAACTGGCAGAGGGGCGGTGAGCCGAAGAAACCGGTTGGACCGTGAAGAAACCGTGGTGTCCGAGAGAGGAGAAACGCGGGAGGCTGGAAAGAAGGAGATTAAGTGAGGAGGATGAAGAGGGTTTGTGAAAAGCGATACCAGGATGGGAAGAAGGCCAAAAGCGAAATCGTGCGGAAAGGGTAGGAATCTTCCGAAAGGGGACAGATGACAGCGGGAGAAAGAAGGTTCAACGCGAGGGAAAGTGGGTAAATAAAGGTACTGTCTTTGCTGCACACAACACCATGGTTAGAAAGACAGCCAGGACCGTATGCTGAAAAAGCGGGTTGCCCGCCAAACCCTGCGGGTACGTTTGCATATGTAAATGTATTTTTAAATACTTACAAGAAAACTGCACGCTGGCATCTGTTACCTCTGCAGCCACATCCAGATTTTGTTGCTCTCTTTAAGGACAGGATTACAAACTACGGATGGGAAATGAAGTGAGCGTAGGTCTTGGAGGAGCTTGTATAATTGAGGTACTGACCCCGCAGTCCGAGCTTCATTAGCCTCTTTCTGCTTCTTGTGACCTTGGACAATTGACTTAACCCCTGTGCCTTGGTTTGTCACCTGTGAAAGGAGGGTAATTATGGTAACCTGCTCGCTGTGCTCCTGAGTTCCCGGGACACAGTAGCTGTTATTTCTTTTCATAAATTGTGACTAAAATAAAAATCTTAAATTGCAAAAGGAGGGGTGAGAGGTGAGAGGGTCAGAAGTTCAAGGTCTTCCTTAGCAACATAGCTATCCTAGGCTACTGAGACATCATATTTTTAAAAAAAGAAGTAAAGGCTGATGAGAGGAAACAAAGCTGGGGGGGGCGTGACTGGGGGAGAGGGAGAGAGCCTTAGATATGCAGTCTAAGGAGAACCAGCCTGTGCTCTGCAAAGGCCCTTACCACCCTGGAGCAGGAAGGAAAGGAGACACTTAACTTAGTGAAACAGAGGCAGGTAGATCTCTGTGATTTCAAGGCCAGCTTGATTGGTATAGAGTTCCAGATCAGCCAGGGCTAATCATGGAAACCCTGTTTCCAGAAAAAAGAAGATGAAGAAAAGAAATATTTATTTTATTTTAAGAGAAGGTCCCATTTTGTAGTCCTCACTGGCCTGAAACTCAAAATCCTCCCTTTACCCTCCAGATTGATTGCTGCAATTACCAGAATATGCCGTCTGTAGCTCCTAAAACTCTTTTTCCACTTTTAAACACATATGCAGGATTTGATTCTCTCCTCCTACCATGTGAATTACAAGAGATCGAACTCATCTAGATCAACAGGCTTGGTGGCAAGCCCTTTACCCACTGAGCCATTTCTTGGCCCCTAAGACTTAAATGACTTGAGCCACCCAGGAAAGGTATGGGTTGAGAACCAGGTGTGGTAGTTCATGCCTGTAATTCTGGAGAGAAGGCAGAGGACCGGCAGTGGGAAGGCCAGGCTTGGAAGTCTGGGATACATCAGACCCAATCTTAAAACAGGCAAGAATGGGCCGCCGGGCGGTGGTGGCGCAGGCCTTTAATCCCAGCACTTGGGAGGCGGAGGCAGGCGGATTTCTGAGTTCGAGGCCAGCCTGGTCTACCGAGTGAGTTCCAGGACAGCCAGAGCTACACAGAGAAACCCTGTCTCGAAAAAACCAAAACCAAAAACAAAAACAAAAACAAAAACAGGCAAGAATGGGCACTGGAGAGAGGGCTCAGTTAAGAGCACTTGCTGCTCTTCCCGGAAGATTTGAGTTTGTTTCCTAGCAGCCATGTCAAGGGACTCACACTACCTGTGACTCTAGTTAGCTCCAGAGGATCTAAAGCCTCTGGCCTCTGTGAACACTTACATGCATGTGTGTGTGCACGTACACACGCGCGCGTGCACAGACACACACACACAAATAAAAATTTTTGGAGACAGGATCTTTCTATGTAATTCTGGCTGTCCTGGAACTCCCTATGTAGATCAGGCTGGCCTTAATTCATAGAGGCCTCTGCCTGTGCTTCCTGAAGGCTAGGATTAAAGCATTTGCCCCACACCCAGCTTTTTTTTTTTTTTTTTAAAGAAAGATATGGGTTAGCCAGGCATGGTGGCACACCCCTTTAATCCCAGCACTTGGGAGGCAGAGGCAGGCAGATTTCTGAGTTCAAGGTCAGCCTGGTCTACAGAGTGAGTTCCAGGACAGCCAGGACTACGCAGAGAAACCCTGTCTCAAAAAAAAAAAAAAGAAAAGAAAAAAAAAGAAAAAAAAAAGAAAAGAAAAAAAAGAAAAGAAAAGAAAAGAAAAAAAAGAAAAAAAAAGAAAAGAAAAAAAAGAAAAAAAAAGAAAAAGAAAAAGAAAGAAAGATATGGGTTGTCTTTGTGGAGAGAGAAGATTTTCATGGTGAGTAAAGTGGACTGGGTATCTGCTATTGCATAAAAAATTTGCCCCTAAATTTAACAGCTTAAAACCATGTTGCACAATTTCTGAAAGTCATAAATCGAAGTCCAGCTTGAAAGGGTTAAACCTCCCCATCAGTATCTCACCTGATGCTGCAGTCAGAGTGTTGGTGGAACACCAGCTCCAAAGCTTCCCTTCTGTATGTTGGTTAGAGGTCCCTAGCCCTCCACTGGCTCCCTCATGATGTATCAGAGATGAGTGCACACACGCACATGGGGGTGGGGAGGAGCAGTGTCTATTGGTTAGTTATGGGGCATCTTAGTCCACATTTACGAGAATTGGCTCCCTTCTTGAAGGGAAAGGGCAAAGAATTTGTGAATATTCCGAAATACCAACAGGTCTAAATGTCCGAGGGGCAGATTTAAGAGGGGAGGGAAGCAGGAATTAGTGCACAGAAGCAAAGGCGTAAACGGCACCAGCCCTGAATCAGGAGGGAGGGCTGAATTTGCTTCCTGACATACAGAGATTATTTTCATGGACACAAAAGTGGTGGATTTTGCTGGGCTCTCCTGGGGCCTCAGTAGGATACAGATACGAGAGTTCTATTGATTTACCGGTGCCATAATGATGGCTAGAGATAGAGGTGGCCTAGGAGAGGGCAGGAGGCTCTGTCTTATTGGAGTCCAGGCTTCCGATTGGCCAGGACTACAGTCTCAGGCCTAGAGACAGTGCCGGGATTCCATCTCTCTGTCTTAGCTAGTTCTATGGCTCAGTTTGTCTTCCCTCTGAGCATCCATCCTCTTCTTCCCTTAAGCCTTCCGGGACTGGACAGAGGCACCAGCCAGAACTCAGCTTCAAATTGTTTTCCTCATCTGCTGTCTCTGGTCCTTAAATGTGGGTGTGGCCTAAGGTGAATGAATGGAGGTCTGGGGAGGCAGAAGGGAGAGGCAAATGCAGCCACGTGACCTCTTTAATCTCCTGAGTAGTTTGGTGCTGCAGGTTCCTCCCTGGTCTTCCCAGACTCTGGAGGCAGGTACATTAATGAGCCATTCACCTGACTAAAGTTAAGAGTTCCCAGAGGAAAGCCGGGCGTGGTGGCGCATGCCTGTAAACCCAGCACTTGGGAGGCAGAGGCAGGCGGATTTCTGAGTTCGAGGCCAGCCTGGTCTACAGAGTGAGTTCCAGGACAGCCAGAGCTACACAGAGAAACCCTGTCTCGAAAAACAAAAAGAGACCCCAGAGGAGAGGCTGGACTTCAGCTCACTGTGCCGCTGAGATTGATCTTGAACCTCTCATCCCCCTGCCTCCACTTCCTGAGTGCTGAGATTAGGCTTGCTAGTGGGTGTTGGTGATGTGGTCTGGGTTTTGTGCATGCCAAACAAGCAGTCTGCCAGCTGGGCTACAGGTCGCTGGGCTACAGGTCCTGCTTGTTGTAGCTCTGGCTGGTCTGGAGCTCACGGGGCAGAACATACTAGCCTTGACTGTTCAGGCACCATTCTGCCTCTCCCTCCAGAATGCTGCTGTTCCACGGGTGTGTCCCACACTAGCCTTGCTTCCTAGCTTTGGAGCTTGGCCCTCTGAAGAAAATCATACTCCCACCTCCAAGGTAGAAATGGAAAATTGGAATTTTTGAAAACCTTGGGGAAAAGGTAAGGAGCTAATAGGTGAGAGTTTTCCTTTCTGTTGCTATGAGTGACACTGCTGGGCAGTGGTGGCGCACACCTTTAATCCCAGCACTTGCGAGGCAGAGGCAGGCAGATTTCTGAGTTCAAGGCCAGCCTGGTCTACAGAGTGAGTTCCAGGACAACCAGGGCTATACAGAGAAACCCTGTCTCAAAAAACCAAAACCAAAACCAAACCAAAACAAAACTGAAAATAAAAAACCCGAAAATGTCGTGACTGTGGCTGGAGAGACAGATGGCTCACTGGTTATGAGTGTTTGCTGATCTTCCAGAGGACCTGAGCTTGGTTCCCAGCACCCATGCCAGGTGGCTCACACTGACTTTGACTCTAGTTTTGGGAGACCCAACACCTTCCTCTGGCCTCCTCAGGCACTCCCCACACACCTGACATATACATAAAGAATAAATAGCGAGACACAGCCTTAATCCCAGCATTTGGGAAGCAGAGACAGTCATATCTCTGTGGGTTTACACATTGAGTTCCAAACTAGCCAGACCTGCATAGTGAGACCTTGGGGCAGGGCAAAAAACAAAACCCAAAACCACACAAAAATAACTTGCTGAGTCCAAACTGGAGTTTCCTGCATATGCACTCCACATCAGCATGGCAGCCTACTTGTGATCATACTTAACCCCTTCTCCCCGCACATTAGAGGAAAAATAACTCTTTCTGCCAGAAGCCATCAACTGCCAAAAGCTCTTCAGCTGGGTGGTGGGACCCTAGGGCTCCTCCCTCCCTCTTGTAGAAGAGTGGCTGGTTTGTTTTTGGACAGGTAACAGTTGGAACAACCATGCCATGTTGCAGAAGACAGCATCCCACAGCCATCTTCCCCACGTCCGGCTTTGTGTTCTTTGTGCTTTCTTCCACCACGTTCCCTGAGCCTTGGTGGATTTCAATTAAATTTTATTTGTTGTTATTGTGTGTTTTGTCTGAACATACTATGATGGACTTGTGGAAATCAGAGGACAACTCTGTAGAGTTCGAGTCCATTCTCTCTGTCTCTGTCTCTCTGTCTCTCTGTCTCTCTGTCTCTCTGTCTCTCTGTCTCTCTGTCTCTCTGTCTCTCTCTCTCTCTCTCTCTCTCTCTCTCTCTGTGGGTTCTGGGGACCAAACTCAGGTTGTCAGTCTTTTAAGACAAGCTCTTTGCCTGCTGAACCGTCTCATAGGCCTTGGCTCTGTTATTGTTTTTATTCGGGATCTTGTTTAGCCCAGGATGGCCTGGAATACTTTATATAGCCCAGGATGAATTTGAGCTTCCGACCCTCCTGCTTCCACTTCTCAAATGCTAGGATTGCAGGTGCGTGTTATCACACTGGATTTTATTTGGGGATGGGGATGGGGATGGGGATGGGGATTAGGGCTTTGTGAATGCTGGGCAGGAACTCCACCAACTGGTCATATCTCCAGCCCATATGGAACTTCTTTGTTCCTCAGTGTTCTCCCCTGTAAAATGGGAACGAAGACACACACACACACACACACACACACACACATACACACACACAAACAGTACACATACATACATACAGGCAAAATGTTTATACACAAAGCAGAAAAAAATAAAATACATTTAAAAATTAAAAACGGGCCGGGCGTGGTGGGACACCCCTGTAATCCCAGCACTTGGGAGGCAGAGGCAGGCGGATTTCTGAGTTCGAGGCCAGCCTGGTCTACAGAGTGAGTTCCAGGACAGCCAGGACTACACAGAGGAACCCTGTCTCAAAAAATAAAAAAAAAAAAAAAAAAAAATTAAAAACGGGCTGGAGAGATGGTTCAGCGGTTAAGAGCATAGGCTGTTCCTCCTGAGGACCTGGGTTCAATTCCCAGCATCCGCATGGCAGCTCACAACTATTTCTAATCCCAGTTCCAGAGGACCTGACACTCTTACACAGACATACGTGCAGGCAAAAAAAAAAAAAAAAAAAAAACCAAAAAAAACCCCAACAATGTACATTAAAAAATTAAAGAGAAACATTAAAACATTTAAAAACAAAACCCCAAAAGGAAACGATTACCAGAAATGCCCTGTTATTCCCATAGCACCCAGGCCAGGATGCTCTTGTCAGATACACTACACCCCTGGCCCAAGGCTTAGCTGTGGAACAGTGATGCTTGTGAGCAAACCCAAAATACATTTGCTGTTGTTTTGTTTTAAGGCAGAGGTGGGGAGAGGGAAGACTTAGCAGGGCACCTGGCTCCCTTGGGCACTGAGAACCTTGGGCCCAGTTGCTGTTTATAGGCTGGAATGCAGGCCTAGTGCTTTTCTTTTGATTGTGTGATTGGACATTTTCTGCTTCATTTCAGTGGAGAGTGGCAGAATCAGCTTTTCCGAGCGAATGCTCTCTGCACGCGGCTCTCCTTCACAGCCCGTAGAGTCGGGCTCCTGATAAACAATGCCATTTCACTGCTGCGCAGACCCTTAGGGTCTGCTGTGCTGGAAAGACACCTGCAAAAAAAAAAAGTCTCCTTCCTGGAGGTCACCTCTCCTCATTACAGTTGCCCCTGTCTCTTGGATACTGAGAGTGGAAACGGCTCTTTCATAAACCATCCCTGACAGCCTCATCTCGCACCTCCATCCCAGAACAGAATCCCATGCTAGCTAGATGAAGCCGGGCTCCTCCCAGTTCGGGAAGATACTTGGTCAGATTCCCTTTATGACAGTGAGTGTCCCGTCACCAGTGGGTAATTAATTGTATTTCCTTCTCTTGAGTGAAAGATGAAGTTAATCAAACCTACTGTTCTGAAGAAAATCACCAAGCACCTAGACTTATTCTGGCAGACAGCATATTTTACATATTTGAACAGTGGGAAAGAACATATTTTGTTTGCAGAATTACTGGGAGAATTCTCTCTGTCCCCGAGTGACACAGGCTTGCTGATTAATGATCTGCCCAGTGACCCCCCCACCTCAGGACAGATAGAAATGGCTTTGTTTTAATTTTTTTATCTTCTATTATTGAGTGTGTGTGTGTTCGGTATGATGTATGTGCTTGTGGGGGTCAGAGGACAACTCTATGGGATTGGTTCTGCCCTTCCGCCTTGAGTGGGTTCCAGGGATCTAACAGTCTGACTCAGGCTGGCCACCAGGCTTCCACAGCATTCGCCCTTAATTGTGGAATCAACCTGCTGGCACTGGTATTTTGTTTGTTCGTTTATTTTTTTCCTTTGAGACAGGGTTTCTCTTTATAGCTCTGGCTGTCCTGGAACTTGATTTGTAGACCAGGCTGTTCTCAAATTCACAGAGATCCACCTGCCTCTACCTCCTGAGTGCTGGGATCAAAGGTGTGTGCCACCACTGCCCAGTACTTTGCTTTCTTCTTGTTTTGTTTAAAGTTACATTTGTGTGTGTGTGTGTGTGTGTGTGTGTGTATGACCTTTGTGGAGGTCAAAGGACAACCCATGAAAATCAGTTCTGTCCTTTGGTCACATGGGTCCCAGGAATCCAACTCAGGCTCAGGGGCAGATAAATGCCTTTACCCACTGTGCTGTTGGTTAGCTTTCTCCAGCTTGGCAGAACCTAGAGTCACCGGAACTGCCTCCATGAGATTGGTATGGGGGACATTGTTAATTAATGATTGATGTGGGCGGTTCCTCCCTCTGTGGATGGTGTCTTCTGTAGGCAGGAGGTCCAGGAGGTGTAAGCCTGTAAGCAAACAAGCTGGGCAAACTCTGGGGAGCAAGCCAGAGAGCAGTGCTTCTCCAGGGTCCCTGCTGCCTTATTTCCTTCCTGACTTTCTTCAAGGATGAACTGTGATCCAGACATGTAAGCCAAATACAGGCTCCCCCCCATCCCCCCCACCACCTTGTGGTGTTTGTGTTCATCACAGCTACAGAGAAGCAAACTAGAACCCCTCCCTGCAGAGCCATCTCATCAGCCCTCTCTGTTATGCAGGTCTTGTCCAAATGGTCACAGCTGCAGACTGTCCATCGTTCCAATGGCTACATATCCTGGATACAATGTTTTATTGTGCTTTCCAGTCCTCTGGCTCTAACCATTTCCCCACACACTCACTTGTCCTTGACTGTCTTTATTTTTTCTTGTGGCGTTCGGGTTCGAACCTGTAAGCTCTCATGTTAGGCAAGTTCGCTATCACTGGAGTTATAATGGAATGTTGTCCGCTCCATTCAGTCTAGCCTCAAAGAAGAGCAGCCGTTCTGGATCAGCAACAGACCCTCACTGGGATTGTGGACAAATTGAATTCAGCCCCGAAGTGCAGAAGAGGGGCTGACAGTATGGCTCAGTGATAAATCATTTGCCTGACGTGCAGGTGAGCCAAGTACTTTTAGTTGAGTATTTTTCCAGTATTTTTTAGAAAAGAAGCAAAAATTCAAGGGCTTTTGTGTGTGTGTGTGTGTGTGTGTGTGTGTGTGAAAGTTTCATGTTTATTTATAATGTTTACCCATATCAAAGCTACACATAACCCTGACTATCCTGGAACTCACTATGTAGACAAGGCTGGCCTCAAACTAAGAAATCCCTCCGCCTCTGCCTCTGCCTCTGCCTCCGCCTCCAGAATTAAAGGTGTGTGCCGCCACTGCCTGGTTTATATTTACAACTCTTACACATTACTTTTACCTTAATAACATTTCATGGAAATGAAACAAACTAGAAAAGCCATTTCCTTCAAGTTTTGGCTGTGCAAAACAACCATCTGTTACAGTTGCAGACTCTTTGGACTGAGAATTTAGGCAGTGCACAGACAGGGTGGCTTGTCTTTTCTTAGTGACATCTGAGGTTTCAGCTAGGGGATGCCAAGGCTGGAGGCTATGATAATCTAAATGCTGGTTAAGGTTGTTGGCTGATGCTGAGGGTTGGAAGTTTCCAGTTTGTATGTAGTCCTGCTTGGATCACCCTGGGCCTCTGACAGCACGCCTGGATGCTGAGAAGGAAGAGCTGATAAGAGAATGGGAACCAAGCTGGAAGCCCAGGGCATCTTTTGATCCGTCGCTTCTGTCAGATCCTCTTACGAAGGATATTATGAAGCTCTGCCCAGGCTCTCAGGGAGAAGGAACAGGCTCCACTTTTTCCTCCTTTTTTTTTTTTAAATTAATAAAAACGTTTAACTTTGATTTATTTGGTGTGTTTTTGCAGGAGTCTGTTACCTGAGTTCCAGCCATGGGACCCATATGGTGGAAGGGGATAAGAGACTCTTGCAAGTTGACCTCTGACCTCAGCACTCTTGCTACGGCAGATATAAAATTTTTTGTTTTGTTTTTATTGAGACATGATTTCTCTGTGTGGCCCTGGCTGTCCAAGAACTTACTCTGTAGTCCAGGCTAGCATCAAATTCAGAGACCTACTTGCCCCTGTAAAGGTGTGAGCCACCATATCCAGCAAAAAATGTTTTACTCTTTCATAATTTCACATATTATATTTGAAATATAATATACTTTGATTATATTCCCCAGATTTCTAAATTTTATTTTATAATGGAGCAAATATTGGTTAGTATAGCCCACATTGGAAAAGTTCTGTGACATTATCAATAATTTTTATGAATCTAAGCTGGGGAGACTGGAGCAAAAGCACTTGTTGCATTGCAGAGGACTTCAGGACAGTTTCCGGAATTTGAGTGGTGGCTTGTAACTGTCCAGTCTCAGGGGATCTGATGCACTCTTGTGACTTCTGGGATTAAAGGCATGCATCAGCTGGGCAGTGGTGGCTCACACCTTTAATCCCAGCACTTGGGAGGCAGAGGCAGGCAGATTTCTGAGTTCGAGGTTAGCCTGGTCTACAGAGTGAGTTCCAGGACAGCCAGGGCTACACAGAGAAACCCTGTCTAGAAAAACAAAACAACAAAAACAACAAAAAAGAAAACAACAAAAAAGTCATGAGTGAGTTCCAGGACAGCCAGGGTTACACAGAGAAACCCTGTCTCGAAAAACAAAAAAACAAAAAACAAAACAACAACAAAAAAGTCATGTGTCACCATTCCCGGCCAGGGTGAGGGATTTTGAAGGTGTCACCAGCAGCATTGAGGGGCAAAGGAGTCTTGTGCAGCTCAGTGTCCCATGCATGCTTTGAGGAAGGAAGGTGAGAGACCAGATCTTTTGAGTTCAGACTCCATCTTAGAAAACCTGTCCTAGCCGGTATGGTGGCGCACGCCTGTCATCCCAGCACTTGGGAGGCAGAGGCAGGCGGATTTCTGAGTTCGAGGCCAGCCTGGTCTACAGAGTGAGTTCCAGGACAGCCAGGACTACACAGAGAAACCCTGTCTCCAAAAACAAAAACAAAAACAAAAAAGAAGAAGAAGAAGAAAAAAAGAGAAAACCTGTCCTAAGGTTGACCTCGTTTAACAGGCCAGTACCTAGCACCAATTTCCAGATTACCCCCTGTGATGGTTTGTATATGCTTGGGCCAGGGAATGGCATTATTAGGAGGTGTGGCCTTGTTGGAGTAGGTGTGTCCCTGTGGGTGTGGGCTCTGATACCCTAGTCCTAGCTGCCTGGAAGTCAGTCTTCTCTTAGAGGCCTGCGGATGAAGAAGATGTAGAACTCTCAGCTCCTCCAGCTCCGTGCCTGCCACGGTTCTGCCATGCTCCAGCCTTGATGATCCTGGACTGAATCTCTCAACCTGTAAGCCAGCCCCAATTAAATGTTGACCTTATCAGTTGCCTTGGTTATGGTTTCTGTTCACAGCAGTAAAACCTTAACCAAGACACCCCCAACAAAGCCTGCATCTAGCACCAGTTTCCAGGTTATTCCCCCAGCAAATCCGCACCTCCAGATTACAAGCCTGCCCCTGACACTTCACTTCCTAAAACCCACCGGTCAGGAGGACAGCAGAAGTTTATGGTTTGGCTCCCAGCACCAGCCAATTACGTTAAAGGCCATAATGGCACCCCCAAATCAGATGTGTGCCAGGCTAGATATCCCCTTCTTGTCTCTATAAATGCTTGCCTGAAACTGGGCTCAGGGCTGCCCCCCTCCTGTTCTACTGCCTTAGAGATGATGATGTGGCCCAAGCTGGAGGTTGAACAAGGAGACCCTAGTGCAGCTGCCTTGGAGTCAGCTCCTTGGTGGTCTTCTGCAGTGCACGAACGCTTCCTGGAACAACAAAGGTTGCATGACAGTCTCAGAGGTCAGCGTTGTCCCACGTCTTTCAGGAGCAGCTTACATGGTCTTGACTACTTATTTTTCAATTAGTCTAAAAGGAGTCCATTTTGTGGAAAAATACTTATAGTCATGTTTTAATATGCATACTAATTTGCATGTAATAATGTGCTGGCTATTCCTGGCTATCAACTATATCTGGAATAAACTACAATCCAGAATTGGTTGGCACCCCTGTGATCCAGATCTTGAGGCTGGAAGACACAAGTTTTTGACCTGGCTCTTGACCTGGAGATCCTTTTAAGGTTTATTTCTTTTGTGCATATAAGTGTCCTATGGAAGAACAACCATTACTCTTGATCACTGAGCCATTGCCCCGCCCCACTGCCTTCCTTCTTAGAGACATTGAGCTGATCCACCTGTCCTGGATGTCTCGTTCTGTGAGACTAAGATTGTTCTGATTCAAGCCCGGGCTACTTGTGTTCCGTGTATCCAGGCTGAATCCATAGCCAGAATGCTGAGGCTCAGCCATGTTGGTTGCTTGTGGTAGCCAGGGGAACAACTTTTCTAACTGCCTGCAAGGAGTGTGTGTGATTAACCTGCTGCCTGTGGTAGCCATGGGAACAGTGTTTCAAGCTGCCCGCAAAGAGTGTGATTACCCGAGGACAGCTCTAAAATTCATCCCTGTGCTGTGCTGGGGCTGAGTTCGCCATCCGGTGCCCGCCCGTGGATAACAGGCAGACCCATCCCCGGAAGATGGACTGAAGATGGATGACACTTGGGGCCTTGAGTGTGCTCCTTAGAAAGAGGCTTCCAGGGCTGGTCAGTGGGTGAGAGTTTGCCACACAAGTCTGACAACTTGAGTTCCATTCCTCACATGGTGGGAAGAAAAAACTTACTCCACACAGTGTGTCCTCCACACGTGTGCACTTGCCTTCTTTCTCCCGTAATAATAATAAAAAACATTTAATTCTAAGCATGCTTTTACCCATCCTCCTCTCTTCCATGATCCCTCAGGAGCACCAAGTTTGCTTAATGTCTGGGGGTTTCTCCCCACTTCCCCCAGCTCTACTGTTTAAGAGATGATTGCTCTAATAAATACCTATTTATTTATTATGTATTTTTTAGTTTAATGTTTCAGTCTCCAAGTATCTTCTATTGGAAAGGCCATCATTGTCTTCATTTCTTGTATTTCAAATCACCTTTGTGAAAGCATTGCTTGTATTTTCTGGTACAATGAAACCCTGAGAACTGTTTCAGGAAGGCACTTTACACGGGCAGAGAAACATCGATTGTAATAAACTACAGAGAGGGTTTTGAAAGCAGTGTCCCCATTTTATATATTTAATCTTGTTTGGGGGGTCCCACTGTTTGCCTCAGAGAGACTAAACATCCCCCAAGCTGTCCTAATTACTACTTCGATCACATAATGTGATGAAACCATAGCTAAACCACAGAAACAAGGGAAATGAAATAGGGCTGTTATTTCCACAGTAATTAAGTTGACTGCTTCAGAAAGCTCTCAAGGGCCAGCAAGGTGGCTCAGTGGCTAAGGGCATTTGCCACCAAGCCCAAGACCCGACTTCAACCCCCAGGACAAATCATGGGCAAGTCATGATGAACAAACACTAAAAACAGCATCCCTCCGTGACTTCTGCATCAGTTCCTGCTGCCTTCCCTCACAGGACTGTGATATGTAAACAAAGTAAATCCTTCCCTGCCAGCTTGCTTTGGCATTTCATCTTAGGAGCACTAACTAGGTGTCTTAGTCAGGGTTTCTATTCCTGCACAAACATCATGACCAAGAAGCAAGTTGGGGAGGAAAGGGTTTATTGAGCTTATACTTCCACACAGCTGTTCATTACCAAAGGAAGTCAGGACTGGAACTCAAGCAGGTCAGGAAGCAGGAGCTGATGCAGAGGCCATGGAGGGATGTTACTTACTGGCTTGCTTCCCCTGGCTTGCTCAGCCTGCTCTCTTATAGAACCCAAGAATACCAGCCCAGAGATGGCACCGCCCACAAGGGGCCCTCCTTCACTTGATCACTAATTGAGAAAATGCCCCACAGCTGGATCTCATGGAGGCACTTCCCCAAGTGAAGCTCCTTTTCCTATGATAACTCCAGCCTGTGTCAAGTTGACATACCAAACTAGCCAGTACAATTGACCCCTTGTCAACTTGACACACCAACATATCACTATTAAGCTTCAACCCTTACTTTCTTATTCATCCCCAAGATCTCAATAATGTAAAAGGTCCCACAGTCTTTACATATTAAAAATTCAATCCCTTTAAAATGTCCAATATTTTAAAATTCAAAGTCTTTTAAAAATTCAAGTCTCTGAACTGTGGGCTCCACTAAAATACCTTCTTTCAAGAGGGAAAAATATCAGGGCACAGTCACAATCAAAGGCAAAACTCAAACTCCAAAGTCTGGGATCCAACTCACGATCTTCTGGGCTCCTCCAAGGGCTTGGGTCACTTCTCCAACTCTTCCCGTTGTAGCACACACCTTGTCTTCTAGGCTCCAGCTGCTTGTACTCCACTGCTGCTGCTGTCCTTGGTGGTCATCACATAGTACTGGCATCTCCAAGCCTCAACTCTTTTGCATGACCCCTTCAGTCCTGGGCCATCAATTACAACTGAGGGTACACTTTCACCAATGGCCTTCCATGGCCTCTCATTGTACCAAGCCTCAGCTGTTCTTCATGATGCCTTCATGCCTTCAAAAGCAGTACCACCTGGGTGACTCTTACACAGTACCAAGTCCTGCTACAGCACGAGGCACAACCTTGGCTATCTGGAACACATCCTCTGTGCTCTCAGAAAACACTTCCCAGAAGATTTCACCTCAGTGATACTGGTTTCTTCTTAATCACCGCTAATTTCTTAGCTCCAGCTAACCAGCATCAATAGTCCCAGTAACACAAAGGCTGACTTTAATGGTTTTGGTATCTTGTTACTCACAGCTGATTCTTCAGCCCCAGCTAACCAAAACCACAAAATCTTCATGGCCCTGATAAGAGTCTTTAATTTTCCCTCTGAAACTTCACAAGCCAGGCCTCCATCTTCTGCACTGTTCTCAACATAATCTTCCAAGCTCCTACACATCTCACAGAGGTCTCAACAGTGAATGGACCATCTAATCCAAAGTTCCAAAGTCCTTCCACAGTCCTCCCCAAAACATGGTCAGGTTGTCACAGGAATACCCCACTACGCTGGTACCAATTTGTCTTAGTCAGGGTTTCTATTCCTGCACAAACATCATGACCAAGAAGCAAGTTGGGGAGGAAAGGGTTTATTGAGCTTATACTTCCACACAGCTGTTCATTACCAAAGGAAGTCAGGACTGGAACTCAAGCAGGTCAGGAAGCAGGAGCTGATGCAGAGGCCATGGAGGGATGTTACTTACTGGCTTGCTTCCCCTGGCTTGCTCAGCCTGCTCTCTTATAGAACCCAAGAATACCAGCCCAGAGATGGCACCGCCCACAAGGGGCCCTCCTTCACTTGATCACTAATTGAGAAAATGCCCCACAGCTGGATCTCATGGAGGCACTTCCCCAAGTGAAGCTCCTTTTCCTATGATAACTCCAGCCTGTGTCAAGTTGACACACCAAACTAGCCAGTACACTAGGACAGTGGTTAGGAGTGTGTGCTCTTTTGCAGAGGACCTGAATCTGGTTCCAAGCACCCCATTGGTTGATTCATAACCACTGGTAACTCCAGCTCCAGGGGATCTGATGTCCTTCTCTAGACTCCGAGGGCACCTGCACTCACATATATATTCACCCATATATATATATATATATAATATAAATCTTAAAGAAATTAAACTTCTATTTTTGTTTAATTTACCAACTTCTACTTTAACTGCATCAGATACGAGGACTTCTATTGAAATAATATGGGGCTGGAGAGATGGCTCAGTGGTTAAGATCACCAGCTGCTCTTACAGAGGACCTGGGTTTCATCTCATGTACCTACATAGTACCTCAAAATCTGTGACTCTAGGCCTGGGGGAATCTAAGGCCCTCTTCTAGCCCATTTGGCACTGTATACATGTAGTACATATACACTGCAAGTAAAACACCCATATACATAATGATATAGTAAAATAATACTAGTAAACACGAACTGCCTCACTGTGCAGTTCCTCTGTGTCCAGGGTCAGAGTCTTGAATGTCAATGTAGCAGAAGGACAAGCAAGGAAGACAGATGTTCCAGGGACCAGGAGGCTCAGGGAGTGTCAGGAAATTGTGTTCTTCATGGTGGAAGGACACTCAGGCATTACTCAAGGGCTTGGAGGAGAAGAGGCACAGTCTAACAGGAGTGCGCAGGATTTAGGTTCTTAGGTGAAACCGGTTCTGGGAACAAGACTTACTGTGGGGGGGGGGCAGCTAAGCTCAGGCAGGGAGACAAAGACAACTCGGAGTTAAAGAGGAATTACAAACCCAAGGTGTTGTTATCCAATGACTAAAGTCTTTTAGGGCTGGAGCTATGCCTCTGTTGGTGGTAGAGTGTTTGCCTAGCATGCATTAAGCCCTGGATTTGATGCCCAATCACATAAAGTGGCCATGTGATTGCAAGACTTATAAGCCTGTAATTCTATAAGGCAATGTCTGAGTCTGGGTTTCTATTGCTGCAAAGAGACAACACCACATGGCAACTCTTATAAAGGACACCGTTTCATTGGGGCTGGCTTACAGGTTCAGAGCTTTAGTCCATTGTTGTCACGGTGGGCAGCATGGTGACATGCAGGCAGACATGGTGCTGGAGAAGGAGCTGAGAGTTCTACATCAGTATCCACAGACAGCAGAAAGAGAGAGACACTGGGTCTGGCTTGAGCATTTGAGACCTCAAAGCCTACCCTCAGTGACACACTGCCTCTAACAAGGCCACAGGTTCTAATAGTGCCACTCCCTCTGACCTTATGGGAACCATTTTCATTTCAATCACCACAGGCAGGAAAAACAGAGGTTCAAAGCCATCCTTGGAGAAACAGCTAGTTTGAGACTAGCTTAAGATATATGAGATCCTATCTAAAAATAAATAAGTAGATAGGTAGGTAGGTAGGTAGGTAGATAGATATTTGAACTGTCAGCCCAGTGGGGCTTAGAAAAGAACCTGGGCTTGGGACCACATTGCACTATGCTATCAGTAGATCTTGATGGCTCAAGAGAACCAGCTGTTAAATGTTTAATTTTATGAGCTGATTGTTAAACAGAGTTATTATTAAAGTTTTAATTATATCGGCTTACAATTAAATAAAACATATTAAAATAAATATTTGAACTTTAGTAAGTGAATATTGAAACTTATTACAGTAATAACTTTCATTCTCCCCCCCCCTTTATTTTGAAGCATGTCTCCTTTATACCAGGCTGGCCTTGAATTAGTTATATAACCAAGGGTGACCTTGAACTTCTGATTCTCTTGATTCTACTTCTGGTGTGTTGGCATACCCTTGGTACTCTTGGTTTTATTTGGTGCTGGGGCTCTGTCTTAGTCAGGGTTTCTATTCCTACACAGACATCATGACCAAGAAGCAAGTTGGGGAGGAAGGGTTTATTCAGCTTACACTTCCACACTGCTGTTCATCACTAAAAGAAGTCAGGACTGGAACTCAAGCAGGTCAGGAAGCAGGAGCTGATGCAGAGGCCATGGAGGGATGTTTCTTACTTGCTTCCTCTGGCTTGCTCAGCCTGCTCTCTTATAGAACCCAAGACTAACAGCCCAGAGATGGTACCACTCACAAGGGGCCCTCCCCTCTTGATCACTAATTGAGAAAATGCCCCACAGCTGGATCTCATGGAGGCACTTCCCCAACTGAAACTCCTTTCTCTGTGATAACTCCAGCCTGTGTCAAGTTGACACACAAAACCAGCCAGTACAGGCTCAAACTCAGAGTGCAGTGCATGCTGGGTCAGCCCTCTTATCAACTGGGCTACAGCTCAGGCCCAAATGTTACTATTATTCATTCTCTTAAAATTACTTTGTTTCTTACATCCCAGTGGAGAAAATACTTTACAATGGCATGGCATCACTCTGCCCAACTCTGCACTCTGTGATATCACATTCAGAGATGTCACACTCCTAGACATCACACTCAGTGTCTTATACCCAGTGACATCATACTTACTGATGTCACACTTAGTGACATCACGCTACAAAATCAGCTATAATGGAAGTCTCTACTTTGGAACTGAGTAAAAATCCCCAAACTGGTTGTACATATGCCTATTATCCCAGCTCTCAGTATGTAGAAACAAGAAAGTCAGAAACTCAAGGTCAACCTAAGTTACATAACAAGGACAACCTGTGCTACATGAGACCTTGTCTAGAAAACAAATGAGCGGGGTGGTGGTGGCGCACGCCTTTAATCCCAGCACTTGGGAGGCAGAGGCAGGTGGATTTCTGAGTTCGAGGCCAGCCTGGTCTACAGAGTGAGTTCCAGGACAACCAAGGCTACACAGAAAAACCCTATCTCTACAAAAACCAAAAAGAAGAAGGAGAAGGAGAAGAAGAAGAAAACAAATGAACAAACAAAGAACAAACTGCTTTTAATCCCAGTACTTGAGAGGCACAGGCAGGCAGATCTCTGTGAGTTTGAGGCCAACCTGGTCTACATAGTAACATCCAGGCTAGTCAGGGCAACATAATGAGACTCTGTCAAACAAAGACAGACAGACAGAAGGAAAGGAAAGAAGGAAGGGAGGAAGGAAGGAAAGAAAAAGGAAGGAAGGAAGGAAGAAAGACATCTAATAAGCAAGATATTGTTTTCTACTGACTATGAAATTTAGGAAATAAACTATGCATAGTGGTACATACCTATAATCATAGTACTTGAGGTGTACACACACACACACACACACACACACACACACACAAACCTCTCCCACATCCAGGGCTTTGTATATGTACATTCCCAACCTTAAATGTCTTTTGTATCAGGAAAACTTAACAATAAACACACATATTTATGTACACTACTTTTCTCCCTGCAGAACCACTTTCTGACTTTTACCAATGTGTCATGGCCACAATCTCCTTTGTCTGAGACTGGTCTTGTGACTGAGAATTACACTGACGTGGACTGAGCCTCATGCCTGATTTTAAACTCAAGGAATTCTTAAGTAATGGTGCTGGGTAGCCAGGAGGGTAGGTGTTAAGACCAAACAAAGGCATCCAGCTAGTTCTGGAAGGTGTGCAGAGAAAGTAAGACTAACGTCTTGAAGGATAAGAAGGAATCAGCCAGTCTGAGGAGAAATGCCCCAGAAGACCCAGTTGTTCTAAGCAAAACTGGAATACAGAAGTGTCTTAGTTTGTTTTCTGTTGCTGTGATAAACACAACAACCAAAAGCAATTTGGGGAAGAAAGGGTTATTTCAGATCACACTTTGTCACGAGGGAAGCCAGGACAGGAACCTAGAGGCAGGGTCCAGAGTCAGAGGCCATGGGGGAGCACTGCTTACTGGCTTGTGTCCCTGCTCAGTTTGCTTTCTTATACACCCAGGACAACCTGCGCGGGGTGGTGTTGCTCATGTCGGGGCTGGGCCCTTCCATATCCTTTATCAATTAAGAAAATACCCCATAAACTTGCCTACAGGCCAATCTTAAGGTGGAGTTTTCTTGGTTGAGGTTTCCTCTTCCAAGATGGCCCCAGCTTGAGTCAAATTGACCAACCAACCAACCAACAACAGAAACCCCATAACCAAACAAACCCAAACAATCAACACAAAAGGCAAGATATCAAAACTATCACAATATCAAAACAGCAAGCAAACACAGCCCTGCTGTCCCCGAGGGCAGTGTCACTGAGGTACTCTCTTGGCTCCTACCTGGAGGGTGGAGAGGAAGTAACACCTGCTTTCGAGGATATCTACACGCTAGTCCTAAAAGAAAGGGGAGATGTGGGGTGGCAGGGTGGCGCCATGCAAGGGTGGCTGCTGGCAAACCCCAAGACCAGAGTTCGATCCCCGGAACCCACATGGTGGAAGGAGAGAACGGACACCCACAAGTTGTCCTCTGACCTCCACATGCGTCCTGTGGCACACTCACCACCACCCCAAATAAATAAATAAATAAACAAACAAACAAATAAATAAATAAATAAATGTAAACTTTTTTTTAAAGAATGAAAAGTCAAACTTTGTAGGCAGAGGGAGTGGGTGTGGGACTGTTAAGGACTCTGAGGACCTGGTGAGGCATCATGGGTAGGTTGGAGGAGGAGGTCGGGCTGGGAAGAGGGCATAGAGTTCGGCTGAAAGTGACCAGGCAGGTGGGGACAGGCTGTATCTTGTGGTTTTGACATCTAGGGGTCAGGCTAGTGGCCAAAGTCAGAGCCTATAAATGTTAGGCTCTCTTTCTGGGAGGTTGGTAGGAACAGGCTTGGATAGACCCTGCTAGCTGCAGGATTCCTGCTCTAACTGGATTATGAGCAGCAGTCTGGAGTCTGAATTCCAGGACCAGAGCTACTGGCTAGGCTTCAGAACACGATGGTGATTAGGGTTGGCTGTGTATAGGCCTGCGAGCTGCCTAGCGCACTCCTGGTTACAGGGGAAGCCGGCCTGAGGGTAGAGAATTAGCTCTGTAAGCGTGGACCGCTTGGCTCGGATGCCCCCAAGTGGTCCACTGCGGGAACTGCTCGTAGGGAGAACACGGTGGATATTGAATCAAGTTGGAGGGTGGGCTTGTTCTTGTTTTCTGTATTCCTGCTGTTCATAGATCACTCTTTTTTTTTTTTTTTTTTTTTTTTTTTTTTTTTTTTGGTTTTTCGAGACAGGGTTTCTCTGTATAGTTCTGGCTATCCTGGAACTCACTCTGTAGACCAGGCTGGCCTCGAACTCAGAAATCCGCCTGCCTCTGCCTCCCAAGTGCTGGGATTAAAGGTGTGCGCCACCACGCCCGGCTCACTTTTTTTTTAATGAAAGCATCTTACTTGGTTATAGTTAACATACAGTAAAATGCACATATCTTTTGTGGTTGTTTTGAGTCAGAATCTCATAAAGCCCCGGTTGGCCTAGAAATCCCATAGCCAAGGATTCTTCTACATTTACCTCTGAGTGCTGAGATTACAGGTAGACACTACCATTCTGGTTTATGCATTGCTGAGGATATACATATCCTCATGCACATCAGTCGAGTGCTAAGCTAACTGAGCCTCATTCCCAGTCTCTTCTTTTCCCCCGTTTTCTTCTTTTTTTTCTTTCTTAATTTTCTTTTTCTTTCTTTCTTTTCTTCCTTCCTCTCTCTTCCTTCCTTCCTTCCTTCCTTCCTTCTTTCTTTCTGTTTTTGGTTTGGTTTTTTTTTCGAGACAGGGTTTCTCTATAGCCCTGGCTGTCCTGGAACTCACTCTGTAGACCAGGCTGGCCTCGAACTCAGAAATCCACCTGCCTCTGCCTCCCAGAGTGATCCCTCTGTTTTCATTTTGAGACAAGGTCTCATATATAGCCCAGGTTGGCCTTAAACTTGCAATCTTCCTGCCTCAGCCTCCCAAATAGCTGGGATCATAGGTGTCTGCCATCGCATCTGGATCTGTTTATTCAGAGTTCCCCTCTTTTTTCAGTGCTAGACAAGTCCCCTGCTACTAAGCTTCATCCCTCAGCCCTTTAATTATTTTCCTGATTTGTCTTATTTTGCCCAACTTGGTTTTGTGATTCATCTTTATTTTGTGTCAATTGTTCATTTAATTCTATTGTTCAACAATATGATTATTTATTATGATTATGATTATGATTAATCCACAATAGGGCTTTTTGTCACTATTTTAAAAATCTGGATTTTATAAAAACCCTGAGATTTCACCTCACACCAGTTAGAATGGCTAAGATTAAAAACTCAGAAGACATCAGGTGTTGGCGAGGATGTGGGGAAAGAGGAACACTCCTCCACTGCTGGTGGGACTGCAAGCTGGTACAACCACTCTGGAAATCAGTCTGGCGGTTCCTCAGAAAACTGGACATGATACTTCCGGAGGACCCAGCCATACCACTCCTGGGAATATACCCAGAAGATTCCCCAGCATGCAATAAGGATACATGCTCCACTATGTTCATAGCAGCCTTATTTATAATAGCCAGAAGCTGGAAAGAACCCAGATGTCCCTCAACGGAGGAATGGATACAAAAAATGTGGTATATATACACAATGGAGTACTATTCAGCCATTAGAAACAATGAATTCATGAAATTCTTAGAGAAATGGATGGAGCTGGAGAACATCATACTAAGTGAGGTAACCCAGTCTCAAAAGAATACCCATGGTATGCAGTCACTGATAAGTGGATATTAGCCTAGATTCTTGGGACACCAAAGACACAATTCACATACCAAATGATGTCTGACAAGAAGAAAGGAGTGGACCCTGGTTCTGGAAAGGATCAAAGCATCAGTGTAGGGGAATACCAGAACAGGGAAGTGGGAAGGGGTGGATGAGGGAGCAGGGGGAGGGAAAAGGGCATGTGGGACCTTTGGGGGGGTGGGGAACCAAAAAAGGGAAATGAAATGTAAATATAGAATATATCCAATAAAAAATCTGGATTTTAAGCATACTCTTGGTCTGGTGGTTCATACCCATCAGCTGTTGAACCTTGGCACCTACTTGTCTTGTCTCCACTTGGTTTCCCGAAACTACCGCCTTCACCGTGGAGCTCCGTGAGCTTTCCCAGTTCAGACCTGGGTTTCTTCAGCATTTTTACTTTTCTGACAAAGACATCAAGAAGAAGATAAATGGGCTGGCAAGCCTTTTCTATGTCTTCCCCAGTGCTGCCTGGGATCCGTTTATTAACCACTTCCCTCAAGTCATTTGTCTGCATCTTCTCCCGGGTCTGGTGGACCTGCCGGGGCTGCGCATAGGATGCCTTGCGTATCTGGTTGTTGCTGCCGGGGCTGCACAGAGGATGCCTTGTGTATCTGGTTGTTGCGTTTGTTAGTGAAACCAACACAGGAAAGTCGGAGCAAAGACCCACCGGTCACCCTGACACCATGAGCTTCGGTCATGGTCTGCCACTTTTTGACCATGGAACACATTTTGTCCCCCATGAGACTCATGCCATGGAATTAGTCAGACAGTTTTTTTTGCCCTGAACGTCCTGAGTAATTAGCTGGAGTTTTCTAACTGCAACTTTGTCATTCTGTACATCAGCAAGGCTCACTTCAAAATCACGGCCCTTGCGGCCATCAGATGCAGTTTTGGTTCCTTGAGTCCTCGTGACTCGTGCTTTCCCAATGTTCTGTAGAGAACACTGCTGGAGCTTTCACGCCCTACCAGCATGTCTTAGAAAACGGAGCAACCACGTTCTTCTTCGCTCCCTTCTCGCCGCCTTTCGTCAGGCGCGTGCTCTTGCTGACCGCCATGGTGTCACTCGGAGAAGCCCAGAAGTCCCTATTTCATTCTGTTTGAGACAAGGTTTCACTATGTATCCCTGGATGTCCTGAAACTCACTATGTAGGCCAGAATGACCTTGAACTCACAGCTATCCACCTGCCTGTGCCTTCCAAGTGCTAAGATTAAAGTCAGAAGCCATATTTTATTTTATTTAGAAGCCATGTGGCTGGTCCATATTTTATTTTATTTACTTATTTAGATTTTTAAATTTTATTTCATGTTTTGTCTTCACACATACATATGCACATATATATGTATATGTACTATGTATGTCTGATGCCTGAGGAGATCAGAAGAAGGCATCCACTTCCCTGGAGTTGGAGTTATGGACGGCTAAGAACCACCATATGGATGCTCGAGTCAAAGCTGGGTCCTTGGCAAGAGCAACAGATTGTATTTTAAACAAGATAATACATTCTTTTGTTGACAGTTGTTTCCAGTTGTTAAATACGATTTTAAGTTTTATAGAAATTGTTAATGGTCATTTTGTCTATGTTTTCATTTCTCTTGGGAATATACTTAGGGGAATATTTGCTGGGCCAAATTGTTTGCTTTTTTGTTTGTTTTGACAAGATTTCTCTATAGAGCTCAGACAGGCTTCAAACTGATGATCCTCCTGTCTTGGTCTCTGAGCACTGGAATCATGACTGTGCACCACCATATCTGACCCTATGTTTAAATTTTTTTGGCAGGCTAGGAGGGAGCTCAGAGATGAAGTGTGTACTTAGCATAAACCAGACCCTAGTTTAGATCCCTAGCATTGCAAAAAACTAATTAAACTTAAGGAATAGAGAAGCCATTTTCCAAAGTGGTGCCGTTTGCCCCCTTGCCAGCAATGCATTTGTATGGCTGTTCCGTTCCCCACCAATCCTTACCCGACTCTCAGCACCACATCACCCCAGTGCGTGTAAGTCGGTAGACACTTACTTGATGACTAATTATGTGGAGCATGCGTTCACATAGCCATTCCTGTGTCTTCTGTGAGGGGATTTTTATTCCGATCACTTGGATTGTTTGCTCCTGACACCCCCTTTCTGGGGATTTAACCTAAGGCCTTGACTATGCCAGGCAAGCGCTCTGCCACTGAAGTACATCTCCAGCTTTATTTGCCTGTGTTCGTGTTTTGAGACAAATCTCATGTGGTCTAGCTTAGAACATGATATGTAGTGTTGAGGATAATCTTGAACTTCGGTTTGTCTTGCTATTACCTGTCAAGTATTAAAACTGCAGGCCTGAACTAGCACATCTGGTCTTATGTCGTGCTGAGAACTGAACTAGAGGCCTTGGGCTGCCACGGCAATACCCTCGGCGCCCTGGTTTGCCCATTTTAGTTAAAACCTAATGTATGCATGTTGAGTCTGTTGATCCTTACGGTGAAGTTTGGAGATTAAAAGGGAAAACTATTTTCTATATTTGCCACACTGTGTCTGGATTCCACATGATCTTGCTTCACCTATCAGCATACAAACGGCTGTTTTTTTTCAATGATTACAGTTTTGTATGTTCTCCGGGTGAGTTCAGAATAAGACAGACTTGGAGAGAGAAGAGACTGAGAAATTAGATACTAGATTAGAGACCATAGAACAGAGGTTGAAACATCTTTAAATCAAAATAGGAAAGACTCAGAAGAATCCAATTAAAAAACATTGTTCCAGATGGGAAGGTTCCACAGGGCCTTGAGAAACTGGGATGGCAGCCCATAGAGATACAATATATTGAGTTAACAATCCAGATCCTGCTTAGTGATGCTAACTTAGAGCAATGCCACACAATGGGTGGTGTGTTTCATTTCATACAGTTTGGAAAATTGAGATATGTGCACATGTTGATACGTCACCTCGTTGATGCTTGTTCGGAGATCCAACGGGCTTCTGCCTGGAGTTCTGAGGGGGAAGATTCAGAGATCGCACATTTGTTACAGACAATGACTGTCTTAAGAATGCCTTTGCAAATTAAAGCTGATGGTGCTCGGGCAAACGCGTCCATTAGAATACGACATTTTAGACATTATGACATAAAACCCATTACAGATATACCTTATAGGCCTACAGGTAAAGCCATTATAAACATATCTAACAGGGCTTTGAAGGATATGCTCGTAGAACAGAAAGGGATATGGTATCTCCCAAAGATGGCTTAAAGTGTGATTTATTGACTTTAATTTTTTTTAAATCAATGAAACAAATAGCACAATTGCTAAGATACACTGGATTTTAGAAAGGATTGCTAAATTAGATTAGCCTGTAGACGTCCTAATTATAAAGCGAAAGAAAGGAGGTATGCCACGTTGGGGAGGAGATTTTGCATTTCTTTCAACAGAAAAGAAAAAGCCATGGATTCCATCCAAACTGATAAAAGTCAGATTTGAAAGATGGAGAACCCTCTGGAAATCTTGGCTACAGACAAGAAAAAATAAATCAAACAAGTCAAGATAAAAACAGGTGACCTAGCTGGGTGGTGGTGGCGCACGCCTTTAATCCCAGCACTTGGGAGGCAGAGGCAGTCGGATTTCTGAGTTCGAGGCCAGCCTGGTCTACAGAGTGAGTTCCAGGACAGCCAGGGCTACACAGAGAAACCCTGTCTCGAAAAAACAAAAACAAAAACAAAACAACAACAACAAAAACAGGTGATCTGTATATGGAGATCCTGTATTTGGGAACAGCTCTGAGACAGGCTGAGACATAATTGTCTATAGACAGCCAATAAATCTTATTGGCTACACAGTCCTCATAACTCACTAATACATGCCCTCCTTTAAATTGTCATAGGTAAAAATTTATATTACAGTTTGGTTACAGTCCAAACTAACTTAAGAAAGACAGATGTGGGGCTGGAGAGGTGGCTTAGTGGTTGGGAGCATTGATTGCTCTTCTGGAGGTCCTGAGTTCAAATCCCACAACCACATGGTGGCTCACAACCATCTGTAATGAGATCTGACGCCCTCTTCTGGTATGTCTGAAGATAGCTACAGTGTACTCATATAAATAAATCTTTTTTTTTTTTTTTTAAAGAAAGACAGATGTCTTTCATTTGCTCAGAGGGAGAGCAGAAGGTCACCTTTGCCTGAACTGTGTGCAGTACACAGTCCATACATTGTTGGTACAGAGCTATGTATTTTGTGAGAAATTGTAACTTTAGTTTTTTTTCTAGTCTTTTTTTGTTTTGTTTTGTTTTGTTTTTCGAGACAGGGTTTCTCTGTGTAGTCCTGGCTGTCCTGGAACTCACTCTGTAGACCAGACTGGCCTCGAACTCAGAAATCCGCCTGCCTCTGCCTCCCAAGTGCTGGGATTAAAGGCGTGCGCCACCACCGCCTGGCTAGTCTTATTTTTAATGATTGTTCTTAAACACTTTACCCTCCCTTGTAGCCCACCACCCACCAGAGGTCATGGGAAAGAAAGGATATGGGGGAAATAGATTTGTTCAGAAAGGTTCTTTGGAGCAACTCCTGTCTGTGTTATATAGATATCAGCAGTTCAGTTCACAGGTTAGCAGGCAGCAGCAGCTCGATCCACTCACAAATGCTTCATGGATACACCAGGAGTCCAGTTTGGAAGAGTTAGGTTAGCCACAGTGGTGACTTAGGAGAGACGGCCAGGCCTCAGCCTCAGCTCCAGTCAGCAGGAGGGACCAACAGGAACACCAGGAAAAGTTCTCTGCTGTGCCTCAGGAAAGCGAAGATCAGTGACGATGTGAGACCCACAGGCATTGTACAGCTAGCTGTACCAGCAAGCCAAGCTCTGTCTCCATTACTCTGCGGAGTCCTCTTTATACCCTCCAAACATCACGAGTCCTCCACGGGTCTTGCCTCAGCAAGTGCATCCAATTGAGGCCACAGAAGTAGCAAGAAACTGCAGCACACCGCCAGAAGTTTTTTGGTGTGTTTCTCTCTATGGAGTTCTGACAAATGCGGCTCAACTACATAAGGCAGAACAATACATGTGTGTTATTAACAAAGTATCTTTCTTCACATGTCCTTTTATGTGCTTTCTTTAGCAGAACATCTCTTCTGTGTCTTCATGTGTTTGCCCCAGCAAAACACCATCCACCTGCCTTTCCAAAGAACTCTTAAGTTTCCACTTCAAGAAACACACACACACACACACACACACACACACACACACACATTCACAGAAGATGACAACCAAGGAAGCATCTCTAACAAGATCCACCCTTGGGGATGCTGGGGTGCCTGATCCTGCCTCAGACCGCTTCACTGCTGTTTCCTCAGGATACTTGCTTCCCGAATGGCTTCAAGACCATTGGCTGCTGACCTCAAATGACCAGCCTTACGGACTGATGCAGTGAGGTCTTCACTTAAGCCTGAATTTTCTCAACATATAGAGACTGAACAACAAATGTTAGAGCTAGTTTTCTTTTTTTTTAGACACACCAGAAGAGTCAGATCTCATTACAGATGGTTGTGAGCCACCATGTGGTTGCTGGAATTTGAACTCAGGACCTTTGGAAGAGCCATCAGTGCTCTTAAACCACTGAGCCATCTCTCCAGCCCCCAGAGCTAGTTTTCTTAAGACTAACCATTTTTTTCTCTAATTTTATTGGGTCCCCCAAAAGGAATTTTATGTCCAAATTAAGCAGGGAACAATTATGAGAAGATCATTGTCCCAATCATTTAAGTTAGGGTGGATGGTTTTGGTCATTTTATGAATTATAGATATGTTGTCATTTAGGGGATGGTTACAAATAGTTATGATCTTGGACAGGAAGGAAACAAAATAGGGAGCTTAGACTCAGGGATTCTATCTTTTCTTTCTTTTTCTCTGTCCTTTCTCAGATAAAGGAAAGGGGGCTGAGAATAAAAGGGAATATAGAATTATCATATAGAAATAATAGAATAAAAGGGCAAGTCACTGAATCTACTCTTCAACTTAAAGCTACTGCTAATCTCAAATAAGCTTATTTTGATTACATTGATATGGATTATTGTATATTGATACAGGTTTAAGGTTTTTATAAACCTTTGTATATTGATAAAAAAATTAAGGTTAGTTTTGTTACAACATAATGTATGTACATTTCAACTCTTATATAGATATGATATATATGCATATGCAACTGATTTAAAAATACAAGGCTTAGCTCCAGTCCTTTTCATAGCTGTTATTGCAAACTGTTAGGGATGGTTGAGAAATGCAAGTTAATGGTCAGACAGTCAAATTCATGGTCATATCAGATACTAGTCTGGATCATCACAGAAATATGCATCCTGGGTTGAACAGATAATAAGTAATTGGAAGCAAGCAACATTTCCTTGTTCAGATATGCTATAAATAGATAGATGGTCTTCAAATGCCTCAGAACTCACAGAATATGACATTCAAAGATGTTATTATTAAGGCTTTTTTGACACTGAGACATGTGAGCTCCTGACAGCACCCCATTTGACTTGGAAGAAGATGATGGACACGGAAGAACCTCCGACTGGAGATGGCTTCATTTGTGGCAAGTCAGCCACTGGGCAAAGAAAATATCCTGACTTCATCTGCGGACAGAATACTGTCCAGGAAGGACAAACAGATGCAGGGAAGTTGACCACCATGCTCTTCCAAGACAAAGTAACCAAGTCCTTCATAATTCCTGATTCACGAAAGGCCTGTCAAATATCTCGGCCAGAAGGCTGGAGATGGTGCTATAATGTTTTAGAGAATATTGGAGACTGTCTAGGCAGTCAGCTGTCTTGTCATTTCTATAATTTTTGGAAGCTGCATCACTGCACTTCCTATATACTCAGGTAATATTTATTCCTTCTCAGGTCTATGATGGGACTGAAGACTAGATAGTCATAGTCTTACTGTAAGCTTAAGTTGTTGAGGATTTAAGAAGATGTTTTTAGGGTGGTAATACAAATTATGATTAGATTATGAATTAGGATAGAAAATGATTTAGAGCCGGGCGTTGGTGGCGCACGCCTTTAATCCCAGCACTTGGGAGGCAGAGGCAGGCGGATTTCTGAGTTCGAGGCCAGCCTGGTCTACAGAGTGAGTTCCAGGACAGCCAAGGCTACACAGAGAAACCCTGTCTCGAAAAACCAAAAAAAAAAAAAAAAAAAGAAAATGATTTAGATACAAAACTCTGAACTCATCAAGATAAAATATTTAAGTTGCCAAATATAAACAGACTGGATTTTTTGAATATAACTTTTATCTAATAATTGTCATAATTGTTTCATAATTGTTCCTACTGTGTGTTTTTTATTGTTATAAGTGAAAGAGCCTTTTTTATTTAGACAAAAGGGGGAATTGTTGAGGTTTGATCTTTTGCTATGATCTTTTGTGATGCTGAATTCTGTCCCCAAAGGTCTAGTGCCTACGAGGGAATGCTCACAGTTACCAGCTCTTGTTGTGCAAACCTTGTTCATTATTTTAAAACTTTTGGGTAAATAAAAAATGGTACCTGCCAAGCCGGGCGTGGTGGCGCATGCCTGTAATCCCAGCACTTGGGAGGCAGAGGCAGGTGGATTTCTGAGTTCGAGGCCAGCCTGGTCTACAGAGTGAGTTCCAGGACAGCCAGGACTACACAGAGAAACCCTGTCTCGAAAAAAAAAAAAACAAACAAAAAAAATGGTACCTGCCAATTACTGGAGGGATTAGAGGTAGGAGGGTGTTGAATTACCTGGTTTGGGGGTTGCAGAGAGAGGGAGAGGATAAAGAGGAGAGAAGAAAGGAGGCAGAAAGAGGAGGAAACCGTCACGAGAGGCCAAGAGAAACAGCCTTTGAGGCACACTGCTGGGGAATTAGCCAGGCCCGCAGTTAGAAAAGTAGATTGGGGTTACCCTCCAGTAATCGTCAAACCAAATAAAATAACTATAGTCTGAGTCTCATTCATTCATAAGCTAGTCGGGGTAAGCTTTAAATTGGTTCAACTACATATTAGGCTACTTGGGATTGAGCCTAGATTGGGCCTTGTATGTACTAGATGGGTGCTCTACCACTGAGCTATAATCCTGGTCCTCTTTTCACTTTTAAAATTTTTTTAGATTAATTTTTTTAATTTTATGTGTATGAGATTTTTGCCTATGTGTATGTATGTGAACCATACCCATGTCTGGGGCATACAGAGGTGAGAGGCTGGAAGATGGCGAGTGATCCCCTGGAACTCGTATAGTGTGGGCTGGAACTGGAATAGTGTGAACTGAAACTGCATAGTATGAACCACCATGTGAGTGCTCGGTTCCGGGCCCAGGTCCTCTGCAAGAACAACACAGTGTCTTATCTGTACTCCAGCCCATCTCTCTTCATTTCTTTTTTGAGACAGGGTTTTAATAAGTCTCTCAGATTGGCTTTGAGTTACTATGTTACCTAGACCTTACACTTCTCATTTCCTACCTGAGTCTCCTTCA
Organism: Apodemus agrarius; assembly: GCA_964023405.1. Classification (NCBI taxonomy): domain Eukaryota; kingdom Metazoa; phylum Chordata; class Mammalia; order Rodentia; family Muridae; genus Apodemus; species Apodemus agrarius. The sequence goes on along the minus strand of OZ030012.1, from coordinate 60,481,113 downwards.
TTGCTTGGATCATAAGCCTGTGCTATCAGGCCTGGCTTGGTGTTATTATTATCATTTTGATAGGGTCTCACTATGTGGCTTTGAGCTCACTACACAAACCAAGCTGACCTTGAACTCTCAGAGATCCTCCTGCCTCTGCCTCCTGAGTGGAGGCTGGGATTAAAGGTATGTTCTACTATAGCCAGCTCTTAGTTTACTCATTTTAAGTGGGTTGTTTGCCTTTTTTTGTGATAGGGTTGTAAGACTTCTTCATAAATCTGTATATGAGTTTCTTATTAGATTCATGATCTGTAAATATTTCTTTACATTCTGTGGGTTATCTTGGGGGCTGACAGTCTAGTTTGGGAGGAGAGAAAGCACAAAGACACATCAATATGGAGAGAAGTCCAGCACAGAGAAATCTAGAACACTCTCTGAACCCCAGGGGTGCCACCTACTTGGTGAAAGGCTCTGCAAGCAGGAGTGTTTGATACTGGTTTCTTGGTGCTGAGCAATCAGGAATGCATGGTAAGTGTAAGAGACTTGGCATTTCATAAGACCAGAGCATGGACTGGGGTCATAAAAGCAAGAGGCTAGCCGGGCGTGGTGGTGCTCGCCTTTAATCCCAGCACTTGGGAGGCAGAGGCAGGTGGATTTCTGAGTTCGAGGCCAGCCTGGTCTACAGAGTGAGTTCCAGGACAGCCAGGGCTACACAGAGAAACCCTGTCTCGGAAAAAAAAAAAGCAAGAGGCTTTCTTATAAAAAGAAACTCTGTGGCTGGGCATGGTGGTATATGTCTATAATTACAGTCCTGAGAAGCTGGAGCAGGGGGATCAATAATCCAAAGCCTTCTTGCACTAATAGCACTATTCTTTCAACTAGAGCTGGGAATGTGACTCAGTACTGTTCTTATAGAGGTCCTGAGCTGAATTCCCAGTACTACAGTGGTAGCTCATGACACTCTTGAACCAAGGGATCTGACATTCTCCCTTGGCCTCAATAAACACAGTATTCACCTGCACAAACCCATTCACACAGACAGACAGACAGACAGACAGACACACACACACCCCAAAATAAAAGCAGGCATGGTGGCACACTCCAGCACTTGGGAGGCAGAGTAAGTGGATCTCTGAGTTTGAGGCTAGTCTGGTCTACTTAGTTCTAGAACAGCCTGAGTGAGCTACATAGAGAGACCCTGACTCAAAACACCATCACCACCACCACCACACCACCACCACCACCAAAAAGGAAATAATAACCAAAAAGCTAAGCCAAACCAAACCAAACAACATCAAAATAAAATAATATATAATAAATCTTAAACAAACACAACGAAAACTCCAAAAAACCCAAATACACACACACACACACACACACACACACACACACACAGAGAGAGAGAGAGAGAGATAGAGAGAGAGAGAGAGACTCTAAAGACTGAAGATCTACCACTGAGCTACATCTACAACCCTTAGAGTCTTTTTCTTTTGAATACACAGGGTTCTGAGTTCTATTCCCATCCACATTCTCACTGCAGAAAAACAAGACTCCACAGTGCAAACACCCACAGGGATTGGTATTAACCGGTTTTCAGGGGTTATCACAGAGGCATCAGAGTGCCCTCTTTAAACCCTTAGTCATTCCTCATGGTTTTTTCTTTGTTTGTTTGTTTTACTGCAACTTCCTGGTATTTTCTGCCTGAGAGCATTCTAGGTTCAGAAGTGCTAGGAGTGGGCAGTCCTTTGGTGGAATGTCTGAACTGTCTTTTGTACAGAAGACCCCCAAGGAGGGCCAAGTTCTGGCTAGTAACCCACATTAGTACCATGTTCATTAAGAGCTTGCCCATATTAGTAACATAATCACTGTTGCTTTCTACATTGTTTTCTTTGACTTCCTTGTTTCATTTAAAGCAGATCATTTGTATCTTCTCCCTAACTGCAGAGTCGACACTGGAAAAACCAGCCTCTTTGGTTTCCTGTTGCTCCGATAAAATACCCTGACAGAAGCAACTTCAGGGACACAGTTATTCACATCATACTCACAATCGAAAGCAGGAAGCAACGCTCTGTGCTACTGCTTAAGTCCCTTTCTCCTCTCTTACTAGTTCAGGGCCCCTTGCTAGGGACTGGTGCCACAGTGTATGGGTCTTCTCACTTCAATTAACAAAATCAAGATTCTCCTCCATGGATGTAGCTTTAGGCCAACCTAATGCAGGCCATCCTTTGCTGAGACTCCCTTCCTGGGTGATTTTAGGCCATGCCAAGTTGACAATTAACAGTACCCTCCCCACCCAGCCTAAAGATAATGGCTGGAGAGATGGCTCAGAGGCTAGAGCACTGGCTGATCTTTCAGAGGACCCTGGTTTGATTCTCAGCACACACATGGTGGCTCATAACCATTGTGACGTCACTTCCAAGGGATCTGATGTCCTCTTCTGGCCTCTAAGGGCACCAGGCATATATGTGGTACAAAGTCATACATACAGGAAAACACATATACATACAATAAATTAAATAGATCTGAAAAAAAGGTAATGGATCTTCCCTTTCTTAGATTCGTCCATCCTATTTCCTTGGGTGGATTGATCACCTCTGATGCTCACTTGCTTCGTTTATAAATGAGGATAGTAGTGATTGCTTCATAAGATAGGCACAAGGCTTAGCATCTCCTTTGACAGATCAAAGGTTCAGTCAAAGCTGATATTCTCACTTGATTATTGGTCTGTAATGTAGATGTTGTCCTGGCGATCCGTGGGTGGGCACGCCACATTTGGCCATAGTTAGTCAAGATAAACAGCTTGGAGCTGGTCCTGTGAGTGACTAGATTGATGCTCCTAATAATTTGTGCCTCCCTACACCAGGATTAAACACTACTATTTGTCGTGTGACTTCCCTCATCATCTGGTATGGGGAGCATTGTAGGTCTAACTTTATGACATGCTTTGAGTAAAAGCATGGGAGCAGATGTGACATCCCTCAAGCTTGAAATGTTAATGTTATTACACAGTTTGACTCAAAAGTGGCTCTCCCACTTCTGCCTACAAGAAACACACATTCCCATTGCTGGTACACAGAGGAGTTAAATATTCATTGACTGTTTATTATGTACCAGATACTGTTTCATATGTAAAGTATGTCTACATGTATGTAATCACTAGTGTTAATTGTCAGCATGATAGAATAGAGAATTACCCAGGAAACAGCCCTCTCAGCATGCCTGTGGGGAATTATCTTCTTTTTAAAAATATTTATTTGAGCCGGGCGGTGGTGGTGCATGCCTGTAATCCCAGCACTTGGGAGGCAGAGGCAGGCGGATTTCTGAGTTCGAGGTCAGCCTGGTCTACAGAGTGAGTTCCAGGACAGCCAGGGCTATACAGAGAAACCCTGTCTCGGAAAAAAACAAAACAACCAAATTCCAAAAAAAACCCAAATTATTTGCTGGGCAGTGGTGGCACATGTCTTTAATCACAGCACTTGGGAGGCAGAGGCAGGCAGATTTTTGAGTTTAAGGCCAGCCTGGTCTACAGAGTGAGTTCCAGGACACCCAGGGTTACACAGAGAAACCCTGTCTTGAAAAACCAAAAAAAAAAAAATATTTTTTTTTATTTACATATGTCATGACCTGCACAGCTTGGGACTGACTGACCTAACTGGGTCTCTGGGGGATAGAGAAATGACAGGCACGCGTGCAGAAAAGCTGGGACTGGATAGGCTGTGCACTCTGATGGAGATCACCAACAACAGCCTGGATATTCAGCACATTTATGATATGCAGCAAATGAGGAGAAGGCTGGTGAGCTGGTCTCCGTGAGTTCCAGGAGACCTCTGTAGAGGAGCAGCCTCAGGCTGTAGTTGAGCAATCTGGAGGAGGAAGCTGTGGTCAACGTCTAGATGCCGAGCCTACAGTTGACACTTTGTGCACACACTGGCTATAGCTAAAGGTTGAAAGTTCCCGAACACCTTTAGTTGTGTCAGGGGAAGGTTTTGCCCTTTCTGTATGTCTGAGTCATTGGGGTCCTTGATATGGCTGTGCTCATAACAATAATACACATTCACTGAGGATTTCATCTGCTCCTCATATGGAATTGAACCTCTGGAAGAGCAGCTAATGCTCTTAACCACTGAGCCACCTCTCTGTCTGTCCGTCTGTCTGTTTGCCTACCCGTTTGTGTGTACGTGCGCATGCATGTGCAAGTGAACACGTGGAACAAATCACGTGTGGAGGTCAGAGGACACCTTGTGGGAAGCAGTTCTCTCCTTCAGACTGTGGTTTCTGGAGATTGATCTCAGGTCCTCAGGCTTGGTGACAAGGTTGTTTTTGTTTTTAACTGTCTCCTTCATCTCTCTTGTTCTTGAATGAGTATTTTATCACAACAACAAGGAAAGAAACTAAGACAGTGTGTTATTTCATTTTATCTTTACAAACCACTGAAGCTTGGGTCCTGTGATTTTTTTTTTTTTTTTTTTTTTACTGCTATTTCCCATAACTGCAGGTCACCAGGGACAAGCATCCGGCTCACATTTGCACTCAAGGAAGGGACAGTTGACCTCTTCTGCCCATCTTTTATGTTGTGTCTTCTTGTAAGTGACCGACAGATGCTGGTTAAATAAACATTTGTTTAAATGATGGTCCCTATGGCACAATTATTCCCTTCCACTCTGGAGAGTTTCACAAGTGCACAACGTCTCTTCATGAACACCAGAAGAGGGCATCGGATCCCATTACAGATGGCTGTGAGCCACCATGTGGTCCCCGGGATCCCTGGGAGAGCAGTCAGTACTCTTAATCACTGAGCCATCTCTTCAGTCCCCTGTCTCATTCTTTACAATCTTAGGAGTCTTAATGGAGTGATCAGGGTAAAGTTATTTATGAATAGTACAGTTATTATATGAGAACACCAGCACCTTCTCTGTAAGGCCCATATGAACCACAAGTTATCTCTTACCAATTCCACGTGGAATCCAGATATCCATCCTGAGGGAGCGTTATCATCTCCCCAGGCCCCCTTTTGTCCAAGCGGTCTGTCTCAGGCCTCACAAGTTCATTGGTTCTCCCCATAGCTTTGTAAACCCGCATAAACGTGGTTTATTTCAGGGATAGACAGCAGTGATGTAATATAAATATACTGATCAATTTTTGTGTGCTGTTAACCTTTATTGAGAAATTGGATGCAGGGTGGATTCCCCACTAGCATTCTTGACCCAAGCATTCTTATATAAAGTGCCCACCAAAGCCCCTTGTCTCAGGGCAGGCTGGCTTCTTGCTTCTGTGATAGGCAGAGAGTAGTGCAAAATAACCCAAGAGTAAAAACATTGTGCTCTTGAGAACAGCTGGAAGGTGTACCTTCCCCAAATGTGACTACTGTTTGTCCTGTGGTATACGTCTGCCTACAATGTGAACAGGAAGCCAGGAACTCTTTGACAAAGACACTGTCAGCGGGGGGGAAAGCTACAGCATGGCTGTCCCCTGGCCCCACCCCAGGCCTCTGCTAGATGCTGTCAGCCTGATGGAGTGATGTCACTCTGTCTCTGCTACTGGCTGTTTGTTTTCTTACTTTTGCTTGCTGCCTGCTCAATGCACTCAGGCATTTGAAATGGGAAGATCAGGGGCTGGAGACGCAGCTCTGTGCTTAAGAGCACTGGCTGCTCTTGTAGAGGAACCAGGGTCCAATGTCCAGCACCCTCATGGCAGATCACAACCATCTCCAGTCCCTGGGGGATTGTTCCACGTGCTCTTCTGACTTCTACAGGCCCTGCATGTATGCGGTGCACAGACATTTACACTAGCAAAACTCCCTGCATAAAATATAATAATGAAAAATTATAGATCATTTTTATACATAAAAAGAATGAAAAAATTAAAAAGAAACGGAAAGTATAGCTGTCGTAGAACACGCTATCATAGAGTAAGCGGCCATGTGTGCGTACTGAGGACAGATCTAAAGGAGGACCTGGTTCTCCTGGCTGTAAGCTGGGACTCTTCCTCTTGGTGGGTCTGGCGGCTCCTGCTGCTTCCCGCTCAGGCTGCTCAGCCCCCTCGGGTCTCTTCTGCACTTGCTCTTGCCTGCTCTTCTCTCCCTCCCTTTCCACGCCAGCTGCGGGAGTGAGGCCCCAGTGCTGGCAGGCCAGAGCCACACAATGGGCCCTTAGTCTGGGCAAAGAATCCCTGCAGTGTATCCCGCCCACTGAAGCCCTCTTCCAGGCCCAGGATGGTGTGGGTGAGGGACCGAAGCAATTGGCTGGCAGGGCAGGGGATGGCCTGGGCTGTGGAGAACCCACAGGGCTTTACTATGTAAACACCACTCACAATGGCGGCCTGTCTTCCTGCCCCAGAGCTACACTAGTTCTGTGCTCATGAGAACCTCGGCCTCTTCTCATTCTTGCTGTTAACATCTGTATATTATCATCTCTTTCCTTTTTTCCTGTCTTCTTTCAGAGCCACTCCCATCCTTCTAGTCCTTTTTCCCTTTCCTTTTTGAGACAGAAGCTCATGGGCACTCGCTTGCCCACTTGCTGTGTAGCTAAACTGGCTTTGAACTTGCACTGACCCCTCTGCCTGTGCCTTGGAAGGGCTAGGATTATCAAAGTGGATCAACACCACACACCACCTGCTCTCTCTCTCTCTCTCTCTCTCTCTCTCTCTCTCTCTCTCTCTCTCTCTCTCGTCTCACTATGTAGACCTTAGTGAGGAACTGTCCTGGAACTCACTATGAAGATTAAACTGCCTTTGAACTCACAGAGGTTGGACTGTCTCTGGCTCTCAAGCGCAGAGATTAAAGGCATGCACCACCATGCCGGGCTCTATGTCTGTTTCTTATTTCATTTTATCAAGCTATTTCTTAAAAAAAAATTACTTAAGTTTATTTTATATGTATAAATGGTTTACCTGCATCCACAAGTGTGCACCATATACATGCCTGTTGGATCCCCTGGATCTGGGGTTATGGTGCTACCATATCGGCGCTAGGAATCAAACGCCAATCCTTTGCAAGAGCACAACAAGTACACTTAACCGCTGAGCCAATTCTCCAGCCCCTCATCAAGCTGTTTCTTACTCTTTTCCGGTACATCCCACAGGTCTCTGCGATTGGCATGGGGGTTATTCTCCCCACTTTACAGATTTGGAAGTTAAGGCATTGGTGGCTGCCACTACTGTACGTTTCTCCTTTTTATGCACTCACTGTGCTCTTGTTCCCAAGGTGCCCACCTACCACCTGAACGAGGCATGACCCAATATCTAGTACCCTGGACAGCTCCTGCAAGGTGCGGAGGCGACGGTGCCTTCCTTCTCGCGAGCGCTAGTGGAACAGCCTTACGAGCGGAGTGGGAGTCTCGCGAGAGTGGTTGCAGCAGGCAGGGAGGCTCGGGGGCGCGCGGGCCCGCCTCGGACGCGCGCACACACTCCCCGCCCCCAATCCGGGAGCCGCTCGCGGCCGGCTCCGCGCCTGATCGCCCGGTGCAGCGCAGCTCAGCGCGGCGCACCTCGACTGCCTTCCTGCAGCTAAGCGGTCGGGGCCGGTGAGTCCTGGGCCTGGGGACCCGAGGAGGGGCGCTCTGCAGGGAAGCTGTGGGCTGGGCTGGAGAGGTGTCAGCGGCTCCGATTTTCTGCCTGCCAAGCGTCCCTTTCATTTGAGGGGGCAGGTCGAGCTGCTGGAGAGGTGGGGAGTCGAGGTGACCTTTCCTGCTTGGGGTGGTGAAGAGCTCACTGGATACCCCCAAACCCTTCTCCCCATCCCTGTTTCCTCATTCCCTGTCCCCGCAGAGGGAGCCCGGGATTTGGGTGACGTCAGGCCCTTGGATGGAGCTTTGGGCCCTCCACCCCACAAACCCCGAGTTCCACCTGGCATTCCCTGGAAGCCGGCCTCCTCCTTTTGGGATGGCGCATGCGGTCGGGGATGGGAACGTGTGGAATCTGGTGACCGTGGTATCACAAAAGGCACCCGCAGGTGGACCCTAGTTGTACTCACCCCTGGGAGGCCGACCTTTGTACCGCGGGTCTGAGCAGCCTGTATTTTGGAGGAGGGGGATGGGTGCACTGCCTAGGGCCCGGATACCCCCAGGGCTTTGGGGAGTGGGATGGGGGTGCTGGATGTAGCGCATCCAACATTAGCACCAGTCAGTCACGAGGAAGGAGGGGAGATGTGTAAGAACCAATCCCTGTCCTTGCCTTGGGGTTCTCCTAATCTAGAGTCTGGGGGAGTCAAGTGAGACTAGGACAGATAATTGGTTGTTAAAGGCCGACTTGAGATCAGCAACGGCCAGGGCTGGAGACAGAAAAGAGGCAGCAGCTGGCAGGAGGAGACTTTCTGGAGGTGGGGTTTGGGTTTTGGTAGGTGAGAGAGGGCATCTCAGGGTGGTAATGGACAAAGTTCAGAGGTGGGCGTGCAGCGCTGCTGCCCCACCCCATCCTGTCCGTGGTGTGCGTGTGGGAGGGATGGTCTAGAGAAATGTGCAACCCGTGCGTTACCCATTATGTCTTCACCATCAGGACTGTGAAAGAGGGAGACGGTTCTGGCAGGGCCACAACGGTTGGCAGAGAGATTTTGCTTGGGATTGCTAGTTTAGCTTCTGTGGGAACTTGGACAGACAGGGCCAGTTCTCCATTGCAGAGAGAATCCTGTCACGGATGGGCCATCGAAACGGAGTGTTAATAGAGGGGATTAGGAGTCCTGGGACTTGTGGCCATTTCTATTTTCCTTTATGTTTTTAAATTGTTTTAAATTGTAGCGTGCACGCGTGCATACACACACACACACACACACACATACACACACACGGGTGTTTTGCCTGCTTGTGTGTGCACCATTGTGTGCAGTGTCGTCAGACACCGCTGTATCCCATGGAGTTACAAATGGCTGTACGCTGCTATGTGGGTACTGGGAAAAGTCTGGTCCTCTGGAAGAGCAGTCAGTGCTCCTAACCACTGAGCCATCTCTCCAGCCCCAGTGTGGTTGTCTCTTTAGCCCCCTCTCTGGTTGGTCACTGCTGAACAAATTGATAGCCCTCTCTGGGTATCTTTTTGCTAACTCTTTCTCTAGGGACAAGATAAGTGGAATAAGTAGAGACCTCCCTTGAGGAAGTGTCTAGTTTAAGAGAACCCTCTGAGTTCTCCCTTTTCCTTCTTCCTCTCTGCCTGTCTGGCCTCCGCTCCACCAGATTTCCTCTCCACACTACACTTCCTGCCTTGCTGTCAGTTTGGGGTCTGACGTTTCCTGAGGGAAGTGTGATGCAGCTGGGCGAGCAGAGGCGCTGGCCTTTGCCTGTGTAGGGGAAGGCAGCGGTCTTCCTGGGGAGGGTACCCAAGCTTTAAGTATAAGAATGGGGCGAGTGTACCCAGTGTGGGGTCAGTATGCTCCGGACTGATCTGAAATCTTCTCTCCACCACGGACCTGACTTTCTCTACTGCGGGGCCTGTCCCTCGAACTTCATACTTAGAAGCAGAACAAATTAGCATCTCTGTTCAACCTCCAGATTATGTGGCGTTCAGTAGGAAGGCATAGGCCTGTAACCCCAGCAGTTGGAAGGCTGAGGCAGGAGGATTACTGGGCATTTAAGATCAGCCTGGGCTACTGAGCAAAGCTCTGTATCAAAACAAAACAGCCTCCACCTGGGAGGGATGGAAGACGAGACCCCGGTGGGTGAGCTAAGCACCGGTGACTGCTTTAGAGTTTATGCAGTTGGAAGCAGAACAGCCATGTTTGGGAAGGGTCACAGCGAAGGTGAGGGAAGTGATGGGGTTAGGGAAGGTGATAGGTTTGGGTCACTGGGGTGGCTAGACACTGCATTCTCCAAAATGTTGTGTGTATAGAAATTTCAGCCTGTGGTAGAGAAAGAGCGTAGTGGGGAGGAGGGATTTGTAGCTGATTGGCAAATGCCAGGTACAGGATGTGTACCTGCAGGAGGTACCATACCACGGTGTCATCAGCAGCCCAGGGTAATGCTGTTTTTTGAGGGTGATTCATAGCTCTGGGCTTCAGGACTGCGGATGGGATTGAGATCAGAAGAGGGTCAGAGGTCATGCAAGAAGTAGAAATGAATGACCACGTCTGTGCCAGAGATGAGGGGCTCTTGTTGGCAAGCTGAGAATGTGTGGAACTAGTCTCAGGCCCCTAGCTGGGCCCGGAGCCAGGTTGTCTTCCTGTCATTTACCATGGACGTTTACGATTGCAGGACCAGCCATGCTAAGAAATGAGTGAATTACAGTTTAGGTTTCACTCAGGTTCTGTTGGATCAGGCGTGATGGCCGTGCCCGTACTCAGCAGCTGGGAGGCTAAGGTAGGGATGCTGGAATTTCAAGGCTAATCTGGCCTTACATAGTGAGGTTCAGGCCACCCAGGGATATCTAGCAAGAGCCTATGTCAAAACAAACTAAAACCAAACCAACCTAAAATTTCAGTTATGTGTGGTATTTATTTGATGATAAGATATTTGGTAAGCCCACATTCTTCAGGACCACCGTAACATGCCCCTCCCCCCCCTAGTTATAAAAGATCCTCACCTGAAGAACAAAGTCCTATGTCTCCATTAGGAGCTTTGATTATAAAAGCCCGCGATTTCCTTCACTTCCTATACCACCCCTTTCGTCAAGAACAAGGTAGCCTTGTCCTAAGGACAGAGGACCCTGAAGACTTCTAATTCTGTGATCTCAGCCTTCTGCAGCCCTCCCGAGTCCTTCCTTTCAGGAAAAAAAAAAAAAAAAAAAAAAAAAAAAAAAAAACAGAAACAGACTTCTGCCCTGGGTCATTCACATTCTCTGTCACTGTTGGGTCAGGGTGCAGTCGGGGTCAGGGGAGCATCCTCCCTTGGGACTCCTGTGATTTAGTTTTTACTCCACTGGTCTACCTTGCTTTTCTGGAGGTCTTGATCTTGGAGGCAGGCTCTCATTCCATATTCCATTCTGATTGGTGAAGGCGCTGCCCCCTCAGCCACCCTGTCTTGTTATCATTGGCACATGGTCGCTCACATCCTTGGGTTCCATGCCCTCCATCACGGGGTCATTTTGCCTACGCGCCCTGCCGAGAAGCAGCTCCCCTTCTGCATGCTCCACTCGGCATATAGAAAACAGTGTGACCCGCTTCCAGCAGGGTGTCCTGTCTTAGTCATAACCTTACGTCATCTAAAACACCTAGAAATTCTTCCTTACTCTCATCTGCTCTTCTGTCTGTCCCGTGGCAGGAATATTCCAACCTGGACTGTAAGCCCAAAGGCCTTTCCTCAGGTAGAGAGGGGGTGATGGGGGAGCCGGAGCCATGCCCTGTTCCTGCTCTCACGCTGTCCACTTGTTCTTTTTAAAAATAAGAGCATTCAAATTTTAACATTTTATTTTCATTTTATGGTATGGGTGTTTTGTCTGCATATGTGTCTGTGTACCACTTGCATGCATGGCGCCTTTGGAGGCCAGAAGAGGGTGTTGAGTCCCCTACACTGGACTTAGAAGCAGTTGTGAGCTGCCATGTGGGTGCTGGCTGGGAATTGAAATTGGCCCTCTGGAGAGCTGGCAGTGCTCTTCACATGTGTCTTATTTCTCTAGCCCTTTTCTTTTTCTTTCTCTCTCTCTTTGGAGTCAGGGTCTCATCACGTAGCCCAGGCTGCTGTCTAACCCCTATTGATCTTCCTGCCTCTGCTTCTCAAATGCTGGCATTATAGAGAGACCTGTGCTACCACACTGGGCATTTTTCGTGCATCTCTTGAATTCTAGCAAGGAGGGTCCTTGTGGAAAGCCGTACCCGGTATGGGACGGTGGATGCTGACCTTTTGTGTCTCTCAAAGTACCACTGCCCATCAGTCCTGTCCCTCCTCTGCTGCATCCTGAGCCTCTGGACTGCTTTCTTAGACGTCTTCCTCCCGGTTTGTTAATGTGGCTATGTTTTCTGACCTGTGAAAGCTTCCTGTCCAGTGTCGTGGCTGCTGTAGTTCTGTCTCCTGTAGCCCAGGGTTCATTTAGCCTTTGTTTTGCAGGTCATGAGGGGTGTATGGGGAGGTCGTTTCTAGCACTGGACGCCTGCAAAACTCTAGCTGATAACGACCTATAACCGATCCCCCTTGCCTTTGTCGCTGGAATCATGGGTGTGTCCCACCACACCCATCCTGTAGGGTGTTGGGGATTGATCCCTGAACTTTGTTCACGCAGACAAAGCTACAGCCCCAGCCCTTGCCTTGTTTGGTTTTGATATGGGATCTGGCCACCTGCGTTCTCCTCCCAATTGCAGTTATGATATGCGTGCACCGTCACTCCTGGATTTTTTAAAAAAGATTTTGATTTTGATTATGTGCAGGTGTGTGTGTGTGCCTGCAGGTCTGTGCATGTGAGTGCAGGTGCCTGTGGAGGTCAGAGGCGTCGGGTCCCCTGGGGCTATTACAGGTCACCTGCTGTGTTTTTAGCCACTAAACCATCCATCCCTTGATTCATTTCTGTTTTCCCAGTTTCTTGGCAGTGTGGCTCTCACTCTGCTGCTTCCTGGAAGCTGTGACCTCTGACTGTTGGGTCAGCCTAAGTCACACCCGACTGCTCCATGGTCATTGTTGACCTAGTTGGCCAGTCATTAAAAAGATTAAGATAGATCTGTACTCATTAATAGGAAAGTTTTTATTTCCTTATTAAAAAATGTTTTTCTTGGGACTGGAGAGGAGAGTTAGTGGATAAGAGAATTGACTGCTCTTCCAGAGGACCTGGGTTCAGTTCCCACTACCCACATGGTGGCATATGTAACCATATGTAACCGCCAGTGACAGGGGCTCCAGTGCTCTTCCGGTGGTGGCAGGTACTAGGCATACATCTGTTGTACATACATATGTGCACACAAATCACATATACACATAAACTAAATGTTCTGAAAAATATTTCTATTGACTGGAGAGATGGTTCTGTGGTTAAGAGCATTGGTGGCTCTTCAGAGAGGACTGTGTTTAGTTCATTCAGTTCTCGGCACCCACACGGTAACCCTAGTTCCAGGGGATTTGACACTCTTCTGGCCTCCATGGCACTGCACACATGAGGTGAACAGACATACATGCAGGCAAAACACCCAACACATTAAGTAAATCTTCTGTGTATTTTTTCATTTATGGAGGCCAGAGGGCAGCTTTCAGGAATCAGTTTATTTCTTCTGGCATGTGAGTTCTAGGGACTCAGGTTGTCATGCTTGATGGATTACAGGAATGAGCTTCTTAAGTTTTATGAAAGATTTATTTTATTCAATTATGTGTGTATGTCTGCGCACAGGTGATGTGCATGTGAGCCCAGGTGCCCTTGGAGGCCAGAGGGGCCAGATTTCTGGATGTCTAGTCTTACTCAAGGTTCTTCGTCTTCTGATGTGGGGTGCCGGATTCAGGTCCCTTGCAGGACCAATACCTGTACTTAATCGTTGAGCTAATTTCTTCAGCAACCCCTGCCATAGCCCAAGATGTTCTCAAATTCAAAACATAGCCCAACTATGACCTTGAACTTTCTGAATCCTCCGCCTCCACCTCCCAGGTGCTGGGATTAAAGTCTAAGTCACCAAACCTGGTTTAAAAAAATTCGGTATTCTCTCTGAGCTGCTGGTCCTGTGTCCAGTCACACTTCTTGGCCTGGGCACACCTACAGTCTCTGTGCCTTCAGAATGGCGCTCACTGCTATTTTAAAGGGACAGCTTTGAGAGTCTTGTTGACTTTCTGGTTATGTGTGCCCTGGAAACCCTGCTGTGGCTTGGACCGTTTCATGGGTGAATTCTTAAGGTGAGCACAAAGGTGTGAAGCTACTGACGCCATGATTCTGTGCCTCAGGGTAGAGATGACCATTTCCACAGATCACCATATACCACTTATGGAAAGAGAAAGTGAGAGTTTATTAAGAAAGGATTTCAACACAGCCCTAAGCACGAGTATTAAGAGAGAGGGGCACTTAGGGGAAAGAATAGGCCACACCCAAGTCTGGGTATAGGCTTCTCAGGAGAGTTGCATTGAAACGTTTTTATAATATGTTTTTGAGTGGGGCTGAAGAGATGATGGCTCAGTGGCTGAGAGCACTGGTTGCCTTCAGGAGGACCTGGGTTCAATTCCCAGCACCCACATGGCAGCTCACAACTGGCTGTAACTCTTAGTCCTGGGGATGTGATGCCCTCTTCTGATGCCCTCTACAGGCATTGCATGAACAAAGTAGATAGACATACTTGCAGACAGAAGGGGGCAAAGAGGTGGGTGGGGGAGGGAGGAAGATGAGAAGAAAACAATGAATTATGAGAATTCCAAGCCAACCAGAGCTACATGTTGAAACCCTGCCTCAAAAAAAAAAAAAAAATCAGATTATGACAGCATATTTGATATCTCTCTCTCTCTCTCTCTCTCTCTCTCTCTCTCTCTCTCTCTCTCTTTGGTTTTTTGAGACAGGGTTTCTCTATGTAGCTCTGGCTGTCCTGGAACTCACTCTGTAGACCAGGCTGGCCTCGAACTCAGAAATCTGCCTGCCTCTGCCTCCCAAATGCTGGGATTACAGGCGTGTGCCAGCACCACCCGGCTTGATCTCATTTTTGTGGTATAGATATAACTATACATTAAAATGAAGCAAACGATCTGGAAGTTTGGCTCAGGAAGTGAGTCCTTACTTAGCATACATGATGTTTGGTTTTGTTCTTTAAAAAGTATTTTTTTTAAGGGAGGGAGAATCAGTATCCTCCAGGAATGAGCTCCCTAATTGGTTATCCCTATTTAGGGTCAGCCCTAAACATATGTGTCTGTGAACAATAATAGTAAATGTATTTAGCAGGTTGTTGTCTTTATATAGTTAAACATGCATACACACATATGAGAAGAATAATTTTTAAAATCTGTGAACATGAGGGGGTAGGGGTAGAGCATAATGCAAATACAGTACTCATATATAAAAGTCTTTTAAAAAAAAAGAGGTAAATAAAAAAAGATTTTTTTTTTACCCCAGTGTGGTGGTGCATGCCTTTAATCTTAGCCATTAGGAAGCAGAGATAGGCAGATTTCTGCAACTGCAAGGCTAGCCTAGTCTACACAGTGATTCTAGGCTAGCCAGTATAGTAAAGCTATATATAGGCTAGCTATATAATAACACTGTCTCAAAAAAATTAGATTTATGTGTGTGTGTGTGTGTGTGTGTCTGTGTATGTGTGTCTGTGTCTGTCTGTGTGTATGTGTCTGTGTGTGTGTGTCTGTGTGTGTGTGTCTGTGTGTGTGTGTCTGTGTGTGTGTGTATGTGTCTGTATGTATGTGTGTATGTATCTGTGTGTGTATGTATGTATGTGTGTGTGTCTCTGTGTGTGTCTGTGTGTATGTGTGTGTATGTGTCTGTTGTGTGTGTATGTACGTACGAGGGGGTGGAGAGGGAGGAGGAGCAAGAGCGGGAACAGATGCTTGTGTGTCATGGTACATATGTGGAGGTAAGAGGATACTTTTGGAAGTTGCTTTTCATCTTTCAACTCTTTGTTGTTGAGACTGGGTCTCTCTGTGTAGCCCTGGCTGTCCTGGAACTTACTCAGTAGACCAGGCTGGCCTCAAACTCACAGAGATCCGCCTGCCTCTGCCTCACCACAGCTGGCGTCCACCTTGTTTTTGAGACAGAATGTCTCCTGCTGTGTCCGCTATTCCTGCTTTAAGCCAGCCTGGCTTCAAGCTTTCTAGAGATTCTCCTATCCCTACCTCCCATCTCGCTATAATGGGATCACAAGTGTGAGCCTTAAATGTGTCTGTCCGGATGCGGGGATTGAACTCCTCTTCAGACCTGTGTGGCTAGCGCTTTCACCCACTGAGCTGTCTCCCCACCCCTCAGAGTTTAATTTATGATGAAAATTTTAGTTTTTTGGCTGTATAAAAGCTGTCTGAGTTGGACCTGTTGGGGAATGTTTGTTACCTCATCACATACTGAGTTTGAGGCTAGCCTAGGATACATATTGAGTCCAGGGCCAGCCTTGGATTCAGTGTGATAACCTATTTCAAGCTAAGGAACCAACCAACCAACCAACCAACCAACCAACCAACCCCAGCGTGGACTGAGGGTTTTTTGTTATTGTTTTTGGAAGGACAAATCCTTCACTGTGTCTCATGGTTTTAAGGGCAAACCCAGACCTGCCCATGGCCTTCCAGACCTGCCCATGGCCTTCCAGACCTGCCCATGGCCTTCCAGACCTGCCCATGGCCTTCCAGACCTGCCCATGGCCTTCCAGACCTGCCCATGGCCCTGGAGAAAGGGATGACCCCGTTTGCTTTTCATCCCTTCCCACCCTTTTATAATATTCTGATAATGTGCACGTGTGTGTCTGTGTATGGGTGTGCGCATGTGTGTTCATGTGCCCAAGGAGACCAGAAGCTGTTGGATCTCCTGAACTGGAGTTCCAGGAGGTTGTGAGCTGCCTGGGAACTGAACAGTTAGTGCCTCTTGAACAGCAGTCAGTGTTCTTAGCCACTGAGCCTTCGCTCCGGCCTCTTGCAACCTTTCACTTGTCCTTTCCTCCCTCCCTGGAAGCTTTCGGCGTAACTGAGGTCTCTTCAGTTTTCCTCACTCTGTTGTTCAGCTAACTCCTCTCCGACCTTCCTGTATTCAGATCTGATATCGCTTCCTGTGCAGTCCTCACTGGCACCGCCAGCAGGTACCACGGAGGTGTCCGGCTTCCCACAGCGTTCCGAGTCACTGCCCCAGAGCACTTAGGCTGTGCGTCCATTAGCTGAACGCCGCGCTCGCTCGTGCTTCCTGCCCGTCATTCCAGCGTCACGGGAGCGAGGGGCGACCCCGCCGCATGCCCTCAGCTCCTTCTTTCCACCTGTTGAGTTCATGGCTTGTCCCACCTGCTTGCATCAGAGACCCCCCAAATCTCCTCTTTTCCAGCTCTCCCTCCTAATTGATAACCTTCTTTAATTTTTTTTCCTATTGTGAATTTGACTTGGTCTCTCATATAAGTAGACCGACGATGTGGCAGTTGGCTTTCTGTGAACAGCTGCTTTTCTTTTTTAATGACTAACCACCCTTCTTTGTGAGATGGGGGCCTTTGGTAGTTCTGCCTGGTCTCGAACTCCTGACCCTGCTGCTTCCATCTCTTTAATGCTGGCACTACGGGCATGCTTGACCGTGCTCGGCTCATACTTACTTTCAGATTTAACTTTTTTTTTTTTGGCAACAATATTACGCAGATGATTGTGTGTCCTTTTGTGCATACATTGTCTTTTTATTCTGTTATCAAACGAATGCTACGTTTAATCTGGTCTGCCAGATTCTCTCATTTTAGGGATTTCTTTTCTCAGAATAAGCAGTCTAAAATGTGGCACCACGGTTGCTTTTCCAGAGCACCCTTCCCCCAGTGGTCTAGGTAGCCAAGTAACCCCTGCCTGTGTGTTGTTATGGGGGAATGGCAGAGTAGGGGTGTGTGTGTGTGTGTGTGTGTGTGTGTGTATGTGTGTGCCCATGTGAGTTCACCCAGAGGCCAGCAGAGGAGGATGTCAAGCATCTTCATCTAGCATTCTCCGCCATATTCCCGTGAGACACGACGTCCCACCAGGATCTTGCTGGGCTTCGGCTAGGCTATCTGGCAAGCCCCACCGATTCTCATCTCTTCTGATGCCAACAGCAATGAGTTCCAGGCGCATATAGTCATATTCAGCTTTTTATTTAGGCACTGGAGATTCAAATTACATGAGGTCTCTCATGTTTGTACCGAAAGCCACTGAGTGACATCTCTAGCCCCAGAAAGGTGGTTTTTTAAAAATTCAGTCATTTCTTCTGCCTTATCAAAGAACTTTGTAATGACTCAGTGGTAATAGCACTGACTGTTCTTCCAGAGGACCTGGGTTCGATTCCCAGCGTCCACATGGTAGTGTTGCCCCGTGTCCACTTCCGGCTCAGATAGCCAGGCCCACCCTTTGGGGTGCAGGATGTCAGCAGTGAGGGTGAGGGTGAAGAGCACAGCTGGGCACAGCTTCAGGGAACTGGTTTGGTTTTATTGGGTGAAAAGGGGGTATTCATGCCCCTGGGGAGGTGCCAGGGTCTCTGGGGGCAAGATGTATGTGGCTGTGTACCACTGGTCAGGGCAGGGGTTTGGGAGATGCTTCCTCTACATCCTCAGGAGCTACAGGGTGGAGGTGGGGGACCTTTTAAGGTCAGACAGGGAGTGAAGCCTGATGGCTGTCAAGATCATAAATTCCTGCCGGGTAAATGGTGGGGGTTGGCTTGGCTCTGGGTTGGGATGGGAGAGTTAGCCAACTCCTGCTGTCTCCTGTCTGAGGTGTCTGGGGTTGAAGCTCCCCTCCACCATTCTTCCATATCCCTTGGCCACAACAGTCCCATATGGTGGCTTGTAACCATCTACAACTCCAGTCCCAGGGGATCCGATGCCCTTTTCTGATACTGCACACATGTGGTACATAGGCATGCATTCAGGCAGAACACTTAGACACATACAATAGTGCACATTAAAAATAACAAAAGAGCACTTTGGTCCCGTCCCCCATGCAGGTTTTTTGTTTGTTTTTGGGTTTTTTTTGTTTTTGTTTTTGTTTGTTTGTGTTTTTGGTGCTGATGATTAGACCCAGGGCCTTGTACTGTCTGTCAGTCAGTCAGTCTGTCTGTCTGTCTATTTTGTGTGTGTTTTGTTGTTGTTGTTGTTGTTATGTTTTGCTTTGTCTTTTAAGATAGGGTTTCTCTGTGTAGCCCTGGCTGTCCTGGAACTTACTCTGTAGACCAGGCTGGCCTTGAATTCAGAAATCCTCCTGCCTCAGACTCCTAAGTGCTGAGATTAAAGGCGTGCACCACCACTGCCCGGCTCTATCTATTTTAAAGAAAGATTTAGTTTTAGCTTGGGTCTAAATGATATGTGTGTGTGTGTGTGTATATATATAATGGGTACCATGTGTGTGGAAGTCAGAAGAGGACAGTGAGTCCCTTGGAACTGGAGTTATAGACACTTTTGAGCTATAATATCTGTGCTTGGAACTGAACCTGAATTTTCTGCAAGAGAAGCCAGTGCTCTTAACCACTGAGCCATCTCTTCAGGCCCTGACCTCCCCCACTTTTTAAAAAAGATGTATTTATTTTATATATGCGAATATACTGTTGCTGTTTTCAGACACACCAGAAGAGGGTGTTGGAACCCATTACAAATGGTTGCTGGGAATTGAACTCAGGACCTCTGGATGAGCACCCAGTGCTCTTAACCCCTGAGCCAGCCCTTCCCCCTTTTAACTCGTAAATTTAATGTGTGTGCATGCACACAGGCATACAAACCTCATGGGATACTTGTGGAGGTTAGGGAACAATATGTGGGAGTCGTCTCTTTCCTTCCACGATGTGGGGCCTAGAGATTGAACTTGGGTCAGGCACTTGACCCACTAAGCCATCCTGCCTGCTCAGGCCTATACATTCTAGTCATGTGATCTACCACTGAGCTACATCTAAGGTCCCTTCATTTCCTTCCTTCAAGCCCTGTATCCCAGGCTGGCTTTTGCCTGGTGCTCCCCTGTCTCAGCATAGCGAATGCTGAGATCACATAAGGTATATATGTCACTCTGCCAGGCCACACCTTTTCCAGGCCTTTGTGACCCATTACTGACAGTATTCATATTTGCCTGTAGCTTTTTATGTAGACACTTTCATACCACTCAGAAGTTAAAAGGATGGTGAGGATGCCCTGTGTCGTCACTCAGAAGGATTCGCTGCTAACACTGGCTCGGTGGTAGCTTTTATCCGCTGAGCTATCTTGCAGACTGTGTCCTTATTTTTGATTGCTTAAAATCAGAACAAAACTTTCTATCAGCCAAGCTTGGAAAATGGTGGGTTGCCACTGCACTTGACTGTGGACCATTTTTTTGGTCTTGATTACATACGTGTCCACGTAGAGTACTGTTCTAGCAGGTATTTGCACAGTGACTGCCTTAGCATTATGTACTCATGGGCTTTTCTACCCATACCCCAGCACCTGAATAACTACTCGGAGGCTTATTATTTATGAATAGATGCCTAGGCCGAGCCAGGTCTCTTCCCTGATGAGCTTGTAACTTATATCAACCGGTGTATACCACCCTGTGTCTTCCACACAGCTGGTGACCTTTCCTTAGTTTCATAGTCCAGTTCCTCAGAGTCTGGGTGGGGATTCTTTCCCCATACTTGATTCTCTCCCAGCATTCCTCTCTCTGCCAGATGTCCCACCTTCTAATACTGCCTCAGCTCATTGGCCATCAGATTTTTATTGACAGGTGATGCTTCCACACAGTACAGAGGAGATTACCTTTACAGCCTTAACTGATGACTTAAGGCATGTACCAGGCAGGCTTCTGCTCAGATTCTGACCTCATGTACTCCAAATGCTGGCACAAATCCCTGCCTGCCAGTCTTCGCACCATAGCCACAACACAGTTTGTCCTCCCTGGACCCTGGACCACTTCTCCCCCTTGCTTCTGGTCGTGGGTCATCATCATCTGCCCGGTGGGCTAAGTGACTGGGAGACTGGCTTTCCAGAGTGCTGGGGCTTCAAGTGTGAACCAGCACAGCTGGCTGGTCTCTCCCATGTGACTGACAGCAGAGGGCTACGGACTGCTTCATGTGCAGGGCAGAGGCCACATCTGTCTGGCTCAGTCTCTTTCCTTGGTGTCTGGCATAGAATGAAGTGGGTCATTGTTTGTTTGTTTTGTTTTTTTGAGACAGGGTTTCTCTGTGTAGCACCTGGCTGATCAGGAACTCACGCTGTAGACCAGGCTGGCCTTAAACTCACAGAGATCTGCCTGCCTCTGCCTCCCGAGCACTGGGATCAAAGGTGTGTGCCACCTCTGCCTGGATAATGGAGTTCTAATCAGTCAACACATGGCAGGAGGTAGGGCAGCTTAGTCTGCAGGGCAGAGGATGGGAGGGCCTTGCCTACCTGTGAGCTTTCTTTCTTTCTGTTTATTCACTGATTTCCTATTGTTTGTGGTCAGAGGGCAGGCTTCGGGAGCCAGTTCTCTTCTTCCACTGTGGGTCCTAAGGGTCCAACTGAAGTCATCAGATGTATGCTGCTTTTATGCTCCTGAATTCTCTCCATCCCCTGGGCGGGGGTTTCTGAAGATAGACTTTGTGCTTCGAGGCAAACAGTGGTTCTAGTTTCATTTCTGTTGCTGTTCTAAAACACCCTGACCTACTGGGGTTGATGGTGCATATCTTCAATCTCCCTATTCAGGAGAGAGAGGCAGGTGGTCTGAGTTCAAGACCAGCCTGGTTTATATAGTGGTACCAGGCCAGCCAGGGCTGCATAGTAAGACCCTGACTCAAAATAAAACAACGAAACAAAATATGCCGGCCAAAAGTGACTTAGGGGAGAGAAGTGTTTGTTATGCTTATAGTTCCAGGTTATAATCGATCACTAAGGGGAGAGCTGAGGCAGGAAGAGCTGGTTACATCTCGTCCACAGTCACGAGCAGAGACAGGGAAACAGAGAGACACTGCTTGCTCACCAGCTCTGCTCAGCAAGTCTTCTTCCCTTACATAGCCCAGGATCACCTGCCTGGGAACGGCGGTCTGGGTCTTCCCACACCGGTCAACAGTCAAGACAGTCCCTCACAGACATACCCATAGACCAACCTGGTCTACGCAACTCGCCAGTTGGGGCTCTCTTCCCCGGTGATTCCAGATTGTGGCTAGTTGGCACTTAGAACTAACAAGCATGGTGGAAACAGCCGAAGCGGACTCCTGGGGGTGAGGAGCTGCTGCTCTTCATTCCACAGTGGGAATGGGGGCGTGTCCTGCCTCAGAGAGTGTGAGGCAAAGCTGGAGCCCGGAGAGGAGCTGAGTCCGACGGCGGCCTGTGTGCTGATCCTTGTTCTCATCTAGTTTTCCCTTCCTTCCAGGTCAGGACAGAGAGGTGTGAGCAGGCCCACTGAGCTGACTGGTCCATCATGGCGGGTAAGGAGGGGTGGGCCGTGTTGGGGTAGACGTGAAAAAAAAGCATAAAGTATCTGGCCCTTGTCCTGGCCTTTCTTTCTGTGTGCACTCTTGTCGATTTGTCCCCCAAGCCCCAACTTGTCTGAGGTCATAGCTCCATCTAGCCCTATGTTAGATTTTGAGCCTGGGGACCTGAGTCTGAGCATCCTCAGAACCCTGTCTTACCCTCCGCTAACTAAGTCTCAGCACGGGCGGTCTATCCATTCTCTGGTGTTACTATTGTACTTTGAGACTTTTTCCTCTGGTTTCTAAAGGTTCAGAGGTACACGGTGCCAAAGCTGGCGAAAACTTTAAAACCCATGAAGCCTAGATCCGTTCCTCTGGACAGCTGAGGTCTGGAGAGGGGCAGTGCACTGAATGGCTAGTGATGGGGTCGAGGCCAGAATCCACGTCTCCAGACTCACCCATGCTAGAGCACTTGCTCTCTGTGTGGAGAACACTTTACCCCATGGCAGCTTTTATTATTTTTGTGTTCATTTGAAAGATGCTGCTTTAGCACCTCTGGTCTCTTTGGGATCATCTTGGCCGATTCAGGAAGTAGGGACATCTGGGTGGGGACAGCAGAGCAACCAGGGCCCAAGGCCAGGAGTATATAGGATCTCTAGGCAGTCTAGCCAGGAGGGGAGGGGCGTACAGGACCTATAGGACCAAGAAGGGAGGCCAGGGGAGATATCCGAGGTGATGCCCTGTGCTGTGTCCCCCACAGAGAAAGTGAACAACTTCCCACCACTGCCCAAATTCATCCCCCTGAAGCCGTGTTTCTACCAAGACTTCGAGGCGGACATCCCCCCTCAGCATCTCAGCCTGACCAAGCGCCTCTACTACCTCTGGATGTGTGAGTGCTGTGGGGATGAGGGTGAAGCTGGCGTTGGGGAGGGGTGCTGCACACCCCGCTTTCCAGCTGTAGCATCTGCATGGCCTGGGAAACGCCCCGCTGGTCCCCGGCAAGCTCACCTTCCCTGGCCGCTTGCCCACCGGGCCTCAGTGTCTTTCATGTAGGCCTCTTTTTTCTTCTCCTCCATGTTCTCTCTTGTTCACAGAGCGGGGTTTCTTTTGCACTGTTTTTTCTTTTTGCTTCTCTACCCCTCCTCCCCTGGAATACTTTTCCAGGGAACCTGTGGACCTTGGTGACTGCCAAGATTCTGGATTTGGAGAAAAGCCTTTCTTTTAAAGCCTCATGTTTCTCGATATGCTTGCTTCTCAAAGAGAAGAGCATTCACTAGGAGTTAGGAGACATGGAACCTGGCTTGGATGCTCTACTTCCCAAACAGCAGGTTCTCTATTGTAGAAAGAGAGTACAGCTCACAGATAACTATGGTGCCGGTAGCCGTATGGTCTACGGTTCTGATGCTCTGAGGATTTCGGGAGGAGAGTTTAGAGGAGCCTGTTTGTGATGGTTTGAGGCAGGTAGTGGAATGGTGGTGTCGTGAGGTGTATAGATTTGACTTTGCTCAGGGCTGTCAGAAGATACTGCTTAGTTATGTGAGGGAGGACAGGCTGTAGTGGGACTGCAGTTGGCATCTGTTAGAGGTGACACTGCCGTGATTCAGCCCTGGGCTCAGTCCCGTCAAGAGGGTAGTAAAGAATGCTGTCTTGGGCTAGTGAGTATCTCAGTTTGTGAAGAAGGAGTGAACGCTCTTGGCCCACAAGCCCGATAACCAGAGTTCCATACCTAGAACCCATGTAAAAAGATGGATGTGGTGTTACATACCTGTAATCCCAGTACAGGGCAAGATAGAAGGCAGAGATGGGCACAAACACCTGGACACTAGGAAGGCTGGCTGAATTCGGAGTACAAAGTACAGAAACAGGAGGGACCGTGCCTTAACAAGGTAGATGTAAAGACAGGCTCCTGAAAGTTGTCCTCTGACCTCCACATGTGCACTGTGGCAAATACATACACAGACACACACGAGGAGAATGAGAATAAAAAGCAAGCAAACAAAAATCAGCATCTTTACAACAGTTCCCTCATGGGACAGTAGTCAGTAAGAGCAAAGAGTCAGGCTTATAGACTGTCCCACAACCTGCCGTGGCCTATGAGCAGAGAAAGGTCTCCTGTCCTATAACGTGAGAAGAGGAGAAGTTGGACAGATATGGGTTGCCTGTAGATATTGGAAAGAAAATGAAATTACACCTGATGGCTTCTGTTCTTCCCATTAAAAAAGGGACATTTGGGTGGGGACAGCAGAGCAACCAGGGCACAAGGCCAGGAGTATATAGAATCTACAGGCAGTCCAGCCAGGAGGGGAGGGGCGTACAGGACCTATAGGACCAAGAAGGGAGGCCAGGGGAGATATCCGAGGTGATGTCCTGTGCTGTGTCTCCCCCACAGAGAAAGGGTGGACTGGAGAGGACTGGGGAGGGGACCGGAGAGATGGCTCAGCAGTTAAGAGTACTGTTTATTCTTCTAGAGGACCAGGGTTCAATTCCCAGCACCAAGATGGAGGTTTACAACTGACTGTAACTCCAGTTCTAGGCTCTCTTCTGGCCACCACAGGTACTGCATGCATATACAGATACACATGCAGGCAGAATACCCATACACATAAATAATAAAAAATAAAAGTAAACAGTTTAAAAAATATATAGGGAGGAGGACTGAGGGTCAGGGTTTTGGGGAAGGGGGCTGGGGTTAGTATCCTTGCCTTTGTAGCAGAGGGTGAGGATGCTAAACCCAGCCTCCAAGATCTCTGAGGCATGCCCAGCGTCATCTGAGGTTGGGTTCTATGAATTTCTAGTCCTTTCAGGCTTCCCCACAGCAACACCTTTTTTTCTTAGGGGTATTCAGCTCAAGTAAAGACGTGTGTTATGGTCATTCTGGGTTAATGCACACCTTTAATTCCTGCACTTAGGAGGCAGAGGCACATGGGTCTCTGTGAGCCCAATGCCAGCCTTGTCTGCATAGTAAGTTCTGTGTCAACAAGAAAGAAAAGGGAGTATAACAAAGAATTGCAAACTCTTAAGCTGGACAAGGAGAAGAGTGAAGAGAGAATGCCTCATTACTGGAGAGGTACTGGCTGAGTCAGGGGTGCCCATCCTGAAGACAGGGAGAATTGCAACATAACATGCTAGAGCAAGTGAGCTAGAGACGGGCGAGCCAGGGAAGAGCGGTGCTAGCCAGCGTGAAAACGGATAGTGTTTCTATGCAAAGAGTCAGGCCAACAGGCCAACTCTGACAACCTGAGTTTGGTCCTTAGAGCCCATGTAGTGGAATGAGAGAACCAACTCTGACTTTCCCATGTGTGCACCATGGCAAACATATACACATACACACACACATATACACACATATATACAGACACACACAAATTGCTGTTTTTAAAGAACAAGCAAAATTAGTAAGTATAACAGTGCTTTAGGAAACTTTGGCGCAATCAACAGGAATGGAGTAAACACGTGAAACGCACAGGAAATATCCATATTTGTTATGGGGCCTGAGATGGGCGCAGCTGCAGAGGTGGCAGAGTCAGGCTGTGTAGGGTCAGGGGAGCATTCTCCCTGACCCTGGGCTCCTGGAGAGAGCCACCCTCCACCCACGTGAGAAGATCTGGTCCAGAAGCTGGATTTAAGAGCTATAAATATCTCCTTAAGTCCTCGCTAGGTGCCTGTCAGGTGCTTTGGTCCTGAAGAAAAATGTATCTGAGCCTTGAGATTGAGAAGATGGAGCGGAGGTGGCTGACTGGGGCCACGACTGAGCCCTCCTTCCTGTGTTAATTTAACTCAGCAGGTCTTTGGAGACTCCTCCAATGTTCAAGGACGAGCTCTCTGAGGTCTGAGGACCTGGGAGTGGGTTAGGGCCAGCATCCGTTTTCTGTAAAACGAAGCGTCTTTGGACCTCTGCTGGCCGTGACGGAGCGATCTGAGTTCTAGGATCTTCTAGGTGAGGTTAGAAAGGAAAAGGAGTCTGGATCTCGCCACTGAGGAATTTCTAGTGTGGGTGATGGATTGGAATTACACTTGGGGAACTGCAGAGCAGCCCAGATCTGCAGGTCAGAGGAATGGATCATAGGCAAGGAAGACATCTTGGAGGAGAAGAGTAGTCTAAGAAATGTGTCAGATAAGGACTGAGTTCCCAGCCACCACTGTCCACCCCACTGAAGTGCCAGGCGGCAAACCTTGTGGTTTGAAGAGATGTTTTTAGGTCTTTTTTTCCCTTCTGTTTCCTGTCCTTGCTTTGTAAGCAAAGATAAGATGACCTCTTGCTTTGGGGTTGGTGATTGCTGCAGGTCTGGGAGGCCCAAGGGCTGACGTGTGGTCTTGTGGATAGATCCCTGGCCTCTTGCATGCCAAGCTCTGTTCTAACACTGCTCACCCAACCCCTCCCCTCACACACCAGAGGCCTCTCTTACGAGGACAGGACCCTGAGGCTTTGAGATCCTTCTAGGGGCCTTGCTGGGCAGAAGCTCTGGGTTCTTCTTGCTCTAGAAACTCTTGGTTGTTGGGATTTCTCAAACTCCTAAGGGTGGATTGGGGAAGTGTTGACCCAAGCTGCTCCCAGCTCTTTCTTACAGTCTGTACTGTGTGTGTGTGTGTGTCTGTCTTGTGTATTCATTGGTATGGCTTGTGGGTCTTCTCTCCTCTCTGTATGTGTGTCCATATATGTCCATTATTTTGCTGCTTCTCTGTGTTCTTGCCATGTATTTGGTTGTGAGTCTGTATGGAATCCCTGGTGTGTGTCTCCATGTCTGGACACCCACATACCTCTGTATGGACTTTGGTGTTTGTGTGTGTATCTGGTGTCTATCTCTGTGTGTGCATGTGCTCCTGGGTCTGCAGTGAACAGCGTCACGCTGGCCGTGAACCTGGTGGGCTGTCTCGCGTGGCTGATCGGAGGCGGGGGAGCCACCAACTTTGGCCTGGCCTTTCTCTGGCTCATCCTCTTCACACCTTGCTCCTACGTCTGCTGGTTTCGGCCCATTTACAAGGCCTTCAAGTAAGTGGTTGGTGCCGACCCCAGCTCCTCCCCCTGTCTCCCTCTGACTGCTATTCCACACTCTATCTGCTGTTTCCTTGTTCACCTTTGACTGGGACTGTCAGGTGGAGCTTGGGATTCCTGGGAGTTCCTGGCTGGGTTGGGAGGGTTGGGAGTGGGACCTTTCTTAGTTCCTTTCTTCTTCAGTCTACCCTTGTTAAGTTTTGCCCATGGTGCTGTCTTGGTGGAGCTGTCCATCCTTGTACCAGTGGAGAATAACTGATTTGGTACCAAGATGTGGAAGCAGCCATCTAAGACCCACGGATACTATTCATGGGCCAATGATTTCATCCATCTCTGTGCCAAAGGGAATACCTATCTACGTATTGATGGGGTGCCAGTCAGTGTCTATCCAGTGCCAACTGGGATTTTCAATTTTTGTGCCATTAGAGCTGCATATAGCAACAAGGCTGTCTTGGTGCCAGCAGAATATTCATTTCAGTGCCCTGGAGCTGTAAATCTCTCTATCAACAGGACTTAGCATTTATGTGCCCATCAGCTACTGTTGTGGTGTCGATAAGGTCTCTTTTCTGTGCCACCGAGACTTTCTGTTTCCGAGCCTGTAGAGCCACCCAGCCCCGTTCCAGTTCCTTGATAGTGGAGCTGCTTGGTTTTCCCACAATGAAGCCATCTAGCTCTGGGTCATTAATCTGTGTGTTGGGGACGGTCCTTTCATGAGGACATCCCGTTCTTGCATACAGGCCTAACTCAGGGAAACCTTTAAAGATCTGTGGGTGAAGGCTAGCCTTTTACATTCTCATTTAAAGGTCTATGGGTGAAGGCTAGCCTTTTACATTCTCATGTAAAGATCTATGGGTGAAGGCTAGCCTTTTACATTCTCATTTAAAGGTCTATGGGTGAAGGCTAGCCTTTTACATTCTCATGTAAAGCGCTTGGGTTGTTTGCTTGTCCTTATGCCCAGAGGAGCTTCCGGGCTCATGAGTGCAGGGAAGCCCAGTGCCCCTGCCAGGTGACAAACCATCTTCTCCACTACAGGACAGACAGCTCCTTCAGCTTCATGGCATTCTTCTTCACCTTCATGGCTCAGCTGGTTATCAGTATCATCCAGGCTGTGGGGATTCCAGGCTGGGGTGTCTGGTAAGAGGCAAAGGTCTGACCTGGGCTGCTGGAGTAGCACGCGGGTGGTTTGCTTGCATGGGTGCTAAGATACTTTGCTTTTATGGGCACGGAATGGCTTGTTATGAATAGAAAGAGAGGCTTTTGGGTAGTGGAGTAGTGTTCATCATAGATTAGAGGCTAAGGGAAACTGGGAGGGGTGTCTGGGTGGCCAAGGAGTGTCAGACTTTGCAGGAAAGCTGGGGAGGAGAGCTGGCTCAGGAGCTCTGGGGGCATAGGCCGCTCTGTGGCTGCTCCCCGTGGCTATGAGATGATCCTTGGGATGGCTCCTGGGTTCCCTTTTCCTACATCATAGCCCCACAGCTGGCTTCTTCCGACAGCGGCTGGATTGCCACCATCTCCTTCTTCGGGACGAACATTGGCTCAGCGGTGGTGATGCTCATTCCCACGGTCATGTTCACAGTTGTGGCCGTCTTTTCCTTCATCGCCCTTAGCATGGTATGTGTCAACATCGAGGGTGTGGAAGTGGCTGTGGGAGGGGACCAAGACCTGAAGCCATCCCTCCTCCGGGTTATAAGAGGGCTCAGGAGGCTGAGATGATAGGTACATGAAGGGGGTGGGTAAAAGGCTTGCTTCATGAGCATTAGGACCTGAGTATGGAATCCCCAGAATCCACAGCCTTACATCAGCGCCATAGCCGGGAGCAGAGCAGAAGCAGAGCGGAGGTCTGAGGGCGGGCCAGCCGAGCCGAAAGGGCAGGCTGCAGGTCAGAGAGGTAGAGAGCGGTGGGAGAAGATAGCTGAAATTGACCTCTGCCCTCTACACAGGCAAGTGAACCCCCTCTGTGTTTGCATATGACACACACAAGTGGGCTGCTGGGGAGGTACCCCAGTGGGTAAAAACACTTGCTGTGCAAATGTGAGGATCTGAGTGTGACTACCTGGAACCGAGGTAAAGCCGGGCACTATGAGCACATGAAATCCTAGTGCTCCTGTGGTAAGGTGGGAAACTGTGGGCCGGCTAGCCTGATGTGCACAGTGGCAAAAAACAAACAGGAAACCTTGTCTCAAACTAGGTGGAAGGCAAGAACTGAGCCTGGAGGTTGTCATGTCACACACACAGAGAACACCACACAGAAGTCTTCTGAGTTACTTACTCTGAGAACTGATTCTTCACAAAAGGATCCTATCTGTTTCCTGAACAGCTGCCCACCCATTTTTAAAACATTATTATTATTATTATTGTTGTTGTTGTTGTTGTTGTTATTATTATTATTATTATTATTATTATTAATTTCTGGCTTTTTGAGACAGGATTTTTCCTGTAGCCCTGTCTGGCTGTCCTGGACCTCTCTCTCTAGCCTAGACTGACCTTGAATTCAGATCCACTTGCCTGTGCCTCCCTAGTTCTAGGATTAAAGGCGTGCACCATCATGCCCAGCTTTAATTTTTTATTTTTACTTTTTGAGATAGGGACTTATGAAACTCAGGCTGGCCTCAAACAGTATATATTGAAGAATGACACACCTTTGCTGGGGTTCCAGGCACGTGGAACTACTCCTGTTTTTGTTTTTTGTTTTTCAGACAGTCTCTTGAATCATGATTCTCCTGCCCCTTTAGGGCCTGCTGGATGCGACGCTGTGCCCCGCCTGCTTTCCTCTGACTAACCATTCCCTATGGTTCTTTCTCCAGGTCCATAAGTTCTACCGGGGCAGCGGAGGCAGCTTCAGCAAAGCTCAGGAGGAGTGGACCACCGGAGCATGGAAGAACCCGCATGTGCAGCAGGCGGCCCAGAACGCAGCCATGGGGGCTGCGCAGGGCGCCATGAATCAACCGCAGACTCAATACTCTGCCACTCCCAACTACATGTACTCCAACGAGATGTGAGCCAGCCAAGCCCACCAGGAGGCAGGGCTGGGGGCCGGTGGGGCAGGGGGCTCGAGCCACATCATCTGTGTGGTGACCAAGCAGGGTTCCCCCTTCCCTTTTCTCCTCCCCAACTTTGTACAAAGAATCAGAGTTATATATATATATATGTCTATGTCTATGTCTATGTCTGTCCCCTGACCCCACCCTTTGGGTCCTGCCCTTGGCACACCGGGAGCTACACACTGCACAAGAAGTGTTTCTGTGCATTGGTAGCCAAGTCTATGTCCCCTGTGAAATAATGTACAGTGGAGATCTCTTGTTGTGGTGCTAGATGTATGTTTAGAACTAAACCAGCCCCTCCATCAGGTTGTCCCCTCTGACCCTGGCCCAGGGACTCCACGGGGCAGGGGGAAGCCCAGCAGAGAGCCTGATACCTTGTGCAGGATTATGAGCCTAAGCTATTTCTGCCTTTAGTCCCATTGGGAAGCAACAGTATTAGTGTTCATGGTGATAGGCAGGTTCTAGGGGGTGGGACAGAGAGGATGCTCCCTTGCTCCTGCAGTCCTCCCTGTAGTCCTCCCTCAACTCCCCCCCACCCCCGTTTTTCCCTCATTGTGAGATTCTTTGTGCTCATTTCTCTAGCTGACTCTCCCATGATCTTTTTCCTCCCCAAGTAGCTTTTCTTTGTCTTCCTAAGGCTGAGTGTCTCAGTTATGTCTGCTTTTAAGACTGCCCAGATCCCCCAAATCCACTCCCCAGTTCCAGGAAACTGACGTGGGAGCTGAGCCAACCCTGATGTGAAAGGGGCACACCGCTTGGGGACTCAGAGCCCATTTGGTCCTTGACACCCAGGGAGTGGGAGTACAGAGCTGGTCTCCTTGATCCTGAAAGCCTGGCGGGCAGAGGCAGGCTTCTCCGTGTCCCTCTCCCGACGTCCATCCCTTTCTGCCCAGATCCACTTCGGCTGCTCTGCATTTCCTGCTGGGTTGTGTGAGGCACCTGCAGGTGTAAAGGCAGGGGTAGAGCAGCGGGCATGCAACTCATCATTGGCCCCCGGGAGGTGTGGCTGGCCCCAGCCCAAAAGGGCTTCTAGCTTCTCAGAGTGACCACTGGATTCCCGGAAGAAGTAGTAGCTGTTCTAATTGAGTCTGGCAGGAAGGATGGCGGTCAGAGGGCCAGGTCTGAAGGGGAAGGCTCAGAGAAGTCAAACAGGACCCATCGAGAGGGAGGCTCACCTCTGCAGTCTCCCTTGCCCATGGCTACAGGACATTCTGTAGAGATGCTCCCGGGCCCAGTTCAAGCTGCAGGCACACAGTCCTGAATAGATGCCGGGTGGGCAGGGAGGCAGGGCGGGAGGGCTCTGCCTTTAGTGGGCTCTGCCCTTCCCTCCCCTTCCTTTCAAGAGAACTACAGGACTTGATTCCCGGCCTTTCCCTGAGTTCTCTTGGAACCCTCATCTCTCTCTAGACTGATCTTAGTTCCTGGGACTGTATCTTTCAAACAGTGCGTGGACGTGTCTGGTAGCATACCCCGCTCTGTGTGAGGTCTGAGGTGGGTAGGCCTTACCAAGGAGCAGCTGGCTGTTTCTCATCTCCTCGTAACAGAAGCCCACCTGGGCTAGGGAAACTGGAAAACCATTCTTCATTGGTTTTCCTTGGACCCTAAGACTTGGTTTCAGGCCACCTCAAAGCTTTGATTTTCAGCTTCTTCCTTGTAAGAGAAACGAAGAGTGTGTGCAAAGTTCCCCTCCTATTGACTCCCTGGGCTTAGTTGATTCTCTCCGCTGCTGTTTTCTCTGTGGAGAGCAGTTGTTGTTGCTCCTGCCACCCTAAGAGATCCCAGGGCTAGGCCCTTCCTCCTCCCCTTCCCTGCTCCTGGCCCCCTCTCTCGAGTAGCCCTCTGGGACCTCCAGAAGGGCTGTAATCCAGCTGCCAGCCGCGCAGCCACAGCTGCTGGATGTCCCCCCAGTCAGTTTCCTGTCCTAGCTGCCTTTCCTCTCTCCTGGCTCAGACCTATTGGCCATGCCTGGCACTGCCCTTGGGAAGCCTGTTACCAGTGTCTGGCCCGGCTGCTCAGGCACTGGGATGCTGCATCTCCAGGCAACTATGCACTTTCACGAGGAGGGAATGAGAGAAACGGGGCGGGGCACAGATGGTTTGCTTGAGGGGTGGGGTGGGAGGGCCCAGTTGATGCTGGCGACCCTCCTGTCAGTTGCCAGCCAGTGACCTGCTTTTGCATTCTCCTGGGGCCCACTGCTCCTTGTTTCTGAGAGACACAAACTATCCTCTCATTGGCAGTTGACCTGCCTGAGCCAGTGTCTGTCTGTGTAACTGGATGAACATAATAAAGGGATCATGTGACCCTGTCTCTTCTGTTGTGTTACTTGTCTCCATGTGGGTCTCAAGCCTTGGCGTGAGGCAGGGGTATGGAATTGAGTTGAGTGGACCTGTGACTTGGTGGTCTGTGATGCCCAAAACCATGCACTTCTTTGTGATCCTTCCTCTGAAGCAGCCTTGAATTGTGCCACAACTACCAGTTAGGCACTAGGGGTGGGCTGTAACTCTGAGGGGAATGGCTTGATGGGACCTGTGAACAGACACCTTGACCAAGGCAACACTTATAAAGGGCAACATTTAATTGGGGCTGGCTTACAAGTTCAGAGGTTCAGACCAGTCTCGTCAAGGCGGGAAGCATGGCAGCGTCTAAGCAGATATGGCGCTACAGGAGCCGAGAGTTCTACAACTTAAAGGTAGTCAAGAGAAGACTGGCCTCCCGCAGCTAGGAAGAACTCTGCCCACCCCTACAGTGACACACTTCCTCCAACAAGGCCACACCCACTCCAAAAAGGCCACACTTCCTACTTGTGCCACGCCCTCGGCCAAGCATATTCAAACTTACATAGCCCTTAATGGTAGGACTAGAAGACTGGGCCATTCTCAGCACCCATGGTAGGTCTCTTGAAGCTGATTGAGCAGGCTCAAAGAACGTGTAAGTTCTTGAGACTTGATTGCTGCAAGGTAACGACTACAATGATTCGAATATGCCAAAGGTGTGCCCTCTAAGATGCTTTCGAGATCCTCTGATGACCATCCCTCAAGATTCCTCTCAAGTAGAAATGGGCACAGTAGCGCACCCCTTTAATCCCAGCAGAGGCAGAGGCTGGCAGATTTCTAAGTTCCAGACCAGCCAGAGTCTTTAAAAAAAAAAAAAAAAAAGATTCTTCAAAGTGACCCTTGGCGGCTTCCCTGCCTAACGTGACTTAAATCCTGCTCTGAGCGCCCCAATGACTACAACTCCCAGAAGCCACAGAACTGGACCACGACTCCCAGAAGGCCATGCGATCACTAGCTTTTTCTCGAGTCATTTAGAGCCGGAAAGGCGCTTAGATACCGCGATACTTGGGGGTATCCTGGAGCTGGTGAGCAGTGGAAGGGGCGGGAAGGCTGTGTCCCTGGTCCCGCGGAGTGGGGCGGTGGGAGAAGCTCTTTCCTCATGCTGTGGGTCCGCATGAGGGTCGATGTATATGATGTGGGGCTCTAGGTATGACCCCAGCTCAGAGTTGGGGAATATGCAGCTGCACCTGTGCCCGCAGACATCATGCTCTGTCCTCGAACAGAGTTCAATCTATTTTAAAAGGCGGGGCAATCAGGATACCCACACTTGACACTTAACTTTGAAAAACTGCAGCATAAGGTGTCCCTCCAAAAGATTTAGGACGGTCCCGAAATGCAAACTTTTTTTTTTTTAATTTACGTTTTATTTTGTAAGAGGGGTGGCTGACACTACGTGCGTGTAGAGGTCATAGGACAATTAACTTGCAGGACTCAGTTTCCCCTGAAAGTCCCGCCCTCATAGTCAGGTCCTCAGGCTTGGCTGCAAGCTACCTTCCTGAGCCAGCTTGCCACAAATTGTATGTTAAAGTAATAAAGGAGAGGAAGGAGAACTCTGGGGGTGTTTAGATGCTTAAACCCTAAGCTTGCCGAATGGGATTTAAAAATTAGAGTTGGGTCAGTTTTTGTGAGAAAAAATTTCGCCATCACTGACGTTTGGAATGTTGGAGGCCAGAACTAGATAATGGGCAGGAGAGATTCCCATCTGCAGGAGTGGTGTGTGTTTGGGAGCTGGGGTCTTCTGCTTCTCTCTAGCATTTGGGAAGATAAAACCAGCAGGACTGTGATGTATCTTCCTGACATGTGCCCTCAAGAGGTGTACAAATGAAACTGCAGGAGCTTTAGAGTCAAACATTCCTACTTCCGGTTTGAGAGAAGACCATTAGAATGCCAAGCCTTTGGACTGCACCCAGCATTCCTTAGGGGCAATGCGGTCAAACTTTCTTGGCTACATTCTTGCCCATTTTGTTACATGGAAATTGTAAACTTTGCCCTTGATTAAACAGAGAGAAGGAGGATTATATCCACATCTCTGCTGTGTATGTGTTCTCTCTGTCTCTCTCTTAAATCAATCTCTCTCTCTCTCTCTCTCTCTCTCTCTCTCTCTCCCTCTCCCTCTCCCTCTCCCTCTCCCTCTCCCTCTCCCTCTCCCTCTCCCTCTCCCTCTCCCTCTCCTCCTCTCTCCTTCCCTTCTTCCCTCTCTCCCCCTCGCCCCCTCCCTCCCTCTCAGGGTCTCACTGTGTAGCCCTGGCTAGCACAGAACTTATTATGTATCAATCTCAACTCTTAGAAATCTGTTTGTTTCTGCGTTCCAAGTGCTGGGATTAAAGACATGTGCCACCGAACCCTACTTTTTCTTGAAATATGCATAAGACTAAGTGTAAGTTCTATGGTTATAATAAAGGCCAAGTAAAAATATGAAAAAAATGTGTTCCCTGCATATGCAGCTTAGACTGGTCTAGAGCTAGTTAGATGTAGCCCGCACATCAGTAATACAAGTGGCTCCCTTGTATCTGTACCTCAGTCTATGAGGGTGGAAAGAAAAATTAATCCGAAGTCCAAGGATAGCCAGGAGTGACTCAAGCCCTACCCTGGAGGTTTAAAGAGAACATTGAACCACATGATAAAATAAGCTTGTCTTTTGGGTTTTTTCTCTGGAGGGTCAGTAGTGGTGGAAGAGAATCAGATATTATAATGTTCAGCTCCTGGACACTGCTGGACAAGCATGATAGGTCAGGGAATGCAAACATGTACAGACTTATCTTGGTCCAGTGGGCTCTGTGGTTAGGATGGCGTGGTCCACCATCTTAGCTGTCTGCCTTTCCAGGGGAAAAGGAAGTGTGCTGGAAAATTCACACCCTAAAGCATCGGAAGGCATTGTTAGCTATCTAGGAAGAAGCACAGATAGGAGCTGTTTCTACGTGTACAAAGGTTTCTCTCTTGCTACTGTGATTTGGAAGTTATATTCATTACATAAGCAGAGGATCTTTGCGTCTCTCGGAAGGAGAGAGAGAGTGCAGTTTTCGGGCTGTGGTTTGCCTGCATGGCCGGCCTCCCTGACCCCTGAGCTCAGGAATCACAGCCTTTCAGTCAGAGCCTGCTGCCTGCTCGTCCACTCTTCTCTGCCCCTCATAGTTCCTGTGAGGGACAGAGCCAAGGAGGCAAGGTACTGTGTACAGTCACCCTGACTGTGTTAATAAATAAAAACTTTAAAAGTCGAAAGCCTTTGATAGGATCTGGATGGAGAAAGACTGAATTGGCTTGGAATTTGATCTTAGAGAGCAAACACACTCCCGCTAGCTGCTGCTTTCCTTGGGACTCAGGGTGAACAGATATGAGCTTGTTTCTCTCTCTCTCTCTCTCTCTCTCTCTCTCTTCCTCTCTTTGTTTCTGTCTCTTTGTCTCTCTATCTCCCTCCCCCTTCCCCCCTTTCCCCCCCACCAATAACAATGGGTTTGGTCCTGAGCAAAGCTTGGTTCTCAGAACAAATGATGTTTCCTGGGCTGCAGTGCCTTCTGTGGAGAATAGCTGAAGTGAGCAGTAGGCGTCCCGCCTCCAGCTTTGCCGATGCTTTCTGTAACATGACTCTTAGGGGACTGCACATGAAGCCGTGCTTCTGTTTCACAGGACTCGTCTGTCTGTCCTTCCATCATTTGACAGAAGAAGGACAAACGTCAAGGGTTGGGGACTGACAGCTCAGTTTTCCTGGAGATTCAAAAATGTGCTTTTCAACAAGCAGTGTGGCTCAAAGTCAGAGGCAGGTGGATTTCTGTGAGTTTGAGGGCAGTCTAGTCTACAAAGTGAGTTCCAGGACAGCCAGTGCTCAGTTTCACAGAGAAACCTGACTTCAAAAACCAAACCAGACCAAACCAAAAAGAAAAAATTAAGAAGGACATGCTTCTCGTGGAGCTGGAGAGATGGCGTCTGTTCTGCTCTCGCAGAGAACCAAGTTCTGTTCCTGTCAGTGTGTGTGTGCACCTGTGTCAGGTAGCTCACAACCGCCCAGAACTCCAACTCCAAGGTGATTGGATGCCTCTGGCTTCAGAGAGCGCCTACATTCAAGTGCACATACCCACGTGCACACACATAATTTAAAATAATTAATAACAAAGCCCAAGCACCTCTCACCTACTAACGTGCTCTGGGAGAGGCGGGGAAGCTGGCCGTGGCCCCATGGACTCTGTCAGTTGTTAACAGTGCCCCCCAGACTTTGGCTGGGCTCATGTCTCTAACAAGCCTGGTCCTGGTTGAGGCTCTGAATTGTAGCAAGGATTCGGTATTGGTGGTGGGGCTTTGGTAGGGAGAAGGCTCAGTGGTTAAGAGCTTTTTTTCCGGTAGAGGACCTCCATTTAATTTTCTAGACCCACATGGCAGGTCGTAACCACCTATAACTTCAGTTCCAGAGGACCTGGCACCCTTTTCTGGACTCTTTGGGCACTTTACACAAGTGGTGCACAGACATACACACAACATACCCCCACACATCAGACATATATGCAATAAAAATACCACACACACACACACACACACACACACACACACGAACAGTGTCCATATACATGAGCAGTGGCTATAGAAAGTAAATCTTTAAAAAGTGCTGGTAGGGAGAGCTGTACGGGTGGGGGCTGTGCCTAGGGAACTAATCTGTGCTTAGCTCTTTGAGAAGGGGACCTGGTATCACCTCAGCTCTTACGGATATATGCCTAAACGTTGCAGGCAAATGACAGAGAGGCCGCTGTGGTTACCCAGCCCTGGAGGGAGCTGGAGCAACTGGGTTCTCCTTCCGTGGCTGACCTTGACCCTTCGGAGTGCCTCTTGTAAGGACGTTCTGTCCTGTAGAAAGAGCCACTTACCACCATCTTTTGCATTGACTCAGGCTATACTGGAAGAGGCTTCAGAAATCAACTGTTCCTATGTCTTTCATACGAGTAAAGAGTTTTGGGCAGGGAATGATCCTGGCCCAAGATCACACACCAGGTCCGGGGTACAGCCTTGGGCAGGACCCGGGACTCCTGCTTCACAGGGCATGTATAGTATTCATCCGGGAGACGGATCAGGACTGCGATATGAGGGAGGAGGTGGGCGGTGGTTAATCTGGCCATCTTTAGGGAGATTGCTGGTGGAGGCAGAAGCAAAGGAGACTGACGTCCAACCCAGGAGAGATCGTTGGAAGGTTCAGTGGAGAAAAGGGGCCACCCCGACCCATCCGCCGAGTCCGTAAGAGCAGCAGTGCTGTCTCCCACGCTTCTCTGCCCGGGGTTTGGTCCTCGGTGACTGCGGCTGATGCAGTGAGGTGTGCCGGCCCAGCTGCCAGGGCTGAGGTTTGGACATGCGCATCAGCCGCAGCGTTCAAGCACGTGCTGGAGGAGGAGCCCCGTCGGCTGCCCCCGTGGAACGCGCTGATGCTTTGTGTTTGACGCTTAGAAGTCAGATTGTATTTCGGAGCTCAGCCTGGCCCACAAGGATGGGACAGGGCTACGGAGGCGAGTTTCCTGGCTCGACGCGCCCTCCTTGCCTGTGGTTCCGGTTACATGCATCCTAGCACCTTGATCTCCCTATGTGCCTCACCAGC
Organism: Apodemus agrarius; assembly: GCA_964023405.1. Classification (NCBI taxonomy): domain Eukaryota; kingdom Metazoa; phylum Chordata; class Mammalia; order Rodentia; family Muridae; genus Apodemus; species Apodemus agrarius. The sequence goes on along the minus strand of OZ030012.1, from coordinate 60,443,352 downwards.
CAGCCAGGCACACCCCAGGCACTCCCCTGCCTCCACCGCTAACCATGGCCCTCTCACACATCACCAGCACCGACATTACTTTCTCACAGCAGAGCACCAGGCACTCACCACCCCTGACATTCTGGCCCAGCTCTGACCACTGGTCCCTCCTGCCCCTCCCTCCTCAGGACTCTTCAGCGGCTCCTTTAACCTCACAGTGGTCTCTGCCATTCTCCTCCAGAGTTCTCCACTTTGCAGGGTTATTCCACTTGAAGTAAATTTCTTCCTGCCTGATAAAGTGCTCACCCTTCCGACTCAGGCTGAAAGATGCCTTTACGTGACACAGTCTCTGAGACAGTCCCTCAACCGCCTTAGCCTAGGTGTGGCTCTTACAGCTTCATATGAAGAGGAGGCCTGATTTGATTATCACACTGCGTGCTCCCAGAACCTGGGACTGTTAAAGCCCACAGCAAGCCACCCCCCTCCATTCTCCCCGCCCCGCCCCCATCTAGATGGCCTAGGGCATGCCACGTGCCGCTTGACGAAGATGCCCTTTATTCCGTTTTAGATTCTAAACCCAGGCTTCCTCAGCCCCCAGAAAGCCACCGGACCCCACATGGAGCCAAAGGCCCCGTGCCCAGCTGCCGTGCCCTCAGGGGAGAAGAAGTTCCACGTCCTCGTGGGCGTCACTGGAAGCGTCGCTGCTCTGAAGCTGCCTCTTCTGGTATCAAAGCTTTTGGACATTCCTGGGGTGAGTATCCTCTCGAGATAAGTGTAGTGGCTTCTGGCACTGAGGAGTTGCCGCCTCTGGGCCAACTGATTTCGGCAGTGCACGAGGTTTTTGTTGTTGTTTTTCCCTTAGTCCTGGTGTGTACAGAAGGAGATCCTGTGTGTGCTGGTGTGTGAGGCACGCGGGAGACAGGCTAGTGCATAAGATCAGAAGCCGGATGAAGTGAGATGGTGTAGGTGGGGCGTGAGAGACGGGAGAGGGGGCCATGACCCCGCACACTGACCCTGAGCGTCCATGGCGGCCTGTGGTGTGGAGAAGGGCAGAAGGGTCTCGGCGCCCTGTGCTCCCCTGCTCCCTGTGCTCCCTGCTCTCTGTGCTCCCTGCTCCCTGTGCTCCCCGCTCCCTGTGCTCCCCGCTCCCTGTGCTCCCCTGCTCCCGCTCTCATCCCCCACCCCCCCACCCCCGAACGCTGAGGCTCAGCTCTCCTGTTAGATACTTTGCTTGTTTCCAACATAGCCCCAGGGGCTGCTCATTGCCTGTATCTCTTGTTTCAAACCTAATTCCCTTCAGTGTTCTTGGATACTCCAGAAGCCACTCCTGTGTGCTGGGAGAATTTTTTCACCCTGTTCTCAAGGCCAGGCCACCTCAACTTTGACTAATTTTATATATGAAGATCCAGGAGAAGAAATTCAAAGACTGAAATGCCACCAGCTCCAGCAGGAGATGCCTCACTTCCCCAGAATCCTTTGTGTGTCTGTGTAGCCTACCGCTGTCCCTGTGTTCCGTCGAATGACTGTTGCTGTGGGTTGGCTCCTGCGTATAAGAGCTCTTTCTCCTCAGTTTTCAAGTCTGTACAAACCCACCACTCACACACACACCTTCCCTGCCTGTCCCAGCCTGGGTGGTTTTATTTCCTTTTAAACTCATTTGACATAGACCAGAGGCTGCACTGGGCCCTGCTTGTGTTAATCTAGCACTAGTTTTGTGGGAGCACACATTAAGACACGGCCGGCCGAAGTTGCTCTTCCTTCCGTGTGTCTGAATAGCCCATGAGGTGGGGGGCCCACCTAGGTGGCTGTATCCTACATGTCCAGCAGAGGGCGCTTCTCTCACACAGATAACGGTTGTGGGTCCTTCCAGTCCCGGACTGGAAAGGCTTGTTTCTTTTCTTTCTACTAACTTCTACCAAGAACGTACCTCCAATCTCTAAGGCCCTCCCTGCCCCCAGGCTGAAGTAAGTGATGAAGATGCCAACCATGCCACAGTCAGGAAAAGGGCGATTCTCACGGCTGCCCTCTGCTTCATGCTCCGCAGAGCTGTCGTAGAAGCTGATCAGATAGAGCCTGGAGGGCAGGAGGCCTGGCCAGGAGTTTTGACTCTGTCATTGCCCCCTGGGGAGAGAGACACTCAAACAGTTCGCTTTCCCATAGCCCCAGAGCCAGCGAGTTTCCGGGTAGGAGGATGGATGGGGGCAGGGAGTCCTATCCCAGGACACAGATGGGCAGCCTCGGAGCACGCGGGAATGGCAGCACCACCACTTCCTCCCAGCCCACGCAGTGTGGGGGCATGAGGGAAGGACCGGCTGCAGGGTGGCGGCTCCACCTACCCCAGGCTTTTTAGCCTAGGCCCCTGGGAGGGAGGACAGGCTGTGTCTGGAACAGGCCTTGGCCTGTTCTTTCTCTGGCTGGGGTTGGAGCCCGAGCGAGGCAGCCAGAGGGCACTGAACTGTGGAGGCCTCTCCTTCCCTTGACTCTTGAGAGCGGGCCCTTCGAGTTTCCAAGTAGGGATGATTCCTCCTGCCCATCCCCCAGGTGTGGGGGTGGAGGGCAGATGGCGCAGTTTGACAGCAACTTGGCACAGGGCTTGGCACGTGGGAGCACTTAACAGTGCGTGTTTCCTGCCAGGCACCTCTCCTGCTATATGTAAGGGCCTCTGGACTAACACACGGCTTGAGGTACTGAGGCCGCTGAAACACAAACACGGGAGAAGCCCCTGAAGGACAACCTTTGTGTTAGTGAGGGTCCCCATGCCCTCATCCTGAAGGTCGGCAGCTAGCTGAACCAAGCTTTGTCCTGTAGGGCTTCGAGGTGTTGGTAATGCCCTGTAGGCGTGTCCCCCTAGCTTGTCTGATGGTTACTTCCCTCCCTCCCCAGCACTCCTCCCTCCAGTCCCCTCCCTAGGGGACTGGGCTTCCCAAAGCCCCCCCCCCCCCTTTTTTTTTTTTGGTTTTTCGAGACAGGGTTTTTCTGTGTAGCCCTGGCTGTCCTGGAACTCACTTTGTAGACCAGGCTGGCCTCGAACTCAGAAATCCGCCTGCCTCTGCCTCCCAAGTGCTGGGATTACAGGCGTGCACCACCACCGCCCGGCCCAAAGCCCCTTTTATATCAGGGTCTTGGCCCCTTGGAGCAGTTGCCCTCAGCTCTTTGCTGAGTCAGTCATTCATGGGAACAAGGCTCCCCCAGTTCTCTTAGGACCATCAGCTTATGAATAGTCAGTGAGCATCTGGGTGTGGGTTGTAGGTAGCTGGCCATTCTACAGACACACACTGCTGGTGTGCCACATGTGTTGGTGTCCTGAGAGAGCCACAGACCTGGAGGTTGTGCCATCACACCACAGGTAGGCCAGAGAGGTGGAGGTGGCAGTAAGTGGGATAGGTGCTGGCCTTAGCTGATGACATGAATAGCTGAGAGAAGTCACCTGCAGAGGAGTCCAGAAGCCTTACTGAGAGGCAGAGGAGTGTGACCTCAGGGCTGGGAGGCACAGCTCTTACTGTAAACCCACCTGTCAGCCCAGCACTGGGGCCAGAGGCAGGAGGATGAGGACCTAAGGGTCAGCCTCAGTCGCAGGAGTCCCTGCTTAAACAAAACAAAACAAAACAAAACAAAACAAAACAAAACAAAACAAAACAAAACAAACCAGGTCTAGAAACGTAGCTCTGGTGGTTGACTGTTTGCTGCTCTGCACAGAGTCCTGGGAATTGTGATCTCCAGTCCACATAAAACCAAGTGTGCCAGTGCATGCCTGGGGCCTAGCACAGGGGAGACAGAGGCAGGAGAATCAGAAGTTCGGGTTATCCTCAGTCCACTGTGAAGCCAGTCTCAGAGGGATGGGGCACAGCGCCTCCTGACACAGGGCCCTGAGCCGTTTACTTCTGGGTCTCCTTTCTCAGCCTTAGTTATCCGTGCAGTGAAGAGGAGGCAGGTAGACAAGGGGTCTCTCCTGAGGGTCTGACACCGGTATTAGAAGATTCTAGACATGAAGGCAAAAGAGACCAGGACAAAGGATGTCTGGCCAGCCTTTAATTGTCGTGTACTTGGACAGCAATGCCACGCCAGCTGTCAGCTCAACTTCACACCTTGGTGGGAAGTCTGGCTTGAACCTTTCAGAGCAGTGTGGTGGGAGCAAGACAGACACCACAGTTGCTTTTTAGGACAGGACTGAGCACCAAGGGGCTATCCCCACAGAAGGAGCTGTGGTAGTCCTTGGCTTTACAGAGAGAGATGCTTCTGGCATATCTGTCGGGACACTCGGCGCTGAAACCGAGAAAGGGAAGACCTTGCTCATAGGCATATGGAGTAAATTCTGCCTCTCCAGACAGGTGTCCATATACAGAAAAACGTAAATGCTCATAGCCTTCTCTTCACTCACAGAATTAAATCCCATGGTTGCAGAAGTCCACCGTGTATGAGGATGCCCACTGTAGCTTGGCTGATGGTTTCAGATCAAAACTGAAAATAAGTGGAGGGCTCAGTCCACAGCTATGGCCCGCCCGCGGAGCCGCCGCCCTGTTACTTGCTGTGGTTTGGAACAATAGAGTGATGGCTTCCTACTTCTGTGGAGCACTCCTCAGGATGCTACCAAAGCGCAGGTCACAGTCCGTGCCCCGGGAAGCCAGGTTCAGCCACCCAGCCTCAAGATTATAACCACAAAACTTTATAGTAAAAAGTGGACGAAGATTTATTCAGTCTGGCCACCTTGGGAAGAGGGGTAAAGAGATCCCTTTCCCTCCAGTCTGTCTGAGATGTCTATTTAAATAGAGGACCCTGGATTTGCATATCTAAGCAGTCCCCGCTAAAAAGCGGCCTCCCCACAATTGGTCACAATTGTTCTTCTGTGTGGCGGTCGACCAGGGGTCCCTTTCCCCCTGGCTGGCCCAGGCTTTAAGCTTTCTCTTCTCCCAGCTTGAGGTTCCTGGGGGAAATCAATCACTTGGGGTCTACTGTTTGAACAGTCTGATAGCCAAAGTAATATCTCTTCAAAATGTCATAATTCCTGCCAGGCCGGGTAGGAGGATGGAAGTGAAGTAAACCACAGTGCAGGTGGGACCATGCGCAGGCCGTCCGTCTGGGCCCTATCCTCTTTTTCTATAGCCCGCAACTAAGGATGGTTTTTAAATGCCTGGCTTTTTTTTTTTTTTTTTCCCCAGTGCTAAGAATCAACCCCACAATGGTCTCATGTATGCTCTATGAACAACCCCTACTAAACTGCATCTCAAGCCTCAGTTTTTACATTTTAACATAGTTAATCAAAAGTAGCTTTAAAAAGTGATATTTTATGCCTTATAAAAGTGTCAGGGATGGTGGCACATGCCCTTAACTCCAGCATTTGGGAGGCAGAGGCAGTTGGATCTCTGAGTTCAAGGCCAGCCTAGTCTATATTGTAAGATCCAGGCCAGCTAGAGTTACATATTGAGATTCAGTCCACAAACAAACATGCATACAAGCCAGGGATGGGCTGGGGGTGTGGTTCAGTTGGTCAGGAGCTTGCCTGCCATGATCAGGTCTGGCTTTGACCCTCAGTACCACATAATCCTGGCACATTCCTGTATTCTCGGCACTCAGGAAGCAGAGGCAGGAGGGTCTGGAGTGCAAGGTCATGCTTAGCTGCATAGCAAGTTTGAGGCCAGCCTGGGCTACATGAAACTCAGAAGGGGCTGGAGAGGTGATGAAGAGCCAGCCTATCCCGTCTGACTCTTAAAAATCATTTTATAGTAAAGACAAACTAGCTTCAATCCTGTTTCTGATTAAATCTGTTTCTCAAGGATTGGGCCCTCCCCCCCCCCTTTCACTACAGCTGTTCTGTACTACCTGTTCCAGGAATGGCAATAACGTCTTTGTTTCAAAAAGTTAACAACCATCCTGGAACCCTACCTTTGTTTCAAAAGGTTGTTATGGTTACCTTGTTATGACTACCTGTGGTTACGTTCATCTTGCAGCTGTGTCTTTCAGGACTAACTTGTTGTGTTTATGTTCTGTTTCCTGTCACACTGGCTATTTTGACCTCCAAATCCCCCTTTGATAACCCCCCACCCTAGAACTCTAAAAACCTCGTCTTCCTCACATCCAATGCTGACCTTTCGAACCTGCCTCAGGGGAGGCAGCCCGTGTACACGAATCAAAAAGTTTGCTTTAATTAATTGCTTGTTTTAATAATTTGGCCATGAGGATTTGGGTCAGTGGTCTTTCTCTTCCCAGATTTAGGATTGACAATGGCCCAGTGGTTAAGAGCACATACTGCAGGCCTTGTAAGAGCACTGACTGCTCTCCAAAGGTCCTGAGTTCAAATCTCAGCAACCATATGGTGACTCACAACCATCTATTACGAGATCTGACGCCCTCTTCTGGTGTGTCTGAAGACAGCTACAGTGTACTTACATATAATAATAAATCTTTTTTTTTGTTTGTTTGTTTGTTTTTCGAGATGGGGTTTCTCTGTGTAGCCCTGGCTGTCCTGGAACTCACTCTGTAGACCAGGATGGCCTCGAACTCAGAAATTTACCTGCCTCTGCCTCCCAAGTGCTGGGATTAAAAGCATGTGCCACCACTGCCCGGCTAATAAATAAATCTTTAAAGAAAAAAGAGCACATACTGCTTTCCCAGAGGACCTGAGTTTGTGTGGGTGACTCACAACTGCCTGTAACTCCAGTTCCTGGAGATCAGATCAGACTTCCGGGAATCCCCACACTCATATGTACACGTACACTTGTGTTTGTGATTGTGTGCGCAGGGTTCATCCCTGCCCCCACACCTTTGAAGGAGTTGTGGAGGGAGATGGACTTCATTTTGTGTCAGGTTCTTTACGGCCTGTCCCAGCCAAGAGGCCCGTGATAAAGCTTTGGTGCATTTCATTGTCTCTCAGGGTAGGTGCACGGCAGCTGGGCTTTGGGTGAGATGCCCCCTTTTCTCAGGCAATAGAATACTTGGTCCATAGTTGGTAGCACTCCTTGGGCAGTTTAGGAGGCGTGGTCTTGCTGGAGGAGATGCGTCACTGGGCGCAGGCTTTGAGAGTTCAGATTCCCATCAGTCGCCATTGCTACCTCTGGTTCCTACATGTGATTGAAGACATGAGCTCTCAGTTTGCCCCGCCCGTTGCCATGCCTGCCGGCTGCTACTCTATAGTAATGGTGATGGTCTCTTGGTGATGGACTCTCACCCGCTGGAACGGGCAGTTCCGATAAACCCTTCCTTCTCTAAGATGCCTTGGTCATAGTGGTTTATCACAGACAAGTAACTGATACAGCGGGTATTTCCTCTTTAAAGTCCTTTGCTCCCGTGGGGACATTATCACATGCAGGCTAGAGACTTCAAGTGCTCTGTGGCCTCCTGTACCTGGTGGTGACCACAGTGGACAGAGCTGGTAAGATGTTTCCATTATTACCATGAGTTCTTACTGGTTGATGGTTCGAGTTCGTGGTTCTCCACTAGAGCAGTTGTGTCTGTCTCTAGGGACCATTGAACAATGTGTAGAGACAAGTCTTGGTTACTCGAAGAGGGCAGGGGTGGAGAACGTGGGATTGTCTCACACCGTGACTGTGAAGTATTTCTACATAGGTTTCTTTGTTCTCTGCTATAGTCTAGACCAGACTAGGGCCCTAAAGTAGAGGTATCACTGAGAATTCTGTTCCATTGCCCCCTCCACTCCCTAAACTTTCCAGATGCAGCAGAGAAAAGGAAACCAGCCTCGTGAACTGGTTTCAGGAAGGAATCTCTATAAATGCTAGACACAATGTAGACAGCTTATGCAATCGTGTCTGGCCAGGCTTCAGTCACATCGCACAAAGAAGTGCCAGTTAAAAATACTCGATACAAAACCTAATCTTAAGAGGGATCTCGGTAGGGGACCAGGCACAGAGCTGACTTTCAGGACTTATGCCATGTGGGGAGATTTTAATGCCCAGCTCTGTTCCGCCAGGACCCGCAAGAATTTCAGCAAAAGCATGGGGGTGGGGTGGGGCACTTCTGCCTTCAGGGCACTTTCTGCCCTGCCAGTACTCTGTAGCATTTATTACCTGATGTGAATGAATGAATGAGTGAATAAATAGTCTATAGTGTGTGTGTGTGTGTGTGTGTGTGTGTGTATACATGTACGAGTGTGCACGTGCATGTACGCATGTGTGTGTGTGCTGACCCAGGACCCACCCAACCCTTGGCACTCAGGACCTTTTTGCTCAGTGAATGAAGATGAAAGAACAAACCCCACAGGGCTGATGAGTCAGATCAAGTGGCATCTCCTTAAAACCAGAAAAACTAGCCTGGGCTTGCCCTGTTAGCACTGGGGGTGGGGAGGGCATCAGGAAGTCCTGCCTATCAGATGCTCCTCGCAGACTCCTTAGGTGAACACATTGCCCCAGGCTCCCTAGTGGTGTGGCTAGGGAGGGTAGCCAGAGTGTGGACTGGCTAAGAAGTGCAGAAATCTTGAAGGAAAGATCTCAAGCAGAGCTGTTGCTTAGGGTAGGAGGCCTAACGGATGTCTGGGAACAATACCAATTTGGGAATGTTTCTGAGCTAGCCCTAGGTAGAATCCTTCCTTACAGCTGGCAGGAGTCCTTTGATCATCCGGGAGCAGCTTTCCAAGGAGAGTTTAGAATGGAGAAAGTATAGAAAGTTCATGACTGGAGAGTTCTTAGAAATGGAGGACAAAAGTCCCTCACCGCATTGTGTAAGGTTGAGGCCCATCTGCGCTGCAGGAAGCCTTGTCGTAAATAAAGGCGGTGTGTGTGTGTGTGTGTGTGTGTGTGTGTGTGCCTTTATTCTCCACACTCAGGAGACAGAGGCAGGTGGGTCTCGGTAAGTTCCAGGCCAGCCAGGACTGCACAGACGGAAGCTGACTGCAAGCCATCTTCAGCCTTTAAGGTGTCACCTGGATTGGAGACAGTATTTTTGATTTTAGGTATTAGGTAAGCACTTGCTCCCTTAGCTGACTCTCCTGGCCTAGATGAGATCTGTAATGGACGTCTTCCTAGACCCCTGGAGATGTCTGTCCAGCTTTTACAACCAGTGAAAGATCCTCTTAGAAAAAGGCTGTTCCTGTTGGTAGAGTACATGCTCAAAGCCCTTTGTTTAGCCCAACAACAAGGTAAAATGTGAGAGATGGTGTGACTACAATACAGGCACTCAGGAAGATTAGAAGTTCAGGGGCATCCTTGGATTTATTCATAGGATGTTCAAGGCCAGTTTGGAATACTTGAGACCCTGTGTCACACACAAACGAGAAGGGTACAATCCTGATTCTCTTTTATCCCTCTTTCCTTACTCCTAACATGTGGGCCTTGTGGAAAGTCTCATGTCCTCAACTGACTCGGTATCTTTGGGGGCTCTGGGGGATACTGATGGTGGTCCAGGTGGAAAGGGAGCCAGGCAGAACAGGAGAATTAAGATTCTAGGGGCTGCCGTGGACCAGGCAAACAGCTGGCTCTGGTGAGTGGGTGACCTGCCTGATTGCATGAATGAGGACTTGGTGGCGGTCTTGCTGATTGCCAGCCCAGATGCGCTGGCGGGAGCTGCTCGTGCTCTGTGCTGTTGAGTGTCTTCGTAGACAGACAGGCTCTCCGTCTCAGGCTTCTCGGGACTTCCTGCCACTGCTCCTCCTTTCTCCTTCCTCTTCCCTTTCCCATTCCTCCCTCGACCCTCCTTTTTTTTTCTCTCTGTTTTTGAAGACAGGGTCTTACTGTGTGCCTCAAGCTAGTTTCGAATTTGTGAATTCCTGCTCTCTGCCCCAGCTTTCCCAGTACTGAGACTCTAGGTATTGTCACCACACCTGGCTTATTAAACAAGTTTGACTCTCTTCTCTTTGTGTTTGCTTGTTTTTAGCCCCCTTTTCCTGTTTTTCCCTTGTGGAATTTATTAGTCAGTTTCCCCTCCCCACATTGGTCTTCTGATTTTTTCTTTTGTAGTTTTATCTTTTTTTTTCAAGCATACACTAACCCCTAACTTTGCATTGAGTTAACTTTATTTATTTATTTAGTAAAAAATTTTAAGATTGCTTTTTGGCTCTTGTCTCAAGAGTCTCACTATAGATCTGGCTGGTCAGGAACTCGTTAAGTACATCAGCCTGGTCTCGATCTCTGAGATCCTATAGCCCTGCAGCCTAAGTACCGGGACTAAGGGTGTGAGCCACCGTGCCCAGTGCACTGAATCTTTTTTTAAAAACTTGTTATTGATTCCCTGAGAATTTCACATCACACACCACAATCCCACTCATCTCCCAGCCCCTTCCTGTCTTCCTTCTACCCACCCAGACCCCCACACCCTGCAAAGAAAACAAAACAAGATAGAATAAACAGAAAATCTTGTCGTGGAAGCTGTACTGTGTCACGCGTGTCATGTGTCTCCTCTTGCAAATGTTCCTCGCGGTGAGTCATCAGTCTGCCTCGAGACCTCTGGCCTCTGCCACACCATTTACCCTGGATCCTCACAGGAACTTCTCCCGGACATCCTGACATTGCCCTGTGGCATGGAGATCCTGCAGCTTTGGATCTGCAGGACCAGCCCTCTCCCAGGCTCCCGCAGATCATAGATGGGGTAGATGTTGGGGCGGGCCAACTCAAAACCCTGGATCTGGGCCTGGGAGGCCACTGATCTGGTCAGCACACCAGCTCTCTGTGCCCACACCACCAGGGCCAGCTCTCCAGCAGTGCCCTTGCTAGCTCACCCAGTGCTCAGAACAACGGGCAGGACCAGCTCTCCTGCTCTCAGTCCTGGTGTTAGCTTACCTGTGCTGCCCAGGCGAGGTGCAGGGCCCGCTCTCCCGGTGAGGGGCATGGGGCCAGCTCTTCCAGGCTCACCTGCACCCCCCCCACAGAGGGTCCACTCTACCGTGCTGGCCAGATGAGGTACATCAAATTTCTTATCTCTTTATAATTTTAATCTCCCAGAGTTCTTTTTGTTCTCTGAATAGATCTTTAAAAAATAGCACTGTGGAGCTGGAGAGATGGCTCATCAGTTAAGGCACTGGCTGAAAGTCTTGCTCTGGTCTCAAGGCAGAGGTCTCAAGGCAGACTGATGACTCATTGCAAGGAACATTTGCAAGAGGAGATACATGACATGCCGTGACACAGTACAGCTTCCGGGACAAGTGGCTTGCACTCTTGCAAAAGACGTGGGTTCAATTCCCAGCACCTACAAGGATAGCTCATAACGGTCTGTAATTCCAGCCCGGGCCGGGTGGGGTGGGGGGGGATGGGGAGGTGGGGGGTGAGGGGGTTAGGGGGCTTGGGGTGGGAATCTGCTTTTCTAGCCTGGGAAGGCACTGCATGCACGTGGTACTTGGATGTACACACAGGCAAAAAACCCATACACATGAAAAGGAGAAATACAGCGCTGCGGTACTGTTTGCTGGGTGCATCCCTCGGCGCTGAGTTTTCGCCCTGCATTGTCTGTTTCTGCGTTTAGGTGTTTAATCTTGTTCTCTAACCAGAGGATTTTCTTCAAATGTCCGAAGTTCTTTAGCCGCACCTAGTTAGCCATGAAAAGCTGGGTGGAAACATCCCTTCGTTGCCAAGACTCAGCTGGGAACGAAAGATTCTGCTGGGGGCCCTCAGCATTTGGTACCTCAAAATTTCTTCCCTGAAATTCCCTAGCAGTCAGTCCAAGAGTCATTGGGTTTTCCAGAAAAGCCCCCGTGGGTGGGTCTCCCGCCTGTAGACGCAGCGTTGAGAGCTCAGCTGGGGAGGCCTGGGCCGGCATTCCTGGAGATGACTTGGAGCCCAGGCGGGCGGCTTCTGTTTGACAGCTCCGACGGCCGGCCGCTGCGCTGGGCTGTCTCCCTCCTTTCCTTGGGTGGGCGTGCTTCCACTGGTGTTCTGGGTCTTCATCTTTGGTCTTCTAATCTCATCGGCTCATGCTTCCCTCCACTGTGATCTCCCAGAAGTGTGTCGCTGGGTCGTAACTGCTGTCGCTCCCTCCTCTGCCCCTCAGAGTTTCATTTACTTTACCTGGCCGAGGCCTTATTTTATTATTATTCTATTTATGGTACCGATAGCTAACAAAGGGCATACAAACTAGGCAAACGCTGGCACTGGGCTGCACTGCCAGCTCTTTTCTGCTGCCTTTTGAGACAGTTTCCCAAGTTCCCCAGGGGACTTCCTAGCCTCCTGCCGTAGCCTCCGAAAAGCCGGGTGGTGGGCGTGTGCCACTGTAGCAGCTTGAATGAGAATGTGGTTGGTTTTTTACATATTTATTTATTTATTGCATGTACAGCTCGAGGGAGTCAGTCCTCCTTTTCCAGCATGGGTTCCAGGGATCGAACTCCTATCTAGGTTTAGTGTCGAGTGCCTTTACCCACTGAGCGACCCTGTCAGCCCGGACAAGGTGCATTCTGATAAGATATGCAGGTTATTATGTATTTACAGTGGTCACGTTTAGACTTCATTCTGCCATCTGTATTTTTTCCGTGCTGGGAATTGAACCCAGGGCCTCTACTATGAGCCCATTCCCTAAACTCTTCTCTTCCCAGCCCTCCCCCCCCCTTCCCTTGGACAGTCTCACATATCCCTGGATGGCCTTGAACCAGACTTCACTATTTTGCCAAATGTACCTTGAATTTCTGATCTTCTGTCCGCACCTCCTGAGTGCAGGGATCACAGGTATGTGTCACCCTGCCTGGTTTTATGCAGTGTGGGGATCAGACTCAGGGCTTTGTGTAAGTGAGACAAGTACTCTACCAATTGAGCTATATCCCCAGTCCCCTCTGGTTTTGGGACAGTGTCCCTATGTCGTCCAGGCTGGCTTTGAACTCATAATCCTCCAGCCTCTGCCTTTGAGTGCTGAGATTGCAGGTATGTGCCGCCATGTTGGCTACTTCTGGCGTCGTACTTAGTACTTTCTACCTACTGTGTTTTCTCTCCTTTGTTCTTAGACTGGATTCTCTCCTAGTTGGAAAGCTGCGTATGGTTGAGTTTGTGCACTGGTCTCACGGTGTGACTTATTAAGCCCGTACTTGAGCCTCTCTTTGTCTTGGCCCTTGCATGCCCCTCACCCCCCTTTCTCCCTGACTTGGTTGCTCCAGGCTATACTCCATGTCTGGGCTCTGGCGGTGCAGGGTAGCCCCGCCCATCGGCCATTGCTCAGAGCTGGCAAGGTTGTTCCTGGGTGTCTTAGAGCGAGGCCTCCAACTCTCAGTGATGGTGTGGTTTAAAGCGGCGGTCCTCAACCTCCCTAGCACCGTGATCCTTTAAGCATGTTCCTCATGTTGTGGGGACCTCAACCGTAGAGTAATTTCTTCTGCTACTTCCTAACTGTGATTTCGCTACTGTTACGAAGTGTAATGTAAATATCTGATATACAGATGCTCCAAGGTGACCCCTGTGAACAGGTTGTTCTATGGGCCAAGGGGTCGTGACCCACAGGACGAGCACCACTGGTTTGAAGGCTATCTAAAAACATCCTTGAGGTTTTGTGTAGGACTAGGGATGGTCAGTAGAGAAGTGATGCAGAAGGGACAGGTCAGGGACTCTGGGAACTTTAGACCTGCAGCACCTCCTCGGCCCTCCTCTCTGAGATGTCTGCTTTTCACCCCAGCTTGGCTCTCCAGAGTTGCGCAGAGCATGGTACCCCTCAGTCCCCCACCCCTGCTCTGTACAGGGGAGAAACAGCCAAGGGAAGGGGTGGTGACCTGGCTGTGTGCAAAGAGGCGACCTGAATCACCAAGTTCTTATCAAGAACAGAGTGGACCCAGCAGGGTTGGGGCTGCCAGGGTCTCTCCAGCAGCAGGAAACCGAGCTTCCTTTGTGAGGTCTTCTGATTTATACAGTCATTAAAATTTCTTACAGCTGTCCAGGCTACGTGACTGCCCGTGGTCAGACATTGTGGCCTTTGCCCACAGCCACGGTTGTCAGAGGATTCTTTCTGTCACCCTTGACTGGCCTTCCTCCTTGACGAGTGTCCTTTCCCGACTCAGTGCTTTAGCACAGGTTAAATAGCCCCCTCATCTGCGTCAGTACTTTTTCAGTGATAGACGGGGTGAGGACACTCATTCTCCCCCACATGGGGGAGACTGACAGAAGGGCACAGACTTTATTTTCCCAGAGCCTGTCTGCAGCCTGAGGCCCCTTCCCACACCCAGGCCTGAAAGTAGGTGAGGGGACTCTACTGTCTCCCTGGAACATGGGTTCTGACACCGTGTGTGTGTGCACCAGCTGTCAATGCCTTGTCCTGTAGCAAAACAAGCTGTTGGCACAGAACTTGGACCTATGAGCCTCGTTGGCCGGCTTCCGCTGCCTCCGGCAGGCTTGCGTTCCCTTCCGGCCTCCACTGCCACTGCCTCTGGCCTGTGCTGGAGTGGCCAGAGGCCGCTGCTTATATACCCGAGGCAGGGGGTGACTCATCCCTCGGCAGCCCCTAAACAGGGAAGTGAGATGTGTGCACCTGGCAGGGCCTGACCTTTGAGTGACAGCGGAAGTGCTGCGGAAACATGAGGTTCATTGCTAAGGGAAGTCCTGGTCAGCGCCAGGCTGTGAGGAGAGCGTCTGCCTGCCCTGGCCCTCATGTTGCCTCCCCGCCTGCGGCTCTAGTAACTTTCCTCTTTCTTCTCTTTTTTCCCTCCACTTTCTTGGTGACAGCTGGAAGTCACAGTGGTAACAACGGAGAGAGCCAAACATTTCTACAGCCCTCAGGATGTCCCTGTCACCCTCTACAGTGACGCTGATGAATGGAAGGTCAGTGTGGCCATTGCTTTTCTTCCAGCAGGACAGAGCTGTCTTCCTTGCAGCCTGTGGCCCTGGCTGCTGGAGCACACGGCCTGGGCCCAAGTCGGTGGTCAGGGCCATCTGGGTAGAGGCGATGAGGAAAACATCTGTCTAGCTCCTGGCCTGCGGGAGGAGGCCTGTGGTACTGCCTTCCTTAGGCAAAGCTCGGCTTTGGCCCAGTGCCCTGGGTTCTGTCCTTGTACTTATCTGGGCTGACAAAACGACAGAGGCGCTCTGTTCCCACCACCCCCATCCACGTGGCCCTCGGCGTCCAGAGTGCCTCACTTCCCACGGCTGGCCCTGCCTCTGCCCTCCTGCAGAGGGGTGGGCACCAGCGGAGTTGCCAGGCGAGCGAGCTAGCGCGGAGTGTGGGCCTCCTAGGGCAGTCCTGCCAGGAGGCTGAAACCATTCTCAGCCTCGAACATTTCTGGCTGGGCTGCCCTTCCCTCCCTTCCCCTCCCCCTCCATGTCTCACCGCCCGGAGCTCCTCTCTGGCTTGGACAGCCCAAGCATCCGCCTCAAGCAGACAGGCCAGGAGTTCCCTGCCAGATGTCAGTTCTCTTGAAAACCAAACCATAAAGGGAATACGCTCAGTGAGACAAGGAGCGTTTGTTTCCTCAGGCCTGCTTTCTGTCAAGCTGCTGGCTCCGTGGCCAGTGCTCGCCAGCTTCTCCGTGACAGGATAGGTGGAAGACCGAGGGAACCGGAGCCAGTCTCCTTGGCTTTTCCGGCTTACTGTACCTGGCCTATGTGGCCACCATCCCCTCCCCATACACACACTGAGGGTGGCTGGATGGGTGACCCCGTTTCTTTCCTCTGGCAGATGTGGAAGCGCCGTTCTGACCCAGTTCTCCACATTGACCTGCGGAGGTGGGCTGACCTCATGCTAGTGGCTCCCCTCGACGCCAACACTCTGGGGAAGGTGGCCAGTGGCATCTGTGACAATTTACTCGTGAGTGACTCCGGGGGCGTCTGTTCTCTCCAGCTTTGCCCCCAGTTTGCTGAGATGCAGATTTCACTGTACAAGGAAGTTAGTTACTGTGGGGTGCAGGTTGTTGAGCCCCTCTGCGCCTGCTCTTTAGCAGGGAGGCTGAAGACTGGGCCCAGTGGACCATCCGGCTTTGCTGGTGGTATCTGGGCGTGTCCACCTTCTCCTATCCCCAGTGGTCAGCGTGTGCCCTGCCCTCCGCCCTGGCTCTTCCGTCATCCTTCCTCACAGGCCGCCCTCTGCGTGCACCTCCATTGTCTTCCCTGCCTTTCCTGCTTTCTCGTCAGCCCCTCCTTCCCACCAGCATCTAGAAACACACGGGAATATTCTGAGAAGGCTGTTACTTCCTCATGGGTCTCACGTACTTATTTCTCTGTAGTCGTTTTGGCCCCAAAGCTAAGACCTGGTTTTCACATCTCTCAGGGAAAGCTTGGGGAGAACGAGGAGGGAAAACTGGGTGAGAAGTGATTGCCAGATTGGCCTAGGCCTGAGGCCTCCTGGGAGCTGCTCCCTTAAAGAGCATCTGCCTTGACTCTGTGATAATCCCGGGACGGTCTGTGGCCACCCCCCCTCCATTTCTTGACCTTTCACCTCTCATGTTCTGGAGGCTTCTACTGAGGGCGCAGTGCTTGCTCTGGAGAGAGGTTTGTGATCCCCATGCAGACAGGAGGAAAGTTCTGTGGTGAGCACTGTAGTCTCAATTATCCCATTAGTCTTAGGAGCCTGCTTGGTGCTAGGCACTGAGTAGGCCTTTAATCATACTGCTTGTATGTGGTAGGAAGTATCTCGCTCATGAATATTTTTGTTTGAATTTATGTTTGTGTTTGTGTGTGCTTGTAGGTAGGCATGTGTCAGACTTTTGGCAGTCCTCCTGCCTCTGCCTTTTGAGTACTGGCATTACTGGTGTGTGTTACTCAGCTCAGTTTTAGAGTTGAAAATGCTGAAGAAGTGAATATTGAAGATGCTTCAGAGCCGGGCAGTGGTGGCGCACGCTTTTAATCCCAGCACTTGGGAGGCAGACTCGGGCGGATTTTTGAGTTCGAGGCCAGCCTGGTCTAGAGTGAGTTCTAGGACAGCCAGAGCTATACAGAGAAACCCTGTCTCGAAAAAACCAAATCCAAAAAAAAGGGGGGGGGGAAGATGCTTCAGGAACTTTAGGATATCACATATGAAGGGGGTCCTTCATCTGGGCCCTGGTAGCCCGTAATTCTGGCAACTCGAGAGGCTGAGGCAGGAGGATCAAGATTGCAAGGCCTGGTAGACTACAGAACAAATCTCTAAGTAGAGTAGAGAGGGCTGGGGCTATTGGTCAGGCAGAGTGCGTGTGTGAGTGGGAAGCCCTCGGCGCACTCATTCATTCCCCAGGATGACTGTAAAAGAAAAGCAGGCCTGTAATCCCAGCACCTGGGAGGCAGAGGCAGGCAGATTTCTGAGTTTGAGGCCAGCCTGGTCTACAGAGTGAGTTCCAGGATAGCCAGGGCTATACAGAGAAACCCTGTCTCGAAAAAACCAAATCCAAAGAACCAATGAATGAATGAATGAATGAATGAATAAATAAGTAAATAAATAAAAGCAGACATTAGTGTTCTTGTTTGCTTATGAGGGCGCTCTTAGCTCCTCTTCTGGAAAGCTGCTGGTGACCTAAGAGCATTGTTAGACTAAGAATATTGGATGGGACAAACACCACCCTGATGCTGTGGCCAGGAGCAGTCTGGGAAGGACAGAGATGCAGAGCTGGGTGCAGCATGGTTCTCGCTGCCCAGGTGGACTGGGACAGCTCAGCAGGGCACTGGCACCTGTGAGGGGGCAGCCCACCATCTACCCTCGGTGCTCCCGGTGGGAGGCGAGCAGTGGCTGATGAGAGAACACACCAACCTCAGAGCTGACCCCAGCCGCTCCTCAGGCTTCCTCCTACCCTCTGAGAACGCAGGCCTCCCTCCTTGTTGTTGATGTTGTTGTTGTTACACGCCTGGCCCTCCCCTTTTAAAAACAGCCCTCGCTCTTTAAGAACAGTCTTGAACTGAGTTGGAGAGAGAGCTCGGAGGCTAAGCGCTCTGGGTGCTCTTTCGGAGGACTGGGTCTGATTCCTAGTACCCACATGGCGGTTCACAACTCTGTAACTTCAGTCCTGAGATCTGACAGCTTCTTTTGGCCTTGGTGGGCACCAGGCACACATGTGATACACAGACATACATGCAGTCAAAACATGTAAAGCAAATATAATCTCATGGAACCCAACTGGCCTTTGAAGTCCTGATCCTCTCTCTTCCTTCCCCAGGGATGGGGTTGCAGGCATGGCCTGGGACCTGGCTTTTTTATTCTAGGCAGCTACACCTCTGTCTTTGAGGTTCTCCTTCAGAATTGGCTGGACAGTGAAACAAGTTCCCCAAACTAACTGTTTGCCTCAGTTTCCCTTGAAGAAATGTCTGAGACAACCTCTAGCGTTCCGGCTTGAGCTGTGAGCACCCTCGGTGGTGCGGCCACCGCCTCCTCACTAGGCATCTTCATAGAGGCCTGAAATGAAGCTCAGCCTGTTCCCTCTTTCCTGACCGTCCTGTCTCCAGTGTCTAGAGGCCCTCAGTCCTGTTCTCCGGCCCCGGGGACACCTGGGTGGCTGTCTCTGTCTGCTCTGGCCTGGCTTCTGTGCTAAGCTGCCAGGTCCAGAAAGAGGGGTTGACGCCCCAGATTGCCAGTCTAGCACAGTGCTAGTCTCTGGACTGGATCCAACCATCTGCCCTGCCTGAGCGGATTCCCAGGGGCTAGGCTGAGGCACCCAGCGCGGTGCAGCCACAGGGCTGTAGGAGCCCGTGCTCTCTTCCTTTCCTACTGCTAGTTGCTTCAGAGGAGCTGTGGCTTGTCCAGGAAGCACTGAGCTGCGAGTCAGACAGTTGGGCAGCAGCCCCGCCGAGGGCAGACAGCTTGGGTTTTTGCTGTGGTCAGCGCACTCTGTTTTGAGGGTTCTTAGAGTCCAGCCCCACCCTGTTCCTACACCATTCATCAAGGGTCCTTTCTAGGTTTGCTTATGACTCCTGTAAAAGCTAAGAAGAAATGTGGTGGAAAGTGTCCACTCACAGCCAGGCTGTCTTACTGAGAGGGTCTGGTGGGGAACCAATATTGATGCCTAGGATGAGGCAGGCAACCAGGCTCAAGACTATTGCTGTCGCAGGAGAGGGCAAGGGCACTGGGCGGGCAGCCTCTGGCCTGCTCTCTGCACCTCTCCTCCTCCTTCCACATGGACTCCTACTGGACAGGGGTGTCACAATTGCTGCCTCCCCAGGGGCTCTCAGGAGGAGGTGCCGGTGTACTCAGCACAGGAAGCCTGTTTCTCTGGGAGGCAGTCCTTGGCCTCCTGAGTCTGCCCGGGGTAATGCAGGAGCTGTTTCTGTGGAGCCGGGACCTAGTGCCAGGCTCTCAGCTAAGAACATTGAAAGCTTTTGCATTTTTTTCTGGAACCTGGGGGTACCCACCTCTGATATCAGCACTTAGGAAAGCAAGGGACCAATAGTTGAAGGTCGTCTGTTACATTGCCAGTTCAGAGGCCAACCTGGGCTACATGAGATTGTGCCTCAAAAAACTACTACCAAACCATACCACCATCAAAAATATTCACATTCTTTTTAATTTAAAAAAATTATTTTATTTTATTTTATTTTGAGACAAGGTCTATGTAGCCCTTGATGGCCTAGAACTTGCTATGTAAACCAGGCTGGCTTCAAACTTGGAGAGCTGTGTATGCCTCTGCCTCCTTAGGGCTAGGATTAAAGGAGTACACTACAATGCCCAGCTTTTTCTTAAAATAATATAGAATAAAATAAAAAGCTGGGGTCCTGGTATGCAGTGCAGTCTGGCCCTGCCCTTGGGATTCTCTTGCCTGCCCTCCAGAGGGCTGATTAAGATCAGGCCTATGTCACCATACATGAGCATGGTCACCATACCGAGCCTTCAACCACGGTTTGATTTCAAGCTTGCATGACTTCAGAATTCACAATCTTAAGACTCTGAGTGGGAATCTCGGAAGGGAGGGAAGGTCTGGATTGGTCCAGCTCTTTCAAAGCTGTTCTGGAGTGTGACCTGGTGGTGTGCTCTGGCTTTGGGAGACAGGGAGGCTGCCCCGTCGGAAGGGTCCCTGCGCAGGACCCTGTGTCTGTGTGGCCTTGGACAACTGTTTATCTCAGGGGCTGCAGCTTGCTCTTCTGTGAACAAGGGACAGTTCCTTCCTTATAGGGCTATAGTAAAAGTTCTTGAAGTAATGGATAGAGAAAGGTACTGTGTGCTGGGTGTTTTCATTCTCAGAGTTTAGTTGGCCGAGAAGGAGAACTGTTGCGGAGTAGACCGTGAACAGTATGGTTCCCAGCTTCCCAGTGAGTAGTGAGCCGGCCTCCTCTCCCCGGGGATTGTTTCTCTGCCCTTCAGTTGTGAGCCTGTCTGGAGGCTTAGGCTGGTGGGCGGGGAGAGTGCATACAGGACGGAGGTCTGTCGGAGGTATCTGGGTCGCTGTGGGCGCTGATTGGGTATCTCCTGTGTCTAGGACCGAGCCAGAGCCTGAGTGGAGATGATGAGGGATGAAGAGAAGCCCTCCCCCCAAGGATGCAAGAACAGATCTCTGTAGATGGGTGATCCCCGTCATCCCTAGGCAACAGCTGCTCTGCTGACTCGCAAGGACAGTAGGGAGGATTTGAGGGGACTGAGAAGGTTAGTAGGCAGAGCGTCAGCGTCTCCCCCCACCCCCACCTCTTTATAGACCTGTGTCATCCGGGCCTGGGACCTCAGCAAGCCGCTCCTCTTCTGCCCTGCCATGAACACCGCCATGTGGGAGCACCCTCTCACTGCACAGCAGGTGGGCCAGCTCAAGGCCTTTGGCTACGTGGAGATTCCCTGTGTGAGCAAGAGGCTGGTGTGTGGAGACCAAGGTAGGCGCCTTACCACACACCCCAAAGCTGTGGGGGGTGCTCTGCTGTGGGGTCGCCTTGGGTTCTGTGGTCTGGCCCCATTGTGCCCATGGTTTGGCCCATTGTGCCCGTGGACAGAGCTGTTTTCTGAGCTCAGCTCTCTCGTCTAGAAATGGATAGAATGCTAATTCTTGTCTCTCAGGATTGTTAGGCTGAAGCGAGACAGTGTGTGTGAAGCATCTGGAGGAGCCCCTGGCCATAGAACACTGTTAATGGACGGACTTCCGGGCCTGGCCTGGGCTCTCTTGAAAGGGATATGGTAGATTCAGCTCAGGCAGAGCTGGACCTGTGCTTCCCAGGCTTAGGATGTGGGCGGAGTGCACAGGGGAGATCGGAGTGGCAGCCGCAGGCGAGGTCAGCTCACCCGGTGCCTCCTAGTCACCATAAACTAACCTTCCAGGTCTGGGAGCCATGGCTGAGGTGGAGACCATCGTGGCTAAGGTGCAGGCCGTGCTCTTCCAGCATGGTGGCGTGCAGCAGAGTTGACCTGGGGTTTCTGGCCTGCTGCTCCTGTACGCGGCCTGAGCTGTTGAAGGAGGAGATTGGCACAGTACGAAGAGCCTGAGCTTGCCAACGAGGGGCTAGCCTGTGCCTTCTTAGAATTTCCCTTCAGTCTAACCGTCTTCAAGCTACACAGAACCACAGACCCAAGTCTTACCTTCTTTCAACCAGGACATGCCTGCTTCCTGAGGCACTCCCATTTCTTTCTGGGATAGCCCCAGGTAGACACTGGAAGGGTAACTGAATGACTGCCGGACCTTCTGCTCAGGAATTGCGTTTCGGCGCATCATGGCTGAAGCTGAGCACAGAGGCTCACATCTGTAATCCTAGCACTCGGAAGGCTGAGGCAGGGTTGCTACAGCTCTGAAGCTGGCTTGGGCTCCATAGTGAGCCAGGCCTGAGAGTGTGCTAGCCTATTTCACAACAAAAGCAACAAGGAGAAACACCACAGCTCAGGATCCCTGGCACAGCAGGCTCCTGCGGAGGCTCCGGAAGCTCCCGTTCTTTGATGCCCAAGTGCCACACACAGTTAAGAAGTCTGTGAGGTGGCCAGAGGCTTCCCACTTCCCACAGACTGTGCTGAGAGTGGGGGCATAAATGGTTCCGGGAAATAAAGAAAAGTGACCCTGCAGGAGAGACTCTGTCCTTCTTTACACCCTGTCTGTGGCCTCAGGGTCAGGGGCATGGCCATGTGAGGCCAGTGAAGGTTCCAGCCTGACCATTGACCAGCAAGCCCACATTCCTGTGCAGTCTCAAAGCAGACAGCTCGGATTCAGATCCTCACCCCACCACTTGCCCGCTCCGGACCTTGACTGGCCCTCGCTTCCCACTTGCAGGATCACGCGTCCGTCAGAGCCACTGAGAGGATTACATGAGGTAGATGTGAAAAGGGCATTTGTCTCTCATATACAGACCCACAGGGGATACAAGCATGGTGGCCAGCAGATGCCGGAAGCCAGAAGCCCATACAGTATGACGTATCCCTTTACATACATAACCTGTGACAAATGTTATTTTATAAATTAGGCCCAGTAACAATAACAAGATAGCACAGTTACTCACTTTGTTCTGTTATAAACTATTTTCCATGCTGAAAAAAAAAATAGAACAATTAAAAATAGAGCAGGGTCTGGCAAGACGGCTCAGTATGTGAAGGAGTTTGCCACCCTTGTGCCCCCAAGCTTCACAACGCGAGTTTAACCCCTGGGGTTCCCATGGTGGAAGGAGGAAACCAGCTTCTGAAAGGTGACCTCTGACCTCCACCTCTACTCTCACACCGTGATAGATACTGTTTGCACACATACACACATACAAAATAGATATAGTAAATCTTTAAAATACGATTTTAAAACTTGTCTCTTAGCCGGGCGGTGGTGGCGCACGCCTATAATCCCAGCACTCAGGAGGCAGAGGCAGGTAGCCAGGTCTACAGAGTGAGTTCCAGGACAGCCAGGGCTACACAGAGAAACCCTGTCTTGAAAAAACCAAAAACCAAACCAAACCAAAACAAAAAAACCCCAACTTGTCTCTTAGCAACCTCAACATACAATTTTAAATTGTAATAAGTCGAGAACTCAGACTTTCTGTTGTTTTGTTTTCTTGCAACGAGGTTTCTCCTTGTATCTGTCCTGAACTCCCTATACCAGAGCAGCTTGGAACTCAGAGGTCTCCCTACCTCTGCTTCCCGAGTGCTGGGATTAATAGTGTGCCCCGTCACACTTGGCCCAGAACATAAAGGAAGGCTTCAGTGCTTCTCTGGCGTCCCCAAGTTGTGTGCATCCCGAGTCTTGGGCTGTTACCGAGGTAAGGCTGCTTGAGCACAGTCCATGCTCCTGGAGTAGTTGATTTGTAACACTGCTGTAGTAGCTCACGGTCAGTCATCTTCAGCGTGGACACACTAGACTAAGTGGTGATTCATGCCTGGGTTGAGATGGAACAGGAAGTGTGGTATTCCATGATCCTCAGCACAGTATGTAACTTTAATTATGGATCGTTTTAATAAACTTTGATATTTCAGACTACGGTTAACCAGGTAACAGAAAGCAACATTGCCGGTAAGTGGAGACTTATCTAACCCCTGTGGAATACCCGGAATAGTAAATGTCAAAAAAAAAAAAAAAAAAGTGTGAAACCTGTGAGTACATACATCTCACAAGTGCACACGAGTGTGAAGAACTTCCCTAACATGAACTGAACAGTCCATCTCATGTTTAGGGAAATAAGCCCCTTTGCTGACACCTTACAGAAGTGTCAGGAAGCCATCGGCGGACTGCAACCTCTCCTGAGCTCCAGGATTGAGACCTGCCTCCGCTGGCTCCTCCCTTTCAGCTTGTTGCACGTGCTGGAGACGCCTGCCTGTTTTCTGCCTGTTTTCTGTTCACGGGGCTGGGAGGACTGGTCTCTAGAGAGGCCTTGGCCTAGAAACCTCTTGCTGTCTCACTCTGACCTAGTAACTCTGATGTGGCCGCTGTGAGGCCCTGTCTGTGTATTTGCAGCTAGAGTGGGGCGTGCTCCTGGCTCTGGCTCCTGGACTGGGCACAGTAGGGCATCTCGTGGATGTCCTGGACACTTTGAAGGTGCAAGTGTTGATGGAGCAGGGCGTGGTCTCCAGCCACCTCCAAGACCCCTTCTTCTCGACCTTAATCAAATGACCCTTGGAATGAAATTGCCTTAGGACACTAAAGAAAATGGACCCTAAAAGCAGGAACAAGATGACTCGACAGGAAAAGTCGCCTGCCACTGTGCCTGTTAACCTGAGTTCAACACCCAGGACCCACGAGGGGGAGGGAGGGAGCCAATTCCTGAAAGTTGTCTTCTGACTTCCACATGGGCATAATGACATGCAAACCCATATGCATACAAAATAAATAAGTAATATTTAAAATAAAATCCCTCAGCTGGGACGAAGCAGCAGAAGAGTGCTTTCTGCCTAGCGTGCGCCAAGGCCTTGATGGTAAACTAAACCAGAAGCCTTCCAACATCGAGTTTGAGGCCTGTCCACACTAAAGAGTGAGTTCTGTGGCAGCCATGAGAGACTTACCCTCCTACACACACACACCCCCTGCATGAACCGCTGTGATGGGTTTCTTAGGGACAGCATGTGAGGAAGAGAGCCTGCAGCACTAAGTGTCTTTAGGCAGTTCCTTCCACCTGTGCCTCGTCACCTCACACTTTACCTCAGAGCCCTGCTCCTGAATGGGAGGAGTGCTTTTAAAAGTAGCTTTTCCTGTCTGCTCAGTGCATGTAGGTGAGACTCTGTGCTGGAGCACTTTAAGGAAAGCAGATCCTAAGGTGGCCTCTGGTTACCTCTAGTGTAGCATGTGTGGGAAACAGCCAAGTGACAAGTGTCTTTACAACAGAAATAGCCATAGACTACCTGTAACTTAGGGTTTCTATTGCTGTGATAAAACACCATGACTAAACACAATGTGGTGAGAAAAGAGTTTATTCCAATTTATAGTCCATCACTGAAGGAAGGCAGAACAGAGACTCAGGAGGAACCTGGAGGCCAGAATTCCAGGAAAGATGCTTACTGGTTTGCTCCTTCTGGCTTGCTCAGCCTGCCTTCTTATAGCACCCAGGACTATATAGTACCCAGGTGCCCAGGGCTGGTACTGCCATCAGTGAGCTGGGCCCTCTCACATCAGTCATCAATCAAGAAAAGTGCACTATGGGTTTGTCACAGGACAATCTGGTAGGGTCATTATCTCAGTGGCGGTTCCCTCTTCCCAAATGATTGTAGGTTTGTGTCAAGTTGACATAAAACTAGTCAGCACACGCTATAAAATGCTGTTTCAAAGGCTATGGGAGAGCCAGGCATGGTGGTATGTTATATACCTCTAATCTCAGGACTCAGTAGGCAGAGGCAGGCAGATTAAGAGTTCAAGACTAGCCCTGTCTATGGACACAGTAAGACCTTGTCTTAACAATGAAGGGAGGTGTAAGCACGGTGGTGCATGCCGCTAACCTCAGCACTACTGAGGTACAGGCGGACATATCTGTGAGTTCTAAACCAGCCAGTAAGAGGCCGTGTAAAAGCTGAGAGCAGAAGATGTCACCGTGCCTGGTCCTGTCACTCTGAATGCAGTTGCTGCTGTTCACAGGACTCGTCCTTGGCTAAAGGGAACTAGATGTCCCTATGACCTGATCCAGACAGAGGCTCTGCTCTGAGGTTTACCACTACTGTGACCTAGGGCAGCCCTGTATATCTGAGCCACCTGTGACTAGGAAAGGCGGGACAACTGCCAGGTGCTGTGGTGGCAGTGTCAAGACAGTTTCTTCTGAGGCTCTGTCATCATGGGCAGAATTGTTCTTCAGAGAATGTTTTAGTTTCTTAATAACTCACAGAATTCTGTAAGTTAGACAGAAAAAACCATTTGGGTCTGAAGTTTGCAGTCTTACTTAGAAGCCCGCATGGCGCGGTGTAGCCGAAGCCGCTGTGCTGGGCTCCTTCAGATCCTCCTCTGCACAGCTCACCTGGTCCCTCAGCCACTGTTTCCCTGCCTCAAGATAGGCCCTGACCTCGCTCTCCTAGCTCTTCCCTCGACCAGGAGCCAACCCCGAAGGTCCCCCTGTCTGCTGCCAGAGTGGACAAGCCCTGCTCTTTCCTGCCTCTTTGCACATGAAGCTGTACTGGGAAGACACTTGTCACCTGGCTGACTCATTCACGCGCTGCTTGCTCAAGGTACCCGGAGGTCACCTTTGCAGAGCCTTCCCTGGCCTGCTTGGGCTGGATCAAACGACCCTCACCCAAATTCTTGTGTCCCTATTGATTAAGACACACGATTAGCCGGGTGTGGTGGCGCACGCCTGTAATCCCAGCACTTGGGAGGCAGAGGCAGGCGGATTTCTGAGTTCGAGGCCAGCCTGGTCTACAGAGTGAGTTCCAGAACAGCCAGGACCACACAGAGAAACCCTGTCTCGAAAAACCAAAAAAAAAAAAAAAAAAAAAAAAGACACACGATTAGAGCTGTCTTTCTTTTGTGTCCCTCTGACAGTGGGGCTCTCTTGTAGAGTAGCAGTTGTCTTGTGCCTTACAGAACCCAGAAGGTCATTTCAAGCTTACTGTACTGTCAGGTGTGTATGTTTGTGTGGGTGGGTATGTGGGGCAGGAGAAAGGGTCACATTCTGTTCCTTTTTGAACAAAGCTGAAAACAGAAATCATAAAAAAGCAAAGATGGATACATTTGAGTATAGAAAAACAAACAGGTCGGCAGTTCAGATGCCCAAAGGGAATCACAGGAGGCTCTTTTGACAGGGGGGAGAAGGCCTCTGTTATGTAGGATCTGTCATTGACGCACTTGCGTGTGCGTGTGTATGTGTGTGTGTGTGTGTGTGTGTGTGTGTGTGTTTGAGACAAGGTCTAACTATGTAGCTCTGACTGGCTTTGAACTTGAGATCCTCCTACTTCAAGCACCCCAAGTGCTGGGATTCCAAGCATGCACCGTAACACCAAGGTTTCTGGTTTTGTGCTGCTGAGGATCAGATCCAGAGTCACGAAGCAAAGTATAGGAGGCCAGCGGTACTGTCATTAAGAGGAATCTACAGTGTAGGTGGGAACAAAGGGAATTTATTGAAAATACTGCAAGGGAGCAGCTGACAAGCCCCAGGGAAGAGAGAGGCGAGGGGACACGTGGACATTTTTGTAGAGCAGTTGTGGGGGAAGATATTGGTCTTTTAACTTTTTCCTTTATGTTTTATTTTATATGTGTGGGTGTTTTGCTTGCATGTGTGTCTGTGCACCATATTACGCAGTGCCTGAGTAGGCCAGAAGAGGACATTCTATCCCCTGGACTAGAACTGCATATGACTGTGAGCTGCATATGGTGCTGGGAATCAAACTAAGTAAGCACTCTTAACCGCCAAGGCACCTCCCCAGCCCCAAGCTGCGAGAGCTTATCATCATGGACTTTTGTGTGTGCTCATAGCTGAGAAGACACGCAGGCAGACCTGGGGTCATCCTGCTAAGTAGTGAACCTTACAGCCTAAGTTCAGATAAGGTCACGAGTCAACTGCAGTTAGAGTACAGATGTCTATATGAGATATATGTTACCAGAGATCAGAGTCATCCAGTGATTATGGGCATTCAGTTCTTTTTTTTTTTTTTGTCTCTACCCTAGGATCTCACGCATCTGTGGAACAGCACTGAGCCACGTTCCCAGCCCGTGTTTAAAGTATGAGTTTAGACACCGCTTACTGACTAGAGACAGACCAAGAGCACAAGGCGTAATAAGAGGACTAAGAGGAAGTGCTAAGCCACGATAATGGTGCATTCATACCTACGACCCCTGGGGACTGGAGGCAGGGGAATTGGTTCAGACATTCTCAGCTACATAGTGAATTTCAGGCCAGTCTGACCTATAGGAGACTGCCCTAAAAACCAAAACTCAGAATCGGGTGTGGTGGAGGACTTCTTTTAATCCCAGTACTTGGGAGGCAGAGGCAGATGGATCTCTGAGACCACCCTAGTCTACATGGTGAATTCCAGAACAGCGAAGGTTGTTTTGTTCCTAGACAAAAGTCTAGAGGGCTAAAGTGTTGTCTCAGCTGGTAAAGGCACTTGTGGCCAAGCTTGGTCACTGGCCCCTGTGGTAGGCAGGGAAAACTAACTCCCACAAGTTATCCTCTGACCTTCATAAACACGGTAGCTTTAAAACATTCACATAGAAAAACACCCACGTGAATTGTCCTTAAACTATGTACCCACTTTCATGATGAGAGTGATATCAATCAAGTCACATTCAAATGAAAGATTTTTCTCTTAAACGAGCATTGTGTGGGGAACCAGAAACCTTATACATTGCTAGGAACTATAGATTGATGCAATCTGTCTAGGAAATATCTAGAAATATATACCACAACTTTGTATGTCTCTGCTTTAGTTCCTGCCTCCAGGTTCTGACCTTGAGTTCCTGCTCTGACTTCTCTTTTCAACAGACGGCAACATAAGCTGAAATAAACTCTCTCCCTCCCCTTCCCTCCTCTGCCCTCCTCTGCCCTCCCCTCCCCTCTCCAAGTTGCCTATGCTCATTGTGCCTGCCCAGCAGTAGAAAGCAATGGGAGAGTGATGGAAGACTGGAAACTCTTCCCTGTGAAACCACGAGAGATTGATTAAATAGATTAGAGTCTGCCTGCTGGACCACCACACAGACACAAAAACAGTTTTAGGAAAGCTCCCGATTTGGGAAGATTCCTGAGGCAAAGTACAGGAAAAATCACGTATGGTATGACAGTTTGTGTATAAAAAAACTGAAGGGAGGGGAGCCGGGTGGTGGCAGCACATGCCTTTAATGCGAGCACCCTGGAGACAGAGGCAGGTGGGTCTCTGAGTTCGAGGCCAGCCTGGTGTACAGAGTGAGTTCCAGACAGCCTGGTCGAAATCCTGTCTTAGAAAACAAAACAAGACAAACAAAAACAGCGAGGTGGAATAGATTCATATTGGTTTGTATATGGAATAAATATATACTGGAAATGGGTAAGAAGCCCTTGACAGAGACCTGACTTTGAGAAGCAGTGGTGGGAAGCAGACTTTGTTTTAAAATCTTAAGCCAGATGAACATATTAATGGACACAAAAGTAGTAAATAGTTTTTTTTTTCTTTTTTTGGCTTTTTCGAGACGGGGTTTCTCTGTTTAGCCCTGGCTGTCCTGGAACTCACTCTGTAGACCAGGCTGGCCTTGAACTCAGAAATCCACCTGCCTCTGCCTCCCAAGTGCTGGGATTAAAGGTGTGCGCCACCACCACCCGGGTAGTTTTTTTTTTTTCTTTTTCTTTTTTTTTTTTTGGTTTTTTCGAGACAGGGTTTCTCTGTGTAGTCCTGGCTGTCCTGGAACTCACTCTGTAGACCAGGCTGGCCTCGAACTCAGAAATCCGCCTGCCTCTGCCTCCCAAGTGCTGGAATTACAGGCATGCGCCACCGCTAGTAAATAGTTTTAAAAGGGTTCTGCCCTGTTTGTTACCTCTAGTAGAATTGTCAAGTTAACAGATCTGGCTGTGCTTAGTCAGGATTTGCTAAAGAAGCAGAACTGATGAAACACACACACACACACACACACACACAATGTATGTATGTATGTATGTATGTATGTACATATGTATATGTGTGTATATAGTATATACATATACACACATATACATATATAATTTATTTGTGTGGCTTTTTGTTTGTAGTCCACCTAGTCGACAATGGTTGTCTCCTGTTGGAAAGGCCAAGAATCTCTGATGGAGTCCCTGAGGATTCCTAGAGGGCAAGATAGTCTTCAGTCTACATCAGAATTTTGAAGAAGGAGATTCTAATACCAACAAAGGAATGCTTCAGTAACACAACAGATGAACTTGCCAGCAAAAGTGAGAGCCCACAGAAGAAAATCAGAAGCTTCCTTCTTTCATGTCCTTTTATGTGAGCTGACATCAGAAGATGTCCAGATTTAGGGTGGCCTTCCCATATCAGATCATCCAATCAAGAAAATTCCCCAAGGTGTGCCCAGCGGCTTGAGTTTTAGCCCATTCCAGATAGTAGTCAGGTTGACAACCAATCCTGGCTAGGCAAGCGTTCCCTTCCTTCACTGTTCATGTGAATTCCTCTTGGAACTGCACATTCTGTGGAAGAAAATGAGCTCCCCCAATAGAGGACCATTCTTAGGTCCAAGGGAGCTGGGCAGCTGTGCATCCTTCCTAGAACCTCCAGATAAGCTCTCAGGATTCATTAGGGGAATGCAAGAGAGTTGAGCTCCGAGAACTTCACACAAGGTACTGTATGTGACAGCCTTCTTCTTCTTCTTCTTCTTCTTCTTCTTCTTCTTCTTCTTCTTCTTCTTCTTCTTCTTCCTCTTCCTCTTCCTCTTCCTCTTCTTCCTTCTTCTCCTTCTCTTTCTTTCTCTTTCTCCTCCTCCTCATTTTCCTCTTCCTTTCTTCATCTTCCTCCTCTTCTTTCCTTCTTCTTCATTTTATGTTTATTGATACGAAGTCTAACTATGTAACCCGATGGCCTAGAACCTGCTGTGTTGACCAGATTGGTCTCAAACTTCCAAGGATCCTTTTGCTGCTTCTGAAAGTTCTGGGATTCTGGCCATGTACCACCATGCCCAGCAGGCCTGCTTTTCTTTAAAAAGTAATTAATTAAAAAAAAAAACTTAAAAAATATTCTTAGCCAAGTATGGTGACACATACCTTTTAATTTTAGCACAGAGAGGCAGGAGAATCAAAGTTCAAGGCCAGCCTGGGTTACAAGGCTCCAAAACAAATAGAGCCAATCAGATAGCTTACTAAATAAATGCATTTGTCACACAAGACCTGCAACTTGAGTTTGATGCCTAGAACCTATGTAAAAGTGGAAAGAAAGAACTGACTATTAAACCTGAGAATGGCAAGGAGAAAAGGCCAAATCCGTGGTTGTCCAATTAAAGGAAACTGTATTTGGGGGTTTACCCAGAATACAGCTGGCTTTCTCCCCCTAAGTTAGGAATTGAGAGAGCAGACTCTGCTGGCCTCTTGAGGTCCTTTTTATAGGAGAGAGAGTGTGTTCCCAGGGTCAAGAGAGTTGGCTGTTATACATTGTTAGAAAGATACAATGAAAGGGAAGGAACTTGGGTAAGGATATACATCCTGTGAATGGAGTTGCAAGCAGTTTACATCAGACATAACAGAGACATGTTTGCTACAAACAGATACCTTAACCTGCACAGGACAAACAGAAACTTATTCTTTCCTGTCTTAACTGCAAACAGAACCGTAAGCTCCAAGTTATATTTTTCCTATTTTAGTCTTCTATTACAATAGAACCTCTGACCTCTACTGTAACAGGCTTTCAGACCTTAACACAAATGACACCACGTTAGAGACACCGTTCTGACCTTAAAATCCCATGTTTGGGCCCTAACACCTGCCAAAATGAAACAAAACCCAATCCATCAAAGACCTAGTCCATAGTTCCAGGCAAGCTCCTAAATGCACTAATCTTGCGTTTTGGCTTCTGTAGTTTTGCTTCTTGCTAACTGAAGTGTGATAACTGGGATGTAGGTTTTGTGCATAAAAGACAAAGGCTGTAAGGCTTGGGGCTACATGATTTGGGCAAGTTCCCCATGTAGCCATCAGCCATCAATAAAGACTTTCTGTGTCTATGTGATGGTATCTGGTGGGTATACCTTGTAATACAACATATGTGTGTGTTGTAGCACATATACACAACAACAACAACAACAACAATAAATGTTAAATAAATGGTTTATCTGCTCTTTGTCCAGACATTCTTAAGAATGACTTAGTGAGTTAATGCAAAGGAAAGCAGGGGGAAGACTTGGTGGAGTCCAGAGATTCTCATCAAGGTCTTCGGAGTAGAAATGGGCCTATTGTGCTTGTTTTATGACTTCCCTGAGTGTGTTCCTAATAAGTCATTGAGGTCTCTGGCCTCAAGGAACTTTTATGGAGGAAGAAGATTAAAGATCGGCTTGGGGTACAAGAGACCCTGCCTAAAAACAAACAAAGAAACAAGTACAACAAGTAAACAAACAAACAGGAAGAAAGAAAGAAGAAAAGAAGGACAAGCAACAACAGAAAAGAAGGCTAAAACTCGGCATTTTTGTGGCAAGTTGGGGTGGGAGAGAGGGAACTGAACGGCAATTTTGTGTTAGAACCAGATTTATTCGCAGGCCAGGCTACACCTGTTAATAATGCTTTGCTGCCAGGCAGTGGTGGCAGATGCCTGTGATCCCAGTACTTGGGAGACAGAGGCAGGTGGATTTCTGAGTTCCAGGCCAGCCTGGTCTACAGAGTGAGTTCTAGGACAGCCAGGGCTACACAGAGAAACCCTGTCTCGAAAAAACAAAAACAAAAAAAAAAACAAAGCAAAAAAAAAAAATGCTTTGCTACCCGTATTTTTTCTTTCTCCTGACAAAACCTTGTGTCTATCCTTGTGTTCACAGAAATTTTGATGTTACAAAAACAGATCAGGACACAGACCTGGGAAGGTGGGAAGAGAAAGGAAACAAGCGTTCTTGTTTGGGTTTGTCCACGTCTTTTTTTGTTGTGGCAAACTCTGGCAGTGGGTAAAGGGGTAAGAAATTAAACCAAGGAATAAAGAAACTAGGCTCTTACGTTATCTATGTAAGAGCTGAGAGGGCCCATGTACCCTGGGTAGTCTCAGGCAGGATGGCCAGGGGCTTGACTTAAAATAGGAGTCTGCAGACAGGTAGGGAATGAAGGAATTTTTGAGAAGCATTCCTGAGAATTGTGGGTTGGACTCACTTTATAGTCTCCCTTGGCCAGTGTGTGGATTTAGATGTCCAGGACTGAGCCATGTGGAGCCCCAGATTAGACATGTTGTATGTGGTCTGCATGACTAAGGGTTTCCCTGATCTCACTTAACCGCCTTCACAGTGCAGATCTGGGTAGTCAAGGGGTACATAGAACCCTATCTTAGGGTGAGAAACTGAGCGCATGTCTTCCTGGTTGTGTGGGCTTCTCTTCCAGCCTTGCAGCCACTTCCCAGCATGCTCTTACAAAGGGGACCTGCCCCTTAGCATTCCAACCTGGCATCAGCTGGGGCATTTCTTCCACGGCACACGGACACCTCTAGACACCTGCTTTTCCAGTCTTGTGTTTTTGTTTGTTTGTTTTTTGGTTTTTTGAGACAGGGTTTCTCTGTGTAGTCCTGGCTGTCCTGGAACTCACTCTGTAGACCAGGCTGGCCTCGAACTCAGAAATCCACCCGCCTCTGCCTCCCAAGTGCTGGGATTACAGGTGTGCGCCACCATGCCCTGCTTGCTTTTCCAGTCTTGATTTAACTGCTCTTTCATTGCATTTCCTCCCACAGCTTCCTTTGCAAATATATTGTAGTTTTGATGTCAGCCTCAAACCCCAAAATGCATGCTTTGAAAGAAAGCATCTTGGAGTCAGACCCCAGTGACAGGCAGGCTGTGTATTCTGAAAGCTTCCTGATGGAATGAATAGTCTCTGATAATCTAGTCAGGTTTGGTACCACCCGGGGTAAAGCAAAAAAGGCACTTCAAGGTTGGGCCAAGAGAACTACCCGCTGTCTCATAGCAGAAGAATGTTGGTAGCAGTGGATGTGGGGGCAGCCATCCAGTGGGAAATCTGAACCTTTGGGAGACTCACAGCTGATGCAGGTGTGATCTGGAAGCGTGCCACCCCTTGCTGCAACGGGGCTGTTCTTATGGTGGCTTGTTATCTGCCGAGATTAGGTGGTGACCTTTTACCTGCTAGCCCAGATAGTAGGGCCCTGGGTACCAGAGGCCCAGCGGATTCCCTTCTGTCCTTTGAGATTCCTAGAAGAAGAGGGAAAGTTTCAAAGGTGCCTTCCACCTGGGTGGTCTCAAAAGTGAGGGCTAAGGGACTTCCAGTTGTCATGGTGGGAAGAAACTCACAGACACACTCAAGGAAGGTGAAGCAAGGGCACCCCGGGCATGCAATGTGAGTTAAGAATGGGGCCAAGATCATTTCTTGCTCTTGCACTTAGGAGAGATCATGGTTAAGTCTGGGCTAGGGATCTCACACATCACTTGGGTCTATTGAGAAATCATTCTCCCTGGCAACAGAAGCA
Organism: Apodemus agrarius; assembly: GCA_964023405.1. Lineage (NCBI taxonomy): Eukaryota > Metazoa > Chordata > Mammalia > Rodentia > Muridae > Apodemus > Apodemus agrarius. The sequence continues at coordinate 60,409,686 of OZ030012.1, read as the reverse complement.
GAGCTGAGGAAACTGGCAGGTTGGGGGGTGGAGGGGGAGAAAGTGCTGGAAGGGGGCTCAGGCTTCTCTGGAACCTGACCTTTGGCAAACGTTTGCTTCTGCCTCCTATGCATCCTTCAAGGTAAGCATTGGTAACCCCATTTTTAAAGGTAAGAATCTGAGGTTCTCAGAAGTGTACACCCCAGCAGTCCCTCCATGCTGAGGATGGAGATGGCCGGAGTCATCTTTTACCAGAAAGAACCTATTCAGCTGACTCAGAGCAAAATTTCTGCATCATCTGACTTGTGTCTCCTGATTTCCTAGGAATTATAAGTCTGCCATGGGGCATGGTGGAGAAAAATCAGGGTCTGTATATATCTCCTAGTTTGGTTAAATGATAACTAAAATTACTTTCTATTAGCAATTTCTATGGTTTTTTTTGTTTTGTTTTAAATTTATTTGGGATAGAGGGGAAGTAGGCAGTGGATTGTAGATCTGAGCATAGTAACAGAAGCAGAAAGCAGACCTGGCCAGTCACAGGGGGAGGGGGAATGGTGGTAGTTAGTGCTCACACAGGCTGGGTCTGAGCTGAATAGGGTCACCACAGACTTTATTGTCTGTCAGGGATGGAGAGGGGCATAGTGGTAGGGGACACCCATCTTCAACAGGCTAGTCAAAGGGACAAGTAACATCCCTTAACAAGTAAAGGGAGAGAAATGTGACCACATGGAGAAAAACAAAGAGGTCAGTGACATCTACCAGCTCTGTCTTTTGCTCTGAGAGAAGAAGCTACAGCACCTCATGGTAAAACAGTGGGAGGCTAGGTAAAACAGCCTTTTTAATATTTCGGCAGGAATTGCAAGGCTCTAAGTTGAAGTCTCAGGAAGAAAAAGGGAGGGAGGCCTGTCTCTGCTCTTTGTTCTCAGAACTTGTACGACTTTCAGAGTGTGTGATCACATGGTAGAAAGTTCACTATGAGTTTGCACATAAATTCAGGTCATAAATAGAATAAGGGGTTTATAACAGGGAATACCTACATGCATATCCACTAGGAGAAATTATCTGGCTAAACATTCATTATTTGTTTCTAGCTTACAGGTTCATGGAGAGTCAAAAACCATAACTAAGTTGTCCTTGAAGTTTTGTATAGATAAACCCAGTCAATATTTTATTTCCTGTCCTTGCACCAGTGATGTATATCCTTAGCTCCTTTTTGAGTATTTATAACCCCTTACAATGTGCTCTAGGTTTTAGAGGCCTGTTTGTTATTTCAGAAGCAACTAAACAGTTCTGTTATAAAAGGGACTTGTATATCTTTGTCTGGGTCATCATTCTGCAATCCTCTTGGATACTATTTCAGTCTGGGTCTTCCTTCAGCAATTTTTGAACCCTAACAACAGGTATGCATGACTCAGCAGTCCTGGTCAGGGCCCAGTCCCATCCATGTTGGCCCATCGTTGTCTAAGCTCCAGTGTTTTCTGCAAGGTGGTATGACTGTGCAGCAAGACTATGGAGCCTCTTTCTGGATGAGACAAGTTTTCTTCTGGGAGGCACCAGGCTTCAGCCTTTCTCTTCCAGTCAATTCCAACTTCTTGATGTCCACTATTTCAGTAGTCTGATAACCAAAGGAAAGGGGGTAAATGTCTCTCTTTGTAACACCTTCTCTCCCACCAACTTGGTTACAGAATGATAATGTCAGCTGTTTCTAGAAAAACAAAGCAAAGCAAATTAAGATCTTAAACTATTTGTCTCAGTCACTGTTCTATTGCTGTAAAGAGACACATAACCAAGGTAGGTCTTAGAAAACAAAGCATTTAATTGAAGGCTGGCTTACAGTTTCAGAGGCTTAGTCCACTATCATCATGGCAGAGAACATAGCTGCACACAGACAGGCAGAGAAGCAGAAGGAAGAAGATTGAGAGCTTTCTTTTTTTGGCTTGCTGTTGGCTGTTGCTGTTGGTAGATGTAACCAGTAAGTGCTCAGTTAAAGACTGTTCAAGGATTCATAACATCTTGCCTGGTCTGCAGGAATTTGGGGTCAGTGGTACAAGGAAGGCAAGAATCTAGAGGAACACTTTAGTTCTAGAAAGCAAGTCAGAGCTCAATGTTGGGTTTAGTAGTTTGAATAAGAATGGACCCCTAGCATCATATATTCGAATGCTTAGTCACCACAGAGTGGCACTATTTGAAAGGATTAGGGGGATTAGGAGGTGTAGCCTTTTTGGAGTAGCTGTGGGCTGGTTGGAGGAAGTGTGTCACTGGGGATGAACTGTGAGGTTTGGAAGCTCATGCCAGGCCTAGTCTCCTTTCCTCTGCCTCTCTGCCTAAGGATCAGGGTGTAGTTCTCAGCTGCAGCTCTAGCACCTGCCTGTGTACCGCTGTGCTCCCCACCATGGTGATACTGGACTAAACCTCTGAAATTGTAAGCAAGCTGCCAATTTATTTATTTATTTATTTATTTATTTATTTGTTTGTTTTTTATAAGAGGTACCTTGGTTATGGTGTCTCTTCACAGCAATAGAACAGTGATTAAGACATTGGCTATATTCCACTATCACTCTCCAACTCATTTCTTTAAAAAAAAATTCTTTTTCACTTAAAAAAACCTAGAAAGATGCCTCAGTGGTTAAGACCACTTGCTGCTCTTGCTGAGCTCCTGGGTTTGACTTCAGCACCTGCATGGCGGCCCACAAACTAATAATCACAGTTCCAGAGGCTCTGCTGCCCTCTCCTGGTCTTTGTGGATACTGCACACTTGTGGTGTATATACATACATGTAGGCAAAACAAAATTAAATTTATTTTTATAAAAAGCTTTCTTTTAATTTGTGTATTGTACAAGTGCCACAGTATCCATGTGGAGGTCACAATACACTCGCAGGCAGGGGTTGGTCCTCTCTTTCTATAGTGTGGCTCCCAGTTACTGAACTGAGGCTGAGCAGTAAGGACATATCCCCACCAGGCCACTTTGCTGGCCCTCTACTTTCTCTCTCTCTCTCTCTCTCTCTCTCTCTCTCTCTCTCTCTCTCTGTAAGATATTTATTTTATATTTCATATGTATGTGTATATACAGTTGCCACTACCCCAAATCCCAGGCTGACCCATAGCCTTCTGAATATAGACAGTAGGACTTGCTTGCCAGAAGACATTTAGGAAAGACTAAGGCATGCATATGAGCTGTCTGGAGATGGCCCACTGTTTTTGCGTGGCTGTGATAGGTGAACCCTAAGAGAGCAGAGTCCTTAGGGACTTCGTACCAGGAATGCTTCTTGCTGCTGATAGGCCTTTCATGCCACTATTCCATAGCCTAATAATTCCTGGGCACTAGCCTACCCTATTGGGCAGATTTTTTGCAGATCAACATGAAGATGTACTTTCATGTGGTAATGCTGTGTAGACAAATTGATGATTTCATAATTCCTGATCATGATTTTATAGAACTTCTAAACTGATACAAGTAATCTCAAGGCCCCTATAGAATAAAAGCTGCAAATTGAGATCTGTAAGCTTTCATGTGTCAGGGGCTAATTGCACTAGGAAAAGAAATCAGGCTTTACACAAATTTATGATCAAGGAAAACATTCCTTCTAGGTTAGGTGTGCTAACTAAAGGTCATAAATTGGGAATAGACAATTTATTGTAGGTACAGTGACAGAAAATAAAACATTGACTAGTCTATACAAGACTTCACAATAGTGAGAGGCTAGGCAGATGATTTGTCTCCTGACAAAACCGTGCTAACTTGTGACATAAAATTTATTGCTTTGAACTTATACTGAACTTATGGGGGAGGGCTAGTGACAGATAATGAATATTTAGTCAGATACTAGTCTTAATGGAAAGACATGTAAAAATTACGTTGTAATTCCTAAAATCTTATCAATCTATGACACGAATTATTGCCTTAAGCTTACTCTGAACTTATTGGAATGTAAAAGTGTTTAGAAAACCATGTCATCAGTTATCCTACTGTAACGGTTCTACCTAATAGTGGTATGAGGTAAATTTTAGAGAAAGTATAAAAACAAGAACTACAATAAAATGTTGGTGCAGCTTTCTTCAGCTTCATCCAGCATGTGTGTTTCTGGTCTTTTCTTTTCTCTCTGGTTCATGAAGAGTTAACAAACTCCAAGCCTCTCACCTGGCCAGCAAGGGGCACTTGAGGGAGAAAAAGAAATAAGTAACTAAGACTTTTTTTTTTAATCCCCTGCTGCTAACAGAAGGAGTTTATTGCCAGAAGGCATCTGCTTTTGGCTATAGAATAGCAAAGAGTTAAAGAAAGAGACTTTACCAATAATAATTGCAACTATTGGACTTGAAACTGCCAGTGTCACTCCTCACTGCCTATCACAGTCTACCTGGAAGCCGGGCTGGTCACTGGTACTTGCCAGAGGTTAGTAGTGACTACTCCATATGGATGGCCCTGTGTTAATTCTCAGGCTGATTAGGCCACCATTTAAGTTTAGGAGACCCTGTCCACATCTCTAACCCCCCAGCTTTGCACTGCCCTGCCAGCACACTCCACATCATAAACTCTTTCTAGGACACTTTTCCTTCTGTGGGTTGAACTTTGCCTCCAGGATATTCTTGAGAGGTGAGGCCAGAGTCTTATCCCCAAGTCTGCTCATACAGTTTAGTTGTTGTGTATTCTTTAGCAAGATGGCTCCCCTGCAAATGTTGGGTAGTAAAGCCTCCAGAGGATCACAATCTCCAGTGAAGTTTGAGGCAGAAGGGGAAAAATGGCCTCCCATGCCATGGATGCTATGATTCTGCTAATGCACCCAGAGTATTAGGAAAGCTTGTGTCTATGTGCTCGTGAGAGGAAAAGATGCTCTCACTGGCTTCTTAGGTCTCTTCATGGCCCCCAGTCCTTGCCTCACTGGGCTCACCATATCTTCCTTACCCACCATACTCTGCCCCACTAGCAACTTCTCTTCCAGCTCCTCCAGGTAGCCCTGTCCCTACCTTTGCACATAGCACAGCATTGACTGGAAATGTTCTGTCATAGACACATAGAGACACTCACACAGACAGATATACACAGACACATCCACACACACACACACACACACACACACACACACACACAGAATTCTTTTCTGCCCTCATTCCTTTCTTAGCTTACTCTCTAGCTCTTTTAGAATTGTCCTAATTAGTTTTTATTGTCAACTAGAGACAAATAAGAATCATCTGGGAAGAAGGGGTCTTAATTGAGGGATTGCCCAGCTCAGATTAGCCAGTGGCCATGTATGAAGTATGCCGTCTTGACTGTAGATTGGTGTAGAAGGACCCCACTCATTGTGGGTGGTGCCACCCCTGGGATGGCTGTGCTGGGTAGTGTAAGAAAGCTTGATGGGCAAGAGCCAGATAAATAAACCACGTTCTTCCAAGATTTCTGCTCCGAGTGCCTGCCTTGTCTTTCTGCCCTGACTTCCCTCAATGATAAACTGTGATCTGAAAGTGTAAGTGAGATGATGTAAATCATTTCCTCCCCAAGCTGCCTGTGGTCACAGTGTTTATCACAGCCACAGAAAACAAACTAGAACAGCACACCCTCAGGAGGTGCCCCGCAGGGCGTGGCAGCCTGGGATCACTCACCTCCATCAAGAATACCCTCTACATTCTGTGTCCCTGGGCTGGCTGCTCTGTCTGCTTCATAGAGCTGAAAATGTTTGAAGCAGTGCTGGGCCTTGGTCCAGAGCCAAGTTTAGAACACAAAGTTTGAACTATTAATGAATGTGCAGAGGTTATATAGGAGGGCTATGGGAGCTGCCTGGAGTTCGTATCATACATCCAAAAATACTGTCCCAAAACAATTGATGAATTTGAAAAATTTTAATGAATCTTCATTCATTAAATATGATCAACCTTTGATTATGAAGCTCTGGCTTGTGGAAATCTCAGGTTATTGTACTTGTGTGAGGTACCCTAGGCAATCTGGTCACTTCTAAAATCAGGAACTTTCCTTCCCTTGAGACCCTGTAACACACTGGCAGGAATATTTTAAAGAGACATGTGGGCCTCACCTTTATGCTATTCAGATATTGAAAGAATAGACTCCAAGAAGTTGGAATTGTTCTAGGAGTCCCAAGCTGGGAGAAGGAAAGGGCTAAACACTGATGTCAGTCAAAGGAGGGAACTTGTCTTCTTCAAAGAGATTTCCTGTAGTCTGACAATGTGTCACACTATCTTATGGGAGAGACTGGAGCTAAGACAATGGTGATGGGTGGGACCACACCAGACTGGGACTGCTAGCTATGTCTCCTCTTTGTTATCCATCTCCTTCTCCTCTTCCTGCTTGTGTGTGTGTAATATGTTTGTGGTGTGTATATGTATGTGTGTGAGGTGTGTATACATGTGGGGGTATGTATGTATGTGTGAGATGTGTGTGTGATATGTTCATAGATATGTGTGTATATACATATGTATGATATGTGTATATGTATGTGTGTGATAGGTATATGTGTGTGGTATGTATATGTGTGTGTAATTTGTATGTTATGTGATATGTGTGTATGTGATATATATATATATGTGTGTGATTTGTGTATATATGTGTATATGTGCTCTGTGTGACATGTGTGTGGGTATGTGTGGTAAGTGTGTGTGCATATGATATGTGTATGACATACTGGTGGGTTTATGTGCGTGCATGTAGGTGTATATGTTATGTGTGTGATGTTGTATAAGTATGTGTGTGTGTGTGTGTGTGTGTGTGTGTGATGTGTATGTGTGTGTTTGGGCATATATGTGCCATAACATTTCTGTGAAGGTCAGAGGACAACTTCTGGTGTTGATCCTCACCTTGTTGAGATGGGGTCTCTTGTTATTTGCTGCTGGCTGCAAGCCTCCAGGGTTCTCAGACCCCCCTCCTCTCGTGGTGGTTAGAGCACTGGGCTACAGATATGCACAGGCTCTGGAGTTTTGCGCTCAGGCTTTTATACCTGGGTAAACCCGTTACCCACCGAGCCATCTCCTCAGCCAGCTATGCACTTAGCTGGCCCCTTCCTATCCTGAAGCCTAAAATGAACGCCAAAGATGAGCCTGGGGCACTGCTGGGTTTCTTTCTGCTCTTTCAGTTCTTTCCAGTCTATCAGCAGTGGAAGGAGGGAGGCACAGGTGCATGCTGTTGCCCATAGCAACCTGAGAAGTTGCATTTTGCCTTAGGGACCTCCACTCAAGCAAACCCAGTATTCTTGTCTTTACCACAAAATAAATAAATAAATAAATAAATAAATAAATAAATAAATAAATATTTAGGATAAATCAGTATGAAGAGGCATAGTTGGAATTCATTAAGAGATTACAATACAGATTTTAAGCTCGATGGTTAAAAAAAGAGGCCCCGAGGAGAAGACAAGACATACCTGCGTGTGGCTGTGGGCCTCCAAGGGAGAGCTGAACTTAGGTGTGTTTACACTGGCTCTGTAGGATCCTGAGCCTTGTTAGATTACCTATCAGAAACTGTAATTTACAGCAAGGTTTAAAGATTTTCCTTTTGTAAATAAAATTGTAAGGTAGAATTACGAGGGGTACTGTTTATATTTGCAACAAGAAGCAAGAGTCAAAAACCCAAAGTTGTAGATTATTTTAGCCCTATGTGAGCATATTTGATTTATTGTCTTTGACATCTTTGATTGTGCTGTCTTTCAGAAGAACACACATTGACTCAGAGGGGATTTTGGCTTAATCAGTAGTGCCTGAAGTTTCTTTTTTCTTTTTTTACATTTTTTTTATTGAATACATTCTTTATTTACATTTCAAATGTTATACCCTTTCCCGGTTTTCCCCTCCCAGAAAACCCCTAACCCATCTTCCCATCCCTGCCTCCAAGAAGATGCCCCTCCACCCAACCCACTCCCACCTACCCCCCCAATTTCCCCACGCTGGGGCATCTATCTTCATAGCACAAAGGACCTCTCCTCCCACTGATGCCCAACAAGGCATTCCTCTGCCACACTTTTGGCTGGAACCATGGTTACCCTTGATGGCTTAGTCCGTGGGAGCCCTGGGGTGTCTGGTTGGCCGACATCATCATTCTTCCCATGAGGCTGTAAACCCGCCTTTCCTTAAGTCTCTGCTCTATACTTTGTCTCCATAATTGCTCCTGTGAGTATTTTGTTCCCTTTCTCAGCAAAGCCAAAGCACCCACACTTTGGTCTTCCTTCTTCTTGAGCTTCCTGTGGTCTGTGAATTATAACTTGTTTATTTTGAGCTTTTGGGCTAATATCCACTTATCAGTGAGTGCATACCATGTGTGTTCTTTTGTGACTGGGTTACCTCACTCAGGATGACACTTTCTAGTTCCATCAATTTACCTAAGAATGTAATGAATTCATTGTTTTTAATAGCTGAATAGTACTCCATTGTGTAGATATACCACATTTTCTGTATCCATTCATCTGTTGAAGAACATCTGGGTTCTTTCCAGATTCTGGCTATTATAAATAAGGCTGCTATGAACATAGTGGAGCATGTGTCCTTATGACATGTTGGAGCATCTTCTGGGTATATGCCCAGGAGTGGTAGGTATAGCTGGGTCCTCAGGTAGTGCTATGTCTAATTTTCTGAGTGATTTCCAGAGTGATTTTACCAGCTTGCAATCCCATCAACAATGGAGAAGTGTTCTTCTTTCTCTATATCCTCACCAGCATCTGCCAAAAATCCCTTAAAGAAATACAGGAAAACATGGGTCAACAGGCAGAAGCCCTTAAAGAGGAAACACAAAAATCCCTTAGAGAATTTCAGGAAAACACAAGCAAACAAGTGAAGGAACTGAACAAAACCATCCAGGATCTAAAAATGGAAGTAGAAACAATAAAGAAATCACAAAGGGAGACAACTCTGGAGATAGAAAACCTTGATCTGAAGCTTCTTGATGCCATTAGAAGGGTAGCCAGACCAGATGACAGAATAGAAGAGGTGTTTTACAAAATTATTCTTATTTTATGTGCATGAGTGCTTTGCCTGCATGTATGAACATGTACCCCTATGTGCCTGGTGCCTGCTGAAGCTGGAAAAGAGCATCAGATCCCCAGAACTGGAGCTATGGATGGTTGTGTGCTGACATGTGGGCGCTGGGAATCCACCAGTGAGCTTGAGGGATCCTTTTTCTTTATCGGTGTTGAGGTTGGAGGAGTTCATTTTTTCATATCCCATTTTATCTCCACTCAGAAACTAGGCCATGAACCATTTGCTATCTTTCCTGGCTATAAGGTACTCTGCTTCCACAGCTGATCAGTCTGCCTGAATTGCTCTGGGGCTGGAGGCTGGAACTTACCTCTGCCTTATCTTCTCAGTACTTGTACGACTCTCAGAATGTGTTCACATGGTAAAGCTCACTGTGAATCTGCACTTAAATCCAGTCACAAGTTGAAAAAGAGGTGCCGAGGTGCCTATGTGATAGGAGCGGCTGTCTGGCTTAACCTTCACCCTTTGTTACTAGCTTACAGGGTCACGGAAAGTTCAGGACGGTAACCAAGACATCTTTGAAGTTTGTTTAGACAAACCCAGTCAACATCTTATCTTCCTTTTTTGCACCTGGTGTCCTGCGGTGTATATCTTCTTTATGACCTTTGGTTAAAGGTTTCTGGAACTCCTTGGAACGTGCCTAAGTTTTAGAACTCTGCTGTTATCTCAGAAGCAGTTAAGCCGTCCTGTTATAAAAGGAACTCAGATGTCTCTGTCTGGGCTGTCGATTTTTGGTGGGCCCTAGCATGCTAGCTGCTTCTGCAGAATAAATGCTCTGTTTCTGCACACTATCCGAGTCCAGAGTCTTCCTTCAGTGATTTTCGGACCCTTCTAGGTTTAGATGTTTGTCATTGTGCCATCTTTTCCAGGGGTACAGGGGACCCAACTAATCCATCTCTCCATTTGTTACTTTTATTTTAAAAAAAAGTGTTATGGACCAGTGACATGGTTCATCTGGTAGAGGTTCTAAGACTGATAATTTTGATCCATGGTGAAAGGAGAGAACTGTATCCCATAAATTGTCCTCCACACATGCACAAGTACACTTGAATGTGCATGTGCACATGTGCTTGCACACATACTAAATAAAAATGCAGTAAAAAATATTTTTGTACTTACTAGAAGTTAAACCCAGGTCCTCACACATGCTAGGCAACTACTCTACCACTGAACTGCACTTTTAGCTCTCTTTTAAAGTTTTGTTTTATTTTGGTTTTTCAAGACAGGGTTTCTCTGTATAGCCCTGGCTGTCTTGGAACTCACTCTGTAGACTAGGCTGGCCTCAAACTCAGAAATCTGCCTGCCTCTGCCTCCCAAGTGCTGGGATTCAGGGAATGTGCCACTACCATCTGGCTTAAACTTTTATTTTGAGTCATGGTACTGCTCTGTAGCCCAGACTGGTCTTGAATTTGCAGTCTTTCTTCCTCAGCCTCCTAAGTAGCTCAGATCATAAACATTTACCTCTGCTTCCAGCAAAAGGTACTTTTACAATACAATAAGTAGGCCAGTTGTGTGTGGTAGCCCTGTCAGATAAGAAGTTCCAGCTCACTTCTTGGTTTTGAAAACTCACCAATCCCTAAACTTGAAAACTCAACAATTCCTGGGCTCAGGGCTCTCTTCAAACTCAGGACTTGAAATTCCATCAATCTCTATCCTAGAAAACTCTACCCCCAACCCTCCCCAACAAACTCTATGTAAAGCTCGCTTTCTGCCCAGTTCTCTGCTGCTCCCCGCTTCCCCTATTCCGGGCAGAAGCAGCTGCCCTTTTGTGTCTTTTCCAATAAATCTCTAGTGTGAGGTTTGTTGTGAAGTGTGACTTTGTGCTATTCCTTGGTTCCCAACTACCTGTATACCTTTTCCTTCAGAGTTGTACTATTTATAGGCACTGACCAGTAATCTTAGTACTCAGAAGATTGAAACAAGAGGATCAAAAGTCATGGGGCTGGGTTGGAGAGATGGCTCAGTGGTTAAGAGCAGTTAAGTCTGCTCTTCTGAAGGTTATGAGTTCAAATTCCATCAACCACATGGTGGCTCACAACCATCCATAAAGAGATCTGACAGCTACAGTGTACTTAGATATAATAATAAATAAATCTTTTTTTTAAAAAAAGTCATGAGGCCATTTTGACCTACATATCAAAAGCCTGTCTCAAAATCAAACAAATAAAATGTAATAAACATATTTGGGAAAGATAAAAGTAAATAATTTAGGTGAGTTTGATAAGTGTCTAGGCACAAAGAAAGAACAGAAACCAACGCAAAATCTCAGCAGGATCACACTGTGCTGTTATATAACAATGTCCTCTGAGATTGAAACATTCTATCCAGCAGAAAGCTCCTCAAAATAGCTTCAGGAAGTCCATGAAAGTAACCAGATTCACTAGGCCCCTCCCTACCGCAGTAAACAATAAGAGCTATTAAGAGTCCCTCTCAGGAAAGAAACTGAGCTGCAAAGAGGACTCTGAAACAAGGTCAACTATGTGGGAGAAGCAGAAACCAGCTGAGCTGCCTGGAAGAGCGTTGGATCAGTTCCTTGGAAAGGACTTTCCAACCTGTTGTGCTGCCCAAAGGCTGTGCAGTGTGCTCCATGTTCCCAGCTTTGTGAGCTGTCAGCCATGTTGGGATGGTCTTGGTGATACAATTGACTGAGTCATTCCTGCTCCTGTAAGCAACCTCTCACCCATATCCCTGTCAGTAATCCCAGTAAAATTCATTAATTTACTGGGTTGGACTTTATCCATATTTTGTTCTGTCTGGAATGAGTGGATGTGTGGTGTGTCTCCCAGGAAGAGTTTGGTCATACAGTAAATGCCAGTCTTGGGTACATAGTGAGTTCCAGTTCCTTGGGCTACAGAGTGAGACCTAGACACACACACACACACACACACACACACACACACACGGAGGGGGAGAGAGAGAGAGAGAGAGAGAGAGAGAGAGAGAGAGAGAGATGGGGAGGGAGAGAGATCACAGAGAAGAACAAAACAAAAATCTTGGACATAAGAGTTGATTTTTGACCTCTAAGTTCTCAGTATGATGGTTTCAATAACCTCCATAAGCTCATATATTTGAATTTTTAGTGTTTATTGATGGAACTATTTGAGAAGGATTAGGAAGTATGGCCTCGATGAAGGAGATTTCAAAAGCCCACATCACTTTTCAGCTAGTGTTTCTCTCTGTCATTCTCTGTCTCTGTCTGTCTCTGTCTCTCTGTCTCTGTCTGTCTCTCTCTCTCTCTCTCTCTCTCTGTCTCTCTCTCTCTCTCTCTCTCTCTCTCTCTCTCTCTCTCTCTCTCTCTCTCTCTCTCTCTCTGGGCTTATAGATCAGATGTAAGCTCTCAGCTGCTGCTCCAGTGCAATGTCTGTCTGCCTGTTGCCAGGCTCACCACCACAATGATCATGGTTACCTTCTGAAACTGTTAGCCCCTAAATTGTTTTTCTCTATAAGAAAAAACAATGGTATTTTGACATGGTAACGAAAAACAAGATACTCAGCAAAATTTTCAAAATCATATTAAAATTCACAGAACATTTTGAAAGTAATGAGACATTTATATTTCACCTAGCAATAGGCAGACTCATTGAATAGAGAAATTTGGCCAGGTGATGGTGGCACACACCTTTAATTCCAGTACTTAGGAGGCAGAGGCAGGTGGATCTTTTTGAGTTTGAGACCAGCCTGTGTTATGCCTAGACCTCGGGAGTCCCAGCAGAACTCCAATTGCCAGCCCGATGTAATAAAACAAAAGAGCCTTTATTCAAGTCAGACCCGGATGGCAAACCTTCACCACTGTACAGGTTAGGAATGTGATGCTTGTGTCTAGGCGCTGGGAGTTTTTATACACGTATGTGCATAAGCAGGGATCCTTACGCTTTGGGGTTACAAGACGGGGAGTGGGGGGTGACAAGGGAAGCCATCCCTCTCAGACTTGGTACTGTTTGTTCAGAGTGGGGTAGACTCGTGCAGCTGGGAGGGAGATTCCTCTGACCTGGGTGCTATCAGGAACTAGCATGTTTTTACAAACTGGTCACAGCTGTCTGGCAACACTTAATTGCCCTTCTCTCATGGCACAAAAGTGGGGCACTTATCTTTCAAGGATGTTTGGTCTTCATTTTTCTCAAGGATAGGAGCCATCTGCACTGGGGAAGTGCTAGTTATCTATCTGGGAGGATGGAGGCTGGGATATGCATTCCCAAAGCAAGCATCTGCCACTCTCCCTCCCTCTGTGGGGGCGGGGGGGGGTCATTAGGGAGTGCCACCATGAAAAAGGGGATTGCAATAGTACGACACCAGGTTGGGCTCTCTCTGCCCTCTCTGAAAAGCTGGAGGCATTTCTGCTGGGAAAAAAGGGGAGAGAGCCAGGTGGTGGTGGGAGGCAGAGGCGGGTGGATTTCTGAGTTTGAGGCCAGCCTGGTCTACAGAGTGAGTTCCAGGACAGCCAGGGCTACACAGAGAAACCCTGTCTCAAAAAAACCAAATTAACAAAACAAAACAAAACAAAAAAAGGGTGGGGGAGAGGAGGGGAGCTCTATGAGAGCAACCAGGGAAAGCACAGAGGCAGTCTTCCTGGAGTCTGTTCACCTGATCTAGGTGAGTTCTAGGACGGCCAGGGCTACAGAGTAAAACTCTGTCTCGAGAAATGAAAAAAAAAAAAAAAACAGAAATTTGGGTTCAGTAGTATAGAACTTACCTATCATGTCTAAAGCTATAGATTTAATCACCCCCAATGCGTATTACTGTGTGGAGAGAGTCTATTAGGTAGACTAGACTGGCTTTGAACTTTTGGCCATCCAGTCCCAGCCTCCTCTGTGCTGGTGTTGAAAGATTGTGCTGGAGAGACACAAGGCAGCCTGCCCTCATCTCTGTGTTAACCCCCTGGTGCTGACTCTTACACTCCCTTTCAAGCCAAGTCAAACAGCCAGTATCCCCCACCCCCTCAGTGCAGATGTCTCCTGCCTTTGAAGGAGGCAGAAAATTAGTGCCCTTGAAGTGATAAGGCCCCCACTCTTGAGCTATGGGGAAGAGGCAACTAAGTGTTCCCAGACAGCTGTGGCCAGCTTGTAAAAATGCACTAGCCCCTGATAATGAAATGTTATTTCTTCCAAGGTCAAAAAGGTCCTATTCCTGCTGTATGGTCCCACCTTGCTGTCTGAACAAACATTATGGGTTCTGAAGGATAGCATTTCTTTACCCTCTACCCAATCATAATGCCAAGGCTCACAAGCCCCAGGTTTTGCATTTCCGGTATAAAGCCCCGAACCCCTAGATGCAAGCGTGGCATTCCTAACTTGCTCTGAACTCAAATAAAGACTCTTGTGTATTTGCATCGGTGTTGCAATCTCTGAGGTCTCCTGTGGTTCCCACGATCTGGGCATATTAGCAGTGCTACCAAGATCTCCCCCCTCCATCCTTGTATATTAAAGAACAAATGTGTGAAAAGGGAAACAGAAGGCAGAATAACAAGAAGATAAGTCAGCCGGGCGTGGTGGTGCACGCCTGTAATCCCAGCACTTGGGAGGCAGAGGCAGGTGGATTTCTGAGTTCGAGGCCAGCCTGGTCTACAGAGTGAGTTCCAGGACAGCCAGGACTACACAGAGAAACCCTGTCTTGGAAAAAACAACAACAACAAGAAGAAGATAAGTCACGAGGCATGCACTTGAGCTTTTTTTTCCCTCTGTGAGCCACAGCTGGAAATACAACTTAACGAGTGAGGAGAGAGTCCTTTAACTTACTTTATTTATTTATTCATTCATTTATTTATTTAGAGAGGTGGGAAGGTGAAAGGGCTGGGAGGAGGGCTAAATGTCAGGACACTGTGGAGGTCAGAAGACAAGTCTGCTCTTCCTTCTATCTGTCTCTCTCTCTCTCTCTTGTGTCTGTTAGTGTTCTGTCTACAGGGGCTTAGTTGTCCCTGGGCTGATTCTCCTGTCTCTCTGTCCCATCTCACAATAAGAATGGGTGATTATAGAGGAGAACTACTCATCTGGCTTCTTACATAAATTCTAAGGCTCACACACTGGTCAGCAGGCTCACAACAAACATTTTTTTGTTGTTGCTGTTTTTCGAGACAGGTTCCTCTGTGTAGCCCTGGCTGTCCTAGAACTCACTATATAGGCCAGGCTGGCCTGGAACTCAGAGATCTGCCTGCCTCTGCCTCCGAAGTGCTGGGATTATAGGTGAGCGCCACCACTGCCCTGCTTCACAACAAACACTTTTGCTTGCTCAGTCATCTCTCTATCCCTGAAAGTCCCTTTAAACAAACAGTATCAGGGAAACTTATCTATTCACCAAAATAATAAATAAATATACCAAGTAATAACTTCATACCAGTCTTATAATGTAGACAGTTACCTTCTCGTTGTGTACAGCAATGAGCTAAAAAAGATCACAGATCTAAAGTAACCAATATAACAAACCACACACAAAAATAGGAAAATTAGTTTTGATCAAATACTTCTTAGATATGACACACACACACACACACACACACACACACACAAAAACCATGACCCAGTCAGATGTGATGATTCACACCTATAATCCCAGCACGAAGTGGCTGAAACAGAAGGATTATCACAAGTTTCAGGCCAGCCTGGGCTACATAGCAAGACTGTCTCAAAAACTTAAAAAAAAAAAAAACCCAGAAAACTTTTGCTCTTCAGAAGAGACCAGGAAGAAAATAAACTATAAACCTCAAGCTGAAAGAAAATGTCGGCAATTGTTGTATCTGTTAGTGGATTGTTATGTAGATTATTTATTTATTTAGAGATAGAGTTCCTCTGTGTTCCACTGTCCTGGAACTCAATCTGTAGACCAGGCTGACTTTGAATTCAGTGTTCTGCTGGCCTCTGCCTCCTGAAAGCTGAGGTTCAGAGCATGTACCACCACCACCTTGAAGTAGATTGAGTTCTTAGAGTTGGGCATAGCAGCTCATTCCTATAATCCCAGCATTGGAAAGGCCAAACCAGAAGGATTTCTGTAGGTTCATGGCCAGCTTGGTTTACATAGTAAAACCCTGTCTTAAAGAGAGAAAGCAAAAATGAACTTTTACAACTCAGCAGGAAAGCAAGGAGGATGAGGCATGGCTCAGAGGCAGAGTGCAGGTTTAGCATGCTACAGACCCTGAGTTCAATACCCAGTGGTTTCGTGCTCTTGTGCTCCCTGTCTAAATGACCCAATTTAAAAGTAGGTAAAAGGGTAGTAGCTATTTAACCAGGGAAAATTAAATATATGCTTACCTAGTAACCAAACAATCTCATGCCTAGTTATCAGCCCCCGAGGAACGAAAACATGTGTTTCTACAAATACTTGATTCCCACAATCAAGAATCATTATTCATAATGACCTAAAATTGGTAACAACCCAAAAGTTTATCAACAGGAAAAAAGCCAGACGTGATGGCACATACTTGTAACCTCAGCACTTGGGGCTTGGAAGCCCTCAAGGCTGGCCCTGTTCTATAGTTGGTCTGAGGTCAGCTGTATGTGGCCTGTCTCAAACACACAGGGTTTAAAATTATATTTTCAGTGTGTGGGGGCACTTCATGCTGTGTCACACATGTGGACGTCAGAGGACAATATGTAGGAGTCAATTTTCTCCTTCCACTGTGTGGGTCCCAGAAATTAAACTCAAACTGTCAGGCTTGGTGGCAGGTCCTTGCCACCTAAGTGCTTCACCTTCTTTTTAGATTTATCCTATTTTACGTGTACGAGTGTTTTGTCTGTATGTATGTCTGTGCCCAGTGCCCATAGAAGTCAGAAGAGGGCATTGGACCCTCTGGATCAATGGAGATGGTTGTAAGCTATTGTGCGGGTGCAGGGAATCAAACCTTGGTCCTCTGCAAGAGCAGTCAGTGTTGTTAACCACTAAATCATCTTTCTCGACCTTTGCCCCCCCTTTTTAATTAAAGAGAGAAAGCAAGTTTATTTAGTACATTGCGAAGAATATAGCAAAAATGGCAATAACAGAGACCACCCTAGTTTTAAAGAATCAGAAATATTTTAATCCCAGTGAAGGCATAAATTATATGAATGTCAGTAAATTTTTTTTTTTTTTTTGGTCATGGTGGTGATATTATTCTGTAGCCCAGGCTGGGTTTTAACTCATTATAAGGTTCAGGTTGCCTCGAGCTCACAACAGTAGCCTTGCTTCTGCCCCTCAAGTGCTAGGATGCAAGTTTGAGGCAAGCCTGGTCTACGTAGAGAGTTGCAGAATAGTCCACCTGTGGTAATTTAAATAAGTGGTTTATATATTTGAATGCATAGTCACCAGGGAATGGTAGTCCTTGATAGGATTAGAAGGATTGGGGGTGTGGCCTAGTTGGAAGAGGCGTGTCACTGTGTGTGGGCTTCGAGATAGTAACATAAAGCTTCTCAATTTACATTTTATTTTTTTGGTTGTCGTTTTTTTTTGAGACAGGGTTTCTCTGTGTAGCCCTGGCTGTCCTGGAATTCACTCTGTAGACCAGGCTGGCCTTCAACTCAGAGATCCGCCTGCTTTTGCCTCTTGGGTGCTGGGTGCTGAGGTTAAAGGGATGCACTGTCATGCCTGGCTAACATAAAGCTTTGTAAAGCCTGAGCATAGTAACATAAATGAAATTTGTTTTCAAAAAATCTAAATGTACCCATTAGATGAGTGACTCACAGGATGTGAGACTAAAATTCTACTGTGAGGGAGCTGAAGAGATGGGACACTGAAGACACGAAGGTGAGCGAGTCCAAAGGAGCATAGAGAAACTTCAGACAGAAATACAGAGGAGCAAAGGAGAGGGCAGAGCATCAGTGAGCTGTGGGGCGATGCCAGCCATTAATAGTTATGCCATCGAAATCATAGGCTCAAGTGACAGAGACATAAGAAGAAATGATTGCAAAAAAAAAAAAAAAGTCCAAGTTTTGGGCTGGCGGGATGATGGCTCAGTGAATAAATGATAGCACACGCTGCTCTTCTGTAGGACCAGAGTTCAGCTCCCAGCACCCCCATCAGATGGTGTTCATCCCACCCAGCAAAAATAAATCCATTACCACAATATTTGAGCCACATTTGAGGCAAGCTTTATTAAATACTGCTCAGGAAAATGGACACTGGTCAGGTCCATCTCTGGGATTCCCAGAGAACAGTCATAAAGTAGGTTATCAGTTGTTTATAAAGGCAAACCCCCTACGGCTACAAACTTCCAGCCTTTATCCAATCAGGGGCAAGTATACATCCTGACCTACTTGCTGCCTACATATCTCCTGCCTACCTGTGATAAAGCACATCCTGTTGGGGCAACCAACTTGGTTTATTTAATGAAAGCACATGGCTTTTTATCTTATATGAGCAATTCCCCCCCCCCTCGCATTCCTGGAAGTTATCCATTTATCCATCCTTAGGCAAGTGGGACTTAACTTATAGGCTAGAGGGATTTTGTTTTGTTTTGTTTTATAGATCTCTTAAACACGGTAATTAAAACTTAAAACTCCAACTCAAGGGTATTGGAGGCCATAGTTGGGACTTCTCTGGACTTGCACATATATGGCATGCACTCACACAGATACACAGACAGAGATACTGACACAGGCAATTTCTCTCTCTCTCTCTCTCTCTCTCTCTCTCTCTCTCTCTCACACACACACACACACACACACACACACACACACACACGAATAAATCTTTAAAAAATTCCCAAATGTAGCTGAGTATAACGGTGTATACCTGTATCCCTGGCACCCCAGATGGAGACGGGAATTCCTAAGTTCAAGTTCACCTTTGAAACCAGATCAAGTTCAGGGCCAACCTGGAACATATGAGCCATCCTCTAAAACATTATCTAGGCTGTTTAAATAACTTTACTATTTTTTTTACATTTAACTACCCATTTTCTGTGTATATGTGTATGCACACATGTTATGGCTCATATACAGAGGATAAATGACACCTTGCACAAATTGGTTCTCTTTTTCCACTTTGTGGGACCAGGAAGTCCAATTTCAACTCAGGTCTTCAAGCCTTTAGTCTTTGCCTACAGATCCGTCTCTGCTGACCCTATAGAGAAACTTAACATCTTGATAATAAGAATTCAAACTGCCCCCAAAGTGATTTAAGTGGACATCTTGTAACACAAATTTAGAAGCTGCTTCTGCTAAGAAGCAGAGACTCCTTACTTGGCCCTGCAGGGTAACCATGGTGGGATACGGCAGGCATCTCTGTCTTGTCACCCTTGCTTTGGGACAGAACTCTGCTCAATTCTGTAGGTTTGTTCATCACTCAAGGGCGGTCTGCCTGAACACTGGTGACCATGTTGATAAGCCCTGCGTTCACCTAACTGTTCAAAGGTACAAAGATAAGAGCACTTAGAGCGTTTCACCTTTGCTTCAGTACAATCTTCTCATGGACCACTTAGCTCCTTCAATGCCAAGACTGAGATCCCCAACAACCAGAACACAGTTTAACTGAGACTGCTTCATTATGCAAACCTCTGTCTCCATGCCATAATTATCCATGTAAACCTAAAGCTCATGCCAGTGTCCCAAAGGTGACTGAAATGTTTGATCATGCTGATTAAAAGTCTTTCCTGCCAGCGTTACTTTTGTTTGCTTTCTTGAGGGCAAGTAGCCAGACCTGACCTATTGGAATCAGTCAAGGCCTTAGACCTTGGTTAAATCTCCACTAAAAAAGATATAAAAGTGGGACATGATGGTATATGTTTTATGGACTGTGTATTCAGATGCTAATTTTTGTTGGGGTTCAGGAGTTGCCCCACAAACCACATGTACAGCAATCAGTCATACAAGGATGGTTTATGGAACACACACCTAAAGACTGATCAACCAGGGCAACAGCTGAAAGCTGTGTGTTGGACATTTCTCAGGGCTGACTTATAAGGGCTAAAGCTGCAAAACCCAGTGAGCTCATACAAAGGTGGTGGAAGTGCTGCCTGGTGGTCAGCCCTGACTCAATCTATTTTAGACATAACAGTTTATATTGACCTTTAATTTGATGGGTCCTAAGTGAAGCTTATAGTTGTGGAATTTCTTAAAATTAACAAACCTCATGACATACAGCATATGTGGTCAGCATGACCCTGCTCTGAGTCAAGTTATTTTTCTGTGTCAATGACTGGCAGACATGTTATAGCAACAATATAAAATAGCTGGCAGGCGTAGGACAAAATGGCCACAGCTATGTTAGAAGGCAGGTCTCAATAATTTCTGGGTCAAGACATCAGGTTGTAGTCTGGTTCCCATCACCTGTGATTGGTTAATAAAAGAGCTGGTTGGTCAATAAGCTGGGCAGAAGAGAATAGGGGAGGTTTTCCAGTCCTACTGAGGCAGTCCCAGAGAGACCAGAGAGGACAGAAGGACCGTGTGAGGACCATGAGAATAAGGTGTGGAGAAACCATGTGAACAGACCAGGAGGCCTCGCCATGAGATCACCGTGAGAGAGCATCCATGAGGACACACAAGGACCAGAGGGAACCAGAGCAAAACCAGATGGCAAATCAACAGGGCATTTGTCGCTGGGCAGTGGTAGTGCACGCCTTTGATCGATCCCAGCACTTGGGTGGCAGAGGCAGGCGGATATCTGAGTTGGAGGCCATCCTGGTCTGGTCTACAAAGTGAGTTCCAGGGCAGCCAGGACTACACAGAGAAACCCTGTCTCAAAAAAAACCAACCAACCAACCAACCAACCAACCAAACAAACAAACAAACAAATAGGACATTTGTCTGTGTATTAGCAACCTAGTCACGTTAGAATAGCTCAGAACCTGCCCTGCTTAGGCTTTCAGCTGGTTAATAAAAATACCAGGTCTCTGTGTCTTTATTCAGGAGCTAGAACAGGCTAGAGCAGGAATAGAAACACCCAGTAGTTATTTGAAAATGAGGTGGGATATAGAAAACACCCCAAAGTACTTATACATTTGGTGCACTGAACACAGGACAAAAATTTACACAGAATCCAAACTTAGAGAGAAATCCAATATAGCACAATCAAAAATCAGATGAGGAAGCCTGGTCCCAAGACACGGGGACCGTGGACAAGCAGTAGAACAAAGTGGGGACCAGGGGCACAGCTGGAGCCTGCTGTCTATGGCTCACTAGGAGTCAAGTATCTAGTGAGCATGGCCTTAGGCTCTCCTGCACAACTGTGGAGGAGGTTGCACTCCCACCTTTAACTGCAACATAAAGAGCCCACACCCTGGACATACAGAACAGCTAGATTCAGCCCCAGAAAGTGGCAGTAGGCTGCGAGGGAGGTACCCAGAATTAGGTGAGATACAACTACCAGTTAGAGCTCACAGATGTAAGGCTGGACAGACACTGGCTACAAACACATGGAAGGCAGAAACACCTCTCTCTCTGAAAAGACAGGAGCTGAGCTAATCACAGCACAAGGTCTGAGCTGAACCATAGAGGGAGGCAGAATACACAGAAGAAATCTGAGCATAGCCAAACTTCAGATGAGGTAAAAAAAAAAAAAAAGAATGTTTGAAATTCTGTTTTAATTATAAAGAGGGAGACTGGGTGTGAAGATTCATAGATAGGTATACAGAATTTAAAATTAATAAAAGTTAAAAGGAATAAGACAAATAAGATAAAAAAATCAATAACAGAGCTTTTGGGTTCTATAATGCCATTTAATTAGCTTAAAGATAGAAATAAAATGAGAAAGAGATAATTAACCTAATTGAAACTGACATATTACTAATTATGGTTATTATGCTGGTATTTCTTATCCTAATCTTAATAATCATAATTTTTTTAATATCTTCTTAAAGAAAAGGACTTTAGAGATACAAGAAAAAGCAAAATATGAAAAACAGGAAAAAATTTAGAAAAGATAATAAAAATGAAGAAAATACTAAAAGTAGAAATACAAAAAGAGAAATATGAAAAATAAAAAATAAAGACAGACTTTATAAGAAAAACTAGAAAAAATTATAAATAAAATTGAGGAAGTTACTTAGAGACAAAGGAAATAAGGACCATACCTATAACACCACCATATAATGAAAATCAGAAAAGTCAGTCAAAGGTTGTTAGAAACTCAACCTTAGCTTGTCTGGCTAGTGTATGACAAGAGACAACACATGGTGGTCACCCTCTAGAAGAATTTAGATGGCACCCCATAGATATGCTGGATTTGAAAAATTTAAGGAAAGTGTCACCAATTATGGTATGCATTTACTGTTTGTGGAGCAGATATTAAGTTCTTGGGCAATTCAATATAGAATAATCCCCCAAGGTTGAAAGATATGACAAGAGAAATATTAGAATCTGGTCCTTAGTTACAGTGGCATTCATGGTGGAGAGCAGAGGCGAGGGACATAGAACAGAGAAATAGGACCAGAGGTGTCAATATTTCTCAAGATCAGCTGCTAGGTGAAGGGCCATATGCTGAAGTACAGATAGATGCAAGTCATATATAATGAAGTAACCTTGGCATTATGTCACAGAAGTTTTAAATGCTTGGACAAGGTTGAAGAGTCAGGAATTGTATCATTTACGTACATTATGCAAGGTCCAAAAGAAAGATTCACTGACTCTTTATAAAGATTGACTTTAGCTGTAGATTGAAGGGTATCAGATCCACAAGCTAGGACACTAATTGAATCTTTAGCTTTTGAAAATTTTAATTCTGAGTGCAAAAAAGGAGATTAGGGCCTAAAGGCAAAAATCAGTACCAAGATAAATGGACTAGAAACACAGTTAATATTAAATCTCATTCATATGATATGGCTTTAATAGAAGTGATCTCTACAGGCTTTGAGAAAATGAAAACTCTCAAATGTCTGAACTATGGTAAACACAGTCATTTAAAAAAGAATTGTAAGCTGGGCATGGTGGCACATGCCTGTGATCCCAGCACTTGGGAGGCAGAGGCAGGCAGATTTCTGAGTTCGAGGCCAGCCTGGTTTACAGGGTTCCAGAACAGCCAGGGCTACACAGAGAAACCCTGTCTTGAAAAAACCAAAACCAAAACCAAAAACCAAAAAAAAAAAAAAAAAAAAAAAAAAAAAAAACCAAAACAACCAAAACAACAATAACCAAAACAACAACAACCCCCCCCAAAAAAAAACAACAAAAAAAAAGCATTAAAAAAGAATTGTAGAAAGAAGAAAGCTAATTCTGAAAAGGGACCTATGCCTTCTGGAGTATGCAGAAGGCATGGCAAAGGCTGACACTGGACTAAGGAATGTAGATCAACAAGAAACAGGGTAACCCCTTGTTGGAAAATGCCCAGGGGGCCTCTTGCAAGCCCCAGTATAAAATTCA
This sequence comes from Apodemus agrarius, assembly GCA_964023405.1. Lineage (NCBI taxonomy): Eukaryota > Metazoa > Chordata > Mammalia > Rodentia > Muridae > Apodemus > Apodemus agrarius. The sequence continues at coordinate 60,386,483 of OZ030012.1, read as the reverse complement.
GATCATCCATCTTAGGTCAACAGTAGAGAAACTCATCTGAAGAAAAATTAAGGAACAAACTGCTCTGAAAATAGACATTAAAATGAGATATCAAAGTCAGAACTGTTTCTACAGATAAAAAATGTTGAAGTTATCAAGAAACATGTATTTTTAACAAACTTCTATAGATGATCAGAGGCCAAAACTAAAGGTATTTATAAATGATATTGAAATTGAACATTTAGAAGTCAGTGGAACAGATGTAACAATAATATCACTAAAATCTCAGCCTCCGTATTTGCCTCTTCAGAAGGTAGATATACAATTTTTAGGGGTTCAAAGTGTATCCCAGATAAAACAAAGTATAAAATGGCTTAAATGTATAGGGCCAGAATGTCAAATAGGAAAATTAAGGCCATATGTGGCTGATATGGCCATGATTTTATGGGAAAGAGATCTGTTGAAACAAGGGAAAGCATGGACTACCATTCCTCCAATGTCAGGGACAAGCCATAAATAAAAGATGTTCCTGATGAAGGTATTAAAAAAAATCTTATCAAGAACAGTCAAGGACTGTCCAAGTTGTCCATAAACAGGCACAGTAGTGGTTGACTCTCCAACTTTATTTGGGGGAGACACTGCTAGCAAAACACCAGTGACCCTTCCACTAAAGGTGTTTGATTGACCAACTTATTTGGAGAGAAAAATTGCCTATGACAAAAGAAAAATTGCAAGCACTAGAACAGCCACTCCAAGATCAGCTGAAGGCTCAACACATAGAAGAGTCGATCAGCCCTTTGAATTCTCCTGTATTTGTCATTAAAAAGAAATCTGGCAGGGTTGGGGATTTTGCTCAGTGGTAGGGACCAGATGGTTTTAGTGCAGAATTTTATCAGACCTTCAAAGAAGACCTAATACCAATACTCTTCAAAGTATTCCACAAAATAGAAACAGAACGAACACTACCCAACTCATTCTACAAAGCCACAATTACGCTGATACCAAAACCGCATAAAGATCCAACTAAGAAAGAAAACTTCAGACCAATTTCCCTTATGAACATCGATGCAAAAATACTCAATAAAATTCTTGCTAACCGAATCCAAGAACACATCAAAATGATCATTCACCATGATCAAGTTGGCTTCATCCCAGGGATGCAGGAATGGTTCAATATATGGAAATCCATCAATGTAATCCACTACATAAACAAACTCAAAGAAAAACACCACATGGTCATCTCATTGGATGCTGAAAAAGCATTTGACAAAATTCAGCCTCCTTTCATGCTAAAAGTCTTGGAAAGTACAGGAATTCAAGGCCCATATCTAAACATAGAAAAGCAATTTAAAGCAGATCAGTAGCCAACATCAAAGTAAATGGAGAGAAACTTGAAGCAATCCCACTAAAATCAGGGACTAGACAAGGCTGCCCCCATCACCATACCTTTTTAACATAGTATTTGAGGTACTAGCTAGAGCAATTCGACAACATAAGGAAGTCCAAGGGATACAAATTGGAAAGGGAAAAGACAAACTATAACTATTTGCAGATGATATGATAGTATACTTAAGTGACCCAAAAAACTCCACCAGAGAACTCCTACAGCTGATAAACAACTTCAGCAAAGTGGCTGGTAATAAAATCAACTCAAGCAAATCAGTAGCCTTTCTGTGCTCAAAGGATAAGCAGGCTGAGAAAGAAATTAGGGAAATGACACCCTTCACAATAGTCACAAACAATATAAAGTATCTTGGTGTGACTCTAACCAAACAAGTGAAAGATTTGTATGACAAGAACTTCAGGTCTCTGAAGAAGGAAATGGAAGAAGACCTCAGAAAATGGAAAAATCTTCCTTGCTCGTGGGTTGGCAGGATTAATATAGTTAAAATGGCAATCTTGCCAAAAGCAATATATAGACTCAATGCAATCCCCATCAAAATCCCAACTCAGTTCTTCATAGAGTTAGAGCAATTCTCAAATTCATCTAGAATAACAAAAAAACCCAGGATAGCTAAAACTATTATCAACAGTAAAAGAACTTCTGAGGGATTCAGTATCCCAGACCTCAAGCAATACTACAGAGCAGTAGTGTTAAAAACTGCATGGTATTGGTACAGTGAAAGGGAGGTAGATCAATGGGAATAGGATTGATGACCCAGAATTGAACCCACACATCTATGGCCAATTGATCTTCGAAAAGGAGCTGAAAACATCCAGTGGAAAAAACATAGCCTTTTCAACAAATGGTGCTGCCTCAACTGGAGGTCAGCATGCAGAAGAATAAGAATTGATCCACTCATATCTCCTTGTACTAAGCTCAACTCCAAGTGGATCAAGGACCTCCACATAAAACCAGACACACTAAAACTAATAGAAAAGAAGACCCTTGGGGACATTGGCTCAGGGGGAAAGTTCCTGAACAGAACACCAATAGCTTATGCTCTAAGATCAAGAATAGACAATGGGACCTCATAAAATTACAAAGTTTCTGTAAGGCAAAAGACACTGTCAAAAGGACAAATCGGCAACCAACAAATTGGGAAAAGATCTTCACCAACCCTACATCTGACAGAGGGCTAATATCCAATGTATACAAAGAACTCAAGAAGTTAGACCCCAGAAAACCAAATAACCCTATCAAAAAATGGGGTACAGAGCTAAACAAAGACTTTTCACCCAAAGAACTTCGGATGGATGAGAAGCACCTTAAGAAATGTTCAACATCATTAGTCATTAGGGAAATGCAAATCAAAACAACCCTGAGATTTCACCTCACACCAGTCAAAATGGCTAAGATTAAAAACTCAGGAAACAGCAGGTGTTGGCGAGAATGTGGAGAAAGAGGAACACTCCTCCACTGCTGGTGGGATTGCAAGCTGGTACAGCCACTCTGGAAATCAGTCTGGTGGTTCCTCAGAGAACTGGACACTGATACTTCAGGATTACAAATTGCTCCTGAAAAAATGCAAAGAGGAGATTCTATTCACTATCTAGGATATAAGATAAATCTACAGAATATTTGACCACAGAAAGTACAAATTATGAGAAAACAAATAAGAACTCAATAATTTTCCAAAATTGTTGAAAGACATTAATTGGCTAAGAGCCATAATTGGATTAACTACTCAAGAGCTAAGTAATTTATTTCAAACCTTACAAGGTGATAAAGACAGAACAGTCCCAGAAAATTATTAGCTGAGGCTGAGAGAATTGGCTGTAGTAGAAAAGAAATTACAAGATGTTAATGTAAATCACTTGGATTCAAACATGGGTTGTAATTTTAGTTATTTTGCTTTCTACTCGTTCTCCTGCAAGAATTCTTATGCAGAGAAGATCCATCTAAAGATGGATATTTTTAGCACACAAACAATAAAAAAATTAAAGACCTATATATTAAAAAAGTTTGTCTGAATTTATTCTAAAAGGAAAAGTGAGACTTTATCAGTCTGCATAATAGATACACCAGAAATTTTTGGTGCCCTATACTAACTCTAAAGTTCTCTCATTATAGGCAGAAAATGAATTTTTCCAAAGAACTTGAAGTAATTTTTTGGGGGGAGAAATTAACAATGAATATCCCCAAAGCAAGCAATTTGTAAAATGAACTAATTGGATTTTCACTCATATAGTAAAAGAGACACCAATTTCTGGAGCCTCTACATTCTATACTGATACAAATAAATCAGGTAAGGCAAGTTATAAGTTGTTATGAGTTGTTTTGCATAAAAGAACTGCTCAATTTATTCAGGATGATTCCAAAATAACTTAATTATTTATTCAACTAATAGTAATCATTCATTGTATCTATCATATATCAGGTCCCATACAGGTCTACCAGGCCATCTAGTACAAAGTAATGATGAAATTGATTGACTATTGATAGAAAATGTACTAGAATCTTCAGAATTTCATAAGGAACACCATGTTAACAGCAAAAGTTTAAAGGGTTTTTTCTATCACTCGGCAACAAGTCAAGGAAGTTGTAAGAAAATATTGTACTTGTTCTTTGTATAACCAAACTCCATTACCTTCATGAGTAACACAAAAGGTTCCAAAGAAACAAAATTTGGCAAATGGAGGTGTTTCATTTTGTGGAGTTTGGAAAATGAGCATATGTACACCATACTATAGACACATATTCAAGATTTCAATTGGTCATGACTTTAAGTTCTGAAACGGCTGATTCTGTAATCCCACATTTATTAGAAGTTATGGCTGTTGTGGAGATGTCTGTACAAATTGAGAGTGACAGTGCTCCAGCATATGTCTCTAGTAATATGAAGCAATATTTTACAGATTATAATATAAAGGGTATTATGGGTATACTGTATAATCTTATGGGACAAGCATTTGTAGAGAGATCTAACCATATTTTAAAAAGGATGCTTAGCAAACAGAAAAGGGCCTGTAGAGATAGATTACATAGTTCTTTATTTACTTTTAAGTGGTAATGAAAAAACAACAGCTGTTGAGAGACTCTGGATTATGGAAAAACTACTGAACTAAAAAATCAGCCTGGCCGGGCCGTGGTGGTGCATGCCTTTAATCCCAGCTCTTGGGAGGCAGAGGCAGGCAGAGTTCTCAGTTTGAGGCCAGTTCTCAGTTTGAGGTCTATAAAGTGAGTTACAGGACAGTCAGGGCTACACAGAGAAACCCTGTCTCAAAAAAAAAAATCAGCATGTTTATATTAAGGATGTCCTAACTTCAGAGTAGAGGGAAGGAAGTGTGTTTTGTAGGGGGAGAACTATTTATTTAGGAAGTATATTGTGTATTGGGGGGTTGTTTCCACAGGAGAAGAAAAACTATGGATTTCTTAGATTAATAAAAATCAGATTTGACCCACTGAAGATCCTGACTACAGACATGAAAGAAATCAAGAACAACAAAACAGGTAAAGTATATGTTGATCCCTCTCCATGAGAACAGTATTGAGACTGGCTGAAACATGAAAATGTCTCCAGCCAGGACTTAAGCTCAACATAGGCAATATGTCTTGTTGGCTATGAAATCCTCTGGGCTTATCATGCAGACTTTTCAAATGGCATGGATACAATTTTATATTACAGTTTGGTTATACAGTCCAAAGTAACTTATAAAAAAAGGAAAGATGCCTTACCTTCTCAGACAGAGAGCAGAGAGTCATCTTTAGTTGATTGTGTACATCCCACATTCCATATATATGCTAATACAGAAATATATATTGCCTTTGAAAGTTTATGATTACAAATACCAAAGAAGTCAAGCGACCCTGATGAGATTCACCTTGAGGATGCTAAGAAGGATGCTGACATGCTGAGACATATTTATGCTGTCCCCAGGTGGTCCAGCCTCTCAGTGTTACAATCTGGGCTTCATTTAGACTCTGCACTTTCTCAGAACACAGAGAATGGACAACAAATGTTACAGCTTGCTTTCTTAAGACTAGCCAATATCCAAGTTTTCTTTGTTCCTCCAAAAGAAAACAATGCACCCCCAGACAGCTGGAAGCAATGTGAAGAGAACAACACCCCATTCCTTAAAAAGTGGGAAGGATGTTTTCTGATTGTTCAGTGGGTAATGGATATTTGTTGCCATTTTAGGGGAATTGGTTGCAAGTTGTTGATGGTCTTGGTCAAGGAAGAAACAAAGTAAGGGAGGTTAGATTCAGGGATTTCTTTCTCTCTTTTTCTTTCCTGGTATCTCCTATCTAATATTAGGGGGAAAGGGGATGAAAAGAAAAAAGGGGATGTAGAAATGATAAGAGGTAGATTATTGAATCTACCTTTAGACAAAAGAGCATTAATAACCCGAATAATTTACATTCGGTATAGAATTTATATATTGATACAGATTTAAGAGTATGTTTTGTTACTACATACTATATTTATCTTTCAATTCTTTTTTTAAAAGATTTATTTATTTACTATATGTAAGTACACTGTAGTTGTCTTCAGACACTCCAGAAGAGGGCATCAGATTTTGTTACGGATGGTTGTGAGCCACCATGTAGTTGCCGGGATTTGAATTCAATCAGGGCTCTTAACCGCTGAGCCATCTCTCCAGCCCTATCTTTCAATTCTTATTTAAGGTATTGTACCTATGTAATACTTAAAAACGCAGTGTTAAGTTCTATTACTTTTGAAAACTGCTTTACAAACTGTTTAGGATAAATAAGAAATGCAAGTTAACAGTCAATCAAACTAATGACCATATTAGATACTAGTTTAGTTAATTACAGAAATAAGCTTCATTAAGATGCTTTTAAAGTTAAGCAGATAGTAGATAGCTAAAGACAATTCAGATATACTATAGATAGATGGATGGATGGATGGATTGATAGATGGTTTTAAAAACCTCAAAGATCTACAGAATATGGCATTTAAAGTTATTTTATTAATAAAATGCCTTTTTGACAGTAACATGTCTGTTCCTGGCAGCACCCCCATTCTACTTTAAAGAAGATTATAAGCATTGAAGAACCTCCTTATGGAGTTTGCTTCTAATGTAGCAAGCTGCCCTAGGCAAAAACAAAAAAACAAAAACAAAAAAAATCCCAAAACCTACAAAACCCTGCCCTTTAACTGCAAAGAAAGCTGTCCAAGATATGGGCAAGTGAGTGCAGGGAAGTTGAGCTTTCCCTAGACAAGGTAAGCAGTCCTTCATAATTCCTGCTTTGTAGAAAAGTTTGTCAGATATTCTGGGCCAAAAGACCAAAGATGGATGCTTCTATGATTTAGAGAAATTTGGGTAGCTGTCCAGGTAGCCAGCAACTCCTGCCATTTCTATAGTTCTGGAAGCTGCTTGCTGTACACTTCCTGCATACTTGGCAGTATTTATTCCTTCTTAGGTCTCTGATGGGGTTGAAAACATTATAGTCTCATAATTAAGCTTAAATTGTTCAGGATTTGGGAAGCTGTTTTAATGCCTCAGATGTTATTCTTACGTTTATAAATACTAGTGTGTGTGTGTGTGTGTGTGTGTGTGTGTGGTTTTTCAAGACAGGGTTTCTCTGTGTAGCCCTAGCTGACCTGGAGCTCACTCTGTAGACTAGGCTGTCCTCGAACTGAAAAATCCACCTGGCTCTGCCTCCCAATTGCTGGGATTAAAGGCACGTGTCACCACTGCTCAGCTATAAACACCAGATTTGATAAAAAACAAACAAACAAACAAACAAACATGATTTAAGTGCAGAACCCTAAACTTATCAAGATAGGATATATAATAGAGTACTTTTTCCAAGGTTGCCAATTACAAATGGACTGGACATTGTGAATGTAATCTTTACGTGATAAGTTATATAGTTTATTGATATAAGTGAAAGAAACTTTTATTGGACTAAAAGGGAGAAATACTGGGGAGTGATTTTGTGCACTGTGTGTTCAGATGCTGATTTCTATGTCCAGACATCTGGTTGCAGGAAGGCATGGTCAACCATCTCTGGTCTCTATGTTATTTAAAAATTGTTTTCCATCACCTAATAAAAGAGCTGACAGGCCAGATATCCAAAAGAGAGTAGGAAGGGACTTCCTATCCTACTGAGGTGATCCCAGAGAGACCAGGGAGAAGAGAAGAGCCATGAGAGGACCACAGGGAGAATAAGGTCTGGAGAAACATGTGGAGAGACATGAGACATCAGCCATGATGACACACATGGACCAGAGGGAGCCAGTGCAAAGCCAGATGGCAAGTAATGGGGCATTTGTCTGGCTATTAATAGTCTGGTTGGGTTAGAATAGCTCAGAACCTGCCCAGCTAAAGTTTTCAGCTTGTTAATAAAAATAGCAGGTCCCTGTATTTTATTTGGGACTAAGACAGGCTAGAAAGGGTATAGAAACACCCAGTAGTTATTTAAGAGCAAGGGTGGGTGCATAGAAAAAAATTACATGTATAGATAAATACCTGGAATCCCAGCTCTAGAGGTAAGGGGAGCATGTGCTTGAGGCCAGATGGCATTCGGGAGGGAGAGCATGTTGAAAGGAAGGAGGCCAGAAGCCAAACAAAATACCATAAAATACGTTACTAAAATTATAAAAAGTTCCAGCAAAGGTAGACTAAACTTTGCTGTTGGAAAGTAGACAAGTGTTTTGTGGGGAACAGAAAAAGTCAGTAAGTCAACAGGGAGGATAAGAGGTCATGGTGTACTCACAGTCTTCACTGTGATGGTATGGACACGTGTCAGATGGCCAAGTTGTGTACATGGACATCTTTAGTTGATTTTAAACTTTTAACATTTATTTATTTTATTTATCAGTTCATTTAGTGTGTGTGTGTGTGTGTGTGTGTGTGTGTGTGTACACATTCAGGTAGGAACTGGAGGACAACTTGCCATAGTCTGTTATTTTCTTCTACCGTGTGGTCCAGGGGATCGAACTCAGGTCATGAAGCTTAGTAGCAGGCACCTTTACCCACTGAGCCATCTGCCGGTCCCTTGTTCAGCCTGTTGTATGTCAGTTATCTTCAGTAGAGCTCCTTTTTTAAGGGTGTGTACCTTTGATTAGAACACTCACTAACTTATTCATGTTTGTTTGAAACAAGATTTTATTCTGTAGATCATGCTGACCTTGAATTCACAGCAATCCTCCTGCCCCAGCCTCTAGAGTGCTGGGAGTACCAAGTGTGAGCTGCCTCACCTGGCTTAGATTAATTTGGCTTAGATAATTTTGTTTGGTTGGTTTTGAGACAGGGTTTCTCTGTGTAGCTCTGACTGTCCTGGAACTTGCTCTGTAGACCTACCTGGTTGGCCTTGAACTCAGAGAGCTCTGCCTGCCTCTGCAGGTACACTCCGTTGGATGGTCTTTTTTTTTTTTTTTTTTTTAAAGCTTGGAGACTGTTTTAGTTAATCTTTGGAAATTTATTTATTTTTTACTATTCACTTTACATTCCACTCACTGCCCCACCTCCTGGTGACTCCCCCCTGCCACAATCCTTACCCCATCCTCCCTCTCCTTCTCCTTTGAGCGGGTGGGGTCCCCTTGTATATCCCCCTTGACCCCTGGCACTTCAAGTCTCTGTGAAGCTAGACTCTTCCTCTCCCACTGAGGCTACTAGACGAGGCAGGCCAGCTAGAAAAACATATCCCATGTACAGGCAACAGCTTTTGGGATAGAACCTGCTTCAGTTGTTCAGGACCCACATGAAGACCAAGCTGCACATCTGTTACATCCCCATGTATGTATGGGGAGGCCTAGGTCCAGCCCATGAATGTTCTTTGGTTGATGATTCTGAGAGTCCCAAGGGTCCAGGTTAGTTGACTCTGTTGGTCTTCCTGTGGAGTTCCTATTTCCTCATGGGCTGCAACCCTTCCTCCTATAAGAGTCCCCTCATAGTATCAATAAAGCAACCATAAATGAAATCTTCTAGATGTTTAAAAATGTTTCTTTTCTTTTTTTTTTTTATGTTTAAACACTCCTCAGTCACAGGAGTGATCCTTTTTTTTTTTTTAAGATTTATTTATTTATTATATATAAGTACACTGTAGCTGTCTTCAGACACACCAGAAGAGGGCATCAGATCCCATTACAGATGGTTGTGAGCCACCATGTGGTTGCTGGGAATTGAGCTCAGGACCTCCAGAAGAGCAGACAGTGCTCTTGACCACTGAGCCATCTCCCCAGCCCATTTTTCTAAATTTATTCACTGTGAAAATGTAAAAAGATGTTTAAAAACTGAGAAACTGGGGTTGGAGCTCAGTAGTAGAGTGTTTGCCTGGCATGCGTAAGGCCACAGCTTCAATCCTCAGCACCAGGGAGAAACTCCCATAACAAGAACTTAAAAAACTGTGGGAATCTGGGTGTCTCAGAGAAACCCCAAACAGTATAGTCCATTGTCACTGTTCTTGGTTGTGACCTTATAGAGGCTTTGGAGAAACCAGGTTGGTACTGACCAGGATCCTTGCTCTCTGCTGCCCACCTTACATAGTACTGGAAGGGGTTATGCAAGTTGTCATAGGAGAAAAGTCACCAATGTTTACCCATCTGTCAATCACGTGAACTTACAATAATTACTTGTATGGCAAGATATGCCTATGTGCCTGATATGGTATAAATGTTATAGGAATAACCAGCTGCTTTCTGATAGGATTTAAGGCCCATTTCACGGAGGGAAACACATACCTGTAATATGGTGTCTTAGTTAGGGTTTTACTGCTGTGAACAGACACTATGATCAAGGCAAGTCTTATAAATGACAACATTTAATTGGAGCTGGCTTACAGGCTCAGAGGTTCAGTCCATTATCATCAAGGTAGGAGCAGGGCAGCATCCAGGCAGGCATGGTGCAAGGAGTAGCTGAGGGTTCTACATCTTTATCCAAAGAAAGCCAGGAACAGACTGGACATCCTCAGGCATCTAGGAGGAAGATCTCCAAGCCCATCCCCATAGTGACACACTTCCTCCAACAAGACCATACCTTCTAATAGTGCCACTCCCTGGGACAAGCATATACAAACCATCACATATGGCTAAGATCCCATGGCTGGGGAACCCTTAGACCCCAGGAATGAAGCTACTACTATTATTTTTCTAAAAGGACATAGTTTCAAACTGCCACCTGAATTTGTGTATCTTATACCCATAGATTAGAGCAGCTCTCAGATTTTATCTAAGAAGTTTCCTTGTACAGTGGATGATGGTTAGTGAAGAATCTCCTAACCGGTTAGGGGCAGAGAATAAGTGGAGTGCCCAGTGACAAATGGGCTGGGCACTCCCATTTGTATCTATCACACACACACACACACACACACACACACACACACACTCCTCCAAGGTTGAGGGACCATCACAGAAGAGGGGGCAGAAAGGATGTAAGAACTAAATATTGGGAAGGACCAGAGTGAAACAGTGTCTCCTGCACATAACAGGACCACTGCATCATGAACTCACAGCAACTTTTATGGTTGCCTGCACCAGATCAGCACAGTCAAGCCAGTCAATACTACAACATGGAGTGGGGAGGGGCTCTTGAGCAGGATCCCACCTCTAGCTGAGGAGCCATTGACAGTTAATGGGAGGAGGGGGAGTCAGTTTTCTTCAAGGTTGTGCCCTCTTGTATCAACCATGCTCTATTGGATGACCCCACACCCATGAATATATGAGCAGTAAAAGTTGAATTTGCAAAAACAAAACAAAACAAAACAAAAAGCTGGGTGGTGGTGGCACACACCTGTAATCCCAGCACTCTGGGAGGCAGGCGGATTTCTGAGTTCAAGCCAGCCTGATCTACAGAGTGAGTTCCAGGACAGCCAGGGCTATACAGAGAAACCCTGTCTTGGAAAAAAACAAATCCGAAAACAAAAACAAGCAAACAAAAACAAAACAAAAAAATTGATTTGGTGGGTTATTAAAAAAAAACAACCAAACAAACAACAAACAAGCAAAGGTCATGAAGTTGGGATGAGTGAGGGGATGGGTCTGAGAGAAGTGGTGGAGAGGAGAATGGGGGTGACTGATCAAAGCACACTGTGTGCATGTATGACATTTTATAATCAATAAAAAGATATTTTTTAAAAAATATGTCAAGGGTATCTGAGCTCAGAGTGACTCTATAAGTTGCCCTTTATCCAGTAGCTTACATTACAGCAGCCCAAGGACCATGTTTTAAACCCACAGGCCTCTAACATGTCCAGCCTAGTCTTCTTAGATCTCAATCCTTTGCTTTCCCTAAAAGTGTCTTTAGTACCTGGTGACACCATATATCATGAGTCTTACACACTGCTTCTCTTCCTGAATAAGCGTCGAGTGCCAGCCATGTGTAATGCTCTGGCAACCTTGGCTTGGGGGCAGTCCTCATCTGTTGTTGGGTTAAATATCAGTCCCCTTTCTTTGCTGACAAGGTCTTGTGGGATTGTCTTTGTCATCCTAAGGGCTCAGGAAAGTTATTCCATCCTACACAGCACAAAGAATACATCCTGGGTAATTTGGCTAGACTTTGCAAAGGTTGGCTTCAGAGTTGGTGTGCAATCTTCTGTTGTGGTGCACCCAGCACTCAGGAAGCAGAGGTAGGCAGATTTCGGAGAGTTTGAGGCCAGCCTAGGCTACATAGTGAGTTCCACAGAGTGAGACTCAGTCTGAAAAGATAAGTAAATAAAAAGAGTCAGTGTGTGCTGGGTATGCTAGTGATGGCTCACTCACTGTAGTCCCAGTACTCTGGTGGCTGACAAGGGAAGAAAGTGGCAAATTAAAGGCCAGACTAGGTTACTCAGAGAGAGAGAGAGAGAGAGAGAGAGAGAGAGAGAGAGAGAGAGAGAGAGAGAGAAGGAACAGACAGACATCAGACAGGCAGACTTGGCATGTGTGAAAGTTTAGGAAGCTATAACAAAATATATTAGAATGGGTCTTTTTGTTTGTTTGTTTTTCGAGACAGGGTTTCTCTGTGTAGTCCTGGTTGTCCTGGAACTCACTGTGTAGACCAGGCTGGCCTCGAACTTAGAAATATGCCTGCCTCTGCCTCCCAAGTGGTGGGATTAAAGGCGTGCACCAACACCGCCTGGCCTAGAGTGGGTCATTTATGAATGAATTTATTTATGATTCAAAATTATGGAGTCCAAGATCAAGGCATTCATAGCTTTGCATTTGATCAAGACTTAATCTATGTTTCTAAGATGACACCTAGTCACTACCTCCTGCAAAGGGGAAGAGCATAGTTCTCAGGGTAGGAGGTACAGGAAGGCAGGAGGGCAGCTGGTCTCCTCTGCCTAGTCCCCTGTAAGGGTCTGGTCCAGTCCGTGTGGGTGGAGCCCACGATCTCACCACTCCTCCAGGCCTGCTTGTATTGTTGCTTGGGGAATTAAGTTTCAGCATGTATTTTAGAAGAGACACAGACATTCAAAACATGAAAGAGACTTTGAGGAAAGTTTCCTAGCTCTCCAAAAGAGACTAAAGACTCTGGCTTCTTTTCCTATTGTATAACCTATCACTTTTTCAAAGAGAGACTTAAACTGAATGCAGACACAGACACTCTTAATCTTAGCACGTGGAAAGAGGATCACAAATTCCAGGCTAGCCAAGATTACATAATGAGTTCAAGGTGAGCCTGATCTACAGAGCAATACACTGCCTTAGAAAAAACAAACGGGCTGGGGGAGGGCTACGCTGGTAAGATGCTTGCAGTGCAAAATAAAGATCCGACTTCGGATGCCCAGCCCCCTCATAAAAATCCAGGCATATCAACTGGTGCTGTCATTGTTCCTGTCTTGTCTAGGCAGCTACATTGTTGAGATTTTATGGGGATAGCTTCCCTTTCATATCCAGAAGACACAATATTGCAGCAGACTTCTTGGCCTTACAGTCTTTCCGCCCCTCTCTTCTGCAGTGTTCCTCAGCCTGAGGAATAGGGGTTGTGTTGTTCCTGTATCAATTAGGAGCCCAATCCTAGATCAAGAGCTAGTCAATGACTACAGCACCAGAGCCAGCCTGGTGCCGATCCCTCACAACAGGTGGCTACAATCACCCAGGATTCAGCTCCAGGGATCTAACTCAGTCTTTTGGTCTCCACGAAATCAGGCATGCATGTGGTGCACAGACATACATGTGGCCAAAACATCAATATGCATTACAAAATAAAAAAGAACTTACAGATGTCCCAGGCCGCTTGTATGGACCTGAAATCCCAGCTGTTGGGAAGTTGAAGGAGGACCACAAATTCAAGGCCAGCCTGGATAATTTATTGATAATCTAGCTCAAAGATGGGCCATTGAGATGGCTCAGTGGGTAAAGATGCTTGGCTTAAGACAGATTCCCATAGTCCACATGATGGAAAGCAAGAACCACAACTCCTGCAAGTAGTCCTCTGATCTCCACATAAGTGCTGTAGCACGTGAGCATGTGTAGCACACAGACCCACACACAAATAAATGTGAAAATATTTAATGAAAAAATTGGGATGTAGAGATAGGAGGATCAGGAGTTCAAGGCCAGCATCAGTTATATAACAAAGAGAAAAACCCAGGAACTGGGAAGATAGTTCAGTGGGTAAGAGTGTATGTGTGTGTGTATGTGTGTGTATGTGTGTTGTCTGAGTGTGTTGTATATGTGTGTGTTGTGCATGTGTGTCATGTGTGTTGTATATGTGTGTGTTATGTATGTGTTGTGTGAGTGTGTTGTATATGTGTGTATTGTATGTTTGTGGGCTGTGTTTTATATATGCATATGTGTGCATGTTGTATATGTTTGTTGTATGTGTGTGTTGTATATGTGTGTTTGTTGTATATGTGTGTTGTGTATGTTTGTTGTATGTGTGCTGTATGGCGCCTATGTGTATGTTGTGTATGGTGTGTTATGTATGTGTATGTTGTGTGTTGTATATGTGTGTGCTATGTATATGTTGTATATGTGTGTATATTGTATGTTGTGTAATATGTGCTATGTATGTGTGCTATGTGTGTTGTATATGTGTGTATGTTGTGTGTTGTATATGTGTGTTTGTTGTATATGTGTGTTGTATATGTTTGTTGTATGTGTGCTGTATGGCACCTATGTGTATATTGTGTATGGTGTGTTATGTATGTGTGTATGTTGTGTGTTGTATATGTGTGTGCTATGTATGTGTTGTATATGTGTGTATATTGTATGTTGTGTAATATGTGCTATGTATGTGTTATGTGTTGTATACGTGTGTGATGGTTTATATATGCTTGTCCCAGAGAGTGGCACTATTAGGAAATTTTAGAGTAGGTATGGCCTTGTTGGAGTAGGTGTGTCACTGTGAATATAGGCTTTAATACCCTCATCCTAGCTGCCTGGAAGCCAGTCTTCTAGCAGCCTTCAGATGAAGATGTAGAACTCTCAGCTCTGCCTGTACCATGCCTGCCTGGATGCTGCCATGCTTCCTGCCTTGATGATAATGGACTGAACCTCTGAACCTGTAAGCTAGCCCCAATTAAATGTTGTCTTTTATAAGAATTGCTTTGGTCATGGTGTCTGTTCACAGCAGTAAAACCCTAAGACAGTGGGTATATGTATGTATGTGTGTATGTGTTCTGTGTATGGTGTGTATGTGTGTTTGTGTGCGTGTGATTGTGGTACATGTAGTGTGTGTGTATGTGTGATTGTATGTGGTATATGTGGTATGTGAGTGTCTGTGTGATTGTAGTATATGTGGTGTGTGTGTATGTGTGTATGTGTGATTGTATGTGGTATATGTGGTATGTATATGTGATTGAGGTATATATGGTGTGTGTGTATGTGTGATTGTATGTGGTATATGTGGTGTGTGTGTATGTGTGATTGAGATATATGTGGTGTATGTGTGATTGTATGTGGTATATGTGGTGTGTGTGTGTGTGTGTTGAGATATATGTGGGGTGTGTGAATGTGTTGCATACATGTGTCTGTACAAGTGTCTGTATCCTATGAGCCATCTTACCATCCCTTTCCAGTGCCAGCCCTCTTTTTATTTATTTATTTATTTATTTATTTATTTATTTTTATTTCAAGACAGAATCTCACTAAGTTGTCCAGATTGGCTTTCAACTTGCTCTGTAGCTCAGACTTGCATTGAACTTGTAATCCTTCTGCCTCAGCCTCTCAAGAAACTGGGATTATACTTTGCACAACCTGGCTTGAGGATTTGTTGTGACAGGCATCTGAACTACAGTGAATCACCATCATCTTTAGAGTTTTGGCTTTAAGCTTTGTGTGGGAAACACTTCAGGGTTAATATTTGAGGCCATCATAGCAACCTTGTTCTTTGCGGGTGTTGTGTAGGCTGTAAGAGCAGGTTCTGATGTGGAACATGGTTATTGGTCATTTCCCCCCTTGGAAGATGGTGGAGCCAGGAAAGAGGAGAGGTCTGATAGATATGTAGAATGTACACATTAGAACTAGCTAAGGTCACTTGAACATTAGGACTCTTTGCTCTGTGTAGTGTTATAGATACTACTGCTTATAGGCAGCCCCTAGCTGGTATCCCATGAAGATATAAGTAATAAAAATTCCCCTGAATAAAGAGTATCCTGAGGCTTTTGATTTCTTTTCTTTTTTTTTTTTTTTTTTTTTTTTTGGTTTTTCGAGACAGGGTTTCTCTGTGTAGTCCTGGCTGTCCTGGAACTCACTCTGTAGACCAGGCTGGCCTCGAACTCAGAAATCTACCTGCCTCTGCCTCCCAAGTGCTGGGATTACAGGCGTGCACCACCACGCCCGGCTACCCTAAGGCTTTTGAGACCTTGGGTTGGTGTAACAGTAGGTAGTCAGTAAGCTGGCAGACTCAGTCTGGACATGGGTTCTGTTGGGAAAATCCCAGGCAAACCTAAGATGACTGTGTGGGTTTTGGGACCTATGTAAGTGGTGGGGACTACTGTATGAATGTCAGGATGTCTTGGAAGGGCCAGAGGGTGCTATCTGTTGCAGGATATTTGACCACATTGTGATCCTTGATATTGTGAACTGTAAGAATCTGTTTCTAGTTGTGGCTTAGCCTTTGATCCTAGAGCTTTTTGTTTACTCTAAAGAAGTACTTGTGGTGTGGCCCAGTCATAGCATTCATCTTTAATCTAAGAGCTAAATAAAGTCCACCTTAGGTCAAGAGGTGGAGCAAGCAACCAGCTGACAGGGAGTGAAGATAAGTAAACAGAACAAGGGTCTTTTAGTTGAAGGGTATTTCATGGAGAAGGAGCATGGAGGAGCTTTTTCCTTCTGAGATATTGGTCAGATGGGTGTTTTCTCTGCCTCTCTGCTCTAGCAGGCTTTTGTAGTAGTGTCCGACTCCTGAGTCTTCATTTGGTAAAATCCAATGGCTAGGATTTTTGTTTTTTAAAAACAACTGGCCACAATGGAGGCAGTAAACAAGTTGGTCATGGGTAAGTGAGAGAAAAACACAAATGGTGGCTGAAACAGGCCAAGACTATTGTGTGTGCTCAGAGAAACCATACACAAGAAGCCAGCTACTCACTCATGAGCTGACAGGCTATGGAAAAAACTGAAATTAGAAAGATATGCTGGGGCCAGGCGTGGTGGCTCACGCCTCTAATCCCAGCACTTGGGAGGCAGAGGCAGGTGGATTTCTGAGTTTGAGGCCAGCCTGGTCTACAGAGTAAGTTCCAGGACAGCCAGGACTACACAGAGAAACCCTGTCTCGAAAAACCAAAAAAAAAGAAAAAGAAAAAAAAAGAAAGAAAGATATGCTGGGCCATCCAGTATACATGGATACATTGATAAAAACCTAAATCTAGCCTGAGACTATGGGTTGTGGCTTGTCTGTAGTGGGAGGTGTAATCCACTTACCAAGACTGAAGTAGAGGGTTAGGAATAGGTTCAGTGGACCTAATGTTATGGTGTACAATCTAAAGACCAAAGAGGAATGCCCAACGGTATTAGGCCCGAACAACTTACCAGGCTGTTGTCCTACACACCTCATTGAGCTCCCCACAGCTCTTGTGGAATTAATGAATCTGGAAGCCAAGTTCAGGCAGATTCATAAAGAAAAAGGTCCCTATCTTGATACTCATACTGTGAGACACAGACAATTCTGATTAGTCTATATCTTAGTTACTGTTCTATTGCTGTGAGGAGACACCATGACCATGGCAAACCTTATAAAGGAAAGTGTTTATTTAAGACTTGCTTATAGTTTCAGAGGTTTAGTCCATTGTCAGCATGATGAGAGGCATGGTGGCATGCAGGAAGACATATGCTGAAGAAGTAACCAAGAGTTCTATATCCGAACCTACAGGCAGCAGGAAGAGACTTTGGGCTTGGCATGAGCTTGTGATATTCAAAGCCACTCAATGACACTCCAACAAGGCCGAACCTTCTAATCCTTTCAAATAGTGCTACTGCCTGGTGACCAAACATTCAAATATATGAACGTATAAGGGTTTCATTGTAAAGAGATGCCATGACCAAGGCACCTCTCATAAATGCCAACATTTAATTGGGGGTGGTTTACTGGTTCTGAGGTTTAGTCCTTTATCATCATGGCAGGAAGCATGGCAGTGTCCAGGCAGGCATGGCGCTGGGAGTGCTGAGAGTTCTACATCTTGATCTGAAGGCACTCAGGAGAAGACTAGCATCCTCAGGCAGCTAGGAGGAAGCTCTCAAAGCCCACCCCTGCAGTCACACACTTCCTCCAACAAGACCACAGACATTCCAACAAGACCATACTTCCTAATAATGCCACTCCCTGGGCCAAGCATATTCAAACCACCACAAAGGGCCATTCTTTTTCCTACCACTGTAATGGAATCGAGCTATGAAGTTGAAACCCATCAAAGCTCACTGTGGCAGACAGTGGCTGTACTTGGTGACATAAGTAAAGCAGGGGTCAATGCTAGTATAACTAGTTGCCACTGTTAGGCATATTGGGCTCTACACTGGAGACATCATGCTGAGGGACAGTGCATGGTCATTTATGGAGGAGTTACAGTCATACTTGAGGGAATTTTATTTGAAATATGCACTGTATGTTCAGCCTTCTTTCCCTAGTAAATATGACTTTTAGAGCAGGTATGAGAGAAACTCTCTTACATATGGCTCCCCTGACTAAAAGGGACTCTGGTCTGTCTTATTTATAACATCCCTATGTGAAGCTCTGGTACTGTACTGTCTCTTGTGGTGTGGCAACAGACTTAAAGAACCACTCAAATGGTGGTAGATTTAGGGGAGACATATCAAAAGGAATGTGACCAAAGGCAGAGATGTTCCTTGCTCAGATTGTAAAAGAAAGAGGCCCATTAAGATACACACGCCTTCAATTCCAGCACTCAGGAGGCAGAGACAGGATGTTCTTGGCAAAATCTTGCCTACCCTGGACCATATATAAATTTCCGGGTTAGTCAGGGCTATGGAGTGAGACCCTGTCTCAAAGAAGAAAGGAGGGAGGGAGGGAGAGAGAGAGAGAGAGAGAGAGAGAGAGAGAGAATCAGTTGGAGAGATGGCTCAGCAGTTAAGAGTGTTACATTTCTGACGTAGTATAAAGAGACCAGAGTCTGCCTGTTAACAGCTGAGACTGTACTTATTTGCAGACACAGCAAGGGGCAACCTCTCTCCTAAGGAAAATTGAAGGGTATGCCAGGGGGAATAGCTGACTGTGACCCTTTATAGGGGTGGGGTGAGGGGCTTGGAAATGAGGACACTGTAGCAACCATGGGGGCTACATATGGGTCTGCAATCTCTCTTTCCTGGAATTGCCTGCCTTTAGCAAGACAGATTATCTTAGGAGATAGGCTGTCTCTGCGAACATCCCTTTCTGTGAGAACTCTATAGCTTAGCTAATTCAACTGCAGTCTCACAGGAATCCTGCTTTTATGTACAAGGCGCTCTATCAGAGAGCATTTGCTGTTCTTGCAGAGGATCCTGGCTCAGTTCTTAGTCATATGGTGGCTCACGCTTGTCTGTAGCTCATTTCAGGGATCTTCTGTCTTCTTCTGGCCATCTCTCCGGTCCCAGAAGCAAATGTGGCAGACCACAGGTTGTTAAGGGCAACAGCCCATTGTCTCAGCTGTGTTCCCAGGTCATCTTGTGCCGGATAGCAAGTGAAGTCATGCTTACAGATAGTACAGACAGTGCTTTAAGAAAATCACAAATAAATCAATAAGACAGCTTCTCATAATTGGTCCTTTATACCTTATTCTACTTTAATCCGAGCAAAGCCATGGGCATATTCTCCATACCATGAGGTTTTCTGTGAATCTGTGACCAAAATAACTGGTCTTACTCACCTTACAGCTGGACAGGACAATATATCTGGGGTTGGCCATATATCCCTGCACATGTTTTAAACAAATTGTCTTATACCTGAAGCAAATGGACAGTTAGAGCGCTACATTCTTTATGGGAGAAAGCTTTTTGGTGGTTCTATTACATGCATTTTTACCTCAAGTTGCATTAATAGTTGTAGAAATATAAATGTGTAATAATAAATAAATCTTTAAAAAGAGAAAGTGAGGAACTGTCTCAACAACAACAACAAACCAACAAAAAACCTTAAAAAAAAAGAAAAAAGAAATATAAATGTGTCCATTCATCACATACCTCAATGGCTTTAGCCAGTACCAAAGAACAGTGTCTCTCACAGCAGAAAAGAACTACCTGTGCTACTTACTTCTCTTGCCACCATGACAAAACGCCTGATTCAAAGGCAGTGAAAGGAAGGGAAGGTTAGTTTTGGCTACAGATGTTGGGTACATAATCATGAGAAGGCTTGGGGCGTGAGGCAGCTGGCCACCCAGTATCTGCAGTCAGCAAGCAGGGCAGATAATGCTGGTCCACTCACTTTTTCCTTTACATTCATCCTGGGAACACAGCCATGTAACAGTGCTGGCCATATCAGACTGAGTCTTTTTTCCCTGTTAAACCTCTCTGGAGCAGCTCTGTTAAGCCCTTACAACCTTTCCATATTAAACCTCTCTAGAACATCTCTCTTAAACCCTTCCAATCTCAGGGGTTTGTTTCTGAGGTGATTCTGAATCTGGTCATGTTGACATTGAAGACTAACAAGTCTACTTACCAACTTGACATTCAACGTATATCTTTTTGTTTTATTTTGTTTTGGGTTTTTGAGGCAGGGTCTCATTATGTAGACCAGGCTAGCCTGGACTCACTTTGTAGACCAGGCTAGTCCTGAATTCACAGAGCTATGCCTGCCTCTCAAGGGCTAGTATTAAAGGTGTGTAGCACCATGGCTGGCTTAAAAGCATACCTTTTAAACAATAGCCCCTGGTCCTCAAAAGTTATGGGGGCATGAGAGGGGCAGCTGAAAAGATGCTCTTCTAGAGGACCCAAGTTTGATTCGTAGTACTCACATGGTGGCTCAGAACCATCTATAACTCTAGAAGCATGGGATCCAACATCCTCTTCTGGCCTCTGTGAGTTCTGCACAGATATGGTGCATAGACATGCACACAGGCAAACACTCATGTACATAAAATAAAAAGAAAGCTCAAAAAGAAATTTGTAGACATCTTTTTTTAAAGATTTATTAATTACTATATGTAAGTACACCGTAACTGTCTTTAGACACACCAGAAGAGGGCGTCAGATCTCATTACAGATGGTTGTGAGCCAGTATGTGGTTGTTGGGATTTGAACTCAGGACCCGGAAGAGCAGACAGTGCTCTTAACTGCTGAGCCATCTCACCATCCTGTCGTCTTATAATGCATTTAGTTCATTTGTGACAGTCCCTCTCCCATATCTGAACAACTCTATGCACAGGTCTAAAGCCTAAAACGTTCAACTGAGATCTGCTATAAAATAAAAAAATAAGTTACATGTTTTGAATATGAAATGGGCAGAGTTAACATTTCCATCCCAACAGGAAGGAATGGGGTCAGAGAATAAAAAGATAAAGCCAACACAAGATTGCAATTTTAATCCAGCAACATGACTGCTCTGGCAAGGGACCATCTCCAAAGACCTCTAGGTCTGTGTGATCCAGCTGGAATGACATACCTTTAATCTCAGGCTGGAAGAGTACTAACAGTGAAGGTCAGGTTAGTCTGTAGAAAGAAGCAGCCATGTGTGGAAGTGATGTTTAATTGAGGGGCAGACAAAGTGACAAATCAGAGACAGATTTGACAGAATGAGTCAGAGATAAGATATGCACAACTCTCATGAGAAGACAGGAATGTGAGGTGACTTAAGAGAGCAACACAGGAAGAGAGAGAGGAGGCAGTGTTACCAGAACAGGTTGTAGTTCTGTAGAACAAGCCAGAGAATGATAAGGAGCTAGAAGATTAGAGCAGATTGCCAGAGTTAATCTGAGGCCAAACAGAGCAATTCAGTCAGAAGCCAGCCCAAAGAAGCCAGTTTGAATCAGTCAGCTTGGAGAGGAGTTTGGACCAGAACAGCTGAGATGAACCAGCCAGTCAGTGTTTGGAAAGTGCTAGAAAGGGTGGGCTTATTTAGCAGTAAGCCTCCAAGAAGACAATTGCATCTGGTGAATAAAAGTTACTTTACAAAGATGGGACCCCAGCCAAGCAGCCCTAATCAAACCTAAACCCTAAAGCTCTGTGTCTGACATGAAGAACTCCAAATGACATCTTCTGGCATCCATGGCCTTGGGTACCTCCCCTTTCCTGTTCTTCTGCCTGCTGTGTGAACTCTCTGGCTGGCTTCACTCTATGCCAACAGTTTTCTTCATGGATGCCCATGTACGTCCACTCTCTCTCACTATAGAACTGATGAGCAGCGGCAAGCATTAGCCACACTACATCCTGGATATTATGTTGTCTTGAAACTTCCTTAACCAAATAGCTTAGCCCATTACTTTCAAATTTAGCCTCATTTAGATTTTCAGGACGTGGGAAGAGCACTGCCAGATTTGGGGGCCACAGGGACAGAATGCAACACAAATTGCCTCTGGGGTATCTTCACTCTTCTCTGAAACCTCATGAGCCAAACCTCAACTTGTTTGCATTTCTCTTGGCTTTCTGCTCTTCCAAACTACAGCATTCTAGGTCTTCTCTTGCCCTCACATCCAAACTCTCCCAAATTTTCCTCTAAACCAGTGGAAGGCTTGTTTCCTACCCAGTAAGGTGCCTCACAGCAGCAAGCCAACTCACTCCTCAGCACTGAGCCTCTGTGTTGGTTTTCTTCCTCTTCTCTGTTACAAATTACCTGACAAAAGGCAACTAGAGGAATTAAGGGTATATTTTGGTTGGGTTTGAAAGTGGCCATCAGTCCACCATGGGGTTAAGGAGTGACGGCAGGAACAGGAGCTATTTGCTGACTAGTTAGTTCTATGTCAATTTGATACAAGGTAGAGTCATTTGGAAGAGGGAATCTCAAGAAAATTCTCACATGGGACTGGCCTATAGTGCATTTTCTTAATTAATTATTGTAATGGTTTGTATATGCTTGGCACAGGGAGTGGCATTATTAGGAGGTGTGGCCTTGTTGGAGTGGGTGTGGCCTTGTTGGAGGAATTGTGCCACTGGGGGGAGGGGTGGGCAATGAGATCCTTCTCCTAGCTACTTGGGAGCCAGTCTTCTCCTGTTTGCCTTCAGAACAAAGTATAGCAAACACTCTCAGCTCTTCCCACACCATGCCTGCCTGGATGCTGCCTTGCTCCTGCCTTGATGATAATGGACTGAACCTGTAAACTAGTCCCAATTAAACATTGTCCTTTATAAGAGTTGCCTTGGTCATGTTGACTCTTTACAGCAATGGGAACCCTAACTAAGACAGTGATTGATGTAGAAAGGCCCAGCCTATTGTGGGTGGTCTCACCCTGCACAGGTGGTACTGGGTTTTATAAGAAAGTGGGCTGAGCAAGCCATGAGTACTTCTCCATGGCCTGTGCATCAGTTCTTGCCTTAAGTTCCTGCCCTGTGGAGGGCTCGTGCTTATAGATAGCATAGAGAAAGCAGAATTGTTAAACACACAGTGCAAAATGTTGGACTCCCTTTGTCAGCTAGGCTTCTTCTTCTCTACCTAGGAGATCCCAGACCCCCACACTCCCTTCCTGAGAAATGTCACATAGTCCTTAGGGAAATTACAGATCCAAGTCCCTTTCTTCCAAAAAGAAACCCATTCAGCAAACATTTGAGATTCTTGGAATGCCTCCCCATGCTAATGTATGGAGAGCTTTTGGGCCAGGAATTTGGCAGGAATTTGATATTGGGCTAGAACCCAGAAGTAGGCTCAGTCAGGAATTTGACTTTAGGCTAGGACTGGGAAATAGGCTCAGATAAGAAAATTCACATTTGAGCTAATACAAAGCTCAAGGTAAACTCAGCTGAGGAATGTGTGGCTTTCCTTTCATCTTGGTCATACGGATAAGCCATTGTTTATTGCCTTGTTTGTTCCTTGACCAAGAACTTACCTTATTATTTGCATGTACTTAAAATGGTATAAAAGCAAACTGGAAAAAAAATAAACCCACCTCAGCACTAGTTGGAGTCATGTTATAATGTTGTCTAATTGTCTTTTTCTTTTCAATCCTCACTTCCTCCCTTGAGATCTGATTGACTGATTGATCTGGCTTGGTCACTAATGAGGTATCTTAGTAAGTTAGTTAGCAGGCAAGGACCTCTTCCCACCCTGGATAGTCCTGTCCCCTCCCCAAAGTTTTGTATAAGCGTCTTTCACCTTGAATAAAGTTGAATTGTCTTTCTGAATGTGATCCCAGAGATAAGTCTGTCATTTCAGTCACACTATGGGCTATCTGAAATCCTGTTCGTCGACTCTGATCCCTTTACCCTCACGGGCTGGTGGCCAATTACCCTGGGGAGAAAGGAGGCCCACATGCAGTTAGAAACAGTGAGACATGACCACTGAGCTCCACTTGCTGTGTCCTTGTGTTCAGGTGGCGTCCCCTCACCCTCATCCAGGTTGGATTTTCCATCCTCAGTGAAACTCTCTGGAAATGTTCTCACAGACATTCCCAGAAGTGTCTCCTAGGTGATTCTAAATCTAGTCAACTTGACAATGAGGATTAACTATCAAATCATCCAAATGTGGGAAATAGTCTGACAAAATAAGATGGCATTAGAAATACCAATTGCTGCACAGGAAGGTGTATATACTATGTTGATGACGGAACATGTACATCAGATAAGAAAACTAATGTACCAACCAGACTAAGGACTAAAGCGGCAAGATCTTGTCCACAGACCTGACACTACAAAGAAGCCAGCTCTTGCTGTTCAAACGACAGCGTGCTCACACTTGCTCAGCTAACTTCTTGTACTGGGGATTATAGAACTGCTGTGGCACATGGACAAAAGGTGTGCTTGGGTCCTTGTCTTAAAAGGTATATGGAAGATTCAGAACAGTATAAAGATGGAAGGAACAACAAAGGCACCAGACCCTGAAGGGATGGAGAGTGGGAAACATTCTAGTATCAAAGTCTACGATAGCTGCAGCAGCCTTGTCCTTGTTTTGCAGATTGAAAGAGTATGAATGAGAGCAGTGTTTACGGCCTTTCCCCTCCTTTGAAGATGGCTGAGCAAAGAAGGAAGATAAAGTCTGAGAAATACATGGAATGTATCAGATGGAAGTTAACTCAGTCTTGAACTTACACCCTGTTCCTTTTTGTTCTGTGTGGTGGTTAGAATATATTTGGCCCAGGGAGTGGCACTATTAGGAAGTGTGGCCTTGTTGGAGTAATCCCAATTAAATCCTGTCCTTTTTAAGGGTTGCTTTGGTCATGGTGTCTCTTCACAGCAATGGAAACCCTAACTAAGACAGAAGTTGGTAGCAGGGACTGGAGTATTGCTGGGATAGTCCTAACTGTGCATGCTTTTACTTGGAGGAATGTGGATTTGGAAAGCCATGGGATGATTTATATGGGGTTTAATGAACCATCCTAGTAGGAATATGGAAGACATTGGTGCTGAGGGTGATTTGAACTGTGTACATCTGGCCCAATATGTTTCAGAGGAGAGAAACGTTTGTTAGTATGTGGCCTAGAAACTGTTTTTGTGATATTTTGGAGAAGAATGTGGCTGCTTTTTTGCTCTGGTCTGAAGAGTCTGTCTGAGGCAAAGGTGAAGAGACTCAGATTAGTTGTATTGACAAAGGCGGTCTCAAAACAATCCAGTTTAGAGTCTGTGCTGTGGTTTAGTCTTATGAAGAGAGTTTTGATGAAGCATACCAAGCTTAAAAAGAAAAAATACAAAATGTATGGTTCAAGAAATAAAGGGGCACCAGGAAGTAAAGTAAAGCTGAATCTTGTGTTTGAGGAGATAAAAAACAAAAAACAAAAAACAAAAACAAAAACAAAGGGAGTGGTGACTTAGGAGCAAGATCCCATCTAGCTAAGCTTATTCTTTATGTGTTTGCAATTGAACAACAGATAGTTATATTATTATCTGATTATTTCTTTTATTTGGACATAAGGAGATATGATTGTGTGTCAAATTGATGTGGGATGATATGAGTCTTCAATTTGTATCTTGAGGCATAGTCACCATGGAAAGCTTATGTCCAGGTATGGCTGTACACACCTTTAATCCCAGCATTCAAGAGACAGATAGAGACATGCAGATATCTGAGTTCAAGGTCAATCTACAGAGCAAGTTCCAGGGCAGCCAAGCTGAGGCAGTGAAGGAGTTGGGAAACAGAAAGCTGGTGATGATGTAATAGAACAAGGGACCATGTTCCAGCCCTAATAAGCAGCAGAACTAGGCAGCTTAGGCCACGTGGCTCTGGCTTTAGACTCAGAATTTAAGGGACTACTGGGACAACTGATGCTGGTTAGCTGGAACTGAAATTAGCAGTAATTAAGAAGAGACCAGCATCACTGAGGTGAAATCTGTGAATTATTTTCTGAGAGCACAAAGATACCATGTTCCAGAGATAGCCAAGGTTGTATCTCATGCTGCAGGTGGACTTGGTAATGTATAGAAATCACCCTTGAGGTACTCGTTTTGAAGGCGTGAAGGGTTCATGAAGAGCAGCTGAGGCTTGGCATTGTGAGAGGTCAGGGAAGGCCATTGGTAAAGATATAGTCTCAGTTATGGTTAATGGTCCAAGGCTAAAGGGGTCATGCAAAGAAGCTGAGGCTTGGCACCATGAAGAGAGTCTATGAGAGCTATTGGTGAAGCCTAGTTGCAGTGGAAGACTCCAGTGTATTTGAGATGGCAGTACCATGGGATGACCACTAAGAACAACAGCTGCAGTGAAGTGGAGTCAACTAGGACCAGAGTGCTACAGAGGGCAGAGCTGGAGAAGTGATGCAAGCCCTTTGGAGGAGCCCAAAAGACCATGTGTGTATCTCAGACATTGGAACAAAAATCTGTAACATTGAAGTTGCTTTTTTTGGAGTCAGGGTTTCTCTGTGTAGCCCTGGCTGTCCTGGAACTTACTCTGTAGACCAGGCTGGCTTCGAACTCAGAAATCTGCCTGCCTCTGCCTCCCAAGTGCTGGGATTAAAGGTATGCACCACCACTGCCCGGCTTGAAGTTGCTTTGGAGACCCCAAGATATTTGAGATGCCAGAGCTATGGGATACCTGCTGAAGAAAGCTGCTAGCATGGAGTGGAACCTGCCAAAGGGAATTGTGCTGCAGTCAACAAGGCAGAAAGGAATAGGACATTAGACATGGAGATGCTGAGTTTGGAGTTTGCCTAGCTACTGTAAGACCCGAAAGAAAAATGGAGGCACCCCAGCGCCCCATGCCTTGGAAGGTGTCACCCCAATCACTCAGAAAAACAGTCTTGATGCAACCACAAGAGGATTTTTATTCCAGAGCTCTGGGGTCACAGCCATTCCCCACACAGGGTAGGAGACTGTGAACCCTGACTGCAGAAACAGGACCGCTTTTATAGATTTACAGCAAAGCTCGCCTAACACAAGCCACTCCATAGCTTCCAAGCCAATCAGTTTAAATCATCCAAGCCCACGCTCTCTGAGAACCAATCAGTTTCCTATAGAAGCCAGATAAACTAGTTAGGTCATTTCTGTTTACGTGGCTGCCACACACAGGGTCACTCGAGGGTCACGCAGGTGTTCCCTGTTACACATTTCCTGTTATGGGGCCAGGGTCACATACGTACATACTTCCTGTTACGGGGCCAGGATTACATATTCAAAGGTCCCCCAACTAGTAGTAGGTGCTTGGGGACCTGAGAGCCCACCAGAGATGAGCCCCACAGCCTGCGTGGTGATCCCGCCAGCCCAGCTGCGCCCACCCTCGCCCCAGCCGCCCTGCGGAGGTGAGATGGGAAAGGACACCAGGGACCTTCCCAGCCTGTGGTTCACAGCTGGACCCTGGAGGCAGGGGTGACACGTGCACTCCCAGGCCAACAAAGAGTGGGCCAAACCTCTGCTCCTTTGGGGGTCACCCAAGACTTAGGCATGAGGGATTCCCAGCCTGTAACTTTCATCCTTCTACTACATCTGCCTGGATGCTGCCATGTTCCCGCATTGATGATAAGATACAGATCCTCTGAACCTGTAAGACAGCCTCAACTAAATATTGTCCTTTATTAGACTTGACTTGGTCATGGTGTCTCTTCACAGCAATAGAAACCCTAAATAGGAGATTCTTCATACATGTAAATACTGTTGCTGCTTTTAGGCCCCATGAGGGCTACAAACTCCTCTTGCATCCTCTGAATCCTTTGTATATTGAAATAGAATTTTGAGACTTTTGGGGTCTTAGATTTGTAGAACTCTACCTTTTTAAACTAATTAATTAATTAATTAATTAATTATATGTGCAACAGTGTTTTGCCTGCATGTATGTTGTCTACCATGTTTATGCAGTACCTATGGAAGCCAGAAGAGGATACCATTGTCATTTACCATTTTTTTCCAAGGGAGGATCTTTAAATTGTCCTCCAGTCACTGAAGGAGCAGCTTGAAATCCCTATAGATACCTTGATTTGTGGATGCTGAAGTCACTTGTCTAAAATAGGATAGTACTGGCATATAACCTGCCTCCTGTATTCTTATCACTCCTTTCTAGATTGCCTATCATCCTAACATGATCTAAACACTGTGTGTTAGGTTTAGCGCCATCCCTCTAGACTGCCTATAATACTTAACATGATCTAAACACTATGATAGGTTTAGCTCCACCTCTCTAAGTTGCAGTGCTGGTGACAGTGTCCTAAACAAAAGGACTTGGTCTAACAGGATTGTTATGAGATAAACAAACTTAAAGGTGGGTTTCTGTTTACTGGGAACCCCCTTTAATCAACCCCAAAGGCCAACTACCACAGACAAGGGTATTTAATTCCTGGTCAGTTCCAATAGCTCAAAGACCCTTGCCTGTTGGTTCATAAAATCTGCATGCTTTTCTGCCGTTTTGCTTTTTTCTCTGCCCCGACCCATGGTCTTGGTAGTATGATTTCCCAATAACCCTTTTTCCATCCATGGACTGGGTTCAGTGGTTTCACTGGGCCCTCGTTTACACTATCTGTAGAGCTGTTGTACTATGGTTAGGGAGTAATGACAGTAAAGAGGTCTTTCTATATGTTTACAGTGCATCTGAAACCATTTATCAGCCCCTGTGACTGCTCATTTGCTACTTTATGGGTTCTTCTTTATTTCCTCCTTTCAACCTCCTAACATTGGATAAGAGAAAAAAAAAAAAGAGTAGAGGGGAAGAGGATGACATTCTCATTAGACTACTTCTTGCCAATTCAGAATGTTTTGGGGGGCTGGGTGTGGTGGCACACTCCTGTAATCCCAGCACTTGGGAGGCAGAGGCAGAGGCAGGCAGATTTCTGAGTTCGAGGCCAGCCTGGTCGACAGAGTGAGTTCCAGGACAGCCAGGACTAAACAGAGAAACCCTGTCTTGAAAAAAAAAAAAAAGAATGTTTTGGGGGGCAAGTTTGATCTTCACCATCAGGATATCTAATTTCTTTTTCTTGTTGTTGTTTCATCTTTGTGCATGACTACTTAATAAACCACGACCACCAGTCCACTACCACCAACCCTGCCTCTTGAGGCCCTAGGATTTATATACCCTCCGAAACTTTCCCAGAATTCCAAACATCATACCCCTGCAAGAACACAAGGTAAATCATCATCAACTGCTGTAGACAATCTGAAGCAACCCCATATCCCACACCTGGGATTAAAATGAAAACAAAATCTTATAATCTTCCTGTGTTTTTAATGAAACCAAAATTCTCTCTACATTTCCCCTCTTCTGTTTTAAGCCTTCCAATGTGCCGTGTTTAGCAAGAAATTATAAACAGAGACATTTTCCATGAAATAAGCACTTTTCAGATCAGTGGCCAGGGTTTTCTGACGAGATCTCCTGCTGAATTCTAATCTTTATAAGTTTTGATGGTATCCACAGCAACACAAAACTTTCACAAGCTTCCATTCTGGTATTAATACATCCTTATAGTATACAGGCTGATTTAATTTCACAGATTTTCTATAATTCAGTGTCTATTGGCTGCTGCTGTTGGAAATGACTCTGATGTTTTGCTGCAAGTCCTCAAGCTATGTCTCCCATATGATTCCTGATGGCAAGAAATTGCCTTGGATATCTCTTGGACCTACACTGGTCAGTCCAGTGGCAGCCCTTGCCACATTGCCTGTACACTTTGGAAGCCTAGGCATTCTTTCTGGTTTATAGTTAGAAACACATTGCTGCTAGGAATGGCTTGTTCACTTTTCCAGGACAAAGTATTGGGCATTTTGAGTTCTGAGACCTTTAGTGTTTTAGTCAGAGTTTCTTTGCAAATGGCCTTATTTTCTTCAATTGACACACCAGGTATTTTGATATTAGAGACTTCTAGCTATATCTTGACAGATGATGTTAGCGTGTTACAAGTTAGAACCAATTGGTCATATCCCTTATCCACTCATTCATGGGTGCTGCCTGCACCTTTGATGGTCTAATTTGCATTTTCATATGCCAAGCTCTTTATTAACACCTGTCTTGCACCAGAGTCTGGTACAGCTTTGTTCACAACTGAGACTAATCTTTTTTAAAAAATAAAAATCACCAAAGGCCTCTCTAGAGACTTGTATAATTTTTAAAAAGAAGGTGGATCTTTTCCCAGGCTCCTGAACTTTGTCCCAAGCTCTTAAAGCTGCTAGGTGACATTGTTCTATAGTATCATTGCCAAATTGAATCTGTTCTTGTACATTAGAATACAGTGTTCACCCAGCAACTGGTCTTTGACAATATTCATTCCTCTTGCTCTATTTCACTGTTCAATAATTGTGGCTTCTTCCCTCCATCATGTTAACCATTGCAATTGCAGCCAGGCATCTTGTATAGCTGTCACCAATCCCTTCCAGATTTGAGAAATAATTCTGTTTGGAGTAGCCCAGTTTTTTTAGAATTTGTCTCACATAAGGTGAGTGCATCCCATATGAAATCATAGCCTCTTTAAGATGCCTTAGATCTATCATTTCTATAGGATGCCTTTCTATATGGTCATAACCTAAGGCAAGTGCATTCCATATGAAATCATAGCTTTTAAAAATGCTTTAGCTCAGTCATTTTTATAGAATGCCATCCTATCTTGTCATAATCTTTAGCAGGTATATGTTGTAGGACTACTGAGAAAGCTGATGGTGATGATCTTATGAACAAGGGTCACTCCCTCCTCTAACTCTAGCAGCTTGGTAGTTTTGAGATTAACTTTTTCTCTTGAAATGGGATGTTTTCATCTTTTCTCTGACCCTGATGCCCTCCTCCTCCCCCTATCAACCCCTGCTGCCCACCCAACTCCTCACCCCACCGAGGAGCTGCAGACACTGGAAACTGAAAGTGCAGTGGGGCCTCTCTCTGCCTTCCAGCATAGTTTCTTTCCCTCTTTCCTCCTGGGGGAAATTTCAGCTCTCTTGCTCAGTCACCAGAACTAAGCTTTTTATTCTTCCCTTTCCAGTGTACTTCACCTCCCCAGTGCTTCCATTTCCACTTGAAAATTTTCCAGTTGCTCAGCCATTCTCTTAACTTTTTTTTTTGAAACAATATAGGAAGAATAAAAAGAAAAAACCCAAAATCTCCTCTGGGAGCAAAGTGAGAGATATCTCAGTGGTAACAGCCACAATAATTCTCTTTTTTTTGCTGGCATCTTGGAAAAGGATATCCACTTTTCACCCATCTTCTCTATAGCATATGTAATCAGATTTCCCATTCTGCATAGCCCCACATCTGGGTGCCACTTGTAGCTGCTACTTGCTACTTTGTAGGTTCTTCTTTCTTCCATCCTTCTTCAACCTTTTTCTTCTACCCTTTCAACCTCCTAACACTAGTTACAGGGGGAAAAGGATAGAGTGGAAAGGGGGAAACATTGTTAGACTACTCCCTGCTGATTAGAGGTATCAAGTTCCTTGGGACAAGTTTGATCTTCACCATTGGGTTATCTAATTTCTTCATCTTTTTGTTTCTTCTTTGCATACAACTACTTAATGCAGCACAATCAACAGCTACTAACAACCTACCAACAGCCCCAGCATTTATATACCCTCTGAAAATTTCCCAGAATTCCAAACATCACATGCTTGCAGACACTATCTGAAGCTGTCAAAATCATACCCTTGCAAGAGCACAAGGCAAGCCATTGCCAGCTGCTGTGGACAATAAGAAGCAGCCCCATATCCCACACCTGGAATTAAAAAGAAAATATATTCTGCTAATATTTTTGTGTTCTTTAAAAAAAAACAAAATTTCACTATAGACCTCAATACAGTTTTGTTTAGTTTTGTTGTTCTCTTTTAAGACAGTCTTACTATGTATCCCAGACATGGCCTAGAACTCATATTTTTTATGACTTCTCCATGCTGGAATTGATGATATGAACCACCACACCTAGCTCCTAATTACTACTATAAAAAAGTTGTTAACCTGGCATAGTGACACGAGCCTTTAATTCGAGCACTTGAGAGGCAGAGGCAGGCTGATCCCTGAGTTCTAGGCCAGAGGGAACTACATCATGATACCTTGGGGTTGTTGTTGTTGTTGTTGTTGTTGTTTAAAAGTGTGTGTGTGTGTGTGTGTGTGTGTTATCCATGTGTATTTGAATGTGAATGTGTACAAATGTATAGGCCAGAGGAAGATGTTGAGAGTTCTTCCCTGTTACTTTCCTTATTCCTTTGAGACAAGGAATCTCTATGGGATCTCAACAAACTTTGGCTGCAATTAGTTAGTAATAGAGAGTCTCTTGTCTCTGCCCCATATAGTACTAGAGTTAAAGATGTATAAGAGATTACACCTGTCTGGGATCTGAACTTGTGTCTTGCACAGTAAGTACTCTTAACTAGTGAGTCATCTTTTCAGTTTTTAATTCTACCTGACATACATAAGACCACTATCACAATTTTTGAACCAAATTTAAAGCAAACTATATTTAATATTGGCCAGGACAATGGGCACTGGCCAGGTCCATACCCAGGATCCTCAGAGAATGGCCACGATTTTGTCAGCTGTTTATAAAAGCAAACCCCACAAAGCTATGTACTTCCTGCGTTTGTCCAATCAGGGGTAAGCATACATCCTGGCACACTTCCTGCCTGTAACTCCTGACTACATGTGTTCAAGCAGTCACGCCTCACCCCCACCTCTGCCCCTCTGCACTGCTTGGTTGCTGAAGGCAGTACCCAGCTCTGCAGATCCTCAATGGCTGTTCATGGGTTTGCAACCTGACAAGGAATCAAGTAAAAGCTTTTTAAATGATAGTTTTATTCCAAGACAAGATCTTACTATATAACTCTAGTTGATCTGTTGCTTAATATGAAGACCAGGCTGGCCTAGAATTTAAAGAGATATGCCTGCCTCTGCCTGGGGAATGCCAGGTTTGAAGTTGCATGCCACCACTCCCACCTTTATACAGATATTTTTAGCCTACATTCTAACCCAGTTGATGCTATCTTTTTTGTTTTCTTCCCACAAGGCTGTCACTTCCTGCTTCGTACACCTCCCTCTGCCTCCTCTTAGAAAATGTCCTTAGAGAGAAAGCTGGGTGAGTGTGGGCTCACTCCTGGGGAGCCCTCCTCCCAAGGGTCATCGTGCTGCCTTGGCTACTGGCCAACCTACAAACAGTTGTATGTACCTTGTCAGGGATTTATAGCTGTTTACATGGAAGGGGAAACCTAAACTCAGTGACTCCATCATAATTGGAGAGTCAAGTCCCTCACTTTGAGGTTTGAGAGGTAGAAGCCAAGTTGAAAGGTCGTGGGTCAGGGAGGCCAGATGATGTCTGGACGCTGGGGCTATGACCAGTAAGCAAAAGCTGGGAAAATGGAAACGATAAGTTTGCAGAAGCAGTGGGGAAGAAGAAAACTTAGATGTGAAGACGGGGGGGGGGGGGTGTGAGGAAGGAGATCTGATTCTGAAGGGTTTTGAGGAAACAGCAGACACTTACTGAAGAGCAAACTGCTGGGTCTTACTGTGTTGATTCCCACAATGCCCTATTCCCAGCACCACCCACCAGCCTAGAGGTCATGCCTAGAAAAGTACAGATGCCACTCGAAAGTCTGTGCTTGTCTCCTACACTGGCCATAATACCCAGCCTAAGGGAGCCAGTGGAAGCATTTGAATTAATACTTTCCATTTCCCAGCTTCCCTTGGCCCCGGGAGGTAAGGAAACAAGGCACAGAGAGACAAGGTTATACACAAGGCACAGAGATTCTGAGGTTCTACAATAACGAGCTTCAAATACAAGATGAGCATGTCGGTAGTCTGACTCCTGAGCCTGAAATCTTATCCACAGCATCTCCTGCCACTTAGGTGTCTCCTACATCACGGAAGAAGAATCATGCCCATCTCTCCTGCTAAGGTGCCTACAGGACTCATCTCCAGAGATTGTCTCTGAAAGGCATGGTTTCTTAGGAGCCAAACATAGAATGGAGGGGCCTGGCTAGGTAGCAGAAGGCAGCATTGTGGTCCCTGTTCTGTTGATGATTTACTAGGAAAGTTTCTCTTTCTTTGAGTCATAGTTTCTCCACACGCCTGTAAGCCTATTGTGATTTGCTGAGAAACTCATGTGGGCAACAGGCTTGGGGGCCTCAGATGTCCAGCAACCCAGGGCCTACCCATTGGTATTGCCCTAGAGTGATTCCACAAGGGCATGGTGGTCACCAGGAGGCCCCTGGTCTGCTTAAGGGACACCCAAGTGGCTGAACATAGGCAGGGTTATGGCATGTCAAGACTGGAGGAGCCAGAGGCCAGTAAGGGCCTCTATAGGTGTCTAGAAAGAAACAAAAGAGCCTTAGAGGGAGCCCCTCAGATGGAGGAATGATGGGGGAATGAGAAGGCACCTGGAGCAGAGCAGCTAGAACCCCAGCATTCCCAGGGAACCAGGTTCTTCAACGCCTTTCTCAAGTACTGGTATTTGCTTCTTTTTGAATAGCATTTGTTTTTAAAGTGGGGTTGTAGTTGGTCTAAGCTGCTTTGTGGTTCTTCTTTTTCCCATCATTTATTACCCCCCAACTGCCCCACCCCGACCCCAGGTTTCAAGGGCAGAGAGATAGAGATCCCTGCATCTAATTTTTTTTATTTGCTTTTTGACCACAGTTACTAACAAACCACAACCAAGCCCTCCGAATAACCAACAACCACAGACCCCACCTATGGGGCTCCAGCATTTATATACCATCTGACGTTTTCCTAGGGTTCCAACAATTGCAGAAACTATCTACAGCTGGCAAAGCCATGCCTCTGCTAGATCACTCAGCAAATCGTCAGCGGCTGTGAAGTAGCCCCATCCCCCACACCCAGTATCCAAACGAAAATATTCCCATAATATTTCTGTGTTTTTTAAACAAACCAAAATTCTCACTGCATGGGGGTCTCATTAAAAGATTAAAGTACTAAGACAACAAGAATGGTAGAACCTGGGGACTGGAAAGATGGCTCAGGGATTAAGAGCACTGACTGCTCTTCCAGAGGTCCTGAGCTCAATTTCCAGCAACCACATGGGGGCTCACAACCATCTGTAATGGAATTTGATGCCTTCTTCTGGTGTGTCTGAATATAGTGACATTCATGTACATAAAACAAATTAAATAAATAAAATGTAAGAAGGATAGAATCTCTTGGATAAATCTTGCAACAGTGGCATAAATTCACAGTTTTACCATGTTGTTGTTTGTTTTTACTGCTTTGTCCAAAGCAGGAGGCCATCTTCCAAAAATGATGTAAAATAAGCATAGAGACATTTTGTTTTGTTTTGTTTTTTGAGACAGGGTTTCTCTGTGAAGTCCTGGCTGTCCCGGAACTCACTCTGTAGACCAGGCTGGCCTCGAACTCAGAAATCCGCCTGCCTCTGCCTCCCAAGTGCTGGGATTACAGGTGTGCACCACCACCGCCCAGCTGACATTTTTTTTTAAAAAAATGTATATAGATGATAATTCAGAAATTTTCATTTTCCTACAAAAGTGAAAGAAGAGTGACAGAGACATTGCACCACTGTTAGACAGACAGAGGGCTCAGAGTGGGACAGACAGCCATCAGACTCAAGTTGTGGGATATGCGACCTCATGACTCTGAGTCTTCCAACCACAGCAGCAGACATGTCTTTTCTAACTCCGATTCCAGTCTTAATATTATACATGGATTTTCTAAAGCATCCTTGAGCCAAGCTTAGTGACCCAAGACTGTAATCCCTGCTACTACTCAGGAGACAGAGGCAGGAGGATTCCAGCTTCAGGTCCTGCCTGGGCTCCAGAGTGAGTTCAAGGCCAACTTGAGCAAGTTCGTATCTCAAAGTATGAAGTAAAGAAAGAGGCTGAGGAAGGTAGAGCCTTAGTCACACTTGTGGATTCAGTCCTTGCCTCTACAAGGTTATTAACAATGGCAATGACTTGTCTTCCATCTTCCCTGTGGGTAGGTTGGGAGAGCAGGGAGGAATGGCTGGATCATGAGACAAGGTACCCTCCTTGTGACCAAATCTTCACTCTTGCCAATACACCTGATCTCCTTCTTTGGGTATTGAGCTTGTAAGCCTGTGGTTTTCCTCTGGGTGGTGACTCAGCGCCCACAGCCTGCCCTGCATGCCATTTCCCCCTACCTGGGCCTTGTTGACTGCTCTGAGTAAAGGTGACTCTGTGGTCTCTGAAGCAACAACCACAAACTGCCAAGCCCACCTTACCCGTCCTCCACTCCCCACCTTGTCTCTCCGTCTTCTCGTCCCACCCCCAGGCTGTCAACTGAAAAAGAAATAGGGAGCTTTGTATGTATGTGGACTTGGAGCTATGCACGGGAGAGGAAGAGACCCCCCCCCCCACTAGGCAGGGAGAGGGGCTGAGGATGCAGTTCGGTGGGAGAGTGCTTGCTTGCTGCTGCATATATTTAATCCTCCCCACCCCTCTACGCACACACAGGCAGGATGTGGGAGGGAGGGAGAGAGATGGTGTGAGGCAAAATGTCTTAGGGGTTTCCTTTGGGGTAACTTATTTGCTCATTCACATGTATTCCTCAAAAGCGACTGAAACCATGACAGTGGACAAGAAGATGAGACACTCAGGCACCTCCCCAGTGAAAACTGAGTCTTCCGGTAGCAAGAGCTCTACTGGCTCTCAGATCTCCAAGACTGCCCGGGCGTGGGGACTTATCTGATTCAAGCTGACACTCTTCACCGGGGGATTATCTAGCTGGCTGGTTAAAGCTCCACGTGGGGCTTGGTTCCGACCAAGGCAAGGAGCTGGGCCAGGAGATGAGCAGACCTTGCGGCTTACCATCTCCTCTGGTTTTGCCTCTTTCTTTTTCCTGGATTTGACGGCAAGAGCCTCCCTGCCTGATAACTGTCCTGCATGCTAACCCATGCATGACCCATGCATAACCAAGCATGACCAACCCAGTCAGTCGGTTTCCAAGAGAGCAAACCCTCCCATGCCTGGCTTCCGAAGGCCTGCCAGCCTCAACTGTGTCAGAGAGGTACTTTAACAACCAAAAGGAAGAAACAATGAGCCCAGAACCACCAGAGCACCTCAAGGAAGACACTGCCTTGTGGGGTGGGTAAATCATTCAGGTCAGCACTGGGGCAAGAGGATGTGGGCCTCTTTGTCCCTGAACACCGCAGCCCATCTCTCTTGGCCTGGAGGAAGAGCAGTCCTCCACCTGTCCGTCACTACTGACTTAGATCCATTGGTTCTTATAAGTGGCCCAGTAAGGCTGCACACTTCCTGACTTTCTTCCCGACTTCCTTCCCAGATTCAGATGCTAACTGGAGACAGACACCATTTTGGCCCAGAGGCCGCTGTAGAGCTCAGTGACTCAAAGGAGCTGCCCTGGGTCCAGAGACTCAGAAAGGAGAATGGTCCTGTCTTGGCTATTGTTCTACCACTGTGCTAAGATACCATGACCAAGGCAAATTATTACTATTATTATTATTATTATTATTATTATTATTATTATTATTATTATTGTAATGAACCAGCCATTTAATAGGGACTCTCAAAGGTAGAAGTTCCAGGGCTGCCTACCTCTCCCCTCCACTAAATTCAAATCTGCAGTGGCCAGGAGCCATCTGTGCAGCCAGGGAGACCAGACACAACTGGAAGGTACTTCAAAAGGGAAGGGCATGGTTAAAACAGGGACAGGGTCCCCAAAGCAAAATCTTTACAAAAGGGGGTTCTCCTCTCCCCAAAACCAAAGTGTCACATAAGCTCAAAATAAAATATAAAGTAAAAATGCTGCACTAGATAAGCCTTTACAATAGGGAGACTGGCCCTAAAGTGTCAAACATCCAGTAAAAGTCTGTGGAAATGCAGCCTATACCTAAAATACTATGTAAGTGTTGCATTGAAAAAGTAAAAATTCAAGATAGCCTGTGTCTTAGTTAGGGTTTCACTGCTGTGAACAGACACCATGACCAATGCAAGTTTTATAAAAGACAACATTTAATTGGGGTTGGTTTACAGGCTCAGTGGCTCACTCCATTGTCATCAAGGCAGAAACATGGCAGCATCCAGGCAGATATGGTGCAGGAGGAGCTGAGAGTTCTACATCTTCATCTGAAGGCTGCTAGTAGAAGACTGACTTCCAGGCAGCCAGGATGAGGGTCTTAAGCCCACACCCACAGTGACACACCTACTCCAACAAGGCCACACCTCCTAATAGGGTCACTTCCTGAGCCAATCATATACAAACCATCACAGCCTGTATGTAGTGCTTTGGGGCCCATGCGGAGGCAGAGGGGTGGGGACACTGATGTGGCTACACATCTTAGCAGGGCCTTAAGCTCCGACTCAAGGGGATGAATTCCAGGGCCATTTGCACCCTAGATTCACAGCAAATGACACCCCCCCCGCCCCCCGTGGCTCACTTTCCACATGGACTGTGTGGCTAGGAGCATGCACATTCCTCCCTGGGGCCCCTGAGCTGGACACTAAGTGCTGTGGAGTGGGAATGTAGGGGGAGGTGCTCACCAAGCTGCTTCCTGGTCACCTGGATTCCAGGCAGCCTCTTGGCAGTTCCTCTTCCCACCTTCAACCCTGGGGTGCAAGTGTCCTCTCAAAGTCAGTCCAGGACTAGTTATGACGCACTGGTTGCTCTTCCCCACAGGCCTGGTCGGAGAGGGTGGCGGGGCTGCTTCTCGGTCAGTCCATGGTTGGGGTAGTCACGACTGCACTTGGCTTCTTTGATGCACAGCTCCAGGAGTACCTTGGTAGGCTGCCTGTCTACTTGTTCCCTGGGGAACTCTGGGGCTGAGCAGCCAGCCTAGGCGGTGCTTACAAGTTGGGTTGGGCCCCAACAGGAGCTGAGTACAGCCCGATGGCTCTGATGCCAGAGCAGACCCCCATCAGACCAAGGCAATTTATAAAAAAAAAAAAAAAAAAAAAAAAAAAAAAAAAAAAAAAAGTGAGCCAGGCGGTGGTGGTGCATGCCTGTAATCCCAGCACTCAGGAGGCAGAGGAAGAGGCAGAGGCAGGCGGATTTCTGAGTTCGAGGCCAGCCTGGTCTACAGAGTGAGTTCCAGGACAGCCAGGGCTACACAGAGAAACCCTGTCTCGAAAAACCAAAAGAAAAAAAAAGTGTTTAATTTGGGGCTCATGGTTGCAGAGGGTTAGAGTTCTTAACTATCATGGTGGGGGAGTATGGCCGCAGACAGGAATGGCACTGGAGCAGTAGCCAAGAGCTCACATTCTTATCCAAAGGTAGAAGGCAGAGACAGTGACACTGGGAATGGCATGGACTTAAAGGCCACCCCCCATTGACACACCTCCTCCAACAAGGCCAGCCACACCTCCTAATGTCCCCCCAGATGAGGACTAAGCACTCAAATATATGACTTGTCTGTCTCATTCAAATCACCACAGAATTCTTATGTTAGTCAAAGGAACCCCTGTATTGTGAGTGACCCCCTTGACCTTCATACCCACCTGGGGGATTGTGTCTAACAGCGTCTAGTCTCTAGCCTTTAATGGGGCTGAACATTGCTCCTCTTCCAGTTCTAACCCACTTGCTAGATGCTTGGGACTTCCTCTGCAACTTTAATTCTTTCAAACTTTTTGTTTTGTTTTGTTTTGGTTTAGTTTGGTTTGGTTTGGTTTGGTTTGGTTTGGTTTGGTTTTTCAAGACAGAGTTTCTCTGTGTAGTCCTGGTTGTCCTGGAACTCACTAATTCTTTCAACCTTTACTTTAAATAATGGTTCTTAAATGCTTTAACCTCCTTTGTAGCCCACCACCCACCAGAGGTAGTGGGAAAGAAAGGATACAGGAGAAGTGGATCTTTAGAAAAGTTGTTTGGAGCAACTCCGGTCTGTACTGTCTGGAAATCGGCAGTTCAGTTCACAGGGTAGCAGTGGCAGCTCAGTCCACGTGCAAACACTTCATGGATACACCAGCTGTCCAGTTCAGTAGAATCAGGATAGCAAACACCAATCAGCAGTGGTGGCACTACCTAGCAGAGACAGACAGGAAGCTGCCTCAGCTTGCGTCAGCAGGAAGGACCAGGAGGAACACAAGAAGTTCTTGGCTGTGCTTCTCTCCAAGAAGTGAGGATCAGGGAAGACTCAAGACCCACAGACGTTGCACAGCTAGCTGTACCAGCAAGCCCAGCTCAGCCTCCTGCACTGGCCGCTGAGTCCTATTTATGCTCCCCCCAAACATCACTTGTTCTCCGTGGGTCTTGCCTCAGCATGCGTATCTATCTGGTGTATCTGTCCCAGCTGACATCACTCTGCCAATTAGCCTGAGTCCTTGGTAGCAACAAGAAACCAAAGCATGCCACCAGCTGTTTTTTGGTAAACTGAGTGTAGGGGCATTCCTATTATCCCAGCCCTTGAGAATAGAGACTGGAGGAGCAGGAGTTCAAAGCCAGCCTCTGCTGCACATGGAGTTTGAAGCAAGATACTGTTACATGAGTTCCTGTCTTAAATGACCAAACTAACAAACAATCCAGGTATAAGGCTAGAGAGAAGACTTGTCGGGTACTATGGCTAATCTTGGTTAGTCGTGGGGGTAGAAATCTTTATCAGCTGGCTGGTGACTACACTGTGTGTTTAGGATCTTAGTGTTGCCATGAGTCTTTCTGATGGTGAGTTTTTAAGCACCACCAGATACTGTGCTTTGGGTTGACATATGTTAGGTAATGAGAACAGATGGCCAGAAGCAGAACTTCAGAAGCAAAAACCAAGGTTAGTACTTCTAGAGGCTTTCTGGTAGCTGTAGACTTTGATAGAGTAGGCTCTTGTTTTGGTTTTGGCAGGTAGTGCTGTTATGTGTTGACTTTTACAGCCTGGATGGTACTTCCTTTGTGGAGTCATTTGTGCTAAGGTCTGAGGGCCTACTAAGGTCTGGGACCCTGTTACAAGTTATCAACTTGATTAAACCTGGAATCAACTAGCAGGCAAGCTCCTGGGCCCACCTGTGACACTTTTTTTTTTATTAGTAGAAGTTAAGTTTTTATTGATTCGTTGTGAATTTCACATCATGTACCCCAATGCCACTCATCTCCCCATCCCTCCATACCTGTCTTCTGCCCTTTCAACCTATCCTCCAAAAGAAAAAAAAAAAAACCATTCTAGAAGCTGTAGTATGTTACTGTGTCACACCGAGTCTTAGGGTTTTACTGTTGTGAGCAGACACCATGACCAAGGCAACTCTTATAAAGGACAACATTTAATTGGGGCTGGCTTATAGGTTCAGAGGTTTAGTCGGTATCATCAAGGCAGGAGCATGGCAGCATCCGGGCAGGCATGGTACAGGAGGAGCTGAGAGTTCTACATCTTCATCTGAAGGCTGCTGTGGAATACTGGCTTCCAGGCTGCTAGGACTAGCGTATTAAAGCCCAAGCCCACAGTGACACACCTGTCCAAAAAGGCCACACCTACTCCAACAGTGCCACTCCCTGGGCCAAGCATATTTTTGTTTATATGCTTGCAAATGTTCATTGCAATGAGTCATTGGTCTGATGGGAGTCCACTGGCTTTTGCTACACTATCAATACAGGATCTCTACAAGAAGTCCTCTCAGATACACTATTGTTGCCCTGTGTCATGGAGATCCTGCAGCTTTGGATCTGTAGGAATGGCCCCTTCATTTGCTCCAACAGATCATAAATGGGGTAGATGTTGGGGTGTGCCAACTCAAAACCCTGGATCTGGGCTTGGATGGTAACTGAGATGGTTAATTCACCAGTTCTCCAGCACCCACAACACCAGGGCAAGCTCTCTAGCACTGACCCAGCCAGCTCATTGAATGCTGCAGTTAGCAAGGAACAGAGCCAACTCTCACGTCCTGGGGGCCAGCTCACCTACACCCATGCCGGCAGGGCCAACTTTATGGTGTTGCCCAGGTGAAGTACAGTGCTCACTTTCCTGAGTACTGCAGCAGGCGGGGGGCAGGGACAGCTCTCCTGCTCTCATAAGCTGGCATGGGGAGCTCTCCCACCTGCTGCAGGGGGGAGGGGAGAAGGGAAGGGCATCACCTCTGTGTTCACACCACCTCACAGCAGGTCAGTGGCAGGGCTAGTTCTCCTATGTTCATGCCCTCTAGCTGGCTCACCTGCAACACCCTCCCTGTACCCCTGGAAGTGGAAATCTCTGATTGCTTTAGAAATTCAGTTATGTCATATAATGTTTTGCTAGAGTAGACAGGTAAAAGGATATTTTGCTGAAGCAGACATGTGAGAGGACATGTGATGTTTAGACAGAATATAAATATGACCCCTACAGAAATCGAAAGGAAGCTATGGCATTGGTTCACCTTGCTTTGCTTCACTAGTCTTTGCTGACAATGCTCATGTATTGGTTCACCTTGTATCACATTGCTGATCACCACTTATTGTGACTTTGTGTAACAACTTATGGTGTTCTGGTGACTTCTTGACTCTTCCATGGACTTGGGCCGATTGATGGAACCTTGTGGTTTCTTCTGGATTGAACAACTGTTGCTGGTTCATGAGTGGTGTTTTGTTGGTGGACTGGACTTTTCCTGATGATTCAAGT
Source organism: Apodemus agrarius (assembly GCA_964023405.1). Classification (NCBI taxonomy): domain Eukaryota; kingdom Metazoa; phylum Chordata; class Mammalia; order Rodentia; family Muridae; genus Apodemus; species Apodemus agrarius. The sequence continues at coordinate 60,343,780 of OZ030012.1, read as the reverse complement.
TTGATGGATTGCTAGTGAACCGAATTGCTGATTCCTCCCTCCCCCCTCCCCGTCTCCTATTAACCTCTCTTTTCCTCTATCTCTGGTGGGTGGTGGGCTAGAAGGGAGGGTGAAGCATTTAAGAAGCCTTATTAAAGTAGGCTTTTGAAATATCAAAGCCAACACACCGCCCAGTCAGGGCCAGCTCCTCTGTGCCACCCAGGCAAGTTACTCATCCAAGCACTGCAGCAGGTGAGGGGCAGGGACAACTCCCACGATCTCATGACCTTGGAGGCCAGCTCTCCCACCTCCTGAAAGTGGGGAGGGGTGAAGTGGGTGGCATCTTTCCCTTACCCACATCACCACACGGCAGACCAGTGGCAGGGCCAGATCTCTCATGCTTACACGCATCGAGGGCTGGGACCTCACCATGGTCTTAGCTGCCGTCACTGGCTTCTCACATGAGGCTGTTCCTCACTACCTTCAACTCTCCAGTTCTGCCTCTCCTCATTGTGCCCACATCCTTCTGTTTCTCTTCCATCTCTCTGCTACTTACTTGCTACTCTTAGTGGTGCCAAGGGCCTCTGAGTGTCTAGGGTCATAACAGGCATGGTCTCAGGAGTGCTGTGCTCTACATGTGCTATGTGGCCACTGGGCAGGGATTGTCTCAGACTAGGAGTTTTTTTGTAGGTCTTTCATCTTCCTGGGTTACTGGCCACTGGCCCATAAGGATAAAGGGAGCAGAGTTGGCAAACAGGGTTTCAGATGGCACATGATGAGTACAAACAGTAATGACATATTGAAACCAGACTCGAACATGCACACATACACACACACACACACACACACACACGCACACACACTTTGGCCAGGTCCAACTACATGATTTATCAATTCCACAAGTGTTCATGCATACTTCTATACATACATATTAAAAAGAACGGCACGCCGGGCGGTGGTGGCACACGCCTGTAATCCCAGCACTTGGGAGGCAGAGGCAGGCAGATTTCTGAGTTTGAGGCCAGCCTGGTCTACAGAGTGAGTTCCAGGACAGCCAGGACTACACAGAGAAACCCTGTCTCGAAAAAACCAAAAAAATAAAAAAATTAAAAAAAAATTTAAAAATTAAAAAAAAAAAAAAAAAGAACAGCAAGTTTCCACGCTTGCCCAGCTATTCTCAGCCCTGATGGTCTCGCCGGCCAGTTCTTATCTTGTGGAGACTCTCTGACTCAAAGCTCCAAAATCTCTCCATCCAGCTCACTAAGTTCCCACTGGTGGGTCACTACCATTGCCAACCCCATGCTTCAAAACCCCCATGGCCTCTGCGGTGCACACCAGGCAAACCCATGCTTTGCCGTACCTTTCTGGAACTCAATTGAGCTGCCATGTGAAGAAAAACACCACAGAAACTTAGTTCGGAAACAACGGCAACTCAATCTATGGGTGCAGCAACTAAAATGCTAATCTTATAAGCCATATTAAATCTAAAATCTCCACCAGGATTTGACATCTAATCTAGAAGACACTAGTAGCTACATCTTGCCCTCTCACTATCCTTGTCTAAAAAGCCCCTAACTCTCTCCTGCTTCCTCTCTTCCTCCATCCAACACAGAAGTCCCACCTACTTGTCCAGTGATTGATTTCTTTATTCTTTAGGGATGGTTCACAAGAAGTCACCTGAGTATGTGACTCATTCCTCAGTCCAGATAGCCCCTCCTGGGAAAGTGGAATTAACATTAAAATACAACAGCACCAGGGCCATCCCCAACACATATACATAGACTTACACATGTATCTATATACATACATTGTCTTAGTTAGGGTTTTACTGCTGTGAACAGACACCATGACCAATGCAAGTTTTATAAAAGACAACATTTAATTGGATCTGGCTTACAGGCTCAGAGGTTTAGTCCATTGTCATCAAGACAGAAACATGGCAGCATCCAGGTAGGCATGGTGCAGGAGGAGCTGAGAGTTCTACATCTTCATCTGAAGACTGCTAGTAGAAGACTGACTTCCAGGCAACTAGGGTGAGGGTCTTAAGCCCACACCCACAGTGACACACCTACTCCAACAAGGCCACACCTCCTAATAGGGTCACTCCCTGGGCCAATCATATATGAACTATCACATACATATAGACAGACAGACATATACATATATACATTTGGTGAATGAGGTAGAACCCAAAATACACACTTTAATTCTTTTCTCTGGCAATGTACACCTTCTAGAAAAAAGTTCTTTATAAAATTACCTCAGAGATAAAATGTAGTCATTCTTGAGTACACAAATGGGAATCCAGCCTGGGCTATGTACACCAGAGTGCGCATCAAAAACAAACAAACAAACAACCCAAACAAACAAACAGGGCAAAGAAGATGGCTTAGTATGTAAAAATTGTTTGCCACACAAGTCTGATGACTTGAATTTAATCACCAAAACCGATGTCTACTTGATACAATGTTTATTTGACCCAAGCTAGTGTCATCAGAGAGGAGGAAGCCTCAGTTGAGAAAACTCCTGGACACACCCACTCCAACTGCCGGCTTGTTCTTAAAACTCTCATCTTAGCTGCCTGAAAGTCAGTATTCTCCTAGCAGCCTTCAGATGAAGATATAGAACTCTTTGCTCCTCTTGTACCATGCCTGCGTGGATGCTGCCATGATCCTGCCTTGATGATAACGGACTGAACTTCTGAACCTATAAGCCAGCCCCAATTAAATGTTGCCCTTATAAGAGTTGCCTTGGTCATGGTGTCTGTTCACAGCAGTAAAACCCTAACTAAGACAATGCCTCCATAAAATCTGGGTATAGATAAGCTGTTATACCCAATTCGAGAGAACCCCAGGAGACTGCCAGAGATCACAACACCGATGCAAACACATAAGAGTCTTTTATTTGAGTTAGAAGTCAGCCTGCTTTGCAGGCTAGGAATTTGAGCCCTGATCTAGGGGCTCTGGGTCTATAGATGGGAAATGCATAAGCTGAGGCTTCGCGTCTTGGTGTTGCATGATTGGGTGAGGGTAAAGGAATGCTATCCTTCAAAACTGATAACATTTGTTCAGACAGCAAGGAGGGACCACACATCTGGAAAAGAACCTTTTTGACCTGGGATGAAATGACTCATTTCATTATCAATGACCAGTGCATTTTTACAAGCTGGCCACAGCTGTCTGGGAATGCTTGGTTGTCTCTTTCCCATACTTGAAGGGTAGGGGCCTTATCACTGCAAGGGCATTAATTTTCTGTCTCCTTCAAAGATAGGAGACATCTGTACCAGGGGGGAGTGCTGGCTGTCTAAAATGGAAGGGAGTGCTAAACTCCAGGGCGCCAGGGGCTAACGCAGAAGCAAGAGCAGTCCGCCTTTTGTCTTGGTGCCAGGGCTCTCTTCAAAGCCTGCAGGGCATTTTGTTAGTGATTGGTATGGGAAGGCCTAGTCCGTTGTAGATAGGGCTGGTTCTGGGTTCTGCAAGAAAGCAAGCTGAGCAAGCCATGGCTAAGTAAGCAAGCAGCACCTCTCCATCAGCTCCTGTCTCCAGTTCCAGCTCTGTCTGTTTGAGTTCCTGTCCAGGCTTCCTTCAATGATGAGCAGCAATACGAAACTGTAAGCCAAATAAACCCTTTCTTTTCTCCCCAACTTGCTTTTGGTCATGGTGTTCCATTTAAGCAATTGAAACCCTAAGACGCCATGGTAGAAGCAAAGAACCAACTCCTAAGAGTTGTTTCCTGAGTTCTGCAGCACATAAGTGACACTTATGTCACTGTTGTGACACTCTTCCTGGGGGACACAAACATGTCTACTTACCCCTGGTAGGGAAACAGAGATAGACCAATGTAAGGATACCATCAAAGGCCAACTGGTGAAGCAGTGATTTTATTAGTGTTATTTACAGGAACACAAATAAAGTCAGCTGTACTACCAAAAACCCACCCCTAGAGTGAGTGATGGGTCTCCAAAGCTGGAAACCTGGGACACACTGCCCAGCTTGCAGGCAGCTCTTCAGACTGACTTTCCCTTCCAGACAGCTCCGCTGATGAGAGCCTCTTCCAGGTAGCTTGCCTTGTTTGAGAAAGTCCCTCAGAAGTTTTTACTGCTTAGATAGGCTTGGGAAGGGAGAGGCCTAGTGAATCTGGTCAGTTTTAGGGACTTCCTGAAACTATTTGAGTTGTTAACTTCTGAGCTTAAGGGGCGTCCCTGAAGGATTGACTGTTTCACCCCCCCCTTTTTGTTTTTGGTTTTTTGGATTTTTTTTTCCGAAACAGGCTTTCTCTGTAGAGGCCTGGCTGTCCTAGAACTCACTCTGTAGACCAGGCTGGCCTCAAACTCAGAAATCCGCCTGCCTCTGCCTCCCAGAGCGCTGGGATTACAGGTGTGCGCCACCACCACCCGGCTTCACCTCCCTTTTAACATCCCGTTACGTGTGCTTCCCTTCAAAATGAAAGATTTTCATTTCCAATCAAAAGGAAATTGGGGACACCCACACCCACACACCATGCATACACATAGTAACAATAAAATTGACAAATGAAAAGCATGGGGCTGGGGGTGATGGCTGGGCCATTAAGAGTGCTTCCAAAGGACTAATGTAATTCCCAGCAACCAGGTCAGTTGTCTTCCAACTGTCTGTATCTCCAGCTTTAGGGCATCTGATGCCCTCTTTGGCATCCATGAGCACCTGTACATATGGCATTCAGTCATATAAACACAAATATACATATATAAACAAATACATACATAAATAAAAATATACACATATATACACAAATAAAAATAATCTACAAAAAACAAAGGCAGCCCACTCAACAAAAACAGGGTTGAAGGAACTCTGTGCGAGAGCATTTTTTCCTGCTGAGTATAGGAAAAATACAAGTACTACACAAAAGTTGGGAGAAGGTTATCTTAGTTACGGTTTTACTGCTGTGAAGAGACACCATGACCAAGGCAATTCTTATAAAGGACAACAATTTAATTGGGGTTGATTTACAGGTCAGAGGTTCAGTCCATTATTATTATCATCAAGGTGGGAGCATGGTAGCATCTAAGCAGGCATGGTGCAGGAGGACCTGAGAGTTCTACATCTCCATCTGAAGGCTGCTAGCAGAATACTGGCTTCTAGGCAGCTAGGATGAGGGTCTTAAAGCCTATGCCCATAGTGACACGCCTACTCCAACAAGGCTATACCTATTCCAACAGGGCCACGCCTTTTAATAGTGCCACTCCCTGGGCAGAGCATATACAAACCATCACAAGGGTATTGAACAAGAGGCAATAGATCTCTGTTGTTTTAGGTAAATAGTGTGAGGTATTTTGTTATGACAGCCCTCAGTGGTAAAATCAGAAGTCCCACTGAAGCTGTCTTGCTATCATTGCCCAGTTGGTATCAGTCAGCTACATCCTATTCCCTTGCTCCCTGGGGCAAGCAGTTTCTAAAGACAGCACTGCACCATCAGGACCTACAACCCCAGGAGGAAGAGGTCATTGCAGTCTGCACCCCCCACACTACCGTATCAACAGCCCCATACCAAAGTCCCTGCCCATACCTATAAGGGTCTTGACAAGCTCACTCCTCTTTGGACATCTTCCATCCCCTGCAGTAAGGTGAGTGTTCCTCTTTTTGTGTAATAGATGAAGTGTCATCTATTGAGGTCAGATTCTGGTCTCTTTCCTGACTTTTTGTCTCTGTATTCTGCTCTGAAATCTAGGAGTCCCCAAACATCTCCATTGTGTTGTTTCTGCAGCCCAGGCCAACCTTGAAGGAGCTCTTTAGTGAGGATTGTAGGGTTGTGGTTCCTGAGTCTGCTCTACTATAGGACACAGTGTGGGGAGGCAGAACTCAGGGAGTTTGACTGTGCTTACCCGATGCTGCTGCTTGGGTGGGTGTGGGCTGTAGGGAAGCACGGGACACCCGCCAGTGGATAGGGTGAAGTGCAATCTGAGCCATCAGGGTTTGGGGGTCCCCAGGCCTGCGATGAGGCTGGGGTCATGACCCCAGGATAGGCAAAGGTCTTCTCCATGGCTCCCCACCATGGATCCCAATGGAAAAAGAGTCTGTGGTTCCAAACCATTTATTGTCATGGCAGAAAATGGACGTATAAAACAAAACCCTACTTCCCAGGGTGGGCCTGAGATTGAATACCTTTTCCAGGGAGGAATGTCTGGGAAGGGAGTCTTATTGGCAATGCTCTGAGGGCCTCTAGGTACCTCATTAGCATGGAGATCTCAGTCTTGAGCCTACTTTGACCACAGGTCACATCTCTTTTCCTATTGTCTTGGTCTGAGATGTTAGGGATGCCTCATCAACTTGTGGAAGGGCTTGGGGCGCTGCTCTTATGTGACTGATGGCCACAATTCTATGGAGGGACTGTGGCTATGGGACAGGGGCCTGGTGCTGGGGAGCAGGGGAAGCTCCTGCCATGCCCTCAGGGTCTCCAGGGCTTCACAGCCTTTAGCTCAACTGAGGAGTAGGCTACCTCTCACGGTCCTCTGCCCCAGAGAAGATGACTTTATTCTGTAGCTCAGGTCAGCCTTGAAGGAGCCATGTGGTGAAGATGACCTTGGATTTGTGATCCTTCTGCCTCTTCCTCCGGAGTGCTGAGATGATAGAATATAAGTACCATAGCGCCCAGTTTCAATGTAGTGTGCCCTTTGAAACAAAACACGTTTGACGTTGTTGAAATTAGGTATAGCTTTTTTTTCCCTTTTATTGGTTGTGATTTTAGTATTATATCTAAGAATCTTCTGTAAAATTCAATGTTATGAAAGATTATAAATGTTTTCTAATAATATATCATTTGGGGCTGGGAAATAGCTCAGTGATAAGACAGCGTGCTGCTCTTCCAGACAATGAGTTTGGTGTGTCATGACTGCTTGTAACTCTGGTTCTAGGGTATCTGACACCCTCTTTGGCCTCCATGGATGCCTGCACTCACATGTAAATAACCCCACATAAATACATACATATACATACAATTGAAAATAGGGATAGAGAGATTGCTCAGTGGTTAAGAACACTGACTGCTCTTCAGAGGTCCTGAGTTTAGTTCCCAGAACCACATGGTGGCTTGAAACCATCTGTAATGGGACCTGATGCCCTCTTCTGGTGTCTCTGAAGAGAGTGACAATGTTCTCATATACATAAAATAAATAAATAAATCTTAAAACAAAACAAAACAAAACAAAACAAAACAAAAACTCTGGGTGGTAGTGGCACACGCCTTTAATCCCAGCACTCGGGAGGCAGAGGCAGGTGGATTTCTGAGTTCGAGGCCAGCCTGGTCTACAGAGTGAGTTCCAGGACAGCCAGGGCTACACAGAGAAACCCTGTCTCGAAAAACAAAACAAAACAAAACCTTTTTTTAAAAAAAGACTTCTATCAGGGTCTGAAGAGACAGCTTAGTGGTCAGGAATGTATATTCTTCTTGCAGAGGAAGGACCAGGTTCAACTGGTTCCCAGCACCAACACGGGACCATTAAGAACCACCTAAAACTTCAGTTTAAGGACATCTGATTCCCTCTGGCTTCTGAGAGCACTTGCACATAAGTGGTACACATAAACTAACAAAGGTACACACATGCTCAGTGCAACAAGGAAGACTCCCTTCATTGGCAGGGCTTCTCTCTGACCATGTCTGGGAATTCTAAGCCCCACCCCCATGTCACATAGCCTTAGTTAGCTGTAACCCCTCAGCCAATGACCTTTGTCCACTCCCAACCCCCCAAAACCTTACATCCTTGAATCACCCAAAATGAAGTTGATCTGACTTCCTGCAGCTAGTGCCGGTGTGAGTTATTCACCATACATACTCACAGGCCCCTGAACCCCCATTTATCGTCTCTGCTCCCTTTGCCAGCATGGATCATATCTGCTGATGAGGCAGAACCACATATACATAAATAAAAAAATCAAAAGAAAAGCCAGGCGGTGGTGGCACACGCCTGTAATCCCAGCACTTGGGAGGCAGAGGCAGGCAGATTTCTGAGTTCGAGGCCAGCCTGGTCTGCAGAGTGAGCTCCAGGACAGCCAGGGCTACACAGAGAACCCTGCTCGAAAAAACCAAATCCAAAAAATAAAAAATAAATAAAAGAAAAACATGTATTCTTAACTATTACAGTTGGATCTTTGACCCATTTTAACTTAACCTCAAAATATGATTTGAGGAAAGAATTCAACTCTTCTTTTAAATTTGTGGATAAACAGCCATCCCAAAACCATTTATTGAAAGACTATTACTTCCCAACTGTATGCTCTTGCCATCCTTGTTAAAAGCATATGTGGGAATTCTTTGACTGCCACTTCTATCCCATCATCCCATATATGTTCATTTTTTTGTGCCAAGACTGAAGTATCTTGATTATTATTTCTTTTTCTCTTTTTTTAAAGATTTATTTATTTTATGTATATGAGTACACTGTTGCTATCTTCATGCACACCAGAAGAGGGCATTGGATCCCATTACAGATGGTTATGAGCCACCATGTGGTTACTGGGAATTGAACTCAGCACCTCTCGAAGAGCAGCCAATGCTCTTAACCACTGAGCCATCTCTCCAGCCCCTTGATTACCATTTCTTAGTAGGAATTTTTTAAATCGGAAATATAACGACGTCATAGTGCTACACACATATAATGCCAGTGATGGGGAAACAGGAGGAGGAAGTAAACTGTTGTATAGAGTTGGATTGTGTCATGTTAACCAGTCATTTGATTGAAGTACTTATATTATTGCCATCTAATGTTATATCCATGCACTTGGAATTGCCAATAGAATTGTGCAATTCTATTTTTTTTCTGTCTCCTGTCTTTCATTTTTTGGTCCCTTCATACTTGTGTTAAATATATTTTTATGTACTATATTAATTCCTCTGTTGATATTTGTTTGTGAGACAGGCACTCATAGAACCAAGGTTACTTTGTAGCTGAGGTTAGCCTTGACCTTATAACCTTTGTCTTAGTTAGGGTTTTACTGCTGTGAACAGACACCATGACCAATGCAAGTTTTATGAAAGACAACATTTAGCCAGGCAGTGGTGGGGCACGCCTGTAATCCCAGCACTTGGGAGGCAGAGGCAGGCAGATTTCTGAGTTCGAGGCCAGCCTGGTCTACAGAGTGACAGCCAGGACTACACAGAGAAACCCTGTCTCGAAAAAACCAAACCAAAAAAAAAAAAAAAAAAAAAGACAACATTTAATTGGGGTTGGCTTACAGGTTCAGAGGTTCAGTCCATTGTCATCAAGGCAGAAACATGGCAGCATCCAGGCAGGCATGGTGCAAGAGGAGCTGAGAGTTCTACATCTTCATCTGAAGGCTGCTAGTGGAAGACTGACTTCCAGGCAGCCAGGGTGAGGGTCTTAAGCCACCCACAGTGACACACCTACTCCAACAAGGCCACACCTCCTAATAGGGTCACTTCCTGGGCCAATCATATACAAACCATCACAATCTTCCTGTCTCTACTTTCCCAGGGCTGGGATTACAAGAGTGCATCATCATGCTGTCTCTCTTGATTGTTTTAAAGCTTATTTTCATGTGGGGCATTGAGAGAACCTTATACAACCCAGGCTGGCCTCCAACTCCTGATCCTTCTGTCCCCACCTCCAAGGTACTGTGGTTAGGCTTGCGCCACTACATTTCTTTTTAAGATTTATTTATATGACTACACTGTAGCTGTCTTCAGACATACCAGAAGAGGGCATCAGATCCCATTACAGATGGTTGTGAGCCACCATGTGGTTGCTGGGAATTGAACTCAGGACCTCTGGAAGAGCAGTCAGTGCTCTTAACTGCTGAGCCATCTCTCCAGTTCCCCCCCCCTTTTTTTCTTTTTTTTTTTCAAACAGGCTTTTAAAACATATTTTAAGAGTTGTTTTTCTCAATAGGACTGTTAGTATACAGTCCTTTAATTTCAGCACGTGGAAGGCAGAGGGGGGTAGATCTCTATGAGTTCAATGCTAGCCTGGTATTTATAGAAAGTTCCAGGCCAGCCAGGGCTCTATATATATACAGATATAGATATAGATATAGATATAGATATAGATATAGATATAGATATAGATATAGATATAGACATAGACATAGACATAGAAATAGAGACAGAGAGGTAGAGAGATATATGTATATATAGTAATATCTGTGTTCCCACACCCTTTAAAAAAGTTTTCCTAGTCAGTTAAGAAGTAAACTACCAATGCATGAAGTTATCTGCTTTTATTCGTTCATCCACTTATTCATGTAGAGACTGGGTCTGGTGAAGCCCAGGCTGCCCTGGCTCCAGGCTACTCTGGATCCAGGTCTAGTCTTAAACTGCTCTTCCTTCTATCTTCACCTCCCAAGCACTGCCACTGCTTATCCCACACCAACCATTCTCTGCTTTATATTGACTTAATTCTGGTAAAATCCTGTAACTTTGTCTTGTCTCCGGTCTCCCGTTTTGTGCTAATTTTTCATGTTTGTATAAACCTAGCAGTACCTTGGCATAATTATTGCTTTGTAAATGTCCATGGATATTTTTAAAAGATTAATTTATTCACATATTTCATGTATATGAGTGCTCTGTCTTCATGCACACCAGAAGAGGGCATCAGATCCCATTACAGAGGTTTGTGACCCACCAAGCGGTCATTGGGAATAGAACTCAGGACGTCGGGAAGAACAGTCAGGGGTTCTTCACTTTCCTTCAGCCCCATGTCTATGTGTTTTAACACAAGTAAAACAAAGGACAATTGTACTATGATTCCAATTATATGAACCTCCTATAGTAGCTAAATTCATAGATAGAAAGAATGGTTGCCAGTGGGCTTAGCACCTAAAAGCACTGGCTGGTCTTCCAGAGGACAAGGGTTCAAGTCCCAGCACTCACATGGTGGCTTTCAAGTGTCTGTAACTCCAGTCTCAGAGTTCCAACATCTTCCTGTGGCATACATGTGGTACACAGACATGCACTCGGAACATTTATACACAAAATAAAATAATACAAATAATAAGGAACTTTGTATTCTTTATTATTTGGCAGGGTCTGGGCTACGGAGGACACGGGCATAGCACTGGAGGGATGTATAATCTCAGCTACGGAGGACAATGACATAGCACTGGAGGGATGCATAATCTCAGCTACAGAGGACACGGGCATAGCACTGGAGGGATGCATAATCTCAGCTATGGAGGACACTGACATAGCACTGGAGGGATGTATAATCTCAGCTACGGAGGACACGGGCATAGCACTGGAGGGATGTATAATCTCAGCTATGGAGGACACGGGCATAGCACTGGAGGGATGTATAATCTCAGCTACGGAGGACACGGGCATAGCACTGGAGGGATGTATAATCTCAGCTACGGAGGACACGGGCATAGCACTGGAGGGATGTATAATCTCAGCTATGGAGGACACGGGCACAGCACTGGAGGGATGCATAATCTCAGCTACGGAGGACACTGACATAGCACTGGAGGGATGCATAATCTCAGCTAGAGAAGGTGAAAAGATTCTGAAGATGATTCGGGCATAAAGGTCCACACCTTTAATCCCAGCACCTTGGTGGCAGAGGCAGGCCGTCTCTATAAATTCATGGCCAGAGCAATTTACAAAGTGAGTTCCAGGACAGCCAAAGCTATATAGGGAGATCCTGTTTTGAAAAAACTAACAATTCTGGAGGTAGATGATGGGGGTGGGGCGGCTACATAATGAGGATGCATTCAGTGAAACAGAGTTCTACCCTCCAAATGCCTAGACATCAGCATTCATTCTTGTAATCCCAATATGAAGGAGACTGAGGCAGGAAGATCTAAAGGCCAGCTTGGACAACATGAGGAGACTGACCCTCTTTCAAAAACAAACAAACAAAAACAAAAAATACCCAAAACCACTTAAATGTTAAGTGATGCAATTTTTGTTGTTGTTTTTTTTGTTTTGTTTTGTTTTTTGAGACAGGGTTTCTCCGTGTAGTCCTGGCTGTCCTGGAACTCACTCTGGTCAGGCTGGCCTCGAACTCAGAAATCCGCCTGCCTCTGCCTCCCAAGTGCTGGGATTACAGGCGTGCGCCACCACCGCCCGGCTAAGTGATGCAATTTTTAAAGTATTTATTTAATTATTTTTATTATATTACATCTATGAGTTTTTAACTGCATATATGCCTGTGGATCGTGTTTGTTCATGGTATCCACAGAAGCCAGAAGAGGGCCCTGGATTTCCTAGGACTAGAATTTAGGGCTCATATGACCATGAGCAGCCTTGTGGGTGCAGCAAATCAAACCTGAGTCCTTTGAAAAACCAGCCAGGACTCTTACTGGTTTTGGTTTTGTTGTTGTTTGTTTAGTTTTTGTTTGAGACATGATCTCCCTGTATAGCCCTTGATGTCCTGGAACTCACAATATAGACCACACTGACCTAGAACTCACAGAGACCCACCTGTCTTTGCCTCCTAAGTACTGAGATTATAGTACATGCCCCACAGTTGGCTGGGCCAATCAGTGCTCTTAACTGTTGGTGTGTGTGTTAGTCAGGGTTCTCTGGAGTCACAGAATGAATGGAATGTCTCTCTATATTGAGGGAATTTCTTTTTTTTTTTTTTTTTTTTTAATTTTATTTTCTATATTCTATGTTTACATTCCAAAGGCTTTCCCCTTTCCCAGTTCCCACCCACCATAGTTCCCATAGTTCTTCTCCCCCCCATCTGTTCCCCAATAATTCCCCCTCCCCCCTCGGTTTCTTTACTAAACTGGAAGCAATCTTTACAGGCCCAGGGTCCTCTCCTTTCTTCTTCTTGGGAATCATTTGACTTGCTATTTGTGTCTTGAGTATTTAGGGCTTCTGGGCTCATTAATATCCACTTATCAGTGATTGCATTTCAGGTGCATTCTTTTGTGATTGGGTTAATTCACTCAGGATGATATTTTCCAGGTCTAACCATTTACCTACAAATTGCATGAATTCATTATTTTTAATTGCTGTGTAGTATTCCATTGTATAAATATACCACATTTTCTGTATCCATTCCTCCTTTGAGGGATATTTGGGCTGCTTCCAATTTCTGGCTATTATAAACAAGGCTGCTATAAACATAGTGGAGCATGTGTCCTTATTGCATGCAGGGGAATCCTCTGGGTATATGCCCAGGAGTGGTATGCCAGGGTCCTCTGGAAGTAACATGCCCAATTTTCTGAGGAACCGCCAAACTGATTTCCAGAGCGGTTTTACCATTTTGCAATCCCACCAACAGTGGAGGAGTGTTCCTCTTTCTCCACATCCTCGCCAGCACTTGTTGTCTCTTGAGTTTTTAATCTTAGCCATTCTGACTGGTGTGAGGTGGAATCTCAGGGTTGTTTTGATTTGCATTTCCCTGATGACTAATGATGTTGAACATCTTTTAAGGTGTTTCTCGGCCATCCGAATTTCTTCTGGTGAGAATTCTTTGTTTAGCTCTGTGCCCCATTTTTTGATAGGGTTATTTGGTTCTTTGCGGTCTAACTTCTTGAGTTCTTTGTATATATTGGATATTAGCCCTCTGTCGGATGTGGGGTTGGTGAAGATCTTTTCCCACTTTGTTGGTTGCCGTTTTGTCCTTCTGACAGTGTCCTTTGCTTTGCAGAAACTTTGTAATTTTATGAGGTCCCATTTGTCGATTCTTGATCTTAGAGCATAAGCTATTGGTGTTCTGTTCAGGAACTTTTCCCCTGTGCCCAAGTCCTCCAGGGTCTTCCCAAGTTTCTTTTCTAATAGTTTCAGTGTGTCTGGTTTTATGTGGAGGTCCTTGATCCACTTGGAGTTGATCTTAGTACAAGGAGATAAGAGTGGGTCAATTCGCATTCTTCTGCATGTTGACCTCCAGTTGAACCAGCACCATTTGTTGAAAAGGCTATCTTTTTTCCACCGGATGGTTGTGGCTCCTTTATCAAAGATCAAGTGACCATAAGTCTGTGGGTTAATTTCTGGGTCTTCAATCCTATTCCATTGATCTACCTGCCTGTTGCTGTACCAATACCATGCAGTTTTTAACACAATTGCTCTGTAGTACTGCTTGAGGTCAGGGATATTGATTCCCCCAGAAGTCCTTTTATTGTTGAGAATAGTTTTAGCTATCCTGGGTTTTTTGTTGCTCCAGATGAATTTGAGAATTGCTCTTTCTAGATCTATGAAGAATTGATTTGGGATTTTGATGGGGATTGCATTGAATCTGTAGATTGCTTTTGGCAAGATGGCCATTTTTACTATATTGATCCTGCCAATCCAGGAGCAAGAAATATTTTTCCATCTCCTGAGGTCTTCTTCGATTTCTTTCTTCAGGGACTTGAAGTTCCTGTCATACAGATCTTTCACTTGTTTGGTTAGAGTTACGCCAAGGTACTTTATGTTGTTTGTGGCTATTGTGAAGGGTGTTATTTCCCTAACTTCTTTCTCAGCCTGCTTGTCCTTTGAGTACAAGAAGGCTACTGATTTGCTTGAGTTAATTTTATAACCAGCCACGTTGCTGAAGTTGTTTATCAGCTGTAGAAGTTCTCTGGTGGAGTTTTTTGGATCGCTTAAGTAGACTATCATATCATCTGCAAATAATGATACTTTGACTTCTTCCTTTCCAATTTGTATCCCTTTGACTTCCTTATGTTGTCTGATTGCTCTCGCTAGAACTTCAAGTACTATATTGAAAAGATATGGAGAGAGAGGACAGCCTTGTCTAGTCCCTGATTTTAGTGGAATTGCTTCAAGTTTCTCTCCATTTATTTTGATGTTGGCTACTGGTTTGCTGTAGATTGCTTTTACTATGTTTAGGTATGGGCCTTGAATTCCTGCTCTTTCCAAGACTTTTAGCATGAAAGGATGCTGAATTTTGTCAAATGCTTTTTCAGCATCTAATGAGATGACCATGTGGTTTTTTTCTTTTAGTTTGTTTATGTAGTGGATTACATTGATGGATTTCCGTATATTGAACCATCCCTGCATTCCTGGAATGAAGCCTACTTGATCATGGTGAATGATCGTTTTGATATGCTCTTGGATTCGGTTGGCAAGGATTTTATTTAGTATTTTTGCATCTATATTCATAAGAGAAATTGGCCTGTAGTTCTCTTTCTTTGTTGGATCTTTTTGTGGTTTAGGTATCAGCGTAATTGTGGTTTCGAAGAATGAGTTGGGCAGTGTCCCTTCTGTCTCTATTTTGTGGAATAGTTTGAAGAGTATTGGTGTTAAGTCTTCTTTGAAGGTCTGGTAGAATTCTGCACTAAAACCATCTGGTCCCGTACTTTTTTTGGTTGGGAGGCTTTCTATAACCCCTTCTATTTCTTTAAGGGTTATGGGACTGTTTAGCTGGTCTACTTGATGCTGATTTAATTTTGGTATTTGGTATCTGTCTAGGAAATTGTCCATTTCCTCCAGATTCTCCAGTTGTTTTGAGTATAGGCCTTTGTAGTAGGATCTGATGATCTTTTGAATTTCCTCTGTTTCTGTTGTTATATCCCCCTTTTCATTTTTAATTTTGTTAATTTGGATACTATCTCTGTGCCCTTTGGTTAGTCTAGCTAAGGGCTTATCTATCTTGTTGATTTTCTCGAAGAACCAGCTCTTGGTTTTGTTGATTCTTTGTATGGTTCTCTTTGTTTCTGCTTGATTGATTTCAGCCCTTAGTTTGATGATTTCCTCTCTTCTACTCCTCCTGGGTGAGTTAGCTTCTTTTTGTTCCAGCGCCTTCAGGTGTGCTGTTAAGTTGCTAGTGTATGCTCTTTCCAGTTTCTTTTTGGAGGCACTCAGGGCTATGAGTTTTCCTCTTAGCACTGCTTTCATTGTATCCCAGAGATTTGGGTAGGTCGTACCTTCATTTTCATTGAAGTCTAAAAAGTCTTTGATTTCTTTCTTTATTTCTTCCTTGACCAGGGTGTCATTGAGTAGAGTATTGTTCAGTTTCCATGTGTATGTGGGCTTTCTGTAGTTCTTCTTGCTATTGAAGACCACTTTTACTCCATAGTGATCCGATAGGAGACATGGGATTAGTTCGGTCTTCTTGTATTTGTTGAGGTCTGTCTTGTGACCAATTATATGATCAATTTTTGAGAAGGTACCGTGCGGTGCTGAGAAAAAGGTATACTCTTTTGTTTTAGGATGGAATGTTCTATATATATCTGTTAAATCCAATTGGTCCAAAGCTTCAATTAGTTTCACTGTGTCCCTGTTTAGTTTCTGCTTTCCTGATCGGTCCATTGAGGAGAGTGGAGTGTTGAAGTCACCTACAATCATTGTGTTAGGTGCGATGTGTGCTTTAAGCTTTAGTAAAGTTTCTTTTACGAATGAGGGTGCCCTTGCATTTGGTGCATAGATGTTCAGTATTGAGAATTCTTCTTGGTGGATTTTCCCTTTGACAAGCAGGAAGTGACCTTCTGTGTCTCTTTTGATGACTTTAGGTTGAAAGTCGATTTTATCTGATATTAGAATGGCTACTCCAGCTTGTTTCCTGGGACCATTTGCTTGTAGTACTGTCTTCCAGCCTTTTACTCTAAGGAGGTGTTTGTCTTTGACACTGAGATGTGTTTCCTGTATGCAGCAAAATGTAGGGTCCTGTTTCCGTATCCAGTCTGTTAGTCTGTGTCTTTTGATTGGGGAATTGAGTCCATTGATATTAAGAGATATTAAGGAATAGTAATTATTACTTCCTGACATTTTGGGAATTGTTATTATTATTTGTATTTGAGTGGTTCTCTTCTTTTGGGTTGGATGAGATGGGGTTTCTATCTTGTTTCTTCTGGGGTGTTGTTTCCCCCCTTGTGTTGGTATTTTTCCCCTATTATCCTTTGTAGGGCTGGGTTTGTAGATAAGTATCTTGCAAATTTGGTTTTGTCGTGGAATATCTTGGTTTCCCCATCTATGGCAATTGAGAGTTTCGCTGGGTATAGTAGTCTTGGCTGAAGTTTGTGTTCTCTTAGGGTCTGCATAAGGTCTGCCCAGGATCTTCTAGCTTTCATGGTCTCAGGTGAGAAGTCTGGTGTAATTCTGATAGGTCTTCCTTTATATGTTATTTGTCCTTTTTCTCTTACTGCCTTTAATATTCTTTCTTTGTTTAGTACATTTGGGGTTTTGACTATTATGTGACGGGAAGTATTTCTGTTCTGGTCCAGTCTATTTGGGGTTCTAAAGGCTTCTTGTATATTCATGGGCATCTCTCTCTTTAGGTTGGGGAAATTTTCTTCCATAATTTTGTAGAAGATATTTGCTGGCCCTTTAAGTTGTAGATCTTCATTCTCATCTATCCCTATAATCCTTAGGTTTGGTCTTCTCATTGTGTCCTGGATTTCCTGAATGTTTTGGGTTACCAGCTTTTTGCATTTTGCATTTTCTTTAATTGTTGAATCCATGGTTCCTATGGTATCTTCAGCATCTGAGATTCTGTCTTCTATCTCTTGTATTCTATTGTTGATATTTGCATCTATGACTCCTGATTTCTTCCCAAGGTTTTCTATTTCCAACATTGTCTCCCTTTGCGATTGCTTAGTTGTTTCTACTTCTGTTTTTAGATTTTGTATGGTTTTGCTCAGATCTTTCAGTTGCTTGTTTGTGTTTTCCTGTAATTCTTTAAGGGATTTTTGTGTTTCCTCCTTTATGACTTCTACTCGTTGACCCATGTTCTCTTGTATTTCTTTGGGTGATTTTTGTTTCTCCCCCTTATTGGGATTCACTTTTTGCTCTATATTCTCCTGGATTTCTTTAAGTGATTTTTGTGTCTGCCTTGTATGGGCTTCTAGTTTTTGATCTATTTTCTCCTCTATTACTTTAAGAAATTTATCTAAGTGATCCTCAATCTGCATCTTTACCAGTGATTTTAGATCTGAGTCTTGTTTTTCTGGTGTGTTGAGATATCTGGGATTTAATTGTGTTTGTCTTGCAATGGCTTCTAGCTTTTGATCTATTTTCTCATGTATTACTTTAAGAGATTTATCTAAGTGTTCCTCTATCAGCATCCTGACCAGTGATTTTAGATCTGAGTCTTGTTTTTCTGGTGTTTCGGGGTATCCAATATTTATTGCTGTTGGGGAACTGGGTTCGGATGCCGCCATATTGCCTTGATTTTTGTTAGTAGCGATCTTACGTTTGCCTTTTGCCATCTGGTTAACTCTGGTGTTAGTTGGTCCTGTAGATACTAGCTGGTGCTTGACCCTCCTGTGGGGTTGTAAGGCTATTTCCCAGTGACTGGGATACCTGAATCACTGTCCTGCGGGGCTCTTGCTCACAGATTGCTGACAGGTGGCCTGAGTCCCCCGAGGTCTTAACCTCAGGATATCCCAGGTATTTGGTTCCGCCTGTTGGGCGGCTGCTCTGCACTGCTCCTGCTCAGGGTTCGCTGTCTGATATCCTGTTTCCCCAGGGGTCTTAAAGTTGGGATATCTCAGTTATCTGGTTCCGCCTGCTGGTCCCAAGCTGCTGGGAAGCTGGCTGGGTCCGGTTTCCAGCTTCCCTGCCACTGGCTGGATGGGAGGCTGGTTCGGCCTCCGGCTGGGTCTGGGTACCTGGCACACTGGCTGACTCTGGCTTCCTCACCACCAGCTGGACGGGAAGCTGCAGGCAATATGGCAGCTGCCTGCAGGGAGCTCGGGGTCCGCCCCGCGCGCGAGTGCAGAGTGCACCCGCTATTCTGTGCCCAATTCCCACTCCAGGCCTGAGTCCCCGAAGGTCTTAAGCTCGGGCTGTGTCGGGTACCTGGTTCTGCCGCCGCCGCCGGATGGTTCTGAGCACCTGGGACGCTGGGTGACCCTCCGGCTTCCCCACCGCCAGCTGGGCGGGAAGCTGCAGGCAATATGGCAGCTGCCTGCAGGGAGCTCGGGGTCCGCCCCGCGCGCGAGTGCAGAGTGCACCCGCTATTCTGTGCCCAATTCCCACTCCAGGCCTGAGTCCCCGAAGGTCTTAAGCTCGGGCTGTGTCGGGTACCTGGTTCTGCCGCCGCCGCCGGATGGTTCTGAGCACCTGGGACGCTGGGTGACCCTCTGGCTTCCCCACCGCCAGCTGGGCGGGAAGCTGCAGGCAATATGGCAGCTGCCTGCAGGGAGCTCGGGGTCCGCCCCGCGCGCGAGTGCAGAGTGCACCCGCTATTCTGTGCCCAATTCCCACTCCAGGCCTGAGTCCCCGAAGGTCTTAAGCTCGGGCTGTGTCGGGTACCTGGTTCTGCCGCCGCCGCCGGATGGTTCTGAGCACCTGGCACGCTGGGTGACCCTCCGGCTTCCCCACCACCAGCTGGGCGGGAAGCTGCAGGCAATATATCGAGGGAATTTCTTGTGATGACTTACAGTCCAACTAACCCAACACTGGTCAGCTGTGACTGGGAAGTCCAAGAATCTAGTAGTTGTTCAGTCCCTCGAGGCTAGTTGTTTCAGCTGGTCTTCTGTAGAAGTAGGTTCCAACAGATGTGCTGGCTAGTAAGTGCAACCAGGCAAAGAAAAGTGAATTTCCCTTCTTCCAGGGTCCTTATGTAGGCCACCCAAACCAAACAAGCACTGATCTTAGTTAAGCAAGAACATTTATTGAACACATCTGAATACTGGATGTCCAGGACCACAGAAGGGAAAAACCCAATTACATTGTCAGTCTGTTCTCAGGGTAGACTTTTATATGGAGCAAGAGTTTCAAGAGTTTAAAGGGCAAGGAGCGGAGCAGTTGGCTTTCTGGGCAAAGCATCATCAGCGAACCTTTAGGCTGATGGGTTCTAAGTAAGGTAAGGGGGTTGGTGGATGGGGGGTGAACAGGGGAGTTTCAGAGCATTGAGATAACAGAGCATGAGTATTATAATCATAAGTTTTTGGCTTATTAGCAGCATTCTTCAGTGTCAGCCAAAAAAACTATAGTGAGCTCATACATAGGTGCAGGGAGGGCTGCCTGGCCGTCAGCTCTGACTCGATAGCTTAGATATAACAGTTCATATTGAGCTTTGGTTTGGTGGGTCCTACATAAGGCTTTGTGGAATGTCTTAAGATTAGCAAACCTCATACATAACATTCAGACCATACAGAACAAAACAGGGCGTGTGGTCAGCATGCCCTTGAGCCGGGCCGCTTCTCTGTGTCAGTGACTGGCAGGCATGTTACAGCAACAACATGAAATAGCTGACAGGCAAGGAACTAAAAGGCCACAGCTATTCTTGGGCAACGGTGTGTGTGTGTGTGTGTGTGTGTGTGTGAGACCACAACAGTGTTTTGCCTGTCTGCAGGTATATATAGCATGTACATGCCCAGTGCCCAGAAGAGGCATCTTCCATCTCTTTTTGGCCATTTTCGATCAGTACGGCTGGTCACCCCGTTTTCATTACCGTCTTGCCAGTTGGTCTCTTTCCTCAGGAGAGTCACTGGGGCCTGCTTCAGGCTCTGCCTTCACGGTAGTCTGATCTTTCCTCACAGAGGTGCCGCTTTGTGCATGTGTGTTTGGTTTGGGGAACCCAAGACAAGGGGCTGAGGTGCATATTTTACACATCAAAGCCGACCTGGCCTCCAGGTTCTCCCAGCATCCCTCAGTCCCTACCTGGCATACCCTGCCCCCAACCCTGAACCGTCCAGCCCAGGGGCTGCGCTGCCCTTCCCCCAGAGGCTCTTCCCTATAAACTAAATGTTTTCCTCTCTTCTCTCTCCTCCTTCTCTCTCTTCTCTGTCTGCATGCACTTCCTTTCTCTTCCCCCCCTTCCCATTTCTCTCTCCCCAATACATCTTCCCTGGCCTCAGTCTTGGGGCCAGTAAACTTAGCAACCAGAGAGCAGCTTCCCAATAAACCTGCATTTAATATAATGTAATCTATCTTGAATTGGCTCATTTTACCTGCAGAGAAATAACCTATCAATGCATGACACTATTCCCGGGAGACTGAAGAAACATCAACTGTCCCCATATAGGGACAAAGCAAGGATTCCATTTCAGTGCCTCTTGGTGAGTCGTTGAGTTTTACTGGCGTTGCCGGCGGTATATACATGGGTGAGGGGCTCCTTGCAGGAGCAGGGATGATTCTAAGACAGCTGTATCCCCAGAACCCATCCCAGCATGATTGACAGCTCACCAAAGCAGGGAACCTGGAGCACACTGCACAGCTGCAGGAGCTCACTGGCTTGGACAGTGCCCTTTCAGGAGCCCCCGCAGGTCTGAGCCTCTTCCAGGCGGTCCCACTAGTCTGGGAGTCTCTGAGCAGTCCTTATAGTTTCCTATATGCTTGGGGAGGGAGAGGTCTAGTGAGTCTGATCCATTTCAGGGACTTCCTGAAGCTATTTTGAGTTGTTTGGCGAGCCTAATAGGCTTCCCTGCAGGATGGAAGGTTTCATCTCTCTTGAGAGCAATCTGTGTCTCACTGAGCTTCGCTCCAAGACGGACAGCTTTACCTTGGAGGAAATTGCTGCGAAACAGCTCTTCTCGTGGCTTATCTTTATCTCTACTGTGTGCTTTGCTCTTTGTCAATTTTTCCAGAGTGTTCAGCAGAGAATCTGCTTCTTTTCTTTTATCTGAGTCAGCTCCTCCTTAGTGTCCCGAAGGTCATGGCCGGTTGTCCACTCCAAGAACTGAAGCCACTTTTGTCCCTTCCGGAGGTGTTTCCTGATGCGTGCTGGCATTCAGTGGGAGTGTCGGCATCAACAGGAGGAGGAGTGTGTGCTGGAGAACTATTACGTCCTGTCCCATGAACGCTAATCCAAGTCAAATGAGGAACTGCACATTCCCGCTGTGGATCCTTTTGCAGGACTTCCCCTGAGTACCGCGCTTTCCAACAGCGGACAGTCTCAAACCCCCAAAGCACCCGACATCACAGAGAGTGTGTGCGCCAGCACACAAAGAATGAGGCAGGGGAGGGACAGGGAGCTTGCAGGGAACTGTTGAAACATTTTAATAAATGTAGTCTTTAAAGAGACAAACCTCGCCAGGCAGTGGTGGCGCACGCCTGTAATCCCAGCACTTGGGAGGCAGAGGCAGGCAGTGGATTTCTGAGTTTGAGGCCAGAGTGAGTTCCAGGACAGCCAGGGCTACACCCTCTCTCTAAAACCCAAAATAAAAGAGAGGGGGCAAAGGGGAGCAGTGGGGAGGGGAGCTGAAGACCTGATTATAAATCTGTAGATACTTTGGTGGGCTCAAAATTCTTCTCAGCCCCTGCCAGGTTTGACTGCTCTTCACTAATTGGTGCTGATTGGTTCTGTTCTTCAACCTATTTGAATGACCACATTAAACAAATCTGGGCCCAATTGGACCCATCTTGCCCCAGATGGCATCCTGTAACTCTGAGCTTGGGTGGTGGAGGATACACAGGTGCCTGAGAATTCAGTGGAGGAACGCTCCCTTGACCACAGGGTTTGCAGAGGGGACTCTTTCCTGCCCCAGCCTCCAAGATTTCATGCCTTGGTGATGACAGGAATTTCTTCCTGACACAGCCACTCCTCACTTCACGTCAGAGACCCTGTTCCACAAGCTTGGAAAATGGTGACCCTTCTCAGACCTGCAGACCTGCTCTGCCAAGGGTGGCTTTGATGGCTCCTGATGTTTTTTGAAGCTTCGAACTCTAGCACTTCTCAGAGGTGTACAGATTCGTGGGTTCATCTTGAATTGACAATAAAGTTCCTCCAGTCTGCCACCTGAACGCCTGCCTGCTCTGCTCTTGGAGTAGGGTGGGACGAGAACCCGGCTGGCCAAAGGGCCAACCTCCTTTGTTTCGCACCAAATCTCCAGCAGTCAGATTACTATCTAAAGCCTGCCCTGCTTTATTCTGTCACCCTTTCCGCTGGGCATTTCCTTCCTTAACATACTGAATACCGTGTTAACATATAACACTGAACACAGCGTATGCACAGAACAACCCACAACATACTGAACACCATGTTAACATTAACACTGACCATAGTGTATGCACAGAGCAACCCACAACTTTGCCTCTGTCAGATTCTTGAGCCGGGAGTGTTGAGAATCCCAGTAACACACTTGACTTTACCGTGCACGTCTTGTCACGCTGGTAACATCGCTAGCCATTTCCGTTGGTGATAAAGTTCCCTATAAAGCTTAAAACTGCAGCTATAGATTTGGGGAGGGGGACTCACAAGAAAAGAGAAGAAATGAGATTCAATTCTGAGTCACCTGCTCCATAGATAAGGTGAGCTGCAGGAGGTCAGCAACACACTACCATCCCGTCTCCATCTTCTCACAAAGATCCCTCCAATTTAGACTTTTTGTTGTTGAACAGATGGGTGGCCCGCATATCATCTTCTTGTTTGAGCCTTCTGTAAGAGCAGCAAATGCTCTTAACTGTTCAGATCTCTATCTCTGTCTCCCTTTTTTGTCTCTGTCTGTCTGTCTGTCTGTCTGTGTGTGTGTGTCTGTCTCTCTGTCTCTGTCTCTCTTTCTTTCTGAGTCAGGGTTTCTCTGTGTAGTCCTGACTGTCCTGGAACTCACTATATAGATTAGACTGGCCTTGAACTCACAAAGATCTGCCTGTCTCTAACTCCCAAATGATGGGATTAAAGGTGTGTTCCACCACACCCTGCCCCTCACCTATCTTACTGAGCTTCATCTCCTCATCCAGGAAGTGGGTCTCCAGGAAGTCACAAGGATGGAAGGCGTTGGTCTGTGCAGGCAGAACCCAGTACATGAAAATCCAAAAGAGCCTGATGCAGGTTCTGTTTTAGGGATGTGGCTTGAGTGGGTACAACTGGGAATAAATGGGTCAAACACTTATTTCTAGGCTTCTGTACATTCTGGAAGAGTGTATGGCCTCTCTGCTGGTTCTTCATCTTAGGGCGTTGTCTGGTACCTTTAGATTTCTCCACCAACTTCTGGAAGAAGAGGCTCATGCCCCATTGGTTGATTCTGGAAGCTGGAGGTGGTGAGAAGAGGGTTTTGGAGGTTGCAATTGGAGAATCCGGAGAGATATTGGAAATTAAAATGGCAGGAGTGCCTTGCTCAGTGTGGAAGCACAGTCTGTAATCTCAGTACTTGGGAGATGGGGGAATAGGAATCAGGAATTCTAGGACAAGCTGGCACATGACACTAAGTCTCAAATACGAAAACAAAACAAAAAAACAAAAACAAAAAAAAAAAAACAAAACAGGCCAGGGATGGTGGTGCATGTCTTTCTTTAATCCCAGCACTTGAGAGGCAGAGGCAGGTGGATCTCTGTGAGTTGGAGGCCAGCCTGGTCTACATATCAAGTTACAGGACAACCAGGGCTACATAGTAACACCCTGTCTCAAAAAAAAAAAAAAGTATGTTTAAAAGAATTTTTATAACTTGCAGCTTCCTTCATACTGGTTTGATCATATATGACTTTCTATGATGCAAATCAAGAGGCCTAGCAAGATGCGATGGCTTATGCCTGGGGTCTCAGCATTTGGCTGGCTGAGGTGGGATCTCTATGCAGGCTACACAGTGAACTCCAACCACAGCTGACTAGTGAGACCCTGTGACAGGAGAAAGAACTCTAGCTTCACCTGAGCAGAGGCCTCTGCGGCAAGCTCCTTAGCTGCTGCAGCGGTCATGTGGGCTGCGTCCTGCTGTCGCCGACAGTTTGTATGTGTAAAGGTCCCAGAGTGTCAAGAGTTCTACATCCTGCTGTGGGGTCAGAGAAACTCAGAAGAAGTAAGTTATTTTTGAGGGTATAAGCCCACAGATAAACACCGTGGAAAGTGGGGATGTTAAACACGAAGGCTGTCTCTTCACTGGAAGAGATGTGCGCCCCTGTTTTCCACCCAGAAGGCTGGGGGTTAATGTGAATAGCCTGAAGATCTGTGCTAGCCATAGGCCCAGGACATACTGGAGTCTTCCAGACCATCATGTTTCTCTCAAGCCCTCTCTCCCTAGACCTTTGTCTTTTGCTTTGCTTCTCAGTCAATAGACTCCATCTTTGGGGGAGAAGCCACATGGTCTTTAGAGCCTCCTTATAGGAATGATGGAAACCATAGCAGATCCTAGGCCTTTAAACTATAGAACCCATCCATGGTAAAGGTCACATGTACTTTGCAAAAGAGTTTCAATGTGGTATACCTTAAGGTTTATTGTGTACATGGAGTTGAAATATTTTTTTCCTTGATTTTTTTTTTTTTTTTTGAGACAGGATTTCTCTGTATAGTTTTGGCTGTCCTGGAACTCACTGTGTAGACCAGGCTGGCCTTAAACTCACAGAGATCTACCTGCCTCTGCCTCCCAAGTGCTGGGATTAAAGGCATGTGCCACCACCACCTGGCTGCTTTTGAATTTTTACTGCATTCATTTGGGGTCGGGGATAGGCGTGCTGTCAAAGGACAACTGGCAGTCTATCAAACTTGAACCTTAGCAGACTCCTGCTTGCTTTTGGAATGTCTTCTGGGTTTAAGATCATTTTGTCACCAGCTCGCTATCAGCCACATGATGATGAGGACATTAAAAGCCTCATAGACAACATCATAAAGTAAGGATTTACGTTATACAGAACAGGAACAATTCAGAAGTTTAAAATAATATCCAAGCACAGTGGCTGCCTAATTTAGTTTCTTTTGCCGCAATGAAACACTATCACCAAAACCAAGCTGGGGAAGAAAGGGTTTGTTTGGTTTACATTTCCACATCATAGACCACCAATCAAAGGAAACCAGGACAGGAATTCAGGCAGGGCAGGAACATGAGGCAGGAGCTAATGCAGAGGCCGTAGAGGGGTGCGGCTGACTGGCTTGTTCCTCCTGACTTGCTCAGCCTGCTTTCTTTCTTTCTTTCTTTCTTTCTTTCTTTTTTTAACTTATTTATTTTTATTTTTTATTATTGGATATATTCTATAATTACAATTCATTTCCCTTTTTCTGGTTCCCCACCCCCCAAAGGTCCCACATGCCCTTTTCCCTCCCCCTGCTCCCTCACCCACCCCTTCCCACTTCCCTGTTCTTGTATTCCCCTATACTGATGCTTTGATCTCAGCCTGCTTTCTTAAAAAACTCAGGACCACCTGCCCAAGGGTGGCACCAACCCACAAGGGACTGGGCCTTCTCCCATCAATCGCTAATTAAGAAAATACCTTACAGGCTTACCTACAGCCTGCCCGGAAGAATCATTTTCTCAGCTGAGCTTTCCTCCTCTCGGATAGCTCCAGTTTGTGTCAAGTTGAAATAAGCCTAGTCAGCACAGTGGCTCACTCCCGAGGTCTCCTCATGTGGGAGGCGGGGCCGAGAAGACTGCTGACTTTCCGGCCAGTCTGGACCAGAATAATACTTTGCCTCAAGAGAAAGTTTAAAACAACAATCAGCCTGACCAAATGACTCAGTAGATAAACTGTTGTTGCAGAGAACCTGAGGGTGGCTCCCAGCACCCACGTGAGTGCTCACAACTCCCTGTAGCTCCACTTCCAGGGTATCTGACTCTCTCTTCTGCCCTCGGTGGTTATCAGGCATGCACGTGGTGCACAGACATGTGTGCAGGCAAACACTCATGCACATAAGACTTTTTTTTTAAAGGTAAGGTAAGAAAGTTGTCTCTCTGCCTAACGCGGTGACAGTGTGGGTGGATACATTGCCAACAGAGGAGCAAAGATCTGGGTGGTCACCTCAGTTTGTCACAGGCTTTTTGGACTCATGACACTGCATTTTTTTTAAAACTAACATTTCTTGCCAGGACAGTAGGAGTGTCTTGCTAGAAGACCTCTCTATGTCTAATTGGTCCCTCTGAATCTCAATGAAGTCATAGAGGTCATAGATAGCTCAAACCAGCCTTGAAATCTCCATCTTCCTGTGTGCTAATGTTATAGACATGCATTGCCACTCCTGGCTTGTGGAAACCATTTCTCTGAAAATTAATTTACTAATTAATTGATCCCACCTGTGTGTTTGTGCGTGCGTCGTGGGTAGATGACAACTTGCAGGATTCAGTTCTCTCCCTCTATCCTGTGGGTCTCAGGTCAGGCCTGGGGGCAAGTGCCCTTTCTCCCTCAGCCATCTCAGGAGTGTGTGTATGTGTGTGTGTGTGTGTGTGTGTGTGTGTGTGTGTGTTGGATGCGCGTGTTTGTCTGTATGCACTTGCAGGCATACACAGCACTCACAGCTTTTAACATGGGTTCTGGGGATTCAAACTCAGGTCCTCCTGCTTGCCGGCATGCAGTCTCCTGCGCCAAGCCATCTCCTAGCCCTCACCTGAGCCACTTCTAAGTGCACAGTTCGTTACTGTTAGGAATATTCATATTGTTGCACAACAGATCTCCAGAACGTGTTCACCTTGCCAAGCAGCAACCCCACCCACACTGAACAGACCGTTCCTCCTCTCCACCCCCTGGCAACCCCTGTCCTACTTTCCGTTTCCAGGCGTTTACTTTGCCATTAATGGAATCATATAGTATTTACCTTTTTGTGACTGGCTTATTTCACTTAGGAAAATGTCTTCAAAGGTCATATGTTATAGCATTTGTCAATTTCCTTCCTTTCTGACACTGAATATCCCATTGTGTGACTGTGGCCCATTTGTTTACTCACTTATCCCTTGATGGACATTTGGATTGTGTTCTGCCTCCTGGCTATTGTGGGCAGCCCTGCTGGGAACATGGTGTGAACAGGATCTGCCCGGGACCCTGTGTTCAGTCCTGTCAGCTATAGATCCAGAAGGAGATGGCTCGGCCATATGCTCATTCTGTCTTTAGCTTTTAAATGTCAAATGAATATTGGTTTTCGGTCAGGTCAGGTCTCACTATGTAGCCCAAGCTGGTCTAGAACTGAGATCTTTCTGCCTCTGACTCCTGACTACTAGGATGGCAGGCATGTGACCCAGCAGCCAGGTGTGCATGTAGCTTTGGAAGAATTTACATATTGTTTCCACAGCAGCTGAGAAGATTACAGCCCATCAAGAGTCCGGGAGGACAGGACAGCTATCTTTCCTTGGTCATAGCAGTTGCTATTTTCTGTTATTTTGATAGTGACTGCCCTAAAGGATGTTTTGTTTATTCTGACTTTCTTTTCCTTTCTCTTTTTCTTTCTTTCTTTTTCTTCTCTTTTTTCTCTTTTTGAAATTTTATTTTTTATTTATTTTATGTATGAGTACCCTTTCACTGTCTTCAGACACACTAGAGGAGGACATTTGATCCCATTACGGATGGTTGTGAGCCACCATGTGGTTGCTGGGAATTGAACTCAGGACCTCCTGAAGAGTTAGTCAGTGCTCTTAACCACTGAGCCATCTCTCCAGCGGCCTCTTTTTTGTCTCACTATGGAACTGAACATAGGCTAATCTGGTTAAATAAGTTGCTATATAACCAGGCTAGTCTAGAACTTACTGTATAACTCAGGCTGGGTCTGGAACTTGTAACAACAGAGATTTCTGTTTGTGCCTCCTGAGTGCTTGGATTATAGGTGTGCACTGTCACATGTGGCTGGCTGTTTGTGTTGTAGATCTTATTAATTTATTATTAGTATGAATGTGTATATATGGTGTGTTTGGATGTGCAGGAAACACCACGGTGAATGTGAGGAGGTCAGAGGACAACTCTCAGGGCTTGGTTCTCTCCTACAGTTAATTCTGGACAATGAACCCGGCTGTTGGGTTTGCACAATAACCACTTTTACTTGATAAGCCATATCATCAGCCCTTGGATGTTACTTTAAATAAATTCCACATTTTCTTTTCTGAGACAGGGTTTCTCTGTGTAGCCCTGACTGTCCTGGAACTCACTTTGTAAACCAGGCTGGCCTCGAACTCAGAAATCCGCCTGCCTCTGCCTCCCGAGTGCTGGGATTACAGGCATACGCCACCACCGCCTGGAAAATTCCACATTTTAATTTTGTGATTACTACAGATTGATCCTATCACTGACAAGAAGGACTCAGAGAAGCTCTGACAGGCAAAAGCCTGTTTCTTCTTGTCCCCTGAGATGGCAATATCCTGCAGTTGTACAACGTCCATACTTAGGAAAACAGTGACACTAATCACCATCTTGTTCAAATTTTAGTACTGAAAGTGTTGAGTGACCCTTGAACAAATAGACTTGGCCGCATCACATATCAGCTTGAACTTTCCCAAGGATGTCTGTTGCATCACTGTTTGAATTAGATACAACACAGATGTTCATCAATAAAGGAATGGCTTAAGAAATTGTTACATTGTACTCAAATACTAGTCACGGGTGCTCTCCCTAAAGAGAAGGCAGGTGGCACATGCTGGTAGTCTTGGAGGGCTGGGAATGAGAAATCTGAGGCAGGAGGATTATAAATTCAAGGTCAATCTGGAACTATCTCAGAGATGCGGGAAGAACACTCTACAACAGCTGGTTATACCGGCATGAGCTGGTTTGTCCAGTCCTCTCTCTTCCCTAGCTGGCTATGCTGTCAAGTACGGAGGACAAGTAACACACTGGACACAGGGTGATGCCTTTCTCATTCCTGTGACAAGGTATCAGACAAAACCAGTTAAGCAAGGGGGAGTTTTTGCTGTGTTTTGTTTTGTTTTGTTTTGTTTTGTTTTTAGTTCGGTCTATTGAAGCTCAAATTCTCTAGGTAGCTGAGACTGACCATGACTGGTTGATCTTCCCTCGCCTCCTGAGAGCTGGGATTACAGGCATGTGCCACCACATCCGGCTAAGGAAGGGTTTATTTTGGCTCACAGTTTAAGAATGAGTAGTCAGTCAGTCAGTCAGTCAGTCAAGGAGAGGAGGGTGTGGCTTTCAAAGTAGTGGCAGGAGCCTAAGGATTAATAAAATCAAGTTTATTAGAAATTAAAGCCAGGGGCTGGTGGGATGACCCATTAGCCAAAGGCCCTTGGCAGCAAGCCTGGTGACCTATGTTCAGTCTCAGGAACACAACCCATACGATAGAAGGAGAAACACAGCTCCCTCAAGGTAACCTCTGTTCTCCATATGTACACCATAGCATGCATGTTCCCACATATACAAACAGGTAAAAATGCAAAAAAAAGAACGTTAAGAAAAAAATGAATATATATTATTTAAAATAATATTAGTTCAACATAATGATGATACTTGCCTTTAATACTAGCACATCAAAAACAGAAGCAGGTAGATCTCTGTGAGTTTCAGGCTAGCCTGGTCTACATAGTGAGTTTAGTCTAGCCAGGGCTCCATAGTGAAACCTTGTCTCAAAAAAAAAAATCATCAACCAAGTATATATTAATAAGGATCGAGCTAGACATGATATTGTGGCGTACATCTTTTTTTGTTGTTGTTTTGTTTTGTTTTGTTTCGAGACAGGGTTTCTCTGTGTAGCTCTGGCTGTCCTGGAACTCACTCTGTAGACTAGGCTGGCCTCCAACTCAGAAATCCACCTGCCTCTGCCTCCCAAGTGCTGGGATTAAAGGCGTGCGCCACCACTGCCCAGCTGGCATACATCTTCAATCCTAGTACTTGGGAGGCAGAGGTAGGTAGATTTCTGAGTTTGAGGCCAGCCTGACTCACATAGAAAAATTTAGACCAGTCAGAGTGACATAGACTCCTTCAAAAGAAAACAAAACAATACATAAATAAAGAAACTAACAAACAAATGAATGATATAGTCCTCAATTCTTCTATATTTTTCCAAAATAGCAATGCTTTCTCTTTTTTTGTGGCTTAATAATAGAAAGCAGTTTGTAGCCCAAGTTGGCCTGAACTTAAAGTCAATCTTCCTGTTTCAGGCCCTCAAGTACTGGTATTACAGATCTGTACCACCAGGCCCAACAGAAAGCATTGTTTTGGTTGAAGTATGTCAAAAAATTTTTTCAATGTCACTTATAGATATGGCAGGAGAAAAGAGCTGTGTTTTGTTTTGTTTTGTTTTGTTTGTCTTTGTGGGAATTCTTTGATAGTATAGCAAAGCTGAATGAGAGGCTGTGTCTTAAGGGTTAGCTACATTGTAGTCTGAAGTAATAGAAATTCATACCCTTAGATTAAAACCCTATCTTCTGGAGGCCTCGGGAGGAAGATCACGAATTCAAGGGCATCCTGGGCTGCAAAGCAAGGCTGCTTAAAAACCAAATGAACAGCACCTATTGTCTGTCCATGGGCTATTGTCTGTCCATCGGCGAGATGTGCTTCAGCGGTGGAGTGCTTGCCGTGCCTGTGTCAGGCACTGGGCCATCTGCAGGCTGCAAACAAACCAACCCAAGCTCACCCCACTGCCCATCTAGGCTTTGAGAGAGTGTTTTATGCATGCAATTGGACTTGGGGACTTATAGGCAATTCTAACAAAAGGGAGAGTTTGGGGTTCGAGGGAGATGACTTCTGGGGACGTGCAGAGGATGTGGGGGAATAGACGGAAGATAAGGGCCACGGTAGGGAGACCTGGTTATGTGCCTTCTCTGTCACTCTTCCATGACAGTACACCGGCAAAACTCCACAAAGAGGCAATTCCTCCCGGTGTCGTGGCACATGAGAGGATACGAGGATGCACCGGTGAGCGTGTCAACCCATTCTCAGCCATCTCTTAAAAGGAGGAGGCAGGAGAATAGCTACAGGATTGGGGCCAGTTTAGGCTATACAGTGAGTTCTGGGTAAGCCTGGGCTACAGTGTAAAATCTTGACTAAAAAATATGTTTGGAAGAAAGTGGGGATGGCTGGTGGGAAGGGAAGCAAGCTTGCTGACCCAAAAAAAAAAAAAAAAAAACGTATATAAGACTACAAAAGAGGATGGTGACTTGAGCCTGCTCCACAGCCTCAGAACTGTGTGCTGACAGGCTTCACTTTACAGCATACATTTGGGAGTGCTCTGTTACATAGTGGTAACTAGAACATTTACAGGTTACACCCTTACTTTGAGAGGAGGCCCTCCTGTGTCCTTATCCCAGAACAACTACCTGAGCTTTTTACATTTTCCGAGGTTCTATTGCACAAAAAGCCACAAGTGGTCAAGAGCGCAGTTAGGACGTTTGCTCGGCATTCAGGAAACCTCGGGTTTGATCCCGGACCACTGTGGTGATGCTCAGCTGCAGTCTCAGTATTCAGGACCATCAGCAGTTCAAGGTGAGCCTTGGCTACCAGTGAGTCCAAGTCCAGCCCAGGCTACAGAAAACCCTGTCTCAAAATACATAGAAAAGAGCAAGTATCAGAGCTGCTAGACTTGATGACACATTTGGGAGACTGAGGCAGGGGAATCATACATTTTCAAAAGAGTTATTGTTGATGTGTAAGTATGTGGCACATGTGCACCCAGGCATGAACACGCTACAGCAATCATCTGGAGATCAGAGAACAACATCCGAGAGGCACTTCCCTCCTCCTGTCTCAGGTTCTGTGGTTTGAAACTTGAGGAGCCTGGAAAGTATCTTCACCCTCTGAGCTATTTTACCAGCCACAGATCATAAATGTGAGGCCAGCATTGGCTACAAAGAACAATGCTGTTTCAGCAAAACCAACCCCCAACAATAAGATAAAAGAATAAAGGTGAAAGCCCTAGCACCTTCAAGCCACACACAGCATGGAACTCAGGCTGTGGCACTGGGGGAGGAGAGGCATCGTCTTCTGTCTGGGCAGGGGCCCATCAGAGGCCATCAAACCAAACTAGAGCTTCATTTATCTCCTCAGCTCCCCAGCAGGGGAGTTCTTTATCAGTTACTCAGTCCCCAACGGTCTACACCAGTCTCTCTGCAGATCCCTTGGCCTTGAGAGTGACAACTGCCTCCTTATCTGCCTGTTTTGTTCTGTGCTGACTTCCTGTTGGGTTATCAGGGGAGCCTTCTCTGTCTATTATCTCCCCCAGTGGGTTTCACAAGATAGACAGACCCTCAGCCTGGGCTGAGTCTTGCCCTGCAAGCACAGATTTGGGGAAGTTTGGGCTACCTTTCTTGATCCATTTTCCCTTCCCTCCTGCCATCCCTGGGTGCCCACCACTCCAGCTTTGCCTGAGGAGACCATTTCTATTCACCTCAGCTAAAGAAGGCAGTAACCAACCAAAATAGGAATGTCACCCAAGTCTGAGGATGTGAACCAATGAGCTTATTGTTTTTATTATTATTGTTGTAGTTGTTGTTATTTTAATCATTTTATTTATTTACATTTCAAATGTTACCCACCTTTCCAATCTCCCCTCCACAACCCCCCCTACCCTGCCCCTTTCCCCTTTGCCTCTAAGAGGGTGTTCCCCCACCCACCCACTCACTCACTCACTCACCTACTCCCGCCACACCCCTCTAGCATCCCTTCTCTGAGGCATCAAGCCTCCCCTCCCTCTGATGCCAGATAAGGCAGGCAGTCCTCTGCTACATATGTAGCAAGAGCCATGGGCCAGCCCTACGAGCTCTGTGGGGTCTGGTTAGTTGATACTGTTGTTCTTCCTATGGGGTGGCAATCTCCTTCAGCGAGCCTTCCCTGAGCTTATTGGTTTTGTGTGTTTGTTTTATAGCAGAGCTAGTGACTTAGGCAGTTGCATCACCAAATGTCCAATGCCAGCATGGGCGACCCAGGAAAATTGTGGCCTTGGAGCTACATGGGCATTTTACCGGCAGCTAAGCCAATGGAAGACTTCCCGCACCAGCATTGTTTATGGCTTACATAACTGAACCTCAAGGAGGGGGCCTGGGAGCATATCTCCTCAGACTTCCAAGTGTCTTGTGAGTTTCTAGAGACAGAGGAAGAATGTTCAATTCAGGGGGAACACATACATAGCTGTTCCCAGCTCCTAGAACTTGGACAGATCTCCTCTGCCTGAGCCTCAGTTCCTCAAGCCGGCGGAGAGTTCCCGGATCTTCCAGGGACATATACCAAGGAGCCGGCCTTGCCATCATCCTAGACAAAATGAAGACATTCTAAAAGGACACTCTTAGATTGGGATTTTACCCAGGAGTTATCTTATATGAGAAGAAAAAGGCCGGTGACCCTGGAGCCAGCCAGAGAGGGAACTTGTCTCCCTTAAGAAATGTCACAGTCTTACACCCACCGTCAGGCCCCCTTGCAACAGAGGCTGGGGCCAAGACAGTGAGCCGGGAATGGGTAGGGTTAGCCCTAGAGCAGTTATGCATCCCTCTTGCCTTACACGTCAATGTATTGTCAGGACCCTGAAGATGAGCAGGAGGCTGGGTTGGGATTGGGGCATGTCACTTTGTTCCTCTTCCTAATATGGTCACACTGAATAAATCCCTGGTCTCTGTTTTTTTTACTTTTCTACTTTTTTTTTTTTTTTTGTCTACTTAGGTGCCCTTGTTGAGGATGGATGGCTGAGCCTAGTTTATTACAGTTCCTAGGGCCCAGGCTCTGACCCAAAGTCTCTGATGACAGCCTAAATCTAAGGTTCGTAGCCACTCTCTTAAATTAGGGAAACTGGAGGGGCAGGGTGGTGCACACCTTCAGTCTCAGAACTGGGAAAGCAGAGGTAGACGTGCTACCAAGAGTCTGGGGCTAGCCTAGGCTACCAAGTGAGAGTGTATCTCAAAAGCAGAACAAAACCAGTATGTGTCTGGGAGTGGACCAAGTCCTGAAAGAAGCGGCGTGAAGGACCCCAGCGCCTCAGCCCCTGGAGAGTGTGGATGTTACCAGAAAGTATCAACCTTTTTCCCGTGCAAGAAAGTATCAACCTTTTTCCCGTGCTGCGCCCTGCGCCTGGAACTGCTTCCCTACAGAGGCTCCTTACTGAGGTTAGCAGAGCAGCCCCCCCCCCATCAGCTCTATGTTTGCGCAGAATTATCTGTTGAGTTTCTGCGTTCCCTATGCATTTCTGGTAAAAACACTACGAGCTTCTTTGGAGACAGAGTGGCTTGGCGTGGCAGGAGGCAGAGGGGGCCACTTTGGCAGGAGTAGTAAGCAGATTTCCCCTGCTCTGAGGATGCTGGCTCTTCTACCTGCTCTGCCCTGGCCCTCTCTTTCCCTTGGACACCTATCTCCCCTATCTCCTTCCCGTCAGAGTGAGTCCTCCCTCTTGACATCTGACTGTGCTCCATCCTCTGCTTGCCTCCCTTCCACCCCATGCAAAACCTGAAGAGGCGGATTTGCGTAGCTTTTTGCCTGTGTTTGCCTGAGGTCTCCTCACGTGAGCTTGTTGCTCCCCTTCCCCTGGATTCTGCCTCCAAGAGCTCAGCTCATCTTGGAAGGCAGAAGACAAGTCTGGACAACGGTGAGCTTCTCTTGTGGGCTCCTTAAGGTCAGGGTGGGGGACACACACACACACACACACACACCCCTAAGGAACTCTAGTCAGCCCATGTGTGGCAAGCATGGCTCTGGCAAGCCTTGTCCTCCTCCCCATCCTTGCTGAAAAACCTTCTAGATTAATTCCTAAACTAGCCACCAAGTCTATTATTCCTTATTTGGCCACTTCCTCTTCCTTCCAAGGCTGACTGCCAAGTGCAGCTATCTAAGTATTAAAGTCCAGCAATCAAAAGCCCCCCTTTGGTCATCCAATTGACACACCCAATTAAAAATTAAACATTCGCATTCTAACATAGGGTTCCCCCCACACCATTCTCTTATCTATCTCCTCTCGGGCCCTTTCCCTTGTTCTCCTTCCCTTTTCCCTCATCTTCTATTTCCTGTCTCTGTCTCTTATTCCCTGACCTTTGTCCCTCTGGGGCAAATAAATCTTTGTGTTGAAAACTTGGCCTTGGGAATCTTAAACTGACTTCCAAGCCCCCCCCCCCAAACACACCCTTTAGGAAGGCTACCCTCTTAAGTGTTTTAAGGAAGAGTGAAACTGCCCAGACACTTCCCGTATCATAGCCATTGCTGTACTTCTGGCCCCACCCCATTGAAAATCTGTTCAGTGGCCAGACATAGTGGCATATGCCTTTTATCCCAGCCTGTGGAGGAAGAGGCAGACAGATCTTCGTGAGTTGGAGGCCAACCTGGACTACATGGCTAATTCTAGGGCAACCAAAGCTATCTAAAGAGAATCTATCTTTTTGTTTGTTTGGTTTTGGTTTTTTTGGAGACAGGATTTCTCTGTGTAGTCCTGGCTGTCCTGGAACTCACTCTGTAGACCAGGCTGGCCTCGAACTCAGAAATCTGCCTGCCTCTGCCTCCCAAGTGCTGGGATTAAAGGCGTGCACCACCACCACCCGAATCTATCTTAAAAAACAAAAATAAAAGCCGGGTGTGGTGGCGCACGCCTGTAATCCCAGTACTTGGGAGGCAGAGGCAGGCGGATTTCTGAGTTCGAGGTCAGCCTGGTCTACAGAGTGAGTTCCAGGACAGCCAAGACTACACAGAGAAACCCTGTCTCGAAAAACAAAAAACAAAAATAAAATCGTATTTCCGGGCCAGCCTGAGTAGACAAGTTGTTGTCCCTTCCAAACCCTGCTCGTCAGATGTGTTGAAATTGGAAGCCAGAAGAAGGCACCAGGTTTGGGTGGATGAGGATGAGGTCGGGGGCACACCAGAGGGAACTGGTAGGATTTTTGAGCTCAGGGATTGGTGGGTTTCCAAAACCTTAAGTGAGTTTGGACATTGCATCCTATAGTATCTCCCTAAATCCACATTCTTCTAAACAAGAGCATAGTCAGGCCTATCACAGCAACACCCCAATCCGTGGTACCAACTTTTTAGTCAGGGTTTTACTGCTGTGAACAGACACCATGACCAAGGCGAGTCTTATAAGGACAACATTTAATTGGGCTGGCTTACAGGTTCAGAGGGTCAGTCCATCATCACCAAGGCAGTAGCATGGCAGCATCCAGGCAGGTATGGTGCAGGAGGAGCTGAGAGCTCTACATCTTCATCTGAAGACTGCTAGCAGAATACTGACTTCCAGGAAGCGAGGATGAGAGTTTTAAAGCCCACACCCACAGTGACACACCTACTCCAACAAGGCCACAGCTGCAAAGAGTGCCCCTCCCTGGGCCAAGCGTATTCAAACCCTGGCGCCATCCGTCCTGGGCCCTGGCTCGTTTCTGCTTCTCTCTTCAGAGCAGTTGGCTTTACCTCCCCTGACTCCTTGCACACCCTTCCTGTTCTCTTCGTTCTGAGCCTTCTTGTAATTTATTTATCTTTCTAATTTGATCTTGGAGTTTGTGGTGTGATGAGGTCAGTTTTGTCCTCTCTCCAGGAAGTGCCCATCACAAGAAGGCTGGGGGTCTGGTGGTGGATCAGGCCTGACACAGAAGAGGCCACTGGGCAAAGCCTTTTATTTATAGCTCCAGGAGGGAAGAGCAGTGCCTTTGGGGATGCAAAGGTTTGCTTCCTATGGCTGTGATAAAGACTTTCAAGGACAGAGCTTATACTTCCTGATCACAGCTCCTCGTAAAGGGAAGCCAAGCCAGGAACTCAAGCAGACAGGGACCTAGAATGGAGAACTGAAGCAGAGTCGGTGAAGGAATGCTGCTCATTGGCTCGTGCTCAGTGGCTCAATCAGCTCCATTTATTGATAATAATTGTTATATCTATGTATAGGTGTCTTTTGTCTGTGGACCGCATTGAATCTCCTGAAGTTAGAGGTGACAGCTGTCGGCCACCATGTGGGTGCTGGGAACCAAACCCGGGGCCTCTGAAGAGTAGCCAGTGCTCTAGTCACTGAGTGTTTCGCCAGCTTCTCCCTTGCTTTTTCTCATACACCCCAAGACCACAAGCCAAGGGGTGGCACCACCCACAGTGGGCGGGGCTCTATCACATCAATCACCAATCAAGGAAATGCCACACAGACTTGCTAATGGGTCAATTGAGGTTCCTTCTTCGTGGAGGACTCTTAACTTAGGCTGACAAAACACGAAGCAGCACATTCAAAGGCAGCGAGATGCTAAAGGGCCAGTGGGGAGGGGGTACCAGTGAGCAAAGTGTTTTGGGGGTCCAGGGTTTTATCCAAGCAGTTTTTCCTGAGCTCTAATGGAGAGTTTACAGCAGGCAGCTGCATCATGTTGGGTCATGGTGTCATAGAGAGGAGTCACCTGCTTATCTGTGCAGTCCAGGCAGGGTATGAGGTCATCAGGGCGGGTCCCTTGATTTGTACCTGTGTGCCTTCCAGGGGAGTGACCAGCTTAGCGGGAAGAAGTTATATAAGGGAGATATCTGGATGGACCACACAACGGATGTGGCTGGGCCTCTGTGTTCCTTAAGAGACTGAGAGGAAGAGGAAGAAGAAGCAAAGAAAGAAAAGAAGAATCCAAAACTGAAAGACAAAATCCTCCCCTCTCTAGCAGACAGACCCTGATGAACTGGCGCCCTGCGGAGTGATTTGTGACGGCTAAGGTCTAATTAATGGCCCTGGCGCCTCACCCCGAATGGCCAGGCTCAGACTGACGGAGAAGCAGTGCTGGGAGATTTACTCCTGCAGCGTGTATTAGCGGGCCTCTAACAGGCAGAGGCTCCGCTCTGGGGAGGCCGGGGCAGTCCTGGTACATGCACCGGGATGGCGAGAGATAAGCGCACTGAGCCGGGATCTGCAGCTCGCATGGCAGCCTATGAGCTGGTGGGGTGGTGGGGGCTCCTGGCCCTGCCGGGCTGAGCCTGCTTCAGTCTAGACCCGGTGTCCGGGAGGCTCATTGGACTCACTCCTCTGGGACAGCTGGCAGGCAACTAGAAGCAAGGGTTTTGGGAGGGTGGCCGGGGGACTCTCGCTTTCTTCATTTTTCTTTGGGGAAGCAAAACCAACCAACCAACCAACCAACCAACCAACCAACCAGCCAAAAGAGGACAACATAGCTGGCTCTACCACTTACTCACCACCCAGAGTAAGACGTGATCCCACATTCCGTGCCTCCCTCTCTATTCCCCCCAGGACTGGGGGTGCCTTCTCCCTGTCCCCATCTGAGTGAGGAGCAAAACCCGGCTTCCACCTAACCTGTCAGAGAACTCTGATAAGCAGGCCTTTTAGACTTTACTCTCATCCCTCCCACAGCAGGAAGTCCACTGCCCCTTAGAGACTATGAACCAATGAGCAGAACAGGCTTTGGATAGAGGGTTGTGAGGCCCTGGCCGAGGGAAGATGCTGGGGTCTGAGCGTCAGCTGGAACTGGTCGGCAGACACCGTGCCATTAGTCACAGAGCTGTGACGGTTTTTAGGCTCCTGCCAGCTGAAAGGATGTGTTTCAGGGAGGCAGGTTCTAGCTGAAGGACTTCCTCCGAAGAGCTCCGTGGGCGCAGATGAGTTCCTTGCCACTGCAATCTGTCAAGGATGTGGATGCTTCCAGAAAGCCGTAGATGTAGGGATAGGGCCCTGCTCAGGGGGGATACTAGGTCGAAGGGCGCCTCTTCCTAAACCTTTTCCGGCAGGGCCGTAAGGACTGGGGCCGCTGGGCATTCACTCCCATCCTCCCTTCAGACGTCCCCCGTCTTGTCAGTCAGCCCTCTATCTGTTGCACATCACTTGGCTCGGTTTCCCTGTCGGGTAAAGGCAGAGCTGAGGCTGTAGCCTGCTGTGTCTGGCTAAGGTGGCCTCACGCCATCAGTCTGGAGCACTGCGTTTCCCTCAGGTTCTTCAGGGTGGAGCTTCATCTTGCTTTGGCCTTCTGGGCTCAGGTGAGAGCTGATCCTTCTCAAGGCCCAGACTTGTGTTGGGTATAGTGGCCAAAACCGAGAACCAACACACACACACACACACACCCCAACTCACCCCCGCGCCCTTCCCCCAGCTTTGAGCAGGCTAAACAGACCTTAAGTGTTTGCCAGTTGGTCTTCTGCCCGCCTAGGTGGGGTCTTCGGCTTTGCCCCACCTGCAATTTCCTACGGGAGCGCACAGCCCGCTGGGCTGGCTTTGCAACACAATCCAGCTGAAGCAGAGTATGGGCCCGTGGGCTCTGCCTATGTGAATACCGTTCTAAATATCAAACTTGGAGCCTTGATCAGAAACTTTTGTCTTGGCTTCATCCAGTTCTCAGCCCCTCCCCCAGCAGGAGCTGAGGAAGTTCCAGGAAGTAGCTAAGAAAGGCCACAAGGGAGTAGAGGTGTAAGTGTCAGGCATTTGAATCTGGGACACCCCTAAGTGGACTGAGAGAAAAATGTCCAAAGTCACAGAGAGGCATCCCTTTCCACAGGATAGGTGCCCAGTGGGGCAAGAGGGAATCCTGGCACAGCCCCGTGGCTTTTGTAGTAAGAGTAGACAAAGCAGGCAGTTCCGTGGTACCTAGAAGAGGAGGGATGAATGGCTGAAGCAGGGAGATGAGAAAAGTAGGCAAGGAGGGACCTATGGCCGGGCGGTGATGGCGCACGCCTTTAATCCCAGTGCTTGGGAGGCAGAGGCAGGCGGATTTCTGAGTTCGAGGCCAGCCCGGTCTACAGAGTGAGTTCCAGGACAGCCAGGGCTGTACAGAGAAACCCTGTCTCGGGGAAAAAAAAAAAAAAGGAGGGACTGATGACTACAGCAGGTAAAGGGGCGAGAAGCGGTTGAAGACGCAGACTGTAGAATTTGGAATCAAGTATGGTGGGTGGCAAAGCCAGCAGAAACCAATGATGGTACACGTCAAATCAGCAGCTTGGTCCAGGGGTGCCAAGGAGGTTGGAAAAGAACTCACATATGCCAATCCCACGTTTCAGTACCAGAAGACTGAAAAACAACAAACAAACAAAAACCAAAAAAACAACTAAATAAAAGGAGGCAGACACGACTGCTCCTGACGTACGGAGACAGTTTATATTGTGGCGACAAGGAAGAAGCAGGCAGGGGGAAGAGTCCAGGCTGAACATGGCTGACAGACTAAATGGGACCATGAGAGGATCGAGGGGGAGAGAGCAAGAGAGAAGCTGTGGAGCAAGAGGCGACATGTCTCAAGGGGCCGAGAGACCAAAGTCAGGAAAATGACAGACTTATATAGGGGTCTGGCTAAGGGGAAGGGAAGCGGAAGCCCCGCTCCTGGGAGGAAGAGGTTTAGAGTAGGGGGCGGGGTGAGGAAAGCGGGAGAAGCCACAACTACAGAGACTTGTCCAAGAGTTCTTTGAAACCCAACAGAAAGCAGAGCTGGCATGGCCCAATCGCCTCTCTAATGCCTGTTGTAGGGAAGGAATATTATTGGTGTTGCACAGAGAGTGTGCAGAGTAAACATACCCTGGCGAGGCAATTTCTTACTGTAAAAAGGGTTCGCCATACCCCAAATTGTTCAGTCAGGCAGCACACACGGCCACAGTGGCCACTATCTCTTATCCCTGATACAAGAGGCGCTTGCTTGTTGTCATTAGAGGGGTAAAGTTCATCTTCTCAGTGTACTGACGAGCTATTTGGAAATTGGCGGAGAGGAATGAAAGGAAGGATGAAGGGGTTAGTGGCCCCGGGTCACGGAGTTCCTGAAACGCAACAGGGCCGATAAGTGAATAAATAAGTCTTACTTAGTGGGAGATTAAAATATTGGCATACAAATTTTAAAAGGTGAGGGAGATTTTTGGAATACTAGCTGTTGGTGAGCTAGACACCTTTTTATTTAAAAAGAGTTTCTCGCACTAACTCTTAATATTATCCCGCTGGGAATTAGGTTTCAACATATGGATCAGTGAGGACCCGCCCACGTTGAGGCCACAGAGGTTATGAAATCTATTTGTTTAGTTTCATGGTCTTTACCGTGTAACCCTGTAGAAGAGAGATGTTTAAATAATGACTCATGAGAGTCACGTATGTTGGGGTGTACCACTGGCTTGTACAACACTACAGAAGGGGATACAACCAGTTCCCCATTCTGGGGGACCTTAACTCTACCATGATGGTTTGGAAAGTGACGACGGAAGATTGGCCTGGCTAGATCTTTAATTGTGGGCTTCCTAGCCCAGCAGAACCCCCACAGATTCAATGGATGAGCTCTCCTCTGGTAGCCTGAAGCAACCATATCCCTTCCTCCAGGGGGAGATGGAATGGCTCTCTGCCCGCAAATGCCCGAGTGGTGGACTTCTTCCAGGGGGGATACACTGGACAGTGGCTGGGATGGGACAAGTATCCAGCATCTAGCCTAAACAGCCTTCCTTCTTCCCTACCCTACTCCTCCCCATAGTGAAGGCAAAGTACAAAATGTGCCACCATGGCATTAAGATTATTTGAACTGAAGACATTTGAAAGTTAATAAATGAAGACTTTCTCTCAACCCCTCTTAAAGCAGAGCCTCCCAAATGAATTTGGATATTATAAATCTACTCCTTGGGGGCATGGGAGTTTCCCAACCAGGGAAAATGAACTTCTGTCATGAGACTGTTATAGGAATAATCCACCAAGATAAGCAATCATCTAAACAGGCACAGCAAAGCTATCATAGCACCCATATATATTCTCCTGAGGGCTTTTTCTGCCTTTATAAGATGGTTGTGTCTATGTCTCATGGTCTAGCTTCTTTGAGCCATGCCTGTAAGGTCTAGCTTTTGCAAGAAAGAAGGCTTGGAGAAGTGCAGTAACCAGGGATGAGGAGCAGGGGAGAGCTGCAAGCTGACCCCAGCTGACCCCAAGTTTGGGCTGAAACTTCCGGGAGTCTTGCTTCTAGCTCTGTCTCCAGGGGCATGTAACCTTGGTCTCAGATTCTGTCTTCGATGTGGCATAGAACTCTCACAGGCTCAACCCAGAGACTGAAGTGCCATTGGGGAGGGCAGTGGATTGAGTGGGATCTGTGTATATGGTCAACAGGCAGAAATGACCTGCTGCAGGGGAAACTGAACTGCAGGCTTTGACTTGTGCATGCATCTACCTCCAATACTGTATTGCTGTGTGACTCTGAGGCAGTTGCTGAACACTTTCTGAGGCACTTTCTGAATCTCCTTGCCTTTTTCTGTCATTCTCCTGGTCCTTTTTTGTTGTTGTTGTTGTTGTTGTTGTTGTTGTTGTTTGTTTTTTTGTTTTTTGAGTCAGGGTTTCTCTGTGTAGTCCTGGCTGTCCTGGAACTCACTCTGTAGACCAGGCTGGCCTCGAACTCAGAAATCCACCTGCCTCTGCCTCCCAAGTGCTGGGATTAAAGGTGTGCGCCACCACCGCCTGGTCCTTATTCTGGTGCTTTAGAGGAGAGGTATGAGTATTATGATGTATTGACCACAATATCTTATCACCCTTCCAGTGGGATGGTTGTCTGATCTGCATATTTATCTAATTTAGACTTAAGGAACTGTGTAGCAACACTTGTACTAATCCTATTGATACCTACAGTTTAGTTCATTATATATAAGCAGCTATGGTGAAAGAAAAAAGAATGGTGAAATTATGGGATCTGTGGTATAATTAAAATATATAAATACATATTTCATATAAGTGATATCACACACACACACAAGGGGTTTGTCCTGGGTTCTTGGGACACACACAAGAAAGTCCTAAAATCTTAGACTTTCCAGAGCCATGTCTTTCACTTACAATGATCCCCTTTCCTGAATCATACCTGAATTTATCTTAAGGAGGCAGCTTGGGTGGGTTCCAAAGATAGCATCAGGATTGTGCTGATTACCAGGAAGACCAAATACATGATTAAAGCCTGGGAAAAGGAGGAACCCAGAGATTGGGTTTTAAAAGCTTGACCAAGGACAGTGGCTCACACACATAATCCAAGGCCTCAAAGACCATCTAAACAGTAGTAACCACTAGATAAGACTCTTGAACCATGAGTCTCTCAGGCCTTCTAAGTTGCTGAAAACTTAGAAGTGATGAGTTGTGGGTTGGGTGTGCCCAGTGGAGCTTCACATCTCCTTCCCAACTGCTGTACCCTAACTACCTGTTCCTTTTGGCTATACATTTGTTTATCACTTATATCTATTTACTAGTATGTGTCAGGAAAGTGTATATAAATTCTATGAGTTGTTCTAGTATATTTACTGGATCTGAGGAGGATGCTTTGGGAATCTTCAATGTATAGGTGACATAGTATAAATATGGGTAACCCAAAGGTGGCATACTCCTATAATCCCAGGATTCAGGAGGCTGAAGCATGAGGATTGACCACTAGTTCAAGGCCAGCCTGGGATACAAATCCAGACCTTATCCTAAAACAAAACATGGTAGTCCATGCTGGAGAATTGGCTCAGAAGTTAAAAGCACTTTCTAGAAGAACCAGGTTCAATTCCCTGAACTCCTATGTGGCTCACAACCATCTCTAACTCAAGTTCCAGAAATCCTGATACCCTTTCCCAACCTCTGAGGGCACTGCATACATGTGGTACACACCAATGTATGGATGGTGTGTGGGATGTTTGATCCCAGGATTGTGTTACTTCCTGGAGACAAAGCACTTGTTTCTAGTTGTAGTGTGGCTCAGTCCCTTAGCACAGACCTTTAATCCTTTTGACTGGAATGCAAACACACCCTTAGTGCACACCTTTAATAC
Source organism: Apodemus agrarius (assembly GCA_964023405.1). NCBI lineage: Eukaryota > Metazoa > Chordata > Mammalia > Rodentia > Muridae > Apodemus > Apodemus agrarius. The sequence goes on along the minus strand of OZ030012.1, from coordinate 60,299,759 downwards.
CAAAGAATGAATTCAAAGTTATTTCATAGAAGGAAGCACCCATGTTTAAAAGTGATGTCTAATTGAGTGGCAGACAAAGTGATGAATCAGAGAAAGATTTGACAGAAGGCTATGAGAAGAGAAGAGAGAGGAAAGGGAAGCTACTTAAGAGAGAGCAGTGGAGAGATGAGGCATTTTTACTGGGAGAGTTTTCTAGAGACAGGTTGTCTTAGTTTTACTGCTGTGAACAGGCACTGTGACCAAGGCAACTCTTATAAGGACAACGTTTAATTAAGGCTGGCTTACAGGTTCAGAGGTTCAGCCCACTATCATCAAGGCAGGAGCACGGCAATGTTGAGGCATGATGTAGGAAGAGATGAGTTCTACATCTTGTTTGGAAGGCAAACCAGAGAAGACTAGTTTCCAGGCATCTAGGATGAGGGTATTAAGGCCCACACCCACAGTGACACATCTAGTCCAACAAGGCCACACCACCTAATAGTGACACTCCCTGGGCCGAGCATATACAGACCATCACACAGGTTGAAGAGAGAACAAGCTAGATGCAAGTTAAGACAGAATGGGCCAGAGAATGAGAAAGAAGATTAGAACAGATTGCCAGCGTTAGCTTGAGGCCAAACAGAGCAATTCAGTCAGAGGCTGAGAAAGAAGTCAGATTGAATCAATCAGCTTGGAAAGGAGTTTGAGACAGAGCAGCTTCATTATCCAGCCAGCCAAAGAACAATAAAAGCTAGAAAGGATGAGCTTATTCAGCAGTAAGTCTCAGAGGTTGAAAACATTGTGGGTCTAGATAAGATTGATTGTATGGAGACTAGAAGCTTCCAGGACTAGGCCTTGGTTAGCAGACAAAGGCAGTAAGCCTCTGATATGACAATTACCTCAAGCAAATAGATATTTTAAAATAAATGCATGCAGGCAAACACATAAAATTAAACTAAATAAATTTAACAGCTAGACATGGTGGCATAAGCCTTTAATCCCAGCACTCAGCAGGCAAAGGCAGATATATCTCTGTGAGTTCCAGGCCAGCAGGCTCCAGGAGAGCCAAGGTTACATACCTCTCCCCAAAAGTAAATAAATAAAAATAAAATCTTAAAAACATATATATGGGTAACCAAACGTATTTGTAGCTGGCATCTTTTTTGTTTGTGTTGTTTTCTGAGGCAAGATTAGGATTTACAATCTTCCTGCTAGGTGGTGGTGGTACATCTCAGTCCTTGGGAGGCAAAGGAAGGCAGATTTCTGTGAGCTCAAGACCAGCCTGGTTTACATAGAGTTCCAGGACAGCCAGGGCTACACAGTAACCCTGACTCAGAAAAACAAAAATCAAAAGAATTTCCAACCTTCCTGTCTCTGCCTCCCATATGCTAAGATCACAGACATGTGAAACCACACCTGGCTGTGGCTGGAATCTGAAGTGAAACAGTTTTCTGAGACCTAATTCTAGCTCTAGGCAGTATCAGAACTAGACTGTTGAATACCATTTTGAGTATTGGGTTTGACTGCTGATACTGAGCACTACCTCTACCCCAAGAATCAATAACTTTTAAAAAGAGAGTTAGATCCTGCTTAGTCTAGTCAGGCTATTATAATACAGTGAGTGCCTCAGAATGGTCTTTATAAAGAACAGAGATGGGTGAGGTATTGTTTCATGTAATCCCAGGACTTGGGAGGTAGAGACATGAGGATTAAGAGTTGAAGGCCTGCATGAACTCCATGGTGAGTTTCAGGTCAACCATGGTTATATAGTAAGGACAGCGTGGACTACAGAGTGAAACCAAGCCTAAAATAACAACAAACAAACAAAACTAAACACACACACACACACACACACACACACACACAAAAAAAAAAAAAAAAAACCAAAACCAAAACAAACACACAAGTCCAATAACAATAACAGGGGCTAGAGATGGCTCAGCAGTCAAGAGCACCCATTGGTCTTGCAGAGGGCTCAGGTTTGATTCCCAGATGGATCACAACATCTGTAACTCCAATTCCAAGCAATCTAATACTCTCTTCTGGTCTCTATGGGTAGTAGGCACAGGCATGGTGCACATACATCCATTACATCCATACAGACAAAACACCTATGCATGTGAAATAAAATAAAATGCAAAATAAGTTGGGTATGCTTATAATCTCAATATCCAGGAGGCAGAGACTGATATCTTAAGTTTGAGGTCAGACTGGTCTATATAATGAATTCCAGGCCAGCTAAGGCGACATAGTGAGGCCCTGGGGAAAACAAGGCAAAACCAATACAATGTGGATTAGTAGGATTAGTCACAGAACTTATGGAATAACTATAGCAATATCTATAGCTATAGCTATGGATATAGATGATATAGATATATAGAGATGATATAGATATAGATACAAAGAGTGGGTGATTTATTGGAATGACATACAGGTAGCAGCACAGCTATCTAAACAATGGCCAGATCTGAATGGAAAGTCTAAGAATCTAGAGGTTGCTCGTCCCACAAGTCTTAGCTGGTCTTCTGTATAAGCTAGAATCACAAAGCAGCAGGCTCCAATGCCAGTGAAGGAATGGATGTGCTAACAAGATGAGAGCAGACGAAGAACGAGCCCTCCGTCTACCCCTGTCTCTCACAGGCCCCCAGCAGAAGGCATGGCCCAGATTTAAGGGGAGCCTCGGGATCTTACAGGGTTTTAAAGCCCAAAATCCACAATCATCTGTGCCAAGATATTCCACCAATCATGAGTTAGGGATAGGAGATTTCCTTAGGAACATTTTTTTTGCTTTTTGTTTTGTTTTGTTTTTGTTTTTCGAGACAGGGTTTCTCTGTGTAGCCCTGGCTGTCCTGGAACTCACTCTGTAGACCAGGCTGGCCTCTGCCTCCCAAGTGCAGGGATTAAAGGCGTGCACCACCACTGCGCGGCGGGAACATTTTCCCTGCTCCCATTGGTCGGGGTATCCAACTGTGGTGGGGACTCACCTTGTCTAACATTCATGTCTTAACTTGTCAGGATGTCAGTGGCCCACGTACATGTCTCTTTCTGCCAAGTGGGATGTCACTTCCCAGGAAGGTCTTGGGAACTTAAACTTTACTGGACCACTACTCAAAATGGAAGTTTTATTCCCAATAGTTTTTTTATATTGGTGCAGGCGTCTCTCTTAAATTGGGGGTCCATCCCAGGAACAGGTTATAAAGGCAATACCATAAAAGCTTATACATAGGTACAGGTAGTGTTGTTGGGTGGCTGGTTCAGGTCCAGGCTTAATGTGGGTAACTATACAAAACAGTTCTACTGACTTCTATCATGATTGGCTCCCAAGGGCAAAATTTTTGAGGTCTCCAAGGTGATCCAGGCTCCACCATCGCAGCGTCACACAGTGGCCTCTCTGAGCCTCCATGAAGGGACATCCTGACACACATCTGGCCTCAGCAGCTTTCCTTAGTTACAAAAGGGGATTCTATAACCCCTGCTTTCTATCCTTGACTCTAAAGCCAGAACCACATGACAGAAGCTGCCAAGCTCTGCTGCTCGCTGGGACTGGAACAAGCTCCCCCATCCAGTTACACCTCCACCAGCTGTCTTAGTTTTGAGCTTCCATTGCTGCTGTCAATGAACAGAGCTACCAGCCCCACCTAGAACTTGTCGTATTCCTCCAGCCTCAGCCTCCGAGGGCTAGGATTGAAGGTGTTCACCACCATACCCAGCCTTTAAAACATCTCTATGTCTGGTTTATGCACCCAACTGTTATCTATGTGTCTGGTTTATATGCATAAACGCATACACCTTTTTGAATTCTCACCACAATTTTCAGTTATATATCCCAGCTCCATTTGATGGAGAAACTGAGGTCAAAGATGTGCGGGCACTTCCCCAAGATCACAGAGTACAGTTGTCAATTTGATCACATCTGGAATTAACCAAATAGAAAAAAAAAAGCAAAAAACCCTGTGGGGGGTTTTAGTTTATCTTGAAGTAGGTAGGTACACATATAATCTATCACTTTGAAGTGGGAAGATACACACTCTTAATCCCAATCCTGAAGAAAAACTTTAATCAGATAAATTATCTTTAATTTAAATAGTTTGACCTTGGAAAAGACTCGCTTTTATTCAGTATCTTGAAGTGGGGAGGCATACCTTTAATCTGGGCCACACCTTCTGCTGGCAGCTTATATAAGGACCTGGAAGAGGGAAGCTTTTGCTCTTTGCCTACTTTCTCTCACCTAGCTAGCAAGTCTATTTCTTCACTGACATTAGAACCTACTTCATTGATGCCAGCATATATGAAGATCAGACTCATCTGGAACAGCCTTGTGGACTGAACAACTACTGGATTCTTGAACTTTTCACATCAAGCCTTGTTGGATACCTGGACTGCACGCAGCCTGTGAGTCATTCCAATTCAGAGGGGGCAGAATTCACTCTGTAAGTTCTGTTACTCTAGAGAACTCTAATACAAGAGGATCTAGTCTAGATTCTGTCTATGTTTTAGTATGTATGAGGCTACCTACTGAAGAACATGCTAGAGGAGGCTATTGATCCTTGATCAGGAGGAGGATTTTATACACTTGATGTCCTACTGTGTGTAGTTTACCAACACATACTTGTGCTGTTTCCTAGCTGTGTGTGTTCATGTTGACTGCTTCCCTGGAATATTAAGGTTCCTCTGAACCATGGGCTGAGGCTGGGCTCACAGTAGTTAGTGAACAGAGTCAGAGTCAGAGTGGGACCTGGATTTCCATCAGCAGGCTGTGAGGGTCTCCCGTCCTCTATGCTCAGGCTGCCTCCAGCAGCTGGTTCAGAGCATCTGGCTACTCTGGAGAAGTGGAACCCATATCACTCTGGTCTAGGGTAAGCATGAAACAAGAGCCCATTCCAAATTCCTATCAGAAAGTCAGTGTCTAGAGCATCCTGGACATTCTCCTCTAGAGAACCAACACTTACTCATGATGAGTGGACGTGTTTTGGAAGTCAAAGGGCTGCTGCTCTAAGTTTGCTGAAACTGGATCAATATTTGGCTTCTATGTCCAGGAGAAATGTCAATATGGAGAGAGCTCATCAAGGATGGGTGCTCTGTAGACCAGTAAGTGAGATCAATTCTATGGTGGACATCTGGACCACCGGGTGGGTGTTTGAAAATGTTCTTTGAAAACAAGATACACATTAAGAAAGCTTTCTCCAAGTGAAAAGTGGTTCCATGTAGATATAAAATGGAAGACTTTGTGACAGCAGAGGCTGGTCGTTATATAATGGATGATGAGGGCTTGGTTTTTAATTTTTAAATTTTAATTAATTAATTAACTACTTAATTAAATGCTGTCTGTGAAGTATGTGCCAGTGTGTATGTGTGCGTATCAGAGGACAACTTGCAGGAGTCCATTCTCTCCTACATATGGGTCACAGGGTTCAAATTTGGGTTGTCAGGCTTTGCACCAAGAGTCTTACCTGTTGAGTCATTTTTCAGACAGTTTTGATGTTGTTGTTGTTGTTGTTGTTGTTGTTGTTGTTGTTGCAACAAGGCCTCACTATGTGATTCTAGTTGGTTTGGAGCATTCTAAATCCACCAAACTGGCCTCTAACTTCTGATAATCTTGCCTAAGCTCCCTGAGTGCTAGGATTACTGGTGCTAGGTTTTTGGTTTGAGTGTGCATGCATCCATCCTTATGGTGCTGGAGATCAAATCCAGTACCTTACATAATATGTGCTTGACAAGTACTCTACCACTGAGCCTCAGCCCTGTTAATTTTTTTTTTAATTTAAACAGAGTTTAGCTTAGTTCGAGGCCAGCCTGGTCTACAGAGTGAGTTCTAGGACAGCCAGGGCTACAGAGAACCCCTGCCTTGAAAAACAAACAAACAAAACAAAACAAAAAAACAAAACCAGAGTTTAGCTATGTGATCCTTCTGACTCTATTTCCCAAGTAAAATTACAGTTGTGTATGTTAAAGGGATATGTGTGTGATAGTCCCTTTTCCCTCTCCAACCCAGTCTCATGCTTACTAGGCAAATGCTCTACCACTGAGTAAACCCCAAACCCAGAGGCTATATTTATTCGTATTTAGCATGAGTTTGTCAAATTACAGTACAGTTCAAATACTAGTGATTTCTCTCTGAAGAGGGTGGATTTGTGAGACCTGTGGCCTTTACTGTTCCAAGAATCCAAAGATATCTCTGTTAAGGGCAGTAAAGTTCCTCGGGGTTGGGGGGAGACACTGAATATCATTGACTTGGGACGGCGCACAGAGCCATATTCACGGATGCTGTCTTAGGGTTTCATTGCTATGAAGAGACACCATGACTAGGCAACTCTTATAAAGGAAAACATTTCATTGGGGTTGGTTTACAGTTCAGAGGTGTAGTCCATTATTGTCATGGCAGGAAACATGGCGGTGTGTAGGCAGATATGGGTTGGAGTTGCATCTTGATCTGTGGGCAGTAGAAGGAGACTACTGTGTGCCACGCTGGATGTAGCTGAGCATATGAGACCTCAAAGTTAGCCTCCACAGTAACACGCTTTCTCCAACAAGGCCACACCTCCCAACAGTGGCACTCCCTATGGGCCAAGCATTCACATACAAGTCTACAGAGGCCATTCCTATTCATATCACCACATTCCACTCCCTGGTCCCATAGGCCTGTATTCATATCATAATGTATAAGTACATTCAGCTCAACTTCAAAAGTCCCCATAGCCAAAAAGCAGATCATATACTTTCAACATATAATGGCACAGGATATACATCACCATTCGAAAGGCAGGGAGGGAGGATAAAGAGGAAATGCTGAACCAAAAACAGAGCCAAAACAGGCTGCGTAAACTCCAAACTCTGCGTCTCCATGTCTGATGTCAAAGCGCTCTTCAGATTTCCAACTCCTTTCAGTTTTGTTGACTGTGACACACGTCTCTCGGGCTGGTCCCTCTACCTCTTAGCAGCTCTTCTGGCCTGTATCTCATGACTCTGGTGTATTCAAAATTTTGAGGTCTCCAAGGCAATCCAGGGTCTACCTTCACAGCTTTCACACAACAGTCTCTCTGGGCCCCCACTCGGGGACATCCCGACACATACTTGGCCTCAGTGGCTTTCCTTAGTCACAGAGGGGGATTCTTATAACCCCTTGTTTTCTATCCTTGACTGTAAAGCCAGAATCACCTGGCAGAAGCTGCCAAGCTCTGCTGCTTGCTGGGACTGGACCATGCCCCCGGGCCCCCATCCAACTACACTTTCACCAGCTTTTAGACAACTCTTCTAAATGACTTCAAGACTCCCTTCACAGCAACATACTTCCTCCAACAAAGCCACACCCACTTCAAGGCCACACCTCCTAATAGTGTCACTTCCTGTGGGCCGAGTATTCACACACATGAGTCTATGGAGGCCATATCTATTTAAATCACCACAGATGTGTAACTAACTCAGACCCCAGATTGGGCCTTGCACTCATAAGGGTCTCTGGTACATTAGAATGCATGGTCACCTTGAAATTCTTTATAACTCAATATAAAAAACATTATTTGTAAGTGCAAGGGTGTCATGGAGCATGCTGGTGTGAGTGTATGTATATGTATGTATATATGCATGTATGTATGTATGTATGCTCTGTTTTCTGTTTCTTCCACATCTCTGCTCCCCTGGGGTGAGTTTTTGACAGCCTGCTTTCTCATCCTCTGGCCCTGGTCCCTTCTCTCTATCCTGCTTTGCTGCTCTCCAGAACTGTCAGTTCTTAGCTCCCAGGGTTGAATGTCTCGGCAGCTCAGCATTAGCTTGGGATAGGTGGTGGCTGAGCTGCTCTGAGCTGTCAGCAGAATGGAGTGTTCAGTGGGATGATCCAGGCAGGGCAAGCTTTTCCCCAGTTCCCATCCAGGCACCTAATGCATCTGGGCTTAAATATTGGGAATGCAAACCCTAAAGAAGGGAAGATGTCTGGCTGTTTTCTGGGCATCTGCCAGATGACTGATGGGAAGAATCCTGATAGTAGTTGGACCCCACATGTGTGCCCCCTCCCTGTGAGTGCCCACAGGACATTCCTGAGTTAGGGACAGGAAGACAATTAAATAGAAGTTTTCATTTTTAAACCATTCATTTGTTTATTTATTCATGATATCTCTTCTGAGTGCCCTTCATAATTCTGGGCCTTTTTTGGCACTAGAGATGCAAAAGCAAACAAGGCGACATCTGAAGGGGCTCGGGAAGTCCTCAGTGAATATGTGATATCTCTTTTCTCATATTTAAGGGCTTGTAACGTTTAAGATGCTCCAATAGAGTGTTAAAAAGCAAAACAGCTGGGCTGGAGAGATGGCTCTATGTTTAAGAGCACTGACTACTCTTCCAGAAGTCCTGAGTTTAATTCCCAGCAATCAATATGGTGGCTCACAACCATCTGTAATGGGATCTGATGCCCTCTTCTGGTGTGTCTGTCTGAAGATAGCTACAGTGTAGTCATATAAATAAAATAATTTTTTTTTGTTTTTTGTTTTTTGTTTGTTTTTTGGAGACAGGGTTTCTCTGTGTAGTCCTGGCTGTCCTAGAACTCACTCTGTAGACCAGGCTGGCCTCGAACTCAGAAATCTGCCTGCCTCTGCCTCCCAAGGGCTGGGATTTCAGGCATGTGCCACCACGCCCGGCTAATCTTTTTTTTTTTTTAAAGCAAAACAGCAAAACTCCCACCATGCAAGTCCTGTATTCCCTACATTTGAGAAACAGAGGCAGGAGGATTGGTGAGAGTTTGGTGCGAGCCTGAACTGCATAGGGAGTTCCAGGACAGCCTGGGCTAAGAGAGAATTGCTATTATAAAGCAAAGCAGTACAATGCACCATGAGAGAGCCCATGGCATAAAGGAAGAGCCCACTTTATGCTTTTTAAACAAAGGGGCCTACAATTTCTTAATTTCTTTTTCTTTTTCATGTTTTCAGGGCTTTGCGAATTATACTGCTATTCCCACACACAGTGCTGGGGCCAGTCAGCTCTCGGTAGCTCTCAAATCCACAATCAGTGATGTCACATTAATAGCTTGAAATGACCATGCTGATTGTATTAATAACCCAGACTTAGGGCAAATGTTGTAAATCCCCTTTTAGAACTGGTTGTTAAACATTTACCAGTCTGCCACTGAGCAGAGCACTCAAGTATGGGAAACCTCCTCACTTTTGTTGTCAAAGGTTTTCTGTTTGTTTGTTTGTTTGTTTGTCTGCTTTGTTTTTGAAGTTTTTGAAACACAGTCTCCATAAGAGCCCAGGCTGGCCTCCCTGCCATGTGCTCCTGAGCCCCGAGTTCACTGGTGTGTACCTAATTGTTTTTACTGGTTATGATGGGCAGTGGAAGAGAAAAAAAAAGACAGGGAAGAAAACAGTTTCCTAAGCACAGGCACTGATCCAACCATTTCATCATCTCAGGGGTGAGCTAGCAAGCTCAGAGAGGAATGGGTCTCACCCAAGACTACACACGCCCACGCCCGCTGAGCTGACATTTGGACCTGGAGTCCCAGCACTCTGTATGGAGAGGAGGGGCTCACTGGAGCTGTGTATCCGTCTCTTGCACAATGCCCAGCGCAGGGCTCTGAACTTTTCAGGCCATGTGGGCAGGTAGAGGGAGTTTAGAAGTCCCAACCTTTCATCTTGGTCTTTCTGAAGAAGGCTGCCTGAGCACACAGTAGGACAGAATATTGCAGCAGTCACCAAGTCTATCAGAGGGACAAATATTTACCAAAGCTGAGGGGCCTCTTCAGCCACGCTATTGGGACCAGGGAGAGCAAGTGTATGAGGAATACAGGGGAGGGAAAAGCCCCCTCGGAAGAGCTTCCCCTGGTCCCAGTCTTTTTGTCACACTGCTACACAAATGTCTCTTGGTCTCAAGTAGGAAGAAGCCAATCACAAAGCACTTTTTCCCCCTGTGGTTAGAGACAAGGAAGCAAGCTCACAGAGAGCTAGGAAGGCGGAGGCAGGAGTAGAAATCTGCACCCAATACGAGTGGACTCTTCTAGAAATTCACCTTGATCCTGGCTGGCCTGGAAGAGGTTGCTCCCCCTTGGCCCTAGTCCAGCTGTGAGCAGTCTTTCCATAGCTCACGTCCTATAATACCCAGAATCATTCTTCCCAGAAGAGCCTTGGCGTATCTCAGCTCCTACCTCAGGAAGCCCGGCTGCCCCTAATGCCTCCAAAGGGCATTCCCCTACTAGCTGGGGCCTGGCCTCTTCTGCACTGCTCCCTACCCCCAATATGGAGGAGGCTCTTGTCCTTTCGAATGCATGAAGGAGGAAGGATTGCAGATTCTAGTTGCTGCTGTCACCAACTCACCTGGCGACTTGTGGGTTCCCTACTCTCTCTGGGCCTTAGCTCCCTCCCCTACATTCACCTGAGAACTGAAGTCCTATAGGAAAGACCTGGCAACGGGCACAGGGCACAGCTGCCAGGGCCCATCAGCATTGTCCAAGCTTGGGATCTGTCCAGACTCAGCCATCTAGCCACAGATTGGCTTTTCCTTGCTCTCTCTGGGGCGGACGCTTGTCTTTGGCCCCAGAGTTCCCCTGCAGTGGGGACTGTGAACGTGAATGCACCTCTGTTCGCTCACACTGGCAACGACTCTCCAGGCCTGGGTACTGGACAGAGAGCGGTATTGGGAGATCACTTGAGTGTGCTAACGTTGCCTTTCAGCCCCTCAGAATATTAAATTCTCCCCATCTACAGCAAGCCCCATATCTGTGAAATTGAAGCGCTCCTGGGAAATGCTAATCCCCACCCCCAACTACCTGCCTAAGGCAGGGTTTTGGGCATCCAAAGATGGGCTTCCAGCCATGTCTCTTGTGCACTGTGCAGAAACCTTGCTCCACAGACACACGAGTAAACAGACCCCAGTACGATGTGGGGGGACTTGCCACTGCTGCAGTAAGCCATTGTAAAGTTTGAACACAGGGCTCTATCTAGTCTTGGCTGCTGGGGATGGAAGCTCCAGGATTTTGTGTTTGAATGTTGCTTTGAACTGTTCTGCAGCTCCCACAGAGAACAGGGGGCGGGGAGGCAGGGCTCAGGGACTTTGCAGAGTCTATCTTGACACAGTCACTGCTCTGGGTCATCAGAGGCTGACGCAGAGCCGACGTATAGGTGTGGGCGCTTAGCTGGCAGCTGTGGCCACTAGGCTGTGTTTGCCAGGCTGAGCCAGTGGACCACGACGGCGACTCCGCCTGCACTCAGGCGGTGCTTGGAGTAAACAAAGGCGCGCGGCGCCTGGGGGCTTCTCCTGCAAGCCGAGCGCAGAGTTACATCACGGTTCCCTGAGGGCGCCGCCCTGGCAGCCAGTCCCCCATGGCCTGCGCTTGCCCATGTCCGAGGGGCAGGCAGCTGGCAAGGTGCCAGGATGCGAAGCTTTGCAAGTTTTTCTCTTGAGGCTTTCAGGGCTTTGTTGAAACATAGGTTCAGACCCAAGATAGGAGTGTACAGGCTGCTCTCCCATGGAGGCACAAGGACTGTGCCTCAATTTTCCCATCTGTGAGTCCAGGTGGCAGTGGTAGGCTTATGGGTCTCCCAGCTGAAGTGTGGAGACAGCAGCCATGGCAGGGGCTAGGCTGGGCAGTGACCAGTGGGGCCAGAGGCCAGCTTTGAGGCGGTCTACTGAGTTTAGAGGGGTGCTTGTAAAGCCACGTGTCCTAGGACATATGCTTCACCCCTTTTTAGGCTGCTTGGAGTGTAAAGCTCAGCCACCACAGAGGAAGCGCAACTTTGTATCTTAGCGTCCACCTGTTCTCACTTGCTCTGGGCGTTAACCTGCTAGCTGTTTTTTTTTGCCAATGGTTGAGCTGGGAAGGTATTGGGTTGCACACCCTGGAAGGAGCTTTCCAATCCACACTAGCAGCTTCTCTGCCAGAGTAAGCAGCTGAGAAGGTGGTAGGCGCCCGGAGGCTACTGAATAAGGCGTCACCCTCTACCCCAAGGGACACTTGCTGGGTCTGCACCTGCACAGTCCAATGTGGGTATAGCCAGTATCCAAGTATGACTGCCAAGTACTCAAAAGGTGCTGGGACCTGCTCTGGACCGTAAAGTCTATATAAATCATGGTATGGCTGAAGATGTTTGAGATTCAGTGGTGCCCCTCCCCCTTCCAAAAAAGCATGGTAGGTACCTCCTTTATTTTAATAAAAGCTAGCCGGACAGTGGTGGTGCACGCCTTTAATCCCAGCACTTGGGAGGCAGAGGCAGGCAGATTTCTGAGTTTGAGGCCAGCCTGGTTTACAGAGTAAGGTCCAGGACAGCCAGGGCTACACAGAAAAACCCTGTCTTGAAAAACCAAAATAATAATAATAATAATAATAATAATAAAGCAATTTATGGGCAGGAGGTATCATACATTTCTACTCCGCTGAAGTTTTATGGCCCCAAAGAAGACAGAAAGACACAGACCTACACAGCTAGGTAGTCCTGAGCCCTCTTCTCAGATAGCTGCCCTTGCATGCCCATGTTTATGCTGAAGAAAGTGTTTGCTTTTCCTATTGGTTGCTTCCCCCCCCACACACACACACACTTTACTAAGTCAAATATTTAATCCTTTATTAGAAGCCCTTAACTTTAACCAGCTAAAGTTAGCTTCAGGCAGAGAAGTGACACATACACCTGTATCCTAGCACTCAGAATCTGAGGCAGGAGGATTGTCATGGGTTTGAGGCCAGCCTGAGTTATACAATGAGATGATGCTACCATTACAAATGACAGAATCATTCCCTTTTTAGGCTGGTGTGTGCTTAATTACATATTCCCGTTAATCTCCTTTGCCTACTAAACTTGCAGGGTTTTTTTAAAGGTATATTTGTTTTATGTATGTGAATACACTTCAGACACACAAGAAGAGGTCACCAGATCTCATTATAGATGGCTGTGAGCCCCCAGAGCAGTCAGTGCTCGTAACTGCTGAGCCATCTCTCTAGTCCCAGACTTTGCAGGTCTTAATCAAAGTACACAAGAAGGGGGGGAAGAACAGCCCCTCTCCTACAGTCGCTGCTACACACTGTCATGTGAGTTACCTGTGTAATTTATGGCGGGCAAAATAATGTAAAATCTCTCCCTAATTATTTTGCTCTTTTGTATATTGAAACAGTAACACTTCACATTTCTTTAAGTGTTGAAATGATAAATTTTGGGGTACATTGGGTTAAGTATATTACTGAGGCTAATTTCCCACTTTAAAGAGGCTCTTAGCCTCTACTAGAAAATCTCAAATAACCTGGGTTCCTATTCTGTTTCTATTGACTAGAACCGCTGAATGCCGAGTGACCTTGTGTCTTTGGGCTTGAGCTTGCCAAGGACCGTTAGCATGTCTGTATTGACTGAGTGCCCCGTGTCCTGTTCTGAGCAGCTTGGATGGCAGCAGGTGAAGGGGGGAGAGGCTCAGTGCCAGTCCACAGGTTGCTGCTAAGCCCCCCTCTTGGCCACCTGCTGTCTGGCCTCCCTTCTTCCCAGGGCAGTCAGGACAACAGCAGGCTGGGAAGGGAACTGTGGAGACTGATAAGGCTCTAGGAGCTGAAGGAAGAAGCTCTATGTAGGCCAAGGATTCTGAAGACAGTGTGGCCAACGGCCAGGCGCTCCGGCTGGTCCTTGAGAGAACGATTTTCATGGCCAGGTCTACAAACGAGCCTTTCATCTACACAGACTCAAGCCTCCCTGCCCAGCCCCTCCCGCATGACTCTTAGTAGCAGCAAAACCCTGGGCTAACCCTGCCAGCACTGCTGGTTGTTAGGGCCATAATGGGCTCCCCGGCTCTCCATCCTCTCTGTCGCCGTATATTTCCAGACGCTGCTTGATTAAAAGATTTTCTGATAACTGTCGGGAGATGCAGGCTGAGGTCTAAGAAAGCAATCTATCTTAGTCTCTAGCAAAAACAAACAAGACAACAGTTTCTGTGGCTGGTATTTCTGATTCACGGCTCACACCTGGTTTCTAAGAGAGATGGGCCTGGTTGGTATGACCTGGGTTTAAACCCACGCAGCTGATATGAGTGTGACAGCTTTACGGTCCTGAAAAGCTAGCCAGACCTGCACTTACATAAACAACCCTATCTAACATTCCTTCTTCCTCCCATATATAAACTCACTCACAATAAACAGCCTGGACTCCTAGTGTGCTTGCCGTGTACCAGGCACTCCGCTAGTTTGAATTCAATTCGCATGTGTCAGCCTAACAACCACTGCACGAGGTGTGACTAACTGCAGTTCACAGAGGAAGACAAACTGAGGCACAGGCAGGTCGGCTGAACTTGTGCAAGGTCCCACAGCTAGACAGGTAAAACGGATTGCAACCCGAGCCTTCTTCTGGCAACAGTGTCTGCAGTGCTCTCGGAATGCTGGAGGAATCACACTGCTTCATTCCCTTAACCGGTCCCTTACTAACAAGCTCATGACAAACCGGGACATGTGTTCACAATCAGAAGGTGTCAGAGATTAACCTAAACACACGAAAAAATTTATGAGGTGCAAAAGTGACCAAACTCATGAGAGAGGAAGAAGAAGAAGAAGGAAAAAAAAAAAAAAAACCATCCAACAACCTGGGAATCACAAACGTTTCCTGTGTCTCTGGCTGCTGGGGTGGTCACAGGGCACAGAGCATGGGTGCAGCTTGTTGAAAGATGACCCTCTGTAGAAGGTGGCATTGACGGGCCCCACAGTCCAGCGGGCCACCTAAGCAGGCGCTGAGATGGAGACACCTGGGCTGCTGAGGGAGGAGGGCGTGGGCTGACTTGCCAGAAGTGAGATTGAAAGAGCAGAGTGTGCCCTTCACACAGGAAAGCGGAGAACTGTCGGGGGGGACACAGGAACCCAGGAAGACGTCAGCAAGCTGTGGCTGGTGTGGGGCACCGCAGGACAGGAAGCAGATGGGTCTTTCTTTACACAGGATGGGGCTGCAGGCTGAATGCGATCTGACTCTCCAAGGCACGCCTAGAAATGCACTCCCCATTATGAAACAATAAGACATGGACCTCCTTTAAGAGCCTCATAACATGCAACATGTGATTACTAGATAGATCGGCCATTGGGTTGTCTCAAGAAGGTCTATAAAAGCCGTTTTCCTGAGCTTGCCCTCCCGCCTCCCCCTCTTTCCCTCCGCCCTCTCTCCCTCCCTCTCTCTCTTCTTTCCCTCCCTCCATACAATGCCCTGTGCTGCCTTTGGACCTTGCCAAGAAAGAAGGCCAACACCTTTTGTCGGAACCATGAGTGAAAATAAACCCTTTCTTCCCAATTGATCCACTCTAGATACTGTGTTAGTGGCAAAACAAAATGACGAGAAAGTAGCTGCCCTTCAGTTGCTACTTGTAGCAGTGACTAGACTCATGGGGAGAAGAAACATCTTAAAACAAGTGTAACTTCTGCCATTCTTTATCCAAAGGTGGGCCGGCAAGGAAGTCCTGCTTAAGACATACGTGTGCAGGGTGTGCAGGATGGCGGAGGATGATACTCAGTGGTCAGACTGTTAGCTTGGGAGGGGGTGGCGCAGCCTGCGATCCCAGCACTAAGGATTCAGGGGGAAAGGCTGCGTTGGGGAGACAGCTCAGGGGGTACGGTGCTTGCTCTGCAAGTGTGAGGATCAGAGTTCTGACCTCCCTGACCCATGTGAAGGTCAGGTGGTCACGGCACACCCAGAAGGTGGAGACAGGGAACCCCCTAGA
This sequence comes from Apodemus agrarius, assembly GCA_964023405.1. Lineage (NCBI taxonomy): Eukaryota > Metazoa > Chordata > Mammalia > Rodentia > Muridae > Apodemus > Apodemus agrarius. The sequence goes on along the minus strand of OZ030012.1, from coordinate 60,284,135 downwards.
GTGAGGTAGTAAGCAAAGCCAGCATATCAACAAGCTCTGGGTTTCACTGAAGACCCGGTTACAATAAAGTGGAAGAGCTGTCGAGGCTGGCTCCCGATAGCAACCTTGGGCTTCTAGAAACCCATGTGCATAGACATGCACACAATCACACACATGCAAAACATGCATATATACACACTTGCATGTAAACACACACACACACACACACACACACACACACACGCAAATAAATATACACATTTGGAGGCTAAAGAGATTATTCAGCTGTTAAGAGCACTGGCTGCTCTTCCAGGGGCTCCAGGTTTGATTCCCAGTACCACATGGCAACTCACAACTATCTGTAACTCCAGTCCCAGGCTCCACAGGTACAAGAAAGACATGCACATGGTGCACACGCATACATGCAGGCTGTGTGTGTGTGTGTGTGTGCGCGCGCACACACAAAATAAATAAAAATGTAAAAAGTATAAAAGGAATAAAAGACTATATATGGCATTTGAAAGATGAACTGCAGTAGAAGCAGTAGAAGGTGGTATGTGCTAAGCTACATCCTTCTCTACCCATGAACCTTTGCACAATACAGGTTTGTAGTGCCAGTGATGAGGGGTTAAGGGCCTGAAGGGGGAATCCTGCTGGAGAGGAGAGGGTTTTTGGGCCATCGGTACAGGACAAGTTGTTAGGTGGAAAGACTATATGCAGAAACAACTGAGATCCTGCCATCCTCGGAGTTACTGGGAGAACATGGGCTTCTGCCAGACATAGTCTGGGCAATGCCCAAGTGTGTCCAACCACAGTGGCATGTAGTCCCTGAAATGCAGCGCAGGCTCGGCTCCCACCCCAGGCACCTGGTATGGGACTTGGTGCCAAGCGCTCTGTGGGCTGGCACAGGTTCCTGGGGGAGTCTGCTGAACGCTAAGCCCTGGATTCTCAAACAGCAGTCACCAGGGTCCCATACAGTGTGTGGTTCCAGGCCCTCCTGAGTCAGGGCCCTTCCAGCCTCCCAAGGCCTTGTCCTGACTCTAAGCAGGAGTCCACTTCACTTGGTAGGGCCAGCCACACCCATCCTTCCTGGGTGGCCCGTCTCAGCCTATGAGTCCCTGGGACTTGAGAGGCACAGAGACGGGCCCATGTCAGGGCCAGGCCATGCACTCCACACAGAACTTGATTTTACTAATCAGGGCCATTTACTTACTGTTTCTTAAATTCTACCTTTCTTTTTTCGCTGAGGTTTTGAGACAGGATCAAACCCCTTAGCTCAGGCTGGCCTGTAAGTCACTGTGTAGTCCAGGCTGGCCTTGAACAGCATTTCTTCTGCCCCAGATTCTGAACTGTGGGACTACTTTATTTTTTATTTTTAGGAAGTAAAATTTTAAAATGATTTTTAACTCATCTGCATCAGTCTTTCACCCACATGTATATCTGTGTGAGGGGGTCATGTCTCTTGGAACTGGAGGCACAGACACTTGTGAGCTGCCATGTGGGCACCGGGGATGGAGCCCGCTGTGGAAGAGCAGTCAGTGCTCGGGAACACGGAGCCACCTCTCAGCCCCTGCTGTGTTTAGTTCTGTGTATGTGTGACAGTGTGCGCCAGGTGCAGGTGGCCATGGAGACTGTTGGTCCCTCTGGAACGGGAGTTGCAGGTGGGTTGAGCCACTGGATGTGGGTGCTGGGAACCGATCGTGGGTTCTCCATGTGTAGTATGTACTCCTAACTTCTGAGCCATCTCTCCAGCCCTACCTCTAAGTATTCTTGTTTTTTATATTACAGAAGAAGAAACTGAGGCTCGAGGGGTAGCGAGGGCATAGGTGCAGGCTGTCAGACTTCTTAGCCTGGGGCTGAACCCTCAAGTGGAAGAGGGGATGGGCTAACAGAAGTGCCCAAGCACTGTAGAGCCACTGGGCGGGGGGGGGGGGCTTGGAGGGAGAGAAGGCAGGGATCTTGGAACAAGGATGGGATAAGAAGGAGACAGGATGTCCTTTAGGCTTCACAGAAGCCAGAGTCAGAGTAGGTGAGGCTGGGTGGGCAGGTGGGCACCCCGCAGGGCAGTTCCCACAGAAAGTTCTGGAACTAGCTGGATCCTGCACTGATTTACACTTTTCCTTCTCCTGTGGAGCAGACTGGGGGAGTTAAGCAATCAGCCATCCCCAGGGTGTTCCCAGGGGCAGCTGCCTGGAGGAAGGGTAAGCCAATCTCCCTTCAAACCCGCCACCCCTCCCCCTCCCCACCCGCAGCAGAGAGATAGGGCCAGTAGTATATAAAACTTTTATATAGCCTAGGCTAGCCTAAATCTTCTATGCAGCTAAGGCTAACCTCGAACTCTAATCCTCCTGCCTCTGCTTCCTGAGTGCTGGGATTACAGGTGCATGCTGTTAGTTGTTTTTTGAGTTCTTTTCCTGTCCATACCTAATGAGATAGAGGAAGCAGCCTGGTGAGGTAGCTCTGTGGGTAGGGACACTTGCTATCTAAGCGTGTGGAATATGATTCTGGGACTCCCAATAGAAGGAGAAACTGACTTCTGAAAGCTAGCACCAACCTCCACATAAATAAATAAAACTTGGGAAAAAGAACCTCCCCCTCCAAATAAAAGAAGGGTAAAATGTCCCCATTGTAGAGAAGAAACTGGGGCTAGCTGTATTTAGGGCTTTCTGAGGTCACAAATTTGATTGGGGTGCATGCAAAATGGAAACTAAAACTGGCTATAAATATGACCCCTAAAGCAATGGGTGCAGGAACAGGCTGGGGAGTGCTTTTGTGGGTGCGTAGTGGTGACTGGTTGGCCCCGCCAAACCTTTCTCCTAGTGTCTGCTTATTTTTAGGCAGGCAAAGCGCTGGGGCCTTTCTAGGGACTCTTCTGCTTTGGGCAATTAATGTATGTGCTGTGGAGAACCCACAGAAGTTTCACACACCTGCCTGAACTGAGGTAGACCTGCAGAGGCTGGTGGGGGAGGGGAGAAGGAAAGAGAGGACAGACTGGGGGAAGGGAAGAGAAGGGGAAGGAGGGAAGAGGGGGGAGGGAAAGGGAAGAAGGGACTGTTTGGACATTGGTCCCTCATTGTCATCTAAAAGCCCTAGACAGGTGGGAGGTGGGAGGGAGGGTAGGCAGGAAGACTGGGAAGGCCACACAGGGGTGAAGGCTTTGAGAGGGGCAGAAAATTCCCCCAACGGGCTCTTTTGAATGTCCTAGGTCATCCGGCGCTCGCTCTCTCTCTCTCTCTCTCTCTCTCTCTCTCTCTCTCTCTCTCTCACTCACACACACACACACACACACACACACACACACACACGCTGCTGTGCGGGCCAGCTGGGCCCTTCCCTACCCTCTAAGTTCAGTAACTGCGGGAAACACTGAACACAGCTGTGGCCACTCCATGTTCCCTGTTATCTCAGTCCATCTGCTTAGCAATCCCATGATGTGAGCAGCAGGTATCCTATCAACTATTTTTTTTTAATTTATGTATTTTTGACACAGGGTCTTATATTGTAACCCAAACTGACTGGGAACTCAGTATGCACCCTGGACTAGCCTTGAACTCAAACAATTCTCCCATTTCTGACCCCTAATTTCTGAGGTTACAGGTATGATACATCCATTGTGTATTTATTTTTGGTTTATTTGTTTGGTTCTGAGGGTCTTTCATATGATGAGCACATAGGGCGCGTCCTCCAGCTCCATGCTGAGTCTCATACGTGTGTAAACTGAACCTCAGAGTGATGGGGTGGCTCACCCAGGCAGCACAGATAACAACAGAGGTGGGATTCGAACCCAGGAAGACAGACACTAATCTTAGCTCACAGCCCCTGATAGGTTGTCAGTGCCCTGATCTCTCCCTACCTCTCAGCTCCAGGTGTTTTCAAGTTCAGGGAGAGCCTGCCTGTTTCATGAGGCCTGTCTCGACCCATCAAGTTCTGAGGAAGCACACCCCAGGCCAGAGCTCTGTTGGGGGCTACAGTGGGAGCACTCTCTCCCCACTTTGCCTGAAGCAAGGGCCAGTCAGTCAGGGATCCTTGGAAGCCGACACGGTGGTTGGACATTCAAAAGGTTCGTTGGGAGTCCAGCTCAGGAAAGGCCTTCACCACAGGCCCAGAAGCCTCCTTAGGTCTCTCAGGTCCAAACCGTTCAGTATTCATCAACACTTGTGGGGCTGCCCGTGGCCCCACTGCTTGGCTGAGCAGTGCACTCATCTCCCCAGGTACCTCAGATGTTTCCATTGGACTTTTGCCCTCAAGAGTTTCGCACCTGCCCCGTCGTGGGCTAACGGGGATCACAGTCACAGGCGGGGTCCGGCGAACCAGAGTCTGACACTTCTGCTCCCCGTTTGCTGTGGTTAGTCTGTCAGCATGAAGGGTCCAGGGCTGTGGGTCACAGGAAATCCTTGTGGTTTTCCGGGGAGGTTCACTTAGAAGATGTAGCATGGGCAAAGGGGATTGTGCTAAGGTACCCTTGACTGGGGGAGGGGGGCGCCCCGTTGACTGCCTACTGAAGGCAAAGAATTCGGGGCCTTTGGTACCTGCTATGATTGGCCTAGTATGTGTGTCCTGGCCAGTGCATTAGAACCGGGACAGGAATGAGGACCGAGTTGGAACCCAGAGCTGGGATTGGAATGGCTGTTGGGGAGGGTGATGGGTCGCTCAGCTGGTGTGGGGCAGGCGGCCCTGGAGCAGAGGCGCCGGAGTGACGCCCTTCGCTTTGAGCCTATGGAGGGAAAGCAGAGACTTGGGACTGTGGTTTTGGCTTCCTGGCATTCCTGCAGTGGTTCAAAACTTCTCAGAGAAATGAAAGCAGACTTCAATTCTCACCTCCTGAGCCCAGTCACCCCTAGCATGCCAGCAGAGAGAAGAGTCCAGGACATGGATTCTGACTAGCCCTCTCCGCCTGCCCGGTTATTTGGGGTGAGTCAGAATTCTGATCACGGGACTCCCCTCCACACACTTTCACACAGTCAAGGCTTTAGAGCCAAGGATGATGGCACATGCCTGTGAGGCCAGCGCTCTGGGGGCGGGGGCGGAGGCGGGGGCGGGGGCGAGGGCGAGGGGAGCGCCATAAGCTCAGCCAGCCTGGTTCACAGCCTGGTTCACAGCAACAAACAAAGCCAAGCAGATGCGATGGGGTTCAGAGACAAAAGGGACCCAAATTTTGCAGTGGAGACTTGGGATTTGAGCCTGCTTTGGGCTCAGGAGCCCTATTTGTACCCAGGTATCCATGAGAAGGCCCCTGCTTCTCCATGGGCAACCCCAGTGGCTTTGCTCCCTGGTTGCAAATGTGGCAAGTTTCCATTCCCTGGGACTTGCCCAGCTGAGCTTTGCAGCTGTAGGGGTTCTGGCTTCTGCTACTGGGGCTCCAGGCTCAGGGTCAGCAAAGGCTTGCCTCTCAGTCTGTGGGCTTTAGACTGGGGTGGGAGTGACTTCCTGTCCAGCTGGCTCCCCTGTACCTCTCACCCTCCTGTTCAGAGTGCCCATTTAGTCCTGGCATGATCCATGATCCCTGAATCTGAACAATATCCTGTGGCTCCCCCTCCCCCATGTGACTTCTTTCCCTAACTGCCCTGTATCTGAGAGAGAGGGGCTCAGAGGAGGGAAGGAGGGAGGGAGGGGCCCAGGCGCTGCTCCTCTCAGATATTTCTGTCCTCCCCTCTGGCGAGGCCTTTTGTGACTCTCTGGGGCATAAGACTATTGTTTTACTTTTTTTTTCCCCCTGAGTCTGGATCTCATGTAGCCCAGGCTAGCCTTGAGTTCACTGTGTAGCTGAAGATGATTCTGAAATTCCTAATCCCTCTGCCTTCATTTCCCAAATTCAGGGATTATAGGCATTTGTTACCACACCTGATTCATATGCTAGGTATCAAACTGAGGGCTCTGCGTGTTAGGGTAAGCACTTAACTGAATGAACTACATCCCCAGGCCAAGGCTGTCCCTGTTAGTATCCTCTGTTTGAGATAGAAATGTTGAGCTTAGAAAGGAGCGTCTCAATCGGCCCTTTCCCTCGGACCCATGCTCTCTGTGGTAATGCCTACACTATCTCTGGCAGCACAGTCTCTCTGGCTTGGCAGGCCTGAACTCCCCACCGTCTGCCAGAGCCTCCTAAGTCTGCTGGAATTACTTGTGCATGTACCCTGCCCCGCCCCCCATTCCTTGAGTCTCTTCAGCCTGGCTGTAAGGCTGGGGTGGGGGTACTCAGCCCATTCCTTCCAGGGACTGTGAGGTCGAGGCTGTGATTCACAGGAATGAGGGGTCACCAAAGGGGTGAGAGTCAGGGCAGAGAGCAATGACTCGAGTAGTCATTCTACACCCTGAGCTGTGCGCAGACCTGGGGACTTGTGAGAGTATCTGCCTACCACTCGGTGACTTGTCCCCACTGGGTTTAGGCTATCCCCCAGCTCTGCCATCTCCTTGACACCCCAGCTACCTGGGGTACCCAGATAAATTAGCAGCAATGGCTGAGGAAAGTGTTAGGGTGCTTTTTCGGGGAGGGGGAGGTGCTGCTTGAGTGGGGATCTTCTCCTTCCTAGCCCTGTACCCACTTCCTCGGGGAAATTTCAGTCCCTTGCTATATGCTGGGAGGCACCTGAGGAGGCAGGGAGACTGACTGGGGCCATACAGGCCTAGACTTGTACCACTCTGGGCCCTGAGGTCATGGAGACCTCCTGAAGCCCCCTCCCAGGGAGCTGGTCAGAGGCAGACAGGCCTTGAGGGGGTGCTAATTGCTGAGCTAATTGGAGCCAGAGCTGAACTACAGATGGCTTGGATGACGGGAGCTGGGGCTGCCGGAAGAGACAGGATGAGGCTGCTGGAGGCAGAGGGAGGAAGGCCAGGCCTGCTTGCTCAGGGATCGATGGTTAGAAATGACCAGCCACTCTGAGATTCGTCCTTGTCTCCACAGCTCTGTCCTTTTTCTTTGTGAAAGTATTTGTGTTCTGTGGCCACTGCTTATGGAAACGGTTTCGGGGAGCCTTTGGGGGACTAGTACTCTGCTGGACAGAGAAGGGACCAAGGAGAAGGGCGGAGCCCAGGCCCAGGCAGGTGCAGTGTTAGGTTGGGATTGCAGTATATTCTGTTCTAGCCAGCTCATGGGTCTAGAAAGTGGCAAGTTCAAGCTGGTGCTGGCAGCTGCTGGGCACTGGGTAGAAGGGTCTACCCGGGGTACCAGTCCTGAAGGGCATCGCATGCTTGTCCGAGACGGCTGCTCTGAGAGCAGTTCACTGTGGAGCCATTTGTCTGAGTACATTCATCCACTCACGAGGGCAGAGCTTTCTGGACTCAACCACCCCAAGCCGTAAGGCCCCTTCTCCAACACAAACATTTGGAGATTAACATTTGAAAAGATTAGATTTGCCAAACAGCAGTGAAAACCACCATGGGTGACATTACTGAACTGAGCTGTCTCTGGTGTACTCGTGCGTGCGTGTGTATGAGAGAGACTGAGACAGAGATGCCCATGTTAACGCTGGCCTGGGCTGGGTCCTGTCCCTTCAACACTGCCGGGGACATGGGTCTGTGCTATGACTGTGGAGGCCTCAGGCTGGGAAGAGTAGGTTGGCTGCTCTCTAGACACAGGTGGGGGACTCTGAACTCCTCTTCCTACTGCCAGAAAGGATGGGGCTAGTACCCTCCTCTCTCCCCTAGATGCCCACAGCCCACCATTCTACCACAGAGAAGTCTAAGTCTAGTGCCCCCGGCCTGGGGAGGACTTTGGCTGCTTGGGCTAGGCTGCAACCCCAGGCTGTCACCCACACTGGTCCCTGCTCTGCTCTGCTCTGGTGGCTCTGGTGGCGCTTCAGGAGAGCTGACCGCACACACTCTGCACCCTCTGGTCCTTAACTGCCTGCCTGTCTGTCAGACTCTCCACTCTGCAGGCTGTGGTTCCACGAGCATCTCAGATTGCTTGGCCACCTACCTGCTTGAGCTCCCACGGTGCTACAGCCCCAGTCGGCCTGGCCTGCCGACCATAGAGAAAGCTGGGCGGCTAACCCCTACCTCACCAAGGCCAGCTCCTTGCTCTTTGCTTTGAAGAGGCCCTAAGGGCTAATGAGGTTATGGTAGGGAAGGCTTGAGTGGTATTCAAGGTTTAGTAACTGTGATGCTAATAGCTCACGCTTTATGGGTCCCTAATTCCAAGCCAGGCGACATGCTTTGTACCCCCCCCATCCCTCACTCCCACCCCCTGTAATTCTTCCCAGCATGCTTCTAGGCCTAGAAGTTTTCTTATCTCCATTTCCCAGGAAGGAAACAGAGACTCTGAGAGGCCAGGAAATGCATCTCTTGTCACACAACTCATAAGTGACAGTCTGGGGACTTCAAAGCCACTACTCACAATGGTGTGGGTAGGGGTTGTTATTATTATTTTTTTCTTTTTTGTCAACCCGTTTCCTTCCCCCTGTTCCCTCCCTCCCTGCCTGTTATCTTCTGCCTGGTGAGTTTGCATCATTACTTCGACCCAGGGGTCCAATTAGAGGACTCCCCCAAGGAGGCCGACTGAGGCAACCCCTGCCCCTAGGGGGCCTTCCTGAGCTAAAATTTTAATTAGCTGTCACTGCTCTTCCTAAAACTCCGACCTGCCTGTGGCTGTACCAACCCAGGCTGCTTTTAGGGACACCGGCTCAAGTGCTAGGTAGGAAGGGTGACTTGGTCCTCTGTCCTTCCGCCTCAAGATTGCTATGTTTAATCTAGCAAAGGGATTAATTAAATGAATGGATTACATGACTTAATCCATTAATCAGATCAAATAAACGAGCCACTATTTAAAACAAAACAAAACAACAACAACAACAAAAACAACTCCACGCCCCTGCATAGAAAAGGCAAATCTCCTTGTCAGCTTAGAAAAACAAACCAGTTAGGAAGTGGAGAGCGACATGAAGATGACATGTTCCTTGGTCACCCGGCACAGGGCAGGCACATGGTAGATGTCACAGGGCTTGCTCCCCTCCCCCCCACGATGTGGGAGACTGGGTGTTGAGCAATGAACACCAAGTGTACCCACGCTGCTTCGGGCATTTTGCACCTTGAAAACTGGGACAGGGCTGTCAACCCATGAGCCCAGGAGGCCGTGGAGGCTGAGGCAACCAGAACTTCTAAAACCAGCCAAGGGAAGCAGTGCATGCCTGTAACTGAAATACTCAGGCTGAGACAGGAGGATTGCTAAATTCAAGGATGGATTATATAGTGAGACCCTGTCTCAAAAAACAAATTAAACAAAGGCATGCTAAGACCATGCAAGTGTTTAAAAAAAGCAAGATGGACTTTCTATTTAGAACTTAAGATCTGTATGCTGGGAAATGTGATTCTTGTGCCTCTTACCCCAGGCCACAGGTTTCTCTCTCTAGTTCAGAAATGGGGAGAAGTGCTCCTCAAACCCTAGGAAGATTGAAAGCTGAGTGTGAAGTTTGGGTTAAGGGCTCAGAAACCCTCTTCTTGATCCAGGGCTGTGAGTTTTTACGCTGACCTGATGTATTGACGGAGTCTCGGAGGCCTCATTCTGAAACCTTTTGACCATGACCCTGGTCACCGACCTGCTGACCTCTCCCCCCCACCCATCGCGCCTCAGTAGCCACGCTGTTCTGCCAGTCCAGAGCCAAGCCCTTCTTAGATCTGGTTGCTTAGTAACAGCCCTAAGTGACAGAAAACCCAGCAGGCCACTAATGAGGGGACAGCAGCCAGCCTTAGGAAGCCCTGGAAGACAATCCCCCTGGCTTGCCCACAGTATGGGGGGGAGGTAGGAGGGGAGGTGCCTTAGCACTGCGGCAAGGTGCATAGCAAGCTAAAAAGGAAGGAACTGGGTTGGCAGCCCCCATCAGACCTTTGAACTGGGAGGTGGGGGGCTAGGAGGAAGCCAGAGCTTGACTTTAAAGGGCAGGCACTGGGCTAGTCAAGAAGACTGAGAGGGGGAAAAGCTTTCTGCCCAAACCACCACCCTGGAAATAGCTGTCTGCTCTTGCCAGGAGCACCTGGCCTGGGGGAGGGGATCCCTGGAGAAAGACTTGGAACAGGGAAGAAAGTGACTGGGGAGGGGGGAGGGGGCAGGAGGCAGGGGACAGGTCCTGAAGAGGGAGAGCTCCCACACACAAATGGGGAAGGGCGTCGCCTCTTCATCGTGGGGTTTGGCTCCCCCTTCTCAGCGCGTGCTCCAGCTCCAGGCTGATGGCCTCCGGGTGGGGAATGCAGGGCAGAGGCGGCAGGTAGAACTCTGTCAGATAGTTTTCCATCCTGGGTCTAGGCAAAAAGATGGAGAAAAGGAGAGAGTAAGAGTACAAGAGAGGATCAGAACAGGAAGGAGACTCGCCTCAGAAGATGTGTGTTGTAACCTCCCTTCCCCCCCCCCAACTGATGTCTTGGGCACAAAACTGGGCCTTTGGGTTTCAGTTGCCCTGTATTGCAATAAGGGCAAAAAAAAATTGGCCTGAGGCTTGTTAGTATCTTAAGAGGCTGAAGAGGGAATGCAGATTTCAGAGAAGTGTGGCCAGGTGGGTTTTTCTTGTCACCTGTAAGACAGAAACTCGCCCTGTAATCCAGGGTAGCCTGGAACGTATTATATACCTAGGCTAGCTTTGAACTCATAGTGACTCTCCTGCTTCAGTTTTTGAAGGGTTGCAATGAACAACCCTTTCAAGGCCAAACAAGGCCTGTGTTTTTCTGGCTTTCTTTCCTTGAGGACATGCAGAATGCTTCTGTATTAAATTGTGACTCCATAGCCATGGCTTGGCCGAATCCTGTGCTGGGCACTGCATCCCCATCCCAGCACTCAGACAGGTGCCCTGGAGGAGGTCTCTTCCCTGGTCTCACTGGGGAGCTGGAGACCAAGACATTTGAGCACAGGGAGCTGATACTGGGATGGAAGCAGATCCCAGATACTGGACCGATGCAGCCTCCCTTCCCCTACAAAAGATAGTCCAAACCAGCTTGGAGACCAGGGAAAGCCATCCTGGAGGGGCTAGACTTATTTAACAAAGACTGACTGGAAGCCAAGGCATGTAGAACTGTAATGAACTTCAGTTGGGTCCTCGGGTCTGCTGCGTAGGCAGCCAGAGGGACAATGGAGGGGACAGGCAGATCTAGACTGGGGCCCACAGGAGGCACTGTGACAAGAGACTGCCTCCCCCCCCACTCCCCCCCCCCGCCAAGCCCCACCCCCACCCCCCGCATCCTGCAGGAGGAAGACTCCGTTTGCCAGGATGCCTTTGGAAAACAGCTTACCTCATTCAGTTGAGACCCCTGGCCCTAAGCCTCCTAAGCTCTGCGCTGCTGCCCTCCCTACGGTGTTCTGAGCTCAGGCTAATGGCACCAGCACAACACAACTTCAGGCTGTTTTTGCAGAGGGTTTAGGGCCACCAGATGCATCCGAGGCTTCTCTCATGAGGGTTTGGAGTCCTGTAGTAATTCCAAGAGGGGAGATCCTACTCCTCCATTTATTGGCTCTGAGGAACAGTGTGCCCCAGCCTCCACCATGACCAGCTCCAGGCTCACTGTGAACTCAGGAGTGAAGTCATCAGAGCTGTGACATGTCATAATTCTGCCCTTTGGGCTGGTGTGCAAACTGAAGTGAAGGTGTTGCTTACGCTACACAATTCAGAAGGGCAAACCCAGTGCACTTGACTTTTTTGAGGGGGGGGCAGGGGAGAAGGGGATCTTCCTTGAACCCCTGATCCTGCTACCTTAGCCCCCCAAGTGCTGGGATTACAGCCATCTGTCACCATGTACGGCCATACCTGGTGAGTTTGCTTGCTTCTCAAATTCTTGCTTTATCTGGTTCAAAGACTTAAGTGAGACACTATTATGTGTCTGACACAGAGCCAGGTCCGTGCAGGAGCACCTGGCCCCACCCACTGACACTGACTCCTTCCTCTACTGGCAGGGGAAGGAGGAGGGATGGAGGTGGAGAAGACAGTTTCTAGAGCTGGCACTCAGATGGCGGGAAGCACTGTGTGTTTTAGGTTTCTCTGGTTTGCTGCCTGTAGGGTGGCTTCTATCACTACCTCTCCTCTGAGGAAGAAAAGGTATTTTGTAAGTAGCAGGCATGACCTCATTAGTGGGAGGAACGGTATTAATAACTATAACATGGCATGCTGCTGTTCAGGAAACTGACCTTTTACCTTACTTTTCTATGGAAGAGTCTGTGGGGGTGAGGGGGGGAGGGCAGGCACCGTTTCAAGCCTGTGTAGAGCTGGGATGGGGCAAAGTAGAGTCCTCTTGGAACTTTTCTGTTTTTTGCATTGGGGTATGAGTGTGTGTGTGTGTGTGTGTGTGTGTGTGTGTTAGACAGATTGTCACACTGTAGCCCAGGCTAGGCTGGCTTGGAACTCACTGTGTAACTCAGACCTATCTTCTATTCAGTAGATTCCGCTCTCTTAGCCTTCTGAGTGTTCAGATTCCATGTGCCAGACCTGGACTTTTCTACTCCCCAAACCCACCCCCACCCCCACCCCCACCCCCAGGCCCACCCCCCACCCCGGGCCCACAGTTAACCCGTCCCTTTTCTGCTCCCACTCAGTGATTGTTCATCTTCCAGACAAAACGCCACTCTCTCTCCAAGGCCACAGTGTTAAGACTCATGGGGCCACTACAAGTCACCTCGAAAGGCCTACCTTCATCTTCTAGAGGCCCTGCTGCACATGACCCTTGGGGCAAAGAGGGAGAGGCCAAAACCAGAGACTTCAGGAGTTCACAGCTGCCCAGCACTCCAGTCTCCTGGCTGCTGATGCTAGAGCGTCTGTAAGGCAGGGGCTACCTTCTTCTCTTTTGTGCTGAGCAAGTTAAGGCCTCCCGTGGCTCTCAAGTCCTCTCTCCTATGCCCTTTCTTTGGTGATCCAGGGTGTTTATGTGATGTCAAAAAGGAATAGACAAGCTGACTATAGGGACAGCTGTCTTTATGAGATGTTAATGAATTGAGTCAAAATAATGGGGCTGCAGTTGGGCCCTAGGGCACGATGTGGGGCCACCTTGGGCCTACAACCTGAGGATTCTGGACTACAGGAGACAAGGGCACTGCTTTCTTCCCAAGTCACTCCTAACATGGGGGCAGGGTGGGAGCAGATGCTACTCAGAAGGGAGGGAAGGGTGGAGTTAGCGATGTGTGAGAGTGAGAAACAATATACCCTTGAGAGAAGGCTGAGCCTGTCAGATTTGGCGTGACCCAGAGCTGTCAGGGCACAGATGCACCTTTCTGGTGTTAAAGCATGTCAGTAAGATACAAAACCCTGGCAACCTGGGCTTCCGTCCCAGCCTGCAGTGTGATTGGGAAAACCCCAAACCTCAGAGTCTCTATTTGTCTAGCCTCTATTTGTAAAAAATCTTCCAGCTCTAATCCAAGAGACACCCTCCCCTTCTCCTTGAGTGACCTCACTTCCTCTTCCCAGTGCTCCCTGGTGCCTAAGCCCTCCTCCTCAGCTCCAGCTGCTCCCACACCTGTGCCCTCAGCCCTGCTTCGCTCCAACTCAGGCAGTCCTGACCTGTGGGTCAAGATGGTGTCCTGAGTGGTTTTGCCCCATAAACTCATTTGGATCTGTATGGTGTTCGACTGTTCTCCCTCACCGTGTGACCCTGCCGTGGCCTTTGGGCTGTCTTGGAACTGCAGGGATCAGATTCCTTCCAAGTGTTAGCACTGAGCCCGGCAAGGCTCCACAACCAGGTGAATAGAGACAACGGGGTTTCTCGGCCCCTTTCTGCAACACATCATTTTGGCTAGGGATGCTTCATCCCATCAGCTTTCCGGTCTGCTCATGCTCAGACCGGTTCTGGTGAGGGACGTCTGCCAGGAAGGTTCAGATACCCACCAAGGCCGCTTGGCAACATCTCCAGAGTCTCATTCCTGGTCCACTCAAGGTCAAAGAGCTCCACTAGGACCTGAGATACACTTGTCTGTACTTTTACCTCCTAAGTCCTTCTCCCTAAGGCAGCTTGTTTGTTGAGGAAGTTGGGGCTGCCTGGAGATATTCTTTAACATTTTTATTGTCTTGCTAAGACAATGTGGTGGTCCATGTTTTTAATCTCAGCTTTCAGAAGGCAGAGGCTGGTATGTCTGTTGAGTTCAAGGCCAGCCTGGTTTATATAGTGAGTTCCCAGACAGCCACAGCTATATAGTGAGACCGTTTCAAAACAAACAAAGCAAAGCAAAATAAATAAATAAATAAATAAATAAATAAGTGTTAGGTAGCCCAGGCTCAGTCAAACTCGCAGCAATTCCCCTGCCTCAGCCTCCCATACCCCAATTTATGTGCCATACATCTTTTCGAAGCCTGATGGCCCTATTTCTATGAGGCAGAATATCACTTTTACAAATGAAACTGAAGCTCATAGAGGTTAAGTGGCAGGTCCAAGGTCACATGGTTAGAAAGTAGCAAGGAATGAATGATCTAACGGAATGACTGAGGGCTTACGATCGCCCTCGGGGCAGACGTTTGAGGAGCTCGGCGAGCGAAGGCGGTGCACAAAGCCAGAGACCGGGTCGCGGGAAAGTTGGTTCCATTCAGGCCTTCGGCACGGGAGGGCCCAGGGGAGCGCAGGCTCCCAGAGGCACAGCCGGGTTCTGCCCCCACCCAACGGCCCGCCCCGCCCCCGCTCCGCCCCCGGCCCGCCCCGCCCGGGACCACAAACGGCGCCCGGCGGCAGCGCGAACGGCAGCGCGGAACGTCGCTCTGGGCTAGTTGCCTGCCTGCCCTGACTTCCCGCGCGAGGCCGGCCCGACAGGGACCCGCAGCCAAGGCGGCGCTGGAGGATGCCGCGGCTGCTCCGGGTGGCGGCCGCTAGAAGCCTGGTGCTCTGAAGGTAGGAGCTCGCCTGCGCGGCGGGCGCGGAAACTTGGGCCGAGTTTGCGGGCGGCGCGTGGGCAAGGGGCGGGTGGCCCTGCCCCAGGGCGCCCCTACCGGCCAGCCCCAGGACGGACTCGCGGGGACCGGGCCCAGGTACTGAGGCTTCGGGCGGTCAGACTGCGGGGCCCAGTCGTACCGCTGCCCAGACTTTGCCAGGACTTGGATGCTCCCTGGGCCTGGTAGAGCCCCGGAGCCCCAGCAGTGCCTGGGCGTAAGGGCGGGCGAAGAGTCAGGCGGATCCCTCGGGCCTCTCGCGGGGCCAGGCTCACGCGGATTGCCGGGCGCCGATTCGGGGTGGCGGTGGGGGGTTGGGATTGGTGGTGGCGGGCGCTGAGGTGCCGCGGGGCCGTGGACGAACCCTGTTGGAACAGGACCGCCTGCGGTTTCCTAGCCACTGCTTGACTCACTCTCTGGCCGCAGCCCAGGCTGGCGGGATCGCCCCGAAGGAGGTGGCTGCCCGGACTTTGCGGCTGGATGCTCCCCCCGCCCCCCAACCTTCTAGACTTAAGTGAAGTCTGCGAGCGTCGATCCGTGGGGGTTCACAGCGTGAATCTCCAGGCTTTCACACGTGTACCTGAGCTAAGGAAGAGCACAGTTGGGCGGTGGGGGGCATGTGTGCGGATTCGGGCCATGCATGTACGTGCAGGAACAGCTTTGCATGCGTGGCGGCAGTCTGTGTGTCAGCCTGCTGGGGTGCACGTGCGTTGCAGAGGCTCGGAGAGAGGCTTGGGGACACCCGGAAGCCTGGTGTGGCGGTGGGGCGCCAGTTCCCTACTGAGGCCGGCTGGCTGTGAGCTACTGGCACGAGGGTCATGGGCGGGGCCAGGAGAGGGGAAATCAGTAGCGGAGCATCCTGAGACCCTTTCTCTTAAACCGGGAAGTGTAGGCTGATCCACATTGAGTGTCTGGAGAGCTCAGAGCCTCAGCTGGCAAAGTTTTTTGGAAGACTGGTGTCTGTTAGAGCTGAGACAATGCTGATGCCGCCTCAACTCGGCTGGGATCGCGCTCTTCTTGAGGCCCCAAGGATGTGACGTGGAAATGGACCTACGGAGTTGTCCGTCTCCCTCGTGGAAAAGCAGGAGTGTAGGCGCTTGACCCTGCCCTGGGTTCTGGCTGAGGTTAGAACTCATCTAAGAACCAGTAGAACTTGACATTTTCACGGAAGGATCCCGGGGGCTCTACCTTCTCCAAATGCCTGAGGCTACCTTGGTATCAGGAAACTAGGCACTTTCTTTTTGGCTACTCTCAGTGGGGGTGGCCTCCACTGACGGAAGCTTTTCCATGCTACTGGCAGGGCATTACATTACCTCCACACCTTTCATAGTCTTGAGTTGGCTTTTTGGAGTCATCACTCCCTCTACAAAGACTCCCAAGGGTCCCAGGTGGTTGGTTCTCAGGAAGTCTCCAGCGCCAAAGGGCGCGGGTTGGGCTGAGCCCTGGAGAAAAGGACTCTTGAGAGGGTTGGTTAGAGCAGGTCCCAAGGGGCATTGGTGGAGATGAGACCAAAGCCAGCCATTAATTAACCTAGACCTCTCCAAGGAGAGAGTGGGCTCGGTACCCTCTGAGCCATGCAAAGCCTTGTGGTGCACAGAGGCGAGTAGCTCTCTGTTCAAGGCCATTTTGTTCTGCATAGTGGATTCCAGGCCAGATAGAGAAACAGTGGGACCCAGTGAGAAAATAAAGTAAAACCAACCATATGAGCATAGAGCAGTGCAGGAGGGGGCCTTTTCCAGGCTAAACTACCACCCTTTATGTGTTCTTGACCCCTTGCTGGTCTAACTGAGCCCTGTGGTCATTGGCCACTGTTCAGAAAGGAGGAGGAAGCTGGGCCCTGCTTGCTGGTGACAGAAGTACGTGACACTTGGCCTGTGACCTACTCATAGGAATATTGATCCCATTTCCAAGCCACTGGGAGTTTTAGGGGTAGCAGTGCTCACTGGGGGAGGGAGAGGAGGGCCATTGATAACCCCACTGAGAAGCCTCAGAGGGAGCCACCCATAAGCCATTGGGTGCCTGTTTCTTTAAGAAAGGGCCTGTGATAACTGTGGGCATTGGTCTTCACCCTTCATTGGACTTCCCTTGAACTGTATTCTTTCCTTTCAAATAGAACCTAGCTTTATTAAGGAAACATGAGAAAGAAATGGGAAAAGCACCAAGGAAAGAATGAATGCCTCTGTGTGTGTGTGTGTGTGTGTGTGTGTGTATGTATGTGTGTGTGTTACTCCTAGCACTTAGTCTGCCCATCACTAAAGCACTGTGGAAGTAGTTGCCAGCTAAGACTCTTGCCTTCCACATCCCCAGGCACCCCCCCCCCCCCAATTTATCTTGTGCACAGGCCTGGAGATGAACACAGACACTCCTTCCCTGAGCCACGGACCTTCCTGATGGCGCCTCAGCGCCATCTGCTGGTCATCTTTGACCCTGCTGCTGAGCTGAATCTACTTGGGTTACCCAGACAGACACACCTCTTAAGAGGGACTGCCCTATCCATTCAAGGCTAGTTTGGTTCTGGTTCTGGGGACCTGGCTTTGAGGTTTGGGGTTTTGGTAAGACAAGCAGGTCAATAAAGTGTTAGAAGAAACTAGAATTTGCAGGCAGTGCTGGGGTTTTATGTCTTGGCAGTTTTGTTTTTGTTTTTGTTTTTGTTTTTTGAGACCTGTGGCATCTTGGAGTAGGACCCAGTAGAGAAGGGTAGCCCACTTGCGCTGTCCCTGTCATCAGTGACTGTAGGAGACAGAGACACCCAGCACTGCCCACAGCTCCCAGGTCTCGTTCGTGCTTCCTGTGGTGGAGTGCAGACTTGTGTGTAAGGCCACAGCGCACACATCTGTTCAGTTGCGTTCTAGACCTTAAAAGCCACAGCTAGAGGGTGGTGGACGCCTTTAATCCCAGCACTCCGGAAGCAGAGGCAGGCGGATCTCTTGTGAGTTTTTGAGGCCAGCCTTGAACAACAACAACAAACCAGAAACAAAAAGTAGAGTCAGGGGCTGGTAAGATAGCTCAGCGGTTAAGAGCACTGACTGCTCTTCCGAAGGTCCTGAGTTCGAATCCCAGCAACCACATGGTGGCTCACAGTCATCCATAATGAGATCTGATGCCTTCTTCTGGTGTGTCTTAAGACAACTACAGTGTACTTATATAATAAATAAATCTTTTTTTAAAAGAAAGTAGTAGAAACCTGTGCAAGTGTCGCTTCTGTGGTGCGTAGTCTGAGCTGAGTGTTAAGGGCCAGCATCGTGGGTGGCAGCAAGTCAGAGTGGCCCGTGTTCTAACCGTCATTGCTTCTCCTCTCTCCAGGTCAGCAAGTCAAGTAGCAGGGGTTCAGGAGAGCCTGACACCGTCACAGTAATGGCCGAGAAGCGGCCCCTGGGGCCTCTGGGGCCTATGATGTATGGTAAACTGCCTCGTCTGGAGCCAGACCCCGGGCCAGGCCCCGGCCTGCCCCTTTCTGCTGGCACCCAGGACTCCTGCAGTTACAAAGGCGCATACTTCTCCTGCCCGATAGGGGGCACTTCCAAGTCAGGATCTGAGCGGTTGGCATCCTGGACCCCATACCCATCCTTGTACCCCACTGGTGTGGCAGGATCCCCACTTAGGGGTGACAGCCTACTGACAAACTGCCTGCTCTACCGCCCTCCGACAGAAGGCTCTGAAAAGATACCAGATTCCAGCGAGCTGCTGCCCTTCGGTCCCCAGGCTCATGCGTACCCAGGCCCGCCTCTGGCGGCGCCCAAGCCTGTCTACCGCAGCCCTTTGTGTTATGGACTCTCCACCTGCCTTGGAGATGGGGGAACCAAGAGACCATTGGATGGCGACTGGACCCTGGTGACGGGGCCCCTGCTGCCTTCTGCTGACCCACCCTGTTCTCTAGCTGCAGCTCCTGGCAAGGGCCAGCCCCTGGATGGAACGTTCCTGCGTGGGCTGCCATCTGGGGGACCTGGCAAGGACTCTTCCCTGACTTTTTCCCCTTGCCAGGCATTCTTGGAGAAGTATCGAACTATCCAAAGCACAGGTTTCCTGCCTTCCAAGTACACGGGTCCTTATTCTGGGGATCCCAAGCAAGCAATGTCTGAGGGGCCCTCCAGTCCTTGGACCCAGCTTGCCCAGCCCCTAGGCCCCCCTTGCCAGGACGCAGTGCCAGCCCACTGCCCACTGCCCCCGCCTCCACAGGCCCTGCCCTGCCCTCCGTCTTGCCGTCATCCAGAAAAGCAGGGAAGCTATGGTCCTTTGCTCCCACTGCCACCTCTAGGAGCCCACAAGGGGGCTGCGTACCAAGCTGGTGGGCTGGGCAGCCCCTACCTGAGGCAGCAGGCACCCCAGACTCCCTACATGCCCCCTCTTGGGATAGACAGTTATCCTTATTCCTCTGCACCCCTCCCAGCACCCTCTCCAGGGCTCAAGCTGGAGCCCCCTCTTGCTCCAAGGTGCCCACTGGACTTTGTCCCCCAAACTCTGGGTTTTCCTTATGCCAGGGATGACCTCTCTCTCTATGGGGCATCCCCAGGGCTTGGGGGAACACCACCTTCCCATGCCCAGAACAGTGTGCAGCCTGTGCCACAGCCCGGTGCCTTCCAGCGAGCATGCCAGCCCTTGCCAGCCAGCCAGCCGTGCGCTGAGCCTGTGAGACCTGCAGAGAAGCCAACACCGGAGGCTCAAGAGAAGATGTGGCTGCCCAGCTGCAGGAAAGAACAACTCCAGCCCAGGCCAAATGAGCGTCCTGGGGTACCTATTGTTATCCGAGACAGTCCAGTTCCCCGCACCTCCCCGGCACTGCACCCCTGTGCCAAGGAGCGCCAGGCTCTTCCACAGAAGGATGCTAGGCCTCCCAGCTCTCCACCCATGCCTGTGATTGACAATGTTTTTAGTCTGGCCCCTTACCGTGACTACCTGGATGTACAGACACCCGAGCCCACAGCTGAGCAGCACTCTGCTCCAGCCACCAGTAAGAGCCCAGACAAAGATTGCAAGGGGAACGTGCCTGCTGAGGAAGGGGCCTCCAGGTCTCACTGCTCGCTTCGTGAGGAGGTGGCTCTGGACTTGAGTGTGAAGAAGTCAATGACAGAGGGTGTCCCTGTCAAGGTGCCTAGTCCTGAGGTGCAGGAAAAGCCCACTGAAGCTGTGGATGATGGGCCACACTGTGAAAACACAGTGTCAGGTCTGCCTGGCCTAAAAAAGATGGTCACAGAAATACCTGAAGTAACTGCAGAAGCCACACCAAGGACCAACTTCCATAGCTCTGTAGCCTTCATGTTCCGAAAATTCAAAATACTCCGTCCTGCGCCCTTACCTGCGGCCATTGTCCCATCTCCCCCTACCCCGGCTCCTGTCCCTGCACCTGCACCTGCACAGCCTGCACCTAACCCCCCGTCTGTGCCCATGGGACTGCAGATTCTCACCCAGCCTTTGCCGGTGGCATGCTTCAACCTGGCCCTGCCTAGCCCGCCAGCCATAGTGGCCTCCCCAGCCCCCGCCTCTGCGCCACCTCCGTCACCAGCGCCTGCTCCTGCTCCAGCCTCAGGCTCTGCTCCAGCCTCTGCTCAAGTTCCCACCGCAGCCCCAGCGGACTCCCCAGAACAGCACTTTACGGGACTGCACACATCCCTCTGTGATGCCATCTCGGGCTCTGTGGCCCATTCTCCACCAGAGAAACTGCGGGAGTGGCTTGAGACAACTGGGCCATGGGGCCAGGCCGCCTGGCAGGACTGCCAGGGTGTTCAGGGGCTGCTGAGCAAACTGCTGTCCCAGCTGCAGAAGTTCGTGTGCACGCAGCGGTGCCCCTTCCCTCACGTAGTACGGGCCGGCGCCATCTTTGTGCCCATCCATCTGGTGAAGGAGCGTCTCTTTCCAAAGCTGCCACCGGCCTCTGTGGACCACGTGCTGCAGGACCATCGTGTGGAGCTACGGCCCACCACTCTGTCAGAGGAGCGTGCGCTGCGTGAACGCGCCCTACACGGCTGCACCTCACGCATGCTGAAGCTGCTGGCACTGCGTCAGCTGCCTGACATCTACCCTGACCTGCTGGGCCTACAATGGCATGACTGTGTCCGCCGCCAGCTGGGTGAGCATAGGGCAGCCCTGTAGCCACTGCAGCTGTGTGAACGCGTGGCAGGTGTGTGCACTGCTTGTGTGGACGGTGGGCAGAGGGGCTGAGTGATTCCAGGAACTTAGGATGGGGCACCGGGTGGGATTCCAGGGCTCTCGGGTTTCTCCTGCCCTTTTGACTCTCTAGGCACCAGTGAGATCCGTTTGCATGCAAATGTTCTTGGCCCGGCTCCTGGACAGCCTCTGTCTTAGGGTTTCATTGCTGTGAGGAGAAGACCAAGACCAAGGCAACTCTTACAAAGGGAAACTTTCAATTGGGTCTGGCTTCAGTGTCAGAGGTTCGGTCCATTATCATTGTGGCAGGAAGCATGGCCGTGTGCAGGCAGACATGGTGCTGGACAAGGAGCTGAGAGTTCTCCATCTTGATCTGCTGGCAGCAGAGGGGAACTTAGCTTGAGCGTAGGAGACCTTAAAACATGATCCCACAGTGACACACTTCTCTGACCCTGCACCTACTCCAACAAGGCCACATCTCCTAACAGTGCCCTTCCTACGGGCCACGCCTCAGAACACGTGCCTGTGTGGGCCGTTCCTACTCAAACCGCCCTAGCTGCTTTCTGGGCCTTGTGCGTGCTGCTTCTGGGCCTTTGGCCAGGTATGTTTTCTGTCTGAAAACTCTGGTGTCTTCTGTCTGAGCACTAACCCTAAGTAACCCACTGCACTCTGCCTCTCGGCCCCCGGCCCCCACTGTAGCCCTCCCCATGCACAGGGCTCAGCTCTGCCTCGGTCTTATGTCTCACCTGCAACCTTCCCAGCCCGGCGAAGCCACCTTGTTCACTTCCTGTGCCCAGGATCTGGCAGGACCTCATGCTCCTTCCCACACAAGCATTTCCCTTTGAATGTGTTTTCTCTGGTCTCCTGGCACTTGTGTGCACACCCATGGTACCCTGTTTGTGGTTCTCGTTCCTCCACCACCATGCGTTGTCCTGCTTCTTCAGTTGCACTCTTTTTGAAAGTATCTTATTGTATAACCCGGAGTGTCCTCAATAGGTGGCCCTGCCTCCCAGTACCCGACTCCGGATATATACCCCATACTCAGCTTTGGAACGGTTTTTTTTAATGTTGTAGAGGACATGCACCTGTCACCATGTTGTATGGTGGGGACACTCAGACCTCTTAGGCCGTGACAAGGTGAGGGCAGTGTAGCCTTTTCTGTGACTTTTCTGAGCAATGTATTCTACTTCCTTAACTAGCTGAGAACTCGGCTGCGGACAGTCTGGGCCAGGGCCGGAGGAGGCCTGAGGCAGTACTACCATGGAACAGGGCCCTAGCTCGCCTGCACTCCTGAGTCTTGCTGTGTCTGGGGATAGAGGGTCAGGCCCCCTTTCCTGCTGTGCCTGCTTGCTGGGGGTCCGATCCTGGCAGTGAGCCTCCCACTGATTAGGCGGAAGACCCTTGCTCCCCATTCCCTCCCTCCAAGCTACTGGGCCCCTAGAGAAGTGGTTCTCAGCCTGTGGCTTATGATCACTTTTAAGGAGCGAATGACCCTTTCACAAGGGTCACATGTCAAGTTTGCTCCTGTCTGGGTTCCTGTGATCTCCTGGCTTCCACCTGCACTGGTTTCACAGCAGCTTGGTCGCTGGCTCCTGCCCTGGGGGTTCGGTGGCAGAAAGATCATGGTTAGTTTGTATGGCCGAGCCTTCGATTTCCCCTCGGCTGGTGGTGAGATGACCCAGCCAGTGGTTCCCATCCTGCAAGCCTCCTTTCCTTCCCTTCTAAGCAGCCTCTTCTGAGCCGTGTCCTGCCAGGTAGAGCTCTAGTGTCCCTTGGGTGGGAGTGTGTCTTTTTAGCACGCTCCCATTGGTCTGATCAGTGGGCTGGCTGGCTGTGATGCCGTAACACTGCCGGGCATGCAGGACCACTGGGAGATGGGCCCTTGTCGGGCATGCAGGACACTGCTCTGGAGATGGGCCCTTGCCGGGCATGCAGGACACTGTTCTGGAGATGGGGCCTTGCCGGGCATGCAGGACACTGCTCTGGAGATGGGCCCTTGCAGTTTGGGTTTGCAGTCTGACTGTGCTTTCCTTTTGTAGGTGGCTCTGACACTGAGGCCAGAACCTTATCCCCATCAGAACCCACGGTGACCAGAGATGAATCAGAAAGCCAAGCCCTGGCCGGAAAGTTGCCAGCCCCCAAGGTCAAGAAGCCAGGGAGGAAGCCGCCAACTCCTGGCCCCGAGAAAGCAGAGACAACCACTGGGGAAGGGTCATGTAATCCCTCACCTAGCTCTGGGGCCAGCGCCAGCCCACCAGGTCCCACCCTGAGGGCCCGCTTCCGCAACCTGTTAGAAACCGCCTGGCTCAACGGTGTGGCACTGCCTACTTGGGGCCACAAGGCCTCCAGCGCAGATCGGCCTTCGCCTCACCCCCAGACCCAGCATCTGTAGCATTGTTACTAGTGCTGATGGGACAGCCAACCATCTAAGGACCACGGTGTGCCTGTCTTGACATCTAGCTGCCCAGGGCTAGGAGTGGATATGAGGCTGGGCCCACCTACCTGGGCAGAGACTTCCTGAACTTGAAACTGAGGATTTCGGTTAGAATTGATTCCTTCCCTTGAGAAAACCTGTGGGCATTGGAGCCAACCCCGCCTGGCCTTGAACCCTGACTGCTGTGTCCTGGGCAAACACTTCACCTCTCATGAGCCCTTGTTCCCCATTTGTAGAATAAGACAACACAGCCTACCTCACAAGGGTTGTTGTGGGGATGATGTCTGAAATACAACTACCATGCTTTGGTTTGCTTCTTGCCCAGGATAGGCCTGTGACCTCAGTCAGGCTGTAGAATAACAAGACTGAGACTGGCAGAACCTTGTCAAGTCTTCATGTGTCTCGGGACGCAGTTACCCTAGAGGTACATGGTATGACTCATGCACTTCTTCCCCCAGGCCTCGTAGTGCAGGGACCTGGCCTGGGGCTGGCCTGAGGAGCCTAAGTCTGTTCTGGATTTTTATCCGTAACCTACCTGGGCTGCATCTCACACCCCTGTCGGGTTGTGTAGAGTTGTGTGCATCTAGAGCCAAGCAGCTACAGAGACTGGACCTGACAGGCTGTTCGCTCAATGCTGGGAGAAGTTCTGGACTGGGCACTCTTGGTATTTCCCAAGGCTCTTGGGGTCGCCTCCCTGCAGTGGGCTGAATTCAGCTGGTGGCTGACAAGTTCCTGTCTGTCTTAAGGATTTTGATGAGACTGGGCCCTGAGGGACAGCTATTAAAGCGTTCGGGTTGTTTTTGGAGCTGGGGTCTAGCTTCCTGTTTGAGGGATCATAGATTAATGTTGTCTGTCACCCTTCACCAACGGGCTGTCCTCTGTTCCTGTGCAGGATGTCCTACAGGCTTCTAGTATTCCACCCCTACAGGCCCGCTCACACCTACGGGTCAGCCACTCCACCCTGGGAAAGACCTTCCCGTGACTATGGAGAGTCTTAGAGACTGGTTGCTTGTGTGTCACATCTGTGTGCCTGTCTCCTAGGACTGAGGGTCTGGAACTGTCACCCCTCCCCTCTGTGTCCCATCAGATTCACCATAGGCCCATCTTCAACACTCCCCACCATGCCTCTTCTCTGGAACACGGCTTCCCTCCCCTGTGCCGGAACCAGTACGTCAGAGCTCATCGGGGCTGTATGTAGCCAGAGCCTGTGCCCAGCTCCACTAGCTGCAGGGATTGGACTGGCCTTGAGCCTGGATTTAATGTGGCAGCTGCCTTTGCCCTTGTGCAGGCCCGAGAAATTCGGTTATGTGTGAATCCGTTTTCTGTCCCCAGTAACACCATGGGCAGAAGTTCTAATGATTATTTGGGTTCATGGGTTTTGAGTTTGCTTTTAGATGGGGTCTCACCCTGTAGCCCCAGTGGGCCTAAAAAGAGAGTTGTTGTGTGTGTGTGTGTGTGTGTGTGTGTGTGTGTGTGTTAGTTATTACCACACTCAGTTCTGGATAGTGGTTCAAGACATCCACGGTGAGCAGAGCTGCCATATCTGGTGATTGCTTTCTTGTTGGCAAAATCCTGACGCAGATGAGCATACTACATGGCAAGAGGGCTCATGCGTGCGTCATCTGGGTAGATTGTAGGGCTGTGAGCATTCAATCATCTGGCTCCACTGACTGGTCTTAATCACTGCAAACCCACCACCTCCAAGTACAATAGCTGGACTAAATTCCCATCCCCTCACCTCAGTGGGAATTAAATTTCAACATGTGAATGGGGGGTGGGGTGGGGGTGTCATGTTGAAGCCACATCTAGATCCAGCACCTGGACTTGGAATGGGTGGGAATAGGGACTGTGTCACACTGTCACTGCAGGACCAACCTGGAGAGTGGTGTCAGTCTCCCTCTGCCCCCACCCCCACTCCCCTTCCCTTGTTAGATGATGGTGCTCTTCAGGGTGCCATGTCTCCACCCAGGGCCAGAGAGACCCGAGTCCTGGGCTTTCCGTCAGTTCACAGGTCCTTCACTTTAAGCTCCTAGTGGGCGTGGCTAGACCCACACATCACCTAACTGATGCCAGGGGGACCTCGGCCTTGAGGCTCCAGTGTGGGAGAACCTGGCATTAACACAAGCCATGAAGCTGAGGGCCCCAGTAGTCGGTGTTGCTGAGAGGCAGAGTCTGCAGGGTGTGTGGAGGATCTGGGTGGAAGGCAGGAGATAGAGTGATGAAGGCTTTGCCGTTTTGGTAGCCTACATGTCTTCCGGTTTGCTAAGAGGGTTGAGCTGAACCAACTCAGCTCTTCAAAGCAGCTTGGAGCATGGCCTGAGTGTCTCTTACTTCCCTTCCATGCTGGAAATGGAGAGTGCTGTCAGCCCCACCTGTCACCTCACCTGAAGTAGACTCCTGGGGTGCTCAGCCAGCAAGTACTGGCTTTTTTTTTTTTTTTTTTTTTCTGTTTCTAGCTGCTATTTTACACGTTCTCTGGGCTCCTCTCTGGCTGCCACCTCCAGACACTGACAGAACAGCCTTTTCAGGTATCCCTTGTTTATTCAGCAGGAGCAACAGTAGAGCCAACCATTTCTGGCTGCCCAGGATGTCTGGGCTAGGCTGAGGTTGGCAGGCAGGTGGGGCGCCTGTATACACAAATACTTGGGCAAAGATGCACTGACCTTATAGGATGCTCTAACCAAGCCCTGGCTCTTGGGGCTGAGCTGTGCAGTGGACGTGACTCCCAGGGGCCCCAGGCAGAGGAACATGTTACTGATGGATTGACATTCACAATGATTGCCATTTCCTGTCAGTATCCTAACCAAACCCCTTCAGGGTCATGGAAACTTCCTAAGAATACTCAGCCACGGGATTAGAGTGTCTTCCACTTGTGGATCTACATAGGGAAGCAGCATTCAGGGAACCGCAGGGCCTCTCCAAGCTCCCAGGAAGAAGGAAGCCACTATCTTAGGAATCTGACCAGAAGGCAGACACACAAGAGGCTGGTTTGGGTGTTTGGTCTGGTTTGGTCCTTCTCTCAAGGTCAATCTTTGTTTCTTTTCAGCTAGCTAGCAGGTCCAAAGTTTCCATGATGTGTGGGTGGTCTGTATCCCCTCTCACTGGGTGACTCCACCCCAAAGGGTGTCCAGTTCCCATCCTGGCCTGGAACCCTTAATACCAAGTTGAAGACCATGTCTGGCAGAACAGACAATATGGCTTGACTAGAATCCTGTTTCCCCCATCCCACTCTGGTGGTCTGGCTGCTGGTTCCCTTCCCTCACTGGGTCTCCCAGCTCCTTTGCGGTTTGGGGACTCTTGGGGCAGTTGAGTCAGCCTTAGACTAAGACCTCTCTGGCTAGACCAGCTGCCATGGAACCGAGTGGCTGAGCTGCTGCATGCAGCCTCACTCTCCAGACTGGGGCTAAGCCTTTGAGTCAGGCTTCCGAGCTGCCCCCCCCCCAAGATGGACCCCACTTGGGGATGGATGAATGGGGCTCAATGTATATGAGCATTCTGGACAGTCACCCTGCCCCTAGCCCTGCATGCTCTGTGTATACATACTGGCTATTGGTCTCTCCGCTTCCTATGTGTGTCCCCATGCAAAGGTAGTTTGTGGTAGCAGCAGGGCCTGCAGAACCTTTCATGAGACCAGACTCTCTTTGTCCTGGCACACCTATATATGCCACAGCGAATCTGGGCCTGGCTTTATATGTGAAGGAAACCACTGTCCACCCCCTGGAGAGGTGGGAGCTGAGGGGATGCGAAGCCCCACACACACACACACACACAAGGACCGTGGACATGGGAGTGAGTGTTTTCCCCGGTTTTATGCAGCGTGGAGGTGGGGTGAAGCAGGAGCTTGAAGAATACCATAGATGAGGTGACCTAGGAGAGGTATCGGGTTTGCTTCTCGGTGAAGGGAGGAGCAGTACAAAGGGCCACCTGGAGGTATAGAGAAGGGACAGAAGCTATGTTGTCAATAATATTGAAACAAAAGAGAACGTGGCAGCACATGTCCGTAATCCTGTATCTTGGAGGCCTAGGCAGGAGGACTGCTGCAAAGCCCAGGCCAGCTTGGACTATGCATGAGTTAAAGGTCAGTCTGGGCTACATGGTGGGAAACTGTCACTCACAGAATTGCTGGCTAGTGCTGCCCTCCCCCATCTACCTGGCCATGGGTTAAGATGGAGGCTAAGCAGGAGAGAAGGAGTTGACTTCACCTGGGCCCTTTAAGAGCCTAGAGTGGTCATTGACGGCATCCCCCAGTGTCAGCGAGCTAAGATTCCTCTGCACACGTCCGTTCTCTGTCCCAGTTCTTCCCTTATGACCAAAGTTCTGCTTTTGACACCATAGCACATGTGCAGTGGCTTCCAGGAGTCAGCCTCACTACCCCTACCCAAGGCCAGATGGACTCTAGCCCCAGCACTGTGGCAGAAACTCGGGAAGAGTTGGCGGATCACTCGGATACCTCTTGTACACCATTTCCTCGGGGCAGCCAGGGTGATGAACTTCTGCTGGTCTGGCAGAAGGGCCTCCATACCATGTGGGGGTGCAGGCGCTGCTGTGGCAGGCTTCAGTCCCCTATACTTTAGTAGCTGAACTATGGAGGTGCAGTCATGGGGTCCACCCCAAGCCCTGGGTGGGAAACATGCTGTTCTAGCTGGTATGTGACAGGAACTCGGGTTCAGATCATAGCAGGCTATGCTGTCCCTTTATTTGAGTTAAGGGCTCCAGCCTCAGCCTGTTAGGAAGAAGCCCTTGTCTGGCCAGACTCACCAGGACAAGGAGAGAAGTGATGAACTGGTGTTTCAGCATGGCTCCACCCCTGGGGCCTCTCGAGGCTCTCGAGCTGGGGGTGCCTGGAGCAAAACGGGAAGGCTGAGCAGATTTTCCATCCTCAAAGCCCTGAGAGATTTCTAAGTCTGGTGGCCGTTCCCAGGACAGTTGGAGCCAATGTACCCTGGGGGCTCATAGGGAAGATAAGAGATTTGGCCCTGCAGTGCTGTGTGGAGGAGGAGGAAGGTCATGGAGGCAGAGGGATGGAAGACATGAGCAGGAGAGGAACTGACCAAGGACTGGGGGGAGCATCTCTAATTGCAGACCCTCAGCTTCCTGCAGGGAGCCCAGGGCTTGGAGCACAGAGTCTTGAATGATGGCCTGGGCTGGTGCTGCCCCAAAGAAGGCAAGTTGGACTCTGGTTTTCAGTGGTCCCTGGCTGAGAGGATCATCACAGGCTTCAGGGGGCTGGAGAGAGGCAGAGACCCTCTCATCCAGCCCCAGGCCCCACCCCCTGAGCTGAGCACTCACTGGAATTCCTCCACCACCACTTGACCAAAGTTCTGCAGAGGCTGGAGGACCGAGGTTAGCTGGGGTCAGGAGACAACAGAGTGTCACAGCTTTCCGCAGCCTAGCCCAGCCGCACACCCACCCCTTCCTCGCTCCCTCCATCCCCTCACGTCACCCATTTCGTCAGCAGTCCACGAAGCTCCTGGGACTCAGAACTAGTCTTGTTCTCCAAGGCCTTGGTGAAGGGATGACCCAGGATCAAGAGCCACGTCTCGTAAAACACCAGATCTGCCTTCTCCCCTAAATCAGTGGGGGTGGGTACAGGAATAGAAGCCAGGACGCCGGTCCTCTGAGTACTCTGGGATAGGACCACACCCTGGCCCAGGGTTGCTTGCCCAACCCCCATTGCTCCCATCAGTGGTCTGAGGGCCGGCCTTTGCTGCCTGCTTTTGTTAGACGAATGAGCTAAGAATGACTTCTATTTTTAAGTGGATGAAAACCCGTCAGCAGTAGGAAATTGTATGGCATAAAAAGTATATGACACACAATTTCCCTGTTTGTATTTGAAATTGTACTGGAACAGAGCCAGCTCACTTGCTGGGACATACCTCAGTGGGCAGTGTGTTCTCCCTATAAGGGAGGAACTGAGAGCCGCAAAGGACAAAGAATATTAATTCTCTAGCCCTTTGTGGTAATCTGCCAACCCACGCTCTAGTGAGTCTACTGGAAGGGTGATGGCCTGTTCACTCAGATGGTTCTTTATTGTCCCTGATCTCCCAGGAGGGGCTCCATGATGACTTGCAGACATACATAGCTCAGTCCTGCTTGAAGGGCAGTTTCGCTGTCGACTGTTAAGGGGATGGCGAGGTTTGAGGTTAAACACTGAGTGGCCAGACACACCATATGTTGAAAACTTGCTCTGAGAGGGTTAGGGCAGGGACCCAAAAACCAAGGCCCCGTCTCTGGGAGCTACAGACCAGAGTCCACCAGATGGTAACGCTCACCATGAGAGGCTGGATAGGGGAGGTGGCTGGGACAGCCTCTGAGCAGCCAGTTAGCACTTCCTAGGCGGAGGGACTCCTGAACAGCACCAGGTTGGCTGCTGGAGCCTGAGAGGCTTGGATTTCTCTAATGTGGACGGATAAGCTAGCCCACCCCTTCCTCTCCAGGGGCCTCATGGGGGAGATGCAAGTCTGACCTTGGTGATAGAGCTGACCACTGTGGATTAAGGTGAGGATTAAGAGTTGACTAGACAATTCTGTTTTCTGATCCTAGGTTTCCTCTGGACCCACTTTCCCCTTATTGGCTGGCACACAAGCTTTGCTATTGGGGGGGGGGGATTCTGTCCCTTCTCGGAGGGGACAGTGAGGTCTAGAGGAATGACCCAGAGCAGTACATGGGGCCCAAGCTCACTTACCATTGGACATTATGCTGGATTTCTGGAGGGCGGGATCTGTTATGTGATGGGCCAGGTGACTGGCCAGGCCTTGGAGATGGGTGGGGATGGGGCTCTTGAACTTGTATTCCATGTAAACGCTCACCCACTTCCTCACATTGCTAGGGAAGGATGGGAGAGCACAGCATCATGGTATCTTTGCCAGTCCATGCTTCTAGAAGCAAGCTTTGGGCTCCTAAGTGTGTACCCGAAGTTCTTTCCTCCAAGGACAAAGCTCTATCTATGAGGCTGGCTCTAGACAGCTGACAAAGTTCTTATTGGTGTTCTCCAACTACACCTGAACCTCTTGGCTTTGGGTGAGGGTGGAATTGCCCTAGGACATGTCTCCTAGACAGTACCCAAGTAGGCTAGGAAATTGGGAGTGGGCTGGGCTGGGCACCTGGACAGACCAGATTGGATTCTCAACCCACCTGAACAGGAGCAGGGGCCGGCCCTGGAGCTCAGCCTTGTAGAATCTTGACACTTCATGGGTGACCTGTAGGACGTCCTGGAGGTCAGGTTGGCTGGGAGCTGCCTGTCCTAAGGCCCAGTATTGGGTGGGTCAGGCAGGACCTGAGAGCCCTCTAGGTGTGGTCCCCTGGGCAGGGATCTCTGGTGACAGCAGGGGTGGGGGGGTTCTGACTTCCCTCAGAGCTCTCTTCCCTCAGCCAGCTTTACCCTCAGGGCATGGCTGAATTCCCTCCATGCTTGCCTTCCTGCATTGGCTAAGCTGGCACAGCTCTCATTGGGCACCCCTGTACCAATCCACAGAGGCTCTCTAAAGCTGCAGAGGCCTGTTGACAGGGGAGGCAGGGAGAACAACCTAGTCCCAGAAGCGGGGGAGGGGACACCTCACCAGCTGGAGGATCTGCTTTTCCAACAGGACAAAAGGCTGAGAACTAGGCAGAAGCAGCTGGGGCAGGAAGGGCCTCATGAGTATGAAGCTGATGTTGACGATTTCCCGGGTGAGGTCAGCCATGTTGTACCCTGCAGAGAGGCAGTCTGGGAGGTTGGAACAGCTCCCTTCCTCACCATGGCCTGCTCAGGCCTTGGGGAGATGGAAGTGGACCATCCACGGAGCCTAGCCAGCATCCTCCATGGCCAGGTGAGGAGGCAAGGGACAGGCGTTTCCCTCGACTCACCATCAGAGGAAAGGCTGTGGTCAGCCAGGGACAGGTACCCAAGCGACCATCTGGAGGACTTCACTTGGCGGTACAAAGTCCACAGGATATCTGGGGCTGAGGGATCCGGAGGACCGAAAATGAGGGAGACTTTCACCTCTGTAGAGCCAGGCCTGCAGGAAGCGACCAGTGGGGAAAGAGGCCTGGTTGGTGCAGAAGGTGGTGTGCTGAGGAGAGGAGCCCACCAGGCATCTACTAGCTGCAGAGAAGAGCCTCCCCGGGTGACTGAAGCAGTCACATGACCCCTGAGGTGCTGGCCTCCTTGGTGTATGGGGATGAAATCCCTTTCCTAGGAGGCTGGGGGGGCGGGGGGCTCCCACCACAGGCGCTTGGTTGAAGTTCCCTTGCTCCTCAGTGAGCTGTTTCTCATAGGCATACTGGGGATCTCTTCCGGGGGAAGACTGGGGGAAGGTGTTACTCAGAGGACTTGGCTGGCTGGGAGCTCTCAGGAGGTCTAGTGGACACAGAAAAGTAGCCTTAGCAGCAGTTAAGGAAGTAGGGGACTCTGGAGAGTGGAAGGACAGGCCTGAGGAGTTTCTGAAAGCCTAGAGGGCATGGGCCAATTGCTCAAGTCTTGTAGGAGGGGAGGCAGCCTTCAGGCAGCTCTCAGGGAAAGATCTAGAAATGAACAACCTCAGAACCCGAAATAACACCTGCCCTTGCCTCAGAGCACCTGTCCTATTCCAGGGCTTGGGGGATAATATGGGCTCAGGGTCAGGGTGTGGAGTCACAGAAGCAGACTTCAGTTTATTGAAAGGGAAAAGTTTTGCAGCAGCTGGGACCATGGCCTGGATAACCCCACTCCGCCCCCATCTCTGGAGGCAGTCCACTTTCCTAGCTGCCCAGAAGGAGAGTTTCTGCCCAAGGATTTACATTTATTTGCATATCATTTACATGAACCTTCCCCCCAGCATAAGGAGCTTGACTGCTCTTTGCCGGTCTTTTCTTCACTGGACTCAGACAATCCCGTCCAAACCCAACAGCTGGAATTGGGACATGGCAGGAAGGCCATCTGAGGTCATGGAGCACAGATGGTAGTGGAACCAAATGTAGACCTCTTATTCACCCTTCTAGGCTAAGGTATTCCTGGCTGAGCAGCCTGGGCTCAGGGCCCTGTGCTGTCAAGGGAACAAGGGTCAGTTGGGAACCACACACACTCACCGAAACAGCGGGCCACTGACATTCTTGAAGTTGGAGAAGGCCTCGCGGTAGACGAGCTGGAGCTGAGGCAGAGGCGTGGGAGTCAGTGTGCGCCCCTTGAGTCCCTCCATCTGTGCTAGCCTCTGCAGTGTTCCCATGCCTGATTCTGGTTCAGCTGGGCCGT
This sequence comes from Apodemus agrarius, assembly GCA_964023405.1. Lineage (NCBI taxonomy): Eukaryota > Metazoa > Chordata > Mammalia > Rodentia > Muridae > Apodemus > Apodemus agrarius. The sequence goes on along the minus strand of OZ030012.1, from coordinate 60,251,599 downwards.
TCCCTGGCTGTTCCCCTCTAGGGGCCTGAGGTTTGTGATTTCTTTGTACTGAAATCCTAACCGATCTGTCTGTCCCAGGATGCACATTTGCAGGGTTTACCTCTGTGGTCCCGTCCCCCTGGGCTCTGCCTCTCCCATCCTCGCTTGCCACAGACTCCTTGGCCAGCCCCTCCTGCAAATTCTATCCCCCAAGCAGTGCTCCCATTGCCCCGTGCCCGCGAAGCCCTCTGTTGTTTGACGTGGCTCCCTTGTGTCCACCCCGGTTAAGACTCTCCCCACTGCCAGGTTTGATGGTGCACGATTTTTGATCCCTACACTTGGGAAACTGAGGCAGGTTCACTGTCAGCCTGAGCAACACAGTGGGAACCTACTCAAGAGAGCAAACAAAAAGCAGAGTGAGTTCTAGGCCACAGGTGTCTCAAAGCAAAAACAAACAAACAAACAGAAAAGGGAGGGTGACCCACTACTGTGGTAGAGCGGTCACCTAGTGTGTGCAAGGCACTCCTCCCAGCATGTGGCCAGCCTGCGACATTCCTTCCCACAGTTTGTCAGAGTTAGGAGCCGTCCTCTGGCTCCTATTGTTTCCTGAGATGAATCATTCAACAATCAGAGCCCCGTATGGCCATGAGAAATGGCAGTCCCTGTTTAGGATGCATTCCCTGCTCATGGTTCCAGGACAGAGCTGGGCTTCATTTAGCCGGGGGATCGGGGTGTCTGGTCCCAGATGAGACTGTGTGCTGATAAAAAGCCAGCAGCCAGAACCTGCTCTATTTCTGGTAGGCGAGTTCTCCTGTCCCCCACTGTGAGTCCCCCCCACCCCACCCCACCCCGTAATGACTTAAAAGAAGTATTTCTGCTTAGCCTCTCCTGGGACTCCTCTCAGGAGCATGGAAGATCATTAGATCTTCCTATTTTGTGTCTAACTGCTGTTGGAAGCCACAGCCTATATAGGGTGTGCCATAGCTGTGCCTGGCATGCTCAGAAGGAAAACAGAGCAGGAAAGATTGTCTTCATCTATGTCCCTCCACCCAGCGACCGGGGGCCACACCTGGTAGTAGATAAGCCTATTCAGCAGCCAGCACTCCGAGGGTGCCGGGTTCCAGCCAGCCTTTGCCAAGCAGTTGCTGTTGATCCTAAAGGTCACAGAGTGGGTCGTATGACTAGGTCCTGGGGTGGAGAAACTCAAGTCCTGCAGAGAAACATTCTGGCCAGGGTGAGGGAGGGTAGAGGCCTGCGTAGGTTCAGCCTCTACAGGTGACTCTGTGAAGCCAGACCTGTGTGGGGTAGAGGGAGGGCTGGAGAAATGTTGGAGGGAGAGGATGTGGATTGGACTGGTGGGAAGCCATGGCCCAGGGCGGCTGGGATGTAGAGCCATCTGGGGTGTGAGGTTTGAAGTTTTAATGGAAGAGTCTATAGTTGAGGGTGCAGTCACAGACACAGGAGGTTTAGGAGAGTCGCTGTCTCCTGTGGTGACAGAGGAAACTGGGACCAGGGTTGAGGCTGGTGGTGGGGAGAAGGACAAAGCTGTGGGTAATGGGGATGCAGACAGGGCAGATGCTGAGGAGGGGAATGGGGAGTGGAGAGAGGATGCCTGTGAAGGGGATGTTGCTGAGGGTGACCGCAGCAGAGAATACATGGTACCATGGGACACTGGGCCTGTGTCCAAAGCTACAGTGTTTTCAGATGCCCTGGAGCCCACTTGGGAGGTGAGGTCCAGCCTTAATCTTCCAGGAGATGCAGACAACAGGGGCTCTGTAGCTTTCAGTATGTTAGGCATCCATGGAAAGATAGGCAGTGCTAAGGAGGTATTTGGAGCCAGTGCCTCAGATGAGGATGCCTCTGACCTGGAGTGGCCGTCCCTCCATGCAGGCACTGGTATCTGGAGAGAGGGATTGGGGGTGCGCCAGAACAGGCATGGAGGTCTAGAGAATATTGGGGGAGGGGAGGCTTTCATTAAAAGCCACATTAGTTTAGATGCGACAGTTTTCTCCAGTGTTGGGGAGGCAGGAACTGTCCCACACAACCTGAAGGCCTTGTTGAACTTCTGCTCAGATCCATGTATGGGAGAAGGCTGTGGTGATGACACCGTAATTGTTTCTAGAGTTCCAAGGGCCAAGATTTCCTCTCCAGGGTCAGCCTCAGAGGGCACTGGCTGAGCGTCAACAGCTATGTCGGATGCAGATGTGGCCAGGGCTGAGGGAATTGGTCCAGGTATGACCATGCCTGGGGGGCCAGGCATTGAGGGAGACTCCTGACCCTCAGCTCCTTCTGTAGAAGAGGCTCCTGCCCTCCTCCCCAGGGCCTCCGATTCCCTCTCCACTAAGGTGATACCACCAGTGATGTCTTTCAGGTTGCCCGGTAGAATGCTGTTGCTTTGCAGAACTGATGTGTCAGGGGCTGAGGGAAACTGCTCGGGGTCTTCATTAGTAGAGAGAAAGGTCATGGTAGAAGCCGACACTACTAGGAAGGCTGCGAGAGAAGAAAGGCCTGGCTTTTCAGTGTCTGGTGGGCAGGACTGGCCCCCAACCTCTCAGATCTCACCCTGGCACATCTTGCTCATTTAATGATCTAGTAATACCTGGGCTGAGTTAGGCCTCCCACCACGGAGCTGCTTATTCTAGTCATCTCCCCCCCACTCTCCAGTTCTAGCCAGGCTGACAGTGGGATTCCCTTACCCAGGAAGAGTCACTATGAAGACAAAGAGAAATGCCTTTAGGATTTGTCTATCTCCATGCTGACGACCCCTATGTCAAGGACCCCCCACCCCAAAGAAAAGTCTCCCAGGCCCAAGTGGTTGCTAGGAGCCGAGGGTCTTGCCTACTCTGTTCAAACCACCTCTGAGGCACAGACTAACTTGATAGAGCTGGAAGTGCTGATTCTCATTGCAGGTAAATTGTGACCTGACCATGTTCCCTGTATGTAGGGCTCCTCTTAGGGGCTGACTGGGCGGTGGGGCATATATGTAGAGGCATCTCTGACAGCTCTGGGATTCATGCCAAAGCTACCTACAGCTGTGTAGAGCTCCAAGCAGGTGGTCTTAGTGCCCTCAAGAAGCCTGAGGTCCCCAATCTTTCCTTAGCATCTCTCAGGCTGGCCAAGGCTAGAAACCCATGGACACAATGAAGGGACACCCTGCGGTGGGAGTCGTGGAGCTCCCCGAGGAGAGGATTCCACCCTTCCCTACGCGTAAGCTGGTGGTGATGGGGAGCCCCTCAGCTCACCTTCCCATCCCTACTTACCAGCCAAGAGGATTCCAGCTGCAGGAAGCCACTGCTTGTCCATACTGCAGGCTCCTGCCAAGACTTCCAAGAGTGCAGCGTCAGGCAACAGGCACAATGATGCCCTTTGCGAGTCCCCTCCAGGAAGGGTGTCATCAGACTTGGGTAGAACTCAGGGCACAGCCCTCACCTAGGTTGCCAGAGGCCCCGTGCTCCACCCTATTATGCAGATAGTCTGCCCATAGCTGTCCAGAGTTCTGTGTCCATAGTAAGGTGCCCTGAAGCTACCCTAGTCACCAAGTGGTCTCCTGAAAAGCCCCTGCCTTGCGGGGCTGCAGACTTCAAATGGGAACAGATATACCTTTCCCACAGCCTGGACTTTTGTTGTTGTTGTTGTTGTTTGTTTGTTTTTGTTTTTGTTTTTCGAGACAGGGTTTCTCTGTATAGCCCTGGCTGTCCTGGAACTCACTCTGTAGACCAGGGTGGCCTCGAACTCAGAAATCCGCCTGCCTCTGCCTCCCAAGTGCTGGGATTAAAGGCGTGCGCCACCACCGCCCGGCTCAGCCTGGACTTTTATTAAAATTTTTTTTTTCTTTGAGGAATAGTTAATGTCCTCGGGCAGGGAGGAAGCCCAGGGTGAGTTAAGTCCTGGGGGTGGGGGAGGGGACGTGCTGTTGGCACGGGTGTGGCCATGTGAAGGATGCCAATGCAATGGCAAATCCTTCCCTGGGCTAGGCTCCCCTACAGACTGCTTCTAGTGGGATTTGTTAAGCCTGCGTCCTTGGTCAGCTGTATGTAATAACTCTGACTCCCTGTTTATCTCTGTATTAACCCCACCTCCTCGACTTAGCTGTAAGCAGTAGCCCCAGCCACCTCCCTGTTCAACTCTGTACAGTAACCATGCCGCGCTTCCAGGGCACTTCGGCGTCTTTGGCAGAGAGCCCAGTCCCCCTGCTCTCATTGTTTCTGTGCACGTGGCCGCGGTTCTTCATTCTCCTGTCAGGTCAGTTCCTGGAGCCCTGATGGCTGTCCTTAGGTGAGTGCTAGTGGCCCTGATGGCTGTCCTTAGGTGAGTGGTGGTGGTGGTGGTGGTGGTTTGGTTACGGGGGATGTAGGGAAGTGGGTCGTCAGAGGTGAGTTATGAAGGTAGCGAGCTGCCAACCGTGGGGAGGGATCTGTGTGTGGCTCACCCTGCCCCTCCCCCAGCTTTGTTCCAGCTTGGTCACTGCTTCCCTTCCAACAGACAGGGAGGGGCTGGGTTGGGCAGATGAGGACGGACACTTCCTTCATGCCAGCAGCCCTTCCTAGAGCTCTGGTTGGAACCTTGCACTAAGTATGTGGGGGTGGAAGGGTTTTGGGTGAAAGGGTTCTTCCCAAGGCCCCCTTCTAGCTGCGTTTCTGTGTCATGTCCTGGGTTGGGTAGTTTTGTCAACTTGACATAAGCTAGATAAGAAGGAATCTCAACTGAGAAAATACCTCCGTGATATTGATCTGTGGGCAAGTCTGTGGGGGGCATTTTCTTGATTAACGATTGGTGTGTGTGGCGCCACCCCTGGTCAGGTGGTCCCGGGGGTATATAAGAAAGCGGGCTGAGCAAGCCAGGGAGGACGAGCCTCTGCGTCTGTTCTTGCCTCTATGTTCCTACCCTGAATTTTGCCTTTGCTTTGCCTGGTGGAGTGTAATCCATAAGCCAGATAAGCCCTTTCCTCTCTAAATTGTTTCTGGTCATAGTCTCTACTCCAGCAATAGAAACCTAAGGCTTGCCCAGCCACACTGCAGGAGACTGGCCTAATCAGCCAAGAACCTCTTAGCACCCCTGGCCCGGGCTCCTGTCTCGGCCCTCTAACTCTTACTGGGAAACCTAGAGGTTTGCAGCCTTTCTCCCTAAGGGGTCTTGGCCTTCCCTGGACCAACAGCCCCATCCCAGGGGTCAATATTGTTCCTTGTCAGTGAGGCTTGATGGGGAGAAAATAACTAGAACCCCGAAGGAGAGAAGCCTCCATAGCAATTGGGCCTGGGACATTCCAGCCAGGATCCTGGCACCCCCAGCATCTTGTACTTGGGCACACTCCTTCCCGTCTGGAGGCGTTTGTCTGCTTATTTATCCATTTACCTCCACTGACTAAAGCCTTTGTCATGTTGTACTATGGTCTACCCTCTATGTCTGCAGCCCTTTAGCTTTTTTTTTTTTTTTTTTTTTTTTTTTAAATCGTGAGAAGACATGGTCTCACTAGGCGGCTCCGGTTGGCCTTGCTTCCCTGTAAGCCTAGGCAGTGCTTGGATCTGCAGGCTTCCTGCTTCAGCCTCCCTCGTGGACTAGAGCCATGGATCAATAAGCGCAGCCACTAGAAATATTTTCTAAGAAGGAAAACTATCGTTTATGACATGGTTCTACCCCAGGCCACAGTCCTGCGGGCCTCCCTCTCAGCCCTCCCTGGCCGTCTGCAGCTGGCTCGCTGAAGCCCTATGCTCTGCTGGCCCCAGGAAGCTGCTGCCTCTTCCTTGCCCTCCTTGGAGAGCCATTTCACCACCTGGCTGGGCGGCGTTATGGGAGAGATGTCTCCCAGGAGGAGAAGAGAGCTTTGGCTTCAGACAACTCCCACCTGCAATCCTGAATTCACGATCGCGCTTCTCCCTGGAGCTGCCCTTCCCAGCCCTCCTGACCTGCCCCTAAGCCTGACCTGTCCCTCTTCCTTAATTCTTCCCTCAGTTGTGTCCCCTGGATGCCCGGGTCTTACCTGGTACCCCTGATGCTGCCAGAAGCCTCTGCCCTCTAGGAGGAGGACGGAGAGTGGCTCTAACCCTTGGTGCCACTCTCGCCAGGTGGGCGGGGCTGCTGCTTTCCCGGACAGCCTCGGGCTGAGGAAAATCCTGCTTGTGGTGGCTCTATTCTAAGGAGTAAGACTCGGCTCATACTTCAGGACTCTGGATTCCCATCTGCCCCTCTAAAACCCCCTGACCAGACTGAGTTCAAACTGTCAAACTGGAATTTGTTGAGACCACAGTGGGGAAAGCTGTAGCTGCTAGACATATGGTATATACACGTCCAATCCTAGCACTTAGAGGTCAGAGGCAGGGGGATCATCATGAGTTTGAGGGTAGCCAGCTTTGTCTATATAGGGAGTCCCTGTCTAAAAATAAATAAATAAATAAATAAATAAATAAATAGAGACCAAACCAGTCTGGACTTGCCTGGTTATGCAGGCTCGGAAGCCTAGCTACTCAGGAGGCTAAGGCAGGAAGATGGTAGATTCAAGGCCTTCCTAGGCAACTTATCAAGATCGTGTCTCAAGAGTAAGTAAACGGAGGGTAGTGTTACACCTCAGTGGTGGAGTGGCTAGAGTGACTTTGCAAAGACTGTATGGGTTCAAGTCGCAGTGGGAAGGGAATGAGATCAGGATTCGTTCGGCATGTCTGAAAGCTGAGGGCTAATCTCTAGCCAGAATCAGTGCTCAGGCTGTGACAGGCGTCTGGGCTCACTGCCGACGAGGACTCTCTAGCAGGGTTCTCCTCTTGAGGCTCCATGGTTCTGACAGCTACAGGGCAGCCCCATCTCTAACAGCCAAGTGCTGGGAAGCCCTCTCACCCTGGTAACTAAGTCGGATTCCCACAGGTTGTATCCTACCTTGGACTCTGTGGTAGGATGCTGGGCACCGTCTTCTTGTGTCCTGGCTCAAAGAATGTGTACAAACTCCAAGGGTCTTGAGGGGTTAGTAGGTTGGTGGAAGCTCATGGGGGTGGGTTCTGAGCCAGGTAGACATTTGCCTAGACACACAGGCAGCTGGGCCCGCAGATGCTAAGCTTTGCTTACATATCTTCCAACAGGGACCTTCCTCGTCTCAGAGATGGGGCGCCAAGCTGGGATCCCCTTCCTGGTTCCTTCTTCCTTTGAGGAAGAGTGGCATGGAGCCTTTCACTATTCATGAGACCTTAGTCCCTGGATGTCATCTTTGTCATCAGAGCGAGCACTATGAGGCTGAACCCAACAAGGACAAGACAAGACTCTGAGATTCCTGTAGAGACCAGGCAGGACAGAGTGGGGTACCTAGGACTCCACCCAGTGTCTTTCCAATTCTGAATTCTCCATGTGGTACTAGAGGCTCAGTACTGGGTCAGTCCCAGGCCAGAACCAGCCTAACTTCTCTCTCACATGCCCTGGCTGTGTTCTTGCTACAGAGAGACATATGAGAGAGACTGTGCTTCCAGGACAAGAGTTCCAGGCAGGAAGAACAGGCAGAATGAGGTGAATTGGGTCATTGTGTGCGTGAGTGTGCTTGTGTGTGTACATACAAAGGAGGTATAAACAAATGAGGGCAGTCACAATCCCAAGATTTCCCAATCTTTGATTACCTGCTGATCTCAAGGTTCAAGCCATGGATCCGTCAGGGTCTAGGAAAGGTCTGGGTTAACACTGCCAGCTTCTTCTCATCTAGTTCATCTTCTAAGCCGGTCGTGAGAGCTAGAAGCATTCTGTGAACCCTGCCAGAAGCTGGGCCAAGTGGGTAGTCCTACTGAACCAGGCAGTCTGATTGGCTCATCAGGACTTCCTGGACCATCTTTAGCCTCCTTGGATACTGCTGCTCATTCTGAGGAATAATGATGCCCCGCTGGGGTGCCAACATTATATTTTACCTCCAAAGGTGTTTCTGCTTCCTCTTCCTGCTCTTTTCCTCCAGGCTGGCACCTTACTGCTTGTGCGTGTGTGTGTGTGTGTGAGAGAGAGAGAGAGAGAGAGAGAGAGAGAGAGAGAGAGAGAGAAAGGGTAGAAGAGAATTAAATCATTGAATTGGACATGATGGTGCATATCCACAGTCTCAGCAACTGGGAGGTGGAGACCGGAGGATCAGGAATTCAATGACAAAGAAATTTCAATCTACCTGAGACCCTATCTCAAAATTAAAGCTTGTTTTTGTTGGGTTCTCCTGTGGTCCAGACTGGCCTTGAACTCAATGTGTTGCTAAGGATAGCCTTGTATTCCTGATCTTCGTGCCTATGTCTCCCAAGTTCTGGGATTCCAGGTGTGAGATGTCGCACCTAGATATTTTTTGAACCATGCTCTTCCTGAGTTGCCTAGGCTGGCCTTGAACTCATTCTATAACCCAGGCTGGATCTGAACTCTCAGCCTCTCCACTTCACCTTTCCGTGTAGTGGGGATTTCAGGCCAGGCTGATTGTGCTTGAGAGTTTTTGTTTTGTTTTGAGGCAAGATTTCATGTATCCAACATTAACCTCAGACTTGCTGGGAATGACCTCAGTATAGAAACCCCAAGTCCTAAGTACTGGGACTATGAGCTTGTACCACTATCCCTGGCCTTGAGTTTGAGTTTTGCTAAGAGTCTAATAATTTCCGTCTGTTAAGCACAGATATTCCTGAGCAGATACTTAGAAACTACTCGTGCTAAACAGTGCCAACACCTTTTGGGCCTGCACGTGGCAATAAGCCAGACAGGACCCAGGGCCTCTGGCTGCGTTTTATCATCTCCTTTACTTTGGGTCACTTGTTTTCCTGTGCATGTTAGTCACTCAGTGATGTCTAACAATGTGTGATACCGAACCTGTCTCCCTCTGCTTCAAGGCTAAAGGCAGAGCAAGATGAGGAACTGGGGCATCTTATCGTCAGCTTTTACAGTGTCTTGCTCCAGACTCCTAACATCCACACAAAGCTGTCTGGTCATTGTCCTAAGCTTGCAGTTACCTTGGATTTCAAAACTCGGAAGCTTGAAAGAGTTCTGGAATTACAGGCATGAGTCACCATGCCAGGAAGAAACGAATAATCTTCTCATGGGAACTAAATTACCCTCCTCACATGACGACAGTGCCAACTTCTTCAAGCTACCACAGAGAAGCAGACCTGAGGTAGTGATCGACGGTCCGGCACGTTAACCAAGAGTCTTTTTTTTTTTTTTTTTTTTTTTGGTTTTTCGAGACAGGGTTTCTCTGTGTAGCCCTGGCTGTCCTGGAACTCACTTTGTAGACCAGGCTGGCCTCGAACTCAGAAATCTGCCTGCCTCTGCCTCCCAAGTGCTGGGATTAAAGGCGTGCACCACCACGCCCGGCACCCAGAGTCTTAATTATGCTCCTCCCACCTCTTGCCATAGTTCTCAAATGGTGGCACAGGCCTGTGATCCCAACAGTTGGGAGAAAGAGGCTAAAGGAGAATTGTGGATTCAAGGCCAGCCTAGTCTACATAGGAGGTTCCACGCACTACACAGCAAGAGCTTGTTTCAACAAACAAAACAAACCTCAGGCTTACATGTTAGTACCTCCCAGACAGACCTGGAGAGATGGAGGTGTCAGTCAGTTCACAGGATGCTTCTCCCTCAGGCTCAATCCCCAGGGTTCAATCCCCAGGGTAGCATCAACTGGGCATAGTGACCCACGTCTGTAATCTCAGCACTTTAGGGATGGGGGACAGGAAGATCAGAAGTTCACAGTCATCCTAAGAGAGACCTAACAAGTTCAAGGTCAATCTGGGTCACGTGAGACTGTTAACAGAAGTGGGAGGGGCTGGCTTGAGTTATTGAGACCCTTACCTGTCTTTCCCACCACGGCCACATCGCTACAAATCTCTCTGTTTTCCACCGTTATTCTCTTCTCGAATTGCCCATTGGGATGGGTGATGTAATCCAGCCTGCCTAGAGCCGATAGAGATGGCACTTTGCCCTGAAACACCAATATCAACTCTAGACTTCCCTCGTACATACCACCGTAGACACTGACAGACTGTTTGTGCAGGATCTTGTTCCTTTGGTTAGGAAATGGCAGTTGCTATAGTCCTAGAACTAGGAGTGGTACGCTTCCGGATTCACCTTGGACCTTGGTCCTCTCAGAGAAAGTTAGGCTACCTCCCCCCCCCCACACACACACCCTTCCTTGTTAGCAGCTCTCCCTCCAGTCAGGGTCTGGCTGTGTAACACTGTTCTGCATCCCTTCTGTCTCCGCCTTCCAGACAACAGGCATGCAGCACGTGCCTGGCCAAAAAAAGAGCACATTTTTAAAATTTTATTTTCATTTTTGAGACAGGTTCTTACTATGTAGACCAGGCTGGCCTTGAACTCAGATCCATTTGACTTAACCTCCCAAGTGCTGGGACCAAAGATGTGCATGACCATTCTTGGCAAGCTTTCTTTTAAACCAACCATCTCTGATTTAACTATGCACCTTCTGGTTGAATACGGGAAAGCCGGGCTCCTGATGACCTTGCCACAGCCAGTGGGCTGTGTTTGCTCACGCAAAGCATAGTCCTGATTTCTTGTTTGACTTCCGATATGGCTGTCATGAAAATCAGCTCTGTTCACTGCAGGGTTTTCTTGAGTCTACAGTGATCTCAGTCTTCCTTGGGTTTGGTCCAAAGCTGGGGAAAGTAGATTCAGCCTACAAGCAGGTGTGCCCTGGAGAGACCAGCGGGTGAGCGAGGAGCCTGGAAATGGCCTGGAGAGCCAGTTGTTGCTCTGCGTAACTCGGAGTCAATGGAGACCAGGAAGCCACAGATAAATTAGAGAGGCATTGTGAAGAGTGACATGGGTCCTGTGAGGATCCTCACAGGACTGGCCCCACGGGACGGGACTGGCTTCAACACACTCTGCATTGCCTTTCCTTCCTTGCTGCCTCTGACATCTCTTCATCCCTCTGGTTCCTATCCCTCAGAAAGCTGCTGGAGCCTGGGACAGTGGTGCAGACAGAATGATCACGAGGTTAAATCCAGGCTGGGCAGCTTAGTGCAGCCCTTCTTTCCAAACCCGGAAAGAAGGCCAAGGTTGTAGCTCACTGGTGATGTGCCATCGTATTGGAGGCCTTTGGTTCAATCCCCAGTACCATTTCCACACCTCACGTGCGATGGAAGGTAGAGCAAGCTGCTAGAGCCCACAGGCGTTAATGTCAGGCTCCTCTGGGGGACTCCAACCTTGGACAGTATAGGCGTGGCCCATTCTAGAGCTTCACTGATCAGATGGTAGTGAGTCCCAAACATACCACCGTGCTGATTGCTGAAGCGGGGATCCACTTCTGTGGACGTGGGGGAGGGGCAGGGCTGTGGTTGAGGCAAGGCTGGTTGACACAGCAGCTCTGGGCCACAGGTTTTCCCAATTAGTCTCCAGGACCAATGGCGTTAGCATCTCTTGGCAACTTAGCAAGAGATGGAGACTCTGACTACACCTTCAAACTACTGAGTCAGAGAGTGTGGGGTGAGGCCAACCCCTGTGCTTGCCAGCCCTCTGTGTGAGTCTCAGTTGGGTGACATCTGAAAACCCGCAATCACTATCTGGGTTGAGCTCCTCTCATCAGTATCGGTGCCTGCATTTCCAGCCACGCTTCATTTCTATATCTCTTGTGACCATTTTGAAACAAAAATCAACAGCATTCTTTTTTAATTTTAACAGCAGCTTTTTACTGTTTCTTTATCCATTATCTATATCTTTATATATATCTAGATATCTAGATAGATAGATATCTAGATAGATAGATATCTAGATAGATAGATATCTAGATAGATAGATATCTAGATATCTAGATAGATAGATAGATAGATAGATAGATAGATAGATAGATAGATAGGTAGATAGATAGGTAGGTAGGTAGATAGATAGATAGATAGATAGATAGGTAGATATCTTTTATCTGGGGTAGGAAGGATTTGAAGCAGCATCTCACTATCGCCCAGGCTGGCCTTGATCTCAATCCACCTGCCTCAGCACTTTACCAGGCTGTTTGTGTATTTTATGTTAATGTCCTTTTAAAAAATCCTTTTTTTTATTGATTGTGAACTTCACATCATGCACCCCAATCCCACATATCTCCGCATCTCTTTGTTTTGTTTTTCTCCCCCCCCAACTCCCCACCCCCTAAGATAGGGTTTCTCTGTATAGCCCTGGCTGTCCTGGAACTCACTCTGTAGACCAGGCTGGCCTCGAACTCAGAAATCTGCCTGCCTCTGCCTCCCGAGTGCTGGGATTATCCCCATCACTTTGTGTCCACCCTCTGCCCTTGTGACCTCCCTGCCAAAAGAAAGATAGATTCAAAACAGCTTGTCCTGGAACCTATAGCGTGTCACAGTGTGTTACATAATATACCCTTTTGTCTACACTTCTTTTCTTACGAATGTTTGTTGCAATGAGTCTTTGGTCTGTTTGGGGGCCTCTGGCTTCTGCTCCATTATGAGTACAGGATCCTCACAGAGACTCCTCCTGGATAGCCCACCATTGCCCTGAGTCACAGAGATCCTGCAGCTCAAGATAAGCCTTTCACAAGCTCCAGCACTTTATAGATGGGGTAGATGTTGTGTTCATAAAAAGAGAAAGAGGTTTAGAGAGAATGGTATACAGCGGGGTAGGGGAAGGGGATGCCTAGGCGGGGCCATGTCCAGGCATCCCTTTCCCCCGACGGACCAGCCACACACAGACATAGTATAGAGTAGTTTATTCAGGGCAGAGGATGGAAGTTAATGGGGTAGTGGAGGCAGAGAAAGGCAGATAAAGGGAGAGAGTAGAGAAGTAGAGGCCGGCCATGACCACATGGAGAGAGGGGGTAGGGGAGGAGAGCACACGAGGGGCAAGAAGAGTAAGAGAGAGAGGAGGGGGCCCAGCACCCTTTTTATAGGCCAGGCCTACCTGGCTATTGCCAGGCAACTGTGGGGAGGGGGGCATACCTGGCTGTTGCCAGGTAATTGTGGGGTGGAGCTTAGACAGAACCCTAACATTAGGCTAACTCAGTGTCTTGGATCTGAACATGGGAGTTAGCTGAGTTGGTCAGTCTGCTCGCTCTCCTGTGCCTGTCCTGGGGCTCTCCAGCACTGCCTTGGCTGGCTTGCCTAGTGCTGTCCCCACAAGGGACAGGGTCTGCTCTCTTAGTCTCATGACCTCAGGGTCAGTTTTCCTGCCTGCAGCTGGCAGCAAGAAGTGAGGGGGAGGGAAGGCATCTCTCCCACACCCAAGCCACCCCGTGGTAGACTAGGGGCCAGACCAGCTCTCCCACACTCACGCCCTCAGGCCAGTTCACCTGCTTCCAGGATGCTCTCTACCGTGCTGCCCAGGAGAGGGGTGGGGTAAGCTCAGCACAGTGCCTCAGGGGTCGAGACCAGGGACAGCTTCATGGCCTTTGAAGATAACAGGAGCCAGGGACATCGGCACAGACTCCAGGCGCCATAGGACCATGGACCCAGGCATGACCCTCAGCTACAGCACGGGTCCAGATGGCGCCATAGCCTCAAGTGCAGGCACTCGGAGCAGCATGTCACCCCCGTGGCAGCACAGCCCTCAAATATCCACATGCCGCTCAGTTTTAAAGAACGATTAGTTACAGCTGGACAGCATTCTCTTGGTGATCTCCCAGCTGCTCCAGATATCCTTAAGAGAGCCCTCCACGCAGGACTCAAAAACTCGTTGATTTTCCTTCATATGTGAGACACAGACTCTCCGACATGTAGATGATGGCTCCGTCTATAAAACGACTGCTTGAAAATAGCTCAAAAGAAGCAAGAGGCGATCACTTTCCAAACTGCCCCAACGTGCCTCGGCATTAATCCACCGACGCCTCACTAAGACTCTTGCCACAATGTCTTTCCCATCCTTCATGTGTTGTGCACGGTGCTGGATTATTTAAGGGCAGCTGTAGAGAGTAATAACTTGCCTATCCATACGGCCTTGTATTTACTGTATAATCTTGGCTGATGACCTAGGCTTACCTTGGAGTAAAAATGTCATTGAGCTTGCCACCATCTTGGCAGCCACGTGACTCCGCTACCATTTTTTTTTACTAAGGTCAAAGAAAGGGCATGCTATGAGACTTCACAACTCTCTGGGTTAGGCGACCACGTGGCATACATCAACCGAGGCAGTGCACAGAAAACAGCAGGCCACAGAGGAGGACTCTGCCGGTCATTGAAGCCGCTTTATTAGATGAGGCAGCAACAGGTCCTCAAGATGGCTTATTTTATTTTCCCTAGATTAAGGAAGCAATAGCAAGTCTCTAAGATAGTTTGAATTTGAATAGTTTATGTGTATGATGATTTTTTTCTATAAATGAATAACGGGTAAGGACGAAGCCACGAACAAATCTATATAATATATGTTCCATGATTAAGTCGTATAAATTCCTAAAGTTATAATGCTCTTTTCAAGCTAAGAGGTATGTCTAATCACTTATGTCTTTGCTAATTATCTGAAGCTTTAGCTATTTGGTGAAACTAAGTCATATTTAAAAATTGATATTTTATAAATGTACACTATAAAAGGATCAGGAAAATAAGATTTTCCACCACCTATTTTTGAACTATGTGTGTGTGTGTGTGTGTGTGTGTGTGTGTAATTGTTTAAGCTTTTATTTGATACTAAAGGGTCTTTTTGTTTTGTTTTGTATTTTCGAGACAGGGTTTCTCTGTATAGCCCTGGCTGTCCTGGAACTCACTCTGTAGACCAGGCTGGCCTCGAACTCAGAAATCCGCCTGCCTCTGCCTCCCAAGTGCTGGAATTAAAGGCGTGCGCCACCACCGCCCGGCGGGTCTTTATTTTTTAACTATTTTTATATTGTATATTGGTGATTTGGCTGCATGTATGTCTGTGTGAGGGTGTCATATTCCCTGGAACAGGAGTTACAGACAGCGGTAAGCTGCCATGTGGTTGCTGGGAATTGAACCCAGGTCCTCTGGAAGAGCAGCCAGTGATCTTAACCACTGAGCCATCTCTCCAGGCCCCACTAAAGGATCTTTAATTCAAGAATTATAATTTTTTAAGGCTCACATTTAATGGGAATGTAATTATTAAATCCTAATTTTATAAAAGGTACCAACTTGTAAAATGTTAAAGATAATTAAAGACTTGCAAATTAATGGTCAGTTATCAATAGTGAGATTGTTTAATGTGCTCAGAACTATGTTTGCAGCCATGTTAAGTACAAATCTAATTCATTTACAGAAATAAGTTTGGAGGAAGAGACCAATTTGTATTTCCCATATTGTCAAAATTAAAACCTAAATCAAGTAGAGCAAAGCTAAAAGTAAACTTGAAGTTCAATCTTCAAAGTCAGTTATATAAAAAATTACTTATAAAAATTAAATGCTTGAGTAAAAAGAGTTAAATTTACACTATGTGGCAGGGAGACCCTAGGTTCAAGCAAGTCCCATTGGACGGAGACCGTCCTCCCAGAGTAAACCGTGTCCTAGTTCTTTATGGAACTAGGATACCTGGGAAAAGAAGTCCTGCCAGAAGTTGGCTCTTTCCGCCTCCAACTGTGTAGACTCCCGGCTCTGCCTGTGTAGGCGTGACCAGCTCAGGTCATTGAGGCAAAACCAGAAAGAAAGAAAAAAAAACCCTCCTTATCTAAAGATGAATTACTCTTCATGTCTGTCATGTCAGGACAAGGGCATGGGGTGTCTTGCCAAGTGGAGGATATCAGTGTCCATACCTACATCCTAAATGTCTCAAACAACAGAAATGCAAACGGCACTGTCTCTGTCCTCAGTGTCTCCCAGGTTGGCATGTGAGGATGCCGTGAACAGGGGAACCTTGTAAGCAAGCCAAATGCCAGACTGGTATGGGGCATATGCGCTAGTTCCCATCACACCCTTTATCTGGTTTAGCTGGATATCCAGTCTTAGCAAAAGCTGATGTCAGGCTCTACCTATCCCTATCTTCCCATTTTCCCGGACAAAAGGAGGATGTAAATACTCTCTCATCAAACTCACCCTTAGAAAGTTATTCAGATTGTCCAAGCTGTGTCTTTGACAGTTGGTTTGTATCTGTAGAGTCAACAAATGATTCTGTTAATTGATGTCCATAGCCTTTAGGTTCCTCTGGAGGAGAGGACTTCGATGAAGGAGGGTCTCCCCAACCTGTGCTCCCCTGTGGCTTTGGGAATATAATCTAGACTTTACCCGGACGGAGCGCTCCAGAGCCTGTGTCTGCCCTCCCATCTTACAGGCTGGAAGGCACACAAGGGCTTTGGCAGTGAGCTTGTAGATGTTTTCAAAGAAATTCAAAAAGCCTGAAGCTCATTTTATTTGGTTTTCTTGCTTTATAATTTCTAAACAGATAGGGTGATGCTGAGAAGTATGCCTGCTGCTGTTTGTGTGTGGTGACCTAGGGACTTGTAGAGAGTGCCTTTAGCCGTCTTTGTTAGACGGTTTGTTACATGCATTTGCTCCAGATGCCGTGCGGCTGGCCACGCCCATCTTTCACCTGTTGGCTGAGCGAGCGCCTGGGATGAAAACGACGCAGTGGTTAATTTCAAGGGTGTTCTGGTTGGTCAATGTAAACTCTGTAAAAAAAAAAAATCATTTCCTGACCTGGGTGATTGACTCACAAATAACTTACAAGCTCTAATGTGTTCTAGAGGTGTCCACTGAGAAGAAACCAGGGCACCACTGTCTCTGGGAGCAGTTTTACATTGGAAGTTAAAAAATCATTTCTTTGGGGGAATTAAATAGACTCATGGACCATAGGTATAACAATTTGATTTTTTAAAAAAGTGTATTGTCATATTTTCAGATACTAGGCATGGCCATTTAAGGTATCTGTCCCAATTTTTTTTTTTTAAATTACCTTATCAAATTATTTCTAACCAAAAATTGTGTTTTGCCTGAGATACTCTATTTTTGTTCCTTAAATAATAGCTGGTATTGTTAATATTTGAAACACACGTATGAAGTTCATCGAATGTAAAAGCCAGGGCTTCTCTTGGAGCCTTTCTGTTCAGATTCACGCCTTGGACGCCGACCTCACTTGACTCACCAGCCTCCGGGTGCTCGGGGCTTACACAGGACTCTAAGGTAACAGACGGCTGCTTAGTTACCTTGTCCGTCTACAGGGCTCTGCTCCATGCATGGTCCAGCCACTTGTACACCTGCATTTAACTCACGTTAATTTTGATATAAATGTTTTCTTCATATCCATTGTCTCTTAACGCTCCCCATGACTTGTACAGTTATTACCTCCTGACTCAGGTTCTTTGCCAACTGTTAAGCTTCATCATGGCCCCGTGGACGGACCCTCTTCTGAGACACTCTAACCGCTGTTCCCCTTATCGCCCTTCTGTCAGTGTGAGGCAGTTACCAAGAGATCAGCACACGAACCCCTAAAGGCACCTCAGGCGACCTCCAGAAGGGGACTGAGGGGCATGGGCCATCCGGCTCATCCCTCTTCTTGCCACCTGAACACTGTTTTTAGGACTCAGAACTGAAACAGCTGGACTGCACCTCTGTCACATCAATTAACCTGTCTCACCAGCTCAGATGAGCCTAATACCCTGCAGGACCAGCTGGACTCTTGGCTGTGGCAGGACTCCAAGATTAAAAAGCACTGACTCTGACTGCTGCTCTGAGTAGGATTTGAGTCCTCCAAGAGCGATGCTGCTTCCATGGCAACAAATCCTAACTGGTTTGAAATGAGACTTAAAAGACACAGGGACCAGACAGAAATTCCTTCCGGTCCCCTCCCACTCTGGCTTCTCCTGCTCCTCCACTCTTCCTCGTTACCAGCATGTGTCGCTTTTACCCCGTCCTTTAAGTGTTTTGCTTATTGAACTTTATACCCAGACAAAATGTTCCATGCAAACTCTTAAGTCGTTCTCATCCTAAAACAGCTACATTTGTTCCAGATACATCTACAAAAAGACCTTTTAGATGATGTGGAGAAACTCTAGCTAAAAGGGGGGCTTTGTCCCATTCACCCCAGGCCAGATACAATTCTTTAAAAAACAAAAAAGCCAAAAACAAAACAGAAAGGTTTTATTTTATATGTGAGTACACTGCCGCTGTTCTCAGACACGCCAGAAGACGGCATCAGATCCATTGCAGATGGCTGTGAGTAGCCAGTGCTCGTAAACACTGGTCATCTCTCCAGTCCCAAGCTGGACAATTTTTAAGAAGTAATTTTCTATGTAATTTGACATCATTTTAGGCAGTACCTTAATTAAAAGAATAAATTAAGCTGTTTACTTGTAATTTACAGAATATTAAAACTGACCTTGAGAATTTTCTAGTTGTAGAACTAGCAAACTATATTTTAGTATGTCCTGTCTTTTTTTAAAAGTGAGTATAAAAATTTATTAGGTAAAGAAACTGTCTAAGAAAAAGATTACCAAACAACTAATCACACTCTCCACCGTAAAGGAAATGCCCACAGATTATTCAGGACCCTTTAGCAACAGTTGGATGGCCCTTCTGCCCAAACGTGTCTCATTACTTATTCAGTTGTTGTTTTTATTCCTTAACACTCTTTAATTGGTTGTTCCCTATCTGTTATTAATTTACATTGAGTGGAAGATAATGTTGAAAGGTATAAAACTTTTCTCACTGGATCCCATGAGAATAAATAATTGCTTAACACTTTCTTGTTCTAGTAAAATGAATAAATTCTAGACAGAAATACTGGAGCCCCCATTAAAGTAACTTGAGGAAATAAAAAGAACTACCAAACTCACCAGAAAGAAGAAAAATAAGAACAGGGGCACTGGTTCTATCAATAACTATAAATGTAGGCTTTTCCGTCCATGTCCCACCTCCCAAAATATTGACTCTGACACTTTATTAATAAATGCCTAGGCCATAAGCGTGGGCTTGCTCCTAACCTACCTCCTAACTTAACTAGCCCATTTATTCTCGTCTATGTCTGCCATGTGGCTGGTTACCTCTCCTCAGCTTCATCTGTCTGTATCCTCAGAGTTCTGATCGAATCTCTTCGTGCACCTAACTCTATCCCAGGGTTCCTCTCTCCCTACCTGAACTCCCAATTTATTCTTCCTGCCTCAGCTCATAGGCCAGCAGATTTTTATTGACAGGTGAGGCTTCCGCACAGTACACAAGAGATTTGCTCTCACCCTCATTACATTAACTTTCATGAGAAAATACAAACTTACGACATCATGGCTGAGTTGCATGACCATAACCATATTCTTGTAAAACCTGTGTTCTTTCCATTCTTTGTGGGTTTAGAAACTTGGAGAGCTTTCCCTGCCTCCCTAAGCTCCTCCAGCAGTCACCTTATATTTCACTCATAATAAATTCAGTTTTATACGTATTACATGTTCATCTTAGTACCAAGCAAAACTCTAGTATTTTCCTTTTAAATAATACTTTCTGTTAAAAGAATATTGTTTTCTTGCTTTTTCTAGAGTGTAGTTTCCCTCCTTGTGTTGGAGTTTTGCATTTATTTTTCTTTGAAGGGATGGATTTGTGGAAAGATATTCTATAAATTTGTTTTTGTCATGGAATATCTTGGTTTCTCCATCTATGGTAATTGAGAGTTTTGCTGGGTATAGTAGCCTAGGTTGGCATTTGTGTTCTCTTAGAGTCTGTATGACATCTTCCCAGGATCTTGTAGCTTTCACAGTCTCTGGTGAGAAGCCTGGTGTAATTCTGACAGGTCTGCCTTTATGTTATTTGACCTTTTTCCCTTACTGCTTTTTTTTCTTTTTTGGTTTTTCGAGACAGGGTTTCTCTGTGTAGCCCTGGCTGTCCTGGAACTCACTTTGTAGACCAGGCTGGCCTCAAACTCAGAAATCTACCTGCCTCTGCCTCCCTAGTGCTGGGATTAAAGGCATGTGCCACCACTGCCCGGCTCCCTTACTGCTTTTAATATTCTTTCTTTGTTTAGTGCATTTTGTGTTTTGATTATTATGTGACAAGAGGAATTTCTTTTCTGGTCCAGTCTATTTGGAGTTCTGTATGCTTCTTGTATGTTCATGGGCATCTCTTTCTTTAGGGTAGGGAAGTTTTCTTCTATAATTTTGTTGAAGATATTTACTGGCCCTTTAAGTTGGGAATCTTCACTCTCTAAAATGCCTATTATCCTTAGGTTTCCTCTTCTCATTGTGTCCTGGATTTCCTGGATGTTTTGGGTTAGGAGCTTTTTGCTTTTTTGCGTTTTCTTTAACTGCTGTGTCAATGTTTTCTACCGTATCTTCTGCACCTGAGATTCTTTCTTCTATCTCTTGTATTATGTTGGTGATGCTTTCATCTATGACTCCTGATCTCTTTCCCAGGTTTTCTAATTCCAGGGTTGCCTTCCTTTGTGATGTCTTTATTGTTTCTATTTCCATTTATAGATCTTAGATGGTTTTGTTCATTTCCTTCACCTGTTTGATTGTGTTTTCCTGTGATTACTTAAGTGATTTTTGTGTTTCTTCTTTAAGGGCTTCTACCTGTTTACCTGTGTTCTCCCTTTACGGGAGTTGTTTTTTTTTTTTTTTTTTTTGGTTTTTTGAGACAGGGTTTCTCTGTGTAGTCCTGGCTGTCCTGGAATTCACTCTGTAGACCAGGTTGGCCTCGAACTCAGAAATCCACCTGCCTCTGCCTCCCAAGTGCTGGAATTAAAGGCGTGCGCCACCACTGCCTGGCATTTATGTCCTCTTTAATGTCCTCTATCATCATCATGAGAAGTGATTTTAGATTTGAATCTTGCTTTTCCAGTGTGATGGTGTATCCAGGACTTGCTATGGTGGAAGAATTGGGTTCTGATGATGCCAAGTAACCTTGGTTTCGTTGCTTATGTTCTTATGCTTGTCTACTGCCATCTGGTTATCTCTAGTGCTGCCTGCCCTCACTATATCTAACTGGATCCTGTTCTTCCCATGATCCTGGTATTGTCAGATCTCCTCAGAGTCAAGCTGTCTCTGTGATCCTGAGATCCTGGGTGTGTCTGAGCTCCTGGGAGTCAAGCTGCCTCTGGGACCCTGAGATTCTGGTGTGACTAAGATCCTGGGATCCTGGGCATGTAAAAGCACCTGGGAGTGGAGCTTCCTCTGGGTGTTGTGGGACTGGCTACAGAGTTTGCACTAAAGGTCTGCTTAGGGCACCGGCCCAGACAGACTGGAAGGCCAGATACAATTCTTTACATAAGCCCTCTGTTTTCCTGTTCCCTTCCTTTGGATCACTTTGTTACTTCTGGCTCAGTTTGGTGTAGCTGTCCTGGCAATGGGACTAGTTTCTGTCATTCTGAATCAACTCTGTCTTACATAGGGTTCTACTGTTGTGAAGAGACACCATGACCAGGGCAACTCGTTCGTATAAAGGCTAACATTTAATTGGGGCTGGCTTACAGTTCAGAGGTTTAGTCCATTATCAATATGGTGGAAGCATGGTGGTATGCAGGCCGACTTGATGGTAGAGAAGTAACTGAGAGTCTATATCCTAATTGCCAGACAGCAGGAAGAAAATTAAACACATTTCCTCCATCCAGGCAACACCTTCTTCAGCAAGACCACTCCTAATAGTTCTACTCCCTATGAGCTTCTGGTGGCCATTTTCTTTCAAACCACTACAAACTCTAGGCCTACTTTCACCGTGGCTCCTCCCTATCTCAACCTTCCCCCAGAAAACTTAGTTCTCCATAACCAAACCATCTGCTTATCACCCTTTTAATATTTATTTTCTAAGTCTCTTCAGAAATACAGGAGGACAATTGCAGGTTCACTGCAGTCAATCAAGTGAAGACTCTCGCCCAGCTTCTGTGGACCCAGACCAGGCCCTGTTATAGATTACAGGAAACATCTATAATGCCCCTGCATTCTGATAGCCTCTCAAGAGTTAGGAATGACAGGTTTCTGCCAAAAGACTACATTCCTCAGCTCCCCTGAGGACTGTAGAAGTTGTTCTGCATCTCCGCCCCTAGAAGTCTCCCTATCCCTTTTTACCCTGTAGTCATTATGGCCATCTGCACATATGGGTGACAAAATGTCTCCTTACCATAAATAAACATGGTTCCATCTAAGGTCAGACTTCTGTGGGATATCCACCAGAGAAGACTGCTCAGGAATAGGTTTAAGCCAGTAGAGACTTTATCGGACAGCTAGTGACTACACTGGTTTTCAGGATTCTAGTGTAGCCCCAACCCTTTCTTAAGGTGAGCTTTTAAGAATAAAATTTAAAAAACAAAACAAAACATGTTTTAGATTGACATGCTTCAGTTAACAAGAACAGTTAACCAGAAGCAAAACTACAGAAGCCAAAAAGCAAGGTTACTGCATTTGGAGACTTTCTCAGACCTGTGGACTTTGATGGATCAGGTCTTTGTTTTCATGTTGGCAGGTGGTGCTGTCTACGTGTTGAGTTTTAAAGCCTGAATAGCACTTCCATCATGAAGTCAGTTGCGCTAAGGTCTGGGCCTGTTACAAGTCCACACTTCTCTTTTAATAATTGAAAACAAGGTCATAATACATAGCTCTGGGAGCCAGCCAGTGTGTGTGTTTGTAAGATGGGGTAGAAGGCATTTTACCAGCATTGTTAAGGTCAGAGTTTGTCTGGGTCTTGGCAGCTCTAACATGCCAAGTTTGCCAAATAATCCTCAACAGGCCAACGAGGGAGCTCTTCACTAATGCTAGTGAAAAATTAGTAGTAGTAAAATTAAAATTAAATAAAAATATTTCATTATAATAATGAAAAAAAAGATTATTCAAGTGTGGTCACATTGGAAAGAGCAGCAAAGGGATCCGGTGCTGGAGCAGGTAGGTGTCGGGAAACAGCTCTGATCAAGGCATGGCACTGCCCCTCACTGGCTCTGCTCCAGGCTCTCTGGCACACTGACCTCACAGGTTGTCAGAACTCTGAAGTGCCTTTGGTGAGACAGCGCCCCACTCTGCAGAGCGCCTGCTCCCATCTTTTCCTTCTCTCAGCAGAGATTCCCAGGGAGGTGCCAGCGCTTCTGGGTCCACAGTCTCTACAGGCTGTAGCCTGGATGGGGGGGGGCGTGTCTCTTTAAATATTATTCTTGCTAAGTTTGTTGCAGAAGCAGATATTTGGGAAGAGGGAGAAGAGGACTTCCTGATCTTTCAGTTTTTAAATTTCTAGTCGTTTGTCAACTTTGCAACAATGAACATGTTAATTTGTGAGGCCAAGACAGGATTACACAGTAAAGTCCGGACTAGCCTGGGCTATTGTAGGAACCTGCCACCAAACCAAACTACACCAAACACAATTAGTTACACAATAGTTTGTGTGTGTTTGTGTGTTTATTGCTTTTTTTTTTGACAGATTTCTCATTATGTAGTTCTGGTTGCCTTAAACTATGTAGACCAGGCTGGTGTGGAACTCACTATGTAGACCAGGCTGGCCTTAATCTTGTGATCCTCTTGTTTCTTCTGTCTCTTGGATTAGAAGAACATACCATTGTCAGATTGGTTCTATATTAAATGTGCCCTTTTATAAAATCAGCACAATGCCTTAACCCGGGGTCCAGCTAGACTTGTAGTTGACATTGTCCCGAAGCCTTCCAGGGAAACCAGGGATTCCCTGTCCTATCTTACCTGGATCAATGTAGTTACAGGGTCTAATGGCAGTGTCTGGGTTGGGGTTTCACTGCTGTGAACAGACACCATGACCAATGCAAGTTTTATAAAAGACAACATTTAATTGGGGCTGGCTTACAGGCTCAGAGGTTCAGTCCATTGTCATCAAGGCAGAAACATGGCAGCATCCAGGCAGATACGGTGCAGGAGGAACTGAGAGTTCTACATCTTCATCTGAAGGCTAGTAGAAGACTGACTTCCAGTCAACTAGGGTGAGGGTCTTAAGCCCACACCCACAGTGACACACATACTCCAACAAGGCCACACCTCCTAATAGGGTCACTTCCTGGGCCAATCATGTACGAATGCAACACAGGCAGGATACACCACATCCACAGTTGTCCCCACCTCTGAATTCACACCAGCCATTGCTCTGCAGTTTGTCCTCCCTGGACCCAACGCTGGGAACCTCCACGTGGCATAAGCTTCCCTTAGTTTACCAGTCAAGCTTGAATACAGAACACATCTTTAGGCTCTTCTTGACCTTCCTATAAATCCAGGCTGAAGAGCAGACAGAGGTCGCCCCCTCAGAGACTAGTGAACCAAAAGGGAGTTCATCTCTCTGAAGTCAGTTCCTGAGACCCTTCTCCAAGTCCTTTTTTCAGCAGTGGGGATCAGGGAAGCTCGGTGTGAGGCAGCTGGTAGTCTATGTGAGCCCAGGGTTCTGCTAGTTTAGGGAGGCAACCTGGGAGACATCTGGACTGTCTCCCAGGTGAGGCTGTCAGTAGGGGTGTGTGTGTGTGTGTGTGTGTGTGTGTGTGTCCCCACAGCTGCGTGACATGGCTGGTTCTCCTGTACCTTCCTGCTTCCCTTGTCACAGCTCTAGAAATGATGTTCCGTCCCTCTGTCAGCTAAGAGAGCTCGGCTTGCAGGCAGGAGGAAATGGGGGTGAGTTGAGTCTTGGTGGTGGAAGACATAAGACTTTGTCTTGGTCAGAGACCTCATCTTGACCTGTGAGGTGAAAAGATGGACCCTCTGCTACTATGGAGTCCTGTGCACTCTGCTGTGAGCTCAGTGACTTGGACTGCCATGATCTAACCCCGGGCTTCCCCTCTGCAGTGAAACCAGTGCTGGCTCAGGACCTAAACGGAAGACTGTCATTTATGATTTAATGTTTCCACGTGGGTTGTTTGTCAGCATGAAAATGAAGTTGGGGGATAATAATGGTCTTCATGGTTTCAGTCTAGCTTCCATTGTCAAAGGGACCTTGATCCTTCCAAAATCTGAACACCTCCCTTATATGATACTTATGGACATATCCTCACATCTCTGGGAATTCCAGTTGTTTTGTCTTCTGAAGACAAAAAGATTTAACTACTGAGGACTTACAACCAGTCCCTTCTGTAAAGAAGAGGGGATTGGCAGGCAATTAGTGGATTCCTTCTTTAGAACAGGTTGTAAATATAAGTGGACTCCTTCTTTAGAACAGGTTGTAAATATACTACAAGGCTAGAGCAGAGTGCATGGTAAAGAGTTCCACCCCAGGGGGAGGGGCTTTGTTGTGGAGGGGTCCCCACTGGGCAGAAACCCTTTTTACAGTTAGGGTGAGTTTCTTGGTGTACAGCTTCCTGGTGTGAAATTCATCCATGGGAAGGAGGGCAGCTGAGACTGAGCTGTGTACAGGTCCAGGGAGTCGGCATGAGACCCTGTGCATGTTCTTTCCAGTTGTGCGACCTCTGCCATGCAAATAGGGCTGTGCAAATCAGTCCATGCAAATAACGGCAGCCCTGGTGCAAGGGTCTGCTTCCAGCGCACTGGGCTGCTGCTCTGGGCTGTAGTTTACAGCATCCGGAAGCTAGCAGTTTGGAATTCTGGGTTGTGTGTGTGATGATTCCCTAATGGGTGTGCAACTGGTCTCTTCTTAATGGACTTCCTTCGTTATAACCACAATGATTGCAGTTCCTGATCAGAAACGACGGTAACGCCGCATATCTGAAGAGCATCAGGTCTGGTCCAACTTACCCGAAATCCTGCACACACTCCCTTCGTACTGCCAATGGCAGTGCTGTTTGTACCAGTCACTGATGGGGGATGGGGGCAAATTTACCCACTGGCCCCCATCTCAGTCTCCTTGGTTACTGAAGGCTCTCATGGATATTCTGTGCTGCAGGGTCCAAGTTCCGTGCGCCTTGAAAACAGACTTGATCAAGACACAGCAGGGAGCCGGGCGGTGGTGGCGCACGCCTTTAATCCCAGCACTTGGGAGGCGGAGGCAGGCGGATTTCTGAGTTCGAGGCCAGCCTGGTCTACCAAGTGAGTTCCAGGACAGCCGGAGCTACACAGAGAAACCCTGTCTCAAAAAACAAAAACAAAACAAAACAAAACAAAAAAAAAAGACACAGCAGGGTAGCAAGGAAAGCAAACCCCGAGCAGAGGTGAGGGGAGCAGGAGCAGGCTCCAGCGCGCAGCACCCAGGGCAGCCATCGACCTTTCATTATTAAAGCCACCCCCTTCTCTCAACCCAGATCTCCACCCCCATCTAACGGGATCGTTTCCAACACGCCGCTCTTCGCTCTTCGTGGCCTGCACCAGGTCCCCTGCCCTCCCAGCTCCTCGTCATAAACAGTGTTCCTCCTCTCTGCCTCCTGTTGCTTCTGCTCCAGCTTTGCCTGAGGCCAGGCTTCTTCCTTTTACCCTTGACCACAATATGAGGCTCACTGGTGAATGAATGAGAAGGCTCAGAAGTTGTACTAGGGAGTTCCTGGAGAAACCAGGCTGCTAGCTAGCTATGTCTGCACATGCATCATTTCCTGTCACATGCCACACACACACACACACCATAACCAGCACAATAACCTCACCACTCCAACACACACCGATATACAACCCACCACAGGCACACCACACACCAAACTCAGCACCTTGTGTGGTCCAGCTCCTGCAGGCTGACTCCCTGTCTTAGGGTTTTGCTGCTGTGAACAGACACCATGACCAAGGCAACTCTTATAAGGACATCATTTAATTGGCTTGCAGGTTCTCAGTCCATTTATCATCAAGGTGGGAGCATGGCAGCATCCAAATAGGCATGGTACAGGAGGAGCTGAGAGGTCTGCATCTTCATCTGAAGGCTGCTAGCAGAGTACTCACTTCCAGGCAGCTAGGATAAGGGTTTTAATTAAGCACAGCCCTCAGTGAAATAACTACTCCAACAAGGTCACACCTCCTAACAGTGGCACTCCCTGGGCCAAGCATATATAAACCATCACATTTCATTCCCTGGCCCTCATAGGATTGTTCAAACATATGAGTATGGTGGCCAAACCTACCCATAGCATAATAAAAAATACATTTAGTCCAATTTCCAAAGTCCCCATAGTCTATAGCAGTCTCAATAGTATTAAAAGTCCAAAGTTCAAGGTCTCTTCTGAGATTTATCCAATCACTTAACTGTAATCCCCAAAGCAAGGCAGGAAACCAGCTGGGCAAACTCCAAACAGCATCTCCATGTCTGATGGCAAAGGGGTCTTCAGATATCCAACTCCTTTTTCATCTTTGTTGACTGTGACAACGTTCTTTCTCCTGGGCTGGTTCCACTCCGTTAGCAGCTTTCCTCAGCAGGTGTCCCATGGCTCTGGCATCTCAAACATCTCAGGGTCTTCAAGGCATTTTCAATGTCACAGCTTTTTATTTCAATGTCTGGGATCCACACATGATCTTCTGGGCTCCTCCAAAGGGCTGTTGTCACTTCTCCAGCTCTGCCCTCTGCAGCACTCTAAGCTCAGGTTGATCCACTCCACTCTTGCTGTTGTTTTGGTGATTATCCCATGGTAGATCTTCACTGGGGTCTTCACTGGGGTCTTCCTCTGCAACTAGGCTTCACCAAAGCCTCTCATAGGCTCTCTTCATGGTCCCAAGCCTCAAATCCTTTGCATGACCCCTTCAGTCCTAGGCTCTCAACTACAACTGAGGCTGTATCTTCACCAATGACCTTCCATGGCCTCTCACAGTGCCGAGCCTCAGCTGCTCTTCATGACCCTTTCATGCCTTTAAAACCAATACCACCTGGGTGACTCTTACACATTACTAAATACAGCTGCACCACGAGGTATTATTATCTTGGCTATCTCTGGAACAACTTCTTTGTGATTTCAGAAAACACTTCCCAGAAGATTTCACCTCAGTGATGCTAGTCTTTTCTTATTCACCACTAATTTCTTAGCTCCAGCTAACCAGCATCTATTGTCCCAATAGTCCTTTCTATTTTTCACTCTGAAGCCAGAGCCACATGGCCAAAGCTGCTGAGTTCTGCTGCTTGCAGGAGCTGGAACATGGTCCCCTTGTTCTATTACATCATCACCAGCTTTCTGTTCTCCAGCTCCTCCAGTGCCTAAGCCTGGCTGCCCTGGATCTTATTCTGTAGACTGACCTTGAACTCAGAGATCTGCATGCCTGTCTCCTGCAATTAAAGGCATATACCACCATGCCAGGATTTAAGCTTTTCTTCACCTAGAACTTGCTTTGTCCCAGGCTGACCTTGAACTCAAAGATCTGCTTGGCTTCATCTCCTGGGACTAAAGGTGTGTAGCACCATGCCTGGATCTGAATTTAGGGGGATAGGATCTAGCCCCAAAAGTCTCACTCTCTTAATCTGCTCTCTCCTAGAACACGGGATTCGGCTCCATTTTGCGTCCTGGTGCCCCTTTAATGCTCAAACCATATATTTTATATTTCCCTTTCTCAGCTTGCTTCGCTTGTTCAAAATGTTCTTCATGAGACTTAACCAGAGAACAACGTCTACGATGGGTGTTTCTAAGACTTTGTCAATTCAATTAATCTGAGTTTCTTTACCTTAGCCTCAGGCAGAGTCTTTAGACAAGGACAAAAAGTAGCCACATTCTTGGTTTTGTTTTGTTTTGTTTTGTTTGTTTTGTTTTTTTGAGACAGGGTTTTTCTGTGTAGACCAGGCAGGCCTCGAACTCAGAAATCCACCTGCCTCTGCCTCCCAAGTGCTGGGATTAAAGGCGTGCGCCACCACCGCCCGGCTAAGTAGCCACATTCTTCATCAAAATACCACTAAAGCCGGGCGTAGGTGGCACACGCCTATAATCCCAGCACTTGGGAGGCAGAGGCAGGTGGATTTCTGAGTTCAAGGCCAGCGTGGTCTACAGAGTGAGTTCCAGGACAGCCGGAGCTACACAGAGAAACCCTGTCTCGAAAAAACCAAATCCAAAATACCACTAAAACAGTCTCTAGACCACTTATTGAAATTCTCCACTGAAACCTCTTGGGCCAGGTCTGCACAATTCAAATCACTCTCAGGAACAAAGTCTTCCATATTCTCA
This sequence comes from Apodemus agrarius, assembly GCA_964023405.1. Classification (NCBI taxonomy): domain Eukaryota; kingdom Metazoa; phylum Chordata; class Mammalia; order Rodentia; family Muridae; genus Apodemus; species Apodemus agrarius. The sequence continues at coordinate 60,222,829 of OZ030012.1, read as the reverse complement.
CTAGGATGGCCCATCAAGTCCCATTTAAAGCATTCCACTGCTTTCCAAATTCAAAGTCCCCAAATCTACATTATCCCCGGACAAAAGCATGGTCAGGCCTATCACAGCAATACCACACTCTCTGGTACCATCTTCTGTCTTAGGGTTTTACTGCTGTGAACAGACACCATGACCAAGACAAGTCTTATGAAGGACGGCATTTAATTGGCCTGCTTACAGATTTAGAAGTTTCTGTCCATTATCACTAAGGCAGGAGCAGAGCAGCATCTAGGCAGGCATGATGCAGGCAGAGATGAGAGTTCTACAGCTTCATCTGAAAGCTGCTAGCAGAATACTCACTTCTAGGCAGCTAGGACAAAGGCTTTAAGCCCACGCCCACAGTGACACACCTACTCCAACTAGGTCATGCCTCCTAATTGTGGCACTCCCTGGGCCTAGCCTAAACAAACCACCACAGTCCCCTCCAATCCTTCAGATCTTAAGTGTTCCTCCTACAGAGAGCGCGAGTCAATAGCTCAGTTTCGTCTCTCCTCCTCTGACTTTGGTATTTCCATATTTAAAATGTAGTTTTCTGAAAAGGTATATTCACGATCATGGTTTCTTTCTGACAGTGAGCGGGTGGGTGCTTGGAAATCCAGGCAGGGCACACACTCTGTCCAGCTAAAAACAGTTGCATGAGGAATGGGAGCGGTGTGGGACTTGGGAGTGACTGCTTTGATTTTAATGTTTTTTTGTTTTTTTTTGTTTTTTTTTTTTTTGTTGTTTTTCGAGACAGAGTTTCTCTGTGTAGTCCTGGCTGTCCTGGAACTCACTCTGTAAACCAGGCTGGCCTCGAACTCAGAAATCTGCCTGCCTCTGCCTCCCAAGTGCTGGGATTACAGGCGTGCGCCACCACGCCCGGCTTTTAATGTATTTTTAAAAGTGGTGTTACACTGTCCTTTCGAAATACGGCTTTCACAAACGTGTCTCGGTTTGGGGTCTGGAGCCTCCTCAGCTGTGTGCTCGCCTTTTCTCATCTTTAGTCGCATTCTAGAAGGTTCTAAGTTTACTAAACAGAAGAGAAAATGACCACAGTGTACTTCTCAGTGTGTTTAGGAAGTGTGTCTTGATGGTCGTGGTATGCATTTCCTTTCACAGGCCCAGGGCCGCAGCAGAGGGAAGGGGAGCCACTGTCCCAGAGGCTCACATCTAGAACTATGTTACAAATTCAAGCCCCTATTTCTCAATTCTGAGTCCATTTTCTGTCCTTGGGACTGCTTACCTTCCCCGTCAGCCTGGGCTGGGCATGTGGGGGCTTTTGTCCCAGACACCTTCTGTTTATCGTTCTGAATCTTGACTTTGCTCTAGCAATCCCTGCCCAGGGTCTCTCTAACCTGAGAATAACCCCCGCTCTCGTGTGTGCCCCTCTCTCTGCGCTGGCCACACTAGCCTGGCTGTGCCCAGGACATGGCTCATGAGAATCTGGATTGCCTCCATCTCCCTGCACCCCTGCCCCTCTGCCCCTGTACATTGTGTGGTCCAGTCACGTGGCTAGGGGTCGTGTTTTGATACTCTGAGGATACCTCAACTTCCCCCACCTCTCTCCATACCTTAATTTCTGCACAGCATCTGCTCCTGCTGGACCACGTTCAGCTGTTTGTGTTCAGCTGTTTCTGTTCAGCTGTTTCTGTTCAGCTGTTTGTTTCTGTTCAGCTGTTTATTTCTGTTAGGCTGTTTCTGTTCGGCTGTTTCTGTTCAGCTGTTTCTGTTCAGCTGTTTCTGTTCGGCTGCTTCTGTTCAGCTGTTTCTGTTCAGCTGTTTCTGTTCAGTTGTTTCTGTTCAGCTGTTTCTGTTCGGCTGTTTCTGTTCGGCTGTTTCTGTTTGGCTGTTTCTTTGGCCACGCATCCCTCAGGGTAGTCCTCCAGGCTTCAGCCACACAGCCACAGCATACAAAGCCACAGAAGGAACGTATCCTGCGGAAGTTCAGTTGGCCCTGTGCTAGGCTGTGGGGGCTCAGGCACCATGTGCTCTCTAGGCCCAGTAGCTGCTGCTTCAGTCTGACTTTGCTATGGCACCCCAATCGCTCCCAGGATACCTTTTCTCCAGAACACCGTACTCAACTTCTTACCCATCATCTAAGATAGACACGTCACAGGGATCCCAGACTTTTCATAGCTCAGTCCTTGAACTTTCTTTGTGAGTCTGCCCACTAGAATATTTCCCACATCCATTAAGGGAGAATCTAGTTTTCCAGTCGATGGAAAGCTCTTTTATGGCAAAGATACCCAGCTTTCATTTAAGGTCTGAGTCGTGGGGATATTTGCTGGCCAAAGCAGTGGCCCTAGTCAACGGCAAGATACGTGTGCTTGAAAGCAGGAAAGGCAGAGGAAAGAGGGACTCCCAGCTTTGACTCCCCCGAGACTCCCAGATTGTCCTCTCTACAACGGTCCTGTGGCACGTCTGAGAGTTGGAAGGCTTAGGCTGAGCCGCTGAAGTCAAAGCCAGGTCCAGTTTGAAAGCCCCAGGTATCCTTAGTTCTAGGCAGAAGTTAATGGAATTTGGGAGTTGGGTAACAGTGGGTCACAGGGGAGTAAGGAAGGAAAGAAAGCAAAGATGCCAAGGGGGTGCATGGAGTCAGAATGCTGTTTCTGCCTTGGGCTGGCCACTCTCTCCATGTGCCCAGCCCCCAGCCTGGGATTCTTATTGGGCCCCAATTTCTACTTCTGTAGCCTAGGGTTGGAATGAGGGTTTTTTCAGCATCCCTTTCAGGGTTCCTCTGCTCCTGTCGCCCTGAATCCCAATGCACCTTCCCATTCATCTGGAAAGGTCAGGCTGACTGAGGCCGGGAGAAGGGAAACCCTGGTGACGTGGGTCCTGTACGGTCTGCAGCCTGGTAAATGACTCAGGCCCAGTTGGGAAGGGGAAGATCCCTGGCTAGGGGAAAGTGCTAGAGGCAGGATCAAGGGTTCCGGGGCAGATGACATGGGCAGAGATCGTTGGTGGCCAAAGACAGCACGACTGTGCCAATAGCCATTGCTTCCTTCTGGTCTCCCTTACCTGGGCCTGTTGTTTTGTCATATCACCACCAGAGGGCAGGAAGAGCCCAAGTTTCTCACTATCCTAGCCTATCCTGTTCTTGGCTTTCTTTTTCCTTTTTCCTTTCTTCCTTCCTTCCTTCCTTCCTTCCTTCCTTCCTTCCTTCCTTTCTTTCTTTCTTTCTTTCCTTTCTTTTCTTTCTTTCTTTCCTTTCTTTTCTTTCTTTCTTTTCTTTCTTTCTTTCTTTCTTTCTTTTCTTTCTTTCTTTCTTCTCCTTCTCCTTTGTTTTTTTTGTTTTTGTTTTTTTTTTTTTTGCTTTTTGAGACAGGGTTTCTCTGTGTAGCCCTGGCTGTCCTGGAACTCACTCTGTAGACCAGGCTGGCCTCGAACTCAGAAATCCACCTGCCTCTGCCTCCCAAGTGCTGGGGATTAAAGGCATGTGCCACCACTGCCCGGCCCTGGCTTTCTTGAAGGAAGGAAGGAAGGAAGGAAGGAAGGAAGGAAGGAAGGAAGGAAGGAAGGAAGGAAGGAAGGTAGGTTAAATACCCACCCACCATCTCCCCCCTCAGGCTGGTGCAGGGTCTCTGTGGGTTCTAGGGTATCCTTCACCTCTGTTTGTTTATTTATTTGTTTGTTTGTTTTTCAAGACAGTGTTTCTCTGTGTAGCCCCAGCTGTCCTGGAACTCCTGCCATAGACCAGCCATGATACCTACTCTCTGCTGAGGACCAGATGCGCTGCCTAGGTGCTGTGGCACTCCTGTGCTTAGCTTCCTGAGACCGAGGTTTTCTTTCTCCTAGGCTAGGCTGGGCTAAGGACTAGTCCTGGGGACTGGAACTAAGGGGCAGTCATCTGAAAGAACTCCTTTCACAAGCCCGGCCTGTCAACAGGACCCACACATTCCCTCTCCCATGGTTCTCTGCGCCATTTCCTGCATGCTTCTCCTTCAGAGGCTGTCTTTCATGGGGCCCTAGTAGGTCCCAAGGAAACCACCCTCACCCCTATCCTTTTCCGATCACCCCCTCCCGCATATGCCCCATTTTGACCCGTGGTATCTTCTTTACTACCTAACTCCTGTGTAGGTGTCATGGCCTCTCCCTGGGTCCCTTCCTCCCTGATAGCATAGCAGCGAAGGGGGACAGCAGGACATCTGGCACACCACCCTCCCCCCTTTTCCATGTTTCTGGTACCCTGAACTAGGGGCCCCAGATCTCATCCCCAGGCCAGCTGTGGAAAGCTAAACCGCTTATAGCGCTCTGCTGTGTGTGAGGTGATGGAGCCCTCGAGGGTGCTCAGTGACCTCCAGCGTCAGGCATGAGAGTGCGTCAGGTGTGGCTCTTGCAAAAGAGGAAGCTGCTGCTGCTGCTGCTGCTGCTGCTGCTGCTTCAGGTACACCTCCTTGGGCTAGGGCTATAGTTTAGACAGCGGAGTCCAGGTGCAGAGAGCATGCTGATAGGCTGTGAGGCGCTCAGCAGGCAATTAGGATGTACACACAAGATTTGTCTTTCCAATATGCTTCGTTTATTCACACAAACATTTTGTTGTTTGTTTATCGAGGTAGGATTTCTCTATTATGTGGCTCTGACTGTCTTAAGATGCACTATATCGACCAGGTTGGCCTCAAATTCACAGAGATCCACCTGCTTCTGTATCCTGAGTGCTAGGTTGTGTGTTGACCACCACACCCAACACATAAACATTTTGTATAATCCCATGGTAATATAAAGATTAAACAGACATTTTCCCAAGCAAGAAATGGTTGGGTAGAAAATGCTAGAGTTCCACTGGTGCAATCCCTGGTGGGAAGGGTCAGGAGCAAGCTCTGTCGATGTCCACCAGGGGTTCTTCAGGTCTGGCAGGATGGGAAGATGGCACTGGGGGAGGTCCAAACGGTCCTCCAGGGCACTGGCCAGAGCCTCGCCCTGCCAGGCGGGCACCTGTGAGCTCGGCAACAGTGCTGGAAGTTCGACGGTTGCCAAAGCCAGGATCACACACAGAGGCCAGCCTCAAAGTCCGCTTGTGGACGGACGTCATCAGCGCAGAGGCCCGGAAGGGGCCACTTCCAAAGTTTCAAGCTTTTGGGTTTGTTTTGGTTTCATTTGGTTTTGAGTCTTTGAAACAGGGTTTCTCTATGTGGCCCTGGTTTTTCCTGGACCTCAACTCTGTTGACCAGGCTGGCCTTGAACTCAGAGATCCACCTGTCTCTGCCTCTGCTTGGGATTCAAGGAGTGTGCCACTAAAGTTCCAATGTTTATATCATTTATATCAAAACTGGCCAAAGTCCATATTTTTGTATCATTCCTAGGGCAGTTGGGGCTCCCTGCTAAGGGCTGATTGGTTAGCATAGCCATGCCACCTTGGGGGTAGTTCATCAGCATATCGAGGCCCATTTGGGGCTTGGCTCATACCTGAGGCACCTTATGGCCAGTCCATTAATGTTAATGAAGCACTGCATTACTTCATGTCACGTAAAATGGGTTTGTGCCCATTCTTACACCAGGTCCCTGGAGAGTACGGAGAGCTGGCAGTGGCTGGGTGGGTGGCCGTTCTGCCTCCACCTCTGTGGGCCGAGGATCCTTAGAGAAGCAAAAAGCTGCAGTGTTGGCTGCAGGTCTGTGAAACTAGCAGTGGAGAGAATGAAGCAGGGGGGCTGTAGACAAACAAAAACGCCAAACCATACAGAAACCAAGCGTGCCAAGTGTCCCCTGCCAACAGTCATCAGAAACAGAGAGGAAAGAAGGGGAGGAAGATGGGGGGAGGGGGAGAAGGCAGCTTTAAGATTTCTCAGTCAAGTGTGCCAGGGCAAGGCAGGGGAAAGTTAGTTTCTCCCTGCTCGGGGTTGGGGGTGGGGGTGGCAAGGAGCAGAGTGGGGCAAATATGGCCGAAAGAAATTCTGTGCAGAGTGCTTAGTAGTGACTGATAACGCAGCAGAAGACTGTCTATAAAAACTTGGCAAGAGTGCATGTGTGTCCACCGATGCTTAGGAGACATGTCTGAGACAGAGACCAGCAAGACAGCAACTGTGGTGGACAACGAATGCTTTATTAAACTTGTTCACACTACTGAGTATGCAAGAATTGCATCTTGGGAGAAAAGGGGCAAAGGGAAAACATACTTTATCCCATGGTAGGAAAGGTCTATATAAGCAAGTTCCCTGGAACAATCTTTATTTTCCTTTGCAGGGTCCTTTTCCAAGCAGCTTCCATAGAAACACCTGCCCTGAAAGCCATCCGTGGGTCTAGGGATCCAGAAAGACAAATGTCGGGGCTAGGGCTGGGGGTAATGTAGAGAAGTAAATGCATTAATGTGGGTGAAATCCATACGTACACCTACAGCAGCTCCTGACTATCTGTATGTGTGAATATGCATTTATTTTTTACAGGTTCAGCTCATTATTACACATGCTAACAACAGAGGTTCAGTCAAAACAACCAAAGCCCATGCCACCTTCCAACCCTTGGGTTCTTCGCTTTCCCCTTCTTCTCCTCAGCTAGGGCAGCAGTGGTGGGCGGGGCAGCAGTGGTGGGCGAGGCAGCAGTGGTGGGCGAGGCAGCAGTGGTGGGTGGGGCGGGGCCACCGGCTGCTGTGGCCCTGGCTGCTGGAGCGGACCCACTGCAGATGCGGCCCCCAGTGCTGAGGCTGGACGCTGCCTTTGCAAGCAAACCAGGCCAGAGAGGCTCAACACTAACGTCAGCTGCATCCATGCGGGGGTTGACCTCACGACGCAGGTGTGTTCGGAGACTGCGGCCATGTTGTGGACTGCCCTGGTGCTGGTCCACAGATGCACTCAAGGCCTCACCCCAGCACAGCAGGGGGTTCTTTGGAGGAACCAAGCACCTTGGCAGTAGTTGAGGAAAGAGGTTCACTTATAGAAAATGCTTTTGTAAATGGCAAGAAAACAAAATGTTCTTTTGCTTATGACTCCCATCTGCTAGTCCTTTCCTAGTTACCTGGAATGTAACTTCCTGAGTCTTATTTCAGGAGAACACACTAGGGAAATCTAGATATAACATTTAGTTCATAAATTCCTTCATCCAGGAAGATCCACAAGACTCTTGTCTTAGTTAGGGTTTCATCACTGAGAAGAGACACCATGACCATGGTAACTCGTATAAAAAGAATTGGGGCTCAATTACAGTTTCAGAGGTTTAGTCTGTTATAATCATGATGAGTGTGGTGGCACGCAGGCAGACACGCAGGCAGACACGCAGGCAGACAGGCAGATACGGAGCGCAGGCAGACATGGCACTGGGGGAGGAGCTGAAAGTCCTACGTGCAGACCCGCCCACGGCAGGAACGGAGGGGCTCTGGGCTTGGAATGGGCTTTTGGAGCCTCAGTCTACCCCCAGTGACACGCCTCCTCCAACAAGGCCACGCCTCCTCATCCTTTCAAATAATTCCACTCCCTGGTGACCAAGTATTCAATTCTATGAGCCTCTGTGAACCATTCTCATTGAAAATCCCACAGAAGCCTTTAAAACCACATCCTCCCTTTATTTTTTTCACTCTAAGAAAGGCAGGGTCATGTGTGGGAAACACTATGGACTGTAGAGGCAACTGAGCACATTTTAGATACAGATCACATTCCTATTGCTCATACTGTTTTCTTTCTTTATTTTGCTTTTTCATCGTTTTACTTTATTAAGAAACACAGGAACCAAGCAGACCTTTTAGGGTACTCTGCTTTCTTCTTAAAACTTAGGGTTCCCCCCTTTTACCATGAGGCTGAACGGAATGCCATTTAACCCCAATTTAATTGAACATCCTGTGATAGCTTGGTATGGTCTTACTTGTTACCAGTACTGTGGCACTTACACACAGAACCATTCTATTGATATTACATAGTCGAATTGGATGTAAATGGAGAATAAAAGACCATCTTAAACCATACAGTGTATTTAGTTGGGAATACGCATTCTCAACAAATATCGAATATGAAGTTGTTATTATCCGTGGCAATGCAATTTAAGAGTCCCAAAATGAAACTGTCTGGAATTGGCACAAGTTTTGAACACCGAGCTGCCTAAAGTCAGTCTCACCCAAGCATGCAGGCCAGGACGTGCTGTGTTCACTGACAACAGAGGCCCCGGCAGCCTTCAAGTAGGAAGTAATCGTGATGAATCCATCCCCTGCCTCATTCACAGTGGCCCAGCACGTATCACTTGCCCAGCATCGTGGTGTAGGTGAGATGGTACTTCATTATTTCAGGTAAAGCCCTTAGTTTAGAAATATTTGAGGGCTAGGCTTGGTACTGAATCCTCTAATGGTCCTTGCTGCACAAGAGCCTTTGGCAGGAGGATCACTGGGACTTTGTAATTCCAGGGGAGCCAGGGCAACAAAGTAGCCCAAGTGTTTAGCTAAGTGTCTTCTTACTTCCTGGAGTCACTGCTTTCCCATTGCCAGCTGCAACTGCTCATTTCCTCCAGATCACTGGGTTCCTTTTTTGTTTGTTTGTTTGTTTGTTTGTTTGTTTGAGACAGGGTTTCTCTGTGTAGTCCTGGCTGTCCTGGAACTCACTCTGTAGACCAGGCTGGCCTCGAACTCAGAAATCCGCCTGCCTCTGCCTCCCAAGTGCTGGGATTACAGGCTGCGCCACCACACCTGGCTCTGGGTTCCACTTTTTACTGTTTTTTTTTTTTAATATTGATGACATTTTCTTTTAGTGTTTGATTATATGAAGGGGGAGGGGTGGAGAATGAAGGTGCTCACCCACCAAGGTGTTCATGTGGAGGGCAGAAAATAATTTCAGTTGGCAGTGCAGTAGGAAGAGAATTGGAAGCCAGGGGAGAAGGCATGGCCAATTGAATGAGCATTTAGGTTCCATACCAGTCAGGAGGCAGGCAGGCTGAGGTACGGGGTTCCCCTGCTCGTAGCATCCACATTTGTCAGCCTGGGAGACACTGTGCAAGTTAATTGCTATTTGCCTCTCTGTTCTTTGGTACCATTCAGGATGTGGATGCAGACTCTGAGATCCTCTAGTGGAAAAATTCACACACACATACACACACCCCATCCTATGAGACTCATGGAATTAATTTCTCCTACAGATAAGGTTTTCCTGATCTACGCCTACATCTCTGGAGAAAGGAGCAGCAAGCTTCTGGCCGGTCTTACCATTTCCCATGCATCTTTATTCTGTAAAGAGTTTATTTTAGTGAGGTCCGTATCCCATCCAAGGGCAAGGGCACTGCATGAGTCTGGGGATGGTCTCTCATGCAGGTGCATCTGCAAACACCATGGTTGGCATGGCAACGATCCCTGTGAAGCAGGAAGGAAATGAGTTTCATCAAAACTTAGGCAGTGTAGGTTCAGAGTTCCAGAGTCTGACCCGGGCAGTTTTTAGCTCATCTTACTCAAGCGGTTGCCATAATCAGCTTTTTAGAAAATAAACCCAACTTTGAATATTATTTTATACTAACCAAACTTTAACTTTAAACTTTTTCTAAAGGGTTGTTTGTTTGTTTGTTTGTGTATTTATTTATTTAATGTAAGTACACTGTAGCTGTTTTCAGATACCAGAAGAGGGCGTCAGATCTCATTAGATGGTTGTGAGCCACCGTGTGGTTGCTGGGATTTGAACTCAGAACCTCCGGAAGAGCAGTCGGTGCTCTTAACTGCTGAGCCATCTCTCCAGCTCTAAACTTGTTTTTTTAAGTAGTTTTTTATTTTACTGGCATTGTCATCTTGTCTGCATGTGTGACTGTGTGATGGTGCGGGGTCCCTGGAGCTGGAGTTATGGACAGTTCTGAGCGGCCACGTAGGTTCTGGGAATTGAACCTGGGTCCCGGCACAGCCACATCCACTGGAAACGGCAAAAGTCGCGAAGCCAGCACAGCTGTGTGACACAGCTCCAGCGAAGCTGAGCGGAGTGCTGGGACCACCGTCACTCTGTCTCTCACTTTGAGGTTTTGGTCTCTCTGTGTTGCACTCTTGGGGACTTTCTTCATTATGATCCATCCATTTTATATCTTTTCCTGAGAAAATTATGTCTGAGTCTTTTTAGGAAAGCTCTAAAAATAACCTCATCTGGCCGCTATATGGAAGTCTTCCTTACGTCCTGGAGATTGTTAGGCACAGATAAACACATAGTGAGATGAGGCCATCGCTCTGGGAATCTTCTTGTGGTATCCACCCCTAAGCACACCCAACAGCCCGACTCAATTCTCCCTCCCTGGCAGACTCTTCTCAGGAAGCCCCCCACTCCCCACCCCAGCAAGGTCCTCTGGAAGATGTTAGTGCTTTTAATCGCTGAGCCATCTCTCCAGTCCCTAAACTTGTTTTAAGTTACTCACATTAGGTTTAATTTTGACAACTTATACAGAAGACTATGTAATAGGAGATATAAATTGCTCTCTCTCTCTCTCTCTCTCTCTCTCTCTCTCTCTCTCTCTCTCTCCAATCCTGTCTCTGTAAATTAAATACATTTATACTTAGCATGACTACAACAGCATCCAGTATTCTATTGCGTGCGTGTGTGTGTGTGTGTGTGTGTGTGTGTGTGTGTGTGGTTTTTTGAGACAGGGTTTCTCTGTGTAGCCCTGGCTGTCCTGGAACTCACTCTGTAGACAGAAATTTGCCCGCCTCTGCCTCCCAAGTGCTGGGATCGAAGGCGTGCACCACCACTGCCCGAGCAGCCACTATTCTTAACCGCTAAGCCACCTCTCTTATGTTTTATGAAACAGCTGGTACAAGGCGGTGGAAGGGAGCGCCTCAGTGGTCTGGCCAAGGCGTTCCCTTGATTCCCAAAGAGGAATCACCACTTTGCCACAGGCCTAGTATGAAGAAGGTGTATTGGTGGGGAAAGGGAAGGGAACCTGGAAAGGGGTAGCAACAGAGAAAAGTGGGTGGGGGTGGGGATGGAGAAGGACAGAGAGAGGAGAGGGGGAGAGAGGAAGAGACCACCTGGGAACACACTGGGGACAGGAAGAAAGAGAAGATGGAGATGGGGGGGAAGAGAGAAGGGGAGAGAGGGGGGGAGGGGGAGGGAGAGAAGAGCCGAGAAGCCGAGCAGTCCCGTGCACCTGGCTCCGCTCTTGTCTGGCAGGCAAAGATGAAAGCTGCTTCCACACAGCTGCTGGGTGGAGCCTAGAGGAACTGCTAATCGTCTCACCAGCTCAAGATTTTATATATACTTAATTGAAGCTCTTTTAGTGCCAAAATAAACTTTAAAGTATTAATATAGTCCATGGAGAAACTGGGAACTACATTTGTGAGGGGTCCCTGTGAGAGGACAACATAAACCCCATTTGTTTCCATTTAAGGACCTGGCCTTAAAAAAAAAAAAAAAAAAAAAAGGCCGTAGGGCACCAGCTCTAGGAACAGCTCTTAAGTCCCAGAAACTACGTCACAGCTCCAGAGACAGACCATAAAATCCAGAACAAGACCATAAACCACCTCTCAAAGAACAGCCTGGGGTAACCACAAGAACGAGGAAAACCTTATCTCAGAATGGGCCACCTGTGCTGGGCAGCCCTATCTCATCCTCTGCTTCGGTGCTCATGACATAGGAATGCGGATCTCTGACCACCTGTGACCCCCTAGCACCCACCAATGAAATTTTAGATGACCTAATCCTTCTAGAGGGTTCCCAGGTTCCCTGCGTGCCTTTGCCTGGGGTCACCATTTCAAAGAAAGGTTAACCCTTCCCCACCCCCCACCCCCACCATGCTGGTTGTTTCTGCAGAATAAACTCTTTGTCTTTGCATGCTATCTGAGTCTGGGGTCTTCCTTCAGCAGGTTTTGGACACGTACACCTGCAAACACCATGGCCAGCAGAGCAGCGACCCAGGTGAGATAGGAAGGAAACATGGCTCAGTATGACTTAGCCACTGTAGGGTCAAACTGCTAGAGTCTGACCTGGAGCAGTACATCTTTGACATGTTAAATATGAGGGGAAAAGTCTTCTCGTGACAATGATTGCAATGTAACACGGCTTGGCTTCACTGAAAACTTCTGCACAGTCCCTGTGACTTCTTTCATAAAGATGGGCTGTACCCACTGAGAACAATGCTCAGGATAAGCGTCTGGGACAAGCAGAGTCAACTGTCTTACAAAGTACATGGGACCTCTCATAAGAATGGAACATATTGGCTGAGAAACAATACTCAGGACTTGGAAAAGCCTGGGATAAACATAAGAGTTTGGGGATCCGAATGAGACCTGGCCCTACAGATAGCAAAGATAAACCACGCCCACTCTGGGCTGTCCAGGGAGTCCCTTCTGTTGATGAGCTCCCCTCCTCCCCCGTTTAACATTCTTAGTTTCCCTAGTGCTGTCTGTGAACGGGAAGACCTCGGGCCCTCCACAGTCATTCTCCAGATACTTTTATTGGATGCACAATTAATTTTTACCATAGGTTTTGTTAGAACCCAGTTTCTCCAAATGGTTTGTTGTGGAGTTTGAGACCCCTAGGAAAAAGACCACAGACTCAGTCCTATTCTAATTTAAATGATTTATCAATCTGATGCTAGCAGGACAACAGTCTTAGAACCAAGTCTCGGGCATGTCCTGAAGGAGAGGTATAGGGAAGGGTTTTAAAGGCAGAAACCACAAGAAGACCACCAATGTCTACAAACAAGCACGCCTGCTCCATCAAGGCAACCCCAAACGAGCCTTGGGTGTCTGCATATTACAGAAGCCAAAACCAGCCATATCCTCACCACAGAGCAGGTGGTTGGACTGCGTGTTCCTGGGTTGGGGCCACTAAGTCAGGGTTGTTTTCTGGGAGCGAACTCATCCCTGGGATTTTGAGTCCAGGGGAAAGAGTCATTAGGTACTAAGATGGAGGCCCAGCACCAGATGGAGTTCCCTGCCCGGCCTTTACAGTTCAAGCTTAACAAAGCTGGCAGGGACACAAGTCATTCGACTCGCATCTCAGGTCAGACTTGTTAAGTCTCAGTCATCACACACACACACACACACACACACACACACACACACACCAGCCTTCCATCACATCCCATACACCTGTGTGACTCACACCTGTCACTTGACTTTAGGCTGTCATGGTCTTGTCTGCATCTGTTATTTTTTCAGTCTTAGGGCAATATCTTATTTTTTATCACACAAAATTCACCCTTATCAAAAATATTCTTGTTAAGCCTTTTAAACCACAAATTCTCATGTTTAAAAAAGATGTTCTCATCTTTTAAAACTCTTCCCCCTCGTGCCTAGTGTCTTTTTTTTAATTATTTTTCTAAATACGCATTGAATCCAAATACCACACATGGCATGTTGCAGCAAACTAAGATTATCTGTGCACATAGTGTACTGGGCTACTAAGCCATGGTTATAGCATCTCAGAAAAGGATTACTAACATTTCAGTTGCTGAGTCTATTGGGGAAAATGGGCTTTGGGAGCTTAGACGAGCCATACATTTCTATACGATGCACCTTTGACCTAAAGGTTATAAGAACCGCCTGGCTGCTGACCATCAAGAGTTGGAATGCTGAGGAGGAAGCCCTCGTGTCCTGGTTTATGTCTTTCCCCAAACACACACACACACACACACACATTATATCTACATATATGCAATATACATAAACTTCAAAATATACATATATTACACATCTGTGTATATATAATACATATATGAAATATACTACATACATAATATACATGTCACACATATGAATGTATAATAGGAAAGAGGGAAGAGAACTGTTAAACCTGAAATTTGTATTAGAAAGACCAGTTCCAAACTTTTGAGCCAAAAGCAAGCTTTAATTCAATATTTAATGCAATATTGTGAGAAGGTGTGTCTGCTAGCTTGAGGAGCCTGCTGCCCGACAGAAAAAGAACTTTCCAGGATTTGTGGTCTGACTGAGAAGCTGAAGTCTCAAGCTTCTGAACTGGTAATGGATTAAGTTTGAAAGCAGTAAAAGAGAAACAAATAGAAACATTTTGAAATGTACTTAGCTACTGAAAAGGGGGGAATATTTAGTTTGGAAATAATAAAGTGAAGTCTCTGAAGGAAGAAGGGAGTTAGACTAAAACTGAGAATATTTTGTGTTAAGATGGAATATACAATGGCGGAGGGCAAGTGGACCCCATATAATTTTATTTCATTTATCAACATAGAAATAAATGTATATTTGGTAATGATGATAATTTTCTATGGTCTCTTTAAGGAAGATCAGAATAAGGCAGACTCTGATAAGGAGAAGACTGAGAAATGGAATTCTAGGTTAAAAGTGATAGGACAGAGATTAGAGGATCCTTTAAATCAGAATAAAGAACCTTCAGAAGAATCCAATCTTGAGCCCACAGCGCCACCTTATGGCAAGGCTACAGGGTGGCAGTGCAGGCCCATTTCAAAACCGACAATTTTCCGGTTACAGTAAGAGAAGTAGCTCCAGAAGAGAGAAATCACACTGGCTTGAAGAATCTGGCTGGCAGCCTATAGAAATACTAGACTTACAAAGACTTAAAGAAGTAATTATATTTTATAGCATGCATTCGCCCTACGTGAAACAGATAATAATTGGGCCATACAAAAATTGTATAATTCCAAAAGATTAGAGAGATTTGATGTCATCCATCTTAGAACCTGGCCCTCAGCTACAATGGCTGACGCTGTGGAAAGATGAGGCTTCAGTTATGGAGCAACAAAATCAAATCAGAGACATTAACATTGTCAAGGATCAGTTGCTAGGTGAAGGTTAATGTTCTGAATTAGAGCACAAATTATGTTTTTTGATGCCACCTTAAAGCAATGTCATATAGTAGCTTTAAATGCTTGGGACAGGTTGAACAACAGGGAAAATGATCTGAATTATTTACAAAGATAACCTAGGGTTCAGATGAATCCTTTGCTGACTCTTTTTTTTTTTTTTTTTAACAAAGATGAACTTTACCTCCCTTTGACAGTGCAATATCAGATACTAATGCTAGAGAAATTCTTGAGTCTTTAGCTTTTGGGAATGCTAATTCTGAATGCAAAAAGGCTGCTAGACCTTTAAGAGCCAGACCTGCACCTATTTATGAATGGATTAAAACTACTGAGGATACTGGATCTAATTCAGTTGTGGTTGAACAGACAATGGCAGAAGATACGAGAGCTCAGACTGTCCAATGCTGAAGGGGTTTGCAGCCCCACAGGAGGAACAACAATATGTACCAGTCAGTACCCCAGAACTCCCAGGAACTAAACCACCAGCCAAAGAGCACACATGGAGGGACCCATGGCTCCATCTGCATATGAGGCAGAGGATGGCCTTGTTGGACATCAATAAAGGTGAGGTCCTTGGTCCTGTGAGGTTCGTTGCCTAGTGTAGGGGAATGCCAGGATAGGGAAGAGGGAATGGGTGGGTTAGTGAGCAGGGGGAGGGAGGATGGGATACAAAGTTTTTGGAGGAGAAAGGGGGAAAGGGATAATGTTTGAAATGTAGATAAAGAAAATAACTAATAAAAAAATAGTAGAGACCTAAAGAAAAAATTCTATAACCTGGTGACAAGCCACAGAAATTATAAGAAAAATTGTCCTACTTGTTCTTTATATAATCAAGCTCCATTACCTGTGGAATATAACTGTAAAGGTAATGAAAAAAGTGAAATTTGGCAGATGGATGTGTTTCATTTTATAGAGTTTGGAAAATCAAAGTCTGCACATCATACAATTGATATGGAGTCCGTATCTCAATGGGCTTCTGCCCAGAGTTCTGATTCTGATTCTGTAGCTACCCATTTAGCAGAAATGATGGCTGTCTTAGGGATATCTTCACAGATTAAAACTGATAATGTTCCAGCATGTGTACCCAATAAAATTCAACAATTCTTTAAATATTACAATTACAAAACAAGTTGTGAGTATACCTTATAATCCAGGTTAAATAGTTGTAGAAAGATATAATCATGCTTTAAAGGAAATGCTCATTAAAAGGGGGGGGGGGCTATGAGGTCTTCCAGGGAAGGATTACATAATGCTTTATTAATTTAAAAATTTAAATGTCAATGAGACAGGCAACACAGCTGCTGAAAAACAATGGATTTTAGAAAGGACTGCTGGATTAAATCAGCCTATAAGGATGTGATAACCTCAGAAGGGAAGTCAGGCTATGTCACCTCGGAGAAGATAATATGCCTTTGTTTCAACAGGAAAGGAAAAGCTGAGGATCTTTTCAAAATTAATTAAGATTAGATTCGACCAGGGGCATCTTCCTGGAAGTCTTGGCTACTGACACGGAAGAAGAGACCCAAAAGAACAAAACAGGTGACACCCACACACACTAATTCCCTTATGTGGGCACAGCTCCAGGGACTGGCTGAGACAGGAACATCTCTGCAGAAGCCAATAAATCTTGTTGGCTCCCTAGTCCTCATGACTTATGATTACATGCCATCCGTTCATAGGCATTGATGGGGATTTACATTACAATGTGGTTGAGCAGTCCAAATTGCCAAATGCCTTTCCACCTGCTCAAGCATAAGTCATAGACTCATTAGCTGATTTGTGCACACTAATGCCAAAGTCTCCCTACGATACAACCTTGAAAGGTTCACGTGTTTTCAGAGCAAAAGGACAAGACACCAATGAAGACAAGGTAAGTAGCCCAGGTGAGCCAGCCTCACAGGCTGCTACAGCTGGGGCTTAAATTCCTCCCCGCACTTTCCTATTACACAGAGCCTGCGCAGTGAATGAAACAGCCAGCTCTCCAGGACTTAGCCAATATCCCAATTTTCTTAGGGTCCCCAGAACATGCCTTCACCTGTTGTAAATCTTCAACCATGGCAACTTTGTTGTGGTTAATCTCCAACCCCAATAAGCCCATGCAAGGAAAACACAACTCAGTTATATATTTATAAACTGCACTCGTAGCTATACTGGGCAGATAAGCCTCTCCACCACTTTCTTCCCCATCTATGAAATCCCCGCTACTTGCAGTTTCTCCAGGCCATGTGCTTCTGTTCCATCTTCCTTCCAACAACTCTCTGTCCTCCTCTGTTAGCTGTCTCCTGCAACTCCTCCTCCTCTTCCTGTCTCGCCCAGAAAACCCACCTCCTCATTTTAGCCCATCGATTGGCTATTTGTCATCTTTCTTAGCCAATCAGATGATTAAGGGAAATTCCTCTACATCTCACCTTTTCTGCCCAATACACAAAACAAAACAAAACAAAACAAAACAAAACAAAACAAAACAAAACAAAACAAACCCTCTTCTTCAAATATCACTGAAAAAAATTATGACAAGTAAATCATACTGTATGAGGGATAAATGACATCCAGTCCAACAATGTGTCAATTAGATGAAGTACTCTGCCATCCATATAACTTAAACAGGCTTAGTTCTAATTATGTCCTGAATTATGTCCTGATTTCAGATTGAATACCATCTGAGAACCATCCTCTCAAATCCACGTCATCTCTCTCAATGCTAAACCGCTTAGGTTGGCTATGAGACTCCACCCAGTCTTCAACCCCATCAGAAATCTGAGAATGACTTAGCCTTCTGGCCCAGGATCAACTGAAAGACCTTGTGAAATAGGAATTATGAAGGACTAGCTTATTCTGTCTCTGTAGAACTAAGCTGTCAATTATCCTGTGTCTTGTGTCCTCTTATGAACAGTATAGGTCTGCAGAAGAAATAGGCAATTTCTGCCCATGATAAACAGCCTCGCCTGGAGGTGGAGATGCTCAGTATCTTCTTTGAACTGAAGAAAGGGGGTGCTGTGAGGAGCAGCGATGTCTCAGCATCAAATGATCAAATAACATTAAATGTCACAATCTGTGGTCTCTGACATATTTGAAAACTATCTCTGACTCAGCTATTAAAAACAACAAATTCATGAAATTCTTAGGCAAATGGGTAGAATTGGAAAATATCATCCTAAGTGAGGTAACCCAATCATAAAAGAACACACATGGTATGCACTTACTGATAAGTGGATATTAGCCCAGAAACTTGGCATACCCAAGACACAATTCACTTATCAAATGATGTCCAAGAAGAAGGAAGGAGAGGCCCCTGGTCCTGGAAAGGCTTGATGCAGCAGTGTAGGGGAGTACCAGGACAGGGAAGCGGGAGAGGGTTGATTGGGGAACAGGGGGAGGGAAGAGGGCTTATGGGACTTTAGGGGACAGGGGAACCAGGAAAGGGGAAATCATTAGAAATGTAAAGTAAGACTATATCTAATAAAAAAAGAAAACTATCTATGCAAAGTATATCTGAACTGTTAAGTCGTAACTCTTCTCAGCCCTCTGACTGAAATATCTCACCTTTTAATTAATTCAGAACCATGAATTTGCTCTCTGGCCCTTAACTTATATTGTTTAAACATTAAAAACCAGTTTGTAACAGTAGCTATAGAAGGCCTGGGTCTAAGGTTTGTATTCTTAACTCTTTGTATCAATAGAAGAAATTTATACCAATGAAAACCTTAAATCTGTGTCACAATAAATCAAAGGTAAATTCTGTACCAATGTCAGAACTTATAACTTTAACTTTGTAACAATTATAAGGTTTCTACCAATGGAAAATATAGCTATGCAATGCTTGTTTAAGAGTAAGTTTAATGACCTCTTTTTCTATTTCTCTAATTTCTATATTACTATATCCTCTCTTCCCTCCCTTACCTCAAAAGGAAGGACAGAGGAGAGGAAAGGTAGAAGTCCCTGCATTTAAGCTCTCTAGTTCCCTCCCTGTTCAAAGCTACATTTGTAAAGTATCCCTTAAAACGACAAGTCTATAATTTGTAACATAACCAGTGCCACACCAACCCCAGTAGGATCTGTGTGACAAGTTCCACAGACTGAGGTGATAGACTTCAAGAGAAGGAGGTCACATGGAACGGGCTGTGGAACTCTCGGCCAGAGAAAAATTATTGAGCCGTAGTTCTCATAGCAACTTATCTGTTCTGTTTTCTATTCTGCCTCTGACCGACCCAGCCGGGAGTCACAATTGGTATCCAGGAAGGCATATGTTCGATGGTGACAGACACACAAACACAGAGTCAGAGTCAGTTTGAATCTGAATGTATTTTGCAGCTCTCAAGCAGGATCTTTTAAGCCGGCATTTACCATTTCAAAAGATGTATCCAGTAAAGCAGGCACAAAGAACAATTAGCATAACCATTTGGCACAAGGAAATGTAAAATCAGTCAGGTATAATGTTTCCCATGTAACAGATTTAGAGGGTCAAGCACAGATAACATTAATCTTCCTGATACAGAATCACTTGTAGTTAACAAACTTTCAAAGAGAGTTCAAAGAACGTTTGGTCATACTTCCTAGGTCTTAATGAGTTTCCGTAAGTAATCCTTACCTAACATTTAGCTCCTGTCTGTAAAAACTTCTTGAGATTCACTTCAATGCTTTTCATACCACAGTGTCAGAGCCACCCTCATCTACATAGCCATATAAATTTACATGTTGTTGGGAGGTTATTTTATCAACCTAATTATGTAAATGACTATGAGGCAAAGCGTTGCAGTTTTTGACCAGCGATTCTCCTTCAAAGAACAGACTCTTTCACATCTTACTTGCTTGGATTTTCTTGGCCCTGGGATACTAAGATCATCTTGTGAAAAAGGAAGAGGGGAAATTGAATAGCAAAACAAGCTGCCCTGAGAGCTGCAGCTCAGAACGATCTTCTTAGCTGGAGAGTTCCACACGTTTCCAGGAGACTTTCCCCTTTTGGAGTCGAACACCTCAGTCTGTCGAACTTGTCACACAGGATGTCCTGGAGTTGCTGTGGCACTGTTCCTGTTCCTATATATGAGATGCTCCTGATAGCCTAGGCTAAGATCTTAAGTGTTATGAGTACAAAACCATCCTTTGAAATGGAGTCACTAACCATGACCTCATCTCTGCAAAAACCAGCGCTTCACTTTATAAATCATGTATAAGATAGTATTGATAAATATAAACTTTCCTAACAATAATATCTTATATGGCTGCATGTGTGTCCTAGGAAGTAAGTTTTGGTACATTGTTTAAGAAGGCCTTAGGCCAGGCGGCAGTGGCACATGCCTATAATCCCAGCACTTGGGAGGCAGAGGCAGGCAGATCTCTGAGTTCGAGGCCAGCCTGGTCTACAGAGTGAGTTCCAGGACAGCCAGGGCCATACAGAGAAACCCTGTCTCGAAAAACCACACACACACACACACACACACACACACACGGCCTTAAATAAAAAGAAAACAGTTTAAATTTATGCTTTGAAAATTTACAGAAAAACAGGAGCTAGATGTTAAACAGTAACATCATAAAAATTCATTAGCTTGTTCTTGGAAATTTGCCCCTAGCCTTAGATGATTTTTCTATTTTGTTGGACTAAATGATTTTCATAATATCTGTCCTACCTAGCTGTTTTATTGTATACACCTTTTTGAAGTTCTAGAATTTGGATGATTTTGTATTTTGATGTACCAAATGATTATTATGATGTCTGTTCTATTTCACTGCTTCACTGAACACAGCTTTTCAGAGTTCTAACACCTTTTTCTCTATGCATAGAACCCCTTGCTTGAGAGCTGCAAAATACACTCAGATTCAACTGCCTCTGTGTTTGTTTGTCACCGTTGAATCCTTACCCACCTACCCTGGAGAAACCACATCCTAGGGACCCTCATACCCAGCTGGGG
This sequence comes from Apodemus agrarius, assembly GCA_964023405.1. Lineage (NCBI taxonomy): Eukaryota > Metazoa > Chordata > Mammalia > Rodentia > Muridae > Apodemus > Apodemus agrarius. Next base: position 60,202,235 of record OZ030012.1, on the reverse strand, counting down.
TGGTCTATGGCAAACCAGAACCATCCCACCAATATAAGGGACTGAGATGATGATCTTTTGTCTGCTTCCCGCTGAATTGGGGTGAAGAATTACTTTCTGGGGGCCCAAAGGGAAATAGGAAAATTGGCTTTGTCAAAGTAGAGCTGTTGGTACTCTGTCCAAACTCCACCCCACAGTTACCTGGCAACAGCCAGGTATGCCCCGCCCCATAAACCTGACCCACTATAAAAGGGGCTAACTGCCCCTCCTCTCTCTCTCTCATCACTCTCTCTTGGCTCTTACCTCTCTGCACTCTCACCTCTCTGCCCCTCTTGGGCTCTCCTCCCCTCGCCCCTCTCCACATGGTCATGGCCGGCCTCCACTCCTCTCTACTTCTCTTCTCTTCTCTTCTCTTCTCTTCTCTTCTCTTCTCTTCTCTTCTCTTCTCTTCTCTTCTCTTCTCTTCTCTTCTCTTCTCTCCTCTCCTCTCCTCTCCTCTCCTCTCCTCTCCTCTCCTCTCTATCTCTCTCTGTCTCTCTCTCTCTCTCTGCCTCTCTCTGCCTCTCTCTGCTTCCACTATACCATTAACTCCCATCCTCTTCCCTGAATAAACTCTAGTCTATACCATGTCGGTGTGTGCATGATCCCTCAGGGGGAAGAGGTGCCTGGGCCTGGGCCCGCTTAGGCACCCCCCCTTCCCCCACATGCCGTGCCACACTCTCTAATACCCCTTTCTCTCTTTTATAACCCATCATATGGTGCCGAAACCTGGGAACAACATTGAACCATCAAGAGCTAGCTGGCATCATTTGCTCTCCAGTCGCTCTATGCTGAGAAAGTTCATTGCCTAGATGATATCTTGACTATGACAGTCTGAAAGGCTAGGTATGTGAGCTCGCCATTCTGGAAAAGTTCTGGAAGCATGTCTTTAAAAGAAATAGCTTCGATGTAGTCGAGGTAGAATCAAACAAGGAGCCAGAATGGAAGGTCCCAGTATCTCAGCATACTGGAGTGTGAATCTTGTCAGGGCTGTCTTTCTCTTCTTTCATCATGCTCTATACAAAACTTATAAGCAACATATAGTTCTGTAAAGACATTCATATGGAGTGTGCAGGGTACACAGGTTGGTTAGTGAAGATCACTAAAGAAAGACAATGGCCTTTCTTCAGAGGTTAACTTGATCACATGATCAGACTGCAATTTAAATTTCTATACAGGCCATCTTAAAGGATGAGAATTTTGTACCCAATAAGTGTTATTGGCTGTGAATAGATGTATTAGTCTCAGCTGGTTCCAGAGCTGTCTCCATAGACAGAGACGTAAACATCACCTATTTTGTTGATTGTGTTAGTCACCCTTTTCTCCTCCATCACCAAGGTCTTCAGGAGGTCTCCCTTTGTCATGTCTGATTTTTATCAACTTGGAAGGAACTTATAGCTTTTCTTTTCTTGTGGAAATATAGGCATAATCCCTTCCACAGCATAACACATTTCTCATTTTCCATTCTGATGTCAGAATATCCTTAATATAAACAGGCTGGTTTAGTTCAGTAGTTTTTTTTTTTTTTACAATCCAATGTTTTTCAGCAGCTTGTAGTGTTTTGTTCATTAGCATTTTATAAATTTAAGGTTAACAAAGCACTATGTAATCTACCTTGGGGGGTTGTTGTCCCCCCTTTGCCTGCTAAACATCTCTTTAGAGTTGGATAAGATCTCTCCACAATCACTTGCCATGTAGGATCCTACATGTGTGATACGCCTGTAACATGTTTATATTATAATATGTAAACAAATGTTTCATCTTACTAGAGATGTATACTGGACCATTGTCCATTTTAATTTGTAGAGGTATTTCCATAATGGCCATAACTTCTAACAAATGTGCAATGACAGAATCAGTCTTTTCTGATGCTAAGGCAGTTTCCCACTGAAATCCTGAATATGTGTCTAGTATGATGCACATATTTCAGTTTACCATACTCTGTAAAATGGAAGACATTCATTTGCCAAATATCATTTTTTTGGATACCCTTAGGGTTAGTTCCTGTGGGTAATGGAGTTTGGTTATATACTGAGCAAGTTGGACATTGCCTCACAACTTCCTTGGCTTGTTGCCAAGTGATAGAGAACTCTTTCTTCAAACCTTTGCTGTTAACATGGTGTTTTTAATGGGATTTTGAAACCTCTAGTACAATTCCTATCAATAGCTGGTCAATTTTATTATTACCTTCTGACAGAGGGCCTGGCAGACCTGTATGGGATCTTACGTGGATAACTCCTATCTCTGATCATTTGTTGTAGCTGAATAAATAGTGAGGTCAATTCTGAATCATCTTGCATAAGTTCAGCAGTCTCTATGTATAAAACACCTTTCTGCAAATTGAGAGTCAGTTACTATATTGAGACTCTTTTTTTTTCTTTCTTTCTTTGTTGTTGTTGTTGTTGTTGTTTTTCAAGACAGGGTTTCTCTGTATAGTTCCGGCTGTCCTGGAACTCACTCTGTAGACCAGGCTGGCCTCGAACTCAGAAATCCGCCTGCCTCTGCCTCCCAAGTGCTGGGATTAAAGGCATGCGCCACCAATGCCTGGCTATTAAGAGACTCTTGAAAATCTGACAACACCATGAGTACTGCACATTATTCAGATTTTTGAACTGACTTACAAGGACTCTCAGCCACCTCACTTACATCCTCTGATTTATATCCTGCCTTTCCTGATTTACTGTCATTGGGGTAAAATGTAGGGGTTCCAGATATTGAAGTTCCCTTTATTAGACGAGGGAGAATCCAATCAGTGCTTTTTATGAACTGGAGTTGCTTGCTTTTAGGGTATCTGTTGTTAATCTCTTCCAAGAAATTACTGCATACTCTTTGCCAATGTTCATCTTGTGCCCATAACAAGGCCATCTCTGCATTAGTAAAAGGTACTACAATTTCAGCTGGATCAATTGTTAAAGTCTCATTTTTCCTTTTAGTATCAATTCAGTCTCTCTCTCTCTCTCTCTCTCTCTCTCTCTCTCTCTCTCTGTCACTCACACACATATACCTTCTCAAGTAGGTTTTTAGTTTCTTATTCTGTTTCAGTGCTAAAAATATCCATTCTAAGATATAATCTTCCCTCTGCATGAGAATTTCTGTAGGGCAATGAGTCTAAAGTAAGATGACTAAGATATAGGCCGTCTTTGGATCAATACGATCTAGATGTGTATCCTGCAATTTCCTTTCTACTAGAGCTAACTCCTTCTTAGCCTCAGCTGATAATTTTCTGGGGCTTTTTAAATCGTTATCACCTTGTAAGGTTTCAAATAAATTGCTTAGCTTTTGAGTGGCCAAGCGAATTGCAGGCTGCAACCAGTTGATATCTTCCAGTAGCTTCTGAAATCATTCATTAAGGGTCCTTAACTGGTTTCTTCTGATTTGCACGTTTTGTGGCCTAACCTTTTGCAGACCTATTCTATACCCTGGATAATTAATAGAAACCCTGCTTTGTATTTTTTTTTCAGGGGTGATTTGCAATCCTCCAAATCAGAGGGTTTTTTGTTTGTTTGTTTGTTTTTTGGTTTTTTTTACATCATCAATCATTTCTAGGATATTTATATCTGGATCAGCCAATAGGATGTCATCCATATCATGATAAATAATGGATTGGGAAAATTGCCCACAAATCATCTCCAATGGCTGTTATACAAAATATTGACACAAGGTAGGGCTATTTAACATTCCTTGTGGCAGGACTCTCCAATGATTTCTTTTTATTGGGCAACCTCTATGAAGGAGGGTACTGAGAAAGCAAACCTTTCCTTATCATGTTCATGTAGAAGAATTGGGGAAAAGCAGTCTTTTAGATCAATCACTGTGATAGGCCATTCCTTAAGCAACAAGGAAGTTAATGGGATTCTGGGCTTCAAGGAACCCATTGGCAGAAGAATCTTATTAATCACTATGAGATCTTTCAACATCCCCCATTTGCCAGATTTTTTAAATGATAAATACTGGAGAATTCCAAGGGCTGGTGGACTCCTCTGTATGCTGAGCCTCCAGTTGCTCCTGGAATAGATGTTCTAATGACTGTAGATTTCTTTTGTCATAGACCACTGATCAATCCAAATGGGTTGGCCAGTCAGCCACCTCAGTGGTGAGGCTGTTGGTGTCTTGGCAGCAGTGGCTCCTGGGGTAGAGCTAACTGTCAGCCCCTGCTGTATCCTGTTTATGGACAGCCTGGACACTCTGTAACTGCCTTTGATAATGTTCCCTAATCAATCTAAATTGTTTATTAAGAGCCTGGCCGGTTTGTGGCTAGACACTGAAACTGAGGGGATATTAATTTGTGTTTTCCATTGCTGTAACAGATCTCTTCCCCATACGTTAATGGCTATATCAGCCACATATGGCTTTAATTTTCCTACCTGACCTTCAGGTCCTTTACATCTTGGCCATCTGGTACTTTGCTTTATTTTATCCCAACTCCTTGAAATTGGATGTTTACTTCTTGAAGTGGCCAACTTGCAGGCCAAGATTTTGGAGAGAAAATGGTGACATCTGCTCCAGTGTTGACCATTCCTTTAATCTCAATATTGTTTACTAGTATTCTTAGTTTCGGCCTCTGATCCTCTATAGAAGTTTGCCAAAATATTTGTTTTTGGCTTCCTTTTAAGCTGTTTTAATTTTCTATAATAATTGCCTCAGCCTTATTATCTGGTCTCACAACATCTGATTTTGAAGCAGTGGTGTTTAATTATCCTGAGGAAGAGAACTCTCCTTGCCTGGCATTGAAGCCTGCAAGAGGCCCCGTGGGAGGGTGTTTGTTTTTGTTTTTTGGCAGGGTGTTGTCTCATTTGTCTGTTGTTGCTCTACATTCCCTAGCCAAATGCTGGCCTCTGCCACATCTTTGACATATTTCAGAAGGCATAGGCCCCCTTTTAGGATTAATTTATTTTTTCTGAGTTATTTCTGAGATGACCCTGCTCTCTTTGAAATCTTGGGTCATCTCTAGGTCTCTAGTGGTAGCTTCTCCTATTACTGTCATATCAGGCCAGTGGGGTCTAACATCACCTGTATGTCTAATCCACTCATCTATTGATGCTGACCTTGCCCTCAGTGGTCTGGTGACTTCCTTGTATAGAGCATTTGCATTTTCAAAGGCTAAAATCTTGATTATTGCCTTTCTTGCTGCTGAATCTGATATACTCCTTTCTACAGCTTAAGTTGGCCTTTGCAAAAGGTCAGGGAAGGTTTCCTTTGGACCTTGCATGACTTGAGTAAATGGTTCTTTTCCCTGATCCTAGGACTCTGTTCCAGGCCTTTAAGGCTGACAATCAACACAATGCCAGAGTTTCTTCATCATATACTGCCTGCACATCTACCTCAGCAAAGTGACCTTTACCAAGCAGCTGATCTATGTAAATCTCCACACCTGGCTCTATTTTGTGACAGTATCTCCCTCATCTCTCTTTTCTCCATCATGAGAACCACTGTAAATGTGCTGCAGGTTCTAGTGTTATTTTGCCATATCCTTTCAGTGTTGGGGGATTATTCTATTTTTAATAGCTCAAGATGTCAGGATTTGTTTTACAAATGGTGAATGCATTCCAAAAGTAGCGAAACTTTCCTTAAATTTCCTCAATTCTAACACATCCAGGTGTTGCCATTTGAATTCCTGATAACCCTGTGGATGATCCTGTCTGGAGGTCTTTGTTGTATACTAACCGTGTAGACTAAAGAGGTTTTTTTGTTTTGTTTTGTTTTGTTTTGTTTTGTTTTGTAGACATGGCTTCTCTGTGAAGCCCTGGCTGTCCTGAAACTCACTCTGTAGATCAGGCTAGCCTCGAACTCAGAAATCCACCTGCCTCTGCCTCCCAAGTGCTGGGATTAAAGGCGTGTGCCACCACCGCCCGGCTTTAAAGTTTGTTTTCTAATAACCTTTTGTTGGCTTTCTCTAATTTTATCTTCTGTTTCTACCTGAGTATTTTCTTGACATTTTAAATTCTTCCCTTAATATGTGTCCATTCTTTATATTTCTCCTTTTGTCACTCCTCCTGTTCCTTGAGTTCCCGTACACTCTGCTCAAGGTTCTGCCTCCACATTTTAATTTTTTCTTTATATTGCAACTCTGATATTGCAGTATCTGCCTTATTTTGATTTGCTAGCTATAGTAAATTAGCCTCTAGACTTTGCTTCCAAATTTTCTCTCTATCTCCTTGCTGTTCAGTCTGATCTGTTCTGTGCTGCCCCTGGCTGAAGCTGCTGTCTGGAGCTTGGGAGGGAGCCTCTCTGAAGTTCTCTGTAGGCCCCTCAGACCCAGTCAGCTTTCAATCCACACACTGCCCGCAGCCTAGATTGCTGCCCCAGCCTTGTATTGGGGGTGAGGTGAGAGGCAGTGATCTTTTATCTCAGATTAGTTTTTTTAAAGATTTATTTATTTATTTTATCTAAGTACACTGTCACTGTCTTCAGACACTCCAGAGGAGGGCATCAGATCTCATTACAGATGGTTGTGAGCCACCATGTGGGTGCTGGGATTTGAACTCAGGATCTTCGGAAGAGCAGTCAGTGCTCTTAACCGCTGAGCCATCTCTCCAGCCCCAGATTAGTTGAGTTCTAATAGATACATTAGGACGCCATTTTGTTGTGGTAAATCTCCAACCACAATAAACCCATTCAAGGAAAGGCAACTTTGTTGCAGTGACTCTCCAACCCCAATAAGCCCATGCAAGGAAAACGCAACTCGGTTGTATATTTATAAACTGCACGAGTAGCTCTATTGGGCAGATATGCTATGAAATCCTTTCTACTTCCTACTTGCAGTTTCTCCAGGCCATCTCTCTCTCTCTCTCTCTCTCTCTCTCTCTCTCTCTCTCTCTCTCTCTCTCTCTCTCTCTCTCTCTCTCTCTCTCTCTCTCTCTCTCTCTCTCTCTCTCTCTCTCTCTCTCTCTCTCTCTCTCTCTCTCTCTCTCTCTCTCTCTCTCCTTTTGTTGTCTCCTGCAATCCCCTCCTCTTTCTGTCTTACCCGGAAACCCCGCCTCCTCATTTTAGCCCAGTGATTGGCTCTTTGTCATCTTTCATAGCCAATCGGATAATTAAGGGAAATTCCTCTACATTCGACCCCAGATAACAGGAAACAATTTAAAGAACATAATGTCCTCATTCCTGAGAGGTAGGGTGAATGGGTTTTGGTTGTGTGGTGGGTTATAGATGTCTGTCATTATTCAGGAAGCTTAGTTGCAAGTTGTTATTGGTCATGGTCAGGGAGGAACAAAGGAAAGGGGGTTAGACTCAGGGTTCTCTTTCTCTCCTCTCTAGTGTTAGGGGGTAAGAAGAGAATAAAGGGGGGTGGGATATAGGGATAAAAAGACCGATTATTGTATCTCTTCAATAAGTACAAAAAGGGTGGTCTATTATATCTATTTTCATCCCAAACTCCACTGTTAGAGTTCAACCCTGGGCCAAATGGTTGGAGTGGCTATTTAACGTATCACAGCAGATGCTAGCCCCCTAGTCCTCCTGCACCCTCAGTCCCTACCTGATACAGGTTCCTCCTGGCAGGCATACACCACCCCCTATCCTGAACTCTCCATTGTTGTCAGACGTAAGGCAGGGGAAGCTTTGGGAGAACACATCAGTTGTCTTAGGTATCCATCTGGGCAGGGTGAGAAAGTTTCAGATGTGTTGCCAAGACAGACGTGGCTGTTCAGGAGGCTACAGGCTTGCAAAAAAGTGCCTGAGCAAACACAAAATGGAGATCAGGACAAGAAGACATTACCTTGGTCACTTCATTGTGGGTGTGTTCATGTGTGCACATGTACCATTACATAGAGTTGTAGAAGTTAAAGGATAAACTGGAGGGAGGCTGTGCTCCCCTGACATCTGTGGGGCCTGGGGATCAAACTCAGACAGGCTTGGCAGCAAATGTCTTTACCCACTGGGTTGTCTCACTGGCCCTGATTTTTAGTTAACTCTTGAATGAAATTAATTTTCTTGAATGAAGATTAATTTTCAAAATTAATTAATTTTCATGTTAAGTGGGTAGGCCTCCAACTAACATAACAAAAGGGTTATTGAGATGGTTAAGATTCTTAGAGGTAAGTGATATTATTGGTGAGATTATATTGTAGCTGTATTTAGATTTATATAGTTACACATATTGAGACAGTTAATAGAATGTAAGTCAGAAATTAATGCTGGATAGCTGAGGAGAATGTTTAAAAAGAACAGAAATTGATACAGTTCTCTCACATGTTAATAGCATCCTTGGTTACCTCTGGCATTCAAAAGTGAAATGGAATTGGGCTTAGTTTTATTACTAGAGCTAATAATATGTTATATATGAATATACACTTATATAGAAGAGGTGTCCTTTAATAAGGAAATTTGATAAATAATAAGAGAGAAATAAATTATGTGCAATGGATACTTCAATAATTAAATGATATAATTATGTAGATTATATAAGGACCTGGAAAGATAGTTTGGTTGAATGAGGTTTGGAACCTATAGAAGGAAGTGAGTGCTGCAGGGAGTGGTTCAGAGTGGAGCCCCGGGTCTGTTTGATCTCTGCTTCCTGAGTGTGGGTGCCATGTGACCAGCCTGCTCCCTGGACTGCCAGGAGCCATTCTCACATAGATCTCAAACCTCCTCCTTTCAGCCATCTTACATGCTCAAGCCTGCCTTTAGAAGGAAAAATATTAGCTTTCAGGTTTGCCAAATATCAAGTTGGTCAGCACATAGAGAGCTCATGTTGGTTAGAACAAACAGAGCTCACCTGCAGTTAGGTTACTGTAGCGATCTCTTTCCACTTCACCTCCTCGTGATCATTTTAGTTTGCCAGCTTCCTTGAAGCCCAAGCCAGCTTTGTCATGAGATTCTGAGAGAAAATTCTAAGAGACTACTTCCTAGAGACAATGTTTAGAGACAGTGCCTGCTCCCTGAGAGACTTTTTCCCAGAGACAATGTTTGCCCCCTCATACCCCCACCCTACATCCTGCTTGCTTTCCTTTATGTTGCGGTGTGTAAAACAATAGTTTGACAGCTTAATCAGAATACTGTCTTGCTGTCCGTCTCTCATGTCTCTTGTCTCTCGTCCTCTCCTAGGTGGTCCAGGGACCCTGTTGACTGTCCTGCGGATCGGGACACTGGACCTCATCCACACCATCTCTGCCCTCTGTCAAGCCTTCGCTTCCAACAGGAAATGATAGCCTTGATTCATTCTCTCTCTCTCTCTCTCTCTCTCTCTCTCTCTCTCTCCCTCTCTCTCTCAGAATGAGACACCCAGCTCCTCCTATCCTATGCATCTGATTAAGAATGTCATTACCTGGGCTGGAGAGATGTCTCAGCAGGTAAGATCACTGACTGTTCTCCCAAAGGTCCTGAGTTCAAATCCCAGCAACCACATGGTAGCTCACAACCATCCATAATGAAATCTGACACTCTCTTCTGGTGTGTCTGAAGACAGCTACAGTGTACTTAGATATAATAATAAATAAATCTTTGGGCTGGAGCAAGCAGGGCTGAGTGTGCAAGGTTAACCGGAGTGAGCAGGGTTGACCAGGGTGAACAGAGGTCCTAAATTCAATCCCCACATGAAGGCTCACAACCATCTGTACGACTTCAGTGTACACATACACATAAAGAAAAAAGAAGGTCATTACTTGCTACTGACCCCTTCCTCGCCTTGGAGGCTCCTCACACTTACTCGACTATCCTGCAGTGTCAGATCACTGTCAGGTCCTCCAAGTCAGGAGGTCAGTAGGGAGAGTGGCCCACACACACTAGTTAGTGTCTACAGCAGGTAGAAGCCACACTTCCTCCTATGAAGACAACCTCAGTTTTGCTCTGTTTTGTAGCATTCAGTGGGAGGATAAATGAACATTTAAAGGCTTTCTGAAAGTCTTTGGTGGTTCTTCTACTGGTGAGCTCAGTAAGTCACACTCATACAGTAGAGCCCAGTGTTGACATCATCCCTTTCACGGGTGAGGTGCGGTATCATCTACTAGTGTGAATGGCTCGAGTGACTATTCCGTTTTGACAGTACCTTGGAGTGCAGCTACAACAGGCTGCCTCCAAGAATCTTTCTTCCTCATAATTCAGTCTTTTCATCATGGTAGGAATGCAGAACGCCATCACTAAGAAAAAAGGTAAGTCGGCTGAATGCCATAAAGAAAACCAGGAAAATGGATAGCTACTCTTTCTGTACATCGAGATCATTACTTTCTCAAAGCCCACTGATTCCAGGGATGGTTCTGGAAGATTGCAGGGACCAGTGGACACTTCACATGTGTGTCACATGGTCAGATAGGGGAGGGCTAAGTTTACTTGGGTGGGGCACAGACACAGAGGAGCAGTGTGACTATGGGTGTGGGATGCTACCAGGTGGCCACACCCAAATAGCTTTAGTAGACACTTGAGTCCAGGAAAATGTGTGCAGTTCTTCATGCCAAACATGACTCAAAGATGACACTACTGTCTCAGAAGGATTCATTTTTAAACCAATGAACATAAGACAAAAACCCCCAACTAATGTAAAGCCTTAGAGAAGAGCTCTACAGAACTGCTCTGTGCCAAAGGGTCAGCTAGACCTTAGTGACTGGGTGCAGGGGTGGCGTTTCCATGGCCTGGGTGCAGCGCACACAAGGTCTTGTCTTCACTCTTGTTTCCAATTCATGGGAAGCACCTAATACCACCTCCAGGGAAGGAGGCGGGTAACATGCTATGATTATACTCCCTACTGTTTGTTTACCTCAGAGGACTTCCTCAGTTGCCTACCTTCATGTCACTGATACCTCGCTACCTGACAGGAAAAAAAATGACAGGGTTGCAGATCCCATCTTTCCATCCATGAGACAGAATCGAGAGTCCTCCAAATTCACTGGTGTGAGAGACCTGGGGAGTTTCACTTTCATGCTGTCAGCTGCCTCTCAGGAATATTCCTAATGACCAGGAGACCACATTGGGAGGAGACCACACAGTGACTCTAAGTCATTCTAATTTGTTTGTCACATGACATTTGGGACACAAAGACACTTCTCTTCAATTGGCAAACCTTTGGCAAACCTCCAGTATCTGCTGACAGGACAAGAGGCATGGCGCTCTGCTGGGTTAGTGGACCGTGTGTCTTCACACCCCTTTCTTGATGACAATTACCTCCAAACCATCTGTGTGCCTGGGCTAGGCCAGGCTCCTCAGAGAAATGCAGAGACACTGTGCTAGCTTTGAGTGTGCACCTCTTCTCCTGGACCCTCCTCATCAAATTTTGTACACTGCAAACACCTGTGGTATACACAGGCCCCCCTGGGTATTGGTAGCTCTCCTTAACCAAAATCCTCCTTAGCCAGTGTCTCAACACAGACACACCCTGAGGCACCGGGTGGTTTGGACAGGATGCCACGCAGTCACACTTTTGTCGGTTCTGACTCTGCGCATCCAGCGAATGGGTGTGAATGTATAATCTGCTCCTTTGGCTCACATTTGCAAGTCAGCACAGAATCTGACCCTCTGTGACTGGAAGTATTTTTAAGCTCAGAGTCTAGCATGTCTTTGAAATGGCCCGCTGTGTGCATAATAATGCCCTTCAAAATGCCGCTGCATTCCACCAGTTCTTACTAGAAGGGTCCATGTTGAAATGGAACCCAAATATGTCATGCATGCCTCGCTTTTGGCTGTAGATTCCTCATGTTGTTTCAATATGAATAGAGACAGATGGCCTCCTTCTTGGGGCTTTGTTAAGGTGCTTGCTGTTTCCACCCAACATCTCAGTCACAGCCTAGGCTGGCTTTGAAAAGCCTAAACCCAACCTCTGACCTGCAATGTGCCACAGTACCCCAGTTTATGCAGCACTGAGGATCAACCCCAGGATATCTTGAGTGACAGGCTGCACACCCTGCACACCCTGCACACCTGGTTTTTCTCAGCCAGTGACAGGTGTGAAGACATGTAGACAGGTACATAGATGCTGCCTTGAGTGTCGGATGTGTGTGACAGCAATGGCTGTGCTTGTGTTCTCTGTAGTACTTGTTCTGGGTGTTGCTTGAAGCTCGACCTCTTCCATAGTGCCCAATGGCCTGGTGATTCATTAGACAGAGGCTAAAACTTCAGTGTCCTTTTATACCACATATTTGGGAATTCATTTGCTGGATCAGTTAGCTCTGTGTCTTGATTCTTCCTAAGGGGTGAGGCTAACCTGAGAAATCTACTATACCTGTGTGGCCTGAAGTTGGAACAAAGAGATGTGGGCAGTGTGTTAATTCTGACTTTTTTTGCACTGAGGAGTTTGGGTTGGATGGCTGGGAAAGCTGATATAGGAAACACACATGTAGACATTTCTCAAAGAACAAGCTTCCAGAGGTCAAGGCAGGGGTACTTGGGACAGGACATGAGTATGAGATGTTACTTGAAGTACCAGTTACTGCTTTCTTATTTAGACTGTGTTGTCTATTTTCACTGCCAGCTGGTTACTCAGAAAATCGTGGTGTGCTTCACAAGCCAGTCTTTACAATATTCTTATCTAAAAATGTATCCTGGGGAAGCCATGTCAGAAGACATACAGGAGTTTCTCTCTTGAGATGTGCCTCTAAGTTACAGACAACACTCTTAGATCAACAGCATTTTGACTGCACATATCTGGTTGCACATATCTTTTGTTCCTCTGATGATTCCTGTTTTTTTAATTCTATTCATTTGAGCATTTTGCCTGCAAGTATGCAATTGCACTGTGTTGTATGCAGTGCCTTTGGAGATAAGGGGAGAGCACGATCCCTCAGAACTGGAGTTACAAACAGCTGGAAACTGAACCCATGTCCTCTGCAAGACCATTCAATGCTCTTAGCACCTGAGCCATGACTCCAGCCCCCTCTCATGATTTTGACAATGGTGAACCAATTGGCAAGACTGCTCAAATAGAGATTCTATGTTAGTTTGTTGTGTGATACTGTTCCAAAGACCCGAGATTACCTACCATAGGAGAACAAGAAGTATAACTAACACTTCTGCCTATCCCTCCAGATCTTGCAACTCTATAACTTTGGCTATACTAGGGCATTTCCCAAAGATGTACTGAAACATGTCACAGAAACAACCTGATCTTAGGAGATGACTCCCTCCTAAAGGTGCCTCCATGCCCCAATTATCTACGTTAAGCTTCAAGCTTTCAAGGGCTCACTACCCCAATATAAGGTAAGAGACCTAGAAATCGTCTACTATATCAACAATTGGGGAACACACCCCAAATACCTTAACCTTAGCCGTCCCCAGAAGACTGAGTGGTACACCCACCTCAGTTTTGGAGGGCTCTCATAGCTCCAGCCAAAGGGCCTGGCTGCGTTGAATTTGCATGGTGGTGCAGCAGAAGCTTGTGGGCAACATTGTGCAATGCTTTTTGAAGCAGTGTCTTCAAGCTGATGAGACTGAAGATGTCCTGAGCAGCAGAGACCATCCTTGCTGTACATTTTTGTGACCTTCAGAGGAAACTGTTCTTACCAGTCTTTGTCAGCTACATGGCTCTGTATCTGTGGCAGTCATGGTCTGGGAAGGGGCGCCAGAGCCAGACTGTCAGTCAACATGAAAACCATGATTGGGGGAGTGAGGATGATTATAGGAAAGGCAGAAAAAAGATGCAAGAGACACACCTGGGAGGTCTGCAGGTCAATACCATGCCAGCAGCGAGTATATTTTCTCAGTGTCTTTTAAAGGCAAGCAACACAAACCATGACCAATTCCAGGAAGTTAAACAATTACCACAAATGCGTACATGTCAAGTTTATGGTATGCAGTGTCTATGTTTGATTAAAGCCATTGCCTTCATGCTTGGACAGTCTCTCAATGAATATGTGTAAGAAGAGGAACTTGGCATGATATAATGAATGTTAACTAAAAACAAAGATGCCAGCAGACTCATTCGTGAGTAATCACAAGAAGTCAGCCAAAGTTAACCCCAGAAGTGCTCCCCACATGTCCCCCTTTTTATCTATGCAAGCCAAAGCTGTCTCAGTTATTGGTGCAGAAAGACTGTGCTTACCCTGGGCATCCCCTCAAGAAGTGTGGTCCTTATCCATCATTGGCCCAGGAATCCTAGCATTCATGCCCTGTCTTAGATTGATCCACCTTGGAGAGAATCTTATACTTTTTTTTATCTATAAGATCCACACATTTTATCAGTCACAGAGCTGAGAGCTGTGCCTTTCTTAGGTTGCCATCTAAAAACACACCATTGGCATGTGACTAATCTTGTATTTCGTGGCCTATTTAAGGTTGAGAAGATTTTCAAGTCGATCTTATCAATCATTGACCACCAACTTCTGCTAGGGAAGACATCAGAGCTTGAATTTATGTAGCTCTGCTTTGACATCTGTAAAAGCTCTGATGATTCCTTTCAAAAGAACAGGTAATAGGCATACCATTAAAAGGTTCATAAAGCCAAGACCTGCTATGTCCAATAAGATGGCCACCAGCAGGCTGTAAGTCTTATGAGAGCAACAACACCGGCAGTGATCAGCCCAACCATACATTTGCTCCTTGCCAGAGTGTGATCTAATTCTTCCAACATTTGTAAGCCTTTTTTAGAATAGCAGGGTTCAGATAAACTTGCAGAAATCATAATAAAGCTTATTGATATACTACAATTACAGATTGAACATTATACAGCGAAGCACAACTGGACAAAAGACAATTAAAACAAGAAACATTGAACAAGGTAAAATCCCCAGTCAGTAAAAGATTAGGTGAGGTAATGCAACATGTCACATTTACCTTAACCCTAGAAGCTGTTCCATTTTTATCTATAGCAAACATAACATACAGGCAGTGCCAGTTTCCAAATATGTCTCTGAAAATGTCCAGAACCAGCCCTCCAGATGCCCACTGTCATTTCCTTTTGTCCAGTATTGGATTGATTTCTGTACTAGTCCATGATTGAGTCAGGATAACCAGTCACATTAAAGGAAAGAGGAGGGTCATTATAAAAACTTCTCCATTTGATTGATTTTTCTTTTTTTTTTTTTTGAAGATTTATTTATTTATTTTGTGTATTCAAGTACACTGTAGCTGTCTTCAGACACACCAGAAGAGGTATCAGATCCCATTACAGATGGTTGTGAGCTACCATGTGGTTGCTGGGAATTGAACTCAGGAACTCTGAAAGAGCAATCGGTGCTCTTAACTGCTAAGCCGTCTCTCTAGCCCTTGATTGACTTTTCCAAGACAGACTTGACAGTCTCTGTGTTCTTTGTTCTACAAGGTCTATAAGCCTGAGGCAAGGCCGCTTGTTCAGTCTGAGATATAGGCATTCCCATCCTAATGTTTGCACTACAGCCTTAGAGATATTCCTCCTCCAAGTCTGAGGGTCCACAAAAACACATCCAGCACTGGTACTGTTTCTTGTAAAAACAAATAGGTAGGTCCTGACCCATAGCAGTGTAAGAATACTTTTTACTCTCAGACCAAGGGAATCCTAACAGTTGAGTGCTATTGGAGGTTGCAAGTACTCCTGGCCTTGACCATACAGAGGATGTAGCAAAGGTGGGTCAGGACCGTATGCCCAGTACAGCTTCCCCGTTGCCATTGTGCGGGCACTCAGCAAGATCACGGTCAGCATCATTCTTTGTCCCAGCATCAGCATGTCTCACCAATCTCTCTGCAGCCACTGCACTCCCTCAGCATCCTGCAAAAGACACAAACAGGCACTCTTCCCCATATTAATAACAGACCAGGACTATGCCATATGCCAGTAAGCAGACCCTTCCATTTCACATGGGCATAAGTATGCCGAGGTGTAGGGTGCCTTAGGCACTCAGCAGCAGAGTCCCTTGGTATCCAAGATCAGAAAAATTCAAAATAAAATTTTGTGATAAAGGAGTACACAACTCCCCCGTTATGTTTCTTCTGACTGGTTTTTCTAGAGCTCCATAGGCTCATTCCATAATTCCCTGTCTTTGAGGACATGCAAAATTATGTATTTTATATATTCTAACTTATGTTTTATAGATTTAACTCAGGCTCAATTCATATTTTAACATATATGGTTTATATTAAAAGTGTAAAATTTTCATTTAAAGAATTAAATTAATATTTACTGCATGATTTATACTTACTGTGTATAATATATGTATATAATTTTCATTAAGTATATAACTAATATCTAATGTATATTTATATTTAATGTGGATATTTGTGTATATGCATGCATGTGCAAACATGCATGTAGTTAACAAGGATGGGTCATCTTCTGATGGCATGTGAATAAAATATACATTTTATATATGTTTCAATGTATATAAATTCTAACTTATATATATGTTAGTTTATATAATTTAAATTTGGGGCCACCTGCATGGAGACCACGCATCCTAACCACTTACCTGTGCCAGAGCTGGTAAGTCTGTTGTGCTGTCTGCTGCGGTGCTGAATTACTGCCTCAGCAGCTGCAGGAGCAAGCTCAGGCTGCTGACCATCCCACTCCATGCTGGCCCCTCCAACCACGCATCATTCCGCTCTCTGCTGTCTCACCACCATTGTCTCTACCCCTCTGAGTGTCGTTGGCAGGCGGTCTAGCTAGTGTGGGATTGCTGGGCTGGGAATGGGACTGGCAGAGGGTACTTCACATATGCTCCCCACAAAGGGGACAACATGTTAGTCCACATCTCAAGGGCCCTGACAGGACACATGCACTTTACCGAGGTAGCCCCTGGAACCATGACTGGAGACTTGAGTGGTCACATCAGCAGAGTTATCATCGTGCATCTGAATACTTAGTGAATCTGGGGAGGAGGTCTGGAGGGAGATCCAGCTGTGGCTCCAGTGCAGTGAACGTATCTGGCTAGAGCATGGCCATGTACCACAGTTGCTGTGCAGCTTGGGGGTTTGAAGTACCCTCTGCACCTCAGGGTCCACCTATCTGTCAGCCATAGCTTAAGTCCACACCCTTCCCATCGCCCAAGTCACTCCCTCTATACCTTTTGCCCAACGCCACCCCTGGGGTTTGAGCTCCAACATCATATGCCTTTTTGTAACCTAAACCAGCACAATATTAGACTATATCCTTTTTGTACCAAAGTGCCAGACATCATTTGGGGTGGCATAAAATATTCCTTTACCTCAAAATAGAGACATTAAAATCTGTCCTGTTAAAAATGGAAAAAATAAAAAGAAGTCCCCTTAAGAGGCAAGAGCATTTACACATAAAACACAAGATTGTTGATAAGGTGCCTGTCAACTCTTGAGTGAAGAAAATTACAAAAGGCTTAATTAAAACAAACACTTGTTTCAGAAGAAAAAACCAAACACCCACTAATATACAATGTGGATCTGACACGGCACTATATAAAAGGTGGTTTGAACGACCTGGCAGAATTCTAGTTCATCCTTTTCCCAAGGAAACTCGCCACTACCTACAGTGTAACATGATCACTTTGATTCAACCCTGATATTTAATGCAAAGAACGGGATCACAAAGGTCATCTTTCTGTCTAGAAAAGGCAAAGGCCACCTCACCTTGGTCAGGTGACCCTGCTCCCTCCTCCTCCCTGAGATCATCAGACCCTGACCTTGCTCAGGGAGCAATAGGACAACCCAAAACAGCCTCAACTGGGGCTACCACAGTGGGCTCTGCCTGAGTTGTGTGGCCAGCATCATGGCTGCCACTGAGTGAACAGCTTGGGCTGCTTCAGACCCTCCTTCCTTCTGGGGAGAGGACAGGAGGGCAAGAGCTGGAGACAAGACCAGAAGTGGGACATTTCTCAATGATGAGAATGTTAAGCCAAAAGAAACAATCCATCACACTGAGTTAAATGTTAGGATAGAATGACTGGATTCTACCACTTATGCTAACCAGATTGCAATCAGGAAAGTACCTGACAATACACTACTGTCTCCACAGCTGCCAACCCCTGTCTTTCATCAGCACTGATCAATATGCACAGACTGTGTATCCACCTTGAGCATATATGGTTCTCCATTTTAAATGCTCATGCGTGCATGGCATTTCTATGGCGTTCTGACTCTGGTGTTCCCTGTATGAAGGTCTGAGCCCTGCTCTGTAGAGTTCATTTCCTGTTCCTGTCTTTTCAGAACTCAAATTGCCTGGCTTGGGAGACACGCTTTTTTCCACACTTATCCATCTTTTGGACTCTAACATATGGGTTTTTTGTTTGTTTGTTTGTTTGTTTGTTTTGTTTGTTTTGTTTTTTTTTGTTTTTTTGTTGTTTTTTTTTTTTTGGTTTTTCGAGACAGGGTTTCTCTGTGTAGCCCTGGCTGTCCTGGAACTCACTCTGTAGACCAGACTGGCCTCGAACTCAGAAATCCGCCCGCCTCTGCCTCCCAAGTGCTGGGATTACAGGCGTGTGCCACCACCGCCCGGCTAACATATGGTTTTGACCTTGATAATGTATATAGTTTTATCATAGAACACATTTAATATCAGGAATAGGACGTAAAGGCATTAACCTGTTCATCCTTTGATATAAAATAGCTTATTTTACAGTGAAAGACACTGATATTAGATTTTGAATATACACGGTACATTTACATCTCGTTCTGTGTTTTGTTTACTGTGGTGTCATTTATATTCATAGTTCCAGTTCGGATTTCGACTAGCCGATAGCACTAAGCTGGAGGAAGGATGATGACCTGGCCCTTTGACCTGAGTTAACAGTTCCACATGCAAGCTTCCACTATGAAGGTAGTCATGGTGATTAGGATGGCAGCTACTAACACATCACTGCGCCAGAGAGTCTAGCTCACAAACTTCAGGACCTTGCTTCATACTATGTCTAAATGTCAGTAAATGGTTTCATCATTTCTCAAAGACTTCAGGGCAGGCATGAGTGGTGGCCCACTCCTCACAGGGTGTGGGCATCTGACTGGTGATAACCAATGCTCCCTGCCAGCGCTGGGTTCTTCTATGTGCTGTCCACGTTGAGACTATGACACAACCTGACATTCAGACAGTGACACACGCCCTTGGCTACTTTAGCTCAGACTCCCTGATCATACATTTTCTACAGGCTTCAGAGGTCAGGGATTTATGCATAAAATGGACTCCATTGTGTGGATGCTAACTACCCCACGGCTAAATGTTTCACACTGTTTTACCCACCAAGGACTGCCATGTGAAGTAGTCATCAAAATTTTAATTTTAAATTCTTTATTCCTATAACTGTGTGTGAGGATGCATGATGTGTACAGACCCATCTGTCACAGAAGCCTTCTGAAAATCGGGACATGGTTTTGTACTTTCTGATCTCTCCCTCCAACTTTCTGTTGGTTCTAGGAACTAAACTCAATTGCCAGACTGTAAGGCAAGTGCATTTACCCGGTCAGCCATCTCACTGATCTCACATATAGGAATTTAATGTTGATAATACACACAATTATTCTAGGAAAATGGATGTTGCAAGATGTGATTATGATGGTCTATTCATACCCGGCTATGAAATACCTTATTGACAAGCAAAGACATGGATAACACATTGCATATTTTATCTTGTGTGTATATGTAAATGTGGGAGGCCACATGAAGATCAGATAACAACTCAGGAGTCAAACCCACAGGGATTGAACTCAGGTTGCCTGCCTTGGTTGTGGCCACCTTTACTCAGGGAACCATCTTCCCAGATCCTTGCACTATCAAACTAACAAAGTAATCATAAACTAATAAAGTAACTGTTGCACATCATTTCTTCTTCTAGCTTTCCTCTGCCGCCAGCAATCTGCATTCATGTGTGATGTGCCTGTCTGGGCTTAGGCCAGTCAACTCACATTGAGGTGGAGGAATGGCAATCTGGCCTCTGCAAAGGACAGAGTCTTTCTAAGGATGCAGCGCCATGGCAACATCGAGTGCTACTCTGAGTACTTATGTCATCATCTGTCTCAGTTAGGGTTTCCCTGCTGTAACAGACACCATAACGAAGGCAACTTTTATAAAACATTTAATTGCGGCTGGCTTACAAGTTTAGAGGTTCAGTCCATTATCAAGATGGAAGCATGGACGTATCCAGGCAGACATGGAGGAGCTGAGAGTTGTACATCTTCATCTGAAGGCTGATAGGAGAACACTGACTTCCAGGCAGCTACAATGAGGGTCTTAAAGCCCACGCCCACAGTGACAGATCTACTTCAACAAGGCCACACCTCCTAATTGTGCCACTCTCTGGGCCAAGCAAATACAATCAATCATACCATCCTGGGTTGTAATGTTCATAGAGCCTCAAAACTTCTAAGTCACACTTTTTTTTTAATGTTTTTTTTAATTTTTATGAGTACACTGTAGCTATTTTCAGACACACTGGAAGAGGGCATTAGATCTCATTACAGATGGTTGTGAGCCACCATGTGGTTGCTGGGAATTGAACTCAGAACCTCTGAAAGAGCAGTCAGTGCTTTTAACCACTGAGCCATCTTTCTAACCCCTAAGTTACACTTATAAGTCCTTCAAATATCATGAAAGGAAAGTCCCCCATTTGTAAAGGTGTTGGGGGAGATCTAGAACTCACGGGGGGGGGTGTACCCCAGAGAGTGAGCATCAGCACTCCCAGTCAGCACTTGTTTCTTTTCTCGTGCTGTCACACCTTGGCAGTGAGGAACTCAGACACTGCTGTAGCAGTACCTGCCCATGGGCCATGTGACTGAGGACTCTCATCACTTGCATTTCTACAGGCTTCAAAGATTCAGAAATTCACACAGAGACAGTTGATCCCACAGCTGAGTGATGAGCTCAGCTAAACAGTTTAGAGACACGGAGCCATACATCTAAACTACATTTCGGCCCTTTCGTCCAAACAGAATGAGCTTGGTTTCATGTGTTACCATATCATTTTTTAGTCCCACACTGAAAGTAGTATGCATTGTAAGTGAGGAAGAACACACATTTGTGCTCTTCCTGAGTGATCCAATAGCAATAAGGCATGTAATGTGTCTTAGTCAGTAAAGAGATGTTCTGGAGAGATGCCATGACCACTGCAACTCTTATAAAATGAAGCATTTTATTAGGGCTGGTTAGTTTCAGAGGTTGGTCTGTTTTCATCATGGCATGGAGCATGGTGGCCTGCAGGCAGACTTGATGCTGGAAAGCTGAGAGTTCTACATCTGGCTCCATTGGCAACAGGAAGAGAGAAAGCCATTGGGCCTAGCTTAGGCCCTTGAGACCTCAAAGCCTATGCACAACAACGCAACTAACTCCAACAAGACCAGACCTACCCCAGCAAAGCCGTCCCTCCCAATCCCTGCCAAGCAGTGTCACTCCATGGTGACTAAGGCTTCAAACATAGGAACTTATGGGAGGCATTCTGATTCAAGCCACAACGTTCCACACTCCCTGGCCCCCATAGGCTTATAGTCAACCCACAGTGGAAAAAAGATGTATTCATCCCAACTTCAGAACTGGGAAGAGATCTGAGGATGCTCAGGAGGTGGAGACCCTAGGATAACTGGGGGTCCACCATGGAATTTTAGAGCCAAGCACAACTTGGCTGTTTGCCCTCTGCCTCACGACTGAGTTCAATGGAAGCAGTTGGCCTTCTGAACTCCAGGCACCGCTTCCCTGCTGCTGCTTTGTCCTCTCTCTTATAAAGAAATAATCCTCTTGAATTTTATCTAGAATAAACCACTGTTCCCTGAATTACTCCTTCTCAGGCATTTGGACACAGGATGAGGAAAGCAACGAAACCACAATGAGTGATAGTATCCATCACTGCCCGGTTAGCAATCCATTACAGTGATAGTATCCATCACTGCCTCTGCCCGGTTAGCAGTCCATTACATTGATTTGTTCACTTCTCCCTCTGAAGCAGGTATAACCTGCACTATGTCCCATACGATATGGCCAGGGGTGCCATTACCTACCAAGAGTCACTCTGGCTTTTTAGGTTTCTAATCGTTGTTGG
Organism: Apodemus agrarius; assembly: GCA_964023405.1. Taxonomy (NCBI): domain Eukaryota; kingdom Metazoa; phylum Chordata; class Mammalia; order Rodentia; family Muridae; genus Apodemus; species Apodemus agrarius. The sequence continues at coordinate 60,180,396 of OZ030012.1, read as the reverse complement.
GCCACCCTCCATCTTGACACTCTGAGAACTGAGTCGCTCCATGCCATCCATATCTCCAAGAAAGCCAGGAGAGAGAGAGAGAGAGAGAGAGAGAGAGAGAGAGAGAGAGAGACTCAGACACAAGTTGGTGTCTACAGCAGGTGAAACCATACTGCCTCATATGTGAACTTCTGACTCCCTTGTTTAATGTCACTCAATGAGAACCAAATAGACTCTTAAATTCTGTAATAGTTGTTGAATTTACAAGCTAGGTAAATAGCCCTTTTACATATTAAAAAATGTTAGCCCTCTTCATCCTTTATACATATGCTATGTACTACCATGTATGACTGTGACTAACTCAAACCAATGAACGCATTTGCACTGTATTATCATTAGTGTTGCTGGAGTTTTCTGATTATATTATATTATATTATATTATATTATATTATATTATATTTATTATATATTATAATGTTCTACTGCATATCCTGTACTATACCCTATTGACTTGCTGTGCCTGAAATGTAGAGTTTTAATTATAGATGAAACTGGAATGGACTCACAGAAAAGGGCTAAGTCATCTGCATGGCATAAAGAAAGAGAAAAACTAGTAGAGTGTGGAGCCATACATCTTAGCCCAGCACTTGGGAATCAAAGGCGAGTTTGAGAACAGTCTACTGAGCTCATCCATAAAAGTGCATGGTCACACCATTATTGAGCCCTGACTAACAACCTAATGTTGACTGGAGTACTCAGTAAACACAAGTCTTATGCTGTGTGGTTCTTTGGGCTCATGATAATAGCACCTTATATACTGAAAACATATCACCAGTAGTTACTGGAGTGAGCCATGTCAGAGTGAAAACTAATAACAGCATATATCCAGCATGCACACATGCAGTCTTTTATTGACGAATTCAATGTGAATACAGGCAAATGGGCTTTTAAAAAAATATGTATATGCATGTGTCTGTATTGTTAAATGCAGGAATGTGCAGGTGGTCCCAGGGAGGCAAGAAAGTGTTAGATCCCAGGAAACTGCAGTTATGGGTGGTTGAGAGCTACTTTACCTGGATGTCGACAACTGAAATCAAGTACATTCCAAAGGTAGAACACATTCTCAAGTGCTAAGAAAGCCTTCAAGCCTGCAAGGTGTCACATTTCTGTGGTTGCTGGTGGTGGTGGTGGTGGTGGTGGTGGTGGTGGTGGTGGTGGTGGTGGTAGTGATGGTGGTCTATTTCAGAGAGTATCTCTTGCCAGGAAGTTCCTGAGACTGAGGAAGACTTTGGATTCCTGGTCTGCCCTTCTGGAGGGCTAGAATTACAGTTCCATGCCAACACCCCAGTTTATATGCTGCTGGGGATCAAATCCAGGGCTTCTTTTCAAAAAACGTCCAGTATACCTGAGGTTCTGTGTCTTTCAGTTGTGAAGGACTGCAGCTGGAGTCATATATGCTACTGTCGACCACTGCAACAGTCATGACCTCGTTTCTGTTCCCTGTAGGTTGGCCTAGTGGGTAATATGCTAGAAAGCTACAGCTCCTCTATAGTGGGGCTACTTATGTCTTGACGTAGTGACAGTTGGGTTTATGCCTTAGAGTATCACTTTTATACCACATGTGTGAGAATGTATTTTGTGCTACCCTTAGAGATGGCCAGTTTGATGTCTTACCACTGTGTTCTGATTGGTTCTTCTTGGGTAGGGAATGCTGAGAAATGAATCTATCATACAAGACTATGGTGATAATTGAACTAATGAAAGTAGATAAAGTGTGAACTTGGATTATTTTCATTGAAAAAAACCTGACATTTGAAATTGTGTTAGGTCCTTGGCATGTCTACTAGGGAAAGGTACATGTAAACATTTCCTGATGTACAAAATTCTAAGCCAACTCAGCTGAACTCAGAGCCTATAGACACATGCATTTTCTACTTGGACTGTCAGTAGGTATTTCCAATGAAATGGGTAATCACCATTGCCAGCAGGTTGTTCATAAAATAGTAGTGTACTGTACAAAACCCAAAGAGCACTTACACAATTCTTATATAAAATATATTCTAAGAGTCATTATAGAATACATATAGGATCTTCATTTTCCCAACTGGACCTGCAATTTAGAAAAAAATACACTTAGGCTTAGGCACTGTATTTCAACCTGTTGGTCATGACAACTTTGGAGGATCAAATGACCCTCTCACAGGGGATAGATATCCTGTATAACTGATATTTATATTACAATTCACAACAGTAGCAAAATGACCAGTATGAAGTGGCAACAAAAATAATTTTACAGTTGAGGGTCACCACAACACGATGGTACTAAAGGGTCACAGATTAGGAAGGCTGAGAACCACTAGGCTAAGATCAAGCTAACTTCTGTGTCCACGTCTCTGGTTTCTCTGAGAATTTATGACAATGGTAACAGAAAGAGATGGAGTTCTCAAGTCAAGATTCTATGTTAGCCTGCTGTATGATACTGTCACCAAACACCCAAAGCTGTGCACCATGTGAAGAAAATTAAGTATTTTTCTTTTTACCCTTTTACTGATTCAACAAACCCACATCAAACTGTCCTAAGAACAAGCATAATAAACTTGTCCTAAGTACTGCCATTTTGTTTCAGGCTCCATTTTAATCATAGGGTGAAACTAATTCAAATTCCCAGGCCCTGGGGGAGCTTCCATTATTCATCTTTCCTTCCCTCAAACAGCATGACTGATTCTGACCAGCTTCCCAGATATTCATCTCTTGCTCCCCAAAGTGTGACTGTTCTAAAACATAGTGATTGTTTTCAACCATGGCTTCTGTTATTCCCCTTTGATCCCCAAAGTAGAATGACTGCTCCTAACCACAAAGAACAATTGGGTATGATTGGTTGAACTGTAAAACCTTGTATAGGTTGTCATAGATCAACCTTAAGGAAAGCCCCTATCCCTCAATGCTGATTGGTGGAGAAACTGTAACTTGGCACAGATGTTAGTGGTTTTCGAGCATATAAGCTCTGTAACATTCTGGTTTGGGGTCTCAGTTCAGCTCCTGAGTCTGTTCTGTGTCCCTGATTGATCAGTAGCTGCTTGATTCCATTAAGTTTCTGTCATCTGCATTGACCTGGTGTTTGAGATATATTAGATCTAAGAGGACCCCATAACAAAACTCTATCTCTTTGACCTGTACTAAGTTACATTGGAACTTGCTGGAGGAACTTTCTAACAGTCTGCTCTTGTGAGACAAATGCCTCCTAAGAGCTGCCTCCATGTTCTAATTATCTGCCCTAAGCTTCTTTAAAGGTTCAGTGCCTTAGTGCCCCTGTGTTGGATACGGAAAGCTTCCACCATGTTAGCATTTGGGGACCATATTCCATCTGTCTTAACAACTAAAATGATCCCAGAGGAAAAATGACAGGACATAGAAAAGTACAAAGTTTTTTTTTATCTATAATGTTCCTGCCACCTTTTGAATAAAAATCACACAAGTTTTCATGAAAACAGCAAATAAGTGTTAGAAGAAAAGGCCCCCTATCATACACAGTGGAATCTGACAGTTACATCTGCACGCCCTGTTCAATAAAAGACGAGCTGATGCAACCCCATTGCATCTTCTATCACAGTAAAGCCTGTAATATCTATATTGCACATGATCAGCTTATTTTACTCAAATGTCATATCCACTAAAACATAACGGTATCATGAAAGTAACCTTTTGATGTCAGAAAAGCAAGTGCCATCTTACCTTAATGAGTGATGACTTTGCTCCTTCTTCTTGTAAGGTCTTCATTTGGTCTTCAGGCAACACCAAGAAAACACAATTAACTCTCAGCTCTTGGTACCACTTACTAAATACTAAGGGCTTTAAGCTTGATATGGACAATAGTATATAAATTTAGCTTGTATGGCTAACCTTAAAGGGATATATAGTTCATTAACAAGCGTGGTTGGGCTGCTGCACTGGAGACAAATGAAGAATAGAACTTTTGGAAATCCATCTTAAACAACATGAAACAGTCCATCTTGGATTGGCTAAACACTGAAATAAATGTTAGCTTAAAATGCCAGATTCCTATCACTTATTCAGACAATTTTGAGGTCAGAAAAGTAGAACCTACTTTGTAGGTACCTGTCAAATATATCTTAACCACTGCAGATGGATATATGCAGAGAATATTTTCACTATTGAGTATGTGGAATGTTTTATAGAATCACATTTTTTCTGTATGTGTAAACATGATGTCCTGTGGAGTGCACATGCTCTGGGACACGTCTGGAAGACAGAGAACAATTTTGAATTTTGAAATTGTTTTATTTATTTTATGTGTATGAGTGTTTTACCTGCGTGACTGTATGTGCACCACATGCATGCTGGGGCCCACAGACACCAGAAGAGAATATCAGATCCCCTGGTACTAGAATTGTAGACATTTGTGAAATACCATGTGGATGCTGGGAATTGAACCCAGGTCCTGTAGAAGGGTAGTAAATGCTCTTAACGACTGAGCCATCTCTCCAACCCCAGTTTTGGAGGGATTTCCCCCTCTCCTTCGATGTAGTATATGCATCCTGGGAATGCAAGTCAGCCCACCAGCTTTGGGAAGCAAGCACATTTAGCTACTGATCTATTTCACTAGCCCTAGCATAAAGGCTTTACTCTTTATAATGTACATTTGATCTAAGAAAACAAATAGAATATCAGGTTTAAGATGTAAAAATATGGATCTATTCCTCCTTCAACATAAATAATAGCTTGTTTCAGAATAGAAATACTAAAATTCTCACATTTTTAAAGTCATCTCTACACATCACATTGATTTCTCCCGTCTTCCTTTACTATATCATTTGTATTCATTGTGTGAAGTGGCTGCCTGGGTTCTCTCCAGCCAACTCACAGTAAAGTAGGGAAGGATGACAATTTAGCAGCCATGGACCAATGAGGATACATAGCATAGTCCCCCATCAGAGTTCCCACAAGGGTTAAGCATCATGCTAATACTGGAATGCTACCCTGGGTACATATGTGTAACTGTACCAAGGTATGTAGCTCACACATATTCACAACTTCTGGGTGAAACTTACACTTTCTTTAAATATCAATAGAGGGTCTCATATTTTGAAATGGGTTTTGAAGCCTAGTGTGAGGAGTGACCTACACTTACAGAGCATGGATGAACCAAGCGGCGAGCATTAACACTCCCTATCAACACAGAACCTTTCAGTGTACTCTCCACATTGTAAAAATGATGACATTTGACATTTCTGTACCACCATCTGCCCCAGGCTATGTAAGTGTAGACTCCCTAATCACCTGCATTTCCTTAAGTGTCAGACATCAAGAGACTTAAACAGAAGATGGATCTCCTTGAATGGTGGAGGCGACAGTCTGGTGCCCAGAATCAGAGAATACACATCCAGTGCCCTCCTTGGCTTTCTCATCTAGGAGACCATGAGCTTGGACACATTCATCACTGTCTCTCTGGTCACACCCAGGAGGTGTGCATCAGACGTAGAGAAGGACATGTGGCAATGCTGTCCTGAGTGACGTAATGAACACAACGTTGCGCAAATGCTCAGGAAACTTCGTTGTTGGCAGACTTTGCTGCTCTAGACCTCTCAGCCAGAGCCTTCAGTTACAAATTCACAAGGCACTGTGCTAGGATGAATGCCGACTTACCCAAAATGCCCTGATTTAATTTCACACAGACTCAGGTTAGATAAAGTCAGCTCAAATTTTTTAAATGGGCCTGGAGAGGTGGTTCACAGTGCTTAAAAGCACCTAGTCTTGCAGAGGACCAAGGCTCAGTTCGTAGCACCCACATAGAGGTTCACAGCTATTTGAAATCCCAGTTCCAGGAGCTTTGGTTCCATCTTCTGGCCTCCATAGGCACAAAACATGCATATGGTATACACACTACTATGCAGGCAAAACATTCATGTGGATGAAATAAAAATAAATTAGAAAAAACACTAAAAAGCCTTTAAGTGTAAAAATGATGCTTATGTTAGCCTGCGTGCATACTAAGTGTCCAGTACTAAAGCAAAGACAGCATTGCTTTCCAGGATACTCCAATTGCAGCCTCTTCAATAGATCCATAGGGACCGATGAGCCCCAGACCACTGGATGGGTTAATATTTTACATTAAGACATCTCTGACTATAAGACCTGGAAGACACATCTTCTTTTTTTGTTTTGTTTTGTTTTGTTTTGTTTTGTTTTGTTTTGTTTTGTTTTGTGTTTTTCGAGACAGGGTTTCTCTGTATAGCCCTGGCTGTCCTGGAACTCACTCTGTAGACCAGGCTGGCCTCGAACTCAGAAATCCACCTGCCTCTGCCTCCCAAGTACTGGGATTACAGGCGTGCGCCACGACCTCATGCCTGAAAACACATCTTCTTATATTAAGGCCGCACATTTAGGCACTGGCCAAGTCACAAGATAGTCCTTACGCTTGCAAGGCAAGAACTTTAGCAATGAGCTGTCGTCCCTGCCCTCAGAAAAGGACATTAAGAGGAAGGAAAACAGGTGTTTTGGTGAGAGCTTCATCTCTTCATATAATGCATAAAAAATTTCCATTCTATTTATTCCACTAGAAAACAAAGTCTCTACAGATTTATGTTTGTATCACATATGTTCATCCTGTCTGACAGTCCTACTATCAAAAAAAAATCCATCTATGATGTGTGTGGTTTCAACAAAAGGAAATACATGAAATAAGTAAAATACATGTCAAAGGAGGCACCAAGAGGAGAAAGAAGCAATTTCTGCATGGAACATACTTGTTTCCTTTTTAGAAGAGGGATCAGAAAGAGGTAATAATGGGGAAACTGAGTCATTGGGCTTCTAGTAGAGTCCAGCTCATGTGACCCACGATGATCAATCAGCAACATAGCTCCAAACTTACATGACCATCTTTGCTGCCAAGGGAGTTGAAATGGAGTTTCCCACTTTTAATACAGAAAGACTGTCTATATAATTAAAATTGTCTTTTGGGGTGGCTTACTGGGATTCGCTATCTCAGAGGCTCTGGTTTGAATGTGAAGTGTCCCCATAGTCTGTTTGAACTCTTGCTCACAGCTTGTGGTGTTGTTTGGGAAGGGTTTGGAACGGTTTACAGGTGGACCATTTTGGAAGGAAATGAGCTGTGGGTCCAGAACGTGAGGCTTGAGAGCCAAGCCCTGCTTGTTCCGTGTCTGCTTGTTCCGTGTCTGCTTGTTCCGTGTCTGCTTCCTAAATGTATTCCTCCGGATGCAATGGAAACGGCCAACCTCTGTGCTTGCTCGACCGACCACTTCCATGAGTCCTGCAATGGCTTCCTCATCCTGATGGAATTATGCCCTTGAGCTATGATCCAGAAAAAGCCCTTCCTCCTCTAAATATCTTCTTAGCAGGCTTGGTTACAGCCACGAGGAGCGTAAGGCGCACTCTGATTCAGGCGGAGAGCCCATCTGGCCTTCTCCCTGTTTGGAGGCACAGTAAACGGATTCGCTCCATCCCACTGCTTTTCAAGCAGCTACTAGACCTGGTGTCCCTAGACTCTCCCACGGATCAGACTAGAAACGCATCACTGGCTGCCCATTCGCCCCTGCGCACTTTGCAGGTCCATCACAGTCACCTGCATCTTCTTGTCACTCTGTGTAGTCTGTCCAGCTATTGCTGTCTGGAAGAGAGTAAGACGACAGCGGCTCACACACACACTGCTGTTGACAGCAAGGGAAGCCACAATACCTGGCACAAGAACAGCCTCAGATTTCCTATGTTCCTTATCCTTCAAAGAGGGGGGAAAAGTGGATACAGAGATGTATTTTATGTGTACATGTGTGTTGCCTGCATCTATGTCTGTGGCACATGCATTGCTGGTACCTGTGGAGGCCAGAAAGGGGTGTCAGATCTCCTGGAACTGCAGTTAGAGATGGTCATGAGCCAAGATGTGGGTCCTTTGCAGCAAATCCTCATTCTCTACAAGAGCAGTCAGTGCTCTAACCACTGAGCTATCTGGTCAGACCCTTTAAATTAATTCTTATATATCTCTTTAAATGCTATGGCACAGTTCTCTTGAGCTAGGTAATTTAATATTCACACATTAAAAAAATGCTGCATGCCAGCTTTGTTCATTTTACATATGGGAACAGTATAATCTATATAGTGAACAACAAACTAATTTTTAAATTTCCACAATACCTTCAAAAAAGTGCTGCAGATTTCTTCGTTTTGGTGTTCAACTGAAACTACAGCACTGTGTCGCAGCCATTTTTTCTTAAAATTTAGTCTTCTCATCAGAGCTGAAAAGGGATTGTATTTATAGCAAAAAAGAGTTAGGCTAGCAGAAGTGTATGTTAAAAGAGGAGAATAAGTTCGTTGCTCTGTCTTTGAATATCTGATCTCATCAAGTACACTCACTTGATTCAGAACAGGACTTCCAGAGGTTAGTGCATGGGTGAGTGCACACTTAAAATATGTATCATATGGTCAGTCTAGGTAGATGCCAGTCTAAATGGATGAGATGGTAGCACAGTACTAATATAACGGCAGAGGTAATGAGAGGTAACACCTGATGGCCAGCCTCTACACTAGTAAAGCCTTTCACGACTTCTCACTAGAACCGGCATGGAGAAGAAGCCCAATTATGACAAACATGCAGTCTCTCCGTCTGCAGAGCGAGGATCTGATTAAAGGCCGGTTAAAAGCCGGGCGTGGTGGCGCATGCCTTTAATCCCAGCACTTGGGAGGCAGAGGCAGGCGGATTTCTAAATTCAAGGCCAGCCTGGTCTACAGAGTGAGTTCCAGGACAGCCAGGGCTACACAGAGAAACCCTGTCTCGAAAAACCAAAAAAAAAAAAAAAAAAAAATAATAATAATAATAATAATAATAATAAATAAAAATAAATAAATAAATAAATAATAAAATAAAATAAAGGCAGGTTAACATTTTTTCCTGTTTCTTATTTTACCTTCCATGCCTGTCTCCCCATTTTGTTATGTTGTTGTCAGACGGGGACTCTGTACCAGCTTAGGTTGGCCAGGGAGATCCAGAGGTTACCAATAACCTTGAACTCCTAACCCCCATTTCCGCTTTTGGAGAGCTGGGATTGCAGGCCTGTGTGCCAGTACCCCCGTTTATACAGAACTGATGACCAAAGGCAGGGCTGCCACATGGCAGGCAGGCAGGCTCTCCACCACTGGAGCCACCTCCCAGCACACACGGCCATGTTCTATCATTCACACTTGAGAATGTCTGCACGGTGGTGTTTAGATGATACATTGGGCTTGTGACCAATGCAGTAGTCCTGAGAGTGTTTGGGATCTCTGCAGGATTGACTTTCTCCAGGTATACCTGGGAAACTGGAACCCTTCTACAGTGGCTAATGGTGGTTTGAAGAAATGATATATGGACATTTTAGCTTACAGCATCTAAGGTAGATCATGTTTGCATATATAATGTGGATCTTGGCCTATGTGGGGCACTTACCTCTTTGTCTTGGTTGACTATTCTATGGAGGAGTTCACAGAGATAGAAAAACCCCAAGTTCACAGAGATAGAAAAACCCCTCAACTGTGATGAGGTCTGAACTAATTAATGTAGGAAAGTATACACTCTGATATTTCACTGAGTGACCACTGGTAACAGAGGTGAGTGTGTGGCATATCTGTTTAAAAGAAATAGATATAGACACTTCCTGCTGTACAAATTCTCACAACCAACCAAGATGATCACAACTGAATGTTTGTATGCTAAAAAAAAGGGCCAGAATTTATTACTTGAGATTCTGTTTTTGTTTTTAAAATAAAGTCCCAATCATCAGTAGGTGGCTGAGATCACAGTGGTGTATCTGAGAAAAGACAACCAGGACTTATACCATTCTTATCCCAAAAATATCTTAGGAAACCCACACCATGATACGTACAAGTTCTTTTCTTCCTTGGTGCCACCTGCAATTTAGAGAAAAGAAACACTCTTAGGCCCAGACTATGGTAAGTCAGCCTTGTCTTTGTTGGGTGGGTGTTCTATTCTTTGGTGCTGATATCCACTCTGGATTCTAGACAAGTGTGGTGGCTGTATGGTCCTGGGAGAGCATCATTCTGCAAGTCACCAGGTGACAGAGGCAGATGGAGATGGGCTAGGAGGAAAGGCTGAGGGGCAGCAGGAAAGAGATGCACCAAGAAGCAGAATGCCCAGGGAACTGAGGTGGGGTGGGAGGAGGGGCTTCTGCTATCAGGCTGCAGCCACATTGGTCCTGAAGAGATCAGAACACAGGACATGTGGAATAGTGAAAATCGCCTGGGTCTCAGCCCAGTGTGCCCACTGGGGTCCCTTGGAATAAAATGTTTCTGCAAGTAGGCAGCTGACACAGTGGAGCGGTGATGGACTAGAAAGGAAACTGAGAGGGTTGGCAGGAAAGAGCTAAGGGGACCCTGGGTCTGCACCAAGAACTAGAGTCCCCAGGGAATGCAAAACACAAGTTCTTCATGAATAAGAACATGTCTGTTACCTTTTGACTGAACTTTATGCACCACATCTAGAAAGGAACATTTACTCAAGAGGAAATGGCCTCCTAAAATATGTCTGAAACTGACATTTGGTACACCTTTGAGAGTCAGGGATCACTTGGTACAATTTCATTCCTGCCTCTTCCTAAGTGAATACCCTAATATCTATAGTATCCATGATTTTTATTATTCAAATATGGTATCAATTAGAAATAACAGATTTATGAACATAGCCTTTTGTTTTGTTTTGGTTTTTTGGATTTGGTTTTTTCGAGACAGGGTTTCTCTGTATAGCCCTGGCTGTCCTGGAACTCACTCTGTAGACCAGGCTGGCCTCGAACTCAGAAATCTGCCTACTTCTGTCTCCCAGAGTGCTGGGATTACAGGCGTGCACCACCACTGCCCGGCTGAACATAGCCTTTCTATCTTAAGAAATTGGATGAGCATCTTACCTTAAGTGACTTTGCCTCCTCACCTTCTGAGGTCTTTTTCTGGAGGCCAACTGGAAGAACTAGGAAGACACAAAATAACAGTCAGAACATGGTACGGCTTGAATTACCCAGAGCTCTTTGCTTCAGAATGGATGGAGTTAATTAGCAAATATGACTGGGCTAGGACTGGTCCATGGCACTTAATGGGAAAGGACTGGCAGTAGACTAGAAGACAAGCGAGGGACAGGGTTTGTGATCTTCCAAGTAATGGGAAGCTAAAGCACTGTAAAGCAACCAGTCTGCCTTCACCTGGGTAAAAGCACGAAAGTAAGTTGTATGCTTAAATGAGAGCTCCACCATTTTCAGACCACTCCAAAGACAAAGGGAACTGGTACTGCTTTCTATTTATCTTTCAATCCATTTCAATGCCCACAAACTTTCTCTCTCTCTCTCTCTCTCTCTCTCTCTCTCTCTCTCTCTCTCTCACACACACACACACACACACACACACACACACACTCACACACATTCACAACACACTTACAGTATGTGTTTATCATAGCATATGGGAATTTAAATTTGATAGTGTACACGTTGTCATAGGCCAGTTGATTTAGTAGCAGGCACAAGATACTGTAGTCATACACTTATCCTTTCATGCATAATAAGAGATTATTGAATAGTGGAAGGGACTGGAATTCCTAAACAGAATCCATGATACATCATTTTACTCTCCTCTGATCTTCTTTTGCTATGCCATCTATTTGTGTACATTGTATGAGTAGATGTTGAGTTTCTGACCAAGAAACTCACTGAGATGATTTAGAATGGGGATCTGGACCTTACTGACCACCAGAATTACTTAACCCAACTCTACATCAGAAATGCCAGAGGTTGATGCATTGTGTTAGCACTGGTGTGGTAGTGTGTTCTTATGTGTCACTGTAATGAGCTGTGTACTCATGCTGTCTCAGCCTGTTATGACTAAAGGACATACCAATCCTGACTTTAGGACAGATGTGTGGGCTGATCCAGGACTCCCAAAATGTGCACGCCCCAATCCCCAGTGTTTTTGAACTAAGCAAAACCTTAGGTTCCATATGCTTTACACATAATGACCATGATTAACTTTTGACATTCATGCTACAATACCTGCCCCTGGGGTTTGTGAACATGAACTCCACCTCATGAAGTGGATATTGTATAGGATTTCCCAAGACTGTTAGAAACCAAGACATTTGCACAAATGACAGACCCTCTTCTGTAGTAACTAACAGCTGAATGATGAGCAAGGTAAACATATCAGAGTATCAGCATCAGGACCACAATCTGGGCTCCCATCTTGGCTCTTCCACCGAAGAACAGAGGAGTCTGGGTGCTTTCATCACTATCTGTCTTTAATTCCAGCCCTTGGATGTGCACAAAGAGTAGACAAGGATTTGTGTGTCTGTGCTGTTGTTGTGTGAGTTAATTAACACAGGGCATGAGGTGTAAATGCTCAGGAAGTTTATTTGTGGGGGAAATGTACTGCTGAAGTCCTCCCAGCTTAGTCTAAGTCAGACCTTGGATTCCAAATTTTCAAACCATTGTTCTTCTATGACATATGCCTTCTTGGAATAAAAGTGCCATTTTCATTTTATCCAGACCTAGGATAGACAGTTAAACATCTAACAGGAATGCCTGAGTCTGTACTCAGTGTCCACTCCTAAAGAAAGGTCAGTGTTGTTCTCATCAATCTTCCAATTGTTTGACTGTGATCAGTGGACTTGTTTCAATGATGTAAAGCCCAGAATAGCAGGTGGACGAACATTCTATAATAAGACATCTAGTATTGTAAGCACTGGAAAGCCCCTGCCTTACATTATTAATGCCTCACAAATATGAGGGCCTCTACATCTAGCTGTTTGCACAAAAATGGAAAGCCTATAGCTCAACTTCTTGAAAAGGCTCAAAAATGAAGGCTCAGGAGGCCTAAGCCACATAACACATGAAAACATGTTTAGCTATTAACATCTCTTCAATGTTACGAGTCTTATTTATGAAGACTAGACTACAGTTTGAATTGGTCATTATGGGGCACATGTACATGGTTTATTCACTGCTGGATATGAACCAATATTAAATACACATGTTCCTATTCGTCAGTCTTGATGATTGATCCCATTCTCATTTTTATCCACTGAAACAGTGACTTCTCATTGGAAAGCAGTTTCTATTCTTGAGAATGCTTACCTCTGGAGGGCAGGGAGATGAAAAATTAACTACAATTGAGCTTTCCAGTGATTCACATAAAACAAAATACGTTTCAGTTTAATTAGATACAGAAAGTAGAAATCCCTGTGAACGTTGACAAAAATGAAAAACACATGTCCATAATTCCCTGAATTTATACATCTTATAGGGGAAAAGAGAGACTATGTTAAAAATAAAGATATAGATAACTATGAAGAATACCTCAAAACATTTACATTTTGGATTCCCTCCAGCTTTATATTTCAATACATATAACCTAAATCACAACATAGAGTATCTGGATATTGTGGCACATGCCTTTATTCCCAGCACTCAGGAGGCAGATACAGTCATCTCTCTGTGAGGCTGAGGTCAGTCTGGTCTGCATAGTGACTTCCAGGATACCCAGGGTTACTCACAATATATAGTATTAAATATATGTAAGCCATAAAATTGTTGTAAATACAGCAAGGAATATCTATAGGAAAACTTGATGACTCAAATAAATAAGTTATAGAATAAAACTATAAAATATAATCAAAATTGTGTATATTAAAGGGAAAATTATTTGAATAAAATATGTTGAGAAATGACCAGTCCAGTTGAGGGATGACATTCAATGGTGAGTATTACCTTCACAGGAGCATCTGCTTCCCATTATGAAATCTCTATCAAACCAAAATATACAATTCTGCGCGATCCCAAGTGTACGTTGAGAAGTCTCACATCACACTGAAATTCAGAACTGAAGCATCATAATATGATCACATAACCATAGCAACACTATGTCACAGAACTTTCAGAATGAATTCACAATCTATACCATAGCATCCAGCATCTGCTAGGTCACTGAGCCAGCCATCGGCTCAGCTGCTAAGAGCACTTTGTCTTATCAGCCTGTGACTTAAGTTTGGCCTATTGAACTTACAGGGGAATGAGAGGACCAGTTCCCCAAATTGTCCTCTAACCCCCATCCATGTACCATAGTATACATGGGGCACACTAATATACACACTAAGCATGCACACAATAGTGATTTTTAAAAGAATAGGTTATTATAAGTGATATTATATGCACAATATCCTTTCCCTGAGAATATACCTATCAGAGTACACACTTTGTCCCATTTGTTATGAAGCTCCTTGACTATGTTCCTGACTTCACTGAAAATTTTTCTATCGCTGTATATTTAAACAATGAGCTATTTTCACCAGAAAAATAACAGGAAAAGTGGCTTTCTGAGACCATTCTCCTTGGACCTAAGCATAATGTCCCTTTGGCACATCTAGCTCTCTTCCCTTTCTGCCTATTGTCTGTCCTTGGTGCACCAATCTGTCCATGTCTGTCAGTTTTGTTGTTGTTGTTGTTTTTGTTTTTTTTGTTTGTTTTTTGTTTTTTTTGTTTTTGTTTTGTTTTGTTTTGTTTTGTTTTGTTTTGTTTTGTTTTGTTTTTTGGTTTTTCGAGACAGGGTTTCTCTGTGTGGTCCTGGCTCTCCTGGAGCTCACTCTGTAGACCAGGCTGGCCTCAAACTCAGAAGTGCACCTGCCTCTGCCTCCCAAGTGCTGGGATTACAGGCGTGTGCCACCACGCCCGGCTCATGTCTGTCAGTTTATGTCTGTGTTTTTGTTTTGTTGCGTGGTTGTTGCTCTGTGTTTTGTGTTCAAAAGAAAAAATGGTTAAAACTTTATCTGCTGGCTGTCTACACCCTGATTTAGTTTTAACTCATTTAAAAAATAGTCTCAATTTACACAACAAAAACTGATAAGCTGCCCCTGCCAGGAGCTTATTATCTGTACAAGTCACTCTTAAAGGGGCCAGCAGCTTCTGACTTCATTGGTAAGGAAGCTGATGGCTGTTTCTCCTAGAAAATCTCTGTGATTGTGATTATTGGGTTCAGCAGGTGAAAAGGTGCTCCTTTCTTGAAATTACAGTTAGAAAAACTAAGAAAATTTTGTCTAGTCTAAATATATAAGATGTGTGGCCATTCCATGTTCTGATCTTAAATGTATAAATATGTTCTCCATGTCTTGGTTGTAGATGAATGGCTTATAAATTACTAGGTATGATTAAAAATTTGTAACACTGGTAACAAAAAGTTGGCTTAAAACTGGTAATTCAGGATTGGAGTCATTCTAGACAACAACACAGGGCATGAACCAACCCAGGGAAACAGGTTTTTAAAGATATCTCTAAATTGGGAAAATTTTTTTCCTAGAAACCAGACTTATAAGAGGTAGGATTTAAAACAATGTTTCTTTAATGATGTACTAAAAGCTGAACCATCATGCATTCATATATAAGAACTGGCAGCCAAACTTTATAACATGAAAGTAATGCACTTGGTATTGTTTTTGAGAAAATTGATTGTTTACACTGTTAAAAATTGGTTTTGCTTTCCAAAATTGCAATATCTTCATAAAATAAAAAAGGGAGAATTATGGCCCCATACACCACAAATTTATTTAAATCTTTAAAAATTTGGGGCCAGGTGGTGGTGGCGCACGCCTGTAATCCTAGCACTTGGGAGGCAGAGACAGGTGGATTTCTGAGTTCGAGGCCAGCCTGGTCTACAGAGTGAGTTCCAGGACAGCCAGGACTACACAGAAAAACCCTGTCTCAAAAAAAAAAAATGGATGCCAGGGAATTCTGCTGGTTGTCTCTGGCACCCTAGAACTCAACATATTTATGTCTAGGTGAAGTGGAAGGATCCACTTATTGGCATATGGCATGATCCTAATCGACATTAATATGGGGAAGAGGACATGTTTGTGGTTTCTCTGCAGGATGTTGAAGGAACATCCTGAAGGTAGCGGCCAGAGTGATTGGTGAGACTTGCTGATGCTAGGACAGAGAATGGTGCTGACCTGTGAGCTAGCTGCGTGCCCTGACAATGGTGACTGTGAAGCTGTGCTGGGCCCATGTTCCTGACCTACCACTGATACATCCAGCAGTGTGGTCCAGACCAGAGATTCTTTTGCTTGGATCTCCCTGGACAGAGGAGCCAACTTATAATAAGACCATGACTTCCAATGCATTTGGTCATAGAATTTGTTTGCTTTGTAAATAATAGTACAAATGATGGGTGTATTTCTGTGTTTCCTTAAAATTGGAATCTTTCATTAATTGGTCATGTTAAAATTACTTTTGTTTCTTTTACAGTATTTAATGTAAGTTGTATTGATTGTACTCTTTCCAATTGTGTTAATGTATTGAAATCTGGCATGTCTGTTGTGGTGGTCTATTAACCAGCTTTTGTATTACTGTTTGTGAGTATTACAGGACCTTGGTATTCTGAAAAAGACTTGCAAATACTGGAAGAAGTGAGTCAGACTTCAAGCAAAAGCAAAAGGGTAGTGGGCTTGATTATTGCAGGTATAGCAGCTTTAATTATACCAATAGCCAGCACCATTGCTTCTGCAATTTCTTTAACATAAGAAGTTAAGACAGCTACTTTTGTTAATTATTTAGCAAAAAAAAATGTTACTAATGTTCTAAGTATTCAAGAAGAGTGTTCAGACACCTAGAACCACAGATGGACACTCTTAATGATACTATTCAAACTATTGGTTCAGGGTTTAAGAGTAAGAAGTCATCTTGAGTGTCTGCTAAATAAATACCAATGGAAAATTTAGAAACACTTGCAGGGTATTTGTTATAATTCTAACACCTCTCTGGATATTTTAACTTCGCATAAGGAGATCATTAATTTAAGGAATACAAAGCTCAAGGTAAACTCAGCCCAGGACTGCATGGCATTCCTTTTGTCTTGGTCATCCTGATTCATGGCTTAAGGTCAGTATTTCCATTTTGTCAAGCTTCAAGAATGGTTTAAATAGCTTGATCATGTTAGCCCTCCTTGTCCTGGGAATACTTTTATGCCAATTGTGATAAAATTTGCCTTTAACAACATAAACATGTTAGCATCCAAAATACATGGCTCAAAACTAAAAATGGATCCCCAGACTGAGTTATTAATCTAACAGACTGTTGGCCAAAGGCAGGTAATTTTCTGTACAATGCCTTACTGACCTAAGACAGAATTACATTGTTTTTGAAAATATAAATTCCAAGACAGGTAAGGAAGGCATTCTTGTCAGAATCACCTAAGGCAGGTGCAGTCTTGTTTATAAAAAGGGGGAGATGTTGAGAGCTTTTGGTGTCACTTCTCGAATTTGGCATTTGTCACTCAGCTCAGACAAGGAGGAAGGCTCAGATAAGAATATCAGAAACTGTGGCTATCAGGCTTTGTGTTACTTTGCTGAATCACTACCTTGTGTGATCTCTTTGCTTACATTATTATTATTATTATTATTATTATTATTATTATTATTATTATTTGGTTTTTCAAGACCGGGTTTCTCTGTATAGCCTTGGCTGTCCTGGAACTCACTCAGTAGACCAGGCTGGCCTTGAACTCAGAAATCTGCCTGCCTCTGCCTCCCAAGTGCTGGGATTAAAGGCGTGTGCCACCACCGCCTGGCTTGCTTAGTACTTTATTACCTTGTGTGATCCTTTTGCTTGCTACTTTGCTTGATTACTTTGTCTTTGATCTAAGAACTGACCATATTTTTTGGGTCTACCAAGAATGGTATAAAAGCAGGCTGGAGAGAAATAAAGCTGTGTCAGCCTCAGTAGGGGCTGGAATCATGTTATAATTTTGCTTGTTTTTCTTTATCAATCCTCACTCCCTCACTTGAGACCCTGTTGATTGACTTGAGCTGGCTTGGTCAAGATGCTTTATAACAAAGACATTGTGATGAATTTGCTTGCCTTTCACAGGAAATATTAACTAAATCTTACAATTATCCTTTCTGTTTTGGATTCTGAATTTACTTCAGATTTCTACTATATAGTAGTACATTTACAAGGAAGAGTACTATGAGCAAAGCCAACAGACAAAGAAAAAGGTAGCAGACTGTCCTGTCATGGTGGCAGCGTGAGTAGAGCTCATCCCCATCCCTGAGACTCACCTGCTGGTGTATAGCAGGTGTCTGTCTCCCTTAATCCAGACCACAGTGTTTAAATAGAGCCCAACTTTTTAAAAAATAGACTCTTTTGTCTTGGTACAAACCTGTGATTTCAGTGCTCAGGAAGAAGAAAGAACAGGGTCAAGAATATATTTGCACACATGTGTTTCTCAGAACATGTGCATAAGGAGACCAGAGGAGAGTGCCGGATCTCCTGGAGCCGTTTCTATAGACAGTTGTGAACAAGCTGAAGTGAGCGACAGGAGCGGAACTCAACTCTGCCCTGCAAGAGCAGCAAGAGTTATTAAGATCTGAGCCATCTCCCAGCCCTGGGCATACTTGCTTTTAATGTTTACATATATGAATACAGATAATTGTGAATGAGTGTGGCTATGGACTGCAAATTATAAAGAGGATATGGGAGATGGAAAGAGTGTGTGGGATAATGGGGGCAGGGATGTGACATGAGAGCAGAAAGGATGCAACCGGGGTGGCAAGGGACCGAGGTGGTAAGGAACTGGGGTGGCAAGGGACCGGGAGGGGCGAGAAGATAAGGGGAAGGAGGGCAGGGCAAAGTATCGAAATGATAAACAATGTTTGAAAATGCCAGAAGAAAATTTGCTTGCTATGTGAAAAGAATAAAATTTTAGAGCCGGGCGTAGTGGCACATGCCTGTAATCCCAGCACTTGGGAGGCAGAGGCAGGCGGATTTCTGAGTTCGAGGCCAGCCTGGTCTACAGAGTGAGTTCCAGGACAGCCAGGACTACACAGGAAAACAAAACAAAACAAAACAAAACAAAAATTTAAAAAACACACAAGGAAGCTTGGCATGTTTGTGCACACAGTTGAAGACAGGTGAATCTCTGTGAGTTTGAGGGCAGTCTGCCCTACATAGTGAGTTCCAGGATAGACAAGGCTACATAGTGAGACCCTGTCCTAAAAAAACAAACCAAACAAACAAACAAACAAGCACACTGGGCAGAGGCTGAGGAAGTAGTCCTGTGGGTAAGAGCCCCTGCAGATTTCAAATCCCCGGGATCAACATAAAAACATACACATCCCTGTATGTAGTGTGACAGTGCCTGGAAGACATGAACATCTCCCTACTCCAGATTGAGCACTGGTGAAAGACTCCAGCAAGGATCACACTGAACTGTGAACTGACCTGGTCTTTCTTCAGTAACATGTTCAGAGGGGAGTGGGGTGCCTTGGAGACCAGAAGACAAGGGAACAGATAAGATTGGGATCAGAAAGTCTTGCACAGGCTACATTGCATGCCAAGAGAGGTTACTCAGAAGTACAGCATCTTATATACTATTTCCAGAGGAGAAATGGAGACTTCCGTAAGATCCGCAGAAACTATCAGACAACAGGATAAATTCAGCAGGAAGCTAGTCAAGCAGTGCTGCACAGAGGGAACAAACAGTGTCTCAGGATCATTACAGGCGGGGCACACAGAGGCCTTGGGATCAGCAGCCACGGCTCCCACAGAGACCAGGCTCCAGGCTATTACCAGAAGCATAGTCCTGGGTTTAGAGGAGTTGTGTTCCTTCTCCTTACATCAGGGCCTTAGAGAAAGCCTTGCATCAACTCAGCCCTCCACAGTGAACATTAGATTTATTGGATTACTTACAAGAATATGGTTGGGAGGTTACATAAAGGACTGACTGGAAGGCAACTGCTTCATAGAATGCTTGCCCCACAATAAATCACAAAAAGCTGCAAGCCTGGCGCTCATCCCATAGCTCACAGACAGCTACAAGAGTCGGAGAATGCCCCCTTTAAGCAGATGGATTGGTCTGAGTCTCTTCCAGGAAGATCAGCTGGTCTGATTGTGTGTCTCAACAATCCTTCCTGTTGAATAAACTTGGGCAATGTGGGGCCTAATGTATCTGATCAGATTCAGGAACTTCTTGAAGCTTCTGAGTTGTTTACTTCCTGGGTTGAAAGGAGTTTTGCTGCAGGACAAAATGTTTTCCCTCCCTTTTGGAGCATCTTAAGTCTTAACAAGATTATGTCCCAAATGAAATGTTTTATTTCAGAGGAGATGTTGTACAGCACTGTAACAGCACCACTGGAGAACAGAGACAGGCAGATCCTACAGCCTGCTAACCATATGACTAAAACTGTGAGCTTGAGGTTCAGTGAGAGAGATCCTGCCTTGATAACAAGGTAGAAAGAGGTCAAGGAAAACACAAAACAATCTTCTCTAGCCTCCAAATGTCCATGTATGGTCACACACACCTTAACACAAATGTATTCATAGACTGTACACACACACACATCACAGAGACACACACAACACAGAGAAAGACAGAGACAGAGACAGAGAGACAGAGAGACAGAGAGAGAACACTGGACCTACATCCCTACTTTCATTTCCAAGCACAAACACTGCAGCATGCTGAGTAACAAGCTACACGAAAGGCTTTGTGTTGCTGTCACTGTCATCTGTATGGACTGGTCCTCCTGACCCACAAATGTAGCTCTACTAAACACGCACACTACACTACTGAGACTGTGGTTTTGATGGGGTCTGTTATCCAAAGATTTTCCAGTTCCAACAGATACAATAACCACAGTCACTTTTATTTTATTTTATATGTATGATTTTATGTATGGATATGCACCACATGTGTGCCCATGGTGGTAGAGGAGGGTACCAGATGTCCTGGAACAAGCTACAGACAGTGGTGAGCCACTGTGTGGGTGCTATAATATATATTATAATTTTAAAAAATAAATAAAGCCAGGCAGTGGTGGCGCACGCCTTTAATCCCAGCACTTGGGAGGCAGAGGCAGGTGGATCTCTGACTTTGAGGCCAGCCTGGTCTACAAAGTGAGTTCCAGGACAGCCAGAGCTACACAGAGAAACCCTGTCTTGAAAAAACAAATAAATAAATAAATAGAAATGTTGATAGATTTTTACCAAATTATACAAATAAATTAGTTTTACTTTTTCCTTAGGGCAGAAAGTCTGAGTTGATGTGTCCTATGATGTGCTGAATGCTGGGTCTCTTTTCTGTATACCCCAGTTTAGGAAGCTAAGACCAGAGGAACAGCATTCATTTTAGCTCAGCCTGAGCTACAGGGGGACTTACAGGCAACTTTGGAATACAGAGACCCTGTTTCAAAATAACAAAATTAAACCATAAAATTTAGTTGTTGCTAGATCATTGTAACTTAATTTTGTGCCTTAATTTTATTGTTCTATTAGTACCTGGTCACCTTTGTAGATTTTAAATAAACTGTTAAACTTTCTGAAAAGGCAAAAATAAGTTACAAAACAGTGGTTTCATTAAAGGACACAATAATTATGGATAATCTTTGGATTTTACATATTTAATATTCTTCTGAGAGGATTATATACTTTTGCAAGCTCTCAAAGAACATGTCTAATAAAGGCAACGAAGTATTGTTTCAAAAAATACTACAAGTGGTATTGTATCAAGGAAAACATTGTAAATGATAGTGATATGGGTTACAAAAGCAAAACAAAATGTAAATACATTGTAATTCCCTCTGACATGGAAAGGGTGGGTAGCTGCTGTTTCTGCATTTAGAATATGGTAGAGTCTTCGGACACTCTCAAGAGTTTCGTTTCTTTCATCTTAATGTAGGAGGATTCTCAGTTGCCTTAGGCTTAAGTCTGCCCATATAAATTCCTCTTAAAATGGTATCTCAATAGATTGACTGTTAATCAGACATATTTCTTGATGTTTAGGATGCCATTATCAACATAGCTGTCAGGCAATGTGCTGGACTTTCAACTGACAATACCAACTTCACATAATCGTACGATGCTGCTCACTCGTGCTTGCTTCTGTGCTCAAAAGAAAAAGACTTTAACCCGTTTTTACCACAAAAGAAACCTCATAGAGGGCTGGAACAGTGGCCCAGCACTGAGAATATGCACTGCAGCCTGGCTGAAGGGCACAAGCCTTTAGTCTTAGCACTTGGAAGGCAGAGGCAAGGATAGCTCTGTGAGTTCAAGGCCAGCCTAGTCTGTATAGTGAGTTCCGGGGCAGCCAGAGCTACATAGTAAGACCTTGTCTTGAATGGAAAAAAAAAAGACTGTGCTACCCTTCCAGAGGACCTGAGTTCAGTTCTCAGCACTCACACTAGGTGGCTCAAAACCTCTTCTAACTTCACCTCCAAGGGAAATTTGACATCCCTGATTTCTAGAGGCGAATGCACAATTTTTTAAAAAATCTTTTAAAAAATGTGATGGTTTGTATATCCTTGGCCCAGGGAGTGGCACTATTAGGAGGTGTGGCCTTGTTGGATTAGGTGTGTCACCATGGACACAGGTTTTAATACCCTCATCCAGGCTGCCTGGAAGTCAATCTTGTCCTAGCTGCCTTCGGAACAGGAGGTGGAGCTCTCAGTTCTTCCAGTATCTCGTCTGCCTGTACACGGCCCAGCTCCCTCCTTGATGATAATGGACTGAACCTCTGAACCTGTAAGCCAGCCCCAATTAAATGTTGAGCTGCCTTGGCCATGGTGTCTGTTCACAGCAGTAAAACCCTAAGACAAGGAATAGTTATTATTTCTCTTTCTTCCTTTCTCTGTCTTCCTCCCTCCTTCTCTCCCTCCTACAGGTCTCTTGCATATGTATTATGGCTTCTGGTTTTATGTTTTTATGTGATTCTTGAGTCATCAAACACAAGGATCTCTGGTTCTATATCTGTTTTTGTGACTTTCTTGGGCTCTAACTCTATGTTTGTGTGTTTTGTCCTATACTGATGAGTTTGTTTTTCTCTTTTTCTTTTTTTAAATTTATTTATTCATTCACTTTATAACCCAAAGGTATTAAGAGACAACAACAACAACAGAACACTCAAGGTCTCATGCTGAACAGTTACAACTAAGTAAATCTGGGGTACGGCCCTAGAACTTTGGACCCTCATCCCTTCTTCTGCTGATTCACAGAATTAAGGAGCCATGCCTGGAAATATGTCTCCTCAAGGCTTTCTCCTATTAATATACAGTTTCATAACACTATTCTTGTTTTGTTACACTAATCAAGTAGTTATCAGATGGCGAGAAGCAAGCATAAGAACATAAACAACAGAAACCAATACGACTTGGCAACATAAGAATGCAGTTCACCCTCCACAGCAAGCCCTGGAGACTCTGACACACTTATAAAGAAAAATTCAGATCTAAATTTTTACCTCATGATGATGGTAGAGGACTTTAAGACAGACATAAGTAACTTCCTTAAAGAAATACAGGAGAACACAGGTAAACAAGTAGAAGCCCTTAAAGAAGAAACACATAAATCCCTTAAAGAAATACAGGACGTGCCAGGCAGAGGTGGTGCACACCTTTAATCTCAGCACTTGGGAGGCAGAGGCAGGCGGATTTCTGAGTTCAAGGCCAGCCTGATCTACAGAGTGAGTTCCAGGACAACCAGGGCTACACAGAGAAACCCTGTCTTGAAAAAACAAACAAACAAACAAACAAACAAACAAAAAGAAGTGCATATAAAGATCCCATGGGATGTCCAATTAGTCAAAGTTGGTGCCATTATCCCCATGCCCACAGGAGGAGGAGGAGGAGGAGGAGAAAGGAGAAAGGAGAAGGAGAAGAAGAGGAGGAGGAGGAGGAGGAGGAGGGGGAGGAGGAAGGAGGAGGAGGAGAAGAAGAAGAAGGAGAAGATAAAAGAAACAAGCGGAGCTAGGGCAGCTTGCCTCAGGACTGGCGCAGGTCACCTTTCCCCCAAGGCTTCGACATGGCTGACTGCCGTGACCTAGACATGCCCACAGCCAAGCAGGACCCCCTCCATCCTAAGCTTAGCAAAGCTACCAGAGATATTTTCAACAAAGGATTTGACTTTGGGTTGGTAAATCTGCGTGTGAAAACACAGCCATGCAGTGGCGTGGAATTTTCAACATCTGGTTCATCTCACACAGACGCTGGTAAAGTTAGTGGGGCCTTGGAGACCAAATACAAATGCTGTGATTGCAGTCCGACTTTCACAGAGAAATGGAACAGCGGTAACTCTCTGGGGGCAGAGGTCACAGTTGAAGACCAGATTTATTAATATTTGAAACTGACATATGACACGACCTTTTCACAGAACACAGAGAGAAAAGTGGTGAAAATCAAGTCTGCTTATAGGAGGGCATGTATAAACCTTAGCTGTGATGTTGACTTTCCTTTCCCTGGACCCGCCATCCATGGGGCAGCTGTCTGGTTACAAAGGCTGGCTTGCTGGGTACCAAATGACCAGTGCCAAGACAAAGCCGACAAGGAGCAACTTTCCACTCAGTTACAGGCCTTGCAGCTCCACACAAATGTCAATAATGAGACGGTTTTGAAGGATCAGTTTATCAGAAAGCGTGCGAGGTCACTTGACACCTCAGCAAGCCTTGCTGGGACATCAGGTCCTAACTGCACTCGTTCTGGTATTGCCACTAATGCCAGTTGGATCCCACCGCTTCCATTTCTGCATGGTTAACAGCTCTTTTTTGACAGGAGTAGGCTATGCTCAACTCTGAGGCCTTCTGGGAAGCTCACACTGTCTGCCTTGGTAGCTTTAATGCTGGAGGCCACAAACTTGGGCTTGCCTTGGAACTGGAGGCTTAATCCAGTTAAAAGAAACCTCTGGGAATGGGTATCAGAAAATCTGGCCTTCATATATTTCCATGTGACCAGCAGGCTCCTCCTTCCCCCACAAAGTAATCACATCAAAAGATGCTTAAGAAAGAGCTGTATTTTAAATATTTAGACAGTCACTTGTTGGCTGATTTCTAGTTGGATGGTTCTCTAGAAGTGCAGTCATCACGAAGCCACCTATACATTATTTAAATGTATTTAAGCATCTGATGTGCTATGCACCAGTGATGAAATAGATATTAATGAAAACTGCACGATAGTGTGCATGTTTGTTTTATGTTCTTTTTTTTTTTTCTTTTTTTCCGAGACAGGGTTTCTCTGTGTAGCCCTGGCTGATCTGGAACTCACTCTGTAAACCAGGCTGGCCTCGAACTCAGAAGTCTGCCTGCCTCTGCCTCCCAAGTGCTGGAATTAAAGGCGTGCGCCACCACTGCCCGGCTTATGTTCCTTTTAACATTGACTATGGTATTAGATGAGCCGGACCAGTGGATGCTTTAAGATGAGGTAAAAGGATTTTTTTTGTTATGT
Source organism: Apodemus agrarius (assembly GCA_964023405.1). Classification (NCBI taxonomy): domain Eukaryota; kingdom Metazoa; phylum Chordata; class Mammalia; order Rodentia; family Muridae; genus Apodemus; species Apodemus agrarius. The sequence goes on along the minus strand of OZ030012.1, from coordinate 60,155,162 downwards.
TCAACCATCATTAGAATTACTTTGGCAACCCCAAACATGACAAATTATGAATAAAACAAGTGTATATTAAAAAAAGAAAAAGAAAAGAAAGGAACTAAATTTTAAACACCCTCTTATCATGCTTTTACCATATAGTTCACTTGGGTTCTATTTTTGGGGTTTTTTTTGTTTGTTTGTTTTGTTTTTTTGAGGCAGGGTTTTCCTGTGTAGCCCTGGCTGTCCTGGAACTCACTCTGTGGACCAGGCTGGCCTCGAACTCAGAAATCCGCCTGCCTCTGCCTCCCAAGTGCTGGGATTAAAGGCGTGCACCACCACCACCCGTTCTATTTCCACCACCCGGCGAGTTCTATTTTTTAATAAGATGAAGCTATAAAATGCAAACAATGAAACATAACCAATAGTAAAGAGATCTGGGTCTAAAATAGATCTAATTGCCTCAATAGTCAAAAATGTCTCCACACATGCACCACTTTCCTAAGAGTGGGAAAACAATGACATGTTTTTAGGAAGGGATCTGTCTTAGTGTTCTACTGCTGTGAAGACACCATGACCATAGCAAACGATTACAAGAGAAAGCATTTAGTTGGGTCTTGGTTAGTTTCAGAGGTTTAGTCTATTACTATTATAGCAGGAAGCATGGCTGCATGCAGGCAGTCACTGGAGCAGTAGTGAGAACTACATCCTCATCTACAGGCAGAGAAGAGAAAGACCCTGGCTTGGGCTTCTGAAACCTCAAAGCCCATCCCTCTCCAGTGACACACTTCCCCCAACAAATCTCCTAATACTTCCAAACAGTGCCATTCTGCCAAAGAGAAGCTTGATGTCACAGGGTAAACAGAAGCAGGCATTGCGGTGTAACTGCCTGCAGTTACATCGAATGGGTTACCTGGAAGGGAAGCTGGGGATGTATGGGAAGATGGCCAAAAGAGACAGAGACCAAGATAATACCTGCTATTCAAGGTCTCAAAGTTTAATGAAGAACTCCAAATACATAGGCAGAGGAAAACCCTTCCCCAAAGGCTGGAAGCTTCTCAGCAGAACCAGTTCAGTTGCTCCACCAATGACTAATGTTTCTCAGGAAACTGCAGGTCCTTGAAGAACAATAGGCTTCACCTTGGTCTGAGCACTCCGCCCTAGGTAGAGGGGATTATGGCTAACATAGGAGTTCCCGCTCAAAGGATGGGAGAGGAACTTCACATTGGTCGATGTCAAGTTCCTGCCACGTAGCATGGCACCTCAATAAGGCTCTCTACATTGAGGGTGGTGTTGGTGATCAGAACCAGAAGCTGATGGCTTCTGGCAATTTGGGGGGGGAGGGGAAAGAATGTTAGTTACTTGTGTTCTTTTCTCTTCAACTCAGGCCCCTCACTAGAGACTTGGAGTTCCTTAATTCTTCATCCAGAGAGAAGAGAAGAGGAAGGGAGGAGAAGGGAGGGGAGGGAAGGGGAGGGGAGAGAAAACGGGAAGGAAGGAAGGAAGGAAGGAAGGAAGGAAGGAAGGAAGAAGGAAGGAAGGAAGAAGGAAGGAAGGAAGGCGGGCACACTTAGTCAGCATGCATATTGGATGAAGGTGAAAAAGGTTGCACTGCCACTTTCTTGTTCTTAGTTCTTACACTTTCACAGGATAGTTGAATCATATGATTTTCTAAGCATTTTTACATTTCAGAATTTCATAGCAAGTTTAAGGCTATAGTTCATATCATAGATCAATACAACTTAAAGAATTATAGCAGAATTGTTTACATATCTTTCCACTAAGACACTAGTGTCCAACTGGACTGGCTGGTTTTGTGGGTCAAGTTGACACAAGCTGAAGTTATCACAGAGAAAGGAGTGAGGAAAAGCCTCCATGAGATCCAGCTGTGGGGCATTTTCTCAATTAGTGATCAAATGGGGAGGGCCCCTTGTAGGTGGTACCATCTCTAGGCTGGTAGTGTTGGGTTCTACAAGAAAGCAAGATGAGCAAGCCAGGGGAAGCAAGCCAGTAGAAACATCCCTCCATGGCCTCTGCATCAGCTCCTGCTTCCTGACCTGCTTGAGTCCCAGTCCTGACTTCCTGTAGTGATGAACAGCTATGTGGAAGTGTAAGCTGAATAAACCCTTTCCTCCCCAACTTGCTTCTTGGTCGTGATGTTTTGTGCAGGAATAGAAACCCTGATGAAGACACCAGCTAAATGTTCATTATTTGTCACTAGCTCCATAAGTTCATTATAAGTTTAAAGCAATAATTTTTTTGTCATAAGTTAGTATGGTTTTGCCAAGAGATAAATCACCTGCCTTGTCTTATTATTTTGAAGTCTTGTACAGATAGACTAGTCTACCATTTATTTGCTGTTCTTACAGCTACAATAAATTGTCCATTCTCAGTTAATGACCTTTAGTTGCCAGATAGTGGCTTCATTCCTAACCCAGAGGGAATATTTTCCATGATTATAAATTTGTTCCAAGCCTGCTTTCTTGTCCTTGTTCAATTAGCCCGTAATACATGAAGGTTTGCAGAGCTCTATTTGCAGCTCTATTTGCAGCTTTTAGGGGGCTTGGGAGTACTTGGATCAATGTAGGAATTCTATAAAATCATTAATAGGAATTATGAAATCATCAATTTAGCTATACAGCATTACTACATGAAAGTACATCTTCATATTGCTTCTGAATGAAATCTGCCCGATAGGGTGGGCTGAGGCCCAGAAATCATCAGACTATGGAATGAATAGTGACAGGAAAGGCATATCAGCGGCAAGAAGCAATCCTGGGATGAAGTCTCCGACTACTCTCTCAGAGCACACTCATCACAGCCCTGCAAATTGGTGCACCATCTCCAGGAAACTCATTTGCTTGCCATAGCTTTTCCTAGATAGCTCCTGCCACCACTCCCTGGTGAGCAAGCATTCACATCTAGGAGTCTACTAGGGCTAGCCTCTTTCAAACCACCACATTCTACCTCCTGGCTCCCTTAGGCCTACAGTCAAATCTAATACAAAATAGATTGAGTCCAACTTTAAAAGTCCTCATGATCTATAACTGTCTCAACACTGTTTAAAAATCCAAAGTCCAAAGTCTTTTTGAGATTCAATGCAGTCTCTTAACTTTAATCCCCTGTAAAAATCAAAAGCAAAAAGCAAACCACAGTCTTCCAACATATAAAAGCACAGAACATACATTACCATTCCAAAAGGGAGGAAATGGAGCATAGTAAGGAAAGACTGGAAACCACCTGGGCTAACTCCAAACTGTGCATCTCCATGTCTGATGTGAAAGCGCTCTTCAGATTTCCAACTTCTTTTAGTTTTGTTGACTGCAACACACTTTACTCTTTTGCACTGGATCCATACCCTGTTGGCATCTCTCCTTTGCAAGTATCTCATGACTCTGGCACCACCAACATTTTGGGGTCTCCAACACAACCCAAGCTTCACCTTCACAGCTTCATGCGAAGGACACTCTGGTCCTCCATGCAGGGACATGAGCGTCACATCTGGCTGCAGCAGCTTTCCTTAACCTTGGAAGGGGATTCCACACTTATTTTGAGTGCTCTGGACTCTCAAAACAGAACCATGTGGTCAAAGCTGCCAAATTCTTCTGCTTGCTGGAGGTGGCACATGGCCTCCTCATTCTAATACATTTTCATAAGCTTTCTGTTCTCTAGGGTTTCCCTCACTGCCTAATCTAATTAGTTAGAAGCTTGTCTTTAACTTCTTTTCACAGGTTGGGTGGGGGTCTTGCTCTGAGGTTACCACACCCTTCATTCCACTTAGCATCAGGCTTTTCTTTAAGCTTTTTATCTCCTTGAGAGCTATACTCAGCTTCGTTACACTTCCTGTTGCTCTTATTCTCCTCAAATTCTACATTTTGTATTTTCCTTCATCAGCTTGATCATTACAGACCTCACTAAGAGCAGCCACTAATAGCTATACAACACAGTAATTACTGGACTGTCTTGAAATCTCCTCTGCCAACATAATTAACAGAACTCTTTCATTTAGCCTCAGGCATATTTTTAGAACAATGGCAAGAAAAAATGGCCACATCTTTGCTAAAATACTACAATGGTCAATATACATTTAAATACTAACCTACTTATCCTCTCAAACCTCCTGAGTTGGGCTCCTTTAGTCCCCATGGTCCTCAGCACCCACTGTCTTTCATGCTCCTACTAAAATGGCCCATTAAGCCCCACTTAAAACATTCAGCTGAGCTGGGTGGTAGCGCACGCCTGTAATCCCAGCACTTGGGAGGCAGAGGCAGGCAGATTTCTGAGTTCAAGGCCAGCCTGGTCTACAGAGTGAGTTCCAGGATAGCCAGGGCTCTACAGAGAAACCCTGTCTCGAAAAAAAAAAACATTCAGCTGCTGGGGCTGGAGAGATGTCTCAGGGATTAAGAGCACTGATTGCTCTTCCAGAGGTCCTGAGTTCAATTCCCAGCAACCACATGGTGGTTCACGACCATCTGTAATGGGATCCAAAGCCTTCTTCTGGTGTGTCTGACAGCAACACTGTACTCACATATATACAATAAATAAATCTTTTAAAACAAAATTTATCTGCTTTCTTATCCAAAGTCCCAAAGTCTACATCCCAACAATAAGCAGCATGGTTGGACCTATCCCATCACTCCCCCACACCTAGTACCACTACAGTATCATAGTCAACATTGTCTTGCAGTGATAAAATATTATAAAATGGTTAAGATGTGCTAAACAGAAACTTGTTGGCACACAGTCTTAGAGGCTATAATATAAGTCCAAGGTGGAGGATCTGGCGTCTGTTTGGACCTTCTCCTTATGGTATAACATGAAAGAAGGTAGTATGTGGGAAGATTACAAACAAGCTTGGTTCTATCTTCCTCTTCCTACAAAGTCACTAGTACTATCTTGGGGCCCTCTTATGACCACATCTAACCCTAATGACATTCCTAAGGCTCTATCCTTTTTTAAAGATTTATTTATTTATTATATATAAGTACACTGTAGCTGTCTTCAGACACACCAGAAGAGAGCATCCCATCTCCTTACAAATGGTTGTGAGCCACCATGTGGTTGCTGGGATTTGAACTCAGGACCTTCAGAAGAGCAGTTAGTGCTCTTAACCACTGAGCCATCTCTCCAGCCCCAGACCCTATCTTTTAATATTATACTCCTAATAAGTTTAGGTATCAAATATCCAACATAACTTTGGGGATACTTTTCAATTCCTATGTAGCAAAAGGCAATCAACATTTTATATATACTTAGCCAAAAGTTCTTAAATTTTTCCAAAAGAAATATGACTCTGTAGAGAACATTTTAAGCCACAAAATTCTGAATTTGGGCTGCAGTGTAGGCTATCTACCCAGTCAAAAGAACAGGTACCACCTGCCCTGGGAACCCTCCCACATCCTTGGTTAGGATCCTGGCAACACCCCTTCCTCTTCGACCTGAAGACTCAGCTGTTCTTTTTAACAAAATCTCAAATGTTTGATTTTGTCAATAAAGACCTGGAAGTCTGTTGCTGGGGTGAGATACTACTAGCTCAAAGAGGCAGAGAAAGCACCCAGCTGACCTTCCTCCACAAATGATATCCCCAAAGGAAAAAAGAAAATCTCTCCTTCTCCACACCATCTCAAAAACCTTCAAACTGAATTCCCCTCCTCTCTACTTCCTGTGGATCTCTCTATCTGACTTTATGACTTCCTCTTACTCTCTATGATTTTTCCCTATGTTTACTCCCTGTCAACTGGTTGCTTGTTCCACCTCTTGGCCCATGGTTGACTTTATTTAATCCTGTGTACAAAAAACAGAAAGCTCTTGGATTAAAGGTATATGCTAGGACTGAGCCACTCCAGAACTAGAAACAGTTTTTCTAGTAAATAATACAATATCGGGGTTTACAGTGTGATCAAATATCCTGCAACACCCAGCTACACAACTCCTGGGCATATACTCAAAGGACACTCCATCCTACTGTAAGAACTCTTGCTCAACTATGTTGATAGCAGCAGCTTAATTCATAAAAGCCAGAGACTAACAACAACTTGGATGTCCCTCAACTGAAAAATGGATACAGAAAATGTGGCACATTTATGCAATGGAGGATTAATCAGCTATTTAAAAAGTGGCATCATGAAATCTACAGCCAAATAAATAAAACTAAAACAAGCAAAAACAAAAACAAAAATCATCCTGAGTTAGGTAACCCAGACCCAGAAAGACAAGCATGGTGTGTGCTCACTTATAAGTGGATATTAGTTGTCAAGGATAATCATGGCACAATCCACAGATCCAGAGAGGCTAAGTCACAAGGAGGGCTAAGGAGGGGATCTCCTAGTAATGCAGGACATGGAGCCTGAACCGGCCATCTTCTGTAGCCAGACAAGAATTCTAGTGGAGGGATTGGGACACTGGCCCTACCACAAAACCTTCTATCTGTAATGTGTCCTGGCTGCAAGATGTGCTGGGGTAACAGTGGTGCAGAGCTTGTGAGAGTGGCCAGCCAATGACTGGTCCAACTTGAGACCCCCCGCCAGGAGAGGGAGCCCACACTTGACACATCCTGGAGGGCCAGGAACCAGAGGCGGGATGGCCCAGAGATGAAACCAAACATGACTGGCAAAAAAAAAAAAAAAATAGCTAATGACCTAAGAAAGGATTGTTGGTGCAGAGGGATCAAGGACACAACACAAGCTCACAGTATCAACTGAGCAGGGCTCATAGGGCCTCACAGAGACTGAACCAACACCAGGAGAGCCTGTATGGGTCTCCTACTGGGAAATAAAGGCTGCTGCAGATAATTTACCGACATAGAATAAATAAAATGCATCCTCTTTTGTCTGTTGTTCCTTGAAGCATGCTTTCTCGTGTATCAGCAAGGTCAATAAACCACCCTCTGTCCTCCATAGCTGTTCTGCTGGTCTCTAACGCACACAAGTCTTTTAAGGTGCTATGGGGAACGGATATATGTACTACTGAAAAGGTTTTATCAAAACTTCCGTGTCGTATTATTAGTCTAGCCACTATTTGGTAATAAAGTTGGGGTCACCACTTTGACGCTCTGCCTGTCCCAATCTGAGGGGGAATTAACCTTTCCTGCCTGACCTCTCTCTGGTCTTTGTCCTTCCCAATCCATTCCCTTTTCCTTTCTTCCCATTTATACTGTTTATTTTTTAATTGTTTTCCTGGGTGGGGGAGGGATACTAGAGGGAAATGGTTCTGATTTGTTTGTTCTTCTGAGGTAGGGCCTCCCTATGTAGCAGAGTCTGTTATTCACTGCAGCTCTCCCCCCCCCCGCCCCCCCCCCGTCGCCTTATTCCAGGGACCACAGAATGCCACCAAGGCCTTCATCTATTTGCCTTTTCAAGGCGCCCAAGACCCACATGTGGTCACCCCTCTCTGAGCCCCGTCTTCCTGCACCAGTCCTTCCTGCCTAGCTGGCATCAGCTCTGCCGGGCCCGCAGTCCCTCCCAAGCCTATATGGCACCCTACTCAAAGCATCGTCCTTCTCTTGTTCAAGCAGCACCCTTAGACATGAACTCAGCCCATGGTCCACCCCGGGCAGGGAAATCTATGTGGCAGATGGGCAGGGGCTCCAGGCCACAGGACAGCACAGGCTTCAGTGTCTCTGAGCACGTCAGGCTCACAATGCAGCCTGTCCAGCCGGGTTCTTGGCATGGCCAGGCAGAGATCCTAGTGCTCACGAATCTGCCTATCCCAGCCTTGGCTGTGGCTTGGCCCATGGCAACTTGAATCTAAGGATGAAAGGTATAAAGGGTGTTGTCCCCAGTCTCCCTGGCTGGAGTCAGTGAGGAAGGGGCCCAGGGATGTAGGAGTGGATATGCAACTTCCACAAGATCCCCAGGCTTGCCAGAGTTCCCTGGGTCAAATAACAACTGGGCTTCTGCACAGGGACGACACGTCAGGGTGAGAAAGACAGTCCCGTGCATAAATGTCGCTGTGTCCTCTAGCAGGTGCCTTCTGCAGCCTGTGAAAGCTGTCCCTGAGGTCTTCAATCATTAGTTTATAGTCACCAGGATCAGGCTTGCCTAGCCTAGGAAAAGGAAACCTTTGGCTGAGAAGCAGAGTGTGGCCAGCCAGGGAGGGCCACACTGCCACACCAACCCCAGTAGAATCTGGTGACAAGTTCCACGGACTGAGGCGAAAACTTCAAAAGGAGGAGGCCTCCTGGAACCGGCTGTGGAACTCTTGCCCAGAGCAACATATTGAGCCGTGGTTCTCATGGTAACTTATCTGTTTTGTTTCTTTTATTCCTTTTCTTATTTGTGACATGTACCTGGTAGCTTAGGCCAAGATCTTAAGCGAAAACAATGGGTAAGAAACCGTCCCTTGAGATGGGGTCACTAACATGACCTTATCTCCGGGGAAACCAATGATTTACTTTATAAATCATTTACAACATTATATAATAGAATTATGATACATAAAAACTTTTCCAACAATAAAATTTCATATGGCTACACACGTCTCATCAGAGGTGGTCATAAAGAAAGCCTTAAATAAAAAGAATTAAAATAGTTTAAATTTATGTGTTGAAGATATATAAAAAGTCAGGCATTAGATGTTAAACAATAATTGACCATAAACATTTATTAACCTGCTCTTGGAAATATGCCACTAGCCTTGGATGACTGCCCCACTGAATACATCCTTTCAGAGTTGTAACACTTGGATGATTCTATTAATAATGATGTTACCTGTTCTGTTTGTGATCCACTGAATACATCCTTTCAGAGTTGTAATGTCTGCTTCATTTTTGTGCTTTACTGTGCCAAATGATAATGATGGTATTCGTAATTGTTTCACTGAGCACATTTTCTAAGAGTTGTTTTTAATGTATAAGGTGTATTTGTGTTTTTAATGTATAAAAACCCTTGCTTGAGAGCTGCAAAATATACTCAGATTCAAACTGCCCCTGTGTTTGTTTTTGTTTGTCACGGCCGAATCCTCACCCTCCTAGCCTTTGAGGACCCACATATCAGGGACTCCCATACCTGACTGAGGTGGTTCGTGGCACTGCACCAAATGGGCAACATCTTGACCCTCTGTAGGAAGCAGGTTCTAGGACTTAGAGGAGGGCATCTCAGCACCCACAGGGATGCCAGAGCAAGCCGGGTAAGGGAGAGGGAGAGAGATCTAGGGAGAATCTGTCTTCCCACCTAGACTACCTGCAACCACGTGACAGGGAAGACATGGTGAACAGTACCTCAGTCTCTTTCTGCCATCTGGTGGCGACAAGGCAGAAAGACATGAGCATGTGACAAATGGGGTGGGGAGGTAGCCATTGCTATCATCATGTATGAGTCCAGTTTGGCCACCAAATGACCCTATCCCATATCAGTCTGAGGGAGCCATCCATTGTACCCCAAAGCATTTGGTCCTGCCTCTGCCACCTCTGCCTGGGCAAGGTTTCAACCACCTTCTACAAGCTGGACCCCCTAAGTCACCAAGCTGCAGAAATAGAAGGACTATGTAAGGCCCACAGTCACAAGGGACACCATGATACTATAGAGGCCCACTCTCCACGATGCAGCAACCCTGACCCATACAGGTGAGCAAAGGGGGGAAGGGAGCTGAACTTTGGGGTAAGTAGGCATGGATCGAAGAATCCAGAGGAAGGGGCAGCTGAGACTCTCATTCCAACCTTTAGTCTACAGAGGAACATGAAGAATTAAAATCTCCCCCAAAGAACATGCGGGAGAAAGGTAAAGGCTGGAGCCAACCAGGAAGCCTAAAGAAGGGCCAGGAGGAAGCACTGAACCCCTTCGTTTGCTCCTTTCTCAATGTGATCCCGCTGAATAACCCCCCTTTCTCTGCTTTTCATTATTAACCATATCTGTAGTTGGTGTATTGGACACCAATAGCCAAGCCTGTCTTGCTGGGGCTTCCAAAACCCAGTCAATTACTCTAAAAATACTGGTAATATCAGATGCCTTTTAGAGGTCCGGAACAAGATGCATAAAAGCTGACAGATTGTAAGATGCCTAAGGAAGATGGGCCCAAAGTGAAGGCAGAGATGCCAGCCTGACATCTCCCCCTTAGTTATCTTGTGGGGCCAGTGAGCCAGTGTAAGAGATGTTTCTCAGTGCCTGCTCTATGGTCATGGACAAAAAAGTTCCACTTTTTTCAGACAGGGTCTCGTAGAGTCCAGACTGACCTCCAACTCTCAGACACTTTGCCCATTCTCTTCCTCCTTCCTGCAACCAAGAGCCGGGACTACAGGTGTGCACTACCAAAACACTTTCCTAAACCATGCTAAATATTCTCACCTGAGCAAACATCATAGCAGTGTTTGGGGGACTCACTCCCCTGCGCCTCAGGATGAAGCACAGGTGGTAATAGAGCCAGAGCTGGACTATCTTGCCTATCTGGACCTGGCACTAGTGGGATTAGGGGAGCACGCGCCTCACCTTGGTCAGTTTCTTTCTACCTAATGCTCCATCCTCTGACTTCCTTAGAGGGGTGCTAAGTGGGAGCAAGGGCAGGCAATGGTGCTGTGAAGAGCCCAGGACTCCGAAGTTCAGGTCACTCCCCCCTCCCCCTGCGAGCAGCCCTCCCATGCCTAAGTAAGTCCAGCCTAATGCTGAGTGAGCCCCAGCATCTTAAACAAAGGCTTGGGCTGAGGAGAGTCTTTATCCAGAGACCCAGAACATCCATTAAAAGGCCCTGCCATGCCCAGTTGATGTAAAGGTAAGAACCTACTGATCAAATGACAAGTTTGTAGTTCTTGAGGATGTTCCAGGGGGTTCAGGCCATGAGGACTCACTTATGGGGTGGCTTTGGACCCTACCTCCTGTTTCCCTAATAACACCAGAAAGGTAAGCCGCAGCTCTGCTATTCATCAGGACTTAAATTGCCATATAGGAGTTGGAGAGACGGCTCAAGGTTAAAACACCTCTTAGTTTTCTAAGAATCCAAGTCCTGCTCAGCTACCCCATCAGGTGGCTCACACACACCTCTAATTCTAGTTCAAGACTCTGAGGGCTACTGCATGCGCATGGGGCACATAAGCTCACACAGGAAATGCATGCCTACATAAGTAAGATAATTATTATTTTAAATTAAAAATAATGTCTGGTGTTAGTAAACCTGCAAGGAATTTTTCCTGGTTACATAAAATGCTATGGCCATTTGTGCTAAACACCCAAGAGTCCTATCACAAAAGTGAAATCAAATACACAGCCAAAGCACAGTGGTGGCAGGGGCATCATTGAGTTGGCCCTGCTAATCATCATCTGTGAAGTAGCCTGGGATGGGGGAGCATGGTGGGGGACAAGAGGACATCCCCTCTGCCCTCACCTGTACCGCCTGAGGCAGCTGGGAGAGCTGACCCTGAGGTCATGAGAGTGGGTAAGCTGCCCCTGCCCCTCACTGGCTCGGGAGTGCTGCCTGCACCTCAGCTGGGCAGCACAGCGAGCCTGGCTCTGTAGGAGAAGGAGAGCTGAGCCTGCCTGCTTCCGATGGAGGCACTGGGTGGCCAGGCTGGAACAGTGCTGGAGAGCTCGATTTGGTGGTGCTGAGAGGTCAGATCTGGCAGGCTGACCAGCTCAGTTACCACCCAGGCCCAGACCCTGGTCTGTGAATTGACCCACCCCAGAATCTACACCATCTGCGAAGGATTGAGATGTACGAAAGGGCCAGCCCTGCTGATCCAAAGCTGCAGGATCTCCATGACACGGGGCAACAACAGGGATCGTGGGAGGAGTTCCGATGAGGATCCAATATTGAGAGTGTCACAGAAGCCAGAGATCTCAAGCCAGACCAAGTGACTTGTTGCAATGAACATTTGCAAGTGGAAATGTGTGGACAGAGGGATAGGCTGTGGGACACCCTGGGACACACCACCACTTCCACGAGGAGGTGTTTTCTATGCTTTGTTGTTGTGTTGTTGTTGTGTGCTTGTTTTATTTTGGGGAGAAGGGTAAAGTGTAGATATGAGAGGACTAGGGCGCAGGGTATGAAACTCACAATGAACACAGCCACACATGAAAGAGATATGAGGGAGGGTACTAGTAACGGTCTGATTTTTTAAAAATCTGGTTATATGGTTACACGGGGGGGGGGGGAGTAGAGTTTATGAAGATTCTTTTGGCTTCACCCTTACGTATAATTTCCTGCATGTGCATATTTTTAATATGGTCTTATTTATTTTCATTACTATATTTTTGTTTTAGTATATAGGGGTGTGTTTGTGTGTGTGTGTGTGTGTGTGTGTGTGTGTGTGTGTGTATGCCCCTGGGTGCACATGGCGTCAGAGGTCAACATCATTTGCTAAGTGTCTTCGAGCTCCACTCCTCCCATCCCTGCCTTCCAATCCGGGTCTCCTACAGTACTAGGAAACCAAGTAATTAATGGAATTATTTCCGCTCCTTCCCTTCTGCTTAGATAATCCTGGTGAAACGCTAGAAGCTGGTTGTTCCTGGAAACGGGTCAGAAGGTAGAGAAAGCTGCACTCTGAATTGGTTTCCATAACGGTCCGCCCTCCCAGTACAGTAGGTGTCATGTGATCGCGGAGTCAGCTGACCTGGGTCAAACCGGAAGAAGCCCTGGATTGGGTCTCCTGACATCATGGTGAGGGACTGAGGAAGATGGGAAGATGGGTATCGGGCGAGAAAGGGGTTCGGTGGCTCTAGGAGCGTAAGGAGACAATCTCCACGGGCGCCTGTCTGGGTGCGGCCACGGGCGCCTGCCTGGGTGCGGCGGAGCGGCGGAGCGGCGGATCCCGCAGGCGCAGCCGCGCTTCCCCGCGTCCATCCCTGGGCCGGAGGGTCCCACCTCCCGGATTCTCAGGCTCTCCACGGCCCCCAGAGGACTTCCCAGGGTCGCCCACTTCCCCGGCTGTTGGGTGATAAGACGAGGACATGCTTAGGACTGGCTAGGAAGTCTCTCCTCACTTTCCAGAGCCAGGAAGTGGTTTTCGGATTGGGTCGAGCTTTCTGATTCATACGTCCATTCATTCAGGAGATGCGTGTTGAGTGTGCAGCCCATACAGGCATCGGGATTTGAGCTGCAAAGGGAAGGGCAAGTCAAAAACAAGAATTGGCCCCCGTAGGTCTTTCTCCAACCACAGAGGCTTTCCTGAACCGTGAGCGCAGTGTGAGGACTCTTGAAGATGCAGCTCCGTGAAGGGTAGTTTGTGTTATTACCCGGATGAGAAGCAGAGGCAGCGAAAGAGTGAACTCAGACAAGAAACAGCCGTGCAGCCTCGGAAAGAGCCAGGCTCCCTGAGAGTGCACATCCTGTCTCGCTAGAGCTTGGTGAGGATCAGGCGAGGCAGGCAAAGATTAAGTCTTGCTGGCACTTGGATCGCCATTATCAAAATAGCAAGCATTCCCTCTGGCTGCCCAAAGCGCTTTGTTAACGAAGAGATTGTGGGAAGTAGAACCTGGTGCCGCAGCTCACTGATAGATGTGCCCGAGGCTCTGACTCTGAGCCCCAGCACTGCCAACAACAAGCCCGCAAAAACCTAGGATCAGAAAGGGACCAGCAAAGGTGGTGAAGGCAGGAGCGGGACTGGATAACAAGTAGCATCAGGCAAGTAGTTGTGGCCCGAGCATGGCGGACACTTAGGGAGAACTACCACCGATTGATGTCTTTTGAGCAGAGAGTAAAAATCAGGATGAGGTCAGGTGGCAGTGTAGGCAGAGAGTACTCAGGACAGTCTGGACATAGGGGAGAACAGGCGACCAGAGAGTACTCATTCCTGGGCACACCTCAGCACTCCCGGCAGCCTGACTTCCTACCTTACTGTCTTGCAGAGGTTCCGGTTCTGTGGTGATCTGGACTGTCCCGACTGGGTCCTGGCAGAGATCAGCACACTGGCCAAAATTGTTAAGTGTACCAGTTTACTTAGGGTTGGGAGGAGAGAGGCCTGAGGATGGAAGGAGGAGACTGGGCCTGGGAGCCGGGGGTGGGCTGGGGTGGTGAAGGAGTCTCCCTGAGGAAGGGGCCTCCATGCTCTGTGGCCTTGGTCACGTGGCTGGCACTCCTTCAGCCAGTCCCCCAGCAAGAAGGGTGAGGTAGGTCAGTCTGGCTGAAACTCGGACATCCTTTTCAGTCCTCCGTGAAGCTGCGGCTGCTGTGTAGCCAGGTGCTAAAGGAGCTTCTGGGGCAGGGGATTGATGTGAGTACAGGAGCCAACAATCCACTGTCCAATAACCTTAGGAGACCCAGAACAGTCTTCTTCAGCCTCCCAGGCCCTTGGATAGCCCCTTCCCTCTTTCTATCCCCAGCCCATTCTTACCCAGGATCTGGGCCAGAGGCAAGGGGCTGGTGGCAGGGCTCGGGTACCCCCTTAGGACCTCCTTTCCCCACAGTATGAGAAGATCCTGAAGCTTACTGCTGATGCCAAGTTTGGTGAGTACCCTGAACCGGGAAGCACAGCCTTCCATGATCCTTGCTTCGGTGGCGAACAGGATGGGAAGAACCATAAGGACAGCCCTGCCCACACCCTCTGCCGCTATCTGCTGGCCCCATAGCAGTGCATGGGGTTCAGGAGATTTGGGACCCAAAGCTGGAGATGAGGGCAGGGAGGTGGCTGGGACCACGGTGGCATCCCCTGTGTCCTCTGTGAGTCTCTAGAGTCTGGAGACGTGAAGGCCACGATCGCAGTGCTCAGTTTCATCCTATCCAGCGCAGCCAAGCACAGTGTGGACAGCGATTCCTTGTCCAGTGAGCTGCAGCAGCTGGGACTGCCCAAAGGTACAGTGCAAACAGGCAGGCGGGAGGCTGGTAGGGAGGGGTTCCTGGAACATACATAGACCTGTGGGCCCTAGAGCCGGAGACCCACCCCTTAAACCCAGTGCCAGTCTCCTCAGCAGAGCCCCCTCAGAGCTCCATCTGCCTGCAGAGCATGCCACCAGCCTGTGCCGCTGTTATGAAGAGAAGCAGAGCCCCCTGCAGGAGCACCTTCGGGCCTGCAGCCTACGGGGTGAGTGTGGAAACAGCCGGGAGGGCCTGGGCATGCGCAGGCCGGATGCCATCGCTCCTGGGGACGCCCTAGCCACAATTACACACAGAGCAGATGAGGCGTTTAGATCTGGCCAAGGATCTCAAGACTATGGTCTGAGCTTTCTTTTCTCTGAGGTTCATGGTAGATATTCTCACACCTGTCCTACAACAGGCCTGGCTTGGAAGGCAAGAGCTTTGGAGGTCACACAGCCTTAAAGGGTTATGAGCTGAGCCCCATTGTGCACTGAGGTGGCTTGCCTGGGGGCTAACTGCCCACTTCTTGCCCGCAGTGAACAGGCTGGCCAGCGTGGGCTGGCGGGTGGACTACACCCTGAGCTCCAGCCTGCTTCAGTCTGTGGAGGAACCCATGGTGCACCTGCAGCTACAGGTTGAGCCTGCTCCAGGGACCCTGGCCCAGCCCGTTTCCATGTCCCTCTCAGCAGACAAGTTCCAGGTTCTCCTGGCAGGTGAGGTTGGACCTGCAGAGGTCGGGGCCCCTCCAGGGTCTGGCTGACTTGCCTCTGCTCCCGACCACTGCTCACGCCCTCCTGTCCCCTGCAGAACTGAAGCAAGCCCAGACCATGATGACTGCTTTGGGCTGAGAAGGGTGTTCCTGCCTCTGTGGAGCCGCCCTGCCTGCGCTGAGTGGCCCCCTCCACACTCCTCCTGCAAGGGTGACCCTGGCCTCTTGGGTCCTGGGTAGGGCTACTGGGATCTTCCCCAGAATTGCCTTCTTTCTTTTGAAAGAAAGTACTTGTCAATCATTTTTTACAGGCAAAAAGAATAAACAAGTGTACAGCAGTGTGTATGGGTCTTGATTGCTTTTGTTGAGGATGTTGTTGTTTGAGACAGGAGTCCAGATGCCAAGATGGACTCCAACTTGGTGTCTAGTTGAAATTTTAATCCTCCCATCTTAAGTTCTGAGATTATAATCCTGCACCATTGACTTGGTTAGGGTGTCCATTGCTGTGAAGAGACACCATGACCATGGCAGCTCTTATAAAGGAGAACATTTAACTGGGACTGGCTTACAGTTTCAGAGGGTCAGTCCATTATCATCATGGCAGGAAGCATGGCAGCGTGCAAGCAGGCATGGTGCTGAAGAAGCCAAGAGTTCTACACTGGCCAGCTGTTCACTGTGGGCAAGAAGTGAGGCAGTTAGCCCCCAGGCAGGCCACGAAGTTCTCCACCTCAGCCCACAGTGGGGCTCAGCTCATAACCCTTTAAGGCTGTGTGACCTCCAAAGCTCTTGCCTTCCAAGCCAGGCCTGTTGTAGGACAGGTATAAGAATATCTACCATGAACCTCAGAGAAAAGAAAGCTCAGGCCATGGCTTGTGCGGGCAGCAGAAAGAGACCATGTGTCACACTAGACACAACTTGATCATATCAGATCTTAAAGCCTGCCCTACAGTGACACACTTCCTCCAACAAGGCCACACCTCCTAATAGTGCCACTCCATATGGGCCAAGCATTCAAACAAATGAGGTGGTGGTGGTGGTGGTTGGGGGGGTGTCATACCTATTTAAACCACCACAAACACTGTGCCTGATTTATATGGTGCTGGGAAGAAGCCCAGGGCTCCATGCATGTCAGGCAAGTACTTTACCAACCCGAGCTACAGTCCCAGCCCAGGAAAGAGAGAGCAGGTGACAAAGCAGGTGACATTCTGACCAGCCTGCCCATCACTTACTTGCTCAACACTAAGACTGAGGACCGGAAGGAGCAGTGTGTGTATAGATAGGCGAGCTGGGGTGCTATCTCTGTCTCGTGATCCTCTTGGCTCTGCCCTTTCTGTGCAGTCCTGTCTGTAGGCTTGCAGCAAGCAAGTGACACTGATGCCTGTGCCTAAGGCAGAGAAAAGAGCATTTCCTTGCTATCCTTGCTAGGAAGAGAAGGGTCCAGGCCTGAACTCCACGTTAGCAACAGGTTAGGTTAGGTGCTGCAAACGGAATATTCACATTCCCCAACTGTCTTAGGGTTTTACTGCTGTGCACAGACACCATGAACAAGGCAAGTCTTAAAAGGATAACATTTAATTGGGCTGGCTTACAGGTTCAGCGGTTCAGTCCATTATCATCAATTCAGGAACATGGCAGCATCCACGCAGGCATGGTGCAGGAGGAGCTGAGAGTTCTACATCCTCATCTGAAGGCTGCTAGCAGAATACTGGCCTCCAAGAAGCTAGGATAAGGTTCTTAAAGCCCACACCCACAGTGACACACCTCTTCCAACAAGGCCACACCTTTTAATAGTGCCACTCCCTGGGCTGAGCATATACAAACCGTAACACCAACACATTCTAAAGCTGCCCCTCTGTACATGCATGTAGGAGGACCATGTACAGCGAATAGGTGGGTGCTTCCAAACCAGGAAACCCCCTCCCAGGGGACCGGACCTGCCTGCACCTGCAGGTTTGACCTCCTGAACTCCAGAATTGAGAAATGTGTCTGTTGAGTCTGGTGTTTTGTTGCAGCAGCCTAAACTAAGACCTGTCTTCTCCCAAGATAGGAGTTGACTAGCCAGCTGCTCCTTGCAAAAAGGCTCACTGTTGAGTCAGGGCAGGGAGAGTCTGGAGCATCTCACAGTGTGAGGAAGCTGTCAAAAGAAGCCAACCAATCTCACTGTCCAAAAGGAGATCATTTGAGCATCAGAATAAGCGAAGGACTGACGCAGGAGGTTGTGCCTCACACCTGTAACCCTAACAATATTCAGGAGCCTGACCTGTGTTTTACCAGCCTGGTTATAGAGTGAGACATTGTCCTTAAAAAAAAATAAAATAAAATAAAAAATAAAAAAAAAGCTGGGCGGTGGTGGCACACGCCTGTAATCCCAGCACTTGGGAGGCAGAGGCAGGTGGATTTCTGAGTTCGAGGCCAGCCTGGTCTACAGAGTGAGTTCCAGGACACCCAGGGCTATACAGTGAAACCCTGTCTCAAAAAAAAAAAAAAAACCCCAAAAAACAAAAACCACAACAAACAAACAAAAAAGAAATGCCATGAAGAACCCCCAGCCATGTCCACACAGCTTCCCCCAGGTGGTACCCCTCCTGCGTCATCACAGGGCCCTGGGTGCCACTGCTTTTGCTCTTGGGACAGTACATTGGAGTTTTGTTATTCATCTGTCCCTTTGACCAGCCTAAACTGTTGGGCTGACTTTGCTTTCATTTGAGTCAGTCTACGCAGCCCAGGCTGACCAGGAACTCATGATAGCCCAAGTTGGCTTCATTTAATCCTTTGTCTTGGGATGCAGATAGGGATTACAGGCAGAAACCAACATGCCTGGTGCCACCCTGAGTTTCGTGAGGATAGGAATTGCTGTTTCTGGGTTTCTGAAGCCCTGGTGCTGCCTGTGGGGTAAGTACTACAGTGGTGTTTGCTTTTGTTCCCTTTTGGAACGAGGGCTCACTGTGTAACCCCATCACCTGGACCTGGCCATAAAGGCCACGCTGGCCTCAGTTGCTTCTGCTTCTCAGCACTCCAGCTGAAATGCTTCTAAAGGTGTCGGATGCATTGGGACGCAGCAGCGAGCCCTCTTCACCTTAATACTCCAACGTGCAGTGTGGTGGTCCAGGCCTTTAAACCTAGCACTTGTTTTTTAATACACTTTTTTTTTTTTTTTTTGTCAAAGTAGAGATGGTATCTCTGCAGACGGATTTTTGTAACCACAAAGTAACATAACATATAGCATTTCTATCAAGATGCTACAAATCAAGAAAGCAAACACGGGGTTGGAAAGGTGGCTAAGAGCGCGGAATGTTCCTCCAGAGGTCTTGAGTTCAATTCCCAGCAACCATGTGGTAGCTCACAGCCATCTGTAATGGGATCTGACGCTCTCTTCTGGTGTGTCTGAAGACAGCTACAGTGTGCTCATATATATGTAATAAATAAATAATAAATATTTTTTAAAGCAAGCAAACAACACAGAATCGGTCTTGAACTCTCTTTAAAAAAAAAAAATCTTAGTATTGGTGATCACAACTTTAATCTCAGCACTCCAGAAGCAGAGGCAGGAAGGTCCGCCTGATTTACACCATGAGTTCCAGGAGCCAGGTCTACAGAAAGAGGGACATCGCCATTCACCCCACCCTCCACCAAAACAAAAAGTCATAGGCGGTAAGGTGAAACTTATTTTTACAGAAATTCCAAATAGTCGCTATGTAAGTATTGATAGAATACAGCCAGACACAGTGGCGCACACCTGTAATCCCAGAACTTGGGAAATGAAGGCAGAGGATTAGGGTCCAAGACCTGCTTTGCTATACAAGCAAGCAAGATACAGGAGACATCAAAAGCGGAGTAGGACGGGGAGGGGGCAGCATTCCTTAATGCTAACTAGATCCGCAGGGGGAGAAAGGCCCACTGTACAAACCTGTCATCCCAGCTGCCCCAGAGGCTGAAACAGGATTTTGGGCATGGTCATAGGGTCTTCCTGGGGAGGCTACTTAACTCACTAAGCAGAATTTGCCCAAAATGGCTAGAGCCTCCAGAACAAAGAAGAGAAGGCTAAGGGGCTCTGATTTCTCATTTAACCTCTCTGTAGGCTTTTAGTCAGGCAAGTGGTTCACAATTCCCTATTCTCAGTACTTGGAAGGCTGAGACAGGAGGATGGCAGGAGTTTTCACAACTTACTAAAACTGTTGTCTTAGATATTTTTTAAAGGTTGTTGATATAGCTCAGAGGTAGAGAGTTTGCCCAGAGTTCACGCTGCCCTGGGTTCAATCCTCGAAACAAATAAATGAAAAAAACTGTTGATTGTGGCAAATCATCAAAGGTTAGAAACCTTTGGATGAAATGTTGATTAGGGGGTCCTATGAGATGGCTCAGAGGATCATTGCCCCCAAGCCTTTTGACCTGGGTTTAATCTCTGAGGTCTACACAGTGAAAGGAAGAATGAACTTCAGAAAGTCAGAGGTCAATTGTCACCTGACCCTCACAGATACACACTCCAGGGCACAGGTGAAGAGCAACTTTAAAATGTTAAGCTGGGAAGCCAGGCAGCAGTGGCACACACCTTTACTCTTAGCACTCAGGAGGCAGAGGCAGAGGCAGGCGGATCTCTATGAAGTGAGGCCAGCCTGGTCTACAGAGGGAGTTCCAGAACAACCAGGGATAAGGCAGAGAAACCCTGTCTAGAGAACCCCCCAAAAAGGAAGAAACTAAGCTGGGTGTGGTAGTCCATTTCATCCAGCCCAGCACGGCTGAGGCAGAGGCAGGTGGCTCTCTGTGAGTTCGAAGCCAGCCTGATCTACATAGCCAGTTCGCAGTAAAGCAAGGGCTACATAGTGAGATCCTGTGTTTTTAAAAAAGATCTTAAATGTTGATATGAAAGTGGCGATTTGCATGGTGGTGGAGAAACAATCACACGTACACCCAGATGTCCTCCAGGCAGGAACTGCATAAACAAAGTGGCTCGCCTACACGAGGGAACATTTGAATTTCAAGTGAAGACAGCTACAGTGTACTTACAGATAATAGATAAATCTTCAAGAAAAGAAGAACGGGCTGCTGAGAATAACTGCATGGGCAGATTTGGGAGAAGAAGATAAAACATACTCCCTGACTGGTGACAAGGACAGTTAGCATGGGCCGGCATGATGGCTCAGGGGGAAAGGCACTTGCTGTCTGCGCCTGGAAACCCATGTCAAAAAAAAAAAAAAAAAAGCAGGATGCAGAAGCAAGCATCTATACCCTCAGCACTCACTCTTAAATCGAGATGGAGATGGAGATGGAGATAGCAGGTGCAGGCAGGAGAACTGTCCAGAAGCTCTGGAGCCAGCGAGCCTGGAGTACAGTACAGCAGCATAAACACGAGAGGCCTGCCTCAACTGACAGGAGAGACCTGACTCCTGCCTTCCACGTGTGCACGGTGGCACGCGAATACCCCTCCCTCTTTCATATACACGGCACAATGATGATAAAAAGAATCCAGCTCGAGAGCCGTCCCACTAAAGCTGCGTTGTACAGCAGTGTTAGCTACAGGTCGCCTGCTGCACTTGCTCACCTTGGGCAACTGAAGCTTTATTCCTACTATCAACCCCGCCCCCATCTTCAACAACAGTTCTCCTCACTCTGTGTGTTTAATGTGGACCTCTCACATAACTGGAATCTCAGTGTCTGTCCTTCTGTGGCTGACCTATCACCTAGCATAATGTCCTCGAAATTACCTATGCTGGTACCTGTGGCAGGCAGTGTATAATATCCACTCTGCCGATATCCCACGTGCTATGTTTCTTTTTTCTTTTTCTTTTTCTCCCCCCCCCCAGACAAGGTTTCTCTGGGTCCTGGAACTCACTCTGTAGACCAGGCTGGCCTCAAACTCAGAAATCTGCCTGCCTCTGCCTCCCAAGTGCTGGGATTAAAGGCATGTGCCATTACCACCTGGCGTGCTGTGTTTCTTAAGACTTATTTTTATTATCTCCCTCCCCGTGTGTGTGAGCTTGCTAGTTCACCCTTGAACATGTGAGTACAGCCACCTGATGAAACTAGAAGTCTCAGATCCCCTTGGAGGTACGGTTGTGAGCTGCCATGTATGTGTGTGCTGGAAACCAAGTTTGTCATGGTCTTATATAATCGTTGCAGGATATTTGGTCACACTGTGAACCCGGAGATTGTGTTATTTACTGAAAAAAACCTGTGTCTAGGCCGGGTGTGGTGGCGCATGCCTGTAATCCCAGCACTTGGGAGGCAGGGGCAGGCAGATTTCTGAGTTCGAGGCCAGCCTGGTCTACAGAGTGAGTTCCAGGACAGCCAGGACTACACAGAGAAACCCTGTCTCGGGGAAAAAAAACAAAAACCAAAACCTGTGTCTAGTTGTAGTGTGGCTCAGTCCTTAGTCACACCTTTAATTCCTCTGGCTGGAATACAGACCTGCCCTTAGTACACATCTTTAATCCCAAACAACTAAAGCAAAGTTAGTTTGTATAAGGAAGCACTCGTGTTTGAAAAGATGTCTAACTGAGTGATAAACAAAGTGATGAATCAGAGAAAGATTTGACAGAAAAGGTCATGTCCAACTCTCAGGAGACGAGAGATTAAGAAGAGGAAGCTACTTAAGAGGCAGTTGGTTTTATGAGACAGTTGTACAGAGACAGGTTGTAGAGAGAGAACAAACTAGATGCATGTGAAGACAGAATGAGCCAGAGAATGAGGAGTCAGATTAGAGCAGACTGCCAGAGTTAGTTTGAGGCCAAGCAATGCAATTCAGAGAGAAGCCGGATTGAATCAGTCAGCTTGGAGAGGAGTTTGAGCCAGAACAGGTGAGTTGAATCAGTCAGCCAGAGATCAGAAAGAGCTAGAAAGGGTGAGTTTATTCAGCAGTCAGTCTCAGAGGCTGAAAACATTCTAGGCCTAGATTAGATTGTGTGGAGACTAGAAGCTTCCAGGACTAGGGCTAGGTTGTCGGGCGGAGGCAGTAAGCATCAGAGGTGACAACTGCTTCAGAAGAAGATAACGTACTTTTCCATGCCATGAAGAGAAAAGCACTAAGCCCACTCTGCTTGTCACAGTAGGAGAGCAGGGAGTGCCTTAACCACTGAGCCATCGCTCCAGCCCCAGAAGACATGCCATGTTTTTAAACTATGTATCAGCCGGGCGTGGTGGCGCATGCCTGTAATCCCAGCACTTGGGAGGCAGAGGCAGGCGGATTTCTGAGTTCGAGGCCAGCCTGGTCTACAGAGTGAGTTCCAGGACAGCCAGGACCACACAGAGAAACCCTGTCTTGAAAAACCAAAACCAAACCAAACCAAAACAACAACAACAACAAAACTATGGATCCACATCTCTTCTTTATGGCTGCTATGAGTGTGCTTTCTTGGGTGTCATCTCCTGAGTGTAAGGAGCTGCTGTATAATTGCCAGGTTTTGTCACTTTCAGCCAGCAGTGGCAGCACACACCTTTAATCCCAGGACAGGCAGGTGGATGCCTGAATTTGAGGCCAGCCTAATCTACAGAGCAAGTTTCAGGTCAGCTAGGGCTATATAGTGAGACCCTGCCTCAAAGGACAGAACAAAATACAAATCCACTTCATACAGGGGTGGAGAGACAGCTCAGCAGACAAGAGTACTTCCTGCTCTTTCAGAGGACCCGGTTGATTTTGTTTGCTAGCACCCTATGGTGGAGCACAGCAATCTATTAATTCTAGTTCCAGGGATCTGATTCCTTTTTCTAGACTCAGAGTGCACCAGACAGGCACATGGAGCACATACATACATACATGTAGCCAAACACTTACATACATAAAATAAAAAAATAAATATTTAAAAAAAATCATACTCGGGCTGGAGAGATGGCTCATCGGTTAAGAACACTGACTGCATTTCCAGAGGTCCTGAGTTCAGTTCCCAGCAACCACATGGTGGCTCACAACCATCTGTAACGGGATCTGATGCCCTTTTTTTTTTTTTTTTTTTTTTTTGGTGTGTCTGAAGAGAGTGATGGTGTACTCAGATACATAAAATAAATAAACCTTTACAAAGAAATCATACTCAACCGGGCAGTGGTGGCGCACACCTTTAATCCTAGCACTTGGGAGGCAGAGAGAGGTGGATTTCTGAGTTCGAGGTCAGCCTGGTCTACAGAGTGAGTTCCAGGACAGCCAGGTTTGTTTTTTTTTTTTTTTTTTCCCCCAAGACAGGGTTTCTCTGTATAGCCCTGGCTGTCCTGGAACTCACTCTGTAGACCAGGCTGGGCTCAAACTCAGAAATCCGCCTGCTTCTGCCTCCCAAGTGCTGGGATTAAAGGTGTGCACCACCACCGTCCGGCTTATACTTTTTAATAATGCTGCTCTCACCTCCCAGGGGCTTTTGAGGCTCAGCCCCACCAATATTTCTCTCTCCTCTTCTCCTCACCTAGCCTACCCACCACCACCCACCCACCCTTGCTGCAGCCCCACATGCCTTTCTCAGCTTCTGTTTGGAAACTTTGAATCGATCCCTCGTGCCTGGCAAAAGGTCTCTTGTCACACTTTTTTTTTTTTTTCCTGAGTTTGTGACAGTCAGACAAAACTTTTGTGCCTAACTCCTGACTTTAAATACTGCACTAGTATTATTGCCGGATACTGGCACGGATATTGCCGTGTTATTGCCGGATGCACTCCCCCCAACCCCCGCCCGCAGACCAAGATAAAGTTGTTTACATGTTACATCTGGCTGTTCATTGACTCGCCATCTTGGGTCCCCAGGGATTGTTTATCGTGCACCTGTGTGTATCTTGCATATAGCTGCATGTGGCTCTACACAGTCAGTGCCATTTCCGGCAGCTGGTGTCAGTCCTGGCCAGGCTAACTGGTGACTTCAACTGCAGACACAGCTGCGACTCCGGGCACCAGTTCTGACCGAGGCTCTGCTCACCATAAGACAGGTGTCACCTCCGGGTCACGCGACTGCTCCAAAGTTCGCCCAACAACCGGGATTTTCATAACCAAGAAACTCCATTCTACGCTGCACCGCCTGCCTGAGGAACTACATTTCCCAGCAGGTACCAGGGCGTCTATATCTTTTCCCAGTGTGCTCTGAAGTTCGGCAGACGGCTGAGATTAACCCCTTACTGGCTGCTGCTCCAGGTTGAGCCGCAACCAGAGCAGGTATCCAGCTTTGATGGTGGCGATTCGGGTCCTCCGTAGAGCTGAAGATCTAAAGGATTTGGGAGCCCAGGAAAGACAGAGAACCCCAAATTTTGTTGGTGGTGTGTGCTATCCCACACTTCGCAAAGCTAAGAGTAAAGGTTTTCCGTAAACCGAGCCCTTTTTGGTGCCAAGCCCCCAAAAGCGTCTACTTTTAGATAAACCGCCCGTCTTCCCGGCACCTACCTTCGCCTCAGATCCTGCAAGTAGCAAAGCGGGGGCTAGGGGGTAGAGTAGGGGCTGAGGACAAAGAACTAGAGCCCGGTCCTTCCTGGCATCCCCGGGGTCTATGAGAACAGGGCTGTGCACAGATTCCCTTCTCTTAGTTCTGCTTCCTGTTCTGAGAAGAATGCAGCTGGGAGAGAGCCTCTCTGTTCTGGCTGGGTGGCCATGGCAGGCTAGGTCAATCCCCTTGGCCCAACACACATTTGAGTTTCTATCTCCATGGATGCTAGAGAGATGCAGGGCCGGGCCAGATTAAGCTGTGGTGGATGAGTGATCAGAGCTTTGCCTCTGGGGTGCCATCAGGTAGAGGCTAGAACAGATGCTGAGAAACTTTGAACTTTGGGAGCTCCTAAGGCAAGATGTGGATTGGGGAGAAAGAAGGCCTCCTTCAAACTTCCTACTGTGTGGGGTGGAGACAGAAAGGGCAAAGGCCAGGAGATGGGGAGGAACAGGTAGGTTTGTAGGTGGGTAGGGGAGCTTGGAGGACACAAGGTAATAGCTCCAGCAAGGATCTGAACTGTATTCTGAAGCAAAGTGTGGAGGCCATGGGAGGGAAGCATTAGTGAGCAGGAGAGTCACGCTGCCTCCCCCCTCCAGCTGCCTGGTACCCAGTGCCTAGGAGGGGTGACCAGGCCACCATTTCTTTGCCTATCCTATATGGCCCTGTGCCTCTAAGCATCTCTGACTTCCTCTGTAAAAACTCGGCGATAATTCCTACTAAACAAGACATCTTCTGGCACAACCTGCTGTCTTCTTCCTACTACAGGGCCCAGCCGTTCCTCCTTCAGAATGCCAGAGGGCCCGGAGCTGCACCTGGCCAGCCACTTTGTGAATGAGGCATGTAAGGGGCTGGTATTTGGTGGGTGTGTGGAGAAGTCCTCTGTCAGCCGAAACCCGGAGGTGCCCTTTGAGAGCAGCGCCTACCACATTTCAGCTTCAGCCCGAGGCAAGGAGCTGCGCTTGACGCTGAGCCCCCTGCCTGGGTCCCAGCCCCCTCAGAAGCCACTGTCCCTTGTCTTCCGCTTCGGTATGTCGGGATCCTTCCAGCTGGTACCCGCAGAGGCACTGCCGCGCCATGCCCACCTACGTTTTTACACGGCCCCGCCCGCCCCCCGGCTTGCCCTTTGCTTCGTAGACATCCGTCGCTTTGGCCACTGGGACCCCGGGGGTGAATGGCAGCCAGGCCGTGGACCTTGTGTCTTGCTGGAGTATGAACGGTTCAGGTAGGACTGGATATGTGGAGCACCGGACCAATAGGAAGCAAATCCCAGCCCCTCCTAAGCCTCAGTCTCTCATCTGCCGAGATGGTGTCAGGCAGAACTAGGAGAGGGCAGTCCAGAGGGAGGCCAGCCGAAGGTCTGAGGACCCAGAAGCAGCGTTAGTTAGAGCTGCGCCGCAGCCCAGCAGTACACTTTGCTTCCTGGGCCCCCAGGCCATCCAGGAAGGCGGAGGGCTTCCATAGTACCTAAGAAACACGCCTGCACAGTGGGGAGAGGAGGGCCTAGTGACTGAGTTTCTAAGTCAGGTTTTGGTTGGTTGCTTACCTATGTCCTGGGTTTCCTCTGTGACTGGCCCTGTCATCAGAACCTGCCTCTAAAGAGGCAATAGGAGTCTCTACTGTGAGACAGGCCCTGTAGGGGACAGCCATGGGCAAAGCAAACGTGGTCCTTTCGATCGGCAGGTAAGACAGTGTGCCAGGAGACTCTGGCCAAGGGTGGGGACCAGGAGGCATGGCCACTCTGGGCAAGTGACCTTCAAGCTGGGGTTTGGCTGATGGAGACTAAGCCAGCTGTTTAAATCTTGGAGGAAGGGGCTGGTGAGGCCGCTCAGCGGTTAAGAGCACTGACTGCTCTTTCGAAGGTCCCAGAGTTCAAATCCCAGCAACCACATAGTGGCTCACAACCATCCGTAATGAGATCTGATGCCCTCTCTGGTGTGTCTGAAGACAGCTACAGGGTACTTAGATATAACAATAAATAAATCTTTAAAAAAAATCTTGGAGGAAAGCCTTGCTGGCAAGAACTTGAGGGGCACAGGCCTGGGGTGGACCTGGCCCACTCTCATTTTCCTCCCTGGGAAAAGATGCCGTGCCTCTGTGGAGCCCTAGACTTAGTCACATCTCTGGTGTCACAGAAGCAGTTGACTCCTGATTTGCCTACAGCCCTGAGTTATTGTTGCTTGGTCTTTTTTGAGAAGTTGGGGACCATGGGCTGCTTGGCTGCTGGTTCTGTTGAGTCTCTTGATAGACCTCAAAGCTGTTTGCATAGTCCACCAGCTGGGTGCTTTGGGGATCGAGGTCAGAACCACACCGAAGCTTCTCCTTTTTTTTTTTTTTTTTTTTTTTTTTTTTTAATTCTAGAATTCATCACACTCATCCCATCACCTTCTGGTCCTTCATACTTTGAGGGAGTTGAGGGGGCTGAGACTGAACTTCACTGTGTTACAGGATGACTTGGAAGCCGGGGTTACTGTCTCGGCTGTTCCTGTCCCAGTGTTAGGCTTACAGTGTTAGTGGTTCCTGTCCCAGTGTTAGGCTTACAGTGTTAGTGGTTCCTGTCCCAGTGTTAGGCTTACAGTGTTAGTGGTTCCTGTCCCAGTGTTAGGCTTACAGTGTTAGTGGTTCCTGTCCCAGTGTTAGGCTTACAGTGTTTGTGGTTCCTGTCCCAGTGTTAGGCTTACAGTGTTAGTGGTTCCTGTCCCAGTGTTAGGCTTACAGTGTTAGTGGTTCCTGTCCCAGTGTTAGGCTTACAGTGTTAGTGGTTCCTGTCCCAGTGTTAGGCTTACAGAGTTAGTGGTTCCTGTCCCAGTGTTAGGCTTACAGTGTTAGTGGTTCCTGTCCCAGTGTTAGGCTTACAGAGTTAGTGGTTCCTGTCCCAGTGTTAGGCTTACAGTGTTGGTGGTTCCTGTCCCAGTGTTAGGCTTACAGAGTTAGTGGTTCCTGTCCCAGTGTTAGGCTTACAGTGTTGGTGGTTCCTGTCCCAGTGTTAGGCTTACAGTGTTAGTGGTTCCTGTCCCAGTGTTAGGCTTACAGTGTTAGTGGTTCCTGTCCCAGTGTTAGGCTTACAGTGTTAGTGGTTCCTGTCCCAGTGTTAGGCTTACAGTATTAGTGGTTCCTGTCCCAGTGTTAGGCTTACAGTGTTGGTGTTTCCTGTCCCAGTGTTAGGCTTACAGGTGTGCTGCCATGCCTTGGCACATCACACCAGGGCTGTGTGTGTTTGTGTGCACATGTGTGTTCCTGTGTGTTCATGCACGTGTACATGCGTGTGTGCATATGTAGGGTCTTTTAATGTAGCTCTGCCTGGCCCCAAACTCGCCTCTATTCTTGTCTCAGCCTCCCAAGTGTTAGGATTTACAGGTGAGAATCACCATGCCTGGCTGAACAAGTTTCTGATTATTTAAAAATTAACTTAATCCTAGGTTTTTTTTGTTTTGTTTTGTTTTTTCCCATTTAATAAATAGAAAAACCGAGGCTCCAGCTGCCCAAATAGTCTTGAGACCAGAGGGAGTTGGGTGGTTTCTCCTTGCGCTCAGGAACAGACTCTCCAGCCCTCCTTCCCTACCCTGGGATGCGGGATGGGTCTCATGCATCCCACTTATGTCCCTCCAGAGAGAATGTACTTCGAAACCTACCGGACAAAGCCTTTGACCGGCCCATCTGCGAGGCCTTATTGGACCAGAGGTTCTTCAATGGCATTGGCAACTATCTGCGGGCAGAGATCTTGTACCGGTCAGCAGGCAGGCTGTGGGTACAGTGGCTGGGGTGGGACGTGGCTGACCACATCTGCTACTTAGCATGGGCCCTCCCCACCGTTCCAGGCTGAAGATCCCCCCTTTTG
Source organism: Apodemus agrarius (assembly GCA_964023405.1). Lineage (NCBI taxonomy): Eukaryota > Metazoa > Chordata > Mammalia > Rodentia > Muridae > Apodemus > Apodemus agrarius. The sequence goes on along the minus strand of OZ030012.1, from coordinate 60,126,547 downwards.
AGAAGGCCCGCACAGTTCTGGAGGCCCTGCAACAGTGCCGGCCGGTGAGACAGTGCAAGCTCGCGTGTGCTGCCTCCCCTGCTAGAGTGGGAGGCGAGGGTGTGGGTAGAGTCAGGTGTGTCTACCTTAGCTCGCCATGTGTGTGGAGTGGGTGCAAACCACATTAAAGGTCTTGCCAGGCTTAGAGAAGTCCGTTGCCTTCAGTGTGAGGCGGGGTGAGTACCCTGTGTCGACACCTCGTTTCTGCCCATACTCCCTTCAGAGCCCAGAGCTGACCCTGAGCCAGAAGATCAAGGCCAAACTTCAGAACCCAGATCTGCTGGAACTGTGTCACTTGGTGCCCAAGGAAGTGGTCCAGCTGGGTGAGGCCTGGGGAGGTCAAGATGGCCGATGGCCTCTACTTTAGCCTCTGTGAGATGCTGGACAGCTGTCCTGGCTCAAGGGATGGGAGTTTGTTCAACAGACTAGGTCTCTTGGCAAGCTTCCACTTTCTGCCAGCTCCCATGCAGCAGGCGGGGCAAAGATTCACCCTTGCTGATGGAGAGGTCAGGACCCAGAAGGGGAGGACACAGGCCTAGTCACAGTGAGAGGAGACAGTATGAGTATGGCCTGACTTGGTCTGTCAGTTTCTTTCGCTGAGGCCTGAATCAGGTTGAATCATACTCTCTGTTCTTCCCACCCTGCAAGACCCTCTCACCTCTGACCAGTTTCTCTGTCCCTCAGGGGGCAAAGGCTACGGGCCAGAGCGTGGAGAGGAGGATTTCGCTGCCTTTCGAGCCTGGCTTCGGTGCTATGGCGTGCCAGGCATGAGTTCCCTGCGAGACCGGCACGGCCGTACCATCTGGTTCCAGGTTCGAGCCCTAAACACATATTGGCAAATGGAGACCCCAGGGAAGCAGGTGGGGTAGAAGCTAGAGGTCTGAGTCACGCAGAGATGAGTAAGGATATGGCCTTGCCACTGCAGTGAAAACTTACCCTTCACCAGACCAGGTTGACTCCAGAGTTGTCTCCATTCCATTTTAGGGTGATCCTGGACCCTTGGCACCCAAAGGTAAGTAGTTCATAGTGTAAGAGATAAAGAGACCAAAAGAAAAAAAAAAGCCCATGGCCTTGGGTACCCTCCCCCCTCCCTCTCCAACCTTGGAATGCCCAGCAGCCCAGCAGCAAGAGTCTAGAGAGGGGCTGAAGCCCCAGAGCTCTCTAGCTCCAGTAGAACATTCTACAGGGGGCAGATCCCGAAAAAAGAAGACACAGGAAACGCATCTGGGGACCGAGGACAGAAAAGAGGTATGCCTGCCAGTCCTGCCCTGCCCTGCTCAGCTCAGCTCCCTTCTCAGACCAGGCTCCTGCCCAGCTGTCTCCTTCTGTCATGAGAGGGTTGGGGCCTAGCTGGGGATGTCAGGGTCAGTCCTAACGAACACGTGAACTGCCAGGAAGAAAACACAGTGAGGGCCATCTTTCTCTCTCCAGGACCTTCCACTTTCAAGCAAGTCCATTTCCAGGAGGCAGAGGGCCAGGAAGCACCCTCCTAAGAGTATAGCTCAACAGTCTGAAGGAGCCAGCCTCCAACAACACCAGGAAACCCCTACTGCCCCCAAGAGAGGAAAGAGAGGGGGGCGACAGGCGAGCACAGGTGAGCTGGGAAGAGGGATTCCCACCCCTGCCCCCGGGAGTGGCTCTCCAGGGAGGATGGAGGTAACGCAGGGTCAACAGGGAGAGGGCACACAGTCACTGCCTCACCTGCTCTCCTCACAGGCCGCCGCCGCAGACCCCCAAAGAGTAAGCCTGACACCCAACCCAAGGAGGCTGGAGAGAGTTCAGCCTCATAGATGGAGGTTTCTTTCTCTGACGCCTTGCTGTGGATCTAGGGCATGTCTGAATCCCTAAAAGCAGTATTTGTGGGGCTGCATGCCCTAGGGCCTGTGACTTTCCTGCACAGCTGTTCTTTGAAGCGGGGCCTCACATGTCCTATCCTTGAACCCACATGGACCTGAAGATGACACTGAGCTCGCGGCTCATCTTCCTGCGTCATTTCCATGGCTGCTGGGATTGCAGGTGTGAGCCGAGCCACCACACTCCGCTGACTGATTGGTTTATTTTTTCAAGACAAGGGTTTTCTCTGTGTGGCCCTGGCAGTCCTGGAACTCATGCTGTAGACCAGGCTGGCCTCGAACTCAGAGGTCTGTCTGCCTCTGCCTCTGCCTCCCAGAGTGCTGGAAATGTATACCATCTTCAACAATTCTTTTTAAATCCCAAGTGGAAACCATTATCAAACTAATAAATTTGAACTTCTTGGTACTTCTTGGGCCGGCTACATATATAAGGTTTGAGAAAGCCAGGTTGGAAAGGCAGGCTGCATGGCTCCACCTGTTTATATATTTAGTTCCTTACCTCTCCTCCCCCACAGACACTCAAGGCCATGAGGATCAGAGGCCACGCTGCCTCTGGAGGGCCAGCCTTCTGCAGACCCGGATTCATCAGGGCCTAAGGTTGGCTGTTCTCCCAGCTTAGCGCTTGTCCACAGCTTCCCTCCCAGTTGAGGGTGGAGGGGTGAGAAGATATGGGGGTTAGGGTGGCAGGCTCCAGGCCTCCTGTCCAGCTGTAATCCCTCTGCTGACAGAAGCAACTTTTTATCTCAAAGTCCCTTGGCTTGTGGTCACCTGAGGTCTCCAGTATCTGAGATGGAGGCCACAGGCCAGACCCTGTGCACATGGGTAACCTCAGGTCTTGCCCCTGGAAACTCCCTCCTTACAGCCCACGCAGAGCAGCCTTGTGAGCAATAGCAAGGCGCGACTGCAGGGCTGCTAATCTAAGCATTTATTGCACAAGATGCTGCGGGCTGGGGAGGTGGAAACGAGGAGCTTCCAAAGCTTTCCACAGTCAAGACTCAGTTTAGTGGAGGCTGAAGCACAAGCAGCAGGGATCTCACTTGAAAGGGGGAAAAGGTGAGCTTCAGACGGTTGTCCTGCAGGGACAGGTGACCAGTGGGGTCTCGCTGCTCCAGGAGGTCACAACTAGATGGAGAACAGGAGAGGCCATAAGGACCGGCAAGGGCGGGACTCCCACCTCTACCTCTCCCGTGCCTCCACTCACAGGGCGGCCTCCTGGACAGGCAGCGAAGTGTGCAGCCAGCAGTCCACATGGCTTCCATGAGCCTCGTACAGTCTTAGAACCAGTGTGCGGTGCTGACGGCTCTTCTCCGCCTAGCAGAGGAAGGCAGGACGGTAGCAGAGCCAAGAACTTGTGCCTCCCACGAACCTCCCCAGCCTAGTCTGCCTTGCCTGCTTGATGGTCTCCAAGACCACTGCTGGTGAAGATAGAGAGAAGGCGCTCCAGGTGGTGTCGGGGGCGGGGCCTGGAGCTGGCAGGGCCAGCAGGGGAAAGTTGAGGCTGTAGGCGGCCTGGATAACACCCGCTTCTTGGAAGGAACCTGGGGATGACCAGAAAGAAACACATGTGGATGGTGGGAGCTCCCCACGGTGCCTCTGGAGGAGATATGGGGCTGGGCTGCCTCCACTTACCCCGATGCTCTGCTTTACCCCTTACCTCAGGAAAGGGCACAGAGGTGTCAAGAGCCCCAGAAGGGCCCTGCTACCCTGGTACATACCCTTGTGCGGCATCAAAGCATAAGTGAATTCATGGCGCCCCATGTCAGCAGTAACATCTGGAGCCTTGGGTGCACGCAACCTGGAGTGGGGGTGGGGGTGGAGAGGGCTGGGGTTCCAGCACAGGAAGCTCCCCCAAACCCAAGGCAGCCCTGAGCCTAGGGGGCACTGCACTCACAGGGAGAGGCTGAGGACGTTGCCTCGTACTGACGCTCCGTACTTGCAGTTGTTGAGCAGGGCCAGCCCGAAGTCACACTCGGACAGATCTAGCCATCGGTGAGCCCACACCTGAGGGGCAGAGCCAAGGTCTGTGGGTGGCTCATCTCAGAGCCCCTTTCAGTTGGCTGCATCCTGGCTGCTACCCTAGGAAACTTGGGACATGCCATCCCACCTGTCTGCCTGTTCCTCATCTGTGAAAGGGCAGCAGTGGCCACATTCCCAAACCAAAGGGAAGCAGGGAGCAAATGCCTGGCCCGTGTCAGAAAGCACAGGTGTCAGTCATTGGTTCTCTCTTGTCCTCAACCCACAAACAGTCTCTCCTCAGACAGGGGTGAGTCCAAGCCCCACCCAGTCCCCATGTCAGACCTCATAGCGAGCCCAGTCCCAAGACGTGTTGTTGTGGGTCGGCCTCTGAAGGTGCCCAAACTGGATCTCATAGGTAGCCTGGGGGCTCCGTATCCGAGCAGGGAACTCCACCTTCAGGAACTTGTGGGCCTCGTGCCAGTGCACCTGAAGTGAAGTGGAGGGTGGGGACAGGAGAAGGGCCTTAGGCCTCCTCACCAGCCAGACCTGGGCAAGATGGCCACTACCCTCCCATTTCTACCTCAGTGTGGAAGCGGACATAGGGGCAACCGACATCCAGCACGACCTCCTGGCTGAGCCGGCTGTTGGGGCTGATCTGTAGCAGGAACCAGGCACTGCCCCGAAGGCCGCCTTCAGTGCCTACTGCCAGCGTCCCTGCCTGGCCCAGCACAGGCTTCCTGTGGGATGAAGGCGGGAGGCACTAAGCCAGAGAAGCGTGTACACAGCCCCCCACCCCCCCAGGACCTGCCCAGGAAGTACCGCGTCTCTAGGTGGTAGTCCATGACGTCCCATGCATCCCAGTACAGTGGCACATCATCGAACAGCACAAACTGGTTCCCCACGGCTCCCTCAGCAAGGGCTTCCCTGGAGGGACACAGGGGTTGGAGGTATCTCCAGCTATGCTTGGTGGTGACAGGGTACACAGGGCCAGGGGTCAGGGAACTGCTAGCCCAGCCTCCCCCGCCCCACGTGTAGATCGCAGCCTAGAGGTGCTTGTAGACTACTCCCTGTAGCGGCCAGGGAACAGAGGGAAGATGGTACAGTTTGGGGTGAACTGGCCAGGCATGGGATGAAGGAGGTGAAGGGTCAGCACCTGCCGGAAGCCACCAGGACCAGGGAAGTAATACAGCCGGTTGGATCCAGTCTCACGCGGATGATGCCATTGTCCAGAATCACAGAACCGTCAGTCTTGGAGGGGAGGGTACTTGAGCTGAGTAGTGTTCCCTACCCCAGCCCAACCCTCCTAAAGCAGTGCACTGCCCTAGCCCCTTGCTCCAGACCAAGGAGAATCCCAGACTGGGCCCCACCCCACTGGGAGCTGCTGGGACTTACCTCCTGCATCACAAACACAGGCTGCTGGGGTAGGAGGGGCTGCGGTGAAGTAGGGGTGGGAGCAGGAGCATAGCCAATACTGGGCACTGTCACCAGGGCTGGGGACAAGGCCTGAGCATCAGTGTAGCCTCTCTGACGGTCTAGACACCTTGCTCAGGTTAAGGATAGGTCGAATGGGATAGTACACAGATACTTCTCTCCAGATTGGGGTACCCCAAGATAAAGATCCCTGGGGGGATATCCTTGCCATGCTGTCTAGCCTTAGTCTCTCCTGCTGCAGGGCTGGCTTTCCCCTTCAGCTCATACCTAGGCTGTGAGCGCCACAAGGCTTGGGCAGCGCCAACACTTCAGTGCGCTTCCAGGGCAGCGTGTTGATAATGAGGAGGCTCTCGGGACCGGGCTCCCCCGCACACAAGGCTGCGGCTGCAGCGCCGAGCAGTGTGTTGCTGTGAGAACGGATGTCTGAAGAGAGAAGGGTTTGGCTGTGGGTGAGCAGTGGGTCCCGCTTGGGCCTGAGAGCAGAGGGGCTGGAACGAAGGTCGGCCTCACCTTCGTAGTAGTTCAAGGCCTCTTCTGCCACCAGCTGAATGCAGCTTCCAGTCACTACATCATGGAACTGGTTGAGGAGGAGGAGCCTACGGGGACCAAAGGCAGAGCCAGGGAGGCTGGGAGAGGCAGGCTATGGCAGGGCGAGAGGCCAGGCGAACACAGGAAGGCTGCCCGACTGACCTCCAGAGGTGCTGCAGCTGAGCTGCCGGGTACAGGAACTGGGCGCTTCGGGCCAGGGCCAGGCTGCTGAGCACCTCCACATCATGAAGGATCTGCTCACATTCCCGGTTCCCCTTCTTGAGCTGTGCCCAGGGAGGGAGGATCAGCTTAAACTCGAGGAGACAAGCTCTCTCTTGCTCAGAACCCTTGACAGCCTCCCAAGGCCTCCTGGACATGGTCTCTCACAGGGAATTTACCTCAAGTGACCTCCCGCCCAAACCCTCCTCCTCGGGAAAGGCTGTCCCGCCGGCTGCCTGTGTTTGGGATTAATCCAGTTCTGGTGCCTCTTTTCAGAGCCTCTACTTGGGGAAGGAGCCCACTGAGCTCTAGCCCCTCCCTGCCCTCCCCCAGCCCTGTGCACATCAAGGCCCTGACCTGGGCGTGAGTAGTGTAGGTGCCATTGTGCAGTTCCAGGAAGAGTTCCCCAACCCACGTGCACAGCTGTCCTGAGTCTCTCTCCAGTGCTGTGAAGAGCTGTCCAGGAGAAGACAGCTGCACCCTGAGGAAGACCACAAGCCTGGGCTCCCAGTTGGGGGTCCTGTAGCCCTTTGTCTACAGTGCAAACCAGAGGCCCCAATGAGGAAGTCACTCCCTAAGCAGTTCGGTCAATACAGAGCTGCACTCTATTGGCCTCAAGTCCCTTTCTACGTCAGAATTTCCCTGCACGGTATCCCTGAGGTTAAGGAAGTTTGGAAGATTGATGGGTCAGGATTTGAGGAGTCACGTCATCATATATAAACAAAGGGCAGGCTCAAGGCAAGGGCTCGAGGGCGGAGCTCCATCAAAGTGGCTTGAGAGCCAGGGGCTGATGTTGGCGGGGGCCTGACCTGGGCAGCCCATCAGTGTTCCCCAGCCGCTTCAGTCGGTCCAACATGGTCTGTGTGGGGCCACCTCCCCCATCCCCAAAGCCGAAGAGGAAGCCACTGTGGTTGGTCCGCCCCTTGTCCCGGTTATTGGTCACAGTCTTCAGCACCTAGATGGGTAGGGAGGGACAGGTCAGTCTAGGACAAGACAGCCAGCCCTCTGAAAGCCCTGGCATTCCGTGTCCCCTCACCTCCTCCACGCTGCCCTGCATTCCGTATGAGTCTCCAGGTGGGAAGTGCACCAGCACTCGGGAGCCGTCCAGCCCCTCCCAGAAGAAGGTGTGGTGCTGCCGGCAGAGACAGGCAGGGCAGAGGCTAAAGTCAGGCCCGAGGCAGTGTTGGCCATCCGCATCTATATTAGCTGTGATCCAGGCAGAGGCCTGCCACAGTCTGGATAGGGTTCTGGTGGTCTTTCCAGGCCCCCTTAAGTGCCTGGGAAGGGTGAGGGGGCCCAGCAGGGTCCAGACCCTGCAACCCTGACCCCTGGGGGGTGCTTACTGGGAAGGAGTTGACCAAGTTCCAGCTCAGCTTCTGTGTCAGGAAGCGTTTGATGCCACAGCCTTGCATGATCTGGGGGAGCTGTGCTGAGTAGCCAAACGTATCTGGCAGCCAGAACTGCGGGGATAAGGCTCTCAGCTCTCAGCGGAGCTGCCTCCGCCTCGGCCTTCTGTAAGCCAAGTCCCAGTGGCCCCCGTGGATAGCCTGGTGTGCCAGCTCCCAGACTACCTCAGAGCACATCTTCCCAAACTCTTGCAGAAAGAAGTTCTGGCCCTGTAGGAACTGCCTCACCATGGCCTCTCCACTGGGAAGGTTCCCATCCTATCAGGGCGGGACAGCAAGACAGTTGGAGTTAGCATCAGACTAGACCCAGGTAGGACCCTGGGCCCAAGCCACCCTGCTGTGAAGGTGCGATGGGTGCTCTTACAGAGTTATAACCCCAGGAAGAGTCCAACTCGCTCATTTCAGGTCCAATTGACTAGCTGCTAGAGGACAGTGCTAGGAACAGGCACTTACCATTTCTACCCAGGTGCCCCCCACAGGCACAAACTGTCCTCGGCAGGCGAACTCCTGCAGCCGGGCATGCAGACCAGGGTACTGGTTCTTGACCCACTCGAGCTGTTGTGCCTGTGGGGAAGATGGGGGGGGGGAGCTGGGCCAGGAGTAGAAAGGACACTCCTCACGGCCAAGCATCCGGTGGCCCTGAGGGAGGCTGAAGGTAAGGAACACTCTTGGCCTTTGAGGCCCCCGTTTCGGGCCCGTGTGCTCCACACAGCTGCCCTCTGACCTGAGAGCAGGCGAAGATGAACTCTGTGTTCTGCTCCATGAGCTTCACTGCTGTCGACCAGCTCCGCGCACATTTCCTCACGGTCTCCTTGAAGGGCCAAAGCCAGGCTGGGGGTCGGGGCAGAGTGGAGAGACAACAAGGTTCCTGCTCTTTATAGATCGCCAGCCCTCCCCTGCACCCTGACCCTGACAAACCCTGCCTAAGGCTCCAGAGGATCAGCCCAGCCGTCTTCCTGTCTATGTCTACCCTGCACACCTGTGTGGTACCCCTCTTGTGCTGTTACTTCATGTTCCCCTGCATGGTAGGAGGGGTGGGCTGGGCAGGAAGGACTGAGAGCAACTGCCAGGACACGGGTACCAGGTCCTAGACGAGTCTTACTCGGATTCCCCAGAGGCAGAGGTGCTAGGATGAGGCATAGCAAGGGTTATCCCTGTAAGCTGTATGGCCTCCAGCTGTCCCTGCCTCTAGGCCTCAGGCCCAATGTTGTCAGCCCTTGTTCCATGCTCAGAAACCTTAGCTGCATCTGAATCAGCACAGCAAGGGGCTTGTTAAAAACACGCATTTCGGGGTGTAGTTGCTCACATCTGTAACCCAGCATTCAGGAAGCTGAACTAGAGGACCGCTATCAGTTCAAAACCTACCAGTGCGCCAGGCGGTGGTGGCGCACGCCTGTAATCCCAGCACTCTGGGAGGCAGAGGCAGGTGGATTTCTGAGTTCGAGGTCAGCCTGGTCTACAGAGTGAGTTCCAGTACAGCCATGGCTATACAGAGAAACCCTGTCTCGAAAAAACCAAATCCAAAAATACAAAAAAAAAAAAAAAAAAAAAAAAAAACCAACCAACAAACAAACCAAAACCTACCAGTGCTGCATAGCAAAGACCTGGACTTAAACACAGTAACAATGAGCAAACAAAAAACCCCAAAACTCTCAAGGATACTACAAACTCAGGTTCAAAGCTGAACACCTGAGCTGGCCCCTGTGCTTGGGGGTCCCTGGATCAACTCCCTCAGCTAGTCATTGTCACTTAAATCCAATGTCACTTTGCTAGGAAAACCCGAACTCCCTAACCCAGCTGGGTTAAACACCTCTTCTGGCCCCAGGTCTCACACTACACCTGGCCACTCTGTGGTCATCAGTCTCCACAATGCTACTATCTAGTGTCTGCTACGGGGCCTCATGAACTATCAGTTTTTGTTGGAAGAATAAGGAAGCCACGGCCAATGGAACCCATGATCCAATATCCCTGATTCATTTTACACAAGAGGAAAAACAAGGTCCAAGAAGGTCAAAGGTTACCAAGAATCATACTGCAGTTTTCAGCCACAACCAAGGCTTTAAGGGCACCTGGCACCCTAACAGTGGTGCCTTACCTGTATCAATGTGACAGTGCCCCGTGGCATGGATGGTGTGCTGGCTTTCACCTCCATGTTGGCCAAAGAACTTGGAGGCCAGGGCTTTGGCTGCTGGGTAAGTCTCAGGCTGAGCAGGGTCACATATGTTCACCATCTGGTTGGCTGTGTACAGGGCCTGGAAGCTGCGCTGGTTGTCCTCCCCAAGGCCCTGCATCAGGGTTCTGTACTTTAAAAGACTCCTCAAGCACTACTGTAGAATGAGGCTTCAGCTGGTCTCTCAAGGGTTCTCAGCAAAGTTCCCCACTTCTAACCCTTTACTCCTGCTGGTGTCCCAACTCAATTCCATCCCTGTTTACAAAGGAAAACTACTCCAACTCCAGAATCCCAGAGTTCCAGTGATCTGACCCAAGAAACAATGTGCCTGGAGCAGGGATCTGGATGGGGGTGAAGCTCCAGTACCTTGGCCACACCCAGCAACAGCTCCAGGTCCACCAGGAGATTGTGGACGTCCCGGTGGAACACAGCCAGCTTAGCCTGGCTCAGCTGGAACATCTTCTCCGGGTCAGGGGCTGCGATCATGCTTCCCTTCCCGGCTCCCAGAAGCCCATTGCAGGCTACTTCCACATAGAGAGTCAAGCTATAAATACAGAGACGTAGTCTCAGGCCAGTGAACTGGCAAAAGATGCTGGGAGCTTGACAAGAGTACAAGTAGGAGGCACTCAGCTGACCTCCCCACCCCCACTTATTCCCAGGATCCACTTCCCAGAGGAACCCATGGGATGTCAGGTGCATGTGTGGGCGGATCATGGTAGTTCAAACCCATGTCATGCTGAGGAGTGTTCTGCTATGGCTAAGTCTGGATTCCTATGAGCTATACTGCTGTTTTCAAAACTGTACAAAGTGCTCTTGGTCTTAAAGCCCTTGCTGCATAGCAAACATGTCTGCCTCTTCCAAGGCTGACTTTCAGTCCCAAGCTCCGCTAGCTAGCATAGTACACCAGTTCCTGGAGGCAGCGCCTGGGCAGCAGGTTCCTCTGCCGGAGCTAAACTCAGCATCGCCAGGGAAGCCTTTCTGACTCCAGCTCTCCTAGTCTGGCAACAGAGTCCTCAGTATGTTCTTCCAGAATTGTCAGCAATTTCATAATTTTATGAATATTTCTGTCTGTCCTTCAAGGCCACCTTACCATATTCCCAGTGTGTGGAGGAATCTGAAACAATGTACAGTTAACACTGGGCAGTGGTGGTAGAGGCCTTTTTAATCCTAACACTTGGGAGGCAGGACAGAGGCAGATGGATCTATGAGTTTGAGGCTCTGGTCTACAGAGCAGCTTCCAGGACATTGAGGGCTACACAGAGAGACCTTGTCTCAAAAAAACCCAAACAAAACAAAACAAAGAAAACAAACAAAAATGTACAGTTAAATATAAAATGCAATAACCATGCATGGTATCACCCAACTTTAATCCCAGCACTTGGGAGGAAGAAAGCAAGTAGATCTATGTGAGTTCAAGGCCAGTCTGGTCTACATAGTGAGTTCTAGGACAGCCAGGGCTATAGAATGGGACCCTGTTTCAAACACAACAAAAAACAACAAATAATAACAACAAACATCCAAACCTAGTATCTTAGCTTTTCATGGTATAGCATAGATGCTCCCTCAATATGAAATAATGGAATGTAAAAGGTAGGATGTAAAATATCAGGGAAATAATTTTCATTTAGTAAAAGGAGCTTCTGCTGAAAGAAATCTTGAGACTATGAAGTCGGAGATGATAAGAATGATCATCCCTGGTAGAAGGATAATAGGAGGAATTCATTTCTCCGTGTTCTTTTATATTTACCATGAGAAATGAAATAGTAAGGTTTAATTTATGTGTACATGTCCGTGTGAGTGGGTGCTCACCTCCGAGGGTCTCCTGCTCGCAGCCTCTCGCTTAGGACATAACTGGTCTTTTCACCCTCTTTGGTCAAACCCTGGTAGAGAAAAGAGAAGACATGGCTTGAGGCCTTTAGAACATTCAAAGGACGAGTTAAGCCAGTGGGGACCAGGCTCTGCCATCCAGTTGCCCAGCCCTGAGTCCTCTATACCAGGAAAGGCTAGGATAACGTAATCAGGGAACCTTGGTAGCAAGTGCTCCGCCCACCGGTGCCCAGCACACAGTTTATGTTTGCTAGCAGTGGCCAAGGGGCTCTGGCCAGCCGGAGCTGGGCAAGCATGGCTTGACAGACCCTGCCCTTCTTCCCACTTCCCTCTGCCTTGTAGGACTGTCAGGTCACATCCCTGAAGCTGGCCACCAAGGTCTATTCCCTTATCTGGCATTCCTCCTGCTGAGGCTGACCACCTCATCCCAACACAGGCTTTCTCCTTGTAGTTTTATAAACTGCCATTTTCTTAGTCCTTTGTCCTCTGGGACAAATACCTCTTTCCCTTCTCCCTTCTCCCCTGTCCTCTGTCTCCTGTCTTTGTCTCATTCCCTACCCTTTGTCCCTTGGAGACAAATCAATTTCAGTTGTGCTAAGAACTTGGTTTTAGGGTGTCTTGGGCCAACTTCAAGATCCCTACAGATGGTCTTATGGGAAGGACCCTGGGCAGGGGTTAGGAAGCCAGGTGGCTTCTTCCTTCCTTCCTTCCTTCCTTCCTTCCTTCCTTCCTTTCCTTCCTTTTCTTTTTTTTCCTTTCAGATTTATTTATTTAATGTATATATGAGTACACTATATGCTATCTTTAGACACACAAGAAGAGAGCATCAGATCCCATTACAGATGGTTGTGAGCCAACATGTGGGTGCTGGGAATTGAACTCAGGACCTCTGGAAGAGCAGCTAGTGCTCTTCACCACCAAGCCCTCTCCAGCCACCTCTGGTGGCCTTTCTACCCATGGACTATGTAAAAGGAAATCCTATGGAATGAGTCAGATCTATTGATACAGGTCTATAATTCTAGCTACTTTGGGAGGTCCATGGTGGAGGATAACAAGATCAAGGCTGTTAGCAGGGATAACTCAGTAAGACCCTTTCTCAGAGTAAACAGGAAGTGTGGGATGGATTAGCTGGGGGGGGGGGAAGGAGACATCTGTCTAGACTTTGTGGAGGTTCTGGGTTATATTAATTAAAAAAGAAGTTCAAGGAATTTGAGATAGAATATCCTCAGTGTTGAGTTAGGTGGGTGCCAAGGGACATAGATATTTAGCCAGCGCAGAGAGGAAGGTTGACTAGGCCTCTGACTTCTTTTAGGACAATTCTCACCCCAGATACTGGACTTTGAAATGGAAGCAGTATGGACCATCGAAGAAATTTCCACCTTAGTTTTTTTATTCTATAAATAGACAAAGTTCTATCACATAGGATTACAAAGATTAAACCTGGTATGACATTTAACATTTAATATCTGGGGAATGTGATGTGCAGTTAAAAAGAAATTCATTATTCATGGGAAGTTAACACCTTTCTTTATATTATTCTAGAATTATTTGAAGTTTCCCCCAATACATATGCACTATACACAATAAAATTAGTTTATGAAAATTGGGGATTTGTAACACTGGTGTCCAAATGGCAATTCCCTCAGTTCTGAAATCATGAAACCACTCTGGAAACCCAATCATTCAGCTGTGGCTTCTCCAAAAACCAGGCTAATCTGTGGCTGTATCTGGGTCTAGAGGAGGACACCTCACCTGGACAGGTTCCCCATCACGCCAGACAAGGCTTTCTCCATCGCTTTCCCAGCAAAGATGAACTTCCTGGCCCACCCAAACTTCAGGGATGACCAGTTCTACCCGAAACCAGCAGGTCCACCATCTGTAAGAGAGCCGTTTGGATGGGCCTAGGAGTGGAAACCCTCTACTGACAATAGTTCCTTGAATTAAATGTCAGCATGGTCTTAAGATTTTCTCCATGCATGTGCAGCATCAGAGAAATGGGTGAAGAATAAAGGGAAAGGGGGAGGGGGAGAGGGAGCAGGGATGAAAATACTCAGGTGAAGACACCGAAGGATAAAGAAGATTCTCTCTGCAGAGAGCCACTCTCTGCTATATAGCAGACTAGGGTCAGAGACAATGAATGGCCTTTGGTCGTGGGGCGGAGCTTCGCCAAACTGGGCGTTACCCACGTGGGTCCGAAGCTGTCGCCGACTTGCGCAGGGCTGAAGTTCTGCTGCACCGCCTTCTCATAGGGAAGCCTCTCCGGCGTCAGGAAGCTGGAGAGTGTCACCGGGCAGCTGTCCCCGAAGAGCCTGGGCAGGAGCAGCTGATGGGCATATGTTCGAAGCCGCCCGCCCCTGCTCCACCCGTGAGAACGCTCTCTCTTGGCCTATCGCGGTGAAGACTGCCTGACAGCTCAGCAGCACAGACCAACCTCTACCGTTTGCTCCCCAGCCCCTTGTCCAGTCTGTGGCGGGAACTTTGTTCCGCGGCCCGGGTGGCCACAGACTGGGTTTCCCTCCGGAAGGGAAGGGAAGAGCGCGCGGATGTGGTCTGCGGGCTTCGCAGGCCAAGGGCCACACCTGCCGCGAAGGTTGCAGTCGGTGAAGTAGATCGGGGACACGAACTTCTCCACCCGCTCGAAAGTGGTGCGCCAGTGCTTCAAGAACGGCGCTGCCGCCATGGCGATGCCCCTTCCCTCCCCGGAAGATCCTTGGTGCTGCCGGCTCGTTGCACCGCTTGGAACCAAAGGTTCCGCAGCCACCCAGCTTAGCGACCCGAGCAGCTTTTCTTGGGACACCACGGCTCCCCCCCCCCCCCCAAAAGGCTGGTCCAGTGAAACCCGGAAGCTGCGCCTTCGCAGTTCTCATCTCGTCCTAGCTGACAGACAGCTGGGTAAATTATTTTTAAATACAATGGTAAGTTTGAGCTAGTGATGTGGTTCAGTAAGGAGAGTGCTAGCCTAAGATGCACAAAGCCCTAGCTCGCAGAAGAGGAAGTGTAAATTGAAGTAATCTGCGGCAACGTAGCGACTTTGAGTACAGCCTAGGCTACTTGGCATTCTGAAGGAAAGACTAGGGATATGGAAGGAGCCCCTGGAAGGGCATGAAAAGGTTAACTTTTCTATTCTCTTCACTTACGCAAGCATTGGTAACTGTATAATATGAAAAGCGCAAGGCTACCTCGGGTGTTTTCAGAAATATAGAAAAGGGGCTTTGCACCCCAGTAACCTCCATTATACACATTACATGCATCACCGTTGCCCATTACCCAAATATCAGGAATTCTGACCTGACACAGCAGGTCAACAAATGCAAGAAACTCAAATGCCAAGAGCCAACCCTCCAGCTTTAACATTTGAAGGACTCTGGGAGAAAAAAAAGAGGACTCTAATTAGCCTACTTTAATGGAAATAACCAGGTTTACATTCCAAATGCTGGTTACCCAGAAAAAAATGATCAAGAAATATGCAATGTCAATTAAAATAACTTGTGAAAACTTGAGCTAAGTCGCTTGTTTTATTGGTCACAATAAATAAAATAGGTCACTTTTTCTTCTGAAAGGGCCCTGAAATCCTATCCTGATCTGCCAGGTGTTGTACATAGTACATAAGTAGCAACTTCCCAGGCTGCTGCTGGTCAGACCCATGTTCCCCATCCTTCTAGGCTGCAGTCTTGAGGAAATAGAGGGGAAGAGATGAACCACAGCTGAGGAAGCTACTCTCTTGCTGGCCTGCTGCCTCAGTCACCGTCCTAAAGTCCTTTGCCACTAGGCTTTTGATTACCTTCAAGTTTTCTTGTCCTATGACAGAAACACCCTAAAAGCAGGATATGATGACACACACCTGTATTCCCAGCATTTGGAAGTCTGAGGCAAGATTCCCAAGTTTTGAAGCAGCGTGGGCTACAGTGTGACCCTTTGTCAAATAAGAGGTTCACTTTGTATTTTGAAAATCTAGAAGTCAAATTATTTTTCTTTATGGTGGTTTTGGGGATAAACATTGTTTAAACAAACATTGTTACAATTTATTTGGTTGGAGGTGGGGCATGTGGGGCCTGGGACTCTAACTCCGGTCTTCAGGTTGGTGGCAAGAACCTTACCCAGGTGAGCCATTTCACTGACCCCAGGACTGCGGATTTTTAAGTGGAAGATAACATACCTGGTTATAATTGCTTAGCTGATGGTTGCCCAGTTCTATGGTGGCTAGTCTGCAGGCCAACCACATTTGAAGACCGCCCTCCCTCAATGTTATGGTTCACATTTCAATGTGTGTAACTTTTACGAAGTGGAGTCTAGTGAGATGGTCCAGGGTAATAATAGCAGTCAAGCCCAACAACCCAAGTTCAATTCGTAGAACTGAATCCAAGCTATACTGACTTTCACACTTGCACTTTGGTGCATATGTACATACATACAAATAAATGTAAAAATATTTTCTTTATTTTTTGAGACAAGGTCTCTTTGTAGCTCTCCTAGAGTTAGTTATGTAGACCAGGGAAACTCTGAACTCGCAGAGATGTTTCTTCTTAGTGCTGACATTAAAGGCCCACACCACTACAATTTTAAAAGCATTTGCTGCTCTATTGCTAAGCAATGTAAAATTCATTCCCTTCCAATTTCTACAAATATACCTGACACTTTGGCTTGGTACCTTGAATTGTTACGCTTTGCGCAGTGGCAGTACCGTAGCCAATGAGGTTTATCCGAGGCGCGATTATTGCTAATTGAATTGTTGCCTTATTCCCAGTAAAGAAAATTTTGAGGGAAATAAATCCCATGTGTGCCTGTACATGAGCACAAGAGTGAGGACGCTCAAGAGCCACAAGGGCACAGGGCACAGCACTTCGGGGAGTCAGACCTTACCTTCCACTATTGGATCCAGAGAGCAAACTTGTCAGGCTTATGTGGCAAGCACTGTTATGTATGGAGCCATTTTGCTGGCCTCAATTTTGATTTGTTAATTTGACAATTACAAGTACTTATTTATTTAAAACAAAATTCTACTTGTAACCTGGAGAAGAATAGCCAGTCCCAACTTTACAACAGCTCTTTGGGGAGGACAAGGAACTTAGGTTTCTTATTTCCTTAAGAATCAAGCTTTATTTACATAAAAAAAAGGGGAAAAAGAAAATAAGTTGTTGGGGAAAGACAAGTTTTACACAAAAGTACTACAATGGTATCTCCCTTTGGTAAAAAGTGTAATAAATGTCTTGTCCATCTGTTTATAGGTACTAAATCTGAAGCCACATAGTACTATGGTACACAAGAAGCTAGAGCAGTTATGCTAGCACATCAAAGCATATTTCTTTAATAAAAAATTGACAGTATGTACATTATTTACAAAAAAGAAAAACCAAGTTAAAATTGTGTGTGTGTGTATGTGTGTGTGTGTGAGAGAGAGAGAGAGAGAGAGAGAGAGAGAGAGAGAGAGAGAGAGAGAAAGAGAGAAGCTGGTGGATGGCACTAGGGCAGACTAGTAAAGAAGCAGGTACAAAACAGTCCCATGGGAGCTAGAAAGGAGGACAGGACCGACTGGAACTTGTTGAGGCTGAGAACCAGAAGAGCTTCAAGGACTCAGAAACCAAATCCATAAGTTATTAATTCCAAAGCCAAACAGGTCTCAGATAAAATCTAACAGAGATCTTAGATGTGCTCAAGTGGGGGTATCATCAAATCCAGTCTCCCCCACCCCCTCTTTTTTGGAGGTGGGTAGAGGAGCAATGACAAGATGCACCTCCATCATCCAAATGGGGACAGCATCTGGTTGTTCCGGTCACAGGAAGTTGTAGTTGAGCTCTGCTGGTGTGTGCAAGCAAGCTGCCCGTCTCTGTGCTTTCATGGACTTCATTCCGTAGGGTCTGGATAGTACCCTTGGGAAAAGTGCCAGTTCCAGCTTCCTAAGGTATCCATTCACATTCCTTTCGTGCATCTTGCTTGGTGCCTGGTTGCACTGGTAGCTTGAAAGGCATCTTCCTTGATTCTTCGGTGTACATGAGTACACATGCCCACACACACATACACACACACATACACACACACAAACACACACACACATACATACATACACACACACACACACCTCTGAGCTACTTGCTCTGGCTCTGCAGTTAAGGGGCTTTGAATACTGTGCCGTATTTGACACGATACTTGTTAATGCTCACAAAGTGCAGAGTCTCTGTATCACAGGTGGTAGTGCAGGGTACCAGGCCCTCTAGCCCCTCACCCATGAGCCACTTGCTGGTCTCTGCTGCCATTTCCCGAGGCACATGCTCCTTGGTCCATTTATCTACCCAGGCCTGGAACCGCTGATGTAGACGCTTGCTTACACGCTCATGGGACTAAGTAAGAGAAAGAAAAAAAAACAAAACAAAACAAAACAAAAAAAAACAACAGATAAAATAGGCAAATAAGTCCGTCAAATACAAAGCAATATTTACTTATATATTTATTTATTTGAGACAGTCTCACTATGTTGCTCTAGCTGGCCCAGAACTATGCAGACCAGGCTGGGCTAAAACTCAAGAGCCTGCCTGCCCTGCCTCATGAGTGCTGGGATTAGCCATATGCCACCTGGTCTGATGAATTTTATTGCTTTATTTGTACAGTGAGCATTTTGCCTGAACCTATATTTATAGCATGTATGTGCCTAATGTTTGCGGAAGGCATAGAGGGCACTGGATCCACTGGACCTGGAGTTGCAGATAGCTGTAAGCTGCCTTGTGGGTGCTGGGAATTGAACTGAGTCCTGTGAAAGAATAGGCAGTGTTCTTAATCACTGAGCGATCTATCCAGTCCTATAGAATGTTATCTTTAAAAAATGGGAGAAGGAGGTTGGCTTAATAGTTCAGTGAGTAAAGGTGCCTGACACTAAGTCTAATGACCTGTGTTCTATCCCCTGAACCCACAAGAGAACAGATTCTTACAGGCTGTCTTCTGACTTCTCACACACACACTGTGGCATGCACACTCACATCAGCACAAGTACACATGAACATGAATGAATACACACACGCAATAAATCAATGGGCCTCAGCATACCTAAAGCAAAACCCAAAGCATGGACCACTGAACTGAACTGTTACCTGTCTATCCTCACAACTGCAGTCTCCGTTCTCCATTTCAGCCACTGGTTTTATTTTACATTTTACTAATAAGCCAGTGCCTTGCCTTCTTCCCAGCCATGCATTTTACATGTTTTGTTGCATAGAAAACACTTCTCCTGGGCTGGAGAGATGGCTCAGTAGTTAAGAGCACTGACTGCTCTTCCAGAGGTCCTGATTTCAATTCCCAGGAACCAAACGATGGCTCACAGCCATCTGTAATGAGATCCAATGCCCTCTTCTGGTGTGTTGGAAGACAACTGTAGTGTATTTCTATAGATAAAAAAAGAAAGAAAAAGAGAGGAGTGGTGGCGCATGCCTTTAATCCCAGCACTCAGGAGGCAGAGGCAGGCAGATTTCTGAGTTCAAGGACAGCCTGGGCTATACAGAGAAACCTTGTCTTGGAAAACAACAAAACACTTCTCCCTTAATTCTTCACCTTGTTAATTTGGTTTCAAGTATCCTGTACTTGAGAAGTCACCAACCAATGAAATCTCACATGTCAATCCCCTAACCTTTTCATTTCCTTGGTATCGCACAGAAACACTCTACTCACTTGCCCTAGTTTGTGGTTGTATCTAGAGCCTGCTATAACACAAGCCACATAATTAGCAAGGTGGTCCTTGAAAAGCGTTCACACAAACAAAGAAGCAGCACAACACCAAGACTAGTCTCTCCTTGGAGGCTTCAAAATACAACACAACAATAGTTCTTGACACATAAATCTTGGGGCTTTAGGTCTTAGAACCTCAAGATGATGTCTACATGTATGGGGGAGCAGGTATTTGGGAAACATGCCAAGATGACCTTGGGTATACTGGGAAGTGTTCTTCCACTGAACTTTATAGATCCCAACTTTTTGTTAAGCCATGAAGTCGGTGGTACACTGTTATAAGATCCTTAGCATATGAATACATTTCCTTACACAACAAATACTTGTTCCAGAAACAGGTATTTATAGAGGAAAAAAAAAAAAAAAAAAAAAAAACCCATACCAGTTCTGTAGGACTAGGGAAAATGCAGAGAAATTCCAGCCACCATTTCTCACCTGATGAGCTCTGAGGAGAGCAGTTCTCCGGTACATGTAGTCCTCCGACTTGATCACATACACCATCTTATAGGAGTTCAGCTTGAACCTACACTCCAGCTTATCCAGGCTCTCGACATTCTCCATGGTCTTCTTGCTGTTTCCGTCTTTCCCTTCTTTTTCCTGTTGCTCTCGACCACGCTGACACTTCCGGATACGCCGCAAATTCCTACAAAGCAGAAATCCCTTTAGGTTAGAGACCATCTATATATACACCGATCGCCACGACTCCTACCAAATATGCTTTCCTTATGTGCCTCAAGGACACTTACAATTTTAGTTATACGTATATACAAATGCAATGGTTTCACTGAATTTACATACATAATTACTTGAAGCTTCAACCTTGATTGCAGTACGTTATTTTCAACCCTTTTAAAACACTTCAGTACATAAGTTTGTCTTGTTCTCTACAGAGCAAAGTATCCCAATTTATTCTTTTACTGCCTCTAAATTGAGTTCCTCATCTAAACTAGGTTAGCAAAGAATTACTTGGTCTACTTTGTGTCTTTCCCAGAGATGTCCTATTTGTGAATGTTGTGAACTGAACCTGAGTCCTGTGAAAGAACAGCCTGTGTTCTTAACCACTGAGCCATTTATTCAGCCCCCATCTTAATCTTTTCAGTGTATCCTGTAATAAAATGGGAATTACCCACAAAGCCTCTTTGTGTATCGAATAAAAAAAGGGCTCTTGAAAGGACATGAACAACTGCCTAACTTAATAAAACATAACAGAGCAAACACTTAACCTTGAAAACTTGCAAGATGTTTTCTTAACCAACACATTACTTCAAGGAAAATGATATATTTGTTGCCAATGATAAAACTGGAACATTTAAGTAAATCTGAGCTTTTGGTAAACTAACAGTAACTACCATAAGCTCGTGGCTTCCCAGTACTTGACAGTTGTCTGGAACGCGACCAACAGTACCATAAAAAACAAGTGTTAATTTTGGAAGAATGCAGAACCTATTGATACTTACTTAGTATACTTAATAAAGTGAATGCCTCCCAAGTAATGAATATGAAGTTACAAAGTCATCCATGAAAGCAATTTACTAAAGGCACAGACAGACCAGGGTTTGCTAATGGAATACAAAGCTCATAGACACCGTATATTACCCTTTGTAAAGTCATTTATTTAAAAATCTAATAGAATGGGTATGTGCATGTAAATGTGAGTCAGGGAGTTGGTGCTCTGCTTCTAGCATGGACTTCTCTGGGTATGGAATCTAGGACTATCAGGCACGCACAATTAGCAATTTCTAACATCTGGCCCACCCACTTACAGAATACTTACCATATTGAAGAATAGAACCCACAATCTGAAAATACTCGCTATGGCTGTATACCACGTGAGGCTACAATTCTCTTAATTTATAATAAAAAGGAAGGCAAAACAAATTTTTAAAAAATAGCTTTTCAGTAAGATTTATGAAAACATACTAAGCTTAGTATCTGGGTGTTTTCTGTGTGTTGAGACACAGTCTGGCCTCTTAAGGATGGCATTCACTTCTCATCTTCCCGCATGAGTGCTGGAATTACAGCCATACACCACCACACCTGCTTTATATAGCCTAGGGGTCCGACCCAGAGCTTTGTGCATACTAAATAAGCATTCCACTGACTGAGCCACAACTCCATGTTTTTTTGTTTTGTTTTTGGTTTGTTTTTTTTTTTTTTTTTTTTTTTTTTTTTTTGGTTTTTGGTTTTTTGAGACAGAGTTTCTCTGTGTAGCCACCACCGCCCGGCTTGTTTTTGATTTTTAATCTGTAGTATGGCAAATGTAACTAGCTAGCATCATCACAATGAGTAAAAGATTATTATGGGAACTCAAGCCCTAATAATGCATCAAGGCCCAAAGGACTGTGAATCGGGGCCAGTGAGATGGCTTAGCTGACTATAACTTGCTGACAGGCCCATCATCAAGGATCTAAGTTGTGGGACTCAGAGAGCAGAAGCAGAGAGCCACCTCACAGGTTAGCTGTCTTCGGGCTCCCGCCTAGCTCTATGGCACATGCAGACCTGTACATACATACATCCCCTAGCTGACAGACAAATCACTGAAAACCAAAATCTGGCCTTTAAAAAGTCATGCTTTGCTGGATGAGGTGGCACACACCTTTAATCCTGACATCTGAAGGCAGAGGCAGGTAGAACTGAGTTAGGGATAAGCCTGGTCTACCAAGTTCCAGGACAACCAGAGCTATATAGTAAAACCCTGTCTTAAAAAATCCAAAGTCGGCAGGGCGGTGGTGGCACATGCCTTTAATCCCAGCACTTGGGAGGCAGAGGCAGGCAGATTTCTGAGTTTGAGGCCAGCCTGGTCTAGAGTGCCAAGACAGCCAGGACTGTACAGAGAATCCCTGTCTCGAAAACAAAAAACCAAACCAAAACAAAAAACAAAACAAAACAAAACAAATCCAAAATTGAGCCAAGCCTTTAATCCCAGCACTTGGGAGGCAGAGGCAGGCGGATTTCTAAGTTCGAGGCCAGCCTGGTCTACAGAGTGAGTTCCAAGATAGCCAGGGTTACACAGCGAAACCCTGTCTCAAAAAACAAAACAAAACAACCCAACCAAAAGAAAAACCAAACAACAACAACAAAAACCCAACCAAAGTCATGCTTAATCTGATTTTCTTTTTTGTTTTCTTTCTTTTTTTTGGTTTTTTGGATTTGGCTTTTTCGAGACAGGGTTTCTCTGTATAGCCCTGGCTGTCCTGGAACTCACTCTGTAGACCAGGCTGGCCTTGAACTCAGAAATCCGCCTGCCTCTGCCTCCCAGAGTACTGGGATTACAGGCGTGGGCCACCACCGAATGGATTAATCTGATTTTCTTTGTAAAAGTGTATTATGAAAACTAAACTTGGGGCTGGAGAGATGGCTCAGTGGTTAAGAGCACTGACTGCTCTTCTGAAGGTCTCGAGTTCAAATCCCAGCAACCACATGGTGGCTCACAACCATCTGTAACGAGAGCGATGCCCTCTTCTGGTGTGTCTGAAGACAGCTACAGTGTACTTACATATAATAATAAATAAATCTTTAAAAAAAAACCTAAACTCATCAATATTTGCTTTGTAGTTTAAACTAGAAAAAATTAATTTATTCTTTTGTATTTTTGCCTTTATTGTATACTTAGAAAAGCTATTGAGTACTTTCTGGAAGTTCATAATTATAGTAGGACATTGCTCTCTATTATGACTGCCTCAATATGAGATTCGTTTGATGAGTTCTAAACCTCATGAGAAAAATGAACTACTGTGTTCAATTCAAATGTTAATTTCATATAGAAATATAAACCAGTAGATATAATTAAATAAAAACAAGCTTGAATTATGTGCTTTTGGGAGAAAAGTCAAGTTACATGAAAAACAAAGTATGATCCTTTGTTAACTGGCTATATTTGCTATTTTATGCTAATAAGTCTTTTTAATGTTTTAATTATGTATTTTTTTTTCCTTAAAAAAAAAAAAATCCTGATCTATGGGCCTCACTATACCGTCTAGGTTGGTCTCAGATCTTTCTGTCTCTGCTTCTAGAGGACTGTATGTATATGCTACTAGGCCTGGCTTAAACAAAGCTGGAAAAAAAATCAGCTTTTAAAATTATGGTTATGGGCTGGGCAGTGGTGGCACATGACTTTAATTCCAGCACTCGGGAGGCAGAGGCAGGTGGATTTCTGAGTTTGAGGCCAGCCTGGCCTACAGAGTGAGTTCCAGGACAACCAGGGATACACAAAGAAACCCTGTCTCAAACACAAACACACAAAAACAAAACAAAATTTACTGTTATGGTGCAGTATGGTGGCTCTCACTTTTAATCCCAGCAGTCAGGAGGCAGAGGTGGGCAGATCCCTCCAGTTCGGGGCCAATTAGGGCTACATAGTGAGACACTGCCTCGAAAATAGACAGGAAAAAATAAAACAACAACAAAAATATCCTGTTACAGGGCTGGAGCACTTGAGCTTTTCTTAAGGAGCCCAGTTCAATTCCCAGCACCTATGGCAGGTGGGGCTCACAACCTCCTCTAACACTAGTTCCAGGGGAAATTCCAAATACCTGGCCTCTGTGAACACCTGCATTCATGTGCAAATATCCCTGTACACATAAATATAATGAAAAGTAAAAAAATCTGTAAAATTACTGTTATTCATGCCCATTTTCACTTTTAGATGAGTATGGCCTCAAGTTTGTGAGTTCTTGTTATACAGTTATACTTGTGAATTACAAATAATTTTTGCCCTAAACGGTTAGAATTTCAAGTAAAAATTAATTTCTACTGTTGCCATTTACTAACCAGAATAAAAGAAAATGGGCTTTTAAAAAATATTTACTTTCTATGTCTAAGTGTTTTGATCCCATGTATGTATGTATGTATGTATGTATGTATGCATGCATGCATGTATGTTTATGTACCATGTAAATACCTGGTGCCTGAGGTCAAAAGAGGGCATGTGAACTAGATGGTTGTGAACTACCCTGTGGGAACCGGTAATGGAACCCAGGAAGCCTACAAGAAGTGCCTTTTGGAAAAAAAAGAAAAGAAAAAAGTAAAGAAAAAGCTTTACTTTTATGTGCACTGGTGTTTTCCATCCTTGATATCTGTGTGAGGCTGTCAAATCCCCTAGAAGTGAAGTTATGGACAGCTGTGACCTGCTATGTGGGTGCTGGGAATTGAAACCAGGTCTTCTAGAAGAGCAACCAGTACTCTTTAACCATTGAGCTCTCCAGCCTACAAAGGAATTGCTTTTACCCACTGAGCCATCTGTTTAGCCCTGGAAAATAATTGTTAAGTGTATGAAAACTCTGGTGCAAACTTTTAATCCAAGTTCTCGGAGGCAAAGGCAAACAGAGCTCTGTGAGTTCCAAATCTGACAGGATTATACAACGAGACACTATCTGAAACATCAAAAACCACCCAACCAAACAAATCTAAAACGGTGCCAGATACAGTGTAGACCAGGCTGGCCTCGAACTCATAGATCCGCCTGTCTGCCTCCCAGAGTGCTGGGATTACAGGAGTGCGCCACCACTACCCAGCTCAATCCAGATCTTCTGAGCTGGGAAGATCCACCAGCTATCTGGGCCACGCCTTCTGCTAGATGCTGATAAAAGCTCCGCCCTTACTAGCAGATCCATTCCTCCACTGGCATTAGCACCTATTTGTTTGGATTTCTGGCATGTACTGAAGACAAACTGAGACATTCTCATGGAACAAACAAATACTGGATTCTTGGACCTTCCCATTATAGGTAGCCACTGTTATGTTAGCAGGACCACAGCCTGTATGACATTCTCATAAGTACCCTTTCTAGATACGTAAAGAGATGTACTTTCTAAGTTCTGTAGCCTAGGCTAGTCTTGAACCCCTAGCAATCCTTGTGCCACAATCTCCCCAGTACCAGGAT
This sequence comes from Apodemus agrarius, assembly GCA_964023405.1. Taxonomy (NCBI): domain Eukaryota; kingdom Metazoa; phylum Chordata; class Mammalia; order Rodentia; family Muridae; genus Apodemus; species Apodemus agrarius. The sequence goes on along the minus strand of OZ030012.1, from coordinate 60,101,527 downwards.
TACAGGTACAAGCATATACATGTCTCATCTACCCAGTTTTTATTTCAAAAATCAGAATGTTAACATTATATTTGTCTGGATACAGGCAAATTTTTAAAATTTCTACAGAGAAGAACTACAAAGCAGTTTGAAGAGATTTAGGGGTCCTTTCTATCATCCCCCAAACAACTAAAGCAGCTCACCGAATCTAGAATATTTATTCTTCTGTCTGGAATTCTGTACATGCAAGGGGTCTCTCTGTCTATCTATGGGGTCTCCTTCCTCCCTCTACTCCACAATGGGGTCTCTCCTGGCTATCATGTAACTTGCTTTTTGTACACCAGTCTGACATCCAACTCACAAAGATCCACCTGTCTCTCTCTTCCAAGTCCTGGGAAGAAGGCCACCACACCCAGCTGGAAAAGGTGTCTACATGCCAACCTCAACAAAGTCCGGCATCTGGGCTCTAATGAGCTTCTCTGGGAGGCAGCATTTCAAACACAATACTTGTGTCTAGCTTCCCACATTCTTCCTTTGCTGGTTTTGCTCTCTATTGTGATAACTATAGTTCTGAGTGTTGCTGTATGCTTAGTCCTGCAAGTGAATCACTGAGCTATGAGCACACACTAAGACAGGTAAGCCAGCAAACACTCTAATACTATTCTCAGTAGACAGAGCAGATGAACAGTATAGGAAACTGAGAACCTGAAACGGCCCACCCCGGGCTGTGTGCAACATATATTGCCAATAGAGCTGACTCTGTAGACTCACCTTGGGAGAAATACTGGTTTCTGTGCCAGATGTTCTCGAAGTTCAGGAGAAGTAGTATCAGAACTCATATATCGCTCCACATAGTCTGACCAACGCTAGGAATAAAAACATAAAAGATCATGAAAACAGCTATTTCTACTTACATATCACGAGTATAATCTGTCACCAAAATATCCAAAGACAACAGACTTTAAGAACAAATACTTTACTGTGGTAGCATACAAAAGTAATTCTAGCACCTGTTGAGACTAAACCTATCCAAAAAGGGGGGGAGGGGGGTTTGCTCAGGATATAGCCCAGTGGTACAGTGCTTGCCTATTTTAACACCAACAGTACAAAACTAAAAAGTAATGCCCCTCACTTTTTTTTTAAATTTTAAAATTTGCCAGCCAGCAAGATAGTACATTTAAGATGGTTATCACCAAAAATCTCCCACATTACTATATAGAATTCTGGCACCTCTTCAGGAAAAGTAATGTTTTTGCAAACATAAGCTAAACTGTCTCTTCTTATTCTGTCATGTATGCAGCATGACTATTATTTATATTACCTTTACAGATAGAGTATATTTCCTGAGTTCAAAATTTATATTATCCTTGTAACAATAATATATTTTCTGAGTTCAAAATTCCCTGGTTCATTTAGGCCAATTAAAAATTAAGCATGAGCCGGGCGGTGGTGACACACACCTTTAATCCCAGCCCTTGGGAGGCAGAGGCAGGCGGATTTCTGAGTTCGAGGCCAGCCTGGTCTACAGAGTGAGTTCCAGGAGAGCAAGGGCTGCACAGAGAAACCCCGTCTTAAAAAAAGAAAACAAAACAAAAAAACCAACAACAAAAACCAGCATGAAGATGTATCACAAAGAATGCCACAAAACAGACAAAAGACCCACGTTTCCTGTTAATCATTTAGGAAGAAAATCAAAAAGCAGAGGCTAGCAAAGCTGCTACCCATATTATTAAGGATGAAAGGAGGGGGTAGTGACTCTAAATGGCTACTGCCACAGGAGCCTCCAAGGCATGACCTGCACTCTAATAAACACCCTGACACTAAAAACAGCCTATTGAGAGGCGAGAGAGAGAGAGAGAGAGAGAGAGCTCAGCGGTTAAGCGCTCTAGCTGCTCTTTAAAGGACTCTAGTTCTAGTCCCAGCACCTACAATGCACACAACCACATCCACACCCCCACCCACACAAATAATTCCTAAAAATAAAATCACAAAAATAATGAAGATGTACAGCCCATCAGAATTCAGGGTGAGCAGGCAAGCTGATATACACTGTCCACACCTCTGCTTCCACAGGGTCATCTGAGTTCTCCTCTTCTGTGTCCAGGAGCTCAATGGTCAGCTGAACTTGACCTTGACTTTGAATGAACATTAGCTGCAAAAAAGAAGCAGAGTATAAGCTAAAACAAACAAAACCCCTAAATGTCCAAAGCTATAAACCTAGTCATAGTGTAAGTAGAAAAGTAAATTATACAATATTGTTGCAAAGGAAGAGATAATGAAAGGCTGGTGATTATAAAGGTAGCAGGGGACGGCAGAGATGGCTCTGAGCGCTGGGTGCTCTACTCTTCTTGAGGGCCTGGGTTTGACTCCCAGAACCCACATGGTCTAACTCAATTCCAGAGGACAAGACAGAGGCTTCTGGCCTCTGAGAACATTTGAACACAAAGCATCCCTACACATAAAAATAAATCCTACAAAAAAAAAAAAAAAAAAAAAAAAAAAAAAAAAAAAGGCTAGTAAATGTTTGCTAGTATAGTTTGCTTATGAATGGTTGCTCAGGTTACATAGCTCCCACCGCAGCCCAGCCTGTGCCAGTCCAGCCAGGTGAGTGTGGCTCCCACCCTTATCAAAGAAGCTTTTTTCTAAGTAGGAAAGAGTACTACTAAAATTCACAACCGGTCAAAATGCAGAGAAATAACTGAGCATGGGGTGCCTGGTCTCAACTGATGTATCTGTAATGCAACCCCTAAGCTTAAGGCTCAGGAAGGATTAAAGAAGAAGAGTCACAAAGATTATAAGAGCAAGAAAACCAAGGCAGGTGTCTTCTGGACATTAACAGAGATGTCACATGCATGAAGTCTCAATAATAGGGTTACCTAAATCAGTGGCTGTTGAGAGAGGGAGAAATATATTTACTCTAAGGACAAGCACTCTGATAGGTTATCCCAGGTGATCAGTTCTAAATATATGTGGCAATATCAAATGGACACGGTGGGTTGTATACATATGTGACAGTGAAAATTAAATAGAGGCCATAGATCTAAGCGTGAACGGGAAGAGAACAATGAAGAAAATGGAAGGGGGAGAAAAGAGGGAATAATGTAAACATAGTATTGATGTATAAAATTCTCAAACACTGAAAATAAAAAAATTTAAAAAGCATGTTAATTAATGTTTTGCTGGGCTCGCAGGATGCTCAGTGGATAAAGGTGCTTAAGGAGGTAGATAGCCTGAGCTTAACTCCTGAAAGCCACACTGTGGCAGAAGAGACCTGGCTTCCATAGCTGCCCTCTGACCGCCACAAGCCGGTGTACATATACATCACACATGCACAACATGCGCACGCATATACACAGAGTCTTTAGAGGGTTCTGTTGAGCTGGGTGTGGGGTGTATGCCTGTAATTCCAGCACAAAGAAGGCTAAGGCAGGAGGACCACTTTAAATAGTTTGGTCTACATACTTCCAGATGAACCTGGGCTATGAGTAGAGCCATATAAACAAACCAAATATTGTTATAACAGTACCAATCATGTTTGAATTGAAATTCTGGGTTCTAATATATTGTGTCTTCAAAAGGCCATTCCATCTTTCTATCAGACCAGCTGCTTCAGGATGATGGGGAACATGGTAAATAAGACCAGTCAATTCCATGACCGTGGGCCCACTGATGCACTTCTCTGGCTGTGAAATGAGACCCTTGGTCAGAAGCAATACTGTGTGGAATACCATGACGATAGATAAGGCATTCTGTGTGGCAGAAGCATTACATGCAAGAAATGCAAATCCACAACAAATATCTACTCCAGAAAGAACAAAACACCATGTGGTCCAATGTAGTCAACCTGCCACCAGGTTGCTGGCTAGTCACCGAGAGGAATGGTGCCATATCTGGGGCTCAGTGTTGGTTTCATCTGTTGGCAGATCTGGCATTCAGCAGCAGCTGTAGCCAGATCAGCCTTGGTTGAGTCGAAGCATAACCTCCGTCTTGGCCACCAGGGCCACTCTGTTCGTGTGCCCACTGGGCAGTGACAGCGATGGCTGGGGAAAGAGGCTGACTGTCCACAGAACGGGTCATCCTATTCACTTGAATACTGAACTCCTCCTCCTCAGCTGAAGTCACCTTTTGGAGAGTATTTACGTGGGCCACAAATATCCTCACATCCTTTGCCCATTTGGAGAGATCTATCCACATGTTCCCCAGATGTCTTTCTCACCAATTTTCCAATTGTGATCTCTCCATGGCCTTGACCATCCAGCCAATCCATTGGCTATAGCTCATGAGTCAGTGAACAATTGTACATCTGGCCATTTCTTCCAAAAAAGCTGTAATACTTTGTGTACTGCCCGAAGTTCTGTGAAGATTTTCCTTCACCTGCATCTTTCAGGGTTGTCCTAGAAAGGAATTATAATGCTGCAGCTGTCCACTTCTGGGTAGTGCCTGCATAACGTGCAGAACCATCAGTAAACCAGGTCCTAGTCTTCACTTCTTCAGTCAGCCGGACATAGGGAACACCCCATGAGGCTATAGGTGCACGCTTGGCAGCAAATGGCATTGTAACAGGAGTAGAAACCATAGGTATCTGAGCAACTTCTTCATGTAACTTGCTTGTGCCTTCAGGACCTGCTCTGGCCCGATCACATATATACCACTTCCATTTGATAATAGACTGCTGCTGTGCACCTCCTACTTTATGACTTGATAGCACCCAGCTCATGATGGGCAGTGCAGGTCGCATAGTACCTTGATATCCTATTGTCAAATGTTCAGTTTCCACTAGGGCCCAATAGCAGGCCAAGAGCTGTTTTCAAAGGGAGAGTAGTTTGTCTGGAGATGATGGTAGAACTTTTCTCCAAAATCCCAAAGGTCTCTTCTGTGATTCACCTACAGGGGCCTGCCAGAGGCTCCAAATAGCATCTCTATCTGTCACCAACACCTCAAGTACTATCGGGTCGGCTGGATCATACGGTCCAAGTAGTAGAGCAGCCTGCATAGCAGCCTGGACCTGTTGAAGAGCCTTCTCCTGTTCTAGGCCCCACACAAAGCTAGGAGCTTGGTAAACAGGCCTGAGTAACACACCTAAGTGAGGAACATGCTGTCTCCAGAATCCAAATAGACCCACTAAAAGTTGTGTTTCTTTCTTGGTAGTGGGAGGGGCCAGGTGCAATAACTTATCTTTTACCTTAGAAGGATTATCTCTGCATGCCCAACACCACTGGACTCCTAAGAATTTCACTGAGGTAGATGGTCCTTGAATTTTGGTTGGATTTATTTCCCAACCTCTGATATGCATGCGTTACCAATGAATCCAAAGTGGTTGCTACTGCCTGCTCACTTGGTCCAATCAGCATAATGTCATCAATACAGTGCACCAGTGTGATATTTTGTGGAAGAGATAAATGATCAAGATCCCTTCTAAGTTATGACACAGGGCAGGAGTGTTAATATAAACTTGAGGCAAAACTGTAAAGGTATATTGCTGGCCTTGTCAACTGAAAGCAAACTGCTTCTGGTGGTCCTTATGGACAGGTACTAAGAAGGCATTTGCCCGATCCACACAACCAGGAGATGTGTTAATTTGCTCAAGTAACAAAACTACATCTGGTACAGCAACTGCAATTGGAATTACTACCTGTGTCTTAGTCAGGGTTTCTATTCCTGCACAAACATCATGACCAAGAAGCAAGTTGGGGAGGAAAGGGTTTATTGAGCTTACACTTCCACACAGCTGTTCATCACTGAAGGAAGTCAGGACTGGAACTCAAGGTCAGGAAGCAGGAGCTGATGCAGAGGCCATGGAGTGATGTTCCTTACTGGTTTGGTCAGCCTGCTCTCCTGCTCTCTTATAGAACCCAAGAATACCAGCCCAGAGATGATACCACCCCAAGGGGCCTTCCCCCCTTGGTCACTAATTGAGAAAATGCCCCACAGCTGGAGGCACTTTCCCAACTGAAGCTCCTTTCTCTGTGATAACTCCAGCCTGTGTCAACCAGCCAGTACAACCTGATTTAGTTTTTGAAAATCAACTGTCATTCTCCATGATCCATATGTTTTCTGCACTGGCCAAATAGGAGAGTTAAAGGGAGATGTAGTAGGAAGGGGTTCTGGGTCTGCAAACTAGCTCAAGTCTGGAAAATGATTCACTGGCCGAGATAGCCTTTTGTCGTGATCCAATATAGCCTTTCTTTTATTTGTTTGAGAAATTTTCTGCTTATACAGGTCAAACAGATATGCAGTAGGCTTCCTATCTATTTCATACCTGGAAAGACCATAATTTATTAGCCAGTACCAAAGGTCCAAACGAGTTATGCCATTATAAATTTCACCTCTCCTGTGCTGACCATTATGGGGTACGTCATTATAAACATTGTTTTGTCGACGCTGTCCATTATAATAACTGTGATCACCTTGTCTCTGGCGATTCAATGCAGCCATCTGGCCCTTGTTACCTTTAATCTTGAAATATAGTTTTGAGCACAGGTCTTCAATATTCTCTGAGCTCCCAGGAGGGAGAGAATCTGGAGGCTTCAGTAGTTGAAGGTGCTGATGAATTATCAAACCAACCGCAGATTTTTAGAATATTCACCTGTATACTTCTGTTCCTCTAGAACCATTCCTGGTACCAACTTGTGTATTAGACAGGGTTCTCTAGAGTCACAGAACATATGGGTAGTCTCTATATAGTTAGGGAATTTGTTGATGACTTACAGTCTGTAGTCCAACTCCTCAACAACGGCCAGCAGCAGCTGTGGATGGAAGTCTAAGGATCTAGCAGTTGCTGAGTCCCAAGAGACAAGCAGGCAAGGAAGAGTGAGTCTTCCTTGTACTTATGGTCTTAGGCCTCCAGCAGAGGGTGTGGCCCAGATTAAAGGAGTGTGCCACTGCGCCTTTAATCCCAGATGGCCTTGAGATCTCCTTGTCTTAATCTTCTGGAATTCATAGTCACTATGCTTCAGGATCTCCATGCCAAGAACCAGGTCAGAAACTTGTATCTCTGAGCCTCCAAATCTGGATTGTAGTTCATTCCAGATATAATTAAGTTGACAACCAGGAATAGCCACTAAATGCCTACACTATGTTTTTAACAATGATCACATATTTTACACATAAACATTTTTCAAGAAAATATTTACAAAGGATTTTTAAGAGCTCTAAGAATACAATAAAGTTTTTGTTTATTAATTTATTTCTTAAAGTGTAATAAAGGCAACTGGGCGGACAATATGGTAGGTAAAGTGCTTGCTGCCAAAGAAGCCTGGGACCGGATTTGATTCCTAGTTGTTATGTAAAACTTTGGCTCATAATCTCAGAGCTAGAAAGACAGCCAGTCCATTCAAACCAAAAAAAAAAAAAAAAAGTGAGGGGAATGAGAAAACAGACCCACATGGTGTACATCCCAGAAACAGATCACCATGACGTGTCCTCTGGTCTCCACGTGCACATACATGCATATACACATGTGCACACACTCAACCCTGTCTGAAAACACACACATAAACAGAAACAAGTAAGCAAGAAAATGAATGAATAGATAGCAGGACAGAATCAAAGGTAGACTATCCACAGGAGACCTGGTTTTGGAGATGACTTGAGCAGTGGCAGCGGCAGCGGCACTGAGGTCCATGGTTCAATGAGCGCGTCTTACCTTAAAGCAATTCTCATCTGACATAAGTTGCTCTGCTTTCCTCTGGTACGTTGACTCCAGAAGGCTCCTTGACGTCTGACTGTTCAGCTGGCCTCCTGTGGCTCCGTTGTTGTTTTCTGCCAAGTAAAGGTCAGTAACCTGCACACAGACCTCGTCGCTGACAATATGCTGGAGCTGGAACAAGACACAGGCCGGCCAGTGAGCCAGGAAAGCAATTCTCCTGTCCCGAGTCAGTAAGATTAAAAACATTACTATCATTTTCATGGGCAGAGTCAGGATCTCTTGCCTTTATTAACATCTCATAAAACTCACACTTAAAAGCAAAATCAAGTCTCAGTGATGTTTTCTGCTCCTGCTTTTTAGCAAAACAAATAAAATGCCATTCTAAGTATCTTAAAATATTTTGCAGTTTTTGTTTTGTGATAAGATCTAATGTAGACGAGGCCGGCCTCAAACTTGGTATGTAGCTGAGGATAACACCTTGAACTGCTAATCTTCCTGCCTCTACCTCCCAACAACTGGGACTACAGGTATGCACCACCACACCAGGCTCCATGGTCTGTGTCCCCGCCCCCCTTCATGTATTTTTAAACTGTTTACAATTTTGTTTTCACACTTATTTCTTCTCCGAAACATGCTGGAATGGAGAGGTGTCCTACTATGAGACTTTGTGTGTTAAGACATTAAACCTTTGGAGACTTGGAGTAAAGACAGGTACCTCAGAGAACTCTGAAAACAAGATTCATGTGATTTTATTTTTAAATAAACATTTGTTATTTTTCTTCATATACTTTGTGTGTCAGCTCTATTATGTCTGGTGCCCAGAGAGGCCAGAAGAGAACAGTGGTCTCCCTAGAGCGGGGTTCTGGGAGGGTATGAATCTGCAAGTGGCACAGAGCAGAGTCACGAGTCTCAGCTGCTGAGCTACTTTCTAGGCCCACATCTCTGGATTCCTAAACTTGAAAGTTGTGGCACACACCAGCCACGATAGCCCAGACATTAATCCCAGCGGAGGCAGTCAATCACTGCGCTCAAGACAGGTCTGGTCTACATAGTGAGTTCCAGGATACCCAGGGCTATGTATAGACCCTGTCTCAAAATCAAAAAGGCAACCGGTGCCGCATCACCTGCCCCACAAGGTTAACTAAAGAGCAGACCAGGCCTTAAGGTCAAGCTCCTGAACCAGGGTAGCATTCTCACCAGCAGGCCACTGATTAGTCTTTATGTACAAACACACTCCTCAAATTATACATGTTAATTCTTTTATTTTTTTTTTCCGAGACTGAGTTATATGAAACTCAGGACCATGTAAAGTTCTATCCTTGGCCTCAACCATTCATTTTCAGTAGAAGGTAAATGTGTTTGAAACTGTTAAACCTTTTTTGTTGCTGTTGGAAGGAGACAAGGTGTACTAGAGACTTGGTACCGTATGTTAACCCTACAAAGTTGCTGGGACACACTTAGGCCACAACATAGACCACAACAGGAAACACCCCCATTCCCACTCCACTAGTTGTTTGATTTTTTTCACTATTCTTACTATGGCATCAAAAGCCTCCTAAGACAAGACTCAGGGGGTAAAGCTGATTGACCTCAAGCCTGACAAGTTCAGTTGGACTGCTGAAATCCAAACCGTGCAAGGAGAACCCAATCTCCTAAGTTGTTTTCTGATTTCTACATACGCATACGGCACATAAAAACTTAAAAGTTGAGTAATGAGGCAAGCAAAAAGTCTTAAATTCAGTGCCTAACACCAAACTAACCGGTCCCTAAAAAACAGAGAAGCAAAAATTTCAATTTCAATACTGACTCATCAATTTTACTTAGCCAATCTCATGATCTGATTGTCACTAAGCCATTCTAGTTTTTAGGAAGACAGGTCTTTGTGAGGTATAAAAGACTTAGACAACACCATTAAAAGTAAGGCATATTATGACTTGATAACAGTGAAAACATCACAAAGTTTTAAGAGGGGAAAAGAGAGAGCAAGGTCAAACAGTCTAGCAGAGACATGAGTTCTCTCCTTGTAGAACTCAGATTAACGTACACTATGTACCACTGACCCTCTATTCACATCCTCTTTTAGGTATCTGCCTCTCTCCAAACCTTTGGAAATGGTAGCATCACAAATCCGGGACAGCCGGGCAGTGCTGACACACACCTTTAATCCTAGCACTTAAGAGGCCAGGAGGATCTCTGAGTTTGAGGCCAACCTGGTCTACAGAATGAGTTCCAGGACAGTCAGGGCAACACAGAGAAACCCTGTCTCGAAAAACCAAAACAAACAAAAAACACCCCCCTCGCCCCCAAAAAAGATAATACATTGGGCTTTTTGAGAAAAGATCTTATATATCAGGAACTGCCCTTGAACTCTCAGAGTAGCTGAGGATGACCTTCAAATTCTGTTCCTCTGGCCTCCTCCTCCAAATGCTGAGGTGAATGCTACCACACCCATTTTTATGGGGTGCTGAAAAATGCAACCCAGGGCTTTGTCATGCTTGGCAATTAACTCCACCGATTGAGCTAAATAAAGCCCAAGCCTGAAAAAAATTAAGACAACTGTATGGCTTGACCTTGATACTTGTTCAACCAGAACTGAACACCAGGGGACCACCAAACAAAAAGAAAACATAATCAGACAAAGCTCATTGAAGAGTTAAAATGGAAAGCTTGAACATGTCTTAAAAATTTGTGGCTGTAGGTTCTGGGGGCAACTCCCATTTTCCAGTTTTTAAAAATATGTTGACAGTGTTACTAACATAAATTTATAACCAGATTCTTCTAAATAAATGAATTATCTACTTAAAAAGTAACATAGGGCTTATGAAAAATTTATTTTATTGGCTTTCTTTTTAAAATGCTGGGTTGGTACTATGTAAGACTTTGTTCCTAAATGTAGCCATTTAGGTACTCGATAGGGATCTGTCTCTCAAATTATGAGAGTAGCTACCTATGTCCAAGAATGGTTTCACCAGTCACCACACACCTCTATGGGAAGGCCCAGTAGCTTTTCAACTTTCAGAGTTGTCTCACCAATAACTGGAGGAAGAACTAAGAGTCAGTTACAGGTCGCTTTCTTTACCAATCCTGACTAGACTCTGTGGACACGCACAGGCATGCATTCTTCCACAGCCAAGGAAAAAGCAAGGGTTCTTTGCAAGATGCAACGTTTTCCTCAAGAGAACACTAAATCTTTCCTTCTACAGTAGCAGTGTGAACTCTGGGGTAAAATTTACTTTTGCTATCTTTTTAGCTCACAGAAGTACCAAAGACTGATCCCCATAGGGAAGAGTGGTATGACAGAGTATGAGCAGGAGGGAGCCTCACAACACAGCAGAAACCCTGGGAAAGGCTGGGTGTGGTGGTGCACGCCTTTAATCCCAGCACTTGGGAGGCAGAGGCAGGCGGATTTCTGAGTTTGAGGCTAGCCTTGTCTACAGAGTGAGTTCCAGGACAGCCAGGGCTAAACAGAGAAACCCTGTCTCGAAAAACCACACACACACAAAAAAAAGAAACCCTGGGACAAGCTCCCTGTCAGAAGGACAACAGCTAGAAAGCATCACACTGTCTGGCGTTGTAGTTCACACTATCATCTCAGTACTCAGGAAGAGACATACAAGACTAGTTCCGTCAGCCAGTGCTACATAGTGAGTCCTATTATAAACAACTCCACATATTTAAAATTTCTAAGAACAAAACATAAAAGCAACCATAAATCTAACACTGTAAGTTGCAGATAAATGAGGTGGGCAGAGCATTGTCAAGGACTTCTAATATTGATGAGGCAAATAAACAGAATTACCATCATCTCTGGAAGAGGCTATGCAACACCTATGCTTCCTTCTTAGAAAAAAATAGAGGTGGAAGCTGTGTTCTAGACAAGTAGCTATTAGGACAGGCTCTGAGGAGGGTCACACTCCTGCAAAGGCACATTTAGAACCTAAGAGTCAATTCCAGGACTGAAGAGTCAAGCTCTATGAACTGGAGACAGATTCGTCTAGCTATTCCCCATGAACAGGAACACTAGACTCATAAAGTAAACAAAATGTATAAGGTTTAGGAAATAAAGGAAACAGAAAATTCAGAAAGCCCCTGAAATGTAACTTCGAATCCATCCCCACCTCCACCCCAACTGAGGATGAACTTCAATTTCTGATCCTCTTATAAAAAAGTAGAAACAATTTTTGGGGAAAGTACACTCTCCCACAGGTCAGGCTACCCTTTGGTTGTGCAGGAGCTTCAAGGATTCAGATTTTGTGTCTGGTGGGCTTCTCTCTGATGCACTCACTGCCTTTGGGTTGCTCATGTTCCTTAAGTGACCCCAATGCACACAACGGTTCACTAAGACTTGGCTAGAATCATTTCTTTGGTCTGCTGTCAGTGAACAAAGGGGTAAAGAGATGTTTGTCATTGTCTCTGAAGGAGAAGCCACACAACAGACTTCACGTTAACTTGGTCCTTTCCACTTCAAAGAAATACGTTTATAAACACTGCTATATGGTTAAGCTGTTTTTCCTGTTCCCATAGAAATCTTGCTTTTTCTTTGTTACTTTTAGCTCACAACACCTTCCCTTGGCAGCCCTAGCCTCCAACACACCCTCTCACCTGTCTGACGATGCTCTGGATTAATTTGTCCATAGTAAAGGCAATGTAGGCATGAATGGTGAACATCTCTCTCAGTGAATCTTCATATTGTGATGAGTCTATGTTGCCATCAAGCAGGCTCCGCACCATGTCCAGGAAAGCTGGGTAATAATCTTCTACATCAACATCCACTACAGGAAAGATTAGACAGGTAAGACCTTTCTCTGCTAAGACAAGCTCAAGGACAGAGAATACAGAATCCCACGGCTAGCCTATATACCATCTGACAGGACAAAACACCACATATGCAAAACATGTCCAACTCAACCCACTGAAGAGAGGCCATCTGATAGGCGGCTATTACTAACACTGTCTATTGAAGAACCAACAGTGACTCTGCAACTTCTAACAGTGGCTTTCAGCACAGACTGACCATGCTAAAAAGACACTTTGAGCACTGCTGAGTTCTATGTGGCCTGAGAACAAAATATCCCAAGAGAGTCCTTCAAGCTGCTAGTTCCTTCACCTACACCAACAATTTCACAAAGGGGACCCTTGCTCATGAATTTACTTCAATGAAGAATAGACAAGAGAAGACAGGCATAAGTAGATGCTACCACACTTGGAACTATTGGTTACAGAAGTTATTCAAATCAACCCCTCTATGAAAATTAACTGATCTGAATTTATCTCAGTCCCTTTACTTAAAATATATTTGCAACACTGAACTCTACTAATTACATTACATGAATTGTATTTATTGCACATGAAGGACTTCAAACAGTAGCTGGAGCGAATCTTACTAGTAAAAGGACATAGCAACTAGGAAGGGCACCAGGAAGTGTCTTCTGAGCTCACTGAAATAGCACCCACCCATTGCTGCAGAGTTCATGCATGCATGTCTGTCTGTTGGTCTGTCAGTCATCCCGGGGAGGTTAAGGCTAGGGGATTGCTGAGCCAGGCTAAACAAGTTTTGGGACAGTGAGCATTTTATAGCAGGAGACCCACTCTCAAATATCAAAAAATTTCATTTCTAAGTCTGGAAACCAAAATAGTAGAACAAAGAAGTTACTGGGACTTGGTTTTATTTTCTTGATTTTTGACTAAAGTATGCTCATTATAGAAAAATTTAGAGCCATAAAATTCTATTTGTGGGGCAGAAGAGATGTTTCAGTGGATAAGATATGAAGGCCTACCTGTTACCACCTGTAACCTTGGCACTGTGGAGGTCAGCAGAGAGAGGAGGATCACTAGTGTCTGCTGACAACAACCTAGCTCTGGCTTCAAGAAGGCCCTGTCTCAAGGAGAAAGGCACAGAACACTAGTTCCATGTTCTCTTCTAGCCTCCTTGCATGTAAGGCACATGTACTCCACACAAAAACAAATTTTCATTTCTGTCCCTTTTTGCATCTAGGTTGTACTTCAATAAAAATGTGACTAAAATGTTAATTACAAAAGGTACACTTATTGATTGTAAGGAAAAACTAGAAAGGGGAGCACAGCCATAAGTAAATGGGGTAAAAACAGGCAAAAACAAGCAATCATTGCTTAAAACAAGTTACTGGTTTGAGTTGTGTCATAGTATATCACTTTGTTTAGGCCTTCAAAGCAGGGAGCTAGCCTTTGAGATATGCTAGGATAAGAGTTCAAACCACAGACTCATAGTCACAAACTATGACTGGCATGAAGCTGGCACTATCACTCAAGAACAAGCTGCTTCAGCGTAAATACAGGTTAAGACCGTGATCAAGCCATATCCATATTTCTAATTTCTACTTGTTTCTTTTAAGCTGGGACTAAAACAGATAAAGGCTTTTCAAACAGATTCCTGGTGCAATAGTTAAGAAACTCAGGTTATACACAGGACTCCCACAACAACTATTTACTGTTTCGTGAAGAGGAAAGAAGGGAAGCCTGTGAGGAAGTGTCTGGCTCGCAGGTTAAGGACCTAGCATTAAAATGTTTCCACCTAACACCATCTGGAAAGAGACAGCACATCACAGCATAAAGCATGATAGCTTCTTTTTTGTTTTGTTTTGTTTTTTCAAGACAGGGTTTCTCTGTATAATCCTGGCTGTCCTAGAACTCACTCTGTAGACCAGGCTGTCCTAGAACTCAGAAATCCTCCTGCCTCAGCCTCGCAAGTGCTGGGATTAAAGGTGTGCACCACCACCGCCCAGCTTATGTGATAGCTTCTTCAAAGAGCTCCTGGGCTTTCCTTTCCTTGAATCCTGTCCATCCCCTTTGCCTTGTCTCAAACCATCTTGAGTCCCAATTCATCTTCAGAAATATCAGTAATGAGCCAAGAAGCCCATTAAGGAGAAGCTAATACATATTTGAGAAGATTCCTTATTTGCCATAAGCGTAACATTCATTTCCATGTTGTTATGGAATAGAATGAACTATAATATTTCTTTCTCATCTGAACCATTGCTCATTAACCTATTTCAATGAATCCCACATCCCTCATGTGTCCACAGTGCTACCTAAGCACCTCATGTGACCATAAACTGGGTATTGTACAAGGTGCCATGGCTGCATCTTTCTTAAGCTCTCAAGCAACCCATAAAGTAACAGTTACTGCCTCCGTTTTTTTTCTTTTTTGGTTCATTCATGGGTTCATGGGTTTAAGTTGCAGAGGTAGGATATGAACCCTAGTTCCAATCTAAGGCCTAAGTGCACTTCAAATTTAAGGGTCTTGAAGCCCCCCCCCCTCCAATGTATCAGGAAAGATGACAGTCTGAGCACTCACTAGGTTCTTTGAGACGTAGCTGTATGGCAGGACTATCACTCTTGTCTCGCTTTATGCCTAGCACCTCCCGTTCCCATTCTCTCTCTCGATTTTCTTCTTCAATTTGCCGTTCAGCTTGGGAACAAATCCGGAGCAGCCTCAAGCAGAGAATTTGATGCAGTCGCATAAAGATATACCAGTTGTTATTGACATAGAAGAGGTTGTATACTTCATCCATTCCTCTTAACTTCTGAGCTGCTGTGTTACTAAATAACAACTTGGACTTAGGGGGGCTGCCTCCAACACCATTGTGCTTCTTGGGTGCCCCCGTAGCTTCATCCACATCCATTTCTTCCTCCTCTTCTTCTTCCACATCTGAGAGATCACCTCTCTGAGCAAATAGCAGATCAGGAATGAAATGGTGCATGATTTGCTTGATTTTGTATTTGTCCTCTTTCTGAATGCCTGTTTGCCTCTTCACATGATGGATAATCAGAGCAGCAGCATCTTCTAGTATCTGTTTGTCTTCATAGGCAAGAGAAAGGTGTGGGCCAACAGGTACACCAGCATTCTCTTCTGTAGCCTGCTCTTGCCTCTGATGGAACAGACATAAAAGCATTGTGTGACATATATAGAGCAACAACAAACCTACAATATTATAGCAGTAATGCCGAACATTACTGCTGGTGGCAAATGCCTTTAAACCTAGTACTCAGGAGGCAGTGGCTGGCAGGTCTGAGTTCAAGTCTAACCTGGTCTACAGAGCAAGTTCCATGACAGGCAGGGATATACAGAGAAACCCTGTCTCAAAACAAACAAAGACTATACTAGCAGCACATTTTATTATTAACTAAAATGCAATTTAAGTACTATGGCACCTATCTATAGTTTGGGAGATCTATCCATCCTTTGGGAGACCTAAGTCAGAAAGTGTACAAGATTCTAGGTCAGTTTGGGCTTAGACAGAGACATGATAGTGGCTACCTAATCATAAATACAAGAATCAACCTTAACAATAATTCCTGTTTCTCTTACAAATATTCTTAAATACTATAGACAAATTGGCTTGATATAAAAAGATCAATACCTTCTATATACTGAAGTCTTAAGAAAATTGCCTTTAAAATTCTAGATTAGCACTTAAAATATTGGGGTAGAATTTGCCATGTAAAGGTTAACAACATTGTCAAAGATAAACAATTAAGTGTTTGTGAAAGCTCACTTACTATTTTTATTCTTTAAAACGCAGGGTCACTTTTTGAAAGCCTGATAGATGGCAATTATGCTTCCTACCTCCTAAGGCAGGTCACAAAAAGCAAGATCAACTTTACACTTCTCTGAGTCTTTGCTCCAAGTGCTATCTGTACTCCTGCTAAGTGAGCAGAGTAACAGAGATCCTACCACTTTTTAAGTGAGGTAGATGAGATGCTCTCCAGGAATACTGGGAAACCAGAGGAAGAACTGAGTGTAATAGTGAGAATTAGGTGTAAGATGGTAGACCATGGCCGGGCGATGGTGGCGCACGCCTTTAATCCCAGCACTTGGGAGGCAGAGGCAGGCAGATTTCTGAGTTCGAGGCCAGCCTGGTCTACCGAGTGAGTTCCAGGACAGCCAGGGCTACACAGAGAAATCCTGTCTCGAAAAACAAACAAAAAAAGATGGTAGACCATGACACAAGAACTAGCAGCTCCTAGTTAACTGTACGAGTCAAAGCAAGGCTGACCATAAAGAAGCAGGGCCAAGGGAGCTGTGCAGTCAGCCAGCTCACCCCATCACAGATGCTCTTGATCTCACAGAGTAAGCTCTTAGACCTCAGCTCACCCCATCGTAGATGCTGTCAGATCTCACTGAGTAAGCTCTTAGACCTCAGGACCCCAGCTCACCCCATCGTAGATGCTCTCGATCTCACAGAGTAAGCTCTTAGACCTCAGGACCCCAGCTCACCTCATCGTAGATGCTCTCGATCTCATTGAGTAAGCTCTTAGACCTCAGGACCTTAGTGTCGTTCTGTTTGAAGTTGATGCCTTGGTGATCCAAAGACTTCAAGTAGTACTTTTCATTTTGCTCTCGCCAGACCTTGTTGAAGCCTCTCTGAGCTTCTCGCCACTCTTCCTCTTTCATTTTCAATCTAGCAGGTGAGAAGGGATACAAGTACAGTATGTGGGAATCAGAGGGCTAAATGTGAGAATGTGTCAGGCTTACTTTATTTGATGAAAACTCAAACCTATGCTTTTGGTGCTTCAAATAATGTCCTTGATATGATCTAAGTGAGGTTTTTCTCCTTAAGGGGGCTTATTTTTGTAGTAATACAAATCTTATTGGAAAATGTATATAGATCACACTAATCTAAAATCTATGGTAATTCTGCCTTCTTCTTCTCCAATGCTGACATTATAGGCAAAGAAATCATATTTGGCTGCCATGAATATTCAGAAAGTGAGTAGTATCATTAATGGGGTTTTTAAGAGAGCATGAAACTGTTTTTGAGACAAGGCCTTACTTTCAAAAATTGGATGATGTAGAATTCATGATGAAGACCAGGCTACTATCAAACTCACAGCTATCTTCCTGAGTCTGCCTCCCAAGTGTGAGGACTATAAGCATGAACCAAATTTGGTTTTGGTGATTATTCTCAAAAAACTAGTTCTTCTCAACTAACTAAATATTTACTGTGCTCATAGAAATGCATGTATCCTAGAGAGATTATTTGGTAAGGTAGAAGATTGCAGGTTTGAAGTCATTCTGAGCAATAAAGTGAGTCCTTATTCCAAACACGCACGCACGCACGCACGCACGCACGCACGCACGCACGCACGCACAGGCACACACACGCATACCCCAACACATATACACATCAGTCTCTCACACTCCTGTGGTTTGAGATATGGTAAAACATTTGCTTATCAAGCATGTTATACGAACAGCTCTAAGTTTGACCCCCTCTACCAATAGAAACAAAACCTCAACCCTAAAATGTGAACACACAGCGCTCTACCATATACTCACCAGATTCTCTCTGTGTGAACTATGGGACTTATGCATGACAGGTAAGCACTCTCCTACCAAGCTACACCTCTAGTTCTTCAACCTCATCTGTCAACATTTGTTCCATTTGGCCCACAAAACCCCTAACATATGTTCCACCATTCTACTCTGGCCCTTATGTTGAGCTACTGAGGGAAGAACTAAAATTTTAATTAGATAACCAGGTAGGAAACTAGAGTCCTATTTAATGGGACACTGAACCTGTCCTACAGCACACAAAAGCCAGAAGATACATACCTTTTAAGGACAATTGGAACAGCAATGGAAGGGTTCTTCCTCAGGCCATCGATGATATCAGCTGCTTTGTCAGCATATATCCTCTGGAGTGCTTTTCGATGGATGACTTCAGATGTGCCTCCAAGGGTGTTATCCAGGCGAAATTTGGCTTGTTCCTCAGCAGACAATCGAGAAAGTTTTTTCTGTATTGCTTCTAAGACCCGGATTGTTGCAAGATTGGTCTCAAGAACCACATCAAGCTTAAAACAAAAGAACAAGAGGGTACTCAGGCCTGTCTCCAGAACACAGCAGAGCTGGGAGAATAAGGAGGGTGTGAAGTGCCTCCCAACTAGAGTTGTGGTTTCCATACAAGGTACGTAAGGCTCTCTTACCAGTACAATATGAACAAGGGCACCTACAATTATCATAAGGTTATTTTCTGGAAAAAATGCCATGTACATAAGTCATAAAGTTTGATCCTAATACATAAACTGATTAGCAGTTACCAATGCTCTCACAACGCATTGTACACTGTTTAGCAGTGCTGACCACAGGCCAGTGGGATCAAAGAGAGAGCTGTCCTTCTGATACCTTTCCTTGCACCTTTGTTCGTCCTGAGACAAGTCTTGCTATGTAGACCAGACTACCCTTCAATTTGTGGCAAATTCTTCCCTCTGCCACCTAAAAGCTGGGATTACAAAATGTGAGCCACCATATCTTATGAACTTTTCTGAAATTGTATAAACCTGTTACAAACAGTAGGGAAAAAACCCTAAAAGACAGCTATGAAAGTACAGGGTTTGGGGTATTAACTTAAACATGCCTAAAAGATACAAAATACTGTATTACTGCTTCACATGCAATGCAGCAATCTCAGTGATTATCTTTTCCTTTTAGGAGAGAGCAGCATGTAGCCTGGGCTGGTGTCCAACTGTTTATGCAAATAAGGATGACTATGAATTCTTAAATCCTTCTGCCCTCCCCTCCCAAGGGATTAGAGACACTCTAAACTACCTTCAGCTAAAAATATGTTATTCGGCTCAATTGAAAATTTCCCATAGAAGCCAGGTGTAGTGCTGGTGCACACCTTTAATCCCAGCACTTAGAAGACAGAGGCAAGTGGATCTCTGAGTCCAAGGTTAGTCTGGTCAACAGAGTTCCAAAAAGTCAAAGCTACACAGAAAATCTCTTCTTCATAAATCTATCTCTAAAAATTATAACTTACTGCAATTTAGTTTTCTGTAATTAATTCTATGTATATGGTGGTTTGAATGAGAATAGCCCCAAGCACATGTTTGAAGACTTAGTCCCAAGTCGGTGAACCTGTCTGGGAGGGATAAGGAGGTATGATTTTGTTGGAGGAGGGGCATCACTAGGGTGGGTTTCAAAGACTAATGATTCTCATTGCCTCACTCTGCCTGATTATAAATCAAAATGGGAACTATCAGCTCTTCCTTCCGTCCACCATCATGGACTCTCACCCTCTGAAACTATAAGCCAAGTTAAACTCTTGTATACCTTGTCTTAGCTATGGTAATCTATCAGTGCTAGACACATGACTAAAATGGAGAAGATGGTACCCGCCAGCCAGTGGGGGGCAGGGCATGGTCTTCTGAAGAAGGGATGCTGGCAGTGTTAAACTGGTAAGAGAGCTCTCCCAACAATGTGAAGGAACAGAACTAGTCAACTCAGTATAATCACTATACTAAGTCAAATACACGCAAACTACAATTCTTTCCCTTCTTATGTGATCTTAGTAACCATCATCTGAAGAATGGAGATTCTGAGCCTAGTTTCAGTAGAACCTTTGTCCAACAGGGGACCTATCTCACTGACTCCCATTCTACATCTTCCCATCCCAACTTTACAATCTGTTTTCCTGGAATAAACTATCATGGTCAGCTGTCTCCTCTTATTTTATTTTTTCAAAAGCTAACTCACACACAGTATCTAAATACTCCTTCCTTTCATATCTTACTACTTCCCAAACCTCAAATGAGAAAAGATACCTCAAATCGTTCATCTTCACAGCGGTAAATATGTTCTTCATACTGAGTCTTCTTGGAACTAACAAAAGTGGAGTCTTCAGACCAAGATGGGAAGGAAACCCAGGTATCATTTAAAACCTTTAGGTTAAAAAGGGGCAGAAAAGCCTGTAAAAACTTATTGGTAATTAAACTTTCTCAATAAAAAATAAATCCAAAGAGGGGGGAAAAGCAGCGAGCATTAGTCCACAAACTTTAAATTTGTTAAATGTCCTGGCTAATTTTATATCAACTTGCCATAAGCTAGAGTTATCTAAAAGGAAGGAACCTCAAAAGACAAAATGCTACAGAAGACCCAACTGTATTAGTAAGTGATAAGGGAGGGCCTCGGCCATTGTAGGTAGTGGTGTCCATGGACTGGTGTCCTGGGTTCTATAAGAAAAGAGGCTGAGCAAGTCATGAGGAGCAAGAAGTCAGTAAGCAGCACTTCTGCATGGCCTCTGCTTCAGCTCCTGCCTCCAGGTTCCTGCCCTGATGTCCTTTCGTGACAAGCAGAGATGAAGTTTAAGGCAAATAGTTTTCTCCCTAAGTTGCTTTGTTCATGGTGTTTTCACAGCAACAGTAACACTATGACAGTGAAAGTTCTGAATACAAGTTTTCTTTTGGGAAAAAAAGAGAGAAGGTTCATGATTTCACAATTCATATAAATTCTGAACTTTCCTGAAAAAGGGTTTAGCAGATAAATAAGGGCACTTGCCATTAAATCTAGCCACCTGAGATTGATCCTGGGAACTCATACAGTAGCAGAGGAAAAGATACTCTGACAAGTTTTCTCTGATCTCTATAAGCAGGCTAAGGCTTACATACATACATTCATATCAAATAAATAAAAAGTTGAAAGACTCTGATCCTGGTACTATCGCTTCCTTCATTTGAAGGAGCTAAAGATCCAAGAGCTTCACTTACCTCTTTACACAGAGGAGTCCGTCCTGTACACTTGGGCTGCTGGTAACTTTTTGGCAGGGCTCGGTAGCTGGAGCCCAGTCGTTTACAAGAGGCATAGTCTATCTCCATGGCAATGCCTTCTGTAGCTCGTTCCTTTGGAAAACTTTCCAGATGTACAGACTCCTTATACCCCAAAAAGTTTTTAAACCAATTAAACAATTCAGGGAATTTCCTGAAGAACCAAACCAAAAGCTGGTAAGTAATTCTAGGCAAGACACAGTTATCGTGAGAAACAACATTCATGGTTGGATCACAACTCCATTGCCAAAGACAAATTCCAAAGACAATTCTTTCCTACCTGAGAAGCATCCTTAAACAATCAATCAATCAAATAAATGAATAAACAATTTAAAGACTGATCCTAGTACTATGGCTATCCTCATTTGAAGAAGCTAAGGTTCCATTTTCCTTATAGAATGCTCTCTAACAAGACAGTAAAAGCCATTCTTTGGATCAAGAATATTGCTTCACTGTTCACATAATTCTCAGGATGTCAGATGCAATTAAAAACACTGATTTAGAATTTAGTGCTAGTCAGACAATCAGGAGGACTAAGTACTGCACCATAGCTGATCGTTCTTTGGAGATAGGGTCTATATAGTGCAGCTTGTTTGAAACTCACCTGCCTTTGTCTCTCTAGTGCTGGGATTAAAGAGCGGCCACCATACCCAGCTGTCTTCCCACCCTAAAAGTTACACTACAAGGCTTAAGAAGCCCCTTCTGACACTGACCCTTGTAATAACACCTCTATCTATCACAAGCTTACAATCGCTGCATTGGCATATCAAAAGAACCAGCGGATATATATATGCTCTTTACTTCACTTACCCCAGAAAAGGAGAGACTAGCTGGACTAGCTCAGCCCGAGAGATCACCTCCTGGTTAAAGATAACAAGGCAGCGAAGGAAGTTTTCATAGGCCTCTGCACTCCGAAGAGCCTTTCGAACCTTGTAGAAACAACCAGAAGAAAAATGGTTATAAAGAGAAGCAGGGTCCATGATTATTCTGTAGTACGGTAATTTGATCAGACATTTACTAAGAATTAATGTTATTTTGCTTAGATATGATCAAAGAAATCACCTTAAAAGGAGACAATATGACACTCTAACCTGTCTAGACAATCTAAACTGGATCGGAATGCACATGGAGCAGTGCGCAACTGAGGCCCTGGACTGCGGAGAGTCCGCACACAGGCCGCCTTACTATTGACTTTAGTGTTGGAGGGCTTTGAGGTAATATACACTCAAGCGCTGCCGAGTGTCAAAGAGTAGTCTCCTACTGGAAGCCTTTGGATCAATACGTAGAACTCTTGGCTCCGTCAGCACCATGTCTGCCTGGACGATGCCATCCTTCCCACAATGATAACAGACTGAACCTCTGAAACTGTAATGTCTGCCTTTGTAAGGGTTGCCTTAGTCACAGCATCTCTTCATAGCAATAAAACCCTAAGACAGTAGGCAATCAGTGAGGTCTAGGTTCAGTGAGTCCTTGTCTCAAAAAATAAGGTAGAGGAAACAGTACCCAACTGACCTCTGACCTCCACACACAAGCTGACATACAGAAACAAGTAGGTACAAACACACACCCACACACTCATGCACACACCCCAAACAAACAAGGGACTAAAAGATGGTTCAATGAATGAAGCACATGCCACTCAAGTCTGAGGTCAGAGCTGGGACTTGCAGAGATCACATAAAGCCAGAAGCAGAAGGGGTTGATCTGTACTTCAGCACACCTACAGTAAGACAGGAGGCAGAAACAGGAGATTCCCTGGAAGCGCCAGGGCCAGCTGCCTTGAACCATCAGTGGTGCTCAACAGAGACATGCCTTTCATGTGCACACATGGTTTTCTCACACACATTCACATAGGCTATTATCCTACTCACAGCATCGAAAACTAACACCTTAAATACTCAAACTTTCAAAAATGTTTAGCGTACAGAAAACCTAAGACTACCTAACAAGGGAAAGAATCTGGAGTTTTAGTTCTAAAAGACAATCATTAGCACTGTACATCTTCACGCCCAGGACTTAACACACCTGTTTGCTATGTTCAGATTAGCTCCTCCTGTGGTACAGGAGGTGTGACACATATCAGACTGGGAAGTCACAGATGTACAATCCTCGACAGATTACACTTTTTGTACTGTATACCAGTTATTTGTTTTTATCAGCATTTAAGCCTATGAAAAAGTAGATAGATAGCCAACAGACCCATATCAAATCACTCGACCAAAATGATAAAAACATACAAATTCTGATATCATCCATAACCATTTCTTCTACTAAATTTAAAAGAAACTTTTGAAATATTACATACACTCTTTTAGTTATGTGTATGTAGTATTACGATTATGCTTCATCAAGACAGTTCCTAAAAGCAGAAACAGAAGAAGCTATCACTAATGCAGCCACTAAATAATTTGTTTCCTGCAAACACCCAGAGGTACAAGATAGAGTAACAATGACCACACCAATTCCGACTTGAGTCCTGTGAGAAGTTCACCAGCTGCCTACTTAACTGTGGAAACTGCCTGCTAATCATCAACTTGACTCCAAGGACACAATCAGATTCAGAAGTCAAACTGAAGTAGCATTTATGATATCTTATCAAAAATTCACCTCTAGCTATTGCAGAAAAACACCTGCAGATCTTTGAAAACATTCCAATAGAATTCTCAAGCTGGGTACAGAAGTGTAAATCTATAACTATAGCCTATTGGGAAGGGGAAGGAGAAAAACCAACAGTAGCTAAAAGTCATCCCTGGTTTCTGAGCAAATTTGAGGCAAATCTGGGTAGTTATAAGACCCTGTCTCAGAAAACCAAAAAGAAAATTGTCACCACCACTACGTACCACATGTCAGAACAACTAGATCACAGACCACCTAAAGCATGGAAGCACCATGGCAAGAGAACGTGCCTAGTGTGTCAAAGACACTGGGCTTCATGACTAGGACTGCCAGTAAAAGACGGGCACAGGGACATACACCTGTACTCCTAGTACTACGGAGGCAAACAAAAGCAGGCAGAATTCTATGAATTTGAGCTCAGCCTGTTGTACACAATAAGTCCCAGGCCAGCTAAGGTTGAATAGTGAGATTCTAACTCTTGAACAATAAAAGAAGAAAGAAAAAGAGAGACGGGGCTGGAGAGATGTCTCAGTGGTTAAGAGCACTGACTGCACTCTTCCACAGGTCCTGAGTTCAATTCCCAGCAACCACATGGTGGCTTACAACCATCTATGATGGGATCTGATGCCCTCTTTGGTGTGTGTGGAGATAGTTACAGTGTACTCACATATATAAAACAAATAAATACTTCTTTAAAAAAGAAAAATTAAAAAAAAGAGACACAGACACAGAAAAAGAATGGGTGGACGGACAAACTACACATGGGCTACAGGTGGTGCCACTTTAAGAGGCCGAAGGATCAGAATCTATAGGCCAGCCTAGGCTAAGTATGAAATGAGTTCAAAGGCAACCTGGATTACAGAGTCTATCTCCAAACAAAACCCAAGTCAAAGAACTAAATAAGAAAGCCAAAAAATCCCGGTCAGTTGACACTTTTGAAAGAAAACAATTGCCATTTTGTTTATGCAATTGTCATTTGACCTTAACAACTAATATGAAATTTTATCAATTACTTTAGTCTTTAACAAACAACATCAAATGTTACCAATTACTCACCTTATCGAAAAATAACGATTCAGTTCCAACACCATGCTTGCTGGCATCTGCCATTGAAGACTCCTTTAGACTAATCAGTTTGGGTTTTTTCTAGAATTAAAAAGAAAAAGAAAAAAACCAACACAAACAAGTAAGTTGATTGAAAGTGGAATTATAAACATTTTCTGATAAACTTGAAGATTTACATGGAAAATATTTCTGATAAAGTTGAAGAAATATATATCAGCCATTTTCTATTTTAAATTAAGGCTTTGTGGTTCTGGTCAGTTGAGTCTAAAGAGTCAGCCCATGATTAAGAGACCAGTACTACTACTATGGTAATATTTTTGTGTTACTGACATAACTTGTGCTGGTTGCCTGGAGCTGAGAAATTAGTGGTGATTAAGAAGAGACCCACATCACTGAGGTGACATCTTCTGGAAAGTATCTCCTCGGGACCACCAGAGAGAGGCTGCTAGGATAAAGTAAACCTTTATTTCTGCTAGAGGCAGCCAAATTGGGTCTCTGTGGAGTACTGGCTTTTAAGGCATGAAGTCATCAGAGAAAGCAGCTGAGGCTTGGCACCTGGAGAAGGCAGGAGAGCACATTGGTGAAGGTGCAGCCAGAAAAGCCAGCAAAGCCAAGGACTGAAGGAATAAGAAAGAGAAGAGTCCAGGAGAGGTTATTTGCAAAGGGGCAGCCCAGCTGCAGTATAAACGCCAAGTATTTAAGAGGCTAATACAGCGGGAAGATCACCAAGCAGCAATGGTGGAGGGCAACCTGCCTAAACCTACGAGACAATCTGTTGCTGCAGCCATAGAGCCAGAAAACTAACCCAAGCCTTTTGGGAGAGCTCAGAAGATTTTTTTTTTTTTTTTTTTTTTTTTTTTTTTTGTGGTTTTTTTTGTGGTTTTTCGAGACAGGGTTTCTCTGAGTAGTCCTGGCTGTCCTGGAACTCACTCTGTAGACCAGGCTGGCCTCGAACTCAGAAATCCACCTGCCTCTGCCTCCCAAGTGCTGGGATTAAAGGCGTGCGCCACCACCGCCCGGCTAGCTCAGAAGATTATTAAGTGGAACCCAGACATTGGACACAGTTGGAGTTTGAGTTTCCTTTATTCAGACTATGACTGTGCCCTGATTCTTCCCTCTTAAAGAAAGAAAGTATTCAATAAGCTCATTTTTGATTTTACAGGAGCCCATAGTGGAGAGACTTTGAGTTCAGGATTTTTTAAAGTGACTAGACTTTAAACTTTTAATGTATTTGAATTTACAAAGACTGTAGAACTTTTAAAGTTATTTATGCTTTATTATATTCTGATACTAATATTAATAGGCCATTTTGGAGACAAATATAAAAGGTTCTAACTGATGTGCCAAACTAGATAGATTAATAGATAGATAGACAGACAGACAGACAGACAGACAGATAGATAGATAGATAGATAGAAAGAAAAGGATACATATCTTTTTTTTTTTTTTTTTGGTTTTTCGAGACAGGGTTTCTCTGTGTAGCCCTGGCTGTCCTGGAACTCACTCTGTAGACCAGGCTGGCCTTGAACTCAGAAATCTGCCTGCCTCTGCCTCCCAAGTGCTGGGATTACAGGCGTGCACCACCACCGCCCGGCCAAAAGATACATAACTTTAACCTACTACTTCAAGTTATAAACTTTAAAAAGGCCTAATTATTTCATTGTCCAATAGACAGTATAACCATCTTATTAGCATACCCACTAATAATTGTTGTCATGTGATTTTTGAGATAGTGTCACACTATAGCCCTAGCTATAGGAAAACAAGTTGGGTATTGTGGCAAACACCTGTATCCCTTCACAAATTAGTCCAAGGCAGGAGGACTGTAATGAGTTACGAATTAGCCTGGACTACTTACTGAATACCAGGTCAGTGAAGGCTACCTGGTGAGATATTTTCTCCAAAACATACACAAAGAAAAACCCCAAAACCAAACACAAATGAATAGGCTATAATATAACCCTACTAGCCAAAATTTACTTTGGGGGGGGGAGGGGTATTCTCAAGACAGGGCTTCTCTGTATAGCCCTGGCTGTCCTGGAACTCACTCTGTAGAGACCAGGCCAGTCTCGAACACAGAAGTCCGCCTGCCTGTCTCCCAAGTGCTGGGATTAAAGGCGTGTACCACCACTGCCCAGCCAAAATTTCCTTTAACAATTCACTTAACTACCTATGAGGAGCTGCACAGACTTTGTGGGCAGCTGCTGTCTCAGAGCTCAGGGGTCCCATCCACAGTTTCTGCTGCCTATGAGACTTGGAACTAAGCACTATCATACGGTCTCTACCTGTGGATCAATCAGTATGGATGGAAGCAGATCAGAAAGCAAGCTCTCAACTATTTAGCTAATTCTTGCAATCCTCACAATACTTACTGAAGTTAAAAAAACAAAAAACCAACAAGCCATTACTATAGTCAACCTGATTCCAAAACCAAGAAAACCCTGCAAACACCCAAACAATGGGATCTGTCCGAGTATGTCAGTCCTTCCAGCCATGTACTTGACAGCCACCACCTTCCATTGCGTTTTTCATTTAACCAAATTCTGTAGAATACTCCATATTACATAATTTCGAATTCCTGACAAATTCAACATTAAATACATACAACTTCCTTCTTATCCTAGACGCACTAAATCAAAGAGAACAAGATGGGCTTCCTAACAAACTTAAGATTTCCTTCTAGTACAGCTCACAGCCACGGCCTCCATCTTTCCTTGAAGATGACAATATAGGTAAGATCTGTCAAGCAAAGAAGTGGCGGGAGGACAGACTTCTAGTCAAACAAAGCCTCCGTTTATTTATGGGCACTAGGCTCACAGGGTTGAATTGCCCCAGAGACCACTCACTTATGAAATAACAATTAATCTTCCTGTAACCCAAGGCAAATTTAACACATCAAATCATGAGAAACATTAGTTTCTTCATTTGTTACTATTAAATTTTGGTAACAAAAGAGCCAGAATCTAATAGCAAAGAAGAGGTAAGAAAAAGATAGGAACTGAAAAACACACTATAATCCATACAGCAAGTGCCTTTCTGACCTGGCTTTTGCAAAGCTGCAAAGAAGCTTTGTGGGCCATTTCTGTGACCTGTATCAACCTGATCTAGATACACAGGACCCGAGCGCCCGGCCTTCTATCTGCCTACTCTTACCTTCACTGGAGGTGTGGCTCCTGCTCCGGAGTGCCTGCGGATCTGGCAGCCGTTCTGACTGGGCCTCTGTGGCTTATTATTCAGTTGGGGCTTCTTCACAGTGCCTCCATGGTCATTTCTCACAGAATCCACCTTCTCAGCAGTTGTTTTGCTTAAAAGCTGATGAAGACATACGAGACAGATCTAAGAACCATCTAAAAAGGCCCCTCTTGCTATAGCTTTCAAACTTCTGGTAACAATCTTAAATAATGTAGTTTGTCTAAATGAGATTTACCACCGAGCTGTTGGCATCTGGTAGAAACTGTCCAAACTCAGACAACAGATCTTCCTGGTTTTTGAAGAGACGGGCCACCTGGGCATATACCTCCTGCTCAGTCAAAGCTGGAGTGTAGTTTCCTCCAGCTTCCTTGGCATTCCGCTGTTCTTTCTGAAGAAGGACAGAATGGGCAAATGATATTAGGAAGACTACCATTTTGAATCCTAAACCACAGAATTATTATTTTCTGAAATGTTTGATATGGCTAAAATATGTTATCTATTTCAGCTACATTAAAATTTTTAATTACTGTATTGATTATAGTCTTTGACAAAGAAGAAGGTGATGAATGGCACATCTTAAACTGCAAACACATGCCTGTTCCTTTAATTAGATTGATAAAACAGAAGACATTAGAAAATCTCTTCCATGTTCTCTTGTAAATGGATCATGCTTTACAAATTACCCTCAGAAGCATCAATATGAAACAAGCATTCTTTTCATGACTAGGGACCTTAAAAGTCCTGCCAAGATGCTAGAGGGTGGCTTCTATACACACATTCTAGTTCTAATCAGTTACTATTCCCAGTAAGAATTACTGGGGACAATAAATATTCTAGTTGTTCTCAGACCAGATACTCTGAGGGTAACCATCTTGTAAGTAGAAGCCTGATCGAACCATGAAAAAAATAAGTTTTCTGGGCTGGGTGTGATGGCAGCAAGCAGAGTCCCAGCTACTGGGGAGGCTGAGGCAAAAGGATCCAGGGCCTAGGATTACAGGGCCTGCTTAAAATGGGATGAATGAGTAACCAACCCTCTTACCTGGTATGTGTGCAAAATCTCCAAGAATGCTTTGTAGATGTCTGGTTGGCCCTGGAATCTGTTCTTGATCTTATTAACATAGTTGATGGCATGATTAAACTCCACAGGTTGATTGTTTTGCAAAGATGGAGCTGTTCCCAAGGAGATTGTCACTGGTGTGTGAGGCTGGACTGGTGGAGAACGTGGGGATGCATATGGTGGGAGTGGGGGAGTCTGCTGACTGGCTGGAGTATGTGCTTGTAGTTGGGAAGGCTAAAAAGAAGAAAGTATTTTCCTCAAGAACATAAGAGGTTTGACATTGGGGAAGAAACTTCAAACCAAAAAAGCAACACAAATTGAAAATCCAAGGTATCTGATCAAGCCATATCTTTTACTCATTTAGGGCCATGAAGTACTAATTAAGCCAAGCCATTTTGGTTCAGTTCAAATCATACTAGACAGGGTAGGAGACCTACACAGTTTTCGTATTCTGACACTACTATTTCAGCCTCAAATTACTGGAACACAACATTAAATTTTCATATGCAATTTTTAAGCTCACTACCTTAACAGGTGCAAATTAAAAAGAAAACCTCATCCTTCACAGGCCTTTAATGTCAAGGATAACAACTCAACAGTTCCTATAATCCAGTTAAATGTTTCTACACCAGCTGTGTCCAATAAATAGAACCCTCTGAAATAAACGGATCCTCTTTTTTTGTGCCATGATACAAGAACCACCAGCTATACAGTAGTTCTTGAGAATATGAAATTTAGTTAGTGCAACTAAAACACTGAGCTAAACCTGTGAACTAAAACTTAGTTCTAGGTAGCTAGCAACTATCCTAGCATATCTAAATGAAGGATATCTTCTATTTATTGTTATTATCAGCTGATCTGGCAAACAGAGTAACTTGATTGTGATTTTTTGGAGACAGTATTTAATAAAGCTCAGAATATCTTCAAATTCCTTGTCCTTCTACTTCTAGCTCTAGTGCTGAGATTTACAGACACGCCATCATAACGAGCTCTACAATGACAACCACTTATGTAGAGACTAATTTGACCAAGATAAAAACAATCATTTCTGAGCTAGATATGATGGCAGCACCTAGATTCCCAGTTACCACAGCTCAGGATTTCAAGAATAGCCTGGGCAACACAGAACACCCAAGCCAAAAAACAAAGCAAAGCATACACATACCCTATTCCTGGTGTCAAAGGACTACTACAAAGCCAGCCCTGAGACTAGAGATAAACAGAAGCTGAGGACAAACGAGAGTCCTAGAGTCTGCTGGCATGAGGATTTAAATGAGTATCAAAATAATGAAGTATATATAAACATGAACATGTGAGATGTCAACATCTTCTGAGGACATTGTTGTAACATGTGTATACAGGGGAAAGTTAGGAAGGAGATGCAGTCTCCCCACAACTCACCTTGCTGACTTTGGCAGGTGTAGGCTGAGGAGCTGGTTGAGCAGGAGTGGGAGCTGACTGGGCTGAAGGCTGGGAAGGATGCTGAGGTGGTGGCTGAGGCTGGGGTTGGATGCCATGGGTGGGAATCTGATGAACCTGGCCGGGTGTTGTCACATTCACCATGTCATTAGTCTGCACCTCAATTTTGTAGCCAGGAGGCAAGAAGGTGTTGAAGCCCATGATCAGGTCAGGGTGGCCTTTAAATAGCTGGGATACTCGGCTAATCACTCCTGGAGTATCGATGCTGAGAGAAGCAAACAGGAGGAAAGAAAAGCTATGAAAAGCACGCTTAGCAAAAGCCCTGGAGGAAAATAAAACTTCTCACTAGGCCTTCTCTAATCAGTAAAACAGAAACACTCAAATTCCAAAGCTATTCATACACATGGCCACAATTCTGAGGAACACATTCATTCTCAGCAGCAAGTCTATGCAGCAGATATATAGACAGTACATCAAAAATGGTTCCCAAGCCAGACCCAACCTGGCTAAACAGTATAGACTGTAATGGGCTTGTGTCTAGACCGTTCAGATCTGTTATCTCAAACAGTGAGTCATTCCAGAATATCGGGGTATCTTACATTAAAAAAAAAAAAAAATCATGACTCCTAAAACCTTAGCAATGTTACTTCCCTAACTGAAATAAGCACCAAGAAGGATTTTAGTATAGATTTAAAAATAAAAAAAGCCTAGCGCACTAAAATTACCATAAACCAAACTACATTAATGCACACTTGTACATTCCTTTAAGGCTAGGTCTTGAGGCTCAGGCAATAGGCCTGCCAAAAGTTCAAGGTCACCTGGAGTTACATACCGTAAGACTGTCTCAAAAGTATTCCCCCAAAGAAATAATAGTCTATAAAAAGAACATGATTGTGTATATACATCCCCTCTAAAAAAATCAACATACTAAGCACAAATTTAAATGCAGCCACACATATCCTTTACCTCTGAGATTTAAATTCCTTCATGATGTCAAGGAAATCATTGTAGACCTGAGGCTGACTACCAAACTGCAGTTTCACCTGGTCAAGATAGGACAGGGCGTCCTCCACCTGGGCAGGGATACATTTCAGAGATATAAAAGTCAAAACTTTCAACAGAAAATCATCCATGCTCAAAAGACAATAAAGGGATTATCAAACACAAAAATATGATTCAATTTTAAAACAAAGGTCAACTCATAAAATCTGCAGCCTTACCACATACAATTCTGTAAGGAATAATCAGTAACTAATGATTGTATTACCATAGTGTTACTCACCCACTTCCTAAGAACTTGCTAAGAAACACAGTAGAAGCAATGCTGGCGTTACTTATTCAGTAACAAGTGGAAATCCTAACTCCACAGAAATTCGGGTCTAATGGTAATCCTAAAATAATCAGAGGCCATAACAGCACATGGTCTCCTCCAACGTGAGGGAACCCAAGAGTTGACTGGATAAGCACACATTAGCAAACATGAAGAATGGTGGAGGACGCAGCAAGGGTACAGTCTCGTGTAATGGTTTGCTCGCCAAACCAAAACCAGCTCAGTCTAGCCGGTAAGTACTGGGAAAAAGCAGGATCCAGCTCTTGAAGTAACAACTTTGTTGTTGTTGTTGTTGTTTTCGAGACAGGGTTTCCCTGTGTAGCCCTGGCAGTCCTGGAACTCACTCTGTAGACCAGGTTGGCCTCGAACTCAGAAATCTGCCTGCCTCTGCCTCCCAAGTGCTGGGATTACAGGCGTGCGCCACCACGGCCCAGCGAAGGAACAACTTTGATGTTTTTATCTTCTTCATTTTCATGTATTCCAGTTAACATAACTGCAGGATAGACTAAAAGAAGGTAAGGATGGGGTTGTAATGATGTCACAATGGGAAAAATGCTCATTTCCCCGAGGACAAGCATGAGGAGCTGAGACTGGATCCCTAGAACATAAAGTTGGCCACATTAGCACATGCCTGTAACCTGGATACAGGTGTCACAGGTAGTACTCAGAGTAATTCTGAGCGGATGCCTGGCAGGCCAGCAACTCTCAACTAAGGAAGAGAGGGATGGATGACAAGGGAGACAAGCTATGCTCTAGGGAGAACTGTAACTGATGTAAGGATGGCTTGATTATAGTGCAGGTCAAAAGAACAGAAAACTCAACAGATTCAAAAGCTTTTATCAGAAGTGACAGGATTTGAGGACTAACTGACTGTTAGACAAGGGAAAGCAAGCATTCAAAGTGACCAGCCACTAACAGGAATGAGTCTGAAGGGCCAGAAATAATAGAGATATAATTTAGGAGGCTACAACACTAGGAAATAGCCAAATATTATACTCTGAGATAATATTTTAAATTGTATGAAAATTTAAATTTTAGGATTAAAACATATCTAATTTTGGTATAAGCTACAAGTTTTGATATACTATGAAATAAAATGTTTATGCTCAAATAAAGCACTAAGTGATGCTATAGTATGAATGTCCTCTAAAACTCATGTCCAATCTTTTTAAATGTGCGTTTGGTTTCCATTTTGTATAGCTGGGAACTGAATTAATGGGCTTCTGTGTGTTCTACACTAAGTCCTAGTTCACCCTCTTTTGGTGATGGTGGTGGGAAGTTACCATAAACACTATGCTAATTTACCTGTAATCCTTAACACCAAAGTGAAAATCAGGGGTTTTAAACCCTGCTGTGCTAGCAATTGAAGACAGGAATTTGAATATACTATACCAGACCTCTACCACTGAGCTATACCCACAGAGTCCATGACAAAAGTTAGTTGTTCTCTTCTTTTTCTGATAGTAATAATCATGTGCATAGGGTCAAACTAACCCTAGGTCAGTCCTCAGATACCATCTTCTTCTTGAGACAAGATCACCTAGAACAGCCCAAGTAGGTCAGGCTTGGCCTCAAGGATTGGCCTATATGTCTCTGCCTCTCCAGGAATTATAAGCACACACACCACTGCACACAGTTTTTAAAAAGTGAATTCTGGGGATTCAACTCACTTCATCAGCTGAGTTTTCTTCTCAGCTCCTGTTCTGATAGTATTAAATGGGGCCTATAGAAACAGACACCATGAATGAAGACAGTGCCATGGTAGAAGAGTTGGAGGAAACTGTGTGATGTTTTGAGACTTCTACCTTCTGCCATATGTGGACAATGTTTTGTTGTGTATATTTTTGTCATTATGATTGTTTTTTAAAATATTTACTTATTTTACTTATTTTATGTATACGAGTACACTGTAGCTGTCTTCAG
Organism: Apodemus agrarius; assembly: GCA_964023405.1. Taxonomy (NCBI): domain Eukaryota; kingdom Metazoa; phylum Chordata; class Mammalia; order Rodentia; family Muridae; genus Apodemus; species Apodemus agrarius. The sequence continues at coordinate 60,067,717 of OZ030012.1, read as the reverse complement.
ACACACCAGAAGAGGGTATCGGAACCCATTATAGATGGTTGTGAGCCACTATGTGGCTGCTGGGAATTGAATTCAGGACCTTTGGAAGAGCAGCCAGTGCTCTTAACCACTGAACCATCTCTCCAGCCCCGTAATTTTCTTTTTAAGACAAGGCTTTACTATATAACCTCAGCTGGCAGGGAGGGAACTAGCAATGTAGAAGACCGGGTTGGCTTTTAAGTCACAGATATCAACCAGCTTCTGCCTTCAAGTGCTGGAAATAAAGTCATCACAACCATGCCTGCTTTTAAACACTTGGTTTTAGTATGTGTGTCTTTCTCTCTGGTTGTTTGAATGAGACTGACTCCCACAGGCTCACATTTGAATACTTGGTCCCCAGTTAACCAACTGTTTGTGAAGCATTAGGGGGTGTGGCCTTGTTGGAGTAAGAGTGCCACTACTTACACTCTGAGGTTTTAGAAGCCTAATGCAAGGCCCAGTCTGTCTCCTCCAACAGACCTATTAGCAGAACAGATGTGAGCTCTCAGCTATTGCTCCAGCTCCAGTCCTGCCTGCTGCCATGTTCCTCACCATCATGATCATGCACTAACTCTGAAGCTAAAGGCAAGCCCCCAATTAAATGCCTTTTCTCTATAAACTGCCTTGGTCACCATAATATGCCTCATAACAATAGAATATTAACTAAGTAAGACATACATGCAAATACAAATACTGACTCAAAAATAGCAGGCAAGGATTAGGGCTATAGTTCATTGGTAGAGGGCTTGTCCAAATGTTTGAGGCTCTATCGTCACCAGGGGAAAAAAAGCAAAAAACCAAAAATGCCAAGCAATGTGAGAATAGGTAGTTAAAATTATATGGAGACACACGCACGCACACAAATTCAAGGGCTGTTAAGATGGTTCAGCAGGTTCAGATACTTGCCACTAATTCTAACCTAAATTCAATCCCAGAGACCCACATGGTACAGAAAGAGAAACAGTTTCCAAAAGTTGCTCTTAGACCTTCAAGATGGAGATACAGGCTGTTAGTTAGGCGCATGTGCACGCGTGCGTGCACACACACACACACACACACACACACACACACGCACACACACACAATTTTGATTTTTTAATTAAAAAATTAAATTAAAAAATCTGAGGGACGGGGTGGTTGATACACAGCAGTGACCCCAGCATCTGGGAAGCATAAACACAGGGGAGACAAGATGATTCTCACTTGCGTAATTTTCAGGCTGAGTGAAGAGCCTTCTCAACCCACACTTCCCCAAAGAAAATTCAGCAATTAGATTTAGAAATCCTATCGATCAAGATCTTTTAACTAAAAAATTCCCAACTCTACAAAAAACTTAACTCTATAATCCCAATCCAAGGCTTCCTTACTGATTTGTAAAAGAAAACACAGAAACAAGCAAGCATATCCTATGCTTGTGTCCACAGCACTCTAGAGCAAGGCAGGTGAAGGAAACAGTGTCCTTTGGGAGCGCTGACTGGAAAAGGCTGTGACAACCAGCCCAGCATTGGGACTTACACCTGCAATCCCAACACTCAGCAAACAGGCAAAAGGGCCTCAAGTTCAAGGCACTCCCATCTACACAGTGAGACTCAACCTAAAAGCTCTCACCTCTATCCAGAAAGGGCTCTAAAAGGGCTTTTCTTAGCGTAAGGACCAGTCTATAAAGGTTTTAGAATATTAAGACATCATCTACAAAGTGCAGTGTAAATCCTATTAAAGTCTTTTTCCCCAGACTCAGCAAATTGTTAAGCTCACAGTAGTGCTTCCTTCTGCAACACATCCATCAATCTATATGAGAATGTGAAAACCACTGAGTAGAACACCAAATATTCCAAAAGAGCACAAAATACTTATGCTTTCTTCACAGACCACTCTTCAGTAAAGCAAATTTCAAAAAACTCCTCCCTCTTGTTCAACTCTAGTGTTCATTATGCTACTTACATAGTACTTAGTGTCCTTAGGCCAATATTAAATTCCTAAAAATGGACGTCAATAGGCCAGAATCAAGAAGTCAGCTAAGTAGTATAGACACTTAGGGACCCTTGGAGACAAGACTCAGTTCCAAGCTTTCCAGTGGATGCCTGAAACTTGGTTGAACCTTGAATTCTACCCTACTACACTAACTTTTTCTTCTACATACATATTTATGGTAAAATCTGACTTATAAACTAAGCACAGTAAAAATAAAGATAACTTACCTTCTATTTTACAAACCTAGGGTGGTAATTTTTGTCCCTTATAACGTTTTTTACGATAAAGGAAGCACTGTGTGGCTTCTCTTCATTAGGATCACTGTTCTGGAACCGGGCCTATCTATGGTCTGACTTTCTGGCTAACAGGCAGGATATGTAGGGAGCGTGCTGAGTGAAAGGATGATTTACACCCCACTGGGGATGGACAGTGTGAGACTTCATTAAAACACTATTCATAATGACACAGTAGCAAGTTTTCAAGGAAGAGGAAGACTGCTACATTAAGGAAAACAAAGTAGACATTTTGACACACATATGCACTTTGGGGTAAACTATTCACTCAGAAAGCAAATCACTACATAGAATTAGACAAAATTAGGCTATTACATCCAAAGGAAGATAAAACACCTCACCACTTCAGTTTTAACTCACATTTTCTGTACTTGATTTCAGAAAGATTTACCTAAGGGTCAATCAGAAAAGCTGAAAACTAAGCAACAGCTACAAAAATTACATTCTTTCGAAATAATTATGAGTCAAAAAAAAAAAAGGTTAGTTGGGAACACAAGCTCCAATCAGCCCTCCATAGATGTCACATGCATGTCAAAGCACTACACTGGATTCATCAGAACACAAGAAACGCTGACACTTCATTCACTAAAGGGTGCTTCAAAAGTAGAATGCTTTACTAAGCATGGATTTAAAGATGCCCACAAATCTAGCTGTTCAGAGCAATAAGAAAAAAACCGGAGGTGTATTATGGCACTAACTTGCTATACCCAAATTGCTCTGTGCCCAGTTGTGTGTACTCAATAAAAATCTTATAATATAAGAACTCTGAGTCTAAAAGAAAGGATGTCAAACTGATACTTCTTTTCTACACCAACAACCCTTCAATTCTGGTATACTTGAGTGCTATGCATTCATACAGCCAACACTCTCTGAGTGTATGTTTCTCTGGATCAGGCACTGGTGACAAAAAGGGAAATACACATAAGTTTCAAAACAAAAACAAAGGAACATTTCTTGTAATTCAAACCCTACTCTCTTGTGTTAAGGCATTATTTCCTGCTGAAGATAAAATGAGCCAAGAAAGAAATAGAATACTACCTTGAGCCTCTGAAACTGCTGCTGTCCCTGCACTGGTGCAACTGGTGGGGCTGGATGGGCATGGCTCTGGACCACCTGGCCTCCATGAGGCTGGACAGCTGTTGGGTGATGATGACTGCTATGAACTGCTGCTATGGCAGGCCCATGACTGCCAGAACTTTGAGGCACAGCTGAAACCTGGGGTGAACAAAATACAGACAAATTAAGGTTTGTGTATTCTTCCCCAAATGCACCTAGAGAAATAACATAAAGCATGCATGTGTGTTTCTGCATGCATAAAGATATCAAGAAAAAGGGAAGTACTGATGTTAGAGCCCACCTTTATTTAATGTTTTATATGTATTAAAAAGCATTCAATTTAAGCTGAGCATCAAATTTGTGAAGCATTTCATATTAAAAAAAAAACTTAAGAGAATGGAAAAGAAAATATTAGGGGGCTGAAAATGTGGCTCAGCTGATAGGATACTTGTCTAATACTCAGGAAACCTTGGGCTCAATTTCCAGTACTCAAATTTGATGTGCTGGTGTTTGCCTATAATCCCAACAATTGGAAGATAGAGGCAGGAAGACCAGACACTTAAGTCAACCTCAGCTACATAGCAAATTCAAAGATAATCTGGGCTGTAAAAAAACCTTATCTCAAAAATGAGAAAAAAATTTAAATTCTTCAAACTCAAATACCTAAATCTTTCAAATACATAAAATCTTTCATATAACGGCTATCAATTGCTCTGCTTTTCTATTTGAAAATACCTGTTTTAGCTGGGTGTGATGGCACATGCCTTTAATCCCAGCACTTGGGAGTCAGAGGCAGGTGGATTTCTGAGTTTGAGGCCAGTCTGGTCTACAGAATTAGTTCCAGGACAGGCAGGACTACACAGAGAAACCCTGTTTCAGAAAAGAAAAAAGAAAAGAAAAGAAAAGAAAAGAAAAGAAAAGAAAAGAAAAGAAAAGAAAAGAGGGGAGGGGAGGGGAGGGGAGGGGAGGACAAGCTATTTTACAGCTTTTCATAAAACTTAATTATATGGACTGAAGATTGGGCCCAATAGCCCAGTACTCAAACAACAAACAAGGACTGTGGATTAGGTTCCTGGACCTTGGAGGTGAACAGCACAGCAGCATTAACGATTCTATCTAAATGTCTGAAACAGCTGGTCTTACTACAGGCACGTACTAGTTTTGATTAAGGATTTGTGCACATATATCTAACAGAGGACATAACTGTAAACCTATCTGGAAAGTAATACTAATCTCACAAACAAAATACCTTTTTCTTCTAAATCCTTATTTAATAATCATGTGTTACTTACTGCTATAGCAGCCTCAAGTGCAAGCATTACATTTGCCTCATAGGAGACTGCTGACAACTGATATTCAAGTGCTTGCTGACACATGAGGGTCTCAGTTCAATCTCTATTACTGCAAAATAAAAATTAAAAAAACAAAACAAAACAAAAAGCCAAGCCAGGTGTAGTAGTACATGCCTTTAATCCTAACACTCTGGTCTACACCAAGATTTCCTGGCCAGCCAGGGCTACATAGTTAAAGACCCTCCTTCAAGACCAAAAATTTTAAAAAAGTAAAAGCTATTATAAACCACATTAAGTTAATAATAATAATAATAATGAGGAGGAGGAGGAGGAGGAGGAGTCAGGCAGTGGTAGTGCACACCTTTAATTCCAGAACTCAGGAGGCAGAGGCAGGAGATCTCTGAGTTTGAGGCCAGTGGTCTAAAGGCTGAGTTGAAGAACAGCTAGGGCTACACAGGGAAACCCTGTCTTGGAAACCCACAAACTAAAAATAAAACAATGAAAAAAGTTCTTCTACTTACATAAAATACAAAACTACCTGAACTAAACAATTATGTTAATCTGAGACATAAATAGAAATGATAGTAACAAAGAAGGGTTATAAAGTGTGGATTAGTGGTAGAATTCTTGACTGACACAAACAAAACCCTGCAGTCAATCTCGACTAACATGCAAGTGAGGCAAGTGGTATCACCTCTATCACACTACTGGGACGATGAAGCAGCACAGCAAAGTTCAAGGCTAATCTGGGCTATATAATGAAATACTATTTCACTGAAGAGAGAGAGAGAGAAAAGGCTGTGAGGAGTGAGGAAGAAAAAAGAGAGGGAAAATAGGGGTACCTATGACGGGGAGGAAAAGACCCTCCCAGGTTATGATATGACTTTTGCTATTACTGTTTTTATCTGGTGGTTCTTAAGCTTGTCTGCATACATTTTAAAACATCCCATTCACTCTTCATGACGGTTTTCTTAGGTAGCTCAATGCTTAATAAAAATCACCTTCAGTGAATGTAACCAACCCCTCATCATCCACTCCTGTTCGCTGCTGCCCCAGCTTACCTGGTAGTTGGGTGCCACTGAGTACTGAATGCCTGTAGCTGACTGCATGGTCTCAGACACTGCTTCATACACAGGAGGGGCCGGGGCAAGTACCCGGTGCTGGTGAGAAAAAGCCTCTGTGCTTCCAGGAATCCTTCGCTGCTGGGCTGCATACACTGGTGATTCCTGGTCATCCAAACGTCGCTTCATTCTGCACTCATGCTCAGGGATGCACTACAAACCTGCACAAACCACAAAGTGACAACACAAATAAAATCTCACTCCAGTATGATGACGCACGTAACTTAGGACCAGCTGCCCAAATTTAATGTAAGTCTGACTTTCATGACTAATCAACTTCATCTTAGTGTCAATCTCTGAATGAATGACCCATGCCTTACAGTAAGCAAGTGAGAACTGAAAGACAGAAGACTAAGGAGCAGAGTTTTAATCAATTTGGCAACAATAAGTTGAAAAAAAAATCCTATAAAATTGCAGAGAACTTTAAAATCTTCTTTTCTAATTATGCTCCTGTGATGGTTTCAACAACAATGGCTCCCTGGGTCATATATTTGAGTTGAGTTTAGGAAGAATTAGGTGTGACCTTGTTGGAGATGTGTCACTGGGGATTTCAAAAGCCCACACCATTCCCAGTTACCTCCCCAAACCCCGTCTCTCTCAGCCTCTTGGCTGTGTCTCAACATTTGAGCTATCAGCTCCTGTTGAGCACTGTCTGCCTGCTGCCATACTCCTGGACATGATGCTCATGGACTAAGCCCGTCAACTGTAAAGCAAGCCCCCAGCTCAGAAGATGTCTTGCCTCTCTACCTTGCCCTGCTCATAGTGTTTCTTCACAGCAATACAACAGTAAGTTAAGGTAGCTCCTGAGACACTATTAGGGTTAATAATAGTTACATAACATACTCACATGCTTTAAAAGCACACTCTGAAAACTTAGTACAGGGTCAGAGGATGCTTGCTATGGTAATGAAAGCAGACCTAATTATTAGGTAGGTTGAAGTTCATAAATACCAACTGTCATAACAACTGAAGCTGCCATAGAAAGGGATGATTTACCAGGAGCATGAGACAAAGAATAATATACATTTTTAAAAGTTTCTTATTTTGTGTAATTTTTAGCACCTTGAACTAGACATGAGAATGAGAGAACTGATGACTTCCAAGTTTCCTCCTGGCCCTTTCTCACATCCTTCACATAAGCTGAAGTCTCTTCAGCTTAACAATAGAAGACATTCTCTTGAAAGAATACACAAAGTCTAGAGCCACTTCATCCAGAAACTCACTTGAGGGTTTTTGTAAGCATTTCCAGCATCAGTATCATTAACACAAACATAATACACTATAGTGAAGGATACTTGGAAGCAAGATGGCTTAGTGAGGAAAGGTGCTTGCTGCTAAGACTGACAGCCTGAGTTCAATCCCTAGAATTAACATCATGAAAAAGAAGAGGCAGCTGTAACTGTCCTGACATTCACACACATGCCCTGGCACACATACATTACTTTTGCTTGTATACATAAGAAATATATAAATAGCAAAGGGGCTGGAGAGATGCTTCAGTGATTACAAGTGCTCACTGCTCAATCATGAAGACTAAAGTTCCAATCCCAACACCCACACTTCTTAGGTCACAGCTCTCTGAAACCTCTCCTACAAGACATCTAGCCTCCACAGAAAGCACACTTATGTGTAAATCCTCCAACACACACAAACACATCATACACATATATTATCTCTATTTTGAAATGAGAAACCAGGTATTATAAATGAATGGCCTACGAAGTCCTTAAGAACTTTTGGCTGCTACTTCTCAGTTTTAGTTTTTATTGGTTTAAAACCTAGATGTTGTCAGTGGTAGCCCATGCCTTTAATCCCAGAACTCAAGAAGCAGAAGCAGACAGATCTCTGAGTTCTGAAACAAGGCCAGCCTGATCTACAGAAGAGTTCCAGGACAGCCAGGGCCACACAGAGAAAGAAACCCTGTCTCAAAAACAAAAACCAACCAAACAAATGAAACCCATATGTTAATCTTCTCTAAGATTAATTTATAATAAACCAGTTTTTTATAAACGATAAATAAACCATATATACGTGAAGAACATAGCACAAGACTATGAAAAGACTGTAATATTCGTTAGGTACTGCATTCTAACCAAAAATCTCTCTTGAAATTTTATAGCTTTGGTCCCATTTTATGTCATTTTTTGTGATGCTCAAATGCTACTCCATCAGCCAGTTTATAGGAAAATGTTTAAAAGATAAAGGACCTGGAGAGATGGCTCAGTGGTTAAGAGCACTGACTGCTCTTCCAGAGATTGAGTTCAATTCCCAGCAACCCCATGGTGGCTCACAACCATCTATAATGGGATCTGATGCCCTCTTCTGGTGTGTCTGACAACAGTGAAAGTGTACTCATATAACTAAAAATAAATAAATCTTAAAAATTGTAGTGAGTTTTTCACTGGTTAAGTATTAAAGTTCTTTAAAGCATTGCTGTTGAGACCTTATTCTTATCATTTGTTTTGCTCTATTTTCACACTTAAAATTTTTGTGTATGGGAGATTTACCTGCCTGTATGTCTATGTATCACATGTGTGCCTGGTTTCTGAGTGGTACAGACAAGGGTCAAGACAGGCAGTAGCGACTCACTCTTTTAATCCCAGTATTCAGATAGCAGAGGCAGAGTTCAAAGCCAGTTTGCCTGGTCTACAAAGTTCCAAGACAGCCGGGGCTACACAGAAAAACCTTGACTCAAACAAACAAACAAACAAAAAAAGTAAAATTACAATTTATGGATGCAGTGCTGGATCAAACCCAGGGCCTTGTATGTGCTAAGAAAGTACCACTAACATCCCCAGTACATCCCCAGTCAGTAATTAATTTTATGACATTTAACTACTCTCATTTCTAGAATTTTCTTCCCAGACCATTAATATAAAACTGAAGACAGTATCCAGAGCCCATGTTTTTCCTTAATTATGCTCCTTTGCCAATTTCTTACCTCCCCAACTAGTCAGTTGCCTTTTAGTAATCCAGCCATTCCTTTCCTTCCGGACTTTAGCACTCCTCATCCAGACAGCTGATAATACTTTCCAAGCATTTCTCATCCTCGATTCTCTAATATGCCTCAAATGTAAACCTCATCTACCATGAGCTCCTCAATAGTTTAAATTCAACCCATGGACCTGGAGAGATGTCTTGGCTTGGTGGCGAAGAGCACCGGCTGCTCTTCTAAAGAACTAGGGCTCGATTCTCAGCATGCACATGGTAGCTCACAGTCAGTCTGTCACTCTGCTCCAAGGGCATCATGGCTCAAGGATGAGGGTCAGAAGAACTTTGGGACTAAGTTCTTGCCTTCCACCTGGCTGAGATAGGGTTTTGCTGTGTCAAAGCTTACTCTAGAATAGCTGGTTCAAGAGCTTCCAGGGGACTGACTATCCTGTCTCCCACCTCCTGTCTTACAGGAGTTCTGAGACTACAAACGCACACTACTATACCCTGCTATTCACTTGGATTCCAGATTGAACTCAGATTGTCAGGTCTGTGTGAGAAAGAAAGAGCTTTACTTGCTAAGCCACCTCATTGGCTTAGAAGCTCTTAAAAGATATAGATAGTTTAAGTTGGTTGGTGAAGCCTCAGGCCTTTAATCCCAGAACTTGGGAGGCAGAGCTCTGTAAGTCTGAGGCTAGCCTGAGCTGTACAAAGAAACCCTGTCTCAAAAGAACAAAAACAAAATAAAAGTATAGTTTATTTTGTTGTCAGGTATTCTATGAAAATTTAAGATGTGCACAATCTTTAACTTACCCAATCCACTCCTAGGTCTCTGACCTGTACTCCTGCTAAGTCTAACTCCTGCAGCAGAGTACAAAAAGCTGAGTGCTAACTGGCTAACTGAGCTACATCCATATTGTGGGAAACTGAACAACTATTACAAAAATCAGTGCTCTTCGTCAACTGAAAACATGCTAAGTGAAAATAGGCCCTGCAATATGTACACTGTAACCTCATGTATGAGACACACATACCATTCACTCAGTACTTGTGCAATCTATATCAAGTACTTGTGTTAAGTATACTGTAATATTACTGAGAAATAAATCAAGTAATTAGACTTTAGGGGCTGGAGAGATGGCTTGGTAATTAAAAGTGCATACTGCTCTTGCAGAGGGACCCAAGTTCAGTTCCTATCAACCACTCAGGCAACTCACAAGCATCTGTAACTCCAATTCCAGGGAATCCAAACTCTTCAGGCCTCCTTGAGCACCTGTACTCATGTGAGAGTGTGTACAAGGGCACACACGGACACAGACACACACAGACACAGACACACACGGACACAGACACACACTTAAAAAGTAAAAACAAAAAAAGTCTCACAAGAGCTGAAAGAGGGTTCAGCAGGTAAGAGGACTTGCTATTTCAAGGAGGGCTCAGCACAAGCAAATTTCCAGATGCTACCCTCCCATTGGGAATACTGCAAGATACCTAAGGACATTCAGCAGCTTAGACAAAGTCCATGAGGTTCTAGTGTCTCTCCTGGAATGCTGCCTTCCAAATGCAATGTTCCTGCCCCACTTTTGTTTGTTTGTTTGTTTGGTTGGTTGGTTTTTGGATTTTTTTTTTTTCCGAGACAGGGTTTCTCTGTACAGCCCTGGCTGTCCTGGAATTCACTCTGTAGACCAGGCTGGCCTCAAACTCGGAAATCCACCTGCCTCTGCCTCCCAGAGTGCTGGGATTACAGGCACATGTGCCACCACCACTCGGCTTCTTCCCCCACTTCCTACAACATAAAATTGATTCTTAAGGCACTCGACACTCAATGACGTGTGGTAAAATCATACATCTACTGGCCTTTTCGGACAAGAATGTGAAATTCTTAGGGACAAAGACTGTTGTGCATCGGCCCAGATTCATTTAAGCAGGGTGTCGTCTCAATTCACTCTCAGAATTCAAGTCTGAATCTTTTTTCTCTTTTTTTTAAAGATGTATTTATTTTAGCAGGACAGTGATACATGTCTTTAATCCCAGCACTCTGAAAGCAGAAGCAGGTAGACCTCTGAGTTCAAGGCCAGCCTGTTTTAGAGATCTTGTTCCAGGATATCCCAGGCTACACGGAGAAACCCTGTCTCAAAAACAAACAAACAAACAAAAAAAAAAAGATGTATTTATTTTGGGTGCATGTCTACCTATGTACCACTTCTGTGCCTGGATGCCTCTAGACCAGCACAGGATTTGGATCATTTGGAATTGGAATTACAGATGCTAAAAATTAATGCTAAAAACTGAACCTAGGTCTTCTGAAGAGCAGCCAGTGCTCTTAACCACTGAACCATCTCTCCAGCCATCTCCCTATCCTCCAATCTTTTTTCTCAAAGTCAAAAGCTTTGACACAGATAGCTCCTCAAAATAAACAAATATAATTACTACAATTCCACCTCTGGATACTGATCCAAGAACTAAAAACAAGGATTTGAACAAATTTATATACCACGTTCCCAGAGAATTATTCAAAAAAGCACAAGGTAGGGCTAGAGAGATGTCTCAGTAGCTAAGCACACTCACTGATCTTTCAGAAGACGCAGGGTTCAGTTCCCAGCATGTACATGAGGTTCACAACAGTCTCTAACTCTAGTCCAAAGAACCTGATGTCCTCTTCTAGTCTTTCAGGGCAGAGTATGCACAAAATACAAATACATACATACAGGTAAAACATACATAGAAAATATGATTTGTCTATGAAAATAGACAAATCCGCAAGGTAGGAAAAAATGCCAACTGAAAGATAAATAATTGTGGTATATATGTATACAAGGGAGAGAGATTCTGACATATACTTCAGTATCAGTGAACTGGGAGGACAAAAGGAGGTTAAAGACATCACAGCTCAGGCCAGCCTGGTCCACAGAGCGAGTTACAGGGCAGCCAGGACTACACCACATCAAGTGTTCATAACCACCTTAACCACAACTCCAAGGCATCAATCCAATGTCTCCGGTCTCCAAAGGCACCTGCATCCACATGTATAATCAAAATAGAAATTTATCTTAAAAAATAGAGACTTAGCCGGGCGGTGGTGGCGCACGCCTTTAATCCCAGCACTTGGGAGGCAGAGGCAGGCGGATTTCTGAGTTCCGAGGCCAATCTGGTTTACAGAGTGAGTTCCAGGACAGCCAGAGCTACACAGAGAAACCCTGTCTCGAAAAACCAAAAAAAAAAAAAAAAAAAAAAAAAAAAGACTTACTGTTTCATGTGTGTAAAGGTCAACAGTGAGAGATGAATGAGTTCTGAAGGAAGATGGTGAAGGCAGCACAAGGACGTGAGTGGACTTAATGCCACCGAACTCAACTAAAAGAGATGAAAAACTTTAAATCACAATGGCAAACTTTATTGTTTGTATATTTTATTTTATACTATTTATACTGGGAGCCATGCATATGTGACAGAGGCCTACTTAGAGCAGTTTTCTCTTCTACCATGTGAGTCTTGGGGATCAAACTCAAGGCTCGGCAACATGTGTTTTTACCTGCTGAACCAACTTTCTAGCCCAATTTGTTTCTCCCCCCTGCCCCCATCCCACTAGCTCCAGCCATATTTATTTCATATAAGTGGGTACACAGTCACTCTCTTCAGACACAGGAGACGGCATCAGATGCCCATTACAGATGTTTGTGAGCCACCATGTGGTGGCTGGGAATTGAATTCATAACCTCTGGGAAAGCACTTGGTGCTCTTAACCGCTGATCCATCTCTCCAGCCCCCACAAATTTTCTCTTTATAAGTTAGGATTTCTCTCATGTCACCTAGGCTGACCTCGAACTGTGTAGTTAAAAATGACCTTCAGCTTACCTCCCAACAGGCTTGTCCCCCATGCCTGGTCTTACAAGGTTGTGAAGGCTAAGCCCAGGGCTGGAAGCACAAAGCCCAGGGCTGGAAGCACACTGAGCAAGCACTCTAAAATATGAGCTCACATCCCTCACTCATTTTTTTTAAGTACAAACTTTAGTTTTGATTACAAAACTAAACACATATAATATATATTAAGCGTGCCCACGTACGCACGCATGCATGCACTCCACTACTTCATAAACCAGAGACAGCATTATACAGCTGAGGAGACTGGAGGCTGACTACCTGGGTTCAGATCCTCGTTTGATCACCTGTGTAGGCTAAACCTGTGTGCTACTTTCCTCAGTCACTCATTCTGTTTTTGAGGCAGGGTCTTGTGTAGGCCAGACTGAGTCAAACTCCCTAAGTAGCCAAGGACTGCCTGAACATTTATTTATCTTCCTGTATCTAGCTCGAAGCGCTGGGATTACAGTATATTACTGTATATGTGTATGATGTATCTATGTAGGCACTCATACAAAAGTCCACCTCTGATCCCCACCAGGGATCAAACTCAGCCCTTGAGTCTAGGAGCAAGTGCTGTGCTCACTGGGCCACTCTGCTGTCCCCATTTAGTTTAGTCTGTATTTGTGCATATGCAAGCCAGCTCAACCGCAGCCACCACTCCTAAAGTCCATTTTTCAAACAAGCTCCTTTACTGCCTGGGGGCTGGCCCAAGTAGGCTAGCACCAGGGATCCCCTCTACAATCTACTGCTCCCAGTGTTAGGCACTCAGGCCCAGGCTACCACACACTTATATCTCCATGGCTAGTTTTTCAAGTATATCCCAGGAAGAGGACAAGTCTTGCTTCAATGGCAATTATACTGACAGATATTTCCCTAGCCCCTCACCTTGTTGTCCTTGAAATATTTAGTTATTATTGTTAGGAAAGCTGCAAAAATGTAATAGAGGACAACACTCAGGAGTTAGCTGTCTCCTTCCACAGTGGGTTCCTGGGATCTAACTTAGTCGGAAGAGTTTGCACAGGAAGTGTCTTTACCCACTGACGCTACCTCATGAGCCACCTGTACGCGTAAAACATGCATTTCAAAACAGAGATGTAACCCTAGCTGAGGCAAAGGCAAGGAAAAAAAACCTGAGTTCTAGGCAGGCTGGGCTCCAGAGTTCAGATAAGTGAGTGGCCCATTTCAATCCACAACTCAAAGTTGCCACAAAACTGAAAAGTTCCATGTGTGTACACCATTCAACAGACATCCACAATCATGCATATACAATTAAACACATTAGCAAATGACCAGCGCCTGGCAAGCACCTGGTGCAGAGTTAGAGTTCAATAAATATAAGCTCTTATTACAAAAGAGAAACTATTGTTTGAAAAAGGGTATGAATTAGGTCATCTGTATTTCCCAGACTGTACTTCAACGGTAGAATTAACTATAGGTTGGCCAAACTTTCCTCAAAGCCAAAGTATTCTCCACTACATCTGTAATACGTCAAAGTTCTTATCTTTTGGGCTCCACCTCCATTCTGTTACCATTACGGTTGTTACTTCTTTAGCTGAAAAGTGAATACTTAACCTCTTCATTAAGTATAGCACAGGGCAGTTTTCAGCTTCGACTGAACAAAGGACAAATCCAGAATTTAGCTTTAGAAATTACATGTGACTATGGGTTAGAGAGAGAGCTCAGTGCAGACTGCAGACTGCCCAAGCAAAAGGACCTAAGCTGGGGTCTCAGAACCCATGTCAGGTGGCTCATAACCACCTGTTAACTCCACCTACAAGGGCTCGAACGTCCTATTCTGGCCTTATCCACACACATACCCCTTAATATCTTTTTAAAAAGTGGTTTATACACACTCATTCAGACATCAATACCTAAATTAAGGATTCAATGTTTACTTCTCATGAAAAGTTCTCTAAATAAGATCTTCCAACAACAGCCCATCTAATATGGTTACATGTGTAGTAAGTCAGCAATGGCCAAAATAACTCTCCAAAGCAGGTTGGTAAGCTAAGCTACACTTAAGTTTCATACAGTTCAAACTACTTAGTATCTAAAAAGAGTAACATTAAGCTTTAAGGACTAACAATTACATAAAACCAAAAGAGAACACAAAATTGTAAGTTACCTTTGTGAAGCTAAACTTACATAACAAAACCTACTGTAGGTGAAATCAGTCAAGAAATAAGTCAGGATTTCACTCTGTTTTACTTAAACAGAGTGAAATCCTGACTTTAAAAAAAAAAAAAAATCAGCCCTGAGGTATAGCCTAGTAGTGAAGCAATGCTTATGTGGCTTAAATAAACTCCATCACACACAATCATCTTTAAATATCATGTTTGTCAAAGGCCAGTTTTAAGATTAAGAAGTAAATTCAATACTTTCTCTAGAAATAAAATCTCAGCTTTGTAAGGAGCTCAAACGGTAAACTGAGTTTAAAATCCTAAGATACCAAAAATGGTAGCAAATGTTAGCTATCTATCCACCACCCCACGGGTACGAAGCTCAGCCCTGTGAAGGTGCAGTAGCTGAACATCAAGAGAACTCCAGGGAAGGTTGGCGCCCTCCACAATTCCAGTCCCTGATCACTCTGCCCCTCCCCCACCGGCCACAGTCGGGGAAGCATGGGCACAGTACCAGCCGCACCCCACCGCAGACACTCCAGAGGGGACGCTGAGTATCTCGTCCCAATAATTACAACTAAGAGGAGCAGCTGACCACGCGTCTACTCTCCCTAGCTGTTAAGGCGCCATCCACGAAGCGTGAAGCAAAGTAGAGACTACAGGTCCGGGCTACGATGCCCCAAGCAGAATGGACAGAGTAGCCTCAGCATAAAGTCGGGACACCTCTGCCGCTCTCAGTCTACAAGGGGCCCTCCCACCCACAGGGATGCAGGGCGGGGCAGACTCGGAGTCCTGACCCCCCGCCAGAAGCCACAGCGGGCTTTCCCCAGCTCCTCTTTACTGCTAGAGAGGCGGAAATCCCGGCGGGGGCGGGGCGGGAGAGGCGTGGCATCACAGCCCCGGACGCGCCTTCTGGCCAACCGGATCCCGCTAAGGCGGGGGAACACAGGCTTCACGCCCCCTCGCCACCGCGCCCTGAAAGCCACATGCCCGGACCCTCTTCTAGACCCGCACGCCCAGAGGGCCCGAAGCTGTACAGTCCGTGGCCCCGCCCACAGGGAGAAGAGGCGGGGCCACAGACGCGGGCCTTTAGCGCGAGCCCGCCCCGCCCCTTTCTCCACCACCGCACGCGCGCCGGCCCCGCCTCTGATCGGCGGGACTAGGACCCGCCCCTCCGTGCGCACCGGGACTACGCTCTCCTCCCCCTCCCGCACGGAGTGCGGCTCCGCTCCGCCCCCCACAGCCACGCACGGGAAGCCGAGGTCAGCCCCCCCGAAAAACACACGCCCTCCAGTCCCGGGTTACCCGCCACCCAGCTGCTGGGCGGACCGCGACGCGGCGTGCTCTCACCGCAAAGCTCCAGCCACTCAGCCTGCGCGTCGCTCCCGGCGTGAGCCTCGCACCCAGCACGGAGGCCCCGGAACGGCGCGGGCACAGGCCCGCAAGAGCGGACTGGCAACCTCCTTTGCGCCCACGAAGCGGTCACAGGCCTGGGTGCCCAGACTGGGAAGGAGGGAGGGAGGGAGGGAAACTCTAAGGGGGGAAGGGGAGGGGGGAAGATGGAGAAACCGTCTCTGCCGCCTCTACCGCCGCGGCCGCTTCTCTGTTACCCGGGAAATCCCGCCCACTCTCCCGGCCCGCCCCGCCGAGGGTAGGCTTAACCTCGCTCCGCCACGGGATATATTACCCATCCGTCAATGGTTTAACCAATCACTGTGCCGCAAAAACCTACTCCCGCCCTCTTCCCTCGCTGGGAGGGGAGAGCGAGCCGCTCACCTTCTCCACGCCCCTATTGGCGGGGAGAGTCCCTAACTCAACCCCGCCTATTGGAGACTGATTGCCGAATCCCTCCTCCAGCCTCCAATACTATTGGAGGAAGAAGAGTACCTCGTCACGTCTCATTGGAGAGTCTCATATATCCCTCCCCATACCGCCCCAGCCACAGGCCTAACAAATCGGCTCCCGCCTCCGCCGGTCCCCGCATTGGAAGACTACCTTTGCTTCTCTCATAGCCCCAGGAAGGTAAGTAACCAATGTGGGGTAAAAATGTCCTTAAGTGAGGCCGACTCCACCCACTACACGGCTGGGCCAGGCCCCGCCCCCAATAATCTGATTGGATTATCTTGGCGCCGGTAGGAGCCGCCATTGGACACGGCGCCGGTCCAGGAAGGAGACCATTCCGCCCTGCGCGAGGATGCTGAACCTTAGCAGTCCTTTTGTGGAATGTTTACACTGGAGACTAAAGCTCAGCGTTCCAAGGCCGGGACCGGAGATGGCGCGCAGCTCAGCAGTCGAAACTCGAAGCTTTGAGATTTGAAAAGGAAAAGGCAGTAGTATTACCACCGTGGAGGATTAGCCAAAACAATGACAGAAAGCCTTGTCCTTCCTACCCACTTATTTTTACACTTTCACGGTCTTTTTCTAAACACAGCCATCTGGAGAACTCAGCAGCTACTTTCAGCAAGCCGACTCCAAAATTAAGGTCTGGAGTTCTAATCTGATACAAAAGTCCAGATTATACTAGCCAGTCACTACGGCTGGCTGCATACTGTGACACTGGGACAACCAGAATTTGCAGCCCTCAGGGGGCGGAGATAACCCAGCGGAGGCCTTTAAATGTCACCGCCTGGGCAAGCCTCCGGAAGGCGGAGCATGAGGAGAAAATGTATTCCCTATTGGCCGGGTAGATTCAGAGACATTTTAAACTGGAGGAAGAGATGCAGGAAAGCTCACACAGACCATTGTATAAATAAACCTTGAATGTGCATTTACATGCAGAAAATGAGTAAAAATTCCAGATTGTGTGAAGTATATGGTCTTAAGAATGACTGGTCAAAGGAAAGAGCCTGTAATCGCAACTGTTCAGAATAGGGCAGGAATATTGTCTGAATTTAGGAACCCTAGGCCAGCCCCTTTCAAAGAAAAAAAAATGAGATGGGGCATCCATAGCTTCCTTGGCAGAGTGAGTTAATGGCGGTCTCTAAGCCTTCTGGGTAAGTAACTGCATGAACATAAAAAGTGCTTTGAGATACCTAGTTCCTTTTATATTCACTAATAATGCATTGGCCCGGTGCCGACCTTGCTTTGGGGAGGCTTTCGCTGTGCCATGAAAGGTTAGGCGTGATTGGTCTTACCGCATTCTAGAGCAAGGTGGTGGGGGGCGGGGGGGAACCTCCCTAGAGTCGAGTGTCCCCAAGAGATACGAAACTGGGAAACCGTCTCGTAAATCCGATGCGGCCCCCCTGTAATCCTGCGGAGACTGCCCTAAACAAGTGTTGGCAACAGGTGGGTTTGACTCCTAGGATGGCTTCACGCAGTTAGGCCATAATAAAGAGTTGTGAACTCCAAGATTAGCCGACAGGTGGGAGCAGACGCACCGGTAACCAAGCCAAGCCCTGTTCCAAGACAGGGCTCTTAAATAAAAGCAGCCAAACCGTCCCAGGCTGAAGCAGCACTCCAAAACTGACAGATGCCTATTCTTAACTGCCTTACCCACCTGGATGAGTACCTACCATACAATGTACAGCACTCCCACCACGGTATCAACGAACACCCCTGAATCCTTGCTAGAAATAGGCCTCCCGGACTTCCCTTGACTGCAGAGACCGAGGTATCGTAGACCTTGCCTAAGGTTCCATCACTAGGTTGTCATAATCTTACATTCCGCCGACTAAGGATCACGATTGCCTTGCACAAGGAATTAAGGATGCGGCCAATGTCCAAGCTTTCTCAAACTAAAATTTAAGGAAGTCAAGGGGCACAGAGAAAAACAGCAAGTTGACCGGCCGGAGGGTAGAATTCATTCCCTCCGTGCAGCAGCCCTGGAGCTATGCTTTCTGGAGTAAGCAATAGTCGGGCTTCACCTCGAGGGCTAGCAGTTCCCTAGACTCGGAAGAATCTTTGTGTGCCTCCAAGGCTTTCCCCGCCCCCCTAACTAAGGGCGCGGAGCCTGAGACTTCCGGGCGGGAGGGAAGTTGCAGGGAGCTAGAAGGGCCTCAACCATGTGCCGAGCGCGCTCACGAGAAAGGGGGGGCAGGGAGCAGGAGAACGTCCCCCTCCAAGCTTGTCCCAGAAGGGGGAAGGCCTACGCAATTCGCCAATCAGAAGCAGGGGCGGGGGCTTGTACCTCACGTAAGCCCCAGGAATCCTCCCTCCGCCCATCGAAGAAAAAAATTTAGCAACTTAAACTCCAGTCCAACCTCCCGATAGGCGGAGCTCTAGAGAATATCTCCCAATGTATACACGAGAAAGGAAAGAGGGACTCGAATCCAACCAGTGAAAGACAAGAGAAGGCGGAGCCTCTGGAGAGCCCGAAGTGGGTGGAAGAGGCTATGTCCCCGCCCCTCTCGGGGTCCCCTCCAGGCCGGTTGCACAAGCTCCCTGCAGGAGATAGTAAACAGTCTTGGCCAGACTATGGAGACTGAGATGGCCGCGCATTTCGAGGACTGGCCCTGCGCCTCCCCTCCCCGCCTGCACCACTGCCCGCAGTTTGCTCCGGCGCCCCGCCTCTCGGCCCGCAGCCGCCATCCGGCTGACAGGCGCGCCCCTCCCCGCCCGCTGATGCATTTCCTTTTCCCTATTCCAAGCGTGGAGTCTGTTTTCCCAGTTTCCGACCTTCACTGCCCCTTTCAGGCCACCCCCTCGTGAGCGCGCGCGCGCACAAGGCTGTCCCCACCTCGTACGCGGCCCAGTGGCACGCAGCGGCACCTCGCGGAAGAGGGAGCCCCGGCAGCACACTACTAAGGGAGGGGGAGCAGTCGCCGCCGCCGCGAGGTGGGCGGGGAAGGAGGCAGCTCCATGTTTGCGAGGGGATCAGCTGGGGCCGCGAATTGAATCCGCCGAGTTCCTAGAGCTTTTCTACACTCAGCAAGCGCTCCACGCCGGATCGCAGCCTAGCCGGTTCTGGTGCCGAATACTTGGTAAATTGCCGCGTTCGGACACACCGGCGGTTCCCAGGCTAGTGGCTGGAACCTCTCCCGCCCCCGGTCTCCTTCGGCAAATACAGCCATTGCCCCCGCCCCCAGAGTCCTTAACAACCGCGGGCCCACCGTGCCCGCGCTTCCCAAGAGCGCGCCCACGACCCCTCCAAGTTTGCCGGCAGAAACAAACGCTCAGGGCGGCTGCTGCACTCGCCCAGCATGGTTAGCGGAGAAAGACCACGGGGCCCGGCTTGCTCTTAAACTCCAGAGGTCGACCAACTCCGGACACCGAGAGCTCGGTGGGCCCGATTGACCAGGCAGCGACCGCCGTCGCCTGCCGAGGCCGCTCGCCCCAAATAGGGCCCTCTTCCTTCTTTTTCTTTATATTTTTAAAAATATTTTTAAAGCATTACAAGAGCAGTTGGTCTTCTGCCGACCCATTCCCCAATGAGCTGCCGAGACCTACCGAAACCGACTGCTTGGTAAAATAAACTGGGCGGCGCGGCCGGAGCAAGGGCGACCCAGGCCGGGCCAGCCCCCTCCCCACTGCTCCAGCCCGGCTTGGAAACACACTACGAGCGGGCGGCGCCAAGCGCTCTCCTTCCTGGCCTGCCCCTAGCCTACCTCGGCCGCGGGACTCCGAGCCTCCCCGTAGTTCTGTCTAGGGGACCGCAGCACCCACACAGACTTCGTGCAGCCAAAGCAAGCGGCCAAAGAACTAGCCCCCCAAAATACCCAAATTGGGGGGACCAAATTAAAAGCAGCTGTTTAACATACCTCCGGAACCAGGCGAGTAGTCCTGAATGAGAGGGAACGCCCCCCACTATCCATTGGCTTTCCTGCTAACGTCAGTCCCACTGGGTCCGCCTCCTCTCTCTCCCCGCCCCTTCCCCTTCATTGATCGTCCCTTGCCTCCACAAAAAATAAAGATAAATAATTAAACTATCCACGAGTAAGAGTCGCCTCCAAAGCAGAGGCTCTTCCATCTCCTACACCGCCACTTGGAGTTTTTCGAGGACTTCGGACGAGACCTTTTGGGATTCGGAGTTCCGCAGGGTGGAAGCTAAAGGAGGTGCATCTTAACTACCCAGCCGGTTTCCTTCACACACACAACCCATTTGGAGCTAGGTCAGGAGAAACCTATAACAGTCTGTGGCCCTTACCACTTGGATGCATCAGATCTCAGAAGCTAAACATGGTCCGGCCTGGTTAGCATTTGGTTGAATTAGAGGTAAGTAGCGATTGGCTGCAATGTCTAGACTTTCCTCGCTGTTAGACTTAAATGTGTGTCCAGTCTACATTGTTAGGTGCCTTTCAGCTATGAAATTCAAAAGCCTGGAAAACTGGCACTTTTCTGAGCCGCTATCGGGTGTGAACCAGATATTTCACTTTGTCTGCTAGCTAGTGCAATTTTAAACCACCTGGACTATTCAGGCTACCCACCAAACACTTCAGAGAGTGGCTGCTGCAAGAGGTAAGGCAAAGCCTCCTCCCCCGTGTGGTGTGGTGTGGTGTGTGTGTGTGTGTGTGTGTGTGTGTGTACACGTAAATCCACAGTCATTCCAACGTGGCTAATTTGGTTTAGCTAGCAGTCTGAACAAAGGGTGCCACACATGGGAGGCACAGAGGCTTGTACTGGTGAGTTTACAGGCAACAAAGGTGCATTTTGGGTTGGGGGGATAGATTGGGGAAAGCAATGGCAGATTCCTCCCCCTCTTCATCACCTAATCCAGAAAAGACTCCTCACTTTCAGCAGCCCTCAGATGAAGCTCCTACCTGCCTCATTTGCTATTTATCAATAAGATATTTGTCCAAAAGAGCTAAGCAGAGAGCACATGGTGTGAGCAAGAAACTGTTTTGTGCTGAGCGGTGGTGGCACACGCCTTTAATCCCAGCACTTGGGAGGCAGAGGCAGGGGGATTTCTGAGTTTGAGGCCAGCCTGGTCTATAGAGTGAGTTCCAGGACAGCCAGGGCTAAACAGAGAAACCCTGTCTCAAAACAAAACAAAACAAAACAAAACAAAACAAAACAAAACAAAAAAACAAAAAGAAAAAAAACAGAAAGAAAGAAAAACTTTTGTTGTCACATCCTTTTGCTTGTGTGTGTTGTTTTTGTTTTTGTTTTTGTTTTTGTTTTTTTTCCTGAGACAAGGTTTCTCTGTATCTGGTAGGATTCAAACAGGAAAGGATCCTCTGGCAGTTGTACGACTGTTCCAACAACCTAGTTATTTATAAAAACTTTACAATGCTTGATGGTGATAAGTGCCTGTCATATCATTTGGGAGGCATTTAGACCTTGAGTCTAAAGCCAGCCTAGGCTACATAGTGGATCTCATCTCGTTTAAAGAGAGTTATACTTGAGAAAAGTCCCAAGGAAGAGGAGGTAGCTGGCGCAGTGTAGGTAACAGAAGCGGTAACCAGTGGCCTTCTGTGGTTACTAGAGGAAAGAAGTTGGCATAGCCAGGGTTGTGCTCAAGTAAACCTCTTCCTAACTCAGGGCTTCAGTTCCCAGAAAAACGAGGGAGAGCATGGGTATACAGAGAAGGGGTCCTTAAAGATAGTGTAAGGATCCTTCTCTAACTGGTGTCCATGTGGGAAGCTGTTACTGAGAGAGAAATGCAGATTTAGGAAGGGCAATGGTTGTTCCACCTGGTATACAGGAACTAGCATGTCAGTGGTAGCTGGAAAGAACTGCATAGTGGGAAAGGCCAAGAGATGAGGACAGTGGGTTCAGTATGAGGTCTGACAGCGCTCATCCTCCCTAGGATGAGGATCAACTTTTAACTGAAGGCATAAGTACTGTGTTAATGAGTTGAGCACAGTAGTGCTACAGAGAGAGCACTAGTCAGAAATGCTGAGTCCCATTTATGCTGGCTCCCATTTAGTCCTCATCTGTGGCTCCGCCTTCTCTAAGGATAATAATTCTTTCCCTGTGATGAGGTCAGTACAATTATTACCTAGTAAAGTCTCTGAGTCTTAGTGGAGGCCAGAAGCCTAGGTGTTTTGACTAGTATCCTGAACAGCAAGTGGCATGCTGTAAAGTTATTTGTGTGTGCACATATGTGCATGAATGCACACACATGCATATGTGTACCAGTGTATGAACCCATAGAGTATTGTGTGCACCAGTGCATAGTTGAAGGATGCCAAGTGTCCTGCTACCAACCCCTTCCTTGTTCCTTGAGACAAGGTCTTTCCTGAATCAGGAGCAGGGCTGTTGGTCAGCAAGTTCCTGTGCTTCTCCTGCCTCCCCATGTGCTCCTCCCCAGCTCTTGGGTAACAGGCATGTATGGAAAAGCCATACCGGGCTTTGTATATGGGAGTTGGGAAGCTTCACATGGGTTCTCATGCTTGAGCAGGAGCTCTCACCCACTGAGCTATGTCTCCACCCTCATGGAGAAGGCTATGGCTGATACTTACACCTTTCTGAACACTCTTTAGATTGAGATCTCAAGGACAACCACTATAATTCAACGTTGGGGTCTCCATATTCAGTGTAGTCAAGGGGCACGGGGGAGGGGGTGTGGGGGGGAAGGGGCAGTAACTTTCTGACTCAGTGTTATGTGGAAACTGAACATTTCTCACTCACCCACTAGTGAAGGTACAACTGAATGGGTCTGGATGAGTGTCCTCCTTGAAAAAACCACGTGGCTGTGTGTGAAATACCCTGCCAGTCTGAGGCCAGACAGTAGAGGGGCTTACCTACATGAAGTAGCCAAGCTACATTTATCTAAGTCCAAATCCTGAAACTGGCCCTTCTCCCATATGCTGTTTGCTCATACACTCAGGCTACGATCCAAGTCCAAGACTTCGGAGAAAACACCGTGCCTTCCTTCCCTCCTGAAGCACAAACCTTACCTACCTAATTCTAACAGCAGTTTGCCATCAGAGAGTTCTAGAAAAAGTATGCTCAAAGAAACAAGATTTGTCTACCAGCCACACAGAGACACTGGTCTTTAACTCACAATGTATATGCTTGAAACGGTCACCCCAGAACCTTCGGTCTATTGCATGGACATGAGATATGCACACCCTCATTCACAAAAAGGAACTCACACATTAGTGTCTCTGGCCCATCTTCTCTTTCCCACTGCTGGAGGTAAGCATCTGCCACCCATATTGGGTGCTGGAAATCAGACTCACGGCTTCATTTTGTGTGGCAAAGACTGGTTTGTTTTGTTTTGAGACAGGGTTTCACATATACCAGGCTGGCCTGGAGTTCATGATGATCTTGCCCAGGCTCTTGAGTCCCCAGTAGTAATGCAAAGGTGAACACTACGCTTAGCTCTTTTTAACTTTTAAAAAACTTTGAAGCAGGATCTTACTAGTTAGCTTATGGACTTTGAGCCCCTTCTGCTTGTGATCTTCCTGCACAAGATCCAGTTAGGGCTTTTACTCAGCGCCCGCTGACAGACCTGATTACCACCCCAGCCCGGCACTATCTAGGAAGAGACTGAGCTCTCCACCCTGACGCCTAGGCGTTGAGGGTGTTGAGACAAGCTCTCTCAAACCTCATGCTGGCCTAGAACTAGAAAAGATGACCTTGAACTTTTGCTCCTTCTGCCTATCCCCTAGATTCAAGCTAGGAGGAGGGGAACCCTCAAAACTATTGATCAGAATCTGCTTAACCACTTCCTAGCTAGATTATTCAAGCAAATTGTTTATCTGTTGATTAATAAGATTCTGTACTACATTGGACTGCTGGAAAATTTAAAATAAATATGCCTAGCATATAGTTAAGAATCCTTCACAGGCGGGCAGCGGTAGTGCACGCCTTTAATCCCAGCACTCGAGAAGCAGAGGCAGGTGGATTTCTGAGTTCAAGGCCAGCCTAGTCTACAGAGTGAGTTCTAGGACAGCCAGGGCTACACAGAGAAACCCTGACTCAGAAAACAAAACAAAACAAAAACAAAAACAAAACAAACAAAAAGAATCCTTCACTTTCACTTTTTCTTCCACAGATCTACCATACTCATCTCCTGGCCATTTTAATGCAAAAAGTCCCTGGTATTGCAGACCTCAAAGAAAAAACTCAAATCTCTAGCAACTACCTATCCTCAGTGGCATATACTGAGTTATCTCTTACTGTAAAGTTGGAGGGTTTTTTTAGTGGGTTTAAAGACTGAGGGTGCAGTACCTGGAAATGTCTTTTCCTCCCTGAGCACTACTAGTTGACCCCTCAGAGTCCCTACTTTTCTTTCTTTCTTTTTTTTTTGGTTTGTTTTTTTGTTTTTGGTTTTTCCGAGACAGGGTTTTCCTCTTGTGTAGTCCTGGCTGTCCTGGAACTCACTCTGTAGACCAGGCTGGCCTCGAACTCAGAAATCCGCCTGCCTCTGCCTCCCAAGTGCTGAGATTACAGGCGTGTGCCACCACGCCCGGCGAGTCCCTACTTTTCTAAGTCAGAAAAACAGATGCAAAAACAGTGTATTCCCCCAGTTTCTCTGGCATTGCTTTATAGACCAGTGGTAATTGTAATAACAGGTTCCCCTGTTCAAATAAAATATGAACGAGAAGCCCACTATGGAAGAGAGAAAGGGATAGTTTGGGTCGAGGTGAAGGGGCCTGAGCACTGTCCACACTCCTTCCATGTCCATTCAAGCCTCTTCCAGCAGGCTTGCAGTCAGGAAAGCAATGAAGAGACTCCACGAGATGAAACTGCTGACCTTTGCTCTGCTCTGCATCTGGCTGGACCTGAAGGTTTTAAAACAAAACTCTGCAGTGGCTTAGAAAACCACTAGAGTTCAGTATGGTATACAGGTACAGGGAAGTCAGTATAAAGTGAGGGGAAACTAATGACTCTAGTCATCAAGTCCCAGAAGCCACTGGGAACATCTTAACTACCTTAAGTGGTTAGGAAGGCTCCATAGCTCCCACACAGTACCTGTCTTCCCTAGTGAGATTCTACTGAAGTTAGCTAGGACCTCCAAGGCCTTAGCCTACTGCCAAGTTTAACTGAACTAGGAGGAAGGCACTATGAAAGCTGTGGGTAAAAGTAGACGGAGATTAAGCAACATCCCAACTGCTAGATTCCTATCTGTAGAGAAAACCCCAGTCTCCGCTGATCAGGTAAACACTGCAAAACCCTGTTTAAGGGCTCCTGGCTGGTGGACCTTTTACTTCTGCCTAACTGTGGCCAGTGGACTGATACCCAGGCCCAAGACAAGTCTAAGACATAAATTAGGAGTCCCAGGATGCTTGCTAAGTTAATTCTTTAGTTCTCGGACATCTCTTGCGCCATAGGGAACAATAGGGAAGACAAAGACTGATAGGGGGTCCCTCTGAGGTGCTTCCTTTCCGTTTCTTCCTCACAGTCTCTTTTGGTACATTTGAGGTAGCCTCTGTGTAATGCTACCTATCCTGGAACTTGCTATGTAAGCCAAACTGACCTCAGACTCTTAGAGATCCACCTGCCTCTGCTCTCCTGGTACTAAGACTAATGATCTATGCTACCATACTTGGCTCTTAAGCTACTTCTATCCATTTGGGGGCCAAGTAGAAAAGAAGTGAGGGAAGGTTAAGGAAATAGTAACAGTCTGGGAAAAAAAGGGGGAGCCTTTGAAAATAGGAAATTGGGGAGCTAAAGTGGGAGCTAATCCAGCCTAAGGGCCTGATAGCCGGGCGGTGGTGGCGCATGCCTGTAATCCCAGCACTTGGGAGACAGGAGACGGATTTCTGAGTTCGAGGCCAACCTGGTCTACAGAGTGAGTTCCAGGACAGCCAGGGCTATACAGAGAAACCCTGTCTTGAAAAACAAAAACAAAAACAAAAGAAAGGGCCTGATAATTCCAACAGACTAGACCTTTATGGTCAGTGGACCCATGATATATGATTGCTTAAAAGTAGCCCCTTTTACTGAAGGAAACTAGAACTTGCTTGGGTTGGCTAGGTTAAAACCTGACAACCACTAAAGACCTCAGTCACTCTAGAAAAAAGCCTTTCCTTCTAGCCAGTGCCTCTACCTTAGCCTCACAGCTCACCTCCCTCAGTCACAAAATAATAACGTGCAGGTTCCTGCACTTAGGGCTGCACCAGAGACTCATCCTTTCATGAGCAAGGGCCAGTTCTCCCTGGGATCCTGACACCACATAGTCCACCTGCGACAAGCACCCCAGCCTCTTCCATCTCCACAATCTTATTCTTGCCATTGACTAGTACTAGTACATTATAACAGACACCGGCAATGGCAGATCCCCTAGACTGAAGATGCTGAGGGATCTCTTTACAGGATGCCCTAGCTGCAGGAGGAACAGAGAACAGAAAGATTATCCTTTGTTCCTGAAGAATTAGAAACCATAGGGGGGGTGAGGGGGCTGGTCCAATCTGAAGCAGAAGTCCGCATTGCACCACAATGTTCTTCACTCACTGACCACTCCTTCCTCGGCGTTACGTTACTCGCTGTCTCTCGTTTGATCACCCTCACATCTGGAACCTTCTGAGCTTCTCTTCCTTAGACCTCTTAATGCCTATTACCAAGTCAAGTGTGTTGCACACTCCTTTAATCTCAGCACTTGGGAGGCAGGAAAATGGATTTGAGTTCTAGGCCAGCATGGTCTATATAGAGAAACCCTGTCTCAAACAATCAACCTCAAAATCAAAAACCCTAGGCTCGCACTGGCAAAAGCTACAAACAGCCAGGTATGCTGACAAGTCTCTGTTGTAGTCCCAGCTACATAGGAAGTTCAGACAATGGGATCACTTGAGCCCAGAAATTTGGGCCAATGTCTGAAACTTCGTGAAACTAGGTCTAAAAGTAACAGGCACAGTTGTACACATTTGTGATCTCAGCACTCAGAAGGCTGAGCCAGGAGGATTTTCATAATTTCATAGAAAATAAAATTTTAAAAAATTAATCAGGGCAAGGAGAATGGCTCAATGTGTGAAGACACTAGCCAGCCAATCTGACCACCTCAGTTTGACCCCTGGAACCTATCTAAAATGCCAGCCTGCATCTGAAACCCCAGCACTCCTATGGGCGATGTGGGAGGTAGAGAAAGGAGAATCACCTAGAAGTCAACCAGTCCACTTGCCTAGAATATGCAGCATGGCCCACCCTTCCTCAACAAGATGCAAGGCAAGAATGGACTCCCAACAGTTATCCTCTGACCACCACATGTGCACCACGGCAGACAAGTACCCATGCACATACATGTACTAAACAACTTTTTAAAAATTAAAGAAATTGGCCAGGCAGTGGTAGTGCATGCCTTTAATTCCAGCTTTTAATTCACTTATGAGGCAGAGGCAGGCAGATTTCTATGAGTTCAAAGCCAGCCTGGTAGACAGAGCAAGTTCCAAGACAGCTAGGCCTATGGAGAGAAACTCTGTAGAAAACCTAATGAATAAATAATAAAAAACTTAAAAGCCACCAAAATTTGAAAGCATTTTTAAACTAATAAAATACAGCAGAGCAGTTAATGGTAAACTATGGGGCCTTTCCTCAGGGTTTTACAGAATGTTCAGGAAATATCTTTGGCTGTGCCCAGAACTAGGAGTTAAATAACCATTTGAATGCCTGGCTCATCCTGAATTCACTCAACCAGCAAGTGGGCTGGTCCAGGAATTTGCACCTAAGAACTGATGAATTGAGCAATTGACAGGGCAAAGGTACAGCATGTCTGAACAAGTAATAGTTCTGAATGACCTCTTCCAGGCTTTTTAAAATTGTTAATGCTGTTTCCCCATCTGTTTCACCAACCCTAAGTATTTCTGTAATCTAATTCAAATTTCAGAGATTCTGTCTTAATCTGCTACCCTTTTTTCCCTTTCAGACAGTGTCTCATGTAGCCCAGGCTGGGCTCCTACCACTACGGTATAGCCAACGCTGGCCTTGAAGTCCTGCTCCTCTTGCTTCTTCCTTTCCAATATTGAGATCACAGTCACATTCCAGCACATCCAGCAGTTTAGCCTTTGGGTAAGGTAAGAACATCAAGAATAATGTGCTGGCAGATGAGGACACAGATCCTTAGGTTCTCTGGGATACAGGTCCACAGCCATAGCAAATTAACTCTCTGGTATTTCAAATGTTTTCTTCTATCAGTACCTAGTTTCAAGTAGTTGTTGAGAATGAATGGGTTCATATTTAGAGTATTCTGAACAGGATCTAGAATGTGAATTCCATTGAATGTTTGCTATTACTGTTCTATACAACACCCTAGTATTTGCATATTGCAGGCCAAGCTACTCCAATGGGGCAGCTTGTCACTGGCTAACAGGTAGGTCTGAGATATGAAGAATATCCCTCAGGGCCAATGCTGATTCCAGTCTGAGAGAAAAACTAACAGGACCGTATTTGTAGGGTTTCTCTAGAAGTATGAACCCTCTGGAACTATGCAAACCTGAGACTAGAACATGAGATCCCCATCTGGGAGAATGGCGTGTCAGTGGAACAGGACTCAATGTTAGTTTACCTAAGCTGGGAGAAGCAGCCTCTGGGAGACTGAGATAGACTTGCTGTGAGTACGAGGACAGCCTAGGCTACATGGTAAGGTCCTGTCTCAAGCAAACAAACAAAACATATACAAACAAAACCATGAACCATCCTAGAATTTCAAAACCAATTATACTCTAAAAGGAGAACAGCAACAACAAGAAAAGCCTCAAGAGTCTCCAAAGCACCTCCATTTCTGATGCTGCCGAGAGTTTGCAGACTTGATAAGCAGATCAACCTGGATTACAGTTTTAGAGCAAATCATTATATTCCCCTGGACCTCACCTTTCTCATTTATACAGAATTAGGTGAAGGATGCCCAGTGTGGGGGCACATGTCTACTTCCAGCACTGGGGGGACGGGAGACAGATATGTAGAAAGGACAGAGGATATTCATTAGAACTGTGCAGTTTCAATGAAGTGACATAAGAGACAAAGTACTTAGTACTCAGCTTGTTACAGCCTACACAGCCTGCACAAATAGGCACAACTCAGAGCTTAAGTCTCAGATACTGAAGTTCTAGATCTCCTCCACCCCATGCCTCCCCATCTGTCCAGAACCAACTCCCGGACTCCCTCCTCACCTTCCCAACCCCAGACTGTTGAAGTCATGAAACTAAAAGGGTTTAATCATGTTGGTATATTTATAGGTAAATACAAAACTGTACCACTATAAGATATTGAGTATGAACATTACAATTATTTACTGAATCTGACTCAGTCCATTGATGTTAAATACAAAATGAAATGATTGTAAAAAATAAGAATATACACATTCAAAGATCTTATTACAGTATAAAATTATTGAGCTCTGACCAGCTGCCAACCTCATCTTCTGAAATAAGGGAAGATTTAGGGGTTCTGTAGGGTTTTGTGGGAACACAGTGTTGGGAACTCTTGATTCCATTTCTGGTGAATCAGACTGGGGAAAGACAGGAACAAGTTGTACAGGCAGGGGGCCAGTGATTACAAGGAACGACCTCATCCAGCCAAAGGGATTATGCTTTCTTTATAAAGACATAGACCCATCCAGTTTGCGGTCTAGGGTCTGGCAGGCTAGCAGGCAGGGAGAGCTGGGCATTCAGTAGACAAGGAAGAGTTGCATAAAGAAAGGAATCTTCCAACACAAGAAAAAGGGGCCCCAGTTTGTCCTCCCAAGAAGGGAATTTCATGGTAGGTTCATCTTGTTCACTCTGGGCTCTCCTTTATTCCTTTTAAAACTTCGTACCGATTACTTTGGACTCTGGCAGCTCTGTAAATTCATTTATAGCCTTGGTCCCCATCGCTGGGGTCAAGACAGAGTCTGGAATCACAGTGGAGGTCTGTTCCCCAAATCAGCAAAGAAAACAGAGAATCTGTTAGATGAGGGACACCCATGCTGAATTGAACCAGTGTTACCATTAAGTCAGTATTTTTGGCTCCAACAAGCATAGAGTCCAGAAGGAAATATTTCATTAAGGAAGAGGGCCTGTGGCCCAGGAAAAAAGTATGTGTTGTCTTCTATCACACTGCTGTCTGACAGCATGAGCCATGATCCCCAACCGCAGCCAGTCCAGAATACTCAGCAGGGTCCGAGAAGCAAGGGATGCTGAACTGCAACATAAAGCCCCAGAAACGTCCACAAAGAGTGTCTGTGTGTATATGTATTTATAGGATATGACCATAATTATCACAGAGTATAGATTATGTACACACATACATATGGATCCATACATGTAAGTGCACATACGTACACGCACACACACAGAATGACAGAAAAGACTGGAATACACGCCCTATGTATAAACGTGCTTGGCACTCGGGACATTCTCTAGAATATGTAACTTGGTCTAGCTTTCTGGGTAGGAAGGTGAATGCTCACCAAACCTCCCTGTCAAATCATAGCAAAGGGAAGGAGGAGATGTCCAGAAGAATGGCATTGGGAGATGGGGTTGGAGGAGGGGTCCTTCCCCACTTACCTCAGGGACCCTGGCAAAAATCAATAGCCACAATTTGGTTTTGATAAGGCACAGTTCGATAGCAGGTGCTAGGAGTTAAGAACACATTGCTGCTGGCCCTTTCTAGTGGCAAGTTCACCACATTTATCTAGCCAAAGGGAAAGGCTGCCTTGCGTGCACATGTGCACTGGGAGACACAAGAGAGAGAGGTTGATCCATGGCTTCAGCATAACTGATGGCAACCTACAGGCTCAGCAGTGTCCAGGGTAGTTTAAGGAAGGCTGACCAGCAGGTGGAAACTTGTGGAACAGTTATTGACCGTCCATGGCCAACAGGCTGTGACCAGAGGGAACCATGCCTTCCCTCTCTGCAAACTCCAGAATAGCCTTGTAGCAAAAGTAGTACTGTTCAGGGGTCTGGATACTGAAGGCCCTCTGGGTCCTCATGCGTGACACTGTCTGGAACACATTAAGGGTGCCAAGCTCCTCCAGCTGTGCAAGGCAGATGTCCAGTGAGCAGAAGGTACCTGAAGAAGAAATGAAATGATCACATGAGTGTACCTCTCCTGTCTTCTTCCTTTTACCAAATCACTATGCAAGACTGCATACAGGAATTCAAAGGCACAGACAGGGTCTAATGGCAGGAGGACTTAAACATAAAAGCACTTGGAAAGAGTGTCACAGGGCCTGCTAAAGGCCAGGGAAATGAGGGTCTCCTGTCTTTCAAGACATACACGAGGGTAACAGAAGAATAAGTAGGTAGGTGACACAGAGGAAGACTGTCCTGCTTCTTCAATACAGAGAGTGCAGCTGTACTTCTACACCCAGTTTCCAGGGCTTGTAACTCTCGAGAGGTCTAACACAAATACAGTTCTCCTGATTATTCCCCCAAAGGGACCTCTGAACTAGTAAAGCCAGCAGCTCATACAGAACACAAAATGAAGAATACAGAAGCCAAACAAGATAGCACAAACTTAATAATCCCATTATTTGGGAGGCTAAAATATGAGGATTGCTGGGAACTCCAGGCCAGATTGGACTTCAGAGTAAGACCTGGTCTCATAAACACACACGACAAAAAATGGGATGGGGGACGAGACCAGCACAGGGAGAAGATGCCTCTGAGAGGGCCAGCTAATCTCTCTGGGGATCACAATCATGGTGATGACAGAGTTCACAAGGTCAAAAGAACACAATGATGATTAACAACCCCAAGAACTTGGTTTATAAATCATACATTTTGGCAAGCAGCATTTCCAGCATAAGGAATACAAAAGGACCTTAAAAAGTGATTATCATAGCAGCTTGCCACCAAGGGAATGAATGAGTTCTTTCTCTAATCACAGACATGCCCTAAGCATTTCGTTCCTCCTCTCCACCCCTACCACCTCCGGGCACATCACCAGTCTAAGAGGTACAGTACCTGTCCTGCCAATGCCAGCACTACAGTGGACCACGATGGGTGGCTCAGGGCCCTGCCCTTTGGAGCGAGCTCCCAGGCTGCCCACAGCCATGCTCTGCTGGTTTCTGACCACTCTCAGGAAGTCAATGAGGGAAGCAGCTGAGGAAGGGACGCCATAATCTGGCCAGCTTAGGAACTGGAAGTGGGTCACCTGGCGTTTCTGCCGCTCCTTACATGAAAAAGAAGTGAGAGTTAATGTCGTCATTCCTGTCTACTCTGTCTACCCTTGGCTTTCCAGATTCTTAAGACCTTAGAGGATCCTGTCTTCTGCTGTCAACTTTCTTCACAATTGATTTTCTACTTCAAACCGAAAGGAATGGCTATATGGTTGGGAAGGCAAATTGCTATATTATAGGATCCACATTTCTTGTTTATTGTTATTATTGTTGTATATTATTATTTTATTATTAAAAACAAGACAAAAATTAACCAGAAGTGGTCCTCTGCCAGGACACACCAACTAGTTGTCCAGTGCTGAACAATCATATCTAGAACATAATACAAGCAATTATATGGATACAACAGATTATATTTACAAATATGTGTGTGTGTACGTGTGTGTGAAAATATGTATATACATACAATAACAATTAGTAAAAATAGAGATTATACATTTGAAAGTAGGTAGGGTTCAGAGAGAAAAAAAGGAAAGGGAAAATATTATAATTAAGTTATAATATAAAAAAAAAGTCCTTAAAAAATTTATTGCTAGGCATGATGGGGCACACCTCTAAACTGCAAAATTCAGGAAGCGGCAGCAGACAGATGGATCTCCCATGAGTGTGAGCCCACCTGGTCTACCTGAGATCCAGGTCAGCCAGCGCTACACACCAAGAGACTGTCTCAAGATAAAACAGTGACATTGATTAACTATTGACTTATTTCATTTGTGAGTGCCTATATATCTATGTTAATGAGTGCACATGCATTTGTACACATACAGGCCAGAAAAGGACATCAGGTGTCCTCCTCCAACACATGCTGCCTACTCTTTTAAAGCAGGGTCTCTCCCTGAACTTGAAGCCAGGTATCCTCAACTAGGCCAGAACCAGAAACCCTAGTAAGTCTCTTGCCTCTACCTCCATCAGATCTGATGACAGGCATGAATGGGACCCCCCAGCTGGATGCATCTGAACTCTCATCCTCATGACTGAGTACCAAGTACTCTAACAGCTGAACCATCATCTCTCTAGTCCCTTAATGTAGTTTTTCTGAGACAAGATCCATATTGTGTACACATTTTCCAATTTGCAATCCTGCCTCAGCCTGCTGCGTGGAAGGCTAATAAGCATGGCTTTAGCATCCAGATTTCCAATGTTGAAAATGTTATTTCTCTTTAATGCCATACTTAAAAAACAGTTATTTATTTATTGTATGTATATGTGTACACTGTAGCTGTCTTCAGACACACCAGAAAAGAGCATCAGATCCCATTACAGGTGGTTGTAAGCCACCATGTGGGTGCTGGGAATTGAACTCGGGACCTCTGGAAGAGCAGTCAGTGCGCTTAACCACTGAGCCATCTCTCCAGCCCCTTAATGCCACTCTTATAGCGAGGTGATCACTTTATTAGTTCTGAGTTGAGTATTTTTTCTTGATAGGGGGTTGTGGGAGGTGTCTCTATTTGGGGCTTATTATGTAGACTATGCTGGCCTTGAACTTATAGCAATCAACTGGCCTCTGTGTCTGGAGTACTGGGATGAAAAGTAGGCACTACGTAACTGGCTTCTCAGTCGAGCATCTTCATCTTGTTTTCAGGAAAAATAAGAGCTGTTTATTACCTCCCTAAAATCCCACCTATTCCCTCTAGACATTTTCTTTTTTGGTTTGTTTGTTTTATTGAGATAGGGACTCAGTATGTAGCCCTGGATGGCCTAGAACTCACTACATATACCAGGCTGACCTTGGCCTCACAGATATCCACCTCTTCTTGCTGAGTGCTGAGATTAAAGGTGTGCATCACCACCCTCAATGAGAATGCCTTTAAAGGAGCTTCCCTAGTTTCAAAAGAGTGAGAAAATAGAAACCTGCATTTACCTCTGTGTTGTGAATTTCTAGAGTTGTTTTCTTATAATGGTTCATGTTCTCCACACCTAGATTAGTCACCGTGAGGAAGCCAAATCGGATCCGAGAGTCTTTTTCTAAAGGCCAGTACTGGCCGCATTTTCTCCTGCCGCCTTCCTCAAAGCTGAAGACATACAGAGCAAGTTAAGCCGTAGCTCTTCGACCAGCTGAAAGATGCTTCCCACCCCAAACTGCTGAGCTCCTAGGCAGCAATGCGATCTACACTGCTTCTGACGTACAGCACTGATCTTGGCTGGAAAGGACATCTCTTCATTCTAAACAGGCTTGTTAAAACAGCTGACATTCCTACATGTGTACACTTTGCACACACACACACACACATGCACAGCACTGTGTCATCTGGTCTCCTTCCTGATGCCTGGTTGTATTTCTCACATATAGTAGCAAGAACACATTGAGGCCTAGACCTTAGGCACTGCTCAGTTTCTTCCCCACAAATGACCCTTTGCTGACACAGGAATAGGAAAGACACGGTTCCTGGGTGTAACGAAGACCATATACTTCACCTCACCATTTCTGAGTGGCCTCAGAGAACTTTGAGGTGGTACTTCTCCCAACTAAGGGTGGCTGCTGACAATGCCCTAAGGCAGGGGCCCCTATCTTAAGTAGGTTATAATTAATGATGAAACTAATAAAATATGAAATTCCTTAAATTTGGCAGAATTGCAGAATTTCAAAAACAACCCTTTATAAAGAATTTCCTGCCTATGTTTCAACCATTTTTTTTTCTGTTCCCTTACAGGTAGAGATATGAATAAATAGAACTGTCAAAAGAAGAAGGAAGTGGAAGCCATGGGCACTGGTGAAGCAGCATCCAGGAAGGCACCTTTCCTCTTTAGACAAGAGGCAGCATAAAGGTGTGGCGTGCTGCTGGCATTTTCCAGCACGGCCTATAGCCAGAAGCCCAGAATAGGCTTTAACTAGCCCTGGGTCCCTACAGTTATGGACTAAAGATCTTTCTGTAAGGCTAACACTATCTCCACCATGTCCTAGCATGTTCACTGTAGATGTGACATGGCTTTCCTAATCATTCAAGCTTAGGGTCAGGGAAATCTATGGTTAAAAGTAGACTGACTCACCGAGTGGTCATGACAATCACCAAAACTTTTTGCTCCCAAACCATAAGCCAGAAGTCACGATAGGTGTTCTCCAAAGGACCTGGAATGAAAGGAGAGAAGGGAGAACAGGTCTTTAGAAGCATGTCTGTCTTTCTAGACTTGTCTTCCAAATAGTATCTCTGAAGCACAGACCGAAACAGGATCGCATACAGACTCAGACTCACTATGTAGTGCAGCCTGTCCTTGGACACCTGTTCCTCAGGTCTCTACCTCCCAAGTACTGCAATTACAAGTATTCATATGAGCCTTGTCTTATTTCTCCTTATTCAGGGAGGTCTTCAAACCAACCATATCATTTCTGTATGGATGAGTATTAAAAACATAGAATGACAGGCTTGAAGAGATGGTTCAGCAGTTGAAAACTCATATTGTTCTTACAGAAGACCTAAATTCAGCTCCCAGAACCTACACCAGGTACAGCCTGCAACTCCAACTTCATAGGATCCAATTGTTCTCTCTGGCATCCACAGGCATGCACACACACACACACACACACACACACACACACACACAGAGAGAGAGACAGAGACAGAGACAGAGAGACAGAGACATATGGTTAAGATCATTTGCTGCTCTTGCAAAGGAACTGGATTGAATTCTAAGCACCCACATGGCAGCTAAGAGCTTTTATAACTATAGATCTAGAGGATCTAAATCCCTCTTCTAATTTCTATGGGCACTGCATGCATATAATGCATAGACAAACATGCAGGTTCTTAGGCAAATGGATGGAACTAGAAAATATCACCCCAAGTGAGGTAACCCAATCACAAAAGAACACACGGTATGCACTCACTGATAAGTGGATATTAGCCCAGAAACTTGTAATACCCAAGATACAACTCACATAC
The DNA here is from genome assembly GCA_964023405.1 of Apodemus agrarius. Classification (NCBI taxonomy): domain Eukaryota; kingdom Metazoa; phylum Chordata; class Mammalia; order Rodentia; family Muridae; genus Apodemus; species Apodemus agrarius. The sequence goes on along the minus strand of OZ030012.1, from coordinate 60,031,256 downwards.
CATATGAAGCTCAAACAGAGGATGGCCTGTTGGTCATCAAAGGGAGCAGAGGCCCTTGGTCCTGAGAAGGCTCAATGCCCCAGTATAGGGGAATGCCAGGACAGGGTAGAGGGAGTGGGTCGGTTGGTGAGTAGGGGGAGAGGGGATGGCATAGGGTATTTTTAGAGGGGAAACTAGGAAAGGGGATAACATTTGAAATGTAAATAAAGAAAACAGCTAAGAAAAAAAAAGTAAAAAGGAAAGAAAAAGAAAATTTTAAAGAAAAAAAAAAAAAAAACTCTGTACCAAAAATAAAAGGAAAGAGAATATTCAGATTCAGAAGATGTCCAGGTGAGCCATGTAGGAACATTGTTAACGACAGTCTCAGAGCCTGAGCCACAGAACCTCAGCAAACACATCTATGGTACCAAGTGTCAGGTCTATACGCACCTGTCTCTGTTTCCACCACACTAGCCCTCAGCCTCACAATACATTAACTACTAAACCAGGCTACTTCTGTGTCCCATTGTCTCAAGTCCCTCAGGACAGAGACCTAGTCTTCAAAATTCTTTTACTTACTTATGGAATTTCCCTCCCTCGTTCCCTTTTCCTTTTGTGAGATGGGATCTTACTGTATAACTCAGAGAGGCCTCAAACTTGTGATCCAAAAATAGGCATGTATCATCATGCCCAGCTTTCTTTCTCAATTTTCTTATCTCTAATAATAGGACCTCTAGTATTCTTGGTTAAAGTTATTATTGCCACTGTTGCTTTTGTTAGTAAGTGCTGGGGTGTGATGTGGTGGCAAGCTCTGGATGGCACGGCTAGTCCTAAATACTCCAGCCATTTAAATTATCGCATGTTACATTGGACAGTAAAGAAAATGCCCATTTCAGTAAATAGATGTGGAGGATGAATGCCATTTGTGACACTGTCCATTCTAATTAGAACCTGCACGATGATGTCTTAGTAATGACTCCTCAGGATAATTCTTTGTTTTCCCCTCTCTATTTTCAGAGAAGCAGGGTAATATCAAGGGTTAATTTAGACCCAAAAGCCCAATGGTTCCACTATTTTTGCCAGTCTTTAGAAAACACTAACATTTGTGTGTGAACAAATGTAAGAGCGTGTGCACGTGTGTGAACAGCCACTCACCTGCTAGTGCGGAAGCCATGGTGAATGCCCAGTGTCGCCCTCTGGCTGCCACCCACCTTGGCTTGCATTAGGGGTATTTTTGTTTTGTTTTGAGATGGGGTCTCTCACTGGAACCTGGTATCTGCATAGTAGCTATACTGGATAGCCCGGAGCCCCGGGGATCCTATCTCTGCCTCCCTAGTGCTGGGCTAACAAGTGCCTGACACTAGCACCCACTTGACAGCTCCCCTCCATCCGGTTCCAGGGGATTTGACACTGTCTTCTAGCACCCATGGTCACTGCATGCATGCGTGCAGTGAAAACACTTATACAGCAAAACAAAAAATAAAATAAATTTTAAAAACAAAAATAAAGACAAGAAATGGAAGGGGTGACTGCCTAGTCTGCAAAGCCAGGCTCTATCATATCAAAGACAGACAGACAGACAGACAGACAGACAGACAGACAGACATAGAAAGAATAAAGGGTCTTATTTCAGAGCAAAGAGAAATGGCTGAGTGGTTAAGAGCAGCAGCTGTTCTTCCAGAAGACCCAGGTTCAGTTCCTGGCACCCACACAATAGCCCACAACCACTCTAATCCAGAGGGTCGATGCCCTCCTCTAGCTTCTGTAGGCAATGCATATATGTGGTACACAGACGTCAATGCAGGCAAAATACCTATACACATAAAGTAAAAGTAAGACGGAAAAATGTAATGATCTTCTCTCAGGACAGGGAAGAGGCAGTATAGCTCAGTGGTAGAGCCCATGCTTAGCATGCCCAAGCTCTGGGTTCAATTCCCAAATTCAAAGCTGTGACGGGAGATCCTAACTTGGGAAATATACATGTTTCTTCTGAATCTTTCTCCTGTGCCATTAAGGAAGTTAAATTCCTCTATCTACCTTGAATTTTGTATCTGGCTTATCAAATATTCTGACTGCTTAGCTGTTCTAATTCTAACAATAGTTTTGAGAATTTGGGGGGTCTTTTGAAACAGGGTCTCAATGTGTAGCAGAAGCTGGTTTTGAATGTATGATCCTACTTTTCTGCCACTGACAGATATTATCTGTACTCAGCCATTGCTAATGGTTTGAATATGGAAAATAAAATGGGTGTGGGTCAGTGGTCTGACATGCTTGTCCTGTGCAAGGCCCTGGGTTTGAGCACCAGAACCAGGGGAATCTAGTAATGAAGTGTGTGAGAAGCACATAGTGGAGTTCAGATGAGGATGGGGCTTACAGATACAGAAAAGTGCTTGTATTGCCTTCCTGATGTTCATATATGGGTAATGCTTAACTTTGTGATTTATTTCAAAAATGAAGATAAAATGGTGGCATACCCCTTTAATCCCAGCACTTGGAAGGCAGAGGCAGCCAGATCTCTGGGTAAGTGGCCAACCTGACCTACAGAAAGAGGGCCAGGACTATACAGAGAAACCCTGTCTCAAAGAAAAGGAAAATGAAGATAAAAATCATTCATTAACTCCAAGATCCAGAGACAATGTAAACATTTTCTAGCATCTCTAATAACTTTCCTATGTATACTTATAGATGTGGACAAATAAAACAGTTAACAGAATCACCTCCCCCCCCCCAATATGATAGCAAATCTTTTTGTTATGTAGCTATCCGTGGCAAAAACTACAACTCTTGAGATTGTAGAGATACCTCAACAGTTATGAGTACTGGCTGCTCTTCTGCAGAGCCTGGGTTTGACTCCCAGCACCCACAGCCTGGCTCCCAACTGCCTGCAACTACAGTTTCAGGAGGTCTGGCGCCACATCTGGCCTCCACATGTCACACAGACAGACAAGCAAAACACCCATTTGCATAAAATTTAAAATAAAATTGTTTTAAAGTATAGCAGTTACAACTACATTTGTTAGATGCGTGAATTTTGAATATAATTTAATGCATATTATGTTCTTAAATATTTAGATTCATTCTAAAACCTTAAATATCTTTGTCAGTGTCTGCTTCCACAAAGATAATCTAATATCATACAATGTGAGTGCAAGCTGGGCATGCCTATAATCCCAGTACTTGGAAGGAGGAGGCAGCAACAACATCAGGAATTCAAATTCATCCTCAACTATAAAGAGAGGTCTGGGCCAGCCTGGGTTACATGAAACCCCTTTTCAAAACACAAAATCAAAATAAAAGATGTTGGCGAAGCTGAGTATGGTGGTTCATCCCTATACTCTCTACACTTGGGAGGCTGGGGCAGGAGGATCACTGTGAGTTTCAAGCCAGCCCAAGCTACAGACTGAGGCACTGTCTCAAAACAAACAACAGCAAATATACCAAGGGCTGTGGGGCTGCGTGGGTAGCAATGTGCTTACTTCGTGAGGACCTTCACGTGATCCCTAGTACCTAACCCCTTTCTAGCCCCATGCCTCTGCTAGCTTCACAGATGTGTAACCCCTGTGTAGCACGCAGCAAGGTCCAAACCAACAAGGGCTGTATGAAAATAAAAACAAAGACAGAAGCTGGGAGAAATGGCTCATTGGGTAAGAATTCTTGCTACACAACTATGAAAACTTCAGTCAAATCCCAGGAACACAATGATAGGCAGGCATTTGTACATGCTTACAACTCTAGCACGTGGAGGGCAGGGACGGCTCTCTAGGGCTTGCTTACCACTAGCCTGGCTCCAAGTTCAGTGAGAGACCCTGTCTCAGAAGAACAAGGTGGAGAGTGACAGCAAGACACCTGACACTCTCCTCTAGATCTGCCAACACACAAAAATAAACATACATACATGTGTATGTCTGTGTGTGTATGTGCATGTGTTTGTGTGAGCATATACTATACCACACACATATAACTGACTTCTATAGATGTAAATTGACTGCTTACTTTGACACAGAAAAACCAATCCACTGAGCTGACTTAAGAGAACTTCTGTACCAGACATGGATTCAAATTCTGGTTCTGTTACTAGCTATATGTTTGAGGTCTCTTCACCAACTGGGTTTCAGTTTGCTTAACTAAACAGACACACACACACACACACACACACACACACACACACACACACTTTTTAAAAACATACTTTCATATTTACTTTCTTTTCTTTTCTTTTTTTTTTTTTTTTTTTTTTGTTTGTTTGTTTGTTTGGAGACAGGGTTTCTCTGTGTAGCCTTGGCTGTCCTGGAACTCACTCTGTAGACCAGGCTGGAACTCAGAAATCCACCTGCCTCTGCCTCCCAAGTGCTGGGATCAAAGGCGTGCACCACTACTGCCTGGTCATATTTACTTTAATAATCAGAGATTATACTCCTGAAATATAATACATATTCTTTTTGTTTGTTTGGTTTTTGGTTTTTTTGTTGTTGTTGTTGTTTTTCGAGACAGGGTTTCTCTGTGTAGTTCCTGCTGTCCTGGAAATCACTCTGTAGACCAGGCTGGCCTCGAACTCAGAAATACGCCTGCCTCTGCCTCCCAAGTGTTGGGATTAAAGGCGTGCGCCACCACCGCCCAGCATATATACATATTCTTAACAGATGACATTAAAAATATTATTAGTATATATGTATATCTATGTAAACATCAGATCACTAGAGTTATGTATGATAGCTCCTGCATGTAATCCCAGAAACTGGAAGGAAGAGGCAGAAGGATCAGGAGTTCACAGACGTCCTTTGCTACACAGCCAGTATCAAAGAGCCTAAAGTAGATGAGACCGCTGCCACATGTGTGTGTATATATATATGTATATATACATGTGTGTGTGTGTATGCACATACATATTATTCATTCTTTATATATATCACTATATATCATTACAGTAGCATTCAATGGAACACCAGTATAACCTTACAGATAGAATGTCTACAACTGTCTCAGTAATTTGTCCTTAATACCACTTTCTCCCTATAGAGGATACATCATAAGGCCCACATTACCTTTAGTTCTTTCTTTAGTAATCTAGAACAGTTCTCTTCCTTTTTTCTTTTGTCATGACATTAACATTAAAGAGTTCATCTCTTCAAGAAGAGTTTTGCTGTGTAACTCCAGGCTCGCTTCCAATTAACTACTCAGAATAGGCAGGCTTTGATCTTGGGCTCCCCTGAGTCATGGGATTACAAGCATGTATGTACTAATATGCCTATCCTGAGCTAGTTTTCTTGTCCTATGCTAAACAATCTGGATTTGACTGATTTGTTACTCATAACTAGATCCAGACTTCTTTTGATTGTTATTACTATTTTCTTGATATGGTAGAGATCAAACACAAACTTTTTAGGCATGTGCTGTATCACTAAATTACATTCCCAGCTTGAGTCAGATTTTGATCATATGTGTGCATGATATGTATGTATGACTACCGACTACTGAGTTCTGAAGCCC